>CM056720.1:34494643-39294643 GCA_029844215.1 Przewalskia tangutica | reverse complement strand
AAGAAAGAGAGCAACCAAGTGTAAAGAAATGGAGCCTGAATCCATGAGGACCTTTTGAGGTGACTACACCCGTGAGTGTTGGGTGGTAGCTGAGCGGGTAGATAATTGCCGGTAACAATACAGTCCTTGGACCCTAGCAGACCTAGCAGAGCTGTTATGACAGACATTGAGGTCATTATGAGTACGGGCTTGTTGGCCTCTTGTTATGCCAACGTTGACTGCAGAGAGAGATTGGCTCGATTCCAGTTTTCTGGTAAGCTGATTATCCAGTGTAAAGGAAGAGAAGTGGTAGTAACCAGTGAATTATTCTTCCTTCTTTAGCATCATTGTTTTTCTTTTTAAGTCTGTGTGACTTGTTCACTTGAGGTAAATTGACGCAGAAAGTAAGTAATAATTGAAATTGAAGGAATTTATGTTAAGTGCCCTTGGAGGTACTTGGAGTTGGTTTTGTGTGGCGGTCAGGGCCACGACCTTCCGGATAATTTCAGAAAAATGTACAAGGCAAGAATAAAATAAGTACGAGTCTTTGCCACGGAAAGTCGAGGGCATCTTTGGTAGGTTGGAAAAATCTACACGAACTTAAAGGCGGTGCGTGATGATTAGATAATTACTGGACCGCAAGAGGACCCTGTGATTAGGGTTGTGACTCCAAGGAAAGTTTAAGAAAGGGAGATAAGTTCTCTCCCCCACGTAAAAGGACAGTTTTACGTATTATGGGGTTGCGTGTACCCATGTTGTTAGACACAAGATATGAGACTGGTAAGGTCTTCGGTATCGTCATGCCATAGGTTACAGTTGTAGATAACCGTGGGAAAAATGTTGTGTTGGGGAAATTAAGAACGACGTACGAATTGGTCGAGGAAGTATCATAAAGATATAAATGCAGGTTGTACGCATGTATGAAACTGTACGATTATGAATCAAGATAGAAATACTTTTGCTAATAATAAGCCTAAGTTTTACACCCCGGAAATTTCAGGATATGTTTCTAAGAACGTACGTAAGAACTCAAAAATGTTAAGGTTTGAGACGAGTAAAAATTTATCGGAATTATGGAATTGTCGGAAACTGAAATATTGCGACGAACGGGAGGGCGACACGTGTCACCCCCCCTTAATGGTCTTGGACGAAATTGACATGGGGGAAATGGTCATTTGACCATATTTTATGATGAAAGTCTTGCAAGGATTAGAGCTTGACAACATTGACCAAGTCAATGACCCCACTTAGCTTGATATTTAAATGAATCTCATCCAAACCACACAAGTGTCTTAATCTTAACCCTTCCTTGTGTATTATAAGCTTACTAGTAGTGCAAGACCTTTCCATTCTCCACACTTAGAAAATATTTTGAAATCTTGTTCTTGTGCAATGTGAAGCTCACGGTTTTAGCTAGGGTTTGGAGAGAAAATTTTCAATTGTTGTCCAATAACCTCCCCACTTTAAACCAAGGTACCTAAGGGTATTGTAAGTGTATCTCAATAGAAATATCCCGGAAAAATGGCGTTTTCGTATTAGTCGCAAGGCGTAAAGTTAAGGAGTTCTTCAACTTTGAAGTTGGAACTTGAAGATGAGTTCTTCATAAGCTTCTAAGGGTTGCTTGGAGTGGATTGGAACGTCGAAAGGAGGAGCTAAAGTTGCTAAGGATCGACTTGTAGTCTTGGATCATATTTGGGCTAAATGAGGTATAATCTTCGTCTTACTTTTGTAATTGAAGATTCCATGTTATTATAAGTTAGAAATGATCATGTGATATGTGTTATGAAGTTTGATAAGTGTTATGGAATTTTAGGAGCTCAAAACCGAAATGACATGTTTAGCCTTTTGAAATTGAAATACAATTTTGTTCGTTAATTAGAATCGTCGCATGTTTACCTACTTGAGGATTGTAGTAGTTATAATCGTTTGCGACTTGATATCATGTTATGCTAACAACTTGGATTGAAATGGAAATTGGATAAGAATTGGTATTGTTGCCCAAATTGCCGAATTGGCATTGTAGTTTAGACTAGTTTGTTATATATTGTGGGGCGGAATTTTACATGTCTTGATTAAGCGTGTAATCCCCTATTGTTAGCTACTTTGTTGGGCCTTAAATGTGGCATGTTTGGTTATTGAATTCGGCCTTGAAAAAGGTGGCAAAGTATGTAGAAACAAAGGAGGTGCTGTCCGATTTTCCGTAGAATTTAGAGACTTCACACTTATAATATTCTACGTTTGAAGTAAGAAGTTAATAGACGTACTATGGTCATTATAGGTTGACATACTACGTACGGCGAATTGGACTTAGCAAGTGGATTAAACCGAAGAGGTATGTTGAACTTTCTTATCTCTTGAGCATGAATAAGTTGTAAATGTATAGTACGGTAGACGTACAAGATTTTGACAATCTAGTCTAATTGATATCCTTGGCTTATTTTAAGAATGTCCAAGTTGGTTGAGTTAGGGAGTTAACTCACTTGTTTAAATATTAAGGATATCTTGGTTTTCAAAAGTTAAGAGACTTTAAGTGTGTTGAAAGTATTATTGATACTTGTTTTGTTGGATAGTTTAAGTCTCTTGGTTATAAAGAAGTATGTAAGTTGCTAATGTATAAAGCTAGTATAACGGATTTATGGGAAGTTGGTTATAATAGCTTTATGGAAAGTTAAAAAGAGTGATTTACTTTAAGTAATTTAAGTATGATAAATGACTTGAATTAATGAAAGACAAATTGATTTAAAGGCATCAATTGCTTAATGTTTTAAAAGAAGGAAGTCACTTGATTTAGAAGCCTATAATTATTTCTAAAAAGGTATTGTGACTTGTCTTGAAAAAGTAGTTATGACTTGATACTATGGTCATTAGTATCTTGGAAGTTTGGTATGAAAAAGAGTCATTTTAAAAGAGTAGAAGTACGTAGTACTTTGGGTTAAATTCCCGGATTTTTATAAAAGACA
This sequence comes from Przewalskia tangutica, assembly GCA_029844215.1. NCBI lineage: Eukaryota > Viridiplantae > Streptophyta > Magnoliopsida > Solanales > Solanaceae > Przewalskia > Przewalskia tangutica. Next base: position 39,291,704 of record CM056720.1, on the reverse strand, counting down.
TGTTAGTGCCTTAAGTAAACTAAAATGAGAGCGTATATGAACAAGAATAATAAGAAGTTAGGGGATGTCTTAACTTGCTTATATATTGTGTGATAAGCCGGTAGTGCTTATGTTATGTATGATAGTCGGATTTGTGCTAGTGGTATATTATTCATTTCGGGGTCATTCCCCGAGTTTGTGGCATTTGCATATTCCGTGGATTTGCTACCCACGATGCGAGGAATACCTCATGCGAGTCCGTAAGGGCTTATGCGGGTGAAATAGTCCCATGCGGGCGGGTCCAGCCTATGCGAGGAATACCTCATGCGAGTCCGTAAGGGCTTATGCGGATGAAATAGTCCCATGCGAGGAATATATCATGCGGGTCCACGCGGCCTATACGGGTGAAATAGTCTCAGGAGTAGGATTTCTTAATGATACTGCGGGCGGGTGGTCCTGCTTTGATCGTGAGCTTCCTATTTTATATTGTAAGTATACTGCTATTTACTCTCATTGTTAGTAAGGCACTGTGTACTGTTAATTGAGTTATCATACCTGTCTCCGGTTTTATTATAGACTTATGATTTCATTATGCTGATTTCGCCACATATTTGGTACATGTTGTACCGACCTCCTTCGGGCCGCGTTCATGCCGCAGTAGTACGTGCTGCTGATCCTCGCTCTAGGATCACTGTCACCGCTGAGAAGCTCCTTTATTTCGGAGGCTTATCCCTGGTATTGTCGGTTGTTGTACATTCAGGGGTATGGCGGGGCCCTGTCCCGCCAGAGTTGTTATTCTTAGAGGTCTGTAGTCACATTGTGGTTTGGGTTGGAAGGAAAAAAAATGTGTACCGTTTTATTGCGTATATTGTACGGAAGGTGGCCTTATCGGCTAGCCTGTTATTGTTTTATGTTTAAGCATTTTTATAAGTTGTGTATGTTCCGCTGCTATTCTCTGATGTGTACCGAAAGGGGTGCCCAGGTAGGGCACCAGTCGCGGGCCCGGGGTCGGGTCGTGACAAAAGTGGTATCAGAGCAGTTAGTCCTCGGAAAGTGTCTACAGACCGTGTCTAGTAGAGTCTTGATTATCGGTGTGTTGTGCACCACATCTATAATCAGGAGGCTGCAGGACATTTAGGATTGGTTTCCATTCTTCTCACTCTGAGATCGTGCGATAGAGTCAGATGGTTAGGGTCGCTCTCCCTAACAAGTTATGTTGTTTGCGCCTACGAAAGGCGTGATGACCCAGGAAAGATTATGTGGATTGCGTATCCAGGTTGGTAATGTTTGTAGTATAGTTGGTATTGTGACATACAACTATACAGATTTATGTATGAGGGTCAGACGCGTGTTGCCTAGAATGATTTTAGATTACCAGGATTTGCTAAGGACTAAATAAATACCGGGAAGGTAGGAAACAGTTTAATGAATTCTCATCAAGGTTTTACGTACTAATTTGAGATAATTAGGAAATGATGAGCTGTCTGAGAAGGAAATGGACCCTTAAGAGGTTATTATTAAGGGAATTAATGGAAGACTATGTTAATAGATTGAGCTACGTAGTAGGATTTCGAGAATGGTACGGGTGAGGTCCGTATGGAGTAAGTATGGTTGTTGTGGTCAAGACAACACGATTATGGTATTACGAGAAGTTTTTGTACCCGTTTACGGGGGGACTGATAAGGTAGTCATGAAGCTTGGAAATTGCGAGCCTAAGAATGTGATAGCCACCGAGACCTTAGGTATATAAGGCCTTCTCGGGTAGTAAAAAGTTAAGTCAGACTGTTATACCCCGTATTTCCAGGGTATGTACGTGAGGACGTACGTAGAAATTTGAGCCTTAAAGTTAGGCAAGGTTCGAAATTGTACATAACTACCAAAAGGAGTCGTTTTTCGACGAGACGTTTCCACAGCTTTCGTAGGGAAAATTCCGGCTATGTCATTTAAAATTTTTGCGGATTTTTCCGAGAGACGAAACATTTTGGACCAACGGGAGGGTGACATGTGTCACCCTCACATTGGCCTTGAGTGGGCGGCAAAAGGGACGAACAAGGTGGCCTTTAGTTGGTAGGATATTTTGTGCAAGTTGGTGTGGTATATGGATAAGGTGCACATGGCTTAAATCTAGCCCTACACTTGCCTTACACTTGGAGGGATCTTGGCCATTGGTTGGCCCTTTCTTGACCTATAAATACCCACCCTTTGTTGATGAAATTATTCAACCAAATATTTTCTAATTTTTAAAAATCCTCCTCTCCTTGTGAAGTTTTCGTCCACCACACCCCCTTTGAGTGAGCTTGGACGAGAGCCACCCCCTCCCCTTTGTAGTGCCCTAGCCGTGGGGTACACCCCCCCAGCCTTTTTGTCTCGTATAAATACCCCCCTTTTGTGGTATAGAAATACTCTCCAAGTATTGTTATAATGCCCAAATACCTTAGCCCAAATACCTTGTAGTTTTCCCAAGGTTACACTTCTCCAAAAGCCCAGAAACTACTATTATACTTCCCTCCGTCACAAACATGAAACCCTCAGTAAATCTTCACCCGTAGTTGAAGTTTTAAGTAGAAGTTGGTTAGAACTTCTAAGGGTTGGTTGGAGCGGGCCTGAGCGCACGAGTAGAGCTAAACCTTGCTCAGGATCGACATATAAACTCGGATAATTTTGGGCTTATCGAGGTAAACATTCTTAACCTTCTGTGGTATTTGGAAATTACATGTTGTAGGAGTATATAGTTAAGTATACTATATATAGAATAGAACATAGTTGTGCGGCAATGTCTTTTGACTTAAGCCTGAATAATACTTACGGCAATGTCTTGCGACTTAAGCCTGCATTTAAATAAGAGAACTGAACTGTAATTACCTAGGACTGTATTACAGTAGATTTGTGTAGCATTACTGTGAGTAGAATTGTACACGTCCGGTTAGACGTGCAAACCCCCTCGGTTGGCTTGGTAGCCGCCTCGATAGAAGAGAGATTACGCTGTCATTGCGGGAGGTCTTGAATTTTCTCGTAGAATATTCTACATTGAGATCTAGGATGTTAATAGGCGCCTTGTGGCCTCTATAGGTTGAAGTACTACGTATGGCGTGATCTACTTGGCTTAAGGAGTAGCCGACGGTTTGAGGTACTTGGAGCACTTTGCTATTAGTCGATAATCGTCGCGAGGTATGTGAACCTCTTCCTATCTGTTCTAGCATGATATGTGTATAACTATGTAGTACGGTAGACGTACATGTGTTTAATGTATTTGATTGGTTTGAAACATAAAGTGTTATAACGACTTTATGGGAAGTTGGTTATAACAGCTTTATGTAGGTAAGAAAATGCTTTGTGGTTTCAAAGGATAACTGATTTGACTTATAACGGATTTGATGTGTAGTAACAAAGAACTTGAAGTGTTCCAAAAAGACCCTTTTGAAAGAAGAGTAATACTTGACTTTGAAAACATAAGAGTTGTACTAGCTTTATGGGAAGTTAGGTATAACGTCTTAAGAGTGATAAAAAGAATGGTTTACTGAGTTTTAGAAGATAAGAGACTTGACTTAATGGTATTAATATGAATTTTGTTAAAAGTGTGAAACCTCATTCGTGAGTAATGAGTACTTGGTTTTAAAAGGAATAATGTTTAACTGATTTGAAATCGAATGAGTATCGACAAACCATCGCGGCGTTAATAAAGGAAAATGTATTGAATAATGAAGTATGGTATTAAAACCAGTAGAAACCTCCATCTGCATAGAAGCTAAGATGAGACAAAATTATATTACATTTCCTAGATCATGACTGCTTAATAAGATTGATTATAAACAAGAATAACCTACTCACATATAAGACATATGTTTCTCAAAACGTTTAAAGGAGAATTATGTTTTAAAGGATTAAAACTATGAACTACGAAACCTTTTCTAAAATGAGAAACTTGAACATTTGAAATTAGGCAAAATTGAACGTTTGGAAAATAAGGTTGTTACTTGATTTTACAAAGGAAAGCATTTTGGTTTACTTAACAATGTTAGTCACTCTATTTTTTATACTACGGGTGTCGGGTGACCTTTGTAAAAGAAATGGATCTTTAAAAGGAATTTAACGTACGTAGTACTTTAGGGTTAAAACCCGGACTTTGGCATAAAATGGAAGTACTTTGAGTTGTGTATAACTTGCCTATGCTTGTTGTCGTGAAGCTTGCCTATGCTTGTTGTTGTGAAGCTTGCCTATGCTTGTTGTGATAGCCTTTGTTGTATTTCTGTACCCCGCGTCTCTCGATGGAGGGCCGGTTGATTTGTTATGAATGATTCTACACCGAGTCCCACGAGATGGGCAGGGACACATATTTCATTTGATTATACACCGAGTCCCACGAGATGGGCAGGGACACGTATTCCATCTGATTATACACCGAGTCCCACGAGATGGGCAGGGACACGTATTTCATCTGATTTTACACTGAGTCCCACGAGATGGGCAGGGACACGTATTTTATCTGATTATACACCGAGTCCCACGGATGGGTCGACACGTATTTCATCCGTTATCATACATGTCTCCTACTTTATATAGACTATTATGATTTCATTTACGCTTTTCTGATTTCACATACTTGGTACTGTGACCTCGACTTCTGGGGCTGCGTTCATGCCGCAGGTGGAAGTACATCGGTTGTGGATCCTCGCTCATAGGATCACAGTTCAGCGTGTCGGGAAGCCCCATTTCTTTGGAGGCTTATCTTTTGGTATGTTACCCTGAGTCTGTAGATTCTTATACATTCAGGGGTATGGCGGGGCCCTGTCCCGTCATAGCTGTTGTAAAAATCTTAGAGGTCTCAGAGTAATGTGGGCAGGGTTTGTAAAAAAGATAATTGTTCGGGTATTTATGTATATATGATGAAGGCAACTGTTTTGGTTGGCCTGTTTATTTATGTCACGACCCATTCCGGGGCCCGTGACTGGTGCCTTACCGGGGCACCCAAGTAGTCATACATCAGAGTAATCAGCGGAAATATAAAACAAGACATGAAACAATTTATAAAATAAGACACAGTTTATGTGAGAAAACGTCGCCTTTCGGCATAGATATATACACATGGTTTAGCGCTACATCCGATCTTGCATAACATGACTACTGCACTTCTAAGGAAATATACAACTATGGCGAGGCCCCGCCATACCCTGACTGTACAAAACTATCTACAACAGGGAGATCATACCCAAAAGTAGAGCCTCCGGAAAAGATGGAGCTCCCGACACCAACGTAGAGATCCTAAGAATGTGGATCTAGCACCTGATTGCCCTTACCTGCGGCATGAACGCAGCCCCCCGAAGGAGGTCGATAACAGTACTAAGTATATGAAACTGTAAAAAATACTTAAATGAAAACATATCATTTTAAAATCAGTTTTGCAAGTATGTATGAAACAACCAAGGGGACCGCACATAGTGCCACATCATAAACAAGAGCAACAATAGGTAAACTGTAACAGGTCTTTTCTAGGCTGCGAATGATCAAGCAGGCCACCGCCTGTAGTATCACCATGCAAGCCTAATCTCGACTCCGTAGTCCGCATAGGCCACTCACATAGGCCCGCATAGAGTACATAACCCCGCATCGAGGGTAGCTACTCCTCGGCATCGTCCTGGACTCGTAGTCCGCATGGCCACATAGACCGCATGAGGTATAACCCCGCATCACTAACACGAACTCCGTAGCTCCGCATAGGTCCCCGACCCGCATGAGGTATTCTCGAATCATGGTCCTGCATCGCACGAGTCTACCCCGCGTCGGAGGCGCCTTAACCCCTGGTAATATGTCAAGAGGTGAGTGATAGTACACTAACATAACAACTTATCTTTAAACAAATGTAAGCACAACAAGAATACTCTCTTATACAAACGTTACAAGACACTAACACACATAGCATCATATCATGTCTACTTATCAAACCATCTTATTATTCTTTTCACAATTCAATATAAGTCTGTTATAAACACATAGGAAAACTGTTTCTTTTATCAATCTTAAGTGGTTATACTTAACTTCCCATAAAGCTAGTATAACTCTTAAGCTTCTGTTTAAAAACCAATTAGTTCTCTTCTGTTAAAAATGATTCAGTATTCTTTTGAAATGCTTTCAGTTCTTTATTATTCAGGCTTAAGCCGTGAGGCATTGCCGTAAGTATTATTCAGGCTTAAGCCGTGAGGCATTGCCGTAGTTATTATTCAGTTAACACATGTACGTCTACCGTACTACATATATATTGTAAAATATCATGCTTTAGGAAGAATCACATACCTTCTCAGCGAAAACCACCTGCCAAGTTGAATATGTCGCGCGCAGAGAATCAGCCTATAATAGTCAGACACGTCTATCAACGTTCAGACTACTTTGTAACCAGTTCTAAACAGAGGGTTCTATATCCTACGGAAAAATTGGGCAGTACTTCCCTACCCGGTGAGCTACTCAAGTCTACTGTGAAAACAGTCCTATGTAAGTACAATTTGATTATTCTTCTTTTAAACCCTTCTACTGTGATAACAGTTCAATTCTATTCTGTGATATTCTTCTAAGTATTTTATACTTATTCTTATACTACTACAGTATGCATTCTCTAATTCAAAAGAGGGTTAGGATTATTTACCTCGGTAAGCCCAATAATATCCTAGATAAAGTCGCTACCGATCAAGGTTTAGCTCCTAAGTTATGCGCTCCCAGAGTCTAAGAAACCTTAGAAGTTCTTCACAACTTCTACTAAGGTTTAAGGTTTTTGGGATAGGTTATTTTGGGCATTATAACAATAAAAGACGGCAACTTTTATACCAAGGGAGGGTAGGTTTCGGCTAGGCTAGGGGAGGGTTGCCTCCAAGCTTCAAAAGGAGGGGGTAGGAGGCTTTGGACGAAAAGCTTTAGAGAGAGGGGGAGGGATTTTTCAAGACTTGGAAATTGATTTGTGGATGAAGAACTCTTCATCTAAAGGGGGGTATTTATAGGTCAAGAAGTGGCCAACCAATGGGCAAGATTAAGCCAAGTGCTAGGCAAGTGTAAGGCCAAGATTAGGGCAAGTGTCCTTATCCATCTACTACACAAAATATCCTACCTAATCCTTGACTTGTGCAAAGGCACAAAAAACGTGCAACTCCATGTCCATTTCGTCCAATGGACGATTTCAAGTCCACCAATTGGAGGGTGCCAAGTGTCGCCCTCCCGTTGGTCCAAAATGTTTCGTCTCTCGGAAAAATCCGCAAAAATTAGAAATGGCATAGCCGGAATTTACCCTACGAAAGCTGTGGAAACGTTTCGTCGGAAAACGATTCTTTTAGCGAGTTGTGCACAATTTTCGAACTTGGCCTAACTTTAAGGCTAAACTTTGACGCACGCCTCACGCATATACTCGAAATACGGGGTATAACATTCTCCCCCCCTTAGAAACATTCGTCCCGAATGTTCCTTCCCAAGACAGTTAACGATAAGATTCTTCATAACTTAAACAGTTGCAAATGCCACACACGGCCACAGAACAACACTTAGGCATAAACGATAATGAAGATTTACAAGTAGGAAAAGTGAATTACCTGGAGGTGTGGGGAATAGGTGAGGATACCTCCGCCTCATGTCCTCCTCAGCTTCCCACGTCATCTCCTCCCTAAGATCGTTCCGCCACAAGACTTTGACGGAAGCCACATTCTTAGTCCGCAGACGCCTAACCTGACGATCGACTATCGCTATGGGAATCTCCTCATACGATAACCCTGGTCACACGACATCGTCAATCGGGTGTACCCTAGATGGATCCCCGATACATCTCCTCATCATAGATACGTGAAACACCGGATGCACTGCCTCCAGATCGGACGGCAGATCCAACTCGTAGGCAACCTTGCCTACCTCGCGACAATCAAACGCCCAATGTACCTTGGGCTGAGGTTCCCCTTCTTCCCTACTCTCATCACACCCTTCAAGGTTGACACCTTCAGGAAAACCCAATCATACACTGCGAACTCCAGATTTCGACGACGATGATCTTCATACGACTGGCCGACTCGAGTATCAATAGCCGCCTCGGATAAGCTTCACCTTATCCATCGCTCGCCGTACCAAATCTGGTCCCACTAGCTGCACCTCGCCCACATCGAACCAACCTATAGGCGATCTGCACTTCCTCCCATACAAGGCCTCATAAGGCGCCATCTGAATACTGGAGTGGTAGCTATTATTGTACGCGAACTCAACTAGAGGCAAATGATCCTCGGCTACCACACCGGTCGATAACACGCTCGCAAAGATATCCTCAAGAAGTCCGGATAGTGCGCTCGGCCGTCCGTCTGCTGCGGATGGAAAGCGCATCGTGCTCACTGCGCCCCTAAACCTCCCGAAAGACCTCCGGTTAGGCAGAACCGGGCTCTCTGTCGATATGATCGAAATAGGGACTCCATGCGATCGACGATCTCTCGGATGTAAAGTCCGCATAATCCTCACCGAAAATGTCGCCCCGACGGGAAGAAAGTGGGCTGATTTCGTCAGCCTGTCGACGATAACCCATATAGAATCATGTCTCCTCTGAGTGCGAGGTAATCCTGTGATGAAGTCCATGTTGATCACCTCCCACTTCCAGGTCGGGATCTCTATCGCCTGCAACAAACCACCAGGCCTCTGGTGCTCTACCTTCACCTGCTGACAACATGGGCACTGAGCTACGAACTCTGCAACGTCCCTCTTCAAGCCATCCCACCAATACACAGATCTAAGGTCGTGGTACATCTTGGTCGACCCCGGATGGATAGAGTAACGCGCGCTGTGTGCTTCCCCAAGAACTCGCCAAGTCCTCAAACATCCGAACACACATCGCCTCAAACCTTAGCACCCCATCAGGTGCTACTCAAAAGGACCGCTTGCCTCACGAAGAGTCAGACACGATAACGTGTCGAATCGGATCTCAAATCGTTGCCTCTTCACCTCGACGATGGAAGACTCGGCAACCTCACGAACTCGAACCCCACCGCTATCGTAATCAATCAAACGGACACCAAGGCTCGCTAATCGATGCAAATCACGAACCATGTCCTCCTCTCTAGCCGCAAACTGATAGGCTCCCATCGACCTACGACTAAGAGCATCCGCCACAACATCGCCTTCCCGTGGTACAGATATCAACATCGTAATCCTTAAGCAACTCTAACCACCGCCTCGCCGTAAGTTCGGCTCCTCCGCCGAAGATATACCGAGGCTCTTGTGGTCTGTAAAATATCCACGTGAACCCCATACAAATAGTGCCTCCAAATCTTCAAAGCGTGAATCACACCGCCAACTCCAAATCATGGGCGGGTAGTTCCTCTCGTGTTTCTTCACTGTCGGGATGCATATGCTATAACCCCGCCATGCCGCATCAACACACATCCCAACCCGATGCCTCACGCATCACAATACACGACATCACCATCTGGACCCTCTCGAAGAGTAAGAACGGGCGGTCGCCCTTCTTTTCAACAATCGAAACCTCGCCACAAGCATCACCATCAAACTTGGCCGCTTTCCGAGTCACCTAGTCAATGGTGCGTAGATAGAAGCAAACTTCTCCACGAACCGATAATATCCTCGCAAGGCCCGAAATCGCGAACCTTTGTCGGAGTAGTAGTTCAGGCCAAGTCCCCGATCGCTTCGATCTTGGCCGTATCCACTCGAATGCCATCAGCCCCGACAATATGCCCAAGAAACGCCACCGAAGTCAACCAAAACTCACATTTGGAAAACTTGGCGCATAATCGCCTGGTCCCGAGAATCACAAGACACAGTCCTCAAATGCTCCTCATGCTCCTGCTCTGAGCGAGAATAAACCAAGATATCATCAATGAACACTATCACAAACGTGTCCAAAAATGGTTTGAACACTCGGTTCATCAAATCCAAGAATACCGCCGGAGCATTGGTCAACCCAAAAGACATGACCCTGAACTCATAATGCCCGTACCGGGTCAGGAATGCAGTCCTAGGGACATCCACCTCTCTTACTCGTACCTGATGATAGCCCGAACGCAGATCAATCTTGGAGAAACATCTCGCGCCCTGCAACTGGTCGAACAAATCATCAATCCTGGGAAGGGGTATCTATTCTTAATGGTCACCTTGTTCACCGCTGTAATCAACACACATGCGCAACGCCCCGCCCTTCTTTTACGAACAATACCGCGCCTGGGGAGAAACACTAGGCCCGATGAAGCCCTTTCTCCAAAGAAATCCCTAAGCTGATCCTTCAACTCTCTCAACTCGGCAGGTGTCATTCTATATGGCGGAATGGAAATAGGCCGAGTGTCTGGCAATATGTCTATACAAAACTCAATCTCCTCTCGTGAGGATACCCGGAGGTCGTCTGAAACACGCCTGGGAACTCTCTCGACCACCGAATCGACGGAAAATCTGGTACCGCAACTTCAGTATCAAACACCCGAACGAGATGGTAGATATACCCCTTCTGCACCATCTTCCTAGCCTTGAGGTAGGAAATAAACCTACCCCTCGGCGATACCGCGTTCTCCCACTCAACAACCGGCTCCTCAGAAACCGGAACCGCATTACTCTCTCTCTGCCTACATTGGCGTAGCAAGAAGCTAGCCAATCCATCCCCATGATCACGTCGAAGTCAATCATCTCCAACTCTATCAAGTCGGCAGTGGTCCGACGATCGTAAATGGTCACAGGACAAGCTCTATATACCCGCCGAGCTACCACCGAATCACCCACTGGCGTAGCTACCTCGAAAGGGTCTATGGACTAAGGCTCTATCCCTATCCTACTAGCAACAAGGGGAGATATATAGGACAGAGTATAACACGGATCTATCAAGGCATAAACATCAAACCCAGAAACTGATAAGGTACCTGTGACGACATCAGGTGAGGCCTCCTGATCATGTCGGCTGGACAAAGCATAAATGCGGTTCTGAGGACCGCTAGAACTGGGACCCGCGCCACGACCTCTTTCGCGACCTGCTGGGCCATGAGTACCTTGCCCTCCGTATGCAGTAATCGCTCGGGATGAAGAAGACCGCGAAAGAACTCGTAGGTCGACTTACCATCAAGATCGCCTTGGTCGGACAGTTCCTCGCATAGTGACCCTGCTGGACACAACTGAAACAAGCTCCCGTAGCACCACAACTCCCGGTGGGATCGCCGCGACGCCACACCGGCGAGGTGGTCCCGATCGCCGCATTCCGCCGCTCGACGCTCAAGTCCTGGGCCCCGTGTGCCTCGAATATCTCGCCGTGGCCGAGGACGGTGCAGAGTGCTCAGCCGGCCGTGGTGCAAATCTAGATCGCCTGAGGCCGCCACCACGATAGCCACCAAAAGACCCGCCGCCCCGTCTTCTTCGCTGCCGTCACAACCCGTCGGTCTACGCCTCACATCCAAGAGCATGAGCTCGCATGGGTAATGTCCATACCCGGTGAAGAGAAACACCCGCATGACTCGCCATATAGTCATCTAGCCCGTGACGTAGCGGTGCACCCTATCCTCCATATCGCTACCAACGCTGGGACATATCGAGCCAATGAATCAAACTCGACATTGTACTCCCGACAAAGGCCCTCTCGCTCGCCAGTAAAAATCTATCACCGCGCCTCTCATCCGTGGAGGCAAGAAGTGAGTGAGAAAGCCTCGAGAACTCATCCCAAGTAGTTGGGGACGCTGCTCTCCCGGGATAACTCCCATGAATCAAACCAATCGATCGCGTATCACGCAGCCTATGTAAAACAAAGATCACGGACTCGGTCTCCGACGCCCGATCACTCGAATCCTCTCAGAGCCGACGGATGAACTCCTGCGGATCATCCTCCCGCCTCGACCAGTAAAACTCGCGGCTACAACTCAGAAGTCTCGTAGCCTCGCACTCTCGCCTCGGGTGAACCACGGTACGATCGGGCCAGGATCGAATCGCCGATCCACCGCCCTCGTGTCCGCCACAATCCTAGCCAATAGTCGGGCCATCTCAGAGCCCTATCTCTCCGCCCCAGCCGTGGGACGAGGCGGGCATCGTAGTCTCGCTTGGACCGCGGCGTCGTAGAACTCGCCTCTCGGTATAGATCGGGCCGAGCCCTCGTGACTCTCGGTGCCATACTAGCAACTCTCGCCGCTTGCCTTCCGCCCGGCCGCTTTACGTGAGGCATAATCATGAGAAAAGGAATACGTTAGAGGTCCAACTTAACACAACTCTAAAGCACGATCTCGTAGTAAGAAGAGTGAAACCAATCCTAAATATCCTATAGCCTCCGATTATTGGTGGTGCACAACACACCGATAATCAAGACTTACTAGATACGGTGCGTAGACACTTTCCGAGGATTAATCGCTCGATACCACTTTTGTCACGACCCATTCGGGGCGTGGATCGTGCCTTACCGGCACCCAAGTAGTCATACATCGAGTAATTAGCGGAAATATAAAACAAGACATGAAACAATTTATAAAATAAGACATACGCTTATGTGAGAAAACGCCGCTTTTCGGCATATATATATAAACATGGTTTAGCGATTACATCCGATCGCATAAATGACTCTGCACCTCTAAGGAAATATACAACTATGGCGGACAGGCCCCGCCATACCTCGATCAGTACAAAACTATCTACAACAGGGAGATCATACCCAAAAGTAGAGCCTCCTAAAAGATGGAGCTCCCGACACCAACGTAGAGATCCTAAGAATGTGGATCTAGCACTGCCGCCTCTTACTGCAGATGAACGCAGCCCAAGGAGGTCAAGACAACAGTACTAAGTATATGAAATCAGAAATACTTAAATGAAAACATATCATTTTAAAATCGGTTTGCAAGTATGTATGAAACAACCAAGGGACCGCATATAGTGCCACATCATAAACAAGAGCAACAATAGGTAAATCAGAATGTGTCTTTTCTAGGTCGCGAATGATCAAGCAGGCCAATTGCCCGTAGTATCCCCATGCAAGCCTAATCTCGACTCCGTAGTCCGTGATAGGCCACTCACATAGGCCCGCATAGGTACATAACCCCGCATCGAGGGTAGCTACTCCTGCATCGCCCCGAACTCGTAGTCCGCATGGCCACATAGACCGCATGAGGTATAACCCCGCATCACTAACCTCGAACTCCGTAGCTCCGCATAGGTCCCCGACCCGCATGAGGTATTCTCGAATCATGGTCCTGCATCACTGAGTCTACCCCGCGACGGAGGCGCCAACCCTCGTAATATGTCAAGAGGTGAGTGATAGTACACTAACATAACAACTTATCTTTAAACAACGTAAGCACAACAAGAATACTCTCTTATACAAACGTTACAAGACACTAACACACATAGCATCATATCATGTCTACTTATCAAACCATCTTATTATTCTTTTCACAATTCAATATAAGTCTGTTATAAACACATAGGCAAACTGCTTTTATCAATCTTAAGTGATTATACTTAACTTCCCATAAAGCTAGTATAACTTTTAAGCTTCGCTTTAAAACCAATTAGTTCTCTTACATTAAAAATGATTCAAGATTCTTTTGAAATGCTTTCGCTTCTTTATTATTCAAAGCTTAAGCCGAGACATTGCCGTAAGTATTATTCGTGCTTAAGCGTGAGGCATTGCCGTAGTTATTATTCGATTAACACGTACGCCTACCGCACTACATATATATTGTAAAATATCATGCTTTAGGAAGAATCACATACCTTCTCAAATAAAACCACCGCCAAGTTGAATATGTCGCGCGCAGAGAATCAAGATATAATAGTCGACACGCCTATCAACGCTCGCACTACTTTGTAACCATTCTAAACAGAGGGTTCTATATCCTACGGAAAAATCAAGACTTCCCTACCCTGAGCTACTCAAGTCTATCGTGAAAACAGTCTATGTAAGTACAATTTGATTATTCTTCTTTAAACCCTTCTATCGTGATAACAATTCTATTCTGTGATATTCTTCTAAGTATTTTATACTTATTCTTATACTACTACAAGATGTATTCTCTAATTCAAAAGAGGTTAGGATTATTTACCCTGTAAGCCCAATAATATCCTAGATAAAGTCGCTTTGAGCAAGGTTTAGCTCCTAAGTTGTACGCTCCGGTAGCTCCAAGAAACCTTAGAAGTTCTTCACAACTTCTACTAAGGACTAAGGGATTTGGGCTAGGGTATTTTGGGCATTATAACAATACAAGTAGGCAACTTTTCTACCAAGGAGGGGGTAGGTTTCGGCTAGGCTAGGGGAGGGTTGCCTCGCCAAGCTTCAAAAGGGGGTAGGAGGCTTTGGACGAAAAGCTTTAGAGAGAGGGGAGGATTTTTCAAGACTTGGAAATTGATTTGTGGATGAAGAACTCTTCATCTAAAGGGGGGTATTTATAGGTCAAGAAGTGGCCAACCAATGGGCAAGATTAAGCCAAGTGCTAGGCAAGTGTAAGGCCAATATTAGGGCAAGTGTCCTTATCCATCTACTACACAAAATATCCTACCTAATCCTTGACTTGTGCAAAGGCACAAAAACGCAACTCATGTCCATTTCGTCCAATGGACGATTTCAAGTCCACCAATTGGAGGGTGCCAAGTGTCGCCCTCCCGTTGGTCCAAAATGTTTCGTCTCTCGGAAAAATCCGCAAAAATTAGAAATGGCATAGCCGGAATTTACCCTACGAAAGCTGTGGAAACGTTTCGTCGGAAAACGATTCTTTTAGCGAGTTGTGCACAATTTTCAAACTTGGCCTAACTTTAAGGCTAAACTTTCGTACGTACGCCCTTACGTACATACTCCGGAAATACGGGGTATAACAATTTATCTTGTCTCTTAATTCATGTTCATGTTTTTATTTCCGCTGATTTTCTCTGATGTTGTATCACTAGGGTGCCCGGGGTAAGGCACCAGTCACGGGCCCGGGTTCGGGTCGTGACAAAAGTGGTATCAGAGCAGTTAGTCCTCGGAAAGTGTCTACAGACCGTGTCTAGTAGAGTTTTGATTATCGGTGTGTTGTGCACCACATCTATAATCAGGAGGCTATAGGACATTTATGATTTCTTTCCATTCTTCTCATTCTGATATCGTGCCCTAGAGCTGTGTGATAAGTTGGACCCCTCTGACGTATTCCTTTCCTTTACCAGTTATGCCTCCGCGTAAGGCAACCCAGGCCCAGATGGGCAAGGCAGTCGAGGGAGCTATTAGGGAGATACAAAGGAGTACGAGGGCGCAGACCCGATCAGTGCCTGAGACAGTTCTTCCGACGGCGAGTTTCGCGACACCGCCAAAGACGCAGAGTTTAGAGCGCGGCGGTGGCCGAGACTACAGACTGAGCCTCCGGCCTCACACCTGGAGCGATGAGATGGGGTACAAGGAGATGGCGATTATTGGCCACTGCGTGGCGAGATATGAGGATAGGCCGGATGCAGCAGCCCACCCAGAGCACCCGTAGTTCACCCCGAGCGATCTTGAGGCTACGGGACTTTCTGAGTTGTAGCCCGCCAGTGTTCTATGGATCGAGAGCTGAGGATGACCCTCAGGAGTTTATCCGACAGCTACAACGGATCATGAGAGTGATCAGAGTTTCAGAGGCAGAGTCGGTGGTATTGGGTTCGCATCACCGCGTAATACTGCAGCTTGACCGTTTGATTCGTGGGAGTTGTCCCGGGAAGAGCATGCACTTCCAGCCGTATGGGACGAGTTCTCAAGGGCTTTTCTTGCACATTTCTTGCCCCCACAAATGAGGAGGGCTCGGGCCGATAGATTTTAAACGTTGAGGCAGGACAGGCGGACGGTTAGAGAGTACAATGTGGAGTTCGACTCATTAGCTCGGTATGTTCCCGCTGTGGTAGCTGATATGGAGGACAGAGTACACCGCTACGTCATCGGGCCGATGATTACTTGGCGAGGCTTGTATGGGTGTAGCTCTTCACCGCATGGACATTGCCCGCATGCAAGCTCATGCACTAGGATGTGAGGCACGAAGAGGTCGACGGAATGGCCGAGATCGCCAGAAGAGGCCGAGCAGGTCCTTTGGTAACTTTCGAGGCGGACCGCCAGCAGTTAGCCTAGTTATGTACCTCCACCAAGATGCAGTGTTCCCCACGCCGCCGACGCTCAGGTATTCGAGCCGGGTCGAGCTCCAGGCTTCTAGTTCACGATATACATGGGTTCTAGCCACGGGTTCGTTTTCCTCGGTGCACGATGTGGGCGACGCCATCCCCGGAATGTCGCTTTTATCGGTGCTTGTTTTTCCTGCGGCCGTGGCCATATGACGAAATCGCCCTAGTAGGAAGGATGCAAACAGAATGACTCACCACGGTCGGTGCGGGTTCATCGCCTTTCTATGCGCCTGCAGGCTGCTTATGATTAGAGTGGAGCGGTATATTCAGGTATATCCTTAACCCTCTAGAGATTTGTATGCATGATATAATGACCTTCTTATTGTGTGCTACGTTCGGATAGCGTTATGTTGGTTATGAGTTAGAAAGTATGGTTAGTTGAAAGGATATGTATGGGGGCATGGAAAGTGTGAACCTTAGAATATTTCGTGTTGAGACCTTAGAGGTAAGGTCATCTTGAATAAAAGATTTTACGGTTAGTCTTTGTTGAAATACTTGTTTGCGTATAAATGTGTTGTAGGATAAGTCCATGGGTAGTGTGAAATGGAAGTGGTAGCTTTCATGATGTGAGTTAGTAAGAATTGTTCTGTATCGGGGAACAAGGGTTTGGCGCGATTGTGGGTCGGGTTGAGGACGTGTTGCGGGTCAACCCGTAGCCCGGTTTAAGGTAGGGTCAGTTCTGGGTGGTCCCGCCAGATGATAGGGTCACGAGGGTGCTAGGCCCAAGTTTAGATGACCATCGTATGAGTTCGAGGATATGTTCGACCAGAAGCGGATCGTGAAGGCCGGGAATGGCCTTAAGGAAGATCGAGGCTAGTAAGATGACCAAGTTTGGAGGTAGTGACTCCAAAGTTTTGGAAACTGAAGTATGGTACGTATACTAGAAGAATTCAAGTGTTCGAGAAGAGTACGACGAGTAAGGGTAGAGGCGAGCATGTATTGCGAGCATAGATATGATCATTTCTTGTGAAGAGAGAAGGTGCGAAGGATGTATATTTTAGACCTCAGGGATCGCATGCAGTCCGGTACCATTTGTTGGGTCGCCGGAGTGACACTAGAACCTCGCGGCAAAGTGACAAAAGTTTGTGATGTTAGAGGTGTTTCCTCGTGGACTTGGATGTAAGTATTTGCGCGGGTGTTTCTGTGGCCAGGTGTGGCAGGATTTGTTCTCGTAAATATAGTAGTGAAGACTATACTGGCGCATGTTTGTTTTGAGGCTTAGAAGGAACATTCGGGACGAATGTTTCTAAGGAGGGGAGAATGTTATACCCCGTATTTCCAGGGTATGTACGTGAGGACGTACGTAGAAATTTGAGCCTTAAAGTTAGGCAAGGTTCGAAATTGTACATAACTACCAAAAGGAGTCGTTTTTCGACGAAACGTTTCCACAGCTTTCGTAGGGAAAATTCCGGCTATGTCATTTAAAATTTTTGCGGATTTTTCCGAGAGACGAAACATTTTGGACCAACGGGAGGGTGACATGTGTCACCCTCACATTGGCCTTGAGTGGGCGGCAAAAGGGACGAACAAGGTGGCCTTTAGTTGGTAGGATATTTTGTGCAAGTTGGTGTGGTAGATGGATAAGGTGCACATGGCTTAAATCTAGCCCTACACTTGCCTTACACTTGGAGGGATCTTGGCCATTGGTTGGCCCTTTCTTGACCTATAAATACCCACCCTTTGTTGATGAAATTCTTCATCCAAATATTTTCTAAGTGTTAAAAATCCCTCCCTCTCCCTTGTGAAGTTTTCGTCCACCACACCCCCCCCCCTTTGAGTGAGCTTGGCCGAGAGCCACCCCCTCCCCTTTGTAGTGCCCTAGCCGTGGGGTACACCCCCCCCCTAGCCTTGTTGTCTCGTATAAATACCCCCCTTTTGTGGTATAGAAATACTCTCCAAGTATTGTTATAATGCCCAAATACCTTGGCCCAAATACCTTGTAGTTTTCCCAAGGTTACACTTATACAAAAGCCCAGAAAATACTATTATACTTCCTCACCACAAAAACGAAACCCTAAGTAAATCTTCACCGTAGTTGAAGTTTTAAGTAGAAGTTGGTTAGAACTTCTAAGGGTTGGTTGGAGCGGCCTGAGCGCACGGAGTAGGAGCTAAACCTTGCTCAGATCGACATATAAACTCGGATAATTTTGGGCTTATCGAGGTAAACATTCTTAACCTTCTGTGGTATTTGGAAATTACATGTTGTAGGAGTATATAGTTAAGTATACTATATATAGAATTGAACATAGTTGTGCGGCAATGTCTTTTGACTTAAGCCTGAATAATACTTACGGCAATGTCTTGCGACTTAAGCCTGAATTTAAATAAGAGAATCGAATCAGAATTACATAGATCAGACATTGAGACTTGTGTAGCATTACTGTGAGTAGAATTGTACACGCCCGGTTAGGCGTGCAAACCCCCGGTTGGCTTGGTAGCCTACCTCGATAGATGAGGAGATTACGCTGCATTGCGGGAGGTGCTGCCGAATGTTCTGTAGAATATTCTACATTGAGATCTAGGATGTTAATAGGCGCCTTGTGGCCTCTATAGGTTGAAGTACTACGTATGGCGTGATCTGCTTGGCTTAAGGAGTAGCCGAAGCGGTTTGAGGTACTTGGAGCACTTTGCTATTAGTCGATAATCGCGAGGTATGTGAACCTCTTCCTATCTATTCTAGCATGATATGTGTATAACTATGTAGTACGGTAGACGATACGTGTTTAATGTATTTGATTGGTTTGAAACATAAAGTGTTATAACGCTTTATGGGAAGTTGGTTATAACGACTTTATGTAGGTAAGAAAATGCTTTGTGGTTTCAAAGGATAATCGATTTGACTTATAACGGATTTGATGTGTAGTAACAAAGAACTTGAAGTGTTCCAAAAGACCTTTTGAAAGAAGAGTAATACTTGACTTTGAAAACATAAGAGTTGTACTAGCTTTATGGGAAGTTAGGTATAACGTCTTAAGAGTGATAAAAAGAATGGTTTCTTGATTTTTAGAAGATAAGAGACTTGACTTAATGGTATTAATATGAATTTTGTTAAAAGTGTGAAACCTCATTCGTGAGTAATGAGTACTTGGTTTTAAAAGGAATAATGTTTCTTGATTTGAAATCGAATGAGTATCGACAAACCATCGCATCGTTAATAAAGGAAAATGTATTGAATAATGAAGTATGGTATTAAAACCGAGAAACCTCCATCCGCATGAAGCTAAGATGAGACAAAATTATATTACATTTCCTAGATCATGGCTGCTTAATAAGATTGATTATAAACAAGAATAACCTACTCACATATAAGACATATGTTTCTCAAAACGTTTAAAGGAGAATTATGTTTTAAAGGATTAAAACTATGAACTACGAAACCTTTTCTAAAATGAGAAACTTGAGCATTTGAAATTAGGCAAAATTGAACGTTTGGAAAATAAGGTTTGTTACTTGATTTTACAAAGGAAAGCATTTTGGTTTACTTAACAATGTTAGTCACTCTATTTTTTATACTACGGGTGTCGGGTGACCTTTGTAAAAGAAATGGATCTTTAAAAGGAATTTAACGTACGTAGTACTTTAGGGTTAAAACCCGGACTTTGGCATAAAATGAAAGTACTTTGAGTTGTGTATAACTTGCCTATGCTTGTTGTCGTGAAGCTTGCCTATGCTTGTTGTTGTGAAGCTTGCCTATGCTTGTTGTGATAGCCTTTGTTGTATTTCTGTACCCCCGCGTCTCTCGATGGAGGGCCGGTTGATTTGTTATGAACGATTCTACACCGAGTCCCACGAGATGGGCAGGGACACGTATTTCATTTGATTATACACCGAGTCCCACGAGATGGGCAGGGACACGTATTCCATCTGATTATACACCGAGTCCCACGAGATGGGCAGGGACACGTATTTCATCTGATTTTACACCGAGTCCCACGAGATGGGCAGGGACACGTATTTTATCTGATTATACACCGAGTCCCACGGGATGGGCCGGGACACGTATTTCATCTGGTTATCATACATGTCTCCTGCTTTATATAGACTATTATGATTTCATTTACAGTCTTTTACAGTTTCACATACTTGGTATCTGTTGTCGACCTCATTCGAGGCCGCGTTCATGCCGCAGTGGAAGTACATCGGTTGTGGATCCTCGCCATAGGATCACAGCCACGTGTCGGAAGCCCCATTTCTTTGGAGGCTTATCTTTTGGTATGTTACTCAGTCTGCAGATTCTTATACATTCGTGGTATGGCGGGCCCCGTCCGTCATAGCCATTGTAAAAATCTTAGAGGTCTGTAGCATCGTTGTGGCGTGGTTTGTAAAAAAGATAAATCGTCGTATTTATGTATATATGATGAAGGCAAATCGCTTTTGGTTGGCCTGTTTATTTATCTTGTCTCTTAATTCATGTTCATGTTTTTATTTCCGCTGATTTTCTCTGATGTTGTATCACTAGGGTGCCCGGGGTAAGGCACCAGTCACGGGACCGGGTTCGGGTCGTGACACAGACCTAGGGTAAGAGTTAAATACGACGCCGAGTCGGGTTGAGGACCTATTAAGGGTCGCCCCATAGCTTGAAATGGAATGGGATCAGTTGGTAGTAGTCCCTCTACGTGACAGGGTCACGAGGGTGCAAGGCCCAAGTTTAGTTAATCATTTTACGGGTTTGTGGACGCGTTCCACCGGAACCAGGTTGAGAGAGCCGGAAATGGCCTTATGTTGTTTAGAATAGTAATTCCAAAGATAGGAGGCTCGAATCAGTATGAAGGCTATGTACGTACGCTGGAATAAGTTTGGAAGTACGGGAAGAGTACCACGATGAAAGAGAGCAACCAAGTGTAAAGAAATGGAGCCCGAATCCACGAGGACCTTCGAGGTGACTACACCCGTGAGTGTTGGGTGGTAGCTCGGGTAGATAATTGCCGTAACGATACGATCGTTGGACCCCAGCAGACCTAGCGAGTGCATGACGCACTGAGGATATTATGGTGCGGTCTAGTTGGCCTCTTGTTATGCCAACGTGGACTCTGAAGAGAGATTGATTCTGTATGCCTTCCGTAGTTTGTTATCGAGTGGAAAGGAAGAGCAGTGGTGGTAACCAGTGAATTATCCTTCCTTCTTTGACATTGTTGATTTTAATAAGTCTGTGTGACTTGTTCATTTGAGGTAAATTAATGCAGAAATTAAGTAATACTCGAGGTTGAAGGAGTTTATGCTAAGTGCCCTTGGATGTACTTGGAGTTGGTTTGGTGTGGCGGTCAGGGCCACGACCTTCCGGATAAGTTCAGGATAGCGCGCAAGCAAGAATAAGATAAGTACGAGTGCTGCCTACGGAAAACAGAAGATATCTTTGGTAGGTTTTGAAAATCTACACAACTTTAAGGCGGTGCGTGATGATTAGATATTTACTGGACCGCGAGAGGACCCTGTGATTAGGGTTGTGACTCCAAGGAAGGTTTATTAAGGGAGATAATTTATCTCCCCCATGTAAAGGATAGTTTTACGTATTATGGGGTTACGTGTACCCATGTTGTTAGACGAAGGATAGAAGAGGGGTAAGGTCTTCGGTATCGTCATGCCATAGGTTACACTTTTAGATAACCGTGGGAAAAGTATTGTGTTGGGGTAATTAAGAACGACGTACGAAATGGTCGAGGAAGTGTCGTAAGGAAAAATGCAGGTAGTACGCATATATGAAACTGCACTATTATGAATCAAGATAGAAATACTTTTGCTAATAGTAAGCCTAAGGTAAGGTTATGACCAGAATGATAAAAGAGAATACGACTATGTTTATGTAAGTTGCACGAGATATGATTACCCCAGACTAGTGTAAGACCATTAGTAAATAATGGGCAGTAAGAACACCTCGAGGAAAGGTGGTAGCATCGGGTTACTACTTGACGAGATCAAGGAAACCTTCCCCCCCTAAATTGTATTTGACTGGAAGTCTTAGTCAGGAGGCAAGCAAAAGAATCAAATCTAAGTTAATGACCAAGTTTGGTTGCAACAGAGAAAAGAGAACAGGAACCATAATTGAGATCAAGGATACCCGAATATTTCGCAGATATGAGAAAGACTTCCAGTTATTGGAAGATAAGTTGACCACGACTACAGTTCTAACCTCTCCTGAGAGACTAGAGGGTTAGGGTATTGTTGTAACACGATGTGTGTTGGGCTAGGTTGTGTGCTGACGCAACCCGATAAGTATAGAGCCTATGTTTTCCCGGTAGTTAGGAAAGCAGGAAAGGAAATTACGCCACTTCCGATTTTGAGCTGGCGGCAGTTAAATCATGCCTTGAAGATTTGGGGGCATGACGTATATATAGACTTCATGTGGATATTTGTGCAGACCACAAAAGCCTCCGGTATATCTGCAGACTGAAGCAGTAGAATTTGCGACAGCAAGGGTGGTTAGAGTTACTCAAGGATTGTGATATTGATATCCTATACCATCCGGGGAAAACCAAGACAGCTACAGATACTCTTAGTCGTGGATCTATGGGTAGTCTGTCAGATGGGAAGCCAGGTAGACAGGACGTGGTCCGTGAGATTCATTAGCTAACGAGCCGGGGGGTTCGATTATTTGTTTCCAAGGTTATTGAAGTTTAGATCCGAGGGGTTGCCGAGTCTTCCGTCGTTGAGGAGGTAAAGAGGCGACAATATGAGGATCTAGTGATGATACGGTATCGAGATACGGCTCTCCGAGAAGAGAAGAGCCTGTTTGAGTAACACCGGATGGGGTGCTGTGAGATGAAGATAGATTGCGTGTACCCGGTACTGCAGGACTAGTCAGCAGGTTTTATGAGAGGCATACAGTGCTTATTGTTCTAATTGTTCGGGGTCGACTAAGTTGTGTCATGACCTCAGATGTATGTATGGGTAAGATGACCGGAAAAGGGACATAGCGGAGTTTATTGCTTAGTGTCCGAGTTAGTAGCACGTCATGGTTGAGCACCAGAAGCCCAGTGGGCTATTACAGGCGATTAAAAATCCCAACCTAGATATGAGAGGTAATTAATATGGATCTTGTTACAGGGTGGCATCGTACTCGGAGGAAGTGCGACTCCCTGGGGGTCATGGTAAATAGGCTGGCGAAACCAGCCGTGTTCTTCCGGTTAGGACCACTTACTCGGCTGAGGTTCGTGCTAGCTTTTATAGCAGGGGGATTGTGAGACTGCACGGGTTTCCTACGTTTATGAGGTCAGACAGATGAGCTCGATTACAGATAACTTCTGGAGGTTTTTTTCAGAAGGGTTTTAGGGACAAGTGAGTCTCAGTGTTGCATTACACCCTCAGACCGACGGACAGGAAGAGCGTACTATCCAGGCACTTGAGGATAGGTTGCGGGCCTGTGTTCTTGATTTCAGAAATAGCCGGGAGGGCGAATTGCCTCTTGTTGTGTTACGTACGATAACAGATACCCTTCTAGTATTCAGATGGCCCTATATGAGGCCTTGTATGTAAGAAAGTGTAGATCGCCGGTTGGATGGTTCGACATAGGCGAGGTTCAGTTATTTGGTCCAGACTTGATTCAGCGGGCTATGGATAAGGCGAAGCTTATCCGGGAAAGATTTTAGTAAGCTTAGAGTCAGCAGAAGCTTTATTCAGATAACAGACGTTGACACATGGGGTTCAGCTTGACATCTTTGTATGAGCATTGTTATGTGGCCACGTGTGGCATTATTGGTATGTAGGGGTTGTAAAAGAAGACTATGTCGCTATCTTTAAGTTTGACTCCCAAAGGAACATTCGGGGACGAATGTTTCTAAGGGGGAAAGAATGTTACACCCCGGAAATTTCAGGATATGTTTCTAAGAACGTACGTAAGAACTCAAAAATGTTAAGGTTTGAGACGAGTAAAAATTTATCGGAATTATGGAATTGTCGGAAAACGAAATATTGCGACGAACGGGAGGGCGACACGTGTCACCCCCTTAATGGTCTTGGACGAAATTGACATGGGGGAATGGTCATTTGACCATATTTTATGATGAAAGTCTTGCAAGGATTAGAGCTTGACAACATTGACCAAGTCAATGACCCCACTTAGCTTGATATTTAAATGAATCACATCCAAACCACACAAGTGTCTTAATCTTAACCCTTCCTTGTGTATTATAAGCTTATTAGTAGTGCAAGACCTTGCCATTCTCCACACTTAGAAAATATTTTGAAATCTTGTTCTTGTGCAATGTGAAGCTCACGGTTTTAGCTAGGGTTTGGAGAGAAAATTTTCAATTGTTGTCCAATAACCTCCCCACTTTAAACCAAGGTACCTAAGGGTATTGTAAGTGTATCTCAATAGAAAGATCCCGGAAAAATGGCATTTTCGTATTAGTCGCAAGGCGGAAAGTTAAGGAGTTCTTCAACTTTGAAGTTGGAACTTGAAGATGAGTTCTTCATAAGCTTCTAAGGGTTGCTTGGAGTGGATTGGAACGTCGAAAGGAGGAGCTAAAGTTGCTAAGGATCGACTTGTAGTCTTGGATCAGATTTGGGCTAAATGAGGTATAATCTTCGTCTTACTTTTGTAATTGAAGATTCCATGTTATTATAAGTTAGAAATGATCATGTGATATGTGTTATGAAGTTTGATAAGTGTTATGGAATTTTAGGAGCTCAAAACCGAAATGACATGTTTAGCCTTTTGAAATTGAAATACAATTTTGGTCGTTAATTAGAATCGTCGCATGTTTACCTACTTGAGGATTGTAGTAGTTATAATCGTTTGCGACTTGATATCATGTTATGCTAACAACTTGGATTGAAATGGAAATTGGATAAGAATTGGTATTGTTGCCCAAATTGCCGAATTGGCATTGTAGTTTAGACTAGTTTGTTATATATTGTGGGGCGGAATTTTACATGTCTTGATTAAGCGTGTAATCCCCTATTGTTAGATACTTTGTTGGGCCTTAAATGTGGCGTGTTTGGTTATTGAATTCGGCCTTGAAAAAGGTGGCAAAGTATGTAGAAACAAAGGAGGTGCTGTCCGATTTTCCGTAGAATTTAGAGACTTCACACTTATAATATTCTACGTTTGAAGTAAGAAGTTAATAGACGTACTATGGTCATTATAGGTTGACATACTAAGTACGACGAATTGGACTTAGCAAGTGGATTAAACCGAAGAGGTATGTTGAACTTTCTTATCTCTTGAGCATGAATAAGTTGTAAATGTATAGTACGGTAGACGTACAAGATTTTGACAATCTAGTCTAATTGATATCCTTGGCTTATTTTAAGAATGTCCAAGTTGGTTGAGTTAGGAAGTTAACTCACTTGTTTAAATATTAAGGATATCTTGGTTTTCAAAAGTTAAGAGACTTTAAGTGTGTTGAAAGTATTATTGATACTTGTTTTGTTGGATAATTTAAGTCTCTTGGTTATAAAGAAGTATGTAAGTTGCTAATGTATAAAGCTAGTATAACGGCTTTATGGGAAGTTGGTTATAATAACTTTATGGAAAGTTAAAAAGAGTGATTTACTTTAAGTAATTTAAGTATGATAAATGACTTGAATTAATGAAAGGCAAATTGATTTAAAGGCATCAATTGCTTAATGTTTTAAAAGAAGGAAGTCACTTGATTTAGAAGCCTATAATTATTTCTAAAAAAGTATTGTGACTTGTCTTGAAAAAGTAGTTATGACTTGATACTATGGTCATTAGTATCTTGGAAGTTTGGTATGAAAAAGAGTCATTTTAAAAGAGTAGAAGTACGTAGTACTTTGGGTTAAATTCCCGGATTTTTATAAAAGACATGTTAGTGCCTTAAGTAAACTAAAATGAGAGCATATATGAACAAGAATAATAAGAAGTTAGGGGATGTCTTAACTTGCTTATATATTGTGTGATAAGCCGGTAGTGCTTATGTTATGTATGATAGTCGGATTTGTGCTAGTGGTATATTATTCATTTCGGGGTCATTCCCCGGGTTTGTGGCATTTGCATATTTCGTGGATTTTCTACCCACGATGCGAGGAATACCTCATGCGAGTCCGTAAGGGCTTATGCGGGTGAAATAGTCCCATGCGGGCCGGTCCAGCCTATGCGAGGAATACCTCATGCGAGTCCATAAGGGCTTATGCGGGTGAAATAGTCCCATGCGAGGAATATCTCATGAGGGTCCACGCGGCCTATGCGGGTGAAATAGTCCCAGGAGTAGGATTGCTTAATGATACTGCGGGCGGGTGGTCCTGCTTTGATCGTGAGCTTCCTATTTTATATTGTAAGTATACTGCTATTTACTCTCATTGTTAGTAAGGCACTGTGTACTGTTAATTGAGTTATCATACCTGTCTCCGGTTTTATTATAGACTTATGATTTCATTACAGTACTTTCAGTTTCACATATTTGGTACATATTGTCTCGACCTCCCGAGGCTGCGTTCATGCCGCAGTAGTACGATTCTTGATCCTCGCTCTTAAGATCCGTCATTTGTTGAGAAGCTCCTTTATTTGGAGGCTTATCCACAGTATTGTCGGTTGTTGTACATTCGGGGTATGGCGGGGCCTGTCACTTGAGTTATTCTTAGAGGTCTGTAGTCACATTGTGGTTTGGGTTGGAAAGAAAAAC
Source organism: Przewalskia tangutica (assembly GCA_029844215.1). Taxonomy (NCBI): domain Eukaryota; kingdom Viridiplantae; phylum Streptophyta; class Magnoliopsida; order Solanales; family Solanaceae; genus Przewalskia; species Przewalskia tangutica. The sequence continues at coordinate 39,265,059 of CM056720.1, read as the reverse complement.
AAATGTGTACCGTTTTATTGCATATATTGTACGGAAGGTGGCCTTATCGGCTAGCCTGTTATTGTTTTATGTTTAAGCATTTTTATAAGTTGTGTATGTTCCGCTGCTATTCTCTGATGTGTACCGAAAGGTGTGCCCAGGTAGGGCACCAGTCGCGGCCCCGGGGTCGGGTCGTGACACTAAGGTAAGGATATGGTCGGAATGATAAAGGAGAATACGACTATGGTTATGTAAGTTGCACGAGATATGACTACCCCAGACTAGTGTAAAGACCATTAGTAAACGATGAGAAGTAAGAACACTTCTAGGAAATGTGGTAACACCTGGCTATTATCTCTACGAGCTGGGAGAGAAGAATAGGATTGCTACTTGACTAGATCAAGGAAGTCTCCCCCTAAATTGTGATTGGCAGGAAGTTTTAGCCATGAGGCAAGCAAATGAATCAAATCTAAGTATGGTGACCAAGTTTGGTTGCAACAGAGAAAGGGAAACAGGAACCATAATTGAGATTAAGGGTGCCGAATATTTTGCAAGAATGAGAAAGGTTTCCAGTTATTGGAAGATAAGTTGACCACGACTACAGTTCTAACCCCTCCTGAAAGACTAGAGGGTTAGGTTATTATTGTAACACGTTGGGTGTTGGGCTAGATTGTGTGCTGATGCAACACGATGATGTTAGAGCCTATGTTTCCCGGCAGTTAGGGAAGCATGAGAGGAATTACACCACTCATGATTTAGAGTTGGCGGCAGTTAATCATGTCTTGAAGATTTGGGGGCATGACATATATATAGACTTCATGTGGATATTTGTGCAGACCACAAGAGCCTCCGATATATCTTCAGAGAGAGGCAGTTGAATTTGCGACAGTATGAGGATCCAATTATGATACGGCTCTCCGAGAAGAGAAGAGCCTGTTTGAGTAGCACCGGATGGGGTGCTGTGAGATGAGGATAGATTGCGTGTACCCGGTACTGCAGGACTAGTCAGCAGGTTTTATGAGAGGCATACAGTGCTTATTGTTCTAATTGTTCGGGGTCGACTAAGTTGTGTCATGACCTCAGATGTATGTATGGGTAAGATGACCGGAAAAGGGACATAGCGGAGTTTATTGCTTAGTGTCCGAGTTAGTAGCACGTCATGGTTGAGCACCAGAAGCCCAGTGGGCTATTTCAGGCGATTAAAAATCCCAACCTAGATATGAGAGGTAATTAATATGGATCTTGTTACAGGGTGGCATCGTACTCGGAGGAAGTGCGACTCCCTGGGGGTCATGGTAAATAGGCTGGCGAAACCAGCCGTGTTCTTCCTGTTAGGACCACTTACTTGGCTGAGGTTTATGCTAGTTTATATAGCAGGGAGATTGTGAGACTGCACGGGGTTCCTACGTTTATGATGTCAGACAGATGAGCTCGATTACAGATAACTTCTGGAGGTTTTTCAGAAGGGTTTTAGGGACACAGGTGAGTCTCAGTGTTGCATTACACCCTCAGACCGACGGACAGGCAGAGCGTACTATCCAGGCACTTGAGGATAGGTTGCGGGCCTGTGTTCTCGATTTCAGAAATAGTCGGGAGGGTTAATTGCCTCTTGTTGAGTTACGTACGATAACAGATACCCTTCCAGTATTCAGATGGCCCTGTATGAGGCCTTGCATGTAAGAAAGTGTAGATCGCCGGTTGGATGGTTCGACATCGGCGAGGTTCAGTTATTTGGTCCAGACTTGATTCAGCGGACTGTGGATAAGGCGAAGCTTATCCAGGAAAGATTATTAGTAAGCTCAGAGTCAACAGAAGCTTTATGCAGATAACCGACGTTGACACATGGGGTTCATCTTGACATTTTGGTATGAGTATTGTTATGTGGACACGTGTGGCATTATTGGTATGTAAGGGTTGTAAGGAGACTATGTCGCTATCTTTAAGTTTGACTCCCAAAAGAACATTCGGGGACGAATGTTTCTAAGGGGGGAAGAATGTTACACCCCGTAATTCCAGGACTTGAATAAGAGAATAGACGGGAGATCTCAGGACTTAAATTGAACGAAAGAAGGAAATTGCTTTCCTAAGGAAAAATCTTCCGAACCTCGGGAAGGAAAGTTGTTCGTTAATGAGAATTGGGTTCTCGAGTTGTTAATTGAGGCAGTTAGAATTTATCGGAACTACGGAAGTTTATTTACAGAATTGGATACGTGTGGCCCACCCGAGAAATTTTACCTTTTTGTGGTGCCCACGAGGTTTCCGATATTTTGACCAATTATGGAAATTTCGGGAAACGAAACATTATGGACGAATGGGAGGGTGACACGTGTCACACCCCCCCCCCCCCACAATTGGGCTTGGACGAAAATTGGCAAGATTGGGCCAAGTCTTGAAAGGCCAAGGCATGACATTATTGACCAAGTCAATGAGCCCACATAGTTTGATATTTTAAGTGAATTCATCCAAGCCACACAAATGTTCTAATCTAGACCCTTGAATGTAGTTTATATGTACACTAGTAGTGCAAGACTTTGTCATTCTCAACACTTAGAAAAAAATTGAATCTTGTTCTTGTTCCTTATGAAGCTCACGGCAATGTGCCCCTTCCAAGAGAGAAATTTTCAATTGTTGTCCAATAATTCCCATACTTTAAACCAAGGTTCCTAAGAGTATAGTAAGTGTATTTCAATAGAAAGATCCCGGAAAATGGTGTTTTCGTATTAGTCGCAAGGCGGAAGCTAAAGGAGTTCTTCAACTTTGAAGTTGGAACTTGAAGATAAGTTCATCATAAGCTTCTAAGGGTTGCTTGGAGTGGTTTGGAACGTCAAAAAGAAGAGCTAAAGTTACTAAGGATCGACTTGTAATCTTGGATCATATTTGGGCTAAATGAGGTATAATCTTCGCCTTACTTTTGTAATTGAAGATTCCATGTTATTATAAGTTAGAAATGATCATGTGATATGTGTTATGAAGATTGATAAGTGTTATGGAAATTTGGAAGCTCAAATCCGAAAATGACATGTTAAGCCATTTGAAATTGAAATATAATTTGGTCGATAATTAGAATCGTCGCATGTTTACTGTCACGACCCGACCCCGGGCCCGCGATTGGTGCCCTACCTGGGCACCCCTTTCGGTACACATCAGAGAATAGCAGCGGAACATACACAACTTATAAAATGCTTGAACATAAAAATAGCAACAGGCTAGCCGATAAGGCCACCTTCCGTACAATATAAGCAATAAAACAGTACACTTTTTTTTTACAACCCAATCCACAAATGTGACTACAGACCTCTAAGAATAACAACTCTGGCGGGACAGGGCCCCGCCATACCCCTGAATGTACAACGACCGACAATACCAGGGATAAGCCTCCGGAATAAAGGAGCTTCTCAACAGCTGAACAGTGATCCTAAGAGCGAGGATCAGCAACCTGTACTCTACCTGCGGCATGAACGCAGCCCCCCGAAGGAGGTCAGTACAACATGTACCAAATATGTGAAACTGAAAGTACTGTAATGAAATCATAAGTCAATAATAAAACTGGAGACAGGTATGATAACTCAATTAACAGTACACAGTGCCTTACTAACAATGAGAGTAATCAAAAGTATAGGTAGCAAATCCACGGAAACAGGTGGTATAACGATCTTGGGGATTTACCCCTCAGATATACTCTTACCCTGGAGAAGGTGGTAAAGCAGGTGGTATGAATATCTTGGGGATCTACCCCTCAGATATACTCTTACCCTGGAGAAGGTGGTAAAACAGGTGGTATAACTATCTTGGGGATCTACCCCTCAGATATACTCTTACCCTGGAGAAGGTGGTAAAGCAGGTGGTATAACTATCTTGGGGATCTACCCCTCAGATATACTCTTACCCTGGAGAAGGTGGTAAAGCAGGTGGTATAACTATCTTGGGGATCTACCCCTCAGATATACTCTTACCCTGGAGAAGGTGGTAAAACAGGTGGTATAACTATCTTGGGGATCTACCCCTCAGATATACTCTTACCCTGGAGAAGGTGGTAAAGCAGGTGGTATAACTATCTTGGGGATCTACCCCGCAGATATACTCTTACCCTGACTCAACTGACCATCAAACAAAACATAAGCACTACCGGCCTATCATACAATAAGTAAGCAAGTTAAGAAATCCCCCTAACTTCTTATTAGTCTTATTCATATACACTCTCATTTTAGTTTACCTAAGGGACTAACATGTCATTATAAATCCGGAAGTTTAACCCAAAGTACTACGTACTTCTATTCTTTTAAAATGACTCATTTTCATATAAACTTCCAAGATACTATTAACCGTAGTATCAAGTCATAACTACATTTTAAGACAAGTCACAATACCTTTTTAGAAAATACATTTTCGGGCTTCTAAATCAAGTGACTTCTTTCTTTTAAAAACCTTAAGCAATTGATGCCTTTAAATCAATTTGCCTTTCGTTATTTCAAGTCATTTAACATACTTAAATTACTTAGAGTAAACCACTATTTTATTAATTTCCATAAAGCTATTATAACCAACTTCCCATAAAGCCGTTATACTAGCTTTATACATTAGCAACTTACATACTCTTTATAACCAAGAGACTTAAACTTTCCAACAAAACAAGTATCAATAATACTTTCAACACACTTAAAGTCTCTTAACTTTTGAAAACCAAGATATCCTTAATATTTAAACAAGTGAGTTAACTCCCTAACTCAACCAACTTGGACATTCTTAAAATAAGCCAAGGATATCAAATAGACTAGATTGTCAAAATCTTGTACGTCTACCGTACTATACATTTACAACTTATTCATGCTCAAGAGATAAGAAAGTTCCACATACCTCTTCGGTTTAATCCACTTGCTAAGTCCAATTCGCCGTACGTAGTATGTCAACCTATGATGACCATAGTACGTCTATTAACTTCTAGTTTCAAACGTAGAATATTCCAAGTGCAAAGCTACTAAATTCTACGGAAAATCGGACAGCACTTCCTTTGTTTCTACATACTTTGCCACCTTTTTCAAGGCCGAATTCAATAACCAAACATGCCACATTTAAGGCCCAACAATGCAAATAATCAATAGGGAATTACACGCCTACTAGACGTGTAAAATTCCGCCCCACAAACGATATCAAACTAATACAATCTACTAGTCTAATTCGGCCACATTGAGACACAATAACACCAATTCTTATCCAATTTCCATTTCAATCCAAGTTGTTAGCATAACATGATATCAAGTCGCAATCGATTATAACTACTATAATCTTCGAGTAAGTAACATGCGATGATTCTAATAAACGACCAAATTGTAATTCAATTTCAAATGACTCAACATGTCATTTTCGGATTTGAGCTTCCAAATTTTCATAACACTTATCAAACTTCATAACACATATCACATGATCACTTATAACTCATCATAACATGAAATCTTCAATTACAAAAGTAAAATGAAGGTTATACCTCAATTAGCCCAAATATGATCCAAGATCACAAGTCGATCCTTAGCAACTTTAGCTCCTCCTTTCGACGTTCCAATCCACTCTAAGCAACCCTTAGAAGCTTATGAATAACTCATCCTCAAGTTCCAACTTCAAAGTTGAATAACCCCTTAGATTTTCGCTTTGCGACTAATACGAATACACCATTTTTCCGGGATCTTTCTATTGAGATAACCTTACAATACTCTTAGGAACCTTGGTTTAAAGTGGGGAGATTATTGGACAAAAATTGAATTTTTTTCTTGTCCCAAGAACCTCAAACCCGAGGGCACCTCTTGTGTTCTTCAAGATGTTTTGTAAAATTTGTCTAAGTGTTGAAGCTTGTCTTGCACTAGTATACATATATAACAAGATGGAGGGTCAAGATTAGAACAAATGGGTGGTTAGGATGTTTTTCACAAGGATCAAGCCAAGTGGCATTTGACTTAGTCAACAATGTCAAGCTCTTGCCTTTGCAAGACTTGGTCTTTTAAATTATGGTCAAATGACCATTCTAACCATGACAATTTCGTCCAAGTCCACAAAGGGGGGGTGACACGTGTCGCCCTCCCATTCGTCGCAATATTTCATTTTCCGACAATTCCATAATTCCGATAAATTTTTACTCGTCTCCAAATCTTAACATTTTGAGTTCTTACATATGTTCTTATAAACATATCCGGAAATACGGGGTGTAACATTCTTCCCCCCTTAGAAACATTCGTCCCCGAATGTTCTTTCGGGAGTCATACTTAAAGATAGTGACATAGTCTTCTTTTACAACCCCTAAATACCAATAGTACCACACGATCCTCATAACGATACTCATACTAAAATGTCAAGCTGAACCCCACGTGTCTAACGCCGGTTATCTGCATAAAGCTTCTGCTGACTCTAAGCTTACTAATAATCTTTTCTGGATAAGCTTCGCCTTATCCACAGCCCGCTGAATCAAGTCTGGATCAAATAACTGAACCTCGCCTTTGTCAAACCATCCAACCGACGATCTACACTTTCTTACATACAAGGCCTCATACAGGGCCATCTGAATACTGGAAGGGTATCTGTTATTGTACGCAACACAACAAGAGGCAATTAACCCTCCCGGCTATTTCTGAAATCAAGAACACAGGCCCGCCACCTATCCTCAAGTGCCTGGATAGTACGCTCTGCCTGACCGTCGGTCTGAGGGTGTAATGCAACACTGAGACTCACCTGTGTCCCTAATCCCTTCTGAAAAACCTCCAGAAGTTATCCGTAACCGAGCTCATCTGTCTGTCATCATAAACGTAGGAACCCCGTGCAGTCTCACAATCTCTCTGCTATACAAGCTAGTATAAACCTCAGTCGAGTAAGTGGTCCCAACCGGAAGAACACGGCTAGTTTCGCCAGCCCATTTACCATGAACCCCCCTAGGGAGTCGCACTTCCTCCGAGTACGATGCCACCCTGTAACAAGATCCATATTAATTACCTCTCATAACTAGGTTGGGATTTCAATCGCCTGCAATAGCCCACTGGGCTTCTGGTGCTCAACCATGACCTGCTACTAACTCGGACACTAAGCAGTAAACTCCGCTATGTCCCTTTTCCGGTCATCTTACCCATACATACATCTGAGGTCACGACACAACTTAGTCGACCCTGTACAATTAGAATAATAAGCACTGCGTGCCTCCCCTAAGACCTGCTGACTAGTCCTGCAGTACCGGGTACACGCAATCTATCCTCATCTCACAGCACCCCATCCGGTGCTACCCAAACAGGCTCTTCTCTTCTTGGAGAGCCGTATCTCGATACCGTATCATAACTGGATCCTCATACTGTCTCCTCTTTACCTCTTCAACGACGGAAGACTCGGCAACCTCTCAGATCTAAACTTCATTAACCTTGGAAATAAATAATCGAACCCCTAGGCTCGGTAACAGAAGAATCTCACATATGGTTCCTGTTTCCCTTTCTCTGTTGCAACCAAACTTAGACTTAATTCCTTTGCTTGCCTCATGGCTAAGACTTACTGTCAATCACAATTTAGGGGAGAGGTTTTCCTTGATCTCGTCAAGTAACAATCCTATTATTCTCTCCCATCTCGTAGAGATAATAGCCAGGTGTTACCACATTTCCTCGAAATGTTCTTACTTCCCATTATTTACTAATGGTCTTTACACTAGTCTGGGGTAATCATAACTCGTGCAACTTACATGACCATAGTCATATTCTCCTTTATCATTCTGGTCATATCCTTACCTTAGGCTTATTATTAGCAAAAGTATTTCTATCTTGATTCAAAATCGCACAGTTTCATACAAGCGTACTACCTGCATTTATATCGTTACGATACTTCCTCGACCAATTCGTACGTCGTTCTTAATTACCCTAACACAACACTTTTCCCACGGTTATCTACAACTGTAACCTATGGCATGACGATACCGAAGACCTTACCAGTCTCATATCCTGCGTCTAACAACATGGGTACACGCAACCCCATAATACGTAAACCTGTCCTTTTACGCGGGGAAGAGAACTTATCTCCCTTTCTTAAACTTTCCTTGGAGTCACAACCCTAATCACAGGGTCCTCTTGCGGTCCAGTAATTATCTAATCATCACGCACCGTCTTTAAGTTCGTGTAGATTTTTCCAACCTACCAAAGATGACCTCAGATTTCCGCCGGCAGCACTCGTACTTATTTTATTCTTGCCTTGTACATTTTCCTGAAATTATCCGGAAGGTCGTGGCCCTGACCGCCACACCAAACCAACTCCAAGTACCTCCAAGGGCACTTAACATAAATTCCTTCAAATTCAATTATTACTTACTTTCTGCGTCAATTTACCTCAAGTGAACAAGTCACACAAACTTAAAAAGAAAAACAATGATGCCAAAGAAGGAAGGATAATTCACTGGTTACTACCACTTCTCTTCCTTTAAATCGATAATCACTTACGTAAAACCGAATCGAGCCAATCTCTCTGCGGTCAACGTTGGCATAACAAGAGGCCAACTAGCCCGCACTCATAATGACCTCAATGTTCATAACAGCTCGCTAGGTCTGCTAGGTCCAACGATCGTATCATTACCGCAATTATCTACCCGCCGGCTACCACCCAACACTCACGTGTAGTCACCTCGAAAGGTTCTCATAGATTCGTGCTTTATTTCTTTACACTTGGTTGCTCTCTTTTTCACCGGTCGCATTTCTTCCGTATTTCCAAACTTATACTAGCATACGACATAAACTCCATACTAATTCTCGCCTCCACTTTGGAGTTACTAAATTAAACAATATAAGGCCCATTCCGGCTCACAACTGGTTAGGTGGAACACATCCACGAACCCGTAAAATGATTAACTAAACTTGGGCCTTGCACCCTCGTGACCCTGTCACGTAGCGGGACTACTACCAACTGATCCCATTTCATTTCAAGCTATGGGGCGACCCTTAACAGATCCCGAACCCGACTCGGCGTCGTATTTAACTCTTTTCCTTGGTCTGTCTTAACTTTTTACTACCCGAGAAGGCCCTATATATCGAAGGTCTCGATGGTTATCAACATTCCTAGGCTCACAATTTCCATGCTCCAAGCCTAACTTATCAGTCCCCCCGTAAACGGGTACAAAAACTTCTCAATATACTATAATCGGGTTGTCTTGTCCACAACAACCATACTTACTCCATACGGATATCTCACCCGTACCATTCTCGAAATCCTACTACGTAGCTCAATCTATTAACATAGTCTTCCATTAAGTCCCTTAATTAACCTCTTGAGGATCCATTACATTCTCACACAACTCATCATCACCTAATTATCTCAAATTAGCACGCAAAACCTAGATGAGAGTTCCTTAACTGTTCATACCTTCCCGGTATTTATTTAGTCCTTACCAAATCCTGGTAATCTAAAATCATCCTAGGCAACACATATGTGACCCCCATACATAAATCTGTATAGTTGTATGTCCCAATACCAACTATACTACAAACATTACCAACCTGGATACGCAATCCACATAATCTTTCCTGGGTCACTGCTGCCTTTCTCGTAGCTGCAAACAACATAACTTGTTAGGGAGAGACGACCCTGTTACACCCCGTATTTCCGGCAGTTGAGATAAGAACGTACGTAAGAATTTGGGAATTGAATTTTAGAAAGAATGAAAAATTCTGAAAATTTCTCCGAACCTTGTAAAGGAAAAGAGTTTATTAGATGAATTTAATTCTCGAATTCGGCATTTGGGACTTTTAGAATTTATCGGAATTTTGGAATTTAATTTCGAAATTTGGTCATGTGGGACCACCCGAGAAATTTTGTATGTGTTGGGGAGTTTGGGAAGGCAAACGCAGAACAAAAAAATACCAAAACGTGTATGAACAGTGAAAACCCGTCCATGAACAGTGTTGTTCGATGAACAGTGTTCGAAAAAACACCATTTCCGGCCAAACCAGGAATCACAAGTAGACATATACCAAAAGCTTCGTCTCGTCGAGCCTGTCAAATCCATACCAACCGCCACCGTCGATTCTACCGGAATCGCCGACAATTTCAGATCGAAGTTTCGGTCACTGTTCATCCATCTTCCCCGTTCGATTTTTTTGATTTTTCGACCAACTGATGTACAATCGACGGGAGTGGAGTATACCATCAGAACCACCGTCTCATTGCCGTCATTTCCATGTAAACCAGGACCCTCGATTCTTGCTCAAACTCGCCGTCGACCAGATCGATCTTCGCCGAAACCCTAGGTCGTCGACGAGCATTTTCCGGCCACCACAGGTAGAGTCGACGGTCGTGTCTAGTGTAGAAATATTCAGGGTGGAAAGGCCGACATTTTGGCACCACCCACGACCTCCAATTCAACCTGCATCGTCGGTCGACCAAATCATATTTTTCGATCGGAAGTTGGAAGATTCGATCGATTCCTGATACTGAGGCTAAGGCTTATACCATTGTGTTCGTATTGATCTTAGCTACGTTTTGCAACCAATCCCGAGCCTCAATTCTCAGTATTTCGGAATCCGTCATTGACGCCGCCTTGAGCTCGCCGGCGGCGGCGGTGCCGCCGCAGGACCACCAGCAGACCTCCAAAAATTTGACTTTCCTCCATTAATTCATCCACGCAACAACAATTCGATGAATTCACTTCCAACGGATCAAAAATGGAATTTTTCCGACGAACAATTCCAGCGACGGGTAGCGGCGCAGTGGCAATTCTGCCACCAATGGCGGTAGTTCAGGCTGCTTAACCACACAGAAATATTCCACAGTACTCTCAAGCAGTCCGGACTACAATTTCCAATCACCGGCATTGTCTACTTAGCGTGTGGATTAGCCGAAGAGGTATGTGAACTTCTTACTTCTTTTGACATGAATTTGATAAGTCTAGAGGACTGGAATTATTTTGGTAAGTCTAGGTGACTTGAATTATGTGATAAGTCTATGTGACTTGATTCTTGGAAGTAAGTAAATTGATTTTCAAGGTTATGTGGCTTGTTTTATCTAAATAATTATGAGACTTGATATTTTCAAGTTATGGGACTTGATTTTGAAAGTTGGTGTAATTTGGTTATTTGAAGTATAAGTGAATTGATTTGAGCCTTAAATGTGGCGTTTGGTTATTGAATTCGGCCTTGAAAAAGGTGGCAAAGTATGTAGAAACAAAGGAAGTGCTGTCCGATTTTCCATAGAATTTAGTGACCTTGTACTTAGAATTATTCTACGAAGAGATCTAGAGGTTGATAGACGTTTTGTGGCCTGTATATGTTGAAATACTACGAGTAGCGTATTCTACTGAAAGGGTGGAAAAGGCTCGCAGGGTTACAGTACTTTGGAGCTATTTGCTAATTGTCGATAATCGTCGCGAGGTATGTGAACCTCTTCCTATCTTTTCTAGCATGATTGTTGTGAACTATGTAGTACGGTAGACGTACGTGTGCTAAACAAATTTGGTTGGTGTAAAACATAAAGTGTTATAACGTCTTTATGGGAAGTTTGTTATAACAACTTTATGTAGGTAAAGAAATGGTTTGTGGTTTTTAAAAGATAAGAGACTTAACTTATAAATGACTTGATGTGAAGTATTAAGGACTTGGTTTGTGTTAAAAAGTTGTGAAACCGCATTTATGAGAAATGGGTAACTGGGTTTTAAAAAGGAATAAGTTATATTGATTTCGGAAATGAGAATAAGTATCGAACAAACCACTGCAGCGTTAATAAAGGAAAATGTATTGACAAATAATTAATTATATTAAAACCAGTAGAAACCTCCATCTGCATAGAAGCTAAGATAAGACAAAATTGTATTACATTTCCTAGATCATGGTTGCTTAAATAAGATCATTAATAATAAGTATTGATTTTTCTTAAATTCCAAAGTAAGGAACTTGTTTTCTAAAAGAAAAAAGACTTGAGGAATTTGAAGTGTTTTGGTTTAAAAGAAAGGTATGTTTTTGTCTTAAGATTGGTTTAAAAAGAAGGTATGGAAATTGTTTTGGTTTACTTAAAAAGATATTTACTCTATTTTGATACTACGAGTATGCTTCCATTAGGAGTGTTATCTTTTTATTTGCCTTGGACATACTAACACGATGGGTGGCCCACGAGTATGCTTCCATTAGGAGTGTTATCTTTTTATTTGTCTTGGACATACTGACACGATGGGTGGCCCACGAGTATGCTTCCATTATGATTGTTATTTTGTTACTTCCTTCGACATACCGACATCGATGGGTGCCCACGTATGCTTCCATTAGGATGGTTCCATGGCCATGCTTATACCGAGTGAGATGCCGGCACGCGGCGCTGTGCGGGTTAAATTCGGGTTATATTTGAGTGATGACTTTACGGCGTGAGTCCTCGACTTGATACGATCGTATATATATTGTGAATCAGAGTTCGGTTATCATACATGTCTCCTATTTTATATAGATCGTTATGGTTTCATTTACTGATTTTTCGTTCACATACTGGTACTGCCAGATCGACTCTCCTTCGGGGATGCGTTCATGCCGCAGGTAGAGGTACACCGGTTGTTGATCCTCGCTCATAGGATCAGAGTTCTGCGTTTGGGAAGCTTCGTTTCTCCGGAGGCTTATCTTTTGGTATGATTCCCCGAGATTGTAGGTACTTGTACATTCAGGGGTATGGCGGGGCCCTGTCCCGTCATAGTTGTTATAATTCTTAGAGGTCTGTAGTACTGTTGTGGGCAGGGTTGTAAAGGATGTAACTGTTCAAATTTATGTATATATGCAAAAAGGCAACCGTTTTGGTTAGCCTGTTTTCTTTATCTTGTTTCATATCTGTATGTTTTTATTTCCGCTGGTTTTTCTCTGATGTTGTATCACTAGGGTGCCCGGTAGGCACTACCACGCCCGGATCGGTCGTGACAAAAGTGGTATCGTGAGCGATTAATCCTCGGAAAGTGTCTGAGCATCGTGTTCATGAGAGTCTTGATTATCGGTGTTGTGCAACACATCTATAATCAAGGGGCTACAGGATATTTAGGATTGGTTTCCATTCTTCTCACTCTGAGATCGTGCCTTAGAGCTGTGTTATAAGTTGGACTCCCTCTGACGTATTCTTTTCACCCGTTATGCCTCTACGCAAGGCAACCAGAGCCCAGGAGGGCAAGGCAGCAGAGGGAGCTGCGAGTAGAACACAGAGGGTTACAAGGGCATAGGCCTGGTCATTACCTGAGATAGTGCTTCAGACGGCGAGTTTTGCGACGCCGCCAGCCCCAGCAGAGTTTAGAGCCGCAGCAGAGGCTACTGAGACCACGGTACCTGACCCTCCACCCCACACCGGAGCAGAGAGATGGGTTACGGAGATGGCCCGCCATTAGCCAGGATCGTGGCCAGACATGAGGATAGGTTGGATGCAGCAGTTCCAGTAGCACCCGTGGTTCACCCGAGATCGGATAGTTTGAGGCTACGGGACTTTCTGAGTTGCAGCCCGCCAGAGTTCTACGGGTCGAGGCCTGAGGATGATCCGCAGGAGTTCATCCGAAGCGATTCTGGATCATGAGAGTGATCAAGGCTTCGGAGACCGAGTCAGTGGTCCTAGGTTCGCATCGGCTGCGTGATACCGCAGTCGACTGGTTTGATTCGTGGGAGTTGTCCCGGGGAGTGCATGCGCCTCCAGCTGTATGGGACGAGTTCTTTGAGGAATTCCTTGGTCATTTCTTGCCGCCACAGATGAGGAGAGCACGGGCCGACATATTTTGTTTTGATGCTGAGACAGAGAGGACGCACAGTTCGGGAGTACAACGTTGAGTTCGACTCGTTGGCTCGATATGTCCCTGCGTTAGTGGCAGATATGGAGGACAGAGTGCACCGCTACGTCACGGGGCTCGATGACTACTTGGCAGAAGCTTGCTCGGTGTAGCTCTTCACGGGCATGGACGTTGCGTATACAAGCTTATGCATGGGACGATGGAACGTAGAGACCGACGCGGGATCGGGATCAGCGTAAGAGGTCAACACGCAGGTCCTTTGGTAACTTTCGAGGCGGACCGCCTCAACAAAGAAAGTTAGTTATACACCTCCGCCAAGCATGCAGTGGTCCTCCACGCCTTCGGGCGTCCAGGTATTCAGAGCGGGTCGAGCTCCTGTGTTTCAGATTTTCCAGGGAGTGGGAGTACTCGCCGGATGAGGCTACCCGTATCTCAGTGTATCCGTTGTGGTAAAACCCATAGGGGGGAGTGTCGTACTAGTTTGAGAGATTGCTATACTTGCGGCCGACACGGCCATTTTGCGAAAGAGTGTCCGACCAGAGGTAGCGCGACAAGGGGAAAGTGAAGCAGTAGTTACAGGTATATCCTTAACCCTATAGAGACTAGTATGTATTGATGTTATGATGATGTGTTAAGTGTTATGTTCGGATAGCTTTGTGTTAAAATGTGATTTAGAAGCCTGGTTAGTGAAAAGGGTAAGTCTGGGGATGAGAAATGTTGAACCTTAGAAATTATGACAGTTGAGACCTTAGATGTAAGGCCGTCTTGAGTAAAAGACTTTACGGTTAATCTTTGTCAGAATACATAGTATACGTGGAGTAATTGTGTGATAATTCCATAGGTAGTTGTGATAGAAGTGGTAGCTTTCATGACGCTAATTAGTAAGAGTGTTCCGGATCGGGGAACGAGAGAGTTTGGGCGCGATAATGGGTCGGGTTGAGGCCAGGTCCCGGGTCAACCCGCAGCCCGGAATGAGGTGGGGTCAGTTTGAGGTGGTCCCGCTAGGTGGTGGGGTCACGAGGGTGCTAGGCCCAAGTTTAGATAGTCATGGCACGAGTTCGTGACGTTCGACCGAATCGGATCGTGAAGGCCGGGAATGGCCTTAGAGGAAATCGAGGCTAGTAAGATGACCAAGGTTGGAGGTAGTAACTCCAAGGTTTTGGAAACAGAAGCAATGACGGAAGTACGGTACGTGTACTAGAAAGAGTTCGGGTGTTCGGGAAAGGTACGACGAGTAAGGGAAGGAGTGAACATGTGTTAAGAGAAGGGAAGTGATCATTTTGTGAAGTAACGAGGTGAAGAAAGTATCCTTTAGACCATGGGTGGAAGCTTTTATGACGTTAAAGATGATTCCTCGTTGGCTTGGATTAGAGTTTTGCATGTGTAATATTATGGCGGTGTGGCATAATTGGTTTTGTAAGTATAGTAGTAAAGACTATACCAGGCGTGTATGTTTTAAGACTTAGAAGGAACATTCGGGACGAATGTTTCTAAGGGGGGAAGGATGTTACACCCCGTATTTCCGGCAGTTGAGATAAGAACGTACGTAAGAATTTGGGAATTGAATTTTAGAAAGAATGAAAAATTCTGAAAATTTCTCCGAACCTTGTAAAGGAAAAAGGTTTATTAGATGAATTTAATTCTCGAATTCGGCATTTGGGACTTTTAGAATTTATCGGAATTTTGGAATTTAATTTCGAAATTTGGTCATGTGGGACCACCCGAGAAATTTTGTATGTGTTGGGGAGTTTGGGAAGGCAAACGCAGAACAAAAATACCAAAACGTGTATGAACAGTGAAAACCCGTCCATGAACAGTGTTGTTCGATGAACAGTGTTCGAAAAAACGCCATTTCCGGCCAAACCAGGAATCCGCCGGGGGCGAGACATATACCAAAAGCTTCGTCTCGTCGAGCCCGTCAAATCCATACCAACCGCCACCGTCGATTCTCCCGGAATCGCCGGCAATTTCAGATCGAAGTTTCGGTCACTGTTCATCCATCTTCCCCGTTCGATTTTTCTGATTTTCCGACCAACTGAGGTACAATCGACGGGAGTGGAGTATACCATCAGAACCACCATCTCCTTGCCGTCATTTCCATGTAAACCAGGACCCTCGATTCTTGCTCAAACTCGTCGTCGACCAGATCGATCTTCGCCGAAACCCTAGGTCATCGACGAGCATTTTCCGGCCACCACAGGTAGAGTCGACGGTCGTGGCTAGTGTAGAAATATTCAGGGTGGAAAGGCCGACATTTTGGCACCACCCACGACCTCCAATTCAACCCAGATCGTCGGGTCGACCAAATCATATTTTTCGATCGGAAGTTGGAAGATTCCGATCGATTCTGGTACAGTTGAGGGCTAAGGCGTATACCGTTGTGTTCGTATTGATCTTAGCTACGTTTTGCAACCAATCCCGAGCCTCAATTCTCAGTATTTCGGAATCCGCCATTGACGCCTTGAGCTCGTGGCGGCGTGCGCCGCAGACCACCAAAGCACCTCCAAAAATTTGACTTTCCTCCATTAATTCATCCACGCAACAAAAATTCGATGAATTCACTTCCAACGGATCAAAAATGGAATTTTTCCGACGAACAATTCCGGCGACGGGTAGCGGCGCAGTGGTAATTCTGCCACCAATGGCGGTAGTTCAGGCTGCTTAACCACACAAAAATATTCCACAGTACTCTCGGCAGTCCGGACTACAATTTCCAATCACCGGCGTTGTCGACTTAGCGTGTGGATTAGCCGAAGAGGTATGTGAACTTCTTACTTCTTTTTACATGAATTTGATAAGTCTAGAGGACTGGAATTATTTTGGTAAGTCTAGGTGACTTGAATTATGTAATAAGTCTATGTGACTTGATTCTTGGAAGTAAGTAAATTGATTTTCAAGGTTATGCGGCTTGTTTTATCTAAATAATTATGAGACTTGATATTTTCAAGTTATGGGACTTGATTTTGAAAGTTGGTGTAATTTGGTTATTTGAAGTATAAGTGAATTGATTTGAGTCTTAAATGTGGCGTTTGGTTATTGAATTCGGCCTTGAAAAAGGTGGCAAAGTATGTAGAAACAAAGGAAGTGCTGTCCGATTTTCCGTAGAATTTAGTGACCTTGTACTTAGAATTATTCTACGAAGAGATCTAGAGGTTGATAGACGTTTTGTGGCCTGTATAGGTTGAAATACTACGAGTAGCGTATTTTACTGAAAGGGTGGAAAAGGCTAGCAGGGTTACAGTACTTGGAGCTATTTGCTAATTGTCGATAATCGTCGCGAGGTATGTGAACCTCTTCCTATCTTTTCTAGCATGATTGTTGTGAACTATGTAGTACGGTAGACGTACGTGTGCTAAACAAATTTGGTTGGTGTAAAACATAAAGTGTTATAACGGTTTTATGGGAAGTTTGTTATAACAACTTTATGTAGGTAAAGAAATGGTTTGTGGTTTTTAAAAGATAAGAGACTTAACTTATAAATGACTTGATGTGAAGTATTAAGGACTTGGTTTGTGTTAAAAAGTTGTGAAACCGCATTTATGAGAAATGGGTAACTGGGTTTTAAAAAGGAATAAGTTATATTGATTTCGGAAATGAGAATAAGTATCGAACAAACCACTGCAGCGTTAATAAAGGAAAATGTATTGACAAATAATTAATTATATTAAAACCAGTAGAAACCTCCATCTGCATAGAAGCTAAGATAAGACAAAATTGTATTACATTTCCTAGATCATGGTTGCTTAAATAAGATCATTAATAATAAGTATTGATTTTTCTTAAATTCCAAAGTACGAAACTTGTTTTCTAAAAGAAAAGAGACTTGAGGAATTTGAAGTGTTTTGGTTTAAAAGAAAGGTATGTTTTTGTCTTAAGATTGGTTTAAAAAGAAGGTATGGAAATTGTTTTGGTTTACTTAAAAAGATAGTTACTCTATTTTGATACTACGAGTATCGTATGACTTTTGTGAAAGAAATGGATCTTTTTAAAGAGTTAAAGTATGTAGTACCTTGGGGTTAAAACCCGGATTTGTGGTCATAAAATAAATGTCTAAAAGTATGTTGAACTTGCCTATGCTTGTGGTGATAGCCTTTGTTGTGCAAGTGTTGTATTTCGTACCGCGTCTCGCCGAGGACGGCTATCCGTTGATTGATGGACATACTGACACGATGGGTGGCCCACGGGTATGCTTCCACTATATCGATACTTTTGGACATACTGACACGATAGGTGGCCCACGGGTATGCTTCGATTAGGAGTGTTATCTTTTTATTTGCCTTGGACATACTGACATGATGGGTGGCCCACGAGTATGCTTCCATTATGATTGTTATCTTGTTATTTCCTTTTGGACATACTGACACGATGGGTGGCCCACGGGTATGCTTCCATTAGGAGTGTTATCTTTTTATTTGTCTTGGACATACTGACACGATGGGTGGCCCACGAGTATGCTTCCATTATGATTGTTATTTTGTTACTTCCTTTGGACATACTGACACGATGGGGCGCCCACTGTATGCTTCCATTAGGATGTTTCCATGGCCATGCTTATACCGAGTGAGATGCCGGCATGCGTCACAGCGCGTTAAATTCGGGTTATATTTGAGTGATGACTTTACGCGTGAGTCCCCGACTTGATACGATGATATATATATTGTGAATCGTAGTTCGTTATCATACATGTCTCCTATTTTATATAGATCGTTATGGTTTCATTTACGATTTTTCGTTTCACATACTGGTACTTGCAGATCGACCTCCTTCGGGGATGCGTTCATGCCGCAGTAGAGGTACACCTTGTTGATCCTCGCCATAGGATCACGTCTGCTTGGGAAGCTCCGCTTCTCCGAGGCTTATCTTTTTTTATGATTCCCCGAGATTGTAGGTACTTTTACATTCAGGGTTATGTCGGGACCCTGTCCCTTCATAGTTGTTATAATTCTTAGGTCCAGAGTAATCACAAGCGTGGTTGTAAAGGATGTAACTGTTCAAATTTCTGTATATATGCAAAAAGCCAACCGTTTTGGTTAGCCTGTTTTCTTTATCTTGTTTCATATCTGTATGTTTTAATTTCCGTTGGTTTTTCTCTGATGTTGTATCACTAGGGTGCCCGGGGTAAGGAA
Source organism: Przewalskia tangutica (assembly GCA_029844215.1). Classification (NCBI taxonomy): domain Eukaryota; kingdom Viridiplantae; phylum Streptophyta; class Magnoliopsida; order Solanales; family Solanaceae; genus Przewalskia; species Przewalskia tangutica. The sequence goes on along the minus strand of CM056720.1, from coordinate 39,246,222 downwards.
CCAGTCACGGGCCCGGGATCGGGTCGTGACAGACCCTAACCAAACAACTCTATCGCACGATCTTAGAGTGAGAAGAATGGAAACCAATCCTAAATGTCCTGCAGCCTCCTGATTATAGATGTGGTGCACAACACACCGATAATCAAGACTCTACTAGACACGCCTCAGACACTTTCCGAGGACTAATCGCTCGATACCACTTTTGTCACGACCCGACCCTGCTCGCGATCGTGCCCTACCCAGGCACCCTTTCTGCACACATCGAGAATAGCAATGAACATACACAACTTATAAAATGCTTGAACATAAAAATAGCAACAGACTAGCCGATAAGGCCACCTTCCGTACAATATAAGCAATAAAACAGTAATTTTTTTTTTAACAACCCAATCCACAAATGTGACTACATACCTCTAAGAATAACAACTCTGGCGGGACAGGGCCCCGCCATACCCCTGAATGTACAACGACCGACAATACCAGGGATAATCCTCCGGAATAAAGGAGTTTCTCAACAAATGAAGGATCCTAAGAGCGAGGATCAACAACCAGACTCTACCTACGACATTTAACGCACCCCAAGGAGGTCGATAACATGTACCAAATATGTGAAACTAAACTATCAGAATGAAATCATAAGTCAATAATAAAATCGAGACATGTATGATAACTCAATTAATAAAGACACAAAGGCCTTACTAACAATGAGAGTAATCAAAAGTATAGGTAGCAAATCCATGGAAACAGGTGGTATAACGATCTTGGGGATTTACCCCTCAGATATAATCTTACCCTGGAGAAGGTGGTAAAGCAGGTGGTATGACTATCTTGGGGATCTACCCTCGATATACTCTACCCCGGAGAAGGTGGTAAAAGGTGGTATAACTATCTCGGGATCTACCCTCGATATACTCTACCCCGAAAAGGTGGTAAAGCGGTGGTATAACTATCTTGGGGATCTACCCTCGATATACTCTTACCCGGAGAAGGTGGTAAAGGTGGTATAACTATCTCTGGGATCTACCCTCGATATACTCTACCTGGAGAAGGTGGTAAAGGTGGTATAACTATCTTGGGGATCTACCCTCGATATACTCTACCCCGGAGTATGGTAAAGCAGGTGGTATAACTATCTTGGGGATCTACCCCTCAGATATACTCTTACCCTGGCTCAACTGACCATCAAACAAAACATAAGCACTACCGGCCTATCATACAATAAGTAAGCAAGTTAAGAAATCCCCCTAACTTCTTATTAGTCTTATTCATATACACTCTCATTTTAGTTTACCTAAGGCACTAACATGTCATTATAAATCCGGGAGTTTAACCCAAAGTACTACGTACTTCTATTCTTTTAAACTGACTCATTTTCATATAAACTTCCAAGATACTAATAACCGTAGTATCAAGTCATAACTACATTTTAAGACAAGTCACAATACCTTTTTAGAAAATACATTTTCGGGCTTCTAAATCAAGTGACTTCTTTCTTTTAAAAACCTTAAGCAATTGATGCCTTTAAATCAATTTGCCTTTCGTTATTTCAAGTCATTTAACATACTTAAATTACTTAGAGTAAACCACTCTTTTATTAAATTTCCATAAAGCTATTATAACCAACTTCCCATAAAGCCGTTATACTAGCTTTATACATTAGCAACTTACATACTTCTTTATAACCAAGAGACTTAAACTTTCCAACAAAACAAGTATCAATAATACTTTCAACACACTTAAAGTCTCTTAACTTTTGAAAATCAAGATATCCTTAATATTTAAACAAGTGAGTTAACTCCCTAACTCAACCAACTTGGACATTCTTAAAATAAGCCAAGGATATCAAATAGACTAGATTGTCAAAATCTTGTACGTCTACCGTACTATACATTTACAACTTATTCATGCTCAAGAGATAAGAAAGTTCCACATACCTCTTCGGTTTAATCCACTTGTTAAGTCCAATTCGCCGTACGTAGTATGTCAACCTATAATGACCATAGTACGTCTATTAACTTCTAGTTTCAAACGTAGAATATTCCAAGTGCAAAGCTACTAAATTCTACGGAAAATCGGACAACACTTCCTTTGTTTCTACATACTTTGCCACCTTTTTCAAGACCGAATTCAATAACCAAACACGCCACATTTAAGGCCCAACAATGCAAATAATCAATAGGGAATTACACGCCTACTAGACGTGTAAAATTCCGCCCCACAAACGATATCAAACTAATACAATCTACTAGTCTAATTCGGCCACATTGAGACACAATAACACCAATTCTTATCCAATTTCCATTTCAATCCAAGTTGTTAGCATAACATGATATCAAGTCGCAATCGATTATAACTACTATAATCTTCGAGTAAGTAACATGCGACGATTCTAATAAACGACCAAATTGTAATTCAATTTCAAATGACTCAACATGTCATTTTCGGATTTGAGCTTCCAAATTTCCATAACACTTATCAAACTTCATAACACATATCACATGATCACTTATAACTCATCATAACATGAAATCTTCAATTACAAAAGTAAAATGAAGGTTATACCTCAATTAGCCCAAATATGATCCAAGATCACAAGTCGATCCTTAGCAACTTTAGCTCCTCCTTTCAACGTTCCAATCCACTCCAAGCAACCCTTAGAAGCTTATGAATAACTCATCTTCAAGTTCCAACTTCAAAGTTGAATAACCCCTTAGATTTTCGCTTTGCGACTAATACGAAAACACCATTTTTCCGGGATATTTCTATTGAGATAACCTTACAATACTCTTAGGAACCTCGGTTTAAAGTGGGGAGATTATTGGACAAAAATTGAAATTTTTTCTTGTCCCAAGAACCTCAAACCCGAGAGCACCCCTTGTGTTCTTCAAGATTTTTTGTAAAATTTGTCTAAGTGTTTAAGCTTGTCTTGCACTAGTATACATATATAACAAGATGGAGGGTCAAGATTATAACAAATGGGTGGTTAGGATGTTTTTCACAAGGATCAAGCCAAGTGGCATTTGACTTAGTCAACAATGTCAAGCTCTTGCCTTTGCAAGACTTGGTCTTTTAAATTATGGTCAAATGACCATTCTAACCATGAAAATTTCGTCCAAGTCCACAAAGGGGGGTGACACGTGTCACCCTCCCATTCGTCGTAATATTTCATTTTCCGACAATTCCATAATTCCGATAAATTTTTACTCGTCTCCAAATCTTAACATTTTGAGTTCTTACATATGTTCTTATAAACATATCCGGAAATATGGGGTGTAACATTTACCTACTTGAGGATTGTAGTAGTTATAATCAATTGTGTCCAGATCACATGTTATATTAAACTACTTGGATTGAAAAGAAATTGGAAGAAGAATTGGTATTGTTGCCCTAATTGCCGAATTGACATTGTAGTTTAGACTAGCTTGTTATTTATTGTGGGGCGGAATTTTACATGTCTTGATTAAGAGTGTAATCCCCTATTGTTAACTACTTTGTTGAGCCTTAAATGTGGCATGTTTGGTTATTGAATTCGGCCTTGAAAAAGGTGGCAAAGTATGTAGAAACAAAGGAAGTGTTGTCCGATTTTCCGTAAAATTTAGTGACTTTGCACTTGGAATATTCTACGTTTGAAGTAAGAAGTTAATAGACGTACTATGGTCATTATAGGTTGACATACTACGTACGGCAAATTGGACTTAGCAAGTGGATTAAACCGAAGAGGTATGTGGAACTTTCTTATCTCTTGAGCATGAATAAGTTGTAAATGTATAGTACGGTAGACGTACAAGATTTTGACAATCCAGTCTATTTGATATCCTTGGCTTATTTTAAGAATGTCCAAGTTGGTTGAGTTAGGGAGTTAACTCACTTGTTTAAATATTAAGGATATCTTGGTTTTCAAAAGTTAAGAGACTTTAAGTATGTTGAAAGTATTATTGATACTTGTTTTGTTGGAAAGTTTAAGTCTCGTTATAAAGAAGTATGTAAGTTGCTAATGTATAAAGCTAGTATAACGCTTTATGGGAAGTTGGTTATAATAGCTTTATGGAAAGTTAAAAGAGTGGTTTACTCTAAGTAATTTAAGTATGTTAAATGACTTGAAATAACGAAAGGCAAATTGATTTAAAGGCATCAATTGCTTAAGGTTTTAAAAGAAAGAAGTCACTTGATTTAGAAGCCCGAAAATGTATTTTCTAAAAAGGTATTGTGACTTGTCTTAAAATGTAGTTATGACTTGATACTACGGTTATTAGTATCTTGGATGTTTTATATGAAAATGAGTCATTTTAAAGGAATAGAAGTACGTAGTACTTTGGGTTAAAACTCCCGGATTTATAATGACATGTTAGTGCCTTAAGTAAACTAAAATGAGAGTGTATATGAATAAGACTAATAAGAAGTTAGGGGGATTTCTTAACTTGCTTATTTATTGTATGATGTTCTAGTGCTTATGTTATGTATGATAAGCCGGTAGGGCTTATGTTATGTTTGATGGCCGGTTGAGATAGGGTAAGAGTATAAATGAGGGGTAAACCCCAAGATCGTTATACCACCTTCTTCAGGGTAAGAGTATAACTGAGGGGTAAATCCCCAAGATCGTTATACCACATTCTTCAAGGTAAGAGTATATCTGAGGGGTAAATGCCCAAGATCGTTATACCACCTGTTCCGTGGATTTGCTACCCACGATGCGAGGAATACCTCATGCGAGTCCTTATGGGCTTATGCGGGTGAAATAGTCCCATGCGGGCGGGTACAACCTATGCGAGGAATACCTCACGCGTCCACACGACTCCATGCGGTGAAGTAGTCCCGCGAGTAGGATTGCTTAATGACATCGCGGCGGTGGTCCCGCTTTGATCGCGAGCTTCCTATTTTTATGTTGTAAGTGTACTCTTGATTACTCATTGTTAGTAAGGCACCGTATCGTTAATCGAGTTATCATACCGCTCCGCTTTATTATAGACTTATGATTTCTTTACGCATTTTCGGCCACATATTTGGTACACGTTGTATCGACTTCCTGGGCCGCTCATGCCGCAGTAGAGTACTGTGTTGTTGATCCTCGCCTTAGGATCACTGCTCACCGCTGAGAAGCTCCTTTATTTCGGAGGCTTATCCTCGGTATTGCCGGTTGTTGTACATTCAGGGTATGGCGGCCCCGTCCCGCCAGAGTTGTTATTCTTAGGTCCAGTAGTCACATTGTGGTTTGGGTTGTAAAGAAAAAATGTGTACTGCTTATTCGTATAGTTTACGGAAGGTGGCCTTATCGGCTAGCTCGTTGTTATTTTAAGTTTAAGCATTTTATCGATTGTATGTTCCGCTATTCTCTCGATGTATCGAAAGCGGTGCCTGTGTAGGGCACCGCCATGCCCGGTCGGTCGTGAGGCCCGCGACTGGTGCCTTACCCCGGGCACCCTAGTGATAAAACATCAGAGAAAAATCAGCGGAAAATAAAACTCATGAAAAATAAACAGTGATACTAAAAACATGCTGACCAAAAATTCGTCTTACTGCATATATATATAAATAAACCTTGAACAATTATCTTTTACAAACCCTGCCCACAACAGTACTACAGACCTCTAAGAATGTAACAATAACTATGACGGGACAGGGCCCCGCCATACCTGTTATACCCCATAGTTCCAGGGTATGTATGTGGGGACGTACGTACGAGAATACGACAGAAATTTTGGAAAGAAAGAAATGTATGATTTTTCGACGGAAAAGTTTCTGGGTTTTGTGAAGGAAAAATGTTCGTTAGTGGGAATTGGATTCCCAGATTTGGTATTTGGACTTCTTGGATTATATTAGAATTATGAGATTTTATTTTCTGAATGATCACGTGGGCCCACTTGAGAAATTTACTGCTTTGGGGCCCACTTTGTTTTTGAGATTTTCGGTATTTTGGATATTTTCTAAGACGAAATATTTTATGCAGTCGTGGGCACACGTGTCACCCCTTGAGTGGCCATGTGGGCCGAATTAAGGGACAAGTGGCTTGGCCGAACGGGCCCTAACACTGCACTAAATTTCGTTGCCATGTGGTGGGACCCACACACACATGGCCCAATCTTGACCATACACTTACTTTGATCTTGGCCCTTGATTCTTCTATAAATATCCCATAGTGCAAGACATAATATACATTCCACACTTAAGTCTTCCAAGGCAAATACTCCTCCCTTTAGTCTGCTTTCGCCCTCCCACTCTTGTGTAGAAAATACTTTGTGTATTGTTGTATAATCCCAAATACCTTGGCCTAGTATCCCTTGTAGTATTCCAAAGTTGTTTCAATACTAGAGTCTGAAATACTACTTTATTCCAATAGTCGCAGTGAAACCCTAGAAAAATTTTCCTACTTGGTTGAAGTGTTACAGGTTGTTTAGAAACTTCTAAGGGTCGCTTGGAGTGGGTTGGAGCGTAAGGAGTTGGAGCTAAACGTTGCTCAGGATCGACATATATCTTGGATAATTTTGGGCTTATCGAGGTAATGATCTATGTCCCCCTATTGTAATTGGATATTACATATTGTAGTAATTTAGAATTGAGTATAAGATTTATTGGAAGGATGATTATAAAGGATTGAACTGTATTTACATTGGATTGTATTTACAGTAGACTTGTGTAGTATTATTGTGAAGTAGAATTGTACACGTCCGGTTAGACGTGTAACCCTCCCCCCTGGAAGTTGATGGGCTGGTAGCGGGCCCACGGGAGAAATTTACGGTTTTGTGGGGCCCACTTTGTTTTTGAGATTTTCGGTATTTTGGATATTTTCGGAAGACGAAATATTTTGGGCGAGTCAGGGGGCGACACGTGTCACCCCCTTGAGTGGCCATGTGGGCCGAAATTGGTGGGACAAGTAGCTAGACACTTGTCCCCTTGGCCGAATGGCCCTAACACTTGGCACTAAATTTCGTTGGCCATGTGGTGTGGTGGGACCAACACACACATGGTCCAATCTTGACCATACACTTACCTTGATCTTGGCCCTTGATTCTTCTATAAATACCCCATAGTGCAAGACATAATATACATTCCACACTTAAGTCTTCCAAGGCAAATACTCCCTCCCCTTTAGTCTTGTTTCGTCCCCCTCCCCCTCTTGTGTAGAAAATACTTTGTGTATTGTTGTATAATCCCAAATACCTTGGCCTAGTATCCCTTGTAGTATTCCAAAGTTGTTTCAATACTAGGAGCCCGGAAATACTACTTTATTCCAATAGTCGCAAAGTGAAACCCTAGAAAAATCTTCCTAGCTTGGTTGAAGTGTTAAGAGAAGTTGTTTAGAAACTTCTAAGGGTCGCTTGGAGTGGGTTGGAGCGTAAGGAGTTGGAGCTAAACGTTGCTCAGGATCGATATATATCTTGGATAATTTTGGGCTTATCGAGGTAATGATCTATGTCCCCCTATTGTAATTGGATATTACATATTGTAGTAATTTAGAATTGAGTATAAGATTTATTGGAAAGATGATTATAAAGGATTGAACTGTATTTACATTGGATTGTATTTACTGAGACTCAGGTAGTATTATTGTGAAGTAGAATCGTACACGCCCGTTAGACGGTAACCCTCCCCGGAGTTGTTGGCTCGTAGCGCCCGATGTCACGACCCGCCCGGCCCGTGACTAGTGCCTTACCCGCACCCAAGTATTCATACATCAGAGTAATCAGGAATATAAAAACAAGACATGAAACAGTTGTAAAATGAGACACGCTTTACGTGAGAAAATGTCGCTTTCTATATATATATAAACATAGTTTAGCGCTACATCCCAACCGCATAATAGGACTACGCACTTAAGAAGATAAACAATTATGGCGGGACAGGCCCCGCCATACCCCGAATGTACAAAACTATATACAACAACAGGAGATCATACCCAAAAGTCGAGCCTCCTATAAGATGGAGCTCCCGACACCAAAGCAAAAAGATCCTAAGGATGTGGATCTAGCACTGCCCTTACTCAAGATGAACGCACTCAAGGAGGTCAAGATAACAGTACCAAGTATGTGAAATCAGAAAGTACTTAAATGAAATCAAAGTATTTAAAACCATTTGCAAATACAATTAGTTCATTGCACATAGTGCCACAAACAAGAACAATAATAGGTAAATCAGAATGTGTCTTTTCTAGGCCGCGAATGATCGGGCAAGGCCAATCGCCCATAGTATCATTATGCGTGCCTAATCTCGACTCCGCAGTCCGCATAGGTCACACACGTAATTCGCATGAGGTATTCTCGACGGGGTAGCTAACCCTGCATTCTCCTCGACTCCCGCACCGCATAGTCTCAATAGACCGCATAGTCACACAGATCGCATAGGCATCCCCGTGACGGATAAAACACCCTAATGATCAATCTTGAACTCGCAGCTCCGCATAGTCATACAGACCGCATAGCCGATAGACCGCATCGCGGTGGCAAGCCCTGTGATAGCAAGTCGAGGGTATGTGATATAATAACAAGATAACGTGTTAGCGTTTAACAACGTAAGCACAACAAGAATAACATCACAAGACACTAACCCACGTAGTATCATAACATGTCTACTTATCAAACCATCTTACTATACTTTGCAGAAGTCAATACGAGATTTTCATACCCAAACAAGTAAAACCGTTCCTTTTATCTTTCTTAAGTCGTTATACCTAACTTCCCATAAAGCTAGTATAACTCTTAAGCTTTCGCTTAAAAATCCAAAGATACTCTTCTTTTAAAAATGATTCATAATTCTTTTGAAATACTTCAAGGTTTTTATTATTCAGCTTAAGTCAAAAGACATTGCCGTATAACTACGCTTCGCTAACACACGACGCTCACCGTACTATATATATATACTTTAAAATATCATGCTCAAGAGTATAGGAAGGATCACATACCTTCTCGGCGAAATCCACCTGCCAAGTCGAATATGACACGACCCGAACCCGGGCCCGTGACTGGTGCCTTACCCCGGGCACCCAAGTAGACATACATCAGAGTAATCAGCGGAACATAAAACAAGACATGAAATAATGCAAAGGAAACACATGTTTATCTAAAGAAAAGTTGCCTTTCGGCATGTATATATATAAAAAAACTTAGATCCGAACAGTTACATCCCATTACAACCCTGCCCACAACAGTACTACAGACCTCTAAGAGTGACATGACAACAATGGCGGGACAGGGCCCCGCCATACCCCTGAATGTAAGCACCTACAATGACAGGGGACTATACCACTGATAAGCCTCCGGAGAAACGGAGCTTCCCAAACGCTGAACTGTGACCCTGAGAGCTAGGATCAATGACTGGTGTACCTCAACCTGCGGCATGAACGCAGCCCCCCGAAGGAGGTCGATAACAGTACCAAGTATGTGAAATCAAAATATCAGAATGAAATCATAGCACTATATAAAACAGAGACAAGTATGATAACCAAAATACGCCACAATAAATAGGCGATATGTCAAGTCGTGACTCACGCCTCAAAGTCATCACTCAAATATAACTATGGGTCTCACGCCCACAACATCAATCATGCCCGTGGAATACCTTCCTCACCGCCAGGCATGATATAAAAGCACCAAGGAATACACATGAACACCGTGTCCCACCCGTGTCATCATAAAACCGCACGGTAAGTACGGCGCATAGCCGACTACTAAAACCTACGCAGACAACAAGTGTCGTAAATCAGATCACGAGATCCGCCTGCATCATTACATGATCAAAGCCGCCACTTGCCCGCAGATCTAACGGGCGCGTCTAGCCCCGAACTTCCCAGAGCTCGCACGGGCCACCCAATGGCCCGCATGAGGTATTCCCGCATCGAGGGTAGTTACTCCCTGCAGCCGCCTCGACTCGCCGTCCGCACGCCACATAGACCGCATGACCACAAAGGCCGCACACTAACTCGAACTCCCGCAGCCCGCATAGGCCACTGCACTGCATAAGGTATTCTCGAATCATAGGTCACACACTACCGAAGTCTACCCCAGACGGAGGGCACTAACCCCTAATCATGAGTGATACAATTAACATAATGACTTATCGCTTAAACAACATAAGCACAATCATGGAAACCCTTTACACAAACATCACAAGATACTAACACACGTAGCATCCTAGCATGTTTACTTAACAAATCAACAAGAAAGTATTACAAGGCTATCACAAACCAACACAATCAAGTTATACACACAAGGTACTTTCTACTATATGATTAACAAGATCGGGTTTTTATCCCCAAAGTACTTCATACATTAACTCTTTAAAAGATACGTTACTTTCACAAAAGTCACACAATACCCGTAGTATATGAAAATAGAGTGGTTATCTTTTGAAGTAAATCAAAACACTTCTCTTTGTAAAATCAAGTAACAACATTCTTTTCCAAACGTTCCAAGTTTGCCTAATTTCAATTACTTAAGTTTCTCATTTTCGAAAGGTTTGTAGTTCATAGTATTAATCACTTAATAATATAAATCTCCTTTAAAACAATTTGAGAAACATATACCTTATATGTGAGTAGGTTATTCTTGTTTATAACAATCTTATAACAAAGAAATATGATCTAGGAAATGTAATATCATTTTGTCTCATCTTAGCTTCTATGCAGATGGAGGTTTCTACTGGTTTTAATAATACTGGATTAGTCAATACATTTCCCTTTATTAGCGCTGCTGTGGTTTGTTCGATACATATTCTCATTTCTGAAATCAGTAAAACATTATTCTTTTAAAATCAAGTACTCATTACTCGCGAATGAGGTTTTACAACATTTTTAGCAAAATGTTACATATCAAGTCAATTAGGTCAAGTCTCTTATCTTTCAAGATCAAGTCTCTTAACTTCTACAATAAATAAACCATTCTGTTACTTACATAGAGTCGTTATAACTAACTTCCCATAAAGCTATTATAACACCCTATGTTTTGAACCAACCAAACTCATTTAGCACATGTACGTCTACCGTACTACATAGTTTACAAAACATCATGCTAGAAAGGATAGGAAGAGGTTCACATACCTCGCGACGATTATCGACAAAAGCAATACGCTCCACAGTACTGTACCCCTGCTAGCCTTTTCCACTCTTCAAGTAGAATACGCTACTCGTAGTACTTCCACCTATATAGGCCACAAACGTCTATTAACACTCGGTTCAATATTCTACGTAAAATTCTCAAAGACTCTCCCCGCAACAGCGTAAATCTCCTCCTCTATCGAGGCCGGCTACCAAGCTAACCAGGGGGGGTTTATACGTCTAATCCGGACGTATACCATTCTACTACACAGTAATACCACACAAGTCTACTGTAATACAGCCCTATGTAATTACAGTTCAGTTCCCTTCTTTATTCAGGCTTAAGTCAAAAGACATTGCCGCAAAGCTATGTTCAGATCTATATATAGTATACTTCAACTATATAATCCTACAACATGTAATTTCCAATTACAACAAGGGGACAAGAATATTTACCTCGATAAGCCCAAAATTATCCGAGATAAAAGTCGATCCTGAGCAAGGTTTAGCTCCTAAACTGCACGCTCCAACCCGCTCCAAACAACCCTTAGAAGTTCTACGCAACTTCTACTTAACACTTCAACCAACTATGAAGGTTTTCCTTAGGGTTCCGGTTTGAGACAAAAAGGACATAAGGTAGTATTTCCTGCTCTACGTAGAGGTATCTTTGGAATACTACAAGATATACACTAAGGTAATTGGGTATAGTAACAATACTTTGGAGAGTATTTCTACCAAGAGTGGTGTATTTATACGAGACAACACCACAAGTGTGTACTCGCCAACCCCACTGAGGGGGAATTCTCGCCATGGGGAGGGTGCTCTCGGCCAAAGGCCTCACAGGGGGAGGACTCTTGCCAAGACACTACACTAAGGGGAGGAAGAAAGCTTTCAAGACTTAGAAGTTTTGGGATGAAGAAGTCTTCACAAGGAGTGGTATTTATAGGGAGTTTAATGGACAAGATCAAGCCATGTGGGGGGCAAGTGTAGGACCAAGATGTGCCCAAGTGCCCCCTAGTCCCTACTCCACAAAACAAGCCACAAAACATTGCACAAAACATTGCACAAAACAAGGCCAAAACAAGGCATGAAATCGTCCCACTTGAGCCATACTTACCGCTCACTGAGGGTGACAAGTGTCACCCTCTCGGTGGTCCAAAATGTTTCGTCTCTCGGAAAAATCTGCAAAAATTAGAAATGACATAGCCGTAATTTACCCCTCACAAGCTTTGTAAAACGCGTTCGCTAAAAACGACTCTAACCGTGTTGTGCACAAAGTAAAATCGCCAAGCCTACTTTAAAGCCCAAACTTTTCTACGCACGCCCCACGCATATACTCCGAAATACGGGGTATAACATTCTCCCCTCCTTAGAAACATTCGTCCCGAATGTTCCTTCTAAGCCTCAAACAAACATGCTCGTTTCTTCCCTTACGCGTCGTACCCTTCTTGTACACTCGAACTCCTTCTCATAACTTACCATATTTCATATCGATTCCGCTCCCGAGATCTCCGGGTTACTATCTCCAACTCGTCATCATTAATCGAACACTCTGGATGGATCTCCGATACTTTCCCGAACATAGCAATACGAAAGACCGGACATACTGTCTCCCAAGTCGGATGGCAAAAGCTAACATATAGGCAACCTGGCCTACTCTTCACATGATCTGAAAGGCCCAAGTAACTCGGGCTAAGTTCCTCTCGCTTCCAAAACTCGTCGCACCTTCCGGTGGTACCTTCAAGAAAACCCACCATCATCCTCGAACTCCGCCGCCGCCGATCATCCGCGCGACTTCGCTGACCCCGAGCCTAATAACCTCATCCGATAAGCTTCACCCTATCCACATTCTACTGAACAAGTACGAACCAACTATCTGAACCTTGCCAACATCGAACCAATCGACCGGCAACTTACACTTCCGCCCCTACAAGGCGCGCCGCGACATCCGATATCAAATGGTAGCTATGAAACACTCCCTAACAGAGGCAACAATCTCACCGCTACCCCCAAATCCCAACACCGCCCGAGGCGAATGCGACTGAGGCTCACCGAGTTCCTAACCCCGCTCGTAACCTCCCGAAAAGAAATACCAACTCGCTTCACTGTCATAAGGTGAAGGTAGGCACCTGCAGCCTTACCACCTTCCCCGATATAACATCCCGCAACTTACTACCGAGTACACGGTCTTTACTAGAAGACAAGACGGCCGACCTCTCGGCCCGACCATCGGGTCGAACGATCCACGACTTGTACGATGGTTAACCAAACACGGGCCTAACACCCTCATGACTTATCACAAGGCGGACCACCACAACCGACCCCACCACCAAACAGCCGCGGGTTGACCCGCAACGTGGCCTCAACCCGACCCAAGAACGCCAAGAAACACTAGCTCCCGATCCTAAAACTCTCACTAATCACGTTACGAAAACCTAGCGGTCTCCTTAGCTCAACTACCCTCTTCATTCCACATTACTCAGTGACTTATCCCAAAACATAGCTCACGTGCACTATGCACTCCGATAAGGGTCAAAACACATAAAATAAAATACATCTTTTACTCGAGATGGCCTTACCTCTAAGGTCTCTACGTATAAAACTCTAAGGCTCACACTTTCTATCCCCAAATCTTACCCGCTAACTAACCATGATTCTCTAATCACAATTTAACACTATGTCATCTGAACATAACTCTTAAGATATACCCATCATATCACACAACTATATCTCTGAGGGTTAAGGATATACCAGATATACCGCTTCACTCCTCCGCTGCTCTAGTCAAACCTACCCCGTAGGGCGCATAGCTAGGGAAGATGACGAACTACCCACCGATCCTGAAGGCTGAGTCCTCCTACTAGGACCTCATTTCGACACATGGCCCTGACGGCCGCAGGTAAAACAAGTACCAACAAAAGACGACATTCCCGACGACGCCCGCTACATCGCGAACACCGGGAGAAATCAATCCACTGGCCGAACCTACGCAGAGCCGTGAACCTAAGCTCGAGCTCGACCAACTCCTCGCATATCCCGAACGCCCCGAACCCCCGCGAGGACCTCTCGCACCGTGGATGTGCATAATCTAATCTTTGGTGAGGTGACTCGACTCAAAGTTACCAGCGACCTTGCTGCTCGCCCTCTTCGCCGCCCTCGTTAACCCGCCGATCTCTACGCTTGGCTCGCCGCGCATAAGCCCGCATACGTGCCATGCTCAAGCCCAATCAAGAATTTCTTGCACAACCTCTTAGATAGTCATCAAGACTCGCGTACATCGGTATACTCGTAGCCAAATCCATAGTTAGTAAATGTGGTCGCTTCTTTGCAATCTATATTCTCTGCTCTGGCCGTGGAACCAAGGTTCAAAATGTCATGGCCGCAGAGGAATCGCCGCCAGGCTAAACTCTGCTGGGCCGTGACGAGCGTAACTCCCGAATGAAACACCATCCTGTAATGATTGGGCATGTGCCCTCGTAACCTTCAGTGCTCAACTCGCAGCCTTCTCACCGCTTTGCCCTTCTCGGGCCCGGTTGCTTTACGCGAGGCATAACGGTAGTGGAAAGAAATACGTTAGAGGGTCCAACTTATAACACGCCTCTAAGGCACGATCTCAGAGTGAGAAGAATGGAAACCAATCCTAAATATCCTATAGCCTCCTCGATTATCGTGGTGCACAACACACCGATAATCAAGACTCATCGATACGGCTCAGAACACCTTCCGAGGATTAATCGCTCGATACCACTTTTGTCACGACCAACCTGCCCGTGGATCGTGCCTTACCCTGCACCCAAGTAGACATACATCGTAGTAATCACGAACATAAACAAGACATGAAATAATGCAAAGGAAACACATGTTTATCTAAAGAAAAGTTGCTTTCTATGATATATATATATAAAAACTTAGATCCGAATAGCTACATCCCATTACAACCTCGCCCACAACAAGATTATGCATTTCTAAGAGTGACATGACAACAATGGCGGTACATGGCCCCGCCATACCCCTGAATGTAAGCACCTACAATGACAGAGGACTATACCATCGATAAGCCTCCGAGAAACGGAGCTTCCCAAACGCCGAATCATGACTCGAGCTAGGATCAATGATCGTGTACTCAACTCGCGGATGAACGCACTTCAAGGAGGTCAAGACAACAGTACCAAGTATGTGAATCAAAATATCAGAATGAAATCATAGCGATATATAAAACAGAGACATGTATGATAACCAAAATACAGCTTCACAATAAATAGGCAATATGTCAAGTCGTGACTCACGCCTCAAAGTCATCACTCAAATATAACTGGGTCTCACGCCCACAACATCAATCATGCCGTGGAATACCTTCCTCACCGCCAAGCCTATGATATAAAAGCACCAAGGAATACACATGAACACCGTGTCCCACCTGTGTTATCATAAAACCGCACGGTAAGTACGAAGGCATAGCCGACTACTAAAACCCACAAGACAACAAGGTCAGAATCAGATTACGAGATCCGCTCTGCACTGGCCACATGATCAAAGCCGCCACTTGCCCGCAGATCTAATGTGCGCTTCTAGCCCCGAACTTCCCGTAGCTCGCACGGGCCACCCAATGGCCCGCATGAGGTATTCCCGCATCGAGGGTAGCTACTTCTGCAGCCGCCCCGACTCGCCGTCCGCATGGCCACATGCATCGCATGACCACAAAGGCCGCACACTAACTCGAACTCCCGCAGCCCGCATAGGCCACACTGCTGCACTGCATAAGGTATTCTCGAATCATAGGTCACACGCACTACCGAAGTCTACCCCGCATCGGAGGCGCTTAACCCCTAATCACGAGTGATACAATACTAACATAACAGCTTATCGTTTAAACAACATAAGCACAATCAAGGGAAACCCCTTTACGCAAACATCACAAGATACTAACATACGTAGCATCCTAGCATGTTTACTTAACAAATCAACAAGAAAGTATTACAAGGCTATCACAAACCAACACAATCAAGTTATACACACAAGGTACTTTCTACTATATGATTAACAAGATCGGGTTTTTATCCCCAAAGTACTTCATACATTAACTCTTTAAAAGATACGTTACTTTCACAAAAGTCACACAATACCCGTAGTATATGAAAATAGAGTGATTATCTTTTGAAGTAAATCAAAACACTTCTCTTTGTAAAATCAAGTAACAACATTCTTTTCCAAACGTTCCAAGTTTGCCTAATTTCAATTACTCAAGTTTCTCATTTTCGAAAGGTTTGTAGTTCATAGTATTAATCACTTAATAATATAAATCTCCTTTAAAACAATTTGAGAAACATATACCTTATATGTGAGTAGGTTATTCTTGTTTATAACAATCTTATAACAGCAGCCATGATCTAGGAAATGTAATATCATTTTGTCTCATCTTAGCTTCTATGCAGATGGAGGTTTCTACTGGTTTTAATAATACTGGATTAGTCAATACATTTCCCTTTATTAGCGCTGCTGTGGTTTGTTCGATACTTATTCTCATTTCCGAAATCAGTAAAACATTATTCTTTTAAAATCAAGTACTCATTACTCGCGAATGAGATTTTACAACATTTTTAGCAAAATGTTACATATCAAGTCAATTAGGTTAAGTCTCTTATCTTTCAAGATCAAGTCTCTTAACTTCTACAATAAATAAACCATTCTGTTACTTACATAGAGTCGTTATAACTAACTTCCCATAAAGCTATTATAACACCCTATGATGAACCAACCAAACTCATTTAGCACATGTACGTCTACCGTACTACATAGTTTACAAAACATCATGCTATAAAGGATAGGAAGAGGTTCACATACCTCGCGACGATTATCGACAAAAGCAATACGCTCCACAAGATCGCACTCGCTAGCCTTTTCCACTCTTCAAGTAGAATACGCTACTCGTAGTACTTCCACCTATATAGGCCACAAACGTCTATTAACCCTCGGTTCCATATTCTACGTAAAATTCGCAAAGACCTCCCCGCAACAGCGTAAATCTCCTCCTCTATCGAGGCCGGCTACCAAGCTAACCAGGGGGGTTTATACGTCTAATCCGGACGTATACCATTCTACTACACAGTAATACCACACAAGTCTACTGTAATACATCCCTATGTAATTACAGTTCAGTTCCCTTCTTTATTCAGGCTAAAGTCAAAAGACATTGCCGCAAAGCTATGTTCAGATCTATATATAGTATACTTCAACTATATAATCCTACAACATGTAATTTCCAATTACAACAAGGGGACAAGAATATTTACCTCGATAAGCCCAAAATTATCCGAGATAAAAGTCGATCCTGAGCAAGGTTTAGCTCCTAAACTGCACGCTCCAACCCGCTCCAAACAACCCTTAGACGTTCTACGCAACTTCTACTTAACACTTCAACCAACTATGAAGATTTTCCTTAGGGTTCCGGTTTGAGACAAAAAGGACATAAGGTAGTATTTCCGGGCTCTACGTAGAGGTATCTTTGGAATACTACAAGATATACGGCTAAGGTAATTTGGGTATAGTAACAATACTTTGGAGAGTATTTCTACCAAGAGGGGGGGTGTATTTATACGAGAGCACCACAAGTGTGTACCTCTACCAACCCCACTGAGTGGGGAAACTCTCGCTGGGAGGGGTGCTCTCGCCAAAGGCCTCACAAAGGGAGGACGCTCGGCCAAGACACTACACTAAGGGGGAGGAAGAAAGCTTTCAAGACTTAGAAGTTTTGGGATAAAGAAGTCTTCACAAGGGAGGGGTATTTATAGGGAGTTTAATGGACAAGATCAAGCCATGTGGGGGGGAAGTGGAGGGCCAAGATGTGCCCAAGTGCTCCCTAGTCCCTACTCCACAAAACAAGCCACAAAACATTGCACAAAACATTGCACAAAACAAGGCCAAAACAAGGCATGAAATCGTCCCACTTGAGCCTTACTTTACCGTCCACTTGAGGGTGACAAGTGTCACCCTCTCGTTGGTCCAAAATGTTTCGTCTCTCGGAAAAATCCGCAAAAATTAGAAATGACATAGCCGTAATTTACCCCTCGCAAGCTTTGTAAAACGTTTCGTCGAAAAACGACTCTAACCGGGTGTTGTGCACAAAGTAAAATCGGCCAAGCCTACTTTAAAGCCCAAACTTTTCTACGTACGTACATACTCTGGAAATACGGGGTATAACAGAATATGTCGCGCACAGAGAATCAGCCTATAATAGTCAAATACGTCTATCAACGTCTAGACTATTCTGTAAACAGTTCTAAGCAGAGGGTTCTCTATTCTACGGAAAATTGGGCAGCACTTCCCTACCCGTCAAGCTACTCAAGTTCATCAGAAAACAATTCTATGTAATCTGATTCAATTATTCTTCATTTATACCCTTCTACTGTGATAACAATTCAATTCTATTATTTAATAATCTTCTAAATCTTATACTCAAGTCTTAACTATTCTTATATGTAATATCCAATTACAATAAAAGGACAAGAGTATTTACCTCGATAAGCCCAAAATTATCCAAGTATAAACGTCGATCCTGAGCAAGGTTTAACTCCTAATTGCACGCTCCGATAGCTCCAAGAAACCCTTAGAAGTTCCTCACAACTTCTACTAAGTACTAAACGGGATTTGGGCTAGGGTATTTTGGTATAGTAACTATACTAGAAGGCAACTTCTACAAGGGGGGGGGGGGGGGGTATTCGGCCAAGGGCCTTCTCAAGGGGGAGGGGGAGGGCTCTTGGACGAGAATACTACAAAGAGAGGGGGAGGATTTTCAAGACTTGGAGAATTGATTTATGGATGAAGAAAACCTTCAAGTTAGGGGAGTATTTATAGGCCAACCAAAGGCCAACCAATGGCCAAGATGAAGCCAAGTGCTATGCAAGTGTAGGGTGGAGATTTGGGCAAGTACACCTTATCCATCTACTCCACAAATATCCTACCTAACCTTGACTAAAGAAAAAGCCACAAAAAAATCGTCCAAGTTGCCCATTTTGCCGTCCATTGAGGGTGACAAGTGTCACCCTCCCGTTGGTCCAAAATATTTCATCTCTCGGAAAAATTCGCAAAAATTATTAATGACATAGCCGGAATTTTCCCTACGCAAGCTTTGGAAAACGTTTCGTCGGAAAACGATTTTTTTCGTGTGTTGTGCACAACTTTCGTCCTTAGTGCCTAACTAAGGCTAAACTTTTGTACGTACGCCCTTACGTAGATACTCTGGAAATACGGGGTGTAACATTCTCCCCTCCTTAGAAACATTCGTCCCGAATGTTCCTTCCCAAGACAGATAACAATAAGGTTCTTCGTAACTAAATCAGTTTGCAAATGCCAAATACGGCCACAAAACAACACTTAGGCAAATATGACAATGAAAATTTACAAGTAGGAAAGTGAGTTACCTGGAGGTGTGGGGAATAGGTGAGGATACTTCTGTCTCATGCCCTCGCCGGCTTCCCACGCCATCTCCTCCTCGAGATCGTTCGCCACAAGACTTTGTGGAAGCCACGTCCTTGGTCGCAGACGCCTAACCGACGATCGATTATCGCTATGGGAATCTCCTCATATGATAACCCCGGTCACACCGACATCGCCAATCGGATGCACTCTAGATGGATCCCGATACATCTCTCAAAGATAGAAACATGAAACACCGGATGCGCTTCCCTCGGATCGGACGGCAGATCCAACTCATAGGAAACCTTGCCTACCTGCGGACAACTGATACGGCCCAATGTACCTTGGTGAGTTTCCTTCTTCCCGAATCTCATCACACCTTCATAGGTGACACCTTCAGGAAAACCCAATCATCAACCTCGAACTCCAGATGCCGACGACGATGATCTGCATATGACTTCTGCGACTGATCGCCAAGAATCGCTCTGGATAAGCTTCACCTTATCCATCGCTGCCGCACCAAATCTGGTCCCACCAATCGCACTCGCCCACATCGAACCAGCCTATCGGTGATCTGCACTTCCTCCCATACAAGGCCTCATAAGGCGCCATCTCGAATCGGAGTGGTAGCTATTATTATACGCAAACTCAACTAGAGGCAAATGATCCTCCCGGCTACCTGGTCGATAACACAGCACGCAGATATCCTCAAGAGTCCGATAGTGCGCCACCGTCTGTCCGTGCTGTGGATGGAATGCGATGCTCGTGCTCACTGCCCCTAAACCTTCGAAAGACCTCGAGTTAGCCGTGCGGGCTCCTGCATGCGATATGATCGAAATAGGGACTCCATGCACCGACGATCTCTCGGATGTAAAGTCCGCATAATCCTCACCAAAAGTCGTCCGACGGGAAGGAAGTGGGATGATTTCGCCACCGCCGACGATAACCCATATAGAATCATGTCTCCTCCGAGTGCGAGGTAATCGTGATAAAGTCCATGTTGATCACCTCCCACTTCGGTCGGGATCTCTATCGTCGCAACAAACCACCGTGCCTCTCGTGCTCTACCTTCACCGCCGACAACACGGCATCGAGCTACGAACTCGCAACGTCCTCTTCAAGCCATCCCACCAATACACGATCTAAGGTCGTGGTACATCTTGGTCGACCACGGATGGATAGAGTAACGCTTGCTGTGTGCTTCCCTAGAACTCACTGCCAAGTCCTCAAATATCCGAACACACAACTCGCCCTCGAACCTTAGCACCCCATCGTGCTACCTCAAAAGGACCCTTCCCCTCACGAAGAGCCGTATCACGATACCGAATCAAAACCGGATCCTCAAATGTTGCCTCTTCACCTCCTCGACGATGGAAGACTCGGCACCCTCTCGAACTCGAACCCCATCGCTATCGTAATCAATCAACGGACACAAGGCTCGCTAATCGGATGCAAATCGCGAACCATGCCTCCTCTCTGCCGCATCCGATAGGCTACCCATCGACCTACGACTAAGAGCATCCGCCACAACATTGGCCTTCACCGTGGTACAGATGTCAACATCATAATCCTTGAGAAGCTCTAACCACCGCTCTCGCCGTAAGTTCACTCCTCTGGTCAAGATATACCGAGGCTCTTGTGGTCGTATAAATATCCACATGAACCCCATACAAATAGTGCCTCCGGATCTTGAGGTGTGAATCACCACGCGACTGCAAATCATGGGTGGGGTAGTTCCTCTCATGCTTCTTAAGCTGTCGGGATGCGTACGCTATAACCTTACCCTGCTGCATCAACACACATCCGAGCCCGACGCCTGACGCATCACAATACACAACATAACCGTCTGGACCCTCTGGAAGAGTAAGAACGGGGGCGGTCGCCGCCTCCTTCAAGAATCGAAACCCCGCCATAAGCATCACCATCAAACTTAGCTGTCTTCTGAGTCAGCCTAGTCAATGGTGCAGAGATAGAAGCAAACTTCTCTACGAACCGCCGATAATAACCTGCAAGGCCCAGAAAACTGCGAACCTCTGTCGGAGTAGTAGGTCGAGGCCAACTCCTGACTGCCTCGATCTTGGCCGTATCCACCCGAATACCATCAGCCCCGACAATATGCCCAAGAAAAGCCACCGAAGTCAACCAGAACTCACACTTCGAAAACTTGGCGTATAATCATGGTCGGAGAACTCTCAAAGACATTCTCAAATGCTCGCATGCTCCCCGCTGGCGAGAATAAACCAAGATATCATCAATGAACACTATCACAAACGTGTCCAAAAATGGTTTGAACACTCGGTTCATCAAATCCATGAATACCGTTGGAGCATTGGTCAACCCAAAAGACATGACTCTGAACTCATAATGCCCGTACCGGGTCCGGAATGCAGTCCTAGGAACATCCACCTCTCTGACTCGCACCTGATGATAGCCCGACCGCAGATCAATCTTAGAGAAACATCTCGCACCCTGCAACTGGTCGAACAAATCATCAATCCTGGGAAGGGGGTATCTGTTCTTAATGGTCACCTTGTTCACCGCCTGTAATCAACACACGCGCAGCCGTCCGCCCTTCTTCTTCACGAACAATACCGCTCCCGGGGAGAAACACTAGGCTCGATGAAGCCCTTCTCCAAGAAATCTCTCAATAGTCCTTCAACTCTCTCAACTCGGCAGTGCCATTCGTATGGCGGAATGGAAATAGGCCGAGTGTCCGCAAAGACATCGATACAAAACTCTATCTCCTCTCGGGAGGATACCCGGAGGTCGTGAAACACATCCGGGAACTCTCGACTCTGGGCGATCAAAATCGCACTGCAGCCTCAGTATCAAACACCCGAACGAGATGGTAGATGTACCCCTTCTGCACCATCTTTCTAGCCTTGGTAGGAAATAAACCTACCCTCTGCGACACCGTGTTCCTCCCACTCAATAACCGGCTCCTCAGAAATCGGAACCGCACCACTCTCTCCTCGCAGCCTACACCGGGCGTAGAAGCTAGCCAATCCATGCCCATGATCATATCGAAATCAGTCATGTCCAGCTCTATCAAGTCTGCTAGGGTCTAACGACTGCATAAAGTCACTGGACAAGCTCTATATACCCGCCGAGCTACCACCGAATCACCCACTGGCGTAGCTACCTCGAGAGGGTCTATGGACTCAGGCTTTATCCCTATCCTACTAGCAATAAGGGGAGATATATAGGACAGAGTAGAACTCGGATCTATCAAGGCATACACATCGAATCCAGAAATTGATAAGGTACCTGTGACGACATCAGGTGAGGCCTCCTGATCCTGCCGGCTGGACAAGGCATAAATGCGGTTCTGAGGACCGCTAGAACTGGGACCCGCGCCACGACCTCTGCCGCGACCTGCTGGTCCATGAGTATCCTGCCCTCTGGGGCGTGTAATTGTAGGGGATGAAGACCGCGAATGCACTTCGGCGGACCCTACCTCTCTGCGCTGCCTGCAGTGACAGTCCTCGCATAATGACCTGCCGCTACAAGTATAGCAAGCTCCCGGTAGTACTACTCCTCGAATGGAATCTACCACAACGGACACACCGAGCGGACCTCGATCGGTTAGCACCTTGCTACCCGGAAGTCCAAGTCCGGGCCCCGACGCCCCGAATGCTCGGGCTGCAAAACGATGTAGAGCGCTCGAGCCGGGCCGTGGTGCAAATCTAGACGTCACGAGGCCGCCCACCCCGAGAACTACCAAAAGAACCGCCGCTTGGCCTTCTTCGCTGCTGATATCTGCCGACCCGTCGGTCTCTACGCCTCGCATCCAAGCGCATGAGCTCAGCATACGTAATGTCCATGCTCGGTCAAGAGCCACACCCGCACAAGACTTCGCCATATAATCATCTAGCTCGCCCGTGACGGCACTCGGTCCTCCATATCTGCTACTAGCGCAGGGACATATCGAGCCAATGAATCGAACTCGACGTTGTACTCCCTAACTGTGCGTCCCCTCTGTCTTAGTAACAAAAATCTGTCGGCCCGTGCCCTCCTCATCTGTGGATGCGAACCGAAGATCACGGACTCGGTCTCCGACGCCCTGATCACCCTCATAATCCTCTGTAACTGACGGATGAACTCCTGCGGATCATCCTCCGGCCTCGACCCGTAAAACTCTGGCGGGCTACAACTCAGGAAATCCCGTAGCCTCAAACTATCTCGCCTCGGGTGAACCACTGTACTACCGGGCTAGAATCGAATCGCTGATCCGGCTATCCTCATGTCTGCCACGATCCCGGCGAATCGGGCCATCTCCTTGTACCCTAACTCCTCCGCCTCTGTGGGGGAGGTATGGGTACCGTGGTCTATCTTTGGGCGGCGTCATGGAACTCGCCGCCTCGTATAGATCGGGCTCGAGCCTCGTGACTTCGGTGTCCTACTAGCGCCTCCTGGCCGCCTTGCCGCTTCGGGCCGGTTGCCTTACGTGGAGGCATAATCATGGAAAGGAATACGTTAGAGGTCCAACTCATAACACACTCTAAGGCACGATCTCGAATGAGAAGAATGGAAATCAATCCTAAATATCCTATAGCCTCTCGATTATTGGTGTGGTGCACAATACACCGATAATCAAGACTACTAGATACGGTTTGTAGACACTTTCCGAGGATTAATCGCTCGATACCACTTTTGTCACGACGTTCGGCTCGTGGATCGTGCCTTACCCGCACCCAAGTAGTCATACATCGTAGTAATCGAATATAAAACAAGACATGAAACGCTTGTAAAATGAGACACGCTTTATGTGAGAAAATGTCGCCTTCGGCATATATATATAAACATAGTTTAGCAATTACATCCCAACTGCATAATAGAACTACAGACCTCTAAGAAGATTAATAACTATGGCGGGACGGGGCCCATACCTGAATGTACAAAACTATATACAACAACAGGGAGATCATACCCAAAAGTCGAGCCTCCGGAGAAGATGGAGCTCCTGACACCAAAGCAAAAAGATCCTAAGGATGTGGATCTAGCACCTGCTTGCCCTTACCTGCGGCATGAACGCAGCCCCCCGAAGGAGGTCAGTACAACAGGTACCAAGTATGTGAAACTGTAAAGTACTTAAATGAAATCAAAGTATTTAAAACCATTTGCAAATACAATTAGTTCAATTGCACATAGTGCCACAAAAAAAGAACAATAATAGGTAAACTGTAACAGGTCTTTTCTAGGCCGCGAATGATCGAAGCAAGGCCAATCGTCCATAGTATCATTATGCGTGCCTAATCCTGGACTCCCGCAGTCCGCATAGGTCACACACATACCCGCATGAGGTATTCCTCGCATCGGGGGTAGCTAACCTGCACCTCCCGACTCGCGATCCGCATAGTCTCAATAGACCGCATAGTCACACGACCGCATAGGCATCCCGCGACGGATAAAACACCCGGAATGATCAATCCTGGAACTCCCGCAGCTCCGCATAGTCATACAGACAGCATAGGCCGTATAGACCCGCATCAAGGGTGGCAAGCCCTCGGTATAGCAAGTCAAAGGGGTATGTGATATAATAACAGTACAACGGTGTTAGCGTTTAACAACGTAAGCACAACAAGAATAACATCACAAGACACTAACCCACGTAGTATCATAACATGTCTACTTATCAAACCATCTTACTATACTTTGCAGAAGTCAATACAAGATTTTCATACCCAAACAAGTAAAACCGTTCCTTTTATCTTTCTTAAGTCGTTATACCTAACTTCCCATAAAGCTAGTATAACTCTTAAGCTTTCTGTTTAAAAAAATCCAGTATTACTCTTCTTTTAAAAATGATTCATAATTCTTTTGAAATACTTCAAGGTTTTTATTATTCAGGCTTAAGTCAAAAGACATCACGTATAACTACGCTCGCTTAACACACGACGCCTACCGTACTATATATATATACTTTAAAATATCATGCTCAAGAGTATAGGAAAGATCACATACCTTCTGGCGAAATCCACCCAAGTCGAATATGTCGCGCAGAGAATCGACTATAATAGTCAAATACGCCTATCAACGCCTAGACTATTCTCGTAAATGCTTCTAAGAAGAGGGTTCTCTATTCTACGGAAAATTAGGCAGACTTCCCTACGTCAAGCTACTCAAGTCTCATGAAAACATCCTATTTAAGTCTGATTCAATTATTCTTCATTTATACCCTTCTCGTGATAACAGTTCAATTCTATTCTTTAATAATCTTCTATATCTTATACTCAAGTCTTAACTATTCTTATATGTAATATCCAATTACAATAGAAGGACAAGAGAATTAACCACGATAAGCCCAAAATTATCCAAGTATAAAAGACGATCCTGAGCAAGGTTTAGATCCTAATTGCGCTCCGATAGCTCAAGAAACCCTTAAGTTCCTCACAACTTATACTAAGTACTAAACGGATTTGGGCTAGGTATTTTGGTATAGTAACTATACTAGAAGGCAACTTCTACGAGGGTATCCGCCAAGGGCCTTCTCGAGGAGGAGGAGGGCTCTTGGACGACAATACTACAAAGAGAGGGGGAGGATTTTCAAAACTTGGAGAATTGATTTATGGATGAAGAAAACCTTGAGTTAGGGAGTATTTATAGACCAACCAAAGGCCAACCAATGGCCAAGATGAAGCCAAGTGCTATGCAAGTGTAGGGTGGAGATTTGGGCAAGTACACCTTATCCATCTACTCCACAAATATCCTACCTAACCTTGACTAAAGAAAAACCACAAAAATCGTCCAAGTTGCCCATTTTGTTGCCCATCGAGGTGACAAGTTGTCACCTCCCGTTGGTCCAAAATATTTCATCTCGAAAAATGCGCAAAATTATTAATGACATAGCCGAATTTTCCTACGCAAGCTTTGGAAAACGCTTCGCCCGAAAACGATTCTTTTCGCACAGTTGTGCACAACTTTCGCCCCAGTGCCTAACTAAGGCTAAACTTTGCACGCACGCCTACGCATATACTGGAAATACGGTGTAACACCGAGTAGAGGAGAGATTTATGGTCATGGGAGTGGGAGGGAGGTGCTGCCGAATTTTCTGTAGAATAAAGGAATCTTGTATTTAGAATATTCTACGAAGAGATCTAGAATGTCACGACCCGATTCCGGGCCCGTGACTGGTGCCTTACCCCGGGCACCCTAGTGATACAACATCAGAGAAAACCAGCGGAAAATAAAACTTTAAACAAGAAACAAGATATATGATCATAAACAAAGCAACCCAACTGTTACCTTCCAATAACATATATATATACAACTTTTTCAAAACGAATAGCTTTAATCTTTTTACAAACCCCGCCTACAACAAGATTACATGCACTTAAGATTTACAACAACTATGACGGACAGGCTTCGCCATACCCTCAATGTACAAGAACCTACAACTCAGTGAACACATACCAAAAGATAAGCCTCCGAGAAACGGAGCTTCCCAAAACGCTGAATCGAGATCCTAAGAGCGAGGATCCACGACCGATGTACTTCTACCATGCAGATGAACGCACTCGGGCGAGGTCAAGATAACAGTACCAAGTATGTGAAATCAGAAATATCAGAATGAAATCATACTAGTCTATATAAAGCAGAGACATGTATGATAACCAAACTACGCTCACAACATAAAAGCAATCATGTTCAATCGGTGACTCACGCCTCAAAGTCATCACTCAATATATAACTATGGGTCTCACGCCCACAACATCAATCATGTTCGCATCATGGCCGCATGCCCCCGGAATTCTGCATCAGTGTAGACATGTCCATGATGCAACAATAATACCAATGCCCCATAGCCCCATGCCCCGGAATTCAGACGGTAGACACGCCCATGTGACATCAATAATAATATCTTTGGTGATCAACCCCGCCGCATGGCCACATGCCCCGGACTCAGACGGCAGACATGTCCATGTAACATCGATAACAAGACAAGAATCAAAATGGAAACATACCCGTGGAATTCTCCACATCGCCAAAGACGCCCAAGTAAGTTCTCAATAAGTCAACCGCCTCTATCGAGAGACGCCAGAATACGTAAATACAACACTTGTACAACAAAGGCTATCATCACAAGCATAGGCAAGTTTCACACAACTCAAAGTACTTTCACATAAGTCACACAATACCCGTGAGTATAAAAATCGTGACTATCTTTTTAAGTAAACAAGACACTTCCCTTTGTAAAATCAAGTAACAACATTATTTTCCAAACGCTCAAGTTTGCCTAATTTCAAATGCTCAAGTCACTTATTTTAGAAAGGTTTCATAACTCATAGTCTTAATCTCTTTTAAAACAATTGAGT
The DNA here is from genome assembly GCA_029844215.1 of Przewalskia tangutica. NCBI lineage: Eukaryota > Viridiplantae > Streptophyta > Magnoliopsida > Solanales > Solanaceae > Przewalskia > Przewalskia tangutica. The sequence continues at coordinate 39,218,472 of CM056720.1, read as the reverse complement.
AACATATGTCATATATGTGAGTAGTTTATTCTTGTTTATAACGATCTTATTACAAAGAATGCATGATCTAGAAAATGTAATATCATTTTGTCTCATCTTAGCTTCTATGCAGATGGAGGTTTCTACCGGTTTTAATACAACACATCATTATTCAATACATTTTCCTTTATTAACGCTGCAGTTGGTCCTGTCGATACACATTCGATTTCCAAATCAAGAAACATTATCCCTTTAAAACCAAGTACTCATTACTCACGAATGAGGTTTCACACAAACATCCACATTAAAACAAATAAGTTAAGTCTCTTATCTTATAAGATCAAGTCTCTTAACTTCTAACATCAGTAAACCATTTTCTTACCTACATAAAGTTGTTATAACCAACTTCCCATACAGCCGTTATAACACTTTATGTTTAAACCCAACAAATACACTTAGCACTGACGCCCACCGCATTACATAGTTACACACATATCATGCTAGAACAGATAGGAAGAGGTTCACATACCTCATGACGAGTATCGACAATAAGCAAAATGCTCCAAGTACTACAACTGCTAGCCCTTTCCACTCCTCAAGTAGAATACGCTACTCTTAGTACTTTCACCTAAAAAGGTCACAAACGCTCATTAACTTTTAAACATACTGCCCATTTCTCTACGTAAAATTCGCAAAGACTTCTCCCCGCAACAACAGAATCTCCTCATCTATCGAGGCCGGCCACTAAGCCAACCAGTGGGGTTTACACGCCTAACCGACGTGTACAATTCTACTCAAGAATACTACACAAGTCTACCGCAATACAAATTCTATGTAAATACAGCTTCTTTTTCTTTACTCTTCAGGCTTAAGTCAAAAGACATTGCCAAATACAAAGTTCAGTTCTATATATAGTATACTTCAACTATATATTCAACAACATGTAATTTCCAATTACAAATAGAAGGACAAGATAATTACCTCGATAAGCCCATAATTATCCAAGTTAAATGTCGATCCTTAACAACGCTTAGCTCCAACTCCGGTGCTCCACCCCGCCCAAACAACCCTTAGAAGTTCTAACCAACTTCTACTTAAATACTTCAACCAATCAACGAAGATTTCCTTAGGGTTTCGGTTTGAGACTAAAGTGGACAAAAGGTAGTATTTCCTGCTCTACGATGAGGTATCTTTGGAATACTACAAGGTACAAGGCTAAGGTATTTTGGGCATTATAACAATACTTGGAGTGAGTATTTTAATACCACAAAAAGGGTATCACACGAGAACACCCCAAGTGTGGTGTGTTCCTCGCCAAGGCCACAAGGAAGGGGGAGGGGAAGGTTCTCGAACTAGAGCTCACAAAGGGAGGAGAGGGTTTCAAGACTTGGAAGTTTTTGAATGGATGAAGTCTTCAAACTTAGGGGGTATTTATAGCAAAACCAAAGGCCAACCAAGGCCAAGATCCTTCCAAGTGTATAGCAAGTGTAAGGACAAGATCAAGCCAAGTGCACCCTAACCCCTACTCCACAAAACACTCCACAAAACATGGCACAAAACAAGGCCAAAACTAAGGGACTAATCGCCAAGGCCAACCACCTCGACCGCCCCTAAATCGCTCAATGAGGGTGACAGTGTCACCTCCCGCTGGTCCAAAAATGTTTAGTCACTCTAAAAATCCGCAAAAATACTAAATGACATAGCCGAATTTTCCCAACGTAGTCGTGGAAACGCTTTTTAAAAACGACTCCAATCGCACTTGTGCCCAAAATTCGGTCCTTTGCCTAACTTAAGGCTCAAATTTCTACGCACGCCCCACGCATACTGGAAATACGGTATAACATTCTCCTCCTTAGAAACATTCGCCCCGAATGTTCCTTCTCAAGTCTCAACACAAACATGCGCTAGTATAGCCTTCACCGCTATACGCACGAAACAATCATGCCACACCGCCATAAAATAACAAACGCACCAATACTTAAACCCAAGTCAACGAGGAAACACTTCTAATCATCACAAAAACCCTTACCCGAGGTCTAAAATATACTCCCTTCACACCTTCATTTCAAAAGAAACGATCACACACGCTCACTTTTCCCCATCTTGTTGCACCCTTCTAACACTCAAACTCTTTCTAGTATCCGTACTCACACTTCCACAACGCTTCGTTTCCAACCTCGAGTCACTACCTCCAAACTTGGTCATCTTACTAACTTCGATCTTCTAAGGCCGCTCCCGCCTCCACGATCCGCTCGTCGAACATATCCACCAACTCATACGATGGTCATACAAACTGGGCCTAGCATCCTAGTGACTTACCACCGCGACCACCCGTAACCGACTTCACCTTATCCGGCACGGTTGACCCAGATCACGCCCTCAACCCGACCCACAATCGCTGCCAAGCCCTTGTTCCCGACACTAACAATCCTCGCTAAATCACATCACGAAAGCTACCACTTCCATCTCACATTACCCATGGACTGATCACTCACATAAAACCCACGATACTACGACTCGAGCAAAGGTCAAACATAAAACGAATCTTTTACTCAAGACGACCTTACCTCTAAGGTCTCAATCGTGATACCAGTGGTTCACACTTACCATGCCCCCATACTTATCCTCCCAACTAAGCATGTTTTCTAACTCACAATTAACACAACGCTTATTCGCATAGCACATAATAATGAGACCATCATAACAAGCATACCAAAACTCTAGAGGGTTAAGGATATACCCGGCTACCGCTCCACTCTAATCATCTACCACTCGCAGGCACATAATCGTAGGCGCGATGAACCAACATCGATCCGGAGGCCGAGTCGTAACATCCGTATACCCTTGGTCGACAGCTCGCGAAATGGCCCCGCCGCCGCAAAAATAACAAGCTCCTCGCACCACGACACTTCAAATGCGGCTCGCCACATCGACCACACCGAGGCAGGGTGACCGTGATCCGCCAACACCCTACTCCTCGAAACTCAACCTCGAGCTCGACCGCTTCCTCGGCGTCGCGAGACCACTCGCTCGGGCGAGGTACAAAACTAGCTCGCCGCCGAGGCGGTCCGCCAAAGTCACCAAAAGACTTCGCCGCCCCGGTCCTCTTCTCGCGACCGGGTCCTTCCGCTGACTTTTCCGCCTCACACCTAAGCGCATAAGCCGCATGCGGCAATGTCCATGCCCGGCTAAAGAGCTACTCCCAACATGCCTCGACATGTAATCATCGAGCCTCAGAACATATCTGCACTCGATCCTCCATACTAGCTACCAACGCTGGACGCATCGCCAATGAGTCGAACTCACATTGTACTCCCGAACCGTGACGCCCGCCTCCGTTTAAGCATCAAAATTGTCTACTGCGTTCTCCTCATCCGCGGAGGCAAGAAGCGCGAGGAAAGCCTCAAAACTCATCCCATACCGCCGAGGTGCATGCTCTCCCGAAAGCTCCCACGACCAAACCAATCGATCGGTATCACGCAGCCGACGCGAACCAAAGGTCACAGACTCGGTCTCAAGCCTGATCACCCGCGACGATCCGTCAGAATCGCTTGATGAACTCCTCGCGATCATCCTCGTGCCTCGACCGTGAAAACTCGCGCTACAACTCGTGAAAGTCCCGTGAGCCTCAAACTATCTCGCCGGGTGAATCCATCGTGCTATCGAACTCGAATCACAGATCCAAATTTATCCTCATATCTGCCACGACTCGCCAAGAATCGCCATTTCCTTGTACTTATCTCATCCGCTTCCAGCCGGACCGAGGCTCAGTATCGTGGTCTCAGCAGCCACCGCCGCGCTCTAAACTCGCTGGGCCGGGCGGCGCTACAAAACTCACCGCTCAAGCACAATTCGTGATCACCGCTCGCGCTGCATTTCTCTCAGATCTCACTAGCAAGACTCGATGCCTTGCCCTTCTGGCTCGTTGCTTGCGCGAGGCATAATCGTAAAACGAGATACGCTGAGGGGTCCAACTTACAACACATGTCTAAGGCACGATCTCGTAATGAGAAGAATGGAAACTAATCCTATATGTCCTATAGCCTCGATTATAGACGTGGTGCACAACATATCGATAATCAAGACTCTACTAGACACGGTTCAGACACTTTCCGAGGATTAATCGCTTCGATACCACTTTGTCACGACCCGATTCCGGCCCGTGGATCGTGCCTTACCCCGCACCCTAGTGATACAACATCGAGAAAACCAATGAAAATAAAACTTTAAACAAGAAACAAGATATATGATCATAAACAAAGCCAACCCAACTGCTACCTTCCAATAACATATATATATATAACTTTTTCAAAACGAATAGCTTAATCCTTTTACAAACCCCGCCACAACAAGATTTTGCACTTAAGATTTACAATAACTATGACGGACAGGGCTCGCCATACCCCGAATGTACAAGAACCTACAACTCAGTGGAACACATACCAAAAGATAAGCCTCCGAGAAACGGAGCTTCCCAAAACGCTCAACCGAGATCCTAAGAGCGAGGATCCACGATCGATGCACTTCTACTCGCAGATGAACGCACTTCAAGGAGGTCAAGACAACAGTACCAAGTATGTGAAATCAGAAATATCAGAAATGAAATCATACTAGTCTATATAAACAGAGACATGTATGATAACCAAACTACGCCACAACATAAAAGCAAATATGTCCAATGTGACTCACGCCTCAAGTCATCACTCAAATATAACTACGGGTCTCACGCCCACAACATCAATCATACCGTTCACGGCCGATGCCCCGACTCAGACGGCAGACATGTCCATGATGCAACAATAATACTAATGCCCCATGGCCACATGCCCCCGAATTCAGACGGTAGACACGCCCACGTGACATCAACAATAATATACTCGTGATCAACCCCGCCGCACGCCACGCCCCCGACCAGACGGTAGACACGCCCATGTAACATCGACAACAAGACAAGAATCAAAATGGAAACATACCCGTGGAATTCTCCACATCGCCAAAGACGCCCAAGTAAGTTCTCAATAAGTCAACCGCCTCTATCGAGACGCCAGAATACGTAAATACAACACTTGTACAACAAAGGCTATCATCACAAGATAGGCAAGTTTCACACAACTCAAAGTACTTTCACATAAGTCACACAATACCCGTAGTATAAAAATCGTGACTATCTTTTTAAGTAAACAAGACACTTCCCTTTGTAAAATCAAGTAACAACATTATTTTCCAAACGCTCAAGTTTGCCTAATTTCAAATGCTCAAGTCACTTATTTTAGAAAGGTTTCATAACTCATAGTCTTAATCTCTTTTAAAACAATCGAGTAAATATATGTCATATATGTGAGTAGTTTATTCTTGTTTATAACGATCTTATTACAAAGAATTATGATCTAGAAAATGTAATATCATTTTGTCTCATCTTAGCTTCTATGCAGATGGAGGTTTCTACCGTTTTAATACAATACATCATTATTCAATACATTTTCCTTTATTAACGCCGCAGTTGGTCCTGTCGATACACATTCGATTTCCAAATCAAGAAACATTATCCCTTTAAAACCAAGTACTCATTACTCACGAATGAGGTTTCACACAAACATCCACATTAAAACAAATAAGTTAAGTCTCTTATCTTATAAGATCAAGTCTCTTAACTTCTAACATCAAGAAACCATTTTCTTACCTACATAAAGTCGTTATAACTAACTTCCCATAAAGCCGCTATAACACTTTATGTTTAAACCAAACAAATACACTTAGCACCGTGACGCCCACCGTATCACATAGTTACACACATATCACGCTAGAACAGATAGAAGAGGTTCACATACCGCGACGTATCGACAATAAGCAAATGCTTCAAGTACTACAACATTGCTCGCCTCTTTCCACTCCTCAAGTACGCTACTCTTAGTACTTTCACCTAAAAGGTCACAAACGCTTCATTAACTTTTAAACATACGTTCCATTTCTCTACGTAAAATTCGCAAAGACTCTCCCCGCAACAACAGAATCTCCTCCTCTATCGAGGCCGCCACTGCCAACCGTGGGTTTACATGTCTAACCTGACGCGGTACAATTCTACTCAAAGAATACTACACACCCTACCGCAATACACCCTATGTAAATACAAAGCTTTTCTTTACTTTTCAAAGCTTAAGTCAAAAGACATTGCCAAATACAAAGTTTAGTTCTATATATAGTATACTTCAACTATATATTCAACAACATGTAATTTCCAATTACAATAGAGGACAAGATAATTACCTCGATAAGCCCATAATTATCCAAGTTAAATGTCGATCCTTAGCAACGCTTAGCTCCAACTCCAGTGCTCCACCCGCTCCAAACAACCCTTAGAAGTTCTAACCAACTTCGCTTAAATACTTCAACCAATCAATGCATGATAAAAGTACCAAGCGAATACACATGAACACCAGTTCCACCTGCGGTCATAATAAAACTGACGGTAAGTACGGCGCATACCGGGACATTAAAAACCTACGCACTAACAAGGTCATGAACTGTATCATAAGATTCGCTTGCACTGGCCACATGATCAAAGTCGCCACTTGCCCAAGCAGATCAATGCACGCTACCTAACTCCCCGAACTCCCCGCAAACCAAGATAAAGCCAATCTCATCGCCCCGCATGGTGTATTCTCGCATCGAGGGTAGCTACTCCTACCGTTATACTCCCGGTGATTTCCGTGAGTATGTACGGTGGACGACGTGACACTCTTGAGCCTGGGTTAGCATGTTGAAATTTTAGCACAAGTGCCGACAGTTGCCGACGACCGTTTCACAAATTTTCGAGAGAAAATTCCGCTATGTCTTTTTATTATTTTGGCGGATTTTTCCAGAGACTAACATTTTGACCAACGAGGTGACATGTCACCCCACATCGTAGTAAGCCGGGAGTGACTGGACGATCAAGGCCCAAGAGGATCGTTGGCCTCGCCGATCGGGTCCCTTGAATTGTGCCTTGTTTTGGCCTTGTTTTCATGGAGTGTTTTATGGAGGTTTTGTGAGTAGGGTTAGGGTGCACTTGGCTTGATCTTGGCCTTACACTGCCTCTGCACACGGCCACCTCGCCATCGTCAGCTTTGCCTTGCTATAAATAATTTCCCCTATGTGAAGACTTCATCCATTCCAAAACTTCCAAGTCTTGAAACCCTCTCCCTTCTTGTTGTGCTAGCCGAGCTCCCCTCCCTCCCCTTTTCGCGAGGCCTTGTGGCCGGTGAGCACACCCCTCCCCTTCACAGACTGGCCGCTGGGTACCCCAGCCTAGTTGTCTTCATATAATACCCTTTGTCAGGTATAGAAATACTCTCCAATATTGTTATAATGTCCAAATACTCTTAAATTAACATCTTGTAGTATTCCCAAGGTTACACTTATACAAAGCCCGTAAAATACATTATACTTCCTTTTAGCCACAAAAACGAAACCCTAAGGGAAATCTTCACCTGCTGAAGTTGTAAGTAGAAGCATAGAACTTCAAGGGTTGTTTGAGCGCTGAGTAGAGCCAAGCGCTAAGCTCGTGATCGACTTTTATACTTGATAATTTTGGCTTATCGAAACACTCATCAGTTCTTCTATTGTAACTGAAATTATACGCTTGAACGATAGTCAAGTATACACATATAGAACTATACTTAGTAATCGTGGCAATGTCTTTTGACTTAAGCTCAAGAATTAAGAACCAACTGAATCGTAAGTACATGGTGGATCAGATACGACTTGTGTAATATTACCGCGGTAGTGTAATTGTACACGCCCCAAGAAGCGGTAAAATCCCCGTTGGCTTGGTAGCCGGCCCGATAGAGAAGGGAGACGGCGCTGCGGCAGGTGCCGCCGAATTTTCAGAGACGGCGGGAACGCTGAGATCTAGATGCTACCAAGCGCTCGTGGCCTTATAGGTCAAGTACTACGATAGAGTGATCCACTGGCTTGGCGAAAGAATGGGCGTTTGAGTGTACTTGGAGCGTTGCTATTAGTCGATAATCGCCGCGAGGTATGTGAACCTCTTCCTATCTCTTTCTAGTAAGGATATGTGAACTATGTAGTAATGGGTAGACGCATATGTGTGAATTGTATTTGACAGTTGTAAACATGGTGCTGTTATAACGCATGGGAAGTTTCTCGTTATAATACCATGTAGGTAAGAAAATACTTGTGGTTTTAAAAAGGTAAATCACATGTGGAATTATAATCAGTTTGTTTAATAAAGAAATTTGATGTATTTCAAAAGATTTATAACTGCTAAAGGAGAGTAAATATCTTGGTTTTAGTTTTAAAAAGAGTTATACTAGCTTTAAAGGAGGAGTTAGGCATAATGCTCCAAGAGTAAAGAAAATGGTTTAATACAAGAAGTTAAGAGATTTGATCTTATAAGATAAGAGACTTAACTTATTTGTTTTAATGTGAATATTTGTGTGAAACCTCATTCGTGGAGTAATGAAAGTACTTCTTCGGGTTTTATTTAACGGGATATCGTTTTACCGATTTCTAAATCGTAATCGTATCGATGCATCACCGCAAATAAGCACAAAGTAAAAATGTATTGAATAATGATGCATCGATAAAACCAAAGAGAAACCCCATCCGTATAGAAACTAAGATGAGACAAAATGATATTACATTTTCTGTATCACGGTCAGAATAAGCATCGTTGTAAACAAGAATAACTTCACTTTACTGCAGACATATATTACTCAATTGTTCTAAAAATAATCAAGTGATTAAGTTTGGGAATCCAGGAAACCATTTGGAAACGCAGGTTTGAGTAATTGAAAACTAGCAACCGGAACTTAGGAAAAGAACGTCATATTTCGATTTTGAAAAGGAATGTGGGTTGTCATTCTAATACTACGGTGTATCGGGTGACTTTATAAAAGTAATGATCTCTTTGAAGTTAACTTAACGACAGAGTATTTGGTTGGCAAACCGCATTTAAAAGCAAATGAAAGTACTTTTTGAGTTGCGCGAGACTTGCTCTACGCTGTTGCCGCGTAAACTCGGGCCATATGCTTACAGTCAGAAATCCCGCTTTCATGCTTGTGGAATGATAGCCTGGGTCATGCGCTGCTGGTATTTCCGTGTTACCGCTCTCTCAACAGGCGCCGCTGACTGTTGAGAACTTACTGAATGCGGCCGGGTAAAGACGGAGAATTCCACTGTATGTTTCCATTTTGATATCACTATTGCTGGATGCCACGGACATGTCTACACCGGCGCAAGATTCTCGGTAATGCACACGCGTCGTTGATTACCCGATATGGTTATTATCGCAAATACGACGTGTCTACACCGATGCGATTCCGGGGCATGCGGCTACGCGCGCGTTGATCACCGCATATCAGTATCGAGGTTATACGGGTACGCCTACACCGCGTGCATTCCGGTACGTACTACGCGTTCACATATTAGCCAGATCATGGACATGTTCACACCGAGCAAAGATTCGTAGCGGCCATGATGCGAACATGGACGGTGGGCGTGGAGACCCATAAAGAGTATTCCTGAAAGTGGTGACTTCGGTATGCGAGTCCTCGACTTCCTGATCGCTTTATGTCACAGACGATTTGGTTATCATATGTCTCCGCCATACAGATCGTTATTTAACCAGCACATAGCTACATACTTCGTACCGTTGTATCGACTTCGGGGTTTACAACATGCCGTGAGTATGACGCCAGGATCTCGCCTCAGATCTCACTTCGCCAGTGCCTGAAGCCCTGCCTTCTGAGGCTTATCTTCGTGGCGTTTCGGCGTCAGAGGTTCTCGTACATTCAGTAGGCATGGCGCCCCGCCTCCAGTTGCTGCCATCTTAGAGGTCTGTAGTAATACAAGGCGTTGTAAAAGGATTAAACTGTTTCAGTTTTATGTATATACCGGGCGCAATCAAGTTACTGCCCAAGCATTACGTTATATCTCTTTGTTTAAAGGATCATGTTTCTTATGTTCACGATTTTCTCCGGCCGAGTGTATCACTAGGTGCTCCGGGTAAGGTACCAGCGATTGGCCCGGTTTTCGGCGTTATAAAGTGGTATCGTGAGCAGCGTCTTGAGTGTCTATGCACTGCACTAGTAGTCCCATTATCGCAGTACCACATCTATAATCGTGAGGCTATGCAGGACATTTATGATTGGTTTCATCTCTTCTCATTCAGATCGCCTTAGAGCCGCGCGGTAAGTTGACCCTCTCTGACGTGTTTCCTGCTTTACCAGCGCATACCCCGCAGCGCAAACTGTGGCCCAGATGGCAAGGCGTACCGGAGTGAGCCGCTAGTGATTCGTATGAGTACCATGCAGTCTTGGCCAAGACTGAGATAAAGAAGCCCGACGGGCGGGCTTCACACGCCGCCAGCATCAAAGAAAGCTTAGAGCCGCAGCCAGCGGGTCACGAGACTGCCAGCACCGAGCCCCGGGCCCCACGGTCCTGCGTAATAGCCAAGTTATGCGCGGACGGTTCTGCCATCGCCGCGGTCGGGCTGGGAGATGAGGAGCAGCCGGACGCAGCAGCCCACTCCAAAGAGCACCCGAGTTCACCGAGCGCATAAAATTTGAGGCCAAGGTGACTTTCGGACGTGAGCCCGCCAGTGGTTCTACGCAAGTCGAGGCCCGGTGACGATCCGCAGAGTTCATCCGAGCAGCTTACAAAGCCGATCATGAGGATCGCGCTTCCTGAGACCGAGTCACCGTCCTAGGTTCGCATCGCCGCGTGATACCGCAATGACCGGGTTTGCATCTGTGGGAGCTGTCCGGGAGAGAAATGCACTTCCACCGCTTGGGGACGAAGCTCGGGCCTTCCGCATTACTTTCCATGTATTTGGCAGGTCCCGGCTGTGATTACGCTGAGGCGACCCGCGCATACCGGGAGCAAATGGAGTTCACCTATTGGCCCGGTATGTTCCCGCATTAGTGCCAGTATGGAGGAGGATCGAGTGCACCGATATGTTGTAGCGGTGACCTCGGCGATTACCTACAGAGTCACCGGTGTTTCTTCACCGCACGGATATTGCCCGCACGCAGCTCGCGCATCAGCTGGCGACAGATCGACGTGGGTAGACCGCCACAGGTTACGCACGGCCGGATATTTTGTAATCGTATTCGCCCGGTCTACATCGTGCCTTACCCCGGCACCCTAGTGATACAACATCAGAGAAAACTAAATGAAAATAAAACATGAATCATGAAACAAGAGATATAATAAATAAATGTGCCAACTAAAATAGCTTTGCCTTCAAGATATACATAAACCCAACAGCTTTAACTTTTACAACCCCGCCACAACAATGCATGCATGCACTTAAGATTTACACCGACTACGATCAGACAGTGGCCTCGCCATACCCTCGAATGTACAAGCACCTACAACTCAGTGAACACATACTAAAAGATAAGCCTCCTGAGAAACGGAGCTTCCCAAAACGCTGAACTCGATCCAAGAGCGGTGATCCACGACCGATGTGACTTACTCATTTAACGCAAGCGCTCGGCGAGGTCAAGACAACAGTACCAAGTATGTGAAACTGCATAACATCAGAATGAAATCATACTAGTCTATATAAAGCAGAGACACGATGATAACCAAACTACGCTACAAATAACATAAAAATTTCATCACCTAATATAACTACGGGTCTCACGCCACAACATCAATCAGTTCGCATTACGCCGCCTCCCTATCATCGCGATCGGTGTAGACATGTCCATGATGCAACAATAAGACAAAGAATCCAAATGGAAGATACCCGCAGCGCTTACGATCGTGTCGCGATGTCCAAAGGAAACAATAAGACAACTTTCCAAACGGACGATACCCGCAGCGCCACGATCGTGGTCGCGATGTCCAAAAGGAAATCACAAGGCGATAATCGAAACGGAAACATACCCGCGCTTACGATCGTGGTCAAGATATCCAAAGCGACAACCACAAGACCTTTAACCAAAATTAAGCATACCCGCATACGATCGATCGGGTCAAGATGTCCAAAGCGACAATAACAATAATACTATCACCGCGAACGCATTCGCGGAATTTCTCCACACGCCTAGACATCCAAGTAAGTTCTCAACTACCAACCACTCTATCGAGAGACGCAGTAACACAGAAACACAACGCTTGTACAATAAAGGCTATCATCACAAGCATAGGCAAGTTTCACAACAACAAGCATAGGCAAGTTTCACAACAACAAGCATAGGCAAGTTACACACAACTCAAAGTACTTTCATTTTATGCGAAGTCGGGTTTTAACCCAAAGTACTACATCGTTAAGTTCTTTTAAAGAGATCCATCTCGTTATAAAAGTCACCCGATACAGTAGTATTAGAATGACTAACCCACCTTCTTTTCAAAATCAAGTAACAACATTCTTTTCCTAAGTTCCAGGTTTTAGTTTGATTACTTCAAGCTTCTCATTTTCAAATGGTTTCATAGTTCCCAAACTTAATCACTTGATTATTTTTAGAGCAATTGAGTAACATATGTCATATATGTGAGTAGTTTATTCTTGTTTATAACGATCTTATTAATGACCATGATCTAGAAAATGTAATATCATTTTGTCTTATCTTAGCTTCTATGCAGATGGAGGTTTCTAACGTTTTAATACAACACATCATTATTCAATACATTTTCCTTTATTAACGCGCAGTTGGTCTGTGATACACATTCTGATTCCCAAATCGGAAACATTATCCCTTTAAAACCAAGTACTCATTACTCACGAATGAGGTTTCACAAACATCCACATTAAAACAAATAAGTTAAGTCTCTTATCTTATAAGATCAAGTCTCTTAACTTCTAACATCAATAAACCATTTTCACTACATAAGGTCGTTATAACTAACTTCCCATAAAGCTATTATAACACCCTATGTTTTAAATCAACCAAATCACTTAGCACATGTATGCCTACCGTACTACATAGTTCACAACAATCATGCTAGAAAAGATAGGAAGAGGTTCACATACCTCGCGACGATTTATCGACAATAAGCAAATGCTCCAAGTACTACAACCTTGCTAGCCCTTTCCACTCTCCGGTAGAATACGCTACTCTTGAAGTACTTTCACCTATAAAGGTCAAAACGTCTATTAACCCCAAAACACAAGTTTTCTATCTTTCTAAAGAAAATTAGAAGACCTCCCCAACAACAGAATCTCTCCTCTATCGAGGCCTGCAAGCCAACCGGGGTTTACACGCCTACCCTGGCGTGTACAATTCTACACAAGTCTATCGCAATCCATGTAAATACAGTTCGATTCTTTATTCTTCAGCTTAAGTCAAAAGACATTGCGAATACTAAGTAGTTCCATATATAGTATACTTGACTATATATTCAACCAAACATGTAATTTCCAATTACAATAGAGGACAAGATAATTACCTCGATAAGCCCAAAATTATCCAAGTTATAATGTCGATCCTGAGCAAGGTTTAGCTCCACTGCGCTCCAAACCACTCCAAACAACCGCTTAGAAGTTCTAACCAACTTCTACTCAAAATACTTCAACCAACTATGAAGATTTCCTCAGGTTTCGGTTTGAGACTAAAAAGACAAAAGGTAGTATTTAGGACTCTCCGTAAAGAGGGCTCTTTGGAATACTCCAAGGTACAAGGCTCAGGTCTTTTGGGCCTTATAACAATACTAGGGCAGTATTTCTATACAACAACAAGGGGTATTATCTAAAACAACTAGAGTGGGGTACCCGGCCAAGACACCACAAAGGGGGAGAGGAGGCCCTCGCCAAGACTCTCAAAAGAGGGGATGAGTTGGGCTAACTCAACACTAGAGGAGGGAGGGATTTTTAGGCTTGGAAGGTTTCGTTTGTGGATGAAGAGTTCATCAACATAAGGGGGGTATTTATAGCAAAACCAAAGGCCAACCAAGGGCCAAGATCCTTCCAAGTGTAAAGCAAGTGTAAGGGCAAGATTAAGCCAAGTGCACCCTAAACCCTACTCCACAAAACACTCCACAAAACAATGCACCAAACAAGGCACACTTCAGAGGCCGATCGCCATGCCAACCCACCTCGACTGGCCCCTCCAAATCACAATGGGTGACAAGTGTCACCTCCGCTGGTCCAAAAGGTTTCGTCTCTCGGAAAAATCCGCAAAATACAAAACGACATAGCCGAATTTTCCTTCGCAGTTACGCGAAACGTTTCGTCGAAAAACGACTTAACCAAGGTGTTGTGCCAAATGTTATTTCGCCGGGGTGCCACATGGGGTGACACGTGTCGCCCCGATTCGCCCGAATATTTCGTCTTGAAAATATCCAAAATACTGGAAAACTCAAAACAAAGCGGGCCCGGCAAAATAAATTTCTCCGTGGGCCCACGTGACCATTTCCAAAATAAAATCTCAAAATTCTAATATAATCTATGAAGTCCAAATACCAAACTGGGAATCCAATTCCCATTAACGAACCTTTTCTTCACAAATAACCGAAACTTTTCCGTGAAAACTCACATCTTTCTTTCTTTTCAAAATTTTCTGTAGCACTCGCACGCACGTCCTCACATACATACCATGCAACTACGGTATAACATTCTCCTCTTAGAAACATTCGTCCGAATGTTCCTTCTCAAGTCGAATAACGATAAAGTTCCTCTAACAAGTTGCCAATGCCATACCGCCACGAAATAACATCGCCCTCTTCTTTCCTTACTCGTCGTCCCTTCTCGAACGCTGAACTCTCCCATTCGTGCCATACTTCACCATTACTTCCGCTCCCAAAATCTCTGAGTCACTACTCCAAACTTGGTCATCTTACTAACCTCAAACTTCCTTAAGGCATTCCGGCCTTTACGAACCGCTCAGTCGAACGCGTCCACGAACTCATCGATGATCATACAAACTTGGCCTAGCACCCTCGTGACCCTACCACCGCGACCACCTAACTGACCCACCCCAAACTGGTTACGGTTGACCCGCAAATGGTCCCCAACCCGACCAATCACGCTAAACTCTTGTTCCGATCCGAACAATCTTACTAATTCACATCATGAAAGCTACCACTTCCATCTCACACTACCCATGGACTTATCACACAAATAAATCCCACGTATACTACTCACCCTTATAAAGGTCAAACATAAAACGAATCTTTTACTCAAGACGACCTTACCTCTAAGGTCTCAGTCGTGAAATAGTCTAAGGTTCATGCTTACCATGCCTCCATACGTATCCTTCCAACTAACCATGCATTCTAACTCACACATATCACAATGCTATCCGTACATAGCACACAATAATGAGATCATCATAACAAGCATACCAAAACTCTAGAGGGTTAAGTATATACCGGCTACCGCTCACTCTAATCATAGGCACATACTGCAGGCGTATAGTAGGTGATGAACCAGCCACAGATCCTGAAAGTGAGTCGTAATATCCGTGCTACCCTTGGTCGGATACCGCAAAATGGCCCGCTGGCCGCATGCAAAACAAACTCCCAATCTAGCACGACACTCTCCAAAATGGAGTCTACCACAATGGTCACAACGAGGTAGGGGTGGCTTCACCGTTAACACCCCGCTCGCAAAATCTGAACCTGGAGCCACGACTTGCTCCTCAAGACGGTGGAGGACCACTGCACGGTGGGGGTATATAACTAGCTCACAACGAGCGGTCCGCCTCGAAAGCCACCAAAGGACCTGCCGCCTGCCTCTTCTGGCGATCCAGTCATTCCGTCGACCCTCCGTGCCTCACATCCTAGTGCATGAGCTCGCATGCGGCAATGTCCATGCCCTCAAGAGAAACACCCGCACAAGACTCACCATATAATCATCTAGCTCGTGGCGTGGCGATGCACCCTATCCTCCATATCTCGCAACTAGCGCAGTGGACATATCGAGCCAAAGAATCGAACTCGACATTGTACTCCCGACGGTCGCCTCTCTGCCTCAAGAACAAAAATCGTTACCCGTGTGCTCCTCATCTGCGGAGGCAAGAAGTGCGTGAGAAAGCCCCAAAACTCATCCCATACTGCGGAGGTGCATGCTCTCCCGAAAGCTCCCATGAATCAAACCAATCGATCGCGGTATCACGCGGCCGATGCGAACCAAAGGTCACTGACTCGGTTTCAAGCCTTGATCACCCGTGATCCATCAGAATCGCCGGATGAACTCGCGGATCATCCTCGAGCCTCGACCCATAAAACTCGCGGGCTGACTCGAAAGTCCCGTAGCCTCAAACTATCTCGCTCGGGGTGAACGGCATCGTGCTCTTTGGAATCGAATCCGTGATCCCTATCTCGTATACGCCACGACCACGCCAAGAATCGGGCCATCTCGCTTGTAACCCATCTCCTGCCTCTGCATCGTGGGATCGAGGCTCGTGTATCGCGTCTCAGCAGCCTATTGCCGCGCCTAACCTCTACTGGGCCGGCGGGCGCTACAAAACTCGCCGCCAAGCACCGCTCGTGTCTCGATCGGCTGCGCTCGAACTCCTCTCAGATCTCACTAGCAATGCCTCGCTGCCTTGCCCTTCTGGCTCACGGTTGCCTAGCGCGAGGCATAATCGATAAAACGAGATACGTCGAGGGGTCCAACTTACAACACACTCTAAGGCACGATCTCGGAATGAGAAGAATGGAAACCAATCCTAAATGTCCTATAGCCTCTCGATTATAGATGTGGTGCACAACACACCGATAATCAAGACTCTACTAGACACGGTCAGACACTTTCCGAGGATTAATCGCTCGATACCACTTTTGTAACGCCGAACCGGCCCGCATCGTGCCTTACCGCACCCTGGTGATACAACATCGAGAAAACCAATGGAAAATAAAACATGAATCATGAAACAAGAGATATAATAAATAAACAAAGCCAACCAAAATAGCTTGCCTTCAAGATATACATAAAACCCGAACGCTTTAATCTCTTTACAACCCCGCCCACAACGATTCTATGACCACTTAAGATTTACAACGACTATGACGGACGTGGCCACGCCATACCCTCAATGTACAAGCACCTGACTCAGGAACACATACCAAAAGATAAGCCTCCGGGAAACGGAGCTTCCCAAAATGAATCGAGATCCTAAGAGCGAGGATCCACGGCCGATGTACCTCTACTGCGGCATGAACGCAGAAGGAGGTCAATAACAGTACCAAGTATGTGAAACAGCAATCATCAGTAAATGAAATCATACTAGTCTATATAAAGCGGGAGACATGTATGATAACCAAACTACGCTCATGACATAAAACGATCATCACTCCGATATAACTATGGGTCTACGCCCACAACATCAATCGAGTTCGCATTATGGCCGCGTGCCGGAATCTTGACGGGTGTAGACATGTCCATGATGCAACAATAAGACAACAATCCAAATGGAAGCATACCTGCGCGCACGATCGTGGTCGGTATGTCCAAGGGAAACAATAAGACAACTTTCCAAATGGACGATACCCGCAGCGCTACGATCGGGTCATGTCCAAAAGGAAATCACAAGGCGATAATCGAAATGGAAACATACCCGCGCGCTACGATCGTGTCGATATATCCAAAGCGATTAACCACAAGACCTTAACCAAAATGGAAGCATACCCGCTGCTACGATCGTGTCGGTATGTCCAAAGCGATTAACAACAATAATACTATCACCAGAACGCACGGTGGAATTTCTCCGCACTGCAGACATCCAAGTAAGTTCTCAACTACCAACCGACTCTATCGAGAGACGCGGTAACGAAACACAACGCTTGTACAATAAAGGCTATCATCACAAGCATAGGCAAGTTTCACAACAACAAGCATAGGCAAGTTTCACAACAACAAGCATAGCAAGTTTCACACAACTCAAAGTACTTTCATTTTATGCCAAAGTCCGGGTTATTAACCCCAAAGTACTACATACGTTAAGTTCTTTTAAAAGAGATCCATTCTTGTTATAAAAGTCACCCGATGCAGTAGTATTAGAATGACCAACCCACCTTCTTTTTCAAAATCAAGTAACAACATTCTTTCCTAAGTTCCAGGTTGCCTAGTTTCAATTACTCAAGCTTCTCATTTTCAAATGGTTTCATAGTTCCCAAACTTAATCACTTGATTCCTTTTAGAGCAATTGAGTAACATATGTCATATATGTGAGTAGTTTATTCTTGTTTATAACGATCTTATTACGTGACCATGATCTAGAAAATGTAATATCATTTTGTCTTATCTTAGCTTCTATGCAGATGGAGGTTTCTACTGGTTTTAATACAACACATCATTATTCAATACATTTTCCTTTATTAACGCTGCAGTGGTCTGTCGATACACATTCTGATTCCAGAAATCAGTAAAACATTATCCCTTTAAAAACCAAGTACTCATTACTCACGAATGAGGTTTCACACAAACATCCACATTAAAACAAATAAGTTAAGTCTCTTATCTTATAAGATCAAGTCTCTTAACTTCTAACATCAGTAAACCATTTTCACCTACATAAGGTCGTTATAACTAACTTCCCATAAAGCTATTATAACACCCTATGTTTTAAACCAACCAAATCACTTAGCACATGTACGTCTACCATACTACATAGTTCACAACAATCATGCTAGAAAAGATAGGAAGAGGTTCACATACCTCGCGACGATTTATCGACAATAAGCAAAATGCTCCAAGTACTACAACCTTGCTAGCCCTTTCCACTCCTCGAGTAGAATACGCTACTCTTAGTACTTTCACCTATAAAGGTCAAAACGTCTATTAACCCCAAAACACAAGTTTTCTATCTTTCTAAAGAAAATTAAGACTCCCCGCAACAACAGAAATCTCCTCCTCTATCGAGGCCGCTAAGCCAACGAGGGGTTTACACGCCTACCCTGACGTGTACAATTCTACACAAGTCTCATCGCACATACACCCTATGTAAATACATTCGATTCGGCTTTATTCTTCAGGCTTAAGTCAAAAGACATTGCCGAATACTAAGTAGTTCCATATATAGTATACTTCAACTATATATTCAACCAAACATGTAATTTCCAATTACAATAGAGGGACAAGATAATTACCTCGATAAGCCCAAAATTATCCAAGTTATAATGTCGATCCTGAGCAAGGTTTAGCTCCACTCCGTGCGCTCCAAACCACTCCAAACAACCCTTAGAAGTTCTAACCAACTTCTACTCAAAATACTTCAACCAACTATGAAGATTTCCTTAGGGTTTCGGTTGAGACTAAAAAGGACAAAAGGTAGTATTTCCGGACTCTACGTAAAGAGGTATCTTTGGAATACTACAAGGTACAAGGCTAAGGTATTTTGGGCATTATAACAATACTAGGGGAGTATTTCTATACCACAACAAAGGGTATTATACGAAACAACTAGGCTAGGGGTACCACGGCCAAGACACCAAAAGGGGAGGAGGAGGCCTCGGCAAGACTCTCAAAAGAGGGGATGAGTTGGACGAACTCAACACTAGAGGAGGAGGGATTTTTAGGCTTGGAAGGTTTCGTTTGTGGATGAAGAGTTCATCAACATAAGGGGTATTTATAGCAAAACCAAAGGCCAACCAAGGCCAAGATCCTTCCAAGTGTAAAGCAAGTGTAAGGGCAAGATTAAGCCAAGTGCACCCTAAACCCTACTCCACAAAACACTCCACAAAACAATGCACCAAACAAGGCACACTTGAGGGCGATCGGCGATGCCAACCCACCTCGACCGTCCCTCCAAATCACAATGAGGTGACAAGTGTCACCTC
This sequence comes from Przewalskia tangutica, assembly GCA_029844215.1. NCBI lineage: Eukaryota > Viridiplantae > Streptophyta > Magnoliopsida > Solanales > Solanaceae > Przewalskia > Przewalskia tangutica. The sequence goes on along the minus strand of CM056720.1, from coordinate 39,198,765 downwards.
CCGCTGGTCCAAAAGGTTTCGTCTCGGAAAAATCCGCAAAAATACAAAACGACATAGCCGGAATTTTCCTTCGCAGTTACGCAAACGTTTCGTCAAAAACGACTGTAACCGTGTTGTGCACAAATGTTATTTCGGCGGGTGCCACATGGGGTGACACGTGTCGCCCCGATTCGCCCGAATATTTCGTCTTGAAAATATCCAAAATACCTAAAACTCAAAACAAAGCGGGCCTACAAAATCAGAATTTCTCCCGTGGGCCCCACGTGACCATTTCCAAAATAAAATCTCAAAATTCTAATATAATCTATGAAGTCCAAATACCAAATCGGAATCCAATTCCCATTAACGAACCTTTTTCTTCACAAATAACCGAAACTTTTCCGCGAAAACTCACATCTTTCTTTCTTTTCAAAATTTTCAAAATTTTCAGACGCACGTCCTCACATACATACCCTGCAACTACGGGATATAACAACCAGGCTAGCCGGGTTATAGCCGTGGAGCGATTTGCTAATAGTCGATAATCGTCGCGAGGTATGTGAACCTCTTCCTAACTCTTCTAGCATGATGTGTGTATAACTATGTAGTACGGTAGACGTACGTATGTTATTGGAACGTAGTTGTACGGCAATGTCTTTTGACTTAAGCCCGAATAATAATAATCTTGAAGTAGTTCAAGAGAATTAAGAACTGTTTTTAAAAGAAGAGTGTACTTGGTTTTAAAAGCTTAAGAGTTATACTAGCTTTATGGGAAGTTAGGTATAACGGCTTAAGAAAGATAAAACAAATGATTTTAATTATTTTAGAAGTTAAGAGACTTGATCTTGTAAGATAATAGACTTAACTTAAATAAATTATATGAATTTTGTGTGAAACCTCATTCGTGAGTAATGAGTACTTGATTTTTAAAAGGGATAATGTTTTACTGATTTCGGAAATCAGAAATGTGTATCGACAAACCACTGCAGCGTTAATAAAAGGAAATGTTTTGACTAATTAAGTATTATTAAAACCAGTAGAAACTTCCATCTGCATAGAAGCTAAGATGAGACAAAATGATATTTCCTAGATCACAACTGTAATAAGATTGTTATAAACAAGAATATCCTACTCACATATAAGACTTATGTTTCTCGATTGTTTAAAAGAGAATTATATTCTTAAATGAATAAGACTATGAACTACTTAAACCTTTCTAAAATAAGAAACGTGAACATTTGAAATTAGGCAAACTTGGACGTTTGGAAAATAATGTTGTTACTTGATTTTACAAAGGTAAGTGTTTTAGTTTACTTAAAAAGACAGTCACTCTATTTTATACTACGGGTATTGTGTGACTTATGTGAAAGAAACAGATCTTTTAAAGATTTAATGTGTGAAGTACTTTGGGGTTAGATACCCGAACTTGTTAGCATAAAGTACCTTGTGTGAATAACGTGATTGTGTTGGTTTGTGATAGCCTTGTAATACTTTCTTGTTGATTTGATAAGTAAACATGTTAGGATGCTACGTGTGTTAGTATCTTGTGATCTTTGTGTAAGGGTCATTCTTGTTGTGCTTACGTTGTTAAGCGTTAAGCCCGTTGTACTATTATTGTATCACATACCCTTTGACTTATTATACCGAGGGCTTGCCACCCTTGACGCGGGTCTCTACGGCCTATGTCCTTGTGACTACGCGAGTGCGGTAGCTCCGTGATTGATCATTCCGGTGTTTAGCCCGACGCGGGGATTCCTATGCGTCTGTTGAGACTATGTGGTCTTTTGAGACTATGCGGGTTGCGGGAGCCTAGGCGGATACCGGGGGTTAAGCTGCCCCCGATGCGGGGTATACCTCAGGAGGTCTGGGACCATGATTCGAGGAATACCTCATGCGGGTCTGTGGGTGACCTATGCGAGTCGCGAGTTCCAGAATAGACGCCAAGCGGTGATATCGCGGGCGGTGCCGCCTTCGATCATGTGGTGCGGTCTAGAAAGACCTCGTGATACAGTTTATGGCATTTGTGGTACTGGGGTCTTAGTAGTCGGCTATGCCTTCGTACTTACCCCGTACGGTTTTATTGTGATGACTTTGAGGGCGTGAGTCCCCGACTTGACATCGCTTATCAGAATCGTAGTTTGGTTATCATACATGTCTCCTGCTTTATAGACTACTATGATTTCATTTACAGTATTTATTTTCAGTTTCACATACTCGCCACTGTCAGATCGACCTCTCTGGGCTGCGTTCATGCCGCAGTAAAGGTACACCGCCGTTGATCCTCGCTCTAGTGGTCACCGTCAGTTTGGGAAAGCTCCGCTTCTCCGAGGCTTATCTTCGTATAGTCCCCGTTGTAGGTGCTACATTCGGGTATGGCGGCCCCGTCCCGTTGTTGTCGTATCATTTCTTAGAGGTCCATGTAATCTTGTAGGCGGGGTTTGTAAAAAGGATTAAACTGCTCATTTGTAAGAGTTGTTATTTATATATACGCCAAAGGCAAGTTTTCTCGACATCGCTTTGTACTTCATTTGTTTCATGTATGTGTTTTATGTTCCACGATTACTGATGTTGTATCACTAGGGTGCCCGGTAAGGCACGATCCACGCCCGAGTTCGGTCGTGACAAAAGTGGTATCAGAGCGATTAATCCTCGGAAAGTGTCTGCATCGTATCCATGAAGTCTTGATTATCGGTTGTGCACCACGCCAATAATCGAGGCTATAGGATATTTAGGATTGGTTTCTATTCTTCTCACTCTGAGATCGTGCCTTAGAGCTATGTTGTAAATGGACCTCTAAACGTATTTCTTTCCCTTACCGCTATGCCTCGCCGTAGGCAACCCGGGCGGGAGGCGCGCAATGGCGGAGCCGCGAGTAGAGTTCGGAGGGTTACGAGGGCATAGGCCCAATCATCACCTGAGTTAGGTGCTTCATTCGGGGATTTCGGCGACATCACTAGCCCCAGCAGAGTTTAGCACGACGGCAGCAGTTCCTACTGCGACCATGATATTTGAACCTTCGCCCAACGGCCGAACGGAGAATTTAGATTGCAAGGCGCGACCATTACATTAGCTATGGATTTGGCTACCAAAGAGTATACCGTTGTACCGCAAGTCTTGATGACTACCTAAGAGAAGATTGTGCAAGAGTAATCCTTCGATTAGCTTGAGCATGGCCACGTACGCTTATGCGCAGCCGAGAAACGTAGAGATCGACGTTAACGGCGACAACAAAAGAGGCGGAGCGGCAGGTCCTTTGGTAACTTTCGAGGCGAGTCACCTCACCAAAGTGATTTGATTATGCACATCCATCGATGCAGAGTGGTCTTCCACGAATTTCGTGACGTTCGGGTATGCAGGAGTTGGTTAGAACTCCGTGGCTTCCGGTTCATTGTGTGACGTCATCCCGGGAATGTCATCTTTTAGGTTGGTACTTGTTGTACTATGACCGCAGTGGTCAGTGTGAAGAGTGTCCTTGTAGGAGGACTTAGCCCGTGATCGGTGGGTAGTTTGTCATCTCCTCAATGCGCCTACAGGCGGTTTGATTAGAACGACTAAGGGAGTGAAGCGGAGATATAGATATATCTTTAACCCTCTAGAGTTTTGTTTATGTGATAAGGTGAGTATACCTTAAGTGCTTTATGTTAGTTGTGATTAGAAATCCTGGTTAGTTAACCAAGTAAGAATTGGGGGGATAGAGAAGGTGTGACCTTAGAGTCTTGTTACGTAGAGACCTTGAGGTAATGTCATATAGAGTAAAAGAAGTATGGTTATGTTGATCTTATCGGGTGCCTAGTGACGTGAGCTATGTTTGGGATAGGTCCCTAGTAGTGTGGAATGAAAGAGGTAGTTGAGCTAAGAAGACCGCTAGGTTTTCGAAACATGATTAGTGAGATTGTTCCGGATCGGGGAGCTAGTATTGTGCGCGTTGCCGGGTCGGGTTGGGGCCCCATTGCGGGTCAACCCGCGGTAGTTTTGGTGGTGGGGTCAGGTTGGGTGGTCCCGCTTGTGTTAGGGTTGTGAGGTGTTAGGCCCAAGTTTAGTTAACCAAACGACGAGTTCGTGGATGCGTTCGACCGGTCGGGTGATGGGGCAGCCCATCGTGTTCTTGATCGGGGCCGTTTACTGTTGTTGAGTTATCCGAAGGTTGTAAAGTCTGCAGGGTGCCTACCTTCACCTTATGACCAAGCGGTGAAGCCCGTTGTGGCTATTTTCGTTTTCTAAAAAGTTTTACCAGCAAGGATAGGAACTCGGTGAGTCTCGGAATCACATTCGCCTCGGGCGGTGTTTGATTTCGGGGATAGTTGCGAATTGTTGTCTCCTGTTGAAGAGTGTTTAAGCTACCATTTCGTGTTCGGATATCGCCTTATGAAGCCTTGTAAGGGTGGAAGTGTAAGTTCTTGGTCGATTGGTTCGATGTTGGCAAGGTTCGCATAGTTGGTTGAGCTTGTTCCAGATCGTGGATAGTGAGAAGCTTGTCTAGAAGAAGTTCTGGCAGCTCAGAGATATCGTGCGGATAATCGGCGACGACGCTTAGGGTTCAGGTTGGCGGTCGGTCTTCTTGAAGGTACCACCCCGGTTTGGGTGTGACGAATTTTGGGAAACAGGGGGAACTTAGCCCGAGTTACTTTGGGCCTTTGTGAGTTCATGTGAAGGATAGGTCAGGTTGCCTATATGTTAGCATTTGCCGTCCGACGTAGGAGGCGATGCGTCCCTCTTCAGATTGTTATGTTCGGGAAAGTATCGAAGATCCATCCAGAATGTTCCCAGTTAATGATGCCCACGTTAAGAGATAGTAACCCCGAGTTTTGGAAACTAAAGCAGTATCAGAAATGTGGTAAGAGTTCGAGTGTACGACAGCTTCAGTGATCGCAAGCAGCCCGGTACCATTTGTTGGGTCGTCGGAGCAAGGCTCGCGACAAAGTGACAAGAGCGCCTGAGAAGGTTAATGCCTCAGGAAAAGTGACAGAAGTGGTATCATTTTGGTGATGTTAGAGGTGTTTCCTCGTGGACTTGGATGTAAGCATTTTGCGCAAGATTGTTTCTGTGGCCAGGTGTGGCAGGATTGATTCTCGTAAGTATAGTAGTGAAGACTATACTGGCGCACGTTTGTTTTAAGACTTAGAAGGAACATTCGGGACGAATGTTTCTAAGGAGGGGAGAATGTTATACCCCGTATTTCCAGAGTATGTACGTGGGGACATACGTAGAAAATTTGGAATTTCAAATTTGGCTTGGCCGAATTTTATTTGTGCATAACACCCGATTAGAGTCGTTTTTCGACGAAACGTTTCCACAGCTTTCGTAGGGGAATTTCCGACTATGCCATTTTTATTTTTTGCGGATTTTTCCGAGAGACGAAACATTTTGGACCAACAAGAGGGCGACACTTGTCACCCTCTCATCGGGACACCTGACAATCGACGAATTGGCCTTGTTGGTCAAGGGGAGTTGGTAGGATATTTTTGTGTGTTAGTTGGCTAGTGTGCACTTGGCAAGATCTTGGCCCTACACTTGCTATGCACTTGGCAAGATCTTGGCCATTGGTTGGCCTGGCTTATACTATAAATACCCCTTCCCTTTGAAGACTTCTTCATCCAAAAATATCTCTAAGTCTTGATGAGCTTCCCCTCCCCTTTTCGTGAGGCCCCCTTGGCCGAGTAGCCCTCTCCTAGTAATGGTGCGGGTACCCCCTAGCCTAGTTGCTTTCGTATAATACCCCCCCTTTTGTGGTGTAGAAATACTCTCAAAAGTATTGTTATAATGCCCAAATACCTTAGCCGTATACCTTGTAGTATTCCAAAGAAACCTCTATACGTAGAGCCCGGAAATACTACCGTATGTCCTTTTTGTCTCAAACCGAAACCCTAAGGAAAATCTTCACCCGTAGTTGAAGTCATAAGTAGAAGTTGGTTAGAACTTCTAAGGGTTGTTTGGAGCGGGTTGGAGCACCCGGAGTAGGAGCGAAACTTTGCTAAGGATCGACATTAAACTCGGATAATTATGGGCTTATCGAGGTAATTATCTTGTCCCTCTATTGTAGTTGGAAATTACATAATGTTAGTATATTATAGTTGAAGTATACTATATATAGTACTGAACTTAATGTTGTGGCAATGTCCTTGGACTTAAGCCTGAATTTAAAGAAGAGAAGCGAATCTGAATTACGTAGGATTTGACATTCTGAGAGACTTGTGTAGTTTGACGGGTAGGCGGTCGCCCAATTTCCGTAGGATCTTGCATCTAGATTTATTCTACCGAGTAGTCTAGACTTTGATAGACTTGTGTAACCTGTATAGGTTGAATGTTCTGCGAGTGGCGTGCTACTTGAGGAGTGGACCAAAGCCGTTATAGCCGTGGAGCGATTTGCTAATAGTCGATAATCGTCGCGAGGTATGTGAACCTCTTCCTAACTCTTCTAGCATGATGTGTGTATAACTATGTAGTACGGTAGACGTACGTATGTTATTGGAACGTAGTTGTACGGCAATGTCTTTTGACTTAAGCCCGAATAATAATAATCTTGAAGTAGTTCAAGAGAATTAAGAACTGTTTTTAAAAGAAGAGTGTACTTGGTTTTAAAAGCTTAAGAGTTATACTAGCTTTATGGGAAGTTAGGTATAACGGCTTAAGAAAGATAAAACAAATGATTTTAATTATTTTAGAAGTTAAGAGACTTGATCTTGTAAGATAAGAGACTTAACTTAAATAAATTATATGAATTTTGTGTGAAACCTCATTCGTGAGTAATGAGTACTTGATTTTTAAAAGGGATAATGTTTTACTGATTTGAAATCGTAAATGTATCGACAAACCATCGGCGTTAATAAAAGGAAATGTTTTGACTAATTAAGTATTATTAAAACCAAGAGAAACTTCCATCTGCATGAAGCTAAGATGAGACAAAATGATATTTCCTAGATCACTACATTGTAATAAGATTGTTATAAACAAGAATATCCTACTCACATATAAGACTTATGTTTCTCAGATTGTTTAAAAGAGAATTATATTCTTAAATGAATAAGACTATGAACTACGAAACCTTTCTAAAATAAGAAACGTGAACATTTGAAATTAGGCAAACTTGGGCGTTTGGAAAATAATGTTGTTACTTGATTTTACAAAGGTAAGTGTTTTAGTTTACTTAAAAAGACAAATACTCTATTTTATACTACGTATTGTGTGACTTATGTGAAAGAAACAGATCTTTTAAAGATTTAATGTGTGAAGTACTTTGGGGTTAGATACTAACTTGTTAGCATAAAGTACCTTGTGTGAATAACTTGATTGTGTTGGTTTGTGATAGCCTTGTAATACTTTCTTGTTGATTTGATAAGTAAACATGTTAGGATGCTACGTGTGTTAGTATATTGTGATGTTGTGTAAGGGTCATTCTTGTTGTGCTTACGTTGTTAAACGTTAAGCCCGTTGTACTATTATTGTATCACATACCCTTTGACTTATTATACCGAGGGCTTGCCACCCTGATGCGGTCTCTACGGCCTGCGGTCCTTGTGACTATGCGAGCGTAGCTCGGATTGATCATTCCGGGTGTTTAGCCTGATGCGGGGGATTCCCTATGCGGTGGGGTGAGACTATGCGGTCTGGTGAGACTCTGCGGGGTGCGGGAGCCTAGGCGGATACCGGGTTAAGCCGCCGACGCGGGTATACCTCGGCGATGCAGGACCATGATTCGAGGAATACCTCATGCGGTCCGCGTGTGACCTATCGCGAGTCGCGAGTTCCAGGAATAGACGCGCACAGTGATACTGCGGGCGGTGGCCAGCTTCGATCATGTGGTGCGGTCTAGAAAGACCTCGTGATACAGTTTATGGCATTTGTGGTACTGGGGGTCTTAGTAGTCGGCTATGCCTTCGTACTTACCCCGTACGGTTTTATTGTGATGACTTTGAGGGCGTGAGTCCCTGACTTGACATGACTGCTTATTGTGAACTGTAGTTTGGTTATCATACATGTCTCCTGCTTTATAGACTACTATGATTTCATTTACGATTTATTTTCGATTCACATACTCTGCACTTTTGTATCGACCTCCTTCGGCCGCGTTCATGCCGCAGTAAAGGTACACGATCGTTGATCCTCGCTCTAGGGTCACCGTTGCGTTGGGAAAGCTCCGCTTCTCCGAGGCTTATCTTCGTATAGTCCCCTTGTTGTAGGTGCTACATTCGGGTATGACGGCCCTGTCCGTCGTTGTTGTCGTATCATTTCTAGAAGTCCAGAGTAATGCTTTGTGGGTAGGGTTTGTAAAAGGATTAAACTGTTCATTTGTAAGAGTTGTTATTTATATATATCCGAAAGGCAAGTTTTCCTCGACATCGCTTTGTACTTCATTTGTTTCATGTATGTGTTTTATGTTCCATGATTACTCGATGTTGTATCACTAGGGTGCCCGGGTAGGCACCATCACGCCCAGTTCGGTCGTGATGTATACTTGAGCGTTTTGCTATTTGTCGATAATCGTCGCGAGGTATGTGAACCTCTTCCTATCTTTTCTAGCATGATTGTTGTGAACTATGTAGTACGGTAGACGTACATGTGTTAAGTGATTTGGTTGGTTTAAAACATAAGGTGTTATAATAGCTTTATGGGAAGTTAGTTATAACGACTTTATGTAGGTAAAATAATGGTTTATTGATTGTAGAAAGATAAGAGACTTGACTTATACACGACTTGATTTTGAAAGTTAAGAGACTTGATCTTGAAAGATAAGAGACTTGACTTATACACGACTTGATTTTGAAAGTTAAGAGACTTGATCTTGAAAGATAAGAGACTTGACTTAGTTTGACTTGTTATGAATTTTGTTAAAATGTTGTAAAAACCTCATTCGCGAGTAATGAGTAGTTGGTTTTAAAAGAATAATGTTTTACTGATTTCGGAAATGAGATTAAGTATCAAACAAACCATTGCAGCGTTAATAAAGGAAATGTATTGACTAATTGTTATTAAAACCAGTAGAAACCTCCATCTGCATAGAAGCTAAGATGAGACAAAATGATATTACATTTCCTAGATCATGGCTGCTTTTATAAGATTGTAATAGACAAGAACAATCTACTCACACATAAGGCATATGTTTCTCAAATTTGTTTTAAAGGAGAATTATATTCTTAAGTGATTAAAACTATGAACTACGAAACCTTTCGAAAATGAGAAACTTGAGCATTTGAAATTAGGCAAACTTGAACGTTTGGAAAATAATGTGTTACTTGATTTTACAAGGGAAGTGTTTTGGTTTACTTAAAAGATAGTCACTCTATTTTATACTACGAACATTGTGTGACTTTTGTGAAAGAAACGTATCTTTTTAAAAGAGTTAATGTATGTAATACTTTAGGGTCGAACAGGATTTTGGCATAAAATGATAGTACCTTAAGTTGTGTGTAACTTGCCTATGTTTGCGTGTGATAGCCTTGTTGTGCAAGATCGTATTTTACTCGACTAGGTTCATGGGATGAGCCGAATGTATTTCACTGACTACCGTTCATGGGATGAACCAGAATGTATTTCACTCGACTACCGCGTTCACGGGATGAACCGAATGTATTTCACTCGACCATCGCGTCCATGGGATGGACCAGAATGTATTCCATCCGACTAACGAAGTTCATGAGATGAGCCGGAATGTATTTCACACGTTTCTATCCGGGTCCATGAGATGGGCCGAGACATGTTATACGTATCACATGGTTTGTACCTAGATCGCCCGGTGAGGAAGGAGTTCCACGCATGAGGATGACTTTGAGGCGTGAGTCCACGACTTGACATGATCGCTTTTATGTTATGAAATGTAGTTTGCTATCATACATGTCTCCTGTTTTATATGTGATCATTATGATTTCATTTACGATTTTTCAGTTTACATACTTGGTACTGTTAGATCGACCTTCCGGGCCGTTCATGCCGCAGTAGAGGTACATCGGTTGTGGATCCTCGCTCATGGGATCACGATTCAGCAGATTAGGAAGCCCCGTTTCTCGGAGGCTTATCTTTTGGTATATTACCCACGAGTCTGCAGGATTCTTGTACATTGTGGGTATGGCGGGCCCTGTCCGTCATAGTTATTGTCACTTCTTAGGTCTGTAGTCTTGTTGTGGCGAGTTTGTAAAAATGATAAGCTATTGGGTTTTATGAATATATACGTAAGGCAAATCGTTTTGGTTGGCCTATTTATTTATCATGTCTCTTGTTTCATGTTTATGTTTTTATTTCACGATTCTCTCGATGTTGTATCACGAGGTGCCCGGTGAGGCACCGCCACGGCCTCGGTTCGTCGTGACACGAGGCCACGAGGCCACGATATCCCAACCTCGATCCCACGGCGTGAGCGGAGGATATGGGTTGCAGGAGATGGCGATTCTTAGTTAGGTTTATGGCGAGACTTGAGGGCGACGGAGCCGTGGTACCGTAGTACACCCGGGCCGATAGTTGGAGACTTCGGACTTCTTAAGTTGCGATCCACCGCGTTCTATGGATCGAGAGCCGAGGATGACCTCGGGAGTTTATCCGACGCTCTTCCGGATCATGAGTGATCAAGGCCTCGAGGCGAGTCGGTGATATTGAGTTCACATCGGCCGCGTGATCTTGCCGATCGTGGTTTGATTCATGGGAACCGCCCCGGGAGCATGCACTTCCGGTGTATGGGACAAATTCTCGGGGGCATTTCTTATACCCGTAGTTCTAGGGTATGTATGCGAGGGCGTGCGTCACGAGAATCTGTGAAAGATTGGAAAGGAAGAAAGAGGCGATTTTTTCCACGGAAAAGTTTCCGTTTTGTGAAGGAAAAGGTTCGTTAATGGGAATTGGATTCCCAGTTTGGTATTCGGACTTCGGAATATTAGAGAATTATGGAATTTTATTTTCGAAAATGGTCACGTGGGCCCACTGAGAAATTCTGGTTGTAGGGCCCACTTTGTTTTGAGATTTTGGCCATTATGGATATTTTTGGAAGATGTTTTATTTTGGCCAATAGGAGGGTGACACGTGTCACCCCGCCTAGTGGCTTGGCCGAATGGCATTTGTGCACAACACCTTGCTAGAAGTCGTTTTTAATGAAACGTTTTACATAACTTGCGAGGGAAAATTCGCTATGTCTTTTCTTATTTTTGCGGATTTTTCCGAGAGGCGGAACATTTTGGACCAACGAGAGGCGACACTTGGCACCCTCTCATTGGTGGGCAAGGTGAAGGCGACTGGGCGATTTGGGAAGGCAAGTGGGAGATATTTTGGTAGATATTTTGTGTGCAAGTTGGCTAGGTACACATGGGTGAATCTTGGCCCTACACTTGCCTAACACTTGGTGTAATCTTGGCCATTGGTTGGCTTTCACTTGACCTATAAATACCCACCTGAAGACTAATTCATTCACAAAATTGCCTAAGTCTTGAAAGCTTCTTCCTTCCCTTAGTGTAGTGTCTTGGCGAGAGCCCTCTCTCCCCTGGCCGAGAGTCCCCACTAGTGGGGTAGGCCGAGGGTAGCCACCCCTCGCTGGTGTGGCCGGGTACCCACTGCCTAGTTTGTTTTCATATAATACCCCTCTTGGTAGAAATACTCTCAAAGTATTGTTATAATGCCCAAATTACCTTAGCCGTATACCTTGTTGTATTCTAAGGTTATACCTATCGAAAAGCCCGAAATACTATTATACTTCCAGTCAATACAAACCGAAACCCTAGGAAAATCTCAATAGTCAGTTGGAGTATTGTGAAGAAGTTAGTTAGAACTTCTAAGGGTGGTTTAGAGCGGTTGGGCGCTGAGTTGGAGCTAAGCGATTGCCGGGATCGACTTTATATTTGGATAATTATGGGCTTAGCGAGGTAAATATCTTGTCCTATTGTAATTGGATATTACATGTTGTAGGAAAATATAGTTAAAGTATACTATATATATATAATCAACATAGCTTGTGGCAATGTCCTTGGACTTAAGCTCGAAGAAGCTGACAGTAATTACATGGGGTGTATTCTGATGAACTTGTGTAGTAATCTTGTGAGTAGAATTGTACCGTTCGGGTTAGATGTATAACCCCCGTTGGCTTGGTAGCCAGTTAGAGAGGAGATTTACGCCATGCGGGGAGAGTCTTGCCGAATTTTCTAGAATGTTCTACGATGAGATCTAAATGTTAATAAAGCGCCTTGTGGCCTTATAGGTTGATGTACTACGTGGCGCGTTACTTGGCTTAAGGAGTAGCCGACGCGAGGTACTGAGCATTTTGCTATTAGTCGATAATCGTCGCGAGGTATGTGAACCTCTTCCTATCTCTTCTAGCATGATATGTGTGAACTATGTAGTGCGGTGAGACGTATGCTAAATGTATTCGATGGGTTTAAAACATAAAGTGTTATAACGGCTTTATGGGAAGTTGGTTATAACGACTTTATGTAGATAAGAAAACACTTGTGGTTTTTAAAAGGTAAATGATTTGTTTATAAGCGGCTTGATGTGTGATTATAAAGAACTTGAAGTATTTCAAAAGATTTCAAATCGTTTTGAAAGGAAGTAATACTTGGTGTTTGAAAACTTAGGAGTTATACTAGCTTTATGGGAAGTTAGGTATAACGGCTTAAGAATGCTTTCTTGATTTGAAATCGAATGTGTATCGACAAACCATCTGCGTTAATAAAAGGAAATGTTTTGAATAATTAAGTATTATTAAAACCAGAGAAACTTCCATCTGCATGAAGCTAGATGAGACAAAATGATATTTCCTAGATCATGGTCTTTGTAATAAGATTGTTATAAACAAGAATATCCTACTCACATATAAGGCTTATGTTTCTCAGTTGTTTAAAAGAGAATTATATTCTTAAATGAATAAGACTATGAACTTAAACCTTTCTAAAATAAGAAACGTGAACATTTGAAATTAGGCAAACTTGGGCGTTTGGAAAATAATGTTGTTACTTGATTTTACAAAGGTAAGAGTTTTAGTTTTCTTAAAAGAATGATACCTCTATTTTATACTACGTATTGTGTGACTTATGTGAAAGAAACAGATCTTTTTAAGATTTTAATGTGTGAAGTACTTTGGGGATAGATACAGAACTTGTTAGTAGAAAGTACCTTGTGTGAATAACTTGATTGTATTGGTTTGTGATAGCCTTGTAATACTTTCTTGCTTTGATAAGTAAACGTGTTAGGATGCTACGTGTGTTAGTATCTTGTGATGTTTGTGTAAGGGGTTTCCTTGATTGTGCTTATTAACTATCATCGTTATGATAGTATTGTGGCATTCATCTCTTGAGATGATTCCGGGTTAAGCGCCTCCGATGCGGGTAGACTCGGTGATGCAGGACCGTGATTCGAGAATACCTCATGCGGGTCACGGGGCCTATCGCGGAGCTACGAGTTCAGTTAGTATCGTCCTTTATGGGCATGCGGTCCTTGTGGCTACGCGGACTCGAAAGTCGGGACGATGCCGGAGTAGCTACCGATGCGAGAATACCTCATGCGGGCGATGAGATTGGCCTATGCGAGTCGCGGAGTTCAGGACTAGACGCCGCACATTAGATCTGCGGGCAAGTGGCCGGCTTTGATCATGTGGCGGATGCAGGCAGATCTTATAATCTGATTTATGACCTTGTTGATGCGTAGGTATTAGTAGTCGGCTATGCCTTCGCACTTACTGCATGCGTTTTATTAGGACACGGTGGACGGTGTTCGTGTGTATTCCTTGGTGCTTGTATATCATAAGCTGGCGGTGAGAAGGTATTCCACGCACGATTGATGTTGTGGCGTGAGACCCATTGTTAAATTGAGTGATGACTTGAGGTGTGAGTCCACGACTTGACATGGCCGCTATTTGTGGTGAATCGTAGTTTGGTTATCATACATGTCTCCGGCTTGATATAGACTACGATGATTTCAGTTACAGTATTTCTTTTTAGTTTCACATACTCTGCACTGTTGTTGATCGACCTCGCCCGGGCCGCGTTCATCTGCAGTTGAGGTACATCGATCGTTGATCCTAGCTCTCGTGGTCACGAGGCGTTTGGGAAGCTCCGTTTCTCGGAGGCTTATCATGGTATAGTCCCTGTCGTAGTAAGTGTTTACATTCGGGTTTGGCGGGGCCCCGCTATTGTGGTCGTATCATTCTTAAGGTCTGCAGTAATCTTTGTGGCGGGGTTGGTAAAAAGGATTAAGCTGTTCATTTGTAAAAGAGTTGATGGTTATATATATGCCGAAGCAAGTTTTCTGATTATTGTTTTATATTTACGTTATCTCATGTTGTTGTTTTATGTTATTGATTACTGATGTTGTGTCACTAGGGTGCGGGGTAAGGCACGATCAGGCCATTTGAAGTCGTGACAAAAGTGGTATCGTGAGCGATTAATCCTCGGAAAGTGTCTGCATCCGTATCGAGAAGTCTTGATTATCGGGTGTCGCACCACACCAATAATCGAGGAGGCTATAGGATATTTAGGATTGGTTTCTATTCTTCTCACTCGAGATCGTGCCTTAGAGCTGAGTTCTAAGTTGGACCCTCTGACGAAATTATTTCCTTATCGTTATGCCTCGCGTAGGCAACCCGCCCAGAGGGCAAGGCACCGAGGAGCCGCGAGTAGAGTTCGGAGGGTGGCGAGGGCACAGCCAAATCATTACCTAGGTAGTGCCGTTCGGGATTTGCGACGTCACTAGCCCCAATGAGTTTAAGCGTGGCGACGGCGGTTCCTACTGCGCCATGATATGTGAACCTTCGCCCACGGAACCGAGAATATAGATTGCAAGAGACAACCTTGTTACTAGCTATGGATTTGGCTACCAGAGAGTATACCGATGTATCGCGAGTCTTGATGACTACCTAAGAGAAGGTTGTGCAAGAGTAATCCTTCAGTTAGGCTTGAGCATGGCCTGTGTACGGGCTTATGCGCAGCAGGCCGAGAAACGTAGAGATCGACGGGTTAACCAAGGACAGCGAAGAGGCCGGAGCGTGAGTCCTTCTGTAACTTTCAGTGAGTATACCTTAAGTGCTATGTTACGATAGCAGTGTGTAAGTTGTGATTAGAAATCATGGTGGGTTAACCGAGTAAGATTTTGGAGGATAGCGAAAGTGTGAGCCTTAGAGCTTTATCTGCAAAGACCTTAGAGGTAAGGCCGTCTCTGTAGAGACGTATGTTTATGTTTGACCCTTATAGGAGTGCATAGTGCACGTGAGCTGTGTTTGGGATAAGTCCCTATGTAGTAGGAAATGAAAGAGGGTAGTTGAGCTAAGAAGACCGCTAGGTTTTCGTAACGTGTTTAGTAAGATTGTTCCTTCGGGGAGATGGTATTTTGCGCCTTGCCGGGTCGGGTTGAGGCTACGTCTTGGGTCAACCCGCGTAGGTTTGGGTGGGGTCAGTTTGTGGTGGTCCCTCTTTGTGTTAGGGTCATGAGGGTGTTAGGCCCATGTTTAGTTAGCCAGCGTGCAAGTTCGTGGATGCGTTCGACCAGTGGTCGGGCCGATGGGGGCAGCCTATCGTGTTCTTCGGTCAGGGTCGTTCCCTCGGCAGTGTTGATGTTATCTGAAAAGGTTGTGAGGTTGCACGGGGTGCCTACCTTCACCTTATGACGGACAGTGAGGAGAATGCAGTATTTCTCTTTCTGGGAGTTTGTACCAGGCAGGGCTAGGAACTCAGGTAAGTCTCAGAATCGCATTCGCCCTCGGGCCAGTGTTTTGATTTCAGGGGTAGCTGTGAGGATCGTTGTCTCCGGTTGGGGGAGTGTTTAAGCTACCATTTCAGTGTTCGGATGTCGTCTTGTGACGCCTTGTAGGGGCAGAAATGCAAGTTGCCGGTCGATTGGTTCGATGTTGGCAAGGTTCAGATAGTTGGATCAAGCTTGTTCCAGGTGATGTGGATAGTGAAGCTTGTCTAGAAGAAGTTACGGCTCGGAGAATCGTGCGGATAATCGGCGGCAACGCTTAGAGTTCGAGTTGTGGTCGGTCTTCTTGAAAGTACCACCCCGGACAGGGTGTGACGAGTTGTGGAAACAGAAGGAACTTAGCCCGAGTTACTTTGGGCCTTTTGAGTTCATGTGAAGAATAGGCCAGGTTGCCTATATGTTAGCAATTGCCGTCCGACTTAGGAGGCAGTACGTCCGGTCTTTCGTATTGTTATGTTCGGGAAAGTATCGAAGATCCATCCAGAATGTCCCCAGTTAATGATGACCACGTTAGAGATAGTAACCCCGAGTTTTGGAAACTGAAGCCGTATCAGAATGTGGTAAGAGTTCGAGTGTACGAGATCCTCCGGGATCGCAAGCAGCCCGGTACCATTTGTTGGGTCGTCGGAGCAAGGCTCGCGACAAAGTGACAAAAGTGGTATCAGTGACTAAGGAAGTATATTTTGACCCCGGGAAGAGGTATTTGTGGTGATGTAGAGGTGTTTCCTCGTGGACTTAGATGTAAGTTTTGCGCAGGTGTTTCCATGGCCAGGTATGGCAGGATTGTTCTCGTAAGTATAGTAGTGAAGACTATATTGGCGCACGTTTGTTTTGAGACTTAGAAGGAACATTCGGGACGAATGTTTCTAAGGAGGGGAGAATGTTATACCCCGTAGTTCTAGGGTATGTATGCGAGGACGTACGTACGAGAATACGACAGAAAGATTGGAAAGGAAGAAAGAGGCGATTTTTCCACGGAAAAGTTTCCGGTTTTTGTGAAGGAAAAAGGTTCGTTAATGGGAATTGGATTCCCAGATTTGGTATTCGGACTTCCTGGAATATTAGAGAATTATGGAATTTTATTTTCGAAAATGGTCACGTGGGGCCCACGGGAGAAATTTACGGTTTTGTGGGGCCCACTTTGTTTTCGAGATTTTGGCCATTATGGATATTTTGTAAGATGTTTTATTTTGGGCCAATAGGAGGTGACACGTGTCACCCCGCCTAAATGGCTAGTAGAATGGCATTTGTGCACAACACCGGTTAGAGTCGTTTTTACGAAACGTTTACATAACTTGCGAGGAAAATTCCGGCTATGTCTTTTCTTCTTTTTGCGGATTTTTCCGAGAGACTGAACATTTTGGACCAACGAGAGGGCACACTTGGCACCCTCTCATGGGCAAGGTGAAGCGCACTGGGCGATTTGGGAAGGCAAGTGGGAGATATTTTTGGTAGATATTTTGTGTGCAAGTTGGCTAGGCACATGGGTGAATCTTGGCCCTACACTTCCCTAACACTTGGTGTAATCTTGGCCATTGGTTGGCTTTCACTTGACTATAAATACCCGCTGAAGACTAATTCATTCACAAAATTGCCTAAGTCTTGAAAGCTTCTTCCTTCCCAGTGTAGTGTCTTGGCCGAGAGCCCCTCTCTCCCCCCTTGGCCGAGAGTCCCCAGTGGGTAGGTAGAGGGTAGCCACCCCTCCTGTGGTGTGGCGGTGGTACCCCTGCTAGTTTGTGTTCATATAATACCCCCCCTCTTGGTAGAACGACTCTCACAAGTAGTGTTATACGGCCCAAAGTACCTTCGCCGGATACCTGGTTGTATTCTAAGGTTATCCCTATCTGAAAAGCCCGGAAATACTATTATACTTCCCATCACAAAACCAAACCCTAGGAAAATCTCGATTGTCCGTTGGAGTATTGTGAAGAAGTTGGTTAGAAGTTCTAAGGGTGGTTTAGGCGGTTGGGCGCTCGGAGTTGGAGCTAAACGATTGCCCAGATCGACTTTATATTTGGATAATTATGGGCTTAGCGAGGTAAATATCTTGTCCCCTATTGTAATTGGATATTACATGTTGTAGGAAAATATAGTTAAAGTATACTATATATATATAATCGAACATAGCTTGTGGCAATGTCCTTGGACTTAAGCACAAGAAGCAACTGTAATTACATAGGGTGTATCAGACAAGAGACTTGTGTAGTAATCTTGTGGAGTAGAATTGTACCGTCGGGTTAGATGTATAACCCCCGGTTGGCTTGGTAGCGGCCAGTTAGAGGAGGAGATTTACGCTGCGGGGAGGTCTTTACAATTTTCGGTAGAATGTTCTCTGATGAGATCTAAATGTTAATAAGCGCCTTGTGGCCTTATAGGTTGATGTACTACGTGTGGCGCGTTCTACTTGGCTTAAGGAGTGGCCGACGGCGAGTACTCGGGCATTTTGCTATTAGTCGATAATCGTCGCGAGGTATGTGAACCTCTTCCTATCTCTTCTAGCGTGATATGTGTGAACTATGTAGTGCGGTAGCGTCGTGTGCTAAATGTATTCGATGGGTTTAAAACATAAAGTGTTATAACGGCTTTATGGGAAGTTGGTTATAATGACTTTATGTAGATAAGAAAACACCTTGTGGTTTTTAAAAGGTAAATGATTTGTTTATAAGCGGCTTGATGTGTGATTATAAAGAACTTGAAGTATTTCAAAAGATTTAAATCGTTTTGAAAGAGAAGTAATACTTGGTGTTTGAAAACTTAGGAGTTATACTAGCTTTATGGGAAGTTAGGTATAACGGCTTAAGAATGCTTTCTTGATTTGAAATCGAATGTGTATCGACAAACCACCGCAGCGTTAATAAAAATGTTTTGAATAATTAAGTATTATTAAAACCAGAGAAACTTCCATCCGCATAAGCTAAGATGAGACAAAATGATATTTCCTAGATCATGGTCAGTAATAAGATTGTTATAAACAAGAATATCCTACTCACATATAAGGCTTATGTTTCTCAGATTGTTTAAAAGAGAATTATATTCTTAAATGAATAAGACTATGAACTACGAAACCTTTCTAAAATAAGAAACGTGAACATTTGAAATTAGGCAAACTTGGACGTTTGGAAAATAATGTTGTTACTTGATTTTACAAAGGTAAGAGTTTTGGTTTTCTTAAAAGGACAGTCACTCTATTTTATACTACGGGTATTGTGTGACTTATGTGAAAGAAACAGATCTTTTTTAAGATTTTAATGTGTGAAGTACTTTGGGGATAGATACCCGAACTTGTTAGTAGAAAGTACCTTGTGTGAATAACTTGATTGTTTTGTTTTGTGATAGCCTTGTAATACTTTCTTGTTGCTTTGATAAGTAAACGTGTTAGGATTCTACGTGTGTTAGTATCTTGTGATGTTTGTGTAAGGGGGTTTCCCTTGATTGTGCTTATTAACTATCAGTCGTTATGATAGTATTGTGGCATTCATCTCTTGAGATGATTCCGGGGGTTAAGCTGCCCTCCGATGCGGGGTAGACTCAGTGATGCAGGACCGTGATTCGAGAATACCTCGTGCGGGTCCTGGGGCCTATGCGAGCTACGAGAGTTCCGAGTTAGTATCGTCCTTTATGGGCATGCGGTCGCGTGGCCATGCGGACTCGAAAGTCCAGGACGATGCCGGGGAGTAGCTACCCTCGATGCGGGGAATACCTCATGCGGGCCGATGAGATTGGCCTATGCGGAGCTGCGGGAAGTTCCAGGACTAGACGCGCACATTAGATCTTGCGGGCAAGTGGCCCGCTTTGATCATGTGACGGTCTAGACAGATCTTATGATACAGTTTATGACCTTGTTGGTACTGTGGGTGTTAGTAGTCGGCTATGCCTTCGTACTTACCCTGTACAGTTTTATTAGGACACAGGTGGGACCTGGTGTTCATGTGTATTCCTTGGTGCTTGTATATCATAAATTGCCGGCAGTGAGGAAGGTATTCCACGGGCACGATTGATGTTGTGGGCGTGAGACCCATTGTTAAATTGAGTGATGACTTGAGGGTGTGAGTCCCTGACTTGACATGACTGCTTATTTGTGGTGAACTGTAGTTTGGTTATCATACATGTCTCCTGCTTGGTATAGACTACTATGATTTCATTTACAGTATTTTTAGTTTCACATACTGCATTGCAGATCGACCTCCTTGGGCCGCGTCATGCCGCAGTTGAGGTACATCGATCGTTGATCCTAGCTCTTGGGTCACGCTTCAGCGTTGGGAAGCTCCGTTTCTCGGAGGCTTATCGATGGTATAGTCCTGTCGTAGTAAGTGTTTACATTCGGGGTTTGGCGGCCTGTCCCGCCATTGTGGTCGATCATTCTAGAGGTCTTGTACCGTAGGCGGGGTTGGTAAAAGGATTAAACGCTCATTTGTAAAAGAGTTGATGGTTATATATATGCCGACAGTGCAAGTTTTCCTGATTATTGTTTTATATTTCGTTATCTCATGTTGTTGTTTTATGTTCGTGATTACTGATGTTGTGTCACTAGGGTGCCCGGTAAGGCACGATCACGGCCCGCCGGGTCGTGACAATTTCTTGCACACTTCTTGCCCCCACAGATGAGGAGGGCTCGGGCCGACATATTTTTGATGTTGAGGCAGGACGGGCGTACGGTTCGGGAGTACAACGTGGAGTTCGACTCGTTGGCCCGTTATGTCCCGGCGTTAGTGGCAAATATGGAGGACAGAGTGCACCGCTATGTCACGGGGCTCGATGACTACTTGGCAGAGGCTTGCTCGGGTGTAGCTCTTCAGCCGGGCATGGACATTGCCCGCATGCAGGCTTATGCACTTGGATGTGAGGCACGGAGAGGTCGACGGAATGGCGGGATCAGCAGAAGGCCGAGCAGCAGGTCTTTTGGTGACTTTCGAGGCGGACCGCCTCAGCAGCAGACTAGTTATGCGCCTCCGCCAGTACCGAGTGGCCCTCCACCGTCTTCGGGACGTTCGGGATATTCGAGAGGCGTCGGGGCTCCCGTGTTTGACTTTCGAGAGTAAGTGCTCGCGGATAAGGTCACCCTTGTCACAGTGTGGCCGTTGTGGAAAACTTCATAAAGGAGAGTGTCGTACTAATTTGGGAGATTGTTATTCTTGCGGCCAACAGGGCCGTTTGGCGAGATCGTCAGACCGAGGGTAGCAGTGGATTAGCACTGCATCACGAGATCGGGCGGGTTCTTCACCTTCCATAGCTAGGCGGGATGTTCATGCACGTGCCACCGCGGAGGTCGCGGTGGAAGTTCCCAGTTTTAGCGGTCCTTTGAACCGCCTATTTACAGGTATATCCTTAACCCTCTAGAGACTAGTATGTATTGATGTTATGATGATGTGTTAAGTGTTATGATCGGATAACTTTGAGTTAAAAGGTGATTTAGAAGCCTGGTTAGTGAAAAGGGTAAGTCTGGGGATGAGAAAATTGCGAACCTTAGGATATTACACGTTGAGACCTTAGATGTAAGTTGTCTCGAGTAAAAGACTTTGTGGGTGATCCTTATCGGAGAGCATTATATACATGGGGTGTATTAGTGGGATAATTCCTTGGGTTGCGTAAGATGAAAGTGGTAGCTTTCAGGACTTGTATAGGTAAGGTTGTTCTGGATCGGGGAACAAGAGTCTGGTACGATTATGGGTCGGGTTGAGGACCATTCGCGGGTCAACCCGCAGCCCGGTTTGGGGTGGGGTCTGTTCGAGGTGGTCCCGCCAGGTGGTAGGGTCACGAGGGTGCTAAGCCCAGGTTTGGGTAACCATCGTACGAGTTCGTGGATATGTTAGACCAGAATCGGATCGTGAAGGCCGGGAATGGCCTTAAGGAAATTTGAGGCTAGTATGATGACCAAGTTAGAGGTAGTGACCCCGAGATTTTGGAAACTGAAGCAATGAAAGAAATATGGTACGTATTGTAGGAAGATTTCGAGTGTACGAGGAAGATGCGACGTGTAAGAAAAGAGGCTAAGATGTGTTAAGATGATGGAAGTGTCCTTTTTATAAGTGAGGAGGGGAAGAAAGTATCCTTTGGTCCATGGGTGGAGGTTTTGTGTTGTTATATGCACGTTGGAGGTGATTCCTCGTTGTCTTGGATTGAGAGTTGCGTGTATGTTATACTATGGCCATTGGTGGCAGGTTTGGTTTGGTAAGTATAGTAGTGAAGACTATACCGACGCAGTTATGTTTTGGAGACTTAGAAGGAACATTCGGGACGAATGTTTCTAAGGGGGGAAGAATGTTATACCCCGTAGTTCCAGGGTATGTCTGTGGGGACGTACGTACGAGAATACGACAAAAATTTTGGAAAGAAAGAAAGGTGTGATTTTTCGACGAAAAAGTTTCCGGGTTTTGTGAAGGAAAAAGGTTCGTTAGTGGAATTGGATTCCCAAATTTGGTATTTGGACTTCTTGGATTATATTAGAATTATGAGATTTTATTTTCGGAAATGGTCACGTGGGGCCCACGGGAGAAATTTACGGTTTTGTGGGGCCCACTTTGTTTTTGAGATTTTCGGTATTTTGGATATTTTCTAAGACGAAATATTTTGGCGTAGTCGGGCGACACGTGTCACCCTCGAGTGGCCATGTGGTCGAATGGTGGGACAGTGGCTAGCCACTGTCTCATCGCCGAATAGCCCTAACACTTGGCACTAAATTTCGTTGGCCATGTGGTGTGGTGGGACCCACACACACATGGCCCAATCTTGACCATACACTTACCTTGATCTTGGCCCTTGATTCTTCTATAAATACCCCATAGTGCAAGACATAATATTCATTCCACACTTAAGTCTTCCACGGCAAATACTCATCCCTTTAGTCTTGTTTCGTCCCCCTCCCCCTCTTGTGTAGAAAATACTTTGTGTATTGTTGTATAATCCCAAATACCTTGGCCTAGTATCCCTTGTAGTATTCCAAAGTTGTTTCAATACTAGGAGCCCGAAAATACTACTTTATTCCAATAGTCGCAAAGTGAAACCCTAGAAAAATCTTCCTAGCTTGATTGAAGTGTTAAGAGAAGTTGTTTAGAAACTTCTAAGGGTCGCTTGGAGCGGGTTGGAGCGTAAGGAGTTGGAGCTAAACGTTGCTCAGGATCGACATATATCTTGGATAATTTTGGGCTTATCGAGGTAATGATCTATGTCCCTCTATTGTAATTGGATATTACATATTATAGTAATTTAGAATTGAGTATAAGATTTATTGGAAGGATGATTATAAAGGATTGAACTGTATTTACATTGGATTGTATTTACAGTAGACTTGTGTAGTATTATTGTGAAGTAGAATTGTACACGTCCGGTTAGGCGTGTAACCCTACCCCGAGTTGTTGGCACAGTAGCGCCCGAGTAGAGGAGAGATTTATGTGGTTGCGGGCGGGGGGAGGTCTTTGCCAATTTTCTCAGTAGAATAAAGGAATCTTGTATTTAGAATATTCTACGAAGAGATCTAGAAGTTGATAGGCGTTTATGGCGATATAGGTGGAAGTACTACGAGTAGCGTATTCTACTTGAAGGGTGGAAAAGGATAGCAAGGTTGTAGTACTTGGAGCATTTTGCTAATTGTCGATAATCGTCGCGAGGTATGTGAACCTCTTCCTATCTTTTCTAGCATGATTGTTGTGAACTATGTAGTACGGTAGACGTACATGTTCTAAGTGAATTTGGTTGGTTTACTGATTTTAAAAGATAAAGGACTTGACTTATATTTGACTTGATATGATATATGAAGAACTCAAATTGTGTAGAAAGTTGTGAAACCTCATTCGCGAGAAATGAGTATTTGGTCTTTAAAAGGAACTTGATTTCTAAAAGAAAAGAGACTTGAGGAATTGAAGAGTTTTTGGTTTAAAAGAGAGACATGGTTTTGTCTTAAATTTGTTTAAAACATAAAGTGTTATAACAGCTTTATGGGAAGTTAGTTATAACGACTTTATGAAAGCAAAAGAATGGTTTTATCATTGGTTTTAAAATGGTAACTTGATTTAAGTATAGGTTACTTGTTTTGAAAAGAGTAAGTATTTGAGTTTTAAAGAGTATACTTGATGTTGTTTTAAAAGAAAGGCACTTGGTTTAAAAAGTATAAAGTACCTTGAGTTGTGTGTAACATGCCTATGTTTGCGTGTGATAGCCTTGTTGTGCCAGTATTGTATTTTTATACCACCGCGTCTCTCAATGGAGGGCCGGTTGATTTGTTATGATCTTACTTGGGCGTCTGGCGTGTGGAGGATTCCACGCACGCCTCGCATTGATAGCGTTATTCCATGGACTAGCTCTCCGTGAGGTTTTACCGATTCGGCCTTGGTATCGGTGGTTGGCTTCGTACTTGCCCCGCCTCGTGGCTGATTCGCTTAGTACTGGTAGTTAGCCTTCGCACTTGCCCCGCTCGGTTTAGTGGCGAAGTCTAGTGACACTACTGTGCACTGTAGTTAGCCTTCAGATACTTGCCACCACGTGACACGGCCTGGTACCGTAGTCGGCTTTCGTGCCCCCGTCGACCGTGGTTTGGTTGCATAGTATTGTTAGTACGGCCTTGGTATCTAGTAGTTGGCTTCGTACTTGCCCCGTCGATCGATGACGCGGCTTTGGTATCCGTAGTTAGCCCGTACTTGCCCCGACGGTTGTTATGACACAGTGGGACTGGTGTTCATGTACTCCTTGGTGTTGCTATATCATAGATCGCAAGACCGAGGAAGGTATTCCACGGGCATGATTGATGTTGTGGGCGTGAGACCCATAGTTATATTTGAGTGATGACTTTGAGGCGTGAGTCCACGACTTGACGTATCGCTACATATTATGTCTTGTAATTTGGTTATCATATATGTCTCTGTTTTTATATAGACTACTATGATTTCATTTTCGTATTTTCGCCACATACTTGGTACTGTTATCGACCTCCTTCGGGGCCGTTCATGCCGCAGTAGGTACATTGGTTGTGGATCCTCGCTCATAGGATCACTTCAGCGTTTTGGGAAGCCGTTTCTCGAGGCTCATCTTTGGTATAGTCCCCCGCAGTAGTTACTTGTACATTCGGGGTATGGCGGAACTGTCCGTCATAGTTATGATTACATTCTTAGAGGTCCAGTAATCGTTGTGGGTGGTTTGTAAAAGGATTTAACTGTTCAGGTTGATATATATATGTATATATTCAGGAAGGTGACCGTTTTGGTTAGCCTGTTTCATACTTTATGTCTTGTCTCATGTTTTAGTTTTTTATTTCCGCTGATTTTCTCTGATGTTGTATCACTAGGGTGCCCGGGGTAAGGCACCAGTCACGGGCCCGGGATCGGGTTGTGACAATACCCCTGAATGTACAAGTACCTACAATGACAGGGGACTATACCAAAAGATAAGCCTCCGGAGAAACGAAGCTTCCCACAATGCGAATCGCTGTGACCTATGGCGAGGATCGCAAACGGTGTACTTCTACCGTGGCATGAATGCAGCTCGAAGGAGGTCGAGATAACAGTACCAAGTATGTGAAATCGAAATATCAGAATGAAATCATAACGATCTATATAAAACAGAGACATGTATGATAACCAAACTACAATACACTGATGTATAGCGGTCGTAAGTCAGGGACTCACGCCCTCAAAGTCATCACTCAAATATAACCATAGGTCTCACGCCCACAATATCAATCATGCCCGTGGAATTCCTTCCTCACTGCCGGCAGTCTATGATATAACAACACAAGGAGTACACATGAACACCAGGTCCCACCTGTGTCATAAAACCGTACGGGGCAAGTACGAAGGCATAACTACCAGAACCAGCCTGCATCATCAACTGACCGGGGCAAGTACGAAAGCCAGCTACCAGAACCTACCGTACCAACTATGCTATAAAACTGACCGGGCAAGTACGAAGGCATAGCTACCAGAACCAGCCTGCGTCGCGCATCCGACCGAGGCAAGTACGAAAGCCAACTACCAGATCCGCCTGCGTCACCAACCTCATTCCACCTGCGTCACAAAGCTGATCGGGGCAAGTACGGAAGCTACTACCAGATCCACCCTGCATCACGTCCCTGACCGGGGCAAGTACGTGGGCTAACCACCAGAACCTCCTGCATCACGAAACTTCGTGGGGAACTAGTTCGTGGAATAACACTATAAAGAACTGACCGGGGCAAGTACGAAAGCCAACTACCAGAACCAACCTACATCAGCAACGACCCGGGGCAAGTACGGGGGCTAGCTACCAGAACCAGCCTGCATCAGTAAACCTCATGGAGAGCTAGTCTATGGAATAACACTATCAACAGGGAAACGAACCCTCATCATGGCCGCATACCCGTGGACCATCCATCGAGTCAGTATGCCCAAAATGATCACAAATAACTTGACCGGCCTCTCCATCGAGAGATGCGGTAACATAAGGATACAACACTTGGTGTTGCATAACAAGGCTATCACAAGCAAACATAGGCAAGTTACTCACACTCAAGGTACTTTCATTTTGTGTCAACAATTCTGTTATACCCCGTATTTCCAGAGTATGTACGTGAGGGCGTACGTACAAAAGTTTAAGCCTTAAGTTAGGCAAGGGACGAAATTTGTGCACAACTAGCGAAAAGAATCGTTTTCCGACGAAACGTTTTCCGGACTTTGCGAAGGGAAAATTACGGTTGCAACATTTATAATTTTTGCGGATTTTTCCGAGATATGAAATATTTTGGACCAACGAGAGGGCGACACTTGTCACCCTCAAGTGGGCGGTCAAGTTGGACGAACTTGGGCACATTTTTGCCTTTAATTTTTGTCAAGGATTAGGTAGGATATTTGTGTGGTAGATTGATAAGGTGGGACCCACACACACATGTCCAAATCCCCACCCTCCACTTGCCCTCCACTTGCCTTAATCTTGGCTATTGATTGGCCTATAAATACCCCTCTACTGCAAGACTATTTCTTCATCCACACTTGTGAAAATCCAAGGCAAAATCCCTCTCCCCCTCTTGAAGCTTGCGTCCAAGCCACTCCTCCCCCTTTGGAAGGCCCTTGGCCGAAACCCCCCCCCCCTCCTAGTGGTGCTAGCCGAAACACACCCCCCCCTTGGTAGAAAAGTATTCTCCAAGTATTGTTACTATTCCAAAATACCTTGGCCCAAATACCTTGTAGTATTCCAAGGTTACACATATACTAAAAGCCCAGAAATACTATTATACTTCCCTTCAGTCACAAAACGAAACCCTAAGGAAAATCTTCATAGCGGGTTGAAGTATTAAGAAGAAGTTGCGTAGAACTTCTAAGAGTTGTTTGGACCGGGTTGGAGCGTTCAGAATAGGAGCTAAGCGTTGCTCAGGATCGACATTAAAACTTGGATAATTTTGGGCTTATCGAGGTAAATACTATTGTCCTTCTATTGTAATTGGAAATTACATACTGTAGTAGTATAGAAATGAGTATAAGACGTATATAAGGATGGTATAAAAGAAGAGAATTGAATTGAAATCACATCAGAAGAATATTAAAGAAGAAGACTAAACTGTACTTACATAGGACTGTATTTACAGTACACTTGTGTTAGAGAGAAGTTTCTCTCACTAAGAAAACGCTCTCAACGTTTCCCTTAGTTGCTCCTTCGGTTTTTTTCCTCTTCTCCCCCCCCTAAGATTTTCGTTTGTTTCACTATGGTTTAATTGTTATTGTTCACAATATGAAAAAGTCTAAACGTTACACACGTTCTAGCAATGATTCAGGAGGTTCAGGCAGTTCGGCTGAAGCTAGAACAAGGAAGAAAAAAAAGAGTGGCGGCAGTCCAACAATTGCCGAGGAAAATCTTATTCCGGCAATCTCCGACCCTTCTGTGTTGGTTCATGTCACACCAGACTCGCGCTTTCCATTAGAAAATGTAGTAGACGATTCTATGCTACAAAAGGATACATGAATGGGGCAAAAATATAGAAATTGAAAGCTTGGATATAAGTGAATTTGAAGGCAGAACTTCCGGCAGGCAGGGTCTTTCACCGATAGCCATTGACACCCCTAATGCTACTATGGTGGTCGATCATTCCACGGGCCAATTAGTTGGTAACGGGATCATTTCGGAAGAACAGGACAGTCACTCTAGCATTAGTACCCCGTCACTACCTGGAAATTCACTCAGGTTAGCCGGAAGAGGGTTAAAATCTGGGCCTGACATTGCAGTTGGAGAAACAAGGCACGATGGCATACTCGGGGCTAAACCGAGTCAGGGCGTGGGTCAGAAGTTCATGGCGGGTCGGGAAGGTGTCCATGAGTAATCACGCCTTGTTTGATTCAAAGTCAGTTGAAAGCATTGAAGGTACTCCTATCCCCAAGAAGTTTAACGCGGGTGTCAAGAGAAGAAACTTTAATGCCCCGGGAAACGATGTGACTCCTCCTATTACGCCTGGGGCTTGGGTCGGAAGGATAAGGCGGTCGGGAGGATAACAATGAAACTAGGAATATGCACTCTATGCAAGGATCAAGGTCGACGTGGGATACGGGGTTTCTATCCCGAGGACTCTAACGTTATTATTGAG
Source organism: Przewalskia tangutica (assembly GCA_029844215.1). Classification (NCBI taxonomy): domain Eukaryota; kingdom Viridiplantae; phylum Streptophyta; class Magnoliopsida; order Solanales; family Solanaceae; genus Przewalskia; species Przewalskia tangutica. The sequence continues at coordinate 39,170,591 of CM056720.1, read as the reverse complement.
TGCCGAGGCGTCACACATTAACGCCAAGGTACCAATGATTCACTCACAACCTCGGGTCTTTATGATGGTCTGATTTCCAAGACGGGACAGGGGGATAACCAAGGGACATTGACTACTCCCGTTATACAAGGAGCCAAGTCAGTTGTGAGTTCTAACGTTATTATTGAGGGTGCCGAGGCGTCACACATTATGCTGCGGGTACCAACGATTCACTCACTAGCACGGGACTTTATGATGGTCTGATTTCCAAGACGGGCCAGGGGGATAACCAAGGGACATTGAATATTCCCGTTATACAAGGAGCCAAGTCAGTTGTGAGAAACAAAGCTAATTCTATTTCCAAGGAGCCTAGGAACTACATGACCATTAATAACGCGGGAGCCGAGGGGTCAGCCTTGAATGATGCGGGATCCAAAGAGTCCTCTCGTGTATTAAGACAACAACCCCAAATTTCTTTAAGTGTCACTAATGAAGCCTTCCCTACTTTAGCTAGTTTGCTAAGTGGAGTCAATCTCAAGAATCATAACAAACCTTTAGTCTTTAATACTTCCTCAGATTCGAGTAAGGTCTTGAACATACCCCCTCTCTCATCTAATACCACTTCACTACTTTCTGACTTACACAACACATCGCCCCTTCTATCTCCTCTTCCTTCTATTCCTCCTGAAACCCAACACAAATTCCCTACCCTTCCAAATGGCACGCGAATCATCCCTCCTATTGCGGGCCCAAGTTCATTTCCTTCTACCCATCCCCCTCTGCCTATACCTCCAGAAATACCCCCCAATGATTTACACACTAATGCATCTTCTAAACCACATCATATTCCTACCGCGGCTACAACTCATAACAATCTTCCCCCAAACCATGGCAAAGGTACCTTCTCTCCCAACAAGACTTATCTTTGAGTCTTTACTGAACTAGGATTGAGGCAAAAGGTATGAAGTTACAATTTATTGAACAACAAGGGCGGAAGTAGATATAGAAGTCGAGGATGAAGTTCCTTTCATAGAAACATGGGGCTATTGCCTAATAGGTTGCTTCACTGTCCTTTCACAGGAAGAGAAGCATTGAATACCATTGTGAAAGGATGGGAGTTAAATGCCGTATTATACCATATGGCAAAGGTGGGCGATGTTCAAATTCATGACGGAGGAGGAGCGCACTAATGTACTTCACGGATGCCCTTATATAGTCTACGGGAAAACCATGATGCTCAAGGCTATCAATAAAGGAGTTCTAATAACGGATGATTTATTCATGGACATTCCTATTTGGGTCACTTTCCCGGACATTCCCCTTTCTATTTGGAGTGCAACGGCCCTTAGTAAGATTGCTTCACGTGTAGGAAAACCTCTTAACACAGACCAATATACTAAGGAAAGGTCTAAAATGAACTATCCAAGAGTTCTAGTGGAAGTGGATGTTAGCAAGGAGCCAATAATGAATTTTGTCGTCAAACTCCCCGATAACAGAAGGTATACTCAAAGGGTAAACTATGAGAATTACCCGGACTTTTGCTATCATTGTGCGGCTTTTGGACACAACCATTTAAAGTGTAGAAAGATGAGGGATGATGTCAACAATGAAGAAGCTCCAAAAACACGCAATACTGTGGTACCCCCTAACAATAAGAAAGATTCTACTTGTTTGGAAGTCAACAGAGGTACGGGTGGAACCAACCCTCCCCCCCCTCATCCACCAACTTCTCAACATCCCGTAGATGCTGATAACTTGATGGACATTGAAGAAACTGAACACACAACACCTCCTGGTACCGGAAGTTTGGGAGAAGCATCACATGCCGCGGGTCCTCCGGTTTTGGGTCATTCTGGCCCATCATGTTTGCGGGATTCTCTAGCAAAGTCCTCACTGCCTAATTCTAACCATGGCAGTGCAAAACATGTTAGGATGAGTTGTGAGTCAAAACATTCTGATTCTGAGATGCCTATGAACCCGCCACCTTCATTGGATGGAGATACATGCGGTGCAACTAAAAGGCTCAACTTGTGTCACGTAACGTTAACTTTGAACGCGGGGAACATAGCTTGGCTGGAACACAAGTTATGGCTTCCAGTAACAAAGATGATGGATGGCAAGAAGTTTTGTCAAAAAAGAATGGGCCGAAAAACAGTGGGAAAGCGAAGGCAGCTAAGCGCGGAGGTGCTAACAAAACCTCTTTTGTTTCCTAATGAAAATACTTTGTTGGAATGTCCGTGGTCTTTGCGGACAAAGGGATAGGACAGCCACGCAAGCTCTAGTGTGTAGTATCACAAAACAGCATGACGCGGCTATGATTTGTCTATTGGAAACTAAACTATCTCGGCCAAAGACAAAGTCTTTCTCTACTCAAAGATTCAAAGCTTGGAAGTTTTGCTCAAATTTGGAATTCATTGGAGGCGGAAGAATGCTATTACTTTGGGATCCATCTAGGGTTTGTTGCGAAGTTCTTGGTATGGACTCTCAGCATATCCATGTCCAGGCAAGTTGCAATATAACACAAGTGTCCTTCCTTGCCACATTTGTGTACCCAGTTTATAGCATCTCGGATAGAAGGATGCTTTGGCATCACCTTACTCACTTGGGAATTGGCGTCACTAAGCCTTGGATGATTATGGGAGATTTCAACACTTACTGCAACCCTAAAGATAAGGTGGGGGGTCCTCCTCTCACGCCTTATGCACTTAGGGATCTTGGCGATTTCAGGATTTCTCATGGACTAGAAGACGCTCCTTCTTCCGGTTCCTTCTATACTTGGACAAATGGTTCGATTTGGTCTAAGCTTGATAGAGTATTGATGAATCAAAATTGGAGTGATTTGACCCTAGAATGCACGGCTAATTTCATGCCTATGGAACCTGTCTCGGACCACTGTCCTGTGATAGCCACGGTTATTGCATCCTATAATGTTGGGAAGCGCCCTTTCAGGTTCATGAATATGTGGCTTTCTCACCCAGCCTTCGAGGACATAATGACTTCATGTTGGAGACAAGACATATTGGGAACTGCTCAATTCGTCCTTGCCTCAAAATTGAAAGCCCTAAAGCAAACATTAAGGGCATTGAACAGAAGTGACTTTGGGGGTATTGAACAAAGAGCAAAAGAGGCAAACATTGAGTTCAAGGATGCTATCAATACACACATGGAGAATCCCTTTGATGAGGAGCTAAAATCCAAGGTTAAGTCCTCAAGAGCTAGAGCAAACACCTTACTGGAAGCAGAAATACACTTCATAAGGCAGAAGTCAAGACAGAAACACTTGATTGGAAGTGATAGATGCTCCAAATATTTTCATAGCTTGATCAAGAGGAGTAATGTCAGGAACTCAATTAACTTTCTTGTTAAAGCCAATGGTACTATCACTACATCACCAGAAGAAGTTAGGAAATTACTTGTTGAATTTTACAAAGATCTATTAGGTACTTCCCGACCCACTACCAACTTTGATCCTGAAGTGTTCAACTATGGCCCGAAGCTAAGTGAAGAGGAGAGATTACACCATTTGCATTTCATCACCCCAAAGGAGATTTGGGAAGCTCTCTCTGATATAGGCAATGACAAAGCACCTGGACCGGATGGTTATTCGGCTGCCTTCTTCAAGAATAGATGGAGAGATGTGGGCCATGATGTTGTAAGAAGTGTCCAAGAGTTCTTCTCTACTGGAGTTCTTTTGAAGCAGGTGAATCATATCATCATTACCCTACTACCAAAGACTGATCATGATCCTAAGGTAAATGATTTCAGGCCCATCGGATTGACTAATGTGGTCTATAAGATCATCACAAAGATTCTAGCTAACAGAATGGCATTGATCCTTCCTTCTCTCATTGACAAATCCCAAGGGGCTTTTGTGAAAGGAAGAAACATGATGGACAACGTATATGTGGCACAGGAGCTTGTGAGAGGATTTAATAGAGCCAGAGTCTCACCAAGATGTATGCTTATGGTGGACCTTCGTAAAGCATTCGATACAGTCTCTTGGAGTTTCCTCGAATTGGTACTAAGAAGTCTAAAATTTCCAGCCAGATTTACAAATTGGATCATGGAATGTGTTAGCTCAACCTCCTTCTCCCTTTCTATCAACGGTGAGCTACATGGATACTTCAAAGGAAAGCGCGGCCTAAACAAGGTGATCCTATGTCCCCTAGTCTCTTTATCTTGTGCATGGAATACCTCTCAAGGCTGCTTAAAAGGAAGGCTGAGGCAAGAGCTTTCTCATATTTTCCAAAGTGCAAGAAATTGGGCATTACTCATCTTGCATTTGCGGACGACCTCATGCTTTTTGCCAGAGGAGATATATCTTCAGTTGGGATTCTTATGAATTGTCTGGAAGAGTTGGAGGCTGCCTCAGGGCTAACTCTTAACCCGTCTAAATCCTCTGTCTACTTAGCGGGAATGCATACTACAGTTCGTGACTTGATATTGTCCAGAGTGGGATTCGCCATTGGTAGCTTTCCGGTACGATACTTGGGGATCCCTTTGTCCCCAATTTCAGTCTCGGTGGACCAATTTGCTCCATTCACTAGTGCAATTTCGAATTACATCCAGAAATGGGGGCATCACACCCTTTCTTATGCGGGTAAGCTGGAACTAATCAGGTCGGTTGTCCAAGGGGTTGAGAGCTTTTGGTTCCGGGCACTTCCTATCCCATCCACTATTATCAACAAGGTACGGTCTTCTTGTATTCAGTTCTTATGGGGAGGGAAACCACCAAGAGTTGCTTGGGATATCATTTGCTTGCCTCAAACTGAAGGTGACTTGGGTCTAATGAACATCAAGGAATGGAATCATGCCTTGCTATCCAGGACTATTTGGCAAACTCACACGGATGCTGATTCTCTATGGGTCCAATGGATCAATAGCCACTATTTGAGAGGTATTACAATTTGGGACTATGAGGTACGTCCTAGGGACTCCCCCTTATTCAAAAGGATTTGTGGGATTCGCGACAAATTTGTTTCTATCTTTGGTAGCCATAGTGATGCTATTGACGGCTTTACAAAGTGTTGTGCCAACGGTAAATTTGATTCAAGCCTCGTGTATAATATCTTGCGCACTCCGCAAGTTAAAAAGGCTTGGATGTCACAAATTTGGAAAGGCTTCATTCCTCCCAAATTCTCTTTTACTGTGTGGCTAAATTGCAGAAAGCGGTTAGCTACAAAGGATACTCTATCATATCTCAACTTGGAGGATAAATCTTGCGGGTTCTGCAAGCAAGCAAATGAATCAAGGGAACACCTCTTCTTTACTTGCCCCTACACACACATGATTTGGAGGAGCATAAAAGATTGGTTGGGTATTAGAAGAGAGATGACAACTGTTGAAAGCTCCCTTAAGTGGATTAAGAAAGATCACCGCGGGACAAGCATCCGAGCCAAAGCTATTTTGCTTACTTTTTGCATTGTGGTCTATGAGATTTGGAGGGCAAGAAACACATTGCTCTTTGAAGGCATATGCTTTCTGGCGGAAGAGGTCATTGCAAGAATCAAAACTACATCTTATAGAGTTCTCTATGATTTTATCCCTTCTTGTAATTGCACCATTTGAGTGACAACTCCTCCCCTCCCTCTCTTCTTGTTTACATTACGTTGAGGCTTGAGATACCTCAACGACTGATTGTAGCCACTTTCCTTTTGTTATTAGTAATAAAATTTGCATTTACCTGAAAAAAAAGAAAAAAAAAATAAGAAGACTAAACTGTACTTACATAGGACTGTATTTACAGTAGACTTGTGTAGTTTGGCGGGTAGGGAAGTGCTGCCCAATTTTCCGTAGAATAAGGAATCTTGTATCTACAAGTATTCTACAGAGTAGTCTAGACGTTGATAGACTTATATGACCGTTATAGGTTGAAGTACTGCGAGTAGCGTATTCTACTCGAAGGGTGGAAAAGGCTAGCAGGATTACAGTACTTTGGAGCTATTTGCTAATAGTCGATAATCGTCGCGAGGTATGTGATTCTTCCTATCCTCTTGAGCATGATATTTTAAAAGAATATATATAGTACGGTGACGTGCGTGTTAACTGAACGTGGTTTTACTTCGATGTCTTTTGACTTGAGTTTTAAATAATAAAGAATCTTGAAGTATTTCAAAAGAATTAAGAATCGTTTATGAAAGAAGAGTAATGCTTGGTTTTAAAAAGCTTAAGAGTTATACTAGCTTTATGGGAAGTTAGGTATAACGACTTAAGAGAGATAAAAGAATGGTTTATTGATTTTAGAAGTTAAGAGACTTGATCTTAAAAGATAAGAGACTTGACTTAATTGAATTGATATATATGTTGTTAAAAAGTGTGAAACCTCATTCGTGAGTAATGAGTACTTGGTTTTTAAAGAATAATGTTTTACTGATTTCGAAAAAGAGAACAAGTATCGAACGAACCACTGCAGCGTTAATAAAGGAAAATGTATTGACAAATAAGTAATTATATTAAAACCAGTAGAAACCTCCATCTGCATAGAAGCAAAGATAAGACAAAATTGTATTACATTTCCTAGACCATGGCTGCTTTAGTAAGATTGTTATAAACAAGAATAACCTACTCACACATAAGGAATATGTTGCTCAAATTGTTTTAAAAGAGAATTACGTTATTAAGTGATTAAGACTATGAACTATGAAATCTTTCGAAAATAAGAGACGTGAATGTTTGAAATTAGGCAAACTTGAACTTTGGAAAAGAATGTTGTAACTTGATTTTAAAAGGAGAAGTGTTTTGGTTTAAAAAGGAAAGTATGGAAGTTGTTTTGGTTTACTTAAAAATGTTAGTCACTCTATTTTTATAATACGGGCATCGGGTGACCTTTGTAAAAGAAATGGATCTTTTAAAAAAGAATTTAACGTACGTAGTACTTTGGGGTTAAAACATGGACTTTGGCATAAAATGAAAGTACCTTGAGTTGTGTGTAACTTGCCTATGTTTGCCTGTGATAGCCTTGTCATGCTAGTATTGTATTTCTATACCACCGCGTCTCTCAATGGAGGGCCGGCTGATTTGTTATGATCTTACTTGGACGTACCGACAATGACGGAGGATTCCACGGGTGCGCTCCTGTTGTAGCGTTATTCCGTGGACTAGCTCTCCATGAGGTTTTACTGATTCGGCCTTGGTATCTGGTGGTTGGCTTTCGTACTTACCCCGTCTCGTGGCTGATTCGGCCTTGGTATCTGGTAGTTAGCCTTCGCACTTGCCCCGTTCAGTTTAGTGGCGAAGTCTCGTGATACGGCCTTGGTATCTGGTAGTTAGCCCTCGTACTTGCCCGGCCACTCGTGACATGGCTTTGGTATCCGTAGTTGGCTTGCCCAGACGCCTTCGCCGTGGCGAGTCTCGTGACGCGCCTTGATATCCGTAGTTAGCCCTCGTACTTGCCGGCCGCTACGTGACACGACTTTGGTATCCGTAGTTGGCTTTCGTACTTGCCCCGTGACGCCTTCGTGGTTTGGTTGTATAGTATTGTTATCTGGCTTTGGTATCCGTAGTTGGCTTTTCGTACTTGCCCCGGTCAGTTGATGATGCGGCTTTGGTATCTAGTAGTTAGCCTTCGTACTTGCCCCGTACGGTTTTATTACTAAGGTGTTACCTGGTGTTTATGTGTACTCCTTGGTGTTATTATATCATGATCGCCGTGATGGCGAAGGTATTCCACGGGAATGATTGATGTTGTGGGCGTGAGACCCATAGTTATATTTGAGTGATGACTTTGAGGCGTGAGTCCACGACTTGACATGATCGCTATTTATCAGGATCGTAGTTTGGTTATCATACATGTCTCCGCTTTATATAGACTACTATGATTTCATTTACTGATTTTCGGGCCACATACTTGGTACTGTTATCGACCTCCTTCGGGCCGTTCATACCGCAGGTAGAGGTACACCAGTTGTTGATCCTCGCTCATAGGATCACAGTTCAGCGTATTGAGAAGCTCTATTTCTCCGTAGGCTTATCTCTTGGTATAGTCCCTTGTCACTGTAGGTACTTGTACATTCAGGGGTATGGCGGGGCCCTGTCCCATCATATTGTATAAAAACTCTTAGAGGTCTGTAGTACTGTTGTGGGCAGGGTTTGTAAGGATGTAACTGTTCCAAACTTTGTATATATATATGCCGAAAGACGACTTTATCTCAGATAAAATGTGTCTCATTTTACATTTGATTCATTTCTTGTTTTTATGTTCCGCTGATTTCTCGATGTTGTATCACTAGGGTGCCCAGGTAGGCACGATCACGCCCGGATCGGTCGTGACAAAAGTGGTATCGAGCGATTAATCTCTGAAAGTGTCTACGCATCGTGTCTAGTAGAGTCTTGATTATCGATGTGTTGTGCACCACATCTATAATCAGGAGGCTGCAGGACATTTAGGATTGGTTTCCATTCTTCTCATTCTGAGATCGTGCCTTAGAGTTGTGTTATAAGTTGGACCCCTCTGACGTATTGCGTTTTTACCAGTTATGCCTCCGCGCAAGGCAACCCGGGCCCAGATGGGCAAGGCAGCCAAGGAAGCTGCTAGTAGGATGCAGAGGAGTACGGGGGCGCAGGCCCAGTCATTACCTGGGATAGTGCTTCAGACGGCGAGTTTTGCGACGCCACAAATTTCAAAGAGTTTAGAGTCAGCGGTGGTCGCTGAGACCACAAGACTGAGCCTCCACCCCACACCGGAGCAGAGGAGTTGGGGTACAAGGAGATGGCCCAATTATTGGACAGGATAGTGGCAAGGCACGAGGATAAGCTGGATGCAGCGATTCCGGTACCGGTAGTACCCGTAGTTCACCCGAGAGCGGATAGTTTGAGACTGCGGGACTTTATGAGTTGCAGCCCGCCAGTGTTTTATGGATCGAGGCCTGAGGATGATCCGCAGGAGTTCATCCGAAGCGATTCTACGGATCATGAGAGTGATCAAGGCTTCGAGACCGAGTCGTGGTCTTAGGTTCGCATCGGCCGCGATATCGCAATGATCGGTTTGATTCGCGAGTTGTCGGGAGCATGCGCCTCCAGCTATTTGGGACGAGTTCTCGAAGGCATTTCTTGCACATTTCTTGCCTCCACAGATGAGGAGGGCTCGGGCCGACAGATTTTTGATATTGAGGCAGGACGGGCGTACGGTTCGGGAGTACAATGTGAAGTTTGGATCACTAGCTCGGTACGTCCCCGCGTTAGTAGTCGACATGGGGGACAGAGTGCACCGCTACGTCACCGGCTCGATGACTACTTGGCAGAGGCTTGTTTGGGTGTAGCTCTTCAGCTTGGAATGGACATTGCCCGCATGCAGGCTTATGCACTTGGGTGTGAGGAGCGGAGAGGTCGACGGAATGACCGAGATCAGCAGAAGAGGGCCAGAACAACAGGGTCCTTTGGTGACTTTCGAGGCGGACCACCTCAGCAGCAGGCTTGTTATGTACCTCCGTCAGTACAGAGTGGTCCTCCACAGTCTTCGGGACCTTCGGGATATTCGGAGCGGTCGGCTCCTGTGTTTCAGATTTTCATGGAGTAGGAGTGCTCGCGGACGAGGCCACCCTTGTCTCGGTGTGGCCGTTGTGGAAAAATTCATAAGAGAGTGTCGTACTAATTTGGGAGATTGTTATGCTTGCGCCAACAGGCCATTTGGCAAGAGATCGTCAGACCAGAGGTAGCACCGTGGGATAGCACAGACTACGAGATCATTTGCGGTTCTTCACCTTCCATAGCTAGGCCGATGTTCATACACGGCAAAGCCACGGCAGGTCGCGGTGGAAGTTCAGCTTTAGCGGTCCTTTGAACCGCCTATTTTTCGTATATCCTTAACCTCTGAGTTTAGCATGCGTGATACGATGATTATATGTTGAGTACTATGTACAGATAGCGTTGTGTATATTGTGTTTTAGAGACATGGTTAGTTGAAAGAATAAGTATGAGGACAGGGAAGGTATGAACCTTAGAATATTACACGATGAGACCTTAGGTGTAAAGCCGTCTTGAATAAAAGATTTTACGGTTAGTCTTTATCAAAATACTTGGTATGTGTATAAATGTATTGTGGGATAATTCCCTGGGTTGTGTAAGATGAAAGTGGTAGCTTTCTGGACTTGAATAGGTAAGATTGTTCCGGATCGGGGAACAAGAGTTTGGGCGCGACATTCGGGTTGAGGACCATTCGCGGGTCAACCCGCGGCCTGTAGTATGGTGGGGTCAGTTCGAGGTGGTCCCGCCAGGTGGTAGGGTCACGAGGGTGCTAGGCCCGAGATTAGATGACCATCGTATGAGTTCGTGGATATGTTCGACCAGAAGCGGATCGTGAAGGTCGGGAATGGCCTTAAAGAAGATCGAGGCTAGTAAGATGACCAAGTTTGGAGGTAGTGACTCCAGAAATTTTGGGAACTGAAGTAATGACTGAAGTATGGTATGTATACTAGAAGAGTTCAAGTGTTCGAGAAGGGTACGACGAGTAAGGAAAGAAGTGAACATGTGCTGAGAGAATAGAAACGATCATTACTTTGTGAAGTAAAGCGGAAGGAATATCTTTTAGACCAGTGGGTGGAAGCTTTTGTAATGCTAGAGGTGATTTCTAGTGGACTTGGGTTAAGTAATTGGCGTGTGTTATTTTGTGGCCGTGTGGCATTGGCAACTTGTTAAGAGGAACTTTATCGTTATCCGTCTTGAGAAGGAACATTCGACGAATGTTTCTAAGAGGAGAATGTTATACCCAGTATTTCCGAGTATGCGTGAGGGCGCACGATAAAATTTTAAGCCTTAAGTTAGGCAAGGGACGAAATTTGTGCACAACTAGCGAAAGAATCGCTTTCCGACGTAAACGCGTTTCCGGACTTTGCGAAGGAAAATTACGGTTGCAACATTTATAATTTTGCGGATTTTTCCGAGAGATGAAATATTTTGGACCAACGAGAGGCGACACTTGTCACCTCAAGTGGGCGATCAAGTTAGACGAACTTGGGCACGCGTTTTGCCTTTAATTTTTGTCAAGGATTAGGTAGGATATTTGTGTGGTAGATTGATAAGGTCCCACACACACATGTCCAAATCCCCACCCTCCACTTGCCCTCCACTTGCCTTAATCTTGGCCATTGATTGGTCTATAAATACCCCTCTAATGCAAGACTATTTCTTCATCCACACTTGTGAAAATCCAAGGCAAAATCCCTCTCCCCCTCTTGAAGCTTTCGTCCAAGCCACCCCTCCCCCTTTGGAAGGCCCTTGGCCGAAACCCCCCCCCCCCCTTGGTAGAAAAGTATTCTCCAAGTATTGTTACTATTCCAAAATACCTTGGCCCAAATACCTTGTAGTATTCCAAGGTTACACCTATACTAAAAGCCCAGAAATACTATTATACTTCCCTTTAGTCACAAAACGAAACCCTAAGGAAAATCTTCATAGCGGGTTGAATTATTAAGAAGAAGTTGCGTAGAACTTCTAAGGGTTGTTTGGAGCGGGTTGGAGCGTTCAGAATAGGAGCTAAACGTTGCTCAGGATCGACATTAAAACTTGGATAATTTTGGGCTTATCGAGGTAAATACTATTGTCCTTCTATTGTAATTGGACATTACATCTTCGTAGTAGTATAGAAATGAGTATAAGACGTATATAAGGATGGTATAAAAGAAGAGAATTGAATTGAAATCACATCAGAAGAATATTAAAGAAGAATACTAAACTGTACTTACATAGGACTGTATTTACAGTAGACTTGTGTAGTTTGGCGGGTAGGGAAGTGCTGCCCAATTTTCCGTAGAATAAGGAATCTTGTATCTACAAGTATTCTACAGAGTAGTCTAGACGTTGATAGACTTATATGACCGTTATAGGTTGAAGATCGCGAGTAGCGTATTCTACGTAGGGTGGAAAAGGCTAGCGGGATTACAAGATTGGAGCTATTTGCTAATAGTCGATAATCGTCGCGAGGTATGTGATTCTTCCTATCCTCTTGAGCATGATATTTTAAAAGAATATATATAGTACGGTAGACGACGCGTGTGTTAACTGAACGTGGTTTTACTTCGATGTCTTTTGACTTGAGTTTTAAATAATAAAGAATCTTGAAGTATTTCAAAAGAATTAAGAATCGTTTATGAAAGAAGAGTAATGCTTGGTTTTAAAAAGCTTAAGAGTTATACTAGATTTATGGGAAGTTAGGTATAACGACTTAAGAGAGATAAAAAGAATGGTTTATTGATTTTAGAAGTTAAGAGACTTGATCTTAAAAGATAAGAGACTTGACTTAATTGAATTGATATGAATGTTGTTAAAAAGTGTGAAACCTCATTCATGAGTAATGAGTACTTGGTTTTTAAAGAATAATGTTTTACTGATTTCGGAAAAGAGAACAAGTATCGAACGAACCACTGCAGCGTTAATAAAGGAAAATGTATTGACAAATAAGTAATTATATTAAAACCAGTAGAAACCTCCATCTGCATAGAAGCTAAGATAAGACAAAATTGTATTACATTTCCTAGACCATGGATGCTTTAGTAAGATTGTTATAAACAAGAATAATCTACTCACACATAAGGCATATTTTGCTCAAATTGTTTTAAAAGAGAATTACGTTATTAAGTGATTAAGACTATGAACTATGAAATCTTTCGAAAATAAGAGACGTGAATGTTTGAAATTAGGCAAACTTGAACTTTGGAAAAGAATGTTATAACTTGATTTTAAAAGGAGAAGTGTTTTGGTTTAAAAAGGAAAGTATGAAAGTTGTTTTGGTTTACTTAAAAATGTTAGTCACTCTATTTTTATAATACGGGCATCGGGTGACCTTTGTAAAAGAAATGGATCTTTTAAAAAAGAATTTAACGTACGTAGTACTTTGGGGTTAAAACCTGGACTTTGGCATAAAATGAAAGTACCTTGAGTTGTGTGTAACTTGCCTATGTTTGCGTGTGATAGCCTTGTCATGCTAGTATTGTATTTCTATACCACCGCGTCTCTCAATGGAGGGCCGGCTGATTTGTTATGATCTTACTTGGACGTACCGGCAGTGACGGAGGATTCCACGGGTGCGCTCCTGTTGTAGCGTTATTCCATGGACTAGCTCTCCATGAGGTTTTACTGATTCGGCCTTGGTATCTGGTGGTTGGCTTTCGTACTTGCCCCGTCTCGTGGCTGATTCGGCCTTGGTACCTGGTAGTTAGCCTTCGCACTTGCCCCGCTCGGTTTAGTGGCGAAGTCTCGTGATACACGCCAGTATCCGTAGTTAGCTCGTACTTGCCCCGGCCACTACGTGACACGGCTTTGGTATCCGTAGTTGGCTTCGTGCTTGCCATATCGCCTTGGCGGAGTCTCGTGAAGCGCCTTGATATCCGTAGTTAGCCCTCAGATTGCCCGGTCAGCTACGTGACACGACTTTGGTATCTGGTAGTTGGCTTTCGTACTTGCCCCGTATTAGCTTCGTGGTTTGGTTGTATAGTATTGTTAGTACGACTTTGGTATCTGGTAGTTGGCTTTCGTACTTGCCCCGATCAGTTGATGATGCGGCTTTGGTATCTGGTAGTTAGCCTTCGTACTTGCCCCGTACGGTTTTATGACTCAGGTGGGACCTGGTGTTTATGTGTACTCCTTGGTGTTATTATATCATAGACTGCCGGCAGTGAGGAAGGTATTCCACGGGCATGATTGATGTTGTGGGCGTGAGACCCATAGTTATATTTGAGTGATGACTTTGAGGGCGTGAGTCCCTGACTTGACATGACTGCTTATTTATTGTGGACTGTAGTTTGGTTATCATACATGTCTCCTGCTTTATATAGACTACTATGATTTCATTTACAGTATTTTCGCCACATACTTGGTACTGTTGTCGACTTCCTTCGGGCTGCGTTCATGCCGCAGTAGAGGTACACCGATTGTTGATCCTCGCCATAGGATCACGATCAACAGATTGGGAAGCTCCGTTTCTGAGGCTTATCTTTTGGTATAGTCCTCACAGTAGTACTTGTACATTCTGTGGTATGGCGGGGCCCATTCCGTCATGTTGTATAAAAACTCTTAGAGGTCTGTAGTAATCGCTGGGTGGTTTGTAAGGATGTAACTGTTCAAACTTTGTATATATATATATGCCGAAAGGCGACTTTCTCTCAGATAAAATGTGTCTCATTTTACATTTGATTCATGTCTTGTTTTGATGTTCCGCTGATTTCTCTGATGTTGTATCACTAGGGTGCCCGGGGTAAGGCACCAGTCACGGGCCCGGGATCGGGTCGTGACAAATTCGGGTTTTAACCCCAAAATACTACGTATTTTAACTCCTTAAAAAGATCCATTTCTTTCACAAAAGTCACACGATACTAATACTCGTAGTATCAAAAATAGAGTAACTATCATTTTAAGTAAACCAAAACAATGTCCATACCTTCCTTTTAAATAAACCAAGACAAAACCATTCCTTCCTTTAAAACCAACTCAAGACAATACCATGCCTTCCTTTTAAACAAAAACACTTATCATTTTTAAAGTCAAGTAACAATATACTTTTCAAAATAGTTTAAGCCTCATAACTTCTTAAAAATATCAAGTTACCGTTTTAAATCCAATGATAAAACCATTCTTTCGTTTTCATAAAGTCGTTATAACTAGCTTCCCATAAAGCTATTATAACACTTTACATTTTAAACCAACCAAGGACAACTACTCACATTTCCGAAATCAAGATAACTTTATTCTTTTAAAGACCAAGTACCCATTACTCACGAATGAGGTTTCACAACTTTTTAACATAATTCAAGTCCTTAACATTTCATATCAAGTCACTTAACTTTAGAATCAAGTCAAGGGCACAAAAAGGAAATCAAACTTCTTTAACACACGTGCGTCTACCGCACTATATATTTCACAAATAATCATGCTCAAGAGAATAGGAAGAATCACATACCTCTTCGTCTTAACCCACAAGCCAAGTCGAGTATGCCGCGCGTAGAATATCCACCTATAATAACCACAACACATCTATCAACATCTAGGTTCCTTCGTAGAATATTTCTAAGTATAAGGTTCCTTATTCTACGGAAAATTCGGCAGCACTTCCCCTGTAACTATGTACTTCCACCTTTTTCAAGGCCTGATATCAATAACAAACATGCCACATTTAAGGCGCAATAATACAACAACTCAAAGGGGATTACACGCCTAACTGGACGTGTAAAATTCTGCCCCACAATATACAATATAGTCCATTTCTTTTCAATCTTCCTTTCACATATCAAATACTCAATTATACACTACTACAACATGTAATCTCCAATTACAATTGAAGGACAAAGATCATTACCTCGATAAGCCCAAAAATATCCAAGAACATAAAGTCGCTCCTTAGCAAGTTTAGCTCCAAATCCTTACATTCCAATCCGCTCCAAGCAACCCTTAGAAGCTCCTAACCAACTCATCTTCAAGATCCAACTCCAAAAAGTGAAGAACACCTTAGGCTCAAACTTGGCAAGTTTCGCCCAAGGCAAGCTTTCAAGGCTAGGGGTGTGAAATTGTCACGACCCGACCTCGGGCCCGCGACTGGTGCCTTACCCCGGGCACCCTAGTGATACAACATCAGAGAAAATCAGCGGAAATAAAAACTCATAAAAGATAAACAGTGAAATAAGAAAACAAAGCAACCAAAACGGTTACCTTCTCGTATATATAAACAATTAAACATGAATGCTACATCCTTTTACAAACCCCGCCACAACAGCATTACTGCACTTCTAAGAATGTAACCACAACTACGACGGGACAGGGCCCCGCCATTCCCCTTAATGTAAGTACCTACAACGACATGGGACTATACCAAAGATAAGCCTCCGGAGAAACGGAGCTTCCCAATACGCAGAACCGTGATCCTATGAGCGAGGATCAACAATCGGTGTACCTCTACCTGCGGCATGAACGCAGCCCCGGAGGTCGATAACAGTACCAAGTATGTGAAATGTAAAATATCAACTGAAATCATAATAGTCTATATAAAACAGGAGAAATGTATGATAACCAAACTACAATACATAACATATAAGCGGTCATGTCAAGTCAGGGACTCACGCCCTCAAAGTCATCACTCATGCCCGTGGAATTCCTTCCTCACTGCCGGCAGTCTATGACATAAATCATACTCATGTGACGCGCCTGTGGCATCCTACCTCACTGTCGGCGTACACATATACAATACATATATATATACCTCCTGCCCGTGGAATCCTCCATCACTGCCGGCAGCCGTAGGTGTAACATATAACCAGGTGACACGCCCGTGGCATCCTACCTCACCGTTTACACATATACAATACATATATATATATATATATATATATATATATATAACGCGCGCATGCCCCGTAATCCTCATCGTATAAGCGTGGCCATAACGCGCCCTCGTAATCCTCATCGTAGCGCAGTCTTCGTGGGAGCTAGCCCATGGAGTAATAATATAACATGCCCCCGACATCCCTCATCGTGGGTACATGTCTTCACGGGGAGCTAGCCCATGGAGTAAAATATAACATGGTCGCATGCCCCGGAATCCCTCATCGTATAAGTATGGCCATGGAGTAATGAAACGCCCGGGCATCTAACCCGCATCCTGGCCGCATGCCCCGGCATCCCTCATCGTATAAGCATGGCCAAAATCAATCACAATGGAAGCATACCCGTGGAATCCTCCGTCACTACCGATACGTCCAATAAAACGTACGGGCATCTAACCCGCATCCTGGTCGCATGCCCCGACATCCCTCATCGTATAAGCATGGCCAAGTTCAAACATAATGGAAGCATACTCGTGGAATCCTCCGTCACTGCCGGTACGTCCAATAAATTCACACAAGTCAGCCGGCCCTCCAACCGAGAGACGCGGTAACATAGTAATACCACCAAAGGCTATCACAACTAGCATAGACAAATTTAACATACTCATAGACTTCTATTTTTATGACAACAAATCCGGGTTTTAACCCCAAAGTACTACATACTTTAATTATTTCAAAAGACCCATTTCTTTTACAAAAGTCACACGATACCCGTAGTATAAAAAATAGAGTAACTATCATTTCAAGTAAACCAAAACCATTTCCACACCTTCTTTTGAAATAAACCAAGTCAATGCCATGCTTTCTTTTTAAACCAATTTAAGACAATGCCATGCCTTCCTTTTAAACAAAACACTTCAATTTCTCAAGTCTCTCTCTTTTATAAATCAAGTTCATTACTTTGGAATTTAAGAAAATCAGTACTTATTTATAATGATCTTATTAAAGCAGCCATGATCTAGGAAATGTAATACAATTTTGTCTTATCTTAGCTTCTATGCAGATGGAGGTTTCTACTTGTTTTAATTTAATTAATTGTCATTACTTTTTCCTTTATTAACGCTGCAATGGCTTGTTCGATACTTATTCCCATTTCTGAAATCAATATAACATTATTCTTTAAAGACCAAGAACTCATTACTCACGAATGAGGTTTCACAACTTTTTAACACATTTAAGTCCTTAACATTTCATATCAAGTCATTTATAAGTCAAGTCTCTTACCCTTTAAAATCAACAAACCATTCTTTTACCTACATAAAGTCGTTATAACTAACTTCCCATAAAGCTATTATAACACTTTATGTTTTAAACCGACCAAATTCGTTTAGCACACGTACGTCTACTGCATTTACATAGTTCACAACAATCATGCTAGAAAGGATAGGAAGAGGTTCACCTACCTCGCGCAGATTATCGACAATTAGCAAAAAGCTCCATAGTACTATACCCTTGCTAGCCTTTTCCACCCTTCAAGTAGAATACGCTACTCGTAGTACTTCCACCTAAAAAGGCCACAAAACGTCTATCAACTTCTAGATCTCTTCGTAGAACATTTCTAAGTACAAGGTTCCATATTCTACGGAAAATTCGGCAGCACCTCCCCTCCTGTAACCACATATATAAACTCCTCTATCAAGACCTGCTACCAAGCCAACAACTCCAGGGGGGGATCACACGTCTAACCGGACGTGTACAACTCTGCCCCACAATAATACTACAAGTGTCACGACCCGAACCGGGGCCCGTGACTGGTGCCTTACCCCGACACCCTAGTGATACAACATCAGAGAAAATCAGCGGAAATAAAAACATGAACATGAAACAAGATACATCATAAGAAAATAGGCCAACCAAAACGGTCGCCTTCATGTATATATATAAAACCGAACAGTTACAATCCTTTACAACACCGCCACAACAAGATTACTGCACTTCTAAGAATGTAACAACAACTATGACGGACAGGCCCGCCATACTCTGGAATGTACAAGAACCTACAACTCGGGGAAACATACCAAAAATTAAGCCTCCGGAGAAACGGAGCTTCCTAATCTGTTGAATCGAGATCCTATGGCGAGGATCCACAACCGATGTACCTCTACTGCGGCGTGAACGCAGCCTTGGCCGGAGGTCGATAACATGTACCAAGTATGTGAAACTGAAAAATACTGTAATGAAATCACATTTCATCATTTTTATAAAACCTTTTGCGATAAGTAAACAGTTATGCCAAGTAAGGGGACGCACATCCCCAGAATAATCACTCACACATAACTATGGGTCTCACGCCCATAATATCACTCATGCCCGTGGAACTCATTCCTCACTGTCGGCAGTACATGATGTAAAACAACATCCATATGTGAACCTGAACACTAGATCCTGCCTGCGTCATCAAACCGATCGGGCCAAGTAGAATCGCTTTATACCAGATCCAAAAGCTAGTCATATCCCTTCACGGGCAAGGTACGGAAGCTAATTACCAGATCCAAAAGCTAGCCACGCAACTGGCCGAGGCAAGTACCAAAGCTAACGTACCCTAGCCAACCGTCTCACGAGATATGACCGAGGCAAGTATCTCAAGCTATCTACCAGAGGCTACCGATACACGAGAAATGACCAGAACAAGTATCTAAAGTGTGCCTGAACCACACGCATAAATCAAGCCAGTGATCGCCACATCGCGCAAGCTTCATGGATTAGCGGTCCATGGACTAACAATCAACCTCACAATGACCGCGTGCCCCGATCTCACCGGAAGTCATGGCCATGAAACCATCCCATCGACGCGCCCGTGGAACATCCATCACGTCGGCATGTCGAAGGAATAACAAGATGATACTCAAAGTGGACGATACTCGTGGAAAATCCAACGCCACGGTATGTCCAACAATCAATCGATAACCGCCCTCCCAGAGTCACGACACATCAACAAAACACTTGCACATCAAAGACTATCACGACAAGCATAGGCAAGTTCAACATACATACATTTTTATCAACAATCCGTTTCAAACCCAAAATACTACATACTTTCATTCTTTCAAAAAGACCTCTTTTTCGTAAAGCCACATGATACTAATACTAGTAGTATTAAAACACGTTTCCTTTTAAACAAAATTACTACACCTTCGTAAAATCTTTATAAGATTTTTAAATCAAGTACTCTATACTTTTAAAACCAAGTGCTTTTCTTTTAAAACAACAACAAGTGTTCTTTAAAACCCAAATAACTTTACTCTTTTCAAAACAAGTAACCTATACTTAAATCAAGTTACTTCTTTTCCAAAAACAAGTCGTTATAAGTCAAGTCTCTTGTCTTTCAAGATCAAGTCTCTTAACTTTCAAAATCAAGTCGTTTCTTGCCAAAACCAAATCTTTCTTTTATTTTCATAAAGTCGTTATAACTAACTTCCCATAAAGCCATTATAACACTTTATGTTTTAAACAAACAAAATCCATTTCACACACGCACGCTCACCGTACTATATAGTTTACAACAATCATGCTCAAGAGTATAGGAAGAATCACATACCTTTTAGCTTAAGCCACAAGCCAAGTCAAGTATGTCGCGCGTAGAAGATCCACCTATAAAGGCCACAATATATCTATCAATCTCTAGTTCTCTTCGTAGAATACTTAAGTAAACAGCTCGATTCTACGTAAAATTCGCAGACCTCCCCGCTATCACATAAATCTCTCCTCCTATCCAGCCCGCTACGTGCCAACAACTCCCAGGGGATTACACGTCTAACCGGACGTGTTCAATTCTGCTTCACAATAATACAACAGTCTACTGTAAATACAGCCCTATGTAAATACAGTTCAATTCTTTTCAATACTCAATCTATATATAGTATACTCAACTATATATTACTACAACATGTAATTTCCAATTACAATAGGGGGACATAGATTATTACCTCGATAAGCCCAAAATTATCCAAGATTAAAGTCGATCATGAGCAACGTTTAGCTCCAATTCCTTACGCTCCAACCCGCTCCAAGCGACCCTTAGAAGTTTCTAAACAACTTCTCTTAAAATTTCAACCAAGCTTATGAAGATTTTCTAGGGTTTCATTTTGCGACTAGCGGATAAAGTAGTATTTCCGGGCTCCAAGTATTAAAACAACTTTGGAATACTACTAGGGATACTAGGCCAAGGTATTTGGGATTGTACAATAATACTCCAAGTATTTCTACTCATGTGGGGAGAGGTGGACGAAAAGCATACAAAGGGAGGGAAATATTTGCCTTGGAAAGTATTCAAGTGGATGAATATAATGTCTTCAAGCTAAGGGGTATTTATAGAAGAACCAAGGGCCAAGATCAATATAAGTTTATGGTTAAGATTGGGCCATGTGTGTGTGGGTCCCACCACACCACATGGCCAACCGAAACTATGCCAAGTGTTAGGGCAATCGCGAGGACAAGTGCCTAGCCACTTGTCCACCAATTTCGGCCACGGCCACAAGGGGTGACACGTGTCGCCCTCGATTAAATCAAAATATTTCGTCTTCCGAAAATATCCAAAATACCGGAAATCTCAAAAACAAAGCGGGCCCCACAAAACCGTAAATTTCTCCCGTGGGCCCCACATGACCATTTCCGAAAATAAAATCTCATAATTCTAAAATAATCCAAGAAGTCCAAATGGTCGTACTCTTTCCGTATTTCCAACTCATACTAGTATACATAACTTTCATACCGATGCTGGCCTCCAATCTTTTGGAGTCACTCTTTTAAACAACATAAGGCCATTTCAGGCTCGCGACTGGTTCCGGTGGAACGCGTCCACGAACCCGTAAAACAATTAGCTAGACTTGGGCCTTGCACCCTTGTGGCCCTGTCACGTAGCGAAATTACTACCAACTGATCCCACTCCATTCCAGGCCGTGGGGAGACCCGTAACAGGTCCTCACCCCGACCCGCCGTCGCACTTAACTCTTATTCTTTGTCTATAATAAATCTTTCTACCCGAGAAGACCTTGTACATCTAAGGTCTCAACGGTCTTCAACATTCTTAGGCTCGCAATTTCCATGCTCCAAGCCTATCTTATCAGTCTCCCCGTAAACGGGTACAAAAACTTCTCATAATACCATAATCGTGGCGTCTTGATCACAACCACCATTACTTACTCTTATACGCACCTCATCCGTGCAATTCTCTTAAGCCTACTACGCAGCTTAATCTATTTACATGACATTCCTTTAAGTTCCTTAACATGGTTTCTTAAGGGTTCACTACCCTATCAGACAGCTCATCCCTTCCCAATTATCTCAAAACAACACATAAGATCTTGGCGAGAATTCATTAACTATTCCATACCTTCCCGGTATCTAGTTAATCTTTACCACTCTTGGTAAATCTAAAACCATTCTAGGCAACCCATAAACGACCCTCATAAATAACTCCGTATAGATGTATGTCACAATACCAACTATACTATATCATTACCAACCTGGATACGCAATCCACATAGTCCTTCCTGGGTCACTGCTGTCTTTCTCGTAGTTGCGATCAACATAACTCGTTAGGGAGAGACGACCCTAACAACACATCTCTATCGCACGATCTCAGAGTGAGAAGAATGGAAACCAATCCTAAATGTCCTGCAGCCTCCTGATTATAGATGTGGTGCACAACACACCGATAATCAAGACTCTACTAGACACGATCGTAGACACTTTCAGAGGACTAATCGCTCGATACCACTTTTGTCACGACCGACCAGGTCGCGATCGGTGCCCTACCCAGGCACCCTGTTCGTGTACACATCGAGAATAGCGCGGAACATACACAACATAAACACATGTGTAAATAAAACGTCACAAGGCTGGCCGTCGTGCCGTCTTCTATAATATAAACATAATCAAAAGTACAACTCGGTTCTTACAACCACATATGTGAATACGGACCTCTAGGAATAACAATCGAACAATCGTGGCGGACAGGGCCCCGCCATACCCATGAATATACATGAATCTACTACCTCAGGGGAAAACCGTACCAAGAGCTAAGCCTCCGGAGCAAATGGGGCTTTCTCTAAAAAACTGAACCGAGATCCTAAGAGCAAGGATCACCAACCTGGGTACCTAAAACCTGCGGGCATGAACGCATCCCAGAAGAAGTCGATAACAAAAATTGAATATGGAATGTAAATAGCGTCAAGAAATGCACTATAATCAGACAAAAGAATGACAGGGACAAGTATAAAAAAATACATACCAGATCCTACCGTGTCATTACCACTTATGAACTTAATTTCACATCAATATCTCTTCCCATTTTCAATAAAGGTTATAGCCACATTCTTACGCACATGATTAGGAAAAATCATTAAGTTCATTTCTATATAACTTACTTATCTTTCTTAAGTATAATCCGGCCCTTTAAGGAGGGCACATTTTCTACCCGGCCCAAAACTGGGACGCGATCAAGTCACACAAATATCAAGCGTGTCCGTGGAATCCCCCATCACTGCCGACAGCTATAAGTGTAAAAATATAATCATGTGACGCGCCCGTGGCATCCCACCTCACGGTCGGCGTACACATTCACAACACATATATATATATCTCACGCGTGAAATCCCACATCACCGCTAGCGATCCGAGGTATAATAATACACCAATAGGCATACATGAACACCAAGTCCCACCGGTGGTATAGCGTCTTGGGTCTACCTCACTTATACTCTTACCACGAGAAGGTGGTAAAGAGGTGGTATAGCATCTTGGGGTCTACCTCACTTATACTCTTACCTGGAGAAGGTGGTATAGCATCTTGGGATTTACCCTCACTTATACTCTTACCCTATCTCGACCGACCATCAAACAAACAAGCAGTGGTATAATGTCTTGGGGTTTACCCTCACTTATACTCTTACCGAGAAGGTGGTATAGCATCTTGGGGGTTTACCCCTCACTTATACTCTTACCCTATCTCGACCGGCCGTCAAACAAACAGAAGCACTACCATGTCTTCTATAAAAATCCGGGAATTTAACCCAAGTACTACTAATAGCGGAAGCATACCCGTGGAATCCCACATCACTGTCGGTACGTCCAAGTACTTGCAACAAGACAGCCGGCCCTCCAACCGAGAGTCACGGCAACGTAATAAAACATAATACTTGCACTCAAAGGCTATCACCAGTACACATAGGCTAATTCTCAATTAACAAGCCAAAGTACTTATCAAGGCACACTTAGACAAATTCTCAATTTATCAAGCCAAAGTACTAATCAAGGCATCACATAGAATTATTCTCAATTAAACAGGCCAAAGTACTTATCAAGGCATACTTAGACAAATTCTCAATTAATCAAGCCAAAGTACTTATCAAGGCACAAATAGAATAATTCTCATTTAACAAGCCAAAGTACTTATCAAGGCACACTTAGACAAATTCTCAATTTATCAAGCCAAAGTACTAATCAAGGCATCACATAGAATTATTCTCAATTAAACAGGCCAAAGTACTTATCAAGGCATACTTAGACAAATTCTCAATTAATCAAGCCAAAGTACTTATCAAGGCACAAATAGAATAATTCTCATTTAACAAGCCAAAGTACTTATCAAGGCACACTTAGACAAATTCTCAATTTATCAAGCCAAAGTACTAATCAAGGCATCACATATAATTATTCTCAATTAAACATGCCAAAGTACTTATCAAGGCATACTTAGAAAAATTCTCATTTTATCAAGCCAAAGTACTAATCAAGGCATCACATAGAATTATTCTCAATTAAACAGGCCAAAGTACTTATCAAGGCATACTTAGAATAATTCTCATTTAACAAGCCAAAGTACTACGTACGTACATTCTTTTTAAGAGACTCCTTTCCAAATAAAACTTCCCCGATACTAACAACCGTAGTATCAAGTCCTATCCACCTTTCAAGACAAGTCACAATACCTTTTTAGAAATACAATTACCGATTTCTAAATCAAGTGACTTCTTCATTAAAAACCTTAAGCAATTGGTACCTTTAAGACAATTTGCCCTTCTTTAATACAAGTTATTTCTTTGATTACTTCATTAGAGAAAACCATTCTCTTAACCTTCCATAAAGCCGTTATAACCAACTTCCCATAAAGCCGTTATAACCCTTTATGGTTTAGACCAACACGTTCCTTTTATAACCAAGAGACTTCTACTTTTTGAAACCAAGTATTATATACTTTCAAATCAATTCTCATAACTTTCAAAAATACAATTAGTCTCTTAACCTTTAGAAAACAAGTGACTCCTTTTATTATAAAACCTTAGGCAATTGATGCCTTAAAAACAAGTTGCCTTTTCACTAAAATCAAGTCATTTATATTTCCATAAAGCCAATATAACTAACTTCCCATAAAGCCGTTATATTCACTTTATGCCTTAGCCAAAAACAATTTCCTATCCAAGGGACTTATACGTTTAAAACGGAACAAGTATCACATACTTTAAAACTCTTCAAGTCCCTTAACTTAAATAAAACTTAAGACATCCTTTATACTTTCAAAGAAGTGAGTTAATCTCCCAACTCACCCGACTTGGCTATTCACAAATTAGTAAAGGATATCAAGGTGTTGTACGTCTACCGTACTACATACATGCGACTAGTCATGCTCAAAAGATAGGAAAAGTTCTACATAGAGCAAATCACACAACTACCTCTTAACTTCTAAGAGTATAAGGAAACATGAAATGATACCACAGGTATATCCCATACATAGAATCATGCCAAAGGAAGGAAGAGGTTCACATACCTCGCGACGATTATCGACAAGTAGCAAAATGCTCCAAAGTACTTCAATATTGATAGATAATCCATCCTTCAAGTAGGATACACTATACTTAGTACTTCAACCTATAATAGTCGCAATACGTCCATTAATCTCTTACTTCAAACGTAGAATATTCTAAGTGCTACGTCGCCAAATTCTACGGAAAATCGGACAGCACCTCCTTTGTTATTACTTATTTTGCCACCTTTTTCAAGGCCGAATACAATAACCAAACACGCCACATTTAAGGCCCAATCAATGAAATCAACAATAGGGGATTACACGCCTACTAGACGTGTAAAATTCCGCCCCACAAACGATATCAAATTAATACAACTTACTAGGCCAATTCGGCTAACTTGGAGTACAACAATATCAATTCTTATCCAATTTCTATTTCAATCCAAGTTATTAGCCTAACATGATATCAAGTCGCAATCGACTATAACTACTATAATCTTTAAGTCAACAACATGCGACGATTCTAATAACGACTAAATTGTAATCCAACTTCACATGGCTTACATTACATTTCGGATTTACAAGGCTACAATCAATCCATAATCCTTATAAACTTCAACACATATACTTCATGCTAGCAACATTTAAAGATAACAACAATATAAATAATCTTGTAACACTTCTAGGAGACAAGATTATACCTCAACGAATCTTAATCCAAATTCCGAATCCGAAGTCGCTCCTTAGCAACTTAGAGCCTCTTCAAGACGCTTCAATCCGCTACTTGAGACCCTTAGAACCATACCAACAACTTTCCTTCAAATTCCAATCCAAAACCTAGAAAGACAACTAGGTTTTCATTTTGCGACTAACCCGTAAACTATCTTTTTCCAAGATTTTTCTATTGAGATAAGCTTACACTACCCTCAAGAACCTTGGTTTAAAGTGTGGAGTTTAATGGACAAGAAACAAATTTTTTTCCTTTTGAAAGGCATGGAACCCGAGAGCAACTTAGAGGGGTTCTTGAAATTCTTGCAAATTTTTCTAAGTGTTGTGCTCTCTCGTGCTACTACTAGTATTATAAAGGGACATGGAGGGTCAAGATGCAAACAATTGGGTGGTTTGGATGATATCTTATTAAATATCAAGGCTTTGTGGGTCCATTGACCAAGTCAATTATGTCAAGCTCTTCAAGTGCAAGACTTTTCTTCCTAACAAGGGTCAAATGACCCTTATGTCCATGATCAATTCGTCCAAGCTCACTTAAGGGGGGGTGACACGTGTCGCCCTCCCATTCGTCACAATATTACGTTTTCTGAAAATTTCATAATTCCGATAAATTTTTTTACAAGTCTCAAATCTTAACACTTGCGAGTTCTTACGCACGTTCTTAAAGCATGTCCTGTAAATACGGGGTGTAACACCACGTATACAATGTACCCCGACAACGATCAAACGTACAATCCTTTACTCAAGACGGCCTTGCATCTAAGGTCTCCA
Organism: Przewalskia tangutica; assembly: GCA_029844215.1. Lineage (NCBI taxonomy): Eukaryota > Viridiplantae > Streptophyta > Magnoliopsida > Solanales > Solanaceae > Przewalskia > Przewalskia tangutica. Next base: position 39,144,062 of record CM056720.1, on the reverse strand, counting down.
CGTGTAACATTCTAAGGCTCACACCTTCCATGTTCCCATACTTACCTTTTCCACTACCTATGTTCTAATCACAACTTACACAATGCTATCCGAATATAACACTTAACATTAGGTCATCATATCACGCATACTAGTCTTTAGAGGGTTAAGGATATACCTGTAACTACTTCTTCACTTTTCCTTTGTCTCACTAACCAAAGTCCTGCCCTGCAGGGCGCATAGCTAGAGAAAGCGATGAACCAGCCACTGATCCCGAAGACTGAGTCTCTACATCCGCGCAACCTCTGGTTGGACAGTTTCTCACCATCTGGCCCTGCTGGCCGCAAACATAACAAGCTGTCGAAGTAGTACGACACTCCCCACAATGAAACCTACCACAACGGCCACACCGAGGTAGGGGTGGTCTCATCCGACACACTTCTCCTCCGAACAATCGACCGAATCGACCGGTAGCCGAGTCATCCCACATGTATCCCTCCTACTAGGACATCCTCTCATCACATGGCCCGACGCGGCCGTAAAACAAGCACCGTAAAGACGACATTCCCCGGGATGACGCCTACCACATAGTGAACACTGAGGGGAAAACCGAATCTGGCTGGCTAGAACCTATGTAAAATCGTGAACTAAAACCCGGAGCTCACCAACCTCGCATACCCCGAATGTCACAAGCTCGTGGAGGACCACTCAGACTAGCGGAGGCGCATAACCGATCTAGCCGGAAGGTCCGTCTCGAAAGTTACCAAAGGACCCTGCTGTTCTGGCCCTCCTATGTTGATCTAGGTTAATCTGTCGATCTCTACGTTCCTCAGTCTGCTGTGCATAAGCCTGTACGCGGGCAATGTCCATGCCCGACTGAAGAGCTACTCCTGTACAACTCTCTGCTAGATAATCGTCAAGTCCTGTGACCTATCGGTGCACTCTATCCCCCATGTCTGCCACTAAAGCAGGGACATAACGAGCCAATGAGTCAAACTCCATACTGTATTCCCGAACCGTCCGCCTGTTCTACCTCAACATCATAAATCTATCTGCCCGAGCTCTCCTCATCTGTGAGGGCAAGAAGTGTGTAAGAAATGCCTCTAAGAACTCGTCCCAACCACCGGAGGCGTGTTTCCCGATAGTTCCATGAATCAAACCGGTCGATCGCAGATCATGCAACGATGCGAACCTAAGACCACCGATCGTGTCTCCAAGCCTTGATCACTCTCATGATCCGTCAGAATCGCCGAATAAACTCCCGAGGATCTTCCTCGCCTCGATCCATAGAACTCGTGGACTGCAGTCAAGAAGTCCCAAGTCTCAAACTATCGGATCTAGGGTGAACCATCGTACTACCAGACTTCGACTCGCTCGTCCTCATGCCTCGCCACAAGCCTAGCTAGTAATCGCCATCTCCTTGTAACTCATATCCTATGTCCTCGGCCGTGGGACTAGAGGCTCAGTATCGTGGTCTCGTGAGCTACCGCACGCTTCTAAACTCTCTCGCTAGCGGCGCCGCATAACTCCCCGAATGAAGCACTATCTCGTAATAATCGGGCTCGGCCTCGTAACCCTCTCAGATTCTACTCGCAGCCTCTCGCCGCTTTGCCCTTCGGGCTCACGAGTCTTTTCTAGGCCGCTAATGATCGAAGCAAGGCCAATCGCCCATAGTATCATTATGCGAGCCTAATCTCGAACTCCCGCACCGCATAGGCCACCTAGGCCCGCATGAGGTATTCTCGCGACGGGGTAGCTAACCCGCGACATCAACTCGACTCCCGCACCGCATGGCCACATGGACCGCATGAGGTATTCTCGCGACGGCGAACACACCCGAGTGATCATCCCGCACTCCGCGACTCGCATAGGTCACATGGACCCGTGTGAGGTATTCTCGCGACGGGGTGGCTAACCCTCGGCATAACAAGTCGGAGGGTAAGTGATATAATACCAAAGACAACCGCTATCGTTAAACAACATAAGCACAACAAGAAAACCCCCTTACACAAACGTCACAAGACACTAACACACGTAGCATCATAACATGTTTACTTATCAAACCAACAAGAAAGTATTACAAGGCTATCACAAGCCAACATAGTCAAGTTACTCACACAAGGTACTTTTATTTCATGTCAACAAATCCAGGTTTTAACCCTAAAGTACTACATACTTCAACTCTAAAAAAAAGATCCATTTCTTTCACAAAAGTCACACGATACCCGTAGTATCAAAATAGAGTAACTATCTTTTTAAGTAAAGCAAAACAATTTCCATACCTTCTTTTTAAACCAATCTTAAGACAAAAGCATGCCTTCCTTTTTAAACCATTTTAGGACAAAACCATGCCTTCCTTTAAAACAAAGACATTTTTCCTTTTTAAAGTCAAGTAGCAATATACTTTTTAAACCAAGTGTCTTACTCTTTTAAAAACAAGTAACCTATACCTTTAAATCAAGTTACTTCTCCTTTCCCAAAATCAAGTTGTTTATAAGTCAAGTCTCTTTACTTTCAAAAATCAGTCTCCTAATCTTTAAATCATATCTTTTAAGGAAACCAACCTCCAACTTTTAAAATGTCAAGTTATCATTTTAAATCCAATGATAAAACCATTCTTTTGTTTTCATAAAGTCGTTATAAATAACTTCCCATAAAGCTATTATAACACTTTATGTTTTAAACCAACCAAGGACAACTATTCTCATTTTCGAAATCAAGATAACTTTATTCTTTAAAAGACCACACACCCATTACTCATGAATGAGGTTTTACAACTTTTTAACATAATTCAAGTCCTTAATATTTCATAACAAGTCACTTAACTTTGGAATCAAGTCAAGGACATAAAAGGAAAATCAAATTCCTTTAAACACACGTGCGTCTACCGCACTATATATATTTCACAACAATCATGCTAGAAAGGATAGGAAGAGGTTCACATACCTCACGATGATTATCGACAATTATCCAAATGCTCCAAAGTACTATAACCCTGCTAGTCTTTTCCACCCTTCAAGTAGAATACGCTACTCGTAGTACTTCAACCTATAATGGCCATAAAACGTTTATTAACTTCTAGATCCCTTCGTAGAATATTTCTAAGTACAAGGTTACATATTCTATGAAAAATTCGGCAGCACCTCCCCCCCGTAACCACATAAATAACATCCACTATCAAGGCCCGCTACCAAGCCAACAACTCAGAGGGGACTACACGTCTAACCGGGCGTGTACAATTCTGCCCCACAATAATACTACTAGTCTACTGTAAATACAGTCCAATGTAAATACAGTTCAATTCTTTTTAATCATCCTTCCATAAATCATATACTCAATTATACATTACTACAACATGTAATCTCCAATTACAATAGGGGGATAAGATCATTACCTCGATAAGCCCAAAATTATCCAAGTTTTATAAGTCGATCCTGAGCAACGTTTAGCTCCACTTACTTACGCTCCAACCCGCTCCAAGCAACCCTTAGAAGTTTCTAAACAACTTCTCTTAACACTCCATCCATCTATGAAGATTTTCCTAGGGTTTCGTTTTACGACTATTGGAATAAAGTAGTATTTCTGGGCTCTTATGTTGGGATTACTTTAGAATACTACAAGGGATTACAAGGCTAAGGTATTTGGGACTATACCAACACTTGAAGAATTTTCTACACAAAGGGGGTGGGGGGTGTTGGACGAGAACTACACTAAGGAGGGAGGGAGAATTTTGCCTTGGAAATTATTTCAAGTGAGGGATGAATAAGTCTTGCTAACAAGGGGGGTATTTATAGAGAAATCGATGGCTAGGATCAAAGCAAGTGTATGGTTAGGATTTGGTCCATGTGGGAGTGGAGTCTTCCAACCAAATGTCCACCACAACCTTGAGACATATGTCCACCACAAAAATGGGACAAGTGGCTTGCCACTTATCCACCAAAAACGTCCAAACACTTGTCCACCAACCATTCGGCCAACATGGCCACATGGGGGTGACACGTGTCGCCCCCTACTTATCCAAAATATTTCATCTTTCGAAAATATCCGTAATGCCAAAAATCTGAAAATAAAGTGGGCCCCACAAAACCGTAAATTCTCCCGTGGGCCCCACGTGACCAATTTCGGAAATAAAATTCCATAATTCTTAAAAATTCTTAAAGTCTTAAATACCAAAGTTGAGAATCCAATTCTCAATAAAAAAGCTTTTTCCTTCATAAAATCCGGAAACTTTTCCGTAGAAAAAATCACATCTTTCTTCCTTTCCAATTTTGTGTCGTATATTCGTACGTACGTCCTCGTATACATACCCTGAAACTACGGGGTGTAACAGTTACACTCTTAGAGGTCTGTAGTCCTGTTGTAAATTTGGGATGTAACTGTTAAGACTTGGGTATATATATACATGCCGAAAGGCAACTTTTTCTTGTTTAAACTGTTTCTCATTTTACACTGTTTTATGTTGGTAAGTTTATATTCCGCTGGTTACTCTGATGTATATCTACTTGGGTGCCCGGGTAAGGCACCAGTCACGGGCCCGGGAACGGGTCGTGACAAAAGTGGTATCAAAGCCAGGTTATCCTCGGAAAGTGTCTACAGACCGTATCTAGTAGAGTCTTGATTATCGGTGTGTTGTGCACCACACCAATAATCAGGAGGCTGCAGGATATTTAGGATTGGTTTCCATTCTTCTCACTCTGAGATCGTGCCTTAGAGCTATGTTATAAGTTGGACTCTTTCTAACACATTCTTATGTACCAGCTATGCCTCCACGCAAGGCAACCCGGGCCCAGAAGGGCAAGGCAGCTGAGGGAGCTGCTAGTAGGACACAGAGGGCCACAAGGGCACATGCCCAGTCCTTACCAGAGGTGGTGCTACAGACGACGAGTTCCACGACGCCACCAGCCCCAGCAGAGTTTAGAGCCGCAGCAGAGGCTACTGAGACCACAGTACCTGCGCCTCCAGTCCCACAGCCTGGAGCAGAGGAGATGGCCCAGTTACTAGCCAGGATCGTGGCCAGACATGAGGATAGGCTGGATGCAGCAGTTCCAGTAGCACCCGTGGTCCACCCCAGATCGGATAGTTTGAGGCTACGGGATTTTCTGAGTTGCAGCCCACCTGAGTTCTACGGGTCGAGGCCTGAGGATGATCCGCAGGAGTTCATCCGACAGTTACAGCGGATCATGAGAGTGATCAAGGCTTCGGAGACCGAGTCAGTGGTCTTAGGTTCGCATCGGCTGCGTGATACTGCGGTCGATTGGTTTGATTTGTGGGAGTTATCCCGGGGAGAGCATGCACTTCCAGCAGTATGAGACGAGTTCTCGGAGGCATTTCTTAGCCACTTCTTGCCTCCACAGATGAGGAGAGCACGGGCTGACATATTTCTGATGCTGAGACAGAGAGGGCGTACGATTCGGGAGTACAACGTGGAGTTCGACTCGTTGGCTCGGTATGTCCCCGCATTAGTAGCAGATATGGAGGATAGAGTGCACCGCTACGTCACGGGGCTTGATGACTACTTGGCAGAGGCTTGCTCGGGTGTAGCACTTCAGCCGGGCATGGACATTGCCCGCATGCAGGCTTATGCACTGGGATGTGAGGAGCGTAGAGGCCAGCGGGTTGTCAGATATCAGCAGAAGAAGGCCAGGACGGCAGGGTCTTTTGGTAGCTCTCAGGGTGGACGGCCTCAGCAGCAGACTAGATTTGCACCACAGCCAGCTCAGAGCACTCCTACACCGTCTTCAGGACAGCCAGGGTATTCGGGGGCAGGTCAGGGCCCCAGGGCTTCGGGCTTCCAGGGGAGCAGGGATACTAACCGATCGAGACCACCCTCCTCTCAGTGTGGCCGATGCGGTAGATCCCATTTCGGGAGATGTGGTGATACCTCAGGAGCTTGTTACACTTGTGGCCAGCAGGGTCATATTTCGAGGAACTGTCCGACCAGAGGCAGTGCAGATGGTAGGGCTCAGCCTACAGGGTCTTTTGCCGGGTCTTCATCTCCTACAGTTACTCGCCCCGGAGGGCAGGGTACTCATGGACCAGCAGGTCGCGGCAGAGGTCGTGGCACGGGTCCCAGTTCCAGCGGTCCTCAGAACCGCATTTATGCCCTGTCCAGCCGCCAGGACCAGGAGTGTTACACCCCGTAAGTCCAGGACATGTATACGAGAATGTACGTAAGGAATAAAGACTTGAAAATTGGTACGAAAGGAAGAATTGTTTTTCCGACAGAAAATCTTCGGGACGTCGGAAAGGAAAAATGTTCGTTGTTGAGAATTGGATTCTCAAAATGCATTATTGAAGAGTATGGAACCTATTAACATTATGGAAATTTATTTTTACGGATTTGGTCACGTGGGGCCCACCCGAGGAATTTTACGTTTTGTGGGGCCCACGAGGGTTACAGAATTTTATGGACGAATGAGAGGGCGACATGTGGAACCCCCCACACTTGGTCTTGGTTGAAATGTGTAAGGGTAAAAGGGTCATTTGACCAAGGTGTAGATGACAAAGTCTTGCTAATTAAGAGCTTGACATTGTTGACCAAGTCAAGAGCCACTTGGCTTGATCTCTTCCCTCCAATTTTAACAAGTGTTATTATCTAGACCCTCCAATGTGTTTTATATATCATACTAGTGCAAGACTTGGCATTTTACACTTAGAAAATATTAGAGAAACTCTTGTGCTTCACATAGACCTCTCGGGTTTGGCTACTTTGCTCACAAGAAAATTTGTAGTTTTGATCCTTTGTTCACAAGACTTAAACCCAATGTCCCTAAGGGTATTGTAAGGATATCTCAATAGAAAGATTTCGGAAAAACGGAGTTTTCACGTTAGTCGCAAGGCGGAAACTTAAGGAGTTCTTCAACTTTGAAGTTGGAACTTGAAGATGGGTTCTTCATAGGCTTCTAAGGAGTGCTTGGAGCGGATTGGAACTTAAGGAAAGGAGCTAAGAATTGCTAAGGCGCGACTTTGAATCTTGGATATTTTAAGGGCTTGGAAAGGTATAAATTTTTGTCGTTTTAGCAATTAAGGTTTACTTATTGTTGTAGTTATAGATATTAGCAAGCATGAGGTATATTGTATGAATTTGATAAGTATATTGGCTATGGAACCCTAATTCGAAAACTAGCATGTTTATCATTAAGATTACAATTCAAGTCGATTATTAGTTTAAGTCGTCGCATGTTGTATAAAGAAGGAAATTGTAGTTGTTGAATTTGTTTATGTCTATATAACATGTTAGACCTTAGAACTTGGAATTTGAAAAGGATTGGAAAAGACTTTGAATTGTGGTTATGTTGTTAGCCGAGAATGGCTTGATTATGGACTTAGTTGGTATTAATTGTGGGGCGGAATTTTACACATATTGTTAGGCGTGTAATCCCCTTTGTTTGGTTGTTGTTTGGAGCCTTAAATGTGGCGTGTTGGTTATTGTATTAGGCCTTGAAAAAGGTGGCAAAGTGAGTAGAAACAAAGGAAGTGCTGCCCGATTTTCCGTAGAATTAGAGACCGTATACTCAGTATTATTCTACGTTAGAGACTAGAAGTTGATAGTCTTGTTGTGACCATTATAGGTTGACACTTCTACGTACGGTGTATTCGGCTTAGCTTGTGGATTTAGCCGAAAAGGTATGTGAACTATCTCCTCTTCTAGCATGATTCCTTAAGATAAAGAAAGTATGTCCTACTCCTTAAATGATTCATTCCTTGGTTGTATTTGGATTGCCTAAAATAGAATTCGTTCTATGTACTCCCTTGATTGTACTTTGATGTTTAAATTGTAAGTTGTATAATCCATTTCCTTAGTGAAGTTTGGATTCTTAAAAGTGAAAGTATTTTACTTAAAGTACATGGAGTCTTGAAAAGGAAGTGGTTTCCAAACCTTTTGGCTAGTGCCTTAGTTCCAAAACCTAAGGGTTGTTGTAATGACTTTAGGGGAGTTAAAGGAGTGATTTACTTAATTGTTTTAAGAGAGGAGAAATGACATGATTTAAGAGAAGTAACTTGTTTTAAAGGTGTGAGTTACGTGAGGTTTAAAGGTAGAAGAAACTTGGTTTTAAGTATAAGTCTCTTGGTTATAAAAAAAAATGAAATTGTCTAAAACCATAAAGGGTTATAACGGCTTTATGGGAAGTTGGTTATAACGGCTTTATGGAAGGTTAATAAAGTTGTCTATTTTGATTATTGGGCATAAGTTGCCTAGATTGTGAAAATTTGAAGTTACTTGATTTCAAGCTTTGAAATGAGTTTTCTAAAAGTGTAGTAACTTACTTTGAAAAATAGACACACCTTGATACTACGGGTGTTAGTATCTTGGGATTTTACATAAAAAGGAGTCTTTTGAAAAGAATGTACGTACGTAGTACTTTGGCTTGTTAAATGAGAATTATTCTATTTGTGCCTTGATAAGTACTTTGGCTTGTTAAATGAGAATTATTCTATTTGTGCCTTGATAAGTACTTTGGCTTGTTAAATGAGAATTATTCTATTTGTGTCTTGATAAGTACTTTGGCTTGTTAAATGAGAATTATTCTATTTGTGCCTTGATAAGTACTTTGGCTTGTTAAATGAGAATTATTCTATTTGTGCCTTGAAAAGTACTTTGGCTTGTTAATTGAGAATTATTCCATGTGTGCCTTGATAAGTACTTTGGCTTGATTAATTGAGAATTGCCTATGTGTGCTGGTGATAGCCTTTGAGGGCAAGTATTATGTTTTATTGCGTTGCCGCGACTCTCGGTTGGAGGCCTTTGTCTTGTTGTAAGTTACTTGGAAGCACCGACGGTGATGTGGGATTCCACGTATGCTTCCGCTATTTGTAGTACTTGGGTTAAATTCCTGATTTTTATAAAAGACCAGTAGTGCTTATGTGTTGTTTGTGACGGTCGAGATAGGGTAAGAGTATAAGTGAGGGGTAAATCCCCAAGATGCTATACCACCTTCTCCACGGTAAGAGTATAAATGAGGGGTAAACCCCCAAGACATTATACCCCCTGCTTGTTTTGTTTGATGGTCGGTCGAGATAGGGTAAGAGTATAAGTGAAGGGTAAATCCCCAAGACGCTATACCACCTTCTCCAGGGTAAGAGTATAAATGAGGGGTAAACCCCCAAGACATTATACCCCCTGCTTGTTTTGTTTGATGGTCGGTTGAGATAGGTTAAGAGTATAAGTGAGGGGTAAACCCCCAAGACGCTATACCACTTTCTCCAGGGTAAGAGTATAAATGAGGGGTAAACCCCCAAGACATTATACCCCCTGCTTTACCACCGCCGTCTTCCTACTTGCCCGCATAGCTTTTAGAACACGAGTGGAACTTGGTGTTCATGTATGCCTATTGGTGTTATATTATATCATGGATCGGCGGGCGGAAGGATTCCACCGCATGATTGATATTATGGCGTAGACCCATGGTTATATTTTAGAAATGACTTGAGGGCATCGCCCCCGACTTGTTATGATCGCATGTGTTGTGTATTGTAGGTTGGCTATCATACATGTCTCCTGCTTTGCTTAGATCGTTATGATTTCATTACAAGATTTCATCGCTTCACATACTTGGTACATTCTTCGCATCGACCTCCTTCGGGCCGCGTTTATGCCGCAGTTTAGGTACGCTGTTTGGTGATCAGCAGTGTAGGACCGCCGTAGTTTTGGATAGCTCCTTCCGCTCGAGTTTATCTTTTGGTATAAGTTCTTTCAAGATGTGCTTTGTACAGCTTATGGGTACGCGGGCCTTGTCCCGTCACGCTCAAGAAACTCTAGAGGTCAGATTCATATGCTGATTGGACTCATGTACACTGTAGTGTCTTTTGAGTATGTATATTATGGCAGCCTTGTCGGCCTTGCCCTTGCACGTATGTTGGTTTTAAAAAAAAAACGGTGTTATTTAATTTCCGCAGTTTACTTGTGTTGTTAAGGTAGAAGGGTGCCTGTGTAGGCACCACCACGCCCGGTTCGGGCGTGACAGAGTGGTATCGTGAGCGAATACCCTGAATGTCTACAGACCGTGTCTAGTATAGTCTTGATTATCGGTGTGTTGCGCGCCACACCCATAAACAAGAGGCTACAGGACATTTATGAGTTTGTTTCTATTCTTCTCACTCTAAGATCGTGCCATAGAGCTGTGTTAGTAAGATAATTCCTCTCTGACGTATTGTTGTGTTACAGTTATGCCTCAAAGGAGGGCAACAGCCGCCCAGAAGGGCAAAGGAGTAGCAGGAGCTACTAGTCAGACTCAGAGAGTTGATAGGGCTTATGCCTGTGGTATACCTGATATCAGGCCGCATCGGCGAGTTCTTCGCCAGTTTTGAGGCCCCAGCACGAGCCTCCAGTTTCGCTAGGGAAGACTTTGTGGTCATGAAGGAAGCCATTATGTTATTGACCAAGATAGCAGCAGCGCTTCATCAAGACGAGGTTATTCGCCAAGACATGCATGTGTACAGAGGTAGAGGCCAACGCGAGATCAGAAGAGGCTAGACCGGTTGGTTATTCCTGAGTTTTGGACGAGTCGCCTCAGCCTAGTGAGATATTCGTCCCACCTACCCAGACATACCCCGCAGCTCACGGTGGGATATTGGACCCCACAAGGTATTTAGGAGCCGGTCCAAGCTCCAGAGGTAGAGGTTCTCAGAGGAGCAGAGGATTTTCTCGGTCGAGGCCACCTATTCCTCAGTGTATCAGATGTGGTAAGTGTCATTCGGGGAAATGCCGTTATGGCACAGGTGTTTGTTTTTATTGTGGCCGTCCGGGCCATATTCTGAGGGTATGTCCTTTTAGAAAGAGCACTGGTGAGGTGGCTCAGCCTATTAGGCCTGGTTGGTTCTCTTCCTCCACAACAAGGCTCCTGTAGGGTGTTCAGATGTTAGCCAGCCGTGGTAGAGGTCAGGGTGGAGTTTATAGTTCTGGCGGTCCTTCGAACCGCAGAGATGACGTGACTACGGGGCAGGATCAGGAGGCGACATCGCACGGGGTTACAGGTATATTTCGATTCCTTTGAATCATACGTGCGTTGATAGATTCAGATTTTACCCTAGCGTATATGTTTTCCCTTTATTGCTAGAGTTGTAAAGTGATAGTACCCCAGAGGTAGGGATACTTTGAGTAGTAAAGTGAGAAGTTAAGAATGTGGACAAGAATGGTAAGTGAACTGAGACTATAGTTGTGTAGAGCTCACAAGTAGTAATTGCCCCATAACAGTGTAAGACCGATAGGGAAGAATGTGCAGTAGGAATACTTTGGCTTATGTGACAAACCTTTAGTGAATGGGAGGATAGGGTGAGAAGTACCTTGAGATAAGGGAGAGATTTATTTCAGACTAAGAATGAGAAGTTAAGTGTGACGATGAGTCGGGTTATGGACTCATCTCGGGTCAACCGGTAGTATGGAATGGGGTGATGTCAGTTGGTAGTGGTCCCGTTATGTGGTAGCATCCCGGGGATGCCAGGCCCAAGTTTAGTTAATCGTTGTACGAGTTGGTGGACGCGTTCCACCGGAACTAGGTCGTAAGGACGGAGAAGAACCTTAACGGGAAAGTAAGTAGCATAATGGCCAAGTCTGGTTAGTAACTCCAAGGATTGGAGAACAGAAATAATATTTGAGATTTTGTACGTGTACTAGATAAGTTTGAAAGTACGAGAAAGTATGACAAGTAAGTAAAGAAAGTAACCTCTAAAGATCTTGTTTGTGATAAGGCTGTAACCGTCGAGTTTTGTGAGAAGGGGTCGTGGACGGAAGGTCCATTGATATGTTTAAGTATGTTTTGTGGTGGCCATGTGTGGCATCGTTGGTCTGGTGCAATTTTGATCGATAGGCATAGTGTAGAGTTTATGCCGGAGTTTGTATAGATTGAAAAACCGACTAAGAACATTCGGGGACGAATGTTTCTTACGGGGGAAGAATGTTACACCCCGTAAGTTCAGGACATGTATAAGAGAATGTACGTAAGGAATCAAGACTTGAAAATTGGTACGAAAGGAAGAATTGTTTTTCCGACAGAAAATCTTCGGGACGTCGGAAAGGAAAAATGTTCGTTGTTGAGAATTGGATTCTCAAAATGCATTATTTGAAGAGTATGGAACCTATTAACATTATGGAAATTTATTTTTACGGATTTGGTCACGTGGGGCCCACCCGAGGAATTTTACGTTTTGTGGCCCACAGGTTACTAATTTTATGGACGAATGAGAGGGCGACACGTGGCACCCCCACACTTGGTCTTGGTCGAAATGTGTAAGGGTAAAAGGGTCATTTGACCAAGGTGTAGATGACAAAGTCTTGCTAATTAAGAGCTTGACATTGTTGACCAAGTCAAGAGCCACTTGGCTTGATCTCTTCCCTCCAATTTTAACAAGTGTTATTATCTAGACCCTCCAATGTGTTTTATATATCATACTAGTGCAAGACTTGGCATTTTACACTTAGAAAATATTAGAGAAACTCTTGTGCTTCACATAGACCTCTCGGGTTTGGCTAATTTGCTCACAAGAAAATTTGTAGTTTTGATCCTTTGTTCACAAGACTTAAACCCAATGTCCCTAAGGGTATTGGAAGAATATCTCAATAGAAAGATTTCGGAAAAACGGAGTTTTCACGTTAGTCGCAAGGCGGAAACTTAAGGAGTTCTTCAACTTTGAAGTTGGAACTTGAAGATGGGTTCTTCATAGGCTTCTAAGGAGTGCTTGGAGCGGATTGGAACTTAAGGAAAGGAGCTAAGAATTGCTAAGGCGCGACTTTGAATCTTGGAGATTTTAAGGGCTTGGAAAGGTATAAATTTTTGTCGTTTTAGCAATTAAGGTTTACTTATTGTTGTAGTTATAGATATTAGCAAGCATGAGGTATATTGTATGAAGTTGATAAGTATATTGGCTATTGGAACCCTAATTCGAAAACTAGCATGTTTAGCCTTAAGATTACAATTCAAGTCGATTATTAGTTTAAGTCGTCGCATGTTGTATAAAGAAGGAAATTGTAGTTGTTGAAGTTGTTTATGTCTATATAACATGTTAGACCTTAGAACTTGGAATTTGAAAAGGATTGGAAAAGACTTTGAATTGTGGTTATGTTAGCCGAGAACGGCTTGATTATGGACTTAGTTGGTATTAATTGTGGGCGGAATTTTACACATATTGTTAGGCGTGTAATCCCCTTTGTTTGGTTGTTGTTTGGAGCCTTAAATGGCGTGTTGGTTATTGTATTCGCCTTGAAAAAGGTGGCAAAGTGAGTAGAAACAAAGGAAGTGCTGCCCGATTTTCCGTAGAATTGAGACCGTATACTCAGATTATTCTCACGTTAGAGACTAGAAGTTGATAGTCTTGTTGTGACCATTATAGGTTGACACTTCTACGCACGCGTGATTCGGCTTAGCTTGTGGATTTAGCGAAAAGGTATGTGAACTATCTCCTCTTCTAGCATGATTCCTTAAGATAAAGAAAGTATGTCCTACTCCTTAAATGATCCATTCCTTGGTTGTATTTGGATTGCCTAAAATAGAATTCGTTCTATGTACTCCCTTGATTGTACTTTGATGTTTAAATTGTAAGTTGTATAATCAATTTCCTTAGTGAAGTTTGGATTCTTAAAAGTGAAAGTATTTTACTTAAAGTACATGGAGTCTTGAAAAGGAAGTGGTTTCCAAACCTTTTGGCTAGTGCCTTAGTTAAATAACCTAAGGGTTGTTGTATGACTTTAGGGGAGTTAAAGGAGTGATTTACTTAATTGTTTTAAGAGAGGAGAAATAACATGATTTAAGAGAAGTAACTTGTTTTAAAGGTGTGAGTTACTTGAGGTTTAAAGGTAGAAGAAACTTGGTTTTAAGTATAAGTCTCTTGGTTATAAAAAAAAATGAAATTGTCTAAAACCATAAAGGGTTATAACGGATTTATGGGAAGTTGGTTATAACGGCTTTATGGAAGGTTAAGAAAGTTGTCTATTTTGATTATTGGGCATAAGTTGCCTAGATTGTGAAAATTTGAAGTTACTTGATTTCAAGCTTTGAAATGAGTTTTCTAAAAGTGTAGTAACTTACTTTGAAAAATAGACACACCTTGATACTACGGGTGTTAGTATCTTGGGATTTTACATAAAAAGGAGTCTTTTGAAAAGAATGTACGTATGTAGTACTTTGGCTTGTTAAATGAGAATTATTCTATTTGTGCCTTGATAAGTACTTTGGCTTGTTAAATGAGAATTATTCTATTTGTGCCTTGATAAGTACTTTGGCTAGTTAAATGAGAATTATTCTATTTGTGTCTTGATAAGTACTTTGGCTTGTTAAATGAGAATTATTCTATTTGTGCCTTGATAAGTACTTTGGCTTGTTAAATGAGAATTATTCTATTTGTGCCTTGAAAAGTACTTTGGCTTGTTAATTGAGAATTATTCCATGTGTGCCTTGATAAGTACTTTGGCTTGATTAATTTTAGAATTGCCTATGTGTGCTGGTGATAGCCTTTGAGGGCAAGTATTATGTTTTATTGCGTTGTCGCGACTCTACTGGAGGCCGACCTTGTTGTAAGTTACTTGGACGCACTCTACGTTGATGTGGGATTCCACGGGTATGCTTCCGTTATTTGTAGTACTTGGGTTAAATTCCCGGATTTTTATAAAAGACCTGGTAGTGCTTATGTGTTGTTTGACGGCCGGTCGAGATAGGGTAAGAGTATAAGTGAGGGGTAAATCCCCAAGACGCTATACCACATTCTCCAGGGTAAGAGTATAAATGAGGGGTAAACCCCCAGGACATTATACCCCCTGCTTGTTTTGTTTGATGGTCGGTCGAGATAGGGTAAGAGTATAAGTGAGGGGTAAATCCCCAAGACGCTATACCACCTTCTCCTGGTAAGAGTATAAATAAAGGGTAAACCCCAAGACATTATACCCTCGCTTGTTTTTTTTATGGTCGGTTGAGATAGGGTAAGAGTATAAGTGAGGTAAACCCCAAGACGCTATACCACCTTCTCCAGTAAGAGTATAAATGAGTGGTAAACCCCAAGACATTATACCTCGCTTACCACCGCTGTCTTCCTACTTGGCCCGCATGCTTTTAGGACACAGTGGAACTTGGTGTTCATGTATGCCTATTGGTGTTATATTATATCATGGATCACGGTGAGGAAGGATTCCACGCAAGATTGATATTATCGGCGTAGACCCATGGTTATATTTTAGAAATGACTTGAGGCACGTCCTCGACTTGTTATGACCGCATGTGTTGTAATCGTAGGTTGGCTATCATACATGTCTCTGCTTTGCTTAGATCGTTATGATTTCATTACAAGATTTCATCGCTTTCACATACTTGGTACATTCTTCAGATCGACCTCCTTCGGCCGCGTTTATCCGCAGTTTAGGTACGCTGTTTGGTGATCGGCAGTAGGACCGCCGTAGTTTTTGGATAGCTCCTTCCGCTCGAGTTTATCGCTTTGGTATAAGTTCTTTCAAGATGTGCTTTTGTACGCTTATGGGTACGGCGGGGCCTTGTCCCCACGATTCGATAAAACTCTTAGAGTCCGTATTCATACGTGGATCGACTCATGTACACAGTAAGGTCTTTTGAGTATGTATATTATGGCAGCCTTGTCGGCCTTGCCCTTGCACGTATGTTGGTTTTAAAAAAAAAGGTGTTATTTAATTTCCGCAGTTTACTTGTGTTGTTAAGGTAGAAGGGTGCCCAGGTAGGGCACCAGTCACGGGCCCGGGGTTCGGGGCGTGACAAGGAGGCGTCACCGGATGTCGTCACAGGTACCTTATTAGTTTCATGTTGTGACGTGTATGGCTTGATAGATCCGGGTTCTACTTTGTCCTTTATATCTCCCCTTATTGCGAGTAGGATAGGGGTAGATCCTGAGTCCATAGACCATTTTAAGGTAGCTACGCCAGTGGGTGATTCGGTGGTAGCTGAGCGAGTATATAGGGCTTGCCCAGTGACTATATGCAGTCGTTAGACCCTAGCCGACTTGATAGAGTTGGAGATGACCGATTTTGATGTGATCATGGGTATGGATTGGCTAGCTTCCTGCTACGCCAATGTAGACTGTAGGGAGAGAGTGGTACGGTTCCAGTTTCCTGGGGAGCCGGTTATTGAGTGGGAGGAACACCGTGTCGCCGGCGGTAGGTTTATTTCTTACCTCAAGGCCAGGAAGATGGTGCAGAAGTGGTATATCTACCATCTCATTCGGGTATTTGATACTGAGGCCGAGATACCAGACCTTCAGTCAGTTCTAGTAGTCAGAGAATTCCCAGATGTGTTCCCAGACGACCTCCCGGATATCCCTCCTGAGAGGGAGATAGAGTTTTGCATTGATATTCTGCCTGATACTCGACCTATATCCATTCCGCCATACAGAATGGCACCTGCAGAGTTGAGAGAGTTGAAGTACCAGCTGAGAGATTTCTTTGGAGAAGGGCTTTATCAGCCTAGTGTTTCTCCCCGGGAGCGCCAGATTGTTCGTGAAGAAGAAGGATGGGACGCCAGTATGTGTGTTGATTACATGCAACAACAAGGTGACTATTAAGAAGATACCCTCCCAGGATTGACGATTTGTTCGACTACCGCAGGGTGCGAGATGTTTCTCCAAGATAGACTGCGATCCGTTACCATCAAAGTCGCGAGTTAGGAGACGGATGTCCCTAGGATCGCATTCCGACCCAGACGGCACTATGAGTTCAGGGTCATGTCTTTCGGCTTGACCAATGCTCCGGCAGTATTTATGGATTTGATGAACCGAGTGTTCAAGACATTTTTGGATACGTTTGTGATAGTATTCATGTCACGACCCGACCTCGGGCCCGCGACTGGTGCCTTACCCCGGGCACCCTAGTGATACAACATCAGAGAAAATCAGCGAAAATAAAAACTTAAACATGAAACAAGATAAAATAAGAAACAGGCTAACCAAAACGGTTACCTTTCTGCATATATATATATACCTGAACAATTATATCCTTTTACAAACCCTGCCCACAACAGTATTACAGACCTCTAAGAATGTAACCACAACTACGACGGGACAGGGCCCCGCCATACCCCTGAATGTAAGTACCTACAACGATAGGGGACTATACCAAAGATAAGCCTCCGGAGAAACGGAGCTTCCCGAACGCTGAACTGTGATCCTTTGAGCGAGGATCAACAACTGGTGTACTTACCGCGATGAACGCAACCCCGAAGGAGGTCGATAACAGTACCAAGTATGTGAATCAAAATATCAGAAATGAAATCATAATAGTCTATATAAAGCAGGAGACATGTATGATAACCAAACTACAGTACACAAACATATAAGCAGTCATGTCAAGTCAGGGACTCACGCCCTCAAAGTCATCACTCAAATATAACAATGGGTCTCACGCCCACAACATCAATCATGCCCGTGGAATTCCTTCCTCACTGCCGGCAGTCTATAATATAACAACACCAAGGAGTACACATGAACACCAGGTCCCACCTGGGTCATAAAACCGTACGGGGCAAGTACGAAGGCATAGCTACCAGATCCAACCTGCATCATCAACTGTTCGGGGCATGTACGAAAGCCAGCTACCAGAACCTACCGTACCAACAATACTAATTAACTATATCACGAAGTTGACCAGGGCATGTACGATAGCCTCTACCAGATCCTCCCTGCGCCACGTAGCTGACGGGGGCAAGTAACCAGGCTAACCACCAGATCCTCCCTGCATCACAAAACTTCGTCCAAACACTGACTCGCGTTCGACACGGGCAAGTATGGCGCCGACTACAGATACTGTCGCACACGACGCTGACGGGGGCAAGTACGAAGACCAACTACCAGATACCAAGGCCGTAATCACGAGACTTCGCCACTAAACTGAACGGGGCAAGTACGAAGGCTAACTACCAGATACCAAAGCCGAATCAGCCACGACCGGGGCAAGTACGAGAGCCAACTACCAGATACCAAAGCCGAATCAGTAAAACCTCATGGAGAGCTAGTCCATGGAATAATAATAATGGCCACATGCCCCCGGAATCCCTCATCGGTGTAGACATGTCCATGTGATAATAACAATGGAAGCATATCCGTGGAATCCTCCGTCACTGCCGGTACGTCCAAGTAAGTTCACAACAAGTCAGCCGGCCCTCCATCGAGAGACGCGGTGGTATAGAAATACAATACTTGCACAACAAAAGCTATCACAACTAGCATAGGCAAGCTCAACATACTTTTAGACTTTCATTAACATGTAAATTGATTCACCATTTATAAAAACTCAAGTACTCCCATTTTATGCCAACAATCCGGGTTTTAACCCTAAAGTACTACGTACATAAATTCTTTCAAAAAGATCCATTTCTTTTACAAAGGTCACACGATACCTGTAGTATCAAAATAGAGTAACTATCTTTTTAAGTAAACCAAAACAATTTCCATACTTTCTTTTTAAACCAAATCACTTCTCACTTTAAAGTCAAGTTACCATTTTAAATCCAATAATAAAACCATCCTTTTGTTTTCATAAAGTCGTTATAACTAACTTCCCATAAAGCTATTATAACACTTTATGTTTTAAACCAATTTAAGACAAAACCATGCCTTTCTTTTAAACCAAAACACTTCAAATTCTCAAGTCTCTTTTCTTTTAGAAATGAAGTTCTCATCGTGGAATTTAAGAAAAATCAATACTTGTTATTAATGATCTTATTAAAGCAGCCATGATCTAGGAAATGTAATACAATTTTGTCTTATCTTAGCTTCTATGCAGATGGAGGTTTCTACTGGTTTTAATAATAATTAATTAGTAAATACATTTTCCTTTATTAACGCTGCAGTGGTTTGTTCGATACTTATTCTCATTTCCGAAATCAATATAACTTATTCCTTTTAAAACCCAATTACCCATTTCTCATAAAAGCGGTTTCACAACTTTTTAACACAAACCAAGTCCTTAATATTTCACATCAAGTCATTTATAAGTCAAGTCTCTTATCTTTTAAAAACCTCAAACCATTTCTTTACCTACATAAAGTTGTTATAACAAACTTCCCATAAAGCCGTTATAACACTTTATGTTTTAAACCAACCAAATTGTTTAGCACACGTACGTCTACCGTACTACATAGTTCACTACAATCATGCTAGAAAAGATGGGAAGAGGTTCACATACCTCGCGACGATTATCGACAAAAAGCAAAAAGCTCCAAAGTACTGTAACCCTGCTAGCCTTTTCCACCCTTCAAGTAGAATACGCTACTCGTAGTACTTCCACCTCGATAAGCCCAAAATTATCCAAGATTAAAAAGTCGATCCTGAGCAACGTTTAGCTCCAACTCCTTACGCTTCAACCCACTCCAAGCAACCCTTAGAAGTTTCTAAACAACTTCTCTTAACACTTCAACCAACTATGAAGATTTTCCTAGGGTTTCATTTGCGACTATTGGAATAAAGTAGTATTTCCGGGCTCTTATGTTGGGATAACTTTGGAATACTACAAGGGATACTAGGCTAAGGTATTTGGAATTATACAACAACACTTTGAAGTATTTTTTCTACACAAAGGGGGAGTTGGACGAGAACACCTAAGGGGAGGGAGTATAATTTTTGCCTTGGAAACTCTCTAATGTGGATGAATAAAGTCTTGCAAACAAGGGGGTATTTATAGGCCAACCAATGGCTAGGATTAAAGCAAGTGTAAGGTGAGGATTGGGGACATGTGTGTGGGTAATCTACCAACCATATGTCCACCACAAAAATGGGACAAGTGGCTTGCCACTTGTCCCCACAAACCGCCCAAGTGCCATTTCTACCTGGCCATAGGCCACATGGGGGTGCCATGTGTCGCCCTCCTACTCGTCCAAAATATTTCATCTTCCGAAAATATCCGTAATGCCAAAAATCTCAAAAATAAAGTGGGCCCCACAAACCGTAAATTTCTCCCGTGGGCCCCACGTGACCAATTCCGGAAAATAAAATTCCATAATTCTCTAATATTCCAAAAAGTCCGAATACCAAATCTGAGAATCCAATTCCCATTAACGAACCTTTTTCCTTCACAAAATCTGGAAACTTTTCCGTCGAAAAATCACATCTTTCTTCCATTCCAAAATTACTGTCGTATTCTCGTACGTACGTCCTCACATACATACCCTGGAACTACGGGGTGTAACAATTCATTGATGACATCTTGGTTTATTCTTACTCAGAGCAGGAGCATGCAGAGCATTTGAGGACGGTGCTGAGAGTTCTCCAGGACCAGCGGTTGTATGTCAAGTTTTCGAAGTGTGAGTTTTGGTTGACTTCGGTGGTATTCTTAGGGCACATTATCGGGGCCGATGGTATTCGGGTGGATACGGCAAAGATCGAGGCAGTCAAGACTTGGCCTAGACCTACTACACCGACAGAGGTGCGCAGCTTTCTGGGCCTTGCAGGGTATTATCGGAGGTTCATGGAGAAGTTTGCTTCTATTTCTGTCACGACCCGTTCTGGGGCCCGTGACTGGTGCCTTACCCGGGCACCCAAGTAGTCATACATCAGAGTAATCAGCGGAATATAAAAACAAGACATGAAACAATATGAAATGAGAAACAGTTTATCTGAGGAAAAGTTGCCTTTCGGCATATATATATACATCAAGTCTGACAGTTACATCCCAGCTTTACAATAGGACTACAGACCTCTAAGGAAGTAAACAACTATGGCGGGACAGGGCCCCGCCATACCCTGAATGTACATAAATCTACAATGACAGGGAGATCATACCCAAAAGTCGAGCCTCCGGAAAAATGGAGCTCCTGACACCAGAGTAAAGATCCTAAGATTGAGGATCTGCACCGCTCCTTTACTGCGACATTTAACGCAGCCGGCCCAGGAGGTCGATAACAGTACCAAGTATGTGAAATCAGAAGCATGATATATATATACACATATATA
Source organism: Przewalskia tangutica (assembly GCA_029844215.1). Lineage (NCBI taxonomy): Eukaryota > Viridiplantae > Streptophyta > Magnoliopsida > Solanales > Solanaceae > Przewalskia > Przewalskia tangutica. The sequence continues at coordinate 39,123,194 of CM056720.1, read as the reverse complement.
AAACCTTAACATTTTATAAAACCAATTCACGAGTATGTATGAAAACAACCGAGTTAACTGCACATAGTGCCACATCACAAACAAGAGCAGTAATAGGTAAACTGTAACAGGTCTTTTCTAGGCCGCGAATGATCGAAGCAAGGCCAATTGCCCATAGTATCATTATGCATGCCTAATCCTGGACTCTCGCAGTTCGCCTAGGCCACCTAGGCCCGCATGAGGTATTCCCCGCATCGAGGGTAGCTACTCCTCGGCATCGTCCTGGACTCTCGTAGTCCGCATGGCCATATAGACCGCATGAGGTATCCCTCGCACACTAACCTGGAACTCTCGTAGTTCCGCATAGGTCCCCTGGACCCGCATGAGGCATCCCTCGCATCGGAGGGCAGCTTAACCCCCGGTATAACATGTCAAGAGGTGAGTGGTACAATACTAACATAACGGCTTATCGTTAAACAACATAAGCACAATAAGAATAACCTCTTTATACAAATGTTACAAGACACTAACACACGTAGCATCATAATATGTCTACTCATCAAACCATCTTACCATACTTTCCAGAAAACAATACAAGTCTTTCATAAACACATAAGTAAACCGTTCCTTTTATCTTTCTTAAGTCGTTATACCTAACTTCCCATAAAGCTAGTATAACTCTCAAACTTTTTGTTTTAAAAACCAAGTATTACTCTTCTTTAAAAAATGATTCATAATTCCTTTGAAATACTTCAAGGTTCTTATTATTTAGACTCAAGTCAAAAGACATCAGAGTAAAACCAAGTTCAGTTAACACACGACGCTCACCGTACTATTTATATATTTTAAAATATCATGCTCAAGAGGATAGGAAGAATCACATACCTCCTCGGCGAAATCCACCTGCCAAGTCGAATATGTCGCGCGCAGAGTATCAACCTATAATAGTCAAATACGTCTATCAACGTCTAGACTACTCTGTAGAATATTCTAAGCAGAGGGCTCTCTATTCTACGAAAAATTGGGCAGCACTTCCCTACCCGTCAAACTACACAAGTTCATCAGAATACACCCTATGTAAATGATTCAATTCTCTTCTTTTATATTCTTCAATGTAATTACAGTTCAATTCTCTTCTTTAATATCCTTCTATATCTTATACTCATTTCTATACTAATACAGTATGTAATCTCCAATTACAATAGAAGGATAAGATTATTTACCTCGATAAGCCCAAAATTATCCAAGTTTAAATGTCGATCCTGAACAACATTTAGCTCATATTCTGTACGCTCCAAGAAACCCTTAGAAGTTTCTACACAACTTCTACCTACTACTTCAACCAACAATGAAGATTATCCTAGGGTTTCTGTCACGACCCGACCTCAGGCCCGCGACTGGTGCCTTACCCCGGGCACCCTAGTGATACAACATCAGAGAAAATCAGCGGAAATAAAAACTTAAACAGGAAACAAGATACAACATAAGAAAACAGACTAACCGAAACGGTTGCCTTCTTGCATATATACAGAAAAATTGAACAGTTACGTCCTTTACAAACCCTGCCCACAACAAGATTTCATGCACTTAAGATTTTTACAACAACTATGACGGACAGTGGCTCTCCATACCCCGAATGTACAAAACCTACAAACTCAGTGGAAACATACCAAAAGATAAGCCTCCGAGAAAACGGAGCTTCCTAATACATCGAATCGTGATCCTAAGAACGAGGATCAACAACCGATGTACCTCTACCGCGGCATGAACGCAGCCCCGAAGGAGGTCGATAACATGTACCAAGTATGTGAAATCAAAATATCAGAAACGAAATCATAACGATCTAAATAAAATAGGAGACATGTATGATAACCAAACTACAGTTCACAACATAAAAGCAGTCATGTCAAAGCAGGGACTCACGCCCTCAAAGTCATCACTCAAATATAACCAAGGGTCTCACGCCCACAATATCAATCATGCCCGCATCATGGCCACATGCCCCTAATTCTCCTGCTGTAGACATGTCCGTGATGCACAATAAAGATACCTGGGTAATCACCTCGCCGCATGGCCACATGCCCCCAAAATTCTTCATCGGTGCAGACATGTCCATGTAACAACAATAACAATATATCGGGTAATCAACCCTGCCGCATGGCCACATGCCCCCGGAATTCTTCATCGGTGCAGACATGTCCATGTAACAATAATAACAATATATCGGGTAATCAACCCTGCCGCATGGCCACATGCCCCCGGAATTCTGCATCGGTGCAGACATGTCCATGTAACAACAATAACAATATACCGGGTGATTAACCCGCCGCATGGCCGCATGCCCCCGGAATTCTTCATCGGTGCAGACATGTCCATGTAACAACGATAACAATATACCGGGTGATTAACCCGCCGCATGGCCGCATGCCCCCGGAATTCTTCATCTGCGGACATGTCCATGTAACAACGATAACAATATACCGTGATTAACCGCCGCGTGGCCGCATGCCCTAATTCTTCATCGGCGCATATGTCCATGTAACAACAATAACAATATACCGGCCCTCCATCGAGAGACGCGGTAGCATAGGAATACAACTTTTACACAACAAGGCTATCACAAGCAAGCACAAGCAAATTACCATACTTCAATTCTCTTACAAATATCCATTCTTTCACAAGAAGTCACCTGATACCAACACTCGTAGTATCCAAAACAGAGTAACTATTATTTTAAGTAAACCAAAATAATTTCCCTTTTTAAAGACAAGTAACAACATTCTTTTTCCAAAAGTTCAAGTTTGCCTAATTTCAAATACTCAAGTCTCTTATTTTCGAAAGGTTTCGTAGTTCATAGTCTTAATCACTTAATAACATAATTCTCTTTTAAAATAATTTGTGTAACATATGTCTTATGTGTGAGTAGGTTATTCTTGTTTATATCAATCTTATTAATGTTATACCCCGTATTTCCAGAGTATGTACGTAAGGGCATACGTACAAAAGTTTAGCCTCAAGATAGGCACTATGGGCGAAATTTGGGCACAACTCACGAAACGAATGGTTTTCCGACGAAACGTTTTCCAAAACTTGCGTAGGGAAAATTACGGCTATGTCATTTATAATTTTTGCGGATTTTTCCGAGAGATAAAACATTTTGGACCAACGAGAGGGTGACACTTGTCACCCTCAAGTGGACGGCAAAGGGGGGCGGAACCTTGGACGATTGGCATGATTTTGTGGCCTAAAACTTGGGTCAATGTTTGTGAGGGATTTGTGGAGTAGGATAGGGTGCACTTGTGCAAATCTCCACCTTACATTTTCCTACCACTTGGCTTCATCTTGGCCCTTGAAAGCCCTATAAATACCCCCCTTGAGTTGATGAATTCTTCATCCACAAATCAACTTTCCAAGTCTTAAAATCCTCCCCCTTCTAGTTGTAGTTTTCGTCCAAGCCATCTCCCCCCCCCCCCCCTCTTAGTGAGCTTAGCCGAAACACCCCTCTTCCCCCCTCTTCCTAGTAGTCTCGGCTAAAGCCCTCCCCCCTTGGTAGAAAATACTCTTCAAGTATTGTTACTATCCTCAATATACCTTAGCCAATCCCTTGTAGTATTTCCAAAGTTATCTCTATACTTAGAGTCCGGAAATTACTACTAAACTTCCTTTAGCCACTAAACGAAACACTAGGAGAAACTTCATTGTTGGTTGAAGTTGTAAGTAGAAGTTGTGTAGCAACTTCTAAGGGTTTCTTGGAGCGGACTGGAGCATACAGATTAGGAGCTAAACCTTGCTCAGGATCGACATTTAACTTGGATAATTTTGGGCTTATCGAGGTAAATACTCTTGTCCTTCTATTGTAATTGGATATTACATATAAGAATAGTTAAGACTTGAGTATATGATTTAGAAGGATATTAAAGAATAGAATTGAACTGAAATCACAGTAGAAGGATATAACAGAAGAATTGAACTGTACTTACATAGGACTGTATTTACAGTAGACTTGTGTAACTTGACGGGTAGGGAAGTGCTGCCCAATTTTCCGTAGAATAAAGAACCCTCTGCTTAGATTATCCTACAGAGTAGTCTAGACGTTGATAGACGTATTTGACTATTATAGGTTGATACTCTGCGCGCGACATATTCGACTTGGCAGGTGGATTTCGCCGAGAAGGTATGTGATTCTTCCTATACCCTTGAGCATGATATTTTAAAGTATATATATAGTACGGTAGACGTACGTGTGTTAACTGAACATGGTTTTACTTGAGTCTAATAATAAGAATCTTGAAGTATTTCAAAAGAATTAAGAATCGTTTTTGAAAGAAGAGTAATACTTGGTTTTAAAAGCTTAAGAGTTATACCAGCTTTATGGGGAGTTAGGTATAACGACTTAAGAATGATAAAAGGAACAGTTTACTTATTTGTTTATGAAAGTCTTGTATTGATTTCTGAAAAGTATAGTAAGATGCTTTGATAAGTAACCATGTTATGATGCTACGTGTGTTAGTGTCTTGTGTTGTTGTGTAAGGGGGTTATTCTTGTTGTGCTTACGTTGTTAAACGTTAAGACCGTTGTACTGTTATTATATCACATACCCCCTTGACTTGTTATACCGAGGGCTTGCCACCCTTGATGCGGGTCTATACGGCCTATGCGGTCTGTGTGACTATGCGGAGCTGCGGGAGTTCCAGGATTGATCATTCCGGGTGTATTATCCCGATGCGAGGAGTGCCTTATGCGGTCTGTGTGACTATGCGGTCTATGTGACTATGCGCGATCGCGGAGTCCGTGAGGGTACCGGCTAGCTACCCCGTCGCGTCTATACGGCCTATCATGCGGTCTATGTGTGACCTATGCGGCCGCGGAAGTCGAGATTAGGCACGCATAATGATACTATGGGCAATTGGCCTTGCTTCGATCATTAGCGCCTAGAAAAGACTCACATAAGATATCTATTTTTGCTCTTGTTTATGTTGTGGCACTATGTGCCGTTTAACTGCTTGTATTTACAAATGGTTTTAGACACTTGATTTCATTTCAAGATTTTACGCTTCACATACTTAGTACTGTTAGATCGACTCCTTCGGGGCCGCTCATGCCGCAGTAAGGAAAGCAGGTGCTAGATCCACATCCTTAGGATCTCTACTTTGGTGTCAGGAGCTTCATCTTCTCCGGAGGCTCGACTTTTGGTATGGTTCTCCCTGTGTTGTAGATATATGTACATTCAGGGTATGGCGGGGCCCTGTCACGCCATAGTTGTCTTCTTCCTTAGAGGTCTGTAGTGCTATTGTACAGTTGGGATGTAACTGCCAAACTTTGATATATATATATATGCCGAAAGGCGACGTTTTCTTAGATAAACTGTTTTCTTTTCATATTGATTCATGTCTTGTTTTTATATTCCGCTGATTACTCTGATGTATGACTACTTGGGTGCCCGGGTAAGGCACCAGTCACGGGCCCCGGAACGGGTCGTGACAATTAAAGCAGCCATGATGTAGAAAATGTAATACAATTTTGTCTTATCTTAGCTTCTATGCAGATGGAGATTTCTACTGGTTTTTAATAATAATTACTTAGTCAATACATTTTCCTTTATTAACGCTGCAGTGGTTTGTTCGATACTTGTTCTCATTTCCGAAATCAATATAACATTATTCCTTTTAAAACCCAATTGCCCATTTCTCATTAAAGCGGTTTCACAACTTTTTAACACAACCCAATCCCTTATTATTTCACATCAAGTCTTTTATCTTTTAAAAACCACAAACCATTTCTTTGCCCACATAAATTTGTTATAACAAACTTCCCATAAAGCCGTTATAACACTTTATGTTTTAAATCAACCAAATTCATTTAACACATGTACGTCTACCGTACTACATAGTTCACAACATATCATGCTAGAAAAGATAGGAAGAGGTTGACATACCTCGCGACGATTATCGACAATTAGCAAAATGCTTCAAGTACTACAACCTTGCTAGCCTTTTCCACCCTTCAAGTAGTATACGCTACTCGTAGTACTTCCACCTATAATGGCCATAAAACGCCTATTAACTTCTAGTTCTCTTCGTAGAATATTTCTACGGAAAATTCGGCAGACCTCCCCGCTATCAAATAAATCTCCTCCCCTAGCAAGGCGCGCTACCTGGCCAACACCTCCCAGGGTATTCCACGTCTCACCGGACGTGTTCAATTCTACTTCACAGGAATACTACAAGTCTACTGTAAATACAGTTCAATTCTTATCCAAATTCATTCTACATATAGTATACTCAACTATACATTACTAAAACATGTAATATCCAATTACAATAGGGGGACAAAGATAATTACCTCGACAAGCCCAAAATTATCCAAGATAATATGTCGATCCTGAGCAACGTTTAGCTCCTAATCATTACGCTCCAACCCGCTCCAAGCAACCCTTAGAAGTTTCTAAACAACATTTTTTAACACTTCAACTCTAAAAAGTGAAGAACACTTAGGCTCTAAGTGTGGCAATCTCTCGGCCAAGGGGGTACTTTAGGGGCTAGGGTGTGAAATCTTTTCTAACTTTTGGTTAATAATCTTCCTAATACACTAAGGAAGAACACTTAAGAGTAAGAATGTTTGGACAAAGTTTGGTTAAGGGAGAGGGGTGTTGGACGAGAACAACAAGGAAGGGGGAGGGAGTATTTCAAGTCTTGAAACTCTCAAGTGTGGGATGAAGAAGTCCTGCTATCAAGGGGGGTATTTATAGGACACTCAAGGGCCAAGATTAAAACATGTGTAAGGTGTAGATTTGGTTGCTTGTACAAGTGAAGTCTTCCACCAAGTATCCACCACAACTTTGGGACATATGTCCACCACAACATTGGGACATATGTCCCCCACAACAATGAGCCATGTGGCTAGCCACTTGCTCCTTCAAAAACCGTCCAAGCCTCCCCCACAAGCCCACAAAAAACGTTTTTACCTACTCCCACTATCCCAAAAATTATCTTCCAAGACTTTGACTAATTGACTTGTCCACTAGCCCACAATTTCGCCCAAACATGCCACCTAAGGGTGACACATGTCGCCCTCCTATTGGTCCAAAATATTTCATCTCTAAAAACTGTAATTCCCAAAAAACCGAAAATAAAGTGGGCCCCACAAACCGTAAATTCCTCCCGTGGCCCTACGTGACCAATTCCGAAATATAATTCCTAATTCTCAATTATTCCAAAAAGTCCGAACATCAAACTGGGAATCCAATTCCCATTAACGAACCTTTCTCACAAAACCCTAAACTTTTCCGCGAAAAATCACACCTTTCTTTCTTTCCAATATTATCGTCAGATTCTCGCACGCATGTCCTCACATACATACCTCGAACTACGGTGTAACATTCTTCACTTTAGAAACATTCGTCCCGAATGTTCCTTCTAAGTCTCCAAACGCATACGCGCTGTAGATAGTCTTCACTACTATACTTACGAAACCAACTATGCCCCATATTGCCATAATAAAATCATACGCTACAAACCAAAATCCAAGCCAACGAGGAATCACCTCGAAGGTGTAAAACAACACCAACTCTCGCTCGGTCCAAAGGATACTCGCCGCACATTCACTTCACAAAAAGATCACTTCTATCTCTCAAAGATATGTTCACTTCTTTCCTTACTGTCGTACTCTTCTCGAACACTCGAACTCTTACTAGTACATCGCACCATACTACCATCACTTCAAGATTCAAAATCTTTGGAGTCACTACCTCCAAACTTGGTCATCTTACTAGCCTCAAATTCCTTTAAGGCCATTCCCGGTCTTCATGGTCCGATTCTGGTCGAACATATCCACGAACTCATACGATGGTTACCTAAAACCTGGACCTAGCACCCTCGTGACCCCATCACCTGGAGGGACCACCTCGAGCTGACCCCACCTCATGCCGGGCTACGGGTTGACCCGCGAATGGTCCTCAACCTGACCCATAATCGCGCCAAACTCTTGTTCCCCGATACAGAACAATCTTACTAATTCACGTCATGAAAGCTACCACTTCCATCTCACACTACCCATGGACTTATCACACTAATTCACCCTATGCATATAATGCACTCCGACAAGGATCATTTGCAAAATCCTTTACTCAAGACGGCCTTACATCTAAGGTCTCAACGTGAAATATTCTAAGGTTCACACTTTCCATGTCCCCATACTTATCCTATCAACTAACCATGTTGTCTAGATCACAATTTTACACAATGCTATCCAAACATAACACTCAACATAAAATCATCATATCACGCATACAAATCTCTAGAGGGTTAAGGATATACTTGTAACTACCGCTTTACTCTAATCACAGTCCTGCCCTGCAGGGCGCATAGCTAGTGAAGGTGATGAACCAGCCAATGATCCTCGGCGTCGAGTCGTAACATCCGTGCTACCCTCGGCGGACAGCTCGCAAAATGGCCCCTCGACGGCCGCAAATATAATGAGCTCCTCGGCAAGACGACACTCCCAAAATGGGGTCTACCACATTGACCGCACCGAGGTCGGTGGCTTCATCCGCCAAGACTCCAACTCCCGAAACTCAACCTTGAGCCCCGACCGCCTCGAATATCCCGAAGCCAAGATCGCGGAGGACCACTCAGATCGGGCGGAGGCGCATAACTAGTTCGCCGAGGCGGTCCGCCTCGAAAGTCGCCAAAAGACTCGCTGCTCGCCTCTTCGCTGATCCCGGCCATTCCGTCGACCTCTCTCGCTCACACCAAGTGCATAAGCTCGCATGCGGAAATGTCCATGCCGGTGAAGAGCTACACCCGAGCAAGCCTCGCCAAGTAGTCATCGAGCCCCGTAACGTGGTGGTGCACTCGCCCTCCATGTCGGATACTAACGCGGGACGCGTCTGAGCTAGTGAGTCAAACTCCACATTGTACTCCCGAACCGCACGCCTCTCGCCTCAAAGATCATAAATCTGTCCCGCGTTCTCCTCATCCGCGGAGGCAAGAAGTGAGTGAGGAATGCCTCAGAACTCGCCCCATACCGCTGGAAGTGCATGCTCTCCCGGGACGGCTCCACGAATCAAACCACGATCGCAGATCACGCAGCCGATGCGAACCTAAGACCACCAACTCGGTCTCCAAGCCTTGATCACTCGCGATCCGCCAGAATCGCTTGATGAACTCTCGCGATCATCCTCAGGACTCGACCTGTAGAACTCTGGCGGGATGCAACTCAGAAAATCCCGTAGCCTCAAACTATCCGATCTCGGGTGAACCACGGTGCTCTTTGAACCGCTGCGTCCCTATCCTCATGTTCCGCCACACCCGCCAATAATCGGGCCATCTCCTTGTAACCCATCTCTCTCGCCTCCAGTTGTGGATGGAGGCTCGTGTACTGCGGGTCTCGTGAGCCATCGCCGCTCTACTCGCAGCCTCCTTCGCCGCTTGCCTTCTGGGCCCTGATTGCCTTGCGTGGAGGCATAACTGGTAAAAACAAAATACGTCAGAGGGGTCCAACTTATAACACAGCTCTAAGGCACGATCTTAGAGTGAGAAGAATGGAAACCAATCCTAAATGTCATGCAGCCTCCTGATTATAGATGTGGTGCACAACACACCGATAATCAAGACTCTCCTAGACACTGTCAGACACTTTCCGAGGACTAATCGCTCACGATACCACTTTTTCACGACCGACCGGGATCGCGATCGTGCCTTACCGGGCACCCTAGTGATACAACATCAGAGAAAATCAGCGGAAATAAAAACTTAAACAGGAAACAAGATACAACATAAGAAAACAGGTTAACCGAAATGGTTGCCTTCTTGCATATATACGGAAATTTGAACAGTTACATCCTTTACAAACCCTGCCCACAACAAAGATTTACATGCACTTAATATTTTTACAACAACTATGACGGACAGGCTCGCCATACCCCTGAATGTACAAAAACCTACAAACTCAGGGAAACATACCAAAAGATAAGCCTCCGGAGAAAACGGAGCTTCCCAATACGCTGAACTGTGATCCTAAGAACGAGGATCAACAACCGATGTACCTCTACCTGCGGCATGAACGCAGCCCCCCGAAGGAGGTCGATAACAGTACCAAGTATGTGAAATCGAAAATATCAGAACGAAATCATAACAATCTAAATAAAACAGGAGACATGTATGATAACCAAACTACAGTTCACAACATAAAAGCAGTCATGTCAAAGCAGGGACTCACGCCCTCAAAGTCATCACTCAAATATAACCAAGGGTCTCACGCCCACAATATCAATCATGCCCGCATCATGGCCACATGCCCCCGGAATTCTCCTGCGTGTAGACATGTCCAGGATGCACATAAGATACCTGGTAATCAACCCCGCCGTAGCCACATGCCCCGTGAATTCTTCATCGGTGCGTACATGTCCATGTAACAACAATAACAATATATCGTAATCAACCCAACGCACGCCACATGCCCTAATTCTTCATCGCGCGCATATGTCCATGTAACAACAATAACAATATATCGTAATCAACCTCGCCAGATGGCCACATGCCCCCGGAATTCTTCATCGGTGCAGACATGTCCATGTAACAACAATAACAATATACCGGGTGATTAACCCGCCGCATGGTCGCATGCCCCCGGAATTCTTCATCGGTGCAGACATGTCCATGTAACAATGATAACAATATACCGGGTGATTAACCCGCCACATGGCCGCATGCTCTCGAAATTCTTCATCGGTGCAGACATGTCCATGTAACAACGATAACAATATACCGGGTGATTAACCCGCCGCATGGCCGCATGCCCCCGGAATTCTTCATCGGTGCAGACATGCCCATGTAACAACAATAACAATATACCGGCCCTCCATCGAGAGACGCGGTAGCATAGGAATATAACTTTTACACAACAAGGCTATCACAAGCAAGCACAAGCAAATTACCATACTTCAATTCTCTTACAAACATCCATTCTTTCACAAGAAGTCACCTGATACCAACACTCGTAGTATCCAAAACAGAGTAACTATTATTTTAAGTAAACCAAAATAATTTCCCTTTTTAAAGACAAGTAACAACATTCTTTTTCCAAAAGATCAAGTTTGCCTAATTTCAAATACTCAAGTCTCTTATTTTCGAAAGGTTTCGTAGTTCATAGTCTTAATCACTTAATAACATAATTCTCTTTTAAAATAATTTGAGTAACATATGCCTTATGTGTGAGTAGGTTATTCTTGTTTATATCAATCTTATTAAAGCAGTCATGATCTAGAAAATGTAATACAATTTTGTCTTATCTTAGCTTCTATGCAGATGGAGGTTTCTACTGGTTTTTAATAATAATTACTTAGTCAATACATTTTCCTTTATTAACGCTGCAGTGGTTTGTTCGATACTTGTTCTCATTTCCGAAATCAATATAACATTATTCCTTTTAAAAACCAATTGCCCATTTCTCATTAAAGCGGTTTCACAACTTTTTAACACACCCCAATCCCTTATTATTTCGCATCAAGTCTTTTATCTTTTAAAAACCACAAACCATTTATTTGCCCACATAAAGTTGTTATAACAAACTTCCCATAAAGCCGTTATAACACTTTATGTTTTAAATCAACCAAATTCATTTAACACATGTACGTCTACCGTACTACATAGTTCACAACATATCATGCTAGAAAAGATAGGAAGAGGTTCACATACCTCGCGACGATTATCGACAATTAGCAAAATGCTCCAAGTACTACAACCTTGCTAGCCTTTTCCACCATTCAAGTAGTATACGCTACTCGTAGTACTTCCACCTATAATGGCCATAAAACGCCTATTAACTTCTAGTTCTCTTCGTAGAATATTTCTACGGAAAATTCGCAACACCTCCCCGCTATCACATAAATCTCCTCCTATCAAGGCCCGCTACTGTGCCAACAACTCCCAGGGATTACACGCCTAACCTGACGTGTTCAATTCTACTTCACAGAATACTACAAGTCTCATCAGAATACAAATCAATGTAAATACAGTTCAATTCTTATCCAAATTCATTCTACATATAGTATACTCAACTATACATTACTACAACATGTAATATCCAATTACAATAGGGGGACAAAGATAATTACCTCGACAAGCCCAAAATTATCCAAGATAATATGTCGATCCTGAGCAACGTTTAGCTCCAACCCGCTCCAAGCAACCCTTAGAAGTTTCTAAACAACTTCTTTTAACACTTCAACTCTAAAAAGTGAAGAACACTTAGGCTCTAAGTGTGGCAATCTCTCGGCCAAGGGGGTACTTTAGGGGCTAGGGTGTGAAATTTTTTCTAACTTTTGGTTAATAATCTTCCTAATACACTAAGGAAGAACACTTAAGAGTCTAAGAATTTTTGGACAAAGTTTGGTTAAGGGAGATGGGTGTTGGACGAGAACAACAAGGAGGGGGCAGAGAGTATTTCAAGTCTTGAAACTCTCAAGTGTGGGATGAATAAGTCTTGCTATCAAGGGGGGTATTTATAGAACACTCAAGGGCTAAGATTAAAACATGTGTAAGGTGTAGATTTGGTTGCTTGTACAAGTGAAGTCTTCCACCAAGTGTCCACCACAACTTTTGGACATATGTCCACCACAACATTGGGACATATGTCCCCCACAACAATGAGCCATGTGGCTAGCCACTTGCTCCTTCAAAAACCGTCCAAGCCTCCCCCACAAGCCCACAAAAAACGTTTTTACCTACTCCCACTATCCCAAAAATTATCTTCCAAGACTTTGACTAATTGACTTGTCCACTAGCCCACAATTTCGCCCAAACATGCCACCTAAGGGTAACACATGTCGCCCTCCTATTGGTCCAAAATATTTCATCTCTCGGAAAAATCCGTAATTCCCAAAAAAAAAACCGAAAATAAAGTGGGCCCCACAAACCGTAAATTCCTCCCGTGGGCCCTACGTGACCAATTCCGGAAATATAATTCCATAATTCTCAATTATTCCAAAAAGTCCGAACATCAAATCTGGGAATCCGATTCCCATTAACGAACCTTTCCTCACAAAACCCGGAAACTTTTCCGTCGAAAAATCACACCTTTCTTTCTTTCCAATATTACTGTCGTATTTTCGTACGTATGTCCTCACATACATACCCTGGAATTACAGGGTGTAACAGTTTCGTTTTGTGACTAATGGATATAAAGTAGTATTTCTGGGCTTTTAGTATAGAGGTAACTTGGAATACTACAAGGTATTTGGGAATAGTAACAATACTTTGGAGAGATTTTCTACCATGTGTGCTTGACGAGACACAAGGAAGGGGGGGGGGGGAAGAGCTTGGACGAAAAGCTCACAAAGGGAGAAGGGAGTTTTCAGACTTGGAAAATATTTTTGTGGATGAAGAATTCTTGCAACTTAGGGGGGTATTTATAGGACCTTCAAAGGCCAAGATTAAAGCAAGTGGATGGTGGAGATTTGGACATGTGCTACCTTATCCATCTAGTCCATAAATATCTAGCAAACATTGACCAAATGTTTAAGGCCTTTTACATGGCAAAAACGTGCCAACAATTCCCTCTACCAACCGTCCACTTGAGGGTGACACATGTCGCCCTCTCGTTGGTCCAAAATATTTCATCTCTCGGAAAAAATCCAAAATAAATAAATTCTTGAAAACGCAAAATTCCCTTACAAGGTTCGGAAAATTTTCCGTCGGAAAAACAATTCTTTTCGTAGGAAGCTTCACAATTTCGTCCCTAACATAATTCGGGCTTACACAATTGTACGTACGTCCTCACATACATACTCTGGAAATACGGGGTATAACATTCTCCCCTCCTTAGAAACATTCGTCCCGAATGTTCCTTCTCAGGACAGGTTACGATATAGTTCCGTACAACATAAAAAATTTGCAAATGCCACACATGGCCACAATACAACACTTAAGTACATATGAAAATTAAAATCAAGTAGGAAAGTAAGTTACCTGGAGGTGTGGGGAATAAGTGAGGATACTTCTGCCTCATGTCCTCCTCTGCTTCCCACGTCATCTCCTCTCTGTGCTCGTTCCGCCATAAGACCTTGACGGAAGCCACATCCTTCGTCCGCAGACGCCTAACCTGACGATCAAGTATCGCTATGGGAATCTCCTCATACGATAACCCCTCGGTCACCTGGACGTCGTCAAGCGGGTGCACTCTAGATGGATCCCCGATACATCTCCTCAGCATAGAAACATGGAAAACCGGATGCACTGCCTCCAGATCGGACGGCAGATCCAACTCGTAGGCAACCTTGCCTACCCTGCGGACAATCTGATAAGGCCCAATGTACCTTGGGCTGAGCTTTCCTGCCAAATCTCATCACACCCTTCATGGGTGACACCTTCAGGAAAACTCAATCATCAACCTCAAACTCCAGATGCCGACGATGATGATGCGATACGACTTGCCGACTCGAAAGTCAATAGCCGCTCCCGATAAGCTTCACCTTATCCATCGCCACAACTGTGTCCGTCCTACTAATCGCACTCGCCCACATCAAACCAGCCTATCGGCGATCTGCACTTCCTCCTATACAAGGCCTCATAAGGCGCCATCTGAATACTGGAGTGGTAGTTATTATTATACGCAAACTCAACTAGAGGCAAATGATCCTCCCAGCTACCCCTGAAGTCAATAACACATGCTCGTAGCATATCCTCAAGAGTCTGGATAGTACGCTCTGCCTGTCCGTCTGTCTGAGGATGGAATGCAGTACTGAGGCTCACCTGCGTCCCCAATCCCTTCTGGAAAGACCTCCAGAGTTAGCTGTAAACTGGGCTCCTCTGTCTGATATGATAGAAATAGGGACCCCATGCAGTCTCACGACCTCTCGGATGTAAAGTCTGGCATAATCCTCACCAAAAGTCATCCCGATCGGAAGAAAGTGGGCTGATTTCACACTGGCCGACGATAACCCGGATAGAATCATGCTTCCTCTGAGTGCGAGGTAATCCTGTGATAAAGTCCATGTTGATCACCTCCCACTTCCAGGTCGGGATCTCTATCGTCTGCAATAATCCACCAGGCCTCTGGTGCTCTACCTTCACCTGCTGACAACACGGGCACTGAGCCACAAACTCTACAACGTCCCTCTTCAAGCCATCCCACCAATACACAGATCTGAGGTCGTGGTACATCTTGGTCGACCCCGGATGGATAGAGTAACGTGCGCTGTGTGCTTCCCCTAGAACCCATCTTTGGAAGTCCCGCAATATCCGGAACACACAACTCGCCTCAAACCTTAGCACCCTATCGGTGCTACCTCAAGAGACCCTTCCTCACGAAGAGCCGATTACCGCATCGTGTCAAAACCGGATCCTCAAATCATGTTTTTCACCTCCTCGACGATGGAAGACTTGGCAACCTCTCGAACTCGAACCCCACTGCTATCAGAACCAATCAATCGGACTCCAAGGCTCGCTAGGTGATGCAACTCGCGGACCATGCCCTCCTTTCGGGTCATGCGTCGATAGACTCCCCATCGACCTACGACTAAGGGCATCTGCCACAACATTGGCCTTCCCTGGGTGGTACAGGATATCGACATCATAATCCTTGAGTAACTCTAACCACCGTCGCTGTCGTAAGTTCAGCTCCCTCTGGCTGAAGATATACTGGAGGCTCTTGTGGTCTGTGTAAATATCCACATGAACTCCATACAAATAGTGCCTCCAGATCTTCAAGGTGTGAATCACCGCTGCCAACTCCAAATCATGGGTGGGGTAGTTCCTCTCATGCTTCTTAAGCTATCTGGATGCGTACGCTATAACCTTGCCCTGCTGCATCAATACACATCCAAGCCCGATGTCTGACGCATCACAATACACCACATAACCGTTAAGACCCTCAGGAAGAGTAAGAATCGCGGCCGCCACTCTCCTTCAAGAATCGAAACCACGCTCACAAGAATCACCCATCAAACTTAGCTCCTTCGAAGTCGGCTTGGTCAAAGGTGCCAAATAAGCAAACTTCTCCACGAACCTCGATAGTAACTCGCAAGGCCCGTAAAATCGCGCACTGCCGAGTAGTAGGTCTAGGCCAAGTCCTGACTGCCTCGATCTTGGCCGTATCCACCCGAATACCATCATCCCCAACAATATGCCCAAGAAAAGCCACCGAAGTAAACCAAAACTCACATTTGGAAAACTTGGCGTATAACTGCTGGTCCTGGAGAACTCTCAGCACAGTCCTCAAATGCTCGCGTGCTCCGCCTGGCGGAATAAACCAAGATGTCATCAATGAATACTATCACAAACGTATCCAAAATGGCTTGAACACTCGGTTCATCAAATCCATAAAACCGCCGAGCATTGGTCAAACCGAAAGACATAACCTGAACTCATAGTGCCCGCACGGTCCGAATGCGATCTAGGGACATCCGCCTCTAACTCGCACTGATGATAGCCCGATCGCAGATCAATCTTGAGAAACATCTCGCACTCGCAAATCGGTCGAACAAATCATCAATCTCAGGAAGGGTATTCGTTTAATAGTCACCTTGTTCACCGCCTGTAATCAACACATGCGCGGCCCCGCCCTTCTTCTTCACGAACAATACGGCTTCCCTGGGGAGAAACACTAGGTCCGATGAAGCCTTCTCCAAAGAAATCTCTCACCTGGTCCTTCAACTCTCTCAACTCGGCAGTGCCATTCTCAGATGGCGGAATGGAAATAGCCGAGTGTCCGCAAAGACATCGATACAAAACTCTATCTCCTCTCGGGAGAGATACCCGAGGTCATCCGAAACACATCCGGGAACTCTCGACTCTCGAATCGATCAAAATCTGGTACCGCACCTCGAGATCAAACACCCGAATGAGATGGTAGATATACCCTTCTCGCACCATCTTCCTAGCCTTGAGGTAGGAAATAAACCTACCCTCTACGATACTGATGTTCCTCCCACTCAATAACCGGCCTCTCAGAAATCGAACCGCACCTCTCTCCTCGCAGCTACATTGGCGTAGCAAGAAGCTAGCCAATCCATACCCATGATCACATCGAATCGGTCATATCCAACTCTATCAAGTCGGCCAGTGGTCCGACGATCGCATAAAGTCACTGGCAAGCCCTATATACCCGCCGAGCTACCACCGAATCACCCATCGCGTAGCTATCTCAAAAGTGCGGTCTATGGACTCGTGCTCTATCCCTATCCTACTAGAAACAAGGGAGATATATAGACAGGTAGAACCCGGATCTATCAAGGCATACACGCCACAAAGATGAAATCGATAAAGTACCCGTGGCGACATCAGCGACGCTTGGTCCCGCCACCGACAGCATAAATGCGGTTCGAGGACCGCTAGAATCGGGACCAGCGCCACGACCTGCCGCGACTGCTGGTCCATGAGTACCCGCCCGGCGAGTAATCGTAGGGATGAAGACCGGCAAGAAAGACTCGTAGTGACCCTACCATCTGCGCCGCCTTAGTCGGACGATCCTCGCAAAGTGACCTGGGCGCAAGTGAAACAAACTCCGTAGCGCATTCACAACTCCCATAATGGAATCTACCACATCGGACACACTGAGAGGACTTCGATCGATTAGCACCCTCGCTACTCGAAGTCCAAGTCCCGGGACCCAGTCCGCCTCGAATACCCCAGGCCGCCCCCAAGACGGTGTAGGAGTGCTCTGAGCTGGCTGTGGTGCACATCTAGACTGCTGCTGAGGCTATCCACCCTGAGAGCTACCAAAAGATCCCGTCGTCCTAGCCTTCTTCTGCTGATATCCGCCGACCCTGCCGCCTCTACGCCTCGCACCTGCGTACGAGCACGAATGTGGGCAATGTCCATGCCTGGTTGAAGAGCCACACCCGAGCAAGACTCTGCCAAATAGTCATCTAGTCCCGTAACGTAGCGGTGCACTCGGTCCTCCATATCTACTACTAATGCAGGGACATATCGAGCCAACGAATCAAACTCAACGTTGTACTCCCGATCAGGCGCTTCTCTCGCCAAAGATCAAAAATCTGGCCGTGCTTTCTCATCTGTGGCGTCAAGAAATGAGTGAGAAATGCCTCCGAGAACTCGTCTCATATTACTGGAGGCGCATGCTCTCCCCGGGATAGCTCCCACGAATCAAACCAATCGAATGCGGTATCACGCAGCCGATGCGAACCGAAGATCACGGACTCGGTCCTCAAGCCTTGATGACTCGTGATGATCCGTCAGAGTCGGATGAACTCGCGGATCATCCTCGTGCCTCGACCCGTAGAACTCGCGCGGCTACAACTCGTAAAATACCGTAGCCTCAAACTATCCGACCTCGGGTGAACCACGCATCGCTGAGCTGGAATCGCCAGATCCACCTATCTCATGTTCGCCACAACTCGCAAGAATCGGGCCATCTCTCTCAGAACCCATCTCTCTCGCCTTTGGGGACCGGAGGTGCAGTCGTGGTCTCATCACCATCGCTGCGCTCTAAACCTCGCTGGGCCGGGCGCGTGGAACTCGCCGTCGAGGTATCACTCGGTATGATCGCGTGCCTAGGCCCTCGTGGCCCTCTGTGTCCTACTAGCAGCTCCCTCGGCTGCCTTGCCCTTCTGGGCGCGGGTTGCCTTGCGTGGAGGCATAACTGATACAGAAAAGGAATACGTTAGATGGGTCCAACTTATAACACAACTCTAAGGCACGATCTCAGAGTGAGAAGAATGGAAACCAATCCTAAATATCCTATAGCCTCCTGATTATTGGTGTGGTGCACAACACACCGATAATCAAGACTCTACTAGATACAGTTTGTAGACACTTTCCGAGGATTAACTGCTCTGATACCACTTTTGTCACGACCCGTTCTGGGGCCCGTGACTGGTGCCTTACCCGGGAACCCAAGTAGTCATACATCAGAGAAATCAGCGGAATATAAAAACAAGACATGAAACAATATGAAATGAGAAACAGTTTATCTGAGGAAAAGTTGTCTTTCGGCATATATATATACATCAAGTATGACAGTTACATCCCAGCTTTACAATAGGACTACAAACCTCTAAGGAAGTAAACAACTATGGCGGGACAGGGCCCCGCCATACCCTGAATGTACATAAATCTACAATGACAGGGAGATCATACCCAAAAGTCGAGCCTCCGGAAAAATGGAGCTCCTGACACCAGAGTAAAGATCCTAAGACTGAGGATCTGCTACCTGCTTCCCTTTACCTGCGGCTTGAACGCAGCCCCCCAAGGAGGTCAGTACAACAGGTACCAAGTATGTGAAACTGTAAATTACAGATATATATACACATATATAAAACCTTAACATTTTATAAAACCAATTCACGAGTATGTATGAGAACAACCGAGTTAACTGCACATAGTGCCACATCACAAACAAGAGCAGTAATAGGTAAACTGTAACAGGTCTTTTCTAGGCCGCGAATGATCGAAGCAAGGCCAATTGCCCATAGTATCATTATGCATGCCTAATCCTGGACTCCCGCAGTCCGCCTAGGCCACCTAGGCCCGCATGAGGTATTCCCCGCATTGAGGGTAGCTACTCCTCGGCATCGTCCTGGACTCTCGTAGTCCGCAAGGCCATATAGACCGCATGAGGTATCCCTCGCACACTAACCTGGAACTCTCGTAGTTCCGCATAGGTCCCCTGGACCCGCATGAGGCATCCCTCGCATCGTAGGGCAGCTTAACCCCCGGTATAACATGTCAAGAGGTGAGTGGTACAATACTAACATAACGGCTTATCGTTAAACAACATAAGCACAATAAGAATAACCTCTTTATACAAACGTTACAAGACACTAACACACGTAACATCATAATATGTCTACTAATCAAACCATCTTACCATACTTTCCAGAAAACAATACAAGTCTTTCATAAACACATAAGTAAACCGTTCCTTTTATCTTTCTTAAGTCGTTATACCTAACTTCCCATAAAGCTAGTATAACTCTCAAGCTTTTTGTTTTAAAAACCAAGTATTAATCTTCTTTAAAAAATGATTCATAATTCCTTTGAAATACTTCAAGGTTCTTATTATTTAGACTCAAGTCAAAAGACATCAGAGTAAAACCAAGTTCAGTTAACACACGTACATCTACCGTACTATTTATATATTTTAAAATATCATGCTCAAGAGGATAGGAAGAATCACATACCTCCTCGGCGAAATCCACCTGCCAAGTCGAATATGTCGCGCGCAGAGTATCAACCTATAATAGTCAAATACGTCTATCAACGTCTAGACTACTCTGTAGAATATTCTAAGCAGAGGGCTCTCTATTCTACGGAAAATTGGGCAGCACTTCCCTACCCGTCAAACTACACAAGTCTACTGTAAATACAGTCCTATGTAAGTACAGTTCAATTCTCTTCTTTTATATTCTTCAATGTAATTACAGTTCAATTCTCTTCTTTAATATCCTTCTATATCTTATACTCATTTCTATACTACTACAGTATGTAATCTCCAATTACAATAGAATGATAAGATTATTTACCTCGATAAGCCCAAAATTATCCAAGTTTAAATGTCGATCCTGAACAACGTTTAGCTCCTATTCTGTACGCTCCAAGAAACCCTTAGAAGTTTCTACACAACTTCTACCTACTACTTCAACCAACAATGAAGATTATCCTAGGGTTTCGTTTTGTGACTAATGGATATAAAGTAGTATTTCTGGGCTTTTAGTATAGAGGTAACTTGGAATACTACAAGGTATTTGGCTAAGGTATTTGAGAATAGTAACAACACTTTGGAGAGATTTTTCTACCAAGGGGGGGAGGGGGGTGTGCTTCGGACGAGACACAAGGTAGGGGGGGGGAAGAGCTTGGACGAAAAGCTCACAAAGGGAGAAGGGAGTTTTGAGACTTGGAAAATATTTTTGTGGATGAAGAATTCTTGCAACTTAGGGGGGTATTTATAGGACCTTCAAAGGCCAATATTAAAGCAAGTGGATGGTGGAGATTTGGACATGTGCTACCTTATCCATCTACTCCATAAATATCCATCTACCTTATTGTGATGCGTTGGGCATCGGGCTTGGATGTGTGCTGATGCAGCAGGGTAAGGTTATAACTTACGCATCTCGACAGCTCAAGAAGCATGAGAAAAACTACCCCACACATGACTTAGAGTTGGCAGCGGTGATTCACGCCTTGAAGATCTGGAGACATTATTTGTATTGAGTTCATGTGGATATTTACACAGACCACAAGAGCCTCCAGTATATCTTCAGCCAGAGGGAGCTGAACTTACGACAGAGAGGATGGTTAGAGCTACTCAAGGATTATGATGTCGATATCCTATACCACCCAGGGAAGGCCAATGTAGTGGCAGATGCCCTTAGTCGTAGGTCGATGGGTAGTCTATCAGAGGTGCAGCCAGAGAGAAGGGGCATGGTCCGCGAGTTACATCAGCTAGCGAGCCTTGGAGTCCGATTGATTAATTCTGATAGTAGTGGGGTTCGGGTTCGAGAGGTTGCCGAGTCTTCCATCGTCGAGGAGGTGAAGAGGCGACAGTTTGAGGATCCGAGTATGACCCAGTATCGTGATACGGCTCTTCGTAAGGGGAAGGATCCATTCGAGGTAGCACCTGATGTGGTGCTAAGATTTGAGGGCAGGTTGTGTGTTCCAGATATTGCAGGACTTCGGCAGCAGGTTCTAGGGGAAGCACACAACGCGCGTTACTCTATCCATCCGGGGTCGACAAAGATGTACCACGACCTCAGATCTGTGTATTGGTGGGATGGCCTGAAGAGGGATATTGCAGAGTTTGTTTCCCAGTGCCCGAGTTGTCAGCAGGTCAAGGTGGAGCACCAGAGGCCTGGTGGGTTGTTGCAGATGATAGAGATTCCGACGTGGAAGTGGGAGGTGATCAACATGGACTTTATCACAGGGTTACCTCGCACTCAGAGGAAGCATGATTCTATCTGGGTTATCGTCGACAGGCTGACGAAATCCGCCCACTTTTTTCCCGTCAGGACGACTTTTTCGGCCGAGGATTATGCTAGACTTTACATCCGAGAGATCTTGAGACTGCATGGGTCCCTATATCTATCATATCAGACAGAGGAGCCCAGTTTACGGCTAATTTCTGGAGGTCTTTCCAGAAGGGTTTAGGGACGCAGGTGAGCCTCAGTACTACATTCCATCCTCAGACCGACGGTCAGGCAGAGCGTACTATCCAGACACTTGAGGATATGTTGCGAGCCTGTGTTATTGATTTCAGGGGTAGCTGGGAGGATCATTTGCCGCTAGTGGAGTTTGCGTATAATAACAGCTACCATTCCAGTATCCAGATGACGCCTTATGAGGCCTTATATGAGAGAAAGTGCAGGTCACCAATAGGCTGGTTCGATGTGGGTGAGGTGCAGTTGGTCGGGCCGGACTTGATACAGCAGGCAGTGGATAAGGTGAAGCTTATCCAGGAGCGGTTATTGACAGCTCAGAGTCGACAGAAGTTGTATGCAGATCATCGGTGTCGACATTTGGAGTTTGAAGTTGATGATTGGGTTTTCCTGAAGGTGTCACCCATGAAGGGTGTGATGAGATTTGGGAAGAAGGGGAAACTCAGCCCAAGGTACATTGGGCCTTATCAGATTGTCCGTAGGGTAGGTAAGGTTGCCTATGAGTTGGATTTGTCGTCTGACCTGGAGGCAGTGGATCCGGTTTTTCATGTTTCTATGCTGAGGAGATGTATCGGGGATCCATCTAGAGTACACCCGATTTATGTTGTCCAGGTGACGGAGGGGTTATCGTATGAGGAGAGTCCCATAGCGATACTCGATCGTCAGGTTAGGCGACTGCGGACAAATGATGTGGCTTCCGTCAAGGTCTTATGGCGGAACGAGAACAGAGAGGAAATGACATGGGAAGCAGAGGAGGACATGCGGCAGAAGTATCCTCACTTATTCCCCACACCTCCAGGTAACTCACTTTTCTACTTGTTAATTTTTTTTTGGCATATTTGCTTAAGTGTTATTTTGACTATGTATGGCATTCTTGTTATGGGGGATATAATTAAGAGGGCCTATATCGATATCTGTTTTGAGAAGGAACATTCGGGACGAATGTTTCTAAGGGGGAGAGAATGTTATACCCCGTAGTTCCATAATACGTATGTAAGGATGCATGTACGAATGTATAGCCCTATTTAAGGTTAAGGATGAAAATTTTGGAATTTTCCAACGGAAAATATTCCGAACCTCGTGTAGGAAAAAGGTTTATTATTGAGAATTGGATTCTCAACTTTGGTATTTAAGACTTTAAGAATTTATATGAATTATGGATTTTATTTTCAGGAATTGGTCACGGGAGGAATTTACGGTTTGTATGGCCCACTTTATTTTCGAGATTTTTGGCATTACGGATATTTTCGGAAGATGAAATATTTTGGACGAGTAGGAGGGCGACACATGGCACCCCCATGTGGCCCTATGGCCGAAAAAGGGGACCTCGCCTTGGCGTTTGGAGACATGTGGCTAGCCACATGTCTCATTTTTGTGGTGGACATATGTCCCAAAGTTGTGGTGGACATATGTCTCAAAGTTGTGGTGGACATTTGGTTGGAAGACTCCACTCACACATAGACCCAATCTTCACCATACACATGCTTGAATCTTGGCCATTGAATGTCCTATAAATACCCCCTTAAGTTGCAAGACTTCTTGTTATACCCCGTATTTCCAAAGTATGTACGTAAGGACGTACGTACGAAAGTTTGAGCCTTAAGTTAGGCATAGGACCGAAAATTTTGTGCACAACCCCCGAAAAGAATCGTTTTCCGACGAAACGTTTTCCAAAGCTTGCGTAGGGAAAATTACGGCTATGTCATTTGTTATTTTTGCGGATTTTTCCGAGAGATGAAATATTTTGGACCAACGAGAGGGCGACACTTGTCACCCTCAAGATTGGCGGATTCTTGGCCGTTTGGTGCACGATTTTGTGCCTTGTTTTGTGCCTTGTTTTGTGCCTTGTTTTGTGCCTAAATCATGGGTCAATGTTTGTGAGGGAATTGTGGAGTAGGGATAGGGGGCACTTGGGCAAATCTTGGCCCTCCACTTGGCTTGATCATGGCCATTGGTTCCCCTATAAATACCCCCCCTTTGAATACTTCTTCATCCACTCCACAAATCTCTAAGTCTTGAAATCCCTCTCCCTCCCTCTCTATGGTTTCGTCCAAGCCTCCCCCTCCCCCCTTTCGTGAGGCCCCCTTGGCCGAGAGATATCTCTCCCCCTCCTAGTGGTGTTGGCCGAGAAACACCCCCCCCCCTTGCCTAGTTGTTCTCGTAAAATACCCCCCCTCCTCTTGGTAGAACATACTCTCCAAGTATTGTTACTATACCAAAATACCTTAGCCTTATACCTTGTAGTATTCCAAAGTTACCTCTATACGTAGAGCCCGGAAATACTACCTTATGTCCTTTTTGTCTCAAAACGAAACCCTAAGGAAATCTTCATAGCCGGTTGAAGTATTAAGTAGAAGTTGCGTAGAACTTCTAAGGGTTGTTTGGAGCGGGTTGGAGCGCCCAGAGTAGGAGCTAAACGTTGCTCAGGATCGACATTTAAACTTGGATAATTTTGGGCTTATCGAGGTAAATATCTTGTCTCCCTATTGTAATTGAGTTTACATACTATTGAAGTATAAGAATTAAGTATAAGTTATACCAGGAAGGTATATAAGAAGAGAATTGAACTGTACTTACATAGGACTGTATTTACAGTAGACTTGTGAAGTTTGTGCAGTGGAAGTCGCCCAATTTTCCGTAGAATCTTGTATCTAGATTTATTCTACCGAGTGGTCTAGACATTGATAGACTTGTATAACCGTTATAGGTTGAAGTACTGCGAGTAGCGTATTCTACTCGAAGAGTGGAAAAGGCTAATGACTACGATTTTGGAGCTATTTGCTAATAGTCGATAATCGTCGCGAGGTATGTGATTCTTCCTATCCTCTTGAGCATGATATTTTAAAAGTAATATATTTAGTACGGTAGACGTACGTGTGTTAACTGAACGTAGTTTTACGGCAATGTCTTTTGACTTAAGCCTGAATAATAAGAATCTTGAAGTATTTCAAGATAATTAAGAAACCTTTTTGAAAGAAGAGTAACACTTGGTTTTAAAAGCTTAAGAGTTATACTAGCTTTATGGGAAGTTAGATATAACGACTTAAGAGAAGTAAAAAGAATGGTTTACTGAGTTTAGAAGTTAAGAGGCTTGATCTTAAAAGATAAGAGACTTGACTTAATTGGATTAATATGAATTTTGTTAATAAGTGTGAAACCTCATTCGTGAGTAATGAGTACTTGGTTTTTAAAAGGAATAATGTTTCTTGATTTGAAATCGAATAAGTATCGAACAAACCACAGCAGCGCTAATAAAGGGAAATGTATTGACTAATAAAGTATTATGAAAACCAGTAGAAACCTCCATCTGCATAGAAGCTAAGATGAGACAAAATGATATTACATTTCCTAGATCATGGCTGCTTTAATAAGATTGTTATAAACAAGAATAACCTACTCACACATAAGGCATATGTTTCTCAAATTGTTTAAAAGAGAATTATATTCTTAAGTGATTAAGACTATGAACTACGAAACCTTTCGAAAATGAGAAACTTGAGTATTTGAAATTAGGCAAACTTGAACGTTTGGAAAATAATGTTGTTACTTGATTTTACAAAAGGAAGTGTTTTGGTTTACTTAAAAAGATAGTCATTCTATTTTTAGACTACGGGTGTTGTGTGACTTTTGTGAAAGATACGGATCTTTTAAAAAGTTAATGTATGAAGTACTTTGGGGATAAAACCCGAACTTGTTAACATAAAGTAGAAAGTACCTTGTGTGAATAAACTTGATTGTGTTGGTTTGTGATAACCTTGTAATACTTTCTTGTTGATTTGATAAATAAACATGTTAGGATACTACGGGTGTTAGTATCTTGTGATGTTTGTGTAAAGGGGTTTCCCTTGATTGTGCTTATGTTGTTTAAACGATAAACTGTTATGTTAGTATTATATCACTCACCTTGACTTGATCCCGGGGGTTAAGCTGCCCTCCGATGCGGGGAAGACTCAGGCGGGTCTGTGTGACCTATGATTCGAGAATACCTCATGCGGGTCCAGGGGGCCTATGCGGAGCTACGAGAGTTCCAGGTTAGTGTGCGGTTATACCTCATGCGGTCTGTGGCCACGCGGATCGCGAGTCCGGGACATTGCCGGAGTAGCTACCGATGCGAGAATACCTCATGCGGCTATCGAGTGGCCTATGCGAGTCGCGGAAGTTCGGACTAGACGCGCGCATTAGATCATGCGCGAGCGGGCTTCGATCATGTGGCGGTCTAGACAGATCTCATGATACGATTTATGACCTTGTTGGTACTGGGTTTTAGTAGTCGGCTATGCCTTCGTACTTACCCCAGACGGTTTTATTATGACACAGTGGGACTTGGTGTTCATGTGTATTCCTTGGTGCTTTTATATCATAGATCGCCTGGCGAGGAAGGTATTCCACGCATGATTGATGTTGTGGCGTGAGACCCATAGTTGTATTTGAGTGATGACTTTGAGGCGTGAGTCCTTGACTTGACATGATCGCTTATTTATTGTGAATCGTAGTTTGGTTATCATACATGTCTCCCGCTTTATATAGACTACTATGATTTCATTTACGATTTTCGCCACATACTTGGTACTGTTATCGACCTCCTTCGGCCGCGTTCATGCCGCAGGTAGAGGTACACCGCCGTCGATCCTCGCCTTAGGATCACAGTTTTGGGAAGCTCCGTTTCTCCGGAGGCTTATCAGTGGTATAGTCCCCTGTCGTTGTAGGTACTTACATTCAGGGGTATGGCGGGGCCCTGTCCCGCCATTGTTGTTATATCATTCTTAGAGGTCTATAGTACTGTTTTGGGCAGAGTTGTAAAAAGGATGTAACTGTTCGGGTTTAAGTTTTTATATATATGCCGAAAGGCAACTTTTCTTCAGATAATTGTTTCATATTTCATGTCTTGTTTTATATTCCGCTGATTACTCTGATGTATGTATCACTAGGGTGCCCGGGGTAAGGCACCAGTCACGGGCCCGAGTTCGGGTCGTGACACTTCATCATCCACTTAAACAATTTCCATGTCACAAATATCCTCCTCCCTTTGTGGTAGTTCTCGTCCGAAACCTCCCCCCCTTTTTTAGTAGAAAAATTTCTTCAAGTGTTGTTACTATCCCAAATACCTTAGCCTAAATCCCTTGTAGTATTCCCAAGTTACCTCTATACTAAGAGCCCGGAAATACTACTTTATTTCCTTTAGTCACAAAACGAAACCCTAGGAAAATCTTCATAGTTGGATGAAGTATTAGGAGAAGTTGTTTAGAAACTTCTAAGGGTTTCTTGGAGCGGATTGGAGCGTACAGAATAGGAGTTAAACGTTGCTCAGGATCGACTTATAATCTTGGATAATTTTTGGGCTTATCGAGGTAATAATCTTTGTCCTTCTATTGTAATTGGAGATTACATATTGTAGTAGTTTAGAATTGAGTAAAATATATAGAAGGATGATATAAAGAAGAGAATTGAACCGTATCTACATTGGACTGTATTTACAGTAGACTTGTGTAGTATTACGGGGAGGGAGGTGCTGCCCAATTTTCCGTAGAATAAAGAACCTTATGCTTAGAATATTCTACGAAGTAGTCTAGACGTTGATAGACGTATTTGACTATTATAGGTTGATACTCTGCGCGCGACATATTCGACTTGGCAGGTGGATTTAGCCGAGGAGGTATGTGATTCTTCCTATCCTCTTGAGCATGATATTTGTGAAATATATATAGTACGGTGAGCGACGCTGTTAACTGAATTTGGTTTCACTTTGATGTCTTTTGACTTGAGTTCTAAATACTAAGCATCTTGAAATATTTCAAAAAGAGTTATGAATCATTATTCAGAAGGGAATTAATACTTGGTTTTAAAAGAATAAGTTCTTTTGGTTTTCCAAACAAATGAGAATGTTTTGATTTATTAAAAAGCTTAAGCGTTATACTAGCTTTATGGGAAGTTAGGTATAACGACTTAAGAAAGATAAAAAGAACGATTTACTTACTTGATTATGAAAGCCTTGTAATGATTTACAAGGTGGTAAGTTGGTTTGATAGTTAAAACATGTTATGATGCTACGAGTGTTAGTGTCGTATGACTTTTGTGGTAAGGGGGTTTCTTGTTGTGCTTATGTTGATTACGATAAGCTGGTTATGCTTATGATTGTTTCACCCCATAGTTCCAGAGTATGTATGTGAGGACGTACGTACGAGAATACGACAGTAATTTTGGAAAGAAAGAAAGATGTGATTTTTCGACGGAAAAGTTTCCGGGTTTTGTGAAGGAAAAGGTTCGTTGATGGGAATTGGATTCCCATATTGAATTTTATTTTTCGGAAATGGTCACGTGGGGCCCACGGGAGAAATTTACGGTTTTGTAGGGCCCACTTTGTTTTCGAGATTTTCGATATTTTGGATATTTTCGGAAGATGAAATATTTTGGACGAGTAAGGGGGCGACACGTGTATCCCCCCTTAGGTGGCCATGTGGGCCGAATTGGTGGGACAAGTGTCTTGCCACTTGTCCCTTGGCCGAAATGGCTATGGCACTTGGCTCTTGTTTTTGTTGGCCATGTGGTGTGGTGGGACCCACACACACATGGCCCAATCTATACCACACACTTGCTATGATCTTGACCCTTGATTTCTCTATAAATACCCCCTTAGTGCAAGACATAATTTCATCCCACACTTATGTTCTTCCAAGGCAAAAATATCCCCTCCCTTTGTGATGTTCTCGTGCCCCCCCCCCCCCCACTTTGTGTAGAGAAATACTTCAAGTATTGTTGTATAATCCCAAATACCTTAGCCTAGTATCCCTAATAGTATTCCAAAGTTATTTCAATACTAGGAACCCGGAAATACTATTTATTCCAATAGTCGCAAAAATGAAACCCTAGAAAAATCTTCATAGCTTAGATGAAGTGTTAAGAGAAGTTGTTTAGAAACTTCTAAGGGTTGCTTGGAACGGGTTGGAGCGTAAGGAATTGGAGCTAAACGTTGCTCAGGATCGACTTATAATCTTGGATAATTTTGGGCTTATCGAGGTAATGATCTATGTCCCCTTATTGTAATTGGATATTACATATTGTAGTAGTTTAGAATTGAGTATAAGATATATTGGAAGGATGATTATAAAGAATTGAACTATATTTACATTGGACTGTATTTACAGTAGACTTATGTAGTATTATTGTGAGGCAGAATTGTACACGTCCGGTTAGATGTGTAATCCCCTTGGAGTTGTTGGCTTGGTAGCAGGCCTTGTTATGGGAGGTTATTTATGTGATTGCGGGGGGGAGGTGCTACCGAATTTTCCGTAGAATAAGGAACTGTTTACTTAGAATATGCTACGAAGTGAACTAGAGGTTGATAGATATATTGTGGTTATTATAGGTGGATTTTCTACGCGCGGCATACTCGACTTGGCTTGTGGATTAAGCCGAAGAGGTATGTGATTCTTCCTATACTTTTGAGCATGATTGTGGTGAACTATATAGTACGGTAGACGTACGTGTGTGAAATGAATTTTGTTTGTTTAAAACATAAAGTGTTATAATGGCTTTATGGGAAGTTAGTTATAACGACGTTATGAGGATAAAAGAAAGATTTGATTTTGAAAGCAAAACGACTTGATTTTGAAAGTTAAGAGACTTGATCTTGAAAGATAAGAGACTTGACTTATAAACGACTTGATTTCGGAAAAGGAGAAGTAACTTGATTTAAGTATGGGTTACTTGTTTTGAAAAAAGTAAGTTACTTGGGTTTTAAAAGTATACATTGATGTTGTTTTAAAAGAAAAGCACTTGGTTTAAAAAGTATAGAGTACTTGATTTTAAAAGCCTTATAAAGATTTTTGGAAGGTGTAGTAATTTGGTTTGAAAGGAAAACGTGTTTTTAATTCTACGAGTATTAGTATCGTGTAGCTTTTACGTAAAAAGAGGTCTTTTTGAAAGAATAAAAGTATGTAGTATTTTGGGGTTGAAACCCGGATTGTTGACATAAAATGAAAGTACGTTGAACTTGCCTATGCTTGTTGTGATAACTTTTGTTGTGCAAGTGTTTGATTTTGTGCTACCGTGTCTCTCGGTGGAGGGCCGTCTATTTGGTTGATTGTTGGACATACTGACACGTTGGATGGTCCACGGGTATGCTTCCACTATGAGTGTTATCTTGTTATTTCTTTTGGACATACTGACACGTTGGGTGGCCCACGGGTATGCGTCCAATTTGAGTACTATCTTGTTATTTCCTTTGGACATACTGACACGATGGATGGTCCACGGGTATGCGTCCAGTAAGATGGTTTCATGGCCATGCTTATACCGAGGTAAGATGCCGGGGCATGCGGTCATTGTGAGGGTTAAATTCCCGGGTTATGTTATTAGTCCATGGACCGCTAATCCATGAAGCTTGCCGCGCGACGATCACGCTTGATTTGTACATGTGGTTACAGGCACACTTTAGATACTTGTCCTGGTCATTTCTCGTGTATCGGCAGGATCTGGTAGATAGCTTAAGATACTTTCCTCGGTCATATCTCGTGAGACGGTAGGCTCTGGTACGTTAGCTTAAGATACTTGTCTCGGCCAGTTGCGTGGCTAGTTTTTGGATCTGGTAGTTGGCTTCCGTACTTGGCCCGTGAAGTTTTATGACTAGCCTTCGGACTGGTAGTTGGCTATTCTACTTGGCCCGATCGGTTTGATGACGCAGGCAGGATCTAGTGTTCAGGTTCACATATGGGTGTTGTTTTACATCATATACTGCCGGCAGTGAGGAAGGAGTTCCACGGGCATGATTGATATTGTGGGCGTGAGACCCATAGTTATGTGTGAATGATGACTTTGAGGGCGTGAGTCCCTGACTTGACATAATCACATTTATTGCGAAATGGTTTTATAAAATGATGAAATGTGATTTCATTATCAGATTTCGCCACATACTTGGTACTGTTAGATCGACTTCCGGGGCCGCGTTCATGCCGCAGTAGGTACACCGCTTGTTGATCCTCGCCATAGGATCGCAGTCATTCGGCGTTGGGAAGCTCCGTTTCTCGAGGCTTATCTTTTAGTATAGTCCCCGTCATTGTAGGTACTTGTACATTCGTGGTATGGCGGCCCCGTCCGTCATAGTTGTTGTTACATTCTTAGAGGTATGTAGTACTGTTGTGGGCAGGGTTTGTAAAGGATTGTAACTATTCGGTTATATGTATATACATGAAGGTGACCGTTTTGGTTAGTCTATTTTCTTATGTTGTGTCTTGTTTCCTGTTTAAGTTTTTATTTCCGCTGATTTTCTCTGATGTTGTATCACTAGGGTGCCCGGGGTATGGTACGGTCCATGCCCGAGGTCGGTCGTGACAAAAGTGGTATCAGAGCAGTTAGTCCTCGGAAAGTGTCTACAGACCGTATCTAGTAGAGTCTTGATTATCGGCGTATTGTGCACCACACCTTTAATCAGGAGGCTGCAGGATATTTAGGATTGGTTTCTATTCTTCTCACTCTGAGATCGTGCCTTAGAACTGTGTTGTAAGTTGGACTCTTCCGACGTATTCTTTTATGCCGCTTATGCCTCTACGCAAGGCAACCAGAGCCCGTAAGGCAAGGCAGAGAGCTGTGTAGAGCAGCGGTCTCATCGAGGCCACAATACACGAGCCTCCCACGGCCAGAACAGGATATGGGTTATAAGGAGACGGCCATTACTAGCTAGGATTGTGGCTAGACACGAGGACGACGAGTCGGAGGTTCGAGCACCCATAGTTCACCCCGCATCGAGATAGTTTGAGACTACGGACTTTTGAGCCGCGGCCACCAGAGTTCTACGGGTCGAGGCCTGAGGATGATCCACAGGAGTTCATCCGACAGTTACAGCGGATCATGAGAGTGATCAAGGCTTCGGAGACCGAGTCAGTGGTCTTAGGTTCGCATCGGCTGCGTGATACTGCGATGACCGGTTTGATTCGCGAGCTGTCCCCGGGGAGCATGCGCCTCACCGCTTGGGACGAGTTCTCGAGGCATTTTTCACCATTTCTTGCCTCCGCAGATGAGGAGCACGGCCGACGATTTGAGGCCGAGCAGAGAGGCGCATTCGGGAGTACAACGTGGAGTTCGACTCGTTGGCTCGATATGTCCTGCGTTAGTGGCGATATGGAGGATGAGTGCACCACCACGCCACTGGCTCGATGACTACTTGGCAGAGGCTTGCTCGGGTGTAGCTCTTCAGCCGGGCATGGACATTGCCCGCATGCAGGCTTATGCACTTGGGTGTGAGGAACGGAGAGGCCGACGGATTGACCAATACCAGCAGAAGAAGGCCAGGACGGCAGGGTCCTTTGGTAACTTTCGAGGCGGACCGCCGCAGCAGCAGACTAGTTATGCGCCTCCGCCAGTACAGAGTGGTCCTCTACAGTCTTCAGGAGCAGGTCAGGGCTCCCAGGGTTCAGGTTTTCAGGGGAGCGGGAGTGTTGGCCGGATGAAGCCACCCCAACCTCGGTGTGGCCAGTGTGGTAAAACCCATGCGGGGAAGTGTCACGGTATTCAGAGAGGTTGTTTTACATGCGGCCAGCAGGGCCATTTTGTGAGAAATTGTCCGACCGGAGGTAGCGCGGATGTAGAGACTCGCTCGGATCTGTGGGTTCTTCGCCCGATAGCTAGGGTGTTCATACACCGCAGCCGTGCAGGGTCATGGTGGAAGTTCCCAGTTCTAGCGGTCCTTGGAACCACCTATTTGATTTCAGGTATATCCTTAACCCTCTAGAGACTAGTATGCATTGATGATATGATGATGTGTTAAGTATTATGTTCAGATGGCATTATGTTAAATTGGGATTTAGAGGCCTGGTTAGTAAAGGGGAGGTTGGGTACATAGAGATTGTGAGCCTTAGAATTTTGATAAACGTTGAGGTCTTAGATGCAAGGCCATCTTAAGTGAAAGATTTACGGTTAATCCTTGTCAGAGTGTGTAGTATACGTGGAGTTTTAGAGTGATAATTCCATGAGTAGTGTGAGATAGAAATGGTAGCCTTCATGATGTGAGTTAGTAAGTTTGTTCCGGATTGGAGAACGAGAGAGTTTGGCACGATAAATGGGTCGGGTTGAGGCAAGGTCGCGGGTCAACCCGCACCCGAATAAGGGGTCAATTTGTGGTGGTCCCGCTGTGTGATAGGGTCACGAGGGTGCTAGGCCCAAGTTTAGGTAACCATCGTACGGGTTCGTGGATGCGTTCGACCAGAATCGGATCGTGAGGGCCGGGAATGGCCTTAGAGGAAATTGGAGCTAGTGAGATGACCAAGTTTGGAGGTAGTAACTCCAGGGTTGTGGAAACTGAAGCGATGACTGAAGTGTGGTACGTATAATAGAAAGAGTTCTGGTGTACGAGAAGGGTACGACGAGTAAGAAAAGAAGCGAACATGTGTTATGATAACGGAAGTGATCATTTCTTTTGTGAAGTGAAGATGTGAAGGGAGTATCCTTTAGACCTTGGGTGGGAGCTTTTTGTTATGTTAGAGGTGATTCCTTGTTGGCTTGGATTTGAGTTTTGCGCACATGTTATATTCTGGCCATTGGTGGCATGATCGATTTTGTAAGTGTAGTAGTGGAGACTATACCGGCGCATGTATGTTTGGAGACTTAGAAGGAACATTCGGGACGAATGTTTCTAAGGGGGGGAGAATGTTACACCCCGTAGTTCCAGAGTATGTATGTGAGGACGTACGTAAGAGAATACGACAGTAATTTTGGAAAGAAAGAAATGTTACACCCCGTAGTTCCAGGGTATGTATGTGGGGACGTACGTACAAGAATTCGACATTTAAATTAAAAGGAAGAAAGATGTGATTTTTTCGACGGAAAAATTTCCGGATTTGTGAAGGAAAAAGGTTCGTTAAAGGGAATTGGATTCCCAAATTTGGTATTCGGACTTTTTGGAATATTTGAGAATTATGGAATTTTATTTCCGGATTTGGTCACGTGGGGCCCACGGGAGGAATTTACGGTTTGTGGGGCCCACTTTATTTTCGAGATTTTTGGCATTACGGATATTTTCGGAAGATGAAATATTTTGGACGAGTAGGGGGGCGACACGTGTCACCCCCATGTGGCCCTATGGCCGAATTTAAGAGGGCACTTGGACGGTTTTGTGGGGGACAAGTGGCAAGCCATTTGTCCCATTTTTGTGGTGGACATTTGGTTGGTAGATTACCCACACACATGTCCCCAATCCTCACCTTACATTTGCTTTAATCCTAGCCATTGGTTGGCCTATAAATACCCCTTATGTTGCAAGACTTAATTCATCCCACACTTGAAATATTTTCCAAGGCAAATTCTCCCTCCCTCCCTTTGTGAAGCTCTCGTCCAAACCCCCCCCCCCCCCCACCTTATGTAGAAATTCTTCAATAGTTGTGGTATAATCCCAAATACCTTAGCCTAAATCCCTTGTAGTATTCCAAAGTTATCCCAACATAAGAGCCCGGAAATACTACTTTATTCCAATAGTCGCAAAATGAAACCCAAGGAAAATCATCATAGTTGGTTGAAGTGTTAAGAGAAGTTGTTTAGAAACTTCTAAGGGTTGCTGGAGCGGGTTGCAATGAAGGAATTGGAGCTAAACGTTGCTCAGGATCGACTTATAAATCTTGGATAATTTTGGGCTTATCGAGGTAATGATCTATGTCCTTCTATTGTAATTGTATATTACATATTGTAGTAGTTTAGAATTGAGTATAAGATATATTGGAAGGACGATTATAAAGAATTGAATCAGATTTACATTGGATTTGATTTCTGATGAGACTTGTAGTATTATTGTGGGGCAGTGTTGTACACGTCCGGTTAGACGTGTAACCCCCCTTGGAGTTGTTGGCTTGGTAGCGGGCCTTGATAGAGGAGGAGATTTATGTGGTTACGGGGGGGGGGGGGGAGGTGCTGCCGAATTTTCCGTAGAATAAGGAACCTTGTACTTAGAAATGTTCTACGAAGGGATCTAGAAATTAATAGACGTTTTGTGGCCTTTATAGGTTGAAGTACTACGAGTAGCGTATTCTACTTGAAGGGTGGAAAAGGCTAGCAAGGTTATAGTACTTGGAGCATTTTGCTAATTGTCGATAATCGTCGCGAGGTATGTGAACCTCTTCCTATCTTTTCTAGCATGATGTTGTGAACTATGTAGTACGGTAGACGTACGTGTGCTAAACGAATTTTGGTTGGTTTAAAACATAAAGTGTTATAATAGCTTTATGGAAAGTTAGTTATAACGACTTTATGTAGGTAAAAGAATGGGTTGTTGTTTTTAAAATATAAGAGACTTGACTTATATTTGACTTGTTATGAAATGTGAAGAACTTTAATTGTGTTAGAAAGTGGTGAAACCTCATTCGTGAGAAATGAGTACTTTGTCTAAAAGAAAAGGAAAAGGAATAAGTTATATTGATTTCGGAAAATGGGAATAAGTATCGACCAAGCCATTGCAGCGTTAATAAAGGAAAATGTAATGACTATTAATTATATTAAAACAAGTAGAATCTTCCATCTGCATAGAAGCTAAGATAAGACAAAATTGTATTACATTTTATAGATCATGGCTACTTTAATAAGAATCATTATATACAAGTATTAATTTTATTAAATTCCAAAGTAAGGAACTTGATTTCTAAAAGAAAAGAGACTTGAGGAATTGAAGAGTTTTTGGTTTAAAAGAAAGGCATGGTTTTGTCTTAAATGGGTTTAGAACATAAAGTGTTATAATAGCTTTATGAGAAGTTAGTTATAACAACTTTATGAAGACGAAAGAATGGTTTTATTGTTGGATTTAAAATAATAACTTGACATTTTAAAAGTTAGGAGGTTGGTTCCTTAAAAGATATGGCATTTGATTCAAGGATTGTGAGACTTAATTTTGAAGGTAAAGAGACTTGACTTACAAATAACTTGATTTAAAAAGAAGGCATAGTATTGTCTTGGTTTATTTAAAAGAAGGTATGGAAATTGTTTTGGTTTACTTAAAACAATAATTACTCTATTTTGGATACTACGAGTGTTAGTATCAGGTGACGCTTATAAAGAAATGGGTCTTTTTAAAAGAATTAAAGTATGTAGTACTTTGGGGTTACAACCCGACTTTGGCATAAAATGAAAGCACTCGAGTTGTGTGTAACTTGCCTATGTTTATGTGATAGCCTTGTTGTGCAAGTGTTGTATCCTTATGTTACCGCGTCTCGATGGAGGGCGGTCGTGGTTATTCTTGATCATTTTGGACATACCGACACGATGGGCGGCCCACTGTATGCTTCCACTATGATAGTCCACGGGCATACCGACTCGATGGATGGACCACTGTATGCGGCCATGATGAGGGTTCGCTTCGCTGATAGTGTTATTCCATGGACTAGCTCTCCACGAGGTTTTTACCGATTCGATTTGGTATCCGTAGTGGCTCTCGACGGTGCCTGGCCGTGGCTGATTCGGCTTTGGTATCTGGTAGTTAGCCTCGTGACTTGCCCTGCTCACGTTTAGTGACGGTCTCGTGATCGGCTTTGTATCCGTAGTTGGTCTTCGTGATTGCCCCGCCGATGACGCTTTGGTATCGGTAGTCGGCCGACTTGCCCGGTCGGCTTCGTGGTATAGTTGTATAGTATTGTTACGGCTTTGGTATCCGTAGTTGGCTTCGATTTGCCGCCAATTGATGACGGCTTTGGTATCCGTAGTTAGCCGCTTGCCCAGACGGTTTTTGACACACAGTGGGGCCCGTGTTCATGTACTCGTGTTGTTATATCATAGATCGCCGGCAGGAAGGAATTCCACGGGCATGATTGATGTTGTGGGCATGAGACCCATTGTTATATTTTGAGTGATGACTTTGAGGGCGTGAGTCTTTGACTTGACATGACTGCTTATATGTTATGTACTGTAGTTTGGTTATCATACATGTCTCCTGCTTTATATCGACTATTATGATTTCATTTACAGTATTTTCGCCACATACTTGGTACTGTTATCGACCTCGCCGGGCCGCTCACGCCGCAGTAGAAGTACACCGCTTGTTGATCCTCGCCATAGGATCACAATTCAGCTTGGAAGCTCCGCTTCTCCGAGGCTTATCTTGTGGTATGATTCCTCGAGATTGTAGGTTGTTGTACATTCGGGGTATGGCGGCCCCGCCCCGTCATAGTTGTTATAAAATTCGTAGAGTCTGTAATCGCTCACAAGGTGGTTTGTAAGGGATTTAAGCTCGATATTGATATATATACGCGGCGTAACCGCTTGTTAGCCTGCTGCTTATTTTATGTCTTGTTTCATGCTTAAGTTTTTATTTCCGCTGATTTTCTCCGATGATTGTATCACTAGGGTGCCGTGGTAGGCACCACCGCCCGAGTCGGGTCGTGACAAAAAGATGTGATTTTTCGACTAAAAGTTTCCGTTTTGTGAAGGAAAAGGTTCTGATGGGAATTGGATTCCCATTTGGTATTTGGACTTCTTGGATTATAATAGAATTATTGAATTTTATTTTTCTGAATGGTCAACGTGGTCACGCCCACTTGAGAAATTTACGGTTTTGTGGGGCCCACTTTGTTTTCGAGATTTTCGATATTTTGGATATTTTCGGAAGATGAAATATTTTGGACGAGTAAGGGGGCGACACGTGTCACCCCACTTAGGTGGCCATGTGGGCCGAATTGGTGGGACAAGTGTCTTGCCACTTGTCCCTTGGCCGAAATGGCCATGGCACTTTGCTCTTGTTTTTGTTGGCCATGTGGTGTGGTGGGACCTACACACACATGGCCCAATCTAGACCACACACTTGCTATGATCTTGACCCTTGATTTCTCTATAAATACCCCCTTAGTGCAAGACATAATTTCATCCCACACTTAAGTTCTTCCAAGGCAAAAATATCCCCTCTCTTTGTGGTGTTCTCCCCCCCCACTTTGTGTAGAGAAATACTTCAAGTATTGTTGTATAATCCCAAATACCTTAGCCTAGTATCCCTAATAGTATTCCAAAGTTATTTCAATACTAGGAACCCGGAAATACTACTTTATTCCAATAGTCGCAAAAATGAAACCCTAGAAAAATCTTTATAGCTTAGATGAAGTGTTAAGAGAAGTTTTTTAGAAACTTCTAAGGGTTGCTTGGAACGGGTTGGAGCGTAAGGAATTTGAGCTAAACGTTGCTCAGGATCGACTTATAATCTTGGATAATTTTGGGCTTATCGAGGTAATGATCTATGTCCCCTTATTGTAATTGGATATTACATATTGTAGTAGTTTAGAATTGAGTATAAGATATATTGGAAAGATGATTATAAAGAATTGAACTGTATTTACATTGGACTGTATTTACAGTAGACTTGTGTAGTATTATTGTGAGGCAGAATTGTGCACGTCCGGTTAGATGTGTAATCCCCTTGGAGTTGTTGGCTTGGTAGCAGGCCTTGTTATGGGAGGTTATTTATGTGATCATGGGAGGTGCTGCGAATTTTCCGTAGAATAAGGAATTTACTTAGAATATGCTACGGTGAACTAGAGGTTGATAGATATATTGTGGTTATTATAGGTGGATTTTCTACGCATACCGACTTGGCTTGTGGATTAAGCCAAGAGGTATGTGATTCTTCCTATACTCTTGAGCATGATTGTTGTGAACTATATAGTACGGTAGACGTACGTGTGTGAAATGAATTTTGTTTGTTTAAAACATAAAGTGTTATAATGGCTTTATGGGAAGTTAGTTATAACGACTTTATGAGGATAAAAGAAAGATTTGATTTTGTAAGCAAAACGACTTGATTTTGAAAGTTAAGAGACTTGATCTTGAAAGATAAGAGACTTGACTTATAAACGACTTGATTTCGGAAAAGGAGAAGTAACTTGATTTAAGTATGGGTTACTTGTTTTGAAAAGAGTAAGTTACTTGGGTTTTAAAAGTATACATTGATGTTGTTTAAAAATAAAAGCACTTGGTTTAAAAAGTATAGAGTACTTGATTTTAAAAGCCTTATAATGATTTTCGGAAGGTGTAGTAATTTGGTTTGAAAGGAAAACGTGTTTTTAATTCTACGAGTATTAGTATCGTGTAGCTTTTACATAAAAAGAGGTCTTTTTGAAAGAATAAAAGTATGTAGTATTTTGGGGTTGAAACCCGGATTGTTGACATAAAATGAAAGTACGTTGAACTTGCCTATGCTTGTTGTGAAAGCTTTTGTTGTGCAAGTGTTTGATTTTGTGCTACCGTGTCTCTCGGTGGAGGGCCGACTATTTGGTTAATTGTTGGACATACTCACACGTTGGATGGTCCACGGGTATGCTTCCACTATGAGTGTTATCTTGTTATTTCTTTTGGACATACTGACACGTTGGGTGGCCCACGGGTATGCGTCCACTTTGAGTACTATCTTGTTATTTCCTTTGGACATACTGACACGATGGATGGTCCACGGGTATGCGTCCAGTATGATGGTTTCATGGCCATGCTTATACCGAGGTAAGATGCCGGGGCATGCGGTCATTGTGAGGGTTAAATTCCCGAGTTATGTTATTAGTCCATGGACCGCTAATCCATGAAGCTTGTCGCGGTGACGAGCGATCACGGGCTTGATTTGTACATGTGGTTACAGGCACACTTTAGATACTTGTCCTGGTCATTTCTCGTGTATCGGCAGGCTCTGGTAGATAGCTTAAGATACTTGCCTCGGTCATATCTCGTGAGACGGTAGGCTCTGGTACGTTAGCTTAAGATACTTGTGTCACGACCCGATTCCGGGCCCGTGACTGGTGCCTTACCCCGGGCACCCTAGTGATACAACATCAGAGTAATCAGCGGAACATAAAACGATACAAGACATATTATGAAATATGAAACAATAATCTGAGAAAAACTTGCCTTTCGGCATATAAGTAAATAACAACTTTTTCAACATGAACAGTTTAATCCTTTTTACAAACCCTGCCCACAACAGTACTACAGACCTCTAAGAAATGATACGACAACAATGGCGGGACAGGGCCCCGCCATACCCCTGAATGTAAACACCTACAACAACAGGGGACTATACCACTGATAAGCCTCCGGAGAAACGGAGCTTTCCCAAATGCTGAACTGTGACCAAGAGCGAGGATCAATGATCGTGTACCTTTACTGCGGCATGAACGCAGCCCTGAGGAGGTCGACAACAGTACCAAGTATGTGAAATCAAAATAACATCAGAATGAAATCATAGTAGTCTATACAAAGCAGAGACATGTATGATAACCAAACTACGCTCACCAAAAATAAGCGAATATGTCAAGTCGTGACTCACGCCTCAAGTCATCACTCAATTTTAACAATGGGTCTCACGCCCACAACATCAATCGTGCCTGGAATACCTTCCTCACCGCCAGCTTTATGATATACAAGCACCAAGGAGTACACATGAACACCACGTCCCACCTGTGTCCTAATAAAACAGTACAGGGAAAGTACGAAGGCATAGCCGCCTACTAACACCCACAGTACCAACAAGGTCATAAACTGTGTCATGATATCTGCTTGCATCACACATGATAAAAGCCGGTCACTCGCCCGCAGATCAAATGTGCGCGTCTAGCCCTCGAACTCTCCGCACTCGCATAGGCCAACCTCATAGGCCCGCATGAGGTATAACCCCGCATCGAGGGTAGCTACTCCGGCATCGCCCCGACTCGCACCGCATGGCCACAAAGACCGCATGACCATAAAGGCCGCGACACTAACCCGAACTCCGTAGTTCCGCATGGATCCCCTGGACCCGCATGAGGTATTCTCGAATCATGGTCCCAGACTGCCTGAGTCTACCCCGCATCGGAGGGCAGCTTAACCTCCGGACACAAGTCAAGGTGAGTGGTACAATACCAACATAACGGCTGATAGTCGAACAACTTTAAGCGCAAATGGGCGGAAAACCCCTTTACACTAACATCACAAGATACTAACACACATAGCATCCTAACATGTTTACTTATCAAATCAACAAGAAAGTTTTACAAGGCTATCACAAACCAATACAATCAAGTTATTCACACAAGGTACTTTCTACTAACAAGTTCGGGTATCTATCCCCAAAGTACTTCACACATTAAATCTTTAAAAGATCTGCTTTTTCACATAAGTCACGCAATACCCGTAGTATAAAATAGAGTGATCGCCCTTTTAAGAAAACCAAAACTCTTACCTTTGTAAAGTCAAGTAACAACATTATTTTCCAAACGCCCAAGTTTGCCTAATTTCAAATGTTCACGCTTCTTATTTTAGAAAGGTTTCGTAGTTCATAGTCTTATTCATTTAAGAATATAATTCTCTTTAAACAATGAGAAACATAAGCCTTATATGTGAGTAGGATATTCTTGTTTATAACAATCTTATTACAAAGATTGTGATCTAGAAATATCATTTTGTCTCATCTTAGCTTCTATGCAGATGGAAGTTTCTATCGGTTTTAATAATACTTAATTAGTCAAACATTTCCTTATTAACGCTGCAGTTGGTTTGTCGATACATATTCGATTTCAAATCAAGAAACATTCTTAAGCCGTTATAGCTAACTTCCCATAAAGCTAGTATAACTCTTAAGTTTTTCAAAAATCAAGTATTACTTCTTCTTTCAAAATGATTCAAAATCTTTGAAATACTTCAAGTTCTTTATTAACACATAACAAGCCGCTTATAGTTCAAATCGCTACCTTTTAAAGACCACAAGTGTTTTCTTACCAACATAAAGTCGTTATAACCAACTTCCCATAAAGCCGTTATAACACTTTATGTTTTAAACCAATCAAATACGTTTAGCACATGACGCTCACCGCACTACATAGTTCACACATATCATGCTAGAAGAGATAGGAGAGGTTCACATACCGCGACGAGTATCGACTAATAGCAAAACGCTCCAAGTACTTCAAAACGTTGGCTACTCCTTAGCCAGTAGATCGCGCCATACGTAGTACTTCAACCTATAAGGCCACAAGGCGCTTATTAACATTTAGATCCCTTCGTAGAACATTCTACGTAAAATTCAAAGACTCCCCCGCAACAACAGAAATCTCCTCCTCTATCGAGGCCGCCACCAAGCCAACCGGGGTTATACATCTAACCCTAACGGTACAATTCTACTCCACTAAGACTACTTCACAAGTCTACTGTAATACAGCCCTAAGTAATTACAGTTCAGTAATCTTCTTTAAATTCAGGCTTAAGTCAAAAGACATTGCCGATAACTACGTTCAGTTCTAAATATATAGTATACTTCAACTATATAGTCTAACAATCATGTAATTTCCAATTACAATAGAGGGACAAGATATTTACCTCGATAAGCCCATAATTATCCGAGTTTAAATGTCGGTCCTGAGCAAGGTTTAGCTCCTACTCCGTGCGCTCCGACCCGCTCCAAACAACCCTTAGAAGTTCTAACCAACTTCTACTTATTACTCCAACTAACTATGGAGATTTTCCTTAGGGTTTCGGTTTTGTGACTGAAGGGAAGTATAATAGTATTTCTGGGCTTTTCGTATAAGTATAACCTTAGAATACTACAAGGTATACGGCTAAGGTAATTTGGGCATTATAACAATACTTTGAGAGTATTTCTAACAAGAGGGGGTATTATATGAAAACAACAACTAGGCTAGTGCTAGCACCCCAAGGAGGGGGTGTATACCTCTACCACCCCACTGTGGGGTACTCTCGCTGCGGGGAAGGGTGCTCTCGCTAAGCCTCACAAAGGGGACGAAACACAACAAGCGAGGGAGAGTTTAACACTTAAAGATTTGTGGAAAGGATGAAGAATTCATCAAAGGGAGAGGGGTATTTATAGGTCAAGGGATGGCCAACCAAAGGCCAAGATCAATCCATGTGTTAGGCAAGTGTAGGGCTAGGATTTACCAAACACAAATATCCTACCTACCCTTGACTTTGTCAAGGCACAAAAAACGTGCCTTACCTTGTCCATTTCGTCCAAGTTGGACGATTTCAAGCCACCAATTGGAGGGTGCCAAGTGGCGACCTCTTGTTGGTCCAAAATGTTTCGCCTCTAAAAATCCGCAAAAATTAAAAATGACATAGCGGAAATTCCCTACGAAAGTCGTGGAAAACGTTTCACTAAAAACGACTCTAACCGTGTTGTGCACAAAATTAAATCGCCAAGCCTACTTGAAGTTCGAAATTTCCTTCAGACGCCCTCGCGTGCATACTGGAAATACGGGTATAACATTCTCCTTCCTTAGAAACATTCGTCCCAATGTTCCTTCTAAGTCTCAAACAAACGCGCAAGATAGTCTTCACTACTATACTTACGAGAACAAACTCGCCACACATGGCCACGTAAACAATCACAGAAATACTTATATCCAAGTCCACGAGGAAACACCTCTAACATCACCACAACCACCTCTCCGTGGTCTAAAATATACTTCCTTCGCACTTCTCTCCACAAAAGAAATGATCACATCTATGCTCGCCATACATGCTCGCTTTCTCTTTACTCGTCAGATACCACTTTGTCACTTTGTCGCGAGCCTTGCTCCGACGACCCAACAAATGGTACCGGCCGCCATGATCCCGAGGATGTCGTACACTCGAACTCTTACCACATTCGACACGGCCATGATTCAAAACTCGGGTTACTATCTCTAACGTGGTCATCATTAATCGAACACTCTGGATGGATCTTCGATACTTCCCGAACATCACAATCTAAAGACCGGACGCATCGCCTCCTACGCGGACGGCATATGCTAACATATAGGCAACCCGCCTATCCTTCACATGAACTCACAAAGGCCCAAAGTAACTCGCTAAGTTCCTCTGCTTTCCAAAACTCGTCGCACCCAAACCGGTGGTACCTTCAAGAAGACCGACCGCCAACTCAACTCTGCCGCCGCCGATTATCCGCACGATTCCTCCGAGCCGCCGTAACTTCTTCTAGACAAGCTTCACTATCCATCGTCACCGGAACAAGCTCAACCAACTATCCAACCCCGCCAACATCGAACCAATCGACCGAACTTACACTTCCGCCCGCAAGGCTTCATAAGGCGACATCCGATCACCAAATGGTAGCTCAAACGCCTCCTCCACAGAGACAACAATCTCACAACTACCCCTCAAATCCACGACCGCCCGAGGCGAATGCGATTTCGAGACTCACCGAAGTTCTTAACCCGCTCGTAAGACTTCCGAAACAAAAACAGCCGCACTGGCTCTCGTCATCATAAGGTGAAGGTAGGCACCCCGCAGCCTTACAACCTTCGATGCAACATAT
Source organism: Przewalskia tangutica (assembly GCA_029844215.1). Lineage (NCBI taxonomy): Eukaryota > Viridiplantae > Streptophyta > Magnoliopsida > Solanales > Solanaceae > Przewalskia > Przewalskia tangutica. Next base: position 39,078,864 of record CM056720.1, on the reverse strand, counting down.
CGCATAACCTCGCCGAGAACGGTCCCGAACGAAGAACACGATGGGCTGCCCCATCGACCACCACCGGCCGAATGCATCCACGAACTCAGACGGTTAATCAACATGGGCCTAACACCTCGTGACCTACCACAAGGCGACCACCACAAACCGACCCACCACTGACATGCCGCGGGTTGACCCGCAACGTGGCCTCAACCTGACCTGGCAACGTGCAAAACGCTAGCTCCACGAAGGAAAACTCTCACTAAACACGTTACGAAAACCTAGCGGTCTTCTTAGCTCAACTACCCCCTTTCATTCCACACTACTAGGGACCTATCCCAAACATAACTCACGTGCACTATGCACTTCCGATAATGGTCAAACATAACACTACACCTTTTCTCGAGATGGCCTCATCTCTAAGGTCTCTACGTATAAAACTCTAAGGCTCACACCTTCACTATCCCCCAAAATCCTACTTGGTTAAACAACCAAGATTTCTAATCACAACTAACACACTGCTATCAGAATATAGCACTTAAGGTATACTCACCTTATCACACATACAGATCTCTAGAGGGTTAAGGATATATCTATATCTATCGCCCACTCCTTAAGTCGTCTAATCAAACTCGCCTGTAGGCGCATAGCTAAGGGAGGTGACAAACTACCCACCGATCCTGAAGGCTAAGTCCTCCTACAAGGACACTCTATCGATATCAGACCCTGACGGTCGTAGGTACAACAAGTACCAACTAAAAGACGACATTCCCCGGGATGACGTCTGTCACACTGTGAACCGGAAGCCCTGGAGTTCTGACCAACCCCTGCACACCCCGAATGTCCTGAAATCCGTGGAAGACCACTCTGCACCGTGGATGTGCATAATCAAATCACGCGAGGTGACTCGCCTCGAAAGTTACCAAAGGACCTCGCCGCTCGCCTCTTCTGTCCTCGTTAACCCGCCGATCTCTACGCTTCTCGGCTGCGCATAAGCCCGCATACGTGCCATGCTCAAGCCTAACTAAAGAATTACTCTTGCACAACCCTCTTAGATAGTCCTCAAGACCGCGGTACATCGGTATAATCTCTGGTAGTCAAATCTATAGCTAGTAACCTGGTCGCCTCTTTGCTATCTAAATTCTGTTCGATCGTGGGCGAAGGTTCAAATGTCATGGCGCAGTAGGATCGCCACGACGTGCTAAACTCGGGCTAGTGACGCCGCAGAACCCCGAATGAAGCACTACCCTAGGTAATGATTGGGCTGTGCCTCGCCACCCTGAACTCTACTCGCAACTCCTCGCCGCTTGCCCTCTCGGGCGGGTTGCCCTACGCGGAGGCATAATGGTAAGGGAAAGAAATACGTCAGAGGGTCCAACTTACAACACAGCTCTAAGGCACGATCTCAGAGTGAGAAGAATAGAAACCAATCATAAATACCCTATAGCCTCCTGATTATTGGTGTGGTGCACAACACACCGATAATCAAGACTCTACTGGATACGGTCTGTAGACACTTTCCGAGGATTAACTGCTCTGATACCACTTTTGTCACGACCCGATTCCGGGCGTGATCGTGCCTTACCGGGCACCTAGTGATACAACATCGAGTAATCAATAACATAAAACGATACAAGACATATTATGAAATATGAAACAATAATCTGAGAAAAACTTGCCTTTCGGCATATAAGTAAATAACAACTTTTTCAACATGAACAGTTTAATCCTTTTTACAAACCCTGCCCACAACAGTACTACAGACCTCTAAGAAATGATACGACAACAATGGCGGGACAGGGCCCCGCCATACCCCTGAATGTAAACACCTACAACAAATGGGGACTATACGGCGATAAGCCTCCGAGAAACGGAGCTTTCCCAATGAATCGTGACCCTAAGAGCGAGGATCAATGACGGTGTACCTTTACTGCGGCATGAACAGCCTGGAGAGGTCGATAACAGTACCAAGTATGTGGCGAAAATAAATCAGAATGAAATCATAGTAGTCTATACAAAGCAGAGACATGTATGATAACCAAACTACGATTCACCATAAATAGCGATATGTCAAGTCAGGGACTCACGCCCTCAAGTCATCACTCAATTTTAACAATGGGTCTCACGCCCACAACATCAATCGTGCCCGTGGAATACCTTCCTCACTGCCGGCAGTTTATGATATACAAGCACCAAGGAGTACACATGAACACCAGGTCCCACCTGTGTCCTAATAAAACAGTACAGGGTAAGTACGAAGGCATAGCCGACTACTAACACCTACGCATCAACAAGGTCATAAATCGTGTCATGATGATATCTGTCTGCCGTCACATGATAAAAGCGGTCACTCGCCGCAGATATCAAATGTGCGCGTTTAGCCTCGAACTCTCCGCGACTCCGCGTAGGCCAACCTCATAGGACCGCATGAGGTATAACCCGCATCGAGGGTAGCTACTCCGGCATCGCCCCGACTCGCACCGCATGGCCACAAAGACCGCATGACCATAAAGGCCGCGACACTAACTCGGAACTCCGTAGTTCGCATGGATCCCTGGACCCGCATGAGGTATTCTCGAATCACGGTCCCGCATCACTGAGTCTACCCGCGTGGAGGCGGCTTAACCTCCGGACACAAGTCAAGGTGAGTGGTACAATACCAACATAACGGCTGATAGTCGAACAACTTTAAGCGCAGTCGAAGGGAAAACCCCTTTACACTAACATCACAAGATACTAACACACATAGCATCCTAACATGTTTACTTATCAAATCAACAAGAAAGTTTTACAAGGCTATCACAAACCAATACAATCAAGTTATTCACACAAGGTACTTTCTACTAACAAGTTCGGGTATCTATCCCCAAAGTACTTCACACATTAAATCTTTAAAAGATCTGCTTCTTTCACATAAGTCACGCAATACCGTAGTATAAAATAGAGTGATCGCTTTTAAGAAAACCAAAACTCTTACCTTTGTAAAGTCAAGTAACAACATTATTTTCCAAACGCCCAAGTTTGCCTAATTTCAAATGTTCACGCTTCTTATTTTAGAAAGGTTTCAGAGTTCATAGTCTTATTCATTTAAGAATATAATTCTCTTTTAAACAGTCGGAGAAACATAAGCCTTATATGTGAGTAGGATATTCTTGTTTATAACAATCTTATTACAGCAGCCGTGATCTAGGAAATATCATTTTGTCTCATCTTAGCTTTTATGCAGATGGAAGTTTCTCTTGGTTTTAATAATACTTAATTAGTCAAACATTTCCTTTTATTAACGCTGCAGTTGGTTTGTCGATACACATTCGATTTCCAAATCAAGAAACATTCTTAAGCCGTTATACCTAACTTCCCATAAAGCTAGTATAACTCTTAAGTTTTCAAAAATCAAGTATTACTTCTTCTTTCAAAATGATTCAAAAATCTTTTGAAATACTTCAAGTTCTTTATTAACACATAACAAGCCGCTTATAGTTCAAATCGATTTACCTTTTAAAGACCACAAGTGTTTTCTTACCAACATAAAGTCGTTATAACCAACTTCCCATAAAGCCGTTATAACACTTTATGTTTTAAACCAATCAAATACGTTTAGCACACGTACGCTCTACCGTACTACATATTTCACACATATCATGCTAGAAGAGATAGGAGAGGTTCACATACCTCGCGACGAGTATCGACTAATAGCAAAACGCTCAAGTACTTCAAACCGTTGGCTACTCCTTAGCCATGGATCGCGCCATACGTAGTACTTCAACCTATAATGCCACAAGCGCTTATTAACATTTAGATCCCTTCGTAGAACATTCTACGTAAAATTCGGCACATTTTCCCGCAACAACAGAAATCTCTCTCTCTATCGAGGCCGCTACCAAGCCAACCGGAAGTTATACATCTAACCCTAACGTACAATTCTACTCCACGGCACTACTTCACAAGTCTCATGTAATACTGACCCTAAGTAATTACAATTCGAATCTTCTTTAAATTCGTGCTTAAGTCAAAAGACATTGCCGATAACTACGTTCGCTTCTAAATATATAGTATACTTCAACTATATAGTCTAACAGTCATGTAATTTCCAATTACAATAGAGGGACAAGATATTTACCTCGATAAGCCCATAATTATCCGAGTTTAAATGTCGGTCCGAGCAAGGTTTAGCTCTACTCGTGCGCTCCGACCCGCCTCAAACAACCCTTAGAAGTTCTAACCAACTTCTACTTATTACTCCAACTAACTATGGAGATTTTCCTTAGGGTTTCGGTTTTGTGGTGAAGGGAAGTATAATAGTATTTCTGGCTTTTCAGATAAGTATAACCTTAGAATACTACAAGGTATACTGGCTAAGGTAATTTGGGCATTATAACAATACTTTTGAGAGTATTTCTAACAAGAGGGTATTATATGAAAACAACTAGGCTAGTGGTACCCCACGCTAGCACCCCAAGGAGGGTGTACCTCGGCCTACCCACTAGGGGTACTCTCGGCCAAGGGGAAGGGTGCTCTCGGCTAAGCCTCACAAAGGGGGACGAAACACAACAAGGGAGGAGAGTTTAACACTTAAAGATTTGTGGAAAGGATGAAGAATTCATCAAAGGGAGAGGGTATTTATAGGTCAAGGGATGGCCAACCAAAGGCCAAGATCAATCCATGTGTTAGGCAAGGGTAGGGCTAGGATTTACCAAACACAAATATCCTACCTACCCTTGACTTTGTCAAGGCACAAAAAACGTGCCTTACCTTGTCCATTTCGTCCAAGTTGGACGATTTCGCCACCATTGGAGGTGCCAAGTGGCGCCCTCTTGTTGGTCCAAAATGTTTCGCCTCTCGGAAAAATCCGCAAAATTAAAAATGACATAGCGGAAATTCCCTACGAAAGTGTGAAAACGCTTTACTAAAAACGACTCTAACCGGGTGTTGTGCACAAAATTAAATCGGCCAAGCCTACTTGAAGTTCGAAATTTCCTTCGTACGTCCCTGCGTACATACTCTGGAAATACGGGGTATAACAACTTGCCTCGGCCAGTTGCGTGGCTAGTTTTTGGATATGGTAGTTGGCTTCCGTACTTGGCCCGTGAAGTTTTATGACTAGCCTTCGGACTGGTAGTTGGCTATTCTACTTGGCCCGATCGGTTTGATGACGCAGGCAGGATCTAGTGTTCAGGTTCACATATGGGTGTTGTTTTAAATCATGTACTGCCGACAGTGAGGAAGGAGTTCCACGGGCATGATTGATATTGTGGGCGTGAGACCCATAGTTATGTGTGAGTGATGATTTTGAGGACATGCGTCCCCCTTGACATAATCATTTACTTATTGCGAAATGGTTTTATAAAATGATGAAATGTGATTTCATTACGATTTTCAGTTTCACATACTTTGTACTGTTGTATCGACCTCGCCGGGCTGCGTTCATGCCGCAGTAGAGGTACACCGCTTGTTGATCCGCCATAGGATCGCAGTCAGCGTTTGGGAAGCTCCGCTTCTCCGAGGCTTATCTTTTGGTATAGTCCCCTGTCATTGTAGGTACTTGTACATTCAGGGGTATGGCGGGGCCCTGTCCCGTCATAGTTGTTGTTACATTCTTAGAGGTCTATAGTACTGTTGTGGGCAGGGTTTGTAAAGGATTGTAACTGTTCGGTTATATGTATATACATGAAGGTGACCGTTTTGGTTAGCCTGTTTTCTTATGTTGTATCTTGTTTCCTGTTTAAGTTTTTATTTCCGCTGATTTTCTCTGATGTTATATCACTAGGGTGCCCGGGGTAAGGCACCAGTCGCGGGCCCGAGGTCGGGTCGTGACAATGATTTTATCACTTACCCCCTGACTTGTTACGAGCTGCGGGTTAGCTACCCCCGATGCGAGGAATACCTCACGCGTCCACGTGACTCGCGGAGTCGCGGAGTTCCAGGATGATCACTCCGGGTGTGTTACGCCGATGCGAGGAATACCTCATGCGGTCCATGTGTGGCCATGCGTGTCACGACCCGATTCCGGGGCCCGTGACTGGTGCCTTACCCCGGGCACCCTAGTGATACAACATCAGAGTAATCAGCGGAACATAAAACACATACATGAAACAAATGAAGTACAAACAGTAATCTGAGGAAAACTTGCCTTTCGGCATATATATAAATAACAACTTTTTTTCAACATGAACAGTTTAATCCTTTTTACAAACCCTGCCCACAACAGTACTACAGACCTCTAAGAAATGATACGACAACAATGGCGGGACAGGGCCCCGCCATACCCCTGAATGTAAACACCTACAACAACAGGGGACTATACCACTGATAAGCCTCCGGAGAAACGGAGCTTTCCCAAATGCTGAACTGTGACCCTAAGAGCGAGGATCAATGACTGGTGTACCTTTACCTGCGACATGAACGCAGCCTCAAGGAGGTCAAGATAACAAATTTGTATGTGAAACTAAAAATATCAGAAATGAAATCATAATAGTCTATAAAGCAGAGACATGTATGATAAGCAAACTACGCTCACAACAAATAAGCAATATGTCAAGTCGTGACTCACGCCTCAAAGTTATCACAATAAAACCGTGACGGGCAAGTACGAAGGCATAGCCGACTACTAAGACCCACGCATCAAAAATACCACAAATCCGTATCCCGAGGTCTTTCTAGACCGCACCACATGATCGGCCGCCACTCGCCCGCAATATCAATGCGCGTCTATCCTCGAACTCTCGCAGCCCGCATAGGTCACACACGGACCGCATGAGGTATTCTCGAATCATGGTCCTGCATCACCGAGGTATACCCCGCATCGGGCGCTAACCTCGGTATCCGCCTAGGCTCCCGCAACCCGCATAGTCTCAAAAGACCGCATAGTCTCAACAGACCGCATAGGAATCCCCGCGTCGTGCTAAACACCCGAATGATCAATCCCGAGCTACCGCGACTCGCATAGTCACGAGGACCGCATAGCCGTAAAGACCGCATCGGGTGGCAAGCCCTGTATAATAAGTCAAAGGGTATGTGATACAATAATAGTACAACGCTTAACGCTTAACAACGTAAGCACAACAAGAATGACCCCTTACATCACGATCACACAAGATACTAACACACGTAGCATCCTAACATTTTTACTTATCACATCAACAAGAAAGTATTTACAAGGCTATCTCAAACCAACACAATCAAGTTATTCACACAAGGTACTTTAAGCTAACAAGTTCGTATCTACCCCTAAAGTACTTCATACATTAAATCTTTTAAAAGATCCGTTGCCTTCACATAAGTCACACAATACCGTAGTATAAAATAGAGTGGACTCGTCTTTTAAATAAACTAAAACACTTACCTTTGTAAAATCAAGTAACAACATTATTTTCCAAACGCCCAAGTTTGCCTAATTTCAAATGTTCACGTTTCTTATTTTAGAAAGGTTTCAGAGTTCATAGTCTTATTCATTTAAGAATATAATTCTCTTTTAAACCATCCGAGAAACATAAGTCTTATATGTGAGTAGGATATTATTGTTTATAACAATCTTATTACAAAGAAATGTGATCTAGAAATATCATTTTGTCTCATCTTAGCTTCTATGCAGATGGAAGTTTCTACTGGTTTTAATAATACTTAATTAGTCAAAACATTTCCTTTATTAACGCCGCAGATGGTTTGTCGATACACATTCTCGATTCAAATCAAGAAACATTCTTAAGCCGTTATACCTAACTTCCCATAAAGCTAGTATAACTCTTAAGTTTTTCAAAACCAAGTATTACTTCTTCTTTCAAAATGATTCAAAATCTTTTGAAATACTTCAAGTTCTTTATTAACACATAACACGCCGCTTATAGTTCAAATCGCCACCTTTTAAAGACCACAAGTATTTTCTTACCAACATAAAGTTGTTATAACTAACTTCCCATAAAGCCGTTATAACACTTTATGTTTTAAACCAATCAAATACGCTTAGCACATGTACGCCTACCGCACTACATAGTTCACACGTATCATGCTAGAAGAGATAGGAAGAGGTTCACATACCTCGCGACGAGTATCGACTAATAGCAAAACGCCCAAGTTCTTCCAACCGCCGGCTACTCCTTAAGCCAAGTAGATCGCGCCACACGTAGTACTTCAACCTATAAGGCCACAAGGCGCTTATTAACATTTAGATCTCATCGTAGAACATTCTACCAAAATTCGAAGATTCTCCGCAACAACAGAAATCTCCTCTCTTCATCGAGGTCGCTACCAAGCCAACCAGGGGGTTATACGCCTAACCCTAACTGCACAATTCTACTCCACGGTACTACTACACAAGTCTCATCAGAATACAAATTTCATGTAATTACAAACAAGATTCTTCTTTAAATTCAGCTTAAGTCGCAAGACATTGCGCGTAAGTATTATTCAGGCTTAAGTCAAAAGACATTGCCGATAACTACGTTCAGTTCTATATACAATATACTTCAACTATATATTCTAACAATATGTAATTTCCAATTACAATAGAGGGACAAGATAATTACCTCGATAAGCCCATAATTATCCTAGTTAAAGTCGATCCCGGCAATCGCTTAGCTCCAACTCCGAGCGCCCAACCCGCTCTAAACCACCCTTAGAAGTTCTAACCAACTTCTACACAATACTCCAACGGACTATGGAGATTTTCCTAGGGTTTCGGTTTTGTGACCGACGGAAGTATAATAGTATTTCGGCATTTTCAGATAGTATAACCTTAGAATACAACAAGGTATACGCTAAGGTAATTTGGGCATTATAACAATACTTTGAGAGTATTTCTACACCACAAAGTGGGTACATTATACGAGAACAACACCACTGTGAGGGGTAAGTCTCGCCACAAGGCCACACAGGGGAGGGCTCTCGCCAAGGGGAGGGACGAGAACAACAACAAGAGAGGAGGATTTTAACACTTAGAGATTTGTGGAAAGGATGAAGAATTCATCAAAGGGAGAGGGTATTTATAGGTCAAGGGATGGCCATCCAAAGGCCAAGATTAAACCAAGTGTTAGGCAAGTAGGCTAGGATTTACTACACACAAATATCCTACCAACCTTGACTTTAGCCAAGGCACAAAAACGTGCACATGCTAGCCCAAATCGTCCCAATGGACGCTTTCAAGTCCACCAATTGGAGGTGCCAAGTGTCGCCTCCCGTTGGTCCAAAATGTTTCGCCTCTCTAAAAATCCGCAAAATTAAAAATGACATAGCCGAAATTCCCTACGAAAGTCGTGGAAAACGCTTTCACTAAAAACGACTCTAACCGTGTTGTGAACAAAGTTAATTCGCCAAGCCAAATCAAAAGTTTCAAATTTTCTATGTACGCCCCACGCATATACTCCGAAATACGGTATAACATTCTCCTCCTTAGAAACATTCGTCCAATGTTCCTTCAAGCCTCAAACAAACGCGCGCCAAGATAGTCTTCACTACTATACTTACGAGAATCAATCCCGCCACACCGCCACGTAAACAATCACGCAACTACTTACATCAAAGTCCACGAGGAAACACTCTAACCATCACCACAAAACACTTCTCACCGGGTCTAAAAAATAATTCCTTCGCACCTTCTCTTTACAAAAGAAATGATCACCTCTATGCTCGCCATACATGCTCGCTTCTCTCATTACACGCCGTATATACCACTTTGTCACTATGCCTGAGGCATTAACCTTCTCAGGCGACTCAACAAATGGTACCACTTTTGTCACTTTGTCGCGAGCCTTGCTCAGACGACCCAACAAATGGTACCGGCCGCCATGATCCTCGAGGATGTCGTGACACTCGAACTCTTACCACATTCTCGACATCGCTTCGCCCAAAACTGGGGTTACTATCTCTAACGTGGTCATCATTAATGGGAACACTGATGGATCTCGATACTTTCCGAACATAACAATACGAAAGACCGGACGTACTTCCTCCTAAGTCGGATGGCAAAAGCTAACATATAGGCAACCTGGCCTATTCTTCACATGAACTCAAAAGGGCCCAAAATAACTCGGGCTAAGTTCCTCTATTTCCAAAACTCGTCACACCCTAACCGGGGTGGTACCTTCAAGAAGACCGACCGCCAACCTGAACTCTAAGCGTCGCCGTCGATTATCCGCACGATTTCCTCTGAGCTGCCAGAACCTATTCTGGACAAGCTTCACCCTATACCTAGTCTGCCGAACTAGCTCAACTAACGATTCGAACCTCGCCAACGCCGAACCAATCGACCGCAACTTACACTTCCGCCCTACAAGGCTTCAAAAAGCGACATCCGACATCAAATGGTAGCTTAAACGCTCCTCTACAGAGACAACAATCCCACAACTACCCTCAAATCCACACACCGCCCGAGGGCGAATGCGATTCTCGAGACTCACCGAGTTCTTAACCCCGTTGGTAAAACTTCCAGAACAACAACAATTCTACCTGGCTCCACTGTCTGTCATAAGGTGAAGGTAGGCACCCCGTGCAGCCTTACAACCTTTCTGATAAAACAATACTGCCGAGTAAACGGTCTTTGCTAGAAAACAAGATGACTGACCTCCTCGGCCCGACTACTGGTCGAATGCATCCACGAACTCGTACGCTGGTTAACAAAACTTGGGCCTAACACCCTCGTAACCCTATCACAAGGCGGGACCACCACAAACTGACCCCATCACCAAACATGCCGCGGGTTGACCCGCAACGTTGCCTCAACCCGACCCGGCAACGCGCATAATACTTGCTCCCCGATCCGGAACAATCCCACTAATCAAGTTACGAAAACCTAGCGCCTTCTTAGCTCAACTACCCCTTTCATTCCACACTACTGTGGACCTATCCCAAACATAGCTCACGCACTATGCACTTCCGATAAGGATCAAACATAACACCACACCTTTCTCGAGATGGCCTCACCTCTAAGGTCTCTACGATAAAGCTCTAAGGCTCACACTTTCTCTATCCCCAAATCTTACTTGCTAACTAACCAAGATTTCTAATCACAACCGACACATCGTGAACCGGAAGCCCCGAGTTCGACCAACTCCCGCACACCCCGAACGCCCCGAAATCCGTGGAAGACCACTCGCGACCGTGGATGTGCATAATCAAATCTGGCCGTGAAGTGACTCGCCTCGAAAGTTACCAGGACCTCGCCGCCCGCCCTCTTCGCCCTCGTTAACCCGCCGATCTCTACGCTTTCGCTCGCCGCGCATAAGCCCGCATACGTGCCATGCTCAAGCCTAACTAAAGAATTACTTTGCACAACCTCTCTTAGATAGTCCTCAAGACTCGCGCAGACATCGGTATACTCTCGTAGCCAAATCTATAGCTAGTAACATGGTCGCCTCTTTGCAATCTAAATTCTGCTCCTGGCCGTGGAACTGGGTTCAAATGTCATGGCCGCAGAGGAATCGCCGCCGCAGCTAAACTCTTTGGGCTAGTGACGCCGCAGAACCCCAACGAAGCACTACCCTAGGTAATGATTGGGCCTCGCCCTCGCCACCCTCTGAACTCTACTCAGCCTCCTCGGCCGCTTTGCCTCCTGCCCGGGTTGCCCTACGCGAGGCATAACGGTGAGGGAAAGAAATACGCCGAGGGTCCAACTTACAACACATTTCTAAGGCACGATCTCGAGTGAGAAGAATAGAAACCAATCCTAAATACCCTATAGCCTCCTCGACATTGGAGTGGTGCACAACACACCGATAATCAAGACTCTATCGATACGGTCAGACACTTTCCGAGGATTAATCGCTCGATACCACTTTTGTCACGACGATTCCGGCCCGTGGATCGTGCCTTACCCCGCACCATAGTGATACAACATCGAGTAATCATGGAACATAAAACACATACATGAAACAAATGAAGTAAAAACAAGAATCGAGGAAAACTCATTATCGGATATATATAAATAACAACTTTTTCAACATGAACGCTTTAATCCTTTTACAAACCCCGCCTACAACAAGATTACATGCACTTCTAAGAAATGATACGACAACAATGGCGATGTGGCCCCGCCATACCTCGAATGTAAACACCTACAACAACAGGGACTATACCATCGATAAGCCTCCGAGAAACGGAGCTTTCCCAAACGCCGAACGTGACCCTAAGAGCGAGGATCAATGATCGTGTACCTTTACTCGCAGATGAACGCAGCCTCGGGCGAGGTCGATAACAGTGCAGAGTATGTGAAACTAAAAATACTGTAACTGAAATCATAATATTCTATAAAGCAGGAGAATTGTATGATAAGTTAAATACAGTTCACAACAAATAAGCAGTCATGTCAAGTCGTGACTCACGCCTCAAAGTTATCACAATAAAACCGTGACGGGCAAGTACGGCGCATAGCCGACTACTAAGACCCACAGCATCAAAAATACCACAAACCGTATCCCGAGGTCTTTCTAGACCGCACCACATGATCGGCCGCCACTCGCCCGCAATATCAATGCGCTGTCTATCCTCGAACTCTCGCAGACTCGCATAGGTCACACACGGACCCGCATGAGGTATTCTCGAATCATGGTCCTGCATCACCGAGGTATACCCCGATCGGCGCAGCTAACCCTCGGTATCCGCCTAGGCTCCCGCAACCCGCATAGTCTCAAAAGACCGCATAGTCTCAACAGACCGCATAGGGAATCCCCCGCATCAGGCTAAACACCCGGAATGATCAATCCTGGAGCTACCGCACTCCGCATAGTCACGAGGACCGCATAGCCGTAAAGACCCGCATCAAGGGTGGCAAGCCCTCGGTATAATAAGTCAAAGGGGTATGTGATACAATAATAGTACAACGGGCTTAACGTTTAACAACGTAAGCACAACAAGAATGACCCTCTTACATCACGATCACACAAGATACTAACACACGTAGCATCCTAACATTTTTACTTATCACATCAACAAGAAAGTATTTACAAGGCTATCTCAAACCAGCACAATCAAGTTATTCACACAAGGTACTTTAAGCTAACAAGTTCGGGTATCTACCCCTAAAGTACTTCATACATTAAATCTTTTAAAAGATCCGTTGCTTTCACATAAGTCACACAATACCGTAGTATAAAATAGAGGATCGTCTTTTTAAATAAACAAAAACACTTACCTTTGTAAAATCAAGTAACAACATTATTTTCCAAACGTCCAAGTTTGCCTAATTTCAAATGTTCACGTTTCTTATTTTAGAAAGGTTTCGTAGTTCATAGTCTTATTCATTTAAGAATATAATTCTCTTTTAAACCATCCGAGAAACATAAGTCTTATATGAGTAGGATATTCTTGTTTATAACAATCTTATTACGAAATTGTGATCTAGGAAATATCATTTTGTCTCATCTTAGCTTCTATGCAGATGGAAGTTTCTACCTGGTTTTAATAATACTTAATTAGTCAAAACATTTCCTTTTATTAACGCTGCAGTTGGTTTGTCGATACACATTCTCGATTTCAAATCAAGAAACATTCTTAAGCCGTTATACCTAACTTCCCATAAAGCTAATATAACTCTTAAGTTTTTCAAAACCAAGTATTACTTCTTCTTTCAAAATGATTCAAAAATCTTTGAAATACTTCAAGTTCTTTATTAACACATAACACGCCGCTTATAGTTCAAATCGCTACCTTTAAAGACCACAAGTATTTTCTTACCAACATAAAGTCGTTATAACCAACTTCCCATAAAGCCGTTATAACACTTTATGTTTTAAACCAATCATATACGCTTAGCACATGACGCTCACCGCACTACATAGTTCACACGTATCATGCTAGAAGAGATAGTAAGAGGTTCACATACCTCGCGACGAGTATCGATTAATAGCAAAACGCCCAAGTTCTTCCAACCGCTACTCCTGCCAAGTAGATCGCGCCACACGTAGTACTTCAACCTATAAGGCCACAAGGCGCTTATTAACATTTAGATCTCATCGAGAACATTCTACCAAAATTCGGCAAGACTCTCCCGCAACAACAGAAATCTCCTCCTTCTATCGAGGCCGGCTACCAAGCCAACCAGGGGTTATACGCCTAACCCTAACGGTACAATTCTACTCCACTGCACTACTACACAAGTCTACTGTAATACATTTCATGTAATTACAGTTCAAGATTCTTCTTTAAATTCAGCTTAAGTCGCAAGACATCATTGCAGTAAGTATTATTCAGCTTAAGTCAAAAGACATTGCGATAACTACGTTCAGTTCTATATACTGATACTTCAACTATATATTCTAACAATATGTAATTTCCAATTACAATAGAGGACAAGATAATTACCTCGATAAGCCCATAATTATCCTAGTTAAAGTCGATCCTGGGCAATCGTTTAGCTCCAACTCCGAGCGCTCCAACTCGCTCTAAACCACCCTTAGAAGTTCTAACCAACTTCTACACAATACTCCAACGGACTATGGAGATTTTCCTAGGGTTTCGGTTTTGGACTGACTAAGTATAATAGTATTTCGAGCATTTTCAGATAGGTATAACCTTAGAATACAACAAGGTATACGCTAAGGTAATTTGGGCATTATAACAATACTTTGAGAGTATTTCTACACCACAAAGTGGGGTACATTATACGAGAACAACACCACTGTGAGGGTGAAGTCTCGCCACAAGGCCACACAAGGGGAGGGCTCTCGGCCAAGGGGGGAGGGACGAGAACAACAACAAGAGAGTGGAGGATTTTAACACTTAGAGATTTGTGGAAAGGATGAAGAATTCATCAAAGGGAGAGGGGTATTTATAGGTCAAGGGATGGCCAACCAAAGGCCAAGATTAAACCAAGTGTTAGGCAAGTGTAGGGCTAGGATTTACTACACACAAATATCCTACCAACCCTTGACTTTAGCCAAGGCACAAAAAACGTGCACATGCTAGCCCAAATCGTCCCAATGGACGTTTCAAGTCCACCAATTGGAGGTGCAAAGTGTCGCCCTCCCGTTGTTACAAAATGTTTCTTCTCTCGTAAAAATCCGCAAAAATTAAAAATGACATAGCCGTAATTCCCTACGAAAGTCGTGGAAAACGTTTCACTAAAAACGACTCTAACCGTGTTGTGAACAAAGTTAATTCGCCAAGCCAAATCAAAAGTTTCAAATTTTCTACGCACGCCCCACGCATATACCGAAATACGGTATAACAACGCGATCGCGGAGTCCAGTTTATGCCGCGGATTGCTACCCCGATGCGCGGTGAGTACCTCACGCGGTCCGAGGACCTACGCGACTACGGTAGTCCAGATTAGGCTCGCATAATGATACTATGGGCGATTGGCCTTGCTTCGATCATTAGCACTGAAATGCACCGCTTATGTTACATCTACTTTGCTCTTGTTTATGCTTTGGCACTATGTGCAGTTAAATTGGGTTGTTTCGTACATATTTGTGAAGTGGTTTTAAAATGTTATAACTTCATTTCAAGATTTCATCGTTTCACATACTTGGTACTGTTGATCGACCTCCTTCGGGGCCGTTCATGCCGCAGTAGAGGTACTCGTTGTTGATCCCCGCTCCTAGGATCACCATTCGCTGGGAAAGCCCCGCTTTCTCGGAGGCTTATCTTTGGGTATGATTTCCCGTCATTGTAGATTTATGTACATTCGTGGTATGGCGGGCCTGTCCGCCATAGTTGGTTACACTCTTGCAGGTCTGTAGTCCTGTTGTAAATTTGGGATGTAAATCGCTCGCACTGGGTATATATATACATGCCGAAAGGCAACTTTTCTTGTTTAAATTGTTTCTCATTTTACATCGCTTTATGTTGGTAAGTTTATATTCCGCCGTTACTCGATGTATATCTACTTGGGTGCCCGTAAGGCACCATCACGCCCGGAATGGGTCGTGATAAACGCACTTCAAGGAGGTCAAGATAACAGGTACCAAGTATGTGAAACTGAAAAATACTGTAAATGAAATCATAACAGTCTATGTAAAACAGGAGAAATGTATGATAACCAAACTACAGTCCATACTATATAAGCAGTCATGTCAAGTCAGGGACTCACGCCCTCAAAGTCATCACTCAAATATAACCGTGGGTCTCACGCCCACCATATCAATCATGCCCGTGGACTACCTTCCTCACTGCCGGCAGTCTATGATATAATAACACCAAGGAGTACACATGAACACCAGGTCCCACCTGTGTCGTAAGAACCGTATGGGGCAAGTACGAAGGCATAGCTACCAGATCCACCCTGCATCATCAACTGACCGGGGCAAGTACGAAAGCCAGCTACCAGAACCTACCGTACCAACAATACTAAATAAATGTACCACGATGCTGACCGGGGCAGGTACGATAGCCTCTACCAGATCCACCCTGCATCACGTCGCTGACCGGGGCAAGTACGTAAGCTAACTACCAGATCCACCCTGCATCACGAAACTTCGGTCTAAAACTGAAAATCACACACGGCGACCGGGGCAAGTACGATAGCCTCTACCAGATCCACCCTGCATCACGTCGCTGACCGGGGCAAGTACGTAGGCTAACCACCAGATCCACCCTGCATCACGAGACTTCGTCCTAACACTGACCGGGGTAAGTACGAGGGCTAGCTACCAGATCCACCCTGCATCAGTAAACCTCATGGAGAGCTAGTCCATGGAATAACACTATCGACAGGGAACGAACCCTCATCATGGCCGCATACCCGTGGACCATCCATCGAGTCAGTATGCCCAAAATGATCAAGAATAACATGACCGGCCCTCCATCGAGATACGCGGTAGCATAAAGATACAAAACACTTGCACAACAAAGGCTATCACAACAAGCATAGGCAAGTTCAACGTACTCATAGACTTTCATTTTATTACAACAAATCCGGATTTTAACCCCAAGGTACTACGTACTTTAACTTTTTAAAAGATCCATTTCTTTCACAAAAACTCACACGATACCCGTAGTATCAAAATAGAGTAACTATCTTTTTAAGTAAACCAAAACAATTTCCATACCTTCTTTTTAAACCATCTTAAGGCAAAACCATGCCTTTCTTTTAAACCAAAACTCTTCAATTTCCTCAAGTCTCTTTTCTTTTAGAAAACAAGTTCCTTACTTTGGAATTTAAGAAAAATCAATACTTGTTATTAATGATCTTATTAAAGCAGCCATGATCTAGGAAATGTAATACAATTTTGTCTTATCTTAGCTTCTATGCAGATGGAGGTTTCTACTGGTTTTAATAATAATTAATTAGTCAATACATTTTCCTTTATTAACGCTGCAATGGTTTGTTCGATACTTATTCTCATTTCCGAAATCAATATAACTTATTCCTTTTAAAACCCAATTACCCATTTCTCATAAATGCGGTTTCACAACTTTTTAACACAAACCAAGTCCTTAATATTCCACATCAAGTCATTTATAAGTCAAGTCTCTTATCTTTTAAAAACCACAAACCATTTCTTTACCTACATAAAGTTGTTATAACAAACTTCCCATAAAGCCGTTATAACACTTTATGTTTTAAACCAACCAAATTCGTTTAGCACACGTACGTC
The DNA here is from genome assembly GCA_029844215.1 of Przewalskia tangutica. Classification (NCBI taxonomy): domain Eukaryota; kingdom Viridiplantae; phylum Streptophyta; class Magnoliopsida; order Solanales; family Solanaceae; genus Przewalskia; species Przewalskia tangutica. The sequence continues at coordinate 39,061,357 of CM056720.1, read as the reverse complement.
TACCGTACTACATAGTTCACAACAATCATGCTAGAAAAGATAGGAAGAGGTTCACTTACCTCGCGACGATTATCGACAAATAGCAAAATGTTCCAAAGTACTATATACCCTTGCTAGCCTTTTCCACCCTTCAAGTAGAATACGCTACTCGTAGAACTTCAACCTATAAAGGTCACAAAACGTCTATCAACCTCTAGATCTCTTCGTAGAACAATTCTAAGTACAAGGTTCCTTATTCTACGGAAAATTCAAAGACTCCCGTAACTACATAAATCTCTCCTCTATCAAGGCCCGCTACCAAGCCAACAACTCGAGGGTTACATCGTCTAGCCTGACGTGTACAACATCGCCCCACAATAATACTACAAGTTCATCAGAATACAGTCCAATGTAAATACAGTTCAATTCTTTATAAACATCCTTCCAATATATCTTATACTCAATTATAAACTACTACCATATGTAATATCCAATTACAATAGAAGGACATAGATCATTACCTCGATAAGCCCAAAATTATCCAAGATTATAAGTCGATCCTGAGCAACGTTTATTTTACACCCCGTAGTTCCAGGGTATGTATTTGGGGACGTACGTACGAGAATACGACATTTAAATTAAAAGGAAGAAAGATGTGATTTTTCGACGGAAAAATTTCCGGATTTTTGAAGGAAAAAGGTTTATTATTGAGAATTGGATTCTCAACTTTGGTATTTAAGACTTTAAGAATTTTTAAGAATTATGGAATTTTATTTCCGAAATTGGTCACGTGGGGCCCACGGGAGAATTTACGGTTTTGTGGGGCCCACTTTATTTTCGGATTTTTGGCATTACGTATATTTTCGGAAGATGAAATATTTTGGACGAGTAGGGGGGCGACACATGTCACCCCCATGTGGCCCTGTTGGCCGAATGATTGGTGGACAAGTGTTGGATGTTTTTGGTGCCACTTGTCCCATTTTTGTGGTGGACATATGTCTCAAGGTTGTGGTGGACATTTGGTTGGAAGACTCCACTCCCACATGGACCAAATCCTCACCATACACTTGATTTGATCCTAGCCAGTGATTTCTCTATAAATACTCCCCTTGTTTGTAAGACTTATTCATCCCTTACTTGAAATAATTTCCAAGGCAAAAATTCTCCCTCCCTCCTTAGTGTAATTCTCGTCCAAACATCCCCCCCCCCTTTTATGTAGAAAATTCTTCAAGTGTTGGTATAGTCCCAAATACCTTAGCCTTGAAATCCCTTGTAATATTCCAAGAGTTATCTTTATACTAAGAGCCCGAAAATACTACTTTATTCCAATAGTCGCAAAATGAAATCCTAGGAAAATCCTCATAGTTGGTTGAAGTGTTAAGAGAAGTTGTTTAGAAACTTCTAAGGGTTGCTTGGAGCGGGTTGGAGCGTAAGGAATTGGAGCTAAGCATTGCTCAGGATCGACTTTTTAATCTTGGATAATTTTGGGCTTATCGAGGTAATGATCTTTGTCCCCCTATTGTAATTGGATATTACATATTGTAGTAGTTTAGACTTGTGTATAAGATATTTTGGAAGGATGATTATAAAGAATTGAACTGTATTTACATTGGACTGTATTTACAGTAGACTTGTAGTATTATTGTGGGGCAGTGTTGTACACGTCCGGTTAGACGTGTAACCCCCTTAGAGTTGTTGGCTTGGTAGCGGGCCTTGATAGAGGAGGAGTTTTATGTGGTTACAGGGGGGGAGGTGCTGCCGAATTTTCCATAGAATAAGGAATCTTGTACTTAGAATATTCTACGAAGAGATCTAGAAGTTGATAGACGTTTTATGACCATTTTACGTTAAAGTACTACGAGTAGCGTATTCTACTTGAAGGGTGGAAAAGGCTAGCAAGGGTATAGTACTTTGGAGCATTTTGCTAATTGTTGATAATCGTCGCGAGGTATGTGAACCTCTTCCTATCTTTTCTAGCATGATTGTTGTAAACTATGGTACTGCAGACGACGTATGTGCTAAATGAAATTGGTTGGTTTAGAACATAAAGTGTTATAATGGCTTTATGGGAAGTTAATTATAACGACTTTATGTAGGTAAAAGAATGGTTGAATGTTTTTAAAAGATAAGAGACTTGACTTATATTTGACTTGATATGATTTGTTAAGGACTTGAATTGTGTTAAAAAGTTGTGAAACCTCATTCGTGAGTAATGAGTACTTAGTTTTTAAAAGAATAATGTTATATTGATTTCGGAAATGGGAATGAGTATCGAACAAGCCATTGCAGCGTTAATAAAGGAAAATGTAATGTCAATTAATTATATTAAAATAAGTAAAAACCTCCATCTGCATAGAAACTAAGATAAGACAAAATTATTACATTTTATAGATCATGGCTACTTTAATAAGAATCTTTACATACAAGAATTAATTTTCTTAAATTCCAAAGTAAGGAACTTGATTTCTAAAAGAAAAGGGACTTGAGGAATTGAAGAGTTTTTGGTTTAAAAGGAAGGCATGGTTTTGTCTTAAAATGGTTTAAAAAGAAGGCACGGTTTTGTCTTAAATTGGTTTAAAAAGAAAGCTTGGTGTTGTCTTGGTTTTCAAAAGAAGGTGTGGAAATGGTTTTGGTTTACTTGAAATGATAATTACTCTATTTTTGATACTATGGGTAACGTATGACTTTTGTAAAAGAAAGGGATCTTTTGAAAGAATTTAAGTACGTAGTACTTTAGGGTTAAAACCCGGATTGTTGGCACAAAATGGGAGTACTTGAGTTTATATAAATGGTGAATCAATTTACATGTTAATGAAAGTCTAAAAGTATGTTGAACTTGCCTATGCTAGTTGTGATAGCTTTTGTTGTGCAAGTATTGTATTTCTATACCGCCGCGTCTCTCGATGGAGGGCCGGCTGACTTGTTGTGAATTTACTTGGACGTACCGGCAGTGACGGAAGATTCCACGGGTATGCTTCCATTATTATTGTCACATGGGCATGTCTACACCGATGAGGGATTCCGGGGGCATGTGACCATTATTGTTATTCCATGGACTAGCTCTCCATGAGGTTTTACTGATTCGGCTTTGGTATCTGGTAGTTGGCTCTCGTACTTGCCCCGGTCGTGGCTGATTCGACTTTGGTTCTGGTAGTTAACCTTCGTACTTGCCCCGTTCAGTTTTGTGGCAAAGTTTCGTGACTTACGGTTGTGATCTGGTGGTTAGCCTGGTTACTGGCCCCCGCCGCCACGTGACGCGTGGATCTGCAGGATATCGCACTTGCCACGTGTCGCCTTCGCGTGAAGTCTCGTGACTTACGGTTGTGATCCGTGGTTAGCTCGTTACTTGCCCCGCTACTACGTGGCGCAGAGGATCTGGTAGAGGCTATCGACTTGCCACATGTCGCCTTCGCGAGTCGGTGTTTGGACGGTTTCGTGACTTACGGTTGTGATCCGTGGTTAGCTGGTTACTTTCCGCCGCCACGTGGCGCAGGAGGATCTCGGTAGAGGCTATCGCACTTGCCACGCGTGTCGGCTTCGTGATATAGTTGTTTAGTATTGTTGGTACGGTAGGTTCTGGTAGCTGCCTTTCATACTTGCCCGCCGATTGATGATGCAGTGGATCTCGTAGCTATGCTTCGCATTTTGCCGTCGCATTTTATGACACATGGGACCCGTGTTCATGTGTACTCCTTGGTGTTATTATATCATAGATCAGGCTGAGGAAGGTATTCCACGCATGATTGATGTTGTGGTGTGAGACCCATAGTTATATTTGAGTGATGACTTTGAGGCGTGAGTACGACTTGACATAATCAGATATATTGTGATCGTAGTCCGTTATCATACATGTCTCCTGCTTTATATAGTCTGTTATGATTTCATTTACTGATTTTCGATTCCACATACTTGGTACTGTTATCGACCTCCTTCGGGCTGCGTCATGCCGCAGTAGAGGTACACCGGTTGTTGATCCTCGCCATAGGATCACAGCCAGTTTGGGAAGCTCCGTTTCTCCGGAGGCTTATCTTTTGGTATGATTCCCTGAGATTGTAGGTTCTTGTACATTCAGGGGTATGGCGGGGCCCTGTCCCGTCATTGTTGTTATAAAATTCTTAGAGGTCCAGTAAGATCTTTGTGGCCGGGTTTGTAAAGGATATAACTGTTCGGGTTTTATGTATATATACAGAAAGGTGACCGTTTTGGTTAGCCTGTTTCTTATTGTATATCTTGTTTCATATTTAAGTTTTTATTTCCGCTGATTTTCTTTGATGCTGTATCACTAGGGTGCCCGGGGTAAGGCACCAGTCGCGGGCCCGAGGTCGGGTCATGACAAAAGTGGTATCAGAGCAGTTAGTTCTCAGAAAGTGTCTACAGACCGTGTCTAGTAGAGTCTTAATTATCGGTGTGTTGTGCACCACACCTATAATCAGGAGGCTGCAGGATATTTAGGATTGGTTTCTATTCTTCTTACTCTGAGATCGTGCCTTAGAGCTGCGTTGTAAGTTGGACTCCCTCTGACGTATTCTTTTGTACCAGTTATGCCTCCGCGCAAGGCAACCAGAGCCCAGAAGGGCAAGGCAGCAGAGGGAGCTGCGAGTAGAGCACAGAGGGTTACCAGGGCAGAGGCCCAGTCTTTACCGAGGGTGGTACTTCAGATGGGGAGTTCTGCGACGCCGTTAGCCCCAGCAGAGTTTAGGGCAGCAGCAATAGCTACTGAGGCTACGATACCTGAGTCTCCAGTTCCACGACCAGGAGCCGAGGATATGAGTTACAAGGAGATGGCCCAGTTACTAGCTAGGCTTGTGGCGAGGGATGAGGACAGACGTGAGGCAGCGGTTCCGGTAATACCAGTGGTTCACCCTAGATCCGATAGTTGGAGACTTCGGGACTTCTTGAGTTGCAGTCCACCAGAGTTCTATGGATCGAGAACTGAGGAAGATCCTCAGGAATATATTCGACAGCTGCAGCGGATCATGAAAGTGATCAAGGCCTCAGAGACAGAGTCGGTGGTACTAGGTTCACATCGGCTGGTGATACTGCAGTCGACTGGTTTGATTCATGGGAGCTGTCCCGGGGAGAGCATGCACTTCCAGCCGTATGGGACGAGTTCTCAGAGGCATTTCTTACACACTTCTTGCCCTCGCAGATGAGGAGAGCTCGGGCAGATAGATTTATGATGTTGAGGCAGAATGGGCGGACGGTTCGGGAATACAGTATATGTCACGACCCGACCGGGCGCGATCGTGCCCTACCCGCACCTGCCTGTATACATCAGAGAATAACAGCGGAACATACACAACATACAACATATTTAGACAAAATATCACAGGCTAGCCGATAAGGCCGCCTTCCATAAAATATGCATAATCCAAGAAAAACTGTACAACTCGGTTCTTACAGCCCCAAACCACAACATGTGACTACAGACCTCTAGGAATAACAACAGTGGCGGGACAGGGCCCCGCCATACCCCTGAATGTACATAAATCTACAACATCAGGGAAAAACTGTACCAAAAAGACAAGCCTCCGGAGAAATGGAGCTTCTGACGTCTGATAAGTGATCCTAAGAATGAGGATCCACCACCTGCTTACCCCTACCTGCGGCATGAACGCAGCCCCCGAGGAAGGGGGTCAGTACACAATATGTACTAAGTATGTAAAACTGGAAAATACTGTAAATTTCATCATAAGTTTAAAACAAAGCCGGAGACATGTATGATAATAAAATTACAGTACACAGTGCCTTACTAACAATGAGAGTAACTGATAGTATACGTACAACATAAAAATAGGAAGCTCACGATCAAAGCAGGACCATCCGCCCGCAGTATCATTAAGCAATCCTACTCCTGGGACTATTTCACCCGCATAGGTCGTGTGGACCCGCATGAGGTATTCCTCGCATAGGCTGTATCTGCCGCATGGGACTATTTCACCCGCATAAGCCCATAAGGACTCGCATGAGGTATTCCTCGCATCGTGGGTAGCAAATCCACGGAAACAGGTGGTATAACTATCTTGGGGATTTACCCCTCAATTATACTCTTACCCTGAAGCAGGTGGTATAACTATCTTAGGGATTTACCCCTCAGATATACTCTTACCCTGGAGAAGGTGGTATAACTATCTTGGGAATTTACCCCTTAGATATACTCTTACCCTATCTCAACCGGCCATCATACATAAAGTAAGCAAGTTAAGAAATCCCCCTAACTTCTTATTCATATACACTATCATTTTAGTTTACTTAAGGCACTAGCATATCTTTTATAAAAATCCGGGAATTCAACCCAAGTACTACATACTTCTACTCTTTTAAAACAAATGACTCTTTTTAGTATAAAACTTCCAAGATACTATTAACCATAGTATCAAGTCAAAATTACTTTTCAAGACAAGTCACAATACCTTTAGAAATAAGGTTAGGTTTCTAAATCAAGTGACTCATTTTCTTATAAAACCTTAGGCAATCGATACCTAAAAATCGAATTTTCCTTTCATTAAATCAAGTCATTTATCTTTCCCTAAAGCTAATATAACCAACTCCCCATAAAGTCGTTATATTAACTTTATACTTTAGTCAAATACAATTTCCTATCCAAGGGAGTTATACGTTTAAAACGAAACAAGTATCACATACTTTAAAATTCTTCAAGTCCCTTAACTTTAATAAAACTTAAGATATCCTTAATACTTTCAAAGAAGTGAGTTAATCTCCTAACTCACCCGACTTGGCTATTCATAAAACTAGTAAAGGATATCAAGGTCTTGTACGTCTAGCGTACTATATACGTGCAACTAGTCATGCTCAACAGATAGGAAAAGTTCTACATACCTCTTCGGGTCAAACCACTTGCCAAGTACGAAGTCCCGCCCGTAGTATGTCAACCTATAATATTCACAATACATCTATTAACGCCTTACTTCAAACGTAGAATATTATAAGTGTAAAGTCTCTAAATTCTACGGAAAATCGGACATCACCTCCTTTGTTTCTACTTACTTTGCCACCTTTTTCAAGGCCGAATACAATAACCAAACACGCCACATTTAAGGCCCAATCAATGCAATCAACAATAGGGGATTACACGCCTACTAGACGTGTAAAATTCCGCCCCACAAACGATATCAAATTAATACAACTTACTAGGCCAATTCGGCTAACTTGAGGTACTATAACATCAATTCTTATCCAATTTCCAATTCAATCCAAGTTATTAGCCTAACATGATATCAAGTCGCAATCGATTATAACTACTATAATCTTCAAGTAATTAACATGCGATGATTCTAATAAACGACCAATTTGTAATCCAACTTCACATGGCTTACATTACAATTCGGATTTTAAGGCTACAAGCAATCCATAATACTTATAAACTTCAACACATATACTTCATGCTAGATACATGTAAAGCTAACAACAATATAAATAATCTTGTAACACTTTTAAGAGACAAGATTATACCTCAACGAATCTTAATCCAACTCTAAATCTGAAGTCTCTCCTTAGCAACTTAGAGCCTCTTCAAGCCACTTCAATCCACTACTTGAGACCCTTAGAACAACACCAACAAATTTCCTTCAATCTTCCCAACAAAACCTAGAAAGCAACTAGGTTTTCACCTTGCGACTAATACGAAAAATATCTTTTTCCGAGATTTTTCTATTGAGATACTCTTACAATACACTCAAGAACCTTGGTTTAAAGTGTGGAGCTTAATGGACAAGAAACAATTTTTTTTGTTGTGGAGAGATAGCAAACCCGAGAGCTAGCTCTTGTGGTTCTTGAAATTGTTTCTAAGTGTTGGACTCACTCTTGCTACTAGTAGTAATATATAGCACAATGGAGGGTCAAGATATGAACAAATGGGTGGCTTGGATGAGCTCTTATTAAATATCAAGACTTTGTGGACCCTTTGACTTAGTCAAATCTCTCAAGCTCACAACTTGCAAGACTTGTCATCCTAAGACTATGGTCAATGACCATTTTGGCCATGACATTTTCGTCCAAGGCAACAATAAGGGGGGTGACACGTGTCGCCCTCTCATTCGTCACAATATTACGTTTTCCGACAATTTCATAATTCCGATAAATTTTTACAAGTCTCAATTCTCAACACTTGTGAGTTCTTACGTACGTTCTTAAAACATGCCCTGTAAATACAGGGTGTAACATTCTTCCCCCCTTAGAAACATTCGTCCACGAATGTTCTTTCGGAGTCAATCTTATAGTTAGCGACATAGTTTCCTTCCACAACCCCGACATACCAACAATGCCACACATGGCCACATAAAAGCATTTACACAAAACAAATGCTTCAATTTAAAACTTGACAAGTAAGGGAAAAGAATTACCTGAAGGTGTAGGGAATAAGTGAGGATACTTCTTCAACATGTCCTCCTCCGCTTCCCAAGTCATCTCCTCCCGGTTATCATTCCTCCACAAGACTTTGACGGAAGCCACATCCTTGGTCCGTAGTCACCTGACCTGGCGATCGAGTATCGCTATGGGACTCTCCTCATACGATAACCCCTCTGTCACCTGGACCTCACTAGCAGGGAAAACTCTTGTCGGATCTCCGATACACTTCCGCAACATAGAAACTTGGAAGACCGGATGTACCGCCTCTAACTCTGATGGCAGATCCAACTCATAGGCAACCTTGCCTACTCGACGGACGATCTGGTAGGGCCCAATGTACCTTGGGCTGAGTTTCCCCTTCTTACCGAATCTCATCACACCCTTCATGGGTGACACCTTCAAGAAGACCCAATCGCTACACCAAACTCCAAATGCCGACGCCGATTATCCGCATATGACTTCTGCCGACTCTGAGATGCTAACAGTCTCTCCTGGATAAGCTTCACCTTATCCACATCCTGCTGAACCAAGTCTGGGCCAACTAACTGCACCTCGCCCACGTCGAACCAACCAATCGGCAATCTACATTTCCGCCCATATAAAGCCTCGTATGGCGCCATCTCAGATATCTTGGAATGGTAGCCTTGTTATAAGCAAACTCCACAAGAGGCAAATGATCCTCCCGCCACTCGAATGAATCACGCAGCTCGCAGATATCCTCAAGTTGTCGGATAGTACGCTCGCCGCCCGCGACCGAGGAAGAAATGTTGTACTGAGACTCACCTGTGTCCCTAAACCCTTCTGAAAAGACCTCCAGAAGTTAGCCGTAAACTGGGCTCCCCTATCAGATATAATCGACACTGGGACACCGTGAAACCTCACAATCTCTCTGATGTACAATCTGGCATAGTCCTCAGCCGAAAACGTCGTCCTGACTGGAAGGAAATGGGCTAATTTCGTCAGCCTGTCAACAATAACCCAAATGGAGTCGTACTTCCTCTGAGTACGAGGTAACCCTGTAACAAAGTCCATGTTGATCACCTCCCACTTCTAAGTCAGAATCTCAATAGCCTGCAATAATCCACTGGGCCTCTGGTGCTCGACCTTGACCTGCTGGCAATTAGGACACTGTGCAACAAAACCTGCCATATCCCTCTTCAGGCCATCCCACCAATACAAACATCTGAGGTCATGGTACAACTTGGTCGACCACGGATGAATCGAATAACGAGCACTGTGTGCCTCCCCCAAAATCTGCTGACGAAGTCCTGACACATCGGGAACACACAACCGGCCCTCAAATCTCAGCACCCCATCAGGCGCTACCTCGAATAGACTCTTCTCCTCCCGAAGAGCTGCATCTCGATACCGCATCAACACTGGTCCTCAAACCGTCGCCTCTTCACCTCATCAACGATGGAAGACTCGACAACCTCACGAACCCGCACTTCGCCGCCGTCAGTCGATCAATCGAACCCCAAGGCTCGCTAGCCGTGGATCTCGACGACCATGTCCTGTCTCTCCGCTGTACTCCGGCGGGCTCCCATCGATCTACGACTCAAGGCATCAAGAACTACGTTGGCTTTCCCGATGGTATAGAATATCAACATCATAATCTTTCAAAGAATCTAACCACCGCCTCGCCGCAAGTTCAGCTCTCCTCTCTGAAGATATACCTGAGGCTCTTGGTCTGTATAAATATCCACATGAACCCCATACAAATAATGTCTCCAAATCTTCAAGGCATGAATAACGCGCCAACTCTAAGTCGTGGGTAGGGTAATTCTCTCATGCTCCGTGAATCGCCGGGAAGCATAGGCTATAACCTTGTCGTGCTGCATCAAAACACCCTAGCCCGATACCCGAGGCATCACAATAGATCACGTTCCCGTCTAACCACTCAGGAAGAGTAAGAATTGGAGTTATAGTCAACCTTTCCTTCAGCAACTGGAACCCTTCTCGCAAGCCTGCCCACCGAACTTGGTCGCTTCGAGTCACCCTAGTCAATCTTGAAATCAAGCAAATCGCTTCCACAAACCTACGATAATAACTCGCCAAATCTAAGAAATCGCGCACTGGTGGAGTAGTTGGTCTCGCCAAGACTTCGATCGCCGATCTTTGTCGATTCACCCAACACCATCTCGTAACGCCCAACCGGGCCGCATCGTGCCTTACCCGCACCCTAGTGATACAACATCGAGAAAACCGGAAAATAAAACATGAATCATTAAACAAGAGATATAATAAATAACAAAGCAACCAAAACAATGCTTTCAGATATACATAAAACCCGACAGTTTAATCTTTTACAACTCGCCACAACAGCTTCTGCACTTAAGATTTACAACAACTATGACGGACAGGCCCCGCCATACCCGAATGTACAAGAACCTACAACTCGTGGAACACATACCAAAAGATGAGCCTCCGGGAAACGGAGCTTCCCAACACGCCGAATGTGATCCTATAAGCGGGATCGATCGATGTACCTTTACTCGCGGCGATGAACGCAGCCCCGAAGGAGGTCGATAACAGTACAAGTATGTGAAATCAGAAACATCGTAAATGAAATCATAATAGTCTATATAAAGCAGAGACATGTATGATAACCAAACTACGATTCACAACATAAAAGCAAATATGTCAAGTCGTGACTCACGCCCTCAAAGTCATCCCTCATGCCCGTGGAACTCCTTCCTCACTGCCGGCAGTCTAGGTATAAATCATGTGATACGTATAACAGGTCTCGGCCCATCTTATGGACCCAATATAGAAACGTGTGGAATACATTCCCGGATGAACCGGTAGTCAAGTGAAATACATTCCCGGATGAACCGGTAGTCAAGTGAAATACATTCCCGGATGAACCGGTAGTCAAGTGAGATACATTCCCGGGTGAACCGGTAATCAAGTGAGATACATTCCCGGATGAACCGGTAATCAAGTGAAATACATTCCCGGATGAACCGGTACTCAAGTGAGATACATCCCCGGATGAACCGGTAATCAAGTGAAATACATTTCCGGATGAACCGGTAGTCGAGTGAACACAGTACTTGCACAACAAGGCTATCACACGTAACATGGTCAAGTTTCATAACAACAAGCATAAGCAAGTTACACACAACTCAAGGTACTTTCATTTTATGTCAAAGTCCGGGTTTTAACCCTAAAGTACTACATACGTTAAGTCCTTTTAAAAGAGATACATTCCTTTTATAAAAGTCACCCGATACCCGTAGTATAAAACTAGAGTGATTCACATTATTAAGTAAACCAAAACACTTTCTTTTTAAACTCAAGTACCAACATTCTTTTCCTAAAGTTCCGGTTTGCCTAATTACAAATGCTCAAGTTTCTCATTTTTAGAAAAGGTTTCGTAGTTCGTAGTTTTAATCCTTTAAAACATAATTCTCCTTTAAACGTTTTGAGAAACATATGTCTTATATGAGTAGGTTATTCTTGTTTATAATCAATCTTATTAAGCCCATGATCTAGGAAATGTAATATCATTTTGTCTCATCTTAGCTTCTATGCGGATGGAGGTTTCTACCGGTTTTAATACTTCTTTAGTCAATACATTTTCCGTTATTAACGCTACAATGGTTTGTCGATACGCATTCTCGATTTCCAAATCAAGAAACATTCTTAAGCCGTTATACCTAACTTCCCATAAAGCTAGTATAACTCTTAAGCTTTCAAAACCCAAGTAATACTCATTCTTTCAAAACGATTCATAAATCTTTTGAAATACTTCAAGTTCTTTATTAACACATATCAAGCCAGTTATTATTCAAATCAGTTACCTTTAAAACCACAAAGTATTTGCTTATCCACATAAAGCTATTATAACCGACTTCCCATAAAGCCGTTATAACACTTTATGTTTTAAACCAATCAAATACATTTAGCACACGACGCTCACCGCACTACATAGTTCACACATATCATGCTAGAAGAGATAGGAAGAGGTTCACATACCTCGCGACGATTATCGACAATAAGCAAAAAGCTCCAAGTACTACAACCTTGCTAGCCCTTTCCACTCCTCGAGTAGAATACGCTACTCTTAGTACTTTCACCTATAAAGGCCACAAACGTCTATTTAAATCTTAAACACAAGTTCCCATCTTTCTACGTAAAATTCAAAGACTCTCCCCGCAAACAGCGTAAATCACCTCCTCTATTGAGGCCGGCTACCAAGCCAACCAGGGGGGGTTTTATACGTCTAACCGGGCGTGTACAATTTCTACTACACAACAAGCTACACAAGTTCATCAGAATCCCTATGTAGTTACTGATTCAGCTTCTTTCTTTAAATTCAGCTTAAGTCAAAAGACATTGTCCAAAGATGCTAAACTTAATTCTATATATAGTATACTTCAACTATATGAAACAACATGTAATTTCCAATTACAAAAGGGACAAGATTATTTACCTCGATAAGCCCAAAATTATCCGAGATAAAAGTCGATCCTGAGCAAGGTTTAGCTCCTACTCCGTGCGCTCCAAACAACCCTTAGAAGTTCTAACCAACTTCTACTTAAATACTTCAACCAACTATGAAGATTTCCTTAGGGTTTTGGTTTGAGACTTAAAGGACAAAAGGTAGTATTTCCGGACTCTACGTATAGAGGTAACTTTGGAATACTACAAGATATGAGGCCAAGGTATTTTGGGCATTATAACAATACTTGGAGAGTATTTCAATACCACAAGGGGGGGGTACCTCACGAAAACACTCCAAGATGGGGGGGGGGGTTCTCGGCCAAAGGGCCTTGACAAGGGAGGGGGAACTCGGCCACTAGGCCACCCAAAGGGGAGTGGAGGCTTAGGACGAGAGCAACAAGAGGAGAGGGGAAGGATTGCAAGACTTAGAACACATTTGGATGATGAAGTCTTCAACAAAGGGAGGGGTATTTATAGGGAAGCCAAGGCCAACCAATGGACAAGATCAAGCCATGTGCAAGCAAGCGTAAGGCCTTGATCAAGCCAAGTGCACCCTAACCCCTACTCCACAAAACATGGCACAAAACAATGCACAAAACAAGGCCAAAACAAGGCACAAAACAAGGCACCAATAAGGCACAAAAACGTGAGCCAATCGGGCCATCAACTGCTCCACCACGGGTGACAAGTGTCACCTCCGTTGGTCTAAAATGTTTCGCCTCTCGAAAAATCCGCAAAAATAGTAAATGACATAGCCGGAATTTTCCCAACGTAAGTCGTGGAAACGCTTTCGTTTAAAAACGACTCAAATCGGCACTTGTGCCCAAAATTCGATCCTAGCCAATTCTTAAGGCAAAAATTTAATACGCACGCCTCTCACGCATATTCGAAATACGGTATAACATTCTCCTCCTTAGAAACATTCGTCCGAATGTTCCTTCTCAAGGCGGATAAAGATGAAGTTCTTCTAACAAGTTTCCACCGCCACACACGGCCACAAACATAACACACGTTCTTCTTCCTTACTCGTCGTGCTCTCCTCGATCACTTGAACTCTTCTAGTATACTCACCATACTCCAGTCATCGCTTAGTTTCAAAAACTTTGGAGTCACCACCTCCAAACTTGGTCATCTACTAGTCTAAATCTTCCTTAAGGCCATTCCCGGCCTTCACGACCGCTCGGTCGAACATATCCACGAACTCATACGATGGTTACCAAAACTTGGGCCTAGCTCCCTCGTGACCCTACCACCTGGCGGGACCACCCAGAGCTGACCCCACCTCGAAACAGGCTGCGGGTTGGCCCGCAACATGGCCCCAACCCGACCCACTGTCGCGCCAACTCTTGCTCCTCGACACGGAACAATCTTGCTAAATCACATCATGGAAGATACCACTTTCATTTACCCAACCCAGGGACTTATCACACAATACTTTCTAGGCATAAAATGCACTCTGACAAGGATCACTCGCAAAATCTTGTACCCAAGACGGCCTTACATCTAAGGTCTCAACTGTAATATTCTAAGGTTCATCATTCCCTCACCCCCAGGCTTACCCTTTTTCCCAAACCAGGTTCCTAAATCACACTTTAGCACAAAGCTATCCGAACATAACACCTAACACATTAACATAACATCAAAACATACAAGCCTCTAGAGGTTTAAGGATATACCTGAAGCTACCGCTCCACTCTAATCGTAAGTGCGCCTGCAGGCGCATAATCGAAGGCGATGAACCCGCCATCGATCCCAGGTCGCGCTGCCGCCAGCACTCTCCTATAAGCACAGTCTCTCGTCACATGGCCCTGACGGCCGCAGGTGAAGCAAGCACCAGTAAAAAGACGACATTCCCCGGGATGATGTTTGCCACATCGTGCACACTGAGGGGGACGTGAATCCTGTTGGCTAGAACCCACGATATCCGCCGAACTAAGCCCTGGAGCTCGACCAGCCTCGAATACCCCAACGCCCCGACGATCGCGGGGACCACCCGCATCGGCGGAGGTACATAACTAGCTCACCGAGGCGGTCCGCCTTGAAAGTTACCAAAGGACCTGCCGCCCCGGCCCTCTTCGATCTCGGCCATTCCGTCGATCTTCCGCGCCTCACATCCTAGCGCACGAGCTCGCATGCGGGCAATGTCCATGCCCGGCTGAAGGGCTACACCGAACAGCCTGTTATACCCGTAGTTGCGGTATGTATGTGAGGACGTCACGTCTGAGTACCAGAAAATTTTGAAAAGAAAGAAAGATGAGTTTTAACGGAAAAGTTTCCTGTTATTTGTGAAGAAAAAGGTTCGTTAATGGAATTGGATTCAGATTTGGTATTTGGACTTCATAGATTATATTAGAATTTTGAGATTTTATTTTGGAAATGGTCACGTGGGCCCACGGAGAAATTCTGATTTTGTGGCCCGCTTTGTTTTTGAGATTTCTAATTTGGATATTTTCAAGACGAAATATTCGGCGAATCGGGCGACACGTGTCACCCCATGTGGCACCCTTGGCCGATTTACATTTGGGCACAACACCCGGTTGAGTCGTTCGACTAAACGCTTTCAGACTGCGAAGGAAAATTCCGGCTATGTCGTTTTGTATTTTTGCGGATTTTTCCGAGACGAAACATTTTGGAACGGGAGGAGGATATGTCACCTCACAACGGAGACAAGTGGAAGTGCATTGGCCGAATTGAGCGTGTGGTGCTAGATATTTGTGTAGATATTTGTGAGGGTTTTAAGGAGTAGGGGCTAGGGTGCACTTGGCTTGATCTTGGCCTTACACTTGCCTTGCACATGGCTTAATCTTGGCCGTTGGTTGGCCTTCAGTTTGCTATAAATACACTCTCTTGTGAAGACTTATTCATTCACCTCACTTTGTCTAAGTCTTGAAATCCCCCTCCTCCTCTAGTAGCTCTCGCCCTAAGCCTCCCTCCCCTCCCTCGTGGCCTTGGCAGAAGGGTTCCCTTTCAGTGGTGCCCTGGGGTACCCCTGCCTAGTTGTTTCGTATAATACCCTTGTTGTGGTATAGAAATACTCCCTGTTGTTATAATGCCCAAAATACCTTAGCCTTGTACCTTGTAGTATTCCAAAGATACCTCTTTACGTAGAGTCCTAAATACTACCTTTGTCCTTTTAGTCTCAAACCAAACCCCAAGGAAATCTTCATAGTTGGTTGAAGTATTTGAGTAGAAGTTGGTTAGAACTTCTAAGGGTTGTTTGGAGTGGTTTGAGCGCACGGAGCGAGCTAAACCTTGCTCGGGATCGACATTATAACTTGGATAATTTTGGGCTTATCGAGGTAATTATCTTGTCTCTATTGTAATTGGAAATTACATGGTTGTTAGAATATATAGTTGAAGTATACTATATATGGAACCATACTTAGTATTCGCAATGTCTTTTGACTTAAGCCCAAGAATAAAGAATCAATCAATCAGATTTACATAGACCGAATTGGTGATTTGTAAGACATCGAGTAGAATTGTACACGCCCGTAGAGTGTAAACCCTCGTTGGCTTGGTAGCCACTGATAGAGGAGAGATTTACGCTGTCATGTGTGAGGAGTCGCCAATTTTCTATAGAAAGATAGAAACTTGTGTTTTGGGGTTAATAGACGCTTTGACCTTTATAGGTGAAAGTACTAAGAGTAGCGTATTCTACTCAAGGAGGAAAGGGCTAGCAAGGTTGTAGTACTGGAGCATTTTGCTTATTGTCGATAAATCGTCGCGAGGTATGTGAACCTCTTCCTATCTTTTCTAGCATGATTGTCAGAACTATGTAGTACGGTAGACGATACGTGCTAAGTGATTTGGTTGGTTTAAAACATAGGGTGTTATAATAGCTTTATGGGAAGTTAGTTATAACGACCTTATGTAAGTGAAAATGGTTTCTTGATGTTAAGTTAAGAGACTTAACTTATTTGTTTAAATGTGGATGTTTGTGTGAAACCTCATTCGTGAGTAATGAGTACTTGGTTTTTAAAGGGATAATGTTTTACCGATTTCGAATCGTAATGTGTATCGACAGCACCACCGCGCGTTAATAAAGGAAAATGTATTGAATAATGATGTGTTGTATTAAAACCAAGAGAAACCTCCATCCGCATAAGCTAAGATGAGACAAAATGATATTACATTTTCTAGATCATGGTCAGTAATAAGATCGTTATAAACAAGAATAAACTACTCACATATATTACATATGTTACTCAATTGTTCAAAAAAGTAATCAAGTGATTAAGTTTGTGAACTATGAAACCATTTGAAAACGAGAAGCTTGAGTAATCAAACTAGGCAACCGACTTAGGAAAAGAATGTTGTTACTTGATTTTGAAAAGGAAGGTGGGTTGGTCATTCTAATACTACGTATCGGGTGACTTTTATAAAAGTAATGGATCTCTTTAAAAGAACTTAACGATGTAGTACTGGGGTTAAAACCCGACTTTGGCATAAAATGAAAGTACTTTGAGTTGTGAAACTTGCCTATGATTGTTGTGAAACTTGCCTATGCTTGATGATAGCCTTTATTGTACAAGCGTTGTGTTTTACGTGTTACCGCGTCTCGATGAAGGTCGGTGATCGTTGAGAACTTACTTGGACGCGTTGCGCGACGAGAAATTCCACGCACGTTCGCTGATAGTATTATTGTTGTTAATCGCTTTGGATATATCGACACGATGCGTAGCGCACGTATGTTTCCATTTTGATTATCGCGATTTCCTTTTGGACATACCGACACGATGCGTAGCGCACGGGTATCGTCCATTTGGAGTGTTGTCTATTGTTTCCTTTCGACATCTCGACACGACGCGTAAGCGCACGTATCGTCCATTTGGAAAGTTGTCTTATTGTTTCCTTGGACATACCGACACGATCGTAGCGCACGTATGCTTCCATTTGGATTGTCTTGTTGTTATCATATCATCGATCACCGTGGCGGGCGTATTCCACGCATGATTGATGTTGTGGGCGAGACCGACTTGATATAATCATATGTGATGTCTTTGTAGTTTGGCTATCATACATGTCTCCCGCTTTGTATGATCGTTATGATTTCATTTACATTGCATGCCACATACTGGTACTGTAGATCGACCTCCTTCGAGGCCGTTCACGCCGCAGTAGAGGTACATCGGCCGTGGATCTCGCCATAGGATCACCGTTCAACGATGGAAGCTCCGTTTCTCCGAGGCTTATCTTTTAGTATGTGTTCCCGAGTTGTAGGTTCTTGTACATTCGGGGTATGGCGGCCCTGTCCGTCATAGTCGTTGTAAATCTTAGAGGTCCGTAGTACCGTTGCGCGTGGTTGTAAAAGGATTAAACTGCTCGTGTTTTATGTTTATACCAAGGCAATCGCTTTGGTTGCTTTGTTTATTTATTATATCTCTTGTTTAATGACTCATGTTTTATGTTCCGCTGATTTTCTCTGATGTATGTATCGCTAGGGTGCCCGGGGTAAGGCACCAGTCACGGGCCCGATTTTCGGGGTGTGACAGAGTGGTATCAGAGCAGTTAATCCTCGGAAAGTGTCTACAGACCGTGTCTAGTAGAGTCTTGATTATCGGTGTGTTGTGCACCACATCTATAATCAGGAGGCTATAGGACATTTAGGATTGGTTTCCATTTTTCTCATTCTGAGATCGTGCCTTAGAAATTGTGTTGTAAGTTGGACCCTCCAGCGTATCTCGTTTTTACCGATTATGCCTCCGCAAGGCAACGAGCCCGTAGGGCAAGGCAGCGAGGGTGCTGCTAGTGAGATACAGAGGAGTACGAGGCGCAGCCCGACAAGACGAGATGATGCTTCCGACGACGAAGCTTGACGCCGCCAGACCCGAGTTTAAAGCCGCAGCAGCGGGCTGAGACTTCAAGACTGAGCCTCCACCCCACACCGAGCAGGAGATGGGTCACAAGGAGATGGCCCGATTATTGGCGTGGTCGTGACCGATGAGATAAGCCGATGCAGTAGCCTGGCCCGATAGCACCATGGTTCACCCCGGCAGATAGTTTGAGGCTACGGGACTTTGAGTTGTAGCCCGCCGAGTTTTACGTCGAGGCACGAGATGATCCGCAGAGTTCATCCCGGCGATTCTGCCGATCACGCGGGTGATCGAGGCTTGGAGACCGAGTCGTGACCTTTGTTCGCATCGGCCGCGTGATACCGCAATCGATTGGTTTGATTCATGAGCTGTCCCGGGAGAGCATGCACTCCAGCAGTATGGGATGAGTTTTCGGGCTTTCTCACGCACTTCTTGCCTCCACGGATGAGGAGGGCACGCCGGCATTTTTGTTCTCGAGAGCAGAGGCGCCGCCGTGAGTACAATGTCGAGTTCGATTCTTTGGCTCGATATGTACTGCGCTAGTTGCAGATATGGAGGATAGGGTGTATCGCCACGTCACCGCTAGATGATTATATGGTCGAGTCTTGTGCGGGTGTTTCTCTTCACCGGCATGGACATTGCCCGCACGAGCTCATGCACTAGGATGTGAGGCACGGAGGGTCAAGGAATGACTGGATCGCGAGGCAGGCCGTGACAGCAGGTCCTTTGGTGACTTTCGAGGCGGACCGCCTCAAGAAGATAGTTATATACCCCCACCAAGATGCAGTGGTCCTCCACCGTCTCGGATGCAGTCGGGGCTCGAGGTTCGATTTTCGGAGAGCGGGGTGTTAACGGTGAAGCCACCCCTACCTCGTTGTGACCGTTGTGGTAGACTCCATTTTGGAGAGTGTCGTGCTAGATTGGGAGTTTGTTTTGCATGCAGCAGGCCATTTTGCGAGGAACTGTCCACCAAGGGAAGCGCGATGTTACGACTCGACCTTCCGGATTGTGGGTGGTTCATCACCTTCTGACTATACGCCTGCAGGCAGTGCCTATGATTAGAGTGGGCGGTAACCGTGTATATCCTTAACCCTCTAGAGTTTTGGTATGCTTGTTATGATGATCTCATTATTGTGTGCTATGTACGGATAGCATTGTGATATGTGTGAGTTAGAATACATGGTTAGTTGGAAGGTTACGTATGGGGGCATGGTAAGTGTGAACCTTAGACTATTTTCACGACTGAGACCTTAGAGGTAAGGTCATCTTGAGTATAAGATTCGTTTTATGTTTGACCTTTATAAGGGTGAGTAGTATACGTGGGATTTATCTGTATGATGAGTCCATGGGTAGTGTGAGATGGAAGTGGTAGCTTTCATGATGTAAATTGGTATGATTGTTCCAGATCGGGGAACAAGAGTTTGGCGCGTTGGGGTCGGGTTGAGGACCATTTGCGGGTCAACCCGTAACCCGGTTTGGGGTGAAGTCGGTTCTGTGGTCCCGCCAGTGGTAGGGTCACGAGGATGCTAGGCCCAAGTTTGTATGATCATCGTATGAGTTCGTGGACGCGTTCGATCGTGCGGTTCGTAAAGGCGGGAATGGCCTTAGGAAGTTTGAGGTTAGTAAGATGACCAAGTTTGGAGGTAGTGACTCCGCAGATTTTCGGAGCAAGTAATGACCAAGTATGGTGCGTCTTCGAGAGTTCAAGTGTTCGAGAAGAGGCACGACGAGTAAGGGCGAAGATAACGTGTGATATTTCGTGGCGGTGTGGCGTTGACAACTTGTTAGAGGAACTTCATCGATATCCGCTTGAGAAGGAACATTCGGACGAATGTTTCTAGCGAGGGAGAATGTTATACCCGTAGTTGCGGTGGTATGTATGTGAGGACGACGCATCTGAGTACAGCAGAAAATTTTGAAAAGAAAGAAAGATGTGAGTTTTCGACGGAAAAGTTTCCGTTATTTGTGAAGAAAAGGTTCGTTAATGGGAATTGGATTCCCAGATTTGGTATTTGGACTTCATAGATTATATTAGAATTTTGAGATTTTATTTTCGAAATGGTCACGTGGGCCCACGGAGAAATTTACTGGTTTGTGGGCCCGCTTTGTTTTGAGATTTCGGTAATTTGGATATTTTCGAAGACGAAATATTCAGGCGAATCGGGCGACACGTGTCACCCCATGTGGCACCCGCCGATTTTACATTTGGGCACAACACCGTTGAGTCGTTTGACTAAACGTTTGCGTAACTGCGAAGGAAAATTCCGCCTATGTCGTTTTGTAATTTTGCGTATTTTTCCGAGAGACGAAACATTTAGGACCAACGGGAGGGTGACATGTGTCACACTCACAATGGAGACAGTTGGCGCACTTGGCCGAATGGAGGCATGTGCTAGATATTTGTGTAGATATTTGCAGGGTTTTGGAGTAGGGGCTAGGGTGCACTTGGCTTGATCTTGGCCTTACACTTGCCTTGCACATGGCTTAATCTTGGCCATTGGTTGGCCTTTGGTTTTGCTATAAATACCCTCTCCTCAGAAGACTTATTCATTCACTCCTCACTTTGTCTAAGTCTTGAAATCCCTCCCCTCCCTCTAGTAGCTCTCGTCCTAAGCCTCTCCCCCTCCCTCCTCCTTGTGGCCTTTGGCCGAGAAGGGTTCCCCCCCCCCTTGTGGTGCTAGCCGTGGGGTACCCCCCCCCCTAGCCTAGTTGTTTTCGTATAATACCCCTTGTTGTGGTATAGAAATACTCCCCTAGTATTGTTATAATGCCCAAAATACCTTAGCCTTGTACCTTGTAGTATTCTAAAGATACCTCTTTACGAGAGTCCTGAAATACTACCTTTTGTCCTTTTAGTCTCAAACCGAAACCCTAAGGAAATCTTCATAGTTGGTGAAGTATTTGAGTAGAAGTTGGTTAGAACTTCTAGGGTTGTTTGGAGTGGTTTGAGCGCACGGTGGAGCTAAACCTTGCTCAGATCGACATTATAACTTGGATAATTTTGGGCTTATCGAGGTAATTATCTTGTCCTCTATTGTAATTGGAAATTACATGGTTGTTAGAATATATAGTTGAAGTATACTATATATGGAACCATACTTAGTATTCGCAATGTCTTTTGACTTAAGCTCAAGAATAAAGAATCGAATCGAATCAGATTTACATAGACCGAATTGCGGTAGACTTGTGTAGTATTATCGAGTAGAATTGTACACGCCGGTAGGCGTGTAAACCCCGGTTGGCGTAGCCGGCCTCGATAGAGAGAGATTTACGCCATGTGTGGAGGTGTCACAATTTTCTATAGAAAGATAGAAACTTGTGTTTTGGGGTTAATAGACGTTTTGACCTTTATAGGTGAAAGTACTAAGAGTAGCGTATTCTACTCGAGTGGAAAGGGCTAGTGGTTGTAGTACTTGGAGCATTTTGCTTATTGTCGATAAATCGTCGCGAGGTATGTGAACCTCTTCCTATCTTTTCTAGCATGATTGTTGTGAACTATGTAGTACGGTGACGCATACGTGCTAAGTGATTTGGTTGGTTTAAAACATAGGTGTTATAATAGCTTTATGGGAAGTTAGTTATAACGACCTTATGTAAGTGAAAATGGTTTACTGATGTTAGAAGTTAAGAGACTTAACTTATTTGTTTAAATGTGGATGTTTGTGTGAAACCTCATTCGTGAGTAATGAGTACTTGGTTTTTTTAAAGGGATAATGTTTTACTGATTTCGGGAATCAGAACGTATCGACAGCACCACCGCGTTAATAAAGGAAAATGTATTGAATAATGATGTGTTGTATTAAAACCAAGAGAAACCTCCATCCGCATAAGCTAAGATGAGACAAAATGATATTACATTTTCTAGATCATGGTCACGTAATAAGATCGTTATAAACAAGAATAAACTACTCACATATATGACATATGTTACTCAATTGTTCTAAAAGGAATCAGTGATTAAGTTTGGGAACTATGAAACCATTTGAAAATGAGAAGCTTGAGTAATGAAACTAGGCAACCGACTTAGGAAAAGAATGTTGTTACTTGATTTTGAAAAGGAAGGTGGGTTGGTCATTCTAATACTACGTATCGGTGACTTTTATAAAAGTAATGGATCTCTTTTAAAAGAACTTAACGTATGTAGTACTTTGGGGTTAAAAACCCGGACTTTGGCATAAAATGAAAGTACTTTGAGTTGTGTGAAACTTGCCTATGCTTGTTGTTGTGAAACTTGCCTATGCTTGTGATGATAGCCTTTATTGTACAATCGTGGTGTTTCTGTGTTACCGCGTCTCTCGATAGAGGGTCGGTTGACTGGTTGAGAACTTACTTGGACGTGCCGGCAGTGACGGAGAAATTCCACGGGTACGTTCCTGTTGATAGTATTATTGTTGTTAATCGCTTTGGATATACTGACACGATGCGTAGCGCACGGGTATGTTTCCATTTTGATTATCGCCTTGTGATTTCCCTTTGGACATACTGACACGATGCGTAGCGCGCGTATCGTCCATTTGGAATGCTGTCTATTGTTTCCTTTGGACATCTCGACACGATGCGTGGCGCATGTATCGTCCATTTGGAAAGTTGTCTTATTGTTTCCCTTTGGACATATCGACACGATCGCGTAGCGCGGGTATGCTTCCATTTGGATTGCTGTCTTGTTGTTATCATATCATCATTGCCATGAGGAAGGTATTCCACGCATGATTGATGTTGTGGCGTGAGACCACGACTTGATATAAGCGTTATATGATGTCTTGTAGTTTGGCTATCATACATGTCTCCCGCTTTGTATAGATCGTTATGATTTCATTTACATTATGCAGCTTTCACATACTTGGTACTGTTGTCTTGACCTCCGGGAAGCCGTTCATGCCGCAGTAGGTACATCGGTCGTGGATCCTCGCCATAGGATCACCGTTCGTGCGTTGGAAGCTCCGTTTCTCGGAGGCTTATCTTTGTATGTGTTCCACGAGTTGTAGGTTCTTGTACATTCGGTATGGGCCCTGTCCGTCATAGTCGTTGTAAATCTTGTGAGGTCTGTAGTATTGTGGCGTGGTTGTAAAAGGATTAAACTGTTCGTTTTATGTTTATACCGAAGGCAAATCGCTTTGGTTGGCCTGTTTATTTATTATATCTCTTGTTTAATGACTCATGTTTTATGTTCGCTGATTTTCTACGATGTATGTATCGCTAGGGTGCCCGGTAAGGCACCGCCACGGCCCGATTTTCGGGTGTGACAAAGCCTCGCCAAGTACTCATCCAGCCCTGGCGTGGCGGTGTACTCGCCCTCCATATCGGCTACTACAATGGGACATACCGAGCTAATGAGTCGAACTCCACATTGTACTCTCTAACCGCCCGCCCGCCCCGCTCAACGTCAAAAATTGTCGCCCGAGCCTCTCATCTGGGGGCAAGAAATGTGCAAGAAAGCCCTTGAGAACTCGTCCCATACGGCTGGAAGTGCATGCTCTTCCCGACAACTCCCGCGAATCAAACGGTCAATCGGCAGATCACGCGGTGATGCGAACCCAATACCACCGACCGCCTCGAGACTCGATCACTCATGATCCGTAGTCGCTCGGATAAACTCCCCGGTGGTCGCCCTCGGCTCGATCCATGTAACACCGGCGGGCTACAACTCGTAAAGTCACGTAGCCTCAAACCGCTCGGGGTGAACTACGGTGCTTCGGGCCGGAATCCAGATGTATCAGCCTATCTCTCATATCGCCACGACCGCCGCGATCGGGCCATCTCCTTGTACTTATCTCATCGGCTCAGTGTGGGACTGGAGGCTCAGTATCAGAGTCTCGCAGCCATCGCTGCGCTTCTAAATCTTTGTGGCCGGGCGGCGCTAAACCCGCCGTGGCACTGCTCGTGTCTTGACCAGGGCTGCGCGCTCGTTCTCTCTGATCTCGCTACGCCTCCTCGATCGCTTGCCCATCTGGGCTGGTTGCCTTACGCGAGGCATAATCGTAAAGGAAAGGAATACGCTGAGGGTCCAATTTATCACACTCTAAGGCACGATCTCGAATGAGAAGAATGGAAACCAATCCTAAATGTCCTATAGCCTCACGATTATAGATGTGGTGCACAACACACCGATAATCAAGACTCTACTAGACACGATGCAGAGACACTTTCCGAGGACTAATCGCTCGATACCACTTTGTAACGCCCGAACGGGCCCATATCGGGTGCCTTACCCTGCACCCTAGTGATACAACATCAGAGAAAACCAGCGGAAAATAAAACATGAATCATTAAACAAGAGATATAATAAATAAACAAAGCAACCAAAACAGATTGCCTTTCGATATACATAAAACCCGAACAGTTTAATCCTTTTACAACCCCGCCCACAACAGCTTCTGCACTCTAAGATTTACAACAACTATGACGGGACAGGGCCCCGCCATACCCCTGAATGTACAAGAACCTACAACTCAGGGAACACATACCAAAAGATGAGCCTCCGGGGAAACGGAGCTTCCCAGCACGCTGAATGTGATCCTATAAGCGGGGATCGATCGATGTACCTTTACTCATGCGGATGAACGCAGCCCGAAGGAGGTCGATAACAGTACCAAGTATGTGAAATCAGAAACATCTGTAAATGAAATCATAATAGTCTATATAAAGCAGAGACATGTATGATAACCAAACTACAGATTCACAACATAAAAGCGATCATGTCAAGTCGTGACTCACGCCTCAAAGTCATCCTCATGCCCGTGGAACTCCTTCCTCACCGCCAGCCTAGGTATAAATCATGTGATACGTATAATGTGTCTCGCCCATCTTATGGACCCAATATAGAAACGTGTGGAATACATTCGGATGAACCAGAGTCAAGTGAAATACATTCCGGATGAACCCGTAGTCAAGTGAAATACATTCGGATGAACCGGAGTCAAGTGAGATACATTCCGGGTGAACCGTAATCAAGTGAGATACATTCGGATGAACCTAATCAAGTGAAATACATTCGGATGAACCGCATTTCAAGTGAGATACATCCCGGATGAACCGGTAATCAAGTGAAATACATTTCCGGATGAACCGGTGGTCAGTGAACCACGATTTGCACAACAAGGCTATCACACGTAACATGGTCAAGTTTCATAACAACAAGCATAAGCAAGTTACACACAACTCAAGGTACTTTCATTTTATGTCAAAGTCCGGTTTTAACCCTAAAGTACTACATACGTTAAGTCCTTTTAAAAGAGATACATTCCTTTATAAAAGTCACCCGATACCCGTAGTATAAAACTAGAGTGATTCACATTATTCAGTAAACCAGAACACTTTCTTTTAAACTCAAGTACCAACATTCTTTTCCTAAAGTTCCGGTTTGCCTAATTATAAATGCTCAAGTTTCTCATTTTTAGAAAAGGTTTCGTAGTTCGTAGTTTTAATCCTTTAAAACATAATTCTCCTTTAAACGCTTGAGAAACATATGTCTTATATGTGAGTAGGTTATTCTTGTTTATAATCAATCTTATTAAGCCATGATCTAGGAAATGTAATATCATTTTGTCTCATCTTAGCTTCTATGCAGATGGAGGTTTCTTGGTTTTAATACTTCTTTAGTCAATACATTTTCTGTTATTAACGCTACAATGGTTTGTCGATACGCATTCGATTTCGAAATCAAGAAACATTCTTAAGCCGTTATACCTAACTTCCCATAAAGCTAGTATAACTCTTAAGCTTTCAAAACCCAAGTAATACTCATTCTTTCAAAACGATTCATAAATCTTTTGAAATACTTCAAGTTCTTTATTAACACATATCAAGCCAGTTATTATTCAAATCAGTTACCTTTTAAAACCACAAAGTATTTGCTTATCCACATAAAGCTATTATAACCGACTTCCCATAAAGCCGTTATAACACTTTATGTTTTAAACCAATCAAATACATTTAGCACATGTACGCTCACCGTACTACATAGTTCACACATATCATGCTAGAAGAGATAGGAAGAGGTTCACATACCTCGCGACGATTATCGACAATAAGCAAAAGCTCCAAGTACTACAACCTTGCTAGCCCTTTCCACTCTCGAGTAGAATACGCTACTCTTAGTACTTTCACCTATAAAGGCCACAAACGTCTATTTAAATCTTAAACACAAGTTCCCATCTTTCTACGTAAAATTCGCAAAGACCTCCCCCGCAACAACAGAAATCTCCTCCTCTATCGAGGCCGGCTACCAAGCCAACCGTGGGGTTTTATACGTCTAACCGGCGTGTACAATTTCTACTACACAACAAGCTACACAAGTCTATCTGATACACTATGTAGTTCTGATTCGATTCTTTCTTTAAATTGAGCTTAAGTCAAAAGACATTGCCAAAGATTAAACTTAATTCTATATATAGTATACTTCAACTATATAATGAAACAACATGTAATTTCCAATTACAAAAGGGACAAGATTATTTACCTCGATAAGCCCAAAATTATCCGAGATAAAAGTCGATCTGAGCAAGGTTTAGCTCCTACTCAGTGCGCTCAAACAACCCTTAGAAGTTCTAACCAACTTCTACTTAAATACTTCAACCAACTATGAAGATTTCCTTAGGGTTTTGGTTTGAGACTTAAAGGACAAAAGGTAGTATTTCCGCTCTACGTATAGAGGTAACTTTGGAATACTACAAGATATGAGGCCAAGGTATTTTGGGCATTATAACAATACTTGGAGAGTATTTCAATACCACAAGTGGGTACCTGAAAACACTCCAAGATGGGGGTTCTCGCCAAAGGGCCTTGACAAGGAGGGGGAACTCTCGCCACTAGGCCACCCAAAGGGAGGGGGAGGCTTGGGACGAGAGCAACAAGAGGAGAGGGAAGGATTGCAAGACTTAGAACACATTTGGATGATGAAGTCTTCAACAAAGGGAGGGTATTTATAGGAAGCCAGGGCCAACCAATGGACAAGATCAAGCCATGTGCAAGGCAAGTGTAAGGCCTTGATCAAGCCAAGTGCACCCTAACCCCTACTCCACAAAACATGGCACAAAACAATGCACAAAACAAGGCCAAAACAAGGCACAAAACAAGGCACCAATAAGGCACAAAAACGTGAGCCAATCGGCCACCAATCCGTCCACCATGAGGGTGACAAGTGTCACCCTCCCGTTGGTCTAAAATGTTTCGTCTCTCGGAAAAATCCGCAAAAATAGTAAATGACATAGCCGGAATTTTCCCAACGTAAGCTGTGGAAACGTTTCGTCGAAAAACGACTCAAATCGGCACTTGTGCCCAAAATTCGGTCCTAGCCAATTCTTAAGGCAAAAAAATTTAATACGTACGCCCTCACGTACATATTCTGGAAATACGGGGTATAACACCATCAGCTCCAATAATATGCCCCAGGAATGCCACTGAGGCCAACCAAAACTCACACTTGGAGAACTTGGCGAATAAGCTGCCTCGGAGGACCCAATCTGATCCTCAAATGATCTGCATGCTCTGCTCTGTCCGCAAATAAACCAGATGTCATCAATGAATACTATCACAAATGTATCCAAAATGGCTTGAACACCGGTTCATCAAATCCATAAATACCACTGGGCGTTAGTCAAACCGGAAAGACATAACCACAACTCATAGTGCCCATACCGGGTCTGAATGCGATCTTTGGGATATCGCCTCTCAAACTCGTACTGATGATAACTGCACGCAGTCTATCTTGAGAAACACCTCGCACCGCAATCGGGTCAAACAAATCATCAATCACGGGAGGGTACTTATTCTTGATGGTTACCTTATTAAGTTGCACAGTAATCAACACACATACGCAGCTGGCCCCATCATTCTTCTTCACAAACAAAACCGGGCGCCCTGTGGAGATACACTAGGCCCGATAAAGCCTTTCTCCGCAGATCTTTCACCGGTCCTTCACCTCAACTCAAGAGTGCCATCCTCAGTATGGCGGAATGGAAATAGGTCGAGTGTCCGCAACGTGTCAATACAAAACTCAATCTCCTCTCGGGAGGATACCCAAGATCGTCGGGAACACATCCGAAACTCCTAACCAGCGGCACCGATCAAGAACTGGCACCTCAGCCTCTATATCAAATACCCGAACCAGATGATAGATGTACCCTTTCTGCACCATCTTCCTAGCCTTGAGGTAAGAAATAAACCTACCCCTCGGCGACGCTGTGTTGCCCTTCCACTCGATAACTGGCTCGCCAGGAAATTGGAACCGAACCAACCTGTCCCTACAGTCAACGTTGGCATAACAAGAAGCCAACCAGTCCATACCCATAATGACATCAAAATTTGTCATCTCCAACTCTATCAAGTCTGCAAGGGTCTGACGACTGTAAATAAACACTGGACAACCTCTATACACCCGCTCAGCTAACACCGAATCACCCACTGGCGTAGCTACCTCAAAAGGCTCTATCGACATCGGTTTTATCCTGATTCTACCCGCAATAAGAGGGGACAAATAGCACAAGGTAGAACCTGGATCTATCAAAGAATAAACGTCACAGCATGAGATCAATAATGTACCTGTAACGACGTCAGGGGAAGCCTCCTGATCCTGGCGGCTGGCTAATGAATATATGCGGTTCTGTGGACCGCTAGAACTGGAACCACCACCACGACCTCTACCGCGGCCTGCCGGTATGTGAGTACCCTGCCCTCCGGGGCGCATAACCACAGAAGGAGAGGAAGACCTACCAACTGATCCTGTCGGCTGCACTGTACCACCCATGCCGCCTCTAGACGGACAATCTCTCCTCAAATGGCCCTGCTGGCCACAAGAGTAACAAGCTCCCGGAGCTATGCGGCACTCGCCCTGGTGAGACCTACCGCATCGAGCACACTGAGATGTGGGTGGTCTCGATCGGTGACGGTTTCTGCCTCCCTGAAACCCCGGTCCTGAGCCACGACCGCTCTCGAATGACCTGGCTGATCGGACCTTCCCGCGAAAACCGTGAAGGAGCACTCTGTGCTGGCTGGAATGTGGACCTAGTCTGCTGCTGAGGTTGTCCGCCTCGAAAACTGCCCTGAGACCCTGCTGTCCTGGCCCTCTTGGGCTGGCCTGAGTCAATCTGGTCCTCCCTCTCTCTATCCTCTATCCCCTGCGCATAGGCCTGCATCCTGGCAATGTCCATACCGGGATGAAGAGCCACCCCCAAGCATGCAGTAATCTTATGACGGTCTAGCCCCATCAGATAACGATGAACTCTATCCGCCATGTCAGCTACAATAGTGTGCACATGTCTGGCCAATGAGTCAAACTCCAGGCTGTACTCCCTGATAGTCCTCCCATTCTGCCTCAAGGTCAAGAATCTATCTACACGGGCTCTCCTCATCTCAGGAGGCAAAAAGTGATCCATGAAGGCCTCTGTGAACTCCTCCCAAATAGCTGGAAGAGCATCCTCACCTCTCGACAACTCACATGACTCAAACCAGTTCAACGCAATATCGCGTAACCGGTAAGAGGCTAGCATAACAGACTCTGTCTCCGAAGCCCTATGAACCTGCATAGTCCGTTGTAGCTGCCGAATGAACTCCTGCGGATCCTCCTCAGACCTCGAACCATAAAACTCGGGCGGATGACAACACAGAAAATCCCGAATCCGCAAACTGTCGGCTTTAGGGTTAGCCGCTCGCTCAGTTTGCCACTGCTCTTATATTGGTCAATATCCGGATCTGCTCCCCGTAGTCTCTGTACTCAGCTCTTGGCTGTGGGACTGGAGGCTCTGGTACCGGAACCTCTGGAGCTACTGCCGCCCTCGGCTCCTCTAATACTGCCGGCGTGGCTGAACTCGCCGACCCGCCTACTACTCGGGCATAGTGCGTGCTGAGTCCGTAACCTCTCGAGTAACGCATGCAGCCTCACTGCTGCTTTGCCCTTCGCCCTGGCCGCCTCCGTGGAGGCATAAGCATTTCATAAGAATAGGTCGAGAGGATTCAACCTAATAAGGCACTCTCTTGCACGATCTCGAGAGAGAAGAATGAAACCAATCCTAAATTTCTGCTGACCTCACGATTATAGATGTGGTGCACAACACACTGATAATCAAGACTCTACTAGACACGGTCTGTAGACACTTTCCGAGGACTAACTGCTCTGATACCATTTTTGTCACGACCCGAACCCGGGCCGCATCGTGCCCTACCAGGAACCCTGTTCGGTATACATCAGAGAATAGCAGCGTAACATACACAACATACAACATATTTAGACAAAATATCACAAAGCTGCCGATAAGACCGCCTTCCATAAAATATGCATAATCCAAGAAAAGCAGATAACTCGGTTCTTACAACCCAAACCATAACATGTGACTACGAACTCTAGGAATAATAACATGATGGACAGACCGCCATACCCTGAATGTACATAAATCTACAACATCGGGGAAAAAGCGTACAAAAGACAAGCCTCCGAGAAATGGAGCTTGGCGTCGATAAGTGATCCTAAGAATGAGGATCCACCACTGCTACCCCTACCTGCGGCATGAACGCGGCCCGAGAAGGGGTCATTACAATATGTACTAAGTATGTAAAAGCGGAAAATATCATAAATTTCATAATAAGTTTAAAACAAAGCGAGGCATGTATGATAATAAAATTACGATACGATTGCCTTACTAACAATGAGAGTAAGCGATAGTATCGTCTGACATAAAAATAGGAAGCTCACGATCAAGCGGGACCATCCGCGCGGTATCATTAAGCAATCCTACTCTCGGGACTATTTCACTGCGTAGGTCGTGTGGACCCGCGTGAGGTATTCCTCGCGATAGTCAGATCCGCCCGCATGGGACTATTTCACCCGCATAAGCCCATAAGGACTCGCATGAGGTATTCCTCGCATCGTGGGTAGCAAATCCACGGAAACAGGTGGTATAACTATCTTGGGGATTTACCCCTCAATTATACTCTTACCCTGAAGCAGATGGTATAACTATCTTGGGGATTTACCCCTCAGATATACTCTTACCCTGGAGAAGGTGGTATAACTATCTTGGGAATTTACCCCTCAGATATACTCTTACCCTATCTCAACCGGCCATCACACATAAAGTAAACAAGTTAATAAATCCCCCTAACTTCTTATTCATATACACTCTCATTTTAGTTTACTTAAGGCACTGGCATATCTTTTATAAAAATCCGGGAATTCAACCCAAGTACTACATACTTCTACTCTTTTAAAACAAATGACTCTTTTTAGTATAAAACTTCCAAGATACTATTAACCGTAGTATCAAGTCAAAATTACTTTTCAAGACAAGTCACAATACCTTTAGAAATAAGGTTAGGTTTCTAAATCAAGTGACTCCTTTTCTTATAAAACCTTAGGCAATCGATGCCTAAAAATCAAATTTGCCTTTCATTAAATCAAGTCATTTATCTTTCCCTAAAGCTAATATAACTAACTCCCCATAAAGTCGTTATATTAACTTTATACTTTAGTCAAATACAATTTCCTATCCAAGGGACTTATACGTTTAAAACGAAACAAGTATCACATACTTTAAAATTCTTCAAGTCCCTTAACTTTAATAAAACTTAAGATATCCTTAATACTTTCAAAGAAGTGAGTTAATATCCTAACTCACCCGACTTGGCTATTCATAAAACTAGTAAAGGAAATCAAGGTCTTGTACGTCTACCGTACTATATATGTGCAACTAGTCATGCTCAAAAGATAGGAAAAGTTCTACATACCTCTTCGGGTCAAACCACTTTCCAAGTACGAAGTCCCGCCCGTAGTATGTCAACCTATAATATTCACAATACGTCTATTAACGCCTTACTTCAAACGTAGAATATTATAAGTGTAAAGTTAATTCTACGGAAAATCGGACATCACCTCCTTTGTTTCTACTTACTTTGCCACCTTTTTCAAGGCCGAATACAATAACCAAACACGCCACATTTAAGGCCCAATCAATGCAATCAACAATAAGGGATTACACGCCTACTAGACGTGTAAAATTCCGCCCCACAAACGATATCAAATTAATACAACTTACTAGGCCAATTCGGCTAACTTGAGGTACTATAACATCAATTCTTATCCAATTTCCAATTCAATCCAAGTTATTAGCCTAACATGATATCAAGTCGCAATCGATTATAACTACTATAATCTTCAAGTAATTAACATGCGATGATTCTAATAAACGATCAATTTGTAATCCAACTTCACATGGCTTACATTACAATTCGGATTTTAAGGCTATAAGCAATCCATAATACTTATAAACTTCAACACATATACTTCATGCTAGCTACATGTAAAGCTAACAACAATATAAATAATCTTGTAACACTTTTAAGAGACAAGATTATACCTCAACGAATCTTAATCCAACTCCAAATCTAAAGTCGCTCCTTAGCAACTTAGAGCCTTTTCAAGCCACTTCAATCCGATACTTGAGACCCTTAGAACAACACCAACAAATTTCCTTCAATCTTCCAAACAAAACCTAGAAAGCAACTAGGTTTTCACCTTGCGACTAATACGAAAACTATCTTTTTCCGAGATTTTTCTATTGAGATACTCTTACAATACAATCAAGAACCTTGGTTTAAAGTGTGGAGCTTAATGGACAAGAAACAAATTTTTTTGTTGTGGATAGATAGCAAACCCGAGAGCTAGCTCTTGTGGTTCTTGAAATTCTTGAATTTTTTTCTAAGTGTTGGACTCACTCTTGCTACTAGTAGTAATATATAGCACAATGGAGGGTCAAGATATGAACAAATGGGTGGCTTGGATGAGCTCTTATTAAATATCAAGACTTTGTGGACCCTTTGACTTAGTCAAATCTCTCAAGCTCACAACTTGCAAGACTTGTCATCCTAAGACTATGGTCAATGACCATTTTGGCCATGACATTTTCGTCCAAGGCAACAATAAGGGGGGTGACACGTGTCGCCCTCCCATTCGTCACAATTTTACGTTTTTCGACAATTTCATAATTCCGATAAATTTTTACAAGTCTCAATTCTCAACACTTGTGAGTTCTTACGTACGTTCTTAAAACATGCCCTGTAAATACGGGGTGTAACAGTATAGAGTTTGACTCGTTGGCTCGTTATGTCCCCGCTTTAGTGGCAGATATGGAGGATAGAGTGTACCGCTATGTCACAGGACTTACCGATTACTTAGCAGAGGGTTGCACGGGTGTAGCTCTTCAGCCGGGCATGGACATTGCCCGTATACAGGCTTATGCACAGGGGATGGAGGAACGCAGAGACTGACGTAGGGACCAGGATCAGCATAAGAGGGCCAAAATAGCAGGGTCCTTCGGTAACTCATGAGACAGACCGCCTCAGCAGCTGTCTAGTTATACACCTCCGCCAGTACGGAGTGGTCCTCCAGCCTTGAGCCATCCAGGTATTCGGGAGCAGTCGAGCTCCTGTGTTTGAGTTTTCCGGGGAGTAGGAGTACTCGCCGGATGAGGACACCCGTATCTCAGTGTGGCCTTTGTGGTAAAACCCATAGGGGGGAGTGTCGTACTATTTTGGGAGATTGCTATACTTGCGGCCGGCAGGGCCATTTTGCGATGGAGTGTCCGACCAGAGGTAGCGCGGCAAAGGGAAAGTGAAGCAGTAGTTACAAGTATATCCTTAACCCTCTAGAGACTAGTATGTATTGATGTTTTGATGATGTGTTTAGTGTTATGTCCGGATGGCATTGTGTTAAAATATGATTTAGAAGCCTGGTTAGTGAAAAGGATAAGTCTGGGGATGAGAAAATTTTGAGCCTTAGAATTTATAACAGTTGAGACCTTATATGTAAGGCCGTCTTGAGTAAAAGACTTTACGGTTAATCTTTGTTGGAGTGCATAGTATGTGTGATATATGTTGTAGGATAATTCCATAGGTAGTGTGAGATGGAAGTGGTAGCTTTCATGACGTGAATTAGTAAGATTATTCTGGATCGGGGAACGAGAGAGTTTGGCGCGATAATGGGTCGGGTTGAGGCCAGATTGCGGGTCAACCCGCAGCCCGGAATGAAGTAAGGTAAATTTGAGGTAGTCCCGCTAGATGATAGGGTCACGAGGGTGCAAGGCCCAAGTTTAGGTAACCGTTGTACGAGTTCGTGGATGCGTTCGACCAGAATCGGATCGTGAAGGTCGGGAATGGCCTTAAAGGAATTTGAGGCTAGTAAAATGATCAAGTTTGGAGGTAGTGACTCCAAGGTTTTGGAAACTGAAGCGATGACTGGAGTATGGTACGTGTACTAGAAAGATTTCGGGTGTACGAGAAGGGTACGACGAGTAAGGAAATAAGTGAACGTGTGTTAACAGAATAAAAGAGATCATTTTGTTGTGAAGTGAAGATGTGAAGGGAGTATCCTTTAGACCATGGATGGGAGCTTTTGTGATGTT
Organism: Przewalskia tangutica; assembly: GCA_029844215.1. Taxonomy (NCBI): domain Eukaryota; kingdom Viridiplantae; phylum Streptophyta; class Magnoliopsida; order Solanales; family Solanaceae; genus Przewalskia; species Przewalskia tangutica. Next base: position 39,026,355 of record CM056720.1, on the reverse strand, counting down.
AGAGGTGATTCCTCGTTGGCTTGGATTGGAGTTTTGCGCATGTGTTGTATTATGGCCATGTGTGGCATAATTGGTTTCGTAAGTATAGTAGTGAAGACTATACCAGCGCATGTATGTTTTGAGACTTAGAAGGAACATTCGGGACGAATGTTTCTAAGGGGGGAAGAATGTTACACCCTGTAGTTCCAGGGTATGTATTTGGGGACGTACGTACGAGAATACGACATTTAAATTAAAAGGAAGAAGGATGTGATTTTTCGACGGAAAAGTTTCCGGATTTTAAGAAGGAAAAAGGTTTATTATTGAGAATTGGATTCTCAACTTTGTTATTTAAGACTTTAAGAATTTTTAAGAATTATGGAATTTTATTTCCGAAATTGGTCACGTGGGGCCCACGGGAGAATTTACGGTTTTGTGGGGCCCACTTTATTTTTGGATTTTTGGCATTACGGATATTTTGGAAGATGAAATATTTTGAATGAGTAAGGGGGCGACACGTGTCACCCCCATGTGGCCATGTTGGCCGAATGATTGGTGGACAAGTGTTGGACGTTTTTGGTGGACAAGTGGCAAGCCACTTGTCCCATTTTGTGGTGGACATATGTCTCAAGGTTGTGGTGGACATTTGGTTGGAAGACTCCACTCCCACAGGGACCAAATCCTCACCATACACTTGATTTGATCCTAGCCTTTGATTTCTCTATAAATACCCCCCTTGTTTGCAAGACTTATTCATCACTCACTTGAAATAATTTCCAAGGCAAAAATTCTCCCTCCCTCCTTAGTGTAATTCTCGTCCAAACATCCCCCCCTTTGTGTAGAAAATTCTTCAAGTGTTGGTATAGTCCCAAATACCTTAGCCTTGAAATACCTTGTAATATTCCAAGAGTTATCTTTATACTAACAGCCCGAAAATACTACTTTATTCCAATAGTCGCAAAATGAAACCCTAGGAAAATCTTCATAGTTGGTTGAAGTGTTAAGAGAAGTTGTTTAGAAACTTCTAAGGGTTGCTTGGAGCGGGTTGGAACGTAAGGAATTGGAGCTAAGCATTGCTCAGGATCGACTTTTTAATCTTGGATAATTTTGGGCTTATCGAGGTAATGATCTTTGTCCCCCTATTGTAATTGGATATTACATATTGTAGTAGTTTAGAATTGTGTATAAGATATTTTGGAAGGATGATTATAAAGAATTGAATCAGATTTACATTGGTATTTACTGATGAGACTTGTAGTATTATTGTGGGCGGTGTTGTACACGTCAGGTTAGACGGTAACCCTCGAGTTGTTGGCTTGGTAGCGGGCCTTGATAGAGGAGGAGTTTTATGTGGTTACAGGGGGGGAGGTGCTGCCGAATTTTCCGTAGAATAAGAAATCTTGTACTTAGAATATTCTACGAAGAGATCTAGAAGTTGATAGACGTTTTATGGCCATTTTAGGTTGAAGTACTACGAGTAGCGTATTCTACTTGAAGGGTGGAAAAGGCTAGCAAGGGTATAGTACTTTGGAACATTTTGCTAATTGTCGATAATCGTCGCGAGGTATGTGAACCTCTTCCTATCTTTTCTAGCATGATTGTTGTAAACTATGTAGTACGGTAGACGTACGTGTGCTAAATGAAATTGGTTGGTTTAGAACATAAAGTGTTATAATGGCTTTATGGGAAGTTAATTATAACGACTTTATGTAGGTAAAAGAATGGTTGATTGTTTTTAAAAGATAAGAGACTTGACTTATATTTGACTTGATATGATTTGTTAAGGACTTGAATTGTGTTAAAAAGTTGTGAAACCTCATTCGTGAGTAATGAGTACTTGGTTTTTAAAAGAATAATGTTATATTGATTTCGGAAATGGGAATGAGTATCGAACAAGCCATTGCAGCGTTAATAAAGGAAAATGTAATGTCAATTAATTATATTAAAACAAGTAGAAACCTCCATCTGCATAGAAACTAAGATAAGACAAAATTATTACATTTTATAGATCATGGCTACTTTAATAAGAATCTTGAATTAATTTTCTTAAATTCCAAAGTAAGGAACTTGATTTCTAAAAGAAAAGGGACTTGAGGAATTGAAGAGTTTTTGGTTTAAAAGGAAGGCATGGTTTTGTCTTAAAATGGTTTAAAAAGAAGGCACGGTTTTGTCTTAAATTGGTTTAAAAAGAATGCATGGTGTTGTCTTGGTTTTCAAAAGAAGGTGTGGAAATGGTGTTGGTTTACTTGAAATGATAATTACTCTATTTTTGATACTATGGGTATCGTATGACTTTTGTAAAAGAAAGGGATCTTTTGAAAGAATTTAAGTACGTAGTACTTTAGGGTTAAAACCCGGATTGTTGGCACAAAATGGGAGTACTTGAGTTTATATAAATGGTGAATCAATTTACATGTTAATGAAAGTCTAAAAGTATATTGAACTTGCCTATGCTAGTTGTGATAGCTTTTGTTGTGCAAGTATTGTATTTCTATACCACCGCGTCTCTCGATGGGTAGGGTGACTTGTTGTGAATTTACTTGACGCATCTGTGACGGAAGATTCCACGGGTATGCTTCCATTATTATTGTCACATGGGCATGTCTACACCGATGAGGGATTCCGGGGGCATGTGACCATTATTGTTATTCCATGGACTAGCTCTCCATAAGGTTTTACTGATTCAGCTTTGGTATCTGGTAGTTGGCTCTCGTACTTGCCCGGTCGTGGCTGATTCGGCTTTGGTTCTGGTAGTTAGCCTTCGTACTTGCCCCGTTCAGTTTTGTGGCGAAGTTTCGTAACTTACGGTAGTGATCTGGTGGTTAGCCTGGTTACTTGCCCCCGTCAGCTACGTGACGCATGTGGATTTGGTAGAGGCTATCGCACTTGCCACGTGTCAGCTTCGCGGTGAAGTCTCGTGACTTACGGTTGTGATCTGGTGGTTAGCCTGGTTACTTGCCCCCGTCATCTACGTGGCGCAGAGAGGATCTGGTAGAGGCTATCGCACTTGCCACGTGTCAGCTTCGCGAGTCAGTGTTTGGACGAAGTTTCGTGACTTACGGTTGTGATCTGGTGGTTAGCCTGGTTACTTGCCCCCGTCAGCTACGTGGCGCAGGGAGGATCTGGTAGAGGCTATCGCACTTGCCACGTGTCAGCTTCGTGATATAGTTGTTTAGTATTGTTGGTACGGTAGGTTCTGGTAGCTGGCTTTCGTACTTGCCCCGGTCAGTTGATGATGCAGGTTGGATCTGGTAGTTATGCCTTCGTACTTGCCCCGTACGGATTTATGACACAGGTGGGACCTGGTGTTCATGTGTACTCCTTGGTGTTATTATATCATAGACTGCCGGCAGTGAGGAAGGTATTCCACGAGCATGATTGATGTTGTGGGTGTGAGACCCATAGTTATATTTAAGTGATGACTTTGAGGGCGTGAGTCCCTGACTTGACATAACTGTATATATATTGTGGATTGTAGTCTGGTTATCATACATGTCTCCTGTTTTATATAGCCTGTTATGATTTCATTTACAGTATTTTCAGTTTCACATACTTGGTACATTTTGTACTGACCTCCTTCGGGGGGCTGCGTTCATGCCGCAAGTAGAGGTACACCGGTTATTGATCCTCGCTCATAGGATCACATTTCAGCGTTTGGGAAGCTCTGTTTCTCCGGAGGCTTATCTTTTGGTATGATTCCCTGAGATTGTAGGTTCTTGTACATTCAGGGGTATGACGGGGCCCTGTCCCGTCATTGTTGTTATAAAATTCTTAGAGGTCTGTAGTACTGTTGTGGGCCGGGTTTGTAAAGGATATAACTGTTCGGGTTTTATGTATATATACAGAAAGGTGACCGCTGGTTAGCTTTGTTTCTTATTGTATATCTTGTTTCATATTTAAGTTTTTATTTCCGCTGATTTTCTATGATGTTGTATCACTAGGGTGCCCGGGGTAAGGCACCAGTCGCGGGCCCGAGGTCGGGTCGTGACAGTTTAGCTCCAATTCCTTACGCTCCAACCCGCTCCAAGCGACCCTTAGAAGTTTCTAAACAACTTCTCTTAACACTTCATCCAAGCTATGAAGATTTTCTAGGGTTTCATTGGCGACTATTGGAATAAAGTAGTATTTCCGGGCTCTTATGTTGGGATTACTTTAGAATACTACTAGGGATACTAGGCTAAGGTATTTGGGATTATACAACAACACTTGAAGTATTTTCTACACAAAGTGAGGGGGGGGGGGTGGACGAGAACATCACAAAGGGATGGGGTATTTTTGCCTTGGAAAAAATTAAGTGTGGATGATAATAAGCCTTGCACTAAGGGGGTATTTATAGAGAAATCAAAGTCCAAGATCATAACAAGTGTGTGGTCTAGATTGGGCCATGTGTGTGTGGGCCCCACCACATCACATGGCCAACAAAAACAAGAGCCAAGTGTTATGGCCATTTCGGCCAAGGGACAAGTGGCTTGCCACTTGTCCCACCAATTCGGCCCACATGGCCACCTAAGGGGGGTGACACGTGTCGCCCCCTTACTCGTCCAAAATATTTTATCTTCCGAAAATATCCGTAATGCCAAAAATCTCTAAAACAAAGTGGGCCCCACAAAACCGTAAATTTCTCCCGTGGGCCCCACGTGACCAATTCCGGAAATAAAATTCCATAATTCTAATATAATCCAAGAAGTCCAAATACCAAATCTGGGAATCCAATTACCATTAACGAACCTTTTTCCTTCACAAAGTCCGGAAACTTTTCCGTCGAAAAATCACATCTTTCTTTCCTTCCAATCTTAACGTCGTATTCTCGTACGCACGTCCTCACATAAATACCCTGGAACTACGGGGTGTAACAAATGACAGGGGACTATACCAAAAGATAAGCCTCCAAAGAAACGGAGCTTCCCAAATTGCGGAACTGTGACCCTATGAGCGAGGATCAGTCAACGGTGTACCTCTACCTGCGTCATGAACGCTGCCCTCCGAAGGAGGTCAGTACAACAGGTACCAAGTATATGAAACTGAAAGTACTGTAATGAAATCATGACAGCCTATAAAAATAAGAGACGTGCATGATAACCAAAATACAGTGTACAGAGCCCTTTAGAAACAATAAACACCAAAGAAAATCAAGTAATTTACCCCTTTTTTTCAAAACTGAAACTCAACCGTGCCCCATTTTCCTTTAACAAGAGTCATAAGATGTGTAAGATGTCCCGGCCCCCTTTCTGGGACTCGGTGTAAAGTAATAAAGTGTACATGTCCCGGCCCATCCCTGGGACTCGGTGTGAAATCAACCATCCCTTTAAACAAATCAAGACAATACCATGCCTTCCCTTTTAAAACAAAACACTTTTTTTTTATAGTCAAGTAAAAATATACTTTTCAAAATAGTTTAAGTTTCATAACTTCAAATACTCAAGTCTCTTATCTTTCAAGATCAAGTTTCTTACTTTGGAAATCAAGAAATCAATACTTATTTATAACGATCTTATTAAAGCAGTCATGATCTAGAAAATTTAATACAATTTTGTCTTATCTTAGCTTCTATGCAGATGGAAAATTTTACTCATTTTAATTTAATTGATTGCCGATACATTTTCTTTTATTAACGCTGCAATGACTTGTTCGATACTTATTCTCATTCGTGCAGTAAATTAGCAAAGTCAACTCGACTCCAAATACTTCCAAACGACTCTTACCAACATCCCCCATAAGACTTGGTAAGAACTTAGGATAACTTTCACATAGAGTAAAACAACATACATACCTCTTAACTTCTAAGAGTAGAAGGAATCATGAAATAACACCACATGTATATTTCATACATAGAATCATGCCCAAAAGGAGGAAGAGGTTCACATACCTCGCGACGATTATCGACAAGTAGCAAAATGCTCCAAGTCCTTCAGTCTTGATAGCTATTCCATCCCTTAAGTAGAATACGCTATACGTAGTACTTCAACCCTAAAATGGCCATAATATGTCTATTAACTTCTAGCTTCAAACGTAGAATATTCTAAGTATATGGTCTCTTATTCTATGGAAAATCGGGCAGTATTTCCCCCGTTTTTACGTACTTTTCCACCTTTTTCAAGGCCCGATATTCAATAACCAACATGCCACATTTAAGGCGCAATAATACAACAATACTAAAGGTGATTACACGCCTAACCGGACGTGTAAAATTATGCCCCACAATAAACAAAATAGTCCACTAGTCCAAAGTAAATACAAGCCAATGTAAACACAGTCCAATGTAAATACAGTCCAAAGTAAATACAGTCCAATGTAAATATAGTCCATTAGTCCATTAGTTGATGTTCTTGGCCAACTACTACAATCAAATTAATCCAATTTTCGGCTAGCATGCCGGAATTACTTCTTTAATCCTACAACTTATATTCCAATCCTTATATAAGTTATAATTACTTTGTTATTACTGTTGATAGGTAATAGATACGTTTTTACCATTTTAATGGCTAACATGTCAATTTCCATTTCAACAAGCTTACAAGATCTAAATCTTTCCAATACTTCATTCCACATATCTCATACTCCATAATATACTACCAACATAATTAATATCCAACTCCACAAGGAGGACAAAGTTCATTACCTCAAAAAGCCCAAAAATATCCAAGAACTTAAAGTCGCTCCTTAGCAAGTTTACCTCCAAATCCTTACGTTCCAATCCGCTACAAGCAACCCGTAGAAGCTCCTAACCAACTTCTCTTCAAGATCCAACTCCAAAAAGTGAAGAACACTTAGGTTCCAAATATGGCAACTTTCGTCCAAGGCAAGGTTTTAGTGCTAGGGGTGTGAAATCTTGTCTAACTCTTGGTTCACAATCTTCCTAACACCTTAAGGAAGAACATTTAAAAGTTTAAGAATTATTGGACAAATCTTGCTCAAGAAAGTGAGGCTTGGCCGAGAGTCACTCAAAGGGGGAGGGAGGATTTTTCAAGTCTTGAAATGTTTAAGTGTGGAAGATTTCATCAACAAGGGTTGGATATATAAGACAACCAAGGGCTAGGATTAAAACAAGTGTGTGGTTGAGATTGGGGACAAGTGTGTGTGGGTCCCACAAGCCACTTGTCCACATAAAAATATCTTGCAAGACTTGGCCACTTGGCACTCAATTTCGGCCAACAAGACCACATGGGGGTGACACGTGTTGTTACACCCCGGAATTCCAGGATATGTTTATAAGAACGTACGTAAGAACTCAAAAATGTTAAGAATTGAGACGAGTAAAAATTTATCGGAATTTTGGAATTTGTCGGAAAACGAAGTATTGCGACGTACGGGAGGGCGACACGTGTCACCCCCTTAGTGGTCTTGGACGAAAATGACATGGTTAGAATGGTCATTTGACCATTAATGAGATGACCAAGTCTTGCAAAGACTTAAGCTTGACATTGTTGACTAAAGTCCAAGGGCCATGTCACGACCCGACCTCGGGACCGCGACTGGTGCCTGTGCCCCCGTAACCCTCTGTATTCTACTCGCAGCTCCCTCTGCTGCCTTGCCCTTCTGGGCTCTGGTTGCCTTGCGTAGAGGCATAACTAGCACATACGAATATGCCAGAGGGAGTCCAACTTATAACACAACTCTAAGGCACGATCTCAGAGTGAGAAGAATGGAAACCAATCCTAAATATCCTGCAGCCTCCTGATTATAGGTGTGGTGCACAACACGCCGATAATAAAGACTCTACTAGATACGGTCTGTAGACACTTTCCGATGATTAACTGCTCTGATACCACTTTTGCCACGACCCGACCTCAGGCCCGCGACTGGTGTCTTACCCCGGGCACCCTAGTGATACAACATCAGAGAAAATCAGCGGAAATAAAAACTCATAAAAGATAAACAGTGAAATAAGAAAACATGCTAACCAAAACGGTTACCTTTCTGTATATATAAATAAAAACTTGAACAGTTACATCTTTTACAAACCCCGCCACAACAAGCATTACTGGACCTCTAAGAATTTTTATAACAACTATGACGGACAGGCCCCGCCATACCCTGAATGTACAAGTACCTACAATCTCGGGAATCATACCGATAGATAAGCCTCCGAGAAACGGAGCTTCCCAAAACGCTGAATCGTGATCCTATGGCGAGGATCAACAATCGATGTACCTCTACTCATGCGGATGAACGCGGCCCAAGGAGGTCGATAACAGTACCAAGTATGTGAAATCGAAAATACAAGAAATGAAATCATAATAGTCTATATAAAGCAGAGACATATATGATAACCAAACTACGATACACATATGTAGCAAATATGTCAAGTCAGGGACTCACGCCCTCGAAGTCATCACTCAAATATAACCATGGGTCTCATGCCCACAATATCAATCATGCCCGTGGAATTCCTTCCTCACTGCCGGTAGTCCATGATATAAAAACACCAAGGAATACACATGAACACCAGGTCCCACCTGTGTCATAATAAAACCGTACGGGGTAAGTACGAAGGCAGAGTCGACTACTAGAACCCACTGTACCAATAATGCTATAAAACTGTATCACGAGGTCTTTCTAGGCGCCGAATGATCGGGCTCGCCACTCGCTCGATTATCATTGTGCGCATCTAACCCTGGAACTCACCGCAGCTCCGCATAGGCCACATAGGCCCGCATGAGGTACTCCTCGTATCGGGGGTAGCTGTTACACCCCGTAGTTCCAGGGTATGTATGTGAGGACATACGTATGAGAATACGACAGTAATATTGGAAAGAAAGAAAGATGTGATTTTTCGACTGGAAAGTTTCCGGGTTTTGTGAAGGAAAAAGGTTCGTTAATGGGAATTGGATTCCCAGATTTGGTATTTGGACTTCTTGGATTAATTAGAATTATGGAATTTTATTTTCGGAAACGGTCACGTGGGGCCCACGGGAGAAATTTATGGTTTTGTGGGGCCCGCTTTGTTTTCGAGATTTTCGATATTTTGGATATTTTCGGAAGATGAAATATTTTGGATGAGTAAGGGGGCGACACGTGTCACCCCCCTTAGGTGGCCATGTGGACCGAGGACAGTGTCTTGCCATCATTCTCGCCGAAATGGCCATGGCACTTGGATCTCATTTTCGTTGGCCATGTGGTGTGGTGGGACCCACACACACATGGCCCAATCTATACCACGCACTTGCTATGATCTTGACCCTTGAATTCTCTATAAATACCCCCTTAGTGGAAGACTTCATATCATCCCACACTTAAGTTCTTCCAAGGCAATAATATCCTCCTCATGTGGTGTTCTCATCCCCACTTTGTGTAGAGAAATACTTCAAGTATTTCTGTATTATCCCAAATACCTTAGCCTAGTATCCCTAGTATTATTCTAAAGTAATCCCAACATAAGAGCCCGGAAATACTACTTTATTCCAATAGTCGCAAAATGAAACCCTAGAAAAATCTTCATAGCTTGGTTGAAGTGTTAAGAGAAGTTGTTTAGAAACTTCTAAGGGTCGCTTGGAGCGTGTTGGAGCGTAAGGAATTGGAGCTAAACGTTTCTCAGGATCGACTTATAATCTTGGATAATTTTGGGCTTATCGAGGTAATGATTTATGTCCCCCTATTGTAATTGGACATTACATATTGTAGTAGTTTAGAATTGAGTATAAGATATATTGGAAGGATGATTATAAAGGATTGAACTGTATTTACATTGGACTGTATTTACAGTAGACTTGTGTAGTATTATTGTGAGGCAGAATTGTACACGTCCGGTTAGACGTATAATCCCCTTGGAGTTGGCTTGGGCTCGAGCAGCCTTGTTAGGGAGGTTATTTATGTGATTGCGGGGAGGTCCGCGAATTTTCCGTAGGATAAGGATCCTTGTACTTAGAATTATTCCATAAAGAGAACTAGAAGTTGATAGATGTATTGTGAATGTTATAGGTGGATCTACTACGCGCGACATACTCGACTTGGCTTGTGGATTAAGCCGAAGAGGTATGTGATTCTTCCTATACTCTTGAGCATGATTGTTGTGAACTATATAGTACGGTAGACGTACGTGTGTGAAATGAATTTTGTTTGTTTAAAACATAAAATGTTATAATGGCTTTATGGGAAGTTAGTTATAAACGGCTTGATTTCAGAAAAGGAGAAGTAACTTGATTTAAGTATATGTTACTTGTTTTGAAAAGAGTAGGTTATTTGGGTTTTAAAGAGTATACTTGATGTTGTTTTAAAAGAAAAGCACTTGGTTTAAAAAGTATAGAGTACTTGATTTTAAAAGTCTTGTAAAGAGTTTTACGAAGGTGAAGTAATTTGGTTTGAAAAGAAAATGTGTTTTGATACTACGAGTATTAGTATCGTGTGGCTTTTACGTAAAAAGAGGTCTTTTTGAAATAATGAAAGTATGTAGTATTTTGGGGTTGAAACCCAGATTGTTGACATAAAATGAAAGTACGTTGAACTTGCCTATCCTTGTTGTGATAGCCTTTGTTGTGCAAGTGTTTGATTTTGTGCTACCGTGTCTCTCGGTGGAGGGCCGTCTATTTGGTTGATTGTTGGACATACTGACACGTTAGATGGTCCACGGGTATGCTTCCACTATGAGTGTTATCTTGTTATTTCTTTTGGACATTCTGACACATTGGGTGGCCCACGGGTATGCGTCCACTTTGAGTATTATCTTGTTATTTCCTTTGGACATACTGACACGATGGGTGGCCCACGGGTATGCGTCCAGTAGGATGGTTTCATGGCCATGCTTATACCGAGGTAAGATGCCGGGGCATACGGTCATTGTGAGGGTTATGTTATTAGTCCATGGACCGCTAATCCATGAAGCTTGCCGCGGTGACGAGCGATCACGGGCTTGATTTGTACATGTGGTTACAGACACACTTTAGATACTTGTCCTGGTCATTTCTCGTGTATCAGCAGGCTCTGGTAGATAGCTTAAGATACTTGCCACGGTCATATCTCGTGAGACGGTAGGCTCTGGTACGTTAGCTTAAGATACTTGCCTCGGCCAGTTGCATGGCTGGTTTGGATCTGGTAGTTGGCTTCCGTACTTGGCCCGTGAAGTTTTATGACTAGCCTTCGGACTGGTAGTTGGCTATTCTACTTAGCCCGATCGGTTTGATGACGCATGCATGATCTAGTGTTCAGGTTCACATATGGGTGTTGTTTTACATCATGTACCGCCGGCAGTGAGGAATGAGTTCCACGGGCATGATTGATATTATGGGCGTGAGACCCATAGTTATGTGTGAGTGATTATTTTGAGGATATGCGTCCCCTTACTTGACATAACTGTTTACTTATTGCGAAATGGTTTTATAAAATGATGAAATGTGATTTCATTAGAGTATTTCAGTTTCACATACTTGGTACTGTCTTGACCTCGCCCGAAGTGCGTTCATGCCGCAGGTAGAGGTACACCGATTGTTGATCTCGCTCATAGGATCGCAGATTCGTTTGGGAAGCTCCGTTTCTCGAGGCTTATCTTTTAGTATAGTCCTGTCATTGTAGGTACTTGTGCATTCGAGGTATGGCGGCGGCCCGTCCGTCATAGTTGTTGTTACATTCTTAGAGTGCAGTAATGTTGTGGCGGGGTTTGTAAAGGATTATGAATCGTTGGTTATATGTATATTCATGAAGGTGACCATTTTGGTTAGCCTGTTTTCTTATGTTGTATCTTGTTTCCTGTTTAAGTTTTTATTTCCGCTGATTTTCTCTGATGTTGTATCACTAGGGTGCCCGGGGTAAGGCACCAGTCGCGGGCCCGAGGTCGGGTCGTGACAAAAGTGGTATCAGAGCAGTTAGTCCTCGGAAAGTGTCTACAGACCGTATCTAGTAGAGTCTTGATTATCGGTGTGTTGTGCACCACACCTATAATCAGGAGGCTGCAGTATATTTAGGATTGGTTTCTATCCTTCTCACTCTGAGATCGTGCCTTAGAGCTGTGTTGTAAGTTGGACTCCTTCTGACGTATTCTTTTATGCCAGTCATGCCTATGCGCAAAGAAACCAGGGCCCAGAAGGGCAAGGCGCGAGAGGAGTGCGAGAGCACAGAGGGTTACAAGGGCACAGGCCAAATCATCACCTGAGGTGGTGCGTCATTCGGGGAGTTCTGCGACGTCGCCAGCCCCAGCAGAGTTTAGCACAGGGGCAGCAGTTCCTACTGCGGCCATGATATCTGGACCTTCAGTTCCACGACCAGGAGCAGAAAATATGGATTGCGAAGGGATGGCCCTGTTACTAGCTAGGGTTTTAGTAAACAGAGAGTATAGAATGTACCGATATATCACGGGTCTAGATGATTATCTAGTAAAACGTTGTGCAAGAGTAGCTCTTCAGTCAGGCATGAACATGGCCTGCGTGCGACAGCTTATGCAGCAGTGAGAACGTAGATCGACGGATTAACCAAGATCGCGTAAGAGGCCGGTCGCAGGTCCTTTGGTAACTTTCGAGGCGAACCGCCTCAGCAGCAGACTAGATATGCGCCTCCGCCGCAGTGGTCCTCCGCGAGCCGGGACGTTCGGGGTATGCAGGAGTTGGTCAGAGCTCCAGGGCTTCTGGTTCACAGATATACATAGGTTCTAGCCAGCCGGATTCAGTTTTCCCTCAGTGTTCACGATGTGGCAGGCATCATCCCGAGAAATATCGTCTTTTTACTGGTACTTGTTTTACCTGCGGCCGTCAGGGCCATGTGAGGAGAGAATGTCCCAGTAGGAGGGATATAGGTAGGAGGACTCAGCCTACCAGGTCAGTTGCGGATTCAGTGGTTCAGATAGGAAAGGGTGTTAGCCAGAAGGGGCCACCCCCACCTCGGTGTGGCCGTTGTGGTAGGCGTCATTGTGGGGAGTGTCATACTACTTCGACAACTTGTTATGCTTGCGTCCAGCAGGGCCATTTCGTGAGAAGTTGTCCGACCAGAGGTAGCACGGATATGGAGACTCAGCCTTCAGGATCAGTGGCTAGTTCATCACCTTCTCTAGCTATGCGCCCATCAGGGCAGGATTATGATTAGAGCGACAAAGGGGAAGTGAAGCAGTGGATACAGGTATATCCTTAACACTCTAGAGATTAGTATGTGTGATAAGATGAGTATATTTTAAGTGTTATGTTCAGATAGCATTGTGTTAATTGTGATTAGGAAACATGGTTAGTTGAAGAGGTAAGATTGGGGACAGGGAAATTGTGAGCCTTAAAATATTACACGTGGAGACCTTAGATGCGAGGCCGTATTGAGTAAAAGATTTTTTTTTTATTGACCTTTGTCGGAGTGCATAGTATACGTGGGGTATAATTGTGTGATAAGTCCCTGAGTGGTGTGAAATGAAAGAGGGTAGTTGAGCTAAGAAGACCACTAGGTTTTCGTGTCTTGATTAGTGAGATTGTTTCGGATCGGGGAACAAGAGCTTGGCGCAACAAATGGGTCGGGTTGAGGCCAGAATGCGGGTCAACCCGCAGCCCGGATTGAAGTAAAGAAAATTTGTGGTGGTCCCGCTATGTGATAGGGTCACGAGGGTGCTAGGCCCAAATTTAGGTAACCATCGTACGGGTTCGTGGATGCGTTCGACCAGAATCGGATCGTGAAGGCCGGGAATGGCCTTAGTGGAAATTGAAGCTAGTGAGATGACCAAGTTTGGAGGTAGTTGTTATACCCCGTATTTCCAGAGTATGTACGTGAGGGCGTACGTATTAAATTTTTTTTTTTTTGCCTTAAGAATTGGCTTTGGTTCGAAATTTGGGCACAAGTGCCGGAATAAAGTTTTTCACGACCGGTTTCCAGCCTTACGTTGGGAAAATTCGCTATGTCATTTAGTATTTTTGCGGATTTTTCGGCGGAATGACAACATTTTGGACCAGCGGAGGTGACACTTGTCACCTCGTTGGACAAGCAAGAGAGGCTTGCGCGATTGGGTCCTCCTTTTGTGCCTTGTTTTGTGGCTTGTTTTGTGGAGTGTTTTGTGGAGTGTTTTGTGGGTGCACTTGGCTTGATCTTGGCCTTACACTTGCCTAACACATGGATGGATCTTGGCCATTGGTTGGCCTTTGCTTGGCCTATAAATAGCTCCCCTTTGTGAAGACTTTCTTCATCCACAAATTGCCTAAGTCTTGAAGTTCTCTTCCTCCTCCTTGTGAAATTCCACCACACCCCTTTCCCCGCTGAAAGCTTTCCCTTTGTGGTGCCTTGGCCGTGGTACCCCTAGCCTAGTTGTTTTCGTATAATACCCTTTGTTGTGGTATAGAAATACTCTCCTAAGTATTGTTATAATGTCCAAAATACTTTAGCCCAAATACCTGGGAGTACTTTGCAAAGTACCCTTTGTCTGAAAAACCCGAAAATACGATTATACTTTCCTTAGCCTCTACACGAAACCCTAAGGAAAATCGACACCCGTTGGTGAAGTATGGAGTAGAAGTTCGTAGAACTTCTGGGTTGTTTGGAGCGGATTGGAGCACTCGGAGAGGAGCTAAACCTTGCTCGGGAGCGACTTTAAACTCGGATAATTTTGGGCTTATCGAGGTAAATATCTTGTCCCCTATTGTAATTGGAAATTACATAAGTGTTGAATATATAGTGTTATATACTATATATAATCAACTTAGTATTATGGCAATGTCTTTTGACTTAAGCTGAAGAATGAAGAATTGAGCAGAATCACATGAAGGATAATAAAGAGAAGAATAATTACCTAGGGTTGTATTGACTTATGTAGCATTCAGTAGAATTGTACGCGTCGGTTAGGCGTGTTAACCCCCGATTGGCTTGGTAGCCAGCGATAGAGGAGAGATTTCTGTTGTTCACGCCATTGCGGGGAGGAGCTTCAATTTTACGTAGAAAGATGGGAACGTGTGTTTAAGATTTAATAGACGTTTGTGGCCTTTATAGGTGAAAGTACTAAGAGTAGCGTATTCTACTCGAGGAGTGGAAAGTTGTAGTACTTGGAGCATTTTGCTTATTGTCGTTAAATCGTCGCGAGGTATGTGAACCTCTTCCTATCTCTTCTAGCATGATATGTGTGAACTATGTAGTACGGTATCGTACATGTGTTAATCGTGTTTGATTGTTCTTAAAACATAAAGTGTTATAACGGCTTTATGGGAAGTTGGTTATATGACTTTATGTAGGTAAGAAAATACTTTGTGGTTTTAAAAGGTAATCGATGTGAATTATAAGCGGCTAGTTATAATAAAGAACTTGATGTATTTCAAAAGATTTCTAAATCGTTTTGAGGAGAGTAACACTTGGTTTTAAAGGTTTTAAAAAGAGTTATACTAGCTTGATGGGAGTTAGGTATAATGTCTTAAGAAAGGTAAAGAAAATGGTTTCTTGATGTTAGAAGTTAAGAGACTTGATCTTATAAGATAAGAGACTTAACTTATTTGTTTTAATGTGGATGTTTGTGTGAAACCTCATTCGTGAGTAATGAGTACTTGGTTTTATTTAAAGGATAATGTTTTGATTTGAATCGAATGTGTATCGACAGGACAGTGGCGTTAATAAAGGAAAATGTATTGAATAATGATGAATTGTATTAAAACCAGAAACCTCCATCCGCATAGAAACTAAGATGAGACAAAATGATATTACATTTTCTAGATCATGGCTGCTGTAATAAGAATGTTGTAAACAAGAATAACCTACTCTCACGTGAGACTTATATTACTCAATTGTTCTAAAACGGAACCAAGTGATTAAGTTTATGAACTATGAAACCATTTGAAAATGAGAAGCTTGAGTAATTGAAACTAGGCAAACTGGAACTTAGGAAAAGAATGTTGTTACTTGATTTTGAAAAGGAATGTGGGTTGGTCATTCTAATACTACGGGTATCGGGTGACTTTGATAAGTAATGGATCTCTTTTAAAGAATTTAACGTACGTAGTACTTTAGGGTTGAAACCCGGACTTTGGCATAAAATGAAGGTACTTTGAGTGATGTGAAACTTGCCTATGCTTGTTGTGGTGAAACATTCCTATGCTTGTTGTTGTGAAACTTGCCTATGCTTGTGATGATAGCCTTTGTTGTGCAAGTGTGGTGTTTCTGTGTTACCGCGTCTCGATAGAGGCCGATTGAGTTGAGGTTTCTTAGTATCCGGTGGTCGGCTCGTACTGCCTCGTGGATTCGCCTTGGTATCTTGCCCGCTCGATTATAGTGACGAAGTTTCGTGATACGCCGTCCTCGTGGTCACCTGCCCCGGTTCTTGCCGTGTCGGCCGTGTTTTGGTTGCATTGTATTATTGATACGCCGGATCTGGTAGTTATACTTGTCTCAGGGTTTTATAACACGTGGGACATGGTGTTCATGTATAATCCTTGGTATTGTTATATCATAAAGCAGGAAGAAATTCCAGCACGAGTGATAATTTGGAGCGTGAGTCCTGAATCTTATATGGCGGTTATATATCGTAGTTTGGTCATCATACATGTCTCTGCTATATAGACTATTATGATTTCATTTACCATACTAGTAAAAGGTACATCCGATCCTTAGGATCACTGAAAGCTCCGCCTTCGAGGCTTATCTTTTGGTATGTTACCACAGTCCCAGCAGATTATACATTCGGTATGGGTCATAGTTGTTGTAAATCTTAAGTGCAGGTAGGGTTGTAAAAGGATTTTTATGTATATCTTATTTATTATATCTCTTGTTTCATGATTCATGTTTTATTTTCCTTTTCTCGATGTTGTATCACTAGGGTGCCGGTAAAAACCGATATGAGCCGAGTTTAAGCGTTACAAAGTGGAGCGCCGGGTAAGACGATGAGTAGCGCCGGGTTACAAAGGCGTTACAAAATCGCAGCTTAATCTCGGAAAGTGTCTGGATTATCGGTGTGTTGTGCACCACATCTATAATCGGAGGCTATAGGACATTTAGGATTGGTTTCATTCTTCTCATTACGAGATCGTGCCGTGATAAGATTGGACCCTCCGGCGTGTTTCGTTTTTACCGCTATGCCTCTGCGAGATTTTTACGAGTCAGAAGCGCGAGTTTTATGGGTGATGATCCGCAGGACATTTCTTGCCTCCCGGATGAGAGGAGGCCGGGATTAGATTTGTACAATGTTGTAGCTCTTGTGGGCATGGACATTGCCCGCACGTCGGCGTATACACTTGGATGTGAGGAGCGGATAAATCGGCGAATGACCCAAGTCAGCGAAGGGCGAGCAAATGGGTCCTTGGTGAGATAGCATGGACTACTAGGCGATTGCGGGTTTCTCCACCTTTTAGCAGCGGCGGGGGATGCCATTACCGCCGAAGGCGGTCGGCGGTGGTGGAATATCCTTAACCTGTTTTGTTGTATTGATGTTGTTGATGTGTTTAATGTTATGTTTGGATAGCTTTGTGCAAAAATGTGATTTAGAAACACAGTTAGTGAAAAGGTAGTGTGAGATGGAAGTGGTAGCGTGAAATAGTAAGATTGTTAGGATCGGGAACAAGAGGGTTGAGGACCATTTGCGGGTCAACCCGTAACGGTTTGGGGTGGGGTCAGTTCTGGGTGGTCCGGCCCGGTGAAGTATCACGGTGCTAGGCCCAAGTTTAGATGACCATCGTATGAGTTCGTGGATGCGTGATCGAATCAGTTCGTGAAGGCGGGAATGGCCTTGAAATCGAGGTTAGTGAGATGACCAAGTTTGTAGTGACTCCGGGTTGGAAACGGCGTTAGTGTGCGGATACTAGAACGAGTTCGGTGTTACGTGGCAGTACTAGAAAAGGAAAAGTGAGCGTATGTTTTGTGGCGAGTGTGGCATGATTGTTTTAAATGCGTATACTTGGTGAAGACTATCTTGCGCTTTGTTGTTTTGAGACCTTGAAGGAACATTGGGACGAATGTTTCTAAGGATGAATGTTATACCCGGTATTTCGGGTATATGCGTGCGTCCATTAAATTTTTTTGCCTTATTGGCTTTGGTTGAAATTTGGGCACAAGTGCGAATAAGTCGTTTTACGGCGAAGTTTTCACGTTGGGAAAATTCCGGCTATGTCATTTAGTATTTTTGCGGATTTTTCTTGTCACCCTCCTTTTGTGCCTTGTTTTGTGGCTTGTTTTGTGGAGTGTTTTGTGGAGTGACACATGGATGGATCTTGGCCATTGGTTGGCCTTTGTGAAGACTTTCTTCATCCACTCTCTTCCTCCTCCCTTGTGAAATTAAATCCACCACGCTTTCCCCCTTGAAAAAGCTTTCCTTTGTGGTGCTGCTTGGCGGGTACCCCTAGCCTAGTTGTTTTCGTATAATACCCTTTGTTGTGGTATAGAAATACTCTCCTAAGTATTGTTATAATGTCCAAAATACTTTAGCCCAAATACCTTGTAGTACTTTCCAAAGTAAAACCGGAAAATACGATTATACTTTGGAAAATCTTCACCCGTTGTTGAAGTATGGAGTAGAAGTTGCGTAGAACTTCTAAGGGTTGTTTGGAGCGGATTGGAGCACTCGGAGGAGGAGCTAAACCTTGCTCGGGGCGACTTTAAACTCGGATAATTTTGGGCTTATCGAGGTAAATATCTTGTCCCCTATTGTAATTGGAAATTACATAAGTGTTGAATATATAGTGTTATATACTATATATAGAACTGAACTTAGTATTATGGCAATGTCTTTGACTTAAGCTGAAGAATGAAGAATTGAGCAGAATCACATAGAAGGATAATAAAGAGAAGAACCGAGTAATTACCTAGGGTTGTATTACAAGAGACTTATGTAGCATTCTTGTGTAGTAGAATTGTGCAGCGTCCGGTTAGGCGTGTTAACCCCTGGTTGGCTTGGTGGCCAGGCTCGATGAAGGAGGAGATTTACGCTGCATTGGAGGGAGTACTTTAATTTTACGTAGAAAGATGGGAGCGTGTGTTTAAGATTTAATGAGCGTTTGTGGCCTTTATAGGTGAAAGTACTAAGAGTAGCGTATTCTACTCGAAGTGGAAAGGGCTAGCAAGGTTGTAGTACTTGGAGCATTTTGCTTATTGTCGTTAAATCGTCGCGAGGTATGTGAACCTCTTCCTATCTCTTCTAGCATGATATGTGTGAACTATGTAGCACGGTAGGCGTGTGTGTAGCGTGTTTGATTGTTCTTAAAACATAAAGTGTTATAACGGCTTTATGGGAAGTTGGTTATAAAAAATACTTTGTGGTTTTAAAAGGTAATGTGAATTATAAGCGGCTAGTTATAATAAAGAACTTGATGTATTTCAAAAGATTTCTAAATCGTTTTGAAGGAGAGTAACACTTAGTTTTAAAGGTTTTAAAAAGAGTTATACTAGCTTGATGGGAGTTAGGTATAATGTCTTAAGAAAGGTAAAGAAAATGGTTTCTTGATGTTAGAAGTTAAGAGACTTGATCTTATAAGATAAGAGACTTAACTTATTTGTTTTAATGTGGATGTTTGTGTGAAACCTCATTCGTGAGTAATGAGTACTTGGTTTTATTTAAAGGATAATGTTTTCTTGATTTGAAATCGAATGTGTATCGACTAATAAAGGAAAATGTATTGAATAATG
This sequence comes from Przewalskia tangutica, assembly GCA_029844215.1. Taxonomy (NCBI): domain Eukaryota; kingdom Viridiplantae; phylum Streptophyta; class Magnoliopsida; order Solanales; family Solanaceae; genus Przewalskia; species Przewalskia tangutica. The sequence goes on along the minus strand of CM056720.1, from coordinate 39,006,894 downwards.
ATGAATTGTATTAAAACCAGAAACCTCCATAAACTAAGATGAGACAAAATGATATTACATTTTCTAGATCATGGTAATAAGAATGTTGTAAACAAGAATAACCTACTCTGCGTGAGACTTATATTACTCAATTATTCTAGTGATTAAGTTTATGAACTATGAAACCATTTGAAAATGAGAAGATTGAGTAATTGAAACTAGGCAAAAGGAACTTAGGAAAGAATGTTGTTACTTGATTTTGAAAAGGAATGTGGGTTGGTCATTCTAATACTACGTATCGGGTGACTTTGATAAGTAATGGATCTCTTTTAAAGAATTTAACGTCGTAGTACTTTAGGTTGAAACCCGACTTTGGCATAAAATGAAGGTACTTTGAGTGATGTGAAACTTATGCTTGTTGTGGTGAAACATTCCTATGCTTGTTGTTGTGAAACTTGCTGTGCTTGTGATGATAGCCTTTGTTGTGCAAGTGTGGTGTTTCGTATTACCGCGTCTCGATAGAGGCCGATTGGTAGTTGAGGTTTCTTCTTTGTTCGGCGGTATCCCGTGGCCCATTCGCCTTGGTATCGGTAGTCCGTGTTTTGTTGCATTGTATTATTGATACAGTCGGATCTGGTAGTTATACTTGTCACATTGCGTTTTTATAACGGGACATGGTGTTCATGTATAATCCTTGGTATTGTTATATCATAAAGCACGCAGTGGAGGAAGAAATTCCAGTGATAATTTGGAGGCGTGAGTCCCTTGATTTATATGTTATATATCGTAGTTTGGTCATCATACATGTCTCACCTTTATATAGACTATTATGATTTCATTTACGATGTTGTGATTTCACATACTTGGTACTGTTATCGACCTCCTTCGGGGCGCGTTCATGCCGCAGTAAAAGGTACATCCGATCCCCGCTTTTAGGATCACCAAAGCTCCGTTCCTTGAGGCTTATCTTTTGTATGTTACCCAGATGCTTATACATTCGGGGTATGGCGGGATACTGTCCGTCATAGTTGTTGTAAATCTTAGGGGTTGTAAAAGGATTAAACTGGGTTTTATGTATATCTTTGGGCAACTGTTTTGGTTGCTGTTTATTTATTATATCTCTTGTTTCATGATTCATGTTTTATTTTCCGGTTTTCTCGATGTTGTATCACTAGGGTGCGTAAGGCACGATGTTCGGCGTTACGATAGTGACTCCAAAGTTTTGGAAATCAGGCGATGGTGAAGTGTGGTACGTATAATAGAAAGAGTTTAGGTGTACGAGAAGGGTACGACGAGTAAGAAAAGAAGCGAACATGTGTTATGAGAACGGAAGTGATCATTTCTTTTGTGAAGTGAAGATGCGAAGGGAGTATCCTTTAGACCATGGGTGAGAGCTTTTTTTTTGTGATGTTAGAGGTGATTCCTCGTTGGCTTGGATTTGAGTTTTGCGCACATGATATATTCTGACCATTGGTGGCATGATCGGTTTTGTAAGTGTAGTAGTGGAGACTATACCGGCGCATGTATGTTTAGAGACTTAGAAGGAACATTCGGGACGAATGTTTCTAAGGGGGGAAGAATGTTAGACCCCGCAGTTCCAGGGTATGTATGTGAGGACATACGTACGAGAATACGACAGTAATATTGGAAAGAAAGAAAGATGTGATTTTTCGACGGAAAAGTTTCCGGGTTTTGTGAAGGAAAAAGGTTCGTTAATGGGAATTGGATTCCCAGATTTGGTATTTGGACTTCTTGGATTATATTAGAATTCTGGAATTTTATTTTCGGAAACGGTCACGTGGGGCCCACGGGAGAAATTTACGGTTTTGTGGGGCCCGCTTTGTTTTCGAGATTTTCGATATTTTGGATATTTTCGGAAGATGAAATATTTTGGACGAGTAAGGGGGCGACACGTGTCACCCCCCCTTAGGTGTCCATGCGGGCCGAATTGGAGGGACAAGTGTCTTGCCACTTGTCCCTTGGCCGAAATGGCCATGTCACTTGGATCTCATTTTCGTTGGCCATGTGGTGTGGTGGGACCCACACACACATGGCCCAATCTAGACCACACACTTGCTATGATCTTGACCCTTGAATTCTCTATAAATACCCCCTTAGTGCAAGACTTCATATCATCCCACACTTAAGTTCTTCCAAGGCAAAAATATCCCCTCCCTTTGTGGTGTTCGTCCCCCACTTTGTGTAGAGAAATACTTCAAGTATTGTTGTTGTTACACCCCATAGTTTCAGGGTATATATGTGGGGACGTACGTACGAGAATTCGACATTTAAATTAAAAGGAAGAAAGATGTGATTTTTTCGACGGAAAAGTTTCCGGATTTTGTGAAGGAAAAAGGTTCGTTAAAGGGAATTGGATTCCCAGATTTGGTAGTCGGAATTTTTGGAATATTTGAGAATTATGGAATTTTATTTCCGAAATTGGTCACGTGGCGCCCACGGGAGGAATTTACGGTTTGTGGGGCCCACTTTATTTTCGAGATTTTTGGCATTGCGGATATTTTTTCGGAAGATGAAATATTTTGTACGAGTAGGGGGGCGACACGTGTCACCCCCATGTGGCCATGTTGGCCGAATGGATGGTGGACAAGTGTTGGACGTTTTTGGTGGAGAAGTGGCAAGCCACTTGTCCCATTTTTGTGGTGGACACATGTCTCAAAGTTGTGGTGGACATTTGGTTGGAAGACTACACTCACACTTGGACCCAATCTTCACCATACACTTGCCTTGATCTTGGCCTTTGATTTCTCTATAAATACCCCCCTTAAGTGCAAGACTTTATTTATCCCTTACTTGAAATAATTTCCAAGGCAAAAATTCTCCCTCCCTCCCTTAGGTAATTCTCGTCCAAACACCCCCCCCCCCCTTTGTGTAGAAAATTCTTCAAGTGTTGGTATAGTCCCAAATACCTTAGCCTAAATCCCTTGTAGTATTCCAAAGTTATCCCAACATAATAGCCCGGAAATACTACTTTATTCCAATAGTCGCAAAATGAAACCCTAGGAAAATCTTCATAGTTGGTTGAAGTGTTAAGAGAAGTTGTTTAGAAACTTCTAAGGGTTGCTTGGAGCGGGTTGGAGCTTAAGGAATTGGAGCTAAGCGTTGATCAGGATCGACTTATTAATCTTGGATAATTTTGGGCTTATCGAGGTAATGATCTTTGTCCCCCTATTGTAATTGGATATTACATATTGTAGTAGTTTAGAATTGCGTATAAGATTTATTGGAAGGATGATTATAAAGAATTGAACTGTATTTACAGTAGACTTGTAGTGTTATTGTGGGGCAGTGTTGTACACGTCCGGTTAGACGTGTAACCCCCTTGGAGTTGTTTGGCTTGGTAGCGGGCCTTGTTAGAGGAGGAGAGTTATGTGGTTACGGGGTGGAGGTGTCACGAATTTTCCGTAGAATAAGGAACCTTGTACTTAGAAATGTTCTACGAAGGGATCTAGAAATTAATAGACGTTTTGTGGCCTTTATAGGTTAAAGTACTACGAGTAGCGTATTCTACTTGAAGGCTGGAAAAGTCTAGCAAGGTGATAGTACTTGGAGCATTTTGCTAATTGTCGATAATCGTCGCGAGGTATGTGAACCTCTTCCTATCTTTTCTAGCATGATGTTGTGAACTATGTATTACGGTAGACGTACGTGTGCTAAACGAATTTTGGATGGTTTAAAACATAAAGTGTTATAATGTCTTTATGGGAAGTTAATTATAACGACTTTATGTAGGTAAAAGAATGGTTTATTGATTTTAAAAGATAAGAGACTGGACTTATATTTGACTTGATATGAAATGTGAAGAACTTGAATTGTATTAGAAGTTGTGAAACCTCATTCGTGAGTAATGAGTACTTGATTTTTAAAGAATAATGTTACATTGATTTCGGAAATGGGAATAAGAATCGAACAAGCCAATGCATCGTTAATAAAGGAAAAAGTAATGACAATTAATTATATTAAAACAAGTAGAAACCTCTATCTGCATAGAAGCTAAGATAAGACAAAATTGTATTACATTTCCTAGATCATGGCTGCTTTAATAAGATCATTTTTAATAAGTACTGATTTTCTTAAATTCCAAAGTAAGGAACTTGATTTCTAAAAGAAAAGAGACTTGAGAATTTGAAGTGTTTTGGTTTAAAAGAATGGCAGGGTTTTGTTTTATTATTGGATTTAAATTGGTAACTTGATTTTGGGAAAAGTATAAGTAACTTATTTTCAAATATCGAACTTTTCTTGATGAGAAAAATATAAGTGGCTTGGTTTTAAAAGGTAGGAGTACCTTGATCTTAAAAGAGTTAGTTACTTGGGTAAAATTATACTTGACGTTGTTTTAAAAGTGTAAGCCACTTGGTTTAAAAAGTGTAAAGTACTTGATTTAAACATGAACGTGTTTGGTACTACGAATAATAGTATCGAGTTGTTTTTACGAAAATAAAGAGATCTTTTTTAAAGGATTAATGTATGTAGTACTTTGGGGTTAAAACCCGGATTTGTTGACATAAAATGGAAGTCTAAGAGTATGTTAAATTTGCATATGCTAGTTGTGATAGCCTTGGTGGTATTACTATGTTATCGCGTCTCTCGGTTGGAGGACCGGCTGACTTGTTGTGAATTTATTGGATGTACCGGCAGTGACGGAGGATTCCACGGGTATGCTTCCATTTTGTTTGATCTTGGCCATGCTTATACCGATGAGGGATGCCGAGGCATGCGACCAGGATGCGGGTTAGATGCCGTCGTTTCATCGAGGTACCGGCGATCGAGGATTCCACGGGTATACTTCCATTGTTATTATCACATGGACATGTCTACACCGATGAGGGATTCCGGCGTGCGCCGTGCAGAGTTAAACTCCAGATATTATTATTGTCACATGGGCATGTCTACACCGATGAGGATTCCGGGGGCATGTGACCATTACTATAATTCCATGGCCTAGCTACCCATGAAGACCTGTCAACACCGATCACGGATTCCGGGGGCATGGTATATACGATCATTATACCATGGGCTAGCTCCATGAAGACTGCACTGCGATGAGGATGCCGAGGGCACGTTATGGCCATATTACAGATGAGGATTCCGACATGCGTCCGCGTATATATATATATATGTTGTATATGTGTACGCCGGGTGAGGTAGGATGCCACCAAGTGTCACATGGTTATATGTTACACCTACGGCTGCCGGCAGTGACGGAGGATTCCACGGGCAGGAGGTATATATATGTATTGTATATGTGTACGCCGACAGTGAGGTAGGATGCCACGGGCGCGTCACATGAGTATGATTTATGTCATAGACTGCCGGCAGTGAGGAAGGAATTCCACGGGCATGAGTGATGACTTGAGGGCGTGAGTCCCCGACTAGACCTGACTGCTTATATGTTGTGTACTGTAGTTTGGTTATCATACATGTCTCCTGCTTTATATAGACTATTATGATTTCATTTACAGTATTTTCAGTTTCACATACTTGGTACCTGTTGTACTGACCTCCTTCGGGGGGCTGCGTTCATACCGCAGGTAGAGGTACACCGGTTGTTGATCCTCGCTCATAGGATCACAGTTCAACATTTTGGGAAGCTCCGTTTCTCCGGAGGCTTATCTTTGGTATAGTCCCCTGTCATAGTAGGTACTTGTACATTCAGGGGTATGGCGGGGCCCTGTCCCGTCATAGTTGTGGTTACATTCTTAGAGGTCTGTAGTACTGTTGTGGGCAGGGTTTGTAAGGGATTTAACTGTTCGTGTTGATATATATATATACAGGAAGGTAACCGTTTTGGTTAGCCTGTTGCTTATTTATGTCTTGTTTCATGCTTAAAGTTTTTATTTCCGCTGATTTTCTCTGATGATTGTATCACTAGGGTGCCCGGGGTAAGACACCAGTCACGGGCCCGAGGTCGGGTCGTGACAAAAGTGGTATCAGAGCAGTTAGTTCTCGAAAAGTGTCTACAGAGCGATTAATACAGTAGAGTCTTGATTATCGGTGTGTTGTGCACCACATCTATAATCAGGAGGCTACAGGATATTTAGGATTGGTTTCCATTCTTCTCACTCTGAGATCGTGCCTTAGAGCTTTGTTATAAGTTGGACTCCCTTTGACGTATTCTTTTGTACCAGTTATGCCTCTACGCAAGGCAACCAGAGCCCAGAAGGGCAAGCGGCGAAGGAGGCTGCGAGTGAAACACGAGAGGTTGCGAGCACGAGCCCGATCTTTACCTAAGGTGGTACTTGAGATGGGGAGTTACTGCGACGCCGCTAGCCCGGGGAGTTTAGAGCGGCGGCGGTAGCTCGAGGCTACGATACGAGTCTCCGTTCCACGACCGGGGCCAGGATATGAGTTACAAGGAGATGGCGATTACTAGCTAGGCTTGTGGCTAGGAATGAGGGCGAGCGAGTCGGAGGTTCGTAGTACGATAGTTCACCCAGATCCGATAGTTTGAGACTTGGGACTTCTTGAGTTGCGATCCACGAGTTCTATGGATCGAGGCGAGAAGATCCTCGGGAGTTTATTCGACAGCTGCAGCGGATCATGAAAGTGATCAGGGCCTCAGAGACAGAGTCGGTGGTTTTAGGTTCACATCGGCTGCGTGATACTGCCGTCGACTGGTTTGATTCATGGGAACTACCCCGGGGGGAGCATGCGCCTCCAGCTGATTGGGACGAGTTCTCAGAGGCATTTCTTACACACTTCTTGCCCTCGCAGATGAGGAGAGCTCGGGCAGATATATTTATGATGTTGAGGCGAGCAGGCGGGCGGTTCGGGAATCTGATATAGAGTTTGACTCATTGGCTCGTTATGTCCCGCTTTAGTGGCGGACATGGAGGATAGAGTGCACCGATATGTCACGAGACTTGGCGATTATCTAGCGAGAGTTATGCAGGAGTAGCTCTTGTAGGGCATGGACATTGCCGTATCTGAGCTTATGCACGAGGATTGAGAGCGTAGAGGCCGGCGTAGCGACCGAGATCAGCATAAGAGGCCGGGGACAATAGGGACCTTTGGTAACTTCGAGCGAACGCCTCGGGCCCGGTTATGCGCCTCGCCCGATACAAAGTGGTCATCCACAGTCTTCGGGACGGTCGGGATGTTCAGGAGCGAGTCGAGGCTCGGGGCTTGAGTTTCCGGGAGGAGGGTGTTAGCGGATGGAGCCACCCTACCTCGGTGTGGTCGATGTGGTAGACCCCGTCTTGGGAGTGTTGTACTATTTCGGCGACTTGTTATGCTTGCGGCCAACAGGCCATTTGGCGAGAGCTTGTCAGGCAGAGTGGCAGGTGGGATAACCTGACTACGAGATCGATTCTGCGGGTTCTTCACCTTCCATAACTAGGCGGGATGTTCATACACGGCGGAGCCAGCGGTCGCGATGGAAGTTCCCAGTTTTAGCGCTCCTTTGAACCGCCTATTTGATTTTCAGGTATATCCTTAACCCTCTAGAGACTAGTTTGTATTGATGTTATGATGATGTGTTAAGTGTTATGTTCGGATGTCATGGTGATAAAATATGATTTAGAAGCCTGGTTAGTGAAAAGGGTAAGTCTGGGGATGAGACAATTGTGAACCTTAGAATTTATAACAGTTGAGACCTTAGATGTAAGGCCGTCTTGAGTAAAAGATTTTACGGTTAATCCTTGTCGGAGTGCATAGTATACGTGGAGTTTTGTGTGATAATTACATGGGTAGTATGAGATAGAAGTGGTAGCTTCCATGACGTGAATTTGTAAGACTGTTCCGGATCGGGGAACGAGAGAGTTTGGCGCGATAGCGGGTCGGGTTGAGGCCAGATCGCAGGTCAACCCGCAGCCCGGAATGAGATGGGGTCAATTCGAGGTGGTCCCGCCAGGTGGTAGGATCACGAGGGTGCAAGGCCCAAGTTTAGGTAACCGTTGTACGAGTTTGTGGATGCGTTCGACCAGAATCGGATCGTGAAGGCCAGGAATGGCCTTAAAGGAATTTGAGGCAAGTAAAATGACCAAGTTTGGAGGTAGTGACTCCAAGGTTTTGGAAACTGAAGCGATGACTGGAGTATGGTACGTGTACTAGAAAGAGTTCGGTTGTACGAGAAGGGTACGACGAGTAAGGAAAGAAGTGAACGTGTGTTAACAGAATAAAAGAGATCATTTTGTTATGAAGTGAAGATGCGAAGGGAGTATCCTTTAGACCATGGGTGGAAGCTTTTGTGATGTTAGAGGTGATTCCTCGTTGGCTTGGATTGGAGTTTTGCGCGTGTGTTATATTATGTCCAGGTATGGCATAAGTGGTTTTGTAAGTATAGTAGTGAAGACTATACCAGCGCATGTATGTTTTGAGACTTAGAAGGAACATTCGGGATGAATGTTTCTAAGGGGGGAAGAATGTTACACCCCGTAGTTTTAGGGTATGTATGTGGGGACGTACGTACGAGAATTCGACATATAAATTAAAAGGAAGAAAGTTGTGATTTTTTTCGACGGAAAAGTTTCCGGATTTTGTGAAGGAAAAAGGTTCGTTAAAGGGAATTGGATTCCCAGATTTGGTATTCGGACTTTTTGGAATATTTGAGAATTATGGAATTTTATTTCCGGAATTGGTCACGTGGGGCCCACGGGAGGAATTTACGGTTTGTGGGGCCCACTTTATTTTCGAGATTTTTGGCATTGCGGATATTTTTTCGGAAGATGAAATATTTTGGACGAGTAGGGGGGCGACACGTGTCACCCCCATGTGGCCATGTTGGCCGAATGGATGGTGGACAAGTGTTGGACGTTTTTGGTGGACAAGTGGCAAGCCACTTGTCCCATTTTTGTGGTGGACACATGTCTCAAAGTTGTGGTGGAAATTTGGTTGGAAGACTACACTCACACTTGGACCCAATCTTCACCATACACTTGCCTTGATCTTGGCCTTTGATTTCTCTATAAATACCCCCCTTAAGTGCAAGACTTTATTCATCCCTCACTTGAAATAATTTCCAAGGCAAAAATTCTCCATCCCCCCCTTAGGAAATTTGGTTGGAAGAAAATTCTTCAAGTGTTGGTATAGTCCCAAATACCTTAGCCTAAATCCCTTGTAGTATTCCAAAGTTATCCCAACATAAGAGCCCGGAAATACTACTTTATTCCAATAGTCGCAAAATGAAACCCTAGGAAAATCTTCATAGTTGGTTGAAGTGTTAAGAGAAGTTGTTTAGAAACTTCTAAGGGTTGCTTGGAGCAGGTTGGAGCGTAAGTAATTGGAGCTAAGCGTTGCTCAGGATCGACTTATTAATCTTGGATAATTTTGGGTTTATCGAGGTAATGATCTTTGTCCCCCTATTGTAATTGGTTATTACATATTGTAGTAGTTTAGAATTGCGTATAAGATTTATTGGAAGGATGATTATAAAGAATTGAACTGTATTGACATTGGGTTTGTATTCTGATGAGCTTGTAGTATTATTGTGGGGCAGTGTTGTACACGTCCGGTTAGACGTGTAACCCCCTTGGAGTTGTTTGGCTTGGTAGCGGGACATGTTAGAGGAGGAGAGTTATGTGGTTACGGGGGGGGGGGGGGGCGGTGCTGCCGAATTTTCCGTAGAATAAGGAACCTTGTACTTAGAAATGTTCTACGAAGGGATATAGAAATTAATAGACGTTTTGTGGCCTTTATAGGTTAAAGTACTACGAGTAGCGTATTCTACTTGAAGGGTGGAAAAGGCTAGCAAGGTGATAGTACTTGGAGCATTTTGCTAATTGTCGATAATCGTCGCGAGGTATGTGAACCTCTTCCTATCTTTTCTATCATGATATTGTGAACTATGTAGTACGGTAGACGTACGTGTGCTAAACAAATTTTGGTTGGTTTAAAACATAAAGTGTTATAATGGCTTTATGGGAAGTTAATTATAACGACTTTATGTAGGTAAAATAATGGTTTATTGATTTTAAAAGATAAGAGACTGGACTTATATTTGACTTGATATGAAATGTGAAGAACTTAAATTGTATTAGAAGTTGTGAAACCTCATTCGTGAGTAATGAGTACTTGGTTTTTAAAGAATAATGTTACATTGATTTTGGAAATGGGAATAAGAATCGAACAAGCCAATGCAGCGTTAATAAAGGAAAAAGTAATGACAATTAATTATATTAAAACAAGTAGAAACCTCTATCTGCATAGAAGCTAAGATAAGATAAAATTGTATTACATTTCCTAGATCATGGCTGCTTTAATAAGATCATTTTTAATAAGTACTGATTTTCTTAAATTCCAAAGTAAGGAACTTGATTTCTAAAAGAAAAGAGACTTGAGAATTTGAAGTGTTTTGGTTTAAAAGAATGGCAGGGTTTTGTTTTATTATTGGATTTAAATTGGTAACTTGATTTTGGGAAAAGTATAAGTAACTTATTTTCAAATATCGAACTTTTCTTGATGAGAAAAATATAAGTGGCTTGGTTTTAAAAGGTAGGAGTACCTTGATCTTAAAAGAGTTAGTTACTTGGGTTTTAAAAGTATACTTGACGTTGTTTTAAAAGTGTAAGCCACTTGGTTTAAAAAGTGTAAAGTACTTGATTTAAACATGAACGTGTTTGGTACTACGGATAATAGTAGCGAGTTGTTTTTACGAAAAAAAAAGAGATCTTTTTTAAAGGATTAATGTATGTAGTACTTTGGGGTTAAAACCCGGATTTGTTGACATAAAATGGAAGTCTAAGAGTATGTTAAATTTGCATATGCTAGTTGTGATAGCCTTGGTGGTATTACTATTGTTATACCCCGTATTTCCAGAGTATGTACGTAAGGACGTACGTAGAAAAATTTGAACTTTTACATAGGCTTGGCCGAATTAACTTTGTTCACAACACCCGATTAGAGTCGTTTTTGTGAAAGCGTTTCCTGACTTTCGTAAGGAAAATTCGGCTATGTCATTTTTAATTTTTGCGGATTTTTCCGAGAGGCGAAACATTTTGGACCAACAAGAGGCGACACTTGTCACCTCTCATTGGAACACCTTGGCGGTAATAGTGGTGGCGAAAGTATGGCCATTGTGGTCAAGGGTTGGTAGGATATTTTGTGTTAGTTGGCTAGTGTGCACTTGGCAAGATCTTGGCCCTACACTTGCTATGCACTTGGCAAGATCTTGGCCATTGGTTGGCCTTGGCTTGTCCTATAAATACCCACCCCTTTGGAAGACTAATTCATCCATAAATTTGCCTAAGTCTTGAAAGCTCTCTTTCTCCCCTTTGTGTGTTGAGTTCGGTAGAGGCCTCCTCTCTAGAGGCCTTGGCGAGGTACCCCCTCCTAGTGGTGCTAGTGGGGTACCCCACTAGCCTAGTTGTTTCGTATAATACCCTCACTATTGGTAGAAATACTCTCAAAAGTATTATTCTTATACCCAAATTACCTTAGTCGTATACCTTGTTGTATTCTAAGGTTATACTTATACGAAAAGCCCAGAAATACTATTATACTTCCCTTCAGTCACAAAACCGAAACCCTAAGGAAAATCTCCATAGTTAGTTGGAGTAGTATGTAGAAGTTGGTTAGAACTTCTAAGGGTGGTTTAGAGCGGGTTGGAGCGCGGAGTTGGAGCTAAGCGATTGCCGGGATCGACTTTATACTTGGATAATTATGGGCTTATCGAGGTAATTATCTTGTCCCTATTGTAATTGGAGTTTACATGTTGTTAGAATATATAGTTGAAGTATACTATATATAGAATCGAACTTAGTGTTGTGTGATGTCCTTGGACTTAAGCTGAAGAATAAAGAAGCGAGCTGTAATTACATAGGGTGTATTTCGATGAACTTGTGTTGTATTACTGTAGAGTAGTATTGTACACGTCCGGTGAGACGTGTAGAACCCCCCCCTGGTTGGCTTGGTAGCCGGCCTCGATAGAGGAGGAGATTTCTGTTGTGGCGGGGAGGTCTTTGCGAATTTTACGTAGAATGTTCTGATAAGATCTAGATGTTAATAAGCGCCTTGTGGCCTTATAGGTTGAAGTATTGCGTGTGGCGCGACCTACTTGGCAAGGAGTAGCCGCGGCGAGGTACTTGGGCGTTTTGCTGTTAGTCGATACTCGTCGCGAGGTATGTGAACCTCTTCCTATCTCTTCTAGCATGATATATGTGTAACTATGTAGTGCGGTGAGCGTCGTGTGTTAAATGTATTTGATTGGTCTAAAACATAAAGTGTTATAACGGCTTTATGGGAAGTTGGTTATAACGACTTTATGTAGGTAAGAAAATACTTGTGGTTTTAAAGGTAAGCGATTTGAACTATAAGCGGCGGGTTTTGTGATAATAAAGAACTTGAAGTATTTCAAAAGATTTTGAATCATTTTGAAAGAAGAGTAATACTTGGTTTTGAAAACTTAAGAGTTATACTAGCTTTATGGGAAGTTAGGTATAACGGCTTAAGAAGGTTTCTTGATTTGAAATCGGAATGTGTATCGACAAACCAACTGCGGCGTTAATAAAAGAAATGTTTTGTGATTAAGTATTATTAAAACCGAGAAACTTCCATCTGCATAGAAGCTAAGATGAGACAAAATGATATTTCTAGGTCATGGTCTTTGTAATAAGATTGTTATAAACAAGAATATCCTACTCACACATAAGGCTTATGTTTCTCGGATGGTTTAAAGAGAATTATATTCTTAAATGAATAAGGCTAGGAACTACGAAACCTTTCTAAAATAAGAAGCGTGAACATTTGAAATTTGGCAAACTTGGGCGTTTGAAAAGAATGTTGTTACTTGGTTTTACAAAGAGAAGTGTTTTGATTTACTTCAAAAGATAATCACTCTATTGTTATATACTACGGGTATTGTGTGACTTTTGTGAAAGTAACATATCTTTAAGAGTTATTGTATAAAGTACTTTGGGGATAAAAACCGATCTAGTTAATCATATAGTAGAAAGTACCTTATGTGTGAATAACTTGATTGTATTGGTTTGTGATAGCCTTGTAATACCTTCGTGTTGATTTGATAAGTAATCATATTAGGATGCTACGTGTGTTAGTGATACGTGATGTTTGTGTAAAGGGTTTTCCCTTGATTGTGCTTATGTTGTTTAAGCGATAAAGCTGTTATGTTGGTATTATACCACTCAGTGTTTCGGGGTTAAAGGCGCCCTCCGATGCGGGGTAGACTCGGTGATGCAGGACCGTGATTCGAGAATACCTCATGCGGGTCACAGGGGCCTATCGCGAGCTACGAGAGTTCGAGTTAGTGTGCGGCCTTTATGGTCATGCGGTCTATGTGGCCGTGCGGTGCGAGTCGGGGCGATGCCGGGAGTAGCGCCCTCGATGCGGGTTATACCTCATGCGGGCCTATGAGATTGGCCTATGCGGAGGCTGCGGGAGTTCGAGGCTAAAGCGCACATTTGATATTGCGAGCGGCGACCGGCTTTGATCATGTGGCGGTGCAGACAGATATCATGATCTGATTTATGACCTTGTTAGTCTTGTAGGTGTTAGTAGTCGGCTATGCCTTCGTACTTACCTGTCTTGTTTTATTTGGACACAGTGGGACTGCTGTTCATATGTATTCCTTGGTGCTTTTCTATCGTTATTTGGCGGTGAGGAAGGTATTCCACGGGCATGATTGATGTTGTGGCGTGAGACCCGTTGTTATATTGGGTGATGACTTTGAGGCGTGAGTCACGACTAGACATATTTGCTTATTTATTGTGGCGTAGTTTGGTTATCATACATGTCTCCTGCTTTCTACATAGACTACTATGATTTCATTTCTGATATCTTCATGTTTCACATACTTGGTACTGTTATGCTTGACCTCGCCCGAAGCTGCGTTCATCTGCGCAGGTAAAGGTACGCCAGTCGTTGATCCTCGCTCTTAGGGTCACAGTTCAGCGTTTGGGAAAGCTCCTTTTCTCCGGAGGCTTATCTTGGTATAGTCCCCTGTCGTTGTAGGTATTTACATTCAGGGGTATGGCGGGGCCCTGTCCGCCCGTTGTTATCATATCATTTCTTAGAAGTGCAGTAATCTTGTTGTGGCGGGGTTTGTAAAAAGGATTAAAGCTGTTCATTTGTAAGAGTTGTTATTTATATATATCTTGCGAAAGGCAAGTTTTCCTCAGTTCTTGTTTTGTACTTCATTTGTTTCATGTATGTGTTTTATGTTCCGTGATTACTCGATGTTGTATCACTAGGGTGCGGGGTAAGGCACGATCCACGGAGCGAGTTGGTCGTGACAAAAGTGGTATCGAGCGATTAATCCTCGGAAGGTGTCTCTGAGCCGTATCGATGAAGTCTTGATTATCGGTGTGTTGTGCACCACCAATAATCGGAGGCTATAGGATATTTAGGATTGGTTTCTATTCTTCTCACTCTGAGATCGTGCCTTAGAGGCATGTTGTAAGTTGGACCTCTCACGTATTTCTTTCCACTTACAGTTATGCCTCGCGTAGGCAAACCGGGCCCGGAGGCGAGGCGAGGAGGCTGAGTAGAGTTTAGAGAGATTACGAGGGCCAGGCCCAATCATCACACAGGGTGGTATTTCATTCGGGAGTTATGCTATGTCACCCAGTGAGTTTAGCACGGCGGCGATTCCTCTTCGCCATGATATTTGAACCTTGATTCACGGCCGGGAAACGATGAATGTAGATTGCAAGAAAGCGACCACATTACTAGCTATGGATTTGGCTACGGAGAGTATACCGATGTCTGCGAGTCTTGAGGACTATCTAAAAGAGTCGTGCGGGAGTAATTCTTGATTGGGCTTGAGCATGGCACGTATGCGGGCTTATGCGCGTGAGCGAAAGCGTAGAGATCGGCGGGTTAACGAAGGGCGAGAAGAGGGCGAGCAGCGAGTCCTTTGGTAACTTTCGAGGCGGATCGCCTCGCGTGAACTTGATATGCACATCCGCGATCTGAAAGGTCCTCGCGGGGTTCGGGGCGTTCGGGGTATGCGAGAGTTGGTCGAGCTCGAGCTTCGGTTCACACTACTGGCGTAGGTTCGGCCGGCGGATTGATTTCTCCCGATTCGCAATGTGACGGGCGTCGTCCGGGAATGTCGTCTTTTGTTGGTACTTGTTTTACTGCGGCCGTCGAGGGCCGTGTGTCGAAAGGATGTCTAGTAAGAGGACTTAGCCTTGAGATCGGTGGGTAGTTCGTCATCTTCCTTGCTATCGCCTGCAGGCGAGTTTTATTAGAACGACTAAGGGAGTAAAGCGATAAATCTGGATAGATCCTTAACCCTACAGAGATCGAGGTGTGATAAGATGGGTATATCATAAGGGCTATGTTACGATAGCGATTGTGTTAATTGTGATTAGAAATCATGGTTAATGTAAGGGAAAGATTGGGGATAGAGAAAGTGTGAGCCTTAGAGTGTTATACGTGGAGACCTTAGAGGTAAGGCCGTCTCGAGTAAAAGATGTATTGTTTATGTTTGACCCTTATAGGAGTGCATAGTGCACGTGAGTTATGTTTGTGGGATAAGTCCACGAGTAGTGTGGAATGAAAGAGGGTAGTTGAGCTAAGAAGACCGCTAGGTTTTCGTAGCGTGATTAGTGAGTGTTCGCCCGGGGAGCTAGCGTTTTGCGCGTTGCGGGTCGGGTTGAGGCCACGTTGCGGGTCAACCAGCGGCATGTTTGGTGGTAGGTCGGTTTGTGGTGGTCGCCTTGTGGTAAGTCACGAGGGTGTTAGGCCCGAGTTTAGTTAACCAGTCTGAGTTCGTGGATCGTTCGACCGATGGTCGGGCGAGGAGGTCGGCCGTCTTGTCTTAGCAAAAGGCCGTTTACTCGGCGGTGTTGATTAATCGAAAGGTTGTAAGGCTGCGCGGGGTGCCTACCTTCACCTTATGGCGACGATGGAGCCAGTGCGGCTGTTTTGTTTACGAAAGTTTTACGAGCGGGGTTAAGAACTTCGGTGAGTCTCGAGAATCGCGTTCGCCTCGGGCGGTGTGTGGATTTCGGGGTAGTTGCGAGGATTGTTGTCTCTGTGGAGGAGCGTTTAAGCTACCATTTCGGTGTTCGGATGTCGCCTTATGAAGCCTTGTAAGGCGGAAGTGTAAGTTCTTGATCGATTGGTTCGATGTTGGCGAGGTTGAACGATGTTGAGCTTGTTCCGGTATGTGGATAGTGAAGCTTGTCTAGAAGAGGTTACGGCGGCTCGGAGATATCGTGCGGATAATCGGCGGCAGCGGCTTAGAGTTGAGTTGGTCGGTCTTCTTGAAGGTACCACCGGTTAGGGTGTGAGTTTTGGAAAGCGGAGAAACTTAGCGAGTTACTTTGGGCCTTTTTAGTTCATGTGAAGAATAGGCGGGTTGCCTATATGTTAACAATTGCCGTCCGACTTAGGAAGCGATGCGTCTGATCTTTCGTGTTGTTATGTTCGGAAAGTATCGAAATCCATCAAAGTGTTCCCGATTAATGATGACCACGTTAGAGATAGTAAACGAGTTTTAGGCGAAGCGATGCTCGAAGTTCGAGTGTATGGCGACCTCGGTGATCGCATGCGATCCGATTACCATTTGTTGGGTCGCTTGAAGGTTAATGCCTCGAGCAAAGTGACAAAAGTGGTATCATTTTGGTGATGTTAGAGGTGTTTCCTCGTGGACTTGGATGTAAGTATTTTGCGTGGGTGTTTACGTGGCGGTGGTGGCGGGTTTGTCCTCGTAAGTATAGTAGTGAAGACTATCTTGGCGCGTTTGTTTGAGACTTAGAAGGAACATTCGGGACGAATGTTTCTAAGGAGGAGAATGTTACACCGTATTTCAGTATATGCGTGGGGCGTGCGTAGAAAAATTTGAACTTTTACATAGGCTTGGCGAATTAACTTTGTTCACAACACGATTAGAGTCGTTTTTGTGAAAGCGTTTCCACGACTTTCGTAGGAAAATTCGGCTATGTCATTTTAATTTTTGCGGATTTTTCAGAGGCGAAACATTTTGGACCAACAAGAGGCGACACTTGTCACCTCTCATTGGAACACCAGGCGGTAATAGTGGTGGCGAAAGTATGGCCATTGTGGTCGAGGTTGGTAGGATATTTTGTGTTAGTTGGCTAGTGTGCACTTGGCAAGATCTTGGCCTACACTTGCTATGCCTTGGCAAGATCTTGGCCGTTGGTTGGCCTTGGCTTGTCTATAAATACCGCCCTTTGGAAGACTAATTCATCCATAAATTTGCCTAAGTCTTGAAAGCTCTCTTTCTCCCCTTTGTGTGTTGAGTTCGTAGAGGCCTCCTCTCTAGATGCCTTGGTAGAGGGTACCCCACTCCAGTGGTGCTAGCCGTAGGGTACCCCACTGCCTAGTTGTTTTAGTATAATACCCTCATCTTGGTAGAAATACTCTCAAAAGTATTGTTCTTATACCCAATTACCTTAGCCGTATACCTTGTTGTATTCTAAGGTTATACTTATCTGAAAAGCCAGAAATACTATTATACTTCCCTTGATCCAAAACCGAAACCACTGGAAAATCTCCATAGTTAGTTGGAGTAGTATGTAGAAGTTGGTTAGAACTTCTAAGGGTGGTTTAGAGCGGGTTGGAGCGCGGAGTTGGAGCTAAGCGATTGCCGGGATCGACTTTATACTTGGATAATTATGGGCTTATCGAGGTAATTATCTTGTCCCCTATTGTAATTGGAGTTTACATGTTGTTAGAATATATAGTTGAAGTATACTATATATAGAATCGAACTTAGTGTTGTGGCAATGTCCTTGGACTTAAGCACTGAAGAATAAAGAAGCGAATTGTAATTACATAGGGTGTATTCGATGAACTTGTGTTGTATTCTTGTAGAGTAGTATTGTACACGTCAGGTTAGGCGTGTAGAACCCCCAGTTGGCTTAGTGGCCGGCCTCGATAGAGAGGAGATTTCTGTTGTGGCGGGAGGTCTTGCCGAATTTTACGTAGAATGTTCTCGATAAGATCTAGATGTTAATAAAGCGCCTTGTGGCCTTATAGGTTGAAATCTTTGCGTGTGGCGCGACCTACTTGGCTTAAGGAGTGGCCGCGGCTTGAGGTACTTGGGCGTTTTGCTATTAGTCGATACTCGTCGCGGTATGTGAACCTCTTCCTATCTCTTCTAGCATGATATATGTGTAACTATGTAGTGCGGTAGGCGTCTGGTGTTAAATGTATTTGATTGGTCTAAAACATAAAGTGTTATAACGGCTTTATGGGAAGTTGGTTATAACGACTTTATGTAGGTAAGAAAATACTTGTGGTTTTAAAGGTAAGCGATTTGAACTATAGCGGCGGGTTTGTGATAATAAAGAACTTGAAGTATTTCAAAGATTTTGAATCATTTTGAAAGAAAGAGTAATACTTGTTTTTGAAAACTTAAGAGTTATACTAGCTTTATGGGAAGTTAGGTATAACGGCTTAGAAAGGTTTCTTGATTTGGAAATCGAATGTGTATCGACAAACCAACTGCGGCGTTAATAAAAGGAAATGTTTTGTGATTAAGTATTATTAAAACCGGTAGAAACTTCCATCTGCATGAAGCTAAGATGAGACAAAATGATATTTCTAGGTCATGCTCTTTGTAATAAGATTGTTATAAAAAGAATATCCTACTCACACATAAGGCTTATGTTTCTCGGATGGTTTAAAGAGAATTATATTAATACATGAATAATGATAGGAACTACGAAACCACTCTAAAATAATAAACTTGAATATTTGAAATTTTGCAAACTTTGACGTTTGAAAAAGAATGTTGTTACTTGGTTTTACAAAGAGAAGTGTTTTGATTTACTTCAAAAGATAATCACTCTATTGTTATATACTACGGGTATTGTGTGACTTTTGTGAAAGTAACATATCTTTAAAGAGTTATTGTATAAAGTACTTTGGGGATAAAAACCCGATCTAGTTAATCATATAGTAGAAAGTACCTTATGTGTGAATAACTTGATTGTATTGGTTTGTGATAGCCTTGTAATACCTTCGTGTTGATTTGATAAGTAATCATATTAGGATGCTCGTGTGTTAGTATTACGTGATGTTTGTGTAAAGGGTTTTCCGCTTGATTGTGCTTATGTTGTTTAAGCGATAAAGCTGTTATGTTGGTATTATACCACTCACCGTGTTTCGGGGTTAAGCTGCCCTCCGTCACGGGGTAGACTCGAGTGATGCAGGACCATGATTCGAGAATACCTCATGCGGGTCACGGGGCCTATCGCGAGCTACGAGAGTTCGGAGTTAGTGTGCGGCCTTTATGGTCATGCGGCATGTGGCCGTGCGGTGCGAGTCGGGGCGATGCAGGAGTAGCGCCTCGATGCGGGGTTATACCTCATGCGGGCCTATGAGATTGGCCTATGCGGGTCGCGGGGAGTTCGAGGGCTAGACGCGTACATTTGATATTGCGAGCGGCGACCGGCTTTGATCATGTGGCCAGTGCAAGCAGATATCATGATCTGATTTATGACCTTGTTAATCTTGTAGGTGTTAGTAGTCGGCTATGCGCCATTACCTGTCTTTATTTTATTTGGACACGAGTGGGACTGCCGTTCATATGTATTCTTGGTGCTTTTCTATCATTATTTGGCGGTGAGAAGGTATTCCATGGGCATGATTGATGTTGTGGGCGTGAGACCCATTGTTATATTGGAGTGATGACTTTGAGGCGTGAGTCACGACTAGACATGGCTTATTTATGTGTTGTAGTTTGGTTATCATACATGTCTCACTTTCTATAGACTACTATGATTTCATTTACAGTATCTTCATGTTTCACATACTTGGTACTGTTGTGCGACCTCGCCGGAAGTGCGTTCATCTGCGGTAAAAGTACGCGATCGTTGATCCTCGCTCTTAGGGTCACATTCAGCGTTTAGAAAGCTCCGTTTCTCGGAGGCTTATCTTGGTATAGTCCACATCGTTGTAGGTATTTACATTCGAGGTATGGCGAACCACTGTCGCCATTGTTATCATATCATTTCTTAGAGGTTTGTAATCTTTGTTGTGGCGGGGTTTGTAAAAGGATTAAAGCTGTTCATTTGTAAGAGTTGTTATTTATATATATGTCGAAGGCAAGTTTTCCTCAGTTCTTGTTTTGTACTTCATTTGTTTCATGTATGTGTTTTATGTTCCGCTGATTACTCTGATGTTGTATCACTAGGGTGCCCGGGGTAAGGCACCAGTCACGGGCCCAGGTTCGGGTCGTGATAACTATGTTACCGCGTCTCTCGGTTGGAGGACCGGCTGACTTGTTGTGAATTTATTGGATGTACCGGCAATGACGGAGGATTCCACGGGTATGCTTCCATTTTGTTTGATCTTGGCCATGCTTATACCGATGATGGATGCCGGGGCATGCGACCAGGATGCGGGTTAGATGCCCGTACGTTTCATTGGAGTGCAAGCGGTGCGGAGGATTCCACGGGTATACTTCCATTATTATTATCACGTGGACGTCTACACCGATGAGGATTAGGCGTGTGACCATTACTATTATTCCATGGGCTAGCTCGCGAAGACACTGTCTACACCGATGAGGATTCGGTGGCATGGTATGTCGATCATTATTCCATGGGCTAGCTCCCGTGAAGACTGCGCTGCGATGAGGATGCGGGGAGCGTTATGGCGTATTGCACGATGAGGATTCCGGACATGCGCGTATTATATATATATATGTATTTGTATATGTGTACGCCGATAGTGAGGTAGGATGCCACCGGCGTCACGTGGTTATATAGTACCTTTCAGTGCGGCCATGACGGAGGATTCCACGGGCAGGAGGTATATATATGTATTGTATATGTGTAAGCCGACAGTGAGGTAGGATGCCACAGGCGCGTCACATGAGTATGATTTATGTCATAGACTGCCGGCAGTGAAGAAGGAATTCCACGGGCATGAGTGATGACTTGAGGGCGTGAGTCACGACTAAACTTTCGCTTATATGTTGTGTACTGTAGTTTGGTTATCATACATGTCTCCTGCTTTATATAGACTATTATGATTTCATTTACTGTATTTTCGGTTTCACATACTTGGTACTTGTTATCGACCTCCTTGAAGTGCGTTAATCTGCCGCAGTAGAAATACCGCTTGTTGATCCTCGCTCATAGGATCACGATTCGATGTTTTGGGAAGCTCCGTTTCTCCGAGGCTTATCTTTGGTATAGTCCCTGTCATAGTAGGTACTTGCACATTCGGGGTATGGCGGGGCCCTGTCCGTCATAGTTGTGTTACATTCTTATAGTGCAAATCTTGTGGCGAGGTTTGTAAGGGATTTAACTGTTCAGGTTTAATCATTTTTGTAAGGGAAAATTTACGGTTTTGTGGGGCCCACTTTATTTTCGGATTTTTGTCATTACGGATATTTTCGGAAGATGAAATATTTTGGATGAGTAGGGGGGCGACACGTGTCACCCCATGTGGCCCTATGGCCGATTTGGAGTGCCACTTGGCATGTGGGGCGTTTTTGTGGTGGACAAGTGGCTAGCCACTTGCCCAAATTTTGTGGTGGACATGTGGTTGGTAGAACCCACAAACACATGTCCCCAATCTACACCTTACACTTGCTTTGATCCTAGCCATTGGTTGGCCTATAAATACCCCCTTGTTGCAAGACTTTATTCATCCCTCACTTGAAATAATTTCCAAGGCAAAAATTCTCCCTCCCTCCCTTAGGTAATTCTCGTCCAAACACTCCCCCTTTGTGTAGAGAAAATTCTTCAAGTGTTGGTATAGTCCCAAATACCTTAGTCTAAATCCCTTGTAGTATTCCAAAGTTATCCCAACATAAGAGCCCGGAAATACTACTTTATTCCAATAGTCGCAAAATGAAACCCTAGGAAAATCTTCATAGTTGGTTGAAGTGTTAAGAGAAGTTGTTTAGAAACTTCTAAGGGTTTCTTGGAGCGGGTTGGAGCGTAAGGAATTGGAGCTAAACGTTGCCCAGGATCGACTTATAAATCTTGGATAATTTTGGGCTTATCGAGGTAATGATCTTTATCCCCCTATTATAATTGGAGATTACATGTTGTAGTAATGTATAATTGAGTATATGATTTATGGAAGGTTGATTAAAAAGAATTGAACTGTATTTACATTGGACTGTATTTACAGTAGACTTGTAGTATTATTGTGGGGCAGAATTGTACACGTCCGGCTAGACGTGTAATCCCCTCTGAGTTGTTGGCTTGGTAGCGGGCCTTGATAGTGGAGGTTATTTATGTGGTTACGGGGAGAGTCTTTGCGACTTTTCCGTAGAATATGGAACCTTGTACTTAGAAATATTCTACGAAGGGATCTAGAAGTTAATAAACGTTTTATGGCCATTATAGGTTGAAGTACTACGAGTAGCGTATTCTACTTGAAGGGTGGAAAAGGCTAGCAGGGTTATAGTACTTTGGGGCATTTTGCTAATTGTCGATAATCGTCGCGAGGTATGTGAACCTCTTCCTATCCTTTCTAGCATGATTGTTGTGAAATATATATAGTGCGGTAGACGCACGTGTGTTTAAAGGAATTTGATTTTCCTTTTGTGTCCTTGACTTGATTCCAAAGTTAAGTGACTTCTTATGAAATATTAAGGACTTGAATTATGTTAAAAAGTTGTAAAACCTCACTCATGAGTAATGGGTGTGTGCTCTTTTAAAGAATAAAGTTATCTTGATTTCGAAAATGAGAATAGTTGTCCTTGGTTGGTTTAAAACATAAAGTGTTATAATAGCTTTATGGGAAGTTATTTATAACGACTTTATGAAAACAAAAGAATGGTTTTATCATTGGATTTAAAATGATAACTTGACATTTTAAAAGTTGGAGGTTGGTTTCCTTAAAAGATATGATTTAAAGATTAAGAGATTGATTTTTGAAAGTAAAGAGACTTGACTTATAAACAACTTGATTTTGGGAAAGGAGAAGTAACTTGATTTAAAGGTATAGGTTACTTGTTTTTAAAAGAGTAAGACACTTGGTTTAAAAAGTATATTGCTACTTGACTTTAAAAAGGAAAAGTGTCTTTGTTTTAAAGGAAGGCATGGTTTTGTCTTAAAATGGTTTAAAAAGGAAGACATGTTTTTGTCTTAAGATTGGTTTAAAAAGAAGGTATGGAAATTGTTTTGGTTTACTTAAAAAGATAGCTACTCTATTTTTGATACTACGGGTATCGTGTGACTTTTGTGAAAGAAATGGATCTTTTTAAAGAGTTAAAGTATGTAGTACTTTGGGGTTAAAACCCGATTTGTTGACATCAAATAAAAGTACCTTGTGTGAGTAACTTGCCTATGTTTTGCTTGTGATAGCCTTGTAATACTTTCTTGTTGGTTTGATAAGTAAACATGTTATGATGCTACGTGTGTTAGTGTCTTGTGACGTTTGTGTAAGGGGGTTTTCTTGTTGTGTTTATGTTGTTTAACGATAAGCAGTTATGCTGGTATTATATCACTTAACCCCCCTGACTTGTTATGCCGAGGGTTAGCCGCCCCCGATGCGAGGAATACCTCATGCGGGTCCATGGGACCTATGTGGAGCTGCAGGAGTTCCAGGATGATCACTCGGGTGTTACGCCGTCGAGGAATACCTCGTGCGGTCCACGTGACTATCGCGGTGCGAGTCGAGTTGATCGAGGTTAGCTACCCCCGATGCGAGGAATACCTCATGCGGACCTAGGTGGTCTATGCGGACTGCGGAAGTTCCAGGATTAGTCTCGCATAATGATACTATGGGCGATTGGCCTTGCTTCGATCATTAGCGGCCTAGAAAAGACCAGTTACGTTATATCTATTTTGCTCTTGTTTATGTTGTGGCACTATGTGCGGTTAAATTGGTTGTTAAATGCGTATTTGTAATTGGTTTTAAAATGTTATGATTTTATTTGATACTTTACGATTTCACATACTTGGTACTGTTATCTTGACCTCGCGGTGCGTTAAATACGCGGTAAGTACAGGTTGTCGATCCTCGCTCATAGGATCACAGTTCAGCGTTTTGGGAAGCTCTGTTTCTCCGGAGGCTTATTGTCACGACCCGTTCGGGGCGTGATCGTGCTACTGGGGCACCCAGTAGTCATACATCGAGAAATCGCGGAAATATAAAACAAGACATGAAACAGATTTATAAAATAAGACCACAGTTTATGTGAGAAAACATCGCCTTTCGCATATATATATAATCATAGTTCCGATTACATCCGACCTTGTACAACATGACTACAGACCTCTACAGAAATATACAACTATGGCGGGACAGGCCCGCCATACCACTGGCTACAAACTATCTACAACGGGAGATCATACCAAAAGTAGAGCCTCGGAAGAGATGGAGCTCCCGACACCAACGTAGAGATCCTAAGGATGCGGATCTAGCACACCTTGCCCCACTGCGGCATGAGCAGCCCGAAGAAGTCAAGATAACAGGTACTAAGTATGCATCGTAAAGTACTTAAATGAAAACATATCATTTTAAAACCGGTTTACAAATATGTATGAAACAACCAAGGAAACCGCATAGTGCCACATCCACAAACAAAACAATAGGTAATCGTAATGAGTCTTGTCTAGGCTGCGAATGATCGAAAGCAGGGCCACTCGCCCCATATCATCGTGCAAGCCTAATCACTGAACTCTCGGTCCGCATGGGCCACTCACGTGGGCGCGTGAGGTATAACCCGCGTCGAGGGTAGCTACTCCTCGGCGTCGTCCCCGACTCATTGTCGCGTAGCCACCTGGACCGCGTGAGGCATAACCCGCATACTAACACGGAACTCGTAGCTCGCGTAGGCCCCCTGGACCCGCATGAGGTATTCTCGAATCATGGTCCTGCATCACTTTGAGTCTACCCCGCGTCGGAGGCGGCTTAACCCGGTATCATCTCGAGGTGAGTGATAGTATACTAACATAACAACTTATCTTTAAACAACATAAGCCTGACAAGGATACTCACTTATACAAGCGTTACAAGATACTAACACATAGCATCATATCATGTCTACTTATCAAACCATCTTATTATTCTTTTCACAATATAAGTGCATTATAAACACATAGGCAAACTTGTTTCTTTTATCAATCTTAAGTGGTTATACTTAACTTCCCATAAAGCTAGTATAACTCTTAAGCTTACATTTAAAACCAATTAGTTCTCTTTAAAATGATTCGATATTCTTTTGAAATGCTTTGAGATCTTTTATTCGGGCTTAAGCGTGAGGCATTCTTAGTAAGTGTTATTCGGGCTTAAGTCAAAGACATTGCCGTAGTTATTATTCGATTAACACGTATGCGTCTCACCGTACTATATATATATGTAAAATATCATGCTTTAGGAAGAATCACATACCTTCTCGTGAAAACCACTGCGAGTTGAATATGTCGCGCAGAGTCGACTATATAGTCACGGATATCTATCAAAGACTACTCAAGGTCATTCTAAGCAGAGGTTCACAATTCTACGGAAAGTCGGGCAGACTTCCACTGCCGGTGAGCTATATAAGTCTCTTGTGAAGCGATCCTATGTAAATCTGATTCAATTATTCTTCTTTTAAACCGCCCTCTGTGATATGATTCAATTCTATTCGTGATATACTTCTAAGTATTTATACTTATCCTTATACTACAACGGTATATATATTCTAATTCAAAAGAGGTTAGGATTAGTTACCTCGGTAAGCCCAATAATATCCTAGAAAAGTCGCTGAGCAAGGTTTTGCTCTAAGTTGTATGCTCGAGAACCACAGAAGTTCTTCACAACCTCCACTACGTACTAACGTATAGGGGCTAGGGTATTTTGGGCATTATAACGATACAACTAGTTAACTTTTCTACCTAGGGAGGGTGGTTAGATCTTTGGCTAGGCTAGGGGGGCCTCGGCCAAACTACTAGGCTAGAGAGGGGGTATTCGGCCAGGACCTTCACAAGGGAGGGGAGGTGTTTTTGGGCGAGAAGACTACAAAGGGAGAGGAGAGGATTTTTCAAGACTTGGAAGATTTGTGGATGAAGAACTCTTCATCTCTAAGGGGGTATTTATAGGTCAAGCCTTGGCCAACAATGGCCAAGATGAAGACAAGTGCAAGGCAAGTGTAGGGTGAGGATTAACTAAACACAAATATCCTACCAACCCGACTTGTGCCTGAGGCACAAAAAGCGTGCCTTGGCTCTCCATTTCGTCCATGGGCGATTCAAGTCCATCGATGGGAGGGTGCCAAGTGTTGCCCTCCCGTTGGTCCAAAATGTTTCGTCTCTCGGAAAAATCCGCAAAATAAGAAATGGCATAGCGGAATTTACTCTACGAGTCGTGGAAAGCGTTTAGTCGGAAAAGCGATTCTTTTAGTGAGTTGTGTACAAAATAAAGCGTCAAGGCTTATCTTTAAGGCAAGACTTTGACGTATTCCCTTACGTACATACTCTGGAAATACGGTATAACATTCTCCCCTCAGAAACATTCGTCGAATGTTCCTTCCCAAAACGATTATCGAAGAAGCTTAAGCGATTGTAAATGCCACACGGCCACGAGCAACACACATGGCGAAACGATAACGAAAATTTACAAGTAGGAAAGTGAATTTACGGAGGTGTGGGAATAGGTGAGGATACTTCCGTCTCATGTCCTCCTCGGCTTCCCATGTCATCTCCTCACGAGCTCGTTCGCGCCAAGACTTTGTGGAAGCCACGTCCTTCGTCGCGGACGCCTAACGACGATCGACTATCGCTATGGGAATCTCCTCATACGATAACCCCTCGGTCACACGGACATCGTCGTCGGGTGCACCCTAGATGGATCCCGATACATCTCCTCGGCATAGATCGTGAAACACGGATGCATGCCTCGGATCGGACGGCGAGATCCAACTCGTAGGCAACCTTGCCTACCTGCGGACAATCAAGCGGCCCGATGTACCTTGGTGAGCTTCCTTCTTCCGAATCTCATCACCGCCATGGGTGACACCTAGGAAAACCCAATCATGAACCTCGAACTCAAGATGTCGGCGACGATGATCTGCATCGACTTACCGACTCGGCTATCGATAGCGCTCTCGGATAAGTTTCACCTTATCCATCACTGCTGTACCAAATCTGGTCCCACTAGTGCCCGCCGCCCACATCGAACCAACCTATAGGCGTCTGCACTTCCTCCCATACAAGGCCTCATAAGGCGCCATCTGAATCTTTGGGTGGTAGCTATTATTATATGCGAACTCAACTAGAGGCAAATGATCCTCCCAACTACCACTAAAGTCAATAACACGGCTCGCGACATATCCTCGAGAGTGCGGATAGTGCGCTCTGCTGTCCGTGCATGCGTGGATGAAATGCGATGCTCGGGCTCACTGCGTCCTAAACCCCTCTGGAAGGACCTCGAGTTAGCGTGGCGGGCTCCTGCATGCGATATGATCGAAGTAGGGACTCCGTGCGATCGACGATCTCTCGGATGTAAATGCGCATAATCCTCGGTAGAAAAAGTCGTCCGACGGGAAGAAAGTGGGCTGATTTCGTCGACTGTCGGCGATAACCCATATAGAATCATGTCTCCTGCGAGTGCGAGGTAATCCCGTGATGAAGTCCATGTTGATTACCTCCCACTTCGGTCGGGATCTCGATAAATCGTCAGAACAAACCACGGGCCTCTGGTGCTCTACCTTCACTGCGACAACACGCACCGAGCTACGAACTCGCAACGTCCTCTTCAAGCCATCCCACCAATACACGGATCTAAGGTCGTGGTACATCTTGTCGACCCGGATGGATGAGTAACGCGCATTTGTGTGCTTCCCGAGAACCTGCCAAGTCACGAAATATCCGGAACACGATCGCCCTCAAACCTTAGCACCCCATCAGTGCTACCTCAAGGACCGCCCTCACGAAGAGTCGTATCACGATATCGATCAAAGCTGGATCCTCGATCGTTGCCTCTTCACCTCGCCGACGATGGAAGACTCGGCAACCTCACGAACTCTAACCCCACTGCTATCGGAATCAATCAAGCGGACACAAGGCTCGCTAAGCGATGCAAATCACGAACCATGTCCCTCCTCTCTGCTGCACATCCGATAGGCTCCCCATCGACCTACGACTAGAGCATACGCCACATTGGCCTTCCCGGTGGTATAGGATATCAATATCGTAATCCTTAAGCAATTCTAACCACCGTCTCGTGTAAGTTCAGCTCCCTCGGTGAAGATATCTTTGAGGCTCTTGTGGTGCGTATAAATATCCACGTGAACCCGTACAAATAGTGCCTCCGGATCTTGGCGTGAATCACGGCCGCCAACTCCAATCATGGGTGGGGTAGTTCCTCTCGTGTTTCTTGGTGTCGGGATGCATATGCTATAACCTGCCATGCTGCATCAATACACATCCCAACCCGATGCGACGCGTCACAATACGACATAACCATCCGACCTGCGGAAGAGTAAGAGCGAAGCGGTCGTCGCCTCTCTTTCAAGAATCGAAACCACGCCACAAGCATCGATCTATCAAACTTGGCGCCTTCGAGTCACCTAGTCAATGGTGCGAAGATAGAAGCAAACTTCTCCACGAACCGCCGATAATAACTGCAGGCCCGAAATCTGCGAACCTCTGCCGGAGTAGTAGGTCTCGGCCAAGTCTGGCGCCGATCTTGGCGTATCAACTCGAATGCCATCGGCCGACAATATGCCCAGCGCCCGAAGTCAACAAAACTCACATTTGGAAAACTTGGCGTCAATCTGCTGGTCTGGAGAAGCGCCGGCCTGATCGCCAAATGCTCGCGTGCTCTGCTCTGGCGAGAATAAACCAAGATATCATCAATGAACACTATCACAAGCGTGTCCAAAATGGTTTGAACACTCGGTTCATCAAATCCATGAATACCGCGGAGCATTGGTCAACCAAAGACATGACCACGAACTCATAATGCGTCTGGGTCGGAATGCGATCTGGGACATCCACCTCTCGACTACTTTGATGATAGCGATCGCGGTCAATCTTGGAAACATCTCGCACCTGCAATTGGTCGAACAAATCATCAATCACGGGAGGGTATCGTTCTTAATGGTCACCTTGTTCACCGCACGTAATCAACACCGCGTGCGCGTCGTCCTTCTTCACGAACAATACGGCGCCCGGGAGAAACACTGGCCTAATGAAGCCCTTCTCTAGCAAATCCTAAGGCGATCCTTGACTCTCTCAACTCGGCGGTGCCATTACGTATGGCGAATGGAAATAGGCGAGTGTCCGCAATATGTCAATACAAAACTCAATCTCCTCTCGGGAGGGATACGGGAAGGTCATGCAGGAACACGTGCGGGAACTCGTGACTACGAGGCCCGAAAATCTGGTACCGCAGCCTCGATATCAAACACTCGAACTAGATGGT
The DNA here is from genome assembly GCA_029844215.1 of Przewalskia tangutica. Lineage (NCBI taxonomy): Eukaryota > Viridiplantae > Streptophyta > Magnoliopsida > Solanales > Solanaceae > Przewalskia > Przewalskia tangutica. The sequence continues at coordinate 38,977,650 of CM056720.1, read as the reverse complement.
AGATATACCCTTCGCACCATCTTCCTAGCCTTGAGGTAGGAAATAAACCTACCCACCGGCGATACCGTGCTCCTCCCACTCAACAATGGCTCGCCGAGCTGGAACCGTACTACTCTCTCTGCGGTCTACATTGGCATAGCAAGAAGCTAGCCAATCCATCCCATAATCACGTCGAAGTCAATCATCTCCAACTCTATCAAGTCGGCTGAGTCGACGATCAGAATGGTCACAGACAAGCCCTATATACCGCCGAGCTACCACCGATCACCCGGCTGGCGTAGCTACCTCGAAAGGGTCTATGGACTCGTGCTCTATCCTATCCTACTAGCAACAAGGGAGATATATGGGGCCAGTAGAACCGGATCTATCAAGGCATAAACATCAAACCCGAGCCCGATAAGGTACCGTGGCGACATCGGTGAGGCCTCACGATCTGTCGGTGGACAAAGCATAAATGCGGTTACGAGGACCGCTAGAAGCGACACGAGCCACGACCTGCTGCGCGACCTGGCGACCCATTGAGCACCACGCCTCGGGCGAGTAAGCGTAGGAGATGATGAAGCGGCCACGCAACGAAGGTGGGCCTACCACCGCGTTGCCCGGTCGGACAGATCCTCGCATAGTGAACCTGCTGGCCACAATCGTAACAAGATCCATAAGTAGTACCACACTTCCGTAATGGGATCTACGCATCGGCCACTGCGGGGTGGTCGATCGGCGATACCTCTGCTCTACGGGCGTGCGAAGCCACAGGGCCTGATGCGCCCTCGAAAACTCTGGTGTCTTGAGGGCGGTGCGGAGTGCTCTGGTGGTGTGGTGCGAATCTAGGCTGCTGCGAGGCCGCCCACCACGATAACCACGGAAGACCCTCCGTCTGGCCTTCTTGCTGGCATCGTCGCTCGTCGACCTCTGCGCTCGCTCGCATCAGGCGTGAGCTGCGTGCGGGTAATGTCCATACCGGTGGAGAGAAACCCGCACATGACTTCGGCCATATAGTCGTCTGGCCGGTGACATAGCGGTGTACCCTATCCTCCATATCTGCTACCAATGCCGGGACATATCGAGCCAATGAATCAAACTCGACATTGTACTCACGGCAAGGTCGTCCTCTGCGCCTCGGCGGTAAAAATCTATCGGCCCGCGCCCTCGCCATCTGTGGAGGCAAGAAGTGAGTGAGAAAGCCTCGAGAACTCATCCCAGTAGGCGGGGCGTGCTCTCCCGGGATAACTCCCGTGAATCAAACCAATCATTGCGGTATCACGCGGCCTATGTGAACCAAAGATCACGGACTCGGTCTCCGGCATACGATCACTCTCAAAATCCTCTGAAGGCGACGGATGAACTCCTGCGGATCATCCTCGGCCTCGACCCATAAAACTCCGTGGGCTACAACTCAAGAAATCTCGTAGCCTCAAACTATACGCCTCGGGTGTACCACGCAGTGCGGCTGGGGTGGGCTGAGCTGAACCGCGTCAATCTCTCCTCGTGTCGGGCCTGACTTTAGCCAAAGGCTGGGCCGTCTCCTTGTGCCCTAACTCCTCCGCCCGGTGTGGGGCGGGAGGTGTGGGTGCGTGGTCTGTCTTTGGGGATGGCGGCGTCATAGAACTTCGCCGTCTCTGGTATAGGCGGGCACGAGCCCTCGTGACTCTGGGTGTCTGCTAGCGACTCCTCGGCTGCCTTGCCATACGGGCCGGGTTGCCTTACGTGGAGGCATAAGCATTACGGAAAGGAATACGTTAGAGGTCCAACCTATAACACGGCTCTAAAGCACGATCTCGGAATGAGAAGAATGAAACCAATCCTAAATATCCTATAGCCTCACGATTATTGGTGTGGTGCACGACACCGCGATAATCAAGACTACTAGATACGGTGCGTAGACACTTTCCGAGGATTAATCGCTCGATACCACTTTTGTCACGACCCGTTCGGGGCGTGGTAGTGCCTTAAGGGCACCCAGTAGTCATACATCGAGAAATCAGCGGAAATATAAAACAAGACATGAAACAGTTTATAAAATAAGACACAGTTTATGTGAGAAAACATCGCCTTTCGGCATATATATATAATCATAGTTCAGCAGTTACATCCGACACTGTACAACATGACTACAGACCTCTAAGGAAATATACAACTATGGCGGGATAGGGCCCCGCCATACCCTGACTGTACAAACTATCTACAACAGGGAGATCATACCAAAAGTAGAGCCTCCGGAAGAGATGGAGCTCCCGACACCAACGTAGAGATCCTAAGGATGCGGATCTAGCACTGCTTGCCCTTACTGCGGCATGAACGCAGCCCCGAAGAGTCGATCTGTGAGTACTAAGTATGCGAAGCGTAAAGTACTTAAATGAAAACATATCATTTTTAAAACCAGTTTACAAATAGGTATTAAACAACCAAGCAAACCGCACATAGAGACACATCAAACTCAAGAGCAACTATAGTTACCTGTAATGAGTCTTGTCTAGGATGCGAATGATCGAAAGCAGGGCCACTCGCCCCATCATCATTCCGCAAGCCTAATCTGAACTCGAGTCGCATAGGCCACTCACGTGGGCGCGTGAGGTATAACCCGCATCGAGGTAGCTCCTCGGCGTAAATCGTCTGGACTCGCATGTCCGTGAGGCATAACCCGCATACTAACTAACTGGAACTCGTAGCTCCGCATAGGCCCCCTGGACCCGCATGAGGTATTCTCGAATCATGGTCCCAGACCGCCTGAGTCTACCCCGCATCGGAGGGCAGCTTAACCCCCGGTATCATCTCAAGAGGTGAGTGATAGTATACTAACATAACAACTTATCTTTAAACAACATAAGCACAACAAGGATACTCACTTATACAAGCGTTACAAGATACTAACACACATAGCATCATATCGTCTACTTATCAAACCATCTTATTCTTCTTTTCCCAATCTAAGTCTGTGATAAACACAGAGGCAAACTTGTTTCTTTTATCAATCTTAAGTGGTTATACTTAACTTCCCATAAAGCTAGTATAACTCTTAAGCTTCTGTTTAAAAACCAATTAGTTCTCTTTAAAATGATTCAGTATTCTTTTGAAATGCTTTGGATCTTTTTATTCGGGCTTAAGCGTGAGGCATTCGTAAGTGTTATTCGGGCTTAAGTCAAAGACATTGCCGTAGTTATTATTCGATTAACACGTATGCGTCTACCTACTATATATATATTGTAAAATATCATGCTTTAGGAAGAATCACATACCTTCTCGTGAAAACCACCTTGAGTTGAATATGTCACAATGAGAGTCGACCTATAATAGTCACAGATATCTATCAAAGACTACTCTGAAGGTCATTCTAAGCAGAGGGTTCACAATTCTACGGAAAGTCGGGCAGCACTTCCCTACCGGTGAGCTATATAAGTCTCATGTGAAACGATCCTATGTAATCTGATTCAATTATTCTTCTTTTAAACCCTTCTACTTGTGATAACAGTTCAATTCTATTCTGTGATATACTTCTAAGTATTTATACTTATCCTTATACTACAAGTATATATATTCTAATTCAAAAGGGTTAGGATTAGTTACCTCGGTAAGCCCAATAATATCCTAGAAAAGTCGCTGAGCAAGGTTTTGCTCTAAGTTGTATGCTCCAGAACCCTAGAAGTTCTTCACAACTTCTACTAAGTACTAAGGTATTTGGGCTAGGGTATTTTGGGCATTATAACGATACAAGAAGGTAACTTTTCTACCAAGGGAGGGTAGATTTTTGGCTAGGCTAGGGGCCTCGGCCAAACTACTAGGCTAGAGAGGGGGTATTCGGCCAGGGCCTTCACAAGGAGGAGGTGTTTTTGGACGAGAAGACTACAAAGGTAGAGGAGAGGATTTTCAAGACTTGGAAGATTTGTGGATGAAGAACTCTTCATCTCTGGGGGTATTTATAGGTCACGCCTTGGCCAACCAATGGCCAAGATGAAGACAAGTGCAAGGCAAGTGTAGGGTGAGGATTAACTAAACACAAATATCCTACCAACCCTTGACTTGTGCACAAGGCACAAAAGCGTGCCTTGGCTCTCAATTTCGTCCATGGGCGATTCAAGTCCATCAATGGGAGGTGCCAAGTGTTGCCCTCCGTTGGTCCAAAATGTTTCGTCTCTCGGAAAAATCCGCAAAAATAAGAAATGGCATAGCCGGAATTTACTCTCGAAAAGTGGAAAGCGTTTAGTCGGAAAGCGATTCATTTAGTGAGTTGTGTACAAAATAAAGCGTCCAAGGCTTATCTTTAAGGCAAGACTTTTCGTCGTATTCCCTTACGTGCATACTGCGGAAATACGGTATAACACTTATCTTACGGTATAGTCCCATCGTTGTAGGTACTTACATTCGGGTATGGCGGGCCTGTCGTCGTAGTTGTGGTTACATTCTTAGAAGTGCAGTACTATTATGGCGGGGTTTGTAAAAGGGATGTAACTGTTCAGGTTTAATCTTTTTTATATATATGCAGTAAGGTGACTGTTTGGTTAGCCTATTTTTCTTATTGTATATCTTGTTTCATGTGTAAGTTTTGATTTTCGCTGATTTTCTCTGATGTTGTATCACTAGGGTGCCCGGGGTAAGGCACGATCCACGCCCGGCCGAGTCGTGACAAAGTGGTATCAGAGCAGTTAATCCTCGGAAAGTGTCTACAGACCGTATCTAGTAGAGTCTTGATTATCGGCGTGTTGTGCACCACACCTATAATCAGGAGGCTGCAGGATATTTAGGATTGGTTTCCATTCTTCTCACTCTGAGATTGTGCCTTAGAGCTGTGTTATAAGTTGGACTCCCTCTGGCGTATTCGTATGTGCTAGTTATGCCTCTACGCAGGCAACCAGAGCCCAGAAGGGCAAGGCAACAAAGGGAGTTGCAAGTAGAATACAGAGGGTTACGAGGCACGCGAGCTCGGTCATTACGAGATAGTCTTCATTCGGGAGTTCTGCGGCGCTAGCCCAAGAGAGTTTAGAAGCGATGGCGGTAGCTCACGAGACCACGATACCTGAGCCCCTAGTCTTGTTACACCCCGTAGTTCCAGGGTATGTATGTGAGGACGTACGTACGAGAATACGACAGTAATATTGGAAAGGAAGAAAGATGTGATTTTTCGACGGAAAAGTTTCCGAACTACGTGAAGGAAAGAGGTTTATTATTGAGAATTGGATTCTCAATTTTGGTATTTAAGACTTTAAGAACTTATAAGAATTATGGAATTTATATTTTACGGATTTGGTCGTGTGGGGCCCACCCGAGGAATTTTACGTTTTGTGGGGCCCACGAGGGTTACATAATTGTTATGGACGAATGGGAGGTCCACACGTGGCACCTCGCCCCACTTAGCCTTGGACGAAAATGCAAGGATAGGATGGTCATTTGACCATTGTGGATGATAAGTCTTCAAGCTTGATATTATTGACCAAGTCAACTTGTCCACTTGGCTTTACTTTATTGAAATACATCCTAGCCACACATTTGTTATAATCTTGACCCTCCATTGTTTTATATATACCCAACTAGTGCAAGACAAACTCTTCCAACACTTAGAATTATTTTCACTTTCTTGTTCTTGAAGGATAGCTCACGGGTTGGGCATATTTCCCACACAAAAAATGTAGTTTTGTTCTATTATTCACAAGACTTAAACCCGAGGTCCCTAAGGGTGTTGTAAGGTTATCTCAATAGAAAGATCCCGAAAAAGTGGCGTTTTCGTATTAGTCGAAAGGCGGAAACTTAAGGAGTTCTTCAACTTTGAAGTTGGAACTTGAAGATGAGTTCTTCATAGGCTTCTAAGGAGTGCTTGGAGCGGATTGGGATATAAAGAAAGGAGCTAAGAATTGCTAAGGAGCGACTTTGAATCTTGGAAATATTAAGGGCTTGTAAAGGTATAATTCTTGTCGTTTTAGTAATTAAGATTACTTATTGTTGTAGCTATGGATATTAGCAAGCATGAGGTATTTAGTATGAAGTTTTATAAGTATATTGACTATTGGAACCCTAATCCGAAAACTAGTATGTTAGCCCTTACGATTGTAATTCAAGATTGGTTACTAGTTTAGTTGTCATATGTTAAATAAAGAAGGAAATTGTAGTTGTGGAAGTTGTTTATGACTATATAACATGTTTGACCCAAGAACATGAATTGGATAAGAATTGGTGTTGTTGTATCTCAAGTTGCCAAATAGACATTGTATTTTGTGGACTAGTTTTGATGTCAATTGTGGGGCGGAATTTTACACGTCTTGTAAGGCGTGTAATACCCTTTGTATTTGCTGATTTGATTTGAGCCTTAAATGTGGCGTTTGGGTATTGAATTCGGCCTTGAAAAAGGTGGCAAAGTATGTAGAAACAAAGGAAGTGCTGCCCGATTTTCCGTAGAATTTAGTGACCTTGTACTTAGAATATTCTACGAAGAGAGCTAGAGGTTAATAGACATTTTATGACCATTATAGGTTGAAGTACTACGAGTAGCGTATTCTACTTGAAGGGTGGAAAAGGCTAGCAAGGGTATAGTACTTTGGAGCATTTTGCTAATTGTCATAATCGTCGCGAGGTATGTGAACCTCTTCCTATCTTTTCTAGCATGATTGTTGTAAACTATGTAGTACGGTAGACGTACGTGTGCTAAATGAAATTGGTTGGTTTAGAACATAAAGTGTTATAATGGCTTTATGGGAAGTTAATTATAACGACTTTATGTAGGTAAAAAAATGGTTGATTGTTTTTAAAAGATAAGAGACTTGACTTTTATTTGACTTGATATGATTTGTTAAGGACTTGAATTGTGTTAAAAAGTTGTGAAACCTCATTCGTGAGTAATGAGTACTTGGTTTTTTAAAAGAATAATGTTATATTGATTTCGGAAATGGGAATGAGTATCGAACAAGCCATTGCATCGTTAATAAAGGAAAATGTAATGTCAATTAATTATATTAAAACAAGTAGAAACCTCCATCTGCATAGAAGATAAGATAACACAAAATTATTACATTTTATAGATCATGGCTACTTTAATAAGAAACATTACATACAAGAATTAATTTTCTTAAATTCCAAAGTAAGGAACTTGATTTCTAAAAGAAAAGGGACTTGAGGAATTGAAGAGTTTTTGGTTTAAAAGGAAGGCATGGTTTTGTCTTAAAATGGTTTAAAAAGAAGGCACGGTTTTGTCTTAAATTGCTTTAAAAAGAAAGCATGGTGTTGTCTTGGTTTATTTCAAAAGAAGGTGTGGAAACGGTTTTGGTTTACTTGAAATGATAATTACTCTATTTTTGATACTATGGGTATCGTATGACTTTTGTAAAAGAAAGGGATTTTTTGAAATAATTTAAGTACGTAGTACTTTAGGGTTAAAACCCGGATTGTTAGCACAAAATGGGAGTACTTGAGTTTATATAAATGGTGAATCAATTTACATGTTAATGAAAGTCTAAAAGTATGTTGAACTTGCCTATGCTAGTTGTGATAGCTTTTGTTGTGCAAGTATTGTATTTCTATACCACCGCGTCTCTCGATGGAGGCGCGACTTTGTGAATTTACTTGGGCGTCTGGCGGTGTGAAGATTCCACGGGTATGCTTCCATTATTATTGTCACATGGGCATGTCTACACCGATGAGGGATTCATGGGGCATGTGACCATTATTGTTATTCCATGGACTAGCTTTCCATGAGGTTTTACTGATTCGGCTTTGGTATCTGGTAGTTGGCTCTCGTACTTGCCCCGGTCGTGGCTGATTCGGCTTTGGTTCTGGTAGTTAGCCTTCGTACTTATCCCGTTCAGTTTTGTGGTGAAGTTTCGTGACTTACGGTTGTGATCTGGTGGTTAGCCTGGTTACTTGCCCCCGTCAGCTACGTGACGCAGGTGGATCTTGTAGAGGCTATCGCACTTGCCACGTGTCAGCTTCGCGGCGAAGTTTCGTGACTTACGGTTGTGATCTGGTGGTTAGCCTGGTTACTTGCCCCCGTCAGCTACGTGGCGCAGGGAGGATCTGGTAGAGGCTATCGCACTTGCCACGTGTCAGCTTCGCGAGTCAGTGTTTGGACGAAGTTGTTATACCCCGTATTTCCATAGTATGTACGTGAGGGCGTACGTATTAAAGTTAAGCCTTAAAGTAGGCTAGTGCCGAAAATTTTGTTCACAAGTACCGAAAAGAGTCGTTTTCCGACGAAACGTTTTACAAACTTTGCGAAGGGAAAAATACGGCTATGTCATTTATTATTTTTGCGGATTTTTCCGAGAGACGAAATATTTTGGACCAACGGGAGGGTGACAAGTGTCACCCTCAATGGACGGCAAAGTGGGCACTTCTTGGCACGTTTTTTGTGTTGTTCTTGGTCAAGGGTTAGGTAGGATATTTTGTGTGGTAGATGGATAAGGACACATGGGTAAATCCTAGCCCTACACTTGCACCACACTTGTCTTCATCTTGGCCATTGGTTGGCCATTGCATGACCTATAAATACCCCCCTTGCTTGAAGGTTTTCTTCATCCCTCAAATATTTCTAAGTCTTGAAAACCCTCTCCTCCTTTGAGTGTGGTTCTCGTCCAAAGCCACCCCCTCCCCCTTGAAAAGGCCCTTGGCCGAAACCCCTCTCCCTTTGTAGTGTTCTAGCCGAGAACACCCCCCTAGCCTAGTTGTGCTAGCCGAAAATACACCCTCCTTTGTGGTATAGAAATACTTCTCCAAGTATTGTTATAATGCCAAAATACTCTAGCCCAAAACCTTTGTAGTATTTCCAAGTACCCTCTATACGAAAAGCCCGGAAAATACTTGTCACGACCCGACCCCGGGCCCGCGACTGGTGCCCTACCTGGGCACCCTTACAGGTATACATAAGAGATAATCAGCGGAACATACATGGAACTTATAAAATACACAACAGAAATAAAACAACAGGTTAGCCGATAGGGCTACCTTCCTGGACATATATATAAAAACAACCGAAGCAGTTGCCTCCTTTTCTTTACAAACTGACCCACAATATGTGACTACAGACCTCTAAGAATTTTTAACATAACAACTGTGGCGGGACAGGGCCCCGCCATACCCCTGAATATACATGAACTACTACCTCAGGGAAAACCGTACCAAGGGATAAGCCTCCGGCGCAAATGGAGCTTTCTCCCAAAAACTGAACCGAGATCCTAAGAGCAAGGATCACCAACCTGGGTACCTAAAACCTGCGGGCATGAACGCAGCCCCCCGAAGGGGGTCAGTACAACAGGTACCGAATATGGAACGGAAATAAGGTACAACAATTAAAACATATCTGTATAAAAGCATGACAGGGGTAAGTGTAAAAGAAGTAAATACCTGAGCCTACCACGTCATTACCCCCTCGTGAACTTAATCGTACCTTATTATCTTTTCCCCTTTCTCAATAAAGGGTATAGTCACTTCCTTACGAACTTACTTCGGAAAATCATCAAGTTCACTACCATATAACCTACTTACCTTACACAACCTAGTCCGGCCCTTTACGGAGGGACACCTATACTGCCCGGCCCAACCTGGGACGCGATAAGGTCACATAGTCTGCCCATAAAGGTATATTGTCCGGCCCATATCTGGGACGCGATAATGACCTATAGTCTGCCCATAAAGGTATCTTGCGGCCCGTTCTGGTCGATAATGTCATGTAGTGCGCGTAAGGTATCTTGCCCGGCCTATCTACGGGTCGATAATGTCATATAGTCGTATGTTATACCCGTATTTCCGGTATATGCGTATGGGCGTGCGTAGAAAGTTTGAGCCTTAAAGTTAGGCAAGTTTCGAAATTTTTGTGCCTGACCCGTAAAGAATCGTTTTTCATGAAACGTTTTCTTGAACTTGCGAAGGAAAATTCGGCTATGTCGTTTAGTATTTTTGCGGATTTTTCCGAGCGGACGGAACATTTTTGGGCCAACGAGAGGGTGACATTTGTCACCCTCAAGTGGCGATTTAGTGGACGAAATGGGGCGTCTCTCCTTGTTTTGTGCCTTGTTTTGGCCTTGTTTGTGCCTTGTTTTGTGCCATGTTTGGTGGAGTAGGGATAGGGTGCACTTGGCTTGATCAAGGCCTTACACTTGCCTTGCACATGGCTTGATCTTGTCCATTGGTTGGCCAGCTTCCTATAAATACCCTCCCTTTGTGAAGACTTCATTCATCCACAAATGTTTCCAAGTCTTGAAATCTCCCTCCTCTTCTTGTTGTGTTCGTCCACACCCCTCCCCTTTGAGAGGCCTTGTGGCAGAGGGTACCCACTCCTAGTTGTGTTGGTAGGGTACACCCCTTGCCTTGTTGTTCTCGTATAATACCCCCTCATGTGGTATTGAAATACTTCCAAGTATTGTTATAATGCCCAAAATACCTTAGCCTTTACCTTGTAGTATTCCAAAAGTTACCTCTATACGTAGAGCCCGGAAATACTACCTTTTGTCCTTTTAGTCTCAAACCGAAACCCTAAGGAAATCTTCATAGTTGGTTGAAGTATTTAAATAGAAGTTGGTTAGAACTTCTAAGGTTGTTTGGAGCGGATTGGAGCGCACGGAGTAGGAGCTAAACCTTGCTCAGGATCGACATTATAACTTGGATAATTTTGGGCTTATCAAGGTAAATACTCTTGTCCCCTTATTGTAATTGGAAATTACATGTTGTAGGATTATATAGTAGAAGTATACTATATATAGATCTGAACATAGCTTTGCGGCAATGTCTTTTGACTTAAGCCTGAATAAAGAAGAGAAACTCAACTGTAGTTACATAGGGTATTACGACATGAGCTTGTGTGGTATTCTTGTGTAGTAGAATTGTACGTCAGGTTAGGCGTATAACCCCCTGGTTGGCTTGGTAGCGGCCTCGATAGAGGAGGAGATTTCTGTTTGTTGCGGGGAGAAGTCTTTGCCAATTTTACGTAGAATATGGAACCATGCGGTTAGAAGTTAATAGGCGTTTGTGGCCTTATAGGTGGAAGTACTACGAGTAGCGTATTCTACTTGAAGAGTGGAAAAGGCTAGCCAGATTCTGATCTTGTGGAGCGTTTTGCTTATTGTCGATAATCGTCGCGAGGTATGTGAACCTCTTCCTATCCTTTCTAGCATGATGCTTTGTAAACTATGTAGTACGGTAGACGTACATGTGTTAAATGAGTTGGTTGGTTTAAAACATAGGGTGTTATAATAGCTTTATGGGAAGTTAGTTATAACGACTCTATGTAGGTAAAAGATTGGTTTATTGATTGTAGAAGTTAAGAGACTTGATCTTGAAAGATAAGAGACTTAACTTGTTTTACTTGGTTATTAACATTTTGGTAAAAGTGTTGTGAAACCTCATTCGCGAGTAATGAGTACTTGGTTTTAAAAAGAATAATGTTTCTTGATTTGGAAATGAGAATAAGTGTCGAGCAAACCACAGCAGCGCTAATAAAGGAAAGTGTATTGACAAATAACTAATTGTTATTAAAACCAGTAGAAACCTCCATCTGCATAGAAGCTAAGATAAGACAAAATTGTATTACATTTCTAGATCATGGTCTTTGTAACAAGATTGTTGTAAACAAGAATAAACGGCTCACGTATAAGACATATGCTTCTCAGATTGTTTAAAAGAGAATTATATTCTTAAATGATTAAGACTATGAATTATGAAACTTTTCTAAAATAAAGAGACCTGAGTAATTGAAATTAGGCAAACTGGAACTTTAGGGGAAAGAATGTTGTTGAAAAGGAAAGTGTTTTGGTTTACCTAGAAATGTGAGTCACTCTATTTTTATACTACGGGTATCGGGTGACCTTTATAAAAGGAATGGATCTCTTTAAAAGGAATTTAACGTACGTAGTACTTTAGGGTTAAAACCCGGACTTTGATATAAAATGGAAGTACCTTGAGTTATGTATAACTTGCCTGGCTTGTTGTTGTATAACTTGCTTATGCTTGTTGAGATAGCCTTTGTTGTGCAAATGTTGATATCAGGTGACTTCTTGAGAAAGAGTGGATCTTTTATAAAATTCTAGAAGTATGGTAATTTGCTTGAGCTTGTTTGTGATAGCCTGGTTGTCCGATATATTGTTATTGTGGTTACATGGACATGTCTACCGTCTGCAATTCGGGGCATGTGGCCATGCGGCGGGGTTGATCACCCAGTATATTGTTGTTGATGTTACATGGACATGTCTACACCGAGGCAGAATTCCGGGGGCATGTGGTCATGTGGCATTGTTATTATTGTTGCATCATGGAAATGTCTGCCGTCACGAATTCGGCATGCGGCCATGATCGAACATGATTGATGTTGTGGGCGTGAGACCCATAGTTATATTAGTGATGACGTTGAGGCGTGAGTCCACGACTTACCGCTTTTATGTTGCGTCAGTATTTTGTTATCATACATGTCTCGCTTTACGTGGCTGTTATGATTTAGCCGCGATATTTTGATTTCACATACTTGGTACTGTTATCTTGACCTCGCTTTGAAATTTGCGTTCATGCGCGGTAGGAGTACATCGGTAGTTGATCCTCGCTCTTAGGATCACGGATTCGTTAGGAAGCTCCGTTCTCGGAGGCTTATCTTTTGGTATGTTACCACGAGTTGTAGGTTCTTGTACATTCGGGGTATGGCGAACCACTGTCCCGTCATGTTGTATAAAAACTCTTAGAAGTGCATGAAATCTTGTTGTGGCGGGGTTTGTAAAAGGATTAAAGCATTCGTTTTGAAAAAGTTGTTTATATATATTTTATTGGAAGGTAACCGTTTGGTTGGCTTTGTTTATGATCATATATCTTGTTTCTTGTTTATGTTTTATTTTCCATTGGTTTTCTCGATGTTGTATCACTAGGGTGCGGCGTAAGACTCGATCCACGGGCAGGTTGGTCGTGACAAAAGTGGTATCGAGTAGTTAATCCTCGGAAAGTGTCTGACCGTGTCTAGTAGAGTCTTGATTATCGGTGTGTTGTGCACCACATCTATAATCGAGGAGGCTGCGAGACATTTAGGATTAGTTTCCATTCTTCTCATTACGAGATCGTGCCTTAGAGATGTGTTGTAAGTTGGACCCCTCGACGTATCTCGTTTTTACGATTATGCCTCCGCATGAGCGCAACGAGCCAGAGAGGGCAAGGCAGCGAGGTGCTGCTAGTGAGATCTGAGAGAAGTGCGAGCGCGAGCGGTCGATCACGAGATTGTGCTTGACGGCGAGTTTTGCGGCCGCCCGGCCAGCGAGTTTAGTGCGCGTCGATGGCTGCTGAGACCACGATGCACGAGCCTCGGTCCCACAACTGGAAGCGGATGAGATAAGTACAAGAGATGGCCTATTCTTGGCGGTCGTGGCAAATATGAGGATAATTTGGATCACGGCGATTCGATTCGATGCACGATGGTTCTCGAGATCGGATAGTTTGAGGCTACGGGACTTTCTGAGTTATAGCCCGCCAGAATTTTATGGGTCGAGGCCTGAGGATGATCCGCGAGTTCATCAAGCGATTCTGATGGTCGTAAGTGATCGGGGCTTGGAGACCGAGTCGGTGGTCTTAGGTTCGCGTCGGTGCGTGATACGCGATCGGCCGGTTTGATTGTGGGAGCCGTCGGGAGAGCATGCGCTTCCAGCGATTTGGGACGAGTTATCGAGGCATTCTCACTCACTTCTTGCCTCCGCGAGATGAGGAGAACGCGGGCCGACAGTTATGATCTTTGAGACGAGAGGCGTGCGGTTGGAGTACTGGCGTGGAGTTTGACTCGTTGGCTCGGTATGTCCCGCTTTGGTGGAAACCATGGAGGATAGAGTGCACCGCTACGTCACGGGCTAGATGATTACCAGCGAGGCTTGTTCGGGTGTAGCTCTTCAGGGCATGGACATTGCCCGCATGCGAGCTTATGCACTTGGGGTGAAGAGCGGAGAGGTCGGCGGAATGACGAGATCGGCGAGAAGAGGGCGAGCGAGGTCCTTTGGTGACTTTCGAGGCGGACCGCCTCAGCGAACTAGTTTTGTACCTCCGCCCGGTGCAGTGGTCCTCACAACCTTGGGCATCCAGTATTCGGGAGCGGTCGGGGCTCGAGGTTGAGTTTCCACGGAAGTAGGGTGTTGGCGGATCACGATCACCTACCTCGGTGTGGTCGATGTGGTAGACGCATTTCGGGAGTGTCGTGGTGCCAAGAGAGCTTGTTATTTTGCGGCCAGCGGGGCCATTTGTGAGGAGCTGTCCGACAAGGGTAGCACGGATGTTACGACTCGGCCTTGAGATCGATGGTGGTTCATCACGCCGCTACTATGCGCCTGGCAGTGCGTGATTAGAAAAGCGGTAGAGAATGGTATATCCTTAACCCTCTAGAGTTTTGTATCTTTGATGTGTTTAGTGTTATGTTCGGATAGCTTTGTGCTAAAATGTGATTTAGAAACACAGTTAGTGTAGAAGGGTAAGCTGGGGCGTGGTAAGTGTGAACCTTAGACTATTTCACGATTGAGACCTTAGAGGTAAGGTCGTCTTGTGTAAAAGATTTATTTTATGTTTGACCTTTATCAGAGTGCGTAGTATAAGTGGAGTTATTGTGGAATTCCTTGGGTTGTGTAAAATGGAAGTGGTAGCTTTCATGACTTGAATAGGTAAGATTGTTCGGATCGGGAACAAGAGTGTGGGCGGTTGTGGGGTCGGGTTGAGGACCGTTCGCGGGTCAACCGCAGCCGGTTTGTGGTGGGGTCGATTCGAGGTGGTCCCGCCATGTGGTAGGGTCACGAGGATGCTAGGCCCGAGTTTAGTTAACCATCGTATGAGTTCGTGGATGCGTTCGACTAGAATCGGTTCGTGAAGGCCGGGAATGGCCTTGGCGGAAAGTGAAGCTAGTAAGATGACCAAGTTTGGAGGTAGTGACTCCACAATTTTGGAAGCAGGCGATGGCGAAGTAGTGCATTATCTTTGGGAGAGTTCAAGTGTTCGAGGGGGGACGACGAGTAAGGAAGGAAGATAACGTGTGTTATTTCGTGGCCAAGCTGTGGTGTTGGCAACTTGTTAGAGGAACTTCATCGATATCCGTCTTGAGAAGGAACATTCGGGATGAATGTTTCTAAGGAGGGGAGAATGTTATGCCCCGTATTTCCAGAGTATGTACGTATGGGCGTACGTAGAAAGTTTGAGCCTTAAAGTTAGGCAAGTTTCGAATTTTTTGTGCACAACCCCCGTAAAGAATCGTTTTTCGACGAAACATTTTACTGAACTTGCGAAGGGAAAATTCCGTCTATGTCGTTTAGTATTTTTGCGAATTTTTCCGAGCGATGGAACATTTTTGGGCCAACGAGAGGGTGACACTTGTCACCCTCAAGTGGCGGTTTGGGTGGACGAAATGGGGACGTCTCTCCCCTTGTTTTGTGCCTTGTTTTAGCCTTGTTTTGTGCCTTGTTTTGTGCCATGTTTGGTGGAGTAGGGATAGGGTGCACTTGGCTTGATCAAGGCCTTACACTTGCCTTGCACATGGCTTGATCTTGTCCATTGGTTGGCCCTTGGCTTCCCTATAAATACCCCTCCCTTTGTGAAGACTTCATTCATCCACAAATGTTTCCAAGTCTTGAAATCTCCCTCCCCTCTTCTTGTTGTGTTAAATCGCCACACCCCCCCTTTGAGAGGCCTTGTGGCGAGAGGGTACCCACTCCTAGTTGTGTTGGCGAAGTCTGACAACCCCACTTGCCTTGTTGTTCTCGTATAATACCCCTCCAGTGGTATTGAAATACTTCTCCAAGTATTGTTATAATGCCCAAAATACCTTAGCCTTTACCTTGTAGTATTCCAAAAGTTACCTCTATCGTAGAGCAGAAATACTACCTTTTGTCCTTTTAGTCTCAAACCGAAACCCTAAGGAAATCTTCATAGTTGGTTGAAGTATTTAAATAGAAGTTGGTTAGAACTTCTAAGGGTTGTTTGGAGCGGATTGGAGCGCACAGAGTAGGAGCTAAACCTTGCTCAGGATCGACATTATAACTTGGATAATTTTGGGCTTATCAAGGTAAATACTCTTGTCCCCTTATTGTAATTGGAAAGTACATGTTGTAGGATTATATAGTAGAAGTATACTCTATATAGATCTGAACATAGCTTTGCGGCAATGTCTTTTGACTTAAGCCTGAATAAAGAAGAGAACTCAACTGTAGTTACATAGGGTGTATTCTGATGAGCTTGTGTGGTATTACTGTGTAGTAGAATTGTACACGTCCGGTTAGCCGTATAACCCCCCCCCCTGGTTGGCTTGGTAGCCGGCCTCGATAGAGGAGGAGATTTACGCTATTGCGGGGAGGTCTTTGCGAATTTTACGTAGAATATGGAACCATGCGGTTAGAAGTTAATGAGCGTTTGTGGCCTTATAGGTGGAAGTACTACGAGTAGCGTATTCTACTTGAAAAGTGGAAAAGGCTAGCCAGATTCTGATCTTGTGGGCGTTTTGCTTATTATCGATAATCGTCGCGGTATGTGAACCTCTTCCTATCCTTTCTAGCATGATGCTTTGTAAACTATGTAGTACGGTAGGCGTACGTGTGTTAAATGAGTTGGTTGGTTTAAAACATAGGGTGTTATAATAGCTTTATGGGAAGTTAGTTATAACGACTACATGTAGGTAAAGATTGGTTTATTGATTGTAGAAGTTAAGAGACTTGATCTTGAAAGATAAGAGACTTAACTTGTTTTACTTGGTTATTAACATTTTGGTAAAAGTGTTGTGAAACCTCATTCGCGAGTAATGAGTACTTGGTTTTAAAAAGAATAATGTTTCTTGATTTGGAAATGAGAATAAGTGTCGAGCAAACCACAATGTGCGCTAATAAAGGAAAGTGTATTGACAAATAACTAATTATTATTAAAAACCAGTAGAAACCTCCATCTTCATAGAAGCTAAGATAAGACAAAATTGTATTACATTTCCTAGATCATGGCTGCTGTAACAAGATTGTTGTAAACAAGAATAAACGGCTCACGTATAAGACATATGCTTCTCAGATTGTTTAAAAGAGAATTATATTCTTAAATGATTAAGACTATGAACTATGAAACTTTTCTAAAATAAAGAGACCTGAGTAATTGAAATTAGGCAAACTGGAACTTTAGGGGAAAGAATGTTGTTGAAAAGGAAAGTGTTTTGGTTTACCTAGAAATGTGAGTCACTCTATTTTTATACTACGGGTATCGGGTGACCTTTATAAAAGGAATGGATCTCTTTAAAAGGAATTTAACGTACGTAGTACTTTAGGGTTAAAACCCGGACTTTGATATAAAATGGAAGTACCTTGAGTTATGTATAACTTGCCTATGCTTGTTGTTGTATAACTTGCTTATGCTTGTTGAGATAGCCTTTGTTGTGCAAATGTTGATATCAGGTGACTTCTTGAGAAAGAGTGGATCTTTTATAAAAGTCTAGAAGTATGGTAATTTGCTTGATCTTGTTTGTGATAGCCTGATTGTCCGATATATTGTTATTGTGGTTACATGGACATGTCTACACCGATCACAGTCAGGGGCATGTGGCGTGCGGCGGGATTGATCACGATATATTGTTGTTGATGTTACATGGACATGTCTACTGTTTGAGTGCACGGGGCATGTGGTCATGTGGCATTGTTATTATTGTTGCATCATGGACATGTCTACACCGATGCAGAATTCCGGGGGCATGCGACCATGATGCGAACATGATTGATGTTGTGGGCGTGAGACCCATAGTTATATTGAGTGATGACGTTGAGGGCGTGAGTCCCTGACTTGACTGCTTTTATGTTGCGTACTGTATTTTTTGTTATCATACATGTCTCCCGCTTTACGTGGTATTATGATTTAGCCGCATATTTTTGATTTCACATACTTGGTACTGTTATCTTGACCTCGCCCGGGGCTGCGTTCATGCCGCAGGTAGGAGTACATCGGTAGTTGATCCTCGCTCTTAGGATCACAGTTCAGCGTTGGGAAGCTCCGTTCTCCGGAGGCTTATCTTTTGGTATGTTACCCTGAGTTGTAGGTTCTTGTACATTCAGGGGTATGGCGGGGCCCTGTCCCGTCATGTTGTATAAAAACTCTTAGAAGTGCAGTAATCTTGTTGTGGCGGGGTTTGTAAAAGGATTAAAGCTGTTCGTTTTGAAAAAGTTGTTTATATATATTTTATTGGAAGGTAAGTTTGGTTGCTTTGTTTATGATCATATATCTTGTTTCTTGTTTATGTTTTATTTTCCTGGTTTTCTCGATGTTGTATCACTAGGGTGCCGGTAAGACACGATCCACGGGCGGGTTGGTCGTGTGATCTGCGTAAAGGTATCTTGCGGCCCGTCTGGGTCGATAATGTCATATAGTGCGCGTAAAGGTATCTTGCCGGCCCGTCTGGGTCGATAATGTCATATGGTCTGCCCGTAAAGGTATACTGCCCGGCCCATCTCTGGGTCGATAATGTCATATAGTCTGCCCGTAAAGGTATACTGCCCGGCCCATCTCTGGGTCGATAATGTCATATGGTCTGCCCGTAAAGGTATACTGCCCGGCCCATCTCTGGGTCGATAATGTCATATAAAAATCCGGGAATTTATCCCAACGTACTACGCACCTCTACTTCTTTAGAAAGACTCTTTTTCAAATAAAACTTCCCAGTCACTGACAACCGCAGTATCAAGTCATCTCTACTTTTTTTGACAAGTCACATTACCCTTTTTAGAAATTCAATAACCGGCTTCTAAATTACGTGACTTCTTACTTAAAAGCTTTAAGCAAGTGATACCTATAAATCACATTGCCCTTCATTAATACAAGTTATTTCGTTTATTACATTATTAGAGAAAACCATTCTCTTAACCTTTCATAAAGTCGTCATAACCAACTTCCCATAGAGCCGTTATAACCCTTTATGGTTTTAGACAAAACTCATTCCTTTTAACCAAGAGACTTCTACTTTTTGAAACCAAGTATTAAATACTTTCAAATCAATTCATTTAACTTTCAAAAATACAATTAGTCTCTTAACCTTTAGAAATCAAGTGACTCATTTTATTATACAACCTTAGGCAATTGATGCCTTAAAAAATCAAGTTGCCTTTTTCACTAAAAACAAGTCATTTATCTTTCCATAAAGCAAATATAACCAACTCCCCATAAAGTCGTTATATTCACTTTATGCCTTAGCTAAATACAATTTCCTATCCAAGAGACTTATACGTTTAAAACGAAACAAGTATCAAATACTTTAAAACTCTTCAAGTCCCTTAACTTTAATAAAACATTAGACATCCTTAATACTCTCAAAGAAGTGAGTTAATCTCCTAACTCACCCGCTACTGCTATTCATAAAACTAGTAAAGGATATCAAGGTCTTGTCGTCTCTGCATTACTACATACGTGCAACTATTCATGCTCAAAGGATAGGAAAAGTTCTACATAGAGTAAATCACACCACTACCTCTTAACTTCTAAGAGTAGAAGGAAACATGAAATGATACCATAAGTATATTCCATACATAGAATCATGCCAAAGGAAAGAAGAGGTTCACATACCTCGCGACGATTGTCGACAAGTAGCAAAATGCTCCAAAGTACTTAAACCTTGAGCTATTCCATTCTTCAAGTAGGATACGCTATACTTAGTTCTTCAACCTATCATGGTCACAATACGTCCATTAACCTCTTACTTCAAACGTAGAATATTCTAAGTGTTAAGTCGTCAAATTTTACGGAAAATCGGACAGCACCTCATTTGTTTCTACTACTATGCCACCTTTTTCAAGGCCGAATACAATAACCAAACACGCCACATTTAAGGCCCAAACAATTCAATCAACAATAGGGGATTACACGCCTACTAGACGTGTAAAATTCCGCCCCACAAACGATATTAACTCAATACAACATACTTGGCCAATTCGGCTACATAGAGGTACTACAACATTAATTCTTATCCAATTTTCAATTCAATCCAAGTTGTTAGCATAACGTGATATCAAGTCGCAACCAATTATAACTACTATAATCTTCAAGTCAATAACATGCGACGATTCTAATAACGACCAAATTGTAATCTAACTTACATGGCTCACATTACATTTCGGATTTCCAAGGCCACAATCAAACCATAATCCTTACAAACTTCAACACATATACTTCATGCTAGCAACAAGTATAGCTAACAACAATATAAATAATCTTGTAACACTTTCAAAGAACAAGATTTATACCTCAACGAATCTTAATCCAAATCTTCAAATCCGAAGTCGCTCCTTAGCAATCTAGAGCCTCTTCAAGACACTTCAATCCACTCCTTGAGACCCTTAGAGCAACTCCAACACTTTTCCCTCAAACTTCTCAACAAAACCTAGAAAGACAACTAGGTTTTCTTCTTGCGACTAACACGAAAACCATCTTTTTCCGGGATTTTTCTATTGACATACGCTCACAATACACTTAGGTACCTTGGTTTAAAGTGGGAAGATTATTGGACAAGAAACAAAAAAAAATTCCTTTTGAATGTATGGAACCCGAGAGCCTTCTTGCTCAACTCTCAATTTTCTTGAAAAATTTCTAAGTGTTAGACAATGTCTTGCTACTACTAGTATTATAAAGGGACGTGGAGGGTCAAGATGCAACCATTTGGGTGGCTAGGATGAGCTCTAGCTAAATATCAAGACTAATTGACTCCTTTGACTTAGTCAATAATCTCATGCTCACAAGTTGCAAGACTTAGTCAATACAAGACTATGGTCAATGACCATTTTAGCCATGCTATTTCGTCCAAGGCACATTAAGGGGGGGGTGACACATGTCGCCCTCCCATTCGTCACAAAATACATTTTCCGACAAATTCATAATTTCGATAAATTTTTACAAGTCTCACATCTTAGCACTTCTGAGTTCTTACGTACGTTCTTAAAACATGTCCTGTAAATACGGGGTGTAACAATACTATTATACTTCCTTTAGCCACTAAACGAAACCCTAAGGAAAATCTACATAGTTGGTTGGAGTATTAAGAAGAAGTTGCGTAGAACTTCTAAGGGTTGTTTGGAGCGGGTTGGAGCACCCGGATTAGGAGCTAAACCTCGCTCAGGATCGACGTTTATACTTGGATAATTTTGGGCTTATCGAGGTAAATACTATTGTCCTTCTATTGTAATTGGAAATTACATACTGTAGTTGTATAGAAATGAATATAAGATTCTTAGAAGAGAATTGAACTGTAATAGAAGGATATTACAGAAAAGACTTGAACTGAAATCACGTCAGAAGAATATTCTACAGTATAGTCTAGACTTTGATAGACTGGTATAACCTTTATAGGTTGAATGTTCTACGAGTAGCATGTGCTACTTGGAAGGTGGACAAGGCTAGCCGGGTTATAGCCGTGGAGCGTTTTGCTAATAGTCGATAATCATCGCGAGGTATGTGATTCTTCCTATACTCTTGAGCATGATATTTTAAAGGAATATATATAGTACGGTAGACGTACGTGTGTTAACTGAACGTAATTGTACGGCAATGTCTTTTGACTTAAGCCTGAATAATATATATATATATAGTACGGTAGACGTACGTGTGTTAACTGAACGTAATTGTACGGCAATTTCTTTTGACTTAAGCCTGAATAATAAGAATCTGGAAGTATTTTACAAGAATATATATATATATAGTACGGTAGACGTACGGGTGTTAACTGAATATAGTTTTACGGCAATGTCTTTTGACTTAAGCCTGAATAATAAGAATCTTGAAGTATTTCAAAAGAATTAAGAAACCTTGTTGAAAGAAGAATAATGTTTGGTTTTAAAAGCTTAAGAGTTATACTAGCTTTATGGGAAGTTAGGTATAACGACTTAAGAGAGATAAAATGAATGGTTTATTGATTTTAAAAGTTAAGAGACTTGATCTTAAAAGATAAGAGACTTGACTTAAATGAAGTAATATGAATTTTGTGTGAAACCTCATTCGTGAGTAATGAGTACTTGGTTTTTAAAAAGGAATAATGTTTCTTGATTTGAATCGAATGAGTATCGACAAACCACTGCAGCGTTAATAAAGGGAAATGTAATGACTAATGAAGTATTATTAAAACCAGTAGAAACCTCCATCTGCATAGAAGCTAAGATGAGACAAAATGATATTACATTTTCTAGATCATGGCTGCTTTAATAAGATGGTTATAAACAAGAATAAACTGCTCACACATATGGCATATGTTACTCAATTGTTTTAAAAGAGATTAAGACATTGAACTATGAAACTTTTCTAAAATAAAGATACTTGAGTAATTGAAATTAGGCAAACTGGAACTTTAGAAAAAGAATGTTGTTACTTGATTTTAGAAAAAAAAGGAAGTGTTCTGGTTTACTTAAAAATGTGAGTCACTCTAATTTCATACTACGGGTATCGGGTGACTTTTATAAAAGGAATGGATCTCTTTAAAAGGAAGTTAACGTACGTAGTACTTTAGGGTTAAAACCCGGACTTTGACATAAAATGAAAGTACCTTGAGTTGTGTATAACTTGCCTATGCTTGTTGTTGTGTAACTTGCCTATGCTTGTTGTGATAGCCTTTGTTGTGCAAAAATTGTGTTTCTATACTCTGGCGTCTCGATGGAGGGCGGTTGACTTGTTGAGAACTTACTTGGGCGTCTGCGGTGGCGGAAGATTCCGCGGGTATGCTTATTATTATTGTTACATGGGCATGTCTACAGATGATGGATTACGTGGACATGTGACCATTATGGTTATTTATGGCGAAGTATCGTGACTTACGGTTGTGATCGGTGCGTGCTTTGTTTACTTGCCCCGTCGCCTTCGTGGCGGTGGATCTGGTATAGGTTATTGCACTTGCCACGTGTCAGCTTCGCGGCGAAGTATCGTGACTTACGGTTGTGATCTGGTGCTTAGCCGATTCACTTGCCCCCGTCAGCTACGTGGCGCAGGGAGGAGCTGGTGGAGGCTAGTGCACTTGCCACGTGTCAGCTTCGCGAGTCAGTGTTTGGATGAAGCTTCGTGACTTACGGTTGTGATCTGGTGCGTAGCCGATTTACTTGCCCCCGTCAGCTACGTGGCGCAGGGAGGAGCTGGTGGAGGCTATTGCACTTGCCACGTGTCAGCTTCATGATATGTTTGTACAATATTATTGGTACGGTCGGATCTGGTAGTTATACTTGCCCCGTACGGTTTTTATGACACAGGTGGGACCTGGTGTTCATGTATACTCCTTGGTGTTGTTATATCATAGACTGCCGGCAGTGAGGAAGGAATTCCAGACACAGTGATGATTTGGAGCGTGAGTCCACGACTTGATATATTTATTTATATGTTGTGTACTGTAGTTTGGTTATCATACATGTCTCCTGCTTTATATAGACTATTATGATTTCACTTACAGTATTTTCAGTTTCACATACTTGGTACCTGTTGTACTGACCTCCTTCGGGGGGCTGCGTTCATGCCGCAGGTAGAGGTACATCGGTCGTCGATCCCCGCTTATAGGATCACATTTCAGCGTATTGGGGAGCTCCGTTCCTTCGGAGGCTTATCTTTTGGTATGTCACCCCAGTGCAGGTTCTTGTACATTCTGTGGTATGGCGGGCCCGTCCGTCATAGTTGTTGTAAAAATCTTAGAGTGCATGGTTTGTTGTGGCGGGGTTGTAAGGATTATGCATTCAAATGTCGATAATTATATATGTAGAAAGGCAACCGTTTTGGTTGGCCTATTTTCTTTTATCTTGATCCATATCTATTTGTATGTTTTAAGTTTTTATTTCCGCTGGTTTTTCTCTGATGTTGTATCACTAGGGTGCCCGGGGTAAGGCACCAGTCACGGGCCCGGGTTCGGGTCGTGACAAAAGTGGTATCAGAGCAGTTAGTCCCCGGAAAGTTTCTACAGACCGTGTCTAGTAGAGTCTTGTTTATCGATGTGTTGTGCACCACATCTATAATCAGGAGGCTGCAGGACATTTATGATTGGTTTCCATTCTTCTCATTCTAAGATCGTGCCTTAGAGCTGTGTGATAAGTTGGACCCCTCTGACGTATTTCGTTTTACGATTATGCCTCGCGCAAACAACCGGGCAGAAGCGGCGAGAGGAGGCTGCGAGTAAAGCGCGGCGGTCTCTGAGACCACATGCACGAGCCTCGGTCCCGATGCAGGCGAGAGAGATGGGTTCTGAGGAGTTGGCGATTATTGGCGAGTTGTGGCGAACACGAGATAAATTTGGGCCGACGCCAGTTCGATGCACCGATGGTTCACCCTAGATCAGATGGTTTGAGGCTACGGAATTTTCTGAGTTGTAGCCCGCCAGAGTTTTATGGGTCGAGGCACGAGGATGATCGCAGGAGTTCATCAAGCGATTCTGACGGATCATGAGAGTGATCAAGGCATCGGAGACCGAGTCGGTGGTCCTAGGTTCGCATCGGTGCGTGATACCGCGATCGTTTGATTCGTGGGAGCTGTCGGGAGAGAATGCACTTCAGTATATGGGACGAGTTCTCGCGGCATTTCTTGCACATTTCTTGCCTCGCGAGATGAGGAGGGCTCGGTAAACAGATTTTTGGTGTTGCGGCGAGCAGGCGTGCAGTTCGGGAGTACAATGTGGAGTTCGACTCATTGGCTCGATACGTCCCCGCGTTAGTAGCTAGTATGGAGGATCGAGTGCACCGATATGTTACAGGGCTCGATGATTACCTAGCGAGAGTTGTTCGTGTAGCTCTTGTAGGGCATGGACATTGCCGCATGCAGGCTTATGCACTTGGATGTGAGGAGCGGAGAGATCGTCGGAACGACCGAGATCAGCAGAAGAGGCCAGAACAAGGGTCCTTTGGTGACTTTCGAGGCGGACCGCCTCAAGAAGCGAGCGATTATGCGCCTCCGCCAGTACCAAGTGGTCCCCCACCGTCGTCGGGACGTTTGGGAGATTCAGGAGCAGGTCAGGGCTCCCAGGTTTCAGATTTCCAGGGGAGTAGAAGTGCTCGCCGGATGAGGCCACCCGTATCTCAGTGTGGCCGTTGTGGTAAAGCCCATAGGGGGGAATGTCGTACTGGTTTGGGAGATTGCTATACTTGCGGCCGACAGGGCCATTTGACGGGAGACTGTCCGACCAGGGGTAGCACTGGTGGGATAGCACATACTACGAGATCCGTTGCGGGTTCTTCACCTTCCATAGCTAGGCAGGATGTTCATACACCGGCAGGCCACGGTAGAGGTCGCGGTGGAAGTTCCCAGTTTTAGCGGTCCTTTGAACCGCTTATTTTCAGGTATACCCTTAACCCTCTAGAGATTTATATGTATTGATGTTATGATGATGTGTTTAGTGTTATGTTCGGATAGCTTTGTGCTAAAATGTGACTTAGAAGCCTGGTTAGTGAAAAGGGTAAGTCTGGGGATGAGAAATTTTGAGCTTTAGAATATTACAGTTAAGACCTTAGATGTAAGGCCCTCTTGAGTACAAGATTTTGCGGGTGATCTTTGTCAGAATGTATAAGTATACGTGGAGTAATTGTGGGAAAATTCCTTGGGTGGTGTAAAATGGAAGTGGTAGCTTTCATGACCTGTATAGGTAAGATTGTTCCGGATCGGGGAACAAGAGCTTGACGCGTTAAGTGGGTCGGGTTGGGGCCATGTTGCGGGTCAACCAGTAGCCCGGTTTGGGGTTAGGTAAGTTCGAGGTGGTCCCGCCAGGTGGTAGGGTCACGAGGGCGCCAGGCCCAAGTTTAGATGACCATCGTATGAATTTGTTGATGCGTTCGACCTGAATCGGTTCGTGAAGGCCGGGAATGGCCTTAGAAGAAAGTGAAGCTAGTAAGATGACCAAGTTTGGAGGTTGTGACTCCAAAGTTTTGGCAACAGAAGCGTTGACTGAAGTGTGGTACGTGTACTAGGAAGAGTTCGAGTGTTCGAGAAGGGTACGACGAGAAAAGAAAGAAGTGAACTTGTGCTGAAAGATGGAAGTAATTATTTTTGTGAAATGAGTGTGCGAATGGAGTATCCTTTGGACCAGAAGCGAGAGTGGGTACTGTTTTGCATCGTAGAGGTGATTCCTCGTTGGCTTGGATTTAAGTATTTGCGCGCGTGTATTCTGTGATCATGTGCGGCAATTGCAAACTGGTTAAGCTATGAGGAACTTGATCGTTATCTGTCTTAAGAAGGAACATTTGGGACGAATGTTTCTAAGGAGGGGAGAATGTTATACCCCGTATTTCCAGAGTATGTACGTGAGGGCGTACGTATTAAAGTTAAGCCTTAAAGTAGGCTAGTGCCGAAAATTTTGTTCACAAGTACCGAAAGAGTCGTTTTCCGACGAAACATTTTACAAACTTTGCGAAGGGAAAAATACGGCTATATCATTTATTATTTTTCCGAGAGACGAAATATTTTGGACCAACGGGAGGGTGACACTTGTCACCCTCAATGGACGGCAAAGTGGGCACTTCTTGGCACGTTTTTTGTGTTGTTCTTGGTCAAGGGTTAGGTAGGATATTTTGTGTGGTAGATGGATAAGGACACATGGGTAAATCCTAGCCCTACACTTGCACAACACTTGTCTTCATCTTGGCCATTGGTTGGCCATTGCTTGACCTATAAATACCCCCCTTGCTTGAAGGTTTTCTTCATCCCTCAAATCTTTCTAAGTCTTGAAAACCCTCTCCTCCTTTGAGTGTGGTTCTCGTCCAAAGCCACCCCCCTCCCCCTTGAAAAGGCCCTTGGCCGAAACCCCTCTCCCTTTGTAGTGTTCTATTCGAGAACACCCCCCCTAGCCTAGTTGTGCTAGCCGAAAATACACCCTCCTTTGTGGTATAGAAATACTTCTCCAAGTATTGTTATAATGCCAAAATACTCTAGCCCAAAACCTTTGTAGTATTTCCAAGTACCCTCTATACGAAAAGCCCGGAAAATACTATTATACTTCCTTTAGCCACTAAACGAAACCCTAAGGAAAATCTCCATAGTTGATTGGAGTATTAAGAAGAAGTTGCGTAGAACTTCTAAGGGTTGTTTGGAGCGGGTTGGAGCACCCGGATTAGGAGCTAAACCTCGCCCAGGATCGACGTTTATACTTGGATAATTTTGGGCTTATCGAGGTAAATACTACTGTCCTTCTATTGTAATTGTAAATTACATACTGTAGTTGTATAGAAATGAATATAAGATTCTTAGAAGAGAATTGAACTGTAATAGAAGGATATTACAGAAAAGACTTGAACTGAAATCACGTCAAAAGAATATTCTACAGTGTAGTTTAGACTTTGATAGACTGGTATAACCTTTATAGGTTGAATGTTCTGCGAGTAGCATGTGCTACTTGGAAGGTGGACAAGGCTAGTCGGGTTATAACCGTGGAGCGTTTTGCTAATAGTCGATAATCGTCGCGAGGTATGTGATTCTTCCTATACTCTTGAGCATGATATTTTAAAGGAATATATATAGTACGGTAGACGTACGTGTGTTAACTGAACGTAATTGTACGGCAATGTCTTTTGACTTAAGCCTGAATAATATATATATATATATATAGTACGGTAGACGTACGTGTGTTAACTGAACGTAATTGTACGGCAATTTCTTTTGACTTAAGCCTGAATAATAAGAATCTGGAAGTATTTTAGAAGAATATATATATATAGTACGGTAGACGTACGGGTGTTAACTGAATATAGTTTTACGGCAATGTCTTTTGACTTAAGCCTGAATAATAAGAATCTTGAAGTATTTCAAAAGAATTAAGAAACCTTGTTGAAAGAAGAATAATGCTTGGTTTTAAAAGCTTAAGAGTTATACTAGCTTTATGGGAAGTTAGGTATAACGACTTAAGAGAGATAAAATGAATGGTTTATTGATTTTAAAAGTTAAGAGACTTGATCTTAAAAGATAAGAGACTTGACTTAAATGAAGTAATATGAATTTTGTGTGAAACCTCATTCGTGAGTAATGAGTACTTGGTTTTTAAAAAGGAATAATGTTTTACTGATTTCGGAAATCAGAATGAGTATCGACAAACCACTGCAGCGTTAATAAAGGGAAATGTAATGACTAATGGAGTATTATTAAAACAAGTAGAAACTTCCATCTGCATAGAAGCTAAGATGAGACAAAATGATATTACATTTTCTAGATCACGGCTGCTTTAACAAGATGGTTATAAACAAGAATAAACTGCTCACACATATGGCATATGTTACTCAATTGTTTTAAAAGAGATTAAGACATTGAACTATGAAACTTTTCTAAAATAAAGAGAATTGAGTAATTGAAATTAGGCAAACTGGAACTTTAGGAAAAGAATGTTGTTACTTGATTTTAGAAAAAAAAGGAAGTGTTCTGGTTTACTTAAAAATGTGAGTCACTCTAATTTCATACTACGGGTATCGGGTGACTTTTATAAAAGGAATGGATCTCTTTAAAAGGAAGTTAATGTACGTAGTACTTTAGGGTTAAAACCCGGACTTTGACATAAAATGAAAGTACCTTGAGTTGTGTATAACTTGCATATGCTTGTTGTTGTGTAACTTGCCTATGCTTGTTGTGATAGCCTTTGTTGTGCAAAAATTCTGTTTCTATACTACCGCGTCTCTCGATGGAGGGCCGATTGACTTGTTGAGAACTTACTTGGACGTACCGGCAGTGACGGAAGATTCCACGGGTATGCTTCCATTATTATTGTTACATGGGCATGTCTACACCGATGATGGATTCTGTGGACATGTGACCATTATGGTTATTTATGGCGAAGTATCGTGACTTACGGTTGTGATCGGGTGCGTAGCCTGTTTACTTTCCCCCGTCAGCTACGTGACGCAGGTGGATCTGGTATAGGTTATTGCACTTGCCACGTGTCAGCTTCGCGGCGAAGTATCGTGACTTACGGTTGTGATCTGGTGCTTAGCCGATTCACTTGCCCCGTCGGCCTACGTGGCGCGAGGAGGAGGCTGGTGGAGGCTAGTGCACTTGCGTGTCGACCGCGAGTCAGTGTTTGGATGGAGCTTCGTGACTTACGGTTGTGATCTGGTGCGTAGCGATTTACTTGCCCCCGTCAGCTACTTGGCGCAGGGAGGAGCTGTTGTAGTCTATTGCACTTGCCAAGTGTCAGCTTCATGATATGTTTATGCGAGATTATTGGTGCGGTCGGATCGGTAGTTATACTTGCCGTCACGGTTTTATGACAGTGGGACACGATGTTCATGTATACTCTTTGGTGTTGTTATATCATAGATCGCGGTGAGGAAGGAATTCCACGGCACGAGTGATGATTTGGAGCGTGAGTCCACGACTTGATATATTTGTTTATATGTTGTGTCGTAGTTTGGTTTCATTTCACATACTGTACTGTTGTCTTGACCTCCTTGGGCTGCGTTCATGCCGCAGGTAGAGGTACATCGGTCGTCGATCCCCGCTTATAGGATCACATTTCAGCGTATTGGGAGCTCGTTCCTTGAGGCTTATCTTTTGGTATGTCACCACAGTCCAGTAGGTTCTTGTACATTCAGGGGTATGGCGGGGCCCTGTCCCGTCATAGTTGTTGTAAAAATCTTAGAGGTCTGTAGCACTGTTGTGGGCAGGGTTGTAAGGATTGTAACTGTTCAAATGTCGATAATTATATATGCAGAAAGGCAACCGTTTTGGTTGGCCTATTTTCTTTTATCTTGATCCATATCTATTTGTATGTTTTAAGTTTTTATTTCCGCTGGTTTTTCTCTGATGTTGTATCACTAGGGTGCCCGGGGTAAGGAACCAGTCACGGGCCCGGGTTCGGGTCGTGACAGAAGTTTCGTGACTTACGATTGTGATCTGGTGGTTAGCCTGCTTACTTGCCCCCGTCAGCTACGTGGCGCAGGGAGGATCTGGTAGAGGCTATCGCACTTGCCACATGTCAGCTTCGTGATATAGTTATTTAGTATTGTTGGTACGGTAGGTTCTGGTAGCTGGCTTTCGTACTTGCCCCGGTCAGTTGATGATGTAGGTTGGATCTAGTAGCTATGCCTTCGTATTTGCCCCGTACGGTTTTATGACACAGGTGGGACCTGGTGTTCATGTGTACTCCTTGGTGTTATTATATCATAGACTGCCGGCAGTGAGGAAGGTATTCCACGGGCATGATTGATGTTGTGGGCGTGAGACCCATAGTTATATTTGAGTGATGACTTTGAGGGCGTGAGTCACGACTTGACATATTTGTTTATATATCGTGGATCGTAGTTTGGTTATCATACATGTCTCCGCTTTATATAGACTATTATGATTTCATTTACAGATTTTCTGATTTCACATACTTGGTACTGTTATCGACCTCGCCGGGCTGCGTTCATCCGCACGGTAAGAGTACACCAGTTGTTGATCCTTGCTCATAGGATCACAATTCAGCGTTTGGGAAGCTCCGTTTCTCCGGAGGCTTATCTTGGGTATAGTCCCCTGTCGTTGTAGGTACTTACATTCAGGGGTATGGCGGGGCCCTGTCCCGTCGTAGTTCTTGATTACATTCTTAAGTGCAGTAATCTTGTTGTGGGCAGGTTTTGTAAAGGATAACTGTTCAGGTATATATATATGCAGAAAGGTAACCGTTTTGGTTATCCTGTTTCTTATTTTACCTTGTTTCATGTTTAAGTTTTTATTTCCGCTGATTTTATCTGATGTTGTATCACTAGGGTTCCCGGGGTAAGGCACAGATCGCGAGGTCAGTCGTGACAAAAGTGGTATCGAGCGATTAGTCCTCGGAAAGTGTCTCTGCACTGTCTAGTAGAGTCTTGATTATCGGTGTGTTGTGCACCACACCTATAATCGTGAGGTCAGAGGATATTTAGGATTGGTTTCTATTCTTCTTACTCGAGATCGTGCCTTAGAGCCGTGTTGTAAGTTGGACTCCCTCGACGTATTCTTTTGTACCGCTTATGCCTCCGCAAGCGCAATCAGGCCTGGGCAAGAAAGCAGCGAAGAGAGTCTGCGAGTAGAGCACGGAGGTTACTGAGCGAGGCCCGATCTTTCCGAGGTGGTATTTCAGATGGGGAGTTCTGCGGCCGCTAACCCCAAAGCGAGTTTAGAAGCGGCAGAGGCTGCGAGGCTACGATACCTGAGTCTCCAGTTCCACGACCAGGAGCCGGGGATATGAGTTACAAGGAGATGGCCCAGTTACTAGCTAGGCTTGTGGCGAGGGATGAGAACAGACGTGAGGCGGCCGGTTCCGTAATACCGATGGTTCACCTAGATCCGATAGTTGGAGACTTGGGACTTCTTGAGTCTGATCCACGAGTTCTATGGATCGAGAACTGAGGAAGATCCTCAGGAGTTTATTCGACAGCTGCAGCGGATCATGAAAGTGATCAAGGCCTCAGAGACAGAGTCGGTGGTACTAGGTTCACATCGGCTGCGTGATACTGCAGTCGATTGGTTTGATTCGTGGGAGCTGTCCCGGGGAGAGCATACACTTCCAGCCGTATGGGACGAGTTCTCAGAGGCATTTCTTACATACTTCTTGCCCTCGCAGATGAGGAGAGCTTGGGCAGATAGATTTATGATGTTGAGGCAGAACGGGCGGACGGTTCGGGATTACAGTATAGAGTTTGACTCGTTGGCTCGTTATGTCCCCGCTTTAGTGGCAGACATGGAGGATAGAGTGCACCGCTATGTCACAGGACTTGACGATTACTTAGCAGAGGGTTGCACAGGTGTAGCTCTTCAGCCGTGCATGGACATTGCCCGTATACATGTTTATGCACAGGGGATGGAGGAACGTAGAGACCGACGTAGAGACAAGGATCAGCATAAGAGGGCCAGAATAGCAGGGTCCTTCGGTAACGCAGGAGACAGACCGCCTCAGCAGCAGGCTAGTTATACACCTCCGCCCGATGCAGTGGTCCTCCACGATCTTGTGGCATCCAGGTATTCGAGCGGGTCGAGCTCCTGTGTTTCAGATTTTCCGGGGAGTAGGAGTACTCGCCGGATGAGGCCACCCGTATCTCAGTGTGACCGTTGTGGTAAAACCCATAGGGGGGAGTGTCGTACTAGTTTGGGAGATTGCTATACTTGCGGCCGGCAGGGCCATTTTGCGAAGGAGTGTCCGACCAGAGGTAGCACAGCAAAGGGAAAGTGAAGCAGTAGTTACAGGTATATCCTTAACCCTCTAGAGACTAGTGTGTATTGATGTTATGATGATGTGTTTAGTGTTATGTCCGGATGGCATTGTGTTAAAATATGATTTAGAATCCTGGTTAGTGAAAAGGGTAAGTCTGGGGACGAGAAAATTTTGAACCTTAGGATTTATAACAGTTGAGACCTTAGATGTAAAGCCGTCTTGAGTAAAAGACTTTACGGTTAATCTTTGTCAGAGTGCATAGTATACGTAGAGTATTTGTGTGATAATTCCATGGGTAGTTTGAGATAGAAGCGGTAGCTTTCATGACGTGAATTAATAAGATTATTCCGGATCGGGGAACGAGAGAGTTTGGCGCGATAATGGGTCGGGTTGAGGCCAGGTCGCGGGTCAACCCGCAGCCCGGAATGAGGTGGGGTCAGTTTGAGGTTGTCCCGCTAGGTGGTAGGGTTACGAGGGTGCAAGGCCCAAGTTTAGGTAACCATCGTACGAGTTCGCAGACGCGTTCGACCATAATCGGATCATGAAGGCCGGGAGTGGCCTTAAAGGAATGTGAGACTAGTAAGATGACCAAGGTTGGAGGTAGTAACTCCAAGGTGTTGGAAACAGAAGCAATGAAGGAAGTACGGTACGTGTACTAGAAAAAGTTCGGGTGTTCGAGAAAGGTACGACGAGTAAGGGAAGAAGTGAACATGTGTTAAGAGAAGGGAAGTGATATTTTTGTGAAGTAACGAGGTGAAGGAAGTATCCTTTAGACCATGGGTGGAAGCTTTAGTGTTTTTATACACGTTAGAGATGATTCCTCGTTGGCTTGGATTCGAGTTTTGCGCATGTGTTATATTATGGCCAGGTGTGGCATAATTGGTTTTGTAAGTATAGTAGTGAAGACTATACCGGCGCGTGTATGTTTTGAGACTTAGAAGGAACATTCGGGACGAAAGTTTCTAAGGGGGGAAGAATGTTACACCCCGTAGTTCCAGGGTATGTATGTGAGGACGTACGTACGAGAATACGACAGTAATATTGGAAAGGAAGAAAGATGTGATTTTTCGACGGAAAAGTTTCCGAACTACGTGAAGGAAAGAGGTTTATTATTGAGAATTGGATTCTCAATTTTGGTATTTAAGACTTTAAGAACTTATAAGAATTATGAAATTTATATTTTACGGATTTGGTCGTGTGGGGCCCACCCGAGGAATTTTACGTTTGTGGGGCCCACGAGGGTTACAGAATTTTTATGGACGAATGGGAGGGCGACACGTGGCACCTCCCCCACTTAGCCTTGGACGAAAATGCAAGGATAGGATGGTCATTTGACCATTGTGGATGATAAGTCTTCAAGCTTGATATTATTGACCAAGTCAACTTGTCCACGTGGCTTTACTTTATTGAAATACATCCTAGCCACACATTTGTTATAATCTTGACCCTCCATTGTTTTATATATACCCAACCAGTGCAAGACAAGCTCTTCCAACACTTAGAATTATTTTCACTTTCTTGTTCTTGAAGGATAGCTCACGGGTTGGGCATATTTCCCACACAAAAAAATTGTAGTTTTGTTCTATTATTCACAAGACTTAAACCCAAGGTCCCTAAGGGTGTTGTAAGGTTAACTCAATAGAAAGATCCCGGAAAAGTGGCGTTTTCGTATTAGTCGCAAGGCGGAAACTTAAGGAGTTCTTCAACTTTGAAGTTGGAACTTGAAGATGAGTTCTTCATAGGCTTCTAAGGAGTTCTTGGAGCGGATTGGGACATAAGGAAAGGAGCTAAGAATTGCTAAGGAGCGACTTTGAATCTTGGAAATATTAAGGGCTTGTAAAGGTATAATTCTTGTCGTTTTAGTAATTAAGATTACTTATTGTTATAGCTATGGATATTAGCAAGCATGAGGTATTTACTATGAAGTTTGATAAGTATATTGACTATTGGAACCCTATGTCACGACCCGTTCCGGGGCCCGTGACTGGTGCCTTACCCGGGCACCCAAGTAGTCATACATCAGAGTAATCAGCGGAATATAAAAACAAGACATGAAACAGTTGTAAAATGAGACACAGTTTTATGTGAGAAAATGTCGCCTTTCGGCATATATATATAAACATAGTTTTGCAGTTACATCCCAACTGCATAATAGGACTACGCACTATAAGAAGATAAACAACTATGGCGGGACAGGCCCCGCCATACCCTGAATGTACAAAACTATATACAACAACAGGAGATCATACCAAAAGTCGAGCCTCCGAAGATGGAGCTTCGACACCAAAGCAAAGAGATCCTAAGGATGTGGATCTAGCACTGCTGCCTTACCGCGGCATGAACGCAGCCGGGCGAGGTCGATAACAGTACTAAGTATGTGAAAGCGTAAAGCATCAAGTAAAATAAAAGTATTTAAAGCCATTTGTAAATACAACTAGCTTTAATCGCATAGTGCCACAACATAAACAAGAGCAAAATAGATATAATGTAACCGGTCTTTCCTAGGCCGCGAATGATCGGGCAAGGCCGACGCCCATAGTATCATTATGCGTGCCTAGTCCTCGACTTCCCGCACCGCATAAGTCACACACGCACCGCATGAGGTATTCTCGACGGGGTAGCTAACCCCCTGTACTCTCCGAACTCCCGCACCGCATAGTCTCAATAGACCGCATAGTCACAGCATCGCATAGGGCATCCCCGTGCATCGCTAAAACACCCGAATGATCAATCTCGAACTCCCGCAGCCCGCATAGTCTCACGCATCGCATAGCCGTATAGACCGCATCAAGGGTGGCAAGCCCTCGGTATAACAAGTCGAGGGTAGGTGATATAATAACAAGATAACCGACTTACCGCTTAGCAACGTAAGCATAACAAGAATGACCCCTTTCACAACATCACAAGACACTAACACACGTAGCATCATAATATGTCTATTTATCAATCAATCTTACTACACCTACGTAAATCAATACAAGGTCTTTATAAGCAAATAAGTAAACAGCTTCTTTTTATCATTCTTAAGTTGTTATACCTAACTTCCCATAAAGCTAGTATAACTCTTAAGCTTTTGTTTAAAAACCAACTGCTTTCTCTCATAAAAATGATTCGATTCTTTGAAATGCTTCAAGATCTTTATTATTCAGGCTTAAGTCAAAAAACATTGCCGTAATTATTATTCAGTTAACACTCGTACGTCTACCGTACTATATATATATATTTAAAATATCATGCTCAAGAGTATAGGAAGAATCACATACCTTCTCGGCGAAAACCACCTGCCAAGTCGAATATGTCGCGCGCAGAGAATCAACCTATAATAGTCAGACACGTCTATCAACGTCTAGACTATTCTGTAAACAGTTCTAAGTAGAGGTTTCTCTATTCTACGGAAAATTGGGCAGCACTTCTCTACCCGCCAAGCTACTCAAGTTCATCAGAAAACAAATTCATGTAAGTACGCTTAAATTATTCTTCTTTATACCCTTCTATCGTGATAATTCAATTCTATTCTTTAATATTCTTTCATATCTTATACTCAAGTCTTAACTATTCTTATATGTAATATCCAATTACAATAGAAGGACAAGACTATTTACCTCGATAAGCCCAAAATTATCCAAGTTAAAAGTCGCTCATGAGCAAGGTTTAGCTCCTAATTTGTACGCTCTGATAGCTCCAAGAAACCCTTAGAAGTTCTACACAACTTCTACTAAAATACTATAAGGGATTTGAGCTAGGGTATTTTGGAATAGTGACTATACTTGGAAGACAACTTTCTACCAAGGGAGGTGTTTCGCTAGGCTAAGGGGAAGGTGTTTCGGCCAAGGCTTTCTCAAGGGGAGGGGGGAGTGTTGGACGAAAACACTTCAAGAGAGGGGGAAGGATTTTCAAGACTTGGAGAGTGATTTGTGGATGAAGAAAACCTTCAAGTTAGGGGGGTATTTATAGGTCAAGCAATGGCCAAGCAATGGCCAAGATGAAGCCAAGTGCAAGGCAAGTGTAGGGTGGAGATTCACCCAAGTGTCCTTATCCATCTACTACACAAATATCCTACAAACTCCTTGACTTGTGCAAAGGC
Organism: Przewalskia tangutica; assembly: GCA_029844215.1. Lineage (NCBI taxonomy): Eukaryota > Viridiplantae > Streptophyta > Magnoliopsida > Solanales > Solanaceae > Przewalskia > Przewalskia tangutica. The sequence goes on along the minus strand of CM056720.1, from coordinate 38,941,555 downwards.
ACAAAAAACGTGCAACCTTGTCCCAATTTTGCCGTCCATTGAGGGTGACAAGTGTCACCCTCCCGTTGGTCCAAAATGTTTCGTCTCTCGGAAAAATCCGCAAAAATTAGAAATGACATAGCCGTAATTTACCCTACGCGAGTTTAGTAAAACGTTTCGTCGAAAAACGATTCTTTAAGTGAGTTGTGCACAAACATTTCGTCCAAAGTGCCTAACTAAGGCTAAACTTTTGTACGTACGTCCTCACGTACATACTCTGAAAATACGGGGTGTAACATTCTCCCCTCCTTAGAAACATTCGTCCCGAATGTTCCTTCCCAAGACAGTTAACGATAAAGTACCTCACAACTTAACAGTTTGCAAGTGCCACACATGGCCACAATATAACACTTAAGCAAATACGATAATTAAAAACCAAAGAATAGGAAAGTAGTTACGGAGGTGTGGGAATAAGTGAGGATACTTCGCCTCATGTCCTCATCGACTTCCCACGCCATCTCCTCCCCGAGCCTCGTTCCGCCACGTAACTTTGACGCCACGCCCTGGTCCGCAGACGCCTAACCTGACGATCGATTATCGCTATGGGAATCTCCTCATACGATAACCCATCGGTCAACTGGACATCGTCAATCGGATGCACTCTAGATGGATCCCCGATACATCTCTCAAAGATAGAAACATGAAACACCGGATGCATCGCTTCCAGATCGGACGACGATCCAACTCATAGGCAACCTTGCTTACCTCGCGACAACTGATAGGGCCCAATGTACCTTGGGCTGAGTTTCCCTTTCTTCCCGAATCTCATCACACCCTTCATGGGTGACACCTTCAGGAAAACCCAATCATCAACCTCGAACTCCAGATGCCGACGACGATGATCTGCATATGACTTCTGTCGACTCTGAGCTGTTAGCAACCGCTCCTGGATAAGCTTCACCTTATCCACCTCCTGTTGCACCAAATCTGGTCCCACCAACTGCACCTCGCCTACATCAAACAACCTATCGGTGATGTGCACTTCCTCTCATACAAGGCCTCATAAGGCGCCATCTGAATACTGGAGTGGTAGCTATTATTATATGTAAACTCAACTAGAGGCAAATGATCCTCCCAGCTACCCCTGAAGTCGATAACACAGGCTCGCAGCATATCCTCAAGAGTCTGGATAGTGCGCGCTGCTGTCCGCCTGCTCGTGGATGGAATGCGATTTCAGCTCACTCAAGCCCCTAAACCCTTCTCGAAAGACCTCGAGTTAGCCGTAAACCGGGCTCTGCTGCGATATGATCGAAATAGGGACTCCATGCACCGACGATCTCTGATGTAAAGTCCGCATAATCCTCACCGAAAAGTCGCCCCGACGGAAGAAAGTGGGCTGATTTCGTCACCGCCGACGATAACCCAAATAGAATCATGTCTCCTCCGAGCGAGGTAATCCCGTGATAAAGTCCATGTTGATCACCTCCCACTTCCGTGCTCGGGATCTCTATCGCTCGCAACAAACCACCGTGCCTCGTGCTCTACATTCACCGCCGACAACACGCACCGAGCTACGAACTCGCAACGTCCTCTTCGCCATCCCACCAATACACGATCTAAGGTCGTGGTACATCTTGGTCGACCACGGATGGATAGAGTAACGCCGCGTGTGCTTCCCCTAGAACCCGCCGCCAAGTCCTCAAACATCCGAACACACAACTCGCCCTCAAACCTTAGCACCCCATCAGTGCTACCTCAAAAGGACCCTTGCTCACGAAGAGCCGTATCACGATACCGAATCAAAACCGGATCTCAAATCGCCTCTTCACCTCCTCGACGATGGAAGACTCGGCAACCTCTCGAACTCGAACCCCACTGCTACCAGAATCAATCAAACGGACACCAAGGCTCGCTAACGGATGCAAATCGCGAACCATGCCCCTCCTCTCTGTCTGCACATCTGATAGGCTACCCATCGACCTTTGACTAAGGGCATCTGCCACAACATTGGCCTTCCCCGGGTGGTACAGGATATCGACGTCATAATCCTTAAGCAACTCGAACCACCGTCTCTGTCGTAAGTTCATCTCCTCCGGTGAAGATATACCGAGGCTCTTGTGGTCTGTATAAATATCCACATGAAATCCGTACAAATAGTGCCTCCAGATCTTCAAGGCGTGAATCACCGCTGCCAACTCCAAATCATGGGTGGGGTAGTTCCTCTATGCTTCTTAAGCTGTCGGGATGCGTACGTTATAACCTTGCCCTGCTGTATCAACACACATCCCAACCCGATGCCTGACGCATCACAATACACGACATAGCCGTGCGACCTCCGGAAGAGTAAGAACGGGCGGTCGTCGCCTCTTTCAAAGAATCGAAACCCCGCCACACGCATCAGTCCATCAAACTTAGCCGCTCCGAGTCACCCTAGTCAATGGGGCAGATAGAAGCAAACTTCTACGAACCACCGATAATAACTCGCAAGGCCCGAAATCGCGAACCTCGCCGGAGTAGTAGGTCGAGGCCAAGTCCCGATCGTCTCGATCTTGGCCGATCCACCAATACCATCTACCCCGACAATATGCCCAAAAAGCCACCAAAGCTAACCAAAACTCACATTTGGAAAACTTGGCGATAATCACTGGTCCCGAGAATCACAAGACAATCCTCAAATGCCCGCATGCCCTACTCGAGCGAATAAACCAAGATATCATCGATGAACACTATCACAAACGCGTGTCAAAATGGTTTGAACACTCGGTTCATCAAATCCATGAATACCGCCGAGCATTGGTCAACCCAAAAGACATGACCAACTCATAATGCCCGCACGGTCCGGAATGCGCCCTGGGGACATCCACCTCTCGACTCGTACTGATGATAGCCCGATCGCAGATCAATCTTGAGAAACATCTCGCACTTCGCACCTGGTCGAACAAATCATCAATCCCGGGAAGGGGTATTCGTTTAATGGTCACCTTGTTCACCGCTCGTAATCAACACACATGCGCAGCTGGCCCCGCCCTTCTTCTTCACGAACAATACATGCGCCCCTGGAGAAACACTAGGTCCGATGAAGCCATTCTCCAAAGAAATCTCTCACCGGTCCTTCAACTCTCTCAACTCGGCAGTGCCATTCTGTATGGCGGAATGGAAATAGCCGAGTGTCCGCAAAGACATCAATACAAAACTCTATCTCCTCTCGTGAGGATACCGAGGTCGTGCTGAAACACGCTGGGAACTCTCGACTACCGGAATCGATCAAAATCGCATCGCACCTCGATCAAACACCCGAACGAGATGGTAGATGTACCCTTCTCGCACCATCTTCCTAGCCTTGAGGTAAGAAATAAACCTACCCCTCGGCGATACAGTGTTCCCCTCCCACTCAACAACCGGCTCCCCAGGAAAATGGAACCATACCACTCTCTCTCTGCAGTCTACATTGGCATAGCAGGAAGCTAACCAATCCATACCCATGATCACGCCGAAATCACCATGTCCAACTCTATCAAGTCGGCTAGTGGTCCAAGATCGCATAAAGTCATCGGGAAGCCCTAAATACCCGCCGAGCTACCACCGAATCGCCATCGCGTAGCTACCTCGAAGTGGTCTATAGACTCAGGCTCTATCCCTATCCTACTAGAAACAAGGGGAGATATATAGGACAGAGTAGAACCCAGATCTATCAAGGCATACACATCATAATCGGAGACTGATAAGGTACCTGTGACGACATCAGGTGAGGCCTCCCGTCCCGCTACCGACAAGGCATAAATTCGCTCGAGGACCGCTAGAATCGACCCGCGCCACGACCTCTGCCGCGACTGGCCGCCCATGAGTACCCTCGCGCCCGGGCGAGTAAGTGTAGAGACAATGAACCGCAAGAATGATCCTCGTAGCCGAGCCCTACCACCGCCACGCTTCTGGCCTGACAAGCTCTGCAAAATGACCACTGCCACAAGTATAGCAAGCTCCCTGAGTAGTACTACACCCCGAATGGAATCTACCACAACGGACACACCGAAAGCGCACTCGATCGGTTAGCACCCTTGCTACCCGAAATCCAAGTCCCGGCCCCGACCGCCCGAATACTCCGCCGAATCGATAATGATGTGGGAGTGCTCTGAGCTGGCTGGGGTGAAAATCTAGACTGCTGTTGAGGCCATCCTCCCCGAGAACTACCAAAAAATTCGGTCGTCTTGGCCTTCTTCTGATGCTGATATCTGTCGACCCGGCGGTCTCTATGCTCCTCGCATCCCAGTGCATGAGCCTGCATGCGGGTAATATACATGCCTGGCTGAAGAGCCACACCCGCACAAGACTCGGCCATATAATCTTCTAGCCCGGTGACGTAGCGATGCACCCGGTCCTCCATATCTGCTACCAATGCAGGGACATATCGAGCCAACGAATCAAACTCAACGTTGTACTCCCTAACCGCAAGGTCCTCTCTGCCTCAAAGAAGAAAATCACGGCCCGTGCCCTCCTCATCTGTGGAGGCAAGAAGTAAGTGAGGAAAGCCTCCGAGAACTCATCCCAAGTAGCTGGGGACGCGTGCTCTCCCCGAGATAACTCCCATGAATCAAACCAATCGACTGCGGTATCACGCAGCCGATGCGAACCGAAGATCACGGACTCGGTCTCCGACGCCCTGATCACCCTCATAATCCTTCAGAATCGACGGATGAACTCCTCGGATCATCCTCCTCGACCAGAAACTCGCGCTACAACTCAGAAATCTATTAGCCTCAAACTATCTTCCCTGTAAACCACGGTACTACGGGGTGGAACTGAACTGCCGTGATCCAAATTATCCTCATGTCTGCCACGATCCCGGCAGAATCGGGCATCTCCTTGTACCCTAACTCTTCGCCATAGCCGGGGACAGAGGCGGTATCGTGTTCTTCACTGGGCTCGGCGCTACGGAACTCGCCATCTCTGTATAGATCGGGCCTCGAGCCCTCGTGAATCCTCTAGGTGTCCTACTAGCGCCTCCTACCGCTTTGCCCTTCTTCCGGGCTCGGGTTGCCTTACGTGAGGCATAATCATATGTAAAAGGAATACGTTAGAGGTCCAACTTATAACACGCTTCTAAGGCACGATCTCAGAGTGAGAAGAATGGAAACCAATCCTAAATATCCTATAGCCTCTCGATTATTGGTGTGGTGCACAACACACCGATAATCAAGACTCTACTAGATACGGTCAGACACTTTCCGAGGATTAATCGCTCGATACCACTTTTGTCACGACCCGCTCAAGCTCGTGATCGTGCCTTACCCGCACCCAAGTAGTCATACATCGTAGTAATCGAATATAAAAACAAGACATGAAACAGCTTGTAAATGAGACACGCTTTATGTGAGAAAATGTCGCTTTCTATATATATATAAACATAGTTTTGCGCTACATCCCAACCGCATAATAGGACTACTGCACTCTAAGAAGATAACAACTATGGCGACAGGCCCCGCCATACCACCGAATGTACAAAACTATATACAACAACAGGAGATCATACCCAAAGTCGAGCCTCCTGAGAAGATGGAGCTCCCGACACCAAAGAAAAGAGATCCTAAGGATGTGTATATAGCACCGCTTGCCCTTACTCGTGGCATGAACACTTCAAGGAGGTCGATAACAGTACTAAGTATGTGAAATCAGAAGTATCAAGTAAAATCAAAGTATTTAAAGCCATTTGTAAATACAACCAGCTTTAATCGCATAGTGCCACAACATAAACAAGAGCAAAATAGATATAATGTAATCGGTCTTTCCTAGGCCGCGAATGATCGGGCAAGGCCGACGCCCATAGTATCATTATGCATGCCTAGTCCTGGACTTCCCGCAGTCCGCATAGGTCACACACAGACCCGCATGAGGTATTCCTCGCATCGGGGGTAGCTAACCCCGGTACCCTCCTGGACTCCCGCAGTCCGCATAGTCTCAATAGACCGCATATTCACACAGACCGCATAGGGCATCCCCCGCATCGGGCTAAAACACCCGGAATGATCAATCCTGGAACTCCCGCAGATCCGCATAGTCTCACAGACCGCATAGGCCGTATAGACCCGCATCAAGGGTGGCAAGCCCTCGGTATAACAAGTAAAGGGGGTAGGTGATATAATAACAGTACAACTGACTTACCGTTTAGCAACGTAAGCATAACAAGAATGACCCCCTTTCACAACATCACAAGACACTAACACACGTAGCATCATAATATGTCTATTTATCAATCAATCTTACTACACCTTACAGAAATCAATACAAGGTCTTTATAAGCAAATAAGTAAACAGTTCTTTTTATCATTCTTAAGTTGTTATACCTAACTTCCCATAAAGCTAGTATAACTCTTAAGCTTTTGTTTAAAAACCAACTGTTTCTCTTCTGTTAAAAATGATTCAGTATTCTTTTGAAATGCTTCAAGATCTTTATTATTCAGGCTTAAGTCAAAAGACATTGCAGTAATAATTATTCAGTTAACACTCGTACGTCTACCGTACTATATATATATTTAAAATATCATGCTCAAGAGTATAGGAAGAATCACATACCTTCTCGGCGAAAACCACCTGCCAAGTCGAATATGTCGCGCGCAGAGAATCAACCTATAATAGTCAGACACGTCTATCAACGTCTAGACTATTCTGTAAACAGTTCTAAGTAGAGAGTTCTCTATTCTACGGAAAATTGGGCAGCACTTCCCTACCCGCCAAGCTACTCAAGTTCATCGTGAAAACAAATTCTATGTAAGTACAGTTCAATTATTCTTCTTTTATACCCTTCTACTGTGATAACAGTTCAATTCTATTCTTTAATATTCTTTCATATCTTATACTCAAGTCTTAACTATTCTTATATGTAATATCCAATTACAATAGAAGGACAAGAGTATTTACCTCGATAAGCCCAAAATTATCCAAGTTAAAAGTCGCTCCTGAGCAAGGTTTAGCTCCTAATTTGTACTCTCTGATAGCTCCAAGAAACCCTTAGAAGTTCTACACAACTTCTACTAAAATACTATAAGGGATTTTGGCTAGGGTATTTTGGAATAGTGACTATACTTGGAAGACAACTTTCTACCAAGGGAGGGGTGTTTCGGCTAGGGCTAGGGGGGAAGGTGTTTCGGCCAAGGCTTTCTCAAGGGGAGGGGGGAGTGTTGGACGAAAACACTTCAAGAGAGGGGGAAGGATTTTCAAGACTTGGAGAGTGATTTGTGGATGAAGAAAACCTTCAAGTTAAGGGGTATTTATAGGTCAAGCAATGGCCAACCAATGGCCAAGATGAAGCCAAGTGCAAGGCAAGTGTAGGGTGGAGATTCACCCAAGTGTCCTTATCCATCTACTACACAAATATCCTACCAACTCCTTGACTTGTGCAAAGGCACAAAAAACGTGCAACCTTGGCCCAATTTTGCCGTCCATTGAGGGTCACAAGTGTCACCCTCCCGTTGGTACAAAATGTTTCGTCTCTCGGAAAAATCCGCAAAAATTAGAAATGACATAGCCGTAATTTACCCTACGCGAGTTTAGTAAAACGTTTCGTCGAAAAACGATTCTTTAAGTGAGTTGTGCACAAACATTTCGTCCAAAGTGCCTAACTAAGGCTAAACTTTTGTACGTACGTCCTCACGTACATACTCTGGAAATACGGGGTGTAACACCCTAATCCGAAAACTAGTATGTTAGCCCTTACGATTGTAATTCAAGATTGGTTACTAGTTTAGTTGTCATATGTTATATAAAGAAGGAAATTGTAGTTGTGGAAGTTGTTTATGACTATATAACATGTTTGACCCAAGAACTTGAATTGGATAAGAATTGGTGTTGTTGTATCTCAAGTTGCCGAATAGACATTGTATTTTGTGGACTAGTTTTGATGTCAATTGTGGGGCGGAATTTTACACGTCTTGTAAGGCGTGTAATCCCCTTTGTATTTGCTGATTTGATTTGAGCCTTAAATGTGGCGTTTGGGTATTTAATTCGGCCTTGAAAAAGCTGGCAATGTATGTAGAAACAAAGGACGTGCTGCCCGATTTTCCGTAGAATTTAGTGACCTTGTACTTAGAATATTCTACGAAGAGAGCTAGAGGTTAATAGACATTTTATGACCATTATAGGTTGAAGTACTACGAGTAGCGTATTCTACTTGAAGGGTGGAAAAGGCTAGCAAGGGTATAGTACTTTGGAGCATTTTGCTAATTGTCGATAATCGTCGCGAGGTATGTGAACCTCTTCCTATCTTTTCTAGCATGATTGTTGTAAACTATGTAGTACGGTAGACGTACGTGTGCTAAATGAAATTGGTTGGTTTAGAACATAAAGTGTTATAATGGCTTTATGGGAAGTTAATTATAACAACTTTATGTAGGTAAAAGAATGATTGATTGTTTTTAAAAGATAAGTGACTTGACTTATATTTGACTTGATATGATTTGTTAAGGACTTGAATTGTGTTAAAAAGTTGTGAAACCTCATTCGTGAGTAATGAGTACTTGGTTTTTTAAAAGAATAATGTTATATTGATTTCAGAAATGGGAATGAGTATCGAACAAGTCATTGTAGCGTTAATAAAGGAAAATGTAATGTCAATTAATTATATTAAAACAAGTAGAAACCTCCATCTGCATAGAAGCTAAGATAAGACAAAATTATTACATTTTATAGATCATGGCTACTTTAATAAGAAACATTACATACAAGAATTAATTTTCTTAAATTCCAAAGTAAGGAACTTGATTTCTAAAAGAAAAGGGACTTGAGGAATTGAAGAGTTTTTGGTTTAAAAGGAAGGCATGGTTTTGTCTTAAAATGGTTTAAAAAGAAGGCACGGTTTTGTCTTAAATTGGTTTAAAAAGAAAGCATGGTGTTGTCTTGGTTTATTTCAAAAGAAGGTGTGGAAATGGTTTTGGTTTACTTGAAATGATAATTACACTATTTTTGATACAATGGGTATCGTATGACTTTTGTAAAAGAAAGGGATCTTTTGAATGAATTTAAGTACGTAGTACTTAACCCGGATTGTTGGCACAAAATGGGAGTACTTGAGTTTATATAAATAGTGAATCAATTTACATGTTAATGAAAGTCTAAAAGTATGTTGAACTTGCCTATGCTAGTTGTGATAGCTTTTGTTGTGCAAGTATTGTATTTCTATACCACCGCGTCCCTCGATGGAGGGCCGGCTGACTTGTTGTGAATTTACTTGGACGCATCTGCAGCGATCAAGATTCCACGGGTATGCTTCCATTATTATTGTCACATGGGCATGTCTACACCGATGAGGGATTCCGGGGGCATGTGACCATTATTGTTATTCCATGGACTAGCTCTCCATGAGGTTTTACTGATTCGCCTTTGGTATCTGGTAGTTGGCTCTCGTACTTGCCCCGGTCGTGGCTTATTCGGCTTTGGTTCTGGTAGTTAGCCTTCGTACTTGCCCCATTCAGTTTTGTGGCGAAGTTTCGTGACTTACGGTTGTGATCTGGTGGTTAGCCTGGTTACTTTCCCCTGTCAGCTACGTGACGCAGGTGGATCTGATAGAGGCTATCGCACTTGCCACGGTCGCCTTCGCGGTTTCGTGACTTACGGCCAGGATCCGTGGTTAGCTCGTTACTTGCCCCGCCGCCTTCGTGGCGCAGGAGGATCTCGTAGAGGCTATCGCACTTGACACGGTCGCCGCGAGTCGGTTTGGACAAAGTTTCGTGACTTACGATTGTGATCCGTGGTTAGCCCGTTACTTGCCCCGCCGCCACGTGGCGCAGGAGGATCTGGTAGAGGCTATCGACTTGCCACGTGTCGCCTTCGTGATATAGTTATTTAGTATTGTTGGTACGGTAGGTTCCGTAGCCGGTTTTCGTATTTGCTCCGGCCAATGATGCAGTTGGATCCGTAGCTATGCCTTCGCATTTGCCTCAGACGGTTTTATGACACGTGGGACCCGTGTTCATGTACTCGCTCGTGTTATTATATCATAGACTACCGGCAGCTGGCGGAAGGTATTCCACGCATGATTGATGTTGTGGGCGAGACCCATAGTTATATTTGAGTGATGACTTTGAGGCATGAGTCCACGACTGACATGACTGCTTATATATTTTGGATCAGAGTTTGGTTATCATACATGTCTCCCGCTTTATATAGACTATTATGATTTCATTTACTGATTTTTACTGATTTCACATACTTGGTACTGTTGTAATCGACCTCTTCGAGGCTGCGTTCATGCCGCAGTAGAGGTACACCGCTTGTTGATCCTCGCCATAGGATCACAAGAGCCTGGGAAGCTCCGCTTCTCGAGGCTTATCTTGGGTATAGTCCGCATCGTTGTAGGTACTTACATTCGTGGTATGGCGGGCCCCGTCCCGTAGTTGTGGTTACATTCTTAGAGGTCTAGTACTGCCAATGGCGAGTTTTGTAAAGGATAACTGTTCAGGTATATATATATGCAGAAAGGTAACCGTTTTGGTTAGCCTGTTTCTTATTTTATATTGTTTCATGTTTAAGTTTTTATTTCCGCTGATTTTCTCTGATGTTGTATCACTAGGGTGCCCGGGGTAAGGCACCAGTCGCGGGCCCGAGGTCGGGTCGTGAAAAGTCTCACGGCCAGAAACAAATGATATGAGTTACATGGAGATGGCCCAGTTACTAGCTAGGCTTGTGGCGAGGCATGAGGACAGACGAGAGTCAGAAGTTCCGGTAGTACCAGTAGTTCACCCTAGATCCGATAGTTTGAGACTTCGACTTCGAGTCACCACCCGAGTTCTATGGATTGAGAACTGCGGAAGATCCTCAGGAGTTTATTCGACAGTTGCAGCGGATCATGAAAGTGATCAAGACCTTAGAGGCATTTCCTACACGCTTCTTGCCCTCGCAGATGAGGAGACCTCGGACAGATAGATTTATGATGTTGAGGCGCAAAGTGCGACGTTCGAGAATACAGATCGAGTTTGACTCATCGCTCGTTATGTCCCCGCTTTAGTGACGCATATGGAGGATAGAGTGCACCAATATATCACGAGTCTAGATAATTATCTAGTGGCGGATGTATAAGTAACTCTTCATCGGACGGGCGCTGCTCACGACAGCTTATGCGCAGCAGACTGAGGTACGTAGAGATCGACGGATTAACCAAGATCAGCAGAAGAGGGCCAAAACAGCAGGGTCCTTTGGTAACTTTCGAGATGGACCTTCTCAAAGAAGAATCGGCATGCGCTCCGCCAAGATGAGTGGTCCTCCACAGACTTCAGGACGTTCGGGGTATTTAGGAGTTGGTTAGAACTCCAGGGTTTCTGGTTCAAAGATTTACATAGTTCTAGCCAGCCAGATTCAGTTTTCCCTCAGTGTTCACTTTGTGGTAGGCGTCATCCCGGGAAATGTCGTCTTTTTACTAATGCTTGTTTTACCAGCGGCCGTCAGGGCCATGTGAGGAGAGAATGTCCTAGTAGGAGGGATACAGGTCGGATGACATAGCCTACTGTGCCGCTGCAGATTCAGTGGTTCGGAGAGGATGGGTGTTAGCGGAGAGGCCACCCCACCTCGGTGGCCGTTGTGGTAGGTGTCATTGTGGGAGTATCGTACTACTGACAAATTGTTATGCTTGCGCCAGCAGGCCATTTGCGAGAAATTGTCCGACCAGAGGTGGCGCGGATGTTACGCCTCACCTTTCGGATCGATGGTGGTTCATCACCTTCAGAGTTACGCCCAGCAGAGCAGTATTTGATTAGAGCGACAAAGGGAAAGTGAGGCAGTAGTTACAGAGATATCTTCAGCCCTTAAGAGACTTGTTTAGGTCGTTATGGTAGATACATGTGGAGTGCTATGTTCGGTTAGTATTGTGTAAGTTGTGATTAGAAAACATGGGTAGTTGAAAAGGGTAAGTTTGAGGCCATGGATTTTGTGAGCCATAGAATACAGATAACCATGGAGGCCTTAGCTGCAAGGCCGTCTTGAGTAAAGGATTGTACGTTTGATCGTTCTCGGGGTACATCGCACACGTGGAGTATATTCAGGTGATAGGGTCACGAGGGTGTTAGGCTCAAGTTTAGGTAACCATCGTACGAGTTCGTGGATGCGTTCGACCAGTAGTCGGGCCGATGAGGTCAGCCCATCTTGTCTTTCAGTTAGGACTGCTTACTCGGCGGAGGGTTATGCGATATGTTATATATCAGGAAGGTTGTAAGGCTGCACGGGGTTCTTACTTTTATTTTATGACAGGCAGTGGAGCCTAGTTTATGACTATTTCTTTTTCTTGAGGTCTTACCAGGCGGGGTTAGGAACTCAGGTGAGTCTCGGTATTGCATTCACCCTCGGGCCGACGGACAAACAACGCATTTTATCCAGACATTTGAGGATTGGTTACGGGCCGGTGTTTTAATTTCACGGGTAGCTGTGAGGATTATTTACCTCTTGTTGAGTGAGTATTATAATAGCTACCATTTCAGTATTCGGATGTCGCCTTATGAAGCCTTGTATGGGCGGAAGTGTAGGTTGCCGGTCGATTAGTTCGATGTTGGCAAGGTTCAGATAGTTGGTCCATACTTGATTCAGCAGGATGTGTGTCACGACCCGACCTCGGGCCCGCGACTGGTGCCTTACCCCGGGCACCCTAGTGATACAACATCAGAGAAAATCAGCGGAAATAAAAAACTTAAACATGAAACAAGATAAAATAAGAAACAGGCTAACCAAAACGGTTACCTTTATGCATATATATATATATACTTGAACAGTTACAATCCTTTACTAACCCTGCCCACAACAGTAATACAAACCTCTAAGAATGTAACAACAACTATGACGGGACAGGGCCCCGCCATACCCCTGAATGTACAAGTACCTACAATGACAGGGGACTATACCAAAAGATAAGCCTCCGGAGAAACAGAGCTTCCCAAACGCCGAACTGCGATCCTATGAGCGAGGATCAACAACTGGTGTACTTACTGCGGATGAACGCAGCCCAAGGAGGTCAAGACAACAGTACCAAGTATGTGAAATCAAAATATCAGAATGAAATCATAATAGTCTATATAAAGGGAGACATGTATGATAACCAAACTACGATACAACATATAAGCGATATGTCAAGTCGTGACTCACGGCCTCAAAGTCATCACTCAAATATAACAACGGGTCTCACGCCCACAACATCAATCATGCCCGTGGAATACCTTCCTCGCCGGCAGCCTATGATATAACAACACCAAAGAGTACACATGAACACCGTGTCCCACTGGTCTTAAAACCGTGACGGCAAGTACGGCGCTAACTACCGGATACCAAAGTCGATCATCAATCGACCGGCAAGTACGAAGCCAACTACCGGATACCAAAGCCGACTAACAATACTATACAACTATACCACGGTCGACCCGGGCAAATACGGCCAACTACCAGATACCAAAGCCGCCACACGTCATCGGCGGGCAAGTACCAACTACCGATACCAAAGCCGGATCACGAGACTTCACTAAACCGACCGCAAAGTCGACACGTGGCAAGCGCGATAGCTCTACGATCCTCCCTGCGCCACGTAGCTGACGGGGGCAAGTAACCAGGCTAACCACCAGATCACAACCGTAAGTCACGAGACTTCGCCACAAAACTGAACGGGGTAAGTACGAAGGCTAACTACCAGATACCAAAGCCGAATCAGCCACGACCGGGGCAAGTACGAGAGCCAAATACCAGATACCAAGGCCGAATCAGTAAAACCTCATGGAGGGCTAGTCCATGGAATAACAATAATGGTCACATGCCCCCGGAATCCCTCATCGGTGTAGACATGCCCATGTGATAATAATAATGGAAGCATACCCGTGGAATCCCCCGTCACTGTCGGTACGTCCAAGTAAGTTCACAACAAGTCAGCCGGCCCTCCATCGAGAGACGCGGTGGTATAGAAATACAATACTTGCACAACAAAAGCTATCACAATTAGCATAGGCAAGCTCAATGTTATACCCCGTATTTCCAGAGTATGTACGTAAGGACGTACGTAGAAATTTGAACTTGAGAAAGTAGCTTGGCCGAAATTTATTTGTGCACAACACCCGGTTAGAGTCGCTTTTTTAAACGTTTTCACAGCTTTCGTAGGGGAATTTCCGGCTATGTCATTTTTAATTTTTGCGGATTTTTCCGAGAGACGAAACATTTTGGACCAACAAGAGGGCGCCACTTGGCACCCTCTCATTGGTGGAGTGGGGGCGGTAAAGGTGGCCGAAAGTTGGCCTTGTTTGGTCAAGGGTTGGTAGGATATTTTTGTGTTAGATGGATAAGGTGCACTTGGCAAGATCTTGGCCCTACACTTGCTATGCACTTGGCAAGATCTTGGCCATTGGTTGGCCTTGGCTTGTGCTATAAATACCCTCTCCTTTGATGAATTCTTCATCCTTTCCACAAATCTTCTAAGTGTTAAAATCCTCCCTCTCCTCTTGTTGACTCTCGCCCAAGAGCCCTCTCCCCTTTGAAAGGCCCCCTGGCCGAGAGCCCTCTCCCCTCTCAGTGTGGCTGGGTACCCCTAGCCTAGTTGTCTCGTATAATACACCCCCCCTCTTGGTAGAAATACTCTCAAAAGTATTGTTATAATGCCCAAATTACCTTAGTCAGATACCTTGTAGTATTCTAAGGTTATACTTATCTGAAAAGCCCAGAAATACTATTATACTTCCTTCCACAAAACCGAAACCCTAAGGAAAATCTCCATGGTTTGTTGAGTAGTATGTAGTTGGTTAGAACTTCTAAGGGTAGTTTGGAGCGGGTTGGAGCGCACGGAGTCGAGCTAAACGATTGCCCAGATCGACTTTATACTCGGATAATTATGGGCTTATCGAGGTAAATATCTTGTCCCCTATTGTAATTGGAAATTACATGTTGTTAGATTATATAGTTGAAGTATGCTATATATAGTAATCGAACGTAGTTATCGGCAATGTCTTGCGACTTAAGCCCGAATAAAACTTACGGAATGTCTTGCGACTTAAGCCCGAATTTAAAGAAGAATACCGAATCAGTAATTACATAGGGTCAGACATTAAGAGACTTGTGTAGTAGTACCGTGAGTAGAATTGTACCGTTAGGTTAGATGTATAACCCCTCGGTTGGCTTGGTAGCCGCCTCGATAGAGGAGAGATTTACGCTGTCATGCGGGAAGGTCTTCTGAATTTTCAGAGAATATTCTACGATTAGACCTAAATGTTAATAAGCGCCTTGTGGCCTTATAGGTTGAAGTACTACGTGTTGCGATCTACTTGGCTTAGGAGTAGCCGACGTTTGGAAGTACTTGGAGCGTTTGCTATTAGTCGATACTCGTCGCGAGGTATGTGAACCTCTTCCTATCTCTTCTAGCATGATA
Source organism: Przewalskia tangutica (assembly GCA_029844215.1). NCBI lineage: Eukaryota > Viridiplantae > Streptophyta > Magnoliopsida > Solanales > Solanaceae > Przewalskia > Przewalskia tangutica. The sequence continues at coordinate 38,926,209 of CM056720.1, read as the reverse complement.
TGTGTGAACTATGTACGGTGAGACGACATGTGCTAAATGTATTTGATTGGTTTAAAACATAAAGTGTTATAACGGCTTTATGGGAAGCTCGTTATAAACGACTTTATGTTGGTAAGAAAATACTTGTGGTTTTTAAAAGGTGACTGATTTGAACTATAACTGGCTTGTTATGTGTAAATAGAGAACTTGAAGTAATACTTGGTTTTTTGAAAACTTAAGAGTTATACTAGCTTTATGGGAAGTTAGGTATAACGGCTTAAGAATGTTTTTTGATTTCGAAATCGAATGTGTATCGACAAACCATCGCAGTTAATAATTAAAGGAAAAATGTTTTGAATAATTAAGTATTATTAAAACCGAGAAACTTCCATCCGCATGGGCTAAGATGAGACAAAATGATATTTCCTAGATCATGGTCAGTAATAAGATTGTTATAAACAAGAATATCCTTCTCACATATAAGGCTTATGTTTCTCGATAGTTTAAAAGAGAATTATATTCTTAAATGAATAAGACTATGAACTACAAAACCTTCTAAGATAAGAAACGTGAACATTGGAAATTAGGCAAACTTGAACATTGGAAATTAGGCAAACTTGAACATTGGAAAAGAATGTTACTACTTGATATTACAAAGAGAAGTAATTGTTTTACTTTAAAAAGATAGTCACTCTATTTTTACACTACGTATTGTGTGACATTGTGAAAGTAACGATCTTTAAAGAGTTAATGTATGAAGTACTTGGGGATAAAACCCCAACTTGTGGGCATATAATAGAAAGTACCTTGTGTGTATAATCGATTTTGTTGGTTTGTGATAGCCTTGTAATACTTCCTTGTTGATTGATAAGTAAACATGCTAGGATGCTACGTGTGTTAGTATCTTGTGATGTTTGTGTAAAGGGGTTTTTCCTTTGTTGTGCTTATGTTGTTTAACGATAAGTCGTTATGTTAGTATTTTACATCACTCATCTCTTGAGATGATTCCGGTTAAGTCGCCTCCGACGCGGGTAGACTCAAAGTGGTCGATGGACCTATGATTCGAGAATACCTCACGCAGTCCTGGGGCCTATCGCGAGCTACGAGAGTTCCGTGTTAGTGTCGCCCTTTATGGGCACGCGTCCATGTGGCCACGCGATCGCGTTCGTGACGATGCCGGGAGTAGCTACCGACGCGGGAATACCTCATGCGGCCGATGAGATTGGCCTATGCGAGTCGCGGAAGTTCCAGACTAGACGCGCGACATTAGATATCGCGCAAGTGGCCGCCTTTGATCATGTGACGCCTGCAGATCTTATGATACGCTTCATGACCTTGTTGGTACTGGGTGTTAGTAGTCGGCTATGCCTTCGCACTTACCCCGCACGGTGTTATTATGGCACGTGGGACCCGTGTTCATGTGTGTTCCTTGGTGCTTTTATATCATAAACCGCAGCCGGCGAAGGTATTCCACGCATGATTGATGTTGTGGGCGTGAGACCCATTGTTAGTTTGAGTGATGACTTTGAGGCGTGAGTCCACGACTTGATATGACTGCTTGTTTATCAGGAATCGTAGTTTTGTTATCATACATGTCTCCCGCTTTATATAGACTACTATGATTCCATTTACGATTTTCGCCACATACTTGTGACTGTTAGATCGACCTCCTTCTGGCCGAGCGATAAAGAGGCGAGCCTCTACCACGAATGCACCGAACCGTGGCTCTCCGTATGGCACGTCCGCTGTGTATGGGATCACAAGCAGCCCGGTACCATTTGTTGGGTCTCCGGAGTGAGACTCGCGGTAAAGTGACAAAAGTGGTATCAGAGCAGTTAATCCTCGGAAAGTTTCTACGCATCAGATCCAAGAAGTCTTGATTATCGGTGTGTTGTGCACCACACCAATAATCGTGAGGCTATAGGATATTTAGGATTGGTTTCTATTTCTTCTCACTCGAGATCGTGCCTTAGAGTCAGGTTGTAAGTGAACCTCTAACGTATTTCTTTCCTTACCGCTATGCCTCGCGTAGGCAACCCGCCCAGAGGCAAGGCAGCCGAGGAGCCGCGAGTAGAGTTCAGAGGTGGCGAGGCACAGCCCAATCATTACCTAGGATAGTGCTTCATTCGGGAGTGCAACGCCACTAGCCCCAAAGAGTTTTAGCACGCGGCGGCAGCTCCTATCGCGCCACGATGTTTGACCTTCGCCCGCGACCGAACAGCGAGTATAGAGTATACCGATGTACCGCTAGTCTTGATGACTATCTAAGAGAGGTTGTGCAAGAGTAATTCTTCGCTAGGCTTGAGCATGGCCTCGTATGCGGGCTTATGCGCAGCAGCCGAGACGGTAGAGATCGACGGTTAACGGCGACGCAGAAGAGGCCGAGTAGCAAGGTCCTTTAGTAACTTTCGAGTCAAGTCACCTCACTGCAGATTAGATTATGCACATCCACCGATGCGAAAGGTCCTCTGCAGGTTCGGGACGCTCGAGGTACGCAGGAGTTGGTCGAGCTCGAGCTTCCGCTCACGATACACGGAAGGTTCCAAATATCCGATTCAGCTTTTTTCGGTGTTCACAGCGGCGTGCGCCATCTCGGGAATGTCGCTTTTAGTTGGTACTTGTTGTACCTATGACCGCCGTGGTCCGATGTCGAAAGAGTGTCCTTGCGGGAGGACTTAGCCTTCGTGATCGGTGGGTAGTTCGTCACCTTCCTTAGCTATGCGCCTCTACGGCGTGCTTTGATTAAAACGACTAAGGGAGCGGTAGAGATATAGATATATCTTTAACCTCTAGAGTTTTGTTTATGTGATAAGGTGAGTATACCTTAAGTGCTATGTTCGATAGCGGTGTGTTAGTTGTGATTAGAAATCATGGTGGGTTAACCGAGTAAGATTCTGGGGGATAGAGAAGGTGTGAGCCTTAGAGTTTTATACGTAGAGACCTTAGAGGTGAGGCCATCTCGAGAAAAGGTGTATTGTTTATGTTTGACCCGTATAGGAGTGCATAGTGCACGTAAGTTATGTTTGTGGGATTCGTCCCTGAGTAGTGTGGAATGAAAGAGGGTAGTTGAGCTAAGAAGACGCTAGGGTTTTCGTAACATGATTAGTGAGAGTTTTCTTCGTGGAGCTAGCGTTTGCGTTCGGGTCGGGTTGAGGCCACGCCGGGTCAACCCGCGACATGTTTGGTGGGTCAGTTTGTGGTGGTCCCGCCTTGTGGTAGGGTCACGAGGTGTTAGGCCCATTTCGATTAACCAACAGACTGAGTTCGTGGATGCATTCGACCGATGGTCGCCAACGGGTCAGCCCATCGTGTCTTTCATCAGACCGCGTTCTGCCGGTGATGTTAGGTCGAAAGGTTGAAAGGCTGCACGGTGCCTACCTTCACCTTATGTCGCAGTGAAACCCTGTTGTGGCTATTTTCGCTTTCTAAAAGTTTACGTGCAGGTTAGGAACTCAGTGAGTCTCAGACCGCATTCGCCTCGCCGGGTTGGATTTCGTGGTAGTTGTGGAGATTGTTGTCTCCTGTGGAGGGAGTGTTTAAGCTACCATTTCAGTGTTCGGATGTCACCTTTTGAAGCCTTGTAGGGGCGGATGTGTGAGTCGCCGGTCGATTGGTTCGATGTTGGCAGGATTCAGATAGTTGGTTCAGGCTTGTTCCAGCAGACTGTGGATAGAGTAAAGCTTGTCTAGAAGAGGTTCTGGCAGCTCAGAGAAATCGTGCGGATAATCGGCGACGACGCTTAGAGTTCAGGTTGACGGTCGGTCTTCTTGAAAGTACCACCCCGGGTTGGGTGTGACGAGTTTTGGAATACAGAGGAAACTTAGCCCGAGTTACTTTGGGCCTTTGAGTTCATGTGAAGAATAGGCCAGGTTGCCTATATGTTAGCATTTGCCGTCCGACTTAGGAGGCAGTGCGTCCAGTCTTTCGTGTTATGTTCGAGAAGGAAATCGGAGATCCATCCAGAGTATTCCCAGCTAATGATGACCAAGTTGAAGATGATAACCCCGAGTTTTGGAGACTGAAGCAGTATCAGAAATGTGGTAAGAGTTCGAGTGTACGACAGCCTCAGGGATCGCATGTAGTCCGGTACCAATTGTTGGGTCGCCGGAGTGACACTAGAACCTCGCGGCAAAGTGACAAAAGTGGTATCGGGAAGAAGCGAGCATGTATGGCGAGCATAGATGTGATCATTTCTTTTGTAAGGAGAAGGTGCGAAGGAAGTATATTTTAGACCCCGGAGAGAGGTGTTTGTGGTGATGTTAGAGGTGATTCCTCGTGGACTTGGATGTAAGTATTTCGCAGATTGTTTCGTGGCTATGGCGTGATTGTTTCGTAAGTATGGTAGTGAAGACTATACTGGCGCACGTTTGTTTTGAGACTTAGAAGGAACATTCGGGACGAATGTTTCTAAGGAGGGGAGAATGTTATACCCCGTATTTCCAGAGTATGTACGTAAGGACGTACGTAGAAATTTGAACTTGAGAAAGTAGCTTGGCCGAAATTTATTTGTGCACAACACCCGGTTAGAGTCGTTTTTCGACGAAACGTTTTCACAGCTTTCGTAGGGGAATTTCCGGCTATGTCATTTTTAATTTTTGCGGATTTTTCCGAGAGACGAAACATTTTGGACCAACAAGAGGGCGCCACTTGGCACCCTCTCATTGGTGGAGTGGGGGCGGTAAAGGTGGCCGAAAGTTGGCCTTGTTTGGTCAAGGGTTGGTAGGATATTTTTGTGTTAGATGGATAAGGTGCACTTGGCAAGATCTTGGCCCTACACTTGCTATGCACTTGGCAAGATCTTGGCCATTGGTTGGCCTTGGCTTGTGCTATAAATACCCCTCTCCCTTTGATGAATTCTTCATCCTTTCCACAAATCTTCTAAGTGTTAAAATCCCTCCCTCTCCCCTCTTGTTGACTCTCGTCCAAGAGCCCCTCTCCCCTTTGAAAGGCCCTCGCCGAGAGCCCTCTCCCTCCTTGTAGTGGCCTGGGTACCCCCGCCTAGTTGTCTCGTATAATACACCCCCCTCTTGGTAGAAATACTCTCAAAAGTATTGTTATAATGCCCAAATTACCTTAGCCGTATACCTTGTAGTATTCTAAGGTTATACGAAAAGCCCAGAAATACTATTATACTTCCCTTCCGTCACAAAAACCGAAACCCTAAGGAAAATCTCCAAGGTTTGTTGGAGTAGTATGTAGAAGTTGGTTAGAACTTCTAAGGGTAGTTTGGAGCGGGTTGGAGCGCACGGAGTTGGAGCTAAACGATTGCCCAGGATCGACTTTATACTCGGATAATTATGGGCTTATCGAGGTAAATATCTTGTCCCCCTATTGTAATTGGAAATTACATGTTGTTAGATTATATAGTTGAAGTATGCTATATATAGTACTGAACGTAGTTATCGGCAATGTCTTGCGACTTAAGCCTGAATAAAACTTACGGCAATGTCTTGCGACTTAAGCCTGAATTTAAAGAAGAATCTGAATCAGTAATTACATGGGTCAGACATGAGACTTGTGTAGTAGTACCGTGAGTAGAATTGTACCAGTTAGGTTAGATGTATAACCCCTCGGTTGGCTTGCAGCCTCGATAGAGAGAGATTTACGCTGCCATGGGTGGAGGCTTCACAATTTTCTCAGAGAATATTCTACGATTAGACCTAAATGTTAATAAGCGCCTTGTGGCCTTATAGGTTGAAGTACTACGTGTGGCGCGATCTACTTGGCTTAAGGAGTAGCCGACGTTTGGAAGTACTTGGAGCGTTTTGCTATTAGTCGATACTGCCGCGAGGTATGTGAACCTCTTCCTATCTCTTCTAGCATGATATGTGTGAACTATGTAGTACGGTGACGTACGTGCTAAATGTATTTGATTGGTTTAAAACATAAAGTGTTATAACGGCTTTATGGGAAGTCGGTTATAAACAGCTTTATGTTGGTAAGAAAATACTTGTGGTTTTTAAAAGGTAACTGATTTGAACTATAACTGGCTTGTTATGTGTTAATAGAGAACTTGAAGTAATACTTGGTTTTTTGAAAACTTAAGAGTTATACTAGCTTTATGGGAAGTTAGGTATAACGGCTTAAGAATGTTTTACTGATTTCGGAAATCAGAATGTGTATCGACAAACCACTGCAGCGTTAATAAAAGGAAAAATGTTTTGAATAATTAAGTATTATTAAAACCAGTAGAAACTTCCATCTGCATAGAAGCTAAGATGAGACAAAATGATATTTCCTAGATCATGGCTGCTGTAATAAGATTGTTATAAACAAGAATATCCTTCTCACATATAAGGCTTATGTTTCTCAGATAGTTTAAAAGAGAATTATATTCTTAAATGAATAAGACTATGAACTACAAAACCTTCTAAGATAAGAAACGTGAACATTGGAAATTAGGCAAACTTGAACATTGGAAATTAGGCAAACTTGAACATTGGAAAAGAATGTTACTACTTGATATTACAAAGAGAAGTAATTGATTTACTTTAAAAAGATAGTCACTCTATTTTTACACTACGGGTATTGTGTGACATTGTGAAAGTAACGTATCTTTTAAAGAGTTAATGTATGAAGTACTTTGGGGATAAAACCCCGAACTTGTGGGCATATAATAGAAAGTACCTTGTGTGTATAACTGGATTTTGTTGGTTTGTGATAGCCTTGTAATACTTCCTTGTTGATTGATAAGTAAACATGCTAGGATGCTACGTGTGTTAGTATCTTGTGATGTTTGTGTAAAGGGGGTTTTTCCTTTGTTGTGCTTATGTTGTTTATCGATAAGCTGTTATGTTAGTATTTTACATCACTCATCTCTTGAGATGATTCCGGTTGCCGCCTCCGACGCGGGTAGACTCAGTGGTCGATGGACCTATGATTCGAGAATACCTCATGCAGTCCTGTGGGCCTATCGCGAGCTACGAGAGTTCCGGTTAGTGTCGCCTTTACGGGCACGCGGTCCATGTGGCCACGCGGATCGCGAAGTCGTGACGATGCCGGAGTAGCTACCCGACGCGGGAATACCTCATGCGGGCCGATGAGATTGGCCTATGCGGAGTCGCGGAAGTTCTAGGACTAGACGCGCACATTAGATCTCGCGCAAGTGGCCGCTTTGATCATGTGACGGTCTGCAGATCTTATGATCTGATTCATGACCTTGTTGGTATGCTGGTGTTAGTAGTCGGCTATGCCTTCGCATTTACCGTGCGGTGTTATTATGGCACAGTGGGACCCGTGTTCATGTGTGTTCCTTGGTGCTTTTATATCATAAATCGCCGCGGTGAGGAAGGTATTCCACGCATGATTGATGTTGTGGGCGTGAGACCCATTGTTAGGTTTGAGTGATGACTTTGAGGGCGTGAGTCCCTGACTTGATATGACTGCTTGTTTATTGTGAACTGTAGTTTTGTTATCATACATGTCTCATGCTTTATATAGACTACTATGATTCCATTTACAGTATTTTCGGGCCACATACTGCACTGTTATCGACCTCCTTGAGGCCGTTCACGCCGCAGTCGAGGTACACCGCCGTTGATCCTAGCTCGTGGTCACAGCGTTGGGAAGCTCCGTTTCTCCGGAGGCTTATCAGTGGTATAGTCCCCTGTCGTAGTAAGTGTTTACATTCAGGGGTTTGGCGGGGCCCTGTCCCGCCATGGTTGTCATATCATTCGTAGAGGTCTGTAGTACTGTTGTGGGCAGGGTTTGTAAAAAGGATTAAACTGTTCATGTTGACAAAGTTGTCATTTATATATATGCCGAAAGGCAAGGTTTTCTCAGATTACTGTTTCGTACTTCATTGGTTTCATGTATGTGTCTTATGTTCCGCTGATTACTCTGATGATGTATCACTAGGGTGCCCGGGGTAAGGCACCAGTCACGGGCCCGGGTTCGGGTCGTGACACTCAACATACTTTTAGACTTTCATTAACATGTAAATTGATTCACCATTTAAAAACTCAAGTACTCCCATTTTATGCCAACAATCCGGGTTTTAACCCTAAAGTACTACGTACATAAATTCTTTCAAAAAGATCCATTTCTTTTACAAAGGTCACACGATACCCGTAGTATCAAAATAGAGTAACTATATTTTTAAGTAAACCAAAACAATTTCCATACTTTCTTTTTAAACCAAATCATTTCTCCCTTTACAGTCAAGTTACCATTTTAAATCCAATAATAAAACCATCATTTTGTTTTCATAAAGTCGTTATAACTAACTTCCCATAAAGCTATTATAACACTTTATGTTTTAAACCAATTTAAGACAAAACCATGCCTTTCTTTTAAACCAAAACACTTCAAATTCTCAAGTCTCTTTTCTTTTAGAAATCAAGTTCCTTACTATGGAATTTAAGAAAAATCAATACTTGTTATTAATGATTTTATTAAAGCAGACATGATCTAGGAAATGTAATACAATTTTGTCTTATCTTAGCTTCTATGCAGATGGAGGTTTCTACTTGTTTTAATAATAATTAATTAGTCAATACATTTTCCTTTATTAACGCTGCAGTGGTTTGTTCGATACTTATTCTCATTTCCGAAATCAATATAACTTATTCCTTTTCCTTTTCTTTAGACAAAGTACTCATTTCTCACGAATGAGGTTTCACCACTTTTTAACACAATTAAAGTTCTTCACATTTCATATCAAGTCAAATATAAGTCAAGTCTCTTATCTTTTAAAAACAACAAACCATTCTTTTACCTACATAAAGTCGTTATAACTAACTTCCCATAAAGCTATTATAAAACTTTATGTTTTAAACCAACCAAAATTCGTTTAGCACACGTGACGCTCACCGTACTACATAGTTTACAACAATCATGCTAGAAAAGATAGGAAGAGGTTCACATACCTCGCGACGATTATCGACAATTAGCAAAACGCTCCAAAGTACTATAACCCTGCTAGCCTTTTCCACCCTTCAAGTAGAATACGCTACTCGTAGTACTTCAACCTATAAAGGCCACAAAACGTCTATCAACTTCTCGATCTCTTCGTAGAACATTTCAAAGTACAAGGTTCCTTATTCTACGAAAAATTCGGCAGCACCTCCCCCCCTGAAACCACATAAATCACCTCATCTATCAAGGCCCGCTACCAAGCCAGCAACTCCAAGGGGGTTACACGTCTAACCGGACGTGTACAACACTGCCCCACAATAATACTACAAGTCTACTGTAAATACAGTCCAATGTAAATACAGTTCAATTCTTTATAATCATCCTTCCAATATATCTTATACTCAATTTTAAACTACTACAATATGAAATATCCAATTACAATAAGGGGATAAAGATCATTACCTCGATAAGCCCATAATTATCCAAGATTTATAAGTCGATCCTGAGCAACGCTTAGCTCCAAATCCTTACGTTCCAACACGCTCCAAGCAACCCTTAGAAGCTCCTAACCAACTCCTCTTCAAGATCCAACTCCAAAAAGTGGAGAACACTTAGGCTCAACTATGGCAAGTTTCGGCCAAGGTGTATATCTAAGGCTAGGGGTGTGAAATATTTTCCAACTCTTGGTTTACAATATTCCTAACACCCTAAGGAAGAACACTTAAAAGTTTAAGAATTTTTGGACAACTTTTGGTCAAGGGGGAGGCTCAAAACCGAGAGCTCAACAACAAGGGAGGGAGTATTTTTGCCTTGGAAATTATCTCAAGAATGGATGAAGAAGTCTTGCAAGCTTAAGGGTCTATTTATAGAGAAATCAATGGCCAAGATCAAGGCAAGTGTGTGGTGAGATCTTGGGACATGTGTGTATGGATTTAACCAACCAAATGTCTACCACAAAAAAGGGACAAGTGGCTTGCCACTTGTCCACCACAAAAAACGTCCAAGTGGCCCCTAATTTCGGCCATAGGGCCACATGGGGGTGCCATGTGTCGCCCTCCTACTCGTCCAAAATATTTCATCTCCCGAAAATATCCGTAAAATCCAAAATCTCCAAAATAAAGTGGGCCCCACAAAACCGTATATTTTCCCCGTGGGCCCATGTTACCAAATCCGGAAATAAAATTCCATAATTATATAATAATACAAGAAGTCCAAATACCAAATCTGGGAATCCAATTCCCATTATCGAACCTTTTTCCTTCACAAAATCCGGAAACTTTTCCGTCGAAAAATCACATCTTTCTTCCTTTCCAAAATTACCGTCGTATTCTCATACGTACGTCCTCACATACATACCCTGGAACTACGGGGTGTAACAGTCTTCCCCCCTTAGAAACATTCGTCCCGAATGTTCCTTCTAAGTCTCCAAACGTACATGCGCCGGTATAGCCTTCACTACTATACTTACGAAACCAATTATGCCACCAATGGCCATAATATAACACATACGCGAAAAACTCAAATCCAAGCCAACGAGGAATCACCTCTAAGATGTAAAACAACACTAACTCCCATTCCTGGCCCAAAGGATACGCTCTTCGCACCTTCACTTCACAAAAATGATCACTTTCATCCCCTTAACACATGTTCACTTCTTTCCTTACTCGTCGTACCCTTCTCGTACACCCAAACTCTTTCTAGTACACGTACCATACTCCAGTCATCGCTTCAGTTTCCAAAACCTTGGAGTCACTACCTCCAAACTTGGTCATCTTACTAGCCTCAAATTCCTTTAGGGTCATTCCCGGCCTTCACGATCTGATTCTGGTCGAACACATCCACGAACTCATACGATGGTTACCTAAACTTGGGCCTAGCACCCTTGTGACCCTACCACATGGCGGGACCACCTCAAACTGACCCCACCTCATTCCGTGCTACGGGTTGACCCGCAATATGGCCTCAACCCGACCCACAGTCGCGCCAAACTCTCTCGTTCCCCGATCCGGAACAATCTTACTAATTCACGTCATGAAAGCTATCACTTCCATCTCACACTACCCATGGAATTATCTCACAATATATTTCACGCATACCAAGTACTTCGACAAAGACCAACCGTAAAATCACCCACTCAAGACGGCCTTGCATCCAAGGTCCTAACTGTTATAAATTCTAAGTCTCACAATTGTCTCGTCCCCAGACTTACCCTTTTCAACTACCCATGTTTTCTAATTCACACTTAACACAATGCTTTCCGTACATAGCACTTAACATGTATCCACCATAACAACATAAACCAGTCTCTTAAGGGCTGAAGATATCTCTGTAACTACTACATCACTTTCCCTTTGTCGCTCTAATCATAATCACTCGCAGGCGCCTAGCTATATAAGCGATGAACCACCACCGATCTCGGCGTCGAGTCTCTACAATCGTATACTGGTCGGACAAACTCTCACCAGATGGCCCTGTTGGCCGCAAGTATACAAGCTGTCGAAGCAGTACGATACTCCCCATAATGGAGTTTATTACAACGACCACAACGAGGTAGGGGTGACCTCATCTGACTAACACCCCCTTCTCCCGAACAATCAACCCGCAATCGACCGGTGGGTGAGTCATCCTCTTGTATCCCTCATACTTGGACATCCTCCCATCACATGGCCCTGACGGCCGCAAGTATAACAATCTCCCAAACTAGCACGACACCCTGAAGATCATCCTCAGCTCTCTATCCATAGAACTCTGGCGAACTGCAACTCAAGAAATCCCGAAGTCTCAGACTATCGGTTCTGTGGTGAATCATCGTACCGCTGGAACCACCGGCTCCGTCCGTCCTCATTCCGACCACCACCTAGCTAGTAATTGGGCCATCTCTTGAACTCATATCCTCGCTCCCGGTCGTGAACCGAGGCTCGGTATCGTGGCCTCGTGAGAAAGCGATGCCGCCAGAAACTCACTGGGGCTAGCGGCGTCAAAAACTCATCGTCGAAGTACTATCTCGTGTAATGACCGTGCTCGTGCCTCGTAACCTCTCTGTTCTACTCGTAGCTCTCTCACGCCTTGCCCATCTGGGCCCCGTTACTCAAGTAGAGGCGTAACGGGTACATAAGAATACGCCAGAGTGAGTCCAACTTATTACACAGCTCTAAGGCACGATCTCGAGTGAGAAGAATGGAAACCAATCCTAAATATCTCAGAGCCTCCGATTATAGGTGTGGTGCACAACACGCCGATAATCAAGACTCTACTAGATACGGTGCGTAGACACTTTCCGAGGATTAATCGCTTTGATACCACTTTTGTCACGACCGATCTCGGCCCGCGATCGTGCCTTATCCCTGCACCCTAGTGATACAACATCGAGAAAATCAGGAAATAAAAACTTAAACATGAAACAAGATAAAATAAGAAACAAAGCAACCAAAACGGTTACCTTTCTGCGTATATATATATACTGAGCAAGCATAACTTTACTAACCCCGCCACAACAAGATTTCATGCACCTTTAAGAATGTAACAACAACTATAACGACAGGCCACGCCATACCCACGAATGTACAAGTACCTACAATGACAGGACTATACTAAAAGATAAGCCTCCGAGAAACGAGCTTCCCAAACATCGAATCGCGATCCTATGAGAGGATCAACAATCGTGTACTTACTGCGGCTTGAACGCACCCAAGGAGGTCGAGACAACAGTACAGTATGTGAAATCAAAATATCGTAAATGAAATCATAATAGTCTATATAAAGCGGGAGACATGTATGATAACCAAACTACGATTACAACATATAAGCGATATGTCAAGTCAGGGACTCACGCCCTCAAAGTCATCACTCAAATATAACAATGGGTCTCACGCCCACAACATCAATCATGCCCGTGGAATACCTTCCTCACTGCCGGTAGTCTATGATATAACAACACCAAAGAGTACACATGAACACCAGGTCCCACCTATGTCTTAAAACCGTACGAGGCAAGTACGAAGGCTAACTACCAGATACCAAAGCCGCATCATCAACTGACCGGGGCAAGTACGAAAGCCAACTACAAGATACCAAAGCCGTACTAACAATACTATACAACTATACCACGAAGCTGACCCGGGGCAAGTACGAAGTCCAACTACCAGATACCAAAGCCGCGTCACGTCGCTAAAGGGGGCAAGTACGAAGACCAACTACCAGATACCAAAGCCGGATCACGAGATTTCGTCACTAAACTGACTCGCGAAGCTGACACGTGGCAAGTGCGATAGCCTCTACCAGATCCTCCCTGTGCCACATAGCTGACGGGGGCAAGTAACCAGGCTAACCACCAGATCACAACCGTAAGTCACGATACTTCGCCGCGAAGCTGACACGTGGCAAGTGCGATAGCCTCTACCAGATCCACCTGCGTCACGTAGCTGACGGGGGCAAGTAACTAGGCTAACCACCAGATCACAACCGTAAGCCACGAGACTTCGCCACAAAACTGAACGGGGTAAGTACGAAGGCTAACTACCAGATACCAAAGCCCAATCAGCCACGACCGGGGCAAGTACGAGAGCCAACTACCAGATACCAAGGCCGATCAAGAAACCTCGCGAGGGCTAGTCCATGGAATAACAATAATGGTCACATGCCCCCGGAATCCCTCATCGGTGTAGACATGCCCATGTGATAATAATAATGGAAGCATACCCGTGGAATCCCCCGTCACTGTCGGTACGTCCAAGTAAGTTTACAACAAGTCAGTCGGCCCTCCATCGAGAGACGCGGTGGTATAGAAATACAATACTTGCACAACAAAAGCTATCACAATTAGCATAGGCAAGCTCAACATACTTTTAGACTTTCATTAACATGTAAATTGATTCACCATTTTAAAACTCAAGTACTCCCATTTTATGCCAACAATCCGGGTTTTAACACTAAAGTACTACGTACATAAATTCTTTCAAAAAGATCCATTTCTTTTACAAAGGTCACACGATACCCGTAGTATCAAAATAGAGTAACTATCTTTTTAAGTAAACCAAAACAATTTCCATACTTTTTTTTTAAACCAAATCATTTCTCCCTTTAAAGTCAAGTTACCATTTTAAATCCAATAATAAAACCATCATTTTGTTTTCATAAAGTCGTTATAACTAACTTTCCATAAAGCTATTATAACACTTTATGTTTTAAACCAATTTAAGACAAAACCATGCCTTTCTTTTAAACCAAAACACTTCAAATTCTCAAGTCTCTTTTCTTTTAGAAATCAAGTTCCTTACTGTGGAATTTAAGAAAAATCAATACTTGTTATTAATGATTTTATTAAAGCAGCCATGATCTAGGAAATATAATACAATTTTGTCTTATCTTAGCTTCTATGCAGATGTAGGTTTCTACTTGTTTTAATAATAATTAATTAGTCAATACATTTTCCTTTATTAACGCTGCAGTAGTTTGTTCGATACTTATTCTCATTTCCGAAATCAATATAACTTATTCCTTTTCCTTTTCTTTAGACAAAGTACTCATTTCTCACGAATGAGGTTTCACCACTTTTTAACACAATTAAAGTTCTTCACATTTCATATCAAGTCAAATATAAGTCAAGTCTCTTATCTTTTAAAAACAACAAACCATTCTTTTACCTACATAATGTCGTTATAACTAACTTCCCATAAAGCTATTATAACACTTTATGTTTTAAACCAACCAAAATTCGTTTAGGACACGTACGTCTACCGTACTACATAGTTTACAACAATCATGCTAGAAAAGATAGGAAGAGGTTCACATACCTCGCGACGATTATCGACAATTAGCAAAACGCTCCAAAGTACTATAACCCTGCTAGACTTTTCCACCCTTCAAGTAGAATACGCTACTCGTAGTACTTCAACCTATAAAGGCCACAAAACGTCTATCAACTTCTAGATCTCTTCGTAGAACATTTCAAAGTACAAGGTTCCTTATTCTACGGAAAATTTGGCAGCACGTCCCTCCCCCCCCCCCCCGAAACCACATAAATTATCTCCTCTATCAAGGCCCGCTACCAAGCCAGCAACTCCAAGGGGGTTACACGTCTAACCGGACGTGTACAACACTGCCCCACAATAATACTACAAGTCTACTGTAAATACAGTCCAATGTAAATACAGTTCAATTCTTTATAATCATCCTTCCAATATATCTTATACTCAATTCTAAACTACTACAATATGAAATATCCAATTACAATAGGGGGATAAAGATCATTACCTCGATAAGCCCATAATTATCCAAGATTTATAAGCCGATCCTGAGCAACGCTTAGCTCCAAATAATTACGTTCCAACCCGCTCCAAGCAACCCTTAGAAGCTCCTAACCAACTCCTCTTCAAGATCCAACTCCAAAAAGTGAAGAACACTTAGGCTCAACTATGGCAAGTTTCGGCCAAGGTGTATATCTAAGGCTAGGGGTGTGAAATCTTTTCTAACTCTTGGTTTACAATCTTCCTAACACCCTAAGGAAGAACACTTAAAAGTTTAAGAATTTTTGGACAACTTTTGGTCAAGGGGGAGGCTCAAAACCGAGAGCTCAACAACAAGGGAGGGAGTATTTTTGCCTTGGAAATTATCTCAAGAATGGATGAAGAAGTCTTGCAAGCTTAAGGGTCTATTTATAGAGAAATCAATGGCCAAGATCAAGGCAATTGTGTGGTGAGATCTTGGGACATGTGTGTATGGATTTAACCAACCAAATGTCTACCACAAAAAAGGGACAAGTGGCTTGCCACTTGTCCACCACAAAAAACGTCCAAGTGGCCCCTAATTTCGGCCATAGGGCCACATGGGGGTGCCATTTGTCGCCCTCCTACTCGTCCAAAATATTTCATCTCCCGAAAATATCCGTAAAATCCAAAATCTCCAAAACAAAGTGGGCCCCACAAAACCGTAAATTTTCCCCGTGGGCCCCACGTGACCTAATCCGGAAATAAAATTCCATAATTATATAATAATCCAAGAAGTCCAAATACCAAATCTGGGAATCCAATTCCCATTATCGAACCTTTTTCCTGCACAAAATCCGGAAACTTTTCCGTCGAAAAATCACATCTTTCTTCCTTTCCAAAATTACCGTTGTATTCTCGTACGTACGTCCTCACATACATACCCTGGAACTACGGGGTGTAACAATGTGGATAAGGAGAAGCTTATCTAGAAGTGGTTATTAGCAGCTCAGAGTCAACAGAAGTCTTGCGGATAATCGGCGTCGACACTTGGAGTTCGGGTTGATGGTGGGTCTTCTTGAAGGTACCACCCCGGAAGGGTGTGACGAGATTTGGAAAGCAGGGGAAACTTAGCCGAGGTACTGTGTGCCTTTTCAGATCATTTGTGGAATAGGCCAGGTTGCCTATAAGTTAGCACTGCCGTCCGACTTAGGAGGCAGTACGTCCGGTCTTCCATGTTGCTATGTTTCGGAATAGTATCGTAGATCCATCCAGAGTGTTCCCAGTTAATGATGACCAAGTTGGAGATAGTAACCCCGAGATTTTGGAAACTGAAGCAATGACAGAAATGTGGTACGTATATTAGGAAGAGTTCGAGTGTATGAGGATGTTATACCCCGTATTCTCAGGGTATGTATGCGAGGACGTACGTACGAGAGCGACAGAAAAAAATTTGAAAGGAAGAAAGAGGTGATTCTTCCACGGAAAAAGTTTCCGGTTTTTGTAAGGAAAAATGTTCGTTGAAGGGAATTGGGTTCCCAGATTTGGAATTTGGGCTTCTTAGATTATATTAGAATTATGGAATTTTATTTTCGGAAATGGTCACGTGGGCCCACTGAGAAATTTACGGTTTTGTGGGGCCCACTTTGTTTTCGAGATTTTGGCCATTGTGGATATTTTTCGGAAGACGTTTTATGAGGGCCATTTGGAGGGTGACACGTGTCACCCCCGCCTAGGTGGCTTGGCCGAATGACATTTGTGCACAACACCCGGTTAGAGTCGTTTTTTGACGAAACGTTTTACATGACTTGCGAGGGGAAAATTCCGGCTATGTCTTTTCTTATTTTTGCGGATTTTTCCGAGAGACGAAACATTTTGGACCAACGGGAGGGTGACATGTGTCACCCTCACATTGGAAGCAAGTGGGGTGCTTTGGACGATTTGGGCGTCCAAGAGGGACGTTTGGCCTTGCACAATTGGTTCCTTGTTTTGGCCTTGTTTTGTGCCTTGTTTTGTGGCTTGTTTGGTGCAATGTTTTGTGGAGTAGGGTTAGGGTGTACTTGGCTTGATCAAGGCCATACACTTGCCTTGCACATGGCTTGATCTTGGCCATGGTTGGCCTTTGGCTTTCCTATAAATACCCTCTCTTGAAGACTTCATTCATCCAAAATCTTCCAAGTCTTGAAACCCTCCTCCTCTTGTTGACTCTCTTCCAAGAGCCCCTCTCTTAAAATTGGCCTTGGCCAAACCCTCCTCTTCCCTTTGAGGTGGCCGAGAGGTACTACCCTCCTCATGGTGCTAGCTGGGTACCCCCTAGCCTAGTTGTTTCGTATAAATACGCCTCTTGGTAGAAATACTCCTAGTATTGTTAATATGCCCAAAATACCTTACCCTTTACATTGTTGTATTCCAAAATGTACCTCTTTACGTAGAGCCCGTTAATACTACCTTTTGTCCTTTTATTCTCAAACCGAAACCCTAAAGAAATCTTCATAGTTGGTTGAAGTATTTGAGTAGAAGTTAGTTAGAACTTCTAAGGGTTGTTTGGAGCGGATTGGAGCGCACTGAGGTGAGCTAAACCTTGCTCAGATCGACATTATAACTTGGATAATTTTGGGCTTGTCGAGGTAAATATTCTTGTCCCTTATTGTAATTGGAGATTACATGTGGTAGGAATATATAGTTGAGGTATACTATATATAGAATCAACATTATTGTGCGCAATGTCTTTTGACTTAAGCCTGAATTTAAAGAAGAGAATCGAATCAGTAATTACATAGGGTATCAGACATGAGACTTGTGTAGCATTGTTGTGTAGTAGAATGGTACACGTCGGTTAGACGTGTAAACCCCTGGTTGGCTTGGTAGGCCTCGATAGAGGAGAGATTTACGCTGTGGGGTGAGGTCAATTTTCAGAGAAAGATGGGAACTTGTGTTTAAGAGTTAATAGACGTTTGTGGCCTTTATAGGTGAAAGTACTAAGAGTAGCGTATTCTACTCGAGGAGTGGAAAGGGCTAGCAAGGTTGTAGTACTTGGAGCTTTTTGCTTATTGTCGATAATCGTCGCGAGGTATGTGAACCTCTTCCTATCTCTTCTAGCATGATATGTGGGAACTATGTAGTACGGTAGACGTACATGTGTTAATTGTATTTGATTGTTGTAAAACATAAAGGGTTATAACGGCTTTATGGGAAGTTGGTTATAACAGCTTTATGTAGGTAAGAAAATGGGTTGTGGCTTTTAAAAGATAACTGATTTGATTTATAACTGGCTTGGACGTTATAATAAAACTTGAAGTATTTCAAAAGATTTATGAATCGTTTTGAAAGAAGTGTAGTACTGTGTTTTGAAAACTTAAGAGTTATGCTAGCTTTATGGGAAGTTAGGTATAACGGCTTAAGAATGTTTTACTGATTTCGGAAATCAGAATGTGTATCGACAAACCACTGCAGCGATATAAAAGGAAAATGTACTGACTAATGAATGGTATTATTAAAACCAGTAGAAACCTCCATCTGCATAGAAACTAAGATAAGACAAAATGATATTACATTTTCTAGATCATGGCTGCTGTAATAAGAATGTTGTAAACAAGAATAACCTACTCTCACGTGAGACATATATTACTCAATTGTTCTAAAACGGAATCAAGTGATTAAGTTTGGGAACTATGAAACCATTTGAAAATGAGAAGCTTGAGTAATTGAAACTAGGCAACCGGAACTTAGGAAAGAATGTTGTTACTTGATTTTGAAAAGGAATGTGGGTTGGTCATTCTAATACTACGTATCGGGTGACTTTATAAAAGTAATGGATCTCTTTTAAAAGAACTTAACGTATGTAGTACTTTGGGGTTAAAAACCGGACTTTGGCATAAAATGAAAGTACTTTGAGTTGTGTGAAACTTGCTATGTTTGTTGTTGTGAAACTTGCCTATGCTTGTTGTTGTGAAACTTGCCTATGCTTGTTGTTGTGAAACTTGCCTATGCTTGTTGTTGTGAAACTTGCCTATGCTTGTGATGATAGCCTTTGTTGTGCAAGTGTGGTATTTCGTGTTACCGCTCTCGATAGAGGCCTCGACTTGTTGAGAACTTACTTGGACGTCTTTGGTGATGGAGAATTCCACGGGTATGTTTCCATTTTGATTATCGCTTGTTGTTGATGTCACATGGACATGTCTACACCGACGCAGATTCCGGGCACGCGCCACGCGCCGTTGATTACCCGATATATGGTTATTACCGCAACATGGGCGTGTCTACACCGTCGCAGATTCCGGCATGTGGCTACGGCGTGGTTGACCACCCAAAGATATTGTTATAGAGGTTACATGGGCATCTCTACACCGATGCAGTATTCCGTGGGCATGTGGCGATGCGTCCTAGTTATTATTTTTTCATCATGGACATGTCTACACCGTCACGATTCCGGCACGCGCCATGATGCGAACATGATGGATGTTGTGGCGTGAGACCCATAGTTATATTTGAGTGGTGGCTTTGAGGCGTGAGTCCCCGACTGATCGCTTTTATGTTGCGTCTTGTATTTTGGTTATCATACATGTCTCCTGCTTTTTAGGCTATTATGATTTCATTTACAGTATTTGACAGTTTCACATACTTGGTACCTGTTGTACTGACCTCCTTCGGGGGGCTGCGTTCATGCCGCAGGTAGAGGTACATCGGTCGTGGATCCCCGCTCTTAGGATCTCATTTCAAGTGTTGAAGCTCGCCTTCCTTGGAGGCTTATCTTTGGTATGTTTCCCTGAGTTGTAGGTTCTTGTACATTCAGGGGTATGGCGGGGCCCTGTCCCGTCATAGTTGTTGTAAATCTTAGAGGTGCAGAGTAATCGTTGTAAGCGTGGTTTGTAAAAGGATAAGCTGTCGGTTTTTATGTATATACCAAGGCAATCGTTTTGGTTGGCCTGTTTATTTATTATATCTCTTGTTTCATGACTCGTGTTTTATTTTCCGCTGGTTTTCTCTGATGTTGTATCACTAGGGTGCCCGGGGTAAGGCACCAGTAACGGGCCCGGGTTTCGGGGCGTTACAGAGGAGGGTACGACGAGTAAGAAAAGAGGCGAAGAGGTGCAAAGAAGATGGAAGTGTCCTTTTTATAAAGTAAAAGTGTGAAGAAAGTATCCTTCGGACCATGGGTGGAGCTATAGTATAGTTATACGCTTTAGAGATTATTCTTCGTTGGCTTGGATGTGAATTTTTGCGCGTATGTTGTATTATGGCCATGTGTGGCATAATTGGTTTCATAAGTATAGTAGGGAAGACTATACCGGCAGGTATGTTTGGAGACTTAGAAGGAACATTCGGGACAAATTTTTCTAAGGGGGGAAGAATGTTACACCCCTTAGTTCCAGAGTATGTATACGAGGACGTACGTACGAGAATACGACATTAAAATTGGAAAGGAAGAAAGATGTGATTTTTCGACGGAAAAGTTTTCGGATTTTGTGAAGGAAAAAGGTTCGTTAATGGGAATTGGATTCCCAGATTTGGTATTCAGACTTTTTGGAATATTTGAGAATTATGGAATTTTATTTCCGGAATTGGTCACGTGGGGCCCACGGGGAAAATTTACGGTTTTGTGGGGCCCACTTTATTTTCGGATTTTTGGCATTACGGATATTTTAAACCTAGTGGCTTACACTTTTAAAACAACGCCAAGTATACTTTTAAAACCCAAGTAACTAACTCTTTTAAGATCAAGGTACTCCTACCTTTTAAAACCAAGCCACTTATATGTTTCTCATCAAGAAAAGTTCGATATTTGAAAATAAGTTACTTATACTTTTAAACTCAAGTTACTTCTCTTTTCCCAAAATCAAGTACCATTTTAAATCCAATAATAAAACCATTCTTTTGTTTCCATAAAGTCGTTATAACTAACTTATCATAAAGCTATTATAACACTTTATGTTTTAAACCAATTTAAGACAAATCCATGCCTTTCTTTTAAACCAAAATAAGGTGGGCCCTTCAAAACCGTAAATTTCTCCCGTGGGCCCCACGTGACCAATTCCGGAAATAAAATTCCATAATTCTCTAATATTCCAAAAAGTCCGAATATCAAATCTGGGAATCCAATTCCCATTAACGAACCTTTTTCCTTCACAAAATCCCGAAACTTTTCCGTCGAAAAATCACATCTTTCTTCCTTTTTAATTTAAATGTCGTATTCTCGTACGTACGTCCTCACATACATACCCTGGAACTACGGGGTGTAACATTCTTCCCCCCTTAGAAACATTCGTCCCGAATGTTCCTTCAAAGTCTCAAAACATACATGCGCTGGTATAGTCTTCACTACTATACTTACAAAACCACTTATGCCATACCTGGCCATAATATAACACATGCGCAAAACTCCAATCCAAGCCAACGAGGAATCACCTCTAACATCACAAAATCCCCCACCCAAGGTCTAAAGGATACTCCCTTCGCATCTTCACTTCACAACAAAATGATCTCTTATATTCCGTTAACACACGTTCACTTCTTTCCTTACTCGTCGTACCCTTCTCGTACACCCGAACTCTCTCTAGCACACGTACCATACTCCAGTCATCGCTTCAGTTTCCAAAACCTTGGAGTCACTACCTCTAAACTTGGTCATTTTACTAGCCTCAAATTCCTTTAAGGCCATTCCCGGCCTTCACGATTCGATTCTGGTCGAACGCATCCACAAACTCGTACAACGGTTACCTAAACTTGGGCCTTGCACCCTCGTGATCCTACCACCTGGCGGGGCCACCTCGAACTGACACCACCTCATTACGGGCAGCGGGTTGACCCGCGATCTGGCCTCAACCCGACCCCTTATCGCGCCAAACTCTCTCGTTCCCCGATCCGGAACAATCTTACTATTTCACGTCATGGAAGCTACCACTTCTATCTCAAACTGTCACGACCCGACCCCGGGCCCGCGACTGGTGCCCTACCTGGGCACCCCTTTCGGTATACATCAGAGAATAGCAGCGGAACATACACAACTGTTAAAAGCTTAAACATAAAATAACAACAGGCTAGCCGATAAGGCCACCTTTCGTAAACCATACAAATAAAACAGTACATTTTTTTTTCTTACAACCCAATCCACAAATGTGACTACAGACCTCTAAGAATAACAACTCTGGCGGGACAGGGCCCCGCCATACCCCTGAATGTACAACAACCGACCATACCAGGGATAAGCCTCCGGAATAAAGGGGCTTCTCAACAGCTGAACAGTGATCCTAAGAGCGAGGATCAGCAACCTGTACTCTACCTGCGGCATGAACGCAGCCCCCCGAAGGAGGTCAGTACAACATGTACCAAATATGTGAAACTGAAAGTACTGTAATGAAATCATAAGTCTATAATAAAACTGGAGACAGGTATGATAACTCAATTAACAGTACACTGTGCCTTACTAACAATGAGAGTAAATAAGAGTATACTTACAACATAAAAATAGGAGACTCACGATCAAATCATGGGTAACGAACCCATAGAAACAGGTGGTATAACGTCTTGGGGGTTTACCCCTCATTTATACTCTTACCCTGAAGCAGGTGGTATAACGTCTTGGGGGTTTACCCCTCATTTATACTCTTACCTTGGAGAAGGTGGTAAAGCAGGTGGTATAACATCTTGGGGGTTTACCCCTCATTTATACTCTTACCCTGGAGAAGGTGGTATAACGTCTTGGGGGTTTACCCCTCATTTATACTCTTACCCTGGAGAAGGTGGTATAACGTCTTGGGGGTTTACCCCTCATTTATACTCTTACCCTATTTCAACCGGCCGTCATACAATAAATAAGCAAGTTAAGAAATCCCCTAACTTCTTATTATTCTTGTTCATGTACACTCTCATTTTAGTTTACTTAAGGCACTAACATGTGTTTTATAAAAATCCGGGAATTTAACCCAAAGTACTACATACTTCTACTATTTTAAAATGACTCTTTTTCATACAAAACTTCCAAGACACTAATAACCATAGTATCAAGTCATAACTACTTTTCAAGACAAGTCACAATACCTTTTAGAAATAAAATTATAGGCTTCTAAATCAAGTGACTTCTTTCTTTTAAAACTTTAAGCAATTGATGCCTTTAAATCAATTTGCCTTTCATTAATTCAAGTCATTTATCATACTTAAATTACTTACAGTAAATCACTCTTTTTAACCTTTCATAAAGCTATTATAACCAACTTCCCATAAAGTCGTTATACTAGCTTTATACCTTAGAAACTTACATTCTTCTTTATAACCAAGAGACTTAAACTTTCCAACAAAACAAGTATCAAAAATACTTTCAACATACTTAAAGTCTCTTAACTTTTGAAAACCAAGATATCCTTAATATTTACACAAGTGAGTTAATTCCCTAACTCAACCAACTTGAACATTCTTAAAATAAGACAAGGATATCAAATGGACTAGATTGTCAAAATCTTGTACGTCTACCGTACTATACATTTACAACTTATTCATGCTCAAGAGATAAGAAAGTTCCACATACCTCTTCGGTTAAATCCACTTGCTAAGTAAAATTCACCGTATGTAGTATGTCAACCTATAATGACCATAATAGGCCTATTAACTTCTTACTTCAACCGTAGAATATTCTAAGTGCAAGGTCACTAAATTCTACGGAAAATCGGACAGCACTTCCTTTGTTTCTACATACTTTGCCACCTTTTTCAAGGCCGAATTCAATAACCAAACACGCCACATTTAAGGCCCAACAAAGTAGTTAACAATAGGGGATTACACGCTTAATCAAGACATGTAAAATTCCGCCCCACAATACAAAACAAACTAGTCTAAACTACAATGTCAATTCGGCAATTAGGGCGACAATACCAATTCTTCTTCCAATTTCTTTTCAATCCAAGTGGTTTAATATAACATGTTATCTAGCCACAATTGGTTATAACTACTACAATCCTCAAGTAGGTAAACATGCGACGATTCTAATTATCTACCAAATTGTATTTCAATTTCAAATGGCTTAACATGTCATTTTCGGATTTGAGCTTCCAAATTCCCATAACACTTATCAAACTTCATAACACATATCACATGATCAATTCTAACTTATAATAACATGGAACCTTCAATTACAAAAGTAAGACGAAGATTATACCTCATTTAGCCCAAATATGATCCAAGTTTACAAGTCGATTCTTAGCAACTTTAGCTCCTCTTTTCGACGTTCCAATCCACTCCAAGCAACCCTTAGAAACTTATGAAGAACTTATCTTCAAGTTCCAACTTCAAAGTTGAAGAACTCCTTTAGCTTCCGCCTTGCGACTAATACGAAAACACCATTTTTCCGGGATCTTTCTATTGAGATACACTTACAATACCCTTAGGTACCTTGGTTTAAAGTGGGGGGATTATTGGACAACAATTGAATTTTTTTCCTTGAAACCCTAGCCTTGGCCGAGAGCTTCCTCAAGTTTCCATCAAGTTTTTCTTCAAAATTTGCTAAGTGTTAAGCCTTGTCTTGCACTAGTAAGCTTATATAAATAAATGGAGGGTCAAGATTAGAACAAATGGGTGGTTTGGATGCATTTCACAAGGATCAAGCCAAGTGGCATTTGACTTAGTCAACAATGTCAAGCTAATTGTCTTTGCAAGACTTGGTCTTTTAAATTATGGTCAAATGACCATTTCCTCCATGTCATTTTCATCCAAGGCCATTAAGGGGGGTGACACGTGTCGCCCTCCCGTTCGTCGCAATATTTCGTTTTCCGACAAATTCCAAAATTCTGATAAATTTTTACTCGTCTCAAATCTTAACATTTGAGTTCTTACGTACGTTCTTATAAACCTATCCTGGAAATTTCCGCGGTGTAACATTCTTCCCCCCTTAGAAACATTCGTCCCCGAATGTTCTTCTGGGATTCAAACTTAAAAATAGCCATAACATCTCCTTACAACCCCTACATACCAATAATGCCACACGTGACCACAAAATAATGCTCGTACAAAAATGTCAACCTGAACCCCCAAGTGTCAACGTCGATTATCTGCATAATGCTTCTGCTGACTCTAAGCTTACTAATAATCTTTCCCGGATAAGCTTCGCCTTATCCACAGCCTGCTGAATCAAGTCTAGACCAAATAACTGAACCTCGCCTATGTCGAACCATCCAACCGGCGATCTACACTTTCTTTCATACAAGGCCTCATACAGGGTCATCTGAATATTGGAAGGGTATCTGTTATCGTACGTAACACAACAAGAGGCAATTAACCCTCCCGGCTATATCTGAAATCAAGAACACAGGCCCGCAACCTATCCTCAAGTGACTGGATAGTACGCTCTGCCTGTCGGGCCCGAGGGTGTAATGCAACACTGAGACTCACCTGTGTCCCTAAAACCCTTCTGAAAAACCTCCAGAAGTTATCTGTAATCGAGCTCATCTGTCTGACATCATAAACGTAGGAACCCCGTGCAGTCTCACAATCTCTCTGCTATACAAGCTAGCATAAACCTCAGCCGAGTAAGTGGTCCTAACCGGAAGAACACGGCTGGTTTCGTCAGCCTATTTACCATGACCCCCAGGGAATCGCACTTCCTCTGAGTACGATGCCACCCGGTAACAAGATCCATATTAAATACCTCTCATATCTAGGTTGGGATTTCAATCGCCTGCAATAGCCCACTGGGCTTCTGGTGCTCAACCATGACCTGCTACTAACTCGGACACTAAGCAGTAAACTCCGCTATGTCCCTTTTCCGGTCATCTTACCCATACATACATCTGAGGTCACGACACAACTTAGTCGACCCCGAACAATTAGAACAATAAGCATTGTATGCCTCCCCTAAAACCTGCTGACTAGTCCTGCAGCACCGGGTACACACAATCTATCCTCATATCACAGCACCCCATCCGGTGCTACTCAAACAGGCTCTTCTCTTCTCGGAGAGCCGTATCTCGATACCGTATCATCACTAGATCCTCATATTGTCGCCTCTTTACCTCCTCAACGACGGAAGACTCGGCAACCTCTCGGATCTAAACTTCATTAACCTTGGAAACAAATAATCAAACCCCTCGTCTCGGTAGCTGATGAATCTCACGGACCACGTCCTGTCTATCTGGCTGCCCATCTGGCAGACTACCCTTAGATCCCCGACAAAGAGTATCTGTAACTGTCTTGGCTTTCCCCGGATGGTATAGGATATCAATATCACAATCCTTGAGTAACTCTAACCACCATCGCTATCGCAAATTCTACTGCCTCAGCCTACAGATATACCAGAGGCTTTTGTGGTCTGCACAAATATCCACATGAAGTCTGTATATACGTCATGCCACTAAATCTTCAAGGCATGATTTAACCGCCGCCAGCTCTAAATCGTGAGTGGCGTAATTTCCTTTCCTGCTTCCCTAACTACCGAGAAAAACATAGGCTATATCCTTATCGGGTTGCGTCAGCACACAACCTAGCCCAACACCCAACGTGTTATCATAAAAACCTAACCCTCTAGTCTCACAGGAGGGGTTAGAACTATAGTCGTGGTCAACTTATCTTCCAATAACTGAAAGCCTTTCTCTGTTGCAACCAAACTTGGTCACTAAACTTAGACTTAATTCCTTTGCTTGCCTCATGGCTAAGACTTACTGTCAATCACAATTTAGGGGAGAGGTTTCCTTGATCTCGTCAAGTAACAATCCTATTATTCTCTCCCAGCTCGTAGAGATAATAGCCAGGTGTTACCACATTTCCTCGAAATGTTCTTACTTCCCATTATTTACTAATGGTCTTTACACTAGTCTGGGGTAGTCATACCTCGTGCAACTTACATAACCATAGTCGTATTTTCATTTATCATTCTGGCCATATCCTTACCTTAGGCTTATTATCAGCGAAAGTATTTCTATCTTGATTCATAATCGTACAGTTTCATATATGCGTACTACCTGCATTTTTGTCCTCACGACACTTCCTCGACTTCTTGGAACGTCGTTCTTAATTTCCCCAACACAACACTTTTCCCACGGTTATCTACAACTGTAACCTATGGCATGACGATACCGAAGACCCTACCAGTCTCATATCCTGCGTCTAACAACATGGGTACACGCAACCCCATAATACGTAAAACTGTCCTTTTACGAGGGGGAGAGAACTTATCTCTCTATCAAAATCTAAATCATCAAGCGCCACCTTAAACGTATAGATTTTCAAAATCTACCAACGATGTCTTCTATTTTCCGCAGCCACACTCGTACTTATCTTATTCTTGCTTGCGCGCTATCCTGAACTTATCCGGAAGGTCGTGGCCCTGACCGCCACACCAAACCAACTCCAAGTACATCCAAAGACACTTAGCATAAACTCCTTCAAATTCGAGTATTTCTTACTTTCTGCATCAATTACCTCAAGTGAACAAGTCACACAGACTTATTAAAAACAACAATGTCAAAGAAGGAAGGATAATTCACTGGTTACCCCCACTTCTCTTCCTTTCCACTCGATAACCGGCTTACCGGGAAACTGGTACCGAATCAATTCTCTCTCTGTAGTCCACGTTGGCATAACAAGAGGCCAACTAGTTCGTACTCATAATGACCTCAATTTCTGTCATAACAGCTCTGCTAGGTCTGCTAGTGTCCAACGACTGTATCGTTACCGGCAATTATTATCTAACCGCTCAGCTACCACCCAACACTCACGGGTGTAGTCACCTCGAAAGGTCCTCATGGATTCCGGTTCCATTTCTTTACACTTGGTTGCTCTCTTTCATCGGTCGCATACTCTTCCCGTACTTCCAAACTTATTGTAGCGTACGTACATAGCCTTCATACTGATTCGGGCCTCCAATCTTTGGAGTTACTATTCTAAACAACATAAGGCCAGTTTCGGCTCTCACAACCTGGTTCCGGTGGAATGCGTCCACGAACCCGTAAAACGATTAACTAGACTTGGGCCTTGCACCCTCATGACCCTGTCACATAGAGGGACTACTACCAACTGATCCCATTTCATTTCAAGCTATGGAGCGACCCTTAATAGATCCCCAACCCGACTCGGCGTCGTATTTAACTCTTTTCCTTGGTCTATCTTAACTTTACTACCCGAGAAGGCCTTATATATCTAAGGTCTCGGTGGTTATCAACATTCCTAGGCTCACAATTTTCATGCTCCAAGCCTAACTTATCAGTCCCCCCGTAGACGGGTGCAAAAACTTCTCAATATACTATAATCGTGTTGTCTTGACCATAACAACCATACTTACTCCATACGGATCTCACCCGCATTCATTCTCTTTATCATACCACGTAGCTTAACCTATTAACATAGTCTTCCATTTAGTCCTCAATTATAACCTCTTGGGGTCCATTACATTCTCACACAACTCATCATCACCTAATTATCTCAAATTAGCACGTAAAACTTTGATGAGAGTTCTTTAACTGCTCATACCTTCCGGTATTTTTAGTCCTTACCAAGTCCCGTAATCTAAAATCATTCTAGGCAACACACGTCGACTTCATACATAAACCCGTATAGTTGTATGTCCCAATACCAACTATACTACAAACATTTCCAACCGGATACGCACTCACATAATCTTTTTGGGTCATCACGCTTTCTCGTAGTGCAAACAACATAACTTGTTAGGAGAGACGACCTAACCATACAAACTCTATCGCACGATCTCGAGTGAGAAGAATGGAAACCAATCCTAAATGTCGCAGCCTCCGATTAAAGATGTGGTGCACAACACACCGATAATCAAGACTCTACTAGACACGGCCTAGACACTTTCCGAGGACTAATCGCTCGGATACCACTTTTGTCACGACCACCCGCCCGCGATCGTGCCCTACACAGGTACCCTTTTCGGTATACATCGAGAATAGCAATGAACATACACAATCAAGTAAAAGCTTAAACATAAAATAACAACAAAGCTAGTCGATAAGGCCACCTTCCGTAAACCATACAAATAAAACAAGACATTGTTTTTTTCTTACAACCCAATCCACAAATGTGACTACTGCACTCTAAGAATAACAACTCGCGGGACAGGCCCCGCCATACCCTGATCGCATACAACAACCGACCATACCGAGGATAAGCCTCGGAATAAAGGGCTTCTCAACAAATAACAGTGATCCTAAGAGCGAGGATCAAGAATCAGACTCTACCACTGCAGATGAACGCAGCCTCCGAAGGAGGTCGATGCAACATGTACCAAATATGTGAAACCGAAAGCATCAGAATGAAATCATAAGTCTATAATAAAACTGGAGACAGGTATGATAACTCAATTAACAGTACACTGTGCCTTACTAACAATGAGGGTAAATAAAAGTATACTTACAACATAAAAATAGGAGACTCACGATCAAATCATGGGTAGCGAACCCATGGAAACAGGTGGTATAACGTCTTGGGGGTTTACCCTTCATTTATACTCTTACCTTGGAGAAGGTGGTAAAGCAGGTGGTATAACGTCTTGGGGGTTTACCCCTCATTTATACTCTTACCCTGGAGAAGGTGGTATAACGTCTTGGGGGTTTACCCCTCATATATACTCTTACCCTGGAGAAGGTGGTATAACGTCTTGGGGGTTTACCCCTCATTTATACTCTTACCCTATCTCAACCGGCCGTCATACAATAAATAAGCAAGTTAAGAAATCCCCTAACTTCTTATTATTCTTGTTCATGTACACTCTCATTTTAGTTTACTTAAGGCACTAACATGTCTTTTATAAAAATCCGGGAATTTAACCCAAAGTACTACATACTTCTACTCTTTTAAAATGACTCTTTTTCATACAAAACTTCCAAGACACTAATAACCATAGTATCAAGTCATAACTACTTTTCAAGACAAGTCACAATACCTTTTAGAAATAAAATTATAGGCTTCTAAATCAAGTGACTTCTTTCTTTTAAAACTTTAAGAAATTGATGCCTTTAAATCAATTTGCCTTTCATTAATTCAAGTCATTTATCATACTTAAATTACTTAGAGTAAATCACTCTTTTTAACCTTCCATAAAGCTATTATAACCAACTTCCCATAAAGTCGTTATACTAGCTTTATACCTTAGAAACTTACATTCTTCTTTATAACCAAGAGACTTAAACTTTCCAACAAAACAAGTATCAAAAATACTTTCAACATACTTAAAGTCTCTTAACTTTTGAAAACCAAGATATCCTTAATATTTACACAAGTGAGTTAATTCCCTAACTCAACCAACTTGAACATTCTTAAAATAAGACAAGGATATCAAATGGACTAGATTGTCAAAATCTTGTACGTCTACCGTACTATACATTTACAACTTATTCATGCTCAAGAGATAAGAAAGTTCCACATACCTCTTCGGTTAAATCCACTTGCTAAGTCCAATTCGCCGTACGTAGTATGTCAACCTATAATGACCATAATACGTCTATTAACTTCTTACTTCAACCGTAGAATATTCTAAGTCCAAGGTCACTAAATTCTACGGAAAATCGGACAGCACTTCCTTTGTTTCTACATACTTTGCCACCTTTTTCAAGGCCGAATTCAATAACCAAACACGCCACATTTAAGGCCCAACAAAGTAGTTAACAATAGGGGATTACACGCTTAATCAAGACATGTAAAATTCCGCCCCACAATACAAAACAAACTAGTCTAAACTACAATGTCAATTCGGCAATTAGGGCAACAATACCAATTCTTCTCCTAATTTCTTTTCAATCCAATTGGTTTAATAAAACATGTTATCTAGCTACAATTGGTTATAACTACTACAATCCTCAAGTAGGTAAACATGCGACGATTCTAATTATCTACCAAATTGTATTTCAATTTCAAATGGCTTAACATGTCATTTTCGGATTTGAGCTTCCAAATTCCCATAACACTTATCAAACTTCATAACACATATCACATGATCAATTCTAACTTATAATAACATGGAACCTTCAATTACAAAAGTAAGACGAATATTATACCTCATTTAGCCCAAATATGATCCAAGTTTACAAGTCGATTCTTAGCAACTTTAGCTCCTCTTTTCGACGTTCCAATCCATTCCAAGCAACCCTTAGAAACTTATGAAGAACTTATCTTCAAGTTCCAACTTCAAAGTTGAAGAACTCCTTTAGCTTCCGCCTTGCGACTAATACGAAAACACCATTTTTCTGGGATCTTTCTATTGAGATACACTTACAATACCCTTAGGTACCTTGGTTTAAAGTGGGGGGATTATTGAACAACAATTGAAAATTTTTCCTTGAAACCCTAGCCTTGGCCGAGAGCTTCCTCAAGTTTCCATCAAGTTTTTCTTCAAAATTTGCTAAGTGTTAAGCCTTGACTTGCACTAGTAAGCTTATATAAATAAATGGAGGGTCAAGATTAGAACAAATGGGTGGTTTGGATGCATTTCACAAGGATCAAGCCAAGTGGCATTTGACTTAGTCAACAATGTCAAGCTAATTGTCTTTGCAAGACTTGGTCTTTTAAATTATGGTCAAATGACCATTTCCTCCATGTCATTTTCATCCAAGGCCATTAAGGGGGGGTGACACGTGTCGCCCTCCCGTTCGTCGCAATATTTCGTTTTCCGACAAATACCAAAATTCCGATAAATTTTTACTCGTCTCAAATCTTAACATTTGAGTTCTTACGTACGTTCTTATAAACCTATCATGGAAATTTCCGGGGTGTAACACAAACTACCCATGGAATTATCACACAAATACTACACGTATACTATGCACTCCGACAAAGATTAACCGTAAAGTCTTCCACTCAAGATGGCCTTGGATCCAAGGTCCTAACTGTTATAAATTCTAAGGCTCACAATTGTCTCGTCTCCAGACTTACCCTTTTCACTAACCAGGCTTCTAAATCACATTTTAACACAAAGCTATCCGAACATAACACTTAACACATCATCATAACATCAATACAAACTAGTCTCTAGAGGGTTAAGGATATACCTGAAAATCAAATAGGCGGCTCAAAGGACCGCTAAAACTGGGAACTTCCACCGCGACCTCCGTGGCTGCCAAAGGTATGAACATCCTGCCTAGCTATGGAAGGTGAAGAACCCGCAATCGATCCCGTAGTCTGCTATCCCACTAGTGCCACCTGCCTGACGGGCCTCGCCAAATGGCCTGGGCCGCAGCATAACAAGTCGTCGAAATAGTACGACACTCTCCAAGATGGGGTCTACCACATCGACCACACCGAGGTAGGAGTGGCTCCATCTGGCTAACACCCCTCCTCCCCCGGAAACCTGAAGCCCTGGAGCCCTGACCTGCTCCTGAACATCCCAAACGTCCCAAAGCGCGGAGGACCACTATGATCGCGGAGGTGCATAATCGCTTTCTTCGAGGCGGTCCGCCTCGAAAGTTACCAAAGGTCCTCGCTGTCTCGCCTCTTATGCTGATCTCGATCCTACGTCGGTCTTTACGTTCTCAATCTCGTGCATAAGCTCAGATACGGGCAATGTCCATGCCCGGCTGAAGAGCTACTCATGTACAACTCTCTGCTAGAAAATTGTCAAGTCCTGTGACATATCGGTGCACTCTATCCTCCATGTCTGCCACTAAAGCGGGGACATAACGAGCCAACGAGCCAAACTCTATACTGTATTCCCGAACTGTCCGCCCATTCTGCCTAAACATCATAAATCTATCTGCCCAAGCTCTCCTCATCTGCGAGGGCAAGAAGTGCGTAAGAAAAGCCTCTGAGAACTTGTCCCATGCGGCTGGAAGTGCATGCTCTCCCCGGGACAGCTCCCACGAATCAAACCAGTCGACTGCAGTATCACGCAGCCGATGCGACCTAAGACCACCGACTCGGTCTCTGAAGCCTTGATCACTCTCATGATCCGCATTGCCGAATAAACTCACGAGGATCTTCCCGCCTCGACCCATAGAACTCAGGTGGGCTGCAACTCAGAATGTCCCGAAGTCTCAAACTATCGGATCTAGGGTGAACTACTGGTACTACCGGAACCTCCGACTCTCGTCTGTCCTCATTCCTAGCCACAAGCCTAGCTAGTAACTGGGCCATATCCTTGTAACTCATATCCTCTGTCCCTGGCCGTGGAACTGGAGACTCAGGTATCGTGGTCTCAGCAGCTACTTGTCACGCCCCAAACCCCGGGCCCGTGACTGGTGCCCTACTTGGGCACCCTTCTACCTTAACAACTAAGTAAACTGCGGAAATTAAATAACACCTTTTTTTTTTAAAACCAACATACGTGCAAGGGCAAAGCCGACAAGGCTGCCATAATATACATAACAAAAGACACTACACCGTACATGAGTCCAATCCCACATATGAATACAGACCTCTAAGAGTTATACATAACTATGACGGGACAAGGCCCCGCCGTACCATGCATAAAAGCTGCATCAAGGAACTTATACCAAAAGATAAACTCCGAATAGAAGGAGCAATCCAAAACTCGAAAGGCGGTCCTACACTGCAGATCACCAAACAACAGACCTAAACTCATGCAGATGAACACGGCCCAAGGAGGTCAAGACGAAGAATGTACCAAGTATGTGAAATGAAGTATCGTAATAAAATCATTACAGTCTAAACAAAACAGGAGACATGTATGATAGCCATCCTACAGTACACAATACATAAGAAGTTATATCAAGTCAGGGACGCGTGCCCTCAAAGTCACTATTCAAATATAACTATGGGTCTCACGCCCATAATATCAATCATGCCCGTGGAATCCTTCCTCACTGCCGGCAGTCCATGATATATTGTAACACCAATAAGCATATCCAAGGAGTATCCCTCGTGGTCGCATGCCCCGGAATCCCACATCGTATAAGCATGACCACGGGTATACAAACAACCGAATCAAACCCGCCTCGTCACATGCCCGAATCCCACATCGTATAAGCGTGTCCGCGAGTATCACTGGTCGCACGCCGGCATCCCACATCATATAAGCATGACCATAGGGTATCCCTCGCGGTCGCATGCCCCGGCATCCCACATCGTATAAGCATGACCGTAGGGTAACACAAACAAATCCGAGAATCTAACCCGACTCCTGGTCACATACCCCGGAATCCCACATCGTATAAGCATGTCCAATGAGTATCCCACGTGGTCGCATGCCCTGGCATCCCACATCGTATAAGCATGACCATAAGGTAACACAAATAATGAAAGCATACCCGTGGAATCCCACCTCACTGTCGGTTCGTCCAAGTAAACATACAACAAGGCAGCCGACCCTCCAACCGAGAGTCGCGATAACGTAATAAAACATAATACTTGCACTCAAAGGCTATCACCAGCACATATAGGCAATTCTCAATTAATCAAGCCAAAGTACTTATCAAGGCACACATACTATAATTCTCAATTAACCAAGCCAAAGTACTTATCAAGGCACACATAGAATAATTCTCAATTAACCAAGCCAAAGTACTACGTACGTACATTCTTTTCAAAAGACTCATTTTAATGTAAAACCCCAAGATACTAACACCCGTAGTATCAAGGTGTGTCTATTTTTCAAAGTAAGTTACTACACTTTTAGAAAACTCATTCCAAAGCTTGAAATCAAGTAACTTCAAATTTTCACAATCTAGGCAACTTATGCTCAATAATCAAAATAGACAACTTTCTTAACCTTCCATAAAGCCGTTATAACCAACTTCCCATAAAGCCGTTATAACCCTTTGTGGTTTTAGACATATTCATTCCTTTTTATAACCAAGAGACTTATACTTAAAACCAAGTATCACATACTTATAAATCAAGTTCTTAACTTTCCAAAATACTTCAAGTCTCTTAATATTTAGAAAACAAGTTTCTTCTACTTTTAAACCTCAAGTAACTCACACCTTTAAAACAAGTTACTTCTCTTAAATCATGTCATTTCTCCTCTTTTAAAACAATTAAGTAAATCACTCCTTTGACTCCCCTAAAGTCATTAAAACGACCATTAGGTTTTGAAACTAAGGCACTAGCCAAAAGGTTTGGAAACCACTTCCCTTTCAAGACTCTATGTACTTTAAGTAAAATACTTTCACTTTTAAGAATCCAAACTTCACTAAGGAAATGGATCATATAACTTACAATTTGACATCAAAGTACAATCAAGGAGTACATGTAACGAATTCTATTTTAGGCAAACCAAATACAACCAAGGAATGGATCATTTAAGAGTAGGACATACTTTCTTTATCTTAAGGAATCATGCTAGAAGAGGAGATAGTTCACATACCTTCTCGCTAAATCCACAAGCTAAGCCGAATACGCTGCACGAGAATTGTCAACCTATAATGGTCACAACAAGACTATCAACTTCTAGTCTCTAACGAGAATAATACTAAGTAAATGGCCTCTAATTCTACGGAAAATCGGCAAAGACTTCCTTTGTTTCTACTCACTTTGCCACCTTTTTCAAGGTCGAATACAATAACCAACACGCCACATTTAAGGCTCCAAACAACAACCAAACAAAGAGGATTACACGCCTTACAATACGTGTAAAATTTCGCCCCACAATTCATACGAAGTAGTTTAATACTCACTAGCCATTCTCGGCCAACAATAACCAACAACACTAAGTCTTTTCCAATCCTTTTCCAATTCCAAGTTCTAAGGTCTAACATGTTATATAGCCATAAACAACTTCAACAACTACAATTTCCTTCTTTATACAACATGCGACGACTTAAACTAATATTCAACTTGAATTGCAATCTTAAGGCTAAACATGCTAGTTTTCGGATTAGGGTTCCAATAGCCAATATACTAAACAAACTTCATACTAAACATCTCATGCTTGCTAATATCCACAACTACAATGATAAGTAATCTTAACTACTAAAACGACAAGATTATACCTTTATAAGCCCTTAAAAATTCCAAGATTCAAAGTCGCGCCTTAGCAAATTCTTAGCTCCTTTCCTTATGTTCCAATCCACTTCAAGCACTCCTTATAAGCCTATGAAGAACCCATCTTCAAGTTCCAACTTCAAAGTTGAAGAACTCCTTAAGTTTCCGCCTTGCGACTAATACGAAAACACCGTTTTTCCGAAATATTTCTATTGAGATATCCTTACAATACCCTTAGGGACATTGGGTTAAAGTCTTGTGAACAAAGGATCAAAACTACAAATTTTTCTAGTGGGATATGAGACAAAGCCGAGAGCACAATGGAAGCACAAGACTAGTGTGAAATTTTCTAAGTGTTGGAAGACATTGTCTTGCTACTAGCTTAGTATTTAAAACACTATGGATGGCTTAGACTTAAACAAATGGGTGGCTAAGATGAAGATCACATGGATTAAGCACAAGTGGCAAGTTGACTTGGTCAACAATATCAAGCTTAGCAAGACTTATCTTCCACCATGGTAAATGACCATTCTACCCTTACTAAATTTCGTCCAAGACCATATGTGGGGGTGCCATGTGTCGCCCTCTCATTCGTCCATAAAATTTCGTAACCCTCGTGGACCCCACAAAACGTAAAATTCCTCGGGTGGGCCCCACATGACCAAATCCGTAAAAATAAACTTCCATAATGTTAAAAGTTCCATATTCCTCAAATAATACATTTTGAGAATCCAATTCTCATCAACGAACATTTTTCCTTTCCGACGTTCGGAAGATTTTCCGTCGGAAAAACAATTCTTCCTTTCGTACTAATTTCCAAGTCTTGTTTCCTTACGTACATTCTCTTATACATGTCCTGGACTTACGGGATGTAACATTCTTCCCCCCTTAGAAACATTTGTCCCCGAATGTTCTTAGTCGGTTGTCAAGCTATACAAATTCCGGCATAAACTCTATATTATGCCTATCAATCAAAACTTCACAGGACCAACGATGTCACACCTGGCCACCACAACATACGTAAACATAACAATGGACCTTCCGTACGTGGTCCCTTCTCACAAAACTCGAAGGTTACAGTCTTCTCAAACACGGGATCCTTAGAGGTTCCTTTCTTTCCTTACTTGTCATACTTTCTCGTACTTTCAAACTTATCTAGTACACGTACAAAATCTCAAATATTGTTTCTATTCTCCAATCCTTGGAGTTACTATCCAAACTTGGCCATATTGTTACTTACTTTCCCGTTAAGGCTCTTCTCGACCCTTACGACCTGGTTCCGGTGGAACACATCTACGAACTCGTACAACGATCAACTAGGCCTGGGCCTTACACCCTCGTGACCCTATCACATAGCAGGACCATTACCAACTGACATCACCTCATTCCATACTACCGGCTGACCCGAAATGAGTCCATAACCCGACTCATCGTCACACTTAACTTCTCATTCTTAGTCTGAAATAAATCTTTCTCTTATCTCAAGGTACTTTTCACCCTATCCCCCTATTCACTAGAGGTTCGTCACATAGGTCCAAGTATTTCTACTGTACAATCTTCCCTATTGGTCTTACACTGTCATGGGGAAATTACTACGTGTGAACTCTACATAACTATAGTCTCAGTTCACTTACCATTCTTGTCAACATTCTTAAATTTTCACTTTATTAATCAAAGTATTCCTACCTCTGGGGTACTATCACTTACAACTGCTAGCAACAAAGGGAAAACATATATGCTAGTAAAATCGAATCTATCAACGCACGTATGATTCAAAAGAATCAAATATACCAGAACCCCACGAGATGTTGCCTCACGATCCTGCCTAGTAGTCACGCTACCATGCAACGAAGGACCGCCAGAACTATAAACACCACCGACCTCTACCATACCGGCCGACATCTCAACACCCCGCTCGGGGACGATACCAGAGGAAAGGGAATCAACAATCGGCCTCACAGGCTGAGCCACCTCACCGGTGCTCTTTCTAAAAGGACATACCCTCCGAATATGGCCCGAACGGCCACAACAAAAACAAACACCTGTGCCATAACGGCATTTCACCGAATGACGCTTACCACATCTGATACACTGAGAAATAGGTGGCCTCGACCGAGAAAGTCCTCTGCTCCTCTGAGAACCTCGACCCCTAGAGCTTGGACCGGCTCCTAAATACCTTGTGGGGTCATATCTCCCACCTGTGAGATGCGGGGGTATGTACTGGGTAGGCTGAGACGAATATCTCACTCGCTGCGGAGGCTGCACGTCCAAAAACTCACCGGGATAACCAACCGGTCTAGCCCTCTTACGCTGATCTCCGCTGCCTCTACCCTCGTACACTGTCTGCATCGCCGAATAATCTCCTGCTGATGAAACTGTAGCACCGCTATCTTGGTCAATAACATAACCGCTTCCCTCATGACCCCATAGTCTTCTCCTAACTGAGAAACTGGAGGCTCTGGTGCTGGGGTCTCAAAACCTGGCGCAGAAGAACTCGCCGAATGCGAAACAACATCCGGTATACCCTGGGCATAAGCCCTATCAATTCTCTGAGTCTGACTAGTAGCTCCTGCTACTTTTTTTCCTTCAAGGCCGTTGTTCTCCTCGAGGCATAATCAGAATACAAAATACGCCGAGAGGAATTATCTTACTAACACGCCTCTATGGCACGATCTCGAGTGAGAAGAATAGAAACCAACTCCTAAATGTCATGGCTCCTGTTTACGGGGTGTGGCGCGCAACACACCGATAATCAAGACTCTACTAGACATGATCTCAGACATTCCGAGGATCGATCGCTCGATACCACTTTGTCACGCCCAACCCAAGCTCAGGATCGTGCCCTACCCAGGCACCCTTCTACCTTAACAACTAAGTAAATCGGAAATTAAATAACACCATTTTTTTTAAAACCAACATACGTGCAAGTGGCAAAGCCGATGCGCCGCCATAATATACATAACAAAAGACACTACACCGCATATGATTCCAATCACACATATATGAATACGCACCTCTAAGAGTTATATTAACTATGACGGACAAGGCCCCGCTGCACCCATAACTGCATAAAAGCCTGCATCAAGGAACTTATACCAAAAAGATAAACTCCGATGTAAGGAGCAATCCAAAACTCGAAAGGTGGTCCTACACTGCAGATCACCAAACAACAGACCTAAACTCATGCAGATGAATGCAGCCCGGGCGAGGTCAAGACGAAGAATGTACCAAGTATGTGAAATGAAGTATCGTAATAAAATCATAACATCTAAACAAAACAGAGACATGTATGATAGCCAACCTACGATACAATACATAAGCAAGCTATATCAAGTCGTGACGCGTGCCTCAAAGTCACTATTCAAATATAACTATGGGTCTCACGCCCATAATATCAATCATGCCCGTGGAATCCTTCATCACTGCCGGCAGTCCATGCTATAATGTAACACCAATAAGCATATCCAAGGAGTATCCCTCGTGGTTGCATGCCCCGGAATCCCACATCGTATAAGCATGACCATGGGGTATCCAAACAACCGAATCAAACCCGCCCCGTCACATGCCGGAATCCCACATCGATAAGCATGTCCAGAGTATCCTCGTGGTCGCATGCCCCGGCATCCCACATCGTATAAGCATGACCATAGGGTATCCCTCGCGGTCGCATGCCCTGGCATCCCACATCGTATAAGCATGACCGTAGGGTAACACAAACAAATCCGGGAATCTAACCCGACTCCTGGTCACATGCCCCGGAATCCCACATCGTATAAGCATGTCGCGAGTATCCTCGTGGTCGCGTGCCCGATTCCACATCGTATAAGCATGACCATAAGGCAACACAAATAATGGAAGCATACCCGTGGAATCCCACCTCACTGTCGGTACGTCCAAGTAAACTTACAACAAGGCAGCCGACACTCCAACCGAGAGTCGCGACAACGTAATAAAACATAATACTTGCACTCAAAGGCTATCACCAGCACATATAGGCAATTCTCAATTAATCAAGCCAAAGTACTTATCAAGGCACACATAGGATAATTCTCAATTAACCAAGCCAAAGTACTTATCAAGGCACACATAGAATAATTCTCAATTAACCAAGCCAAAGTACTACGTACGTACATTCTTTTCAAAAGACACATTTTAATGTAAAACCCCAAGATACTAACACCCGTAGTATCAAGGTGTGTCTATTTTTCAAAGTAAGTTACTACACTTTTAGAAAACTCATTTCAAAGCTTGAAATCAAGTAACTTCAAATTTTCACAATCTAGGCAACTTATGCCCAATAATCAAAATAGACAACTTTCTTAACCTTCCATAAAGCCGTTATAACCAACTTCCCATAAAGCCGTTATAACCCTTTATGGTTTTAGACATATTCATTCCCTTTTATAACCAAGAGACTTATACTTAAAACCAAGTATCACATACTTATAAATCAAGTTCTTAACTTTCCAAAATACTTCAAGTCTCTTAATATTTAGAAAACAAGTTTCTTCTACTTTTAAACCTCAAGTAACTCACACCTTTAAAACAAGTTACTTCTCTTAAATCATGTCATTTCTCCTCTTTTAAAACAATTAAGTAAATCACTCCTTTGACTCCCCTAAAGTCATTAAAACGACCATTAGGTTTTGGAACTAAGGCACTAGCCAAAAGGTTTGGAAACCACTTCCCTTTCAAGACTCTATGTACTTTAAGTAAAATACTTTCACTTTTAAGAATCCAAACTTCACTAAGGAAATGGATCATATAACTTACAATTTGACATCAAAGTACAATCAAGGGTGTACATAGAACGAATTCTATTTTAGGCAAACCAAATACAATCAAGGAATGGATTATTTAAGGAGTAGGACATACTTTCTTTATCTTAAGGAATCATGCTAGAAGAGGAGATAGTTCACATACCTTTTCGGCTAAATCCACAAGCTAAGCCGAATACGCCGTACGTAGAATTGTCAACCTATAATGGTCACAACAAGACTATCAACTTCTAGTCTCTAACGTAGAATAATACTAAGTAAGCGGTCTCTAATTCTACGGAAAATCGGGCAACACTTCCTTTGTGTCTACTCACTTTGCCACCTTTTTCAAGGTCGAATACAATAACCAACACGCCACATTTAAGGCTCCAAACAACAACCAAAAAAAGGGGATTACACGCCTTACAATACGTGTAAAATTCCGCCCCACAATTCATACAAAGTAGTTTAATACTCACTAGCCATTCTCGGCCAACAATAACCAACAACACTAAGTCTTTTCCAATCCTTTTCAAATTCCAAGTTCTAAGGTGTAACATGTTATATAGCCCTAAACAACTTCAACAACTACAATTTCCTTCTTTATACAACATGCGTCGACTTAAACTAATATTCAACTTGAATTGTAATCTTAAGGCTAAACATGCTAGTTTTCGGATTAGGGTTCCAATAGCCAATATACTAAACAAACTTCATACTAAACATCTCATGTTTGCTAATATCCACAACTACAATGATAAGTAATCTTAACTATTAAAACGACAAGATTATACCTTTATAATCCCTTAAAAATTCCAAGATTCAAAGTCGCGCCTTAGCAAATTCTTAGCTCCTTTCCTTATGTTCCAATCCGCTTCAAGCACTCCTTATAAGCCTATGAAGAACCCATCTTCAAGTTCCAACTTCAAAGTTGAAGAACTCCTTAAGTTTCCGCCTTGCGACTAATATGAAAACACCGTTTTTCCGAAATCTTTCTATTGAGATATCCTTACAATACCCTTAGGGACATTGGGTTAAAGTCTTGTGAACAAAGGATCAAAACTACAAATTTTTCTAGTGGGATATGAGACAAAGCCGAGAGCACAATGGAAGCACAAGACTAGTGTGAAATTTTCTAAGTGTTGGAAGACCTTGTCTTGCTACTAGCTTAGTATTTAAAACACTATGGATGGCTTAGACTTAAACAAATGGGTGGCTAAGATGAAGATCACATGGATTAAGCACAAGTGGCAAGTTGACTGGTCAACAATATCGCTTAGCAAGACTTATCTTCCACCATGGTAAATGACCATTCTACCCTTACTAAATTTCGTCCAAGACCATATGGGGTGCCACGTGTCGCCTCTCATTCGTCCATAAAATTCTCAGAACCTCGTGGCCCCACAAAACGTAAAATTCCTCGGGTGGGCCCCACATGACCAAATCCGTAAAAATAAACTTCCATAATGTTAAAAGTTCTATATTCCTCAAATAATACATTTTGAGAATCCAATTCTCATCAACGAACATTTTTCCTTTCCGACGTTTCTAAGATTTTCCATCTAAAAACAATTCTTCCTTTCGTACTAATTTCCAAGTCTTGTTTCTTACGCATATTCTCTTATACATGTCCTCGACTTACGGATGTAACACTACCGCCGCTGCTCTAAACTCCTCGGGCTAGCGCCGCAGAACTCCCATCCGTAGTACCACCAGAGGTAAAGACCGGGCCTCGCTCGTAACCCTCTGTGCTCTACTCGCAGCCTCCTCTCGCCTTGCCCTTCGGGCTCTGGTTGCCTGCTGCGTAGAGGCATAATCGTACAAAAGAATACGCCGTA
This sequence comes from Przewalskia tangutica, assembly GCA_029844215.1. Classification (NCBI taxonomy): domain Eukaryota; kingdom Viridiplantae; phylum Streptophyta; class Magnoliopsida; order Solanales; family Solanaceae; genus Przewalskia; species Przewalskia tangutica. The sequence continues at coordinate 38,883,705 of CM056720.1, read as the reverse complement.
GGAGTCCAACTTACAACACATCTCTAAGGCACGATCTCAGAGTAAGAAGAATGGAAACCAATCCTAAATATCCTGTAGCCTCCTGATTATAGATGTGGTGCACAACACACCGATAATCAAGACTCTACTAGACACGGTCTGTAGACACTTTCCGAGGATTAACTGCTCTGATACCACTTTTGTCATGACCCGACCTCGGGCCCGCGACTGGTGCCTTACCCCGGGCACCCTAGTGATAATACATCAGAGAAAAACCAGCGGAAATAAAAACTCAAAGACATGAAACAATGAAATATAAGAAGACAAGCTAACCAAAACGGTCACCTTTCTGTATATATACATAAAACCCGAACATTTATATCCTTTTTTAAGCCTTGCCCACAACAGTACTACAGACCTCTAAGAATGTAACCACAACTATGACGGGACAGGACCCCGCCATACCCCTGAATGTACAAGTACCTACAATGACAGGGGACTATACCAAAGATAAGCCTCCGGAGAAACGGAGCTTCCCAAAACGCTGAACGGTGATCCTATGAGCGAGGATCAACAACCGGTGTACTTACCGCGCAGATGAACGCAACCCCCGGCGAGGTCGCATAACAGGTACCAAGTATGTGAAACTGAAAATATTGTAAATGAAATCATAATAGTCTATATAAAGCAGGAGACATGTATGATAACCAAACTACAGTACAACATATAAGTAGTCATGTCAAGTCAGGGACTCACGCCCTCAAAGTCATCACTCATGCCCGTGGAATTCCTTCCTCACTGCCGACAGTCCATGACATAAATCATAATCATGTGATGCGCCCGTGGCATCCTACCTCACTGTCGGCGTACACATATACAATACATATATATACCTCCTGCCCGTGGAATCCTCCGTCACTGCCGGCAGCCGTAGGTGTAGCACATAACCATGTGACCGCCACAGCATCCTACTCACACGACCTGCTCCAGGTTCGTGGATCGTGCCTTACCCGGGCACCCAAGTAGTCATACATCAGAGTAATCAGCGGAATATAAAAACAAGACATGAAACAAATGTAAATTAAGACACAGTTCCTGAGAAAAGTCGCCTTTCGGCATATATATATATAAACCAAAATCGCAAGCATCCCAACTGCATAACAGACTACTGCACTCTAAGGAAGTAAACAACTATGGCGGACAGTGGCCCCGCCATACCCCGAATGTACAAAAATATCTACAACAACAGGAGATCATACCCAAAAGTCGAGCCTCCTAGAAGATGGAGCTCTCGACACCAAAGAAAAGATCCTAAGATCGAGGATCCGCTACCGCTTCCTTTACTCGGCATGAACGCAGCCTCAAGGAGGTCGCATAACAGTACCAAGTATGTGAAATCAGAAAGTACTTAAATGAAATCATATCATTTTAAAACCGCTTTACAAATATGTCGAAACAAACAAGGTAAATCGCACATAGTGCCACATCACAACAAGAGCAATAAGAGGTAAATCGTAATGTGTCTCTTTCTAGGCCGCGAATGATCGAAGCAAGGCCAATCGCCCATAGTATCATTAAGCATGCCTAATCCTCGACTCGCACCGCATAGGCCACTCACGTAGCCCGCATGGGTATTCCCGCATCGAGGGTAGCTACCTCGGCATCGCCCCGACTCGTAGTCCGCATGGCCACATGCACCGCATGGCCACAAGGACCGCACACTAACTCGAACTCGTAGCTCCGCATAGGTCCTCGACCCGCATGAGGTATTCTCGAATCACGGTCCTGCATCACCGAGTCTACCCCGCACGGAGGCGCTTTAACCCCAGATCATGTCAAGAGTGAGTGATATAATACTAGCATAACAGCTTATCGTTAAGCAACATAAGCACAACAAGAATACCCTCTTATACAAACGTTACAAGACACTAACACACATAGCATCATAATATGTCTACTCATAAAACCATCTTATTATACCTTCCAGAAATCAATACAAGTCTTTCATAAACACATAAGTAAACTGTTCCTTTTCTCTTTCTTAAGTCATTATACCTAACTTCCCATAAAGCTAGTATAACTCTTAAGCTTTTGTTTAACAACCAAGTATTACTCTTCTTTCAAAAATGATTCATAATTCTTTTGAAATACTTCAAGATTCTTGTTATTTAGACTCAAGTCAAAAGACGTCAAGTAAAACTATGTTCAGTTAACACACGTACGTCTACCGTACTATATATATACTTTAAAATATCATGCTCTAGAGGATAGGAAGAATCACATACCTTCTCGGCGAAATCCACCTGCCAAGTCGAATATGTCGCGCGCAGAGAATCAACCTATAATAGTCAGATACGTCTATCAATGTCTAGACTACTCTGTAGACTATTCTAAGCAGAGGTTTCTTTATTCTACGGAAAATTGGGCAGCATTTCCCTACCCGTCAAGTTACACAAGTTCATCAGAATACAAATTCTATGTAAGTACAAATTCTTCTTCTCATATACCCTTCTACTGTGATTATAGCTCAATTCTATTCTTTAATATCCTTCTATATCTTATACTCAAGTCTTAACTATTCTTATATGTAATATCCAATTACAATAGAAGGACAAGAGTATTTACCTCGATAAGCCCAAAATTATCCAAGTTAAATGTCGATCCTGAGCAAGGTTTAGCTCCTAATTTGCACGCTCCGATAGCTCCAAGAAACCCTTAGAAGTTTCTAACAACTTCTACTTAAATACTAAAAGGGATTTGGGGCTAGGGTATTTTGGAATAGTAACTATACTTGGAAGCCAACTTCCTACCAAGGGTACTTTACTGCCACTAGGCTGTATGGGAGAGGTGTTTCGGCTAGGGCTTCCATGGGGGAGAAGGCTTTGGACGAGAGAGCAACTGAAGGGGAGGGAGTTTTTAAGACTTGGAAAGTTGATTTGTGGATGAAGAATTCATCAACTCAAGGGGGGTATTTATAGGGCTTTCAAGGGCCAAGATGAAGCCAAGTGGTAGGCAAGTGTAAGGTGGAGATTTGCACAACTGCACCCTAGCCCTACTCCTCAAATCACTCAACAAACATTGACCCAAGTTTTATGTTACACCCCGTAATTACAGGACATGTCTTAAGAACGTAAGTAAGAACTCACAAATGTTAAGATTTGAGACTTGTAAAAATTTATCGGAAATTATGGAATTGTCGGAAAATGTATTATTGTGACGAATGGGAGGGCGACACGTGTCACCCCCCTTATGTGATGCCTTGGTCGAAATGTGCAAGGGCAAGAGGGTCATTGGACCTTTGTTGCAAGACAAGTCTTGCACCATGTGTAGCATGAGAAATTTGACTAAGTCAAAAGGTCAATAAGTCTTGATATTTTGTAAGACCACATCCAAGCCTCACATTTGTTTATATCTTGACCATCCAATTCACTATATAATACTAGTAGCAAGAGAGGACTTAACACTTAGAAAAAATTGCACAAAAATTGAAGAACATAGGCATGTTGCTCTCGGGTTCCACACAAAAAAAAAATCATTTCTTGTCCATTTGATTCCACACTTTAAACCAAGGGTCTTAGGTGTATTGTAAACACATCTCAATAGAAAAATCTTGGAAAAAGGTTGTTTACGGGTTAGTCGCAAAACGAAAACCTAATGGTCTTTCTAGGTTTTGTTTGGAGTTTTGAAGGATAATTGTTGGTGTTGTTCTAAGGGTCTCAACAAGCGGATTGAAGTATCTTGGAGAGGCTCTAAACTACTAGGAGCGACTTCGGATTTGGAATTGGATAAACAATCGTTAAGGTATAATCTTGTCTTTTAAAGGTGTTACAAGATTATATATTTATATTGTTGTTGTTAGCTTTACTTGTTGCTAGAATGAAGTTGATATGTTGAAGTTATAAGTATTATGGATTGCTTGTAGCTAAATCCGAAATGTTATACAAGCCACTTGAAAATTGGATTACTAATTGGTCGTTTTTAGAAATCGTCGCATGTTACTTACTTAAAGACTATGGTTATTATAATCAAATGCGACTTGATATCATGTTATGCTACCAATTTGGATTGAAATGGAAATTGGATAAGAATTGGTATTGTTGAACTCAAGGTGGCCGAATTTGGACTTGTAGTTTGTATTAGTTTGTTATTCATTTGTATTGGACTACCTTCTATATTGTTGTGAGCCAATTGGGGCTGTTTGGTTATTCATTTGTATTGGACTACCTTCTATATTGTTGTGAGCCAATTGGGGCTGTTTGGTTATTCATTTGTATTGGACTACCTTCTATATTGTTGTGAGCCAATTGGGGCTGTTTGGTTATTGTATTTCGGCCTTGAAAAAGGTGGCAAAGTAAGTAAAAACAAAGGAGGTGCTGTCCGATTTTCCGTAGAATATAGAGACTTAACACTTATAATATTCTACGATTGAAGTAAGGCTTTAATAGACGTATTGTGAATATTATAGGTTGACATACTACGGGCGGGACTTTGTACTTGGCAAGTGGTTTGACCCGACGAGGTATGTATAACTTTTCCTATCTTTTGAGCATGACTAGTTTCATGATATAGTACAGTAGACGTCTAAGACTTTGACATTCCTTACTAGCCTTATAAAAGCCAAGTCGGGTGAGTTAGGAAGTTAACTCACTTCTTTGAAAATATTAAGGATGTCTTAAGTCTTAGTAAAGTTAAGGACTTTAGGGATTTAAAGTATGTGATACTTGTGTCGTTTTAATCGTATAAGTCCCTTGGATAGGAAAATGTACTTGACTAAGGTATAAAGTGAATATAACGACTTTATGGGAAGTTGGTTATATTGACTTTATGCAAAGGTAAATGGCTTGTGTTAATGAAAGGCAAATTGATTTTAAGGTATCAATTGCCTAAAGTTTTAATAAAAAAAAGAAGTCACTTGATTTAGAAACCTAACTTAAATTCTAAAGGTATTGTGACTTGCCTTGAAATGTAATTTGGACTTGATGCTATGGTTAATAGTGTCGTGGAAGCTTTCTTTTAAAAAGAGTCATTTGTTTTAAAGAGTAGAAGTACGTAGTACTTTGGGTTAAATTCCCGGATTCTTATAAAAGACATATAAGTGCCTTAAGTAAACTAAAATGAGCATAGATGGAAAAGACTAATAAGAAGTTAGGGGGAATTCTAACTTGCTTATCTATTATATGATGGCCGGTTTTGAGATAGGGTAAGAGTATCGGTGAGGGGCAGGCCCCCAAGACGCTATACCTCCTTCTCCAAGATAAGAGTATAAATGAGGGGTAAGCCCCCAAGACGTTATACCACTGCGCATTATCTTCTTCTTCGTGGTAAGAGTATAAATGAGGCAAACCCCAAGACGTTATACCACCCGCCTGGGGTAAGAGTATAAATGAGGTAGGAACCCCAAGACGTTATACCACCTGTTTTTATGGGTTCGCTACCCATGATATGATCGGGAGACTGCTATTGTGATGTTGTACGTATTCTCTTGATGTACTCTCATTGTTAGTAAGGCACTGTGTATTGTAATTTTGTTATCATACATGTCTCCGACTTTCTTTTAAACTTATGTTGTAATTACAGATTTTCCGCTTACATACTTAGTACATATCAGGTAATCGACCCCTTCCTGGGCCGCTGCTCACGCCGCAGTGGAAGGGTAGAAGCGTGGCGGATCCTCACTCTTGGATCGCTTATCGACGCCTAAGCTCCATTCTCCGGAGGCTTGTCTTTCTTTTGGTACAGTTTTTCCCTGATGATGTAGATTTATGTACATTCAGGGGTATGGCGGGGCCCTGTCCCGCCACAGTTGTTATTCCTAGAGGTCTGTATTCACATATGTGGTTGGGCTATAAGAACTGAGTTGTAAAGTTGTACTTTTGACTTTGTTTATATTATGGAAGGCGGCCTTATCGGCCAGCTGTTGTTATATTGTTTACACACGTGTTTATGTTGTGTATGTTTCGCCGCTATTCTCTCGATGTATACAGAACAGGTGCCCGTGTAGGGCACCGCCGCGCCCGGTCCGGTCGTGACATTTTAGGCCCCAAAACCATGCCAATCGTCCAAGGCATTTGCCCCCTTTACCGTCCACTTAAGGGTGACAAGTGTCACCCTCTCGTTGGTCCAAAATGTTACATCTCTCGGAAAAATCCGCAAAAATTATAAATAACATAGCCGTAATTTACCCTACGCAAGTTTTGGAAAACGTTTCGTCGGAAAATCATTCGTTTTGTAGGTTGTGCACAAATTTCGCCCATAGTGCCTATCTTAAGGCTAAACTTTTGTACGTACGCCCTTACGTACATACTCTGGAAATACGGGGTATAACACTACCTCACTGTCGGCGTACACATATACAATATATATATATATAATACGTGGCCGCATGTCCTGGAATACCTCATCGGTGTAACATGGCCATAACGTGCCCTCGGCATCCCTCATCGCATGTGCAGGTCTTCATGGGGAGCTAGCCCATGGAATAATGATCGTATATACCATGCCCCCGGAATCCCTCATCGGTGTAGACAGGTCTTCATGGGGAGCTAGCCCATGGAATAATGATAATGGTCACATGCCCCCGGAATCCCTCATCGGTGTAGACATGCCCATGTGACAATAATAATCTACCGAGTTTAACGTTGCAGACGGCCGCACGCCCGGAATCCTTCATCGGTAGACATGTCCATGTGATAATATCAATGGAAGCATACCCGTGGAATCCTCCACCGCCGCAGACATCCAATGAAACGACGCATCTAACCCGTCCTCGGTCGCATGCCCCGCATCCTCATCGATAAGAATGGCCAAGATCAAACAAAATGGAAGCATACCCGCGAATCCTCCACACCGCAGACGTCCAACAAACTCACAATAAGTCAGCCGACCCTCCAACCGAGAGACGCGGTAACATAGTAATACCACCGAAGGCTATAACAACTAGCATAGGAAAATTTAACATACTCTTAGACTTCCATTTTATGACAACAATCCGGGTTTTAACCCTAAAGTATTACGTACATTAATCTTTTCAAAAAAATCTCTTTTACGTAAAAACAACTCGCTACTATTATTCGTAGTACCAAATACGTTCATGTTTAAATCAAGTACTCTACACTTTTTAAACCAAGTGGCTTACACTTTTAAAACAACGCCAAGTATACTTTTAAAACCCAAGTAACTAACTCTTTTAAGATCAAGGTACTCCTACCTTTTAAAACCAAGCCACTTATATTTTTCTCATCAAGAAAAGTTCGATATTTGAAAATAAGTTACTTATACTTTTAAACTCAAGTTACTTCACTTTTCCCAAAATCAAGTACCATTTTAAATCCAATAATAAAACCATTCTTTTGTTTCCATAAAGTCGTTATAACTAACTTCCCATAAAGCTATTATAACACTTTATGTTTTAAACCAATTTAAGACAAAACCATGCCTTTCTTTTAAACCAAAACACTTCAAATTCTTAAGTCTCTTTTCTTTTAGAAATCGAGTTCCTTACTTTGGAATTTTAAGAAAATCAAAACTTGATTATAATAATTCTTATTAGAGCAGCCATGATCTAGGAAATGTAATACAATTTTGTCTTATCTTAGCTTCTATGCAGATGGAGGTTTCTACTGGTTTTAATATAATTATTAGTCATTACATTTTCCTTTATTAACGCTGCAATGGCTTGTTCGATACTTATTCCCATTTCCGAAATTAATATAACTTATTCCTTTTTCTAGACCAAGTACTCATTACTCACGAATGAGGTTTCACCACTTTAACACAATTCAAGTTCTTCACATTTCATATCAAGTCAAAATATAAATCCAGTCTCTTATCTTTTAAAATCAACCAAAATTCGTTTAGCACACGTACGTCTACCGTACTACATAGTTCACAACATCATGCTAGAAAAGATAGGAAGATGTTCACATACCTCGCGACGATTATCGACAATTAGCAAAATGCTCCAAGTACTATAACCTTGCTAGCCTTTTCCACCCTTCAAGTAGAATACGCTACTCGTAGTACTTCCACCTATAATGGCCATAAAACGTCTGTCAACTTCTAGATCTCTTCGTAGAATATTCTATGTACAAGATTCCTTATTCTACGGAAAATTCGCAGACCTCCCCGTAACCACATAAATCTCTCCTCTATCAAGGCCCTCTACCAAGCCAACAACCTGCCGGGTTACACGCCTAACCGGACGTGTACAACATCGCCCACAATAATACTACAAGTCTACTGTAAATACAATCCAATGTAAATACAGTTCAATTCTTTATAATCATCCTTCCAATATATCTTATACTCAATTCTAAACTACTACAATATGTAATATCCAATTACAATAGGGGGACAAAGATCATTACCTCGATAAGCCCAAAATTATCCAAGATTTATAAGTCGATCCTGAGCAACGTTTAGCTCCAATTCCTTACGCTCCAACCCGCTCCAAGCAACCCTTAGAAGTTTCTAACTAACTTCTCTTAATACTTCAACCAACTATGAAGATTTTTCTAGGGTTTCATTTTGCGACTAAAGGAATAAAGTAGAATTTCCAGGCTCCTAGTATTGAAATAACTTTGGAATACTACTAGGGATACTAGGCTAAGGTATTTGGGACTATACCAACACTTGAAGAATTTTTTTCTACACAAAGGGGGGAGTTGGACGAGAACACTTAAGGGGAGGGAGAATAATTTTTTGCCTTGGAAACTCTCTAATGTGGATGAATAAAGACTTGCAAACAAGGGGGTATTTATAGAGAAATCAAGGGCCAAGATCTAGGCAAGTGTGTGGTGTAGATTGGGGACATGTGGGTGTGGATTCTACCAACCACATGTCCACCACAAAATTTGGACAAGTGGCTAGCCACTTGTCCACCCAAACCGTCCAAGCCACAAGTCCATCATCAATTCGGCCAACATGGCCACATGGGGTGACACGTGTCGCCCCCCTACTCGTCCAAAATATTTCATCTTCCGAAAATATCCGTAATGCCAAAAATCCGAAAATAAGTGGCTCTTCAAAATCAGAATTTCTCCCGTGGGCCCCACGTGACCAATTCCGGAAATAAAATTCCATCATTCTCTAATATTCCAGAAAGTCCGAATATCAAATATGGGAATCCAATTCCCATTAACGAACCTTTTTCCTTCACAAAATCCGAAAACTTTTCCGTCGAAAAATCATATCTTTCTTCCTTTTTAATTTAAATGTCGTATTCTCGTACGTACGTCCTCACATACATACCCTGGAACTACGGGGTGTAACAATAGTACTTTGGGGTTAAAACCCGTATTTGTTGACATCAAATAAAAGTACCTTGTGTGAGTAACTTGCCTATGTTTTGCTTGTGATAGCCTTGTAATACTTTCTTGTTGGTTAGATAAGTAAACATGTTATGATGCTACGTGTGTTAGTGTCTTGTGACATTTGTGTAAGGGGGTTTTCTTGTTGTGCTTATGTTGTTTAACAATAAGCAGTTATGATGGTATTATATCACATACCCCCCCTGACTTGTTATGCTGAGGGTTAGCCGCCCCCGATGCGAGGAATACCTCATGCGGGTCCATGGGACCTATGCGGAGCTGCGGGAATTCCAGGATGATCACTCCGGGTGTGTTACGCCGATGCGAGGAATACCTCATGCGGTCCATATGACTACGCGATCGCGAGTCCGAGTTGATGCCGAGGTTAGCTACCGATGCGAGAATACCTCACGCGACCAGCGGTCTATGCGATCGCGAAGTTCCAGGATTAGGCTCGCATAATGATACTATGGGCGATTAGCCTTGCTTCGATCATTAGCGGCCTAGAAAAGACCAGTTACGTTATATATATTTTGCTCTTGTTTAGGCTGTGGCACTATGTGCAGTTAAATTGGTTGTTCGTACGTATTTGTAATTGGTTTTAAAATGTTATGATTTTATTTCAGTACTTTACAGTTTCACATACTTGGTACCTGTTGTAATGACCTCCTTCGGGGGGCTACGTTCATGCCGGAGGTAGAGGTACACCGGTTGTCGATCCTCGCTGATAGGATCACAGTTCAGCGTTTTGGGAAGCTCCGTTTCTCCGGAGGCTTATCTTTTGGTATAGTCCCCTGTCGTTGTAGTACTACATTCGTGGTATGGCGGCCTGGCCCCGTCGTAGTTGTGGTTACATTCTTAGAGGTCTGTAGTAATCTTGTTGTGTGGTTTGTAAAGGGATGTAATGCTCGTGTTTAATCATTTTTACATATATACGCAGAAGCGACTGCCTCGTTAGCCTATTTTTCTTATTGTATATCTTGTTTCATGTGTAAGTTTTTATTTCCGCTGATTTTCTCTGATGTTGTATCACTAGGGTGCCCGGGGTAAGGCACCAGTCACAGGCCCGGGGCCGGGTCGTGACAACACTTTAGATACTTGTCCTGGTCATTTCTCGTGAATCGGCAGGCTCTGGTAGATAGCTTAAGATACTTGCCACAGTCATATCTCGTGAGAAGGCAGGCTCTGGTACGTTAGCTTAAGATACTTGCCTCGGCCAGTTGCGTGGCTATTTTGGTTCTGGTAGTTGGCTTCCGTACTTGGCCCGTGAAGTTTTATGACTAGCCTTCGGACTGGTAGTTGGCTATTCTACTTGGCCCGATCGGTTTGATGACGTAGGAAGGATCTAGTGTTCAGGTTCACATATGGGTGTTGTTTTACATCATGTACTGCCGGCAGTGAGGAATGGGTTCCACGGGCATGATTGATATTATGGGCGTGAGACCCATAGTTATGTGTGAGTGATTATTTTGAGGATATGCGTCCCCTTACTTGACATAACTGTTTACTTATTGCGAAATGGTTTTATAAAATGATGAAATGTGATTTCATTACAGATTTTCGTTTCACATACTTGGTACTGTTATCGACCTCCTTCGGGCCGCCTTCATGCCGCAGTAGAGGTACACCAGCTTGTTGATCCTCGCCATAGGATCGCAGTCGGCTGGGAAGCTCCGCTTTCTCGAGGCTTATCTTTTAGTATAGTCCCTGTCATTGTAGGTACTTGTGCATTCGTGGTATGGCGGGCCCGCCCCGTCATAGTTGTTGTTACATTCTTAGAGGTCCAGAGTAATCGTTGTGGTGGTTTGTAAAGGATTGTAATCGTTGGTTATATGTATATACATGGCGTGATTTTGGTTAGCCTGCTTTTCTTATGTTGTATCTTGTTTCTGTTTAAGTTTTATTTCCGCTGATTTTCTCAGATGTTGTATCACTAGGGTGCCCGGGGTAAGGCACCAGTCACGGGCCCGAGGTCGGGTCGTGATAGTAGCTAACCCGCGGCATCGCCCCGACTCCCGCATTCGCACGGGCCTCACGGACCGCATGAGGCATTCCTCGTGACGCACAGAACACACCCGGCGTGCCTGGAACTCCCGTAGCTCCGCATGGCCTCACATGGACCGCATGAGGTATTCCTCGTATCGGGGGTAGCTAACCCGCGGCTCATAACAAGTCAGGGGGGTAAGTGATATAATATCAGCACAACGGGCTTATCGTTAAACAACATAAGCACAACAAGAAAAAACCCCTTTACACAAACGTCACAAGACGCTAACACACATATCATCATAACATGTTTACTTATCAAACCAACAAGAAAGTATTACAAGGCTATCACAAGCAAAACATAGACAAGTTACTCACACAAGGTACTTTTATTTGATGTCAACAAATCCGGGTTTTAACCCCAAAGTACTACATACTTTAACTCTTTAAAAAGATCCATTTCTTTCACAAAAGTCACACGATACCCGTAGTATCAAAAATAGAGTAACTATCTTTTAAGTAAACCAAAACAATTTCCATACCTTCTTTTAAACCAACTTAAGACCAACGCATGCCTTCCTTTTAAAACCATTTTAAGACAAAAGCATGCCTTCCTTTTAAACTAAAACACTTCAAATTTTCAAGTCTCTCTCTTTATAAATCAAGTCCCTTACGTTGAAATTTTAAGAAAATCAAAACTTGTTTTTAATGATCCGATTAAAGCGATGTGATCTAGAAATGTAATACAATTTTGTCTTATCTTAGCTTCTATGCAGATGGAAGATTCTACTTGTTTTAAGTTAATTATTTGTCATTACATTTTCCTTTATTAACGCTGCAATGGCTTGTTCGATACTCATTCCCATTTCTGAAATCAATACAACATTATTATTTAAAAACCAAGTACTCATTACTCACGAATGAAGTTTCACATCTTTCTACACAATTCATATTTTTCACATATCATATCAAGTCAAATATAAGTCAAGTCTCTTATCTTTTAAAATCAATAAACCATTCTTTTACCTACATAAAGTCATTATAATTAACTTCCCATAAAGCCATTATAACACTTTATGTTTTAAACCAACCAAATTCGTTTAACACATGTACGTCTACCGTACTACATAGTTCACAACAATCATGCTAGAAAGGATAGGAAGAGGTTCACATACCTCGCGACGATTATCGACAATTAGAAAAATGCTCCAAGTACTATAACCTAGCTAGCCTATTCCACCCTTCAAGTAGAATACGCTACTCGTAGTACTTCCACCTATAATGGCCATAAAACGTCTGTCAACTTCTAGATCTCTTCATAGAATATTCTATGTACAAGATTCCTTATTCTACGGAAAATTCGGCAGCACCTCCCCCCCCCCCCCCCCCGTAACCACATAAATCTCTTTCTCTATCAAGGCCCGCTACCAATCCAACAACTCCAAGGGGGTTACACGTCTAACCGGACGTGTACAACACTGCCCCGCAATAATACTACAAGTTCATCAGAATATACCCAATGTAAATACAGTTCAATTCATTATAATCATCCTTCCAATATATCTTATACTCAATTCTAAACTACTACAATATGTAATATCTAATTACAATAGGGGGACAAAGATCATTACCTCGATAAGCCCAAAATTATCCAAGATTTATAAGTCGATCCTGAGCAACGTTTAGCTCCAATTCCTTACGCTCAACCCGCTCAAGCAACCCTTAGAAGTTTCTAAACAACTTCTCTTAACACTTCAACCAACTATGAAGATTTTCCTAGGGTTTCATTTTGCGACTATTGGAATAAAGTAGTATTTCCGGGCTCTTATGTTGGGATAACTTTGGAATACTACAAGGGATTTAGACTAAGGTATTTGGGACTATACCAACACTTGAAGAATTTTCTCTACACAAACGGGGAGTGTTTGGACGAGAATTACCTAAGGGAGGGAGGGAGAATTTTTGCCTTGGAAATTATTTCAAGTGAGGGATGAATAAAGTCTTGCAAACAAGGGGGTATTTATAGGCCAACCAATGGCTAGGATCAAAGCAAGTGTAAGGTGTAGATTGGGGACATGTGTGTGTGGGTTCTACCAACCACATGTCCACCACAAAATTTGGACAAGTGGCTAGCCACTTGTCCACCACAAAAACGCCTCACATGCCAAGTGGCACTCCAAATCGGCCATAGGGCCACATGGGGTGACACGTGTTGCCCCCCTACTCGTCCAAAATATTTCATCTTCCGAAAATATCCGTAATGCCAAAAATCCGAAAATAAGGTGGGCCCTTCAAAACCGTAAATTTCTCCCGTGGGCCCCACGTGACCAATTCCGGAAATAAAATTCCATCATTCTCTAATATTCCGGAAAGTCCGAATATCAAATCTGGGAATCCAATTCCCATTAACGAACCTTTTTCCTTCACAAAACTGAAACTTTTCCGAAAAATCTTATCTTTCTTCCTTTTAATTTAAATGTCGATTCTCGCACGCACGCCCTCAAATACATACCGAACTACGAGGTGTAACAATAGTACTTTGGGGTTAAAACCCGGATTTGTTGACATCAAATAAAAGTACCTGCGTGAGTAACTTGCCTATGTTTTGCTTGTGATAGCCTTGTAATACTTTCTTGTTGGTTAGATAAGTAAACATGTTATGATGCTACGTGTGTTAGTGTCTTGTGATGTTTGTGTAAGGGGGTTTTCTTGTTGTGCTTATGTTGTTTAACGATAGCGCTATGATGGTATTATATCACATACCCCGACTTGTTATGTCGAGGGTTAGCCGCCTGCGAAGAATACCTCACGCGGTCCGACCTATGCGGAGTCGCGGAGTTCCGGGATGATCACTCCGGGTGTGTTACGCCGATGCGAGGAATACCTCATGCGTCCATGTGACTATGCGACCGCGGAGTCCAGTTGATCCGAGGTTAGCTACCCCGATGCGGAGAATACCTCATGCGGACCTAGCGTCTACGCGATCGCGAAGTTCCAGGATTAGGCTCGCATAATGATACTATGGGCGATTGGCCTTGCTTCGATTATTAGCGGCCTAGAAAAGACCAGTTACGTTATATATATTTTGCTCTTTTTTATGCTGTGGCACTATGTGCGGTTAAATTGTTTGTTAAATGCGTATTTGTAATTGGTTTTAAAATGTTATGATTTTATTTCGATTTACGCTTCACATACTTGGTACCTGTTGTACTGACCTCCTTCGGGGGGCTGCGTTCATGCCGCAGGTAGAAGTACACCGGTTGTCGATCCTCGCTCATAGTATCATAGTTCAGCGTTTTGGGAAGCTCCGTTTCTCCGGAGGCTTATCTTTTGGTATAGTCCCCTGTCGTTGTAGGTACTTACATTCAGGGGTATGGCGGGGCCCTGTCCCGTTGTAGTTGTGGTAACATTCTTAGAGGTCTGTAGTATTGTTGTGGGCAGGGTTTGTAAAAGGGATGTAACTGTTCAGGTTTAATCATTTTTACATATATATGCAGAAAGGTGACCGTTCTGGTTAGCCTATTTTTCTTATTGTATATCTTGTTTCATGTGTAAGTTTTTATTTCCGCTGATTTTCTCTGATGTTGTATCACTAGGGTGCCCGGGGTAAGGCACCAGTCACAGGCCCGGGGCCGGGTCGTGACAACACTTTAGATACTTGTCCTGGTCATTTCTCGTGAATCAGCAGGCTCTGGTAGATAGCTTAAGATACTTGTCACGGTCATATCTCGTGAGAAGGCAGGCTCTGGTACGTTAGCTTAAGATACTTGCCTCGGCCAGTTGCGTGGCTAGTTTGGATCTGGTAGTTGGCTTCCGTACTTGGCCCGTGAAGTTTTATGACTAGCCTTCGGACTGGTAGTTGGCTATTCTACTTGGCCCGATCGGTTTGATGACGCAGGCAGGATCTAGTGTTCAGGTTCACATATGGGTGTTGTTTTACATCATGTACTGCCGGCAGTGAGGAATGAGTTCCACGGGCATGATTGATATTATGGGCGTGAGACCCATAGTTATGTGTGAGTGATTATTTTGAGGATATGCGTCCCCTTACTTGACATAACTGTTTACTTATTGCGAAATGGTTTTATAAAATGATGAAATGTGATTTCATTACAGTATTTTCAGTTTCACATACTTGGTACCTGTTGTACTGACCTCCTTCGGGGGGCTGCGTTCATGCCGCAGGTAGAGGTACACCAGTTGTTGATCCTCGCTCATAGGATCGCAGTTCAGCGTTGGGAAGCTCCGTTTCTCCGGAGGCTTATCTTTTGGTATAGTCCCCTGTCATTGTAGGTACTTGTGCATTCGTGGTATGGCGGCCCCGTCCGTCATAGTTGTTGTTACATTCTAGAGGTCTGTAGTAATCTTTGTAGGCGAGTTTGTAAAGGATTAGAATCGTCGGTTATATGTATATACATGAAGATGACAGTTTTGGTTAGCCTGTTTTCTTATGTTGTATCTTGTTTCCTGTTTAAGTTTTTATTTCCGCTGATTTTCTCAGATATTGTATCACTAGGGTGCCCGGGGTAAGGCACCAGTCGCGGGCCCGAGGTCGGGTCGTGATAGTAG
The DNA here is from genome assembly GCA_029844215.1 of Przewalskia tangutica. Lineage (NCBI taxonomy): Eukaryota > Viridiplantae > Streptophyta > Magnoliopsida > Solanales > Solanaceae > Przewalskia > Przewalskia tangutica. The sequence continues at coordinate 38,867,863 of CM056720.1, read as the reverse complement.
CTAACCCGCGGCATCGTCCTGGACTCCCGCAGTCCGCATGGCCTCACATGGACCGCATGAGGCATTCCTCGCATCGGCGTAACACACCCGACGGTTCCTGGAACTCCCGTAGCTCCACATGGCCTCACATGGACCGCATGAGGTATTCCTCGCATCGGGGGTAGCTAACCCGCGGCTCATAACAAGTCAGGGCTGGTAAGTGATATAATACCAGCACAACGGGCTTATCGTTAAACAACATAAGCACAACAAGAAAAACCCCCTTTACACAAACGTCACAAGACACTAACACACGTAGCATCATAACATGTTTACTTATCAAACCAACAAGAAAGTATTACAAGGCTATCACAAGCAAAACATAGGCAAGTTACTCACACAAGGTACTTTTATTTGATGTCAACAAATCCGGGTTTTAACCCCAAAGTACTACATACTTTAACTCTTTTAAAAAAAGATCAATTTCTTTCACTGAAGTCACACGATACCCGTAGTATCAAAAATAGAGTAACTATCTTTTTAAGTAAACCAAAACAATTTCCATACCTTCTTTTTAAACCAACTTAAGACCAACGCATGCCTTCCTTTTAAAACCATTTTAAGACAAAAGCATGCCTTCCTTTTAAACGAAAACACTTCAAATTTTCAAGTCTCTCTCTTTTATAAATCAAGTCCCTTACGTTGAAATTTTAAGAAAATCAAAACTTGTTTTTAATGATCTGATTAAAGCAGTCATGATCTAGGAAATGTAATACAATTTTGTCTTATCTTAGCTTCTATGCAGATGGAAGATTCTACTTGTTTTAAGTTAATTATTTGTCATTACATTTTCCTTTATTAACGCTGCAATGGCTTGTTCGATACTCATTCCCATTTCTGAAATCAATACAACATTATTATTTAAAAACCAAGTACTCATTACTCACGAATGAAGTTTCACATCTTTCTACACAATTCATATTTTTCACATATCATATCAAGTCAAATATAAGTCAAGTCTCTTATCTTTTAAAATCAATAAACCATTCTTTTACCTACATAAAGTCATTATAATTAACTTCCCATAAAGCCATTATAACACTTTATGTTTTAAACCAACCAAATTCGTTTAACACATGTACGTCTACCGTACTACATAGTTCACAACAATCATGCTAGAAAGGATAGGAAGAGGTTCACATACCTCGCGACGATTATCGACAATTAGAAAAATGCTCCAAGTACTATAACCTAGCTAGCCTATTCCACCCTTCAAGTAGAATACGCTACTCGTAGTACTTCCACCTATAATGGCCATAAAACGTCTGTCAACTTCTAGATCTCTTCATAGAATATTCTATGTACAAGATTCCTTATTCTACGGAAAATTCGGCAGACCTCCCCGTAACCACATAAATCTCTTCCTCTATCAAGGCCCGCTACCAATCCAACAACTCCAAGGGGGTTACACGTCTAACCGGACGTGTACAACACTGCCCCGCAATAATACTACAAGTCTACTGTAAATACAGTCCAATGTAAATACAGTTCAATTCATTATAATCATCCTTCCAATATATCTTATACTCAATTCTAAACTACTACAATATGTAATATCTAATTACAATAGGGGGACAAAGATCATTACCTCGATAAGCCCAAAATTATCCAAGATTTATAAGTCGATCCTGAGCAACGTTTAGCTCCAATTCCTTACGCTCCAACCCGCTCCAAGCAACCCTTAGAAGTTTCTAAACAACTTCTCTTAACACTTCAACCAACTATGAAGATTTTCCTAGGGTTTCATTTTGCGACTATTGGAATAAAGTAGTATTTCCGGGCTCTTATGTTGGGATAACTTTGGAATACTACAAGGGATTTAGACTAAGGTATTTGGGACTATACCAACACTTGAAGAATTTTCTCTACACAAACGGGGAGTGTTTGGACGAGAATTACCTAAGGGAGGGAGGGAGAATTTTTGCCTTGGAAATTATTTCAAGTGAGGGATGAATAAAGTCTTGCAAACAAGGGGGTATTTATAGGCCAACCAATGGCTAGGATCAAAGCAAGTGTAAGGTGTAGATTGGGGACATGTGTGTGTGGGTTCTACCAACCACATGTCCACCACAAAATTTGGACAAGTAGCTAGCCACTTGTCCACCACAAAAACTCCCCACATGCCAAGTGGCACTCCAAATCGGCCATAGGGCCACATGGGGTGACACGTGTTGCCCCCCTACTCGTCCAAAATATTTCATCTTCCGAAAATATCCGTAATGCCAAAAATCCGAAAATAAGGTGGGCCCTTCAAAACTGTAAATTTCTCCCGTGGGCCCCACGTGACCAATTCCGGAAATAAAATTCCATCATTCTCTAATATTCCAGAAAGTCCGAATATCAAATCTGGGAATCCAATTCCCATTAACGAACCTTTTTCCTTCACAAAATCTGGAAACTTTTCCGTCGAAAAATCATATCTTTCTTCCTTTTTAATTTAAATGTCGTATTCTCGTACGTACGTCCTCAAATACATACCCTGGAACTACGGGGTGTAACAATAGTACTTTGGGGTTAAAACCCGGATTTGTTGACATCAAATAAAAGTACCTTGTGTGAGTAACTTGCCTATGTTTTGCTTGTGATAGCCTTGTAATACTTTCTTGTTGGTTAGATAAGTAAACATGTTATGATGCTACGTGTGTTAGTGTCTTGTGATGTTTGTGTAAGGGGGTTTTCTTGTTGTGCTTATGTTGTTTAACGATAAGCAGTTATGATGGTATTATATCACATACCCCCCCTGACTTGTTATGTCGAGGGTTAGCCGCCCCCGATGCGAAGAATACCTCATGCGGGTCCGTGGGACCTATGCGGAGCTGCGGGAGTTCCAGGATGATCACTCCGGGTGTGTTACGCCGATGCGAGGAATACCTCATGCGGTCCATGTGACTATGCGATCGCGGAGTCGAGTTGACGCCGAGGTTAGCTACCCCGATCGCGGCGAATACCTCACGCGGACTTAGGTCTACGCGATCGCGGAAGTTCCAGGATTAGGCTCGCATAATGATACTATGGGCGATTGGCCTTGCTTCGATTATTAGCGGCCTAGAAAAGACCAGTTACGTTATATATATTTTGCTCTTTTTTATGCTGTGGCACTATGTGCGGTTAAATTGGTTGTTCGTACGTATTTGTAATTGGTTTTAAAATGTTATGATTTTATTTCAGTACTTTACAGTTTCACATACTTGGTACCTGTTGTACTGACCTCCTTCGGGGGGCTGCGTTCATGCCGCAGGTAGAAGTACACCGGTTGTCGATCCTCGCTCATAGTATCATAGTTCAGCGTTTTGGGAAGCTCCGTTTCTCCGGAGGCTTATCTTTTGGTATAGTCCCCTGTCGTTGTAGGTACTTACATTCAGGGGTATGGCGGGGCCCTGTCCCGTTGTAGTTGTGGTAACATTCTTAGAGGTCTGTAGTATTGTTGTGGGCAGGGTTTGTAAAAGGGATGTAACTGTTCAGGTTTAATCATTTTTACATATATATGCAGAAAGGTGACCGTTTTGGTTAGCCTATTTTTCTTATTGTATATCTTGTTTCATGTGTAAGTTTTTATTTCCGCTGATTTTCTCTGATGTTGTATCACTAGGGTGCTCGGGGTAAGGCACCAGTCACGGGCCCAGGGCCGGGTCGTGACAACACTTTAGATACTTGTCCTGGTCATTTCTCGTGAATCAGCAGGCTCTGGTAGATAGCTTAAGATACTTGTCACGGTCATATCTCGTGAGAAGGCAGGCTCTGGTACGTTAGCTTAAGATACTTGCCTCGGCCAGTTGCGTGGCTAGTTTGGATCTGGTAGTTGGCTTCCGTACTTGGCCCGTGAAGTTTTATGACTAGCCTTCGGACTGGTAGTTGGCTATTCTACTTGGCCCGATCGGTTTGATGACGTAGGCAGGATCTAGTGTTCAGGTTCACATATGGGTGTTGTTTTACATCATGCTCGCCGATGAGAATGAGTTCCACGCATGATTGATATTATGGCGTGAGACCCATAGTTATGTGTGAGTGATTATTTTGAGGATATCGTCCCTTACTTGACATAATCGTTACTTATTGCGAAATGGTTTTATAAAATGATGAAATGTGATTTCATTCACATTTTCGGGCACATACTTGGTACCTGTTATCGACCTCTTCGGGCCGCGTTCATGCCGCAGTAGAGGTACACCGATTGTTGATCCTCGCTCATAGGATCGCATTCAGCTTGGGAAGCTCCGTTTCTCGAGGCTTATCTTTTGGTATAGTCCTGTCATTGTAGGTACTTGTGCATTCGTGGTATGGCGGGCCCCGTCCGTCATAGTTGTTGTTACATTCTAGAGGTCCTGTAGTAATCGCTGCGGAGTTTGTAAAGGATTATCGCTCTGCTATATGTATATACATGAAGATGACAGTTTTGGTTAGCCTGTTTTCTTATGTTGTATCTTGTTTCCTGTTTAAGTTTTTATTTCCGCTGATTTTCTCAGATATTGTATCACTAGGGTGCCCGGGGTAAGGCACCAGTCGCGGGCCCGAGGTCGGGTCGTGATAGTAGCTAACCCGCGGCATCGTCCTGGACTCCCGCAGTCCGCATGGCCTCACATGGACCGCATGAGGCATTCCTCGCATCGGCGTAACACACCCGACGGTTCCTGGAACTCCCGTAGCTCCACATGGCCTCACATGGACCGCATGAGGTATTCCTCGCATCGGGGGTAGCTAACCCGCGGCTCATAACAAGTCAGGGCTGGTAAGTGATATAATACCAGCACAACGGGCTTATCGTTAAACAACATAAGCACAACAAGAAAAACCCCCTTTACACAAACGTCACAAGACACTAACACACGTAGCATCATAACATGTTTACTTATCAAACCAACAAGAAAGTATTACAAGGCTATCACAAGCAAAACATAGGCAAGTTACTCACACAAGGTACTTTTATTTGATGTCAACAAATCCGGGTTTTAACCCCAAAGTACTACATACTTTAACTCTTTTAAAAAAAGATCAATTTCTTTCACTGAAGTCACACGATACCCGTAGTATCAAAAATAGAGTAACTATCTTTTTAAGTAAACCAAAACAATTTCCATACCTTCTTTTTAAACCAACTTAAGACCAAAGCATGCCTTCCTTTTAAAACCATTTTAAGACAAAAGCATGCCTTCCTTTTAAACGAAAACACTTCAAATTTTCAAGTCTCTCTCTTTTATAAATCAATTCCCTTACGTTGAAATTTTAAGAAAATCAAAACTTGTTTTTAATGATCTGATTAAAGCAGTCATGATCTAGGAAATGTAATACAATTTTGTCTTATCTTAGCTTCTATGCAGATGGAAGATTCTACTTGTTTTAAGTTAATTATTTGTCATTACATTTTCCTTTATTAACACTGCAATGGCTTGTTCGATACTCGTTCCCATTTCTGAAATCAATACAACATTATTATTTAAAAACCAAGTACTCATTACTCACGAATGAGGTTTCACATCTTTCTACACAATTCATATTTTTTCACATATCATATCAAGTCAAATATAAGTCAAGTCTCTTATCTTTTAAAATCAATAAACCATTCTTTTACCTACAAAAAGTCATTATAATTAACTTCCCATAAAGCCATTATAACACTTTATGTTTTAAACCAACCAAATTCGTTTAACACACGTACGCTCACCGATCTACATAGTTCACAACAATCATGCTAGAAAGGATAGGAAGAGGTTCACATACCTCGCGACGATTATCGACAATTAGCAAAATGTTCCAAGTACTATAACCTTGCTAGCCTTTTCCACCCTTCAAGTAGAATACGCTACTCGTAGTACTTCCACCTATAATGGCCATAAAACGTCTGTCAAATTCTAGATCTCTTCGTAGAATATTCTATGTACAAGATTCCTTATTCTACGGAAAATTCGGCAGCACCTCCCCCCCCCCCCGTAACCACATAAATCTCCTCCTCTATCAAGGCCCGCTACCAAGCCAACAACTCCAAGGGGGTTACACGTCTAACCGGACGTGTACAACACAGCCCCACAATAATACTACAAGTCATCAGAATACAAATCCAATGTAAATACAGTTCAATTCATTATAATCATCCTTCCAATATATCTTATACTCAATTCTAAACTACTACAATATGTAATATCCAATTACAATAGGGGGACAACGATCATTACCTCGATAAGCCCAAAATTATCCAAGATTTATAAGTCGATCCTGAGCAACGTTTAGCTCCAATTACTTATGCTCCAACCCGCTCCAAGCAACCCTTAGAAGTTTCTAAACAACTTCTCTTAACACTTCAACCAACTATGAAGATTTTCCTAGGGTTTCATTTTGCGACTATTGGAATAAAGTAGTATTTCCGGGCTCTTATGTTGGGATAACTTTGGAATACTACAAGGGATTTAGACTAAGGTATTTGGGACTATACCAACTGTTGAAGAATTTTCTCTACATAAAGGGGGAGTGTTTGGACGAGAATTACCTAAGGGAGGGAGGGAGAATTTTTGCCTTGGAAATTATTTCAAGTGAGGGATGAATAAAGTTTTGCAAACAAGGGGGTATTTATAGGCCAACCAATGGCTAGGATCAAAGCAAGTGTAAGGTGTAGATTGGAGACATGTGTGTGTGGGTTCTACCAACCACATGTCCACCACAAAATTTGGACAAGTGGCTAGCCACTTGTCCACCACAAAAACGCCCCACATGCCAAGTGGCACTCCAAATCGGCCATAGGGCCACATGGGGTGACACGTGTTGCCCCTACTCGTCCAAAATATTTCATCTTCCGAAAATATCCGTAATGCCAAAAATCCGAAAATAAAGTGGGCCCCACAAAATCGTAAATTTTCCCCGTGGGCCCCACGTGACCAATTCCGGAAATAAAATTCCATAATCCTCTAATATTCCAAAAAGTCCGAATACCAAATCTGGGAATCCAATTCCCATTAACGAACCTTTTTCCTTCACAAAATCCGGAAACTTTTCCGTCGAAAATCACATCTTTCTTCCCTTCCAATTTTAATGTCGTATTCTCGTACGTACGTCCTCATATACATACCCTGGAACTACGGGGTATAACAGACCACTTGGCTAGAATCCTTGTGAAACTCATCCAAGCCACCCATTTGTTTTAATCTTGACCCTTCCTAGTGTTATTTAAGTATACTAGTAGCAAGACTTTGTCATTCTACACTTAGAGAAAAAAATTGAAATCTTGTTCTTGCTCTCTTTAGTAGCTCACGGCAATGATGCATTTTTCAAGAGGAAAATTTCCAATTGTTGTCCAATAAGCCCCATACTTTAAACCAAGGTTCCTAAGAGTATTGTAAGGGTATCTCAATAGAAAGATCCCGGAAAAGTGGCGTTTTTGTATTAGTCGCAAGGCAGAAACTTAAGGAGTTCTTCAACTTTGAAGTTGGAACTTGAAGATGAGTTCTTCATAAGCTTCTAAGGGTTTCTTGGAGTGGATTGGAACGTCGAAAAGAGGAGCTAAAGTTGCTAAGGATCGACTTGTAATCTTGGATCATATTTGGGCTAAATGAGGTATAGTCTTCGTCTTACTTTTGTAATTGAAGATTCCATGTTATGATAAGTTATAAATGATCATGTGATATGTGTTATGAAGATTGATAAGTGTTATGGAAGTTTAGAAGCTCAAATCCGAAAATGACATGTTGAGTCATTTGAAATTGAATTACAATTTGGTCGTTATCTAGAAGTGTCGCATGTTATCTACTAGAAGATTGTAGTAGCTATAATCGATTGCGGCTTGATTACATGTTATACTAAACAACTTGGATTGAAAAGAAATTGGAAAGAAGACTTTTTGTTGTTGTCCCTCAAATTTGCCGAATTGACATTGTAGTTTAGACTAGTTTGATATAAATTGTGGGGCGGAATTTTACACGTCTTATAGGCGTGTAATCCCCTATTGTTAAATACTTTGTTGAGCCTTAAATGTGGCGTGTTTGGTTATTGAATTCGGCCTTGAAAAAGGTGGCAAAGTATGTAGAAACAAAGGAAGTGCTGTCGGATTTTCCGTAGAATTTAGTGACTTTGCACTTGGAATATTCTACGTTTGAAGTAAGAAGTTAATAAACGTATTATGGTCATTATAGGTTGACATACTACGTACGACATATTGGACTTACCAAGTGGATTGAACCGAAGAGGTATGTGGAACTTTCTTATCTCTTGAGCATGAATAAGTTGTAAATGTATAGTACGGTAGACGTACAAGATTTTGACAATCTAGTCCATTTGATATCCTTGGCTTACTTTAAGAATGTCCAAGTTGGTTGAGTTAGGGAATTTACTCACTTGTTTAAAAATATTAAGGATATCTTGGGTTCTAAAAGTTAAGAGACTTAAAGTATTTTGAAAGTATATGATACTTGTTTTGTTTGGAAAGTTTAAGTCTCTTGGTTATAAAGAAGAATGTAAGTATCTAAGGTATAAAGCTGGTATAACGGCTTTATGGGAAGTTGGTTATAATAGCTTTATGGAAAGTTAAAAAGAGTGGTTTACTCTAAGTACTATAAGAATGATAAATGACTTGAAATAATGAAAGGAAAATTGATTTAAAGGCATCAATTGCTTAAGGTTTTAAAATAAAGAAGTCACTTGATTTAGAGGCTTGAAAATGTATTTCTAAAAGGTATTGTGACTTGTCTTAAAATGTAGTTATGACTTGATACTACGGTTATTAGTATCTTGGAAGTTTTGTATGAAAAAGAGTCATTTTAAAAGAGTAGAAGTACGTAGTACTTTGGGTTAAATTCCCGAATTTTTATAATGACATGTTAGTGCCTTAAGTAAACTAAAATGAGAGTGTACATGTATAAGACTAATAAGAAGTTAGGGGATTTCTTAACTTGCTTATGTTATGTATGATAAGCCGGTAGTGCTTATGTTAGGATATGGTAAGCCGGTAGCGCTTATGTTATGTATGGTAAGCCGGTAGTGCTTATGTTATGTATGATAGCCGGTTTGTGCTAGTGATATATTATTCATTACGGGGTCATTCCCCGGGTTTGTGGCATTTGCATATTCCGTGGATTTGCTACCCATGATGCGAGGAATACCTCATGCGGGTCCGAAAGGGCTTATGCGGGTGAAATAGTCCCATGCGGGGCGACCACCCTATGCGAGGAATACCTACGCGGTCCATACGACCTTGCGGGTGAAATAGTCCCGGAGTAGGATTGCTTAATGATACCGCGGGTGGCCCCGCTGATCATGAGCCTCCTATTTTTACGCAGAAAGTATACTCTTGTTTACTCTCATTGTTAGTAAGGCACAGTGTCGTTATATGAGTTATCATACATGTCTCCGCTTTATTTTAGACTTATGATTTCACTACAAGATTTTCTGGCCACATATTTGGTACATGTTATCGACCTCCGGTGGCTGCGTTCATGTCGCAGTAGAGTCTGTGTTGTTGATCCTCACTTTTAGGATCACTGATTCAGCTGTTGAGAAGCTTCATTACTCCAGAGGCTTATCCCTGGTATTATCGGTTGTTGTACATTCAGGGGTATGGCGGGGCCCTGTCCCGCCACAATTGTTATTCTTAGAGGTCTGTAGTCATGTCTTGTGGATTGGGTTGTAAAGAAAACAAAATGTACTATTTTATTATGTATATTTTACGGAAGGTGGCCTTATCGGCTAACCTGTTGATTTTAATCTCTAAGTATTTTTTTGAGTTGTGTATGTTCCACTGCTATTCTCACGATGTATATAAGGGTGCCAGTAGGGCACCGTGCAGCCCGAGATCGGGTCGTGACAAAAGTGGTATCAGAGCAGTTAGTCCTCGGAAAGTGTCTACAGACCGTGTCTAGTAGAGTCTTGATTATCGGTGTGTTGTGCACCACATCTATAATCAGGAGGTTACAGGACATTTATGATTGGTTTCCATTCTTCTCACTCTAAGATCGTGCGATAGAGCTGTGTGGTTAGGGTCGTCTCTCCCTAACAAGTTATGTTGTTTGCATCTACGAGAAAGGCAGCAGTGACCCAGGAAAGATTATGTGGATTGCATATCCAGGTTGGTAATATTTGTAGTATAGTTGTATTGTGACATACAACTATACAGATTTATGTATGAGGGTCACATATGTGTTGCCTAGAATAATTATGGATTACCAGGAATTGGTAAGGACTAAATAAATACCGGGACGTACGAGATTTAAATGAATTTAGTTTCATTTGATATCCTTGACTTGTTTTAAGAATGTCCAAGTTGGTTGAGTTAGAGAATTAACTCACTTGTTTTAAAGGTTAAAGATATCTTAGTTTCTACAGTTAAGAAACTTGATTTCTAAAGTTAAGAGACATGAAGTATTGTGAAAGTATAAGTCTCTTGGTTATAAAAGTAATGTAAGTGTGTAACGCATAAAGTTAGTATAACGGCTTTATGGGAAGTTGATTATAATAACTTTATGGAAAGTTAAAGGAATGATTTACTCTAGTGACGTAAATAAAGATAGATGACTTGAAATGAAGAAAGACAAATTGATTTAAAGGCATCCATTGCTTAAGGTTTTAAAGTAAAAAGTCACTTGGTTTAGAAGCCTACAAATGTATTTCTAAAAGGTATTGTGACTTGTTTTGAAAGGTAGATATGACTTGATACTACAGTTATTAGTATCTTGGAGTTTTACATAAAAAAAGAGTCATTTTAAAAGAATAGAAGTACCTAGTACTTTGGGTGAAATTCCCGGATTTTATAATGACATGTTAGTGCCTTAAGTAAACTAAAATGAGAGTGTATATAAATAAGGCCAATAAGAAGTTAGGGGATTTTTTAACTTGCTTATGTTATATATGATAAGCCGGTAGTGCTTATGTTATGTATGATAGTCGTGTTACACCCCGTAAAATTCAAGAAGATAAGTGTTATACCCCGTATTTCCAGAGTATGTACGTAAGGACGTACGTAGAAAATTTGAACTTGAGAATTAGGCTTGGCCGAAATTTATTTGTTCACAACACCCGGTTGGAGTCGTTTTTCGGCGAAACGTTTTCACAGCTTTCGTAGGGGAATTTCCGGCTATGTCATTTTTAATTTTTGCGGATTTTTCCGAGAGACGAAACATTTTGGACCAACAAGAGGGCGCCACTTGGCACCCTCTCATTGGTGGCGGTAGAGTGGACGAATTGGTGACTATTTTGTCAAGTAGTTGGTAGGATATTTTGTGTGTAGTTGGTTAAGGTGCACTTGGCAAGATCTTGGCCCTACACTTGCCTTGCACTTGGCAAGATCTTGGCCATTGGTTGGCCTTTGCTAGACCTATAAATACCCCCCCCCCCCCCTTTGAAGACTAATTCATCCACAAATTGCCTAAGTCTTGAAAGCTTCTTCCTCCCCCCTTAGTGTAGTGTCTTGGCCGAGAGCCCCTCTCCCCCCCCCCCCTAGTGGGGTAGGCCGAGGGGTAGCCACCCCCCCTCCTTGGGGTGCTAGCCGTGGGGTACCCCCCCCCTAGCCTAGTTGTTTTCGTATAATACCCCCCCTCTTGGTAGAAATACTCTCAAAAGTATTGTTATAATGCCCAAATTACCTTAGCCGTATACCTTGTAGTATTCTAAGGTTATACCTATACTGAAAAGCCCGTAAATACTATTATACTTCCTTCCACACAAAACCGAAACCCTAAGGAAAATCTCCACGCTTAGTTGGAGTATTAAGTTGAAGTTGGTTAGAACTTCTAAGGGTTGTTTGGAGCGGTGGAGCACACGAGTAGAGCTAAACCTTGCTCAGATCGACATTTAAACTCGGATAATTATGGGCTTATCGAGGTAAATATCTTGTCCTCTATTGTAATTGGAAATTACATGATTGTTAGACTATATAGTTGAAGTATACTATATATATAGAATCGAACGTCGTTGTCGGCAATATCTTTGGACTTAAGCCCAATAATAAGAAACCTTTTCGAAAGAAGAGTCTTGAATCAGATTTACATAGGATCAGACATGAGACTTGTGTAGCTTTTCTGTGGAGTAGAATTGTACCCGTTCAGGTTAGTTGTATAACCCCCTCCCCCTGGTTGGCTTGGTAGCCGGCCTCGATAAAGGAAGAGATTTACGCTGTTGCGGGGAGGTCTTCCAATTTTGGTAGAATGTTCTACGATGGGATCTAATTGTTAATAAGCGCCTGTGGCCTTATAGGTTGAAGTACTACGTGAGGCGCTGTCTACTTGGCTAAGGAGTAGCCGACGGTTTGAGGTACTCGGAGCGTTTTGCTATTAGTCGATAATCGTCGCGAGGTATGTGAACCTCTTCCTATCTCTTCTAGCATGATATGTGTGAACTATGTAGTACCAGACGCATATGCTAAATGTATTTGATTGGTTTAAAACATAAAGTGTTATAACGGCTTTATGGGAAGTTGGTTATAACGACTTTATGTTGGTAAGAAAATACTTGTGGTTTTAAAAGGTAATCGATTTGAACTATAATCGGCGTGTTATGTGTTAATAAAGAACTTGAAGTATTTCAAAGGATTTTTGAATCATTTCGAAAGAAGAAGTAATACTTGATTTGTTTTGAAAACATAAGAGTTATGCTAGCTTTATGGAAAGATAGGTATAACGTCTTAAGAATGTTTTACTGATTTTGGAAATCAGAATGTGTATCGACAAACCACTGCAGCGTTTATAAGAGGAAATGTTTTTAATAATTAAGTATTATTAAAACCAGTAGAAACTTCCATCTGCATGTAAGCTAAGATGAGACAAAATGATATTTCCTAGATCATGGCTGCTGTAATAAGATTGTTATAAACAAGAATATCCTACTCACATATAAGACTTATGTTTCTCAGATAGTTTAAAGGAGAATTATATTCTTAAATGAATAAGACTATGAACTACGAAACCTTTCTAAAATGAGAAACTTGAACATTGGAAATTAGGCAAACTTGAACATTGGAAATTAGGCAAACTTGATCATTGGAAAAGAATGTTGCTACTTGATTTTACAAAGAGAAGTAATTGATTTACTTTAAAAGGATAGTCACTCTATTTTTATACTACGGGTATTGTGTGACATTGTGAAAGTAACGTATCTTTTAAAGAGTTAATGAATGAAGTACTTTGGGGATAAAACCCCGAACTTGTTGGCATATAGTAGAAAGTACCTTGTGTGTATAACTTGATTGTGTTGGTTTATGATAGCCTGGTAATACTTTCTTGTTGATTGATAAGTAAACATGCTAGGATGCTACGTGTGTTAGTATCTTGTGATGTTGTGTAAAGGGGTTTCCTTTGTTGTGCTTATGTTGCTTAACGATAAGCTGTTGTGTTAGTATTTTACATCACTCAACTCTTGAGATGATTCCGGGTTGTGCCTCCGACGCTGGTAGACTTCAGCGGTCGATGGACCTATGATTCGAGAATACCTCACGCAGTCCTGTGGGCCTACGCGAGCTACGAGTTCCGAGTTAGTGTCGTCCTTTATGGGCATGCGGTCCATGTGGCCATGCGATCGCGAAGTCGTGGCGACGCCGGAGTAGCTACCCTCGACGCGGGAATACCTCACGCGGGCCGATGAGATTGGCCTACGCGAGTCGCGAAAGTTCGTGGCTAGACGCGCATTAGATACCGCGCAAGTGGCCGCCTTTGATCATGTGACGGTCTAGACAGATCTTATGATCTGATTCATGACCTTGTTGGTACTGAGGTTGTTATTAGTCGGCTATTCCTTCGTAATTACCCTGTACGTGTTATTATTTAACAGGTGGGACCTTGTGTTCATGTGTGTTCCTTGGTACTTTTATATCATAAACTGCCGGCAGTGAGGAAGGTATTCCACGCATGATTGATGTTGTGGCGTGAGACCCATTGTTATATTTGAGTGATGACTTGAGGCGCGAGTCCACGACTTGATATGATCGCTTGTTATTGTGAATCGTAGTTTTGTTATCATACATGTCTCTCGCTTTATATAGACTACTATGATTTCATTTACGTGATTTTCGCCACATACTGCACTGCAGATCGACCTCCTTGGGCCGCGCTCATGCCGCAGTAAAGGTACACCCGCCGTTGATTCTCGCCTTAGGTCACAATCACTTTTGGGAAGCTCCGCTTCTCCGAGGCTTATCTCGCATAGTCCCCGTTATTGGTGTTTACATTCGTGGTATGGGCCCCGTCCCGCCATTGTTGTCATATCATTTCTGTAGGTCCGTAGTAATCACAAGCGTGGTTTGTAAAAAGGATTTAACTGCTCATTTGTAAAAGTTGTTATTTATATATATGCCGAAAGGCAAGTTTTCTCAGACATCGCTTTGTACTTCATTTGTTTCATGTATATGTTTTATGTTCATTGATTACTCGATGTTGTATCACTAGGGTGCCCGGTAGGCACGATCCACGCCCAGTTCGGTCGTGACAAAAGTGGTATCGTGAGCGCTAATCTCTGAAAGTGTCTACATGTATCCAAGAGAAGTTTGATTATCGGTGTGTTGTGCACTACACCAATAATCGTGAGGCTATAGGTTATTTAGATTGGTTTCATTCTTCTCACTCCGAGATCGTGCCTTAGAGCCGTGTTGTAAGTCGGACCTCCGACGGAATTATTTCCTTATCGCTATGCCTCCGTAGGCAACCCGCCCAGAGGCAAGGCAAAATGGGAGCCGCGAGCAGAGTACGAGGGTCATGCGGCGCAGCCCAATTATCACCTTGGGTGGTGCTTCATTCGGGAGTTTTGCGACGCCACTAGCCCCAAGAAAGTTTAGCACGGCGCGCAGCCTCATCGCGGCCATGATATTTGAACCTTCAGTTTCACGACCGAGAATAGTGAATATAGATTGCAAGGAGGCGACCCTATTACTAACTATGGATTTGACTACCAGAGAGTATACCGATGTACCGCGAGTCTTGATGAATATCAACGGTTGTCGCGAAGTAATTCTTCAAGTTGGGCCGAGCATGGCCTGTACGCTTATGCGCAGCAGCCGAAAACGTAGAGATCGACGTTAACGGCGATGCGAAGAGGCCGTGAGCAAAGCAAGATCCTTTAGTAACTTTTGAGGCGAGTCGCCACCCGGATTAGATTATGCACATCCACCAGCGGCGAGGTCCTCCACGAATTTCGTGACGCTCGGGGTACGCGGAGTTGGTCGAGCTCCGAGCTTCCGCTCACGCCTACACGTAGTTCCACCATCCGATTCAGTTTTCTCGTTGTTCACATCGTGGCGCGCCATCCCGTGGAATGTCGCTTTTAGTTGGTACGTGGTTGCACCTATGACCGCCGTGGTCCGTTGTCGAAAGAGTGTCCTTGGGAGGACTTAGCCTTCAGATCGCGGTAGTTTGTCATCTTCCTTAGCTATGCGCCTACTACGGCAGTTTGGTTAGAACGACCTGGGAGTGAAGCAAGAGATACAGATAGATCTTTAACCCTCTGTGGTTTAGTATGTGTGATAAGGTGAGTATACCTTAAGGGTTATTTTCCTGATAGCATTGTGTAAATGGTGATTAGAAATCTCGTTAGTTAACCAAGTAAGATTTGGGGATAGGAAAGTGTGAGCCTTAGAGTTTTATACGTAGAGACCTTAGAGGTAAGGCCATCTCGAGTAAAAGACGATGTTTATGTTTGACCTTTATAGGAGTGCATAGTGCACGTGAGCTATGTTACGATAAGTCCCCGAGTAGTGTGGCATGAAAGAGGGTAGTTGAGCCAAGACCGCTAGGTTTTCGTGAATATGATTAGTGAGAGTTTTCCTTCTGAGAGCTAGCGTTTCGCGCAAGGTCGGGTTGAGGCCACGCTGCGGGTCAACCCGCGCATGTTTGGCGGTGGGGTCACGGCGTGGTCCCGCCTGTGATAGGTCACGAGGGTGTTAGGCCCGAGTTTAGTTAACCAACGTGCGATTTCATGAACGATTCGACCAAGAGTCGGGCGGCGAGGTCACCGTGTTGTCTTCAGCAAAGACCGTACTCGGCAGAGGTTATGCGAGATGGTATATCGTAAAAGTTGTGGTCGCACGGTGCCTACCTTCACCTTATGTCGTGCGATGAAGCCCGTGTTGTGGCTATTTTCGTTTTTCCGGAAGTTTTACCAAGCGTGGTTAAGAACTCGCGTAGTCTCGACCGCATTCGCCTCGGGCCGTGTGTATTTCGGGGTAGTTGTGAAGATTGTTGTCTCCTGGAGGAGTGTTTAAGCTACCATTTCGTTGTTCTGATGTCGCCTTATTAAGCCTTGTAGGGGCGGATGTGTAAGTTCTGGCCGAGTGGTTCGATGTTGGCAAGCGTTCGATACTGTTCAGCTTGTTCCCAGATCGTGGATAGTGAGAAGCTTGTCTAGAAGAAGTTCTGGCAGCTCAGAGGAAATCGTGCGGATAATCGGCGACGACGCTTAGAGTTCAGGTTGACGGTCGGTCTTCTTGAAAGTACCACCCCGGATTGGGTGTGACGAGCTTTGGAAAAAAAAAACAGAGGAAACTTAGCCCGAGTTGTTTTGGGCCTTTTTAAGTCCATGTGAAGAATAGGCCAGGTTGCCTATATGTTAGCTTTTGCCGTCCGACTTAGGAGGCAGTATGTCCTCTTCAGATTGTTATGATCGGGAAAGTATCGAGATCCATCCGCAGTGTTCCCGATTAATGATGACCACGTTAGAGATAGTAACCCCGAGTTTTGGAATCAAGCAAGATTTAAATGTGGTAAGAGTTCGAGTGTACGACCTCGTGGATCGCATGTAGTCCGCACCATTTGTTGGGTCGCCGAGTGACACTAGAACCTCGCGCAAAGTGACAAAAGTGGTATCGGAAGAAGCGAGCATGTATGGCGACATTGACGTGACCATTTCTTTTGTTTGGAAAAGTGTGGAAGAAGTATATTTTAGACCCGAGAGAGGTGTTTGTGGTGATGTTAGAGGTGATTCCTCGTGGACTTGGATGTAAGTATTTTTGCGTGCTTGTTTCGTGGCTATTGTGGCGAGTTTGTTTCGTAAGTACGGTAGTGAAGACTATATCGCGACGTTGTTTGAGATTCTGTAAGGAACATTCGACGAATGTTTCTAAGGAGGAGAATGTTATACCCCGTATTTCGCAGTATGTACGTAAGGACGTGCGTAGAAAATTTGAACTTGAGAATTAGGCTTGGCGAAATTTATTTGTTCACAACACGGTTGGAGTCGTTTTTAGTAAACGCTTTCACAACTTCGTAGGGAATTTCCGGCTATGTCATTTTTAATTTTTGTGGATTTTTCCGAGAGGCAAACATTTTGGACCAACAAGAGGGCGCCACTTGGCACCCTCTCATTGCGGCGATAGAGTGGACGAATTGGTGACTATTTTGTCAAGTAGTTGGTAGGATATTTTGTGTGTAGTTGGTTAAGGTGCACTTGGCAAGATCTTGCCCTACACTTGCCTTGCACTTGGCAAGATCTTGGCCATTGGTTGGCCTTTGCTAGACCAAAACATAACCCCCCCCCCCTTTGAAGACTAATTCATCCACAAATTGCCTAAGTCTTGAAAGTTTCTTCCTCCCCTTAGTGTAGTGTCTTGGCGAGAGCCCTCTCCCCCTTGGCGAGAGTTCCCCCCTAGTGGGGTAGGCGGGTAGCCACCCCTCCTTGGGTGCTAGTGGGTACCCCAGCCTAGTTGTTTTCGTATAATACCCCCTCTTGGTAGAAATACTCTCAAAGTATTGTTATAATGCCCAAATTACCTTAGCCGTATACCTTGTAGTATTCTAAGGTTATACTTATCTGAAAAGCCTAAATACTATTATACTTCCTTCCGTCACAAAACCGAAACCTAAGGAAAATCTCCACGCTTAGTTCGAGTATTAAGTAGAAGTTGGTTAGAACTTCTAAGGGTTGTTTGGAGCGGGTTGGAGCACACGGAGTAGGAGCTAAACCTTGCTCAGGATCGACATTTAAACTCGGATAATTATGGGCTAATCGAGGTAAATATCTTGTCCTCTATTGTAATTGGAAATTACATGATTGTTAGACTATATAGTTGAAGTATACTATATATAGAACTGAACGCCGTCGTTGTCGCAATGTCTTTGGACTTAAGCCTAATAATAAGAAACCTTTTGAAAGAAATCTTGAAATCGTATTTACATAGATGTATTCTGAGACTTTGTAGCTTTTACGTGGAGTAGAATTGTACCCGTTAGGGTTAGTTGTATAACCCCACGGTTGGCTTGGTAGTGGCCTCGATAAAGGAGAGATTTACGCTGTTGCGGGGAGGCTTCGAATTTTCGGTAGAATGTTCTACGATGGGATCTAATTGTTAATAAGCGCCTTGTGGCCTTATAGGTTGAAGTACTCGTGGTATTTACTGGCTGGAGTAGCCGACGGTTTGAGGTACTCGAGCGTTTTGCTATTAGTCGATAATCGTCGAGGTATGTGAACCTCTTCCTATCTCTTCTAGCATGATATGTGTGAACTATGTAGTACGGTGAGCGATACGTGCTAAAATGTATTTGATTGGTTTAAAACATAAAGTGTTATAACAGCTTTATGGGAAGTTGGTTATAACAGCTTTATGTTGGTAAGAAAATACTTGTGGTTTTTAAAAAGGTAACTGATTTGAACTATAACTGGCGTGTTATGTGTTAATAAAGAACTTGAAGTATTTCAAAAGATTTTTGAATCATTTCGAAAGAAGAAGTAATACTTGATTTGTTTTGAAAACTTAAGAGTTATGCTAGCTTTATGGAAAGTTAGGTATAACGTCTTAAGAATGTTTTACTGATTTTGGAAATCAGAATGTGTATCGACAAACCACTGCAGCGTTTATAAGAGGAAATGTTTTTAATAATTAAGTATTATTAAAACCAGTAGAAACTTCCATCCGCATGAAGCTAAGATGAGACAAAATGATATTTCCTAGATTATGGCTGCTGTAATAAGATTGTTATAAACAAGAATATCCTACTCACATATAAGACTTATGTTTCTCAGATAGTTTAAAGGAGAATTATATTCTTAAATGAATAAGACTATGAACTACGAAACCTCTCTAAAATGAGAAACTTGAACATTGGAAATTAGGCAAACTTGAACATTGGAAATTAGGCAAACTTGATCATTGGAAAAGAATGTTGCTACTTGATTTTACAAAGAGAAGTAATTGATTTACTTTAAAAGGATAGTCACTCTATTTTTATACTACGGGTATTGTGTGACATTGTGAAAGTAACGTATCTTTTAAAGAGTTAATGAATGAAGTACTTTGGGGATAAAACCCCGAACTTGTTGGCATATAGTAGAAAGTACCTTGTGTGTATAACTTGATTGTGTTGGTTTATGATAGCCTGGTAATACTTTCTTGTTGATTGATAAGTAAACATGCTAGGATGCTACGTGTGTTAGTATCTTGTGATGTTGTGTAAAGGGGTTTCCTTTTGTAACGCCCCGAACCCGGGCCCGTTACTGGTGCCTTACCCCGGGCACCCTAGTGATACAACATCAGAGAAAACCAGCGGAAAATAAAACATGAATCATGAAACAAGAGATATAATAAATAAACAGCCAACCAAAACATTGCCTTCGTATATACATAAAACCCGAGCTTTAATCCTTTTACAACCACGCCACAGTTCTCTGACCTTTAAGATTTATTAACGACTATGACGACAGGGCCCGCCATACCCCAGATGTACAAGAACCTACAACTCAGTGGAACACATACCAAAAGATAAGCCTCTGAGAAACGGAGCTTCCCAAAACGCAATCGAGATCCTAAGAGCGAGGATCCACGATCGATGTACCTCTACTGCGGCATGAACGCGGCCAAGAGGTCGCTGACAATGTGTACTAAGTATGTGAAATCACAACATCAGAATGAAATCATAATAGCTTAAAAGCGTGAGACATGTATGATAACCAAAATACAAGACGCAACATAAAAATCAAGTCGTGGACTCACGCCTCAAAGTCACCACTCAAATATAACTACGGGTCTCACGCCCATAACATCCATCATGTTCGCATCACGGCGCGTGCCGAATCGCTTCTGTAGACATGTCCATGATGCAACAATAATAACGAGGCGCATAGCCACATGCCCGAATCGCGACGGTGTAGACATGCCCATGTAACCTCAATAACAATATACTGGGTGGTCAACCCTGCCGCATGGCCACATGCCCCCGGAATACTGCATCGGTGTAGACATGTCCATGTTGCAGTAATAACCATCTATCGGGTAATCAACCCGGCCGCATGGCCGCATGCCCTAATCTTTGCGACGGTGTAGACATGTCCATGTGATATCAACAACAAGACAAGAATCAAAATGAAACATACGTGGAATTCTCCATCATCGCCAAGACGCCCAAGTAAGTTATCAACAAGTCAACGCCTCTGTCGAGAGCCAGAATACAGAAATACCACACTTGCACAGCAAAGGCTATCATCACAAGCATAGGCAAGTTTCACAACAACAAGCACAGGCAAGTTTCACAACAACAAGCATAGGCAAGTTTCACACAACTCAAAGTACTTTCATTTTATGCCAAAGTCCGGGTTTTTAACCCCAAAGTACTACATACGTTAAATTCTTTTAAAAGAGATCCATTACTTATAAAAGTCACCCGATACCCGTAGTATTAGAATGACCAACCCACATTCCCTTTTAAAAATCAAGTAACAACATTCTTTTCCTAAGTTCCAGTTTGCCTAGTTTCAATTACTCAAGCTTCTCATTTTCAAATGGTTTCATAGTTCCCAAACTTAATCACTTGATTCCTTTTTAGAACAATTGAGTAATATATGTCTCACGTGAGAGTAGGTTATTCTTCTTTACAACATTCTCATTACAGCAGCCATGATCTAGAAAATGTATATCATTTTGTCTCATCTTAGTTTCTATGCAGATGGAGGTTTCTACTGGTTTTAATACAATTCATCATTTTTCAATACATTTTCCTTTATTAACGCTGCGTTAGTCCTGTCGATACACATTCGATTTCAAATCAAGAAACATTATCCCTTTAAATAAAACCAAGTACTCATTACTCACGAATGAGGTTTCACACAAACATTCACATTAAAACAAATAAGTTAAGTCTCTTTATCTTATAAGATCAAGTCTCTTAACTTCTAACATCAAGAAACCATTTTCTTTACCTCTCTTAAGACATTATACCTAACTCCCATAAAGCTAGTATAACTCTTTTTAAAACCTTTAAAACCAAGTGTTACTCTCCCTTCCAAAACGATTTATAAATCTTTGAAATACATCAAGTTCTTTATTATAACTAGCCGCTATAATTCACATCGATTACCTTTTAAAACCACAAAGAATTTTCTTACCTACATAAAGTCGTTATAACCAACTTCCCATAAAGCCGTTATAACACTTTATGTTTTAAGAACAATCAAACACAGATTAACACGTATGCTCTGCGTACTACATAGTTCACACATATCATGCTAGAAGAGATAGGAAGAGGTTCACATACCTGCGACGATTGTCGACTAATAGCAAAAGCGCTCAAGTACCTCAAACCGCGGCTACTCCTGCCGTGGATCACTCCACACGTAGTACTTCAACCTATAAGGCCACAAGGCGCGACATTAACATCTAGATCTCAACGCTCCATAATCTACGTAAAATTCGGCGCCTCCCCCGCCACAAGCAAATCTCCTTTCTATCGAGGCCGGCCACCAAGCCAACCGGGGTTTTACGCCTAACGGACGTGTACAATTCTACCACACAATACTACACAAGTCTCATCAGAATACAAATCTATGTAATTACGATTCGATTGATTCTTAATTCTTGAGCTTAAGTCAAAAGACATTGCCACGATTAAGTATAGTTCTATATATAGTATACTTCAACTATATATTCAAACATGTAATTTCCAATTACAATAGAAGAATGATAGTGTTTACCTCGATAAGCCCAAAATTATCCAAGTATAAAGTCGATCTGAGCAACGCTTAGCTCTACTCAGCGCTCCAAACAACCCTTGAAGTTCTAACCAACTTCTACTTACAACTTCAACAACGGGTGAAGATTTCCTTGTGGTTTCGTTTTTGTGGCTAAAGGAAGTATAATCGTATTTTCTGGGCTTTGTATAAGTGTAACCTTGGGAATACTACAAGGTATTTGGGCCAAGGTATTTGGACATTATAACAATATTAGGAGAGTATTTCTATACCACAACAAGGGTATTATACGAAAACAACTAGGCTAGTGGTACTTGCCAAGGCACCACAGAGGGGAGGGTGGCCTCGGCCAAAGCCAAACTTTAAGGGGAGAGGGCTCTTGGGCGAGAGTCAACAAGAGGAGGAGGGTTTCCAAGACTTGGAAGATTTTTGGATGAATGAAGTCTTCAAAGAGAGGGTATTTATAGCAAAACCAAAAGCCAACCAACGGCCAAGATCCTTCCAAGTGTATAGCAAGTGTAAGGCCAAGATCAAGCCAAGTGCACCCTAACCCCTACTCCACAAAACATGGCACAAAACAAGCCACAAAACAAGGCACAAAACCACGAACCAATCGGCCAAGGCAAGCCTCCTCTTTGTAGTCGACGAGGGTGACAAGTGTCACCTCCCGTTGGTCCAAAAATGTTCCGTCGCTCGGAAAAATCCGCAAAAATACTAAATGACATAGCGGAATTTTCCCAACGTGAAGTCGTGGAAACGTTTCGTCGAACGACTCTATTCGCACTTGTGCCCAAATTTCAACCAAAGCCAATTCTTAAGGCAAAAATTTAATACGTGCGCCTCACGCATATACTCGGAAATACGGTATAACATTCTTCCCCTTAGAAACATTCGTCGAATGTTCCTTCAATCTCAAAACAACAGCGTCGGTATAGTCTTCATGCTATCGTCACGAAAACAATCATGCCACACCGTCACAAAACACGCCACTTCTCCTTTCTCGCGATTCGTCACGAACACTCGAACTCGTTCTAGTGTCCGTACCACACTTCAACGCTCGTTCCCAACCCTTGAGTCACTACCTCCAAACTTGGTCATCTCACTAACCTCGATTTCCCTAAGGCCATTCCGGCCTTCACTTAACTGATTACGATCGAACGTATCCACGAACTCATCGATGGTCATCTAAACTTGGGCCTAGCACCCTCGTGACCACTGCCACCGGCGGGACCACCCAGCTGACCTTCCTCAAAGCGGGGCGGGTTGGCCCGCAACATGGCCCAACCCGACCAGCATGGCGCCAACTCTCTAATTTCTTGATCGAACAATCTTACCTCTACAGTCGCGAAAGCTACTACTTCCATTTCACACCACCCACGGACTTACCCTTTTCACTAACTGTGTTTCTAAATCACATTTTAGCACAAAGCTATCCAAACATATCATTAAACACAGCAACAACATCACTACACACAAAACTCTAGAGGGTTAAGGATATACCTGAAACTAGGCGGTTCAAGGACCGCTAAATCGAACTTCCACGCGACCTCTACCGTGGCTGCAGCCTCTAGTAACTGTGCTATCCTACCGATGCTACCCACAGTCGGACAGTTTCGTCATATGGCCTGTTGGCCGCAAGAATAACAAGCTCCTCGTACTACGACACTCTCGAAATGCGGTCTACCACATCGACCACCGAGGTAGGGGTATTTGCGTCCGCACCCTACTCCCGAACATTCAAACACAGGAGCCACGACTGCTCACGAATATCCCGGGGTCCCGGCTGCGGAGACCACCTGCAATGGCGGAGGTACATAACTAGTCTGGCGAGGCGGTCCGCCTCGAAAGTCGCAAAATATCCTGGCCGTCTTGGCTTTCTGTGGCGGTCCACCCGTCGATCTCTGCGCTCCTCGCACCCAAGTGCATGAGCCTGAATGCGGGCAATGTCCATGCCCGGCTGAAGGGAAACACCCGAACAACTCTCTGCTAGGTAATCATCGAGCCCTGTAACATATCGGTGCACTCGATCCTCCATACTAGCTACTAATGCGAGAACATACCGCCGATGAGTCGAACCGGGCATCGCCTCAACATCAAAAATCGTCGGCCGAGCCCTCCTCATTTGTGGAGGCAAGAAATGTGCCGGAAGGCCCCGAAAACTCGTCCCAAACGGTGGAAGTCATGCTCTCCCGAAAGCTCACGAGTCAAACCAATCGATAGCGGTATCACGCGGCCGATGCGAACAAATGTCACGCACTCGATCTCGAAGCCTTGATCACCGCGCATGATCCTGCGAATCGACGGATGAACTCCTGCGGATCATCCTCGGCCTCGACGTAAAACTCGGGCGGGCTACAACGAAGGAAATCCGTAGCCTCAAATCGCCTCGGGTGCACTACAGTCTTCTTTGGGCTGAATCTGCTGCGTCCGGCCTATCTCCATATCCGCCTGACCACGGCGATAATCGCCATCTCGCGGACCCGTCTCCCGCTCGGTGTGGGGTGGAGGCTCAGTCTTGTAGTCTCGTGACCACTGCTGCGGCTCTAAACTCACTTTGGTCGGGCGGCGTCGCAAAACTCGCCGTCTGAAGCACTACCTCAGGTACTGACCGGGCCTGCGCCCTCGTACTCCTCTGAATCCCACTAGCAGCTCCCTCGGCTGCCTTGCCCTTCTGGGCCCTGGTTGCCTTTCGCAGAGGCATAACTGGTAAAAACGAAACACGTCAGAGGGGTCCAACTTACAACACAGCTCTAAGGCACGATCTCAGAATGAGAAGAATGGAAACCAATCCTAAATGTCCTATAGCCTCCTGATTATAGATGTGGTTCACAACACACCGATAATCAAGACTCTACTAGACACGGTCTGTAGACACTTTCCGAGGACTAACTGCTCTGATACCACTTTGTAACGCCCCGAACCGGGCGTTCGTGCCTTACCCCGGGCACCCTAGTGATACAACATCAGAGAAAACCAGCGGAAAATAAAACATGAATCATGAAACAAGAGATATAATAAATAAACAGGCCAACCAAAACAGTTGCCTTCAGTATATACATAAAACCCGAACAGTTTAATCCTTTTACAACCACCTTGTGATTCTACAGACCTTTAAGATTTACAACAACTATGACGGGACCGGGCCCCGCCATACCCCTGCGGGTACACGAACCTACAACTCAGGGACCACATACCCCAAGATAAGCCTCGGAGAAGCGGAGCTTCCAAAACTTGAATCGAGATCCTAAGAGCGAGGATCCACGGCCGATGTACCTCTACTGCGGCGTGAACGCAGCCCCGAAGAGTCGATGCAATTGCAGTATGTGGCGTCAAATCATAAATGAAATCATAATAGCTTAAAAGCGGGAGACATGTATGATAACCAAAATACAAAGATGCAACATAAAAACGATAAGTCGTGACTCACGCCTCAAAGTCACCACTCAAATATAACTATGGGTCTCGCCCATAACATCCATCATGTTCGCATCATGGCGCGTACCGAATCGCCTCGGTGTAGACATGTCCATGATGCAACAATAATAACAAGGCCGCGATAGCCACATACCGAATCTTTGCATCGGTGTAGACATGCCCATGTAACCTCAATAACAATATCTTTGGGTGGTCAACCTGCGCGTAGCCACGTACCGGAATACTGCATCGGTGTAGACATGTCCATGTTGCAGTAATAACCATCTATCGGGTAATCAACCCGGCCGCATGCCCCCGGAATACTGCATCGGTGTAGACATGTCCATGTGATATCAACAACAAGACAGTAATCAAAATGGAAACATACGTGGAATTCTCCATCACCGCCAAAGACGCCCAAGTAAGTTATCAACAAGTCAACCCTCTATCGAGACGCGGTAACACGAAATACCACACTTGCACAAAGAAAGGCTATTATCAAGCATAGGCAAGTTTCACAACAACAAGCACAGGCAAGTTTCACAACAACAAGCAAGTTTCACAACTCAAAGTACTTTCATTTTATGCCAAAGTCGGGTTTTAACCCCAAAGTACTACATCGTTAAATTATTTTAAAAGAGATCCATTACTTATAAAAGTCACCCGATACGTAGTATTAGAATGACCAACCCACATTCCTTTTAAAAATCAAGTAACAACATTCTTTTCCTAAGTTCGGTTGCCTAGTTTGATTACTCAAGCTTCTCATTTTCAAATGGTTTCATAGTTCCCAAACTTAATCACTTGATTCCTTTTTAGAACAATTGAGTAATATATGTCTCACGTGAGAGTAGGTTATTCTTCTTTACAACATTCTCATTACAGCAGTCATGATCTAGAAAATGTATATCATTTTGTCTCATCTTAGTTTCTATGCAGATGGAGGTTTCTCTTTGGTTTTAATACAATTCATCATTTTTCAATACATTTTCCTTTATTAACGCTGCAGTGGTCTGTCGATACACATTCTGATTTCCGAAATCAGTAAAACATTATCCCTTTAAATAAAACCAAGTACTCATTACTCACGAATGAGGTTTCACACAAACATTCACATTAAAACAAATAAGTTAAGTCTCTTATCTTATAAGATCAAGTCTCTTAACTTCTAACATCAGTAAACCATTTTCTTTACCTCTCTTAAGACATTATACCTAACTCCCATAAAGCTAGTATAACTCTTTTTAAAACCTTTAAAACCAAGTGTTACTCTACTTCCAAAACGATTTATAAATCTTTTGAAATACATCAAGTTCTTTATTATAACTAGCCAGTTATAATTCACATCAGTTACCTTTTTAAAACCACAAAGAATTTTCTTACCTACATAAAGCTGTTATAACCAACTTCCCATAAAGCCGTTATAACACTTTATGTTTTAAGAACAATCAAACACAGTTAACACGTACGCGTCACCGCACTACATAGTTCACACATATCATGCTAGAAGAGATAGGAAGAGGTTCACATACCTCGCGACGATTGTCGACTAATAGCAGCGCTCAGTACCTCAAACGCCGGCTACTCCTTAAGCCAAGTGGATCACTCCACACGTAGTACTTCAACCTATAAGGCCACAAGGCGCTTATTAACATCTAGATCTCAACGTTCCATAATCTGAGAAAATTCGGCGGCCTCCCCGCACAAGCAAATCTCCTTCTCTATCGGTAGGCTACCAAGCCAACCGGGGTTTTACACGCCTAACTGGCGTGTACAATTCTACCACACAAGTAATACTACACAAGTCTCTGTCTGATCTATGTAATTACATTCGATTCGATTCTTAATTCTTGGGCTTAAGTCAAAGACATTGCCACGATTACTAAGTATAGTTCTATATAGTATACTTCAACTATATATTCAAACATGTAATTTCCAATTACAATAGAAGAATGATAGTGTTTACCTCGATAAGCCCAAAATTATCCAAGTATAAAGTCGATCTGAGCAACGCTTAGCTCCTACTCGGCGCTCCAAACAACCCTTAGAAGTTCTAACCAACTTCTACTTACAACTTCAACAACGGGTGAAGATTTCCTTAGGGTTTCGTTTTTGTGGCTAAAGGAAGTATAATCGTATTTTGGGCTTTGTATAAGTGTAACCTTGGGAATACTACAAGGTATTTGGGCCAAGGTATTTAGACATTATAACAATATTAGGAGAGTATTTCTATACCACAACAAAGGGGTATTATCTGAAACAACTAGGCAGGGGGTACCACTCAAGGCACCACAAAGGGGAGGGTGGCCTCGGCCAAAGCCAAACTTTAAGGAGAGGGGCTCTTGGGCGAGTCAACAAGAGGAGGAGGGTTTCAAGACTTGGAAGATTTTTGGATGAATGAAGTCTTCAAAGAGAGGTATTTATAGCAAAACCAAAAGCCAACCAATGGCCAAGATCCTTCCAAGTGTATAGCAAGTGTAAGGCCAAGATCAAGCCAAGTGCACCTAACCCTACTCCACAAAACATGGCACAAAACAAGCCACAAAACAAGGCACAAAACCATGAACCAATCGGCCAAGGCCAAGCCTCCTCTTTGCCGTCAATGAGGGTGACAAGTGTCACCTCCCGTTAATCCAAAAATGTTCCGTCGCTCGGAAAAATCCATAAAAATACTAAATGACATAGCGGAATTTTCCCAACGTAAGGCAATGAAGCGTTTAGTCGACGACTCTATAAGCACTTGTGCCCAAATTTCGAACCAAAGCCAATTCTTAAGGCAAAAAATTTATCGTCGCCTCACGTACATACTGCGGAAATACGGTATAACACCTTTGTTGTGCTTATGTTGTACGATAAGTCTGTTGTGTTAGTATTTTACATCACTCAACTCTTGAGATGATTAGGGGTTAAGCCTCCGTCACGCGGTAGACTTCGGTGGTCGATGGACCTATGATTCGAGAATACCTCATGCAGTCCCGAGGGCCTATCTTGAGCTACGAGAGTTCGTGTTAGTGTCGTCCTTTATGGGCATGCGGTCCATGTGGCCATGCGATCGCGAAGTCGGGGCGATGCCGGAGTAGCTACCCTCGATGCGGGAATACCTCATGCGGGCGATGAGATTGGCCTATGCGGGTCGCGGAAAGTTCGTGGCTGAGACGCGCATTAGATCTGCGGGCAAGTGGCGGCTTTGATCATGTGACGGTCTAGACAGATCTTATAATCTGATTCATGACCTTGTTGAGCGTAGGTGTTAGTAGTCGGCTATGCCTTCGTGCACATGCGGTGTTATTATGGCACGCAGTGGGACCTGGTGTTCATGTGTTCCTTGGTACTTTTATATCATAAACTGCCGGCAGTGAGGAAGGTATTCCACGGGCATGATTGATGTTGTGGGCGTGAGACCCATTGTTATATTTGAGTGATGACTTGAGGGCGTGAGTCCCTGACTTGATATGACTGCTTGTTATTGTGAATTGTAGTTTTGTTATCATACATGTCTCTGCTTTATATAGACTACTATGATTTCATTTCTGATATTTTGATTTCACATACTAAGCACTGTTGCGACCTCCTTGGGCTGCGTTCATGCGCAGTAAAGGTACACGATCGTTGATTCTCGCTCTTAGGGTCCTGATTCAGCTTTTGGGAAGCTCGTTTCTCGGAGGCTTATCTTCGTATAGTCCTGTTATTGTAGGTGTTTACATTCGGGGTATGGCGGGGCCCCGTCGCCATTGTTGTCATATCATTTCTTAAGTGCAGTAATCGTTGTGGCGAGTTTGTAAAAAGGATTTGCTCATTTGTAAAAGTTGTTATTTATATATATCTTAGGCAAGTTTTCCTCAGATCTTGTTTTGTACTTCATTTGTTTCATGTATATGTTTTATGTTCCGCTGATTACTCTGATGTTGTATCACTAGGGTGCCCGGGGTAAGGCACCAGTCACGGGCCCAGGTTCGGGTCGTGACAATAAGATAAGAACATACCAAGGAATATAAGATTTGAAAGTGGAAAGATAAGTGGACAAACATGTGTTGGACGGATTTTGAGTCTACCTTGGAGTGTTGTACCCCAGTTGTTAAGAATTTCGAGGTGTTTAAAAAGCCTAGTGTGTAGTCCGTTAAATCTAGTTCCCAACGCAACTGTTAAATCGATAGGACATCGAGTCAAAAGTTATGGAAGTTTCAAGTTTGGTGCGCAGTCAGGCAAAGCAGTGGTTTCGGTTCAGGTACAGTAGCGCGGCTGAATCTGAGGCGGCGCCGGTTATGCTGAGGGTTCGCGAGGTTGCAGCGCGCGCGCCGGAATCTGGACGCGGCGCGAATCTGAGTAATTATTCTCTGAGTGGGCGCCCGCGGCCTGTGAAGCGCGCGAAGCGGGATTTTTCTGCGGTAAAGGACGAAAATCAGGGGATTTTTTGTTAAAAGCCTGTGGGAGGGTGACAAGTGTCCCTCCCATCCTTTTGACCAGGAAAGGGCCTATTTTAGGGCCATGTCTTGGAAGACTTGGCCATTTCATCTCAAAACCCTCCCAGGAAATCCTCTCCATTTCTCTCTAGTTTTCTTGAAAACCTAGCCTTAGGAAATTGTTGGGGCGCGGCAAGAAGGCAAAGTGTGGGTGAACTTGTGGAGCGGGGGCAATTGTGATAAAGAAGTGGAAGAAAAGGGCTTTTATGGGCTATTCCAAAGGTAAATGTTTCCCTTCTCTGGATATGGGTTAAGACTTGTTATAGTAGTTTAGAAATGAGCCTGAGGCTGTTATATTTAAGTTGTATAGATTTGGATCTTGTTGTCTTGTTGAAAACTGAAATGGGCATGTTAACCTTAAGATGATAACTTCAATTTGGTTACTAATTTGGTCGTCACATGTTGTAAAGGGGGATTGTAGTTGTTGAAGATGTCTAGGGCTAGATATCATGTTAGACCTAAGAACTTGGATTGGAAGAGGGTTGAAAGGGGTTTAGGATTGGTTTATTGTTGGCCAAGAATGGCATGGAGATTATTGGTTTATTTTGTATTATTGTGGGCGGAATTTTACGTATTGTTAGCGTGTAATCCCCTTTGTTCTTTGGATCAATTGAGCCTTAAATGTAGGCGTTTGGTTATTGAATTCGCCTTGAAAAGGTGGCATAGTAAGTAGAAACAAAGGAAGTCTTGTCCAAATTTCCGTAGAATGTAGGGACCTTGCACTTAGTTATTCTCGTTGAGCTAGAGTTTGATAGACGTTTTATGACCCTTATAGGATTGAAGTACTACGAGTAGCATATTCTACTTAAGGGAGATAGTACTGTGGAGCATTTTGCTAACCGTCGATAATCGTCGCGAGGTATGTGATTCTTCCTATACTCTCCAGCATGATTATTTGTGAAATATATAGTGCAGTAGATGCACGTGTGTTAAAGGAATTTGATTTCCCTTGTTGTGCCTTGACTTGATATGAAGTGTAAAGGTCTTGATTGTTTAAAAGGTAGGAAAATCTTATTCGTTAGTAATGGGTACTCGGTGGTTAAAGAATAAGCCCTCTTGATCTCATAAGGGCTTATAGTTGTAATTGGTTGGTTTAAAACATAAAGTGTTATAACGACTTTATGGGAAGTTTGTTATAACCACTTTATGTAGGTAAAAGAATGGTTTGTTGATTTCAAAAGATAAGAGACTGAAGAATTTGAAGTTTTTTGTTTTAAAATAAAGGCATGGTTTTGTCTTGTATTGTTTTAAAACATAAAGTGTTATAATAGCTTTATGGGAAGTTAGTTAGAACGACTTTATGGAAAATAAAGAAATGGATTCATTATTGGATTTAGAATGGTAACTTGATTTTTGGGAAAAGAGAAGTAACTTGTTTTCAAATATTGAACTCTTTGTGATGGAAAAACATAAGTGGCTTGGTTATAAAAGGTTGGAGTACCTTGATCCTAATGGGGTTAGATACTTGGGTTTTAAATGGTATACTTGACGTTGTGTTAAGAAGTGTTTAAAGTACCTTGAGTTGTGTGTAACTTGCCTATGCTTGGTTGAGATAGCCTTGTTGTGCAAGGGTTTGATTTGTGCTATCGAGTCTCTCGATGGAGGCGTATTGGTTATTTGTTTGGACATACCGACACGTTGGGTAGCCCACGGGTATGCTTCCGGTGAGTATTCTCTTGTTATTTGTTTGGACATCGACACGTTGGGTAGCCGGGTATGCTTCCGGTGAGTATTCTCTTGTTATTTGTTTGGACATACCGACACGTTGGGTAGCCGGGTATGCTTCCACGATGAGTATTCTCTTGTTATTTGTTTGGACATACCGACATGTTGGGTAGCCGGGTATGCTTCACGGTGAGTATTCTCTTGTTATTTGTTTGGACATCTTGACACGTTGGGTAGCCCGGGTATGATTCCATAGTGAGTTTTATCTTGTTAGTTGTTTGGACATACCGACACGTTGGGTGGCCGGGTATGCTTCCACGAGGATTGTTATCTTGTTATCTCCTTTGGGCATACCGACACGTTGGATGGTCCGGGTATGGGCCCACTGGGGCGGTTCGAGGCCATGCTTATACCGGAGTGAGATCTTAGGCGTCGTCCGTTGTGCGGGTTAAATTCGGGTTGTATTTGAGTGATGATTTCACGGGCACGAGTCCCTAACTTGACATGCTTATATGTTGTGTCTTGTAGTTTGGTTATCATACATGTCTCTGCTTTATATAGACTATTATGATTTCATTTCTGATATTTTTGATTTCACATACTTGGTACTGTTGTCTTGACCTCCTTCGGGTTGCGTTCATCTTGTTGGTTGAGGTACATACTGCGATCCGCACTCTTAGGATCGTTGTTCGGTTCTCGGAAGCTCCATATCTCGGAAGCTTGTCACGTGGTACGGTTCCACGAAGTTGTATACTTTTGTATATTGAGGCATGGCGAGCCACTGTCGTCATTATGGTTTTAAAATTCTTAAGTGCATGCTTTGTTGTGGCGAGTTTGTAAGGGATATCGCTATTCACGTTTTCATTTATGTACAAAAGGTAACCGTTTGAGTTAGCTTTGTTTCTTATTTCACCGCTTTCTTTCATGAGTTTTTATTTCCTGGTTTTCTCGATGTTGTATCACTAGGGTGCGGGGTAAGCGCGATCCACGGGCGAGGTCGGTCGTGACAAAAGTGGTATCGAGCGGTTAATCCTTGGAAAGTGTCTGACCGTATCTAGTAGAGTCACGATTATCGGTGTGTTGTGCACCACATCTATAATCAGGAGGATATAGGATATTTAGGATTGGTTTCCATTCTTCTCACTCTGAGATCGTGCCGTAGAGCTGTGTTATAAGTTGGACTCCCTCTGACGTATTATTTGTATACCAGTGATGCCTCGCGCGTATAACGCCCGGCAGGGCGTGCGGTGCCTTACCGGGCACCCTAGTGATACAACATCGAGAGAAAACCAGCGGAAAATAAAACACGAGTCATGAAACAAGAGATATAATAAATAAGCAGGCCAGCCAAACGATTGCCTTGAGATATACATAAAAACGACGATTATCCTTTTACAAACCACGCCCCACAACAAGGCTGCACCTCTAGATTTACAACAACTATGACGGGACAGGGGCCCGCCATACCCCTGTATGTACAAGAACCTACAACTCAGGGAAACATACCAAAGATAAGCCTCCAAAGAGCGAGCTTCCAACACGTGAAATGAGATCCTAGGCGGGGATCCACGGCCGATGTACCTCTGCACTGCGGCGCGGCCCGAAGGAGGTCGGTCAACAAGTACCAAGATATATGAATCACAAATCGTAAATGAAATCATAATAGCCTAAAAAGCAGGAGACATGTATGATAACCAAAATACGATGCAACATAAGCGATCGTCGTGACTCAGCCGCCAAAGCCACTCGAATATAACTATGGGTCTCACGCCCACATCCATCATGTTCGCATCATGGCGCGTGCCCGGAATCGCGCCGGTGTAGACATGTCCATGATGCAACAATAATAACAAGGCCGCATGGCCACGCGTACCGAATCGCGACGGTGTAGGCGTGCCGTGTAACCTCAATATGATATATTGGGTGGTCAACCGCGCGCGTGGCCACGTGCCCCGAATCTTGTATCGGTGTAGACGCGTCCATGTTGCGATAATAACCATATATCGGGTAATCAACGCCGCGTGGCGCGTGCCGGAATCTGCATCGGTGTAGACATGTCCGTATGACATCAACAATGAGCGATAATCAAAATAGAAACATACCGTGGAATTCTCCATCACCGCCAGTACGTCGAGTAAGTTTTCAACAAGTCGTGGCCTCTATCGAGAGGCGTGGTAACACGAAATACCACACTTGCACAACAAAGGCTATCATCACAAGCATAGGCAAGTTTCACAACAACAAGCATAGGCGAGTTTCACAACAACAAGCATAGGCAAGTTTCACAACAAGCATAGGCAAGTTTCACACAACTCAAAGTACTTTCATTTTATGCCAAAGTCGGGTTTTAACCCCAGTACTACATCGTTAAGTTCTTTTAAAGAGATCCATTACTTTTATAAAGTCACCCGATACGTAGTATTAGAATGACCAACCCATTCCTTTTCAAAATCAAGTAACAACATTCTTTCCTAAGTTCGGTTGCCTAGTTTCAATTACTCAAGCTTCTCATTTTCAAATGGTTTCATAGTTCCCAAACTTAATCACTTGATTAGTTTTAGAACAATTGAGTAATATATGTCTCACGTGAGTAGGTTATTCTTGTTTACAACATTCTTATTACAATGACCATGATCTAGAAAATGTAATATCATTTTGTCTTATCTTAGTTTCTATGCGGATGGAGGTTTCTACTGGTTTTAATAATACCATTCATTAGTCGAGACATTTTCCTTTTATATCATTGCGATGGTTTGTCGATACGTTACGATTTCAAATCGATAAAACATTCTTAAGCCGTTATACCTAACTTCCCATAAAGCTAGCATAACTCTTAAGTTTTCAAAACACGATTACACTTCTTTCAAAGCGATTCATAAATCTTTTGAAATACTTCAAGTTTTATTATAACGTCGAGCGCTTATAAATCAAATCGATTATCTTTTAAAAGCCCTGACCCATTTTCTTACCTCATAAAGTCATTATAACCAACTTCCCATAAAGCCGTTATAACCGCTTTATGTTTTACAACAATCAAATACAATTAACACGTATGCGTCTACCGTACTACATAGTTCCACATATCATGCTAGAAGAGATAGGAAGAGGTTCACATACCTCGCGCGATTATCGACAATAAGCAAAAAGCTCCAGTACTACAACGCTTGCTAGCCCTTTCCACTCCTCGAGTAGAATACGCTACTCTTAGTACTTTCACCTATAAAGGCCCAAACGTCTATTAACTCTTAAACACAAGTTCCCGTCTTTCTCTGAGAAAATTCGGCGACCTCCCCACACTTGTGGCGTAAATCTCTCTCTATCGGTAGGCTACCAAGCCAACGACGGGGGTTTACATCTAACCTGGCGTGTACCATTCTACTACACAACAATGCTACACAAGTCTCACAGTCTGATCCTATGTAATTACGATTCGATTCTCTTCTTTAAATTCGGGCTTAAGTCAAAAGACATTTGCGCAATAATGTTGATTCTATATAGTATACCTCAACTATATATTCCTACCACATGTAATCTCCAATTCTGATAAGGGACAAGAATATTTACCTCGACAAGCCCAAAATTATCAAGTTATAATGTCGATCTGAGCAAGGTTTAGCTCTACTCAATGCGCTCAATCCGCTCCAAACAACCCTTAGAAGTTCTAACCAACCTACTCAAATCTTGACCAACTATGAAGATTTCTTTAGGGTTTCGGTTTGAGACTAAAAGGACAAAGGTAGTATTTAGGCTCTACGGAAAGAGGTAACTTTTGGACTACAACAAGGTAAAGGCTAACGTATTTTGGGCAATACAACAATACTTGGAGAGCATTTCTACCAAGAGGCGTATTTATACGAAACAACTAGGCTAGGGGGGTACCCACTAGCACCATGAGGAGGGTAGTACCTCTCGGCCACACCTTAAAGGAAGAGGAGGGTTTCGGCCAAGGCAATTTTAAGGAGAGGGCTCTTGGGCGAGAGTCAACAAGAGGAGGAGGGTTTCCAAGACTTGGAAGATTTTTGGATGAATGAAGTCTTGAGAGAGTATTTATAGGAAAGCCAAAGGCCAACCAACGGGCTAGATCGAGCCATGTGCAAGGCAAGTGTATGGCCTTGATCAAGCCAAGTACACCTAACCTACTCCACAAAACATTGCACCAAACAAGCCACAAAACAAGTCACAAAACAAGGCGAAACAAAGGAACGATTGTGCGAGGCCAAGCGTCCTCTTGGGCGCCCAGATAAATCAAAGCACGCTTGCTTCCAATGTGAGGTGACACGTATCACCCTCCGTTGGTCCAAAATGTTTAAATCTCTCGGAAAAATCCATAAAAATAAGAAAAGACATAGCGGAATTTTCCTCGCAAGTCATGTAAAGCGTTTAGTCAACGACTCTGGCAGGGTGTTGTGCACAAATGTCATTCGGCCCGAGCCACTGGCGGGGTGACACGTGTCACCCTCCAAATGGCCCTCATAAAGCGTCTTGAAAAATATCCACAATGGCCAAAATCTGAAAACAAAGTGGGCCCCACAAATCAGTAAATTTCTCCGTGGGCCCAGTGACCATTCGAAAATAAAATTCCATAATTCTAATATAATCTAAGAAGCCCAAATTCCAAATCTGGGAACCCAATTCCTTCAACGAACATTTTCCTTACAAAAACCGGAAACTTTTAGTGGAAGAATCACCTCTTTCTTCCTTTCGATTTTTACTGTCGCTCAAATGCGTGCGTCCTCGCATACATACCACGAGAATACGGTATAACATTCTCCCTCGCCAGAAACATTCGTCCGAATGTTCCTTCTCAAAGCGGATATCGATGAAGTTCCTGCAACAAGTTGTCAACACGCGGCAGCGCGAAATAACACGTTCTCTTCCTTCCTTACTCGTCGTGCCGCTTCTCGAACACTTGAACTCTCGATCGTACCATACTTGAGTCATTACTTGTTCCCAAAATCTGGAGTCACTACCTCAAACTTGGTCATCTTACTAACCTCGAACTTCCTTAAGGCCATTCGGCCTTCTGAACGCGCGGTCGAACGCGTCCACGAACTCATACGATGATCATACAAACTTGGGCCTAGCATCCTCGTGACCCTACCATCTGGCGGGACCACCCAGAACTGACCCCACCTTAATCCGGGCTACGGGTTGACCCGTATCACGTCCTCAACCCGACCCACAATCGCGTCAAGCCCTCGTTCCCCGACACGGAACAATCCTGCTAAATCACATCATGAAAGCTACCACTTCCATCTCACACTACCCATGGACTTATCACACAAATAAAACCCACGTATACTCATTACTCGATAAAGGTCAAACATGAAGCGAATCTTTTACTCAAGACGACCTTACCTCTAAGGTCTCAATCGTGTGATCTAGGGTTCACACTTACCATGCCCCCGTACTTACCCTTCTACAGTAACCAGGTGTCTAAATCACATTTAGCACAAAGCTATCCGAACATAACACTTAACACATCATTAACATCAATACATACAAGTATCTACAGGGTTAAGGATATACCTGAAACTAGGCGGTTCAAGGCGCTAAAATCGAACTTCCACCGCGACCTCTACCGTGGCGCATCGCTCTAGTAGTCTGTGCTATCCTACCAGCGCTACCACAGTGGGACAGTCTCGTCATATGGCCTGTTGGCCACAAGAATAACAAGCTCCTTGGTACTACGACACTCCCGAAATGCGGTCTACGCATCGACCACCGAGGTAGGGGTGATCGCATCCGCCAACCTACTCCGCGAACATCTGAACACAGGAGCCACGACGCTCACGAATATCCCAAGGTCCCGAAGGCTGCGGAGGACCACTCTGCAATGGCGGAGTACATAACTAGTCTGCTTCTGAGGCGGTCCGCCTCGTAAGTCGCCAAAATATCCGGCCGTCTTGGCCTTCACCTGAGGCGGTCCGCGTCGATCTCTGCGCTCGCCGCGCAGTGCATGAGCACGAATGCGGGCAATGTCCATGCGGTGAAGAAACACCGCACAAGACTCGGCCATATAATCATCTAGCCGGTGGCGTGGCGATGCACCTATCCTCCATATCTGCAACAAGCGCATGGACATATCGAGCGAAGAATCGAACTCGACATTGTACTCACGACGGTCGCTTTCTCTGCATCGGTAACAAAAATTTGTCGGCGTGCCCTCCATCTGCGGAGGCAAGAAGTGCGTGAAAAAGCCCCGAAAACTCATCCCATCTGGTGGTGCATGCTCTCCGGAAAGCTCCGCGAATCAAACTAATCGATCATCGCGGTATCACGCAGTCGATTCGAACCGAAGATCACAGACTCGGACTCTGAAGCCTTGATCACGCGTGATCCTCATGGCGGCGGATGAACTCCTGCGGATCATCCTCGAGCCTCGACCCATAAAACTCTGGCGGGATACAACTCAGAAAGTACCGTAGCCACAAACTATTCGCTCTCGGGTGCACCGGTCTTCGAACCGGAAGGCTGCGTCGGCTGTCATATCGCCTGACCACGGCGATAATCGCCATCTCGCGTGACCCATCTCCCTGCTCCGGTGTGGGGTCGAGGCTCAGTCTTGTAGTCATCAGCCACGGCTGCGGCTCTAAACTCCTTTGGTCTTTGGCGGTCGCGAAACTCGCCGTCGGAGCAGCATCTCAGTCTTGGCCGAACTGCGCCTCGTACTCCTCTGTATCCCACTAGCGGCTCTCGGCTGCCTTGCCCTTCGGGTCGCCTTTACGCGGAGGCATAGCGGTAAAATGAAACACATCGGAGGGTCCAACTTACAACTCGGCTCTAAGGCACGATCTCGGAATGAGAAGAATAGAAACCAATCCTACATGTCCTATAGCCTCACGATTATAGATGTGGTGCGCAACACGATAATCAAGACTACTGAACACGATGCCTAGACACTTTCCGAGGACTAATCGCTCGATACCACTTTGTAACGCCCGAAACCGGGCAGTTCGTGCCTTACCGGGCACCTAGTGATACAACATCGTAGAAAAACCGGAAAATAAAACACGAGTCATGAAACAAGAGATATAATAAATAAGCAGGCCAACGATAGTTGCCTTGGTATATACATAAAAACGAACAATTATCCTTTTTACAAACCCCGCCTGGATTGCTCTGGGCCTTAAGATTTACAACAACTATGGCGGGACGGGGCCGCCATACCCCGAATGTACAAGAACCTACAACTCGAGGAAACATACCAAAGATAAGCCTCGAAGGAAACGGAGCTTCAATGGCTGAAATGAGATCTAAGGCGGGATCCACGGCCGATGTACCTACTGCGGCATGACGCAGCGCCCCGAGAGTCGATCTGACAGTACAGTATGTGAAACGTCAAATCAGTAAATGAAATCATAATAGCCTAAAGCGGGAGACGTGTATGATAACCAAAATACAAGATGCAACATAAAAGCGATCAGTCGTGGACTCGCCTCAAAGCCACCACTCAAATATAACTATGGGTCTCACGCCCACATCCATCATGTTCGCGTCGTGGCGCGTGCCCCGAATCTGCGACGGTGTAGACGTGTCGTGATGCAACAATAACAAGGCGTGCCACGTACCCGGAATCGCGACGGTGTAGGCATGCCCATGTAACCTCAATAACAATATCTTTGGGTGGTCAACCGCCGCGCGTAGCCACGTGCCCCGAATCTTGCGTCGGTGTACACGTCCATGTTGCAGTAATAACCATATATCGGGTAATCAACCGGCGCGTGGCCGCGTGCCGGAATCGCGTCGGTGTAGACATGTCCATGTGACATCAACAAGAGCGATAATCAAAATGGAAACATACGTGGAATTCTCCATCACCGCCAAGCGTCCAAGTAAGTTCTCAACAAGTCGGCCCTCTGCGAGACGCGGTAACGTAAATACCACACTTGCACAACAAAGGCTATCATCACAAGCATAGGCAAGTTTCACAACAACAAGCATAGGCAAGTTTCACAACAACAAGCATAGGCAAGTTTCACAACAACAAGCATAGGCATGTTTCACAACAACAAGCATAGGCAAGTTTCACAACAAAAAGCATAGGCAAGTTTCACACAACTCAAAGTACTTTCATTTTATGCCAAAGTCCGGGTTTTTAACCCCAAAGTACTACATACGTTAAGTTCTTTTAAAAGAGATCCATTACTTTTATAAAGTCACCCGATACCCGTAGTATTAGAATGACCAACCCACATTCCTTTTCAAAATCAAGTAACAAAATTCTTTTCCTAAGTTCCGGTTTGCCTAGTTTGATTACTCAAGCTTCTCATTTTCAAATGGTTTCATAGTTCCCAAACTTAATCACTTGATTCCGTTTTAGAACAATTGAGTAATATATGTCTCACGT
Organism: Przewalskia tangutica; assembly: GCA_029844215.1. Classification (NCBI taxonomy): domain Eukaryota; kingdom Viridiplantae; phylum Streptophyta; class Magnoliopsida; order Solanales; family Solanaceae; genus Przewalskia; species Przewalskia tangutica. The sequence continues at coordinate 38,828,089 of CM056720.1, read as the reverse complement.
GAGAGTAGGTTATTCTTGTTTACAACATTCTTATTACAGCAGCCATGATCTAGAAAATGTAATATCATTTTGTCTTATCTTAGTTTCTATGCAGATGGAGGTTTCTACTGGTTTTAATAATACCATTCATTAGTCAGTACATTTTCCTTTTATATCGCTGCAGTGGTTTGTCGATACACATTCTGATTTCCGAAATCAGTAAAACATTCTTAAGCCGTTATACCTAACTTCCCATAAAGCTAGCATAACTCTTAAGTTTTCAAAACACGATTACACTTCTTTCAAAACGATTCATAAATCTTTTGAAATACTTCAAGTTTTATTATAACGTCCAAGCCAGTTATAAATCAAATCAGTTATCTTTTAAAAGCCACAACCCATTTTCTTACCTACATAAAGCTGTTATAACCAACTTCCCATAAAGCCGTTATAACCCTTTATGTTTTACAACAATCAAATACAATTAACACGTATGCTCTGCCGCACTACATAGTTCCACATATCATGCTAGAAGAGATAGGAAGAGGTTCGCATACCTCGCGACGATTATCGACAATAAGCAAAAAGCTCAAGTACTACAACGCGCTAGCCCTTTCCACTCGAGTAGAATACGCTACTCTTAGTACTTTCACCTATAAAGGCCACTGGCGTCTATTAACTCTTAAACACAAGTTCCCATCTTTCTCTGAAAAATTGGCGACCTCCACGCCACAGCGTAAATCTCCTCTCTATCGAGTGGCTGCAAGCCAACCGTGGGGTTTACGTCTAACCTGACGTGTACCATTCTACTACACAACAATGCTACAAGTCTCATGTCTGATACCCATGTAATTCTGATTCGATTCTCTTCTTTAAATTGGGCTTAAGTCAAAAGACATTGCGCACAATAATGTTGATTATATATATAGTATACCTCAACTATATATTCCTACCACATGTAATCTCAATTACAATAAGGGGACAAGAATATTTACCTCGACAAGCCCAAAATTATCCAAGTTATAATGTCGATCCTGAGCAAGGTTTAGCTCACTCCGTGCGCTCAATCCGCTCCAAACAACCTTAGAAGTTCTAACCAACTTCTACTCAAATACTTCAACCAACTGAAGATTTCTTTAGGGTTTCGGTTTGAGACTAAAAGGACAAAGGTAGTATTTAGGGCTCTACGTAAGAGGTAACTTTTGGAATACAACAAGGTAAAGGCTAAGGTATTTTGGGCATTATAACAATACTCGGAGTATTTCTACCAAGAGGGGCGTATTTATACGAAACAACTAGGCTAGTGGGGTACCCACTAGCACCACAAAGGGAGGGTAGTACCTCTCTGCCACACCTCGAGGGAAGAGGAGGTTTCGCCAAGGCGATTTTAAGGAGAGGGCTCTTGGGCGAGTCAACAAGAGGAGGAGGGTTTCCAAGACTTGGAAGATTTTTGGATGAATGAAGTCTTCAAGAGAGGGTATTTATAGGAAAGCCAAAGGCCACGATGGCCAAGATCAAGCCATGTGCAAGGCAAGTGTATGGCCTTGATCAAGCCAAGTACACCCTAACCCTACTCCACAAAACATTGCACCAAACAAGCCACAAAACAAGACACAAAACAAGGCCAAAACAAGGAACCGATTGTGCGAGGCCAACGTCCTCTTGGGCGCCCAAATCGTCAAAGCACCACTTGCTTCCGATGTGAGGGTGACACATGTCACCCGTTGGTCAAAATGTTTCGTCTCTCGGAAAAATCCATAAAAATAAGAAAAGACATAGCGAATTTTCCTCGCAAGTCATGTAAAGCGTTTCGTCAAAAACGACTCTAACAAGGTGTTGTGCACAAATGTCATTCGGCGAGCCACTGGCGGGGTGACACGTGTCACCTCCAAATGGCCTCATAAAGCGTCTTCCGAAAAATATCCACAATGGCCAAAATATCGAAACAAAGTGGGCCACAAAGCAGTAAATTTCTCCGTGGGCCCACGTGACCATTCAGAAAATAAAATTCCATAATTCTAATATAATCTAAAGCCCAAATTCCAAATCAGGAACCCAATTCCTTCAACGAACATTTTTCCTTACAAAAACCGGAAACTTTTTCCGTGGAAGAATCACCTCTTTCTTCCTTTCCAATTTTTTTATGTCGCTCTCGTACGTACGTCCTCGCATACATACCCTGAGAATATGGGGTATAACAACGCAAGGCAACCAGAGCCCGTAAGGCGGCGCGGCGAGAGGAGCTGCGAGTAGAAGCGGCGGTCTCATCGAGACCACGACACAGCCTCGATTCGCGGCTGGAGCGAGAGGAGATGGGTTACGAGGAGATGGCCCTGTATTGGCGAGGATCGTGGCGCACGAGGATAGACTGGATCTGGCGATTCGATGCCGTGGCACCATAGTTCACCCGAGGTCGAGATAGTTTGAGACTACGGGATTTTACGAGTTGCGACCACGAGTTCTGGTCGAGGCACGAGGATGATCGCGGGAGTTCATCCGAAGCGATTCTGACGGATCATGAGAGTGATCAAGGCTTGGAGACCGAGTCGGTTTTGGGTTCACATCGGTGCGTGATCTGCGATCGGTGGTTTGATTCGTGGGAGGCGTCGGGAGCATGTACCTCCATCTAGTTGGGCGAGTTCTCGAGAGGCTTTCTTGGCCATTTCTTGCCTCCACGGATGAGGAGCACGCCGGCATTTTTGATCTTTGAGACAAAGAGGCGCAGTTCGGGAGTACAATGTAGAGTTTGACTCATTGGCTCGGTATGTCCCTACTCTGGTGGCCGATATGGAGGATAGAGTGCATCGTTATGTCACAGGACTCGATGACTACTTAGCAGAGAGTTGCAAGGGAGTAGCTCTTCAGGGCATGGATATTACGCATGCGAGCTTATGCAGGTGTGAGGCGTAAGGTCGGCGGATTAACCTAGATCGGCGAGAAGAGGTCGGGCAGCGAGGTCCTCTGGTGACCTTCGAGCGACGGCCTCGGCGAGACTAGTTATGCGCCTCCACTAGTACGGAGTGCTCCGCCACGATCTTGGGGCGTTCGAGATTCCGGGCGGTCGAGCTCGAGTTTTGAGTTTTGGGGAGCGGGGCGTTAGTCGGATGGGACCACCCCTACCGTTGTGGCGTTGTGGTAGGCTCCATGATGGGAGTGTCGTCTTTGGAATGGGAGTTTGTTTTGCATGCGGCCAGCGAGGCCATTTGCGAAATTGTCCAACCAGAGTAAGCGCGGATGTAGAGACTCGACGCCGGGATCGATGGTGATTCATCTCCTCCTTTTTGTGCGCCGTGCGAAGGAACATGAGTATAACGACAAAAGGAAGTGAAGTAATAGTTCTGGTATATTCTTAACCTCAGAGACTATTATGCATAGATATTATAGTGAAGTGTTAAGTGTTATGTTCGGATAACTTTGTGTTAAAAATGTGATTTAGAAGCCTGATTAGTGAAAAAGGTAAGTCTGGGGATGAGAAAATTTTGAACCTTAGAATTTATAACAATTGAAACCTAGGTGTAAGGCCGTCTTGGGTAAGAGATTTTACAGTGATCTTTGTCGGAGTACATAGTATGCGGGGAGTATATTCGGGTGATAAGTCCATGAGTGGCATAATTGATTCTTTTGTAAGTGCAGTGGTGAAGACTATACCGGCGTCTGCGTTATGGAGACTTAGAAGGAACATTCGGGACGAATATTTCTAATGGGGGAGAATGTTACACCCCGTAAAATTCAAGAAGATAAGATAAGAACATACCAAGGAATATAAGATTTGAAAGTGGAAAGATAAGTGGACAAACATGTGTTGGACGGATTTTGAGTCTACCTTGGAATGTTGTACCCTAGTTGTTAAGAATTTCGAGGTGTTTAAAAAGCCTAGTGTGTAGTCCGTTAAATCTAGTTCCCAACGCAACAAACCGTTCGTCGATAGAACATCGGAGTCAAAAGTTATGGAAGTTTCAAGTTTGGTGCGCAGTCAGGCAAAGCAGTGGTTTCGGTTGAGTGCAGCACCGCGGCGGAATCTGAGCAGCGAGCGAAATGCGGTAATTATTCTCTGAAGTGGGCGCGCGGTGCAGGCGGGATTTTTCTGCGGTAAAGGGCGAAAATCAGGGGATATTTTGTTAAAAGCCTATGGGAGGGTGACAAGTGTCCCTCCCATCCTTTTGACCAGGAAAGGGGCCTATTTTAGGGCCAAGTCTTGGAAGACTTGGCCATTTCATCTCAAAACCCTCCCAAGGAAATCCTCTCCCTTTCTCTCTAGTTTTTCTTGAAGAAAACCTAGCCTTAGGAAATTGTTGGAGCGGCGGCAAGAAGGCAAAGTGTGGGTGAACTTGTGGAAGCGCGGGGGGGACGAATTTGACGGTAAAGAAGTGGAAGAAAAGGGATTTTGTGGGCTATTCCAAAAGGTAAAAGTTTCCCCTTCTCTTGGATATGGGTTAATACTTGTTATAGTAGTTTAGAAATGAGCCTGAGGCTGTTATATTTAAGTTGTATAGATTTGGATCTTGTTGTCTTGTTGAAAACTGAAATGGGCATGTTAACCTTAAGATGATAACTTCAATTTGGTTACTAATTTGGTCGTCACATGTTGTAAAGGGGGATTGTAGTTGTTGAAGATGTCTAGGGCTAGATATCATGTTAGACCTAAGAACTTGGATTGGAAGAGGGTTGAAAGGGGTTTAGGATTGGTTTATTGTTGGCCAAGAATGGCATGGAGATTATTGGTTTATTTTGTATTATTGTGGGGCGGAATTTTACACGTATTGTTAGGCGTGTAATCCCCTTGTATTCTTTGGATCAATTTAGCCTTAAATGTGGCGTTTGGTTATTGAATTCGGCCTTGAAAAAGGTGGCATAGTAAGTAGAAACAAAGGAAGTGCTGTCCAAATTTCCGTAGAATGTAGGTACCTTGCACTTAGTTATTCTACGTTCGAAGCTAGAGTTTGATAGACGTTTTATGACCCTTATAGGATTGAAGTACTACGAGTAGCATATTCTACTTAAGGGAGATAGTACTGTGGAGCATTTTGCTAACCGTCGATAATCGTCGCGAGGTATGTGATTCTTCCTATCCTCTCCAGCATGATTATTTGTGAAATATATAGTGCAGTAGATGCACGTGTGTTAAAGGAATTTGATTTCCCTTGTTGTGCCTTGAATTGATATGAAGTGTAAAGGTCTTGATTGTTTAAAAGGTAGGAAAATCTTATTCGTTAGTAATGGGTACTCGGTGGTTAAAGAATAAGCCCTCTTGGTCTCATAAGGGCTTATAGTTGTAATTGGTTGGTTTAAAACATAAAGTGTTATAACGGCTTTATGGGAAGTTTGTTATAACCACTTTATGTAGGTAAAAGAATGGTTTGTTGATTTCAAAAGATAAGAGACTGAAGAATTTGAAGTGTTTTGTTTTAAAATAAAGGCATGGTTTTGTCTTGTATTGTTTTAAAACATAAAGTGTTATAATAGCTTTATGGGAAGTTAGTTATAACGACTTTATGGAAAATAAAGAAATGGATTCATTATTGGATTTAGAATGGTAACTTGATTTTTGGGAAAAGAGAAGTAACTTGTTTTCAAATATTGAACTCTTTGTGATGGAAAAACATAAGTGGTTTGGTTATAAAAGGTAGGAGTACCTTGATCCTAAAGGGGTTAGATACTTGGGTTTTAAATGGTATACTTGACGTTGTGTTAAGAAGTGTTTAAAGTACCTTGAGTTGTGTGTAACTTGCCTATGCTTGGTTGAGATAGCCTTGTTGTGCAAGGGTTTGATTTGTGCTATCGAGTCTCTCGATGGAGGGCCGGCTATTGGTTATTTGTTTGGACATACTGACACGTTGGGTAGCCCACGGGTATGCTTCCATAGTGAGTATTCTCTTGTTATTTGTTTGGACATACTGACACGTTGGGTAGCCCACGGGTATGCTTCCACTGTGAGTATTCTCTTGTTATTTGTTTGGACATACTGACACGTTGGGTAGCCCACGGGTATGCTTCCATAGTTAGTATTCTCTAGTTATTTGTTTGGACATACTAACACGTTGGGTAGCCCACGGGTATGCTTCCACAGTGAGTATTCTCTTGTTATTTGTTTGGACATCTTGACACGTTGGGTAGCCACGGGTATGCTTCCACAGTGAGTATTATCTTGTTATTTGTTTGGACATACCGACACGTTGGGTAGCCCACGGGTATGCTTCCACAGGGATTGTTATCTTGTTATCTCCTTTGGGCATACCGACACGTTGGATGGTCCACGGGTATGGGCCAGCTGGGGCGATTCGAGGGCCGTGCTTATCTGAGGTGAGATCTTGGGGCATGCGGCCATTGTCGGGTTAAATTCGGGTTTTATTTGAGTGATGATTTCACGGGCATGAGTCCCTGACTTGACATGACTGCTTATATGTTGTGTACTGTAGTTTGGTTATCATACATGTCTCCTGCTTTATATAGACTATTATGATTTCATTTACAATATTTTTCAGTTTCACATACTTGGTACCTGTTGTACTGACCTCCTTGGGCTGCGTTTATCTGCGCGAGTTGAGGTACATAGCTTGCGATCCGCACTCTTAGGATCGCTGTTCGGTTCTCGGAAGCTCCATATCTCGGAAGCTTGTCACGTGGTGCAGTTCAGTGAAGTTGTAGACTTTTGTATATTCGGGGCATGGCGGGGCCTATCCGTCATTATGGTTTTAAAATTCTTAGAGTGCAGCTGTTGTGGCGAGTTTGTAAGGGATATGCTGTTCACGTTTTCATTTATGTACAAAAAGGTAACCGTTTGGGTTAGCCTGTTTTCTTATTTCACTGTTTTCTTTCATGAGTTTTTTATTTCCGCTGGTTTTTCTCTGATGTTGTATCACTAGGGTGCCCGGGGTAAGGCGCCAGTCACGGGCCCGAGGTCGGGTCGTGACAAGTCGGTTGTGCTAGGTTACGTTATTCTTGCGGGGTAAACCCCCGGGTTACTACTTATTCCATGGATTTGCTACCCATGATACGAGTGCGGCGTTTGTACTCATTGCGGGCCCACCGGGCCCATGCGGGTGAAATAGTCCTATACGGGTGAAATAGTCCCATGCGAGGCGGATGACCTCATTGCGGGTCCACAGGACCTATGCGGGTGAAATAGTCTCATGCGAGGCGGATGACCTCATTGCGGGTCCACAGGACCTATGCGGGTGAAATAGTCCCAGGAGTAGGATTGCTTAATGATACTACGGGCGAATGCCCCTACTTTGATCATGAGCCTCCTATTTTTATGCAGTAAAGTATACACTTGATTACTCTCATTGTTAGTAAGGCACCGTGTACTGTTATTTGAGTTATTATACATGTCTCCAGCGTTATTTTAGACTTTATGATTTCATTTCAGTACTTTCAGTTTTGCATACTTGGTACATCTGTTGTACTGACCCCCTTTCCTCGGGGGCTGCGTTCATGCCGCAGGTAGGGGTAAGCAGGTGGTGGATCCTCACTCTTAGGATCCCTGATCAGGTGTCAGAAGCTCCATTTCTCCGGAGGCTTGTCTTTTGGTACGATTTCCCTGATGTTGTAGATAGATGTACATTCAGGGGTATGACGGGGCCCTGTCCCGTCACAGTTGTAATACTTAGAGGTCTGTAGTAATATCTTGTGGATTGGGTTGTAAGAACAAAGATGTAATTGTTTTATTTTTGGGCTATGTATATTTTACGAAAGGTGGCCTTATCGGCTAGCCTGTTGATATTTTTACTGTCTAAATATTTTATGAGTTTATGTATGTTCCGCTGCTATTCTCTGATGTATACCGGTAAGAGGTGCCCATGTAGGGCACCAGTCGCGGGCCCGGGGTCGGGTCGTGACAAAAGTGGTATCAAAGCAGTTAGTCCTCGGAAAGTGTCTACAGACCGTGTCTAGTAGAGTCTTGATTATCGGTGTGTTGTGCACCACATCTATAATCACGAGGCTGTAGGACATTTAGGATTGGTCTCCATTCTTCTCTCTCTGAGATCGTGCAATAGATCTGTCTTATTAGGTTGAATCATTTCTGACCTATTCTTATGTATCAGTTATGCCTCCACGGAAGGCAACCAGGGCCCAGGAGGGCAAGGCAGCAGCAGGAATTGCTAGTGGTACGCAGAGGGTTACTAGAACTCAGACCCAGGCTATGCCTGAGGTTGTGGGCGGGTCGGCGAGTTCAGCCACGCCAGCAGTATTAGAGGAGCCGAGAGCGGCCGTAGCTCCAGAGATTCCGATACCGAGCATCGATTCGCGGCGAGCCTGTATAGAGGTTTTGAAGAGCAAATCAGGTTATTGACTAGCGTAGTGGCGAGCGTCGCCAGCGAGCGAGTAGTTAACCTAGATCAAACGGTTTGAGGATTCGAGATTTTTAGGTTGTAATCCACCGAGTTCTATGGTTCGAGATCTGAGAGGATCCTCGGGAGTTTATTCAGCGAATACATGGACTATACACGTGCTTAGGGCCTCGGAGACAGTCGGTTGTGTTATCCTCTTTGCAGGATTCTGCGATATTGCGTTGAACTGGTTTGAGTCATGGGAGTTGTCTAGAGGTGTGAGTGCTCTTCCAGCTGTTTGGGATGAGTTCACAGAGGCCTTCCTTGATCACTTTTTGCCTCCTGAGATAAGGAGAGCCCGCGTGGATAGATTCTTGACATTGAGACAGAATGGGAGGACCATCAGAGAGTACAACCTGGAGTTTGATTCCTTGGCCAGATATGCGACCACTATTGTGGCTGACATGGCGGACAGAGTTCACCGCTATGTGATGGGGCTAGACCGTCATATGATTACTGCGTGCACGAGGCGGCCCTTCACCGGTATGGATATTTCCGGAGATCGCAGCTTATGCACGGGGATGAGGGCGGATAGAGAGGATCAGCCAGACCTAGGCCAACCCAACATGGTCGCATGCCCCGGAATCCCTCATCGTATAAGCATGTCCAAGGAGTAATAAGAACAATCCGGGAATCTAACCCGCATCCTGGTCGCATGCCCCGGAATCCCACATCGTATAAGCATGTCCAAGGATCAATCACAATGGAAGCATACCCGTGGAAGCCTCCGTCGCTGTCGGTACGTTCAAGTAAATTCACAACAAGACAGTCGGCCCTCCAACTGAGAGTCACGACAGCGTAAACATATAATACTTGCACTCAAGGCTATCACAAGCAAGCATAGGAAAGTTCATAAAATCTTTAGACTTTCATTTTATATACTCAAGGCACTTTTCGTTTTACATAAAACAAATCCGGGGATTTAACCCTAAGTACTACGTACTTCCATTCGTTTCAAAAGATTTTTTTTCATATAAAACCCCAAGATACTAACACCCGTAGTATCAAGGCTTGCTTACATTTCACATAAGTCACTACACTTTTAGAAATACATTTCTCGGCTTCTAAATCAAGTGACCCTTACTTTAAAACTTTAAGCAAGTGATACCTTTAAATCAAATTGCCCTTCCTTATTTCAAGTTATTTCTTTGTTTACCTTATTAAAGAAAATCATTCTCTTTGTAACACCCTGTAGTTCCAGGGTATTTATACGAAGACGATCGTACGAGAATACGACACAAAAATTGGAAAGGAAGAAAGATGTGATTTTTCGACGGAAAAGTTTCCGGATTTTGTGAAGGAAAAAAGTTCGTTAATGGGAATTGGATTCCCAGATTTGGTATTTGGACTTTTTGGAATATTTGAGAATTATGGAATTTTATTTTCCGGAATTGGTCACGTGGGGCCCACGGGGAAAATTTACGGTTTTGTGAGGCCCACTTTATTTTTCGGATTTTTGGCATTACGGATATTTTCGAAAGATGAAATATTTTGGACGAGTAGGGGGGAGACACGTGTCACCTCCATGTGGCCATGTTGGCCGAATGGTTGGCGGACAAGTGTTGGACGTTTTTGGTGGACAAGTGGCAAGCCACTTGTCCCATTGTTGTGGTGGACACTTGGTTGGAAGACTCCACTACCACATGGACCAAATCCTCACCATACACTTGCTTTGATCCTAGCCATTGATTTCTCTATAAATACCCCCCTTGTTGCAAGACTTTATTCATCCCTCACTTGAAATATTTTTCCAAGGCAAAATTCCCCTCCCTCCCTTTGTGGTTCTCGTCCAACACCCCCCCCCCCCTCTTGTGAAAGAATTTCTTCAAGTATTGTTATAGTCCCATATACCTTATCCTAAAATCCCTTGTAGTATTCCAAAGTTATCTTTATACTAAGAGCCCGAAAACACTACTTTATTCCAATAGTCGCAAAAATGAAACCCTAGGAAAATCTTCATAGTTGGATGAAGTGTTAAGAGAAGTTGTTTAGAAACTTCTAAGGGTTGCTTGTAGCGGGTTGGAGCGTAAGGATTAGGAGCTAAACATTGCTCAGGATCGACTTATAAAACTTGGATAATTTTGGGCTTATCGAGGTAATGATCTTTATCCCCCTATTGTAATTGGAGATTACATGTTGTAGTAATGTATAGTTGAGTATACTATATATAGAGTGAATATTGATAAGAATTGAATCAGTATTTACATTGACCGTATTCTGATGAGACTTGTAGTATTATTGTAGAGGCGATTGTACACGTCCTGCTAGGCGTGTAATCCACAGGAGTTGTTGGCACAGTAGCGGCCTTGATAGTGGAGGTTATTTATGTGGTTCTGTGGGGAGGTCGCCTAATTTTCCGTAGAATATGGAACCTTGTACTTAGAATCATTCTACGAAGGGATCTAGAAGTTAATAAACGTTTTATGGACATTATAGGTTGAAGTACTACGAGTAGCGTATTCTACTTGAAGGGTGGAAAAGGCTAGCAGGGTTATAGTACTTTGGAGCATTTTGCTTATTGTCGATAATCGTCGCGAGGTATGTGAACCTCTTCCTATCCTTTCTAGCATGATTGTTGTGAAATATATATAGTGCGGTAGACGCACGTGTGTTTAAAGGAATTTGATTTTACTTTTGTGTCCTTGACTTGATTCCAAAGTTAAGTGACTTGTTATGAAATATTAAGGACTTGAATTATGCTAAAAAGTTGTAAAACCTCATTCATGAGTAATGGGTGTGTGGTCTTTTAAAGAATAAAGTTAACTTGATTTTGTGAAAGGATAAGTAACTTGATTTAAAGGTATAGGTTACTTGTTTTTAAAAGAGTAAGACACTTGGTTTAAAAAGTATATTGCTACTTGACTTTAAAAAGGAAAAGTGTCTTTGTTTTAAAGGAAGGCATGGTTTTGTCTTAAAATGGTTTAAAAAGGAAGGCATGCTTTTGTCTTAAGATTGGTTTAAAAAGAAGGTATGGAAATTGTTTTGGTTTACTTAAAAAGATAGTTACTCTATTTTGATACTACGAGTATCGTGTGTCTTTTGTGAAAGAAATGGATCTTTTTAAAGAGATAAAGTATGTAGTACTTTGGGGTTAAAACCCGAATTTGTTGACATCAAATAAAAGTACCTTGTGTGAGTAACTTGCCTATGTTTTGCTTGTTGGTTTGATGAGTAAACATGTTATGATGCTACGTGTGTTAGCGTCTTGTGACGTTTGTGTAAAGGGGTTTTTTCTTGTTGTGCTTATGTTACACCCCGTAGTTCCAGGGTATGTATGTGAGGACGTACGTACGAGAATACGACAGTAATATTGGAAAGAAAGAAAGATGTGATTTTTCACTAAAAGTTTCCGGTTTTGTGAAGGAAAAAGGTTCGTTAATGGGAATTGGATTCCCGATTTGGTATTTGGACTTCTTGGATTATATTAGAATTTTGGGATTTTATTTTCTGAATGGTCACGTGGCCCACGAGAAATTTACTTTGTGGGCCCACTTTGTTTTGAGATTTTCGGTATTTTGGATATTTTCTAAGATGAAATATTTTGGGCGAGTAAGGGGCGACACGTGTCACCCTTGTGGCCATGTGGCAATTGGAGGGAGGATGTTGTTCACATTGTCCCTCGCCGAAATAGCCATGGCACTTGGCTCTTATTTTATTGGCCATGTGGTGTGGTGGGACCCACACACACATGGCCCAATCTAGACCACACACTTGCTATGATCTTGACCCTTGATTTCTCTATAAATACCCCCTTAGTGCTAGACTTAATATCATCCACACTTAAAGATTTTCCAAGGCAAAAATATCCCCTCCCTTTGTGGTGTTCTCGCCCCCACTTTGTGTAGAGAAATACTTCAAGTATTGTTGTATAAATCCCAAATACCTTAGCCTAGTATCCCTAGTAGTATACTAAAGAAATCCCAACATATGAGCCTGGAAATACTACTTTATTCCAATAGTCGCAAAAGAAACCCTAGAAAAATCTTCATAGCTTGGATGAAGTGTTAAGAGAAGTTGTTTCAAACTTCTAAGGATTGCTTGGAGCGGGTTGGAGCGTAAGGAGTTGGAGCTAAACGTTGCTCAGGATCGACTTATAATCTTGGATAATTTTTGGCTTATCGAGGTAATGATCTATGTCCCCCTATTGTAATTGGATATTACATATTATAGTAGTTTAGAATTGAGTATAAGATATATTGGAAGGATGATTATAAAGGATTGAACTGTATTTACATTGGACTGTATTTACAGTAGACTTGTGTAGTATTATTGTGAGGCAGAATTGTACACGTCAGGTTAGACGTGTAATCCCCTTGGAGTTGTTGGCTTGGTTGCAGGCCTTGTTATGGGAGGTTATTTATGTGTTCATGTGGGAGGTGCCAATTTTCCGTAGGATAAGGATCCTTGTACTTAGAATTATTCTACAAAGAGAACTAGAGGTTGACAGATATATTGTGGTTATTATAGGTGGATATTCTACGCGCGGCATACTCGACTTGGCTTGTGGATTAAGCCGAAGAGGTATGTGATTCTTCCTATACTCTTGAGCATGATAGTTGTGAACTATATAGTACGGTAGACGTACGTGTGTGAAATGAATTTTGTTTGTTTAAAACATAAAGTGTTATAATGGCTTTATGGGAAGTTAGTTATAACGACTTTATGAAGACAAAAGAAAGGTTTGATTTTGAAAGCTAAACAACTTGATTTTGAAAGATAAGAGAATTGATCTTGAAAGATAAGAGACTTGACTTATAAACGACTTGATTTCGGAAAAGGAGAAGTAACTTGATTTAAGTATAGGTTACTTGTTTTGAAAAGAGTAAGTTATTTGGGTTTTAAAAGTATACTTGATGTTGTTTTAAAAGAAAAGCACTAGATTTAAAAAGTATAGAGTACTTGATTTTAAAAGTCTTGTAAGATTTTACGAAGGTGAAGTAATTTGGTTTGAAAAGAAAACGTGTTTTTTTATACTACGAGTATTAGTATCGTGTGGCTTTTACGTAAAAAGAGGTCTTTTTGAAATAATGAAAGTATGTAGTACTTTGGGGTTGAAACTCGGATTGTTGTCATAAAATGAAAGTACGTTGAACTTTCCTATGCTTGTTGTGATAGCCTTTGTTGTGCAAGAGTTTTTATTTTGTGCTACCGCGTCTCTCGGTGGAGGGCCGGCTATTTGGTTGATTGTTGTTTCTTTTGGACATACTGACACGTTGGTATTACACCCCGTAGTTCCAGGGTATGTATACGAAGACGATCGTATGAGAATACGACATAAAAATTGGAAAGGAAGAAAGATGTGATTTTTCGATGGAAAAGTTTCCGGATTTTGTGAAGGAAAAAGGTTCGTTAATGGGAATTGGATTCCCAGATTTGGTATTCGTACTTTTTAGAATATTTGAGAATTATGGAATTTTATTTTCCGGAATTGGTCACGTGAGGCCCACGGGGAAAATTTACGGTTTTGTGAGGCCCACTTTATTTTCGGATTTTTGGCATTACGGATATTTTCGGAAGATGAAATATTTTGGACGAGTAGGGGGGCGACACGTGTCACCCCCATGTGGCCATGTTGGCCGAATGGTTGGTGGACAAGTGGCAAGCCACTTGTCCCATTTTTGTGGTGGACACATGTCTCATTGTTGTGGTGGACACTTGGTTGGAAGATTCCACTCCCACATGGACCAAATCCTCACCATACACTTGCTTTAATCTTGGACATTGATTTCTCTATAAATACCCCTTGGTTGCAAGACTTTATTCATCCACATTAGAGAGTTTCAAAGGCAAAAATTATACTCCCTCCCCTTAGGTGTTCTCGTCCAACTCCCCCTTTGTGTAGAAAAAAATTCTTCAAGTGTTGGTATAGTCCCAAATACCTTAGCCTAAATCCCTTGTAGTATTCCAAAGTTATCCCAACATAAGAGCCCGGAAATACTACTTTATTCCAATAGTCGCAAAATGAAACCCTAGGAAAATCTTCATAGTTGGTTGAAGTGTTAAGAGAAGTTGTTTAGAAACTTCTAAGGGTTGCTTGGAGCGGGTTGGAGTGTAAGGAAGTGGAGCTAAACGTTGCTCAGGATCGACTTATAAAACTTGGATAATTTTGGGTTTATCGAGGTAATGATCTTTATCCCCCTATTGTAATTGGAGATTACATGTTGTAGTAATGTATAATTGAGTATATGATTTATGGAAGGATGATTAAAAGGAATTGAATCAGATTTACATTGATCGTATTTACATGAGACTTGTAGTATTATTGTAGGGCGATTGTACACGTCCGGTTAGACGTGTAATCCCCTCCGAGTTGTTGGCTCGCAGTGGCCCTTGATAGTGGAGGTTATTTATGTGGTTACGGGGTGGGGAGGTGTCGCTAATTTTCCGTAGAATATGGAACCTTGTACTTAGAAATATTCTACGAATGGATCTAAAAGTTAATAAACGTTTTATGGTCATTATAGGTTGAAGTAATACGAGTAGCGTATTCTACTTGAAGGGTGCAAAAGGCTAGCAGGGTTATAGTACTTTGGAGCATTTTGCTAATTGTCGATAATCGTCGCGAGGTATGTGAACCTCTTCCTATCCTTTCTAGCATGATTGTTGTGAAATATATATAGTGCGGTAGACGCACGTGTGTTTAAAGGAATTTGATTTTCCTTTTGTGTCCTTGACTTGATTCCAAAGTTAAGTGACTTGTTATGAAATATTAAGGACTTGAATTATGTTAAAAAGTTGTAAAACTTCATTCATGAGTAATGGGTGTGTGGTCTTTTAAAGAATAAAGTTATCTTGATTTCGAAAATGAGAATAGTTGTCCTTGGTTGGTTTAAAACATAAAGTGTTATAATAGCTTTATGGGAAGTTATTTATAACGACTTTATGAAAACAAAAGAATGGTTTTATCATTGGATTTAAAATGATAACTTGACATTTTAAAAGTTGGAGGTTGGTTTCCTTAAAAGATATTATTTAAAGATTATGAGACTGATTTTTGAAAGTAAAGAGACTTGACTTATAAACAACTTGATTTTGGGAAAGGAGAAGTAACTTGATTTAAAGGTATAGGTTACTTGTTTTTAAAAGAGTAAGACACTTGGTTTAAAAAGTATATTGCTACTTGACTTTAAAAAGGAAAAGTGTCTTTTGTTTTAAAGGAAGGCATGGTTTTGTCTTAAAATAGTTTAAAAAGGAAGGCATGCTTTTGTCTTAAGATTGGTTTAAAAAGAAGGTATGGAAATTGTTTTGGTTTACTTAAAAGATAGTTACTCTATTTTGATACTACGGGTATCGTGTGACTTTTGTGAAAGAAATGGATCTTTTTAAAGAGTTAAAGTATGTAGTACTTTGGGGTTAAAACCCGGATTTGTTGACATCAAATAAAAGTACCTTGTGTGAGTAACTTGACTATGATTGGCTTGTGATAGCCTTGTAATACTTTCTTGTTGGTTTGATAAGTAAACATGTTATGATGCTACGTGTGTTAGTGTCTTGTGACGTTTGTGTAAGGGGTTTTTCTTGTTGTGCTTATGTTGTTTAACGATAACTGTTATGCTGGTATTATATCACTTACCCCCCTGACTTGTTATGCCGAGGGTTAGCCGCCCCCGATGCGAGGAATACCTCATGCGGGTCCATATGACCTATGCGGAGCTGCGGGAGTTCCAGGATGATCACTCCGGGTGTGTTACGCCGATGCGAGGAATACCTCATGCAGTCCATGTGACTATGCGGACTGCGGGAGTCCAGGTTGATGCCGAGGGTTAGCTACCCCCGATGCGAGGAATACCTCATGCGGAACTAGGTGGTCTATGCGGACTGCGGAAGTTCCAGGATTAGGCTCGCGTAATGATACTATGGGCGATTGGCCTTGCTTCGATCATTAGCGGCCTAGAAAAGACCAGTTACGTTATATCTATTTTTGCTCTTGTTATGCTATGGCACTATGTGCGGTTAAATTGGTTGTTCGTACGTATTTGTAATTGGTTTTAAAATGTTATGATTTTATTTCAGTACTTTACAGTTTCACATACTTGGTACCTGTTGTATTGACCTCCTTCGGGGGGCTGCGTTCATGCCGCAGGTACCCATCCAATAGCATTTGGCTTCAGAATACTTTCTTCTTTTTCTTTTTCTATGGACTGCATAAATCTTATCTTCCAGCCCAAAGGAGGATAATCCTCACTCATAGGATCACAGTTCAGCGTTTTGGGAAGCTCCGTTTCTCCGGAGGCTTATCTTTTCGTATGATTCCCTAAGATTATAGGTACTTGTACATTCAGGGGTATGGCGGGGCCCTGTCCCGTCATAGTTTTTATAAAAATTCTTAGAGGTCTGTAGTACTGTTGTGGGCAGGGTTTGTAAAGGATGTAACTGTTCAAGTTTTTATTTATATATACAGAAAGGTAACCGTTTTGGTTAGCCTGTTTTCTTATTTCACTGTTTATCTTTTATGAGTTTTTATTTCCGCTGATTTTCTCTGATGTTGTATCACTAGGGTGCCCGGGGTAAGGCACCAGTCGCGGGCCCGAGGTCGGGTCGTGACAAAAGTGGTATCAGAGCAGTTAATCCTCAGAAAGTGTCTACAGAATGTATCTTGTAGAGTCTTGATTATCGGCGTGTTGTGCACCACACCTATAATCAGGAGGCTGCAGGATATTTAGGATTGGTTTCTATTCTTCTAACTCTGAGATCGTGCCTTAGAGCTGTGTTATAAGTTGGACTCCCTCTGGCGTATTCGTATGTGCTAGTTATGCCTCTACGCAAGGCAACCAGAGCCCAGAAGGGCAAGGCAGCAGAGGGAGCTGCGAGTAGAATACAGAGGGTTACGAGGGCACAGGCCCAGTCATTACCTGAGATAGTGCTTCATTCGGGGAGTTCTGCGACGCCACTAGCCCCAGGAGAGTTTATATCACGACCAGATCTCGGGCCCGCGACAGGTGCCTTACCCCGGGCACCCTAGTGATACAACATCAGAGAAAATCAGCGGAAATAAAAACTTACACATGAAACAAGATATACAATGATAAAATAGGCTAACCAAAACGGTCACCTTTCTGCATATATATAAAAAAGATTAAACCTGAACAGTTACATCCCTTTTACAAACCCTGCCCACAACAGTACTACAGACCTCTAAGAATGTTTATAACAACTATGACGGGACAGGGCCCCGCCATACCCCTGAATGTACAAGTACCTACAATCTCAGGGAATCATACCAAAAGATAAGCCTCCGGAGAAACAGAGCTTCCCAAAACGCTGAATTGTGATCCTAGGAGCGAGGATCAACAACTGGTATACCTCTACCTGCGGCATGAACGCAGCCCCCCGAAGGAGGTCAGTACAACAGGTACCAAGTATGTGAAACTGAAAATACAATAAATGAAATCATAATAGTCTATATAAAACAGGAGACATATATGATAACCAAACTACGATACACAATATGTAAGCAGTCATGTCAAGTCAGGGACTCACACCCTCAAAGTCATCACTCAAATATAACCGTGGGTCTCACGCCCACCATATCAATCATGCCCGTGGAATTCCTTCCTCACTGCCGGCAGTCTATGATATAACAACACCAAGGAGTACACATGAACACCAGGTCCCACCTGTGTCATAAAACCGTACGGGGTAAGTATGAAGGCATAGCCAACTACTAGGACCTACCATACCAATAATGCTATAAAACTGTATCGCGAGGTCTTTCTAGACCGCCACATGATCGAAGCAGGGCCACTCGCCCTCAGTATCATTGTGCGCGTCTAACCCTGGAACTCACCGCAGCCCGTGATAAAGCCACATAGGCCCGCATGAGGTACTCCTCGCATCGGGGGTAGCTAACCCGCGGCATCTTCCTGGACTCCCGCAGCCCGCATGGCCTCACATGGACCGCATGAGGTATTCCTCGCATCGGCGTAACACACCCGGAGTGATCATCCTGGAACTCCCGCAGCTCCTCATAGGTCACATGGAGCCGCATGAGGTATTCCTCGCATCGGGGGTAGATAACCCGCGGCTCATAACAAGTCAGGGGGGTAAGTGATATAATATCAGCACAACGGGCTTATCGTTAAACAACATAAGCACAACAAGAAAAAAACCCCTTTACACAAACGTCACAAGACACTAACACACGTAGCATCATAACATGTATACTTATCAAACCAACAAGAAAGTATTACAAGGCTATCACAAGCAAAACATAGGCAAGTTACTCACACAAGGTACTTTTATTTGATGTCAACAAATCCGGGTTTTAACCCCAAAGTACTACATACTTTAACTCTTTAAAAAGATCCATTTCTTTCACAAAAGTCACACGATACCCGTAGTATCAAAATAGAGTAACTATCTTTTTAAGTAAACCAAAACAATATCCATACCTCCTTTTTAAACCATTTTAAGACAAAACCATGCCTTCCTTTAAAACAAAGACACTTTTCCTTTTTAAAGTCAAGTAGCAATATACATTTAAACCAAGTGTCTTACTCTTTTAAAAACAAGTAACCTATACCTTTAAATCAAGTTACTTCTCCTTTCCCAAAATCAAGTTGTTTATAAGTCAAGTCTCTTTACTTTCAAAAATCAGTCTCCTAATCTTTAAATCATATCTTTTAAGGAAACCAACCTCCAACTTTTAAAATGTCAAGTTATCATTTTAAATCCAATGATAAAACCATTCTTTTGTTTTCATAAAGTCGTTATAAATAACTTCCCATAAAGCTATTATAACACTTTATGTTTTAAACCAACCAAGGACAACTATTCTCATTTTCGAAATCAAGATAACTTTATTCTTTAAAAGACCACACACCCATTACTCCTGAATGAGGTTTTACAACTTTTTAACATAATTCAAGTCCTTAATATTTCATAACGAGTCACTTAACTTTGGAATCAAGTCAAGGACACGAAAGGAAAATCAAATTCCTTTAAACACACGTGCGTCTACCGCAATATATATATTTCACAACAATCATGCTAGAAAGGATTGGAAGAGGTTCACATACCTCGCGACGATTATCGACAATAAGCAAAATGCTCCAAAGTACTACAACCCTGCTAGCCTTTTCCACCCTTCAAGTAGAATACGCTACTCGTAGTACTTCAACATATAATGGCCATAAAACGTTTATTAACTTCTAGATCCCTTCGTAGAATATTTCTAAGTACAAGGTTCCATATTCTACGGAAAATTCGGCAGCACCTCCCCCTCCCCCCCCCCCCCCCGTAACCACATAAATAACCTCCACTATCAAGGCCCGCTACCAGGACAACAACTCCCAGGGGATTACACTTCTAATCGGACGTGTACAATTCTGCCCTACAATAATACTACAAGTCTACTGTAAATACAGTCCAATGTAAATACAGTTCAATTCTTATCAATATTCATTCTATATATAGTTGTTATACCCCGTATTTCCAGAGTATGTACGCGAGGACGTACGTAGGAAATTTCGAACTTCAAGTAAGGCTTGGCCGAATTAATGTTTGTTCACAACACCCGTTTGGAGTCGTTTTTCGACAAACGCTTTCACACTTTCGTAGGAATTTCCGCTATGTCATTTTTAATTTTTGGATTTTTCCGAGAGACGAACATTTTGGACCAACAAGAGGGCGCCACTTCGCACCCTCTCATTGGTGGACTTGAAACGCCCTAGACGAAATGGACAAGTGGAGCACGTTTTTGTGCCTTTGAAAAGTCAAGGTTGGTAGGATATTTGTGTTTGGTAAATCCTAGCCCTACACTTTCCTAACACATGGATTGATCTTGGCCTTTGGTTGGCCATCCCTTGACCTATAAATACCCCAAGGTTGAAGACTTCTTCATCCAAATGCCTAAGTCTTGAGAGCCTTCTCCTCCCTTTCAGGTGAGTTCGCCGAGAGCACCCCCTCTGTGGTGCTAGCCGAGAGTGTACCCTCCCCTTGGCGAGAGTACCCCTAGTGGTAGGCCGAGGGTATACACCCCCTAGCCTAGTTGTTTTCAGATAATACCCCCTTTGTGGTATAGAAATACTCTCCAAAGTATTGTTATAATGCCCTAATACCTTAGCCTTATACCTTGTAGTATTCTAAGGTTATACCTATACTAAAAGCCCGTAAATACTATTATACCTTCCTTCACTACTAAACGAAACCCTAAGAAAAATCTCCATTGTTGGTTGGAGTATTATTAAGAAGTTGAGTAGAACTTCTAAGGGTTATTTGGAGCGGTTGGATCACCCGGAGTAGGAGCTAAACATTGCTAAGGATCGACTTTTAACTCTTATAATTATGTGCTTATCTATGTAATTATCTTGTCCCTATTGTAATTGGATATTACATGTTGTTAGAATATATAGTTGAAGTATACTATATATAGAATCGAATCGAACTGAATTACTTAGACCAGACATGAGACTTGTGTAGTGGTACTGGAGTAGAATTGTACACGCCCTGTTAGACGTAGAACCCTCGGTTGGCTTGATAGCCGCCTCGATAGAGAGGAGATTTACGCTTGTGGCGGGGAGGTGCCGCGAATTTTTCAGAGAATGATCTACGATAAGATCTAGATGTTAATAAGCGCCTGTGGCCTTATAGGTTGAAGTACTACGAGTGGCGCGATCTACTTGGCTTAAGGAGTAGCCGACGTTTGGAAGTACTTTGAGCGTTTTGCTATTAGTCGATACTCGTCGCGAGGTATGTGAACCTCTTCCTATCTCTTCTAGCATGATATGTGTGAACTATGTAGTACGGTAGACGCATACGTGCTAAATGTATTTGATTGATTTAAAACATAAAGTGTTATAACGCTTTATGGGAAGTTGGTTATAATAGCTTTATGTGGATAAGCACATACTTTGTGGGTTTTAAAAAAGGTAACTGATTTGAATAATAACTGGCTTGATATGTGTTAATAAAGAACTTGAAGCATTTCAAAAGATCTATGAATCGTTTTGAAAGAATGAGTATTACTTGGGGTTTGAAAGCTTAAGAGTTATACTAGCTTTATGGGAAGTTAGGTATAACGGCTTAAGAATGTTTTACTGGTTTCGGAAATCAGAATGTGTATCGACAAACCACTGCAGCGTTAATAAAAGGAAAATGTATTGACTAAAGAAGTATTATTAAAACCAAGAGAAACCTCAATCCGCATAAGCTAAGATGAGACAAAATGATATTACATTTCCTAGATCATGGCTGCTTAATAAGAATGTTGTAAACAAGAATATCTACTCACTTATAAGACATAGGTTTCTAAAAACGTTTAAAGGAGAATTATGTTTTAAAGGATTTAAAACTATGAACTACTAAACCTTTTTCTAAAATGAGAAACTTGAGCATACGAAATTAGGCAACTTGAACGTTTGGAAAATAAGGTTGTCACTTGATTTTTACAAAGGAAAGCATTTTGGTTTACTTAACAATGTTAGTCACTCAAATCTTATACTACTGTATCGTGACCTTTGTAAAAGGAATGGATCTTAAAAGGAATTTAACTGACGTAGTACTTTAAGGTTAAAATCCGACTTTGATATAAAATGAAAGTACCTTGAGTCGTGTGTAACTTCGATACTTGTTGTTATGAAACTTGACCATGTTACGTGTGATAGCCTTGTTGTGTAAATCGTGTTCTACTCGACCACCGGTTCATCCGAATGTATATCACTTGACTACCGGTCATCCGAATGTATATCACTTGATTAACGGCTCATCCGAATGTATTTCACTCGACACGGCTCATCCGGGAATGTATTTCACTTGAGGACCGGTTCATCCGGGAATGTATTTCACTTGAGGACCGTTCATCCGAATGTATTTCACTGAGGACCGTTCATCCGGAATGTATTTCACTTGAGGACCGTTCATCCGGAATGTATTTCACTTGAGGACCGTTCATCCGGAATGTATTTCACTTGAGGACCGGTTCATCCGGAATGTATTTCACTTGACTACCGGCTCATCCGAATGTATTCCATTTCACTACCGGTTCATGGGATGAACCGGGAATGTATTCCACCATTTTCTATATTGGGTCCATAAGACGGGCCGAGACCTGTTATACGTATCACATGATTTGTACCTAGACTGCCGGCAGTGAGGAAGGAGTTCCACGTACGAGGATGACTTTAGGCGTGAGTCCCCGACTTGATACGATCGCTTCTATGTTGTGAATCGTAGTTGGTTATCATACATGTCTCCCGCTTTATATAGACTACTATGATTTCATTTACGATTTATTTTCGCCACATACTCTGCACTGTTAGATCGACTCTTCGGGGCCGCGTTCATGCCGCAGTAAAGGTACACCGCCATCGATCCTCGCCTTAGGGTCACAATTCAAGATTTGGGAAAGCTCCGCTTCTCCGAGGCTTATCGGGTATAGTCCCCGTTGTTGTAGGTGTTTACATTCAGGGTATGGCGGGCCCCCCCGCCATTGTTGTCGTATCATTTCTTAGGTCCATAGAATGCTGCAAGCGTGGTTTGTGAAAAGGATTAAACTGCTCATTTGTAAAAGTTGTTATTTTTATATGCCAAAAGGCAAGTTTTCCTCGACATCGTTTTGTACTTCACTTGTTTCATGTATATGTTTTATGTTCCGCCGACACTGATGTTGTGTCACTAGGGTGCCCGGTAAGGCACCACCACGCCCGCTGGTCGTGACAAAAGTGGTATCGTGAGCGATTAATCCTCGGAAAGTGTCTACGCATCAGATCCAGAGTCTTGATTATCGGTGTGTTGTGCACCACGCCAATAATCGTGAGGCTATAGGATATTTAGGATTGGTTTCTATTCTTCTCACTCGAGATCGTGCCTAGAGCCGAGTTGTAAGTTGGACCTCCGATGAAATTCTTTCCTTATCATTATGCCTCCGTAGGCAACCCGCCCAGAGGGCAAGGCGGAGCCGCGAGTAGAGTTCGTGAGGGTTACGTGGCAGCCAATCATTACCTAGGTAATGCTTCATTCGGGATTTCGCGACGTCACTAGCCCCAAGAGTTTAAGACGGCGACGGCAGCCTCATCGCGCCATGATATTTGAACCTTCGCCCACGACCAGAACAGAGAGTATGGATTGCAAAGAGACAACCTCACATTAGCTATGGATTTGGCTACCAGAGTATACCGTTGTATCGCAAGTCTTGATGACTACCTAAGAGAAGATTGTGCAAGAGTAATCCTTCGCTAGCTTCGAGCATGGCTCGCAGACGCTTATGCGCAGCAGCCGAGGAACGTAGAGATTGACGCGTTAACGGGCGACAAATGTAAGAGGCCGAGCAGAAGGTCCTTTGGTAACTTTCGAGGCGAGTCGCCTCACCAGCAGATTAGGTTATGCACATCCACCGCAGCAGTGTCTTCCACGGGTTCGTGACGCTCGTTATGGCGAGTTGGTCAACCTGTGGCTTCCGCTCACACGTGATGCACGCCATCCCGGGAATGTCGTTTTTAGTTGGTACTTGTTGCATGACCGCCGTGGTCCGTGTCAAGAGTGTCCTCAGAGGACTTAGCCTTCGTGATCGCGGGTAGTTTGTCATCTTCCTTAGCTATGCGCCCTACGGAGCAGGTTTGTTCAGAACGACTAAGGGGAGTGAAGCAGTAGATATAGATATATCTTTAACCCTCTAGAGTTTTGTTTATGTGATAAGGTGAGTATACCTTAAGTGCTATGTTCGATAGCAAGGTGTCGTTAGTTAACCAAGTAAGATTCGGGGAATAGAAGGTGTGAACCTTAGAGTTTTGTTACGCAGAGACCTTGCAGGTAAGGTCATCTAGAGTAAAAGACGATGGGTATGTTGATCCTTATCGGGTGCCTAGTGCACGTGAACGATGGTTGTGAGATAAGTCCCCGAGTAGTGTGGGATGAAAGAGGGTAGTTGAGCTAAGAAGACCGCCAGGTTTTCGTGAACGTGTTTAGTGAGATTGTTCCTTCCGGGAGCTAGTATCGCGCGCTGCGGTCGGGTTGAGGCCCCGCTGGGTCAACCCGCGTAGGTTTGGGTGGGGTCGTTGTGGTGGTCCCGCCTGTGTTAGGTTGTGAGGTGTTAGGCCCAAGTTTAGTTAACCAAACAGACGAAGTTCGTGGATGCTCGACCGGGTCGGGCCGATGAAGGGCAGCCCATCGTGTTCTTCTGGTCAGACCATTCACTCGGCAGTTGATTTATCGTAAAGGTTGTAAGGCTGCACGGTGCCTACCTTCACCTTATGACGCATGTGGAGCCTGTGTTACGCTGTTTTTGTTTCCGAAATTTTACGTGCAAGATTAAGAACTCAGGTGAGTCTCGACCGCATTCGCCTCTGCCGTTGTTTGATTTCGCGGTAGTTGTAGGATTGTTGTCTCCTCGTGGAGGAGTGTTTAAGCTACCGCCTGTTCGGATGTCGCTTTTGAAACCTTGTAGGGGCGTATGTGTTGTGGCCGATTGGTTCGATGTTGGCAAGGTTCAGATAGTTGGTTCAGCTTGTTCCAAAGAAATTGTGGGTAGTGAGGCTTGTCTAGAAGAGGTTCCGCACTCGGAGATATCGTATGGATAATCGGCGACGACGCTTAGAGTTCAGTTGACGGCCGGTCCTTCAAGGTACCACCTGCTAGTGGTGTGACGAGTTGTGGAAAAAGCGAGAACTTAGCCCGAGTTACTTTGGGCCTTTGTGAGTTCATGTGAAGAATAGGCCGTTGCCTATATGATAGCATTTGCCGTCCGACTTAGGAGGAAGGACGTCCGTCTTTCGTATTGTTATGTTCGAAAGTATCGAAGATCCATCCGTAATGTTCCCGCTAATGATGACCACGTTAGAGATAGTAACCCCGAGTTTTGGATACTAAAGCAGTATCAGAAATGTGGTAATAATTCGAGTGTACGACAGCTTCAGTGATCGCAAGCAGCCCGGTACCATTTGTTGGGTCGTCGGAGCAAGGCTCGCGACAAAGTGACAAAGTAGTATTATTTGTGGTGATGTTAGAGGTGTTTCCTCGGGGACTTAGATGTAAGTATTGTGCGCAGATTGTTTCTCGTGGCCATGTGTGTGTTTGTTCTCGTAAGTATAGTAGTGAAGACTATACCGCGGCGCTTGTTGTGAGACTTAGAAGGAACATTCGGACGAATGTTTCTGGCGAGGAGAATGTTATACCGTATTTCCGCAGTATGTACGCGAGGGCGACGTAGGAAATTTCAACTTCAAGTAAGGCTTGCCGAATTAATGTTTGTTCACAACACCCGCTTGAGTCGTTTTTCGACGAAACGTTTTCACAGCTTTCGTAGGGGAATTTCCGGCTATGTCATTTTTAATTTTTGCGGATTTTTCCGAGAGACGAAACATTTTGGACCAACAAGAGGGCGCCACTTGGCACCCTCTCATTGGTGGACTTGAAACGTCCTTAGGACGAAATGGACAAGGGTGGAGCACGTTTTTGTGCCTTTGAAAAGTCAAGGGTTGGTAGGATATTTGTGTTTGGTAAATCCTAGCCCTACACTTGCCTAACACATGGATTGATCTTGGCCTTTGGTTGGCCATCCCTTGACCTATAAATACCCCCTTAAGGTTGAAGACTTCTTCATCCAAAATGCCTAAGTCTTGAGAGCCTTCTCCCTCCCCTTTGTGTGAGTTCGGCCGAGAGCACCCCCCCCTCTAGGGGTGCTAGCCGAGAGTGTACCCCTCCCCTCGCCGAGAGTACCCCCTAGTGGGGTAGTAGGGTATACACCCCCTAGCCTAGTTGTTTTCAGATAATACCCCCTTTGTGGTATAGAAATACTCCAAAGTATTGTTATAATGCCCTAATACCTTAGCCTTATACCTTGTAGTATTCTAAGGTTATACCTATCTAAAAGCCCGTAAATACTATTATACCTTCCTTCACTACTAAACGAAACCCTAAGAAAAATCTCCATTGTTGGTTGAGTATTATTAAGAAGTTGAGTAGAACTTCTAAGGGTTATTTGGAGCGGTTGGAGCACCGGAGTAGAGCGAAACATTGCTAAGGATCGACTTTTAACTCGGATAATTATGGGCTTATCGAGGTAATTATCTTGTCCCCTATTGTAATTGGATATTACATGTTGTTAGAATATATAGTCAAGTATACTATATATAGAATCAATCGAACTGTAATTACTTAGATCAGACATGAGACTTGTGTAGTGGTACCGTGAGTAGAATTGTACACGTCCCGTTAGACGTAGAACCCTCGTTGGCTTGATGGCCGCCTCGATAGAGGAGGCGATTTACGCTGTGGCGGGGGGGGGGGAGGGGCGGCTGTTTGTTCGGTTGAATGTTCTACGATCTGATCTAGCGGTTAATACGCGGCTTGTGGCCTTGTTGGTTGAAGTACTACGTGTGGCGATCTACTTGGCAGGAGTAGCCGACGTTTGGAAGTACTTGAGCGCTTGCTATTAGTCGATACTCGCCGCGAGGTATGTGGACCTCTTCCTATCTCTTCTAGCATGATATGTGTGAACTATGTAGTACGGTAGACGCATACGTGCTAAATGTATTTGATTGATTTAAAACATAAAGTGTTATAACGGCTTTATGGGAAGTTGGTTATAATAGCTTTATGTGGATAAGCACATACTTTGTGGGTTTTAAAAAAGGTAACTGATTTGAATAATAACTGGCTTGATATGTGTTAATAAAGAACTTGAAGCATTTCAAAAGATCTATGAATCGCTTTGAAAGAATGAGTATTACTTGGTTTTGAAAGCTTAAGAGTTATACTAGCTTTATGGGAAGTTAGGTATAACGGCTTAAGAATGTTTTATCGTTTTTAAATCGTAATGTGTATCGACAAACCATCGCAGTTAATAAAAGGAAAATGTATTGACTAAAGAAGTATTATTAAAACCAGGAGAACCCTCCATCCGCATAGAAGCTAAGATGAGACAAAATGATATTACATTTCCTAGATCATGGCTGCTTAATAAGAATGTTGTAAACAAGAATATCTACTCACTTATAAGACATAGGTTTCTAAAAACGTTTAAAGGAGAATTATGTTTTAAAGGATTTAAAACTATGAACTACGAAACCTTTTTCTAAAATGAAACTTGAGCATTCAAATTAGCAACTTGAACGCTTGGAAAATAAGGTTGTCACTTGATTTTTACAAAGGAAAGCATTTTGGTTTACTTAACAATGTTAGTCACTCAAATCTTATACTACGGGTATCGGGTGACCTTTGTAAAAGGAATGGATCTTAAAAGGAATTTAACGGACGTAGTACTTTAAGGTTAAAATCCGGACTTTGATATAAAATGAAAGTACCTTGAGTCGTGTGTAACTTGCTGATACTTGTTGTTATGAAACTTGACCATGTTACGTTGATAGCTTGTGTTGGTAGTACTCGTGGTTTCTACTCGACTACCGCTCATCCGGAATGTATATCACTTGACTACCGGTCATCCGAATGTATATCACTTGATTACCGGTTCATCCGGAATGTATTTCACTCGACACGGTTCATCCGGAATGTATTTCACTGAGGACCGTTCATCCGGAATGTATTTCACTTGAGGACCGGTTCATCCGGAATGTATTTCACTGAGGACCGGTTCATCCGGAATGTATTTCACTGAGGACCGTTCATCCGGAATGTATTTCACTTGAGGACCGGTTCATCCGAATGTATTTCACTTGAGGACCGGTTCATCCGGAATGTATTTCACTTGACTACGGTTCATCCGGAATGTATTCCACTGACTCCGGCTCACGGGATGAACCGAATGTATTCCACCATTTTCTATATCGGGTCCATAAGACGGCCGAGACCGTTATACGTATCACATGATTTGTACCTAGATCGCCGGCAGCTGAGGAAGGAGTTCCACGCATGAGGATGACTTTTGTGGCGTGAGTCCCTGACTTGACATGATCGCTTCTATGTTGTGAATCAGAGTTTGGTTATCATACATGTCTCCCGCTTTATATAGACTACTATGATTTCATTTATGATTTATTTTCGCCACATACTGCACTCAGATCGACTCTCCTTCGGGCCGCTCATGCCGCAGTAAAGGTACACCGCCATCGATCCTCGCCTTAGGGTCACGCAGATTCGGGAAAGCCCGCTTTCTCCGAGGCTTATCACGTATAGTCCCCGTTGTTGTAGGTGTTTACATTCGGGGTATGGCGGGCCCCGTCCCGCCATTGTTGTCGATCATTTCTTAGAGGTCCGTAGTATCGCCGCGGTGGTTTGTGAAAAGGATTAAACTGCTCATTTGTAAAAGTTGTTTTTATATGCCAAAAGGCAAGTTTTCTCAGACATCGCTTTGTACTTCACTTGTTTCATGTATATGTTTTATGTTCCATTGACACTGATGTTGGTCACTAGGTGCCCGGTAAGGCACCACCACGCCCGCTGGTCGTGACAATAGTATACTCAACTATACATTACTACAACATGTAATCTCCAATTACAATAGGGGGATAAAGATCATTACCTCGATAAGCCCAAAATTATCCAAGATTTATAAGTCGATCCTTAGAAACGTTTAGCTCCACTTCCTTACGCTCCAACCCGCTCCTAGCAACCCTTAGAAGTTTCTAAACAACTTCTCTTAACACTTCATCCATCTATGAAGATTTTTCCTAGGGTTTCATTTTGCGACTATTGGAATAAAGTAGTATTTCCGGGATCTTATGTTGGGATAACTTTAGAATACTACTAGGGATACAAGGCTAAGGTATTTGGGACTATACCAACACTTGAAGAATTTTCTTCACAAAGGGGGGTGTTTGGACGAGAACAACTAAGGGGGGAGGGAGAATTTTTGCCTTGGAAACTCTTAAGTGGATGAATAAAGTCTTGCAAACAAGGGGGGTATTTATAGGCCAACCAATGGCTAGGATCAAAGCAAGTGTAAGTGAGGATTTGGTCCTGGGAGTGGAGTCTTCCAACCAAGTGTCCACTACAACAATGGGACATATGTCCACCAAAAACGGGACAAGTGGCTTGCCCACTTGTCCACTAAAACGCCCAAGACCACACGCCCTTCAGCCATTCTACCAACATGGCCACACCGGGGTGACACGTGTCGCCCCCCTACTCGTCCAAAATATTTCATCTTCCGAAAATATCCGTAATGCCAAAAATCCGAAAATAAAGTGGGCCCCACAAAACCGTAAATTCTCCCGTGGGCCCCACGTGACCAATTTCGGAAATAAAATTCCATAATTCTCAAATATTCTAAAAAGTCCGAATACCAAATCTGGGAATCCAATTCCCATTAACGAACCTTTTTCCTTCACAAAATCCGGAAACTTTTCCGTCGAAAAATCACATCTTTCTTCCTTTCCAATTTAAATGTCATATTCTCGTACGTACGTCCTCATATACATACTCTGGAACTACGGGGTGTAACATTCTCCCCCCCTTAGAAACATTCATCCCGAATGTTCCTTCTAAGTCTCCAAAACATACCTGTGCCGGTATAGTCTTCCCTACTATACTTACGAACCAATTATGCCACACATGGCCATAATACAACATACGCGCAAAAAACGCACATCCGAGCCAACGAAGAATCGTCTCTAAAGCGTATAACAATACCATTAGCTCCACCCATGGTCCAAAGGATACTTTCTTCACATCTTTACTTATAAAAATGACACTTCCATCTTCTTAACACATCTTCGCCTCTTTTCTTACTGTGCATCTTTCGCACACTTAACTCTTCCTACTATGCGCACTACATTGCCATTGCTTCGCCAAAAATCTCGGGGTTACCATCTCCAACTTGGTCATCATTAACTGGGAACACTCTGGATGGATCTCCGATACTCTTCCGAAACCTAGCATCATGGAAGACCGGACGTACTGCCTCCTAAGTCGGACGACGGTGCTAACTTATAGGCAACCTGGCCTATTCTACAAACGATCTGAAAATGCCCAAAGTACCTCGGGCTAAGTTTCTCGCTTCAAATCTCGTCACACCTTCCGGGTGGTACTTCAAGAAGACCCACCGTCAACTCAACTCCAAGTGTCGACGCCGATTATCCACGCTACTTGCTGACTCGAGGCATAACCTCTTCTGGATAAGCTTCACCTTATCCACATCCTGATGAATCAAGTATGGACCAACTATCTGAACCTTGCCAACATCGAACCAATCGACCGACAACCTACACCTCCGCCCATACAAGGCTTCATAAGGCGTCATCCAAATACTGAAATGGTAGCTATTATAACACTCCCTCAACAGGAGGCAACAATCCTCACAGCTACCCCTGAAATCAAAACACCGGCCCGAGGGTGAATGCACATCGAGACTCACCAGTTCCTAACCCCGCTCGTAAAACCTCCGTAAAAAAGAAATAGCCGTAAACCGGCTCCACCGTCATAAAATAAAAGTAGGAACCCCGTGCAGCCTTACAATCTTCCTGATAAATAACATTTCGCATAACCCTCCGCCGAGTAAACAGTCCTGACTGAAAGACAAGATGGGCTGACCTCATCGTCCCGACTACTGGTCGAACGCATCTACGAACTCGTACGACGATTAACTAAACTTGGGCCTAACACCCTCATGACCCTATCATCTATCGGGACCACCTCAAACTGACCCCACCACATTCCGGGCTGCGGGTTGACCCGCGATATGGCCTCAACCCGACCCACTTCGCGCCAACCTCTCTCGTTCCCCGATCCGGAACAATCTTACCAATTCACGTCATGAAAGCTACCACTTCCGTCTCACACTACCCATGGAATTATCCCACAATATATTTCACGCATACCAAGTACTTCGACAAAGACCAATCGTAAAATCATCCACTCAAGACGGCCTTGCATCCAAGGTCCCAACTGTTATAAATTCTAAGGCTTACCATTTTATCGTCCCCAGACTTACCCTTTTCAACTACCCATGTTTTCTAATCCATACCTAACACAACGGCCACACCGAGGTAGGGGTGGTCTCATCTGATTAACACCCCTTCTCCTCCGAACAATCAATCCAAGAATCGACTGGTAGGATGAGTCATACCACCTGTATCCCTCCTACTAGGACATCCTCTCAAAGATATGGCTCGACGGCTGGTAAAACAAGCACCGTAAAAGACGACATTCCCGGATGACGCTACCACATAGTGAACACCGAGGGAAAACCGAACTGGGCCGTTGTAACCTGAAAATCAGGAACTAAAACCCCGGAGTTCGACCAACTCCTAAATACCGAACGCCCCAAGTGCGGAGGACCACTCAGATCGGGCGGAGGCGCATAACCACCTGGCCGAGAAGGTCCGCCGAAAGTTACCAAAGGACCTCGCTGCTCGCCTCTTCGCGATTCGTTAATCCGCCGATCTCTACGCTCTCACCTGCAGGTATAAGTTCAGACGCGGCAATGTCCATGCTCGATCAAGAGCTACTCTTGTACAACCCTTTACTAGATAATCGTCAAGTCATGTGACCTATCGGAGGACTCTATCCTCCATGTCTGCCACAAAAATCGGGGACATAACGAGCCAATGAGTCAAACTCGATACTGTATTCTCGAACCGTCCGCCCGTTCTGCCTCAACCTCATAAATCTATCTGCCCGAGCTCTCCTCATCTGTGAGGGCAAGAAGTGTGTAAGAAAGGCCTCTGAGAACTCGTCCCAACCACCGGAGGCGCATGCTCCCCGGGACGCCTCCTATGAATCAAACCACGATCGCAGATCACGCAAACGATGTGAACCTAATACCACCGATCGTGTCTCCAAGCCTTGATCACTCTCATGATCCGTCAGAATCGCCGAATAAACTCCCGAGGATCTTCTCGCCTCGATCCATAGAACTCGGGTGGACTGCACCTCAAGAAGTCCCGAAACCTCAACTATAGGATCTAGGGTGAACTACTGGTACTACCGGAACCTCCGACTCTCGTCTGTCCTCATTCCTAGCCACAAGCCTAGCTAGTAACTTGTCACGACCCGAACCCGTTTCCCGTGACTGATGCCTTACCCCGGGCACCCTAGTGATACAACATCAGAGTAATCAGCGGAATATAAAGCAATAACACGAAAAGACATGAAGTATGAAACAATAATCTGAGAAAGTTTCCTTGCGGCATATATAAATATCAACTAGAACAGTTACATCCCTTTTTTGTTTTTACGATTCGCCACAACAAGATTACACTCTAAGAGTGACATGACAACAATGGCGACAGGCCCGCCATACCCCGAATGTAAGCACCTACTACGACGGGGACTATACCACCGATAAGCCTCGAGAGACGGAGCTTCCAAACGCTGAATCGCGACCGAGAGCTAGGATCAACGATCGTGTACCTCAACTCGCGGCATGAACGCAGCCCGAAGGAGGTCGATAACAGTACCAAGTATGTTAAACCGAAAATACGTAAATGAAATCATAGTAGTCTATATAAAGCAGAGACATGTATGATAACCAAACTACGATTCACAATAAATAAGCCATGTCAAGTCGTGGACTCACGCCTCAAGTCATCACTCAAAATATAACAATGGGTCTCACGCCACAATATCAATCATGCCTGGAATACCTTCCTCACCGCCAGTGGCGATATAAAAGAAGAAGGAATACACATGAACACCGTGTCCCACTGCGGTCATCATAAAACCGCACGGTAAGTACGAAGGCATAGCCGACTACTAAAACCTACAAGACAAACAAGGTCATAAATCAGATTACGAGATCCGCTTGCATCGCCACATGATCAAAGCCGCCACACGCCGCAGATCTAATGCGCGCGTCAGCCTCGAACTTCCCGCACCCGCGATAGGCCACCCAATGGCCCGCATGAGGTATTCCCGCATCGGCGGTAGCTACTCCCGCATCCGCTCGACTCGCATCCGCATGGCCACATGACCGCATGACCATATAGGCCGCACACTAACTCGAACTCGTAGCTCGCATAGTCCTCTGGACCCGCATGAGGTATTCTCAATCACGGTCCTGCATCACCGAGACTACCCGCATCGGAGGGCGTTAACCTCCGGATCAAGTCAAGGTGAGTGGTACAATACCAACATAACGGCTGATCGTTAAACAACTTAAGCGCAATCGAGGGAAATCCCTTTACACAATCATCACAAGATACTAACACACGTAGCATCCTAGCATGATTACTTATCAAATCAACAAGAAAGTATTACAAGACTATCACAAACCAACACAATCAAGTTATTCACACAAGGTACTTTCTACTATATGATTAACAAGATCGGTTTTTATCCCCAAAGTACTTCATACATTAACTCTTTTAAAAGATCTGCTTTCTTCACAAAAGTCACACAATACCCGTAGTATAAAAATAGAGTGACTATCTTTCTTAGGTAAACCCAAACACTTCCTTTTGTAAAATCAAGTAACCACATTATTTTCCAAACGTTCAAGTGTTATACCCCGTAGTTGCAGGGTATGTATGTGAGGACGTACGTACGAGAGTACGGCAGAAATTTTGAAAAGAAAGAAAGATGTGAGTTTTCACTTAAAAGTTTCCGCTATTTGTGAAGAAAAGGTTCGTTAACGGGAATTGGATTCCCAGATTTGGTATTTCGACTTCATAGATTATATTAGAATTTTGAGATTTTATTTTCTGAAATGGTCACGTGGGCCCACTGAGAAATTTACTTTGTGGAGCCCGCTTTGTTTTTGAGATTTCTATTTTGGATATTTTCAAGACGAAATATTCATGAATCGGGGCGACACGTGTCACCCCACGTGGCACCCGTAGAAATATTTATCAGGCACAACACCCGACAGAGTCGTTTTCGACGAAACATTTTACTAAGCTTACGGGCGGAAAATTCCGCTATGTCATTTAGTATTTTTGCGAATTTTTCCGAGAGAAACGCTTTTGGACCAACGAGAGGGCAACACTTGGCACCTCTCGCTGGTGGATTCAAGGGCGGCTAGGCCGAATTGACGGGCAAGTTGGTAGATATTTGTGTAGATATTTGTGAGGATTTGTGGAGTAGGGTTAGGGTGCACTTGGCTTGATCTTGGCCTTACACTTGTGTAGCACTTGGCTAGATCTTGGCCATTGGTTGGCCTTTGGCTTTGCTATAAATACCTCCTTGAAGACTTATTCATTCACTCCTCACTTTGTCTAAGTCTTGAAATCCCTCCTCTCCCTTTGTCATGCTCTCGCCCAACTCCCTTCTCCCCTTAGAAAGAGGCCTTTGGCCGAGAACACCTCTCCCTAGCCTAGTTGCTAAGCCGAGCCTACCCCTGGTAGAAAGTTGTCTTCCAAGTATTGTTATAATGCCCAAAATACCTTAGCCTCAGACCTTGTAGTATTCCAAAGATACCTCTTTACGTAGAGTCCTGAAATACTACCTTTGTCCTTTTTAGTCTCAAACCGAAACCTCAAGGAAATCTTCATAGTTGGTCAAGATGTGAGTAGAAGTTGGTTAGAACTTCTAAGGGTTGTTTGGAGTGGTTTGGAGCGCGTGGAGTGGAGCTAAACCTTGCTCGTGAGCGACATTAAACTCGATAATTTTGGGCTTATCGAGGTAATTATCTTGTCCTCTATTGTAATTGGAAATTACATGTTTGTTAGAGTATATAGTTGAAGTATACTATATATGGAACTATACTTAGTATTCGCAATGTCTTTTGACTTAAGCCCAAGAATAAAGAATCGAATCGAATCAGATTTACATAGGTGTATTGCAAGAGACTTGTGTAGAATTGTACACGCCCGTTAGACGTGTAAACCCCCGGTTGGCTTGTAGCCGGCCTCGATAGAGAGAGATTTACGCTGTCATATGGGGAGGCCGCCAATTTTCTATGTAAAGATAGAAAACTTGTGTTTTGGGGTTAATAGACGTTTGTGACCTTTATAGGTGAAAGACTAAGAGTAGCGATTCTACTCGAGGAGGAAAGGGCTAGCAAGGTTGTAGTACTTGGAGCATTTTGCTTATTGTCGATAAATCGTCGCGAGGTATGTGAACCTCTTCCTATCTCTTCTAGCATGATATGTGTGAACTATGTAGTACGGTAGACGCATACGTGCTAAGTGATTTGGTTGGTTTAAAACATAAGTGTTATAATAGCTTTATGGGAAGTTAGTTATAACGACCTTATGTAGTGAAAATGGTTTATCATGTTAGAAGTTAAGAGACTTGATCTTATAAGATAAGAGACTTAACTTATTTGTTTTAATGTGAATGTTGTGAAACCTCATTCGTGAGTAATGAGTACTTGGTTTTTAAAGGAATAATATTTTACCGATTTCGAAATCGAATGTGTATCGGCAGCACCAACGCAAATGCTAATAAAGGAAAATGTATTGAATAATGATGTGTTGTATTAAAACCAGAGAAACCTCCATCCGCATGAAGCTAAGATGAGACAAAATGATATTACATTTTCTAGATCACGGTCACGTAATAAGATCGTTATAAACAAGAATAAACTACTCACATATATGACATATGTTACTCAATTGTTCAAAAAGGAATCAAGTGATTAAGTTTGGGAACTATGAAGCCATTTGAAAATAAGCTTGAGTAATCAAACTAGGCAACCGAACTTAGGAAAGGAATGTTGTTACTTGATTTTGAAAAGGAAGATGGGTTGGTCATTCTAATACTACGTATCGGGTGACTTTTATAAAAGTAATGGATCTCTTTAAAAGAACTTAACGATGTAGTACTTTGGGGTTAAAACCCGCACTTTGGCATAAAATGAAAGAACTTTGAGTAGGGTGAAACTTGCCTATGCTTGTTGTTGTGAAACTAGACTATGCTTCTGATGCTAGTCTGTATTGTACAAACGATGTGTTTCTGTGTTACCGCGTCTCTCGATAGAGGGTCGGTTGACTGGTTGAGAACTTACTTGGACGTGTCGGCAGTGACGAGAAATTCCACGCACGCCTCGCTGATAGTATTATTGTTGTTAATCGCTTGGACATACCGACACGATGCGTAGCGCACGTATGCTTCCATTTTGGTTAAGGTCTTGTGGTTAATCGCTGATATATCGACACGACGCGTAGCGCACGGTATGTTTCCATTTTGATTATCGCCAGGATTTCTTCGACATATCGACACGACGCGTAGCGCACGGGTATGCGCCCATTTGGAATGCTGTCCTATTGTTTCCTTTGGACATACCGACACGATGCGTAGCGCACGCATGCGCCCATTTGGAATGTTGTCTTATTATTTCTTCGACATACCGACACGACGCGTAGCGCACGTATGCTTCCATTTGATTGTCGTTTGTTGTTGAGGTCACATGGACATGTCTACACCGGCGCAGAATTCCGGCATGTGGCCATGGGACATTGGTATTATTGTTGCATCATGGACATGTCTACACCGGCGCAGATTCCGGCACGCGCCATAATGCGAACTCGATTGATGTCGCGCGTGAGACCCATAGTTATATCGGAGTGATGATCGCTTTATGTCGTGAATCGTAGTTTGGTTATCATACATGTCTCCCGCTTTATATAGACTAGTATGATTTCATTTACGATTGCATGGCCACATACTTGGTACTGCATCGACCTCCTTCGGGCCGCGTCACGCCGCAGTAGAGGTACATCGCCGTGGATCCTCGCCATAGGATCACGTCAACAGATTGAAGCTCCGCTTCCGAGGCTTATCTTTTGGTAGGTGTTCCCGAGTTGTAGGTTCTTGTACATCTGTGGTATGGCGGGCCCCGTCCCGCCATAGTCATCAGATATCTTAGGTCCAGAGTAATCGCAAGTGTGGTTGTAAAAGGATTAAACTGCTCAGTTTTATGTATATACCAAGGCAATCGCTTTTGGTTGGCCTGCTTATTTATTATATCCCTTGTTAAATGTCTCATGTTTTATGTTCCGCTGATTTTCTCTCGATGTATGTATCACTAGGTGCCTGGTAGCACGCATCTGCCCCTAACGGGTCGTTACAAAAGTGGTATCGAGCGCTTAATCCTCTAAAGTGTCTACGCATCGTGTCAGTAGAGTCTTGATTATCGATGTGTTGTGCACCACATCTATAATCGTGAGGTCGCAGGACATTTAGGATTGGTTTCATTCTTCTCATTCCGAGATCGTGCCTTAGAGTCAGTAAGTTGTACCCTCCGACGTATCTCGCTTTACCGCTTATGCCTCCGCGCAAGGCAACCAGAGCCCGTGGCGGGCAAGGCACCGAGGGTGCCGCTAGTGAGATACAGAGGAGTACGAGGGCGCAGCCCTGGCCAAGACTGAGACAAGGCTTCCGACGGCGAAGTTTCGCACGCCGCCAAAGACCAAAGAGAGTTTAGAGTCGCAGCAGGGTCGACGAGACTACAAGACTGAGCCTCCACCCACACCGAGCAGTGGAGATGGGTCACAAGGAGATGGCCCAGTTATTGGCCAGGGTTGTGGCCAGATATGAGGACAGGCTGGACGCAGCAGCCTGGCCCAAAGAGCACCAGTGGTTCACCCCGAGCAGATAGCTGAGGCTACTGGACTTTCCGAGTTGTAGCCCGCCAGAGTTTTATGGGTCGAGGCCGAGGATGATCCGCAGGAGTTCATCCGGCAGCTGCCGATCACGCGTGATCAAGGCTTCGTAAACCGAAGTCTGTGACCTTTGGTTCGCATCGGCCGCGTGATACCGCAATGATCGTTTGATTCACGGAGCTTTCCGAGAGCATGCACCTCCAGCAGATGGGATGAGTTTTCGGGGCTTTCTCACGCACTTCTTGCCTCCGCAGATGAGGAGGGCACGCCGGCTGATTTTTGTTACTAAGACAGAGAGGCGACCGTCGTGAGTACAATGTCGAAGTTCGATTCTTTCGCTCGATATGTCCTCGCGCTAGTTGCAGAGCATGAGGATGTGGTGCATCGCCACGCCACCGGCTTGATGATTATATGGCCGAATCTTGCGCGGTGTTTCTCTTCACCGCATGGACATTGCCCGCACGCAGCTCACGCACCAGACGCGAGGCACGAGGGGTCGACGAACGACTGGATCAGCGTAAGAGGCCGTGACGGCAGGTCCTTTGGTGGCTTTCGAGGCGGACCGCCAAAGAAGCTAGTTATATACCCCCACCGATGCAGAGTAGTCCTCCACCGCCTTCGTGAGCGTGTCGTGGCTCCGGCGGTGCAGATTTTCTACAGAGCAGGGGTGTTAACCACCAAGCCACCCCTACCTCGTTGTGACTATCAGGTAGACTCCATTTTGGAGAGTGTCGCTATATTGGGAGTTTGTTTTACATGCGACAGCAGGCCATTTTGCAGGAACCGTCCACCAAGGGAAGCGCGATATTACGACTCACCTTCAGATCCGTGGCTGGTTCATCACCTTCTACACATGCGCAGGCAGTGCCTATGATTAGAGTGAGCGGTAGCTTCGTATATCCTTAACCTCTAGAGTTTTGGTATGCTGGTTATGATGGTCTCATTATTGTGTGCTATGTACGGATAGCATTATGATATGTGTGAGTTAGAATGTATGGTTAGTCGAGGATACGTATGGGGGCATGGTAAGTGCGAACCTTAGACTATGTCACGACCGAGACCTTGTGGTAAGGTCGCCTTGAGTTAAAGATTTATTTTTGACCCTTATCGAGTAGTAGTATGCGTGGGATTTATTTGTGTGATAAGTCCACGGGTAGTGTGAGACGGAAGTGGTAGCTTTCATGATGTGAATTAGTAAGATTGTTTCGGATCGGAACAAGAGTTTGGCACGGTTGGGGTCGGGTTTAGGACCATTTCATGGTCAAACCAGAACCCGCTTGGGGTGGGGCCGCTGGGTGGTCCCGCCAGTGGTAGGGTCACGAGGGTGCTAGGCCCGAGTTTAGATGATCATCGATGAGTTCGTGGACGCGTTCGACCGCAGCGTTCGTAAAGGCCGGAATGGCCTTAAGGAAGTTTGAGGTTAGTAAGATGACCAAGTTCGAGGTAGTGACTCCGCAGATTTTCGGAACGGAAGTAATGATCAAGTATGGTACGATCGAGAGTTCTAGTGTTCGGAAGCGGTACAACGAGTAAGGGAGAAGATAACGTGTTATTTCGCGCTGCCGTGGCGCTGACAACTTGTTAGAGGAACTTCATCGATATCCGCTTGAGAAGGAACATTCGGACGAATGTTTCTAAGCGAGGGAGAATGTTATACCCCGTAGTTGCGTGGTATGTATGTGAGGACGCACGCATTTGAGTACGCAGAAATTTTGAAAAGAAAGAAAGATGTGAGTTTTCACTAAAAGTTTCCTGTTATTTGTGAAGAAAAAGGTTCGTTAATGGGAATTGATTCCCAGATTTGGTATTTGGACTTCATAGATTATATTAGAATTTTGAGATTTTATTTTCTAAATGGTCACGCTGGGCCCACGAGAAATTTACTTTTGTGGAGCCCGCTTTGTTTTTGAGATTTCCGTATTTTGGATATTTTCTAAGACGAAATATTCTGGCGACCGGGGCGACACGTGTCACCCCACGTGGCACCCGCCGAATATTTATCAGGCACAACACCCGACAGAGTCGCCGACTAAACGCTTTACTAAGCTTACGAAGGAAAATTCCATTATGTCATTTAGTATTTTTGCGAATTTTTCCGAGAGACGGAACGTTTTGGACCAACGAGAGGGCAACACTTGGCACCCTCTCGCCAGTGGATTCAAGCGCTAGGCCGAATTGACGGGCAAGTCAGGTAGATATTCGTAGATATTTGTGAGGATTCGGAGTAGGTTAGGGTGCACTTGGCTTGATCTTGGCCTTACACTTGTGTAGCACTTGGCTAGATCTTGGCCATTGGTTGGCCTTTGGCTTTGCTATAAATACCCTCCTCGTAAGACTTATTCATTCACTCCTCACTTTGTCTAAGTCTTGAAATCCTCCCTCTCCCTTGTTGTCGCTCGCCCAACTCCCTTCTCCCCTTAGAAAGAGGCCTTTGGCCGAGAACACCCCTCCCCTAGCCTAGTTGTGCTAGCCGAGCCTACCCCCTTGGTAGAAAGTTGTCTTCCAAGTATTGTTATAATGCCCAAAATACCTTAGCCTCAGACCTTGTAGTATTCCAAAGATACCTCTTTACGTAGAGTCCTAAATACTACCTTTGTCCTTTTAGTCTCAAACCGAACCCTAAGGAAATCTTCATAGTTGGTCAAGATGTGAGTAGGTTGGTTAGAACTTCTAAGGGTTGTTGGAGTGGTTTGGAGCGCGTGAGCGAGCTAAACCTTGCTCGTGAGCGACATTAAACTCGGATAATTTTGGGCTTATCGAGGTAATTATCTGTCTCTATTGTAATTGGAAATTACATGTTTGTTAGAGTATATAGTTGAAGTATACTATATATGGAACTATACTTAGTATTCGCAATGTCTTTTGACTTAAGCTCAAGAATAAAGAATCGAATCGAATCAGATTTACATAGATCAGACAGCAGAGAGACTTGTAGAATTGTACACGTCCGGTTAGACGTGTAAACCCCTGTTGGCTTCGTAGCCTACTCGATAGAGAGGAGATTTACGCTGTCATGTGGGAGGTGTCGAATTTTCTATGTAAAGATAGAAAACTTGTGTTTTGGGGTTAATAGACGCCAGGACCTTTATAGTGAAAGTACTAAGAGTAGCGTATTCTACTCGAGGAGTGGAAAGGGCCAGTGCGTTGTAGTACTTGGAGCATTTTGCTTATTGTCGATAAATCGTCGCGAGGTATGTGAACCTCTTCCTATCTCTTCTAGCATGATACGTGTGAACTATGTAGTACGGTAGACGATACGTGCTAAGTGATTTGGTTGGTTTAAAACATGTGTTATAATAGCTTTACGGGAAGTTAGTTATAACGACCTTATGTAGTGAAAATGGTTTATCATGTTAGAAGTTAAGAGACTTGATCTTATAAGATAAGAGACTTAACTTATTTGTTTTAATGTGAATGTCAGTGAAACCTCATTCGTGAGTAATGAGTACTTGGTTTTAAAGGAATAATGTTTTACCGATTTCGAAATCGTAACGTATCGGCAGCACTCGCAGCGCTAATAAAGGAAAATGTATTGAATAATGATGTGTTGTATTAAAACCAAGAGAAACCTCCATCCGCATGAAGCTAAGATGAGACAAAATGATATTACATTTTCTAGATCATGGTCAGAATAAGA
The DNA here is from genome assembly GCA_029844215.1 of Przewalskia tangutica. Taxonomy (NCBI): domain Eukaryota; kingdom Viridiplantae; phylum Streptophyta; class Magnoliopsida; order Solanales; family Solanaceae; genus Przewalskia; species Przewalskia tangutica. Next base: position 38,786,768 of record CM056720.1, on the reverse strand, counting down.
TCGTTATAAACAAGAATAAACTACTCACATATATGACATATGTTACTCAATTGTTCAAAAAGGAATCAAGTGATTAAGTTTGGGAACTATGAAGCCATTTGAAAATAAGAAGCTTGAGTAATCAAACTAGGCAAACCGAACTTAGGAAAGGAATGTTGTTACTTGATTTTGAAAAGGAAGATGGGTTGGTCATTCTAATACTACTGTATCGGGTGACTTTTATAAAAGTAATGGATCTCTTTAAAAGAACTTAACGATGTAGTACTTTGGGGTTAAAACCCTGACTTTGGCATAAAATGAAAGTACTTTGAGTCAGGTGAAACTTGCCTATGCTTGTTGTTGTGAAACTTGCCTACGCTTGTGATGATAGTCTTTATTGTACAAACGTTGTGTTTCTGTGTTACCGCGTCGATAGAGGGTCGGTTGTCTGGTTGAGAACTTACTTGGACGTGCAGGCAGTGTCGGAGAAATTCCTCGGGTACGTTCCTGTTGATAGTATTTTTTTTGTTTTTCGATTTGGATATACTGTCATTATGCGTAGCGCAGGGGTATGCTTCTATTTTGGTTAAGGTCTTGTGGTTAATCGCTTTGGATATATCGACACGACGCGTAGCGCACGTATGTTTCATTTTGATTATCGCCAGTGATTTCTTGACATACCGACACGATGCGTAGCGCACGTATGCGCCCATTTGGAATGTCATCTATTGTTTCCTTTCGACATACCGACACGATGCGTAGCGCACGTATGCGCCCATTTGGAATGTTGTCTTATTATTTCCTTTGGACATACCGACACGATGCGTAGCGCACGTATGCTTCCATTTGGATTGATGTCTTGTTGAGGTCACATGGACATGTCTACACCGGCGCACTCCGGCATGCGCCATGGGACATTGGTATTATTGTTGCATCATGGACATGTCTACACCGATGCGATTCGGCACGCGCCATAATGCGAACTCGATTGATGTCGCGCGAGACCCATAGTTATATTGGAGTGATGATCGCTTTATGTCGTGAATTGTAGTTTGGTTATCATACATGTCTCCGCTTTATATAGACTAGTATGATTTCATTTACGATTGCATAGCCACATACTTGGTACCGTTGTATCGACTCTCTTCGGCCGCTCATGCCGCAGTGAGGTACATCGCCGTGGATCCTCGCCATAGGATCACGCTCAACAGATTTGAAGCCCGCTTCTCCGAGGCTTATCTTTTGCAGTGTTCTCGAGTTGTAGGTTCTTGTACATCTGTGGTATGGCGGGCCCCGTCCGTCATAGTCATCAGATATCTTAGAGGTCTGTAGTAATCGTTAAGCGTGGTTGTAAAAGGATTAAACTGCTCGTGTTTTATGTATATACCAAGGCAAATCGCTTTTGGTCAGCCTGCTTTATTTATTATATCCCTTGTTAAATGTCTCATGTTTTATGTTCCGCTGATTTTCTCTGATGTATGTATCACTAGGGTGCCCAGGGTAAGGCACCAGTAACGGGCCCCGGAACGGGTCGTTACATCAAGTTTGCCTAATTTCAAATGCTCAAGTTTCTCATTTTCGAAAGGTTTCGTAGTTCATAGTTTTAATCACTTAATGATGTAATTCTCCTTTAAAACAATTTGAGAAACATATACCTTATATGTGAGTAGGTTATTCTTGTTTATAACAATCTTATAACAGCAGCCATGATCTAGGAAATGTAATATCATTTTGTCTCATCTTAGCTTCTATGCAGATAGAGGTTTCTACTGGTTTTAATAATACTTGATTAGTCAATACATTTTCCTTTATTTGCGCTGCTGTGGTCTGTTCGATACTTATTCTAATTTTCGAAATCAGTAAAACATTATTCCTTTTAAAAACCAAGTACTCATTACTCACGAATGAGGTTTCACATTTTTTAACAAAATTCAATTAAGTCAAGTCTCTTATCTTTTAAGATCAAGTCTCTTAACTTCTTAAATCAATAAATCACTCTTTTTATCTCTCTTAAGCCGTTATACCTAACTTTCCATAAAGCTAGTATAACTCTTAAGCTTTTAAAACCAAGTGTTACTCTTCTGTTAAAAATGATTCAGTATTCATTTGAAATACTTCAAGATTATTCAGGCTTAAGTCAAAAGACATTGCCGTAATTATTATTCAGGCTTAAGTCAAAAGACATTGCCGTAATTATTATTCGCTAACACACGACGCCTACCGCACTATATATATATTTTAAAATATCATGCTCGCGGTATAGGAAGAATCACATACCTCGCGACGATTATCGACTATTAGCAAAACGATCCACTGGCTATAACCCGCTTAGCCTTGTCCACCTTCAAGTAGAACATGCTACTTGCGTAACATTCAACCTATAAAGGTTATACAAGTCTATCAAAGTCTAGACTACTCTGTAGACCATTCTTCTGATGTGATTTCAGTTCAAGTCTTTTCTGTAATATCCTTCTATTACAGTTCAATTCTCTTCTTTGAATCTTATATTCATTTCCATATTACTACGATGTAATTTCCAATTACAATAGGGGACAAGATATTTACCTCGATAAGCCCATAATTATCCAAGTTTAAATGTCGATCCCGAGCAACGCTTAGCTCCTACTGGCGCTCCAACCCGCTCCAAACAACCCTTAGAAGTTCTACGCAACTTCTACTTAATACTTCAACCAACTGTGAAGATTTTCCTTAGGGTTTCGGTTTGAGACTAAAAGAACAAAAGGTAGTATTTTCGGGCTCTACGTATAGAGGTAACTTTTGGAATACTACAAGGTATAAGGATAAGGTATTTTGGTATAGTAACTATACTTGGAGAGTATTTTCTACCAAAGGGGGGGGGTGTATTTGCGAGAACAACTAGGCAAGGGGGGGGGGGGGGGTGTACCCCTCGGCCAAGGCCTCACAAAGGGGAGGGGTGCTCTCAGCCAAAGGCCTTCTCAAGGGGGAGGGGGTGGTCTTGGACGAGAACACAACACCAACGGGGAGGAAGAGAGCTTTCAAGACTTCGAGATTTTTGTGGAATGGATGAAGAAGTCTTCAAAGGGGGGGGGGGGTATTTATAGGGAGATTAATGGCCAAGATCAAGCCATGAGGGGGGCAAGTGGAGGGCCAAGATTTGCCCAAGTGCCCCCTAGTCCCTACTCCACAAAACAAGGCACCAAACATGGCACAAAATAAGGCACAAAACATGGCCAAAAAACGTGACCCATCGGCCAACTAGCACGCCCACTTGAGGGTGACATGTCACCCTCCCGTTGGTCCAAAATATTCCGTCTCTCGGAAAAATCCGCAAAAATTATCAATGACATAGCCGTAATTTTCCCTTCGCAAGTTTTGTAAAACGTTTCGTCGAAAAACGACTCTAATCGGGGGTTGTGAACAAAATTCGAACCTTGCCTAACTTTAGGGCTTAAACTTCCGTACGCCCCACGCATACTGAAATACGGTATAACATTCTCTCTCTCTTAGAAACATTCGTCCCGAATGTTCCTTCTAGTCTCAAAACAAACATGCGCCAGTGTAGTCTTCACTGCTATACTTACGAAAACAATCATGCCACCTGGCCATAAAATAACACACGCGCAAATACTTACATCCAAGTCCACGAGGAATCACCTCTAACATCACCAAAGCTCCTACCCGAGGTCTAAAATATACTTCCTTCGTACCTTCACTTTACAAACGAAATGATCACACCTCTGTTCTTAACACATACTCGTTTCTTCCCTTACTCGTCGTACCCTGCTCGTACCCTCGAACTCTTTCTCATAACTTACTACATTTCAGTTACTGCTTCAGTTTTCAAAATCTCGGGTTACTACCTCCAACTTGGTCATCATTACTGGGAACATTATGGATGGATCTCCGATACTCTTCCGAACATAGCAACATGAAAGACTGGACGCACTGCCTCCCGCGTTGGACGGCAATGCCAACTATAGGCAACCTGGCCTATCCTCCAAAGGATCTGAAAACGCTCCAAGTGCCTCAGGCTAAGTTTCCTCTGTTTTCCAAAACTCGTCACACCCTATCCGGGGTGGTACCTTCAAGAATACCGACCGTCAACCTGAACTCTAAGTGTCGTCGCCGGCTATCCGCACAACTTCTGTTGACTCTGAGCTGCCAATAACCTCTTCTGGAGAAGCTTCACCCTATCCACATCCTGCTGAAACAAGTATGAACCAACTATCTGAACTTTGCCAACATCGAACCAATCGACCGGCAATTTACACTTCCGCCCCTACAAGGCTTCATAAGGCAACATCTGAATACTGAAATGGTAGCTAAAAACACTCCCTTAACAGGAGGCAACAATCCTTACAGCTACCCTTGAAATCAAAACACTGGCCCGAGGATGAATGCGATACGGAGACTCACCGGAGTTCCTACTCTACCTGGTAAAACTCCCAGAAAAAGAAATAGCCATAACCTGGGCTTCACTGTCTGTCATAAGGTAAAAGCAGGCACCTCTTGCAGCCTTACAACCTTCTTGATATAAACTTCTCGCATAACTTACTACCGAGTACACGGTTTGACTAAAAGATAAGACGGGCTGACCTCCTCGGCCCGACTACTGGTCGAATGCATCCACGAACTCGTACGCTGGTTAACTAAACATGGGCCTAACACCCTCATGACCCTAACACAAAGCGGGACCACCACAACTGACCCCACCACCATACAGACCGCGGGTTGACCCGCAACATGGCCTCAACCCGACCCACTTTCGTGAAAAAACACTAGCTCCCCGATCCGGAACAATCTCACTAATCACGTTACGAAAACCTAGCGGTCTTCTTAGCTCAACTACCCTCTTTCATTACACACTACTCAGGGACTTATCCCACAAATATATCCCATTTATACTATGTACTCCGATAAGGGTCAAACATAAAATAACTCTTTTACCCAAGATGGTCTTGCCTCTAAGGTCTCTATGTATAAAACTCTAAGGCTTACACTTACCTTATCCCCAACCTTACCCTTTAAATAACCATGATTTCTAATCACAACTAACACAATGCTATCTGGACATAACACTTAAGGGATACTCATCCTATCACACATACAAATCTCTAGAGGGTTAAGGATAAACATGTATCTACTGCTCCACTCTCTCTGCCGTCTAATCAGTCCCCGCCTATCGGGCGATAGCTAATGGCGTGACGAACTAGCCACCGTCCCGAAGGCTAAGTCTCTACATCCGCGCCACCAGTCGGACAACTCGAAAAATGGCCCGCTGGCCGCAAGCAAAACAAGTACCAACAAAGACGACATTCCCGGGATGGCGCCCGCCACACCGTGAATACCGGGAAAATCAATCCGCCGGCCGAACCTACGTAGCCGTGAACCGAAGCTCGAGCTCGACCAACTCCTGCATACCCCGAACGCCCCGAACTCGCGGAGGACCACTATTGGTGGATGTGCATATCTAATCTGCTGGTGAGGTGATTCGCCTCGAAAGTTACCAAAGGACCTTGTTGTTCTGGCCCTCTTCTACTGTCCTTGGTTAACCCGTCGATCTCTATGTTTCTTGGCCTGATGCGCATAAGCCCGCATAACCGCCATGCCAAGCTTCAATCAAGAATTACTTGCACGACCCTCTTAGATATTCATCAAGACTCGCAGACATCGGTATACTCTGGTAGCCAAATCCATAGCTAATGTAACAGGTCGCCTTTGCAATCTATATTCTTCGCTCTGGCCGTGGAATCAATGTTCAACTATCATGGTCGCAGAGGCATCGGGCCGCTGCGTATAACTCTGGGCCGTGACGTAGCGTAACTCCCGAATGAAGCACCACCTCAGTGATGATTGGGCTCGTGCCTCGTAACCTTCTCAGATTTACTCGCAGCCTCTCGCTTTCGCCTTCTGCCCGGTTTGTTTTACGCGAGGCATAACGATAAGGGAAATAAATACGTTAGAGGGTCCAACTCATAATACGCTTCTAAAGCACGATCTTAGAGTGAGAAGAATGGAAACCAATCCTAAATATCCTATAGCCTCACGATTATTGCGTGCACAACATACCGATAATCAAGACTTTCATCGATACGGTCTCAGACACTTTCCGAGGATTAATCGCTCGATACCACTTTTGTCACGACCAACCTGTTGCCGGATCGGTGCCTTACCCTGCACCCTAGTGATACAACATCGAGTAATCAATAAATATAAAGCAATAACACGAAAAGATAAGTATGAAACAATAATTCGAGAAAGTTGCTCATGCGGCATATATAAATATCAACTAGAACGAGCTATATCCTTTTTTTACGCTCGCCACAACAAGCATTACTGCACTTCTAAGAGTGACATGACAACAATGGCGGGACAGGGCCCCGCCATACCCCTGAATGTAAGCACCTACTACGACAGGGGACTATACCACTGATAAGCCTCCGGAGAGACGGAGCTTTCCAAACGCTGAATTGTGACCCTGAGAGCTAGGATCAACGACTGGTGTACCTCAACCTGCGGCATGAACGCACTCCAAGGAGGTCGATAACAGTACCAAGTATGTGAAACTAAAAATACTGTAAATGAAATCATAGTAGTCTATATAAAGCAGGAGACATGTATGATAACCAAACTACAGTTCACAATAAATAAGCAGTCATGTCAAGTCAGGGACTCACGCCCTCAAGTCATCACTCAAAATATAACAATGGGTTTCACGCCCACAACATCAATCATGCCCGTGGAATACCTTCCTCACTGCCGGCAGTCTATGATATAAAAGTACCAAGGAATACACATGAACACCAGGTCCCACCTGTGTCATCATAAAACCGTACGGGGTAAGTACGAAGGCATAGCCGACTACTAAAACCCACAGTACAAACAAGGTCATAAATCGACATGAGATCTGCTAGACCGTCACATGATCAAAGCCGCCACACGCCGCAGATCTAATGCGCGCGTCAGCCTCGAACTTCCCGCAGCCCGCATAGTCCACCTAATGGCCCGCATGAGGTATTCCCCGCATCGAGGTAGCTACCGCATCCGCCGACTCGCAGTCCGCATGGCCACATGCACCGCATGACCATATAGGCCGCACACTAGCTCGAACTCTCGTAGCTCGCATAGGTCCTCGACCCGCATGAGGTATTCTCGAATCACGGTCCTGCATCACCGAGACTACCCCGCATCGGAGGGCAGCTTAACCTCCGGGATCAAGTCAAGGTGAGTGGTACAATACCAACATAATGGCTGATCGTTAAACAATTTAAGCGCCATCGAGGGAAATCCCTTTACACAATCATCACAAGATACTAACACACGTAGCATCCTAGCATGATTACTTATCAAATCAACAAGAAAGTATTACAAGACTATCACAAACCAACACAATCAAGTTATTCACACAAGGTACTTTATACTATATGATTAACAAGATCGGGTTTTTATCCCCAAAGTACTTCATACATTAACTCTTTTAAAAGATCCGTTTCTTTCACAAAAGTCACACAATACCCGTAGTATAAAAATAGAGTGACTATCTTTCTTAGGTAAACCCAAACACTTCCTTTTGTAAAATCAAGTAACCACATTATTTTCCAAACGTTCAAGTTTGCCTAATTTCAAATGCTCAAGTTTCTCATTTTCGAAAGGTTTCGTAGTTCATAGTTTTAATCACTTAATGATGTAATTCTCCTTTAAAACAATTTGAGAAACATATACCTTATATGTGAGTAGGTTATTCTTGTTTATAAAAATCTTATAACAAAGAATCATGATCTAGGAAATGTAATATCATTTTGTCTCATCTTAGCTTCTATGCAGATGGAGGTTTCTACTGGTTTTAATAATACTTGATTAGTCAATACATTTTCCTTTATTTGCGCTGCTGTGGTCTGTTCGATACTTATTCTGATTTCCGAAATCAGTAAAACATTATTCCTTTTAAAAACCAAGTACTCATTACTCACGAATGAGGTTTCACATTTTTTAACAAAATTCAATTAAGTCAAGTCTCTTATCTTTTAAGATCAAGTCTCTTATCTTTTAAGATCAAGTCTCTTAACTTCTTAAATCAATAAATCATTCTTTTTATCTCTCTTAAGCCGTTATACCTAACTTCCCATAAAGCTAGTATAACTCTTAAGCTTTTAAAACCAAGTGTTACTCTTCTGTTAAAAATGATTCAGTATTCATTTGAAATACTTCAAGATTATTCAGGCTTAAGTCAAAAGACATTGCCGTAATTATTATTCAGGCTTAAGTCAAAAGACATTGCCATTATTATTATTCAGTTAACACACGTACGTCTACCGTACTATATATATATTTTAAAATATCATGCTCAAGGGTATATGAAGAATCACATACCTCGCGACGATTATCGACTATTAGCAAAACGCTCCACGGCTATAACCCGGCTAGCCTTGTCCACCTTTCAAGTAGAACATGCTACTTGCAGAACATTCAACCTATAAAGGTAATACAAGTCTATCAAAGTCTAGACTACTCTGTAGACCATTCTTCTGATGTGATTTCAGTTCAAGTCTTTTCTCGTAATATCCTTCATTACGCTCAATTCTTCTTTGAATCTTATATTCATTTTCATATTACTACGATGTAATTTCCAATTACAATAGGGACAAGATATTTACCTCGATAAGCCCATAATTATCCAAGTTTAAATGTCGATCCCGAGCAACGTTTAGCTCCTACTCCAGGCGCTCAACCCGCTCCAAACAACCCTTAGAAGTTCTACGCAACTTCTACTTAATACTTCCACCAACTGTGAAGATTTTACTTATGGTTTCGGTTTGAGACTAAAAGAACAAAAGGTAGTATTTTCGTGCTCTACTTATAGAGGTAACTTTTGGAATACTACAAGGTATAAGGATAAGGTATTTTGGTATAGTAACTATACTGGAGAGTATTTTCTACCAAAGGGGGTGTATGCGAGAACAACTAGGCAAGGGGGTGCAAGGCCTCTCTAGGGTGTACCTGCCAAGGCCTCACAAGGGAGGGTGCTCTCGCCAAAGGCCTTTCAGGAGGGGTGTTCTTGGACGAGAACACAACACCAAGGGGTAGGAAGAGAGCTTTCAAGACTTGGAGATTTTTGTGGAATGGATGAAGAAGTCTTCAAAGGGGGGGGGGGGGTATTTATAGGGAGATTAATGGCCAAGATCAAGCCATGTGGGGGGCAAGTGGAGGGCCAAGATTTTCCCAAGTGCCCCCTAGTCCCTACTCCACAAAACAAGGCACCTAACATGGCACAAAATAAGGCACAAAACATGGCCAAAAAACGTGACCCATCGGCCAACTAGCACGCCCACTTGAGGGTGACAAGTGTCACCCTCCCGTTGGTCCAAAATATTCCGTCTCTCGGAAAAATCCGCAAAAATTATCAATGACATAGCCGGAATTTTCCCTTCGCAAGTTTTGTAAAACGTTTCGTCGAAAAACGACTCTAATCGGGGGTTGTGAACAAAATTCGAACCTTGCCTAACTTTAGGGCTTAAACTTCTGTACGTACGTCCTTACGTACATACTCTGGAAATACGGGGTATAACATAACTGGGCCATCTCCTTGTAACTCATATCCTCGGCTCCTGGTCGTGGAACTGGAGACTCAGGTATCGCGGTCTCAGTAGCTACTGCTGATGCTCTAAACTCTCCTGGGGCTAGCGGCGTCGCAGAACCCCCCCATCTGAAGTACCACCTTGGATAAAGACTGGGCCTGTGCCCTGGTAACCCTCTGTATTCTACTCGCAACTCCCTCTGCTGCCTTGCCCTTCTGGGCTCTGGTTGCCTTGCGCAGAGGCATAACTGGTACATACGAATACGCCAGAGGGAGTCCAACTTATCACACAGATCTAAGGCACGATCTCAGAGTGAGAAGAATGGAAACCAATCCTAAATATCCTGCAGCCTCCTGATTATAGGTGTGGTGCACAACACACAGATAATCAAGACTCTACTAGATACGGTCTGTAGACACTTTCCGAGGATTAACTGCTCTGATACCACTTTTGTCACGACAAGATCTCGGGCCCGCGACTGGTGCCTTACCCCGGGCACCCTAGTGATACAACATCAGATAAAATCAGCGGAAATAAAAACTTACACATGAAACAAGATATACAATGAGAAAATAGGCTAACCAAAACGGTCACCTTTCTGCATATATATAAAAAAGATTAAATCTGAACAGTTACATCCCTTTTACAAACCCTGCCCACAACAGTACTACAGACCTCTAAGAATGTTTATAACAACTATGACGGGACAGGGCCCCGCCATACCCCTGAATGTACAAGTACCTACAATCTCAGGGAATCATACCAAAAGATAAGCCTCCGGAGAAACGGAGCTTCCCAAAATGCTGAACTGTGATCCTATGAGCGAGGATCAACAACTGGTGTACCTCTACCTGCGGCATGAACGCAGCCTCCCGAAGGAGGTCAGTACAACAGGTACCAAGTATGTGAAACTGAAAATAAAGTAAATGAAATCATAATAGTCTATATAAAACATGAGACATATATGATAACCAAACTACGATACACAATATGTAAGCAGTCATGTCAAGTCAGGGACTCACGCCCTCAAAGTCATCACTCAAATATAACCGTGGGTCTCACGCCCATATATCAATCATGCCAGTGGAATTCCTTCCTCACTGCCGACAGTCTATGATATAACAACACCAAGGAGTACACATGAACACCAGGTCCCACCTGTGTCATAAAACCGTACGGGATAAGTATGAAGGCATAGCCAACTACTAGGACCTACCGTACCAATAATGCTATAAAATCAGATCGCGAGGTCTTTCTGCATCGCCACATGATCAAGCAGACCACTCTCCTTCGCATTATCAGGCGCGCGTCTAACCCCTCGAACTCACCGCACTCGCGATAGCCACATAGCCCGCATGAGGTACTCCTCGTGACGGGGTAGCTAACCCGCGCCATATTATCGACTCCCGCAGCCCGCACGGCCTCACGGACCGCGTGAGGTATTTCTCGTGACGGGCGTAACACACCCGAGTGATCATTCGAACTCCCGCAGCTCTGATATGTCACGTGGACCCGCATGAGGTATTCTCGACGGGGTAGCTAACCCGCGGCTCATAACAAGTCAGGGGGGTAAGTGATATAATATCAGCACAACGGGCTTATCGTTAAACACCATAAGCACAACAAGAAAAAACCCCCTTTACACAAACGTCACAAGACGCTAACACACGTAGCATCATAACATGTTTACTTATCAAACCAACAAGAAAGTATTACAAGGCTATCACAAGCAAAACATAGGCAAGTTACTCACACAAGGTACTTTTATTTGATGTCAACAAATCCGGGTTTTAACCCCAAAGTACTACATACTTTAACTCTTTAAAAAGATCCATTTCTTTCACAAAAGTCACACGATACCGTAGTATCAAAATAGAGTAACTATCTTTTTAAGTAAACCAAAAGAATTTCCATACCTCCTTTTTAAACCATTTTAAGACAAAACCATGCCTTCCTTTAAAACAAAGACACTTTTCCTTTTTAAAGTCAAGTAGCAATATACTTTTAAACCAATTGTCTTACTCTTTTAAAAACAAGTAACCTATACCTTTAAATCAAGTTACTTCTCCTTTCCCAAAATCAAGTTGTTTATAAGTCAAGTCTCTTTACTTTGAAAAATCAGTCTCCTAATCTTTAAATCATATCTTTTAAAGAAACCAACCTCCAACTTTTAAAATGTCAAGTTATCATTTTAAATCCAATGATAAAACCATTCTTTTGTTTTCATAAAGTCGTTATAAATAACTTCCCATAAAGCTATTATAACACTTTATGTTTTAAACCAACCAAGGACAACTATTCTCATTTTCGAAATCAAGATAACTTTATTCTTTAAAAGACCACACACCCATTACTCATGAATGAGGTTTTACAACTTTTTAACATAATTCAAGTCCTTAATATTTCATAACAAGTCACTTAACTTTGGAATCAAGTCAAGGACACAAAAGGAAAATCAAATTCCTTTAAACACACGTGCGTCTACCGCACTATATATATTTCACAACAATCATGCTAGAAAGGATAGGAAGAGGTTCACATACCTCGCGGCGATTATCGACAATAAGCAAAATGCTCCAAAGTACTATAACCCTGCTAGCCTTTTCCACCCTTCAAGTAGAATACGCTACTCGTAGTACTTCAACCTATAATGGCCATAAAACGTTTATTAACTTCTAGATCCCTTCGTAGAATATTTCTAAGTACAAGGTTCCATATTCTACGGAAAATTCGGCAGCACCTCCCCCCCGTAACCACATAAATAACCTCCACTATCAAGGCCCGCTACTGTGCCAACAACTCCTGGGGATTACACGCCTAATCGGACGTGTACAATTCCGCCTCTACAATAATACTACAAGTCTCATCAGAATATACCAATGTAAATACAGTTCAATTCTTATCAATATTCATTCTATATATAGTATACTCAACTATACATTACTACAACATGTAATCTCTAATTACAATAGGGGGATAAATATCATTACCTCGATAAGCCCAAAATTATCCAAGATTTATAAGTCGATCCTGAGCAACGTTTAGCTCCACTTCCTTACGCTCCAACCCGCTCCAAGCAAACCTTAGAAGTTTCTAAACAACTTCTCTTAACACTTCATCCATCTATGAAGATTTTTCCTAGGGTTTCATTTTGCGACTATTGGAATAAAATAGTATTTCCGGGCTCTTATGTTGGGATAACTTTAGAATACTACTAGGGATACAAGGCTAAGGTATTTGGGACTATACCAACACTTGAAGAATTTTCTTCACAAAGGGGGGTGTTTGGACGAGAACAACTAAGGGGGGAGGGAGATTTTTTGCCTTGGAAACTCTTAAGTGGATGAATAAAGTCTTGCAAACAAGGGGGTATTTATAGGCCAACCAATGGCTAGGATCAAAGAAAGTGTATGGTGAGGATTTGGTCCAAGTGGGAGTGGAGTCTTCCAACCAAGTTTCCACCACAACAATGGGACATATGTCCACCACAAAAATGGGACAAGTGGCTTGCCCACTTGTCCACTAAAACGTCCAAGACAACATGTCCTCTAGCCATTCGGCCAACATGGCCACATGGGGGTGACACGTGTCGCCCCCCTACTCGTCCAAAATATTTCATCTTCCGAAAAATATCTGTAATGCCAAAAATCCGAAAATAAAGTGGGCCCCACAAAACCGTAAATTCTCCCGTGGGCCCCACGTGACCAATTTCGGAAATAAAATTCCATAATTCTCAAATATTCTAAAAAGTCCGAATACCAAATCTGGGAATCCAATTCCCATTAACGAACCTTTTTCCTTCACAAAATCCGGAAACTTTTCCGTCGAAAAATCACATCTTTCTTCCTTTCCAATTTAAATGTCGTATTCTCGTACGTACGTCCTCATATACATACTCTGGAACTACGGGGTGTAACATTCTCCCCCCCTTAGAAACATTCGTCCCGAATGTTCCTTATAAGTCTCCAAAACATACCTGTGCCGGTATAGTCTTCCCTACTATACTTACGAACCAATTATGCCACACATGGCCATAATACAACATACGCGTAAAAAACGCACATCCGAGCCAACGAAGAATCGTCTCTAAAGCGTATAACAATACCATTAGCTCCACCCATGGTCCAAAGGATACTTTCTTCACATCTTTACTTATAAAAAGGACACTTCCATCTTCTTAACACATCTTCGCCTCTTTTCTTACTCGTCGTACCTTCCTCGTACACTCGAACTCTTCCTACTATACGTACCACATTTCGCCATTGCTTCGCTTTTCAAAAATCTCGGTTACCATCTCCAACTTGGTCATCATTAATCGGGAACACTGGATGGATCTCGATACTCTTCCAAACCTAGCATCACGGAAGACCGACGTCTTGCCTCCTAAGTCGGACGACGGTGCTAACTTATAGGCAACCCGCCTATTCTACAAACGATCCGAAAATGCCCAAAGTACCTCGGGCTAAGTTTCTCGCTTCAAATCTCACACACCTTCCGGGGTGGTACCTTCAAGAAGACCCACCGTCAACCTGAACTCCAAGTGTCGACGCCGATTATCCACACTACTTCTGTTGACTCTGAGCTGTTAATAACCTATTCTGGATAAGCTTCACCTTATCCACATCCTGCTGAATCAAGTATGGACCAACTATCTGAACCTTGCCAACATCGAACCAATCGACCGGCAACCTACACCTCCGCCCATACAAGGCTTCATAAGGCGCCATCCGAATACTGAAATGGTAGCTATTATAACACTCCCTCAACAGGAGGCAACAATCCTCACAGCTACCCCTGAAATCAAAACACCGACCGAGGTGAATGCACATCGAGACTCACCGAGTTCCTAACCCGCCGTAAAACCTCCGTAAAAAAGAAATAACCGTAAAATGGCTCCACTGCCTGTCATAAAATAAAAGTAGGAACCCCGTGCAGCCTTACAATCTTCCTGATAAATAACATTTCGCATAACCCTCCGCCGAGTAAACAGTCCTGACTGAAAGACAAGATGGGCTGACCTCATCGTCCCGACTACTGGTCGAACGCATCTACGAACTCGTACGACGATTAACTAAACTTGGGCCTAACACCCTCGTGACCCTATCATTTAGCGGGACCACCTCAAACTGACCCCACCACATTCCGGGCTGCGGGTTGACCCGCGATATGGCCTCAACCCGACCCACTTCGCACCAACCTCTCTCGTTCCCCGATCCGGAACAATCTTACCAATTCACGTCATGAAAGCTACCACTTCCGTCTCACACTACCCATGGAATTATCCCACAATATATTTCACGCATACCAAGTACTTCGACAAAGACCAATCGTAAAATCATCCACTCAAGACGGCCTTGCATCCAAGGTCCCAACTGTTATAAATTCTAAGGCTCACCATTTTATCGTCCCCAGACTTACCCTTTTCAACTACCCATGTTTTCTAATCCACACCTAACACAACGGCCACACCTAGGTAGGGGTGGTCTCATCTGATTAACACCCCTTCTCCTCCGAACAATCAACCAAGAATCGACTGTAGGATGAGTCATACCACCTGTATCCCTCCTACTAGGACATCCTCTCAGTACATGGCCCTGACGGCTGCTGGTAAAACAAGCACCCGTAAAAAGATGACATTCCCCGGGATGACGCCTACCACATAGTGAACACTGAGGGGAAAACGAACTGGCCGGGTTAGAACCTATGCAAATCGGAACGAAACCCCGGAGTTCGACCAACTCCTAAATACCCCGAACGCCCCAAGTCCGTGGAGGACCACTCAGATCGGTGGAGGCGCATAACCGGTCACGCCGAGAAGGTCCGCCGAAAGTTACCAAAGGACCTGCTGCTCGCCCTCTTCACGATCTTGGTTAATCCGCCGATCTCTATGTTCCTCGACCACAGGCATAAGCTTGTACGCGGCAATGTGTTATACCCCGTATTTCGCAGTATGTACGTAGGGAATACGCATAAAAGTCTAGCCTTAAAGTTTAGGCACAAAACGTTTTTTGGCACAACTCACAAAACGAATAGTTTTCCGACGTAAACGCTTCCACACTTTCGTAGGGTAAATTCCGCTATGCCATTTCTAATTTTTATGATTTTTCCGAGAGACTAAACATTTTGGACCAACGGAGGGCGACACTTGGCACCTCCAATTGGTGGACTTGAAATCGCCCATCGACGAAATGGACTAGAGTTGCACGCTTTTTGTGCCTTTGCACAAGTCAAGGATTAGGTAGGATATTTTGTGTGCAAGTTGGCCAAGGACACTTGCCCTAATCTTGACCTTACACTTGCCTAGCACTTGGCTAAATCTTGGCCATTGGTTGGCCATGTCTTGACCTATAAATACCCCCCTTTAGATGAAGAGTTCTTCATCCACAAATCAATTTCCAAGTCTTGAAAAATCCCTCCCCCTCTCTCTAAAGCTTTTCGTCCAAAGCCTCCTACCCCCCCTCCCCTTTTGAAGTTTGGCCGAGGGCCCCCCCCTAGCCTAGCCAAAATCTACCCCCCCTCCCTTGGTAGAAAAGTTGCCTTCTAGTATTGTTATAATGCCCAAAATACCCTAGCCCAAATCCCTTAGTCCTTAGTAGAAGTGTGAAGAACTTCTAAGGTTTCTGAGCCACCTGAGCGCATACAACTTGTGAGCTAAACCTTGCTCAGCGCCGACTTTATCTAGGATATTATTGGGCTTACCGAGGTAACTAATCCTAACCCTCTTTTGAATTAGAGACTACATAATCGTAGTAGTATAAGAATAAGTATAAAATACTTAGAAGAATATCACAAAATAGAATTGAACTGTTATCACAGTAGAAGGGTTTAAAAGAAGAATAATCAAATTGTACTTACATAGGACTGTTTTCACAGTAGACTTGAGTAGCTCACCGGGTAGGGAAGTGCTGCCCAATTTTTCGTACGAGATAGAACCCTCTGCTTAAAATCATACAAAGTAGTCGAACGCTGATAGACGTGTTCGACTATTATAGCCGATTCTCTCGCGCGACATATTCAACTTCGGTGGTTTTCACGAGAAGGTATGTGATTCTTCCTAAAGCATGATATTTTACAATATATGTAGTACGGTAGACGCATACGTGTTAATCGAATAATAACTACGGCAATGCCTCACGCTTAAGCTCGAATAATACTTACGGAATGCCTCACGCTTAAGCCCAATAATAAAGAATCAAAGCATTTCAAAAGAATACCAATCATTTTTAATGTAAGAGAACTAATTGGTTTTTAAATGTGCTTAAGAGTTATACTAGCTTTATGGGAAGTTAAGTATAACCACTTAAGAATGATAAAAGAAACAGTTTGCCTATGTGTTTATAATGCACTTATATTAAATTGTGAAAGGAATAATAAGATGGTTTGATAAGTAGACATGATATGATGCTATGTGTGTTAGTCTTGTAACGCTTGTATAAAAGAGTATTCTTGTTGTGCTTATGTTGTTTAAAGATAAGCTGTTATGTTAGTGTACTATCACTCACCTCTTGACATATTACCGGGGGTTAAGCCGCCTCCGACGCGGTAGACTCAAAGTGTCCAGGACCATGATTCGAGAATACCTCATGCGGGTCCAGGGACCTATGCGAGCTACGGAGTTCCGTGTTAGTGATGCGGGTTATACCTCACGCGGTCTATGTGGCCATGCGGACTACGAGTCCGTGATCGACGCCGAGGAGTAGCTACCACGACGCGGGTTATGTACCCTACGCGGCCTACGTGAGTGGCCTACGCGACTACGAGTCCGTGATTAGGCTTGCATGGTGATACTACGGGCAATTGGCCCCGCCGATCATTCGCAGCCTAGAAAAGACTCATACGCTTTACCTATTGTTGCTCTTGTTTATGATGTGGCACTATGCGCGGTCCTCGTTGTTTCATACATACTTGCAAAACTGATTTTAAAATGATATGTTTTCATTTAAGTATTTTACGCTTCATATACTTAGTACCGTTGTATCGACCTCCTTCGGGCCGCGTTCATGCCGCAGTAAGGGCAAGCAGTGCTAGATCCACATTCTTAGGATCTCTACGTTGGTGTCGAGCTCCATCTTTTCCGAGGCTCTACTGGGTATGATCTCCTGTCAGAGATAGTTTTGTATGCAGTGGTATGGCGGCCTCCCCGCCATAGTTGTATATTTCAGAGGTCAGTAGTCATGTTATACAAGATTTGATGTAATCGCTAAACCATGTTTATATATATATGCCGAAGGCGACGCTTTCACATAAACCGTGGTCTTATTTTATAAACCGCTTCATGTCTTGTTTTATGTTTCACGACACTGATGTATGACTACTGTGCCCTTGAGGCACCACCACGCCCCGAACGGGTCGTGACAAAAGTGGTATCGTGAGCGCTTAATCTCTGAAAGTGTCTACGCATCGTATCTAGTAGAGTCTTGATTATCGGTGTGTTGTGCACCACACCAATAATCGTGAGGCTATAGGATATTTAGGATTGGTTTCCATTCTTCTCACTCGAGATCGTGCTTTAGTCGTGTTAAAGTGGACCTCTAACGTATTCCTTTTCTCAGAATAGCTATGCCTCCACGTAAGGCAACCCGCCCGTGGCGGCAAGGCAGCGAGGAGCTCCAGAGGACACCTAGAGTCACGAGGGCTCGCCCGCCTATACCGTAGACGGCGAGTTCTACGACGCCGCCGCCCCAAAGAGACCACAGCACCCACACCTCCCGCCCCACACCGGGCGGAGGAGTTAGGTACAAGGAGATGGCCCACCATCGCCGTGATCGTGGGCCGACACGAGGACAGCCGATGCAGCAGCCTGGCCCCACCCCTGCATTCGTGGTTCACCCGAGGCAGAGTTTGAGGCTACGAGACTTCGAGTCAGAGCCCGCCGTAGTTTTACGTCGAGGCCGAGGATGATCCGCAGGAGTTCATCTATCGCCTACAGGATTCTCGAGAGTGATCGTAGCGCCGAGACCGAGTCCGTGATCTTTGGTTTACATAGGTCGCGTGATACCGCAAATGATTGGTTTGATTCACGGGAGTTATCCCGGAGAGCACGCGCCCCAGCCTACTGGGATGAGTTCTCGAGGCTTTCTCACTCACTTCTTGCCTCCACAGATGGCGAGGGCGCGGCCGATAGATTTTTACCGCCGAGGCAGAGGACGCACCGCCGTGAGTACAATGTCGAGTTTGATTCATCGCTCGATATGTCCCAGATTGGTAGCAGAGCATGGAGGATAGGGTGCACCGCCACGCCACCGCTAGATGCCTATATGGCCGAAGTCACGCGGGTGTTTTCTTCACCGGTATGGACATTACCCGCACGCAGCTCATGCTCTTGGATGTGAGGAGCGTAGAGACCGCCGGGTTGACAGGCAGCAGCAGAAGAAGACCAGGACGGCAGGGTCTTTTGGTGGCTATCGTGGTGGGCGGCCTCAACAGCAGTCTAGATTTGCACCACAGCCAGCTCAGAGCACTCCTGCACCGTCCTCAGCACAACCAGGATATTCGAGGCGCACAGTGGCCCTGTGACTTCGTGACGCCCAGCAAAGCAGAGGTATCGCCGACGGACCACCTCGCGTGGCCGACGCGCAGATCCCACTTCGAGTTGTGGTGCTACGGAGCTTGTTTCGGGCCAGGCCGCAGGTCACTATGCGAGGAACTGTCCGACCAAGGGCAGTGCTGATGGTAGGGGTCAGCCTACAGGTTCTTTCACCGGGTCTTCTTCATCCCCGACAGCTACTCGCCCTGGAGGGCAAGGTACTCATGGACCAGCAGGTCGCGGCAGAGGTCGTGGCGCGGGTCCCAGTTCTAGCGGTCCTCAGAACCGCATTTATGCTTTGTCCACCGACAGATCGTGAGGCCTCACCGATGTCGCCACCGCACTTATCGGGCTCGGGTTTGATGTGTATGCTTTGATAGATCCGGTTCTACTGTCCCTATATATCTCCCTTGTTTCTAGTAGGATAGGATAGAGCCCGAGTCCATAGACACTTTCGAGGTAGCTACGCCAAATGGGTGATTCGGGTAGCTCTACGGGTATATAGAGCTTGTCCCGTGACTATTTACGTCGTCGGACCTCAGCCGACTTGATAGAGTTTGAGATGATTGACTTCGACGTGATCATGGGGACGGATTGGCTAGCTTCTTGCTACGCCAATGACCGCAGAGAGAGTAGTGCGGTTCAGCTTCCTGAGGAGCCGTTGTTGAGCGGAGGAGCACGGTATCGCCGGTGGTAGGTTTATTTCCTACCTCAAGGCTAGGAAGATGGTGCGAAGCGGTATATCTACCATCTCGCTCGTGTTTGATATCGAGGTCGCGGTACCAGATTTTCCGTCGGGCCCATGGTCGAGAGTTCCCGCACGTGTTTCCACGACCTCCGCATCCTCCCGAGAGGAGATTGAGTTTTGTATTGACATATTGCCGCACACTCACCCTATTTCCATTCCGCCATACGTAATGGCACCCGCCGAAGTTGAGAGAGTCAAGGATCACCTTAGGTATTTGCTGGAGAAGCGGCTTCATCAGCCTAGTGTTTCTCCCCGGGAGCGCCGTATTGTTCGTGAAGAAGAAGGACGACGCCGCGCATGTGTGTTGATTACAGCACCAACAAGGTGACCATTAAGAACGTATACCCTTCCCGTGATTGATGATTTGTTCGACCAGCCGCGTGGCGCGAGGTGTTTCTCCAAGATTGATCTACGGCCGCTATCATCAGTGCGAGTCGAGAGGTGGATGTCCCTAGATCGCATTCCGACCAGACGGCATTATGAGTTCGTGGTCATGTCTTTTTGGGTTGACCAATGCTCCGCAGATTCATGGATTTGATGAACCGAGTGTTCAAACCATTTTGGACACGCTTGTGATAGTGTTCATTGATGATATCTTGGTTTATTCTCGCCAGAGCAGAGCATGCGAGCATTTGAAGATCGTGGCCGACGCTTCTCCAGATCAGCAGCTTATACGCCAAGTTTTCCAAATGTGAGTTTTGCTGACTTCTGGCGCTTGGGCATATTGTCGGGCCGATGGCATTCGAGTGGATACGCCAAGATCGAGGCACAGACTTGGCCTAGACCTACTACTCCGGCTGCAGGTTCGCAGCTGGGCCTTGCAGATATTATCGGCGGTTCGTGGAGAAGTTTGCTTCTATCTTCGCACCATTGACTAGGCCGACTCGTGGCGCCAAGTTTCAGTGGATCGATGTCAGGAGCGTGGTTTCCGCTGAAAGAGAGACCGACGACCTCCCTCGCTATTACTTCCGCAGGGTCCGGATGGTTATGTCGTGTATTGTGATGCGCCGCATCGGGTTGGGATGTGTGTTGATGCATCATGGCGTGGTTATAGCATATGCATCCCGACACCAAGAAACACGAGGAACTACCCCACCCATGATTGGAGTCATACCGTGATTCACGCTTTGAAGATCCGAGGCACTATTTGTATGGGGTTCACGTGGATATTTTTACGCACCACAAGAGCCTCCAAAGATATCTTCACCGTAGGAGCCGAACTTACGACAGACGGTGGTTAGAGTTGCTTAAGGATTACGATGTTGATATCCTGTACCACCCAAGGCCAATGTTGTGGCGTATGCTCTAGTCGGGTCGACGGGGAGCCTATCGATGTGCAGTAGAGAGGAGGGACATGGTTCGTGATTTGCATCGCTAGCGAGCCTTGGTGTCCGCTTGATTGATTCTCGATAGCAGTGGGGTTAGAGTTCGCGAGGTTGCCGAGTCTTCCATCGCCGGCGAGGTGAAGAGGCAACAGTTCGAGGATCCAACTTTGATTCGATATCGTGATACGGCTCTTCGTGAGGGCAAGGGTCCTTTTGAGGTAGCACCTGACGGGGTGCTAAGGTTTGAGGGCAGACTGTGTGTTCCAGATGTTTCAGGACTTCGCAGCAGGTTTCTCGGGAAGCACACACAAGTTACTCTATCCATCCGGTCGACTCAAGATGTACCACGACCTTAGATCCGTGTATTGGTGGGATGGCTTGAAGAGGACGCTGCGAGTTCGTAGCTCGCCCATGTTGTCGCAGTGAAGGTAGAGCACCGAGGCCCGTGGTTTGTTGCAGCGATAGAGATCCCGACCGAAGTGGGAGGTGATCAACATGGACTTCATCACAGGATTACCTCGCACACAGAGGAGACATGATTCTATATGGGTTATCGTCGACAGGCTGATGAAATCAGCCCACTTTATTCCCGCCAGGACGACTTTTTCGGCTGAGGATTATGCCAGACTTTACATCCGAGAGATCGCCGATCGCATGGAGTCCCTATTTCGATCATATCGCATGCAGGAGCCCGCTTACGCTAACTTCTGAGGTCTTTCCAGAGGTTTAGGACGCAGTGAGCTCGAGCATCGCATTCCATCCACGCATGCACGGACAGCCGAGCGCACTATCCGCACTTCGAGGATATGTCGCGAGCCTGTTATCGACTTCGTGGGTAGCCGAGGATCATTTGCCTCTAGTTGAGTTCGCGCAATAATAGATACCACTCCGGATTCGGGATGGCGCCTTATGAGGCCTTGTATGGGAGGAAGTGCGATCGCCTATAGGTTGGTTCGATGTGGGCGAGGTGCGCAGTGGGACCAGATTTGGTGCAGCAGTGGATAAGGTGAATCTTATCCGAGAGGCTATCGATACCGTAGTCGGCGTAAGTCGATGCAGATCATCGCCGCCGACATCCGAGTTCGCAGCTGATGATTGGGTTTTCTCGGTGTCACCCACGGCGGTGTGATGAGATTCGGAAGAGGAAACTCACCAAGGTACATCGGGCGCTTCAGATTGTCCGCAGGTAGGCAAGGTTGCTCACGAGTTGATCTGCCGTCCGACCGAGGCGCAGCATCCGGTGTTTCACGATCTATCCGGCGAGATGTATCGGATCCATCTAGGGTACACCCGATTGACGATGTCCAGTGACCGAGGGTTATCGATGAGAGATTCCCATAGCGATAATCGATCGTCAAAGTTAGGCGTCTGCGGACCAAGGATGTGGCTTCCACAAAGTCTTGTGGCGAACGAGCTTAGGAGGAGATGACGGGAAGATGAGGAGGACATGAGGCGGAGGTATCCTCACCTATTCCCCACACCTCCGTGTAATTCACTTTTCCTACTTGTAAATCTTCATTATCGCTTATGCCTAAGTGTTGTTCGCGGGCCGTGTGTGGCATTTGCAATCGCTTAAGTTATGAAGAATCTTATCGTTAATCGTTTTCAAGGAACATTCGGACGAATGTTTCTAAGGGAGAATGTTATACCCCATATTTCCAGTATGTACGTAAGTGAATACGCATAAAGTCTAGCCTTAAAGTTTAGGCACAAAACGTTTTTTGGGCACAACTCACAAAACGAATAGTTTTCCGACTAAACGCTTTCCACGCCTTTCGTAGGGTAAATTCCGCTATGCCATTTCTAATTTTTGCGGATTTTTCCGAGAGACGAAACATTTTGGACCAACGGGAGGCGACACTTGGCACCCTCCAATTGGTGGACTTGAAATCGCCCATTGGATGAAATGGACTAGAGTTGCACGCTTTTTGTGCCTTTGCACAAGTCAAGGATTAGGTAGGATATTTTGTGTGCAAGTTGGCCAGGACACTTGCCCTAATCTTGACCTTACACTTGCCTAGCACTTACAAATCTTGGCCATTGGTTGGCCATGTCTTGACCTATAAATACCCCCCTTTAGATGAAGAGTTCTTCATCCACAAATCAATTTCCAAGTCTTGAAAATCCCTCCCCTCTCTCTAAAGCTTTTCGCCCAAAGCCTCCTACCCCCTCCTTTGAAGTTTGGCCGAGGCCCCCTAGCCTAGCCAAAATCTACCCCCCTCCCTTGGTAGAAAAGTTGCCTTCTAGTATTGTTATAATGCCCAAAATACCCTAGCCCAAATCCCTTAGTCCTTAGTAGAAGTTGTGAAGAACTTCTAAGGTTTCTGAGCCACTGAGCGCATACAACTTAGAGCTAAACCTTGCTTAGCGCGACTTTATCTAGGATATTATCGGGCTTACCGAGGTAACTAATCCTAACCTCTTTGAATTAGAGATTACATATCGTAGTAGTATAAGAATAAGTATAAAATACTTAGAAGAATATCACGTATAGAATTGAACTGCTATCACAAAGTAGAAGGGTTTAAAAGAAGAATAATCAAATTGTACTTACATAGATCTTTTCACAGAGACTTGAGTAGCTCACCGTAGGGAAGTCGCCCAATTTTCCGTAGGATATAGAACCCTCTGCTTAAAATCACATAAAGTAGTCCAACGCTGATAGACGTGTTCCGACTATTATAGGTCGATTCTCTGCGCGACATATTCAACTCAAGGTGTGGTTTTCACAGAAGGTATGTGATTCTTCCTAAAGCATGATATTTTACAATATATATGTAGTACGGTAGACGCATACATGTGTTAATCGAATAATAACTACGGCAATGCCTCACGCTTAAGCTCGAATAATACTTACTAATGCCTCACTAGCTTAAGCTCAATAATAAAGAATCAAAGCATTTCAAAAGAATATCGAATCATTTTTAATGTAAGAGAACTAATTGGTTTTAAATGTGCTTAAGAGTTATACTAGCTTTATGGGAAGTTAAGTATAACCACTTAAGAATGATAAAAGAAACAGTTTGCCTATGTGTTTATAATGTACTTATATTAAATTGTGAAAGGAATAATAAGATGGTTTGATAAGTAGACATGATATGATGCTATGTGTGTTAGTGTCTTGTAACGCTTGTATAAAAGAGTATTCTTGTTGTGCTTATGTTGTTTAAAGATAAGTGTTATGTTAGTGTACTATCACTCACCTCTTGACATATTACACGGGGTTAAGTCCTCCGATGCGGGGTAGACTCAAAGTCCGGCAGGACCATGATTCGAGAATACCTACGCGGGTCCAGGGACCTGCGGAGCTACGGAGTTCCGTGTTAGTGATGCGGGTTATACCTCACGCGGCCTATGTGGCCATGCGACTACGAGTCCGTGACGACGCCGAGAGTAGCTACCTCGACGCGGGTTACGTACCTACGCGCCTACGTGAGTGGCCTATGCGGACTACGAGTCCGTGATTAGGCTTGCATGGTGATACTACGCAATTGGCCCCGCTCGATCATTCGCAGCCTAGAAAAGACCGCTATGGTTTACCTATTGTTGCCCTTGTTTATGATGTGGCACTATGCGCGTCCCCTTGGTTGTTTCATACATACTTGCAAAACTGATTTTAAAATGATATGTTTTCATTTAAGTATTTTACGCTTTCATATACTTAGTACTGTTAGATCGACCTCTCGGGCCGCGTTCATGCCGCAGTAAAAGGGCAGTGCTAGATCCACATTCTTAGGATCTCTACGTTGGTGCCTGAGCTCCATCTTTTCCGAGGCTCTACTTTTGGGTATGATCTCCCGTTGTAGATAGTTTTGTCTGATCGAGGTATGGCGGGGCCCTGTCCCGCCATAGTTGTATATTTCCTTAGAGGTCTGTAGTCATGTTGTACAGTATCGGATGTAACTTCTAAACCATGTTTATATATATATGCCGAAAGGCGACGTTTTCTCACATAAACTGTGTCTTATTTTATAAACTGTTTCATGTCTTGTTTTATGTTTCCGCTGATTACTCTGATGTATGACTACTTGGGTGCCCCGGTAAGGCACCAGTCACGGGCCCCGGAATGGGTCGTGACACAATGTCCATGCCTGACTGAAGAGCTACTCTTGTACAACCCTTTACTAGATAATCGTCAAGTCCTGTGACCTATCGGTGCACTCTATCCTCCATGTCTGCCACAAAAATTGGGGACATAACGAGCCAATGAGTCAAACTCGATATTGTATTCTCGAACCGTCCGCCCGTTCTGCCTCAACCTCATAAATCTATCTGCCCGAGCTCTCCTCATCTGTGAGGGCAAGAAGTGTGTAAGAAAGGCCTCTGAGAACTCGTCCCAACCAGCTGGAGGCGCATGCTCCCCTGGGAAAGTTCCCATGAATCAAACCAGTCGACTGTAGTATCACGCAACCGATGTGAACCTAATACCACCGACTGTGTCTCCGAAGCCTTGATCACTCTACGATCCGTCAGAATCGAATAAACTCCCGAGGATCTTCTCGCTCGATCCATAGAACTCGGGTGGATCAACTCGAAGTCCCAAATCTCAACTATCGGATCTAGGGTGAACTCACGGTACTACCGACCTCCGACTCGCTCGTCTCATTCCTAGCCACAAGCCTAGCTAGTAATCGCCATCTCCTTGTAACTCATATCCTCTCGCTTCCCGGTCGTGGAACCGAGACTCAGTATCGCGGTCTCGCAGCTATTCCGCCGCTCTAAACTCACGGGCTAGCGCCGCAGAACCCCATCCAAGTACCACCTTAGATAAAGACGGGCTCGTGCCTCGTAACCCTCTCAGATTCTACTCGCAGCCTCCTCTCGCCTTGCCCTTCCGGGCTCGTTGCTCGCGCAGAGGCATAATCGTACATACGATCACGCAGGAGTCCAACTTATCACACAGATCTAAGGCACGATCTCAGAGTGAGAAGAATGGAAACCAATCCTAAATATCCTGCAGCCTCCTGATTATAGGTGTGGTGCACAACACGCCGATAATCAAGACTCTACTAGATACGGTCTGTAGACACTTTCCGAGGATTAACTGCTCTGATACCACTTTTTTCACGACAAGATCTCGGGCCCGCGACTGGTGCCTTACCCCGGGCACCCTAGTGATACAACATCAGAGAAAATCAGCGGAAATAAAAACTTACACATGAAACAAGATATACAATGAGAAAATAGGCTAACCAAAACGGTCACCTTTCTGCATATATATAAAAAAGATTAAACCTGAACAGTTACATCCCTTTTACAAACCCTGCCCACAACAGTACTACATACCTCTAAGAATGTTTATAACAACTATGACGGGATAGGGCCCCGCCATACCCCTGAATGTACAAGTACCTACAATCTCAGGGAATCATACGAAAAGATAAGCCTCCGGAGAAACGGAGCTTCCCAAAACGCTGAACTGTGATCCTAGGAGCGAGGATCAACAACTGGTGTACCTCTACTGCAGATGAACGCAGCCCCGGGCGAGGTCGATAACAGTACCAAGTATGTGAAACTGAAAATACAATAAATGAAATCATAATAGTCTATATAAAACAGGAGACATATATGATAACCAAACTACGATACATAATATGTAGCGATATGTCAAGTCGTGACTCACGCCCTCAAAGTCATCACTCAAATATAACCGTGGGTCTCACGCCCAACATATCAATCATGCCCGTGGAATTCCTTCCTCACTGCCGGCAGTCTATGATATAACAACACCAAGGAGTACACATGAACACCAGGTCCCACCTGTGTCATAAAACCGTACGGGATAAGTATGAAGGCATAGCCAACTACTAGGACCTACCGTACCAATAATGCTATAAAACTGTATCGCGAGGTCTTTCTAGACCGCCACATGATCGGCAGACCACTCGCCTCGGTATCATCAGGCGCGTCTAACCTCGAAATCACCGCAGCTCGCATAGCCACATGTGCCCACACGAGGTACTTCGCGACGGGGTAGCTAACCCGCGGCATCTTCCTGGACTCCCGCAGCCTGCATGGCCTCACATGGACCGCATGAGGTATTCCTCGCATCGACGTAACACACCCGGAGTGATCATCCTGGAACTCCCGCAGCTCCGCATAGGTCACATGGACCCGCATGAGGTATTCCTCGCATCGGGGATAGCTAACCCGCGGCTCATAACAAGTCGGGGGGGTAAGTGATATAATATCATCACAACGGACTTATCGTTAAACAACATAAGCACAACAAGAAAAAACCCCTTTTACACAAACGTCACAAGACGCTAACACACGTAACATCATAACATGTTTACTTATCAAACCAACAAGAAAGTATTACAAGGCTATCACAAGCAAAACATAGGCAAGTTACTCACACAAGGTACTTTTATTTGATGTCAACAAATCCGGGTTTTAACCCCAAAGTACTACATACTTTAACTCTTTAAAAAGATCCATTTCTTTCACAAAAGTCACACGATACCCGTAGTATCAAAATAGAGTAACTATCTTTTTAAGTAAACCAAAACAATTTCCATACCTCCTTTTTAAACCAATTTAAGACAAAACCATGCCTTGCTTTAAAACAAAGACACTTTTCCTTTTTAAAGTCAAGTAGCAATATACTTTTAAACCAAGTGTCTTACTCTTTTAAAAACAAGTAACCTATACCTTTAAATCAAATTACTTCTCCTTTCCCAAAATCAAGTTGTTTATAAGTCAAGTCTCTTTACTTTCAAAAATCAGTCTCCTAATCTTTAAATCATATCTTTTAAGGAAACCAACCTCCAACTTTTAAAATGTCAAGTTATCATTTTAAATCCAATGATAAAACCATTCTTTTGTTTTCATAAAGTCGTTATAAATAACTTCCCATAAAGCTATTATAACACTTTATGTTTTAAACCAACCAAGGACAACTATTCTCATTTTCGAAATCAAGATAACTTTATTCTTTAAAAGACCACACACCCATTACTCATGAATGAGGTTTTACAACTTTTTAACATAATTCAAGTCCTTAATATTTCATAACAAGTCACTTAACTTTGGAATCAAGTCAAGGACACAAAAGGAAAATCAAATTCCTTTAAACACACGCCGCTTCACCGCACTATATATATTTCACAACAATCATGCTAGAAAGGATAGGAAGAGGTTCACATACCTCGCGACGATTATCGATAATAATCAAAATGCTCCAAAGTACTACAACCCCGTAGCCTTTTCCACCCTTCAAGTAGAATACGCTACTGTAGTACTTCAACCTATAATGGCCATAAAACGTTTATTAACTTCTAGATCCCTTTGTAGAATATTTCTAAGTACAAGGTTCCATATTCTACGGAAAATTCAAAGACCTCCCCAGTAACCACATAAATTACCTCCACTATCAAGGCTCGCTACCAGGCCAACAACTCCCAGCGGATTACACGTCTAATCTATTATACCCCGTTTTTCCAGAGTATGTATGTGAGGACGTACGTACAATTGTGTAAGCCCGAATTATGATTAAGGACGAAATTGTGCACACCCAACGAAAAGAATTGTTTTTCCGACTAAAATTTTTCCGAACCTTGTAAGTGGAATTTACGTTTTCAAGAATTTATTTATTTTGGATTTTTCCGAGAGATGAAATATTTTGGACCAACGAGAGGGCGACATGTGTCACCCTCAAGTGGACGGTTTAGGTGGGGAATTCTTGGCACGTTTTTGCCATGTAAAAGGCCTTAAACATTTAGTCAAAGTTTGCTAGATATTTGTGGAGTAGATAGATAAGGTTGCACTTGTCCAAATCTCCACCACACACTTGCTTTAATCTTGGCCTTTGAAGGTCCTATAAATACCCCCCCTAAGTTGCAAGAATTCTTCATCCACTAAACATTTTCCAAGTCTCAAAACTCCTTCTCCTTTGTGAGCTGGCCCAAGCTCGTCCCCTCCCCTTCCGTGTGTTCTCGCCGAAACATACCCCCCCCCCTTGGTAGAAAAGTATTCTCCAAGTATAGTTACTATTCCAAAATACCTTAGCCTAAATCCCTTGTAGTTTTCCTAAGTTACCTCTATACTAAAAGCCCAGAAATACTACTATATTCCCTTTAGTCACAAACGAAACCCTGGGAAATCTTCATAGTTGGTTGAAGTATTAAGTAGAAGTTGTTTAGAAACTTCTAAGGGTTTCTTGGAGCTATCGGAGCGCGTGCAAATTAGGAGCTAAACGTTGTTCAGATCGACATTTAAACTTGGATAATTTTGGGCTTACCGAGGTAAATATCTTGTCCTTCTATTGTAATTGGAGATTACGCATCGTAGTAGTATAGAAATGAGTATAAGATATATATATGAAGGATGGTATAAAAGAAGAGAATTGAATCATTTACATA
Organism: Przewalskia tangutica; assembly: GCA_029844215.1. Classification (NCBI taxonomy): domain Eukaryota; kingdom Viridiplantae; phylum Streptophyta; class Magnoliopsida; order Solanales; family Solanaceae; genus Przewalskia; species Przewalskia tangutica. The sequence goes on along the minus strand of CM056720.1, from coordinate 38,757,270 downwards.
GGATCGTATTTACAGACTTGTGTAGTATGACTGAGGGAAGTCGCCCAATTTTTCGAATTAAGAACCCTCTTCTTAGAATATTCTGAGAATAGTCTAGACGCTGATAGATGTATTTGACTATTATAGGTTGATACTCTGCGCGACATATTCGACTTGGCGGTGGATTTCGCAGGAGGTATGTGATTCTTCCTATCCTCTTGAGCATGATATTTTTTTAAATATATAAATAGTACTAGACGACGTGTGTTAATCGAACTTGGTTTTACTCTGATGTCTTTTGACTTGAGTTTTAAATAATAAGAATCTTGAAGTATTTCAAAAGAGTTATGAATCATTTTTGAAAGAAAAGTAATAATTGGTTTTAAAAGCTTAAATAGTTATAAAAACATTATGTTAATTTAGGTTTAACGAAATAAGAAAGATAAAAGGAAAGATTTACTTATTTGTTTATTAAAGTCTTATATTGATTTCAGAAAAGTGTAGTAAGATGGTTTGATAAGTAAACATGTTATGATGCTACGTGTTAGTGTCTTGTGATGTTGTGTAAGGGGTTATTCTGTTGTGTTTACGTTGTTAAACGTTAAGCCCGTTATCGTTATTATATCACATACCCTCGACTTGTTATACCGAGGCTTGCCACCCTTGACTGGTCTATACGGCTATACGCGTGCGGGAGTTCTGGATTGATCATTCGTGTATTATCCCGATGCGAGAATGCCTCACGCGATCTGTGACTACGCGGTCTATGTGACTATGCGATCATGGAGTCGAGGAGGATACCGCTGGTTAGCTACCCCGACGCGAGAATACCTCATGCGGTCTGCAGTGACCTATGCGCGATCGGGAGTTCGAGGATTAGGCTCGCATAATGATACTATGGGCGATTGGCCTTGCTTGGCCATTAGCGGCCTAGAAAAGACCGGTTATGTTATATCTATTTTCTGTTGGTTATCTTTGTGGCACTATGTGCGTTACATTGGTTGTTTCGTACATATTTGTAAAATTGGTTTTAAAATGATACGATTTCATTTAAAGTACTTTCTGCTTCACATACTTGGTACTGTCTCGACCTCCTTGAGGCTGCGTTCATGCCAGTAAAGGGAAGCAGGTGGTAGATCATCACTCTTAGGATCCTTACTCTGGTGTCAGGAGCTCCATTTCTCCGGAGGCTCGACTTTTGGTACGACTCTCCCTGGTGCTGTAGATATGTTGTACATTCAGGGTATGGCGGGGTCCTGTCCCGCCATAGTTGTTTATATTCCTAAGTCCGTAGTCCCGTTGTAAAGTTGGGATGTATCGGACTTGGTACATATATATATAGAAAGGCAACTTTTTCTCGTATAAACGATGTTACATTTTACATTTGTTTCATGTCTTGATTTATTATTCCACGATTAACTCGATGTATGTCTACTTGTGTGCAGTAAGGCACGATCCACGCCCGGTTCGGTCGTGACAAAAGTGGTATCGTAACGCTTAATCCTCGAAAGTGTCTACAGGCCGTATCTAGTAAGTCTTGATTATCGGTGTGTTGTGCACCAATACTCGTGAGGCTATAGGATATTTAGGATTGGTTTCCATTCTTCTCACTCGAGATCGTGCCTTAGAGTCGTGTTATAAGTTGGACCCCTAACGTATTCCTTTTCTATATCGCTTATGCCTCCACGCAAGGCAACCGGTCCGTATGGCAAGGCAGCCGAGGAGTCGCTAGTAGGACACGAGGTCACGAGGCCCGATCTATACCCGAGGCGATACCTCGGGCGGCGAGTTCCACGACGCCGCCACTTCAAAGCAGGCTAGAGCCAGCAGCGGTGATGAGACCACAAGACCTGCGCCTCCAGGTCACACTGAGCGGAGGAGATGGGTTACGCAGAGATGGCGATTGCTAGCGGATCGTGGCTAGACATGAGATTGGTTGGATCTGGCGATTCAGCTCAGCCCGGTACCGTGGTTCACCCGAGGCCTGGATAGTTTGAGGCTACGTGATTTTCTCAGAGCCGCCCGAGTTCTACTGGTCGAGGCACGAGGATGATCCGCGAGTTCATCAAGCGATTCTGACGGATCGTAAGAGTGATCAAGGCTTCGAGAGACAGTGTGATCTTCGGTTCGCATGATTGCGTGATACCGCAGTCGACTGGTTTGACTCGTGGGAGCTATCCCGGGGAGAGCATGCGCCTCCAGCAGTATGGGACGAGTTCTCGGAGGCATTTCTCACTCATTTCTTGCCGCCACAGATGAGGAGAGCACGAGCCGACAAATTTTTGATGTTGAGGCAGAGAGGGCGCACAGTCCGGGAGTACAACGTTGAGTTCGATTCGTTGGCTCGATATGTCCTTGCATTAGTAGCAGATATGGAGGACCGAGTGCACCGCTACGTTACGGGACTAGATGACTATTTGGCGTAGTCTCTTCACCGTAGGGCATGGACATTGCCCTCATTCAGGCTCATGCACTTGGGTGCGAGGAGTGTAAAGGCCGACGGGTCGACAAATATCAACAGCAGAAGAAGGCCAGGACGGCAGGATATTTTGGTAGCTCTCGGGGTGGACGGTCTCAGCAGCAGACTAGATTTGCACCACAGCCAGAGCACTCCTACACCGCGTCTTGACGCCTGGGTATTGAGGCGGTCGTGACCGGACTTCTGGAGTAGCGAGTGCTAACCGATTGAGGTCCTCTCGGTGTCCGATGTGGTAGATTCCATTCGGGAGTTGTGATACTACCTCGGAGTTTGCTACACTTGCGGCGGCAGGTCACTATGCGAGTCCGTCCGACTGCAGGCGCGCAGATGGTAGGGGTAGCCTGGGTGCTTTGGGTTCGCCGTCCCTACGATTACTCGCCCGAGGGCGGGGTACTCGTGGACCAGCAGGTCGCGGCAGGTCGTGCACGGGTCGATTTCGGTCCTCGAGCCGCATTTATGCCTTGTCGGCCCGGGACCGCGAGGCGCCACGATGTCGCCAGTACTTTATCGGTTCATGTTGTGGCGTGTATGCCTTGATAGATCCGGTTCTACTATGTCCTATATATCTCCCCATTGCTAGTAGGATAGGGATAGAGCCGAGTGTAACGCCCGAACCGGGCCCGTTCAGTGCCTTACCCTGCACCCTAGTGATACAACATCGAGAGAAAACCAGGAAAATAAAACATGAATCATGAAACAAGAGATATAATAAATAAACAAAGCAACCAAAACATTGCGCCCTCGGTATATACATAAAACCCGAACAGTTTAATCCTTTTACAACCCCGCCCACAATGGGCTTCTGTGCACTTAAGATTTACAACGACTATGGCAGGACGGGGCGCACATACCACAGATGTACAAGCACCTACAACTCGGGGAACACATACCAAAAGATAAGCCTCGGGAGAAACAGCCTTCCCAAAGCGAGATATCAGTAAATGAAATCATACTAGTCTATATAAGCGAGAGACATGTATGATAACCAAACTACGCTCACAACATAAACAAGTCATCATCGATATAACTATGGGTCTCACGCCACAACATCAATCGAGTTCGCATTATGGCGCATGCCCCGATCTTTGCATCGGTGTAGACATGTCCATGATGCGACAATAAGACAATCAAATGGAAGCATACCCGCGCGCTACGAATGTGATCAGGTGATGCGCTCGCGCCGTGTCGGTATGTCGAAGAAACAATAAGACAACTTTCCAAATGGGCGATACCGCAGTGCGCTACGATATGTCCAAAAGGAAATCCTGGCGATAATCGAAATGGAAACATACCCGCGCTGCATGCATGTGTCGTATATCCAAAGCGATTAACAACAATACTATCAGCGAGGACGTGCCCGTGGAATTTCTCGTCCACCACAGTAAGTTCTCAACAACACAACGCTTGTACAATAAAGGCTATCATCACAAGCATAGGCAAGTTTCACAACAACAAGCATAGGCAAGTTTCACACAACTCAAAGTACTTTCATTTTATGCCAAAGTCCGGGTTTTTAACCCCAAAGTACTACATACGTTAAGTTCTTTTAAAAGAGATCCATTCCTGTTATAAAAGTCACCCGACGTAGTATTAGAATGACCAACCCACCTTCTTTTTCAAAATCAAGTAACAACATTCTTTTCCTAAGTTCCAGTTTGCCTAGTTTCAATTACTCAAGCTTCTCATTTTCAAATGGTTTCATAGTTCCCAAACTTAATCACTTGATTCCTTTTTAGAGCAATTGAGTAACATATGTCATATATGTGAGTAGTTTATTCTTGTTTATAACGATCTTATTACAGCAGCCATGATCTAGAAAATGTAATATCATTTTGTCTTATCTTAGCTTCTGCGGATGGAGGTTTCTACGGTTTTAATACAACACATCATTATTCAATACATTTTCCTTTATTAACGCCTGCGGTGTGCCTGTCGATACATTGCGATTCGAAATCGAAACATTATCCCTTTAAAAACCAAGTACTCATTACTCACGAATGAGGTTTCACACAAACATCCACATTAAAACAAATAAGTTAAGTCTCTTATCTTATAAGATCAAGTCTCTTAACTTCTAACATCAGTAAACCATTTTCACTTACATAAGGTCGTTATAACTAACTTCCCATAAAGCTATTATAACACCCTATGTTTTAAATCAACCAAATCACTTAGCAATATAGTTCACAACAATCATGCTAGAAAAGATAGGAAGAGGTTCACATACCTCGCGACGATTTATCGACAATAAGCAAAATGCTCCAAGTACTACAACTCATAGCCCCCCTTTCTCCAGTAGAATCACGCTACTCTTAGTACTTTCACCTATAAAGGTCACAAACGTCTATTAACCCCAAAACACAAGTTTTCTATCTTTCTAAAGAAAATTCGGCGCCACTCCCCCCAACAGAAATCTCTCTATCGAGGGTTTATACGTCTAACCGGACGTGTACAATTCTACACAAGTCTATGTAAATACAGTTCAGTTCTTTATTCTTCAGGCTTAAGTCAAAAGACATTGCCGAATACTAAGTAGTTCTATATATAGTATACTTCAACTATATATGCTAACAAACATGTAATTTCCAATTACAATAGAGGGACAAGATAATTACCTCGATAAGCCCAAAATTATCCAAGTTATAATGTCGATCCTGAGCAAGGTTTAGCTCATCAAAGCGCTCCAAACCACTCCAACAACCCTTAAGTTCTAACCAACTACTCAAGTCTTCAACCAACTATGAAGATTTCCTTAGGGTTTCGGTTTGAGACTAAAAGGACAAAAGGTAGTATTTCCGGACTCTACGTAAAGAGGTATCTTTGGAATACTACAAGGTACAAGGCTAAGGTATTTTGGGCATTATAACAATACTAGGGGAGTATTTCTATACCACAACAAGGGTTATTATACGAAAACAACTAGGCTAGGGGGGGGTACCCCACGGCCAAGACACCACAAAGGGGGAGGGAGGAGGCCCTCGGCCAAGACTCTCAAAAGAGGGATGAGTTGGACGAACTCACCACTAGAGGAGGGAGGGATTTTTAGGCTTGGAAGGTTTCATTTGTGGATGAAGAGTTCATCAACATAAGGGGGGTATTTATAGCAAAACCAAAGGCCAACCAAGGGCCAAGATCCTTCCAAGTGTAAAGCAAGTGTAAGGGCAAGATTAAGCCAAGTGCACCCTAAACCCTACTCCACAAAACACTCCACAAAACAATGCACCAAACAAGGGCACACTTCGCGGGCAACGCTGCCAACAACAACCTCGACCGCCTCCAGTCCAAACTGAGGTGACAAGTGTCACCCTCCCGTTAATCCAAAAGGTTTCGTCTCTAAAAATCCGCAAAAATACAAAACGACATAGCCGAATTTTCCTTCGCAAGTTCAGCAAGCGTTTAAAAACGACTTAACCAAGTGTTGTGCGCAAATGTTATTTCGCCAAGGGTGCCACATGGGGTGACACGTGTAAGCGTAATATTTCGTCTTCCAAAATATCCAAAATACCGAAACTCAAAAACAAAGCTGCTCTAATAAAAACAAAATTTCTCCCGTGGGCCCCACGTGACCATTTAAAATAAAATCTCAAAATTCTAATATAATCTATGAAGTCCAAATACCAAATCGGGAATCCAATTCCCATTAACGAACCTTTTTCTTCACAAATAACCTGAATTTTAGTCCGAAAACTCACATCTTTCTTTCTTTTCAAAATTTTGCTGTATTACTGCCGTGTCCTCACATACATACCCTGCAACTACGGGGTATAACACTGAGTCCATAGACCCTTTCGAGGTAGCTACGCCAGTGGGTGATTCGGTGGTAGCTCAGCGGGTATATAGGGCTTGCCCAGTGACTTTATGCAGTCGTCAGACCCTAGCCAACTTGATAGAGTTGGATATGACCGATTTCGATGTGATTATGGGTATGGATTGGCTAGCTTCTTGCTACGCCAATGTGGACTGCAGGGCGAGGTTGCGGTTCAGTTCCGGGAGCCGCGGTTATTGAGTGAGAGGGGAACACTGTGTCGCCGAGGGATAGGTTTATTTCCTACCTCAAGGCCAGGAAGATGGTGCAGAAGGTGTATATCTACCATCTCATTCGGGTGTTTGATACTGAGGCTGCGGTACCAGATTTTCGGGCCGATCGAGAGCAGAGTTCCCAGATGTGTTTCCAGATGACCTCCCGGGTATCCCTCCTGAGAGGGAGATAGAGTTTTGTATCGATGTGCTGCCAGACACTCGGCCTATTTCCATTCCGCCATACGTAATGGCACTGCCGAGTTGAGAGTTGAAGGACCGGTTGAGAGATCTGCCGAGAAGGGCTTCATCAGACTAGTGTTTCTCCCGGGAGCGCGGATTGTTCGTGAAGAATAAGGGCGGACGCCGCACGCGTGTTGATTACGGTGAACAAGGTGACTATTAAGAACGAATACCCCTTCCGTGATTGATGATTTGTTCGACCAGTTGCAGGGTGCGAGATGTTTCTCCAAGATTGATCTGCGATCGGGCTATCATCAGGTGTGAGTTAGAGAGGCGGATGTCCTAGATCGCATTCGACCCAGACGCACTATGAGTTCAGGGTTATGTCTTTCGGTTTGACCAATGCTCCGACGGTTTTTATGGATTTGATGAACCGAGTGTTCAAGCCATTTTTGGATACGTTTGTGATAGTATTCATTAATGACATCTTGGTTTATTCTCGCTCAGAGCAGGAGCATGCGGAGCATTTGAGGACTATGCTGAGAGTTCTCCAGGACCATCAGTTATACGCCAAGTTTTCCAAATGTGAGTTTTGGTTGACTTCGGTGGCTTTTCTTGGGCATATTGTTGGGGCTGATGGTATTCGGGTGTATACGGCCAAGATCGAGGCAGTGAGGACTTGGCGTAGACCTACTACTCCGACAGAGGTGCGCAGTTTTCTGGGCCTTGCAGGTTACTATCGGAGGTTCGTGGAGAAGTTTGCTTCTATTTCGGCACCCTTGACTAAGCTGACTTTAAGGCGGCTAAGTTTGAGATGATGCTTGTGGCGGGGTTTCATTACACCCTTATTTTCAGGACATGCTTTAAGAACGTACGTAAGAACTCGCAAGTGTTAAGATTTGAGACTTGTAAAAAAAAAATTATCGGAATTGTGAAATTGTCGGAAAACGTAGTATTATGACGAATGGGAGGGCGACACTTGTCACCCCCCTTATTGATGCCTTGGACGAAATAGGCATGGCCAAAATGGTCATTGACCATAGTCTTAAGATGACAAAGTCTTCCTATTAATGAGCTTGAGTTTCTTGACCAAAGTCAAAGGTCCCAAGTCTTGATATTTTATAAGACTTCATCTAAACCACCCATTTGGTTACATCTTAACCCTCCATGCCCCTTTATTACACTACTAGTAGCAAGAGTATGTCATTACACTTAGAAAAATTTCCACAAAATTGAAGAACTCAAGGAAGAGCTCTCGCTTCCCTCCACTTTCAAAAGGAAAATTTTATGCTTTCTTGTCCATTAAGCCCCACACTTTAAACCAAGGTTCATGAGGGTATTGTAAGTGTATCTCAATAGAAAACCCTAAAAGGAGAGTTTTCGTATTAGTCGCAAAGCGAAAACCTAGTGGCTTTCTAGGTTTTGGATTGGAGGTTTGAAGGAAAGTTGTTGGTGTGGTTCTAAGGGTCTCAAGGAGCGGATTGAGGTGTCTTGATGAGGCTCTAGGTTGCTAAGGAGCAACTTGATTTGAAGATTGGATTACAATTCGTTGAGGTATAATCTTGTTCTTTGAAAGTGTTACAAGATTATTTATATTGTTGTTGTTAGCTTTACATGTTGCTAGCATGAAGTTGTTAAGTTGAAGTTAATAAGTATTATGGATTACTTGTAGCTTAAGTTCGAAATGAAAAGTAAGTCATGTTAAGTTGGAATACAATTTGATCGTTACTAGAACCGTCGCATGTAATTGACTTGAAGATTCTAGTAGTTATATTTGGTTGCGACTAGATATCATGTTATGCTACCAAGTTGGATTGAAATGGAAATTGAATAAGAATTGGTATTGTTGAACTCAAGGTGGCCGAATTTGTACTTGTGGTTTGTAATAGTTTGTTAATTAATTGTATTGAACTACCTTCTCTATTGTGGTGAGCCACTTGGGGTTTGTATAGTTAATTATTTGTATTGACCGCTTCTATATTGTTGTGAGCTAATTGAGGCTGTTTGGCTATTGTATTTCGCCTTGAAAAAGTGGCAAAGTAAGTAAAAACAAAGGAGGTCTTTGTCCGATTTTCTATAGAATTTGGCGACTTAGCACTTAGAATATTCTACGTTGGAAGTAAGAGGTTAATGGACGTATTGTGACCATGATAGGTTGAAGAACTAAGTATAGCGTATCCTACTTGAAGAATGGAATAGCTCAAGGTTGAAGTACTTTGGAGCATTTTACTACTTGTCGACAAGCGTCGCGAGGTATGTGAACCTCTTCTTTCTTTGGCATGATCCTACGTATGAAATCTCCATGTGATAGTATTTCAAGATTTCTTCTACTCTTAGAAGTTAAGAAGTATTTGCATTGTTGAATCTAAGTTAAGAGTATGTTTAAATTGTCCTAAGTCCTTACTAGGTCTTATGGGAGACGTTGGTAAGAATGGTTAGGAAGTTATGAGATTTGATTTAAAGGCTATGTGTCTTGATTTGGTTAAAGTAAGTAAGTGGATTTTATGTTCGAAAATGACTTGAATTTATATGTGAAAAGGGGATTGATTTTAAAAGTGGAAGTTATATGATTTTAAGAGAATAAGTTACTTGGTTTTGGAAGTGTATGGAACTTTATATTTTTTTTTTATAAGTATAAGTAAATGGACTTTAAAGAATGTATGTTATGAAGTTTTAAGACTATGAACTTTGGTTGTCTTTGAAGGATTTTGAAACTTTATTTTTCAAGTTATGGGACTTGATTTCTAAAGTATTGATGACATGATTTTATAAGTATAAGCGACATGATTTTAAAGAGTGTATGCTACGAGGTGTTAAGACCATAAGCCTTGATTATAAGTGGAAAGGACTAAATTTTAAAAAGTATGGCTTCTTAATTTATTTCGAAAGTTAAGAAGATGGTTTCCAAAAGAGTATGTGACTTGAGCTTTAAAAAGAAAGGAGGTTTTATGATTCTTTTAAGTATGTATGTACGTAGTATTTTTGGATCTAGTTTTCCTAATGTTGTAAGAATAAAAGTGTCTTAAGTTCTCAAAAATGAAAGGTTGTTATAATAGCTTTATGGGAAGTTGTTATGGCGACTTAGAAGAAGTGAAAAGATGGTTTAAAATGTTATGTTAAGGAAAATACACCGAGCCTACGAATAGGCGGATTACGTTATGAAATACAGAGCCTACGAATAGGCGGATTACGTTATGAGATACACCGAGCCTACAAATAGGCGGACACGTTATGAGATACACCGAGCCTACAAATAGGCGGATTACGTTATGAGATACACCGAGCCTACACATAGGCGGATTACGCCATATTACCCCGAGCCTACACATAGGCCGGGTTACGTCACAGTACACCGAGCTCCACAGGCGGGCCGGATTATGCTACATGATTCCACAGTACACCGAGCTCCACAGGCGAGCCGGATTATGCTACATGATTCCACAGTACACTGAGCTCCACAGGCGGGCCGGATTATGCTACATGATTCCACGATGCCGAGCCCCACAAAGCGGCGGATTAAGTCACATGATTCATCAAGACACCGTCCCGCAAATGGGCGGATTATGTTATGTAAGATAAGTAAGTTATGTGGAAAAACTTGATTAACCTCTTTAGTATGTATGTAAGAATATGATGTTAAATCTTATGGAAAGAAGGAATGGAACGGTTAATATACGAGTGATTTCAGGAGTTAAAAATGGCATTCTTTTGTACAGTTATGATTTGATTCTTGCACGTTATTTCTGTTCCATATTCGCACTGTTGTATCAATTTCGGGGCTGCGTTAAATGTCCGCAGGTTTAGGTACACAGTGTGGATCCGCGAGCTTAGGATCCTGGTTCAGCATTTTTAGATGGCTCCGATGTTCCGGAGTTGTCATGGCTATGTATATTCAGGGGTATGGCGGGGCCCTGTCCCGCTACAGTTGTAATTCTTAGAGGTCTGTAGTCACATATTGTGGGTCTGTTTGTAAAGAAAGGAGGCAACTGCTTCGTTTATGTATGTACGTCCATGAAGGTAGCCCTATCGGCTGACCTGTTGTTTTACTTCCGTTGCTTTATTTATAAGTTTCATGTATGTTCCGCTGATTATCTCTGATGTTTACCTGTAAGTGCCTGTGTAGGGCACCGCGATCCCGGTCGGTCGTGACAAAAGTGGTATCGAGCGATTAGTCCTCGGAAAGTGTCTGCACCGTGTCTAGTTGAGTCTTGATTATCGGTGTGTTGTGCACCACATCTATAATCGGAGGCTGCAGGACATTTAGGATTGGTTTCCATTCTTCTCACTCGAGATCGTGCGATAGAGTCAGATTGTTAGGTCGTCCTCCCTAACGAGTTATGTTAATTGCAGGTACGAGAAAGCGTGATGACCAGAATGACTATGTGGATTGCGTATCCGTTGGTAATGATTATAGTATAGTTGGTATTGTGACATACATCTATACGGAGTTATGTATGAGGGTCAGACGCGTGTTGCCTAGAATAATTTTAGATTACCAGGAATTGGTAAAGACTAACTAGATACCAGGAAGGTATGGTATAGTTAATGAATTTTCGCCAAGGTTTTGTGTTTTATTTTGAGGTAATTGGGAAAGGATGAGCTGTCTGATAGGGTAGTGAACCCTTAGAAGCCATATTAAGGAACCTAACTAATGTCATGTTAATAGATTAAGGCGTGTAGTAAGTTTAAGAGAATTATACGGATGAGGTCCGGATAGAGTAAGCAATGGTTATTGTGATCGAGACAACATGGTTTTGGTATTATGAGAAGTTTTTGTACCCAGTTCTTTGGGGACCGTAAGGTGGGCGTGAGCATGGAAATTGCGAGCCTAAGAATATTGATTACCGCCGACCTTAGGTATATAAGGTTTTCTCTGCAATAAGATTTTAAGTCGGACCAAGGATAAGAGTTAAGCGACGAGTCGGGTTGAGGACTTGTTACGTCTCCCATGGCCTGGAATGGAGGATCAGTTGGTAGTAGTTCCGCCACGTGACAGTCACGGCGGCGCAAGCGCCCAAGTTTAGTTAATTGTTTTACTGTTCGTGGACGCGTTCCACCGAACTAGGTCATGGCCGGAAATGGCCTTATGTTGTTTTATAGAGTGACTCGAAGGTTTGAGGCGAAGTCGGTATGGAAGTTATGTATGTATGTTAGAAGGAGTTGGAAGTGCAAATATAATCTCTTTTGGGCTTATGATGATGGATATGCGTGTGCAAGGTATTAGGCCATGTGTGGCATTGTTGGTATGTCGGGGTGGTGAAAGGAAACTATGTCGCTAATTATAAGTTTGACTCAAAGAACATTCGAGGGCGAATGTTTCTAAGGGGAAGAATGTTACACCCTTATTTTCGTGACATGCTTTAAGAACGTGCGTAAGAACTTCAAGTGTTAAGATTTGAGACTTGTAAAAAAATTATCTAATTGTGAAATTGTCGGAAAACGTAGTATTGTGTGAATGGGAGGCGACACTTGTCACCCCCCTTATTGATGCCTTGGACGAAATAGGCATGGCCAAAATGGTCATTGACCATAGTCTTAAGATGACAAAGTCTTCCTATTAATGAGCTTGAGTTTCTTGACCAAAGTCAAAGGTCCCAAGTCTTGATATTTTATAAGACTTCATCTAAACCACCCATTTGGTTACATCTTAACCCTCCATGCCCTTTATTACACTACTAGTAGCAAGAGTATGTCATTACACTTAGAAAAATTTCCACAAAATTGAAGAACTCAAGGAAGAGCTCTCGCTTCCTCCACTTTCAAAAGGAAAATTTTTGCGTTCTTGTCCATTAAGCCACACTTTAAACCAAGGTTCATGAGGGTATTGTAAGTGTATCTCAATAGAAAACCCGGAAAAGAGAGTTTTCGTATTAGTCGCAGCGAAAACCTAGTGGCTTTCTAGGTTTTGGATTGGAGGTTTGAAGGAAAGTTGTTGGTGTGGTTCTAAGGGTCTCAAGGAGCGGATTGAGGTGTCTTGATGAGGCTCTAGGTTGCTAAGGAGCAACTTCGGTTTTGAAGATTGGATTACAATTCGTTGAGGTATAATCTTGTTCTTTGAAAGTGTTACAAGATTATTTATATTGTTGTTGTTAGCTTTACATGTTGCTAGCATGAAGTTGTTAAGTTGAAGTTAATAAGTATTATGGATTACTTGTAGCTTAAGTTCGAAATGAAAAGTAAGTCATGTTAAGTTGGAATACAATTTGATCGTTACTAGAACCGTCGCATGTAATTGACTTGAAGATTCTAGTAGTTATATTTGGTTGCGACTAGATATCATGTTATGCTACCAAGTTGGATTGAAATGGAAATTGAATAAGAATTGGTATTGTTGAACTCAAGGTGGCCGAATTTGTACTTGTGGTTGGTAATAGTTTGTTAATTAATTGTATTGAACTACCTTCTCTATTGTGGTGAGCCAATTGGGGCTGTATAGTTAATTATTTGTATTGGACAGCCTTCTATATTGTTGTGAGCTAATTGAGGCTGTTTGGCTATTGTATTTCGGCCTTGAAAAAGGTGGCAAAGTAAGTAAAAACAAAGGAGGTGCTGTCCGATTTTCTATAGAATTTGGCGACTTAGCACTTAGAATATTCTACGTTGGAAGTAAGAGGTTAATGGACGTATTGTGACCATGATAGGTTGAAGAACTAAGTATAGCGTATCCTACTTGAAGAATGGAATAGCTCAAGGTTGAAGTACTTTGGAGCATTTTACTACTTGTCGACAAGCGTCGCGAGGTATGTGAACCTCTTCTTTCTTTGGCATGATCCTACGTATGAAATCTCCATGTGATAGTATTTCAAGATTTCTTCTACTCTTAGAAGTTAAGAAGTATTTGCATTGTTGAATCTAAGTTAAGAGTATGTTTAAATTGTCCTAAGTCCTTACTAGGTATTATGGGAGACGTTGGTAAGAATGGTTAGGAAGTTATGAGATTTGATTTAAAGGCTATGTGTCTTGATTTGGTTAAAGTAAGTAAGTGGATTTTATGTTCGAAAATGACTTGAATTTATATGTGAAAAGGGGATTGATTTTAAAAGTGGAAGTTATATGATTTTAAGAGAATAAGTTACTTGGTTTTGGAAGTGTATGGAACTTTATATTTTTTTATAAGTATAAGTAAATGGACTTTAAAGAATGTATGTTATGAAGTTTTAAGACTATGAACTTTGGTTGTCTTTGAAGGATTTTGAAACTTTATTTTTCAAGTTATGAGACTTGATTTCTAAAGTATTGATGACATGATTTTATAAGTATAAGCGACATGATTTTAAAGAGTGTATGCTACGAGGTGTTAAGACCATAAGCCTTGATTATAAGTGGAAAGGACCAAATTTTAAAAGTATGGCTTAATTTATTTCGAAGTTAAGAAGATGGTTTCCAAAAGAGTATGTGACTTGAGCTTTAAAAAGAAAGGAGGTTTTATGATTCTTTTAAGTATGTATGTACGTAGTATTTTTGGATCTAGTTTTCCTAATGTTGTAAGAATAAAAGTGTCTTAAGTTCTCAAAAATGAAAGGTTGTTATAATAGCTTTATGGGAAGTTGTTATGACGACTTAAGAAGAAGTGAAAAGATGGTTTAAAAATGTTATGTAAGGAAAATACACCGAGCCTACGAATAGGCCGGATTACGTTATGAAATACACCGAGCCTACAAATAGGCCGGATTACGTTATGAGATACACCGAGCCTACAAATAGGCCGGATTACGTTATGAGATACACCGAGCCTACAAATAGGCCGGATTACGTTATGAGATACACCGAGCCTACACATAGGCCGGATTACGCCATATTACCCCGAGCCTACACATAGGCCGGGTTACGTCACAGTACACCGAGCTCCACAGGCGGGTCGGATTATGCTACATGATTCCACAGTACACCGAGCTCCACAGGCGAGCCGGATTATGCTACATGATTCCACAGTACACCGAGCTCCACAGGCGGGCCGGATTATGCTACATGATTCCACAGTACACCGAGCCCCACAGGCGGGCCGGATTATGTCACATGATTCATCAGTACACCGTGTCCCGCAAATGGGCCGGATTATGTTATGTAAGATAAGTAAGTTATGTGGAAAAACTTGATTAACCTCTTAAGTATGTATGTAAGAATATGATGTTAAATCTTATGGAAAGAAGGAATGGAACGGTTAATATACGAGTGATTTCAGGAGTTAAAAATGGCATTCTTTTGTACAGTTATGATTTGATTCTTGCACGTTATTTCTGTTCCATATTCGCACTGTTGTTATCGACCCTTTCGGGGCCGTTAAATGTCCGCAGGTTTAGGTACACAGTGTGGATCCGCGAGCTTAGGATCCTGGTTCAACATTTTTAGATGGCTCCGATGTTCCGGAGTTGTCATGGCTATGTATATTCAGGGGTATGGCGGGGCCCTGTCCCGCTACAGTTGTAATTCTTAGAGTTCTGTAGTCACATATTGTGGGTCTGTTTGTAAAGAAAGGAGGCAACTACTTCGTTTATGTATGTACGTCCATGAAGGTAGCCCTATCGGCTGACCTGTTGTTTTACTTCCGTTGCTTTATTTATAAGTTTCATGTATGTTCCGCTGATTATCTCTGATGTTTACCTAGTGGTGCCCGTGTAGGGCACCGCGATCCCGGCTCGGGTCGTGACGATTTCGATCTTGGCGAGAGGCTGACGACCGCCCCAGTTTTTACTCTTTCTGAAGGTCTTGACGGCTATGTGGTGTATTGTGATGCGTCAGGCATCGGGCTTGGATGTGTATTGATGCAGCAGGGCAAGGTTATAGCGTACGCATCCCGACAGCTTAAGACGCATGAGAGGAACTACCCCACCCATGATTTGGAGTTGGCAGCGGTGATTCACGCCTTGAAGATCTGGAGGCACTATTTGTATGGAGTTCATGTGGATATTTACACAGACCACAAGAGCCTCCAGTATATCTTCAGCCAGAGTAAGCTGAACTTACGACAGAGACGGTGGTTAGAGTTACTCTCATGATGTCGATATCCTGTACCACCCAGGAAAGGCCAATGTTGTGCCAGATGCCCTTAGTTGTAGGTCGATGGGGAGTCTATCAGATGTGCAGCCAGAGATGAGGGGCATGGTCCGCGAGTTGCATCAGCTAGCGAGCCTTGGAGTCTGATTGGTTGATTCTGATAGCAGTGGGGTTTGAGTTCGAGAGGTTGTCGAGTCTTCCATCGTCGAGGAGGTGAAGAGGCAACAGTTTGAGGATCCAGTTTTGACACGGTACCGTGATACGACTCTTCGTGAGGGGAAGGGTCCTTTTGAGGTAGCACCTGATGGGGTGCTAAGGTTTGAGGGCAGGTTGTGTGTTCCAGATATTGCAGGACTTCGGCAGCAGGTTCTAGGGGAAGCACACAGCGCGTGTTACTCTATCCACCCGGGGTCGACAAAGATGTACCACGAACTCAGATCTGTGTATTGGTGGGATGGCTTGAAGAGACACGTTGCAGAGTTTGTGGCTCAGTGCCCGTGTTGTCAGCAGGTGAAGGTAGAGCACCAGAGGCCTGGTGGATTATTACAGACGATAGAGATCCCGACCTGGAAGTGGGAGGTGATCAACATGGACTTTATCGCAGGATTACCTCGCACTCAGAGGAAGCATGATTCTATCTGAGTTATTGTTATACCCCGTATTTCCAGAGTATGTACGTAAGGACGTACGTAGAGAATTTGAGCCTTAAGTTAGGCAAAGGACCGAATTTTGGGCACAAGTGCCGATTGGAGTCGTTTTTTGACGAAAAGTTTCATTACGCTACGTTGGGAAAATTCCGCTATGTCATTTAGTATTTTTGCGGATTTTTCCGAGTGACTAAACATTTTTGGACCAACGGAGGTGACACTTGTCACCCTCATTGACTGATTTAGGGGCGGTCAAGGGTGGTTGGCCGATCGATTGGTCCCTTAGTTTTGGCCTTGTTTTGTGCCATGTTTTGTGGAGTGTTTTGTGGAGTAGGGGTTAGGGTGCACTTGGCTTGATCTTGTCCTTACACTTGCTATACACTTGGAAGGATCTTGGCCCTTGGTTGGCCTTTGGTTTTGCTATAAATACCCCCCTAAGTTTGAAGACTTCATCCATTCCAAAAAACTTCCAACTCTTGAAACCCTCTCCTCCCCCTTTGTGAGCTCTAGTTAGAGAACCTTCCTCCCCTTCCCTTGTGGCCTTGGCCGAAAGGAACACCCCCACCTGGGTGTTCTCGTGATACCCTTTTTTTGTGGTATTAAAATACTCTCCAAGTATTGTTATAATGCCCAAAATACCTTAGCCTTGTACCTTGTAGTATTCCAAAGATACCTCTATACGTAGAGCCTGGAAATACTACCTTTTGTCCCTTTAGTCTCAAACCGAAACCCTAAGGAAATCTTAATTGATTGGTTGAAGTATTTAAGTAGAAGTTGGTTAGAACTTCTAAGGGTTGTTTGGAGCGGGGTGGAGCACCCGGAGTTGGAGCTAAACGTTGCTAAGGATCGACATTTAACTTGGATAATTATGGGCTTATCGAGGTAATTATCTTGTCCCTCTATTTGTAATTGGAAATTACATGTTGTTGAATATATAGTTGAAGTATACTATATAAAGAATCGAATCAGTATTTACATAGGATCTGTACGAGAGACTTGTGTAGTATTCTTGAGTAGAATTGTACACGCCCAGGTTAGACGTGTAAACCCCCCCCCTGGTTGGCTTGGTAGCCGGCCTCGATAGAGGAGGAGATTTACGCTGTTGCGGGGGGGGGGGTGCTGCCGAATTTTCTGTAGAGAAATGGAACCGTATGTTTAAAAGTTAATAGACGTTTGTGACCTTTTTAGGTGAAAGTACTAAGAGTAGCGTATTCTACTTGAGGAGTGGAAAGGGCTAGCAAGGTTGTAGTACTTGGAGCATTTTGCTTATTGTCGATACTCGTCGCGAGGTATGTGAACCTCTTCCTATCTGTTCTAGCATGATATGTGTAACTATGTAGTGCGGTGGGCGTCAGTGCTAAGTGTATTTGTTTGGTTTAAACATAAAGTGTTATAACGGCTTTATGGGAAGTTGGTTATAACAGCTTTATGTAGGTAAGAAAATGGTTTACTGATGTTAGAAGTTAAGAGACTTGATCTTATAAGATAAGAGACTTAACTTATTTGTTTTAATGTGGATGTTTGTGTGAAACCTCATTCGTGAGTAATGAGTACTTGGTTTTTAAAGGGATAATGTTTACCGATTTGGAAATCGAATGTGTATCGGCAGCACCACCGCAGCGTTAATAAAGGAAAATGTATTGAATAATGATGTGTTGTATTAAAACCGAGAAACCTCCATCTGCATAGAAGCTAAGATGAGACAAAATGATATTACATTTTCTAGATCATGGTCAGTAATAAGATCGTTATAAACAAGAATAAACTACTCACATATATGACATATGTTACTCAATTGTTTTAAAAGAGATTAAGACTATGAGTTATGAAACCTTTCTAAAATAAGTGACTTGAGCATTTGAAATTAGGCAAACTTGAGCGTTTGGAAAATAATGTTGTTACTTGATTTTACAAAAAGGGAAGTGTCTTGTTTACTTAAAAAGATAGTCACGATTTTTATACTACGGGTATTGTGTGACTTATGTGAAAGTACTTTGAGTTGTGTGAAACTTGCCTATGCTTGTGATGATAGCCTTTGTTGTACAAGTGTTGTATTTACGTATACCGCGTCTCGATAGAGGCCGGTTGATTATTGAGAACATACTTGGACGTCTTTGGCGATGACGAGAATTCCACGGGTATGTTTCCATTTTGATTCTTGTCTTGTTGTCGATGTTACATGGACATGTCTACACCGATGCAGACCGGGGCATGTGACCACGGCGGGGTTGATTACCCGATATATTGTTATTGTGGTTACATGGACATGTCTACACCGTCTGCAGACTCGGGGCATGTGGCCATGCGGCAGGGTTGATCACCCAGTATATTATTGTTGATGTCACATGGACGTGTCTACACCGATGCAGAATTCCGGGGGCATGTGGCCATGGGGCATGTTATACCCCGTATTTCCAGAGTATGTACGTAAGGACGTACGTAGAAAATTTGAACTTAAGAGTAAGGCTTGGACGATTTTCACTTTGTTCACAACACCCGATTAGAGTCGTTTTTCGACGAAACGTTTTCACAGCTTTCGTAGGTAAAAATCCGGCTATGTCTTGTTAATTTTGCGGATTTTTCCGAGAGGCGGAACATTTTGGACCAACAAGAGGCGCCACTTGGCACCCTCTCATTGGTGAGTGGGGCGGTAAAGGTGGCCGAAAGTTGGCCTTGTTTGGTCAAGGGTTGGTAGGATATTTTTGTGTTAGATGGATAAGGTGCACTTGGCAAGATCTTGGCCCTACACTTGCTATGCACTTGGCAAGATCTTGGCCATTGGTTGGCCTTGGCTTATGCTATAAATACCCCTCTCCCTTTGATGAATTCTTCATCCTTTCCACAAATCTTCTAAGTGTTAAAATCCCTCCCTCTCCCCTCTTGTTGACTCTCGTCCAAGAGCCCTCTCCCTTTGAAAGGCCCTTGGCCGAGAGCCCTCTCCTCACAGTAGTGTGGTGTGGGTACCCCTAGCCTAGTTGCTTTCGTGATAATACCCTCTTTGTGGTGTAGAAATACTCAAAAGTATTGTTATAATGCCCAAATTACCTTAGCGTATACCTTGTAGTATTCTAAGGTTATACCTATATGAAAAGCCCGTAAATACTATTATACTTCCGTGATCCAAAACCAAACCCTAGGAAAATCTCCATAGTCCGTTGGAGTATTGTGTAAGTTGGTTAGAACTTCTAAGGGTGGTTTAGAGCGGTTGGGCGCTGAGTGGAGCTAAACGATTGCCCGGGATCGACTTTTTACTTGGATAATTATGGGCTTATCGAGGTAAATATCTTGTCCTCTATTGTAATTGGAAATTACATGATTGTTAGACTATAGTTGAAGTATACTATATGTAGAATCGAGCGTTGTTGTCGCAATGTCTTTTGACTTAAGCCTGAGTAATAAGAAACCTTTTCGAAAGAAGAGTACTGAACTGTTTTTACATAGGACTGTATTAGACTTGTGTAGCTTTTCTGTGAGGTAGAATTGTGCACGTCCGGTTAGATGTATGAACCCCCGCTTGGCTTGATAGCCGCCCCAGATAGAGGAGGAGATTTACGCCATGTGGGGAGGTCTTTGCGAATTTTCGTGGAATGTTCTACGAAGGGATCTAAATGTTAATAGCGCCTTGTGGCCTTATAGGTTGAAGTACTACGTATGGCGCGATCTTGGCTAAGGAGTAGCCGACGGTTTGAAGTACTTGAGCGTTTTGCTATTAGTCGATACTGCCGCAAGGTATGTGAACCTCTTCCTATCTCTTCTAGCATGATATGTGTGAACTATGTAGTGCGGTAGACGTACGTGCTAAATGTATTTGATTGGTGTAAAACATAAAGTGTTATAACGGCTTTATGGGAAGTTGGTTATAATAACGACTTTATGTTGGTAAGAAAATACATGTGGTTTTTTTAAGGTAATCGGTTTGAACTATAAGCGGCTTGTTATGTGTTAATAAAGAACTTGAAGTATTTCAAAAGATTTTTGAATCATTTTGAAAGAAGAAGTAATACTTGGTTTTGAAAACTTAAGAGTTATACTAGCTTTATGGGAAGTTAGGTATAACGGCTTAAGAATGTTTTCTTGATTTCGAAATCGAATGTGTATCGACAAACCATCAGCGTTAATAAAAGGAAATGTTTTGACTAATTAAGTATTAATAAAACCAGAGAAACCTCCATCTGCATAGAAGCTAAGATGAGACAAAATGATATTTCCTAGATCATGATCTTTGTAATAAGATTTTTATAAACAAGAATATCCTACTCACATATAAGGCTTATGTTTCTCAGATGGTTTAAAAGAGAATGATAGTCTTAAGTGATTAATACTATGAACTACGAAACCTTTCTAAAATGAGAAACTTGAACATTGGAAATTAGGCAAACTTGAACATTGGAAATTAGGCAAACTTGATCATTGGAAAAGAATGTTGCTACTTGATTTTACAAAGAGAAGTAATTGATTTACTTTAAGAGGATAGTCACTCTATTTTTATACTACGGGTATTGTGTGACATTGTGAAAGTAACGTATCTTTTAAAGAGTTAATGTATGAAGTACTTTGGGGATAAAACCCCGAACTTGTTGGCATATAGTAAAAAGTACCTTGTGTGTATAACTTGATTGTGTTGGTTTGTGATAGCCTGGTAATACTTTCTTGTTGATTGATAAGTAAACATGCTAGGATGCTACGTGTGTTAGTATCTTGTGATGTTGTGTAAAGGGGTTTCTTTGTTGTGCTTATGTTGCTTAACGATAAGTCGTTGTGTTAGTATTTTACATCACTCATCTCGAGATGATTCCGGGTTGCCGCCTCCGACGCGGGTAGACTCAGCGGTCGATGGACCTATGATTCGAGAATACCTCACGCAGTCCCGGGCCTATCGCGAGCTACGAGAGTTCCGTGTTAGTGTCGTCCTTTATGGGCATGCGGTCCATGTGGCCATGCGGATCGAAGTCGGGGCGATGCCGGGAGTAGCTATCCTCGATGCGGGAATACCTCATGCGGGCCGATGAGATTGGCCTATGCGAGTCGGAAAGTTCCGTGGCTAGACGCGCGCATTAGATCTGCGGGCAAGTGGCGGCTTTGATCATGTGACGGTGCAGACAGATCTTATGATCTGATTCATGACCTTGTTGGTACCGTGGGTGTTAGTAGTCGGCTATGCCTTCGTACTTACCTCATGCGGTGTTATTATGGCACGTGGGACACGGTGTTCATGTGTGTTCCTTGGTGCTTTTATATCATAAAGCTGCGGTGAGGAAGGTATTCCACGGGCATGATTGATGTTGTGGGCGTGAGACCCATTGTTATATTTGAGTGATGACTTGAGGGCGTGAGTCCCTGACTTGATATGTCTGCTTGTTATTGTGAACTGTAGTTTTGTTATCATACATGTCTCCTGCTTTATATAGACTACTATGATTTCATTTACGATTTTCGCCACATACTCGACTGTTGTGATCGACCTCCTTCGGGGGCTGCGTTCATGCCGCAGTAAAGGTACACCGCCGTTGATCCTCGCTCTAGTGGTCACGTCGGCTTTTGGGAAGCTCCGTTTCTCCGGAGGCTTATCTTGGTATAGTCCCCTGTTATTGTGGGTGCTTACATTCATGGGTATGACGGGGCCCTGTCCCGTCGTTGTTGTCATATCATTCGTAGAGTGCAGTAGTAATGCTTGTGGCGGGGTTTGTAAAAGGATTAAACTGCTCAGTTGAAAGAGTTGTTTCTATATATATGCCGAAAGGCAAGTTTTCACTGTTATTGTTTATACTTAGTTATTTTATGTTATTGATTTATGTTCGCTGATTTTCTCTCGATGTATGACTACCGTGCCCGGTAAGGCACGATCCACGAGCCCGTTCTGGTCGTGACAAAAGTGGTATCAGAGCAGTTAATCCTCGGAAAGTGTCTACAGACCGTATCCAGTAGAGTCTTGATTATCGGTGTGTTGTGCACCACACCAATAATCAGGAGGCTATAGGGTATTTAGGATTGGTTTCTATTCTTCTCACTCTGAGATCGTGCCTTAGAGCGGTGTTGTAAGTTGGACCCTCTGACGAAATTATTTCCCTTATCGTTATGCCTCCGCGTAGGGCAACCCGCCCGGGAGGCAAGGCACCGGCGGAGCTGCGAGTAGAGTTCAGAGGTGGCGAGGGCACAGCCCAATCATTACCTAGGATAGTGCTTCATTCGGGAGTTCTGCGACGTCACTAGCCCCAGCAGAGTTTTAGCACGGCGGCGGCAGTTCCTACTGCGGCCACGATGTTTGGACCTTCAGTTCCGCGACCGGGAACAGTGAGTATAGAGTATACCGATGTACCGCGAGTCTTGATGACTATCTAAGAGAGGGTTGTGCAAGAGTAATTCTTCAGTTAGGCTTGAGCATGGCACGTATGCGGGCTTATGCGCAGGTCGAGACGTGTAGAGATCGACGTTAACGGGCGACGCAGAAGAGGCCGAGCAGAAGGTCCTTTGGTAACTTTCGAGGCGAGTCGCCTCACCAAAGTGATTAGATTTGCACATCCACCAGCAGCAGAGGTTCACGGGTTCGGGGCGTTCGGTACGCAGAGTTGGTCGAGCTCCGAGCTTCCGTTCACGCTACACGTAGGTTCCACCACCGATTCGATTTTCCTCGGTGTTCATACGATGCACGTCATCCCGGGAATGTCGTCTTTAGTTGGTACTTGTTGTACTGCGCCGTCGTGGCCATGTGGTCGAGAGTGTCCTTGTAGGAGGACTTAGCCTTCGTGATCGGTGGGTAGTTCGTCATCTTCCTTAGCTATGCCTACGAGGCGAGTTTGATTAGAACGACTAAGAGTGAAGCGGAGATATAGATATATCCTTAACCCTCTAGAGATCTGTATATGTGATAAGGTGAGTATACCTTAAGTACTATGTTCTGATAGCAGTGTGTTAGTTGTGATTAGAAATCATGGTGGGTTAATCGAGTAAGATTTTGGGGGATAGAGAAGGTGTGAGCCTTAGATTTTTATCCATATAGACCTTAGAGGTAAGGCCATCTCGAGTAAAAGATGTATTGTTTATGTTTGACCCTTATAGGAGTGCATAGTGCACGTGAGTTATGTTTGTGGGATTAGTCCCTGGGTAGTGTGGAATGAAAGAGGGTAGTTGAACTAAGAAGACCGCTAGGTTTTCGTAACGTGATTAGTGAGATTGTTCCGGTTCGGGGAGCTAGTATTGTGCGCGTTGCCGGGTCGGGTTGAGGCCGCGTTGCGGGTCAACCCGCGACCTGTTTGTTGGTGGGGTCAGTTTGTGGTGGTCCCGCCGGGTGGTGGGATCACGAGGTGTTGGCCCAAGTTTAGTTAACCAGCAGACGAGTTCGTGGATACGTTCGGCCGGTGGTGGTCGATGGGGCAGCCCATCGTGTTCTTCGTTCGACCGCTTCTCGGCGAGAGGTTATGCGAGATGTTGCATCGTAAAGGTTGTAGGCTGCACGAGGTGCCTACCTGCCTTAAGACGACGATGGAGCCAGTTCTGGTGCTTCTTTTTCGGAGGTTTTGCGAGCAAGGTTAGGAACTTCGGGTGAGTCTCGAGAATCGCGTTCGCCTCGGGCGATGGTTGGATTTGGGGTAGTTGTGGAGATTGTTGTCTCTGTGGAGAGTGTTTAAGCTACCATTTCAGAGTTCGGATGTCACCTTTTGAAGACTTGTATGGGCGGAAGTGTAAGTTGTCGGTCTATTGGTTCGATGTTGGCAAGGTTCAGACAGCTGGTTCAGGCTTGTTCCAGCAGACTGTGGATAGTGAAGCTTGTCTAGAAGAGGTTACGCAGCTCGGAGAAATCGTGCGGATAATCGGCGACGCTTAGAGTTCGAGTTGACGGTCGGTCTTCTTAAAGGTACCACCCGGTTTGGGTGTGACGAGTTTTGGAAAGCAGAGGAACTTAGCCGAGTTACTTTGGGCCTTTTAAGTTCATGTGAAGAATAGGCGGGTTGCCTATATGTTAGCTTTTGCCGTCCGACTTAGGAGGCAAGACGTCCGGATCTTTTGTATTGTTATGTTGGAAAGTATCGGAGATCCATCCAGTGTTCCCGATTAATGATGACCACGTTAGAGATAGTAACCCGAGTTTTGGAAAGCGACGATGTCAGAAATGTGGTAAGAGTTTGAGTGTCACGACCTCGGGGATCGCGTGCGGCCGGTACCATTTGTTGGGTCGCGGAGTGACATTAGAACCTCGCGGCAAGCGACAAAAGTGGTATCATTTCTTTTGTAAAGAGAAGGTCACGAAGGAAGTATATTTTAGACCCGGTGAGAGGTGTTATGGTGATGTTAGAGTGTTTCCTCGTGGACTTGGATGTAAGCTTTTTGCGCAAGTTGTTTCTGTGGCCATGTGTGGCAAGGATTGTTCTCGTAAGCATAGTAGTGAAGACTATCCTGGCGCGCGTTTGTTTTGAGACTTAGAAAGAACATTCGGGACGAATGTTTCTAAGGAGGGGAGAATGTTATACCCCGTATTTCCAGAGTATGTACGTAAGGACGTACGTAGAAAATTTGAACTTAAGAGTAAGGCTTGGACGATTTTCACTTTGTTCACAACACGATTAGAGTCGTTTTTTTGAAAGCGTTTTCCACGACTTTCGTAGGGAAAATTCCGGCTATGTCTTTTTTAATTTTTGCGGATTTTTCCGAGAGACGGAACATTTTGGACCAACAAGAGGGCGCCACTTGGCACCCTCTCATTGGTGGAGTGGGGGCGGTAAAGGTGGCCGAAAGTTGGCCTTGTTTGGTCAAGGGTTGGTAGGATATTTTTTGTGTTAGATGGATAAGGTGCACTTGGCAAGATCTTGGCCCTACACTTGCTATGCACTTGGCAAGATCTTGGCCATTGGTTGGCCTTGGCTTATGCTATAAATACCCCTCTCCCTTTGATGAATTCTTCATCATTTCCACAAATCTTCTAAGTGTTAAAATCCCTCCCTCTCCCCTCTTGTTGACTCTCGTCCAAGAGCCCTCTCCCCTTTGAAAGGCCCCTTGGCGAGAGCCCTCTCCCTCCTAGTAGTGTGGTGTGGGGTACCCACTGCCTAGTTGCTTTCGTATAATACCCCCTTTGTGGTGTAGAAATACTCTCAAAGTATTGTTATAATGCCCAAATTACCTTAGCCAGTATACCTTGTAGTATTCTAAGGTTATACCTATATGAAAAGCCCGGAAATACTATTATACTTCCCTGATCCTGGCAGAAACCACAGGAAAATCTCCATAGTCAGTTGGAGTATTGTGTAGAATTTGGTTAGAACTTCTAAGGGTGGTTTAGAGCGGGTTGGGCGCTCGGAGTTGGAGCTAAACGATTGCCGGGATCGACTTTTTACTTGGATAATTATGGGCTTATCGAGGTAAATATCTTGTCCTCTATTGTAATTGGAAATTACATGATTGTTAGACTATAGTTGAAGTATACTATATGTAGAATGAGCGTTGTTGTCGTGATGTCTTTTGACTTAAGCTGAATAATAAGAAACCTTTTCGAAAGAAGAATCTTGACTGTTTTTACATAGGGTGTATTACATGACTTGTGTAGCTTTTACGTGAGGTAGAATTATGCGTCAGGTTAGATGTATGAACCCCTCACTGTTTGGCTTGATGGCGGCCCAGATAGAGGAGGAGATTTCTGTTGTTGCGGGAGGAATCTTCTTAGAATTTTACGTAGAATGTTCTCTGAAGGGATCTAAATGTTAATAAGCGCCTTGTGGCCTTATAGGTTGAAGTACTACGTATGGCGCGATCTCTTGGCTAAGGAGTAGCCACGGTTTGAAGTACTTGGGCGTTTTGCTATTAGTCGATACTCGTCGCAAGGTATGTGAACCTCTTCCTATCTCTTCTAGCATGATATGTGTGAACTATGTAGTGCGGTAGGCGTCATGTGCTAAATGTATTTGATTGGTGTAAAACATAAAGTGTTATAACGGCTTTATGGGAAGTTGGTTATATGACTTTATGTTGGTAAGAAAATACATGTGGTTTTTTTTAAGGTAACTGGCTTGTTATGTGTTTATAAAGAACTTGAAGTATTTCAAAGATTTTTGAATCATTTTGAAAGAAGAAGTAATACTTGGTTTTGAAAACTTAAGAGTTATACTAGCTTTATGGGAAGTTAGGTATAACGGCTTAAGAATGTTTTCTTGATTTGAAATCGTAATGTGTATCGACAAACCAACTGCGGCGTTAATAAAAAAATGTTTTGACTAATTAAGTATTAATAAAACCGGTAGAAACCTCCATCTGCATAGAAGCTAAGATGAGACAAAATGATATTTCTAGATCATGATCTTTGTAATAAGATTTTTATAAACAAGAATATCCTACTCACATATAAGGCTTATGTTTCTCGGATGGTTTAAAGAGAATGATAGTCTTAAGTGATTAATACTATGAACTACGAAACCTTTCTAAAATGAGAAACTTGAACATTGGAAATTAGGCAAACTTGAACATTGGAAATTAGGCAAACTTGATCATTGGAAAGAATGTTGCTACTTGATTTTACAAAGAGAAGTAATTGATTTACTTTAAAAGGATAGTCACTCTATTTTTATACTACGGGTATTGTGTGACATTGTGAAATAACGTATCTTTTAAAGAGTTAATGTATGAAGTACTTTGGGGATAAAACCCGAACTTGTTGGCATATAGTAGAAAGTACCTTGTGTGTATAACTTGATTGTGTTGGTTTGTGATAGCACAGTAGTACTTTCTTGTTGATTGATAAGTAAACATGCTAGGATGCTACGTGTGTTAGTATCTTGTGATGTTGTGTAAAGGGGTTTCCTTTGTTGTGCTTATGTTGCTTAACGATAAGTTGTTGTGTTAGTATTTTACATCACTCATCTCTTGAGATGATTAGGGGTTAAGCGCCTCCGTCTGGGGTAGACTCGGTGGTCGATGGACCTATGATTCGAGAATACCTCATGCGAGTCCCGAGGGCCTATGCGGGCTACGAGAGTTCGAGGTTAGTGTCGTCCTTTATGGGCATGCGGTCCATGTGGCCATGCGGATCGCGAAGTCGGGGCGATCCGGAGTAGCTACCCTCGATGCGGGAATACCTCATGCGGGCGATGAGATTGGCCTATGCGGGCTGCGGAAAGTTCGAGGCTAGACGCGCGCATTAGATCTGCGGGCAAGTGGCGGCTTTGATCATGTAACGGTCAGAGCGGATCTTATAATCTGATTCATGACCTTGTTGATGCGTAGGTGTTAGTAGTCGGCTATGCCTTCGCACTTACCACATGCGGTGTTATTATAGCACGCAGTGGGACACAGTGTTCATGTGTGTTCCTTGGTGCTTTTATATCATAAAGCTGGCGGTGAGGAAGGTATTCCACGGGCATGATTGATGTTGTGGGCGTGAGACCCATTGTTATATTTGAGTGATGACTTGAGGCGTGAGTCACGACTTGATATATTGCTTGTTATTGTGAGCGTAGTTTTGTTATCATACATGTCTCTGCTTTATATAGACTACTATGATTTCATTTCTGATATTTTTGATTTCACATACTCGGTACTGTTATCGACCTCCTTGAGGCTGCGTTCATGCCGCGAGTAAAAGGTACACCGATCGTTGATCCTCACTCTTAGGAGTCACGATTCGACTTTTGGGAAGCTCCGTTTCTCCGAGGCTTATCTTGGTATAGTCCCTGTTATTGTAGGTGCTACATTCGAGGGTATGGCGGGCCCTGTCCGTCGTTGTTGTCATATCATTCGTAAGTGCAGAATCTTGTTGTGGCGGGGTTTGTAAAAAGTTAAAGCTATTCGAGTTGAAAGAGTTGTTGTTTTATATATATGCGAAAGCGCAAGTTTTCTGAGTTATTGTTTATACTTAGTTATTTTATGTTATTGATTTATGTTCGTGATTTTCTACGATGTATGACTCTTTGGGGTGCGGGGTAAGGCACGATCCACGGGCGAGTTCGGGTCGTGTGAGGGCATTATTGTTGCATCATGGACATGTCTGCCGTCTGCGAATTAGGGGCGTCACGGCCATGATCTGAACATGATTGATGTTTTGGGCGTGAGACCCATAGTTATATTTGAGTGATGACTTGAGGCGTGAGTCACCCGACATATGGCTTTTATGTTGTGATCGTAGTTTGGTTATCATACATGTCTCGCTTTATATAGACTAGTATGATTTCATTTCTGATATTTCTGATTTCACATACTTGGTACTGTTATCGACCTCCTTGAGGCTGCGTTCATCTGCATGAGATAAGTCATCGGCCGTGGATCCTCGCTCTTAGGATCTCGATTCGGCGTTTTGGGAAGCTCCGTTTCTCGGAGGCTTATCTTTTGGTATGTGTTCACAGAGTTCTAGGTTATTGTACATTCGGGGTATGGCGGGCCCTGTCCGTCATAGTTGTTGTAAATCTTAAGTGCATGAAATCTTTGTTGTGGGCGGGGTTTGTAAAAAGGATTAAAGCTGCTCGTTTTGAAAAATTTGTATATATATATGTTTTTGGAAGGTAAGCGTTGGGTTTTTCTTTTTTTTGATTTTATATCTTGTTTATTGTTTAAAGTTTTATTTTCGGCTTGTTTTCTCTTTTGTTGTATCACTAGGGTGCCCGGGGTAAGGCACCTGTAACGGGCCCAGAATCGGGTCGTGACAAAGTGGTATCGAGCGATTAATCTCGGAAAGTGTCTGAGCCGTGTCTAGTAGAGTCTTGATTATCGATGTGTTGTGCACCACATCTATAATCGAGGCTATAGGACATATAGGATTGGTTTCCATTCTTCTCATTACGAGATCGTGCCTTAGAAGCGTGTTGTAAGTTGGACCCCTCGACGTATCTCGTTTTACGATTATGCCTCGCGCAAAGGCAACGAGCCCGAAGGGCAAGGCATCGAGTGCGCTAGTGAGATCTGAGAGAGTACGCAGCGCGAGCGGTCGATGAGATTGTGCTTGACGGCGAGTTTTGTAGCGCCGCCGGCCAGCGAGTTTAGAGCGCGGCGATGGCTGCTGAGACCACGATACACGAGCCTCCATCCACCGGCTGGAAGCGAGATGAGATAAGTACAAGAAATGGCCCGATTCTTTGGCGGTCGTGGCGGATATGAGGATAGGTGAATCTGTGATTCGATTCGATGCACCGATGGTTCACCCGGCGAGATAGTTTGAGGCTACGGGACTTTACGAGTTGTAGCGCGAGTTTTATGGGTCGAGGCACGAGGATGATCGCGGGAGTTCATCAAGCGATTCTGACGGATCATCGCGGGTGATCAAGGCTTCAGTGACCGAGTATGTGACCTTTGGTTCGCATCGGCTGCGTGATACCGCAGTCGATTGGTTTGATTCGTGGAGCTTTCGGGAGAGCATGCGCTCAGCATATGGGATGAGTTTTGGGGATTTCCTCACGCACTTCTTGCCTCGCGAATGAGGAGGCACGGGTAAACAGATTTTTGATGCTTAGACGAGCGGGCGTGCGGTTGGAGTACAATGTGAGTTCGACTCATTGGCGTGCGTCCAGCGTTGGTAGCTAGTATGGAGGATCGAGTGCACCGATATGTTACTGGCTCGATGATTACATGTCGAGGCATGTTCGGAGTAGCTCTTGCCGGCATGGACATTGCCGCATGCGACTTATGCACTTAGGTGTGAGGCGGAAAAGTCGGCGGAAGGACCCGATCAGAAGAGGACCGGGGCGGCGGTCTTTTGGTGACTTTCGGCGGACCGCCTCGGCAGCGAGCTAGTTTTGTACCTCGCCCGAGCGAGTGGTCCTCGCAACGCCGAGAAGCGGTCGAGCTCGAGGTTGAGTTTCGGGGAGTAGGGGTGTTGGCGGACACGGTCACCCTACCTCGGTGTGGTCGATGTGGCGACCGCATTCGGGAGTGTCGTGGTGCCAGAGCTTGTTATTTTGCGGCCAGCGAGGCCATTTTGCGGAACTGTCAGGCCAAGGGTAGCACGGATGTTACGACTCGACTACCGGATCGATGGTGGTTCATCGCGCCTACGATTATAAGCCTGCAGGCAGTAGATGATTAGAGTGGGCGGTAGCTTCAGTATATCCTTAACCCTAGAGTTTTGGTATGCTTGTTATGATGGTCTCATTATTATGTGCTATGTGCGAATAGCGTTGTGTTAATTGTGAGTGAGAAAACATGCTTAGTTGGGAGGATAAGTATGGGGGCATGGTAAGTGTGAACCACTGGTATCGCGATTGAGACCTTAGAGGTAAGGTCGTCTTGAGTAAAAGATTCGTTTTATGTTTGACCTTTATCGAGTCGTAGTATCGTGGGTTTTATTTGAGTGATCGATCCATGGGTAATGTGAGATGGAAGTGGTAGCTTTCATGATGTGATTTAGCGAGATTGTTCCGTGTCGGGAACAAGGGCTTGACGCGATTGTGGGTCGGGTTGAGGGCGTATCTGGGTCAACCGTGGCCGGATTAAGGTGGGTCGGTTGGGTGGTCCCGCCAGGTGGTAGGGTCACTAGGATGCTAGGCCCAAGTTTGTATGACCATCGTATGAGTTGGTGGATATGTTCGACCAGAAGCGGATCGTGGAGGCCGGGAACGGCCTTAGAGAAGATCGAAGTTAGTAAGATGACCAAGTTTGGAGGTAGTGACTCCAAGGGTTGGAAATAGAAGCGTTGACGGAAGTGTGGTACGGATACTAGAATGAGTTTGAGTGTTCGAGAAGGGTACAACAAGATAGGGGAAAAGTGAACGTGTGTGATCGTTTCTTTTGGGGAAATGAAGGTGTGTAGGGAGTATATTTTAGACCTCAGGTAAGGGGTTTTTGTGATGATTAGAGGTGTTTCCTTGTTGACTTGGGTTTAAGTATTGGTGCGTTTGTTATTTTTATGGCCAGGTGTGGCATGATTGTTTTCGTGCGTATAGCAGTGAAGGCTATACTAGCGCATGTTTGTGTTGAGACTTGAGAAGGAACATTCGGGACGAATGTTTCTAAGGAGGGGAGAATGTTATACCCCGTATTTCCAGAGTATGTACGTAAGGACGTACGTAGAGAATTTGAGCCTTAAGTTAGGCAAAGGACCGAATTTTGGGCACAAGTGCCGATTGGAGTCGTTTTTCGACGAAACGTTTCCACAGCTTACGTTGGGAAAATTCCGGCTATGTCATTTAGTATTTTTGCGGATTTTTCCGAGTGACTAAACATTTTTGGACCAACGGGAGGGTGACACTTGTCACCCTCATTGGACGGTTTAGGGGGGGCGGTCAAGGGTGGTTGGCCTTGGCCGATTGGTCCCTTAGTTTTGGCCTTGTTTTGTGCCATGTTTTGTGGAGTGTTTTGTGGAGTAGGGGTTAGGGTGCACTTGGCTTGATCTTGTCCTTACACTTGCTATACACTTGGAAGGATCTTGGCCCTTGGTTGGCCTTTGGTTTTGCTATAAATACCCCCCTAAGTTTGAAGACTTCATCCATTCCAAAAAACTTCCAAGTCTTGAAACCCTCTCCTCCCCCTTTGTGAGCTCTAGTTCGAGAACCTTCCCCTCCCTTCCTTGTGGCCTTGGTAGGAGAACACCCCCACCTTGGGGTGTTCTCGTGTGATACCCCTTTTTTTTTGTGGTATTAAAATACTCCTCCAAGTATTGTTATAATGCCCAAAATACCTTAGCCTTGTACCTTGTATTATTCCAAAGATACCTCTACGTAGAGCAGAAAATACTACCTTTTGTCCCTTTAGTCTCAAACCGAAACCCTAAGGAAATCTTCATTGATTGGTTGAAGTATTTAAGTAGAAGTTGGTTAGAACTTCTAAGGGTTGTTTGGAGCGGGGTGGAGCACCCGGAGTTGGAGCTAAACGTTGCTAAGGATCGACATTTAACTTGGATAATTATGGGCTTATCGAGGTAATTATCTTGTCCCTCTATTTGTAATTGGAAATTACATGTTGTTGAATATATAGTTGAAGTATACTATATAAAGAACTGAACTGTATTTACATAGGACTGTATTGCAGTAGACTTGTGTAGTATTGCTGAGTAGAATTGTACACGTCCGGTTAGACGTGTAAACCCCACAGTTGGCTTGGTGGCGGCCTCGATAGAGGAGGAGATTTCTGCTGTTGCGGGAAAATCTTCAATTTTACGTAGAAATGGGCCGTATGTTTAAAAGTTAATAGACGTTTGTGACCTTTTTAGGTGAAAGTACTAAGAGTAGCGTATTCTACTTGAGGAGTGGAAAGGGCTAGCAAGGTTGTAGTACTTGGAGCATTTTGCTTATTGTCGATACTCGTCGCGAGGTATGTGAACCTCTTCCTATCTGTTCTAGCATGATATGTGTGTAACTATGTAGTACGGTGGACGTACAGGTGCTAAGTGTATTTGTTTGGTTTAAACATAAAGTGTTATAACGGCTTTATGGGAAGTTGGTTATAACAGCTTTATGTAGGTAAGAAAATGGTTTACTGATGTTAGAAGTTAAGAGACTTGATCTTATAAGATAAGAGACTTAACTTATTTGTTTTAATGTGGATGTTTGTGTAAAACCTCATTCGTGAGTAATGAGTACTTGGTTTTAAAGGGATAATGTTTTACTGATTTCGGAAATCAGAATGTGTATCGACAGACCACTGCAGCGTTAATAAAGGAAAATGTATTGAATAATGATGTGTTGTATTAAAACCAGTAGAAACCTCCATCCGCATGAAGCTAAGATGAGACAAAATGATATTACATTTTCTAGATCATGGTATTTGTAATAAGATCGTTATAACAAGAATAAACTACTCACATATATGACATATGTTACTCAATTGTTTTAAAAGAGAATAAGACTATGAGTTATGAAACCTTTCTAAAATAAGTGACTTGAGCATTTGAAATTAGGCAAACTTGAACGTTTGGAAAATAATGTTGTTACTTGATTTTACAAAGGAAGTGTCTTGTTTACTTAAAAGATAGTCACGATTTTTATACTACGGGTATTGTGTGACTTATGTGAAAGTACTTTGAGTTGTGTGAAACTTGCCTATGCTTGTGATGATAGCCTTTGTTGTACAAGTGTTGTATTTACGTATTCTGGCGTCTCGATAGAGGCGGTTGACTTGTTGAGAACTTACTTGGAGCGTCTTTGGCGATGACGGAGAATTCCACGGGTATGTTTCCATTTTGATTCTTGTCTTGTTGTCGATGTTATATGGACATGTCTACACCGTCACGCAAGATTAGGGCATGTGACCACGCGGAGTTGATTACCCGATAGATTGTTATTGTGGTTACATGGACATGTCTACACCGATCTGAGTCGGGGCATGGCGTGCGGGGTTGATCACCCAAGATATTATTGTTGATGTCACATGGGCGTGTCTATCACCGTCTGGTCGGGG
Source organism: Przewalskia tangutica (assembly GCA_029844215.1). Classification (NCBI taxonomy): domain Eukaryota; kingdom Viridiplantae; phylum Streptophyta; class Magnoliopsida; order Solanales; family Solanaceae; genus Przewalskia; species Przewalskia tangutica. The sequence continues at coordinate 38,723,670 of CM056720.1, read as the reverse complement.
CATGTGGCCGTGGGGCATTGGTATTATTGTTGCATCATGGACATGTCTACACCGTCTGCAATTCGGCACGCGCCGTGATGCGAACATGATTGATGTTGTGGGCGTGAGACCCATAGTTATATTTGAGTGATGACTTGAGGCGTGAGTCCTCGATCGACATGATCGCTTTTATGTTGTGAATCAGAGTTTGGTTATCATACATGTCTCTGCTTTATATAGACTAGTATGATTTCATTTCTGATATTTCTGATTTCACATACTTGGTACTGTTATCTTGACCTCCTTGGGGCTGCGTTCATCCGCAGTAGAGGTACATCGGCCGTGGATCCTCGCTCTTAGGATCTCGATTCAGCGTTTTGGGAAGCTCCGTTTCTCGGAGGCTTATCTTTTAGTATGTGTTCCTCGAGTTGTAGGTTCTTGTACATTCGTGGTATGGCGGGCCTGTCGTCATAGTTGTTGTAAATCTTAGAGTGCAGAATCTTTGTTGTGGCGGGGTTTGTAAAAGGATTAAACTGCTCGTTTTGAAAAAGTTGTATATATATATGTTATTGGAAAGGTAACCGTTGGGTTGGCTTTGTTTATGATCATATATCTTGTTTCTTGTTTAAAGTTTTATTTTCCATTTGGTTTTCTCGATGTTGTATCACTAGGGTGCGGGTAAGGCACGATCCACGGGCGAATCGGGTGGCGATGCTTATCGTCGACAGTGTGAAATCAGCCCACTTTCTTCCGTCAGATGACTTTTTCTACCGAGGATTATGCGGACTTTACATCAGAGGTCGTGAAGCGCAGGGTCCCTATTTCTATCATATCAAACGGAGGAGCCATTTACGGCTAACTTCTGAGGTCTTTCGAGAAGGATTAGGGGCAGGTGAGCCTCGATCGCATTCCATCCGCATGAGGCAGACGAGCAGAGCGTACTATCCAGACTCTTGAGGATATACTACGAGCCTGTGTTATTGACTTCAGGTCGTGAGCCTGTGTTATTGACTTTAGGCAAACTTGAACGTTTGGAAAATAATGTTGTTACTTGATTTTACAAAGGGAAGTGTTTTGGTTTACTTAAAAGATAGTCACTCTATTTTTATACTACGGGTATTGTGTGACTTTTGTGAAAGAAACGGATCTTTTAAAGAGTTAATGTATGAAGTACTTTGGGGATAAAAACCCGAACTTGTTAACATAAAGTAGAAAGTACCTTGTGTGAATAACTTGATTGTGTTGGTTTGTGATAGCCTTGTAATACTTTCTTGTTGATTTGATAAGTAAACATGTTTAGGATGCTACGTGTGTTAGTATCTTGTGATGTTTGTGTAAAGGGGTTTCCCTTGATTGTGCTTATGTTGTTTAACGATAAGCGTTGTGCTAGTATTATATCACTCACCTCTTGACATGATACCGGGGTTGGCGCCTACGATGCGGGTATACCTCGAGCGATGCGTGTGACTATGATTCGAGATACCTCATGCGGGTCCGGTGGCTATGCGGAGCGAGAGTTCGTGTTAGTGTGCGGCCTTTGTGGTCATGCGGTCTATGTGGCCATGCGGATGCGAGTCGGGGCGATGCGGGAGTAGCTACCCTCGATGCGGGCTACGTGAGTGGCCTATGCGAGTGCGGGAAGTTCCGGGACTAGACACGCACATTAGATCTGCGGGCGAGTGGCGGCTTCGATCATGGCGGTCTAGCGGACCTCATGATCTGATTTATGACTTTGTTGGTGCGTGGGTTTTAGTAGTCGGCTATGCCTTCGTCTTACCGTGCGGTTTTAGTATGACACAGTGGGACCAGTGTTCATGTATTCCTTGGTGCTTTTATATCATAGACGCGCGATGAGGAAGGTATTCCACAGGCATGATGGATGTTGTGGGCGTGAGACCCATAGTTATATTTGAGTGTTGACTTAGAGGGCGTGAGTCCCTGACTTGACATGCCTGCTTATTTATTGTGAACTGTAGTTTGGTTATCATATATGTCTCTGCTTTATATAGACTACTATGATTTCATTTACGCATTTTGATTTCACATACTTGGTACTGTTATCGACCTCGCCCGGGCTGCGTTCATGCCGTAGTGGGTACACGATCGTCGATCCTCGCTCTTAGATCACGATTGACGTTTTGGGAAGCTCGCTTCTCGAGGCTTATCGATGGTATAGTCCTGTCGTTGTAGTACTTACATTCGGGTATGGCGGCCACCGCCCCGCCATTATCGTTATATCATTCTTAAGTGCATGAAATGCTGTTGTGGGCGAGTTTGTAAATGGGATGTAAATCGCTCGGATTTAAGTTTTTATATATATATGCCGAAAGGCAACTTTTCTCGATAAGCGTTTTACACTTCATATTATTTCATGTCTTGTTTTATGTTCGATTACTCGATGTATGTCTACTTGGGTGCGGGTAAGGCACGATCACGGGCCGGTTCGGTCGTGACAAAAGTGGTATCGAGCGATTAATCCTCGGAAAGTGTCTCTGAGCCGTCTAGTAAGTCTTGATTATCGGTGTGTTGTGCACCACACCAATAATCGGAGGCTATAGGATATTTAGGATTGGTTTCCATTCTTCTCACTCGAGATCGTGCCTTAGAGGCGTGTTATAAGTTGGACCTCTAACGAAATTCTTTCCACGATTATGCCTCCGCGTAAGCAACCTTGGGCAGAAGGCAAAGCGTAGAGGCTGAGTAAGTACAAAGGGTTACGAGGCGCAGCCCAACCATCACTGGTGGTGCTTCATTCGAGAGTTATGCGACGTCGCCAGTCAATGATCTAAGCGCAAGCGGCGATTCCTAGTGCGGCCATGATAATTGAACCTTGATTACGACCCGAACGGAAAGTATGGATTGCAAGAGGCGACCATTACTAGCTATGGATTTGGCTCTGAAGAGTATATTATGTATCGATTTATCACGGGTCTTGACTATCTAAGAGAGGTTGTGCAAGAGTAGCTCTTGATCGAGCTTGAGCATGGCCTTTATGCGGGCTTATGCGCGCGGCCGAAAGCGTGGGATCGACAGGTTAACGATCGCGAAGAGGCCAAAATAGCGAGATCCTTTGGTAACTTTCGAGGCAAACCGCCTCAATGGCGATTAGATATGCACCTCCACCAAGGTCAGTGGTCCTCCGCGTGGTTCGGGGCGTTCGGGTATGCCGAGTTGGTCAGAACTCGTGGCTTAGGTTCACTACAGCGTAGGTTCGGCCGGATTCAGATTTTTCCCGGTGTTCACGGTGTGACAGCGTCATCCGGGAATGTCGTCTTTTGTTGGTACTTGTTTACTGCGGCCATCATGGCGTGTGTCGAAGGATGTCCTAGTAGGAGGATGTAAGTAGGAGGACTCGGCTACGGATCGATTGGATTGATGGTCAGGAGAAGAAGGGGTTCTAGCCAGAGGAGGCCACCCCCACCTCGGTGTGGCCATTGTGGTAAGTGTCATTGTGGGGAGTGTTGTACTTCTTCGACAACTTGTTATGCTTCTGCGGCTGGCCATTTTGCGAAATTGTCCGGCAGGTGGCGCAGATATAGACTCGACCTTGGGATCGTGGCTAGTTCATCACCTTTCCTAGCTATCGCCCAATGAGCGAGATTGTTTAGAATGACAAAGGGGAGTGAAGCAGTAGATACAGGTATATCCTTAACCCTCTAGAGATTTGTATAAGTGTTATGTTCAGATAGCATTGTGTTAATTGTGATTAGAAATCATGGTTAGTTAAAAGGGTAAGATTGGGGATAAGGAAAGTGTGAGCCTTAGAGTTTTATACGTGGAGACCTTAGAGGTAAGGCCATCTCGAGTAAAAGATTTATATTTTTATGTTTGACCACTTATCGGAGTGCATAGTACACATGAGATATGTTTGTGTGATAAATCCGGTGGTATGAAATGAAGAGGGTAGTTGAGCTAAGAAGACCCAGGTTTTCGTAACTTGATTGGTGAGATTGTTCGGATCGAGGAACAAGAGTTTCTTGCGATAGCGGTCGGGTTGAGGCCGTCGCGGGTCAACCGCGCCTTTGTAATATGGTGGGGTCGGTTCGAGGTGGTCGCGCCAGTGGTGGGATGAGGTGTTAGGCCCAAGTTTAGTTAACCATCGTACGAGTTCGTGGATGCGTTCGACCAGTAGTCGGTCCGATGGGGTCAGCCCATCTTGTCTTTCAGTCAGGACCATTTACTCGGCAGAGGGTTATGCGAGATGATTATATCAGGAAGGTTGTAAGGCTGCACGAGGTGCCTACTTTCACCTTATGACGGGCAGGGGAGCCCAGGTTACGGCTATTTCGTTTTCTGGAAGTATTACCATGCAGGGTTAGAAACTCAGGTGGGTCTCGATGCTCGCGTTCGCCCCGGGCGTTGTTTGAATTTCGAGTGTGTGAGATTGTTGTCTCTGTTGAGGAGTGTTTAATAGCTACCATATCAGCATTCGGATATCGCCTTATGGCGCCTTGTAGGGCGGAAGTGTAAGTTCTTGATCGATTGGTTCGATGTTGGCAAGGTTCGGATATTGGTTCATTCTTGTTTGGCAGGATGTGGATAGGGTGAAGCTTATCGAAGATATTATTGGCGGCTCAGTCAGCGAAGTCGTGCGGATAATCGGCGGCGGCAGGTTCGAGTTGTGGTGGGTCTTCTTGAAGTACCACCGGAAAGGGTGTGGAGTTTTGGAAAACAGAGGAACTTTATCGTTATCCGTCTTGAGAAGGAACATTCGGGACGAATGTTTCTAAGGAGGGGAGAATGTTATACCCCGTATTTCCAGAGTATGTACGTGAGGGCGTACGTATAAAAGTTTAAGCCTTAAGTAGGCAAAGGGGCAAAATTTGTTCACAACTAGCAAAAAGAATCGTTTTCCGACGAAACGTTTTCCGGACTTTGCGAAGGGAAAATTACGGTTGCGACTTTAATAATTTTTGCGGATTTTTCCGAGAGATGGAATATTTTGGACCAACGAGAGGGCGACACTTGTCACCCTCAAGTTGGCGGTTTGTGGTGGCCGATTGGGTGCTCATTTCGTGGCATGTTTTATGGCCTAAACCATGGGTCAATGTTTGGAGTGAATTGTGGAGTAGATGGCTAGGGGTCACTTGGGCAAATCCTCACCTTCCACTTGCCCCCCACTTGTCTTGATCTTGGCCATTGAATTCCCTATAAATACCCCCCTTAGTTGAAGACTTTCTTCATCGCTCAAACACTTTCTAAGTCTTGAAATCCTCCTCTTAGCATTGCTCTCGTCGAGAGCACCCTCCCTTTGTGAGGCCTTTTGGCCGAGAAGTACTCCCTTCCTAGTGGTGCTAGCCGAGAGTACCCCCTTGCCTAGTTGTTCTCGTAAATACCCCTCTTGGTAGAAAATACTCTCAAGTATTGTTACTATTCCAAAATACCTTAGCCTTATACCTTGTAGTATTCCTAAGTTACCTCATACGTAGAGCGAAATACTACCTTATGTCCTTTAGTCTCAAAAGCGAAACCCTAAGGAAAATCTTCATAGTTGGTTTAAGTATTAAGAAGAAGTTGCGTAGAACTTCTAAGGGTTGTTGGAGCGGGTTGGAGCGCCAGTAGGAGCTAAACGTTGCTCGGGATCGACATTTAAACTTGGATAATTTTGGGCTTACCGAGGTAAATACTCTTGTCCTTCTATTGTAATTGGAAATTACATATAGTAGTATAGAAATGAATATAAGACTCATAGAAGGATATTACGAAGAGAATTGTAATAGAAGGATATTCTGAGAAAGAATTGAGCGAAATCACGTGAAGAATATTAAAGAAGATTGAATCAGAGCGTTACATAGGTGGATGTATTTCTGATGAACTTGTGTAGCTTAACGGGTAGGGAAGTCTTTGCGATTTTCCGAATAGAGCACCCTCGCTTAGAATATTCTCTGAGTAGTCAAGACGTTGATAGGCGTATATGGCCTTTATAGGTTGAATGTTCTGCGAGTAGCGTGTTCTACTTGAAGGTGGACAAGGCTAGCCGGGTTATAAGCGATGGAGCATTTTGCTATTAGTCGATAATCGTCGCGAGGTATGTGATTCTTCCTATCCTCTTGAGCATGATATTTTAAAAGAATATATTATATAGTACGGTAGGCGTCGTGTGTTAGCTGAGCGTGGTTTTACTCAGATGTCTTTTGACTTGAGTTTAAATAATAAGAATCTTGAAGTATTTCAAAAGAATTAAGAAACCTTTTGAAAGAAGAGTAATACTTGGTTTTAAAAGCTTAAGAGTTATACTAGCTTTATGGGAAGTTAGGTATAAGCATTATACCAGTAGTTGCGGGGTATGTATGTGAGGGCGTGCGTGCGAAATGCGTGAAAATTTTGAAAAGAAAGAAAGATGTGAGTTTTCACGGAAAAGTTTAGGTTATTTGTGAAGAAAAGGTTCGTTAATGGGAATTGGATTCCCAGATTTGGTATTTGGACTTCATAGATTATATTAGAATTTTGAGATTTTATTTTGGAAATGGTCACGTGGGGCCACGGGAGAAATTCTGGTTTTGTAGGGCAGCTTTGTTTTTGAGTTTCGGTATTTTGGATATTTTGGAAGGCGAAATATTACTGGCGAATCGGGGCGACACGTGTCACCCCATGTGGCACCAGGCGAAATAACATTTGTCACAACACGGTTAGAGTCGTTTTTCGGCGAAGCGTTTTCGTAACTGCGAAGGAAAATTCCGGCTATGTCGTTTTGTATTTTTGCGGATTTTTAGAGACGAAACCTTTTGGACAACGGGAGGTGACACTTGTCACACGCCGTTGTGATTTGGAGGGGCGGTCGAGTGGGTTGGCACTTGCCGATTGGCCCTGAAGTGTGCCTTGTTTGGTGCATTGTTTTGTGGAGTGTTTTGTGGAGTAGGGTTTAGGGTGCACTTGGCTTAATCTTGCCCACACTTGCTTTACACTTGGAAGGATCTTGGCCCTTGGTTGGCCTTTGGTTTTGCTATAAATACCCCCTTATGTTGATGAACTCTTCGTCCACAAATGAAACCTTCAAGCCTAAAAATCCCTCCCTCCTCTAGTGTTGAGTTCGTCAACTCATCCCCTCTTTTGAGAGTCTTGGCGAGAGCCTCCTCCTCCCCTTTGTGGTGTCTTGGCGTGGGGTACCCACTGCTAGTTGTTTCGTATAATACCACTTGTTGTGGTATAGAAATACTCCTAGTATTGTTATAATGCCCAAATACCTTAGCCTTGTACCTTGTAGTATTCGAAGATACCTCTTTCGTAGAGTCAGGAAATACTACCTTTTGTCCTTTAGTCTCAAACCGAAACCACAAGGAAATCTTCATAGTTGGTTGAAGTATTTGAGTAGAAGTTGGTTAGAACTTCTAAGGGTTGTTTGGAGTGGTTTGGGCGCGCGGTGGAGCTAAACCTTGCTCGGGATCGACATTATAACTTGGATAATTTTGGGCTTATCGAGGTAATTATCTTGTCTCTATTGTAATTGGAAATTACATGTTTGTTAACATATATAGTTGAAGTATACTATATATAGAACTACTTAGTATTCGCAATGTCTTTTGACTTAAGCTGAAGAATAAAGAAGCTGAATTTGTATTTACATGGGTGTATTGCGATAGACTTGTGTAGAATTGTACACGTCAGGTTAGGCGTGTAAACCCCACTGGTTGGCTTAGTGGCCGGCCTCGATAGAGGAGGAGATTTACGCTGTTGCGGGGAGAGTCTTGAATTTTCTTTAGAAAGATAGAAAACTTGTGTTTTGGGGTTAATAGGCGTTTGTGACCTTTATAGGTGAAAGTACTAAGAGTAGCGTATTCTACTCGAGGAGTGGAAAGGGCTAGCAAGGTTGTAGTACTTGGAGCATTTTGCTTATTGTCGATAAATCGTCGCGAGGTATGTGAACCTCTTCCTATCTTTTCTAGCATGATTGTTGTGAACTATGTAGTGCAGTGACGTCATGTGCTAAGTGATTTGGTTGATTTAAAACATAGGGTGTTATAATAGCTTTATGGGAAGTTGGTTATACGACTTTATGTAAATGAAAATGGTTTCTTGATGTTAGAAGTTAAGAGACTTGATCTTATAAGATAAGAGACTTAACTTATTTGTTTTAATGTGGATGTTTGTGTGAAACCTCATTCGTGAGTAATGAGTACTTGGTTTTAAAGGGATAATGTTTCTTGATTTGGAATCGGAATGTGTATCGGCAGGACCAGCTGCGGCGTTAATAAAGGAAAATGTATTGAATAATGATGTGTTGTATTAAAACCGGTAGAAACCTCATCCGCATAGAAGCTAAGATAAGACAAAATGATATTACATTTTCTAGATCATGGTCTTTGTAATAAGATCGTTATAAACAAGAATAAACTACTCACATATATGACATATGTTACTCGATTGCTCTAAAAGGAATCAGTGATTAAGTTTGGGAACTATGAAACCATTTGAAAATGAGAAGCTTGAGTAATTGAAACTAGGCAAACTGGAACTTAGGAAAAGAATGTTGTTACTTGATTTTGAAAAAGAAGGTGGGTTGGTCATTCTAATACTACGGGTATCGGGTGACTTTTATAACAATAATGGATCTCTTTTAAAAGAACTTAACGTATGTAGTACTTTGGGGTTAAAAACCCGGACTTTGGCATAAAATGAAAGTACTTTGAGTTGTGTGAAACTTGCCTATGCTTGTTGTTGTGAAACTTGCCTATGCTTGTTGTTGTGAAACTTGCCTATGCTTGTGATGATAGCCTTTATTGTACAAGCGTTGTGTTTTACGTGTTCAGCGTCTCGATAAATTCGGTTGGTAGTTGAGAACTTACTTGGATGTGCGTGATGGCGGAGAAATTCCGCAGATGCGTTCTATTGATAGTATTATTGTTGTTGTCGCTTTGGACATCGACACGATCGTAGCGCGCGGGTATGCTTCCATTTAGTTAAGGTCTTGTAGTTAATCGCTTTGGATATCTTGACCGCGATCGTGGCGCTGCGGGTATGTTTCCATTTCGATTATCGCCTTGTGATTTCCTTTTGGACATCGACCACGATGCGTAAGCGCGCGGGTATCGTCCATTTGGAAAGTTGTCTTATTGTTTCCCTTTGGACATCCGACACGATCGTGGCGCGCGGGTATGCTTCCATTTGGATTCTTGTCTTATTGTTGCATCATGGACATATACTGCCGTCACGATATTAGAAGCGTCACGGCCATGTCACGAACTGATTGATGTTGTGGGCGTGAGACCCATAGTTATATTGGAGTGATGATATTTTATGTTGTGGCTGTAGTTTAGTTATCATACATGTCTCGCTTTATATAGACTAGTATGATTTCATTTCTGATATTATCGATTTCACATACTTGGTACTGTTATCTTGACCTCGCCCGAAGCTGCGTTCATCTGCGGTAAGTACATCGATGCGTGGATCCTCGCTCTTAGGATCTCGATTCAGCGTTTTAGGAAGCTCCGTTTCTCGGAGGCTTATCTTTTAGTATGTGTTCCCTGAGTTGTAGGTGCTTGTACATTCGGGGTATGGCGAGAACTGTCCGTCATAGTCGTTGTAAATCTTAGAGTGCAGAAGCATTTGTGGGCGAGGTTGTAAAGGATTAAAGCTGTTCGGGTTTATGTATATCGAAGGCAAGCTGTTTTGGTTGCTTTGTTTATTTATTATATCTCTTGTTTCATGATTAGTTTTATTTTCCATTTGGTTTTCTCTGATGTTGTATCACTAGGGTGCAGGGTAAGGCACGATGCGGGCGGGTTGAGCGTTACAAAGTGGTATCGAGCGATTAATCCTCGGAAAGTGTCTCTGACCGTGTCTAGTAGAGTCTTGATTATCGGTGTGTTGTGCACCACATCTATAATCGGGAGGCTATAGGACATTTAGGATTAGTTTCCATTCTTCTCATTACGAGATCGTGCCTTAGAAGGCGTGTTGTAAGTTGGACCCTACAGCGTATCTCGTTTTACGATTATGCCTCCGCGCAAGGCGAGCCCGAAGGGCAAGGCGGCCAGAGGCGCTAGTGAATCTGAGAGGAGTTCGGCGCGAGCGGTCGATCACGAGCAGTGCTTCCGGCGGCGAGTTTTGTAGCGCCGCCCAGCGAGAGGTTAGAAGCGCGGCAATGGCTGCTGAGACCGCGATACAGAGCCTCAGGTCCCGATGCAGGCGGAGAGATGGGTTACAAGAGATGGCGATTCTTGGCGAAGTCGTGGCGAATATGAGGATAAATTTGGATCGGCGATTCGATTCGATGCACGATGGTTCACCCGAAGCGAATAGTTTGAGGCTACAGGACTTTACGAGTTGTAGCCGCGAGTTTTATGGGTGAGGCACGAGGATGATCCGCGAGTTCATCCGGCGATTCTGACGGATCATGCGGGTGATCAAGGCTTGAAGCAGTCTGTGACCTTTGGTTCGCATCGGCTGCGTGATCCGCGATCGATTGGTTTGATTCATGGGAGCTTTCGGGAGAGCATGCACCTCAGTGAGAATGGGATGAGTTTTGGGGCTTTCCTCGCGCACTTCTTGCCTCGCGGATGAGGAGGGCGCGGTAAACAGTTTTTATTCTTGAGACGAGAGAGGCGCCGTCGGGAGTACAATGTCGAGTTCGATTCTTTGGCTCGATATGTCCTGCGCTAGTTGCGAATATGGAGGATAGGAGTGCATCGCTCGTCACGGGCTAGATGATTATATGGTGAGTCTTGTGCGGTGTTTCTCTTGTAGGGCATGGACATTGCCGCATGCGAGCTCGTGCGCTAGGATGTGAGGCACGGAGGGTCGACGGAATGACACAGATCGTGAGAAGAGGGCCGGGGCGGCGGGTCGCTGGTGGCTTTCGAGGCGGACCGCCTCGGCGAGCTAGTTATATACCCCCGATGCAGTGGTCCTCCGCGTCTTGAGGCGGTCGGGGCTCGAGGTTCAGATTTTGGCGAGGGTGTTAACGGTGAAGCCACCCTACCTCGTTGTGACCATTGTGGTAGACTCCATTTTGGAGAGTGTCGTGCTAGATTGGGAGTTTGTTTTGCATGCGGCCAGCGGGGCCATTTTGCGAGCTGTCAGGCCAAGGGTAGCACGGATGTTCTGACTCGACGCCCGGGATCTGTGGTGGTTTATCACGCCTACTATAAGCCTGCGAGCGGGCCTATGATTAGAGTGGGCGGTAGCCGGGTATATCCTTAACCCTCTAGAGTTTTGGTATGCTTGTTATGATGATCTCATTATTGTGTGCTATGTACGGATAGCATTGTGATATGTGTGAGTTAGAATGCATGGTTAGTTGGAAGGATACGTATGGAGGCATGGTAAGTGTGAACCTTAGACTATTTCACGGAGACCTTAGAGGTAAGGTCGTCTTGAGTAAAAGATTCGTTTATGTTTGACCTTTATAAGGGTGAGTAGTATCACGTGGGATTTATTTGTGTGATAAGTCCATGGGTAGTGTGAGATGGAAGTGGTAGCTTTCATGATGTGAATTAGTAAGATTGTTCGGATCGGGAACAAGAGTTTAGCCTTGATTGGGGTCGGGTTGAGGACCATTTGCGGGTCAACCGTAACCCGGTTTGGGGTGGGGTCAGTTCTAGGTGGTCCCGCCCGGTGGTAGGGTCACGAGGGTGCTAGGCCCAAGTTTGTATGATCATCGTATGAGTTCGTGGGCGCGTTCGACGAGCGGTTCGTAAAGGCGGGAATGGCCTTAAAGAAGTTTGAGGTTAGTAAGATGACCAAGTTTGGAGGTAGTGACTCGGAGATTTTCGGGAGCGAAGTAATGGCGGAAGTATGATACGTAATGGGAGAGTTCAAGCGTTCGAGAAGGGCACGGCGAGTAAGGAAAGAAGAGGGCGTATGTTATTTGCGCTGGCGTGGCGTTGGCAACTTGTTAGAGGAACTTTATCGTTATTCGACTTGAGAAGGAACATTCGGGACGAATGTTTCTAAGGAGGAGAATGTTATACCCGTAGTTGCGGGGTATGTATGTGAGGACGTGCGTGCGAGTGCGAGAAAATTTTGAAAAGAAAGAAAGATGTGAGTTTTCGCGGAAAAGTTTCCGGTTATTTGTGAAGAAAAGGTTCGTTAATGGGGTGGATTCCCAGTTTGGTATTTGGACTTCATAGATTATATTAGAATTTTGAGATTTTATTTTGGAAATGGTCACGTGGGGCCACGGAGAAATTCTGATTTTGTAGAACGCTTTGTTTTGAGTTTTAATTATTTTGGATATTTTTAAGACGAAATATTCAGGCGAATCGGGGCGACACGTGTCACCCCATGTGGCACCTTGGCGAAATAACATTTGTGCACAACACCGGTTAGAGTCGTTTTTCGACGAAGCGTTTTGCGTAACTGCGAAGGAAAATTCCGGCTATGTCGTTTTGTATTTTTGCGGATTTTTAGAGGCGAAACCTTTTGGACCAGCGGGAGGTGACACTTGTCACCTCGTTGTGATTTGGAGGGCGGTCGAGGTGGGTTGGCATGGCCGATTGGCCCCTCAAGTGTGCCTTGTTTGGTGCATTGTTTTGTGGAGTGTTTTGTGGAGTAGGGTTTAGGGTGCACTTGGCTTAATCTTGCCCTTACACTTGCTTTACACTTGGAAGGATCTTGGCCCTTGGTTGGCCTTTGGTTTTGCTATAAATACCCCTTATGTTGATGAACTCTTCATCCACAAATGAAACCTTCAAGCCTAAAATCCTCCCTCCTCTAGTGTTGAGTTAGTCCAACTCATCCCCTCTTTTGAGAGTCTTGGCGAGGGCCTCCTCCTCCCCCTTTGTGGTGTCTTGGCGTAGGGTACCCACTGCTAGTTGTTTCGTATAATACCCTTGTTGTGGTATAGAAATACTCCTAGTATTGTTATAATGCCCAAAATACCTTAGCCTTGTACCTTGTAGTATTCCGAAGATACCTCTTTCGTAGAGTCGGAAATACTACCTTTTGTCCTTTTAGTCTCAGCCAAACCCTAAGGAAATCTTCATAGTTGGTTGAAGTATTTGAGTAGAAGTTAGTTAGAACTTCTAAGGGTTGTTTGGAGTGGTTTGGGCGCGGAGTGGAGCTAAACCTTGATCAGGATCTACATTATAACTCGGATAATATTTGGCTTATCGAGGTAATTATAATTTCACTATATTGTAATTGGAAATTACATGTTTGTTAGCATATATAGTTGAAGTATACTATATATAGAACTACTTAGTATTCGGCAATGTCTTTTGACTTAAGCCTGAAGAATAAAGAACTGAACTGAACTGTATTTACATAGGACTGTATTGCAGTAGACTTGTGTAGAATTGTACACGTCCGGTTAGACGTGTAAACCCCCCCCCCCTGGTTGGCTTGGTAGCCGGCCTCGATAGAGGAGGAGATTTCTGTTGTTGCGGGAGAGTCTTTGCCAATTTTCTTTAGAAATATAGAAAACTTGTGTTTTGGGGTTAATAGGCGTTTGTGACCTTTATAGGTGAAAGTACTAAGAGTAGCGTATTACCTCGAGAGTGGAAAGGGCTAGCAAGGTTGTAGTACTTGGAGCATTTTGCTTATTGTCGATAAATCGTCGCGGTATGTGAACCTCTTCCTATCTTTTCTAGCATGATTGTTGTGAACTATGTAGTGCGGTGAGCGTACGTGTGCTAAGTGATTTGGTTGATTTAAAACATAGTTTGTTATATTAGCTTTATTGGAAGTTAGTTATAACGACCTTATGTAAGTGAAAATGGTTTACTGATGTTATAAGTTAAGAGACTTGATCTTATAAGATAAGAGACTTAACCTATTTGTTTTAATGTGGATGTTTGTGTGAAACCTCATTCGTGAGTAATGAGTACTTGGTTTTAAAGGGATAATGTTTCTTGATTTGGAATCGGAATGTGTATCGACAGACCAGCTGCGGCGTTAATAAAGGAAAATGTATTGAATAATGATGTGTTGTATTAAAACCGGTAGAAACCTCATCTGCGTAGAAGCTAAGATAAGACAAAATGATATTACATTTTCTAGATCATATTTCTTTGTAATAAGATCGTTATAAACAAGAATAAACTACTCATATATGACATATGTTACTCGATTGCTCTAAAAGGAATCAAGTGATTAAGTTTGGGAACTATGAAACCATTTGAAAATGAGAAGCTTGAGTAATTGAAACTAGGCAAGCGGAACTTAGGAAAGAATGTTGTTACTTGATTTTGAAAAAGAAGGTGGGTTGGTCATTCTAATACTACGGGTATCGGGTGACTTTATAACGATAATGGATCTCTTTTAAAAGAACTTAACGTATGTAGTACTTTGGGGTTAAAAGCAGGACTTTGGCATAAAATGAAAGTACTTTGAGTTGTGAAACTTGCCTATGCTTGTTGTTGTGAAACTTGCCTATGCTTGTTGTTGTGAAACTTGCCTATGCTTGTGATGATAGCCTTTATTGTACAAGCGTTGTGTTTTACGTGTTACGCGTCTCGATGAAGTCGGTTGGTAGTTGAGAACTTACTTGGATGTCTGCGGTGGCGGAGAAATTCCACAGATGCGTTCATTGATAGTATTATTGTTGTTAATCGCTTTGGACATGCGACACGATCGTGGCGCTGCGGGTATGCTTCCATTTGGTTAAGGTCTTGTGGTTGTCGCTTTGGATATCTTGACGATGCGTGGCGCGCGGGTATGTTTCCATTTCGATTATCGCGCGTGATTTCCTTTTGGACATCGCGACACGATCGTAGCGCGCGGGTATCGTCCATTTGGAAAGTTGTCTTATTGTTTCCCTTTGGACATCTTGACCACGATGCGTAGCGCGCGGGTATGCTTCCATTTGGATTCTTGTCTTATTGTTGCATCATGGACATGTCTACCGTCACGATATTCAGGCGTACGGCCATGTCACGAACGATTGATGTTGTGGCGTGAGACCCGTAGTTATATTGGAGTGATGATTGTTTTATGTTGTGAGCGTAGTTTGGTTATCATACATGTCTCTGCTTTATATAGACTAGTATGATTTCATTCTGATATTATGCAGATTCACATACTTGGTACTGTTATCTTGACCTCGCTTGAGGCTGCGTTCATCTGCGGTAGAGTACATCGATCGTGGATCCTCGCTCTTAGGATCTCGATTCAGCGTTTTGGGAAGCTCCGTTTCTCGGAGGCTTATCTTTTGGTATGTGTTCCACTGAGTTGTAGGTGCTTGTACATTCGGGGTATGGCGGGGCCACTGTCCGTCATAGTCGTTGTAAATCTTAGAAGTGCATGAAGCTGTTGTGGCGGGGTTGTAAAAGGATTAAAGCTGTTGGGTTTTATGTATATCTTGAAGGCAAGCTGTTTTGGTTGCTTTGTTTATTTATTATATCTCTTGTTTCATGATTCATGTTTTATTTTCCGCTGGTTTTCTCTGATGTTGTATCACTAGGGTGCCCGGGGTAAGGCACCAGTAACGGGCCCGGGTTCGGGGCGTTACAATAACGACTTAAGAGAGATAAAAAGAATGGTTTACTGATTTTAGAAGTTAAGAGACTTGATCTTAAAAGATAAGAGACTTGACTTAATTAAATTAATATGAATTTTGTTAAAAAGTGTGAAACCTCATTTGTGAGTAATGAGTACTTGGTTTTTAAAATGAATAATGTTTTACTGATTTCGGAAATCAGAATAAGTATCGAACAAACCACTGCAGCGCTAATAAAGGGAAATGTATTGACTAATAAAGTATTATTAAGACCAGTAGAAACCTCCATCTGCATAGAAGCTAAGATGAGACAAAATGATATTACATTTCCTAGATCATGGCTGCTTTAATAAGATTGTTATGAACAAGAACAACCTACTCACACATAAGGCGTATGTTTCTCAAATTGTTTTATAAGAGAATTATATTATTAAGTGATTAAGACTATGAACTACGAAACCTTTCGAAAATGAGAAACTTGAGCATTTGAAATTAGGAAAACTTGAACGTTTGGAAAATAATGTTGTTACTTGATTTTACAAAGGGACGTGTTTTGGTTTACTTAAAAGATAGTCATTCTATATATTTTTTTTTTTTAGGTAAATGCAAATATTATTACTAATAACGGAAATAAAGATGGATACAATCAGTCATTGAGGGTTCTCAATCCTCAACGTTTAAGCAAATACGAAATGGGGGAGGGGTGCCGTGGTCACTCAAACGTGCCATTACAAGAGGGGATAAGATCATAGTAGTTTTAAGTCCTTCTGATTCTAGACAAGGACTTGTAACGATTCCTGCTTAATTTTCCTATATTGAATTGAAACTCCTTGCACGCTTAGTACGTGCATTAGATGCATTTGTTGGGGAATTCAAGAGTAGTGCACTATTGGGAAAGATTCCCAAAAATGGCTTAAGTCGTTTGGCATTGAATGCTCCCATGGTCGAGACCAATTGTGAGGTTTTAGGCGATTTGGCAAAGAGTGTCCCTTCGATTTCCACATAAGTTGATCTTCCAAGACTTGATTGAAGAGTAGTCTTTCCGAATCCCATAATCATCAAGTTTCCAAGCCTCTTTTGTGAGTTGCCCCTTTGGTTTCAACCTTAGAATTCATAGGATGGGTGACTCATCGGTTCTCACCCTTGTCAATTTTCGATGTCTCATAGAATGAGATGCTTCCTTGGTTTCCTCAGCCATTAAATGCCCCGAAATACCAGGTCTCAATAGAAGGGTAGGATGTTCGACTTCCACACGATTCATACTACCAAGAACCATGGGAAATGAACCAACATCGGTCTCTACAAACATTAATTGAAGACTCTTAGGCTGCAGCCATGCCCCACGAATACCAACGTGACCAATCAGCAACCCATGACTACCCCTCTGACCCTCCTTCGACCCGGAACCAACCTCTTGATCTTCCATTAATTCATGCCCACCCATGTGACCCGACATTCCCTCGAGAAGGAGGGCTTGAAACCGCAACATCCGCTTCTCAATGTCGCCGGGAAAAGAAGTCCCAACGGCTTCACCAACCTTAGACAGATGCCTCGTGGACATGAACACTGATCCATGACCACCGTCCTGACCCGCCATCAACCCTGGATCAACCACAAGACCCGTTTCATCTCCGACCTCCAAGTTACCAGTCGGAAAACAACAAAAAGCCATACCTTTATCCATCATAATATTACCCTCCATACCGTGACCCATGGATTCCATCCACAACCCATGACCACTATCACGACCCTCTAGCATCCCGGCACCCCCCTCCATACCCACCTTTGACCCGGGATCTCTATCAAGATCCGGTGACCAACCAGTGTCAAAAATCGTTTGAAGAGAAGCCCATTCGAATCCCGTAGCCATCAAGTTTCTAGACCTCTTTTGACGAGCTGCCCCTTTGGTTTCCGTGACCTTTGAATTCATTATGAGAGATGACTCTTCGGTTCTTACCCTTTTCAAGTTTCGATGTCCCATTGAATGAGATGTTTCTTTGGTTCTCTCAGCAATTAAATTTGTAGCACATAGAGAATGAGGCGTATCCGCAACAAAAGAATGAATCAAATTTCTAGACCTCTTTAGGCTAAACAACCCCTCGGCTTCCACAACCTTAGCGTTTCCAAGGCCAATTGGAAATGTAAAGTTCTCGGAGTCAACCACTAAAGGCTGGTGGTCCATGGACTTTCCCCAAGACCCAAACCCACCCCCCTGACCCGCAGTCAACCCGTGACTAACCTCGAGTCCCGTTGACCCCTTGGCATCCAGAGTGGCCGCCGGAAAAAACTCTGTGCACTCAGAACCCAAGGATCGGAGGTCCAAGGATTCAAACCTCAAACCCTGAACATCAAAACCACCCTCCTGCACCCCGGGTCCACCCTCCATACCCACTTTAGACCCGGGATCACCATCAAGACCCGACTGCGGCCTTTCCGATTTCAGAGCTGCCGGAAAAGCTCCTCGCACTCTAAGACAATTGAACGGTGAACCAAGGGTTTCAACCACAACCCTTTATCACCATCACAACCCTCCTGCAACCCGTGACCACCCACCTTTCCCGCAAATGACCTGGGAAATCCATCAAGACCCGTAAACCCCCCATAGTGAATCATTTCAACCGGAACACTAGATGAGGTTGCCACCGGAAGGTTGGGATAAACCAAGAGCTGCTTCCTCAACCCAAGACCACCATCATGACCCTTTAGCACACCAAGATCACCCTCCTGGCCTGCTAGTAACCCAAAGAACACCCGCGTCCGAATATTCCGCAATATTCAGAGATACAAATTGGCCAACGCCGGAAGCTGCCCCCCTCGGAAATGCAAACTTCAAATTCATATCTTGTAACTTGTAATCTTGAACAATCAAAATAATCTCTTTCATTCTTTTGGCTGAAATCTTTGTATTCTTTCTCATGGCTATAAGGAAGATACCTTACTTTATAACAAATCAATTAGAGTGAGCGTGAAATGAACACACAAACTTCAACGTAGGATGGAATAGCTCAAAGAACAATCTGTGTAGTATATTTGTTGATGGAAATCATAGAAGAAGGAAGACGTAGAAGAGCAACTAGGAAAAAATGTTGAGAGCATTTTTGCCTAGTGAGAGAAACATCTCTCTAACTCCTCCCAATCTTCTGTAAAACCTCTGGAAAAGAATGTTGTTACTTTCATTCATTCTATTTTTATACTACGGGTATTGTGTGACTTTTGTGAAAGAAACGGATTTTTTAAAGAGTTAATGTATGAAGTACTTTGGGGATAAAAACCCGAACTTGTTAACATAAAGTAGAAAGTACCTTGTGTGAATAACTTGATTGTGTTGGTTTGTGATAGCCTTGTAATACTTTCTTGTTGATTTGATAAGTAAACATGTTTAGGATGCTACGTGTGTTAGTATCTTGTGATGTTTGTGTAAAGGGGTTTCCCTTGATTGTGCTTATGTTGTTTAACGATAAGCCGTTGTGCTAGTATTATATCACTCACCTCTTGACATGATACCGGGGGTTAAGCTGCCCTCCGATGCGGGGTATACCTCAGGCAGTCTGTGTGACTATGATTCGAGATACCTCATGCGGGTCCAGGTGGCCTATGCGGAGCTACGAGAGTTCCAGGTTAGTGTGCGGCCTTTGTGGTCATGCGGTCTATGTGGCCATGCGGACTGCGAGTCGGGGCGATCTTGGGAGTAGCTACCCTCGATGCGGGAATACCTCATGCGCGCCTACGTGAGTGGCCTATGCGGAGTGCGGAAGTTCCGGGACTAGACGCGCACATTAGATCTGCGGCGAGTGGCGGCCTTCGATCATGTGGCGGTCTAGACATACCTCGTGATACGCTTTATGACCTTGTTGATGCGTGGGTTTTAGTATTGGCCATGCCTTCGCACTTACCGTCACGGTTTTAGTATGACACAGGTGGGACACGGTGTTCATGTGTATTCCTTGGTGCTTTTATATCATAGGCTGGCGGTGAGGAAGGTATTCCACGGCGCATGATTGATGTTGTGGGCGTGAGACCAGCGGTTATATTTGAGTGTTGACTTTGAGGCGTGAGTCCACGACTTGACATATTTGCTTATTTATTGTGATCGTAGTTTGGTTATCATACATGTCTCGCTTTATATAGACTACTATGATTTCATTTACGATATTTTGATTTCACATACTTGGTACTGTTGTCGACCTCGCTTGGCTGCGCTCATCCGCAGGTAAGTACACGATCGTCGATCCTCGCTCTTAGGATCACGATTCAGGTATCGCGACCCGTTCGGGGCCGTGGATCGTGCCTTACCCGGGCACCCAAGTAGTCATACATCAGAGTAATCAGCGGAATATAAAACAACCATGATATGAAACAGTATAAATTTGAGACACAGTTATCTGAAGAAAAGTTGCCTTTCGGCATATATATATATATATACGCAAGTGAACAGTTACATCCCAACCTTTTAACAGGGCTACAGACCTCTAATGATTTATAACAACAATGGCGGGACAGGGCCCCGCCATACCCCTGAATACAAATACCTACAACGGCAGGGGACCATACCAAAAAGCAAAGCCTCCGGAGAAACGTAGCTTTCCCAACTGAACGATGATCCTAAGTGCGGGGATCAAAAGCGAGTACCTTTACTGCGGCATGACGCACCCGAAGGAGGTCGATACAAGTACCAAGTATGTGAAACTGTAAAGTACTTTAAATGAAGTCAAAGTATTTAAAACCATTTGTAAATACAATTAGTTCAATTTACACATAGTGCCATATCACAAACAAGAGCAATAATAGGTAAACTGTAACAGGTCTTTCCTAGGCCGCGAATGATCGAAGCAAGGCCAATCGCCCATAGTATCATTATGCATGCCTAACCCTGCACTCCGCATGATCGCATAGGTCACACATAGACTCGCGTGAGGTATTCCTCGCGACGGTAGCCAACCCGGTACCTCCCGGACTCCGCGATCGCATAGTCTCAATAGACCGCATAGTCACACAGACCGCATAGGGCATCCCCCGCATCGGGCTAATACACCCGGAATGATCAATCCTGGAGCATACCGCTGCTCCGCATAGTCACACAGACCGCATAGGCCGTAGAGACCCGCATCAAGGGTGGCAAGCCCTCGGTATAATAAGTCAAGGGGGTATGTGATATAATAACGATCGGGCTTAACGTTTAACAACGTAAGCACAACAAGAATAACATCACAAGACACTAACACACGTAGTATCATAACATGGGCACTTATCAAACCAGCAGGAAGGTATCACAAGGCTATTACCAGCAAAACATAGACAAGCTAACCACACAAGGTACTTTAATGTTTACGTTAACAAAACCAAGTCCTAACTCCAAAGTACTACATACATTAATTCTTTATGAGATCCATTTCTTTTATAAAGGTCACCCGATACCCGTAGTAATAGAGTGACTAACATTTTTAAGTAAACCAGAACACTTTCCTTTTATAAATCAAGTAACAACATTCTTTTCTAAACGTTCAAGTTTGCCTAATTTCAGATGTTCAAGTTTCTCATTTTCGAAAGGTTTCGTAGTTCATAGTTTTAATCACATAATGATATAATTCTCCTTTAAAAAGATTTGAGAAACATATGCCTTATATGTGAGTAGGTTATTCTTATTTATAACAATCTTATTAAAGCAGCCATGATCTAGGAAATATCATTTTGTCTCATCTTAGCTTCTATGCAGATGGAGGTTTCTACTGGTTTTAATAATACTTCATTATTCAGTACATTTCCTTTTATTAGTGCTGCAGTGGTTTGTTCGATACTTATTCTGATTTTCGAAATCAGTAAAATTATATTTTCTTTTAAAAACCCAGTACTCATTACTCACGAATGAGGTATCACACTTTTTAACAAACTTCATGTTAATTCAATTAAGACAAGTCTATTGTCTTATGAGATCAAGTCTCTTAACTTCTAAAATCAATAACCATTCTTTTTATCTCTCTTACGTCGTTATACCTAACTTCCCATAAAGCTAGTATAACTCTTATGTTTTCAAACCAAGTATTACTCATCTTTCAAAAAGGTTTCTTAATTCTTTTGAAATACATTCAAGGTTTTCATTATTCAGGCTTAAGTCAAAAGACATTGCCGTACAACTACGTTCAGTTAGCACACGTACGTCTACCGTACTATATATATATTCTTGTAAAATACTTCCAGATTCTTATTATTCAGGCTTAAGTCAAAAGATATTGCCACACGTACGTCTACCGTACTATATATATATTCTTTAAAATATCATGCTCAAGAGTATAGGAAGAATCACATACCTTCTCGGCGAAATTCACCTGCCAAGTTGAATATGTCGCCTTGAAGAATCGACCTATAACGATCAAATACGCCTATCAACGTCTAGGCATCAGATCAGAAAAGCTCTAAGCAGAGGGTTCTCTATTCTATGGAAATTTGGGCAGCATTTCCCTACCCGGTAAACTATACAGTCTACTGTAAATACAGTCCTATGTAAGTACAGTTCAAATATTCTTCTTTATACCCTCTACTGATAACAATTCAATTCTATTCAGAATATCCTTCTAAGTATTTTATACTTATTCCTATACTTCTACAGATGTATATTCTAACTACAAAAGGAGGATAAGATTATTTACCTCGATAAGCCCAATATTATCCAAGTATAAACGTCGATCCCTGAGCGAGGTTTAGCTCCTAAATCTGCTCCGATAGCTCCAAGAACCCTTAGAAGTTCTACACCACTTCTACTTAAATACTATAAGGGATTTGGGCTAGGTATTTTGGAATAGTAACTATACTTGGAAGACAACATTTCTACCAAGGGAGGGGTGGTGTTTGGCCAGGGCTTGCTTTAGAGGGGGGGGGGGGCTCTCGGCCAAGCCACTAAGGCTAGAGGGGGAGAGGGTGTTGGACGAAAATACTACAAGAGAGGGGAGGGAATTTCAAGACTTGAAGAATGATTTTGTGGATGCAGAACTCTTCATCTAAAGGGGGGTATTTATAGGTCAAGCAATGGCCAACCAATGGCCAAGATGAAGCCAAGTGCTATGCAGGTGTAGGGTGAGGATTTAGGCAAGTGTCCATTCTATCTACTACACAAAAAATATCCTACCAACTCCTTGACAAAAAGCCACACTTTCGTCCCCCATTGCCGCCCCAACGCCCACCAACTAGAGGGTGACAAGTGTCGCCCTCTTGTTGGTCCAAAATGTTTCGTCTCTCGGAAAAATCCGCAAAAATTAGAAATGACATAGCCGAAATTTACCCTACGCGAGTCTTGTTAAACGTTTCGTCGGAAAACCATTCGTTTTGTGAGTTGTGCCCAAAAAAACGTCCTAGGCCTAAACTTTAAGGCTAAACTTTCGTACGTACGCCCTCACGTACATACTATGAAAAAATACGGGGTATAACATCAGCGTTTTGGGAAGCTCCGTTTCTCCGGAGGCTTATCAGTGGTATAGTCCCCTGTCGTTGTAGGTACTTACATTCAGGGGTATGGCGGGGCCCTGTCCCGCCATTATCGTTATATCATTCTTAGAGGTCTGTAGTACTGTTGTGGGCAGAGTTTGTAAATGGGATGTAACTGTTCAGATTTAAGTTTTTATATATATATGTTGAAAGGCAACTTTACTCAGATAACTATTTTACACTTCATATTATTTCATGTCTTGTTTTATGTTCCGCTGATTACTCTGATGTATGTCTACTTGGGTGCCCGGGGTAAGGCACCAGTCACGGGCCCGGGTTCGGGTCGTGACACTGGGAGGATCATTTGCCTCTAGTTGAGTTTGCGTATAATAATAGCTACCACTCCAGTATTCAGATGACGCCTTACGAGGCCTTGTATGAGAGGAAGTGCAGATCGCCGATATGCTGGTTTGATGTGGGCGAGGTGCAGTTAGTAGGACCAGACCTGGTTCGTGACGATGGATAAGGTGAAGCTTATCCAGAGCGACTATTGACAAACCGAGTCGTGAAGTCGTATGCAGATCATCGTCGTCGGCATCTGGAGTTTGAGGTTGATGATTGGGTTTTCCTGAAGGTGTCACCCATGAAGGGTGTGATCAGGTTTGGTAGGAAAGGGAAGCTCAGCCCAAGGTACATTGGGCCTTATCAGATTGTCCGCAGGGTAGGCAAGGTTTCCTACGAGTTGGATCTGCCGTCCGATATGGAGGCAGTGCATCCGGTTTTCCATGTTTCTATGCTGAGGAGATGTATCGGGGATCCATCTAGAGTGCACCCGCTTGACGACGTCCAGGTGACAGAGGGGTTATCGTATGAGGAGATTCCCATAGCGATACTTGATCGTCAGGTTAGGCATCTGCGGACGAATGATGTGGCTTCCGTCAAGGTCTTATGGCGGAACGAGCACAGAGAGGAGATGACGTGGGAAGCAGAGGAGGACATGAGGCAGAAGTATCCTCACTTATTCCCCACACCTCCAGGTAACTTACTTTCCTACTTGTTGATTTCAATTATCATATGTACTTAAGTGTTGTATTGTGGCCATGTGTGGCATTTGCAAACTGTTTAAGTTGTGAGAAACTTTATCGTTATCTGTCTTGGGAAGGAACATTCGGGATGAATATTTCTAAGGAGGGGAGAATGTTATACCCCGTTTTTCCAGAGTATGTATGTGAGGACGTACGTACAATTGTGTAAGCTCGAATTATGATTAAGGACGAAATTGTGCACACCCAACGAAAAGAATTGTTTTTCCGACGAAAAATTTTCCGAACCTTGTAAGGGAATTTTACGTTTTCAAGAATTTATTTATTTTGGATTTTTCCGAGAGATGAAATATTTTGGACCAACGAGAGGGCGACATGTGTCACCCTCAAGTGGACGGTTTAGGTGGGGAATTCATGGCACGTTTTTGCCATGTAAAAGGCCTTAAACATTTAGTCAAAGTTTGCTAGATATTTGTGGAG
This sequence comes from Przewalskia tangutica, assembly GCA_029844215.1. Lineage (NCBI taxonomy): Eukaryota > Viridiplantae > Streptophyta > Magnoliopsida > Solanales > Solanaceae > Przewalskia > Przewalskia tangutica. The sequence goes on along the minus strand of CM056720.1, from coordinate 38,699,373 downwards.
TAGATAGATAAGGTTGCACTTGTCCAAATCTCCACCACACACTTGCTTTAATCTTGGCCTTTGAAGGTCCTATAAATACCCCCCCTAAGTTGCAAGAATTCTTCATCCACTAAACATTTTCCAAGTCTCAAAAACTCCCTTCTCCCTTTGTGAGCTTTCGTCCAAGCTCTTCCCCTCCCCTTCCTTGTGTTCTCGCCGAAACATACCCCCCCCCCCTTGGTAGAAAAGTATTCTCCAAGTATAGTTACTATTCCAAAATACCTTAGCCTAAATCCTTTGTAGTTTTCCTAAGTTACCTCTATACTAAAAGCCCAGAAATACTACTATATTCCCTTTAGTCACAAATGAAACCCTGGGGAAATCTTCATAGTTGGTTGAAGTATTAAGTAGAAGTTGTTTAGAAACTTCTAAGGGTTTCTTGGAGCTATCGGAGCGTGCAAATTAGGAGCTAAACGTTGTTCAGGATCGACATTTAAACTTGGATAATTTTGGGCTTACCGAGGTAAATATCTTGTCATTCTATTGTAATTGGAGATTACATACTGTAGTAGTATAGAAATGAGTATAAGATATATAGAAGGATGGTATAAAAGAAGAGAATTGAACTGTACTTACATAGATCGTATTTCTGATGAGACTTGTGTAGTATGACGGGTAGGGAAGTGTTGCCCAATTTTCCGTAGAATTAAGAACCCTCTGCTTAGAATATTCTACAGAATAGTCTAGACGTTGATAGACGTATTTGACTATTATAGGTTGATACTCTGCGCGCGACATATTCGACTTGGCAGGTGGATTTCGCCGAGGAGGTATGTGATTCTTCCTATCCTCTTGAGCATGATATTTTTTTTAAATATATAAATAGTACGGTAGACGTACGTGTGTTAACTGAACTTGGTTTTACTCTGATGTCTTTTGACTTGAGTTTTAAATAATAAGAATCTTGAAGTATTTCAAAAGAGTTATGAATCATTTTTGAAAGAAAAGTAATACTTGGTTTTAAAAGCTTAAAGAGTTATACTAACTTTATGGGAAGTTAGGTGTAACGACTTAAGAAAGATAAAAGGAACGATTTACTTATTTGTTTATGAAAGTCTTATATTGATTTCTGAAAAGTGTAGTAAGATGGTTTGATAAGTAAACATGTTATGATGCTACGCGTGTTAGTGTCTTGTGATGTTGTGTAAGGGGGTTATTCTTGTTGTGCTTACGTTGTTAAACGTTAAGCCCGTTGTACTGTTATTATATCACATACCCCCTTGACTTGTTATACCGAGGGCTTGCCACCTTGCGGTCTATACGGCCTACGCGAGTCGCGGGAGTTCGAGATTGATCATTCCGGTGTATTATCCCGATCGCGAGGAATGCCTCACGCGGTGCGTGACTACGCGGTCTATGTGACTATGCGGATCGCGGAGTCCAGGAGGATACCGCGGGTTAGCTACCCCCGATGCGAGGAATACCTCATGCGGGTCTGTGTGTGACCTATGCGGACTGCGGGAGTTCCAGGATTAGGCTCGCATAATGATACTATGGGCGATTGGCCTTGCTTCGGTCATTAGCGGCCTAGAAAAGACCAGTTATGTTATATCTATTTTGCTGTTGGTTATGCTGTGGCACTATGTGCGGTTACATTGGTTGTTTCATACATATTTGTAAAAATTGGTTTTAAAAATGATACGATTTCATTTAAAGTACTTTACAGTTTCACATACTTGGTACCTGTTGTACTGACCTCCTTCGGAGGGCTGCGTTCATGCCGCAGGTAAAGGGAAGCAGGTGGTAGATCCTCACTCTTAGGATCCTTACTCTGGTGTCAGGAGCTCCATTTCTCCGGAGGCTCAACTTTTGGTACGACTCTCCCTGGTGTTGTAGATATGTTGTATATTCAGGGTATGGCGGGGCACTGTCCCGCCATAGTTGTTTATATTCCTAGAGGTCTGTAGTCCTGTTGTAAAGTTTGGATGTAACTGCCAGACTTGGTACATATATATATGCCGAAAGATAACTTTTTCTCTGATAAACAGTGTTACATTTTACATTTGTTTCAAGTCTTGATTTATTATTCCGCTGATTACTCTGATGTATGTCTACTTGGGTGCTCGGGTAAGGCACCAGTCACGGGCCCGGGTTCGGGTCGTGACATAATCGGACGTGTACAATTCTGCCCTACAATAATACTACAAGTCTACTGTAAATACAGTCCAATGTAAATAAAGTTCAATTCTTATCAATATTCATTCTATATATAGTATACTCAACTATACATTACTACAACATGTAATCTCCAATTACAATAGGGGAATAAAGATCATTACCTCGATAAGCCCAAAATTATCCAAGATTTATAAGTCGATCCTGAGCAACGTTTAGCTCCACTTCCTTACGCTCCAACCCTCTCCAAGCAACCCTTAGAAGTTTCTAAACAACTTCTCTTAACACTTCATCCATCTATGAAGATTTTTCCTAGGGTTTCATTTTGCGACTATTGGAATAAAGTAGTATTTCCGGGCTCTTATGTTGGGATAACTTTAGAATACTACTAGGGATACAAGGCTAAGGTATTTGGGACTATACCAACACTTGAAGAATTTTCTACACAAAGGGGGGTGTTTGGACGAGAACAACTAAGGGGGGAGGGAGAATTTTTGCCTTGGAAACTCTTAAGTGGATGAATAAAGTCTTGCAAACAAGGGGGGTATTTATAGGCCAACAAATGGCTAGGATCAAAGCAAGTGTAAGGTGAGGATTTGGTCCAAGTGGGAGTGGAGTCTTCCAACCAAGTGTCCACCACAACAATGGGACATATGTCCACCACAAAAATGGGACAAGTGGCTTGCCCACTTGTCCACTAAAATGTCTAAGACCATATGTCCTCTAGCCATTCGGCCAACATGGCCACATGGGGGTGACACGTGTCGCCCCCTACTCGTCCAAAATATTTCATCTTCCGAAAAATATTCGTAATGCCAAAAATCCGAAAATAAAGTGGGCCCCACAAAACCGTAAATTCTCTCGTGGGCCCCACTTGACCAATTTCGGAAATAAAATTCCATAATTCTCAAATATTCTAAAAAGTCCGAATACCAAATCTGGGAATCCAATTCCCATTAACGAACATTTTTCCTTCACAAAATCCGAAAACTTTTCCGTCGAAAAATCACATCTTTCTTCCTTTCCAATTTAAATGTCGTATTCTCGTACGTACGTCCTCATATACATACTCTGGAACTATCGGGTGTAACAGTTTAGAGCATTAGCAGTAGCTACTGAGACCACGATACCTGAGCCTCTAGTCCCACGGCCAGGAACAGAGGATATGGTTACGAGGAGATGGCCCAGTTACTAGCTCGGCTTGTAGCGAGGCATGAGGATAGACGGGGGGCCGGTGGTACCGTTAATACACCCCAGAGCCGACGGGTTGAAACTTCGGGACTTTTTGGAGTTGCAGTCCACCAAAGTTCTATGGGTCGAGAGGCGAGATGATCCTCGAGGAGTTTATCACGATTGTAGCGGATCGTAGAGTGATCGAGGCCTTAGAGACAGTCGGTGGTATTAGGTTCACATCCGCATGATCTTTGCGATCGTTTGATTCATAGGAACTATCCCGAGGCATGCGCCTCCGATTGGTTGGGGCGAGTTCTCGAGGCATTTCTTACACTTCTTGCCCTCGCGGATGAGAGCTTCGAGCGAGATAGATTTTTGATGTTGGCGTAATCAGGCGGGCGGTTCGGGAATACGATGTCGAGTTTGACTCATTGGCTCGTTATGTCCCCACTTTAGTGGCGGACATGGAGGATAGAGTGCACCGATATGTCACGTGACTTGACGATTATCTAGTAAAGGGTTGTACAAGAGTAGCTCTTGATCGAGCATGTACATTGCCGCGTCAAAGCTTATGCACAGCCAGATCGAGGAACGTAGAGATCGGCGAATTAACCAAGATCAGCGAAGAGGCTGCAAAGCAGGTCCTTTGGTAACTTTCGAGGCGGACCTTCTCAAGGCCAGATCGGGTTATGCGCCTCGCCCGACAGAGTGGTCCTCCATGCACTTCGGGACGTTCGGGGTATTTAGGAGTTGGTCGAACTCTAGGGTTTTAGTTCACGATTTACATAGGTTCTAGCCACCATTGATTTTCCTCGGTGTTCACTATGTGGTAGACGTCATCCATGGAAATGTCGTCTTTTTACTAATGCTTGTTTTACCAGTGCCGTCGAGCCATGTGAGAGAGAATGTCCTAGTAGGAGGATACATGTGGGATGACTTAGCCTACCGTGTCGATTCGCGGATTCAAGTGGTTCGAGAGGAAAGAGTGTTAGCTGAGGAGGCCACCCCGCTCGGTATGGCGTTGTGGTAGGTGTTCTTATGGGGAGTGTCGTACTACTGGATAGCTTGTTATGCTTTGCGGCCAGGCCATTTGCGAGAAATTGTCCGACCAGAGGTGGCGCGGATGTTACGACTCAGCCTTCGGGATCAGTGGCTGGTTCATCACCTTCTGTAGTTATGCGCCCAGCAGAGCAGGATTTGATTAGAGCGACAAAGGGAAAGTGAGGCAGTAGTTACAGAGATATCTTCAGCCCTTAAGAGACTTGTTTAGGTCATTATGGTAGATACATGTGGAGTGCTATGTACGGATAGCATTGTGTTAGGTGCGGATTAGAAAACATGGGTAGTTGAAAAGGGTAAGTCTGGGGACGAGAAAATGGTGAGCCTTAGAATTTATAACAGTTGGGACCTTGGATGCAAGGCCGTCCTGAGTGGATGATTTTACGGTTGGTCTTTGTCGAAGTACTTGGTATGCGTGAAATATATTGTGGGATAATTCCATGGGTAGTGTGAGATGGAAGTGGTAGCTTTCATGACGTGAATTGGTAAGATTGTTCCGGATCGGGGAACGAGAGAGGTTGGCGCGAAGTGGGTCGGGTTTGAGGCTATATCGCGGGTCAACCCGCAGCCCAGAATGTGGTGGGGTTAGTTTGAGGTGGTCCCGCCAGGTGGTAGGGTCACGAGGGTGTTAGGCCCAAGTTTAGGTAACTATCGTACGAGTTCGTGGATGCGTTCGACCAATAGTCGGGCCGATGAGGTCAGCCCATATTGTCTTTCAGTTAGGACTGCTTACTTGGCGGAGGGTTATGCGAGATGTTATGTATCAGGGAGGTTCTAAGGCTGCACGGGATTCCTACTTTTTATGACAGGCAGTGGAGCCCAGCTTTCGGCTATTTCTTTTGTTTCTGGAGGTTTTACCATGCGGGGTTAGGAACTCAGGTGAGTCTTAGTATTGCATTCACCCTCGGCCGACGGACAAACAACACATTTTATCCAGACATTTGAGGATAGGTTACGGGCCGATGCTTTGATTTCAGGGGTAGCTGTAAGGATTATTCGCCTCTTGTTGAGTGAGTATTATAATAGCTACCATTTCAGTATTCGGATGTTGCCTTATGAAGCCTTGTATGGGCGGAAGTGTAGGTTGTCGATCGATTGGTTCGATGTTGGCAAGGTTCAGATAGTGGGTCCATACTTGATTCAGCGGGATGTGGATAGGGTGAAGCTTATCCAGAAGAGGTTATTAGCAGCTCAGAGTCAACAGAAGTCGTGCGGATAATCGGCGTCGACACTTGGAGTTCAGGTTGACGGTGGGTCTTCTTGAAGGTACCACCCCGGAAGGGTGTGACGATATTTGTGAAGCAGGGGAAACTTAGCCGAGGTACTTGGGCCTTTCCAGATCGTTTGTAGAATAAGGCCAGGTTGCCTATAAGTTAGCACTGTCGTCCGACTTAGGAGGCAGTACGTCCGGTCTTCCATGTTGCTATGTTTCGGAAGAGTATCGGAGATCCATTCAGAGTGTTCCCAGTTAATGATGTCCAAGTTGGAGATAGTAACCCCGAGATTTTGAAAAGCCAAGCAATGCGAAATGTATGCGTATATTAGGAAGAGTTCGAGTGTTCGAGGAGGGTACGACAAGTAAGAAAAGAGGCGAAGATGTGTTAAGAAGATGAAAGTATCATTTGGACCATGGGTGGATCTAATAGTATTGTTATACGCTTTAGAGATGATTCTTCGTTGGCTTGGATGTGAGTTTTTGTGCGTATGTTGTATTATGGCCATGTGGGGCATAATTGGTTCCGTAAGTATAGTAGGGAAGACTATACCGGCACAGGTATGCTTGGAGACTTAGAAGGAACATTCGGGACGAATGTTTCTAAGGGGGGAAGAATGTTACACCCCGTAGTTCCAGGGTATGTATACGAAGACGATCGTACGAGAATACGACACAAAAATTGGAAAGGAAGAACGATGTGATTTTTCGACGGAAAAGTTTCCGGATATTGTGAAGGAAAAAGGTTCGTTAATGGGAATTGGATTCCCAGATTTGGTATTCGGACTTTTTAGAATATTTGAGAATTATGGAATTTTATTTTCCGGAATTGGTCACGTGGGGCCCACGGGGAAAATTTATGGTTTTGTGAGGCCCACTTTATTTTCGGATTTTTGGCATTACGGATATTTTCGGAAGATGAAATATTTTGGACGAGTAGGGGGGCGACATGTGTCACCCCCATGTGGCAATGTTGGCCGAATGGTTGGTGGACAAGTGGCAAGCCACTTGTCCCATTTTTGTGGTGGACACATGTCTCATTGTTGTGGGGGACACTTGGTTGGAAGACTCCACTCCCACATGGACCAAATCCTCACCATACACTTGTTTTAATCTTGGCCATTGATTTCTCTATAAATACCCCTTGGTTTCAAGACTTTATTCATCCACATTAGAGAGTTTCAAAGGCAAAAATTATACTCCCTCCCCTTAGGTGTTCTCGTCCAACTCCCCCTTTGTGTAGAAAAAAATTCTTCAAGTGTTGGTATAGTCCCAAATACCTTAGCCTAAATCCCTTGTAGTATTCCAAAGTTATCCCAACATAAGAGCCCGGAAATACTACTTTATTCCAATAGTCGCAAAATGAAACCCTAGGAAAATCTTCATAGTTGGTTGAAGTGTTAAGAGAAGTTGTTTAGAAACTTCTAAGGGTTGCTTGGAGCGGGTTGGAGCGTAAGGAAGTGGAGCTAAACGTTGCTCAGGATCGACTTATAAAACTTGGATAATTTTGGGCTTATCGAGGTAATGATCTTTATCCCCCTATTGTAATTGGAGATTACAAATGTGGCAAGGAAGGACACTTGTGTTATGTTGGAGGTTGGTTTCCTTAAAAGATATGATTTAAAGATTAGGAGACTGATTTTTGAAAGTAAAGAGACTTGACTTATAAACAACTTGATTTTGGGAAAGGAGAAGTAACTTGATTTAAAGGTATAGGTTACTTGTTTTTAAAAGAGTAAGACACTTGGTTTAAAAAGTATATTGCTACTTGACTTTAAAAAGGAAAAGTGTCTTTTGTTTTAAAGGAAGGCATGGTTTTGTCTTAAAATAGTTTAAAAAGGAAGGCATGCTTTTGTCTTAAGATTGGTTTAAAAAGAAGGTATGGAAATTGTTTTGATTTACTTAAAAGATAGTTACTCTATTTTGATACTACGGGTATCGTGTGACTTTTGTGAAAGAAATGGATCTTTTTTTGAGAGTTGAAGTATGTAGTACTTTAGGGTTAAAACCCGGATTTGTTGACATGAAATAAAAGTACCTTGTGTGAGTAACTTGACTATGATTGGCTTGTGATAGCCTTGTAATACTTTCTTGTTGGTTTGATAAGTAAACATGTTATGATGCTACGTGTGTTAGTGTCTTGTGACGTTTGTGTAAGGGGGTTTTCTTGTTGTGCTTATGTTGTTTAACGATAAGCGCTTATCTTTGTATTATATCACTTACCCTCGACTTGTTATGCCGAGGGTTAGCGCCCCGTCGAGAATACCTCATGCGGGTCCATGTAACCTATGCGGGCTGCGGAGTTCCGGGATGATCACTCCGGGTGTGTTCGCCGCGAGAATACCTCACGCGGTCCACGTGGACTATCGCGGACTACGGAGTCGAGTTGATCAGGTTAGCTACCCCGATCGAGAATACCTCATGCGGACCTAGGTGGTCTATGCGGACTGCGGAAGTTCCAAGATTAGGCTCGCGTAATGATACTATGGGCGATTGGCCTTGCTTCGATCATTAGCGGCCTAGAAAAGACCAGTTACGTTATATCTATTTTTGCTCTTGTTATGCTATGGCACTATGTGCGGTTAAATTGGTTGTTCGTACGTATTTGTAATTGGTTTTAAAATGTTATGATTTTATTTCGCATTTTCTGATTTCACATACTTGGTACTGTTGCGACCTCCTTCGAAGTGCGTTCATGCGCGGTAGGTACACCAATTGTTGATCCTCGCTCATAGGATCACAGTTCAGCGTTTTGGGAAGCTCCGTTTCTCCGGAGGCTTATCTTTTGGTATGATTCCCTGAGATTGTAGGTACTTGTACATTCAGGGGTATGGCGGGGCCCTGTCCCGTCATAGTTGTTATAAAAATTCTTAGAGGTCTGTAGTACTGTTGTGGGCAGGGTTTGTAAAGGATGTAACTGTTCAAGTTTTTATTTATATATACAGAAAGGTAACCGTTTTGGTTAGCCTGTTTTCTTATTTCACTGTTTATCTTTTATGAGTTTTTATTTCCGCTGATTTTTTCTGATGTTGTATCACTAGGGTGCCCGGGGTAAGGCACCAGTCGCGGGCCCGAGGTCGGGTCGTGACAGTTGGGTGGCCCACGGGTATGCGTCCACTTTGAGTATTATCTTGTTATTTCCTTTGGACATACTGACACGATGGATGGTCCACGGGTATGCGTCCAGTATGTTTTCATGGCCATTCTTATACCGAGGTAAGATGCCGGGGCATACGGTCATTGTGAGGGTTAAATTCCCAGGTTATGTTATTAGTCCATGGACCGCTAATACATGAAGCTTGCCGCAGTGACGAGCGATCACGGTCTTGATTTGTACATGTGGTTACAGGCGCACTTTAGATACTTGTCCTTGTCATTTCTCGTGTATCGGCAGGCTCTGGTAGATAGCTTAAGATACTTGCCACGGTCATATCTCGTGAGACGGTAGGCTCTGGTACGTTAGCTTAAGATACTTGCCTCGGTCAGTTGCGTGGCTAGTTTTTGGATCTGATAGTTGGCTTCCGTACTTGGCCCGTGAAGTTTTATGACTAGCCTTCGGACTGGTAGTTGGCTATTCTACTTGGCCCGATCGGTTTGATGACGCAGGCAAGATCTAGTGTTCAGGTTCACATATGGGTGTTGTTTTACATCATGTACTACCGGCAGTGAGGAAGGAGTTCCACGGGAATGATTGATATTGTGGGCGTGAGACCCATAGTTATGTGTGAGTGATGATTTTGAGGACGTGCGTCCCTTACTTGACATAACTGTTTACTTATTGCGAAATTATTTTATAAAATGATGAAATGTGATTTCATTACAGTATTTTCAGTTTCACATACTTGGTACTGTTATCGACCTCCTTGGGCTGCGTTCATGCCGCAGTAGGTACACCGATTGTTGATCCTCGCTCATGGATCGCGATTCGGCGTTTGGGAAGCTCCGTTTCTCCGAGGCTTATCTTTCGTATAGTCCCTGTCATTGTAGGTACTTGTACATTCAGTTATGGCGGGGCCTATCCGTCATAGTTGTTGTTACATTCTTAGAGTGTATAATCTTGTTGTGGGCATGGTTTGTAAAGGATTGTAACTGTTCGGTTATATCTATATACATGAAGGTGACCGTTTTGGTTAGTCTGTTTTCTTATGTTGTATCTTGTTTCCTGTTTAAGTTTTTATTTCCGCTGATTTTCTCTGATGTTGTATCACTAGGGTGCCCGGGGTAAGGCACCAGTCGCGGGCCCGAGGTCGGGTCGTGACAAAAGTGGTATCATAGCAGTTAGTCCTCGGAAAGTGTCTACAGACCGTATCTAGTAGAGTCTTGATTATTGGCGTGTTGTGCACCACACCTATAATCAGGAGGCTGTAGGATATTTAGGATTGGTTTCTATTCTTCTAACTCTGAGATCGTACCTTAGAGCTGTGTTGTAAGTTGGACTCTTTCTGACGTATTCTTTTATGCCAGTTATGCCTATGCGCAAGGCAACCACGGCCCAGAAGGGCAAGGCAGCAGAGGGAGCTGCGAGTAGAGCACAGAGGGTTACAAGGGCACATACCCAATCATCACCTGAGGTGGTGCTTCATTCGGGGAGTTCTGCGACGTCGCCAGCCCCAGCAGAGTTTAGCACAGCGGCAGCAGTTCCTACTGCGGCCATGATATCTGGACCTTCAGTTCCACGACCAGGAGCAGAAAATATGGATTGCGAAGGGACGGCCCGGTTACTAGCTTGGGATTCAGCAACCAGAGAGTATATGATGTACCGATATATCACGGGTCTAGATGATTATCTAGTAAAGGGTTGTGCAAGAGTAGCTCTTCAGTCAGGAATGAACATGGCCTGCGTACAGGCTTATGCGCAGCAGGCTAAGGAATGTTGAGATCGACGGATTAACGAAGATCAGCACAAGAGGGCTAGATCAGCAGGGTCCTTTGGTAACTTTCGAGGCGAACCGCCTCAGCAGCAGACTGGATATGCGCCTCCGCCAGTGCAGAGTGGTCCTCCACAGGCTTCAGGACGTTCGGGGTATGCAGGAGTTGGTCAGAGCTCAGGCTTCCGTTCACAGATATACATAGGTTCTAGCCAGCCGGATTCAGTTTTCCCTCAGTGTTCACAATGTGGCAGGCGTCATTCCGGGAAATGTCGTCTTTTTACTAGTGTTTGTTTTACCTGCGGCCGTAGGGCCATGTGAGGAGAGAATGTCCTAGTAGGAGGGATATAGGTAGGAGGACTCAGCCTACCAGGTCAGTTGCGGATTCATTAGTTCGGAGAGGAAGGGGTGTTAGCCAGAGGAGGCCACCCCCACCTCGGTGTGGCCGTTGTGGTAGGCGTCATGGTGGGGAATGTTGTACTACTTCGACAACTTGTTATGCTTGCGGCCAGCAGGGCCATTTCGTGAGAACTTGTCCGACCAGAGGTAGCACGGATATAGAGACTCGGCCTTCAGGATCAGTGGCTAGTTCATCACCTTCTCTAGCTATGCGCCCAACAGGGCAGGATTATGATTAGAGCGACAAAGGGGAAGTGAAGCAGTAGATACAGGTATATCCTTAACCCTCTAGAGATTAGTATGTGTGATAAGATGAGTATATTTTAAGTGTTATGTTCAGATAGCATTGTGTTAATTGTGATTAGAAAACATGGTTAGTTGAAAAGGTAAGATTGGGGACAGGGAAATTGTGAGCCTTAGAATATTACACGTGGAGACCTTAGATGCGAGGCCGTCTTGAGTAAAAGATTTTTTTTTACGATTGACCTTTGTCGGAGTGCATAGTATTCGTGGGGTATATTTGTGTGATAAGTCCCTGAGCGGTGTGAAATGAAAGAGGGTAGTTGAGCTAAGAAGAACACTAGGTTTTCGTGACTTGATTAGTGAGATTGTTCCGGATCGGGAAACAAGAGCTTGGCGCGATAAATGGGTCGGGTTGAGGCCAGATTGCAGGTCAACCCGCAGCCCGGTTTGAAGTAAGGAAAATTTGTGGTGGTCCCGCTGTGTGATAGGGTCACGAGGGTGCTAGGCCCAAGTTTAGGTAACCATAGTATGAGTCTAGGACCAGAAGTGGGTCGTGAAGGCCGGGAATGGCCTTAGAGGAAATTGAAGCTAGTGAGATGACCAAGTTTGGAGGTAGTGACTCCAAAGTTTTGGAAACTGAAGCGATGACTGAAGTGTGGTACGTGTAATAGAAAGAGTTCAGGTGTACGAGAAGGGTACGACGAGTAAGAAAAGAAGCGAACATGTGTTATGAGAACGGAAGTGATCATTTCTTTTGTGAAGTGAAGATGCGAAGGGAGTATCCTTTAGACCATGGGGGGGGGGGGAGCTTTTTGTGATGTTAGAGGTGATTCCTCTGTCACGACCCGACCTCGGGCCCGCGACTGGTGCCTTACCCCGGGCACCCTAGTGATACAACATCAGAGAAAAATCAGCGGAAATAAAAACTTAAACATGAAACACAACAATAAGTAAGAAACAGGCTAACCAAAACGGTCACCTTCCTGTATATATATCAAGCCGAACAGTTAAATCCTTTTACAAACCCTGCCCACAACAGTACTACAGACCTCTAAGAATGTAACCATAACTATGACGGGACAGGGCCCCGCCATACCCCTGAATGTACAAGTACCTACAATGACAGGGGACTATACCAAAGATAAGCCTCCGGAGAAACGGAGCTTCCCAAAACGCTGAACTGTGATCCTATGAGCGAGGATCCACCACCGATGTACCTCTACCTGCGGCATGAACGCAGCCCCCCGAAGGAGGTCAGTACAACAGGTACCAAGTATGTGAAACTGAAAATACTGTAAATGAAATCATGACAGTCTATATAAAACAGGAGACATGTATGATAACCAAACTACAGTTCACAACATAAAAGCAGTCATGTCAAGTCAGGGACTCACGCCCTCAAAGTCATCCCTCATGCCCGTGGAACTCCTTCCTCACTGCCGGCAGTCTAGGTATAAATCGTATGATGCGTATAACATGTCTCGGCCCATCCCATGGGACTCGAGGTGGAATCGTCATATCTCGGCCCATCTCATGGGACTCGATGTAGAATCGTATGGTATACATGTCTCGGCCCATCTCATGGGACTCGAGGTAGAATCGGCCATAACATTTAAACCCTCTTTTAAGACAGATTAAGATAATACCATGCTTTCCTTTTAAATCAAACTAAGGCAATATCATGCCCTCCTTTTTAAACCAAACACTTTCCCTTTTAAAATCAAGTAACAACATTCTTTTCCAAAAGTTCAAGTTTCATAATTTCAAATACTCAAGTCTCTTATTTTTGAAAGATTTCATAGTTCATAGTCTTAATCACTTAACAACATAGTATCTTTTTAAAAGAAAATTGAGTAACATATGTCTTATGTGTGAGTAGTTTATTCTTGATTATAACAATCTTATTAAAGCAGCCATGATCTAGAAAATGTAATACAATTTTGTCTTATCTTAGCTTCTATGCAGATGGAGGATTCTACTTGTTTTAATATAATTATTTGTCAATACATTTTCCTTTATTAACGCTGCAGTGGTTTGTTCGATACTTATTCTCATTTCCGAAATCAATATAACATTATCCTTTTTAAGATCAAGTACCCATTACTCATGAAAGCGGTTTCACACTTATTAACACCTTTTAAGTCCTTAACGTCTCATAAAAAAATCCATTTATAAGTCAAGTCTCTTATCTTACAAGATCAAGTCTCTTAACTTTTTTTTTTTAAATTAACAAACCATTCCTTTACCTACACAAAGTCATTATAACTAACTTCCCATAAAGCTATTATAACACTTTATGTTTAAAACCGACCAAATTTGTTTAGCACACATACGTCTACCGTACTACATAGTTCACAAAAATCATGCTAGAAAGGATAGGAAGAGGTTCACATACCTCGCGACGATTATCGACAATTAGCAAAACGCTCCAAAGTATTATAACCCTGCTAGCCTTTTCCACCCTTCAAGTAGAATACGCTACTCGTAGAACTTCAACCTATAAAGGTCACAAAACGTCTATCAACCTCTAGATCTCTTCGTAGAACAATTCTAAGCACAAGGTTCCTTATTCTACGGAAAATTCGGCAGCACCTCCCCCCCGTAACCATATAAATCTCCTCCTCTATCAAGGCCCGCTACCAAGCCAACAACTCCAAGGGGGTTACACGTCTAACCGGACGTGTACAATTCTGCTCCACAATAATACTACAAGTCTACTGTAAATACAGTCCAATGTAAATACAATTCAATTCTTTATAAACATCCTTCCATATATCTTATACTCAATTTTAAACTACTACAACATGTAATATCCAATTACAATAGAAGGACTAAGATCATTACCTCGATAAGCCCAAAATTATCCAAGATTTATAAGTCGATCCTGAGCAACGTTTAGCTCCAATTCCTTACGCTCCAACCTGCTCCAAGCAACCCTTAGAAGTTTCTAAACAACTTCTCTTAACACTTCATACAAGCTATGAAGATTTTTCCTAGGGTTTCATTTTGCGACTAAAGGAATAAAGTAGTATTTACGGGCTCTTAGTATTGAAATAACTTTGGAATACTACTAGGGATACTAGGCTAAGGTATTTGGGATTATACAACAACACTTGAAGTATTTTCTACACAAAGTGGGGGGGGGGGGGGGGGGTTGGATGAGAGCACACAAGAGAGGGAGGGAGAATTGCCATGGAAATTATTTCAAGTGTGGATGAAAAATAAATCTTGCACTCAAGGGGTATTTATAGAGAAAACAAGGGCCAAGATCAAGGCAAGTGTGTGTGGGTCCCACCCTCCAAATGGCTACACAAAGATGAAGACAAGTGGCTTGCCACTTGTTGGGCCATTTCGGCCAAGGTGGCCAAGTGGCTAGCCACTTGTCCCTCCATTTCGGCCCACATGGCCACCTAAGGGGGTGACACGTGTCGCCCCCCAATTCGTCCAAAATATTTCATCTTTCGAAAATATCCGAAATGCCAAAAATCTCTAAAACAAAGTGGGCCCCACAAAACCGTAAATTTCTCCCGTGGGCCCCACGTGACCAATTCCGGAATTAAAATTCCATAATTCTAATATAATCTAGGAAGTCCAAATACCAAATCTGGGAATCCAATTCCCATTAACGAACCTTTTTCCTTCACAAAATCCGGAAACTTTTCCGTCGAAAAATCACATCTTTCTTCCTTTCCAATTTTTATGTCGTATCCTCGTACGTATGTCCTCACATACATACCCTGGAACTACGGAGTGTAACATTCTTCCCCCCTTAGGAACATTCGTCCCAAATGTTCCTTCCAAGTCTCCAAACGTACCTGCGTCGGTATAGTCTTCACTACTATACTTACGAAACCAACTATGCCACACATTGCCATAATATAACATACGCGCGAAACCCAAATCCAAGCCAACGAGGAATCACCTCGAAGATGTAAAACAACACTAACTCTCGCTCCTGGTCCAAAGGATACTCTCTTCGCACCTTCACTTCACAAAAAAAGATCACTTCAGTTTCCAAAACCTGGGAGTCGTTGTTGAGAATTGGATTCTCAAAATGCATTATTTGAAGAGTATGGAACTCTTAACCTTATGGAAATTTATTTTTACGGATTTGGTCATGTGAGGCCCACCCGAGAAATTTTATGTTTTGTGGGGCCCACGAGGGTTGCGGAATTCTATGGATGAATGAGAGGGCGACACGTGGCACCCCTCCCACATGGCTTGGTCGAATTATGCAAAGGGCAAAAGGGTCATTTGACCAATGTGTAGATGACAAAGTCTTGCTAATTAAGAGCTTGACATTGTTGACCAAGTCAAGATCCACTTGGCTTGATCTCTTCCCTCCAATTTTAACAAGTGTTATTATCTATGCCATCCAATGTGTTATATATTCACTACACTAGTAGTGCAAGACTTGAGCATTCTATACTTAGTAAAAAATTTCAAGAACTAGTCTTGTGGAGAGAAAGGGCTCTCGGGTTTGGCTAAGCTTGCACAAGAAAAATTTGTAGTTTTTCTCCATTGCTCACAAGACTTTAAACCAAGGTTCCTAAGAGTGTTGTAAGGTTATCTAAATAGAAAGATTTCGAAAAAAACGGCGTTTTCGTATTAGTCGCAAGGCGGAAACTTAAGGAGTTCTTCAACTTTGAAGTTGGAACTTGAAGATGGGTTCTTCATAGGCTTCTAAGGGGTGCTTGGGGCGGATTGGAACTTAAGGAAAGGAGCTAAGAATTGCTAAGGCGCGACTTTGAATCTTGGAAATTTTAAGGGCTTGAAAAGGTATAAATCTTGTCGTTTTAGTAATTAAGATTACTTGTTGTTGTAGCTATGGATATTAGCAAGCATGAGTTATATAGTATGAAGTTTGATAAGTGTATTGACTATTGGAACCCTAATCCGAAAACTAGCATGTTTAGCTTTAAGATTACAATTCAAGTTGATTATTAGTTTAAGTCGTCGCATGTTGTATAAATAAGGAAATTGTAGTTGTTGAAGTTGTTTATGACTATATAACATGTTAGACCTTAGAACTTGGAATTGGAAAAGGATTGGAAAAGACTTTGAATTGTTGGTTGTTGTTGGCCGAGAATGGCTTGAATATGGAACTACTTCGTATTAATTGTGGGGCGGAATTTTACATGTATTGTAAGGCGTGTAATCCCCTTTGTTTGGTTGTTGTTTTGAGCCTTAAATGTGGCGTGTTGGTTATTGTATTCGGCCTTGAAAAAGGTGGCAAAGTGAGTAGAAACAAAGGAAGTGCTGCCCGATTTTCCGTAGAATTAGAGACCGTATACTTAGTATTATTCTACGTTAGAGACTAGAAGTTGATAGTCTTGTTGTGACCATTATAGGTTGACACTTCAACGTGCGGCGTATTCGTCTTAGCTTGTGGATTTAGCCGAAAAGGTATGTGAACTATCTCCTCTTCTAGCATGATTCCTTAAGATAAAGAAAGTATGTCCTACTCCTTAAATGATCCATTCCTTGGTTGTATTTGGATTGCCTAAAGTAGAAATTGTTCTATGTACTTCCTTGATTGTTCTTTGATGTTTAACTTATAAGTTGTATAATCCATTGCCTTAGTGAAGTTTGGATTCTTAAAAGTGAAAGTATTTTTACTTAATGTACATGGAGTCTTGAAAAGGAAGTGGTTTCTAAACCTTTTGGCTAGTGCCTTAGTTCCAAAACCTAAAGGTCATTATAATGACTTTAGGGGAGTCAAAGGAGTGATTTACTTAATTGTTTTAAAAGAGGAGAAATGACATGATTTAAGAGAAGTAACTTGTTTTAAAGGTGTGAGTTACTTAAGGTTTAAAAGTAGAAGAAACTTGTTTTCTATATATTAAGAGACTCGAAGTATTTTTGAAAGTTAAGAAACTTGATTTGAAAGTTTGTGATACTTGGTTTTAAGTATAAGTCTCTTGGTTATAAAAAGAATGAAATTGTCTAAAAACCATAAAGGGTTATAACGGCTTTATGGGAAGTTGGTTATAACGGCTTTATGGAAGGTTTAGAAAGTTGTCTATTTTGATTAATGGGCATAAGTTACCTAGATTGTGAAAATTTGAAGTTACTTGGTTTCAAGCTTTGAGATGAGTTTCTAAAAGTGTAGTAACTTACTTTGAAAAAATAGACACACCTTGATACTACGGGTGTTAGTATCTTGGGGATTTACATAGAAGAAGTCTTTTGAAAAGAATGTACGTACGTAGTACTTTGGCTTGATTAATTGAGAATTAGTCTAAGTGTGCCTTGATAAGTACTTTGTCTTGATTAATTGATAATTAGTCTAAGTGTGCCTTGATAAGTACTTTGGCTTGTTTAATTGAGAATTATTCCATGTGTGCCTTGATAAGTACTTTGGCTTGTTTAATTGGGAATTACTCCATGTGTGCCTTGATAAGTACTTTGGCTTGTTAATTGAGAATTGCCTATGTGTGCTGGTACTAGCCGGTTGTGTGCTAGTGGTATATCATTCATTTCGGGGTCATTCCCCGGGTTTGTGGCATTTGCATATTCCGTGGATTTGCTACCCACGATGCGAGGAATACCTCATGCGAGTCCGCAAGGGCTTATGCGGGTGAAATAGTCCCATGCGGGCGGGTCCAGCCTATGCGAGGAATACCTCATGCGAGTCCGTAAGGGCTTATGCGGGTGAAATAGTCCCATGCGAGGAATACCTCACGCGGGTCCACGCGACCTATGCGGGTGAAATAGTCCCAGGAGTAGGATTGCTTAATGATACTGCGGGCGGGTGGTCCTGCTTTGATCGTGAGCTTCCTAGTTTATATTGTAAGTATACTACTATTTACTCTCATGATTGCAAGGTTCAGTGTGCTTACTGATGTTGTATTATATCATGGACTGCCGGCAGTGAGGAAGGATTCCACGGGCATGATTGATATTATGGGCGTGAGACCCATGGATATATTTGAGTAATGACTTTGAGGGCATGCGTCCCTGACTTGATATGACTGCTTATGTATTGTGTACTGTAGGTTGGCTATCATACATGTCTCCTGTTTTGTTAGACTGTTATGATTTCATTACAGTATTTTACTGTTTCACATACTTGGTACATTCTTCGTACTGACCTCGCCCGGGTGCGTTCATCCGCGAGTTTAGGTACTTGATTTGGTGATCGGCAGTGTAGGACCGCCGTAGTTTTTGGATAGTTCCTCTGATTCGAGTTTATCATTTTGGTATAGTTCCTTCAAGATGTGCTTTTATGCGATTATGGGTACGGCGGGGCCTTGTCCGTCATATTTGATTTAACTCTTGAGGTGCAGATTCATATGTAGGATTGGACTCGTATGCGGTGTAGTGTCTTTTGGTTATGTGTCACGACCAACCGGGCGTGGATCGTGCCTTACCCTGCACCCTAGTGATACAACATCGTGAGAAAATCAGCGGAAATAAAAACATGAACATGAATTAAGAGACAAAATAAATAAACAGCAACCAAAAGCGATTTGCCTTCATCATATATACATAAATACCCGACAGTTATCCTTTTTACAAACCACACAAAGTGTTCTGCACCTCTAAGATTTACAACAACTATGACGGACGGGGCCCGCCATACCCTGAATGTACGGACCTACGGACTCGTGGTAACATACCAAAGATAAGCCTCGAAGGAACGGAGCTTCCCAACACGCTGAAAGGTGATCTAAGCGGGGATCGACGGCCGATGTACCTCTACTGCGGCGTGAACGCGGCCCGAAGGAGGTCGATTAACAGTACCAAGTATGTGGCGAAAAATCATGAATCGAAATCATAATAGTCTATAAAAGAAGGAGACGGGTATGATAACCAAACTACAGTACATACACATAACAGTTATATCAATTCAGGGTCTCACGCCCACAACATCAATCTTGCCCGTGGAGTACCTTCCTCACTGCCGGCAGTCTATGATATGATAACAATAAGATAGGAATCCAAATGGGAGCATACCCGTGCGCTACGCATCGTGTCAGTATGTCCAAAGGGAACAAATAAGACAACATTCCAAATGGAAGCATACCCGTGCGCTACGCATCGTGTCAGTAGGTCCAAAGGGAAACAATAAGACAACATTCCAAATGGAAGCATACTCGTGCGCTACGCATCGTGTCAGTATGTCCAAAGGGAAACAATAAGACAACAAGGCGGTAATCCAAGTGGAAGCATACCCGTGCGCTACGCATCGTGTCAGTATGTCCAAAGTGATTTAACAAAAGTAACACTATCAGCGTGAACGCACTGCGGAATTTCTCGTCGCTGCAAGACGCGTCAAGTAAGTTCTCAACAAGTCAACCGACCCTCCATCGAGAGACGCGGTAGTATAGAAACACAATCTTTGCACAACAAAGGCTATCACAACAAGCATAGACAAGTTTCACAACTACAAGCATAGGCAAGTTTCACATCAACAAGCATAGGCAAGTTATACACAACTCAAAGTACTTTCATTTTATGCCAAAGTCCGGGTTTTAACCCTAAAGTACTACGTACCTTAAATTCCTTTTTAAGAGATCTAATCCTTTCCTAAAAGTCACCCGATACCCGTAGTATAAAAATAGAGTGACTTATATCTTTTAAGTAAACCAAAACAACTTTCATACTTTCCTTTTTAAAACCAAATTAAGGCAACACCATGCCTTCTTTTTTGACCAAAACACTTTTCTTTTTAAAGTCAAGTTACCACATTAAAACCAATGGTAAAACCTTTCTTTTGTTTTCATAAGGTCGTTATAACCAACTTCCCATAAAGTTGTTATACACCTTATGTTTTAAACCATTTTAAGACAACACAATGCCTTTCTTTTTCCTAAAGTTCGGTTGCCTAATTTTCAAATACACAAGTCTCTTTTTTGAAAAGTTCATAGTTCAATGTCTTAATCTCTTTTAAAACAATTGAGTAACATATGCCTTAGGCGAGTAGGTTATTCTTGTTCATAATCAATCTTATTAGCAGCCATGATCTAGAAATGTAATATCATTTTGTCTCATCTTAGCTTCTATGCAGATGGAGGTTTCTACTGGTTTTAATAATACTTAATTATTCAATACATTTCCCTTCATTAACGCCGCGATGGTTTGTCGATACACATTCGATTTCGAAATCGGAAACATTATTCCTTCCAAAACCAAGTACTCATTACTCACGAATGAGGTTTCACACAAACATCCATATTAAGTCAAGTCTCTTATCTTTTAAGAATAAGTCTCTTAACTTCTAAACCATTAAACCATTCTTTTATCTCTCTTGGCGTTACACCTAACTTCTCATAAAGTCGTATAACTTTTATGTTTTCAAACCAAGTATACACTTCTTTCAAAAAGGTTTCTTAATCTCTTAGAATACTTCAGTTCTTTTACATCAAGTCGGTTATAAGTCAAATCGGTTATCTTTTAAAAACCACAAAGCATTTCTCACTTACATGTAGTCGTTATAACCAACTTCCCATAAAGCCGTTATAACACTTTATGTTTAAAGACAATCAAATACATTTAACACGTATGCGTCTACCGTACTACATAGTTATACACATATCATGCTAGAACAGATAGGAAGATGTTCACATACCTCGCGACGATTATCGACTAATAGCAAACGCTCAGTACCTCAAACCGCTACACTCTCGGTCAAGCGGATCACTCCACCCGTAGTACTACAACCTATAGCGGCCACAAATCGCCTATTAATATCTTTAGTTCTAAATGTAGAATATTCTACAGAAAATTCGGCAGACTCCCCCACATGGCAGCGTAAATCTCCTCTCTCTATCGGTGGCTACAAGCCAACCGAGGGGTTAACACGCCTAACCGGACGCTGCACAATTCTACTATACAAGAATGCTACAAGTCTCACTGTATACACCCATGTAATTACGATTCGCTTCTCTTCTTTAAATTCAGCTTAAGTCGCAAGACATTGCTGTAAGTATTATTCGTGCTTAAGTCAAAAGACATTGCCGCACAACTAAGTTCAGTTCTATATATAGTATACTTAACTATATACTCTACAACATGTAATTTCCAATTACAATAGGTCATGAGTGTTTACCTCGATAAGCCCAAATTTATCCAAGTTATATGTCGATCCGAGCAAGGTTTAGCTCCTACTCGTGCGCTCCGACCGCTCAACCAACCCTTAGAAGTTCTAACCAACTTCTACTTATAACTTCAACTACGGGTGAAGATTTACTTAGGGTTTCGTTTTTGTGACTGAGGGAAGTATAATAGTATTTTCTGGGCTTTTGTATAAGTGTAACCTTGGGAATACTACAAGGTATTTGGGCCAAGGTATTTGGGCATTATAACACTACTAGGAGAGTATTTCTATACCACAACAAGGGGTATTTATACGAGACAACTAGGCTAGGGGGGGGTACCCCACGGCTAGAACTCTACAAAGGGGGGGGTAGGTTTCGGCCAAGGGGCCTTCAAGAGGGGGAGGGGTGTGTGGCGGACGAGATCACAAGAGGGAGAGGGAGGGTTTGAGACTTAGAAAGATTGCTCAATTTGGATGAAGAATGTCTTCAACTAGAGGGGTATTTATAGGTCAAGTGAAGGCCAACCAATGGCCAAGATGAAGACAAGTGCATAGCAAGTGTAAGGCCAAGATTTAGCCATGTGCTACCTTATCCATCTACACAAAAATATCCTACCTAACCCTTGACCAAAATTTCACACCAAAACGCAAGACTAGCCCAATTGCCGTCAACCTCTTTCACGATGTGAGGTGACACACGCCACCTCCGTAAGTCCAAAATGTTTCGTCTCTAAAATCCGCAAAATTATAAATGACATAGCGAATTTTCCCTTCAAAGTCAGGAAACGTTTCACAAAAACGACTCCTTTAGGTAGCTATGCACAAATTCGAACCTATGCCTACTTTAAGGCTCAAATTGTATCGTCGCCTCACGTACATACTGGAAATACGGTATAACATTCTCCTCTCCGAAACATTCGTCGAATGTTCCTTCTCAAGACGATATAACGATGAAGTTCTTCTTAACTTTAAACAAATTTCCAATGCCACACGGCAACAAAGTAACACGCTCTCTTCCTCCTTACTCGTCGTGCCGCTTCGAACACTTGAACTCTTCTAGTATACGTACCACACTTCAGTCATCGCTTCAGTTCCCAACACTTTGGAGTCACAACCTCCAAACTTGGTCATCTTACTAGCTTCACTTTCCCCTAAGGTCATTCCCGGCCTTCACGAACCGATTCTGGTCGAGCATATCCACAAAATCATACGATGGTCATCTAAACTTGGGCCTAGCACCTCGTGACCCTACCACCGGCGGGACCACGAGTGACCCAACCCCAAAACAGGCCGCGGGTTGGCCCGCAGCATGGCCCCAACCCGACCCAGGGACTTATCACACAATACATTCTAGGCATAAAATGCACTCCGACAAGGATCACTTGCAAAAACTTGTACTCAAGACGGCCACATCTAAGGTCTCAACTGTAATATTCTAAGGTTCATCATTTTATCACCCCCAGGCTTACCCTTTATCACTAAGCAGGTTTCTAGGTCACATTTTAGCACAAAGCTATCCGAACATAACACTAAACACATCATCACAACATCAATACATACAAAACTCTAGAGGGTTAAGGATATACCTGAAAATAGGCGATTGTAGGACCGCTAAATCGGGAACTTCCACCGCGACCTCTCCGTGGCCGCCGGTGTATGAACATCTGCTGACTATGGGAGGTGAAGAACCCATGGCCCGATCCGTAGTCCAGGCTATCTACCAGCGCTACCCACACGGTCGGACAATTTCTCCCAAAATGGCCTGGCCGCATGTAAAACAAACTCCCGGACTAGCACGACACTCACCGTGGAGTCTACCACAGCCAGTCCAACGAGGTAGGGTGGCTTCACCGCTAACACCTCTGCTCTCTCGAAAATCTGAACCCTTGGAGCCCTGACCTGCTCCTGAATACTCTGGATGCTCTGAAGATTGTGGAGGACCACTCTGTACTGGCGGAGGCACATAACTAGTCTGCTGCTGAGGCGGTCCGCCTCGAAAGTCACCAAAGGACCTGCTGCTCGGCCTCTTCTGCGACCTTGGTCATTTCGCCGATTTCTCCTCCTCACCTCAGTGCATAAGCTCGCATGCGAGCGATGTCCATGCGGTGAAGAGCTACACGAACAACTCTCGCTAGGTAATCATCGAGCCTGTAACATATCGGTGCACTCGATCCTCCATACTAGCTACTAATGCGGGACGTCACGCCAATGAGTCGAACTCCACATTGTACTCCGAACCGTCGCGGATTACGCAACACTAAAAATCTGCGCGAGCCCTCTCATCCGCGAGGCAAGAAATGTGCAAGAAAGGCCTCTGAGAACTCGTCCCATAAAGCTGGAAGTGCATGCTCTCCCCGGGACAGCTCCCACGAATCAAACCAGTCGACTGCGGTATCACGCAGCTGATGCGAACCTAGGACCACCGACTCGGTCTCCGATGCCTTGATCACTCTCATGATCCGCTGCAACTGCCGGATGAACTCCTGCGGATCATCCTCAGGCCTCGACCCATAAAACTCTGGCGGGTTACACCTCAGAAAATCCCGTAATCTCAAACTATCTGATCTAGGGTGAACCACGCGGTGCTCTTTGGGCTGCTGCGTCCGGCTATCTCAAGTCCAGCCTGACCACGGCCGTTAATCGGGCCACTCGCGTGACTCATCTCTGCTGCGATCGCGGGGACCGGAGGCTCAGTATCGTGGTCTCTGCCACGCTCTACTCGCGACTCCTCTGCTTGTCTTGTCATACGGGCGGGTTGCCTTACGCGGAGGCATAACTGGTAAAAACGAAGTATGTCAGAGGGGTCCAATCTTATTACACAGCTCTAAGGCACGATCTTAGAATGAGAAGAATGGAAACCAACCCTAAATGTCCTGCAGCCTCCTGATTATAGATGTGGTGCACAACACACCGATAATCAAGACTACTACTGACACGGTGCAGTAGACACTTTCCGAGGACTAATCGCTCACGATACCACTTTTGTCACGACCGAACCGGGCGTGGTCGTGCCTACCGGGCACCCTAGTGATACAACATCGAGAAAATCAGCGGAAATAAAAACATGAACATGAATTAAGAGACAAAATAAATAAACAGGCCAACCAAAGCAATTTGCCTTCATCATATATACATAAATACGACGATTATCCTTTTACAAACCACGCTTCACAAGATGTTACGGACCTCTAAGATTTACACAACAACTATGACGGAACGGGGCCCCGCCATACCACGAATGTACACGGACCTCTGCACTCGTGGTAACATACCAAAGATAAGCCTCCAAGGAACGGAGCTTCCCAACACGCTGAAAGGTGATCCTAAGCGAGGATCGACGGCCGATGTACCTCTACGCGGCATGAACGCACCCGAAGGAGGTCGATAACAGTACCAAGTATGTGGCGAAAAATCATGAATCAAATCATAATAGTCTATAAAAGCGAGACATGTATGATAACCAAACTACGATGCATACACATACGATTATATCAATTGGTCTCACGCCACAACATCAATCCGCCCGTGAGTACCTTTCCTCACGGCGATGCATGATATGATAACAACAAGATAGGAATCCAAATGGGAGCATACCCGCGCTACGATCGTGTCGGTATGTCCAAGGAACAAATAAGACAACATTCCAAATGGAAGCATACGTGCGCCACGATCGTGTCGATGAGTCCAAAGGGAAACAATAAGACAACATTCCAAATGGAAGCATACGTGCGCTACGATCGTGTCGGTATGTCCAAGGGAAACAATAAGACAACAAGCGGTAATCAAAGTGGAAGCATGCGATGCGCTTACGTCGTGTCGATATGTCCAAAGTGATTTAACAAAAGTAACACTATCAACGAGGGCGTGCGGAATTTCTCGTCACCGCAGACGCGTCAAGTAAGTTCTCAACAAGTCAACCGACCCTCCATCGAGAGACGCGGTAGTATAGAAACACAATCTTTGCACAACAAAGGCTATCACAACAAGCATAGACAAGTTTCACAACAACAAGCATAGGCAAGTTTCACATCAACAAGCATAGACAAGTTATACACAACTCAAAGTACTTTCATTTTATGCCAAAGTCCGGGTTTTAACCCTAAAGTACTACGTACGTTAAATTCCTTTTTAAGAGATCTAATCCTTTCCTAAAAGTCACCCGATACCCGTAGTATAAAAATAGAGTGACTTATATCTTTTAAGTAAACCAAAACAACTTCCATACTTTCCTTTTTAAAACCAAATTAAGGCAACACCATGCCTTCTTTTTTGACCAAAACACTTTTCTTTTTAAAGTCAAGTTACCACATTAAAACCAATGGTAAAACCTTTCTTTTGTTTTCATAAGGTCGTTATAACCAACTTCCCATAAAGTTGTTATACACCTTATGTTTTAAACCATTTTAAGACAACACAATGCCTTTCTTTTTCCTAAAGTTCCAGTTTGCCTAATTTTCAAATACACAAGTCTCTTTTTTGAAAAGTTCATAGTTCAATGTCTTAATCTCTTTTTAAAACAATTGAGTAACATATGCCTTAGGCGAGTAGGTTATTCTTGTTCATAATCAATCTTATTAGCAGCCATGATCTAGAAATGTAATATCATTTTGTCTCATCTTAGCTTCTATGCAGATGTAGGTTTCTCGGTTTTAATAATACTTAATTATTCAATACATTTCCCTTCATTAACGCGATGGTTTGTCGATACATTCGATTTCCAAATCGGAAACATTATTCCTTCCAAAACCAAGTACTCATTACTCACGAATGAGGTTTCACACAAACATCCATATTAAGTCAAGTCTCTTATCTTTTAAGAATAAGTCTCTTAACTTCTAAACCATTAAACCATTCTTTTTATCTCTCTTAAGGCGTTACACCTAACTTCTCATAAAGCTGGTATAACTTTTATGTTTTCAAACCAAGTATACACTTCTTTCAAAAAGGTTTCTTAATCTCTTAGAATACTTCAAGGTTCTTTTACATCAAGTCGGTTATAAGTCAAATCAGTTATCTTTTAAAAAACACAAAGCATTTCTCATTTACATGAGTTTATAACCAACTTCCCATAAAGCCGTTATAACACTTTATGTTTAAAGACAATCAAATACATTTAACACGTATGCGTCTCACCGTACTACATAGTTATACACATATCATGCTAGAACAGATAGGAAGAGGTTCACATACCTCGCGACGATTATCGACTAATAGCAAAGCGCTCAAGTACCTCAAACCGTGCTACACTCTCGGTCAAGCGGATCACTCCACATGTAGTACTGACCTATAGAGGCCACAAAGCGCTATTAATATCTTTAGATCTCAATGTAGAATATTCTCTGAAAATTTGGCGACACCTCCCCACATGAGCGTAAATCTCTCCTCTATCGAGGCGGCTACCAAGCCAACGGGGGGTTAACACGTCTAACCGACGCTGATTCTACTATATCTGAGAATGCTACACAAGTCTATTGTAATACAGTCTATGTAATTACATTCGATTCTCTTCTTTAAATTCAGGCTTAAGTCGCAAGACATTGCCGTAAGTATTATTCAGGCTTAAGTCAAAAGACATTGCCGCACAACTAAGTTCAGTTCTATATATAGTATACTTAACTATATACTCCTACAACATGTAATTTCCAATTACAACAGAAGGTCATGAGTGTTTACCTCGATAAGCCCAAAATTATCCAAGTTATATGTCGATCCTGAGCAAGGTTTAGCTCCTACTCCGTGCGCTCCGACCCGCTCCAACCAACCCTTAGAAGTTCTAACCAACTTCTACTTATAACTTCAACTACGGGTGAAGATTTACTTAGGGTTTCGTTTTTGTGACTAAAGGAAGTATAATAGTATTTTCTGGGCTTTTGTATAAGTGTAACATTGGGAATACTACAAGGTATTTGGGCATTATAACACTACTAGGAGAGTATTTCTATACCACAACAAGGGGTATTTATACGAGACAACTAGGCTAGGGGGGGGTACCCCACGGCTAGAACTCTACAAAGGGGGGGGTAGGTTTCGGCCAAGGGGCCTTCAAGAGAGGAGGGTGTGTGGAGGGCGAGATCACAAGAGGGAGAGGAGGGTTTGAGACTTAGAAAGATTGCTCAATTTGGATGAAGAATGTCTTGACTAGAGGGTATTTATAGGTCAAGTGAAGGCCAACCAATGGCGAGATGAAGACAAGTGCAGAGCAAGTGTAAGGCCAAGATTTAGCCATGTGCTACCTTATCCATCTACACAAAAATATCCTACCTAACCCTTGACCAAAATTTCACACCAAAAACGTGCAAGACTAGCCCAATTGCCGTCCAACCTCTTCGATGTGAGGGTGACACATGTCACCCTCTGTTGGTCCAAAATGTTTCGTCTCTGGAAAAATCCGCAAAATTATAAATGACATAGCGAATTTTCCTTGAAAGTCATGGAAACGTTTGCCGAACGACTCCTTTAGGTAGCTATGCACAAATTCGAACCTATGCCTACTTTAAGGCTCAAATTGTATCGTCGCCCACGTACATACTCTGGAAATACGGGGTATAACATTATGTATATTATATGGCAGCCTTGTCGGCTTTGCCTTGCACGTACGTTGGTTTTAAAAAAGAAAAAAAATGAGGTGTTATTTGATTTCCGCAGTTTACTTAGTTGTTAAGGTAGAAGGGTGCCCAGGTAGGACACCAGTCACGAGCCCGGGGTTCGGGGTGTGACAGAGTGGTATCAGAGCAGTCAGTCCTCGGAATGTCTACAGACCGTGTCTAGTAGAGTCTTGATTATCGGTGTGTTGCGCGCCACAACCATAAACAGGAGGCTACAGGACATTTAGGAGTTGGTTTATATTCTTCTCACTCTAAGATCGTGCCATGAAATTTGTGTTAGTAAGATAATTCCTCTCTGACATAATTTTATGTTACAGTTATGCCTCTAAGGAGGGCAACAGCCGCCCAGAAGGGCAAATGAGTAGCAAGAGCTACTAGTCAGACTCAGAGAGTTGATAGGGCTTATGCCCAGAGTATACCGGATATTGTGCCGCAGTCGGCGAGTTCTTCTGCGCCAGGTTTTGAGGCCCCAGCACCAGAGCCTCCAGTTTCTCAGTTAGGGGAAGACCATAGGGTTATGAGGGAAGCAGTTATGTTATTGACCAAGATAGCGGTGCTACAGTTTCATCAGCAGGAGGTTATTCGGCCAGTACAGACAAGTGTACAAAGGGTAGAGGGCCAACACGGAGATCAACATAAGAGGGCTAGACCGGTTGGTTATCCCAGTGAGTTTTTGGACGAGCGATCTCGCCGAAGTGAGATATTCGTCCCACTACCCGATACATACCCCGCAACCCACGGTGGGAGATTGTGTCACGACCCACTCGGGGCGATGGTAGTGTCTTACCCGGCACCCAGTAGTCATACATCGAGAAAATCAGCGGAATATAAAAACAAGACATGAAACAATGTAAATTGAGACCACAGTTTATCGAGAAAAGTCGTCTTCAGCGTATATATATAAACCAAAATCTGCGATTACATCCCAGTGTGCAATAGGACTCTGAACCTCACAGGAAGTAAACAACTATGGCGGGACAGGGCCCTCCATACCACGAATGTACATATATCTACAACATCGGGAGAACCATACCAAAAGTCGAGCCTCGGAGAAGATGGAGCTCACGACACCAAAGCAAAAGATCCAGGATGAGGATCTAGCACTGCTTTCCACCTGCGGCATGACGCGGCCCCCGGAGAGTCGATAACAGTACGATTATGTGAAGCGTAAAGTACTTAAATGAAATCATATCATTTAAAGCCAATTTTACAAATATGTATGGAATAACCAATGTAACGGCACATAGTGCCATATCACAAACAAGAGTAACAAGCTATGCGAGTCTTTTCTAGGTGCGAATGATCGAAGCAAGGCCAATCGCCCATAGTATCATTATGCATGCCTAATCCTGGACTCCGTAGTCGCGCAGCCACTAGGCGCGTGAGGTATTCCGCATCGGTAGCTACTCATCGGCATCGTCTGGACTCGTAGTCGCGTAGCCACATAGACCGCATGGCCACATGGACCGCACACTAACACGGAACTCTCGTAGCTCGCGTAGGTCCTGGACCCGCGTGAGGTATTCTCGAATCATAGTCCCGGTGCACGAGGTATACCCGCGTGGAGGCGAGCAACCCCGTATATTATGTCAAGAGGTGAGTGATGTAATACTAGCATAACGGCTTATCGTTCAACAACATGATCACAAATAAGAATAACCTCTTTACATAAACGTTTACAAGATACTAACACATATAGCATCACAATATGTCTACTCAACAAACCATCTCACTGTACTTTCCAGAAATCAATACAAGTCTTTTATAAACACATAAGTAAACCGTTCCTTTTATCTTCCTTAAGTCGTTATACCTAACTTCCCATAAAGCTAGTATAACTCTTAAGCTTTTGTTTAAAACCAAGTATTACTCTTCTTTCAAAAATGATTCATAATTCTTTTGAAATACTTCAAGATTCTTGTTATTTAGACTCAAGTCAAAAGACGTCAAGTAAAACCATGTTCAGTTAACACACGTACGTCTACCGTACTATATATATACTTTAAAATATCATCCTCAGAGGATAGGAAGAATCACATACCTTCTGGCGAAATCCACCGCCAAGTCGAATATGTCGCGCAGAGTATCAACCTATAATAGTCAAATCGTCTATCAACGTCTAGACTACTCATAGGATAATCTAAGCGGATGGTTCTCTATTCTGACGGAAAATCAGGCAGACTTCCCTACGGTAAACTATACAAGTCTCATCAGAATACAGTCCTATGTAAATCTGATTCAATTCTCTTCTGTAATACCCTTCTATGTATTTTATACTTATTTCTATACTTCTACAGTATGTATTCTCCAATTCTAATAGAAGGATAAGATTATTATTTACCTCGATAAGCCCAAAATTATCTAAGATACAAGTCGATCTGAGCAAGGTTTAGCTCTAATCATGCGCTCCAATCCGCTCCAAGAAACCCTTAGAAGTTTCTACACAACTTCTACCTTCTACTTCAACCAACTATGAAGTTTCTCTTAGGGTTTCGTTAGTGACTAAAGGAATATAAGGTAGTATTTCCGGACTCTACGTATAGAGGTAACTTTGGAAATACTGTAAGGGATTGGCTAAGGTATTTTTGGGGATAGTAACAATACTTGGAGAGTATTTTCTACCGGGGGGGGGGGGGGGGCTTTTGCCGAGACTACTAGGAAAGGGGGGGAGAGGGTGTTTCGTCTTAGCTCTCTAGAGGGGGGGGGGGGGGAAAGTGAGGCTTGGACGAGAAGCTCACAAGGGGGAAGGGAGATTTCAAGACTTGGAAAGTATTTGTGGATGAAGAAGTCTTCAACTTAAGGGGGGTATTTATAGGGCTTTCAAGGGCCAAGATGAAGGCAAGTGGAGGGCAAGTGGAGGGTGGGGATTTGCACAAGTGCACCCTATCCCTACTCCCCAAATCCCTCACAAACATTGACCCATGGTTTAGGCCTCAAATTCATGCCAATCGTGCCCTCTTTACCGTCCACTTTAGGGTGACAAGTGTCACCCTCTCGTTGGTCCAAAATATTTCATCTCTCGGAAAAATCCGCAAAAATATAAATGACATAGCCGTAATTTTCCTCTGTGAAGTTTTGGAAAACGTTTCATCGGAAAACAATTCGTTTCGTGGGTTGTGCACAAATTTTCGTCCCTATGCCTACTTTAAGGCTTAAACTTTTGTACGTACGCCCTTACGTACATACTCTGGAAATACGGGGTATAACAGATTGGACCCCAAAAGGTATTTAGGAGCCGGTCCAAGCTCCAGGGGTCAAGGTTCTCAGAGGAGCAGAGGATTTTCTCAGTCGAGGCCACTTTTTCCTCAGTGTTTCCAATGTAGTAAGCGTCATTTGGGGAAGTGCCGTTATGGCACGAGTGCTTGTTTTTATTGTGGCTGTCCGGGCCATATTATGAGGGTATGTCCTTTTAGAAGGAGCACGGTGAGGTGGCTCGGCTATGAGGCGGTAGTTGGTTCCCTTCCTCCGCGGTTGTCGTCCCCGAGGCGGTGTTGGATGTCGGCCGGTAGTGGTAGAGGTCGAGTGGAGTTTATAGTTCGCGGTCCTTGAACGCAGAGATGGCGTGACTCTTGGGCAAGATCGGAGGCGACATCGCGAGGTTCTGGTATATTTCGATTCTTTTGAATCATACGTGCATTGATAGATTCAGATTTCGCCCTAGCATATATGTTTTCCCTTTGTTGCTAAGAGTTGTGAAGTGATAGTACCCCAGAGGTAGGGATACCTTGATTAGTAAAGTGAGAAGTTAAGAATGTTGACAAGAATGATTAAGTGAACTGAGACTATAGTTGTGTAGAGTGCACAAGTTGTAGTTACCCCATAATAAGAGTAAGACCGATAGGGAAGAATGTACAGTAGGAATACTTTGGATTATGTGACGAACCTCTAGTGAATAGGGGATAGGGTAAGAAGTACCTTGAGATAAGAGAGAGATTTATTTGGACTAAGAATGAGAAGTTAAGTGTGTGTTGGGTGGGTTGTGGACTCATTTGGGTCGTAGGTAGTATGGAATGGGGTGATGTCATTAGAAATGGTCAGATTATGTGGTAGGGTCCCGGGATGCAGGCCCAAGTTTAGTTAATCGTTATGCGAGTTCGTGGATCGTTCCACCGAACTAGGTCGTGGGACCGAGAGAGCCTTAGCGGAAATTCAAGTAGCATAATGGGCAAGTTTGGTTAGTAACTCCAAGGATTGGAGAAGCGAAACAATATTTGAGATTTTATGCGTGTACTAGATAAGTTTGAAATGCGACAAAGTAAGACAAGTAAGGAAATAAAGTAACCTCTAAAGATCTTATTTGTGATAAGACTGTAACCTTCGAGTTTTGTGAGGAGGGGTCGTGGATGGAAGGTCCATTGATATGTTTACGTATGTTATGTGGTGGTCATGTGTGGCATCGTTGGTCTTGTGGTGTATTGATTGATAGGCATAGTATAGAGTTTATGCCGGAGTTTGTAAAGCGTGACAACCGACTAAAAACATTCGGGGATGAATGGTTCTAAGGGGGGAAGAATGTTACACCCCGTAAGTCGGAGACTTGTATAAGAGAATATGCGTGAGGAATCGAGACTTGGAAATTATGCGAAAGGAAGAATTGTTTTTCGTGGAAAATCTTCGAAACGTCGGAAAAAGGAAAAATGTTCGTTGTTGAGAATTGGATTCTCAAAATGCATTATTTGAAGAGTATGGAACTCTTAACCTTATGGAAATTTATTTTTACGGATTTGGTCATGTGGGGCCCACCCGAGGAATTTTACGTTTTGTGGGGCCCACGAGGGTTGCGGAATTCTATGGACGAATGAGATGGCGACACGTGCACCCCTCCCACATGGCTTGGTCGAATTATGCAAAGGGCAAAAGGGTCATTTGACCAATGTGTAGATGACAAAGTCTTGCTAATTAAGAGCTTGACATTGTTGACCAAGTCAAGAGCCACTTGGCTTGATCTCTTCCCTCCAATTTTAACAAGTGTTATTATCTAAGCCATCCAATGTGTTATATATTCACTACACTAGTAGTGAAAGACTTGAGCATTCTATACATAGTAAAAAATTTCAAGAACTAGTCTTGTGGAGAGAAAGGGCTCTCGGGTTTGGCTAAGCTTGCACAAGAAAAATTTGTAGTTTTTCTCCATTGCTCACAAGACTTTAAACCAAGGTTCCTAAGAGTGTTGTA
The DNA here is from genome assembly GCA_029844215.1 of Przewalskia tangutica. NCBI lineage: Eukaryota > Viridiplantae > Streptophyta > Magnoliopsida > Solanales > Solanaceae > Przewalskia > Przewalskia tangutica. The sequence continues at coordinate 38,666,442 of CM056720.1, read as the reverse complement.
AGGTTATCTCAATAGAAAGATTTCGGAAAAGCAGGCGTTTCGTATTAGTCATGGCGGAAACTTAAGGAGTTCTTCAACTTTGAAGTTGGAACTTGAAGATGGGTTCTTCATAGGCTTCTAATGGGTGCTTGGGGCGGATTGGAACTTAAGGAAAGGAGCTAAGAATTGCTAAGGCGCGACTTTGAATCTTGGAAATTTTAAGGGCTTGAAAAGGTATAAATCTTATCGTTTTAGTAATTAAGATTACTTGTTGTTGTAGCTATGGATATTAGCAAACATGAGTTATATAGTATGAAGTTTGATAAGTGTATTGACTATTGGAACCCTAATCCGAAAACTAGCATGTTTAGCTTTAAGATTACAATTCAAGTCGATTATTAGTTTAAGTCGTCGCATGTTGTATAAATAAGGAAATTGTAGTTGTTGAAGTTGTTTATGACTATATAACATGTTAGACCTTAGAACTTGGAATTGGAAAAGGATTGGAAAAGACTTTGAATTGTTGGTTGTTGTTGGCCGAGAATGGCTTGAATATGGAACTACTTCGTATTAATTGTGGGGCGGAATTTTACATGTATTGTAAGGCGTGTAATCCCCTTTGTTTGGTTGTTGTTTTGAGCCTTAAATGTGGCGTGTTGGTTATTGTATTCGGCCTTGAAAAAGGTGGCAAAGTGAGTAGAAACAAAGGAAGTCTTTGCCCGATTTTCCGTAGAATTAGAGGCGTATACTTAGTATTATTCTACGTTAGAGACTAGAAGTTGATAGTCTTGTTGTGACCATTATAGGTTGACACTTCAACGTGCGGCGTATTCGTCTTAGCTTGTGGATTTAGCCGAAAAGGTATGTGAACTATCTCCTCTTCTAGCATGATTCCTTAAGATAAAGAAAGTATGTCCTACTCCTTAAATGATCCATTCCTTGGTTGTATTTGGATTGCCTAAAGTAGAAATTGTTCTATGTACTTCCTTGATTGTTCTTTGATGTTTAACTTATAAGTTGTATAATCCATTGCCTTAGTGAAGTTTGGATTCTTAAAAGTGAAAGTATTTTTACTTAATGTACATGGAGTCTTGAAAAGGAAGTGGTTTCTAAACCTTTTGGCTAGTGCCTTAGTTCCAAAACCTAAAGGTCATTATAATGACTTTAGGGGAGTCAAAGGTGATTTACTTAATTGTTTTAAAAGAGGAGAAATGACATGATTTAAGAGAAGTAACTTGTTTTAAAGGTGTGAGTTACTTAAGGTTTAAAAGTAGAAGAAACTTGTTTTCTATATATTAAGAGACTCGAAGTATTTTTGAAAGTTAAGAAACTTGATTTGAAAGTTTGTGATACTTGGTTTTAAGTATAAGTCTCTTGGTTATAAAAAGAATGAAATTGTCTAAAAACCATAAAGGGTTATAACGGCTTTATGGGAAGTTGGTTATAACGGCTTTATGGAAGGTTTAGAAAGTTGTCTATTTTGATTAATGGCATAAGTTACCTAGATTGTGAAAATTTGAAGTTACTTGGTTTCAAGCTTTGAGATGAGTTTCTAAAAGTGTAGTAACTTACTTTGAAAAATAGACACACCTTGATACTACGGTGTTAGTATCTTGGGGATTTACATAGAAGAAGTCTTTTGAAAGAGAATGCGTCGTAGTACTTTGGCTTGATTAATTGAGAATTAGTCTAAGTGTGCCTTGATAAGTACTTTGTCTTGATTAATTGATAATTAGTCTAAGTGTGCCTTGATAAGTACTTTGGCTTGTTTAATTGAGAATTATTCCATGTGTGCCTTGATAAGTACTTTGGCTTGTTTAATTGGGAATTACTCCATGTGTGCCTTGATAAGTACTTTGGCTTGTTAATTGAGAATTGCCTATGTGTGCTGGTACTAGCCGGTTGTGTGCTAGTGGTATATCATTCATTTCGGGGTCATTCCCCGGGTTTGTGGCATTTGCATATTCCGTGGATTTGCTACCCACGATGCGAGGAATACCTCATGCGAGTCCGCAAGGGCTTATGCGGGTGAAATAGTCTCATGCGGGCGGGTCCAGCCTATGCGAGGAATACCTCATGCGAGTCGTAAGGGCTTATGCGGTGAAATAGTCCCGTGCGAGAATACCTCACGCGGGTCCACGCGACCTATGCGAGTGAAATAGTCCCGGAGTAGGATTGCTTAATGATCTGCGGGCGGGTGGTCTGCTGATCGTGAGCTTCCTAGTTTATATTGTAAGTATACTACTATTTACTCTCATGATTGCAAGGTTCATTAACTTGATGTTGTATTATATCATGGATCACGATGAGGAAGGATTCCACGCATGATTGATATTATGGGCGTGAGACCCATGGATATATTTGAGTAATGACTTTGAGGCATGCGTCCACGACTTGATATGTTGCTTATGTATTGTAATCGTAGGTTGGCTATCATACATGTCTCTGCTTTGTTAGATGTTATGATTTCATTACTGATATTTTCTTATTTCACATACTTGGTACATTCTTCGTCTTGACCTCGCTTGAAGTGCGTTCATCCGCGAGTTTAGGTACGCAGTTTGGTGATCGGCAGGTGTAGGACCCTGCTCAGAGTTTTTGGATAGTTCCCTCTATTCAGGAGTTTATCATTTTTGGTATAGTTCCTTCCAGATGAGCTTTTATGCGATTATGGATGCAATGGGGCCTTGTCCCGTCATATTTCAGTTTAACTCTTAGAGGTCTGTATTCATATGTGGGATTGGACTCATGTACGGTGTAGTGTCTTTTGGTTATGTGTCACGACCCGAACCCGGGCCCGTGACTGGTGCCTTACCCCGGGCACCCTAGTGATACAACATCAGAGAAAATCAGCGGAAATAAAAACATGAACATGAATTAAGAGACAAAATAAATAAACAGGCCAACCAAAACGGTTGCCTTCATCATATATACATAAATACGACGATTATCCTTTTTACAAACCACACTTGTGATGTTACAGACCTCTAAGATTTACAACAACTATGACGGACAGGGCCCGCCATACCCCGAATGTACGGACCTCTGCACTGTGGTAACATACCAAAGATAAGCCTCGAAGGAACGGAGCTTCCAACACGCCAAGGTGATCCTAAGCGGGGATCGACACCGATGTACCTCTACTGCGGCATGAGCGTAACGCGGCCCGAAGGAGGTCGATAACAGTACCAAGTATGTGAAACGAAAAATCAGAATCGAAATCATAATAGTCTATAAAAGAAGGAGACAGGTATGATAACCAAACTACAGTACATACACATAACAGTTATATCAATTCAGGGTCTCACGCCCACAACATCAATCTTGCCCGTGGAGTACCTTCCTCACTGCCGGCAGTCTATGATATGATAACAATAAGATAGGAATCCAAATGGGAGCATACGTGCGCTACGCGTCGTGTCGGTATGTCAAAGGGAACAAATAAGACAACATTCCAAATGGAAGCATACCCGCGCTACGATCGTGTCGATGAGTCCAAGGAAACAATAAGACAAGATTCCAAATGGAAGCATACTCGTGCGCTACGATCGTGTCGGTATGTCCAAAGGAAACAATAAGACAACAAGGCGGTAATCAAGTGGAAGCATACGTGCGCCACGATCGTGTCGATATGTCCAAAGTGATTTAACAAAAGTAACACTATCAGCGAGAACGTGCGTGGAATTTCTCCGTCACCGCGCGTCAAGTAAGTTCTCAACAAGTCAACCGACCCTCCATCGAGAGACGCGGTAGTATAGAAACACAATCTTTGCACAACAAAGGCTATCACAACAAGCATAGACAAGTTTCACAACTACAAGCATAGGCAAGTTTCACATCAACAAGCATAGGCAAGTTATACACAACTCAAAGTACTTTCATTTTATGCCAAAGTCCGGGTTTTAACCCTAAAGTACTACGTACCTTAAATTCCTTTTTAAGAGATCTAATCCTTTCCTAAAAGTCACCCGATACCCGTAGTATAAAAATAGAGTGACTTATATCTTTTAAGTAAACCAAAACAACTTTCATACTTTCCTTTTTAAAACCAAATTAAGGCAACACCATGCCTTCTTTTTTGACCAAAACACTTTTCTTTTTAAAGTCAAGTTACCACATTAAAACCAATGGTAAAACCTTTCTTTTGTTTTCATAAGGTCGTTATAACCAACTTCCCATAAAGTTGTTATACACCTTATGTTTTAAACCATTTTAAGACAACACAATGCCTTTCTTTTTCCTAAAGTTCCAGTTTGCCTAATTTTCAAATACACAAGTCTCTTTTTTGAAAAGTTCATAGTTCAATGTCTTAATCTCTTTTTAAAACAATTGAGTAACATATGCCTTAGGCGAGTAGGTTATTCTTGTTCATAATCAATCTTATTAGCGCCATGATCTAGAAATGTAATATCATTTTGTCTCATCTTAGCTTCTATGCGGATGGAGGTTTCTCTTGGTTTTAATAATACTTAATTATTCAATACATTTCCCTTCATTAACGCCGCAGTTGGTTTGTCGATACACATTCGATTTCAAATCAAGAAACATTATTCCTTCCAAAACCAAGTAATCATTACTCACTAATGATTTTTCACACAAACATCCATATTAAGTAAATTATCTTATCTTTTAAGAATAAGTCTCTTAACTTCTAAACCATTAAACCATTCTTTTATCTCTCTTGGCGTTACACCTAACTTCTCATAAAAGTGGTATAACTTTTATGTTTTCAAACCAAGTATACACTTCTTTCAAAAAGGTTTCTTAATCTCTTAGAATACTTCAAGGTTCTTTTACATCAAGCTCGGTTATAAGTCAAATCAGTTATCTTTTAAAAACCACAAAGCATTTCTCACTTACATGTAGTCGTTATAACCAACTTCCCATAAAGCCGTTATAACACTTTATGTTTAAAGACAATCAAATACATTTAACACGTATGCGTCACCGTATTACATAGTTATACACATATCATGCTAGAACAGATAGGAAGATGTTCACATACCTCGCGACGATTATCGACTAATAGCAAAACGCTCAAGTACCTCAAACCGTCACTACACTCGGTCAAGCGGATCACTCCACACGTAGTACTACAACCTATAGAGGCCACAAATCGCCTATTAATATCTTTAGATCTCAATGTAGAATATTCTACGAAAATTCGAAGACTCTCCCCCACACAGGCGTAAATCTCTCCTCTATCGGTGCCGCTACCAAGCCAACGGGGTTAACACGCCTAACTGACGCGTATAATTCTACTACTGATGTGCTACACAAGTCTCATGTCTGATCCCATGTAATTACTGATTCGCTTCTCTTCTTTAAATTCAGCTTAAGTCGCAAGACATTCTGTAAGTATTATTCAGGCTTAAGTCAAAAGACATTGCCGCACAACTAAGTTCAGTTCTATATATAGTATACTTAACTATATACTCCTACAACATGTAATTTCCAATTACAACAGAAGGTCATGAGTGTTTACCTCGATAAGCCCAAATTTATCCAAGTTATATGTCGATCCTGAGCAAGGTTTAGCTCCTACTCGTCGCTCCGGCCGCCTCCAACCAACCCTTAGAAGTTCTAACCAACTTCTACTTATAACTTCAACTACGGGTGAAGATTTACTTAGGGTTTCGTTTTTGTGACTAAAGGAAGTATAATAGTATTTTCTGGGCCTTTGTATAAGTGTAACCTTGGGAATACTACAAGGTATTTGGGCCAAGGTATTTGGGCATTATAACACTACTAGGAGAGTATTTCTATACCACAACAAGGGGTATTTATACGAGAAAACTAGGCTAGTGGGTACCCAGCGCTAGAACTCTACAAAGGGGGTAGGTTTCGCCAAGGGGCCTTCAAGAGGGGAGGGTGTGTGGCGGGCGAGATCACAAGGGAGAGGAGGGTTTGAGACTTAGAAAGATTGCTCAATTTGGATGAAGAATGTCTTGACTAGAGGTATTTATAGGTCAAGTGAAGGCCAACCAATGGCCAAGATGAAGACAAGTGCATAGCAAGTGTAAGGCCAAGATTTAGCCATGTGCTACCTTATCCATCTACACAAAAATATCCTACCTAACCCTTGACCAAAATTTCACACCAAAAACGTGCAAGACTAGCCCAATTGCCGTCCAACCTCTTCCAATGTGAGGGTGACACATGTCACCCTCCCGTAAGTCCAAAATGTTTCGTCTCTCGGAAAAATCCGCAAAAATTATAAATGACATAGCCGGAATTTTCCTTCAAAGTCAGGGAAACGTTTCGTCGAAAAACGACTCCTTTAGGTAGCTATGCACAAATTCGAACCTATGCCTACTTTAAGGCTCAAATTGTATACGTACGCCCTCACGTACATACTCTGGAAATACGGGGTATAACATTCTCCCCTCCTTAGAAACATTCGTCCCGAATGTTCCTTCTCAAGACGTATAACGATGAAGTTCTTCTTAACTTTAAACAAATTTCCAATGCCACACATGGCAACAAAGTAACACACGTTCTCTTCCCTCCTTACTCGTCGTGCCCTTTTCGAACACTTGAACTCTTCTAGTATACGTACCACACTTCAGTCATCGCTTCAGTTCCCAACACTTTGGAGTCACAACCTCCAAACTTGGTCATCTTACTAGCTTCACTTTCCTCTAAGGTCATTCCCGGCCTTCACGAACCGATTCTGGTCGAACATATCCACAAAATCATACGATGGTCATCTAAACTTGGGCCTAGCACCCTCGTGACCCTACCACCTGGCGGGACCACCCAGAGCTGACCCAACCCCAAAACAGGCCGCGGGTTGGCCCGCAGCATGGCCCCAACCCGACCCAGGGACTTATCACACAATACATTCTAGGCATAAAATGCACTCCGACAAGGATCACTTGCAAAAACTTGTACTCAAGACGGCCTTACATCTAAGGTCTCAACTGTAATATTCTAAGGTTCATCATTTTATCACCCCCAGGCTTACCCTTTATCACTAAGCTGGTTTCTAGGTCACATTTTAGCACAAAGCTATCCGAACATAACACTAAACACATCATCACAACATCAATACATACAAAACTCTAGAGGGTTAAGGATATACCTGAAAATAGGCGATTCAGAGGACCGCTAAAACTGGGAACTTCCACCGCGACCTCTAGTGGCCGCGGTGTATGAACATCCCGCTCGACTATGGGAGGTGAAGAACCCGCAACCGATCCGTAGTCTGTGCTATCCTACCAGCTACCCACAGTCGGACAATTTCTCCCAAAATGGCCTGCCGCCGCATGTAAAACAAACTCCTGACTAGCACGACACTCCCCGCGTGGAGTCTACCACGCCAGTCCAACGAGGTAGGGTGGCTTTGGCTAACACCTCTGCTCTCTCGAAAATCAACCTCGAGCCACGACCTGCTCCCGAATACTCTGGATGCTCAAGATTGTGGAGACCACTCATCTTGGCGGAGGCACAAAACTAGTCTGCTGAGGCGGTCCGCCTCGAAAGTCACCAAAGGACCTGCTGTTACGGCCTCTTCGCCGACCTTGGTCATTTCGCCGATTTCTCGCTCCTCACCTCGAGTGCATAAGCTGCATGCGGGCAATGTCCATGCGGTGAAGAGCTACACTAACAACTCTGCTAGGTAATCATCGAGCCTCGTAACATATCGGTGCACTCGATCCTCCATACTAGCTACTAATGCGGGGACGTCACCCAATGAGTCGAACTCACATTGTACTCCCGAACAAATGCGCGGATTACGCGCAACACTAAAAATCTGCCGAGCCCTCCTCATCCGTGGAGGCAAGAAATGTGCAAGAAAGGCCTCGAGAACTCGTCCCATAAAGTTTGGAAGTGCATGCTCTCCCGGGACAGCTCACGAATCAAACCGGATCATCGCGGTATCGCATGGCCGTCGAACCTAGGACCACCGACTCGGTCTCCGATGCCTTGATCACTCTCATGATCGGCACAGAATCGCCGGATGAACTCCTGCGGATCATCCTCAGGCCTCGACCCATAAAGCTCTGGCGGGTTACACCTCAGAAAATCCCGTAATCTCAAACTATCTGATCTAGGGTGAACCACAGGTGCTCTTCGGGCTGCTGCGTCGGCCTATCCTCAAGTCAGCCACCACGGCCGTGCGGGCCATCTCCTTGTGACTCATCTCCTCTGCTGCAGACTGCGAGGCGGAGGCTCAATGCGTGGTCTCTCGCCGCTGCTCTACTCCCTCTACTGTCTTGTCCTTCTGGGCCCGGGTTGCCTTACGCGGAGGCATAACTGGTAAAAACGAAGTATGTCAGAGGGGTCCAATCTTATTACACAGCTCTAAGGCACGATCTCAGAATGAGAAGAATGGAAACCAACCCTAAATGTCCTGCAGCCTCCTGATTATAGATGTGGTGCACAACACACCGATAATCAAGACTACTGAACACGGTGCGTAGACACTTTCCGAGGACTAATCGCTCGATACCACTTTTGTCACGACCGAACCGGGCGTGGATCGTGCCTTACCGGGCACCTAGTGATACAACATCGAGAAAATCACGGAAATAAAAACATGAACATGAATTAAGAGACAAAATAAATAAGCAGCAACCAAAGCATTTGCCCATCATATATACATAAATACGACGATTATCCTTTTACAAACCACACGCCACAATAAGGTTCTGCACTTCTAAGATTTACACAACAACTATGACGGGACGGGGCCCGCCATACCACGAATGTACGGACCTGCTGCACTCGGGTAACATACCAAAGATAAGCCTCCGAAGGAACGAGCTTCCCAACACGCGAAAGGTGATCCTAAGCGGGGATCGGCGGTACCGATGTACCTCTACGCGGCATGAACGCAAACCGAAGGAGGTCGATCTAACAGTACCAAGTATGTGGCGAAAAATCAGAATCAAATCATAATAGTCTATAAAAGCGAGAGACATGTATGATAACCAAACTACAATGCATACACATAATGCTTATATCAATTCGTGGTCTCACGCCAAACATCAATCTCGCGTGGAGTACCTTCCTCCGCGGCGATGCATGATATGATAACAACAAGATAGGAATCCAAATGGAGCATACCCGCGCTACGATCGTGTCGGTATGTCCAAGGAACAAATAAGACAACATTCCAAATGGAAGCATACGTGCGCTACGCATCGTGTCGATGAGTCCAAAGGAAACAATAAGACAACATTCCAAATGGAAGCATACCCGCGCTACGATCGTGTCGGTATGTCCAAGGAAACAATAAGACAACAAGGCGGTAATCAAAGTGGAAGCGTACGCAGCGCTACGATCGTGTCGATATGTCCAAAGTGATTTAACAAAAGTAACACTATCAGCGACGCGTGCGTGGAATTTCTCGCCACGCTGACGTCCAAGTAAGTTCTCAACAAGTCAACCGACCTCCATCGAGACGCGGTAGTATAGAAACACAATCTTTGCACAACAAAGGCTATCACAACAAGCATAGACAAGTTTCACAACAACAAGCATAGGCAAGTTTCACATCAACAAGCATAGACAAGTTTATACAACTCAAAGTACTTTCATTTTATGCCAAAGTCCGGTTTTAACCTAAAGTACTACGTCGTTAAATTCCTTTTAAGAGATCTAATCCTTTCCTAAAAGTCACCCGATACGTAGTATAAAAATAGAGTGACTTATATCTTTTAAGTAAACCAAAACAACTTCCATACTTTCCTTTTAAAACCAAATTAAGGCAACACCATGCCTTCTTTTTGACAAAACACTTTTCTTTTTAAAGTCAAGTTACCACATTAAAACCAATGGTAAAACCTTTCTTTTGTTTTCATAAGGTCGTTATAACCAACTTCCCATAAAGTTGTTATACACCTTATGTTTTAAACCATTTTAAGACAACACAATGCCTTTCTTTTCCTAAAGTTCGGTTTGCCTAATTTTCAAATACACAAGTCTCTTTTTTGAAAAGTTCATAGTTCAATGTCTTAATCTCTTTTAAAACAATTGAGTAACATATGCCTTAGGCGAGTAGGTTATTCTTGTTCATAATCAATCTTATTAGCAGCCATGATCTAGAAATGTAATATCATTTTGTCTCATCTTAGCTTCTATGCGGATGGAGGTTTCTCTTGGTTTTAATAATACTTAATTATTCAATACATTTCCCTTCATTAACGCCGCAGTTGGTTTGTCGATACATTCGATTTCAAATCAAGAAACATTATTCCGTCCAAAAATCAAGTACTCATTACTCACGAATGAGGTTTCACACAAACATCCATATTAAGTCAAGTCTCTTATCTTTTAAGAATAAGTCTCTTAACTTCTAAACCATTAAACCATTCTTTTTATCTCTCTTAAGGCGTTACACCTAACTTCTCATAAAGCTGGTATAACTTTTATGTTTTCAAACCAAGTATACACTTCTTTCAAAAAGGTTTCTTAATCTCTTAGAATACTTCAAGGTTCTTTTACATCAAGTCGGTTATAAGTCAAATCAATTATCTTTTAAAAACCGCAAAGCATTTCTCATTTACATAGAGCTGTTATAACCAACTTCCCATAAAGCCGTTATAACACTTTATGTTTAAAGACAATCAAATACATTTAACACGTATGCGTCACCGTACTACATAGTTATACACATATCATGCTAGAACAGATAGGAAGAGGTTCACATACCTCGCGACGATTATCGACTAATAGCAAAAGCGCTCCAAGTACCTCAAACCGTCTCTACACTCGGTCAAGCGGATCACTCCACATGTAGTACTACAACCTATAGAGGCCACAAGGCGCTATTAATATCTTTAGATCTCAATGTAGAATATTCTACGTAAAATTTGTGACACCTCCCCAACAACAGAAATCTCTCCTCTATCGAGGCCGCTACCAAGCCAACCAGGGGTTAACGCCTAACGGACGCTGCACAATTCTACTATACAAGAATGCTACACAAGTCTATCAATCTGATCTATGTAATTCTGATTCGATTCTCTTCTTTAAATTCAGGCTTAAGTCGCAAGACATTGCCGTAAGTATTATTCAGGCTTAAGTCAAAAGACATTGCCACACAACTAAGTTCAGTTCTATATATAGTATACTTAACTATATACTCCTACAACATGTAATTTCAAATTACAACAGAAGGTCATGAGTGTTTACCTCGATAAGCCCAAAATTATCCAAGTTATATGTCGATCCCGAGCAAGGTTTAGCTCCTACTCGTGCGCTCAGGCCGCTCAACCAACCCTTAGAAGTTATAACCAACTTCTACTTATAACTTCAACTACGGGTGAAGATTTACTTAGGGTTTCGTTTTTGTGACTAAAGGAAGTATAATAGTATTTTCTGGTCTTTTGTATAAGTGTAACATTGGGAATACTAAAAGGTATTTGGGCATTATAACACTACTAGGAGAGTATTTCTATACCACAACAGGGGTATTTATACGAGACAACTAGGCTATGGGGTACCCACCGTAGAACTCTACAAAGGGGGGTAGGTTTCGGCCAAGGCCTTCAAGAGTGGGAGGAGGGTGTGATCACAAGAGGGAGAGGGAGGGTTTGAGACTTAGAAAGATTGCTCAATTTGGATGAAGAATGTCTTCAACTAGAGGGGTATTTATAGGTCAAGTGAAGGCCAACCAATGGCCAAGATGAAGACAAGTGCATAGCAAGTGTAAGGCCAAGATTTAGCCATGTGCTACCTTATCCATCTACACAAAAATATCCTACCTAACCCTTGACCAAAATTTCACACCAAAAACGTGCAAGACTAGCCCAATTGCCGTCCAACCTCTTCCAATGTGAGGGTGACACATGTCACCCTCCTGTTGGTCCAAAATGTTTCGTCTCTCGGAAAAATCCGCAAAAATTATAAATGACATAGCCGGAATTTTCCCTTCGAAAGCTGTGGAAACGTTTCGTCGAAAAACGACTCCTTTAGGTAGCTATGCACAAATTCGAACCTATGCCTACTTTAAGGCTCAAATTGTATACGTACGCCCTCACGTACATACTCTGGAAATACGGGGTATAACATTATGTATATTATATGGCAGCCTTGTCGGCTTTGCCTTGCACGTACGTTGGTTTTAAAAAAGAAAAAAAATGAGGTGTTATTTGATTTCCGCAGTTTACTTAGTTGTTAAGGTAGAAGGGTGCCAGTAGGACACGATCACGAGCCCGGTTCGGGGTGTGACAGTGGTATCGTGAGCGATCCCTGAATGTCTGCACCGTGTCTAGTAGAGTCTTGATTATCGGTGTGTTGCGCGCCACAACCATAAACAGGAGGCTACAGGACATTTAGGAGTTGGTTTATATTCTTCTCACTCTAAGATCGTGCCATAGAGCTGTGTTAGTAAGATAATTCCTCTCTGACATAATTTTATGTTACAGTTATGCCTCTAAGGAGGGCAACAGCCGCCCAGAAGGGCAAAGGAGTAGCAAGAGCTACTAGTCAGACTCAGAGAGTTGATAGGGCTTATGCCCAGAGTATACCGGATATTGTGCCGCAGTCGGCGAGTTCTTCTCACAGTTTTGAGGCCCCAAAGCCAGAGCCTCCAGCTTCGCCAGGAAGACCACAGGGTTATGAGGGAAGCAGTTATGTTATTGACCAAGATAGCGGTGCTACAGTTTCATCAGCAGGAGGTTATTCGGCCAGTACAGACAAGTGTACAAAGGGTAGAGGGCCAACACGGAGATCAACATAAGAGGGCTAGACCGGTTGGTTATCCCAGTGAGTTTTTGGACGAGCAGTCTCAGCAGCGAGTGAGATATTCGTCCCAGCCTACCCAGTACATACCCCCGCAACCCACAGGTGGGAGATTGTGTCACGACCCACTCCGGGGCCAGTGACTGGTGTCTTACCCGGGCACCCAAGTAGTCATACATCAGAGAAAATCAGCGGAATATAAAAACAAGACATGAAACAATGTAAATTGAGACACAGTTTATCTGAGAAAAGTCGTCTTTCGGCATATATATATAAACCAAAATCGCGCTACATCCCAACTGCATAATAGACTACAGACTTCTAAGGAAGTAAACAACTATGGCGGACAGGCCCTCCATACCTCGAATGTACATATATCTACAACATCGGAGAACCATACCAAAAGTCGAGCCTCCTAGAAGATGGAGCTCCCGACACCAAAGCAAAAGATCCTAAGGATGAGGATCTAGCACTCGCTTTCCCTTACTCGGCATGAACGCACTTCAAGGAGGTCAAGACAACAGTACCAATTATGTGAAATCAGAAAGTACTTAAATGAAATCATATCATTTTAAAGCCAATTTTACAAATATGTATGGAATAACCAATGTAACAGCACATAGTGCCATATCACAAACAAGAGTAACAGTAAATCAGAATGTGTCTTTTCTAGGCCGCGAATGATCGGGCAAGGCCAATCGCCCATAGTATCATTATGCATGCCTAATCCTCGACTCGTAGTCCGTGGGCCACCCAGGCCCGCGTGAGGTATTCCCGCATCGAGGTAGCTACTCATCGGCATCGCCCCGACTCGTAGTCCGCATGGCCACATAGACCGCATGGCCACATGGACCGCACACTAACTCGAACTCTCGTAGCTCGCATAGGTCCCCGACCCGCATGAGGTATTCTCGAATCATAGTCCCGCATCGCTCGAGGTATACCCCGCATCGGAGGGCAGCTTAACCCCCGGTATATCATGTCAAGAGGTGAGTGATGTAATACTAGCATAACGGCTTATCGTTCAACAACATGAGCACAAATAAGAATAACCTCTTTACACAAACGCTTACAAGATACTAACACACATAGCATCACAATATGTCTACTCAACAAACCATCTCACCAGATTTCTCGAAATCAATACAAGTCTTTTATAAACACATAAGTAAACCGCCTTTTATCTTTCTTAAGTCGTTATACCTAACTTCCCATAAAGCTAGTATAACTCTTAAGCTTTTGTTTAAAACCAAGTATTACTCTTCTTTCAAAATGATTCATAATTCTTTTGAAATACTTCAAGATTCTTGTTATTTAGACTCAAGTCAAAAGACGCCAAGTAAAACCATGTTCGATTAACACACGACGCTCACCGTACTATATATATACTTTAAAATATCATGCTCAGGATAGGAAGAATCACATACCTTCTCGCGAAATCCACCGCCAAGTCGAATATGTCGCGCAGAGTATCAACCTATAATAGTCAAATACGCCTATCAACGTCTAGACTACTCGTAGGATAATCTAAGCGGATGGTTCTCTATTCTACGGAAAATCGGGCAGCACTTCCCTACCCAGAACTATACAAGTCTCATCAGAATACACCTATGTAAATGCGATTCAATTCTCTTCCAGAATACCCTTCTATGTATTTTATACTTATTTCTATACTTCTACAGTATGTATTCTCCAATTCTAATAGAAGGATAAGATTATTATTTACCTCGATAAGCCCAAAATTATCTAAGATACAAGTCGATCCTGAGCAAGGTTTAGCTCCTAATCTGTACGCTCCAATCCGCTCCAAGAAACCCTTAGAAGTTTCTACACAACTTCTACCTTCTACTTCAACCAACTATGAAGTTTCTCTTAGGGTTTCGTTAGTGACTAAAGGAATATAAGGTAGTATTTCCGGACTCTACGTATAGAGGTAACTTTGGAAATACTGTAAGGGATTGGCTAAGGTATTTTTGGGGATAGTAACAATACTTGGAGAGTATTTTCTCCGGGGGGCTTTGCCGAGACTACTAGGAAAGGGGAGAGGGTGTTTCGTCTTAGCTCTCTAGAGGGGGGGGGGGGGGAAAGTGAGGCTTGGACGAGAAGCTCACAAGGGGGAAGGGAGATTTCAAGACTTGGAAAGTATTTGTGGATGAAGAAGTCTTCAACTTAAGGGGGGTATTTATAGGGCTTTCAAGGGCCAAGATGAAGGCAAGTGGAGGGCAAGTGGAGGGTGGGGATTTGCACAAGTGCACCCTATCCCTACTCCCCAAATCCCTCACAAACATTGACCCATGGTTTAGGCCTCAAATTCATGCCAATCGTGCCCTCTTTACCGTCCACTTTAGGGTGACAAGTGTCACCCTCTCGTTGGTCCAAAATATTTCATCTCTCGGAAAAATCCGCAAAAATATAAATGACATAGCCGTAATTTTCCCTACGCAAGTTTTGGAAAACGTTTCATCGGAAAACAATTCGTTTCGTGGGTTGTGCACAAATTTTCGTCCCTATGCCTACTTTAAGGCTTAAACTTTTGTACGTACGCCCTTACGTACATACTCTGGAAATACGGGGTATAACAGATTGGACCCCAAAAGGTATTTAGGAGCCGGTCCAAGCTCCAGGGGTCAAGGTTCTCAGAGGAGCAGAGGATTTTCTCAGTCGAGGCCACTTTTTCCTCAGTGTTTCCAATGTAGTAAGCGTCATTTGGGGAAGTGCCGTTATGGCACGAGTGCTTGTTTTTATTGTGGCTGTCCGGGCCATATTATGAGGGTATGTCCTTTTAGAAGGAGCACCGGTGAGGTGGCTCAGCCTATGAGGCCGGTAGTTGGTTCCCTTCCTCCACAGTTGTGCGTCCCCCAGGGCAGGGTGTTCAGATGTCAGCCAGCCGTGGTAGAGGTCAGGGTGGAGTTTATAGTTCTGGCGGTCCTTCGAACCGCAGAGATGACGTGACTACTGGGCAGGATCAGGAGGCGACATCGCACGGGGTTACAGGTATATTTCGATTCTTTTGAATCATACGTGCATTGATAGATTCAGATTTCGCCCTAGCATATATGTTTTCCCTTTGTTGCTAAGAGTTGTAAAGTGATAGTACCCCAGAGGTAGGGATACCTTGATTAGTAAAGTGAGAAGTTAAGAATGTTGACAAGAATGATTAAGTGAACTGAGACTATAGTTGTGTAGAGTGCACAAGTTGTAGTTACCCCATAATAAGAGTAAGACCGATAGGGAAGAATGTACAGTAGGAATACTTTGGCTTATGTGACGAACCTCTAGTGAATAGGGGATAGGGTAAGAAGTACCTTGAGATAAGAGAGAGATTTATTTCAGACTAAGAATGAGAAGTTAAGTGTGACGCTGGGTCGGGTTGTGGACTCATTTCGGGTCAGCCGGTAGTATGGAATGGGGTGATGTCAGTTAGAAATGGTCCCGTTATGTGGTAGGGTCCCGAGGATGCCAGGCCCAAGTTTAGTTAATCGTTGTACGAGTTCGTGGATGCGTTCCACCGGAACTAGGTCGTAAGGACCGAGGAGAGCCTTAGCGGAAATTCAAGTAGCATAATGGCCAAGTTTGGTTAGTAACTCCAAGGATTGGAGAACAGAAACAATATTTGAGATTTTGTACGTGTACTAGATAAGTTTGAAAGTACGACAAAGTAAGACAAGTAAGGAAATAAAGTAACCTCTAAAGATCTTATTTGTGATAAGACTGTAACCTTCGAGTTTTGTGAGGAGGGGTCGTGGATGGAAGGTCCATTGATATGTTTACGTATGTTATGTGGTGGTCATGTGTGGCATCGTTGGTCTTGTGGTGTATTGATTGATAGGCATAGTATAGAGTTTATGCCGGAGTTTGTAAAGCGTGACAACCGACTAAAAACATTCGGGGATGAATGGTTCTAAGGGGGGAAGAATGTTACACCCCGTAAGTCCAGGACTTGTATAAGAGAATGTACGTAAGGAATCGAGACTTGGAAATTGTACGAAAGGAAGAATTGTTTTTCCGGCGGAAAATCTTCCGAACGTCGGAAAGGAAAAATGTTCGTTGTTGAGAATTGGATTCTCAAAATGCATTATTTGAAGAGTATGGAACTCTTAACCTTATGGAAATTTATTTTTACGGATTTGGTCATGTGGGGCCCACCCGAGGAATTTTACGTTTTGTGGGGCCCACGAGGGTTGCGGAATTCTATGGACGAATGAGAGGGCGACACGTGACATCCCTCCCACATGGCTTGGTCGAATTATGCAAAGGGCAAAAGGGTCATTTGACCAATGTGTAGATGACAAAGTCTTGCTAATTAAGAGCTTGACATTGTTGACCAAGTCAAGAGCCACTTGGCTTGATCTCTTCCCTCCAATTTTAACAAGTGTTATTATCTAAGCCATCCAATGTGTTATATATTCACTACACTAGTAGTGAAAGACTTGAGCATTCTATACATAGTAAAAAATTTCAAGAACTAGTCTTGTGGAGAGAAAGGGCTCTCGGGTTTGGCTAAGCTTGCACAAGAAAAATTTGTAGTTTTTCTCCATTGCTCACAAGACTTTAAACCAAGGTTCCTAAGAGTGTTGTAAGGTTATCTCAATAGAAAGATTTCGGAAAAACGGCGTTTTCGTATTAGTCGCAAGGCGGAAACTTAAGGAGTTCTTCAACTTTGAAGTTGGAACTTGAAGATGGGTTCTTCATAGGCTTCTAATGGGTGCTTGGGGCGGATTGGAACTTAAGGAAAGGAGCTAAGAATTGCTAAGGCGCGACTTTGAATCTTGGAAATTTTAAGGGCTTGAAAAGGTATAAATCTTATCGTTTTAGTAATTAAGATTACTTGTTGTTGTAGCTATGGATATTAGCAAACATGAGTTATATAGTATGAAGTTTGATAAGTGTATTGACTATTGGAACCCTAATCCGAAAACTAGCATGTTTAGCTTTAAGATTACAATTCAAGTCGATTATTAGTTTAAGTCGTCGCATGTTGTATAAAGAAGGAAATTGTAGTTGTTGAAGTTGTTTATGACTATATAACATGTTAGACCTTAGAACTTGGAATTGGAAAAGGATTGGAAAAGACTTTGAATTGTTGGTTGTAGTTGGCCGAGAATGGCTTGAATATGGAACTACTTCGTATTAATTGTGGGGCGGAATTTTACACGTATTGTAAGACGTGTAATCCCCTTTGTTTGGTTGTTGTTTTGAGCCTTAAATGTGGCGTGTTGGTTATTGTATTCGGCCTTGAAAAAGGTGGCAAAGTGAGTAGAAACAAAGGAAGTGCTGCTCGATTTTCCGTAGAATTAGAGACCGTATACTTAGTATTATTCTACGTTAGAGACTAGAAGTTGATAGTCTTGTTGTGACCATTATAGGTTGACACTTCTACGTGCGGCGTATTCGGCTTAGCTTGTGGATTTAGCCGAAAAGGTATATGAACTATCTCCTATTCTAGCATGATTCCTTAAGATAAAGAAAGTATGTCCTACTCCTTAAATGATCCATTCCTTGGTTGTATTTGGATTGCCTAAAGTAGAAATTGTTCTATGTACTTCCTTGCTTGTACTTTGATGTTTAACTTATAAGTTGTATAATCCATTGCCTTAGTGAAGTTTGGATTCTTAAAAGTGAAAGTATTTTTAATTAATGTACATGGAGTCTTGAAAAGGACGTGGTTTCTAAACCTTTTGGCTAGTGCCTTAGTTCCAAAACCTAAAGGTCATTATAATGACTTTAGGGGAGTCAAAGAAGTGATTTACTTAATTGTTTTAAAAGAGGAGAAATGACATGATTTAAGAGAAGTAACTTGTTTTAAAGGTGTGAGTTACTTAAGGTTTAAAAGTAGAAGAAACTTGTTTTCTATATATTAAGAGACTCGAAGTATTTTTGAAAGTTAAGAAACTTCATTTGAAAGTTTGTGATACTTGGTTTTAAGTATAAGTCTCTTGGTTATAAAAAGAATGAAATTGTCTAAAAACCATAAAGGGTTATAACGGCTTTATGGGAAGTTGGTTATAACGGCTTTATGGAAGGTTTAGAAAGTTGTCTATTTTGATTAATGGGCATAAGTTACCTAGATTATGAAAAATTGAAGTTACTTGGTTTCAAGCTTTGAGATGAGTTTCTAAAAGTGTAGTAACTTACTTTGAAAAAATAGACACACCTTGATACTACGGGTGTTAGTATCTTGGGGATTTACATAGAAGGAGTCTTTTGAAAATAATGTACGTACGTAGTACTTTGACTTGATTAATTGAGAATTAGTCTAAGTGTGCCTTGATAAGTACTTTGGCTTGATTAATTGAGAATTATTCTAAGTGTGCCTTGATAAGTACTTTGGCTTGATTAATTGAGAATTATTCTAACTGTGCCTTGATAAGTACTTTGGCTTGATTAATTGAGAATTATTCTAAGTGTGCCTTGATATGTACTTTGGCTTGATTAATTGAGAATTAGTCTAAGTGTGCCCTGATAAGTACTTTGGCTTGATTAATTGAGAATTATTCTAAGTGTGCCCTGATAAGTACTTTGGCTTGATTAATTGAGAATTATTCTAAGTGTGCCTTGATAAGTACTTTGGCTTGATTAATTGAGAATTAGTCTAAGTGTGCCTTGATAAGTACTTTGGCTTGATTAATTGAGAACTAGTCTAAGTGTGCCTTGATAAGTACTTTGGCTTGTTTAATTGAGAATTATTCCATGTGTGCCTTGATAAGTACTTTGGCTTGTTTAATTGGGAATTACTCCATGTGTGCATTGATAAGTACTTTGGCTTGTTAATTGAGAATTGCCTATGTGTGCTGGTACTAGCCGGTTGTGTGCTAGTGGTATATCATTCATTTCGGGGTCATTCCCCTGGTTTGTGGCATTTGCATATTCCGTGGATTTTCTACCCACGATGCGAGGAATACCTCATGCGAGTCCGCGCGGCTTACGCGGTGAAATAGTCCCACGCGGGCGGTCCGACCTATGCGAGGAATCCGCACGCGAGTCCGTAAGGGCTTATGCGGTGAAATAGTCCCACGCGAGGAATACCTCACGCGTCCACGCGACCTATCGCGTGAAATAGTCCCAGGAGTAGGATTGCTTAATGATACTGCGGGCGGGTGGTCCTGCTTTGATCGTGAGCTTCCTAGTTTATATTGTAAGTATACTACTATTTACTCTCATGATTGCAAGGTTCAGTGTGCTTACTGATGTTGTATTATATCATGGACTGCCGACAGTGAGGAAGGATTCCACGGGCATGATTGATATTATGGGCGTGAGACCCATGGATATATTTGAGTAATGACTTTGAGGGCATGCGTCCCTGACTTGATATGACTGCTTATGTATTGTGTACTGTAGGTTGGCTATCATACATGTCTCCTGTTTTGTTAGACTGTTATGATTTCATTACAGTATTTTACTGTTTCACATACTTGGTACATTCTTCGATCGACCTCGCCGGCTGCGTTCATGCCGCAGGTTTAGGTACGCAGTTTGGTGATCGGCAGGTGTAGGACCCTGCTCAGAGTTTTTGGATAGCTCCCTCTATTCAGGAGTTTATCATTTTTGGTATAGTTCCTTCAGTACAGGCTTTTGTACAGTTATGGGTACGGCGGGGCCTTGTCCCGTCATATTTCAGTTTAACTCTTAGAGGTCTGTATTCATATGTGGGATTGGACTCATGTACGGTGTAGTGTCTTTTGTTTATGTATATTATATGGCAGCCTTGTCGGCTTTGCCTTGCACGTACGTTGGTTTTAAAAAAGAAAAAAAAAAGAGGTGTTATTTGATTTTCGCAGTTTACTTAGTTGTTAAGGTAGAGGTACCGTAGTGGCACCATCATGGGCCCGGTTCGGTGTGACATCGCTGGACGTCTGCAGTGACGGAGGATTCCACGGGTATGCTTCCATTTTGTTTGACCTTGGCCATGCTTATACCGATGAGGGATGCCGGGGCATGCGACCAGGATGCGGGTTAGATGCCCGTACGTTTCATTGGATGTACCGACAGTGACGGAGGATTCCACGGGTATGCTTTCATTGATATTATCACATGGACATGTCTACACCGATGAGGGATTCCGGGGGCATGCGGCCATGCAGCAGGTTAAACTCCCGGTATATTATTATTGTCACATGGGCATGTCTACACCGATGAGGGATTCCGGGGGCATGTGACCATTACTATTATTCCATGGGCTAGCTCCCCATGAAGACCTGTCTACACCGGCGAGGGATTCCGGGCATGGTATATACGATCATTATTCCATGGGCTAGCTCACGTAAGACTGCACTGCGATGAGGATGCCGAGGGCACGTTATGTCCATGTTACACCGATGAGGATTCCGACATGCGTCACAGATATATATATATATATATATATATATATATATATATATATATATATATATATATGTATATGTGTGTACGCCGACAGTGAGGTAGGATGCCATCAAGTGGTCACATGGTTATGTGTTACACCTACTACACGGCGATGACGAGGATTCCACGCGGCGAGGTATATATATGTATTGTATATGTAGTACGACAGTGAGGTAGGATGCCACGCGCATCACACGAGTATGATTTATGTCATGGATCACGGCATGGAGGAAGGAATTCCACGGGCATGAGTGATGACTTTGAGGGCGTGAGTCCCTGACTTGACATGACTACTTATATGTTGTACTGTAGTTTGGTTATCATACATGTCTCCTGCTTTATATAGACTATTATGATTTCATTTACGTGATTTTCAGCCACATACTTGGTACCGTATCGACCTCCTGGGGCCGTTCACGCCGCAGTAGGTACACCGATTGTTGATCCTCGCTCATAGGATCACGTTCACTTTTCGGAAGCCCGCTTCTCGAGGCTTATCTTTGGTATAGTCCCCTGTTGTTGTAGGTACTTACATTCAGGGGTATGGCGGGGCCCTGTCCCGTCGTAGTTGTGGTTACATTCTTAGAAGTCTGTAGTACTGTTGTGGGCAGGGTTTGTAAAAGGATGTAACTGTTCAAGTATACATATATATGCAGAAAGGTAACCGTTTTGGTTAGCATGTTTCTTATTTTATCTTGTTTCATGTTTAAGTTTTTATTTTCGCTGATTTTCTCTGATGTTGTATCACTAGGGTGCCCGGGGTAAGACACCAGTCGCGGGCCCGAGGTCGGGTCGTGACACTGACGGCCGCAGGTAAAATAAGCACCAGTAAAACGAAAACATTCCCCGGGATGACGTCTGCCGCATCGTGCACACTGAGGGAAACATGAATCCGGCTGGCTAGAACCCATGTATACCTGTGAACCAGAAGCCCTGGAGCTCTGACCAGCTCCCGAATACCGAACGCCCCAAGATCGCGAGGACCACTCTTTACTGGCGGAGGTGCATAACTAGCCTGTTGTTGAGGCGGTCCGCCCCGAAAGTCACCAAAGGACCCTGCTGTCCTGGCCCTCTTTTGCTGATCTCGGTCATTCCGTCGACCCCTCCGCTCCTCACACCCAAGTGCATAAGCCTGCATGCGGGCAATGTCCATGCCCGGCTTAAGAGCTACACCTGAGCAACTCTCTGCTAGATAATCGTCAAGTCCTGTGACATATCGGTGCACTCAATCCTCCGTGTCTGCCACTAAAGCGGGGACATACCGAGCCAACGAGTCAAACTCTACGTTGTACTCCCGAACCGTACGCCCGTTCTTCCTCAACATCAAAAATTTGTCGGCCCGAGCCCTCCTCATCTGTGGAGGCAAGAAATGTGCAAGAAATGCCCCTGAGAACTCGTCCCATCCAGCTGGAAGCACATGCTCTCCTCGGGATAGTTCCCATGAATCAAACCAGTCGACTGCAGTATCACGCAGCCGATGTGAACCTAATACCACTGATTCCGTCTCTGAGGCCTTGATCACTTTCATGACCCGCTGCAACTGTCGAATAAACTCCTGAGGGTCATCCTCAGCTCTCGATCCATAGAACTCCGGTGGACCACAACTCAAGAAGTCCCGAAGTCTCCAACTATCGTGTTACAGCCCGTAGTTCCAGGGTATGTATGTGAGGACGTACGTACGAGAATACGACAGTAATATTGGAAAGGAAGAAAGAGGTGATTTTTCGACGGAAAAGTTTCCGAACTACGTGAAGGAAAGAGGTTTATTATTGAGAATTGGATTCTCAATTTTGGTATTTAAGACTTTAAGAACTTATAAGAATTATGGAGTTTATATTTTACGGATTTGGTCGTGTGGGGCCCACCCGAGGAATTTTACGTTTTGTGGGGCCCACGAGGGTTACGGAATTATATGGACGAATGGGAGGGCGACACGTGGCACCTCCCCCCACTTAGCCTTGGACGAAAATGCAAGGATAGGATGGTCATTTGACCATTGTGGATGATAAGTCTTCAAGCTTGAGAATATTGACCAAGTCAACTTGTCCACTTGACTTTACTTTATTGAAATGCATCCTAGCCACACATTTGTTATAATCTTGACCCTCCATTGTTTTATATATACACACTAGTGCAAGACTTGTCTTCCAACACTTAGAATTATTTTCACATTTCTTGTTCTTCACTAAGGAGCTCACGGGTTGGGTCTTTTCCCCACACAAAAAAATTGTAGTTTTGTTCCATTTTTCACAAGACTTAAACCCAAGGTCCCTAGGAGTGTTGTAAGGTTATCTCAATAGAAAGATCCCGGAAAAGTGGCATTTTCGTATTAGTCGCAAGGCGGAAACTTAAGGAGTTCTTCAACTTTGTAGTTGGAACTTGAAGATGGGTTCTTCATAGGCTTCTAAGGAGTGCTTGGAGCGGATTGGAGCATAAGGAAAGGATCTAAGAATTGCTAAGGAGTGACTTTGAATCTTGGAAATTTTAAGGGCTTGTAAAGGTATAATTCTTGTCGTTTTAGTAATTAAGATTACTACTTGTTGTAGCTTCGGATATTAGCAAGCATGAGGTTTATATTATAAAGTTTGATAAGTATATTGACTATTGGAACCCTAATCCGAAAACTAGTATGTTAGCCCTTAAGATTGTAGTTCAATTTGGTTACTAGTTTAGTTGTCACATGGTATATAAGGAAGGAAATTGTAGTTGTGGAAGTTGTTTATGACTATATAACATGTTTGACCCAAGAACTTGGATTGGAAAATAATTGTAAGACTTTATGTTGTTGCACCCATTAGCCGAGAATGACATTGTATAATTGGATTGTATTGTGGACTAGTTGGTAGTAATTGTAGGGCGTGTAACCCCCTTTGTATTTGATGAATTGATTTGAGCCTTAAATGTGGCGTTTGGTTATTGAATTCGGCCTTGAAAAAGGTGGCAAAGTATGTAGAAACAAAGGAAGTGCTGCCCGATTTTCCGTAGAATTTAGTAACCTTGTACTTAGAATATTCTACGAAGAGAGAGCTAGAGGTTGATAGACATTTTATGACCATTATAGGTTGAAGTACTACGAGTAGCGTATTCTACTTGAAGGGTGGAAAAGGCTAGCAAGGGTATAGTACTTTGGAGCATTTTGCTAATTGTCGGTAATCGTCGCGAGGTATGTGAACCTCTTCCTATCTTTTCTAGCATGATTGTTGTAAACTCTGTAGTACGGTAGACGTACGTGTGCTAAATGAAATTGGTTGGTTTAGAACATAAAGTGTTATAATGGCTTTATGGGAAGTTAATTATAACGACTTTATGTAGGTAAAAGAATGGTTGATTGTTTTTAAAATATAAGAGACTTGACTTATATTTGACTTGATATGATTTGTTAAGGACTTGAATTGTGTTAAAAAGTTGTGAAACCTCATTCGTGAGTAATGAGTACTTGGTTTTTAAAAGAATAATGTTATATTGATTTCGGAAATGGGAATGAGTATCGAACAAGCCATTGCAGCGTTAATAAATGAAAATATAATGACAATTAATTATATTAAAACAAGTAGAAACCTCCATCTGCATAGAAGCTAAGATAAGACAAAATTATTACATTTTATAGATCATGGCTACTTTAATAAGAATAATTACATACAAGAATTAATTTTCTTAAATTCCAAAGTAAGGAACTTGATTTCTAAAAGAAAAGGGACTTGAGGAATTGAAGAGTTTTTGGTTTATTTCAAAAGAAGGTGTGGAAATGGTTTTGGTTTACTTGAAATGATAATTACTCTATTTTTGATACTATGGGTATCGTATGACTTTTGTAAAAGAAAGGGATCTTTTGAAAGAATTTAAGTACGTAGTACTTTAGGGTTAAAACTCGGATTGTTGGCACAAAATGGGAGTACTTGAGTTTATATAAATGGTGAATCAATTTACATGTTAATGAAAGTCTAAAAGTATGTTGAACTTGCCTATGCTAGTTGTGATAGCTTTTGTTGTGCACGTATTGTATTTCTATACCACCGTGTCTCTCGATGGAGGGCCGACTGACTTGTTGTGAACTTACTTGGACGTACCGGCAGTGACGGAAGATTCCACGGGTATGTTTCCATTATTATTGTCACATGGGCATGTCTACACCGATGAGGGATTCCGGGGGCATGTGACCATTATTGTTATTCCATGGACTATCTCTCCATGAGGTTTTACTGATTCGGCCTTGGTATCCGTAGTTGGCTCGCATTTGCCTCGATCGTGGCTGATTCGGCTTTGGTTCCGTAGTTAGCCTTCGACTTGCCCCGCTCGCTTTGTGGCGAAGTCTCGTGACTTACGGTTGTGATCCGTGGTTAGCTCGTTACTTGCCCCCGCCGCCACGTGGACGCAGTGGATCTGGTAGAGGCTATCGCACTTGCCACGTGTCAGCTTCGCGGTGAAGTTTCGTGACTTACGGTTGTGATCTGGTGGTTAGCCTGGTTACTTGCCCCGCCGCCACGTGGCGCAGGATGATCGGTAGAGGCTATCGCACTTGCCACGTGTCGCCTTCGCTAGTCGGTGTTTGGACGGTTTCGTGACTTACGGTTGTGATCCGTGGTTAGCTGGTTACTTGCCCCGCCGCCTACGTGGCGCAGGGATGATCTGGTAGAGGCTATCACACTTGCCACGTGTCAGCTTCGCTAGCCAGTGTTTGGACGAAGTTTCGTGACTTACGGTTGTGATCTGGTGGTTAGCCTGGTTACTTTCCGCCGCCACGCGAGCGGGAGGATCTGGTAGAGGCTATCGACTTGCCACGCGGTCGCCTTCGTGATATAGTTATTTAGTATTGTTGGTACGGTAGATTCTCGTTAGCCGCCGTACTTGCCGGTCGATTGATAATGCAGTTGGATCCGTAGCTATGCCTTCGCATTTGCCGACGGTTTTATGACACAGTGGGACTCGTGTTCATGTACTCTTGGTGTTGTTATATCATAGATCGGCGGTGAGGAAGGAATTCCACGCATGATTGATGTTGTGGGCGTGAGACCCATTGTTATATTTGAGTGATGACTTTGAGGCGTGAGTCCACGACTTGACATGATCGCTTATATGTCAGGTATCGTAGTTTGGTTATCATACATGTCTCCGCTTTATATAGACTATTATGATTTCATTTACGTGATTTTCGCCACATACTTGGTACCACAGATCGACCTCCTTCGGGATGCGTTCATGCCGCAGGTAGAGGTAACCAGTTGTTGATCCTCGCTCATAGGATCACAGTTCAACGTTTGGGAAGCTCCGTTTCTCCGGAGGCTTATCTTTGGTATAGTCCCCTGTCGTTGTAGGTACTTACATTCAGGGGTATGACGGGGCCCTGTCCCGTCGTAGTTGTGGTTACATTCTTAGAGGTATGTAGTACTGTTGTGGGCAGGGTTTGTAAAGGATATAACTGTTCAGGTATATATATGCAGAAAGGTAACCGTTTTGGTTAGCATGTTTCTTATTTTATCTTTTTTCATGTTTAAGTTTTTATTTCCTCTGATTTTCTCTGATATTGTATCACTAGGGTGCCCAGGGTAAGGCACCAGTCGCGGGCCCGAGGTCGGGTCGTGACAAAAGTGGTATCAGAGCAGTTAATCCTCGGAAAGTGTCTACAGACCGTGTCTAGTAGAGTCTTGATTATCGGTGTGTTATGCACCACATCTATAATCAGGAGGCTACAGGATATTTAGGATTGGTTTGCATTCTTCTCACTCTGAGATCGTGCCTTAGAGTTGTGTTATAAGTTGGACTCCCTCTGACGTATTCTTTTGTACCAGTTATGCCTCTACGCAAGACAACCAGAGCCCAGAAGGGCAAGGTAGCAGATGGAGCTGCGAGTAGAGCTCAGAGGGTTACCAGGCGAGGCCCGCCTTACCGGAGGTGGTACTTCAGACGGGAGTTCTCACACGCCGTTAGCCCCAGAGAGTTTAGGGCAACAGATTAGCCATCGAGGCCACGATACTTGAGTTCCTGCCCACGACCAGGAGCCGAGGATATGAGTTACAAGGAGATGGCCCAGTTACTAGCTAGGCTTGTGGCGAGGGATGAGGACAGACGTGAGGCAGCGGTTCCGGTAATACCAGTGGTTCACCCTAGATCCGATAGTTGGAGACTTCGGGACTTCTTGAGTTGCAGATAACTGAGGAAGATCCTCAGGAGTTTATTCGACAGCTGCAGCGGATCATGAAAGTGATCAAGGCCTTAGAGACAGAGTCGGTGGTACTAGGTTCACATCGGCTGCGTGATACTGCAGTCGACTGGTTTGATTCGTGGGAGCTGTCCCGGGGAGAGCATGCACATCCAGCCATATGGGACGAGTTCTCGGAGGCATTTTGTTACACCCCGTATTTACAGGACATGTTTTAAGGACGTACGTAAGAACTCACAAGTGTTAAGATTTGAGACTTGTAAAAATTTATCGGAATTATGAAATTGTCGGAAAACGTATTATTATGACGAATGGGAGGGCGACACGTGTCACCCCCCTTTAAGATGCCTTGGACGATTTGTGGCAAGGGCTAAAGGGTCATTGGACCTTTGTTAGCAAGACAAGTCTTGCAACTTGTAGCTTTCGAGTATTGATTTGGTCAATGGGACCACCACACTTATTATTTAATAAGACTACATCCAAGCCTCACATTTGTTTATATCTTGACCCTCTATTGCACTATATAATACTAGTAGTTCTAGACAAGCTTAAACACTTAGCCAAAATTTCACTAAAATTGGAAGAACAAGAGCATTGCTCTCGGGTTCCCTCTAGAGAAAAAGAAAAATCTTTGTTTCTTGTCCATTTAGCTCCACACTTTAAACCAAGGTTCTTGTGTGTATTGTAAACATATCTCAATAGAAAAATCTTGGAAAAAGATAGTTTACTGTTAGTCGCAGCGAAAACCTAGTTGTCTTTCTAGGTTTTGTTTGGAGATTTGAAGGAGATTTTGTCACACATAAAGACAATACGTAATAAGACAGTGAAATTATATATAAATAGCAACCTTTTTCAACATGAACGCTTTAATCCATTTTACAAAGAATGATACGACAACAATGGGCGGACGGGGCCCGCCCAAACCTGAATGTAAACACGAGGTCAAGACAACAGTACCGAGTATGTGAAACAAAATACATATCGTAAATGAAATCATATGATAACCAAACTACAACATCAATCATGCCCGTGGAATACCTTCCTCATCGCGGCATGATATGAACACCAGTGTCATAATAAAGCGTCATCAGACGGTACTAAAAACCTACGCGAACTCGTAGCTCATAGGCCCCGGTGACCCGCATGAGGTATTCTCGAATCATGGTCCAACCGGGAATCATCTCAAGAGATAACATCACAAGATACTAACACACGTAGCATCCTTATCAAAGCAACAAGAAGTATTACAAGGCTATCACAAACCAATACAATCAAGTTGTTCACACAAGGTACTTTCTACTATATGATTAACAAGATCGGTTTTTATCACCAAAGTACTTCATACATTAACTCTTTAAAAGATAAAGTCAATATGAAAATAGAGTGATTATCTTTTAAAGTAAATCAATTACTTCTCTTTGTAAAATCAAGTAGCAACATTCTTTCCAATGTTCAAGTTTGCCTAATTTCCAATGTTCAAGTTTCTCATTTTTTGAAAGGTTTCAGTTCATAGTCTTATTCATTTAAGAATATAATTCTCCTTTAAACAAAGAAACCTAAGCCTTATATGAGTAGGATATTCTTGTTTATTACAATCTTATTACATGATCTAGGAAATATCATTTTGTCTCATCTTAATGGAAGTTTCTACCGTTTTAATAATACTTAATTATTCAAAACATTTCCTTTTAATGCTTAACGCTGCATGGTTTGTCTAACTTCCCATAAAGCTAGTATAACTCTTAAGTTTTCAAAACCAAATATTACTTCTTCTTTCAAAATGATTCAAAATCTTTGAAATACTTCAAGTTCTTTATTAACACATAACAAGCCGCTTATAGTTCAAATCGATTTTTAAAAACCACATGTATTTTCTTACCAACATAAAGTTATAACACTTTATGTTTTACACCAATCAAATACGTTTCAGCATACGTGTCGCCATCACTACATATTTCACACATATCAGAGATAGGAAGAGGTTCAACCTATAAGGCCTTAACATTTAGATCTCAAAATTGGCAGCACCTCCCCCCAAACAAACAAAACCTCCTCCATAGTAATTACAACAATTGAAACTTCTTTAATTTAGTATTATCGAGCTTAAGTCAAAAGACATTGCCGATAACTACGTATATAGTACATATATTCTAACAACATGTAATTTCCAATTACAATAGAGGACAAGATATTTACCTCGATAAGCCCATAATTATCCTACACAATACTGAGATTTTTATAATAGTATTTCTATAACCTTAGAATACAACAAGGTATATTATAACAATACTTTGAGAGTATTTCTATATGAAAACAAACTAGGAAACTCTCGCCAAGGGGCCTCACTGGGTGCGAGGGAAGGCTCTCAAGACTTAGGCATTTTGGACAACTAACACACAAATATCCTACCAACTAAAGCCATTCCAATCAAAAATCCGCAAAAATTAAAAATGACATACAATATTAAAAGTTTCAAATTTTCTACGTAAATCATACTTTGGAAATACGGTATAACATTCTTAGTCTTCACTACTATACTTACGAACAATCCAACAACTTGCGCAAAAGCTTACATAACATCACCATAAAACAGGTTTAAAATATACTCTCTTTACAAAAGAAATGATCGGAACACTATACTTTTCCGATCATAACAATACGCGGACGGCAAAAAGCTAATCATATATCACTATCCACACTGCTGGAACAAGCCCGTCAACCTTGTTAACATCGAACCAATCGATCCATCTTTACACTTACAACCTTCGATAAAACAACTTCATTTCACACTACCACTATGCACTCTTATAAGGATCAAACATAACACTAAACATTCTAAGGCTCACACCTTATCTATCCCCAAAATCTTACACCAAGATTTCTAATCACAACTAACACACCATACTCACCTTATCTCATAAACAAAACTCTGGTTAAAGATATATCTATATCTTCCGCACTCTTAGTCGTAATCAAACTCGCCTGTAGGCGCGCTATAGTCGGGAGATGACAAACTACCCACCGATCCTCGGGCTAAGTCCTCAAAGATGACATTCCCGGATGGCGTCCCTACACAGTGTGACCGGAAGATCTAACTCGGGGGGAGGCGACTCGGGCGAAAGTTACCAAAGGACCTTGCCTGCCGCCTCTTGATCTCTATACGCCTCGCCCGCGCATAAGCCCGCAGCCTAATCAAGAATTACTCTTGCACAACCTCTTTAGATAGTCCTCAAGACTATACTCTCCGTAGCCAAATCTATATGCAATCTAAATTCACGTTCGCTTCCAAGGTTCAAATATCGTATCGGCTGCCCGCGGTTAAAAGGCGCATAACGAAAAGAATTTCGAAGTCCGGTCCAACTTACAACACAAATTAAGGCACGATCGTGAGAAGAATAGAAAAATATCCTATAGCCTCGATTATTGGTGTGGACACACCGATAATCGATTAATCGCTTTGATACCACTTTTGTCACGTAATCGAACATAAAGACAATACATATATATAAATAGCAACCTTTTTCAACATGAGCAGTTTAATCCTTTTACAAATACAAACCTCTAAGAATGATTAAACACTTACGACGCATGACTATACCACTGATAAGCCTGATCAACGGAGGTCATTACAACAAAAATATGTGAAATCAAAATACATAAATGAAATCATTATAAAGCAGAGACATGTATGATAACCAAACTAAGTATAACAATGGGTCTGAATACCTTCCCATCCTTCCCCGAATGATATAAAAGAGGTATTCCCAGACGAGGGTAGGAAACCCTTTACACAAACATCACAAGATACTAACACACGTAGCATCCTAACACGCTTACTTATCAAAGCAACAGTATTACAAGGCTATCACAAACCAATACAATCAAGTTGTTCACACAAGGTAATTTCTACTATATGATTAACAAGATCTTGTTATTATCACCAAAGTACATCATACATTAACTCTTTAAAAGATACGCTTTCACAAAAGTCACGTAGTATATGAAAATAGAGTGATTATCTTTTAAAGTAAATCAATTAATTCTTTGTAAAATCAAGTAGCAACATTCTTTCCAATGTTCAAGTTTGCCTAATTTCCAATGTTCAAGTTTCTCATTTTTTGAAAGGTTTCGTAGTTCATAGTCTTATTCATTTAAGAATATAATGCTCCTTTAAACAAGAAACCTAAGCCTTATATGAGTAGGATATTCTTGTTTATTACAATCTTATTACATGATCTAGGAAATATCATTTTGTCTCATCTTAGCTTCGTTTTAATAATACTTAATTATTCAAAACAATTCCTTTTATTAACGCAGCGGGTTTGTCGTTACACATTAAACATTCTTAAGCCGTTATACCTAACTTCCCATAAAGCTAGTATAACTCTTAAGTTTTCAAAACCAAATATTACTTCTTCTTTCAAAATGATTCAAACATCTTTTGAAATACTTCAAGTTCTTTATTAACACATAACAAGTATAGTTCAAATCAGTTACCTTTTAAAACCACATGTATTTTCTTACCAACATTATAACACTTTATGTTTTACACCAATCAAATACGTCCAGCACATGTGCGTCTCCGTGCTACATATTTCACACATATCATGCTAGAAGAGATAGGAAGAGGTTCACATACTATCGACTAATGTACTTCAACCTATAAGGCCTTATTAACATTTAGATCTCATCGAGAATATTCTCACAGAAAATTCGGCAGTAATTACAGTCAAAGAACTTTTTAATTTGTATTATCCAGCTTAAGTCAAAAGACATTGCCGATAACTACGTTCAGTTCTATATATAGTACACTTCAACTATATATTCTAACAACATGTAATTTCCAATTACAATGACAAGATATTTACCTCGATAAGCCCATAATTATCCTAGCTTAAAGTCGATCCCGGGCAATCGCTTAGCTCCAACTCCTAAACCAGTTCTAACCAACTTCAACACAATACGACTATGGAGATTTTCCTAGGTTTGGTTTCTGCCCAGGACCGACTAAGTATAATAGTATTTATAACCTTAGAATACAACAAGGTATAAGGCTAAGGTAATTTGGGCATTATAACAATACTTTGAGAGTATTTCTACCGTATTATATGAAACAAACAAACTCTCGCCAAGGGGGCTCTCAGGAAAAGGAAGGCTCTCAAGACTTAGGCATTTTGGATGAAGAAGTCTTCAACCTTAGAGGGTATTTATAAACCAACTAACACACAAATATCCTACCAACTAAAGCCATTCCACACGCTTCGCCTCGAAAATCCGCAAAAATTAAAAATGACATAGCCGAAATTCCCAATAATTTTCGGCCAAGCCAATATTAAAAGTTTCAAATTTTCTACGTACGTCCTTACGTACATACTTTGGAAATACGGGGTATAACAGATTTGTTGGTGTTTTTCTAAGGGTCTCAACTAGCGGATTGAAACATCTTGAAGAGGCTCTAAGTTGCTAAGGAGCGACTTCGGATTTGGAGTTGGATAAGATTCGTTAAGGTATAATCTTGCCCCTTAAAAAGTATTACAAGATTATTTATATTGTTGTTAGCTTTACTTGTTGCTAGCATGAAGTATATGAGTTGAAGTTATAAGTATTATGGATTGCTTGTAGCTTAAATCCGAAATGTTATACAAGCCACTTGAAGTTGGATTACTAATTGGTCGTTTATTAGAAATCGTCGCATGTTACTTACTTAAAGATTATAGTAGTTATAATCAATTGCGACTTGATATCTTGTTATGCTAACAACTTGGATTGAAATGGAAATTGGATAAGAATTGATGTTGTAGTACTTCAAGTTAGCCAATTTGGCCTAGTAAGTTGTATCAATTTGATATCTTTTGTGGGGCGGAATTTTACACGTCTAGTAGGCGTGTAATCCCCTATTGTTGATTGCATCGATTGGGCCTTAAATGTGGCGTGTTTGATTATTGTATTCGGCCTTGAAAAAGGTGGCAAAGTAGTAGAAACAAAGGAGGTGCTGTCCGATTTTCCGTAGAATTTAGCGACTTGACACTTATAATATTCTACGTTTGAAGTAAGGCTTTAATAGACGTATTTTGAATATTATAGGTTGACATACTACGGGCGGGACTTTGCACTTGGCAAGTGGTTTGACCCGGCGAGGTATGTAGAACTTTTCCTATCTTTTGAGCATGACTAGTTGTACGTATATAGTACGGTAGACGTACAAGACCTTGATATCCTTTACTAGTTTTATGAATAGCCAAGTTGGGTGAGTTAGGAGATTAACTCACTTCTTTGAAAGTATTAAGGATGTCTAATGCTTTATTAAAATTAAGGGACTTGAAGAGTTTTAAAGTATGTGATACTTGTTTCGTTTTAAACGTATAAGTCCCTTGGATAGGAAATTGTATATGGCTAAGATATAAAGCGAATGTAACGACTTTATGGGCAGTTGGTTATAATTGCTTTATGGAAAGATGAATGACTTGTTTTTAATGAAAAGGCAATTTGATTTTAAGGCATCGATTGCCTAAGGTTTTATAATAAAAGGGAGTCACTTGATTTAGAAACCTAACTTTATTTCTAAAGGTATTGTGACTTGTCTTGAAAAGTAATTTTGACTTGATACTACGATTTATAGTATCTTGGAAGTTTTATATGAAAATGAGTCATTTTAAAAAGGTTAGAAGTACGTAGTACTTTGGGTTAAACTCTCGGATTTATTATAACATATTAGTGCCTTAAGTGAACTAAAATGAGAGTGTAGATGAATAAGACTAATAAGAAGTTAGGGGGATTTCTAACTTGCTTATTTATTGTATGACGGCCGGTTGAGATAGGGTAAGAGTATAAGTGAGGGGTAAACCCCCAAGACGTTATACCACCTTCTCCAGGATAAGAGTATAAATGAGGGGTACACCCCCAAGACGTTATACCACCTGCTTTATTACCTTCTGTTATACCCCGTATTTTCCAGAGTATGTACGTGAGGACGTACGTAGAAAAGTTTGAGCCTTAAGTTAGGCTAGGACCGAAAATTATTGTTCACAAGTACCGAAAAGAATCGTTTTCCGACGAAACGTTTTACAAGACTTGCGAAGGGAAAATTACGGCTATGTCATTTCTAATTTTTGCGGATTTTTCCGAGAGATGAAACATTTTGGACCAATGGGAGGGTGACATGTGTCACCCTCACATTGACGCCAGTGATGGGCGCTAGTGGACGAATTGGGGTCTGGGTGTTATACCGTATTTCCGCAGTATGTACGCGTACAGACGTATTATAATTTGAGCCTTAAAGTTGGCTAGTTTCGAAATTTGTACACAACACCCGATTAGAGTCGTTTTTCGACGAAACGTTTCCACAGCTTTCGTAGGGAAAATTACGGCTATGTCATTAATAATTTTTGCGGATTTTTCCGAGAGACGAAACATTTTGGACCAACGAGAGGGCGACACTTGTCACCCTCTAATTGGAAGGAGTGGGCGGACGAAATGGGCATGGTTGGCACGTTTTTTGTGCCTTCTCCTTAGTCAAGGAGTTGGTAGGATATTTTGTGTGGAAGATGAGAAAGTGGGACCCACAAACACATGGCTTAATCTTGACCCTACACTTGCATGGCACTTGGCTTGATCTTGGCCATTGGTTGGCCTTTGGTTAGCCTATAAATACTCCCCTTACTTGAAGACTTTCTTCATCCAAAACTTGAGCAATCTTTCTAACTCTCAAATACTCCTCCTCTTGTTTGATCTCGTCCAAAAGCCCTCCCCTTTGAGAAGGCCCTTTGGCCGAGAGCTTCCTCCCCTTCAGGTGTCTAGCCGTGGGTACCCCTAGCCTAGTTGTTTTCGTATAATACCCTTGTTGTGGTATAGAAATACTCTCTAGTATTGTTATAATTCCCAAAATACTTTAGCCAAATACCTTGTAGTACTTTCCAAAGTACCCTTTTACAAAAAGCCCGTAAAATACTATTATACTTCCTCAATACAAAAACGAAACCCTAAGTAAATCTTCACCCGTAGTTGAAGTTTTAAGTAGAAGTTGGTTAGAACTTCTAAGGGTTGTTTGGAGCGGTCGAGCGCACTGAGTAGAGCTAAACCTTGCTCAGGATCGACATATAAACTCGGATAATTTTGGGCTTATCGAGGTAAACATTCTTGACCTTCTGTTGTAATTGGAAATTACATGTTGTAGGAGTATATAGTTAAGTATACTATATATAGAACTGAACATAGTTGTGCGGCAATGTCTTTTGACTTAAGCTCGAATAATACTTACGGAATGTCTTGCGACTTAAGCCCAATTTTAAGAAGTGAGTGAATCAGAATTACATAGGGTGTATTCAGACATGAGACTGGTGTAGTATTGCTGTGTAGTAGAATTGTACACGTCCGGTTAGACGTGTTAACCCCCCCTGGTTGGCTTGGTAGTCGGCCTCGATAGAGGAGGAGATTTACGCTGTTGCGGGGGGGGGGAGGTGCTGCCGAATTTTCTGTAAGATATTCTACATTGAGATCTAAGATGTTAATAGGCGCCTTGTGGCCTCTATAGGTTGAAATACTACGTGTAGCCGACGGTTTGAGGTACTTGGAGCGCTTTGCTATTAGTCGGTAATCGTCGCGAGGTATGTGAACCTCTTCCTATCTGTTCTAGCATGATATGTGTATAACTATGTAGTGCGGAGACGCATACGTGTTTAATGTATTTGATTGGTTTGAAACATAAAGTGTTATAACGGCTTTATGGGAAGTCGGTTATAACAACTTTATGTAGGTAAGAAAATGCTTTGTGGTTTCAAAGGGTAACTGATTTGACTTATAACGGATTTGATGGGTAGTAATAAAGAACTTGAAGTGTTTCAAAAGACCATTGAAAGAAGAGTAATACTTGGCTTTGAAAACATAAGAGTTGTACTAGCTTTATGGGAAGTTAGGTATAACGTCTTAAGAATGATAAAGAAGAATGGTTTCTTGATTTTTATAAGATAAGAGTCTTGACTTAATGGTATTGATATGAATTTTGTTAAAAGTGTGAAACCTCATTCGTTAGTAATGAGTACTTGGTTTTAAAAGGAATAATGTTTTACTGATTTCTGATATCGAACGAGTATCGACAAACCACTCGCGTTAATAAAGGAAAATGTATTGAATAATGAAGTATGGTATTAACACAAGTAGAAACCTCCATCTGCATAGAAGCTAAGATGAGACAAAATGATATTACATTTCCTAGATCATGGCTGCATAATAAGATTGATTATAAAACAAGAATAACCTACTCACATATAAGACATATGTTTCTCAAACGTTTAAAGGAGAATTATGTTAAAACTATGAACTACGAAACCTTTTCTAAAATGAGAAACTTGAGCATTTGAAATTAGGCAAACTTGAACGTTTGGAAAATAAGGTTGTTACTTGATTTTACAAAGGAAAGCATTTTGGTTTACTTAACAATGTTAGTCACTCTAATTTTATACTACGGGTATCGGGTGACTTTTGTAAAAGAAATGGATCATAAAAGGAATTTAACGTACGTAGTACTTTAGGGTTAAACTCCGGACTTTGACATAAAATGAAAGTACCTTGAGTTGTGTATAACTTGCCTATGCTTTTGTTATGAAACTTGACCATGTTACGTATGATAGCCTTGTTGTGCAAGTATTGTGTTCTACTCGACTACCGGTTCATCCGGGAATGTATTTCACTTGACTACCGGTTCATCCGGGAATGTATTTCACTTGACTACCGGTTCATCCGGAATGTATTTCACTTGACTACCGTTCATCCGGAATGTATTTCACTTGACTACCGGCTCATCCGAATGTATTTCACTGACTACCGGTTCATCCGGGAATGTATTCCACACGTTTCTATATTGGGTCCATAAGATGGGCCGAGACCTGTTATACGTATCACATGATTTGTACCTAGACTGCCGGTAGTGAGGAAGGAGTTCCACGGGCATGAAGGATGACTTTGAGGGCGTGAGTCCCTGACTTGACATGACTGCTTTTATGTTGTGAACTGTAGTTTGGTTATCATACATGTCTCCTGCTTTATATAGACTATTATGGTTTCATTTACTGATTTTACGCTTCACATACTTGGTACTGTTATCGACCTCCTTCGGGGCCGCGTTCATGCCGCAGTAAAGGTACATCGACCGCCGATCCCCGCTTATAGGATCACATTTCAGCGTGTTGAAGCTCCGTTCTTCGAGGCTTATCTTTGGTATGTTACCCGAGTCCGTAGGTTCTTGTACATTCGTGGTATGGCGGGCCCCGTCCCGTCATAGTTGTTGTCCCTTCTTAGAGGTCCTGTAGTAATCGCCAGGCGCAGTCCGTAAAGGATAACCGTCGTATTTATGTATATATACCGAAGGCAATCGCTTTGGTTGGCCTATTTACTTATCATGTCTCTTAATTCATGTTCATGTTTTTATTTCCGCTGATTTTCTCTGATGTTGTATCACTAGGGTGCCCGGTAGGCACGATCACGCGCCCGTTCGGTCGTGACAAAAGTGGTATCGAGCGCTTAGTCCTCGGAAAGTGTCTACGCATCGTGTCTAGTAGTCTTGATTATCGGTGTGTCAGGCAACACATCTATAATCGTGAGGTCAGCAGGACATTTAGGATTGGTTTCCATTCTTCTCATTCTGAGATCGTGCCTTAGAGCTGTGTGATAAATTGGACCCCTCTGACGTATTCCTTTCCTTTACCAGTTATGCCTCCGCGTAAGGCAACCCAGGCCCAGATGGGCAAGGCAGTCGAGGGAGCTGTTAGTGAGATACAGAGGAGTACGAGGGCGCAGGCCCGGTCAGTACCTGAGACAGTGCTTCCGACGGCGGGTTTCGCGACGCCACAAAGACCAAAGAAGTTTAGAGCCGCAGCAGTGGCTGCTGAGACTACAGTACCTGAGCCTCCAGTCCCACAGCCTGGAGCAGATGAGATGGGGTACAAGGAGATGGCCCAGTTACTGGCCAGGGTCGTGGCCAGATATGAGGATAGGCTGGATGCAGCAGTTCCAGCCCCAGTAGCACCCGTAGTTCACCCCCGAGCAGACAGTTTGAGGCTACGTGACTTTCTGAGTTGTAGCCCGCCAGTGTTCTATGGATCGAGAGCTGAGGACGACCCTCAGGAGTTTATCCGACAGCTACAGCGGATCATGAGAGTGATCAGAGTCTCAGAGGCAGAGTCGGTGGTATTGGGTTCGCATCAGCTGCGTGATACTGCAGTTGACTGGTTTGATTCGTGGGAGTTGTCCCGGGAAGAGCATGCACTTCCAGCCGTATGGGACGAGTTCTCAAGGGCTTTTCTTGCACATTTCTTGCCCCCACAAATGAGGAGGGCTCGGGCCGACAGATTTTTGACGTTGAGGCAGGACGGGCGGACGGTTAGAGAGTACAATGTGGAGTTCGACTCATTAGCTCGGTATGTTCCCGCTGTGGTAGCTGATATGGAGGACAGAGTACACCGCTACGTCACCGGGCTGGATGATTACTTGGCAGAGGCTTGTACGGGTGTAGCTCTTCAGCCGGGCATGGACATTGCCCGCATGCAAGCTCATGCACTAGGATGTGAGGCACGGAGAGGTCGACGGAATGACCGAGATCAGCAGAAGAGGGCCAGAACAGCAGGGTCCTTTGGTAACTTTCGAGGCGGACCGCCTCAGCAGCAGTCTAGTTATGTACCTCCGCCAAGATGCAGTGGTCCTCCTCGCCTTGGGACGCTCAGGTATTCGAGCTGGTCGAGCTCCAGGCTTCGTTCCGCGGTATACGTGAGTGCTAGCCAGCAGGATTCATGTCCCCCTCAGTGTGCACGATGTGGCAAACATCATCCCGGGGAATGTCGTTTTTACTGGTGCTTGTTTCACTGCGCCGTCGAGGCCATGTGACGAGATCGTGCTTATAGGAGAGGTACCGGCAGCTGGCGCAGCCTCACCGGATCGATGGCGTGTTCATCGCTTTCATACGCATGCTACTGCAGGCGCATATATGATTAGAGTGGAGCGGTAGCTTCAGGTATATCCTTAACCCTCTAGAGGCTTGTATGTTTTGATGTTATGTTAATGTGTTGAGTGTTATGTTCGGATAGCTTTGTGCTAAAATGTGATTTAGGAACCTGGTTGGGGAAAAAGGGTAAGCCTGGGGGTGAGAAAATGATGAACCTTAGAATATTACAGTGAGACCTTAGATGTAAGGCCGTCTTGAGTACAAGATTTTGCGAGTGATCCTTGTCAGAGTGCATTTTATGCCTAGAATGTATTGTGTGATAAGTCCCTGGGTTGGGTAAATGAAAGTGGTATCTTTCATGATGTGATTTAGCAAGATTGTTCCGTGTCGAGGAGCAAGAGTTGGCGCGACAGTGGGTCGGGTTGGGGCCATGATTATGGGCCAACCCGCACTGCTTCGGCGCTGGGTCACCGGGTGGTCCCGCAGTGGTAGGGTCACGAGGGTGCTAGGCCCAAGTTTAGTTGACCATCGTATGAGTTCGTGGGTGTGTTCGACCAGAAGCAGATCGTGAAGGCCGGGAATGGCCTTAAGGAAGATTGAGGCTAGTAAGATAACCAAGTTGGAGGTGGTGACTCCGAGGTCGGAAACGTAAACGCTGACTTGTGTGGTACGGATACTAGAAAAAGTTCGAGTGTTCGAGAAGGGTACAACGAGATCATTGCTTGTAAAGGTTCGAGTGTTCGAGAAGGGAGAAGTGAACGTGTGTGATCATTGCTTGTAAAGGGAGAAGGTGCGAAGGATGTATTTTTTATTTTTTTTGACCTCAGGGATCGCATGCAGTCCGGTACCATATGTTGGGTCGCCGGAGTGACACTAGAACCTCGCGGCAAAGTGACAAAAGTTTGTGATGTTAAAGGTGTTTCCTCGTGGACTTGGATATAAGTATTTGCGTGCATGTGTTGTTTCGTGGCCAGTTGTGGCGTTGGCAACTTATTAGAAGAACTTTATCGTTATCCGTCTTGAGAAGGAACATTCGGGACGAATGTTTCTAAGGAGGAGAATGTTATACCCGTATTTCCGCAGTATGTACGTGCGCCAGACGTATTATAATTTGAGCCTTAAAGTTGGCTAGTTTCGAAATTTGTACACAACACCCGATTAGATTCGTTTTTCGACGTAAGTTTTCGACAGCTTTCGTAGGGAAAATTACGGCTATGTCATTATTAATTTTGGTGGTTTTTGCCGAGAGACGAAACATTTTGGACCAACGAGAGGGCGACACTTGTCACCCTCTAATTGGAAGGAGTGGGCGGACGAAATGGGCATGGTTGGCACGTTTTTTGTGCCTTCTCCTTAGTCAAGGAGTTGGTAGGATATTTTGTGTGGAAGATGAGAAAGTGGGACCCACAAACACATGGCTTAATCTTGACCCTACACTTGCATGACACTTGGCTTGATCTTGGCCATTGGTTGGCCTTTGGTTAGCCTATAAATACTCCCCTTACTTGAAGACTTTCTTCATCCAAAACTTGAGCAATCTTTCTAAGTCTCAAATACTCCCTCCTCTTGTTTGATCTCGTCCAAAAGCCCCCTCCCCTTTGAGAAGGCCCTTGGCCGAGAGCTTCCTCCCCTTGTGGTGTCTAGCACGGGTACCCCTAGCCTAGTTGTTTTCGTATAATACCCCTTGTTGTGGTATAGAAATACTCTCCTAGTATTGTTATAATGCCCAAAATACTTTAGCCAAATACCTTGTAGTACTTTCCAAAGTACCTTTACAAAAGCCCGTAAAATACTATTATACTTCCTCACCACAAAACGAAACCCTAAGTAAATCTTCACCCGTAGTTGAAGTTTTAAGTAGAAGTTGGTTAGAACTTCTAAGGGTTGTTTGAGGCGGGTTGAGCGCACTGAGTAGAGCTAAACCTTGCTCGGGATCGACATATAAACTCGGATAATTTTGGGCTTATCGAGGTAAACATTCTTAACCTTCATTTGTAATTGGAAATTACATGTTGTAGGAGTATATAGTTAAGTATACTATATATAGAATGAACATAGTTGCGGCAATGTCTTTTGACTTAAGCTCGAATAATACTTACGGCAATGTCTTGCGACTTAAGCCCTAATTTTAAGAAGTGAGTGAATCAGTAATTACATAGATCAGACATGAGACTTGTGTAGTATTCTTGCAGTAGTAGAATTGTACACGTCCGGTTAGACGTGTTAACCCCCCCCTGGTTGGCTTGGTAGCCGGCCTCGATAGAGGAGGAGATTTACGCTGTGGCGGGGGGGGAGGTGCTGCCGAATTTTCTGTAAGATATTCTACATTGGGATCTAAGATGTTAATAGCGCTTGTGGCCTCTATAGGTTGAAATACTACGTGGCGCGCCTATTTGGCTTAAGGTGTAGCCGACGGTTTGAGGTACTGAGCGCTTTGCTATTAGTCGAATCGTCGCGAGGTATGTGAACCTCTTCCTATCTGTTCTAGCATGATATGTGTATAACTATGTAGTGCAGACGCATACGTGTTTAATGTATTTGATTGGTTTGAAACATAAAGTGTTATAACGGCTTTATGGGAAGTCGGTTATAACAGCTTTATGTAGGTAAGAAAATGCTTTGTGGTTTCAAAGGGTAACTGATTTGACTTATAACAGATTTGATGGGTAGTAATAAAGAACTTGAAGTGTTTCAAAAAGACCTATTGAAAGAAGAGTAATACTTGGCTTTGAAAACATAAGAGTTGTACTAGCTTTATGGGAAGTTAGGTATAACGTCTTAAGAATGATAAAGAAGAATGGTTTACTGATTTTTAGAAGATAAGAGACTTGACTTAATGGTATTGATATGAATTTTGTTAAAAGTGTGAAACCTCATTCGTGAGTAATGAGTACTTGGTTTTAAAAGGAATAATGTTTTCTTGATTTGAAATCGAATGAGTATCGACAAACCACCGCAGTTAATAAAGGAAAATGTATTGAATAATGAAGTATGGTATTAACACCAGTAGAAACCTCCATCTGCATAGAAGCTAAGA
Organism: Przewalskia tangutica; assembly: GCA_029844215.1. Taxonomy (NCBI): domain Eukaryota; kingdom Viridiplantae; phylum Streptophyta; class Magnoliopsida; order Solanales; family Solanaceae; genus Przewalskia; species Przewalskia tangutica. The sequence continues at coordinate 38,624,280 of CM056720.1, read as the reverse complement.
TGAGACAAAATGATATTACATTTCCTAGATCATGGCTGCTTAATAAGATTGATTATAAAACAAGAATAACCTACTCACATATAAGACATATGTTTCTCAAAACGTTTAAAGGAGAATTATGTTAAAACTATGAACTACGAAACCTTTTCTAAAATGAGAAACTTGAGCATTTGAAATTAGGAAAACTTGAACGTTTGGAAAATAAGGTTGTTACTTGATTTTACAAAGGAAAGCATTTTGGTTTACTTAACAATGTTAGTCACTCTAATTTTATACTACGGGTATCGGGTGACCTTTGTAAAAGAAATGGATCATAAAAGGAATTTAACGTACGTAGTACTTTAGGGTTAAACTCCAGACTTTGACATAAAATGAAAGTACCTTGAGTTGTGTATAACTTGCCTATGCTTTTGTTATGAAACTTGACCATGTTACGTATGATAGCCTTGTTGTGCAAGTATTGTGTTCTACTCGACTACCGGTTCATCCGGGAATGTATTTCACTTGACTACCGGTTCATCCGGGAATGTATTTCACTTGACTACCGGTTCATCCGGAATGTATTTCACTTGACTACCGGTTCATCCGAATGTATTTCACTTGACTACCGGTTCATCCGGAATGTATTTCACTTGACTACGGTTCATCCGGAATGTATTCCACACGCTTCTATATTGGGTCCATAAGATGGGCCGAGACCGTATACGTATCACATGATTTGTACCTAGATCGCCGGCGGTGAGGAAGGAGTTCCACGGGCATGAGGATGACTTTGAGGCGTGAGTCCACGACTTGACATGATCGCTTTTATGTTGTGAATCGTAGTTTGGTTATCATACATGTCTCCGCTTTATATAGACTATTATGATTTCATTTACGATTTACGATTTCACATACTTGGTACTGTTAGATCGACCTCCTTCGGGCCGCGTTCATGCCGCAGGTAAAGGTACATCGATTGTCGATCCCCGCTTATAGGATCACATTTCAGCGTGTTGGGAAGCTCCGTTCCTTCGGGGGCTTATCTTTGGTATGTTACCCTGAGTCTGTAGGTTCTTGTACATTCAGGGGTATGGCGGCCCCGCCGTCATAGTTGTTGTCCTTCTTAGAGTCAGAGTAATGCTGGCGTAGTCTGTAAAAAGGATAAATCGTCGGTATTTATGTATATATCAAGGCAAATCGCTGGTTGGCCTGTTTACTTATCATGTCTCTTAATTCATGTTCATGTTTTTATTTCCGCTGATTTTCTCTGATGTTGTATCACTAGGGTGCCCGGGGTAAGGCACCAGTCACGGGCCCGGGTTCGGGTCGTGACATTGGGTTAGGTAGGATATTTGTGATAGTTGGTGCGGTAGATGGATAAGGTACACATGGGTAAATCCTCACCCTACACTTGCCTACCACTTGGCTTGATCTTGGCCCTTGGTTGTCCTATAAATACCCCCTCTTAGTTGATGAACTTCTTCATCCTAAAATAGTTTCTAAGTCTTGAAAGTTCTCTCCCCCTTAGTGTAGTGGTTCGGCCAAGCCTCCCCCTTTGAGAAGGCCCTTGGCCGAGGGGTACACCCCCCCTCCTAGTGGCCTTGGCCGAGGGGTACACCCCTCCCCCCCCCCCCCCCCTTGCCTAGTTGTTCTCTAAAAATACTACCCCCCTCTTGGTAGAAATACTCTCCAAGTATTGTTACTATACCAAAATACCTTAGCCTAATACCTTGTAGTATTCCAAGGTTACCCCTATACTAAAAGCCCAGAAATACCATTATACTTCCCTTCAGTCACTAAACGAAACCCTAAGGAAAATCTTCACAGTTGGTTGAAGTATTAGGAAGAAGTTTCGTAGAACTTCTAAGGGTTGTTTGGAGCGGGTTGGAGCACCCGGAGTAGGAGCTAAACGTTGCTCAGGATCGACATTAAACTTGGATAATTTTGGGCTTACCGAGGTAAATAATCCTATCCTTCTATTGTAATTGGAAATTACATACTGTAGTTGTATAGAAATGAATATAAGATTCATAGAAGAGAATTGAACTGTAATAGAAGGATATTACATAATAGACTTGAACTGGAATCACATCAGAAGAATTAAGGATGTCTAATGCTTTATTAAAATTAAGGGACTTGAAGAGTTTTAAAGTATGTGATACTTGTTTCGTTTTAAACGTATAAGTCCCTTAGATAGGAAATTGTATATGGCTAAGGTATAAAGCGAATGTAACGACTTTATGGGCAGTTGGTTATAATTGCTTTATGGAAAGATGAATGACTTGTTTTTAATGAAAAGGCAATTTGACGTGATTTCAGTTCAATTCTTTTCTGTAATATCCTTTTATTACAGTTCAATTCTCTTCTATGAATCTTATATTCATTTCTATTTAACTACAGTATGTAATTTCCAATTACAATAGAAGGATAGGATTATTTACCTCGGTAAGCCCAAAATTATCCAAGTTTAATGTCGATCCTGAGCAAGGTTTAACTCCTACTCCGGGTGCTCCAACCCGCTCCAAACAACCCTTAGAAGTTCTACACTCTTCTACTAAGTACTCAAACCAATTATGGAGATTTTTCCATAGGGTTTCGTTTAGTGGCTAAAGGAAGTATAGTAGTATTTCCGGGCTCTACGTATAGAGGTAACTTTGGAAAGTACTACAAGGTATTTGGGCTAAAGTATTTGGGTATAGTAACAACACTTGGAGAATACTTTTCTACCAAGGAGGGGGGGGGGGTATTTATACGAGACAACTAGGCAGGGGGGGGGGGGGTTGGTTTGGGCCAAGGCTCACAATGGGGAGGGGGAGGCTTTGGACGAAAACTACACAAAGGGGAGGGAGTATTTTCCTTGGAATTTCACAAGTGCAGATGAAAAATAAGTCTTCAACTAAGGGGGTATTTATAGGTCAACCAATGGCCAAGATGAAGCCAAGTGCTAGGCAAGTGTAAGGTCAAGATTTGGACAAGTGTTTGTGGGTCCCACTTGCTCATCAACTACACAAAATATCCTACCAACTACTTGACAAAAAGCCAAGGCAAACCGCCCAAGATCGTCCCACTTTTCACGTCCACTTGAGGGTGACTTGTCACCCTCTAGTTGGTCCAAAATATTTCGTCTCTCGGAAAAATCCGCAAAAATAATAAATGACATAGCCGTATTTTTCCCTTCGCAAAGTCCGGAAAACGTTTCGTCGGAAAACGACTCTTTTCGCTAGCTGTGCACAAATTTCGCCACTTTGCCTACTTAAGGCTTAAACTCTTAGACGACGCCTCACGCATATACTGAAATACGGGGTATAACATTCTCCCCTCCTTAGAAACATTCGTCCCGAATGTTCCTTCTCAAGACGGATAACGATAAAGTTCCTCTCAATTTAAACAAGTTGCTAATGCCACACCTGGTCATAAAAATAATACACGCGCAAATATTCAACCCAAGTCCACGAGGAATCACCTCGATCATTACAAAACTCCCACCAAAGGTCTAAAAGATATTCCCCTCGCATCTTCACTTCACAAAAGAAATGATCGCTTCCGTTCTCATAGCACATGCTCGCTTCTTTCCTTTCTCGTCGTACCCTTCTTGAACACTTGAACTCTTCCTAGTATACGTACCATACCTTAGTCGTCACTTCAGACCCCAAAATTTCTGGAGCCACTACTTCCAAACTTGGTCATCTTACTAGCCTCTATTTTCTTTAAGGCCATTCCCGGCCTTCACGATCCAATTCTGGTCGAACATAGCCACGAACTCATACGATGGTCATCTAGGCTTGGGCCTAGCACCTCGTGACTCGCCTGGCGGGACAACCTCGAACTGACCCCACCACATTTCAGGTCGCGGGTTGACCCGCGATTGGTCCTCTACCCGACCCGCTATCGCGCTAAACACTTGTTCCCCCGATCCGGAATAATCTCACAACTCAAGTCAGGAAAACCTAGTGGTCTTCTTAGATAAACTACCCTCTTTCATTTCAAACCACTCAGGGACTTATCACACAAATATATCCCACGTATACTATGCACCCCGACAAGGGTTAACACAAACATAAATCTTTTACTCAAGATGGCCTCGCATCTAAGGTCTCTACGTGTAATATTCTAAGGTTCACAATTTTTAGGTACCCCAACCTTACCCTTTACTAACCAGGCCTTTAAATCACAATTTAACATAATGCTATCTGAACATAATACTTAGCACATCATCATATCATCAACGCATACTAGTCTTTAGAGGGGTAAGAATATACCTGTATCAACTGCTCCATTTCCCTTCATCGCTCTAACCATAATCCTGCCCTACAGGGCGCATAGCTATAGAAGGCGATGAACCTGCCACTGACCCGGTAGGCTGAGTCATTCTGCCTGCATCCTTCCTATTAGGACAGTTTCTCGTCACATGGCCCTGACGGCCGCAGGAAAAACAAGCACCAGTAAAAAGACGACATTCCCCGGGATGACGTCTGCCACATCGTGCACACTGAGGGAAACATGAATCCGGCTGGCTACAACCCATGTATACCGTGGAACGAAGCCACGAGCTCGACCGGCTCGAATACCCCTAACGTCCTGAAGACTGTGGAGGACCACTGTCACGACCCGTTCCGGGGCCCGTGACTGGTGCCTTACCCGGGCACCCCAGTAGTCATGCATCAGAGAAATCCGCGGAATATAAAGACAATACATGAAACAAATGTAATAAGACAGTGAAATAAGAAGAAAGGCTAACCAAAAACGGTTACCTTCAGTATATATATAAATAACAATTTGAACAGTTACATCCATTTCTACCACTCTGCCCACATCAGTACTACAGACCTCTAAGAATGATACGACAACAATGGCGGGACAGGGCCCCGCCATACCCCTGAATGTAAGTACCTACCACGACAGGGGACTATACCACTGATAAGCCTCCGGAGAAACGGAGCTTCCCAAACGCTGAACTGTCACCCTCTGAGCGAGGATCAACACTGGTGTACCTCTACCTGCGGCATGAACGCACCGGCGAGGTCGATAACAAGTACCAAGTATGTGAATCAAAAAATCAGTAAATGAAATCATAGTAGTCTATATAAAGCAGGAGACATGTATGATAACCAAACTACAGTTCACAATAGAGCAGTCATGTCAAGTCAGGGACTCACGCCCTCAAGTCATTACTCAAGTATAACAATGGGTCTCACGCCCACAACATCAATCATGCCCGTGGAATACCTTCCTCACTTCCGGCAGTCCATGATATAAAAGCACCAAGGAATACACATAAACACCAGGTCCCACCTGTGTCATAATAAAACCGTATGGGGTAAGTACGAAGGCATAGCCGACTACTAAAACCTACGCATTCAACAATGCTATAAATCGTATCACGAGGTCATTCTAGACCGCACCACATGATCGAAGCTGTCCACTCGCCCGCAGTATCAATGTGCGCGTCTATTCCTGGAACTTACCGCAGCTCCGCATAGGTCACACACAGACCCGCATGAGGTATTTCTCGAATCATGGTCCTGCATCACCGAGGTATACCCCGCATCGAGGCGGCTTAACCCCGTGATCCGCTCGACTCCGCACCCGCATAGTCTCAATAGACCGCATAGTCCCATGGACCGCATAGGCATCCCCGTCGGGCTAAACACCCGAATGATCAATCTCGAGCATACCGCTGCGCATAGTCTCACAGACTGCATAGGCCGTATAGACCCGCATCAAGGGTGGCAAGCCCTCGGTATAACAAGTCAAGGGGGTAGGTGATATAATAATAGTACAACGGACTTACCGGTTAGCAACGTAAGCACAACAAGAATGACCCCCTTACACAACAATCACAAGATACTAACACACGTAGCATCCTAACATGTTTACTTATCAAATCAACAAGAAAGTATTACAAGGCTATCACAAACCAACAAAATCAAGTTATTCACACAAGGTACTTTATGCTAAAAAGTTCGGGTATCTATCCCCAAAGTACTTCCTACATTAACTCTTTTAAAAGATCCGTTTCTTTCACAGAAGTAACACAATACCCGTAGTATAAAATAGAGTGACTATATTTTCTTTTATGTAAACCAAAACACTTCCCTTTGTAAAATCAAGTAACAACATTATTTTCCAAACGTTCAAGTTTGCCTAATTTCAAATGTTCACGTTTCTTATTTTAGAAAGGTTTCGTAGTTCATAGTCTTATTCATTTAAGAATATAATTCTCTTTTAAACAATCTGAGAAACATATGCCTTATATGTGAGTAGTTTATTCTTTGTTCATAATCAATCTTATTAAGCAGCCATGATCTAGGAAATGAAATATCATTTTGTCTCATCTTAGCTTCTATGCAGATGAAGGTTTCTACTGGTTTTAATAATACTTCTTTAATCAAAACATTTCCCTTTATTAACGCTGCAGTGGTGTGTCGATACTCATTCTGATTTCTGAAATCAGTAAAACATTATTCCCTTTAAAAACCACGTACTCATTACTCACGAATGAGGTCTCACACAAAATTCATATTAATTTAATTAAGTCAAGTCTTTTAACTTCTAAAATTAATAAACTATTATTTTTCTCATTCTTAAGTCGTTATACCTAACTTCCCATAAAGCTAGTATAACTCTTAAGTTTTAAAACCAAGTATTACTCTTCTGTTAAAAATGATTCAGTATTCTTTTGAAATACTTCAAGATTATTCAGGCTTAAGTCAAAAGACATTGCCGTAATTATTATTCAGTTAACACACGTACGTTTACCGTACTATATATATTCTTTAAAAAATATCATGCTCAAGAGGATAGGAAGAATCACATACCTCGCGACGATTATCGACTATTAGCAAAACGCTCCACGGCTATAACCCGGCTAGCCTTGTCCACCTTCCAAGTAGAACATGCTACTCGCAGATCATTCAACCTATAAAGGTTATACAAGTCTATCACTGACTAGACTACTCTGTAGATTATTCTTCTGATGTGATTCCAGTTCAAGTCTTTTCTGTAATATCCTTCTATTACAGTTCAATTCTCTTTTATGAATCTTATATTCATTTCTATATAACTTCAGTATGTAATTTCCAATTACAATATAAGGACAAGAGTATTTACCTCGATAAGCCCAAAATTATCCAAGTTATAATGTCGATCCTGAGCAACGTTTAGCTCCTACTCCGGGTGCTCCAACCCGCTCCAACAACCCTTAGAAGTTCTACGCAACTTCTTCTTAATACTCCAACCAACTGTGGAGATTTTCCTTAGGGTTTCGTTTTTGTGACTGAAGGGAAGTATGATAGTATTTCTGGGCTTTTCGTATAAGTGTAACCTTGGAATACTACAAGGTATTTGGACCAAGGTATTTTGGGTATCGTAACAATACTTTGGTGAGTATTTCTACCAAGAGGGGGGAGTGTATTTATACGAGACAACACCACAAGGGGTGTACCTCGCCAACCCCACTTAGGAGTGGTACTCTCGCCAAGGGGAGGGTGCTCTCGGCCATGGCCTTTCTCAAAGGGGAGGGGCTTTGACGAAAGCAAACAAGAGGAGGGGAGGATTTTCAAGACTTGAAATCATTTTGTGGATGAAGAAAACCTTCAAGCAAGGGGGGTATTTATAGGTCAAGCAATGGCCAACCAATGGCCAAGATGAAGACAAGTGTTAGGCAAGTGTAGGGCTAGGATTTGTACATGTGTTTGTGGGCCCCACTTTCTCATCTACTACACAAAATATCTAGCCAAACATTGACCAAATGTTTAAGGCATGAAACATGAAAAAAATGTGCCAATGGAAGCTCAACCAAACCGTCCACTTGAGGGCCAAGTGTCGCCCTCTCGTTGGTCCAAAATATTTCGTCTCTCGGAAAAATCCGCAAAAATTAGAAATGACATAGCCGGAATTTTCCCTTCGCAAGTCTTGTAAAACGTTTCGTCGAAAAACGATTCTAATCGGGTGTTGTGCACAAAAATTCGAACCTTGCCTACTTTAAGCTTCAAACTTTTCTCGCACGCCCCACGCATACTCTGGAAATACGGGGTATAACATTCTCCCCTCCTTAGAAACATTCGTCCCGAATGTTCCTTCTAAGTCTCAAAACAAACATGCGCCAGTATAGTCTTCACTGCTATACTTACGAAAACAAACACGCCACGCCTGGCCATAAAATAATACACGCGCAAATACTTAATCCAAGTCCACGAGGAACCATCTCTAGCATAACAAAAACCCCTACCCGAGGTCTAAAATATACTTCCTTCGCACCTTCTCTTTACAAAAGAAATGATCACATCTATGCTCGCAATACAAGCTCGCTTCTTCCTTACGCTGCTGCACTTTCTCGTACACTCGAACTCTTTCTTACCATAACTTTGTTATCGATTCGGTTTCGGATCTGCGGGTCACTATCTCTAACTTGGTCATCATTAATCGGGAACACTGATGGATCTCCGATACTTTTCCGAACCTAACAACAAGAAGGATCGACATATCGCTCCTAAGTCGGACGACAAAAGCTAACATATAGGCAATTTGGCCTACTCTTCACAGGACCTGAAAAGGCCCAAAGTAACTCGGGCTAAGTTTCCTCTGATTTCCAAAACTCGTCACACCCTATCCGGGGTGGTACCTTCAAGAATTTCGACCGTCAACCTGAACTTTAAGTGTCGACGTCGATTATCCGTACGACTTCTGTTGATTCTGAGCTGTCGATAATCTCTCCTGGATAGGCTTCACCCTATCCCCATCCTGCCGAAACAAGTATGAACCCACTATCTGAACCTTGCCAACATCGAACCAATCGACCGGCAACTTACACTTCCGCCCCTACGAGACTTCGTAAGGCGATATCCGAATACTGAAAGGGTAGTTATAAAAGCACTCCCTCAACAGGAGGCAACAATCCTCATAGCTACCCCTGAAATCCAAACATAGGTCCGAGGGCGAATGCGCTATTGAGACTCACCTGAGTTCCTACCCTGCCTGGTAAAACTTCCAGAAAAAGAAGTAGCCAAAACCTGGGCCTCACTGTCTGTCATAAGGTAAAAGCAGGCACCTCGTGCAGCCTTACAACCTCCCTGATATAAACATCTCGCGTAACTTACTACCGAGTAAACGGTCTCGACTAAAAGACAAGAGGGACTGACCTCATCGGCCCGACTACTGGTCGACCGTATCTACGAACTCGTACGATGGTTAACTAAACTTGGTCCTAACACCCTCGTGACCCTACCACCTGGCGGGACCACCACAAACTGACCCCACCATAAAATAGGTCGCGGGTTGAACCGCGACATGGCCTCAACCCGACCCACTCTCGCGTAAAACACTCGCTCCCCGATCCGGCACAATCTCACTAAACTCGTTACGAAAACCTAGCGGTCTTCTTAGCTCAACTACCCTCTTTCATTCCAAACTACTCAGGGACTTATCCCACAAACATAGCTCACGTGCACCATGCACTCCGACAAGGGTTAAACGTAAAAATATAAATCTTTTACTCGAGATGGCCTTGCTTCTAAGGTCTCTACGTATAAAGCTCCAAGGCTCACACTTTTTATTATCCCCCAATCTCTCCCGGTTAACTAACCATGATTTCTAATCACAATTTTTCACTTATGTTATCTGAACATAATACTTAAGATATACTCATCTTACACGTACTAATCTCTAGAGGGTTAAGGATATACCAGATTCATCGCTTCACTCCTTAGTCGTTCTAATCAAACCTGCCCCGTAGGGTGCATAGCCAGGGAAGATGATGAACTGGTCACTGATCATGAAGGCTGAGTCCTCCTACTTATATCCCTCCTACTAGGACATCCTTTCGACACACGGCCCTGACGGCCGCAGGTAAAACAAGTACCAACTAAAAGACGACATTCCCCGGGATGACGTCTGTCACACTGTGAACACTGGGGAAAAACTGAATCCGGCTGGAACCTACGTGTAGCTGTGAACCTAAGCTCGAGCTCGACCAACTCCTGCATACCGAACGCCCCGAACCCCGTGGAGGACCTCTGCACCGTGGATGTGCATAATCTAATTTGGTGAGGTGACTCGACTCGAAAGTTACCAAAGGACCTTGCTGCTCGACCTCTTCGCTGTCCTGGTTAACCCTTCGATCTCTACGCTTGGCCTCATCGCGTAAACCCGCATACGTGGCATGCTCAAGCCCAACTGAAGAATTACTCTTGCACAACCCTCTCTTAGATATTCATCAAAACTTGCGGTACCTCGGTATACTCTCTGGTAGCCAAATCCATAGCTAGTAACAGGGTCGCCTCTTTGCAATCTATATTCTCTGTCCCCGGTCGTGGAACTGAAGGTTCATATATCATGGTCGTAGTAGGCACTGCTGCCGCTGTGCTAAACTCTGCTGGGGCTGGTGACGTAGCATAACTCCACGAATGAAATAAAACCGTAGGTGATGATTGGGCCCGTGCCCACGTAACCCTCTCTCAGATTTACTCGCAGCCTCCTGCCGCTTGCCCTCCAGGCTCGGGTTGCCTTACGCGGAGGCATAATGGTAAGGGAAAGAAATACGTTAGAGGGGTCCAACTTATAACACAACTCTAAGCACGATCTCAGAGTGAGAAGAATGGAAACCAATCTTAAATGTCCTGCAGCCTCCTGATTATAGATGTGGTGCACAACACACCGATAATCAAGACTCTACTAGACACGGTCTGTAGACACTTTCCGAGGATTAATCGCTCGATACCACTTTTGTCACGACTGCCCGGTCCGTGGATCGTGCCTTACCCGCACCCCAAAGAGTCATGCATCAGAGAAATCAACGGAATATAAAGACAATACATGAAACTAATGTAATAAGACAGTGAAATAAGAAGACAGGCTAACAAAAAACGGTTACCTTCAGTATATATATAAATAACAATTTGAATAGTTACATCCCTTTCTACCACTCTGCCCACATCAGTACTACAGACCTCTAAGAATGATACGACAACAATGGCGGGACAGGGCCCCGCCATACCCCTGAATGTAAGTACCTACCACGACAGGGGACTATACCACTGATAAGCCTCCGGAGAAACGGAGCTTCCCAAATGCTGAACTGTGACCCTATGAGCGAGGATCAACACTGGTGTACCTCTACCTGCGGCATGAACGCAGCCCAAGGAGGTCGATAACAGGTACCAAGTATGTGAAACTGAAAAATACTGTAAATGAAATCATAGTAGTCTATATAAAGCAGGAGACATGTATGATAACCAAACTACAGTTCACAATAGAGCAGTCATGTCAAGTCAGGGACTCACGCCCTCAAGTCATTACTCAAGTATAACAATGGGTCTCATGCCCACAACATTAATCATGCCCGTGGAATACCTTCCTCACTGCCGGCAGTCCATGATATAAAAGCACCAAGGAATACACATAAACACCAGGTCCCACCTGTGTCATAATAAAACCGTATGGGGTAAGTACGAAGGCATAGCCGACTACTAAAACCCACAGTACCAACAATGCTATAAAACTGTATCACGAGGTCTTTCTAGACCGCACCACATGATCGAAGCTGGCCACTCGCCCGCAATATCAATGTGCGCGTCTATTCCTGGAACTTACCGCAGCTCTGCATAGGTCACACACAGACCCGCATGAGGTATTCCTCGAATCATGGTCCCAGACCGCCTGAGGTATACCCCGCATCAGAGGCAGCTTAACCCCCGGTATCCGCCTGGACTCCCGCAGCCCGCATAGTCTCAATAGACCGCATAGTCCCATGGACCGCATAGGGCATCCCCCGCATCGGGCTAAACACCCGGAATGATCAATCCTGGAGCATACCACTGCTCCGCATAGTCTCACAGACTGCATAGGCCGTATAGACCCGCATCAAGAGTGGCAAGCCCTCGGTATAACAAGTCAAGGGGTAGGTGATATAATAATAGTACAACGGACTTACCGGTTAGCAACGTAAGTACAGCAAGAATGACCCCCTTACACAACAATCACAAGATACTAACACACGTAGCATCCTAACATGTTTACTTATCAAATCAACAAGAAAGTATTACAAGGCTATCACAAACCAACAAAATCAAGTTATTCACACAAGGTACTTTATGCTAATAAGTTCGGGTATCTATCCCCAAAGTACTTCCTACATTAACTCTTTTAAAAGATCCGTTTCTTTCACAGAAGTTACACAATACCCGTAGTATAAAATAGAGTGACTATCTTTTCTTTTAATTAAACCAAAACACTTCCCTTTGTAAAATCAAGTAACAACATTATTTTCCAAACGTTCAAGTTTGCCTAATTTCAAATGTTCACGTTTCTTATTTTAGAAAGGTTTCGTAGTTCATAGTCTTATTCATTTAAGAATATAATTCTCTTTTAAACAATCTGAGAAACATATGCCTTATATGTGAGTAGTTTATTCTTTGTTCATAATCAATCTTATTAAGCAGCCATGATCTAGGAAATGAAATATCATTTTGTCCCATCTTAGCTTCTATGCAGATGAAGGTTTCTACTGGTTTTAATAATACTTCTTTAATCAAAACATTTCCCTTTATTAACGCTGCAGTGGTGTGTCGATACTCATTCTGATTTCCGAAATCAGTAAAACATTATTCCCTTTAAAAACCAAGTACTCATTACTCACGAATGAGGTCTCACACAAAATTCATATTAATTTAATTAAGTCAAGTCTCTTTATCTTTTAAGATCAAGTCTCTTAACTTCTAAAATTAATAAACTATTCTTTTTCTCATTCTTAAGCCGTTATACCTAACTTCCCATAAAGCTAGTATAACTCTTAAGTTTTAAAACCAAGTATTACTCTTCTGTTAAAAATGATTCAGTATTCTTTTGAAATACTTCAAGATTATTCAGGCTTAAGTCAAAAGACATTGCCGTAATTATTATTCAGTTAACACACGTACGTCTACCGTACTATATATATTCTTTAAAAATATCATGCTCAAGAGGATAGGAAGAATCACATACCTCGCGACGATTATCGACTATTAGCAAAACGCTCCACGGCTATAACCCGGCTAGCCTTGTCCACCTTCCAAGTAGAACATGCTACTCGCAGATCATTCAACCTATAAAGGTTATACAAGTCTATCACTGACTAGACTACTCTGTAGATTATTCTTCTGATGTGATTCGGTTCAAGTCTTTTCAGATTATCCTTCTATTACAGTTCAATTCTCTTTTATGAATCTTATATTCATTTCTATATAACTTCAGTATGTAATTTCCAATTACAATATAAGGACAAGAGTATTTACCTCGATAAGCCCAAAATTATCCAAGTTATAATGTCGATCCTGAGCAACGTTTAGCTCCTACTCCGGGTGCTCCAACCCGCTCCAACAACCCTTAGAAGTTCTACGCAACTTCTTCTTAATACTCCAACCAACTATGGAGATTTTCCTTAGGGTTTCGTTTTGTGGATCAAGGAAGTATGATAGTATTTCTGGGCTTTTCGTATAAGTGTAACCTTGGAATACTACAAGGTATTTGGACCAACGTATTTTGGGTATAGTAACAATACTTTGGAGAGTATTTCTACCAAGAGGGGGGTGTATTTATACGAGACAACACCACAAGGGGGGGGTGTACCCCTCGGCCAACCCCACTAGGAGTGGGTACTGGAGGGTGCTCTCGGCCAAGGCCTTTCTCAAAGGGGAGGGCTTTGGACGAAAGCAAACAAGCGGGAGGGGGAGGATTTTCAAGACTTGGAAATCATTTTGTGGATGAAGAAAACCTTCAAGCAAGGGGTATTTATAGTCAAGCAATGGCCAACCAATGGCCAAGATGAAGACAAGTGTTAGGCAAGTGTAGGGCTAGGATTTGGACATGTGTTTGTGGGCCCCACTTTCTCATCTACTACACAAAATATCTAGCCAAACATTGACCAAATGTTTAAGGCATGAAACATGAAAAACGTGCCAATGGAAGCTCAACTAAACCGCCCACTTGAGGCCAAGTGTCGCCTCTCGTTGGTCCAAAATATTTCGCCTCTCGTAAAAATCCGCAAAAATTAGAAATGACATAGCCGGAATTTTCCTTCGCAAGTCTTGTAAAACGCTTCATTTAAAAAACGATTCTAATCCGTGTTGTGCACAAAAATTCAACCTTGCCTACTTTAAGCTTCAAACTTTTCTACATACGCCCCACGCATATACTGGAAATACGGTATAACAACCACTCTGACCGGCGGAGGTACATAACTAGTCTCACGAGGCGCCCGCCTCGAAAGTTACCAAAGGACCTCGCTCGCCCTCTTCGCCGATCTCGGCCATTCCGTCGACCTCTTCGTGCCTCACATCCTAGTGCATGAAGCTTGCACGCGGGCAATGTCCATGCCCTACAAGAGCTACACCCGCACAAGCCTCGCCAAGTAATCATCTAGCCCTGACGTAGCGTGTACTGGCCCTCCATATCGCTACTACAATGGGACATACCGAGCTAATGAGTCGAACTCCACATTGTACTTCTAACCGCCCGCCCGCCCCGCTCAACGTCAAAAATCTGCCCGCGCCCTCCTCATGTGGGGGGGCAAGAACGGTGCAAGAAACGCCCTGGAGAACTCGTCCCATACGGCTGGAAGTGCATTCTCTCCCCGGGACAGCTCCTACGAATCAAACCAGTCGACTGCAGTATCTCGCAGCTGATGCGAACCCAATACCACTGACTCTACCTCTGAGGCTCTGATCACTCTACGATCCGTCAGAATGCTTCGGATAAACTCCTGAGGGTCATCCTCAGCTCTCGATCCATAGAACACTGGCGGGCTACAACTCAGGAAGTCCCGTAGTCTCAAACTGTCTACTCGGGGGTGAACTACGGGTGCTATGGACTGAACTGCCGATCCAAATTATCCTCATATCTCGCCACGACTCGCCAAGAATCGCCATCTCCTTGTACTTATCTCATCTCGCTTCCAGTGTGGGACCGAGGCTCAGTATCAGAGTCTCGCAGCCATCGCTGCGTTTCTAACCTCTGCCGGCGCTGGCGGCGTCGCAAAACTCGCCGTCTGAAGCACTATCTCAGGTAACGACTGGGCCTCTGCCCCGGTAACCCTCCGTGCTCTACTCGTAGCTCCCTCGGCTGCCTTGCCCTTCTGGGCCTGGTTTGTTACACCCCGTAAGTCCAGGACATGTAAAAGAGAATGTACGAAAGGAAACAAGACTTGGAAAATGATACGAAAAGAAGAATTGTTTTTCCGACGGAAAATGTTCCGAACGTCGGAAAGGGAAAATGTTAGTTGTTGAGAATTGGATTCTAAAAATGTATTATTTGAAGAGTATGGAACCTATTAGTATTATGGAAATTTATTTTTACGGATTTGGTCACGTGGGGCCCACCCGAGGAATTTTACATTTTTGTGGGGCCCACGAGGGTTACGGAATTTTATGGAAGAATGAGAGGGCGACACGTGGCACCCCAACTTAAGGTCTTGGTCGAATTAGAGGAGGGGTAATATGGTCATTGACCATCTTGGAAGATAAGTCTTCTAAGCTTGATTTTGTTGACTAGTCAACTTGTCCACATAGGCTTAATCCATGTGATTTTCATCTAAGCCACACAATTGTTATAATCTTGGCCCTCCAATGTGTTATATAAGTATATTACTAGTGCAAGACTAGCTCATTACACTTAGAAAAATTTGAGAACATTGAGCTTAGCCTAGAAGTGCTCTCGGGTTCAAGCCTTTTCCCACACAAAATTTGTGATTTTGATCCATTAGCCACAAGACTTTAACCCAATGTTCCTAAGGGTGTTGTAAGGTTATCTCAATAGAAAGATTTCGGAAAAATGGCTTTTTCGTATTAGTCGCAAGGCGGAAACTTGAGGAGTTCTTCAACTTTGAAGTTGGAACTTGAAGATGGGTTCTTCATAGGCCTCTAAGGAGTGCTTGGAGCGGATTGGAACCTAAGGAAAGGAGCTAAGAATTGCTAAGGCGCGACTTTGAATCTTGGAAATTTTAAGGGCTTTGAAAGGTATAAATTTTGTCGTTTTAGCAATTAAGTTTACTTATTGATTGTAGCTATGGTTATTAGCAAGCATGAGTTATATATTATGAAGTTTGATTATTATATTGGCTATTGGAACCCTAATCCGAAAACTAGCATGTGTAGCCTTAATATTTCAATTCAAGTCGATTATCCGTTTAAGTCGTCGCATGTTGTGTAGGAAGGAAATTGTAGTTGTTGAAGTTGTTTATGACTATATAACATGTTAGACCCTAGAACTTGGAATTGGAAAAGGATTGGAAAAGACTTTGAATTGTTAGTTGTAGTTGGCCGAGAATGGCTTGGAGTTTTAAACTACTTGGTATGAATTGTGGGGCGGAATTTTACACGTATTGTAAGGCGTGTAATCTCCTTTGGTTGGTTGTTGTTTGGAGCCTTAAATGTGGCATGTTTGGTTATTGTATTCGGCCTTGAAAAATGTGGCAAAGTGAGTAGAAACAAAGGAAGTGCTGCCCGATTTTCCGTAGAAGTAGAGACCGTATACTTAGTATTATTCTACGTTGAGACTAGAAGTTGATAGTCTTGTTGTGACCATTATAGGTTGACACTTCTACGTACGGCGTATTCGGCTTAGCTTGTGGATATTAGCCGAAAAGGTATGTGAATTATCTCCTCTTCTAGCATGATTCCTTAAGATTAAGAAAGTATGTTCTACTCCTTAAATGATCCATTCCTTGGTTGTATTTGGATTGCCTAGAATATAATTTGTTCTATGTACTTCCTTGATTGTACTTTGATGTTTAAATTGTAAGTTGTAAAATCCATTTTCTTAGTGAAGTTTGGATTCTTAAAAGTGAAAGTATTTTACTTAAAGTACATAGAGTCTTGAAAAGGAAGTGGTTTCCAAATCTTTTGGGCTAGTGCCTTAGTCCCAAAATCCTAAAGGTCATTATAATGACTTTAGGGGAGTCAAAGGAGTGATTTACATAATTGTTTTAAAGAGGAGAAATGACATGATTTAAGAGAAGTAACTTGTTTTAAAGGAGTGAGTTACTTGAGGTTTAAAAGTAGAAGAAACTTGTTTTCTATATATTAAGAGACTTGAAGTGTTTTGAAAGTTAAGAACTTGATTTGTAAGTATGTGATACTTGGTTTAATAGTATAAGTCTCTTGGTTATAAAAGGAATGGATATGTCTAAAACCATAAAGGGTTATAACGGCTTTATCGGAAGTTGGTTATAACGACGTTATGGAAGGTTTAGAAAGTTGTCTATTTTGATTAAAGGGCATAAATTGCCTAGATTGTGAAAATTTGAAGTTACTTGATTTCAAGCCTTGAAATGAGTTTTCTAAACGTGTAGTAACTTACTTTGAAAAATAGACATGCCTTGATACTACGGGTGTTAGTATCTTGGGATTTTACATAAAAAGAAGTCTTTTGAAAAGAATGTACGTACGTAGTACTTTGGCCTGTTTAATTGAGAATAATTCTATGTGATGCCTTGATTAGTACTTTGGCTTGATAAATTGAGAATTTGTCTAAGAGTGCCTTGATAAGTACTTTGGCTTGTTAAATGAGAATTATTTTATTTGTGCCCTGATAAGTACTTTGGCTTGTTAAATGAGAATTATTCTATTTGTGCCCTGATAAGTACTTTGGCTTGTTAAATGAGAATTATTCTATTTGTGCCCTGATAAGTACTTTGGCTTGTTAAATGAGAATTATTCTATTTGTGCCCTGATAAGTACTTTGGCTTGTTAAATGAGAATTATTCTATTTGTGCCCTGATAAGTACTTTGGCTTGTTAAATGACAATTATTCTATTTGTGCCCTGATAAGTACTTTGGCCTGTTAAATGAGAATTATTCTATTTGTGCCTTGATAAGTACTTTGGCCTGATAAATTGAGAATTGTTCTATGTGTGCCTTGATAAGTACTTTGGCTTGTTTAGTTGAGAATTGCCTATGTGTGCTGGAAATAACCGGTTGTGTGCTATTGGTATATCAGTCGTTTCGGGGTCATTCCCCGGGTTTGTGGCATTTGCAGATTCCGTGGAATTGCTACCCACGATGCGAGGAATACCTCATGCGGGTCCGTAAGGACTTATGCGGGTGAAATAGTCCCATGCGGGCGGGTCCAGCCTATGCGAGGAATACCTCATGCGAGTCCGTAAGGGCTTATGCGGGTGAAATAGTCCCATGCGAGGAATACCTCACGCGGGTCCACGTGACCTATGTGGGTGAAATAGTCCCAGGAGAAGGATTGCTAAATGATACTGCGGGCGGGAGGTCCTTCTTTGATCGTGAGCTTCCTATTTTATATTGTAAGGATACTACTATTTACTCTCATTGTTAGTAAGGTACAGTGTGTTGTAATTTGATTATCATATATGTCCCCGGATTTGTTTGTGTCACCCTATGGTCATGCTTTTACGATGTGGGATTCCGGGGCATGAGACCACGAGGTATCTAGGACACAGGTGGGACTTGGTGTTCATGTATCCTTATTGGTGTTATTATATCATGGACTGCCGACAGTGAGGAAGGATTCCACGGGCATGATTGATATTATGGGCGTGAGACCCATAGTTATATGTGAGTAGTGACTTTGAGGGCCTGCGTCCCTGACTTGATATGACTGCTTATGTGTTATGTACTGTAGGTTGGCTATCATACATGTCTCCTGTTTTGTTTAGGCTGTTATGATTTTATTACGCATTTCATCGCTCACATACTTGGTACATTCTTCGTACTGACCTCCTTCGGGGGGCTGCGTTCATGCCGCAGGTTTAGGTACGCAGTTTGGTGATCGGCAGGTGTAGGACCCTGCTCAGAGTTTTTGGATAGCTCCCTCTGTTCAGGAGTTTATCATTTTGGTATAGTTCCTTCAAGATGTGCTTTTGTACGCATGGGTACGGCGGGGCCTTGTCCCATCATATTTCAGTAAAACTCTTAGAGGTCTGTATTCTTATGTGGGATTGGACTCATGTACGATGTAGTGTCTTTTGTTATGTATATTACATGGCAGCCTTGTCGGCTTCGCCATTACACGTACGATGGTTTTTTTTTTTTTAAAAATGAGGTGTTATTTAATTTCCGCAGTTTACTTAGTTGTTAAGGAAGAAGGGTGCCCAGGTAGGGCACCAGTCACGGGCCCGGGGTTCGGGGTGTGACACGGGTTGCCTTACGCGGAGGCATAACTGGTAAAGGAAAGGAATACGTCAGAGGGGTCCAACTTATCACACGGCTCTAAGGCACGATCTCAGAATGAGTAGAATGGAAACCAATCCTAAATGTCCTATAGCCTCCTGATTATAGATGTGGTGCACAACACACCGATAATCAAGACTCTACTAGACACGGTCTGTAGACACTTTCCGAGGATTAATCGCTTCGATACCACTTTTGTCACGACCGAACCTGCTCGCGGATCGTGCCTTACCCGCACCCAAGTAGTCATACATCGTAGTAATCGGAATATAAATAAGACATGAAACAATTATAAAATGAAAACAGTTTATCCATGAAAATATCGCTTCTCAGATATATAATAAAACTTTGACCGCCATATCCCCATTTACAAACTCGCCCACAACAAGATTACGCACTCTAAGAAAGTGACAACAACTATGACGGACAGGCCCCGCCATACCCCCGAATGTACAAGAACTTACAGACTCATGGTAACATACCAAAAGATAAGCCTCCGAAGAAACGGGGCTTCCCAACACGCTGAACTGTGATCCTATGAGCGAGGATCCACAACCAATGTACCTCTACTGCAGATGAACGCAGCTTCAAGGAGGTCGACAACAGTACTAAGTATGCGAAAATGTAAAATACTGTAAATGAAATCATAATAGTCTATATAAAGCAGGAGACATGTATGATAACCAAACTACAGTTCACAACATAAAAGCAGTCATGTCAAGTCAGGGACTCACGCCCTTAAGTCATCCCTCATGCCCGTGGAACTCCTTCCTCACTGCCGGCAGTCTAGGTACAAATCGTGTGGAATACGTGTCCCGGCCCATCCCATGGGACTCGGTAAAGAATCATGTAGAATACGTGTCCCGGCCCATCCCCTGGGACTCGGTGAAGAATCAGATGAAATACGTGTCCCGGCCCATCTCATGGGACTCGGTGAAGAATCCGATGAAATACGTGTCCCGGCCCATCTCATGGGACTCGGTGAAGAATCAGGTGGAATATGTGTCCCGGCCCATCCCATGGGACTCGGTAGCATAGAAATACAACACTTGCACAACAAAGGCTATCACCACAAGTTTTTGAGAAGTGTTAGAACAATGGATCCTGCAAGGAAAGAAGCGCGCATTCGCGCTACCAGAGAGCGCATAGAGGGTTTCACCTTGATACTAAACCAGATCGAGCCCGGGATCTTCTTGGAAATGGGAAGATCTAGGATAGACGGCCAACCTCCTAGAGAGAGCGATGTGCATAGACCAGGTGAGTAGGGATGCAGCTCCGTGGACCGCTCGTCGATGTATCCTTAATGATCTCTTTACTTTAATAGGGTCGCCTCATATTTTCCTTGGTCGGACATACCCTGAAACTTTAGGTCAAATCCATTTTTGGATCACTTTTTTCGTCGTACCTAAACCTGCGGCATGAACGCAACCCCCCGAAGGAGGTTAGTACGAAGAGTGTACCAAGTATGTGAAACAGTAAAATACTGTAATGAAATCATAACAGTCTAAACAAAACAGGAGACATGTATGATAGCCAACCTACAGTACACAATACATAAGCAGTCATATCAAGTCAGGGACACATGCCCTCAAAGTCATTACTCAAATATAACCATGGGTCTCACGCCCATAATATCAATCATGCCCGTGGAATCCTTCCTCACTACCGGCAGTCCATGATATAATATAACATCAGTAAGAACACGGAACCTTATAATCATGAGAGTAATGCAATCCTTTTTATCTTTTATGTTATGTCTTTAACAATGAGAATTACTGTTCCACTTTAAATCATACACATACTGCACCCTTTCATTACTGAAATCACTACCGTTTCAAAACATGAAGGTCGTGTCAGTGCCAGGGTCAACCACCCTCTGTGTTATAATGCAACCTATCATAGGACTATTTCACCCGCTTAGGTCATGAGGACCCGCAATGAGTTATCGGTACACGATACTCGCATCACGGATAGCTAATCCATGGCTTATATATATCCCGGGAATTTAACCCGCCCGAGTCAAATATCGACCCGCCGTGAGTGTGTACCACTCACCCCCATGGGGAGCTAACCCATGGTACCCTTGAAACAAGTTGTCGGCCCTTTATGGAGGGATGCGGAGATGTGGAGATATGACACTTGCATGAATGTCTATATGAGCAACCCATATGCAAGCAAACCAAGACAATAATGCCTTTCACACCAAGACAATACCATGCCTTTCCTTGTTACATAAATCAAGACAATACCATGCCTTTACACAAACCAAGACAATTACCACGCCTTCTGTTTACATAAACCAAGACAATACCATGCCTTCTTTTTACATAAACCAAGAGAAATACTTATTCAAGCAAGCCAAAATACTATCAAGGCGCAAATAGAATAGTTCTCATTTAACAAGCCAAAGTACTTATCAAGGAACAAATAGAATATGTCACGACCCGAATCCGGGCCCGTGACTGGTGCCTTACCCCGGGCACCCTAGTGATATAACATCAGATTAATCAGCGGAATATAAAACACAACAGGAAACAATGTAAAGGAGACACATGTTTATCTGAAGAAAAGTTGCCTTTCGGCATATATATATATATATAAAAGCTTAAATCCGAACAGTTACATCCCATTACAACTCTGCCCACAACAGTACTACAGACCTCTACGAATGATATGACAACAATGACGGGACAGGGCCCCGCCATACCCCTGAATGTAAGCACCTACAACAATAGGGGACTATACCAAAGATAAGCCTCTGGAGAAACGGAGCTTCCCAAACGCTGAACTGTGACCGTATGAGCGAGGATCAACAGTGTACTTCACCGCTGCAGATGAACGCAGCCCAAGGAGGTCGATAACAAGTACCAAGTATGTGAAATCAAAATATCAGTAAATGAAATCATAGTAGTCTATATAAAGCAGGAGACATGTATGATAACCAAACTACAGTTCACAATAAATAAGCAGTCATGTCAAGTCAGGGACTCACGCCCTCAAAGTCATTACTCAAATACAACTATGGGTCTCACGCCCACAACATCAATCATGCCCGTGGAATACCTTCCTCACTGCCGGCAGTCTATGATATAAAAGCACCAAGGAATATACATGAACACCAGGTCCCACCTGTGTCATAATAAAACCGTACGGGGTAAGTACGAAGGCATATCCGACTACTAACACCCACAGTACCAGCAAGGTCATAAATTGTATCATGAGATCTGTCTAGACCGCCACATGATCGAAGCTGGCCACTCGCCCGCAGTATCTAATGTGCGCGTCTAGTCCTGGAACTTCCCGCAGCTCCGCATAGGCCACTCACATAGGCCCGCATGAGGTATTCCTCGCATCGAGGGTAGCTACTCCCCAAGATCGCCCCGACTCGCACCGCATGGCCACATGTAACCGCATGAGGTATAACCCCGCACACTAACACGAACTCTCGTAGCTCGCATGGATCCTCGGACCCGCATGAGGTATTCTCGAATCATGGTCCTGCATCGCCGAGTCTACCCCAGACGGAGGCGCTAACCCCTAATCATGTCAAGAGGTGAGTGATGTAATACTAGCATAACGGCTTACCGTTAGACAACATAAGCACAACAAGGGAAACCCCTTTACACAAATATCACAAGACACTAACACACGTAGCATCCTAACATGTTTAATTCTCAATCAACAAGGAAGTATTACAAGGCTATCACAAACCAACACAATCAAGTTATTCACACAATGTACTTTCTACTTTATGATTAACAAGTTCGGGGTTTTATCCCCAAAGTACTTCATACATTAACTCTTTAAAAGATCCGTTTCTTTCACAAAAGTCACACAATACCCGTAGTATAAAAATAGAGTGACTATCTTCTTAAGTAAATCAAAACACTTTTCTTTGTAAAATCAAGTAACAACATTCTTTTCCAAACGTTCAAGTTTGCCTAATTTCAAATACTCAAGTTTCTCATTTTCGAAAGGTTTCGTAGTTCATAGTTTTAATCACTTAATGATATAATTCTCCTTTAAAACAATTTGAGAAACATATGCCTTATATGTGAGTAGGTTATTCAATCTTTATTAAAGCAGCCATGATCTAGGAAATGCAACATCATTTTGTCTCATCTTAGCTTCTATGCAGATGGAGGTTTCTACTGGTTTTAATAATACTTTATTAGTCAATACATTTCCTTTATTAGCGCCGTGGTTTGTTCGATACTTATTCGATTTCAAATCAAGAAACATTATTCCTTTTAAAACCAAGTACTCATTACTCACGAATGAGGTTTCACACTTTTTAACAAAATTCAGATTAATTCAATTAAGTCAAGTCTCTTATCTTTTAAGATCAAGTCTCTTAACTTCTGAAAACAATAAACCATTCTTTTTATCTCTCTTAAGTCGTTATACCTAACTTCCCATAAAGCTAGTATAACTCTTAAGCTTTTAAAACCTAGTATTACTCTTCTTTCAAAAAGGTTTCTTAATTCTTTTGAAATACTTCAGATTCTTATTATTCAGGCTTAAGTCAAAAGACATTGCCGTAAAACTACGTTCAGTTAACACACGTGACGCCTACCGTACTATATATATATTCTTTTAAAATATCATGCTCAAGAGGATAGGAAGAATCACATACCTCGCGACGATTATCGACTATTAGCAAATAGCTCCAAAGTACTGTAGTCCGGCTAGCCTTTTCCACCATTCGAGTAGAATACGCTACTCGCAGTACTTCAACCTATAACGGTTATACAAGTCTATCAATGTCTAGACTACTCGGTAGAATAAATCTAGATACAAGATTCTACGGAAAATTGGGCAGCACTTCCCTATCCACAAACTTCACAAGTCTCATCAGAATACAAACTATGCAAGTACAGTTCAATTCCCTTCTTATATACCTTCCTGGTATATAACTTATACTCAATTCTTATACTTCAATAGTATGTAAACTCAATTACAATAGGGAGACAAGATATTTACCTCGATAAGCCCAAAATTATCCAAGTTTAAATGTCGATCCTGAGCAACGTTTAGCTCCTACTCTGGGCGTTCCAACCCGCTCCAAACAACCCTTAGAAGTTCTACGCAACTTCTTCTTAATACTTCAACCGGCTATGAAGATTTTCTTAGGGTTTTGGTTTGAGACTAAAAGGACATAAGGTAGTATTTCCGGGCTCTACGTATAGAGGTAACTTTGGAATACTACAAGGTATAAGGCTAAGGTATTTTGGTATAGCAACAATACTTGGAGAGTATTTTCTACCAAGAGGGGGGTAGTATTTCACGAGAACAACACTCAAGAGAGGGGGGGTACTTCTCGGCCAAAGGCCACTAGGAAGGGGGGGAAAAGTTTCGGCCAAGGGCCTTCTCAAAGGGGGAGGGGGACTCTTGGACGAGAGCCTCTACTAAAGGGGAGAGGGATTTTCAAGACTTGGAAGTCATTTGAGGGATGAAGAAGTCTTCAACAAAGGGGGGTATTTATAGGGGAAACAATGGCCAAGATCAAGCCATGTGGGGGGCAAGTGGAGGGTGAGGATTTGCCCATGTGCCCCCTAGCCATCTACTCCTCAATTCACTCCAAACATTGACCCATATTTTAGGCCACAAAACATGCCCAAATCGTGCAAGCCAAACGACCACTTGACCGCCCACTAGAGGGTGACAAGTGTCGCCCTCTCGTTGGTCCAAAATATTTCATCTCTCGGAAAAATCCGCAAAAATTATTAATGACATAGCTGGAATTTTCCCTTCGCAAGTTTTGTAAAACGTTTCGTCGAAAAACGATTCCTTTCGTGTGTTGTGCACAAAATTTTCGGCCCTTGCCTACTTTAAGGCTCAAACTTTTATACGTACGCCCTCACGTATATACTCTGGAAATACGGGGTATAACATTCTCCCCTCCTTAGAAACATTCGTCCCGAATGTTCCTTCTCAAGACGGATAACGATGAAGTTCTTCTTAACTTAAACAAGTTGCCAATGCCACACATGGCTACAAAAATAACACACGCTCCAATACTTAATCCAAGTCTACGAGGAATCACCTCTAACATCACAAAAGCTTCCACCCAAAGTCTAAACGATACTCCCTCAAGAAACGATCACTTCTATCCTCTTAACACATGTTCACTTCTTCCCTTGCTCGTCGTACCCTTCTCGTACATTCGAACTCTTTCTCATAACTTACCACATTTCTGTTACTGCTTCAATATCAAAAATCTCTGGGTTACTACCTCCAACTTGATCATCATTAACTGGGAACACTCTGGATGGATCTCCGATACTCTTCCGAACATAACAACACGAAAGACCGGACATACTGCCTCCTACGTCGGACGGCAATGCTAACCTATAGGCAACTTGGCCTATTTTCCAAATGATCTGATAAGGCCCAAAGTAACTCGGGCTAAGTTTCCTCTGTTTCCCAAACTCGTCACACCCTCTCCGGGGTGGTACCTTCAAGAAGACCCACCGTCAACCTGAACTCCAAGCGTTGTCGCAGATTATCCGCACAACTTCTGTTGACTCTGAACTGCCAATAACCTCTTCTGGATAAGCTTCACCCTATCCACATCCTGCTGAACAAGTATGAACCAACTATCTGAACCTTGCCAACATCGAACCAATCGACCGGCAACTTACACTTCCGCCCCTACAAGGCTTCATAAGGCGATATCCGAATACTGAAATGGTAGTTATAAAAACACTTTCTTAACAGGAGGCAACAATCCTCACAGCTACCCCTGAAATCCAAACACTGGCCCGAGGGCGAATGCGATACTGAGACTCACCTGAGTTCCTAACCCTGCCTGGTAAAACTTCCAGAAAACGAAATAGCCACAACCTGGGCTTCACTGTCTGTCATAAGGTGAAAGTAGGCACCCCGTGCAGCCTTACAACCTTCCTGATAAATAACATCTCGCATAACCCTCTGCCGAGTAAACAGTCCTGACTGAAGGACAAGATGGGCTGACCTCATCGGCCCGACTACTGGTCGAACACATATATGAACTCGTACGATGGTTAACTAAACTTGGGCCTAACACCCTCGTGACACTACCACCTGGCGGGACCACCCCGAACTGACCCCACCACAAAACAGGTCGCGGGTTGACCCGCGATTGGTCCTCAACCCGACCCGCTATCGCAAAAAAAAACTCTTGTTCCCCGATCCGGGACAATCTCACTATCGAGTCACAAAACCTAGTGGTCTTCTTAGCTCAACTACCCTCTTTCATTCCACACTACTCAGGGACTTAGCACCCAAATATATAAATCTCTTACTCGAGATGGCCTTGCCTCTAAGGTCTCTACGTATAAAACTCTAAGGCTCACACTTTCCTTATCCCCAATCTTACCTGGTTAACTAACCATGATTTCTAATCACAACTAACACAATGCTATCTGAACATAACACTTAAGGTATACTCATTTTATCACACATACAAATCTCTAGAGGGTTAAGGATATGCCTGTATCTACTGTTTCACTCCCTTCTGTCGTTCTAATCAATCCTGCCCCGTAGGGCGCATAGCTAGGGAAGGTGATGAACTGGTCACTGATCCTGAAGGCTGAGTCTCTACACCCGCGCCACCTCTGGTTGGACAATTTCTCGTAAAAATGGCCCTGTTGGCCGCAAGCAAAACAAGCCGTCGAAGAAGCACGACATTCCCCACAATGACACCTACCACAACGGCCACACCGAGGTGGGGGTGGCCTCCTCTGGCTAACACCCCTTCCTCTTTGAACCACCAATCCTACCGCTAGAACATACATATAGCCGTGAACCGTAAGCCCCGAGCTCGCCAACTCCAGATACCCCGAACGCCCCGAACCTCGCGAGGACCACTGCGACCGTGGAGGTGCATATCTAATCTGCTGCTGACGCGATTCGCCTTGAAAGTTACCAAAGGACCCTGCTGTTCTGGCCCTCTTTTGCTTGTTTTGGTTAACCCGTCGATCTCTACGCTTACTGCGCATAAGCCCGTACACAGGCCATGCTCAAGCCTGACTGAAGAGCCACTCTTGCACAACCCTCTCTTAGATAGTCATCAAGACTCGTGATAAATCGATACATAATATATTCTCTGGTAGCCAAATCCATAGCTAGTAACAGGGTCATCTCTTTGCAATCTATACTTTCTGCTACTGGTCGTGGAACTGAAGGTTCAACTATCATGGCCGCAGTAGGAATCGCCGCATTTCAGACTCTGCTGGGACTGGCGGCGTCGCAGAACTCCCCGAATGAAGCACCACCCCAGGTGATGATTGGGCCTGTGCCCTCGTAACCCTATGTGCTCTACTCGCAGCTCCCTCGGCTGCCTTGCCCTTCTGGGCCCGGGTTGCCTTACGCGGAGGCATAACGGTAAGGGAAAGAAATACGTTAGAGGGGTCCAACTTACAACACAGCTCTAAGGCACGATCTCAGAGTGAGAAGAATGGAAACCAATCCTAAATATCCTGCAGCCTCCTGATTATTGGTGTGGTGCACAACACACCGATAATCAAGACTCTACTAGATACGGTCTGTAGACACTTTCCGAGGATTAATCGCTCGATACCACTTTTGTCACGACCAACCTGCCCGTGATCGTGCCTGACCCCGGGCACCCTAGTGATATAACATCAGAGTAATCAGCGGAATATAAAACACAACAGGAAACAATGTAAAGGAGACACATATTTATCTGAAGAAAAGTTGCCTTTCGGCATATATATATATATATAAAAGCTTAAATCCGAACAGTTACATCCCATTACAACTCTGCCCACAACAAGATTTACATGCACTTACGAATGATATGACAACAACGACGGGACAGGGCCCCGCCATACCCCTGAATGTAAGCACCTACAACAACAGGGGACTATACCAAAGATAAGCCTCCGGAGAAACGGAGCTTCCCAAACGCTGAACTGTGACCCTATGAGCGAGGATCAACACTGGTGTACTTCTACCTGCGGCATGAACGCAGCCCCCGAAGGTCGATAACAGTACCAAGTATGTGAAATCAAAATATCAGAAATGAAATCATAGTAGTCTATATAAAGCAGGAGACATGTATGATAACCAAACTACAGTTCACAATAAATAAGCAGTCATGTCAAGTCAGGGACTCACGCCCTCAAAGTCATTACTCAAATACAACTATGGGTCTCACGCCCACAACATCAATCATGCCCGTGGAATACCTTCCTCACTGCCGGCAGTCTATGATATAAAAGCACCAAGGAATACACATGAACACCAGGTCCTACCTGTGTCATAATAAAACCGTACGGGGTAAGTACGAAGGCATAGCCGACTACTAACACCCACGCATGCAGCAAGGTCATAAATCGTATCATGAGATCTGTCTAGACCGCCACATGATCGGCCGCCACTCGCCCGCAGTATCTAATGTGCGCGTCTAGTCCTAGAACTTTCCGCAGCTCCGCATAGGCCACTCACATGGGCCCGCATGAGGTATTCCTCGCATCGAGGATAGCTACTCCCAAGATCGCCCCGACTCGCAGTCCGCATGGCCACATAGACCGCATGAGGTATAACCCCGCACACTAACCTGGAACTCTCGTAGCTCCGCATGGATCCCCTGGACCCGCATGAGGTATTCTCGAATCATGGTCCTGCATCACCGAGTCTACCCCGTCGGAGGCGCTTAACCCCGAAATCATGTCAAGAGGTGAGTGATGTAATAATAGCATAACGGCTTACCGTTAGACAACATAAGCACAACAAGGGAAACCCCTTTACACAAACATCACAAGACACTAACACACGTAGCATCCTGACATGTTTAATTCTCAATCAACAAGGAAGTATTACAAGGCTATCACAAACCAACACAATCAAGTTATTCACACAAGGTACTTTCTACTTTATGATTAACAAGTTCGGGTTTTTATCCCCAAAGTACTTCATACATTAACTCTTTAAAAGATCCGCTTTCTTCACAAAAGTCACACAATACCCGTAGTATAAAAATAGAGTGACTATCTTCTTAAGTAAATCAAAACACTTTTCTTTGTAAAATCAAGTAACAACATTCTTTTCCAAACGTTCAAGTTTGCCTAATTTCAAATACTCAAGTTTCTCATTTTCGAAAGGTTTCGTAGTTCATAGTTTTAATCACTTAATGATATAATTCTCCTTTAAAACAATTTGAGAAACATATGCCTTATATGTGAGTAGGTTATTCAATCTTTATTAAAGCAGCCATGATCTAGGAAATGCAACATCATTTTGTCTCATCTTAGCTTCTATGCAGATGGAGGTTTCTACTGGTTTTAATAATACTTTATTAGTCAATACATTTCCCTTTATTAGCGCTGCTGTGGTTTGTTCGATACTTATTCGATTTCAAATCAAGAAACATTATTCCTTTTAAAAACCAAGTACTCATTACTCACGAATGAGGTTTCACACTTTTTAACAAAATTCAGATTAATTCAATTAAGTCAAGTCTCTTATCTTTTAAGATCAAGTCTCTTAACTTCTGAAAACAATAAACCATTCTTTTTATCTCTCTTAAGCCGTTATACCTAATTCCCATAAATCTAGTATAACTCTTAAGCTTTTAAAACCAAGTATTACTCTTCTTTCAAAAAGGTTTCTTAATTCTTTTGAAATACTTCAGATTCTTATTATTCAGGCTTAAGTCAAAAGACATTGCCAGAAACTACGCTCGATTAACACACGCACGCTCACCGTACTATATATATATTCTTTTAAAATATCATGCTCAAGAGGATAGGAAGAATCACATACCTCGCGACGATTATCGACTATTAACAAATAGCTCCAAAGTACTGTAGTCCAGCTAGCATTTTCCACCCTTCGAGTAGAATACGCTACTCTCAGTACTTCAACCTATAACGGTTATACAAGTCTATCAATATCTAGACTACTCGGTAGAATAAATCTAGATACAAGATTCTACGGAAAATTGGGCAGCACTTCCCTATCCGTCAAACTTCACAAGTCTCATCAGAATACAAATCCTATGCAAGTTCAATTCCTTCTTATATACCTTCCCGGTATATAACTTATACTCAATTCTTATACTTCAACAGATGTAAACTCAATTACAATAGGAGACAAGATATTTACCTCGATAAGCCCAAAATTATCCAAGTTTAAATGTCGATCCGAGCAACGTTTAGCTCTACTCATGCGTTCCAACCCGCTCCAAACAACCCTTAGAAGTTCTACGCAACTTCTTCTTAATACTTCAACCGCCTATGAAGATTTTCCTTAGGGTTTTGGTTTGAGACTAAAAGGACATAAGGTAGTATTTCCGGGCTCTACGTATAGAGGTAACTTTGGAATACTACAAGGTATAAGGCTAAGGTATTTTGGTATAGCAACAATACTTGGAGTGTATTTTCTACCAAGAGGGGGGTAGTATTTCACGAGAACAACACTCAAGAGAGGGGGGGTACTTCTCGGCCAAAGGCCACTAGGAAGGGGGGGAAAAGTTTCGGCCAAGGGCCCTCTCAAAGGGGGAGGGGGACTCTTGGATGAGAGCCTCTACTAAAGGGGAGAGGGATTTTCAAGACTTGGAAGTCATTTGAGGGATGAAGAAGTCTTCAACAAAGGGGGGTATTTATAGGGGAAACAATGGCCAAGATCAAGCCATGTGGGGGGCAAGTGGAGGGTGAGGATTAGTCCATGTGCCCCCTAGCCATCTACTCCTCAATTCACTCCAAACATTGACCCATATTTTAGGCCACAAAACATGCCCAAATCGTGCAAGCCAAACGGCCACTTGACCGCCCACTAGAGGGTGACAAGTGTCTCCCTCTCGTTGGTCCAAAATATTTCATCTCTCAGAAAAATCCGCAAAAATTATTAATGACATAGCCAGAATTTTCCCTTCGCAAGTTTTGTAAAACGTTTCGTCGAAAAACGATTCCTTTCGTGTGTTGTGCACAAAATTTTCGGCCCTTGCCTACTTTAAGGCTCAAACTTTTATACGTACGCCCTCATGTATATACTCTGGAAATACGGGGTATAACAGAATAATTCTCATTTAACAAGCCAAAGTACTTATCAAGGCACAAATAGAATAATTCTCATTTAACAAGCCAAAGTACTACGTACGTACATTCTTTTCAAAAGACTCCTTTTTATGTAAAATCCCAAGATACTAACACCCGTAGTATCAAGGCGTGTCTACTTTTCAAAGTAATTTACTATACTTTTAGAAGCTCATTTCAAAGCTTGAAACCAAGTAACTTCAAATTTTCACAATCTAGGCAACTTATGCCCATTAATCAAAATAGACAACTTTCTTAACCTTCCATGAAGCCGTTATAACCAACTTCCCATAAATCCGTTATAACCCTTTATGGTTTTAGACCAATTCATTCCTTTTTATATCCAAGAGACTTACACTTTTAAAACCAAGTATCACATACTTACAAATCAAGTTTCTTAACTTTCAAAATACTTCAAGTCTCTTAATATTTAGAAATCAAGTTTCTTCTACTTTTAAACCTCAAGTAACTTACACCTTTAAAACAAGTTACTTCTCTTAAATCATGTCATTTCTCCTCTTTTAAAACAATTAAGTAAATCACTCCTTTGACTCCCCTAAAGTCATTAAAACGACCTTTAGGTTTTGGAACTAAGGCACTAGCCAAAAGATTTGGAAACCACTTCCTTTTAAATACTCTATGTACTTTAAGTAAAATACTTTCACTTTTGAGAATCCAAACTTCACTAAGGAAATGGATTATATAAACTTACAATTAAAACATCAAAGTACAATCAAGGAAGTATATAGAACAAATTCTATATTAGGCAATCCAAGTACAACCAAGGAATGGATCATTTAAGGAGTAGGACACATACTTTCTTTATCTTAAGGAATCATGCTAGAAGAGGAGATAGTTCACATACCTTATCGGCTTAATCCCCAAGCTAAGTCGAATACTCCGCACGTAGAATTGTCAACCTATAATGGTCACAACATGACTATCAATTTCTAGCTTCTAACGTAGAATAATACTAAGTATACGGTCTCTTATTCTACGGAAAATTGGGCAGCACCTCCTTTGTTTCTACATACTTTGCCATATTTTTCAAGGCCGAATTCAATAACCAAACATGCCACATTTAAGGCTCAACATACCAACCAATCAAAGGGGATTACACGCCTTACAATACATGTAAAATTCCGCCCCACAATTCATACCAAGTAGTTTAATACTTAAAAGTCATTCTCGACCAACAATATAACCAATCCTAAGTCCTTTCCAATTCTTTTTCAATCCAGGTTCTTAGGTCAAACATGTTATATAGTCATATACAACTTCAACAACTACAATTTCCTTCTTTATATAACATGTGACGACTTATACTAATAATCAAATCGAATTGTAATATTGAGGCTAAGCATGCTAGTTTTCGGATTAGTGTTCCAATTGCCAATATACTTATCAAAATTCATAATATAAACATCTCATGCTTGCTAATATCCATAGCTACAACAATAAGTAATCTTAATTACTAAAACGACAAGAATTATACCTTTACAAGCCCTTAAAATTTCCGAGATTCAAAGTCACTCCTTAGAAATTCTTAGCTCCTTTCCTTTACGCTCCAATCCGCTATTTGAAGCCTTTAGAAGCTCACAACCAACTTCTCTTCCAATTCCAATCCAAACTTGTGAAAACGACTTAGGTTTTCGCTTTGCGACTAACGTGAAAATGTCGTTTTTCCGAAATATTTCTATTGAGATATCCTTACAATACCCTTAGGGACCTAGGGTTAAAGTCTTGTGAATAATGGACCAAAACTACAAAAAATTTGTGTGGAACTTGACACAAACCCGAGAGCTCCTTGAAGAACAAGAATGTTGTGATTTTTTTCTAAGTGTTGGAGACCTTGTCTTGCACTAGTGTAGTGTATATATAACACAATGGAGGGCTTAGATTGCAACACTTGAGTGGCTAGGATGAAGAGCAATTAATGTTAAGCCAAGTGGACAAGTTGACAAGTCAACAATCTCAAGCTTTGAAGACTTGTTCATCTACCATGGTCAATGACCAATTTACCCTTGTATTTTCGTCCAAGACCATGTGGGGGAGGTGCCACGTGTCGCCCTCTCATTCGTCCATAAAATTCCGTAACCCTCGTGGGCCCCGCAAAATGTAAAATTCCTCGGGTGGGCCCCACGTGACCAATTCCGTAAAAATAAATTTCCATAATGTTAATAAGTTTCATACTCTTCAAATAATGAATTTTGAGAATCCAATTCTCAACAACGAATATTTTTCCTTTCCGACGTTCGGAAGATTTTCCGTCGGAAAAACAATTCTTTCTTTCGTAAAAATTTTCAATTCTTGATTCCTTACGTACATTCTCTTATACATGTCCTGGACTTACAGGGTGTAACAACTTAGACGTAACCTTTTCATAGAGTAAATCATCGTACATACCTCTTAACTTCTAAGAGTAGAAGGAACCATGAAATAGCACCATATGTATACTCCATACATAGAATCATGTCAAAAGAAGGAAGAGATTCACATGCCTCGCGACGATTATCGACAAGTAGCAAAATGCTCCAAAGTACTTTAACCTTGATAGTTATTCCATCCTTTAGTAGAATACGCTATACGTAGTACTTCAACCTATATTAGTCATAACACGTCCATTAACCTCTAGCTTCAAACGTAGAATATTCTAAGTGTAAAGTCACCAAATTCTACGGAAAATCGGACAACACTTCCTTTGTTTCTACATACTTTTCCACCTTTTTCAAGGCCCGAAAATCAATAACCAAACGCCACATTTAAGGCTCAATCAATTCAGCTAACCAAAGGGGATTACACGCCTTAACAGGACGTGTAAAATTCTGCCCATAATTAATACGAAACTGTCCAAAGATTAAGACAATACTTGGCTAAAAAATGTGTAACACATAAAGTTCATTCCAATCCCTTTTCAATCCAATTTGTTATTCTAACATGTTATATAGCCTCAAACGATTATAACAACTATAATCCATTCTTTCTATAACATGCGACGATTGTAACTAACAATTAAATTGAATTACAATCTTAAAGGCTAATATGAACTTTTCGGATTTAGGCTTCCAAAATTCCATAACACTAATCAATCTTCATAATATATATCACATGATCATTTCTAACTTATCATAACATGAATCTTCAATCACAATAGTAAGAAGGAAATTTATACCTCACTAAGCCCAAATCCAATCCAAGATTCAAAGTCGATCCTTAGCAACCTTTAGCTCCTTTCCTTTATACTCCAATCCGCTATTTGAAGCCTTTAGAAGTTCACAACCAACTTCACTTGCATTTCCAATCCAAACTTATGAAAACGACTTAGGTTTTCGTCTTGCGACTAACGTGAAAACGTCGTTTTTCCGAGATCTTTCTATTGAGATATCCTTACAATACCCTTAGGGACCTTGGGTTAAAGTCTTGTGAATAATGAACCACAAACTAAATTTTTTTGTGTGGATATTTCCTCAAACCCGAGAGCTATCTCATGAAGAACAAGTTTCTCTAATTTTTTTCTAAGTGTTGAAGACTAAGTCTTGCACTAGTGTGTATATATAACACAATGGAAGGCTTAGATAATAACACATGTGTGGCTTGGATGAAGAATAATTAATGTCTAGCCAAGTGGACAAGTTGACTTGGTCAATAATCTCAAGCTTTGCAAGACTTGTTCATCTACATAGGTCAATGACCATTATATCCTTGCTTCATTTCGTCCAATACCATGTGGGGGTAACACGTGTCTCCCTCCCATTCGTCCATAAAATTTCGTAACCCTCGTGGGCCCCGCAAAACGTAAAATTCCTAGGGTGGGCCCCACGGGACCAAATCCGTAAAAATAAATTTCCATAATGTTAATAAGTTCCATGCTCTTCAATAATGCATTTTGAGAATCCAATTCTTATCAACGAACATTTTTCCTTTCCGACGTTCGGAAGATTTTCCGACGGAAAAACAATTCTTCCTTTCGTACCAATTTCAAGTCTTGTGTTCCTTACGTACATTCTCTTAAACATGTCCTTGAATTACGGGGTGTAACATTCTTCCTCCCTTAGAAACATTCGTCCCCGGATGTTCTTTCGGAGTCCAATATAATTAGATAGCGACATAGTCTCCTTTTACTACACCCTTCATACAACATATTCCACCCATGACCACATAACAATACTTATACTAAGATGTCAACCTTGGCACTCACGAAGCCAACTAGTCCATACACATAATGACCTCAAAGTCTGTCGTAATAATCTCTACTAGGTCAACTAGGGTCTGACCACTGTATCATCACCGGGCAACTCTCATATACCCGTTCAGCTACCACCCCAAACACTCACGGGTGTAGTTACCTCGAAAGGTTCTTATGGACTCAGGCTCTATTCCTTTACACTTGGTTGCTATCTTTCTTACTGGTCGTACTCTTTCCGTACTTCTAACTCATACTAGCATACATACATAACTTCCATACCGATTCTGGCCTCCAATCTTTGGAGTTTACTAAATCGAACAATATAAGACCATTTCCGTGTCTCACGACCTGGTTCCAGTGGAATGCGTCCACGAACTCGTACAACGACTAACTAAGCTTGAGCCTTACACCCTCGTGACCCTATCACATAGAGGGACTACCTCCAACTGACCCCATTCCATTCCGGGCTACGGGTTGACCCGCAACAGTCCATAACCCGATCCATTGTCGCACTTAATTCTCATTCTTGGTCTAGAATAAATCTTATTGCCCGAGAAAGCCTTATATACCTAAGGTCTCGGCGGTTATCAATATTCTTAGGCTCGCAATTTCCATGCTCCAAGCCTACCTTACTAGTCCCCCCGTAAACGGGTACAATAACTTCTCATAATACCATAATCATGTCGTCTTGATCACAACAACCATTACTCACTCCATACGGACCTCATCCGTACAATTCTCTTAAGCCTACCATTTAGCTTAATCTATTAATATGACATTTCATTAAGTTCCTTAACATGACTTCTTAAGGGTTCACTACCCTATCAGACAACTTATCATTTTCCAATTATCTCAAAATAAAACATAAGACCTTGGCGAGAATTCATTAACTGTTTCATACCTTCCCGGTATCTATTTAATCCTTACCAAATCCTGGTAACCTAAAATCATTCTAGGCAACACACGTCTGACCCTCATACAAAACTCCGTATAGATGTATGTCATAATACCAACAATACTACAATCATTAACTGTTACACCCCGTATTTTCAGGACATGCTTTAAGAACGTACGTAAGAACTCGCAAGTGTTAAGATTTGAGACTTGTAAAAAAATTTATCGGAATTGTGAAATTGTCGGAAAACGTAGTATTGTGACGAATGGGAGGGCGACACTTGTTACCCCCCTTATTGATTCCTTGGACGAAATAGGCATGGCCAAAATGGTCATTGACCATAGTCTTTAGATGACAAAGTCTTCCTATTAATGAGCTTGAGTTTCTAGACCAAAGTCAAAGGTCCCAAGTCTTGATATTTTATAAGACTTCATCTAAACCACCCATTTGGTTACATCTTAACCCTCCATGCCCCTTTATTACACTACTAGTAGCAAGAGTATGTCATTACACTTAGAAAAATTTCCACAAAATTGAAGAACTCAAGGAAGAGCTCTCGGCTTCCCTCCACTTTCAAAAGGAAAATTTTGCGTTTCTTGTCCATTAAGCCCCACACATTAAACCAAGGTTCATGAGGGTATTGTAAGTGTATCTAAATAGAAAAACCCCGGAAAAAGAGAGTTTTCGTATTAGTCGCAAAGCGAAAACCTAGTGGCTTTCTAGGTTTTGGATTGGAGGTTTGAAGGAAAGTTGTTGGTGTGGTTCTAAGGGTCTCAAGGAGCGGATTGAGGTGTCTTGACGAGGCTCTAGGTTGCTAAGGAGCAACTTCGGTTTTGAAGATTGGATTACAATTCGTTGAGGTATAATCTTGTTCTTTGAAAGTGTTACAAGATTATTTATATTGTTGTTGTTAGCTTTACATGTTGCTAGCATGAAGTTGTTAAGTTGAAGTTAATAAGTATTATGGATTACTTGTAGCTTAAGTTCGAAATGAAAAGTAAGTCATGTTAAGTTGGAATACAATTTGATCGTTACTAGATAATCGCATGTAATTGACTTGAAGATTCTAGTAGTTATATTTGGTTGCGACTAGATATCATGTTATGCTACCAAGTTGGATTGAAATGGAAATTGAATAAGAATTGGTATTGTTGAACTCAAGGTGGCCGAATTTGTACTTGTGGTTTGTAATAGTTAGTTAATTATTTGTATTGAACTACCTTCTCTATTGTGGTGAGCCAATTGGGGCTGTATAGTTAATTATTTGTATTGGACTGCCTTCTATATTGTTGTGAGCCAATTGGGGCTGTTTGGCTATTGTATTTCGGCCTTGAAAAAGGTGGCAAAGTAAGTAAAAACAAAGGAGGTGCTGTCCGATTTTCTATAGAATTTGGCGACTTAGCACTTAGAATATTCTACGTTTGAAGTAAGAGGTTAATGGACGTATTGTGACCATGATAGGTTGAAGTACTTTGGAGCATTTTACTACTTGTCGACAAGCGTCGCGAGGTATGTGAACCTCTTCTTTCTTTGGCATGATCCTACGTATGAAATCTCAATGTGATAATATTTCAAGATTTCTTCTACTCTTAGAAGTTAAGAAGTATTTGCATTGTTGAATCTAAGTTAAGAGTATGTTTAAATTGTCCTAAGTCCTTACTAGGTCTTATGGGAGACGTTGGTAAGAATGGTTAGGAAGTTATGAGATTTGATTTAAAGGCTATGTGTCTTGATTTGGTTAAAGTAAGTAAGTGGATTTTATGTTCGAAAATGACTTGAATTTATATGTGAAAAGGGGATTGATTTTAAAAGTGGAAGTTATATGATTTTAAGAGAATAAGTTACTTGGTTTGGAAGTGTATGGAACTTTATATTTTTATAAGTATAAGTAAATGGACTTTAAAGAATGTATGTTATGAAGTTTTAAGACTATGAACTTTGGTTGTCTTTGAAGGATTTTGAAACTTTATTTTTCAAGTTATGGGACTTGATTTCTAAAGTATTGATGACATGATTTTATAAGTATAAGCGACATGATTTTAAAGAGTGTATGCTACGAGGTGTTAAGACCATAAGCCTTGATTATAAGTGGAAAGGACTAAATTTTAAAAAAGTATGGCTTCTTAATTTATTTCGAAAGTTAAGAAGGTGGTTTCCAAAAGAGTATGTGACTTGAGCTTTAAAAGAAATGAGGTTTTATGATTCTTTTAAGTATGTATGTACGTAGTATTTTGGATCTAGTTTTCCTAATGTTGTAAGAATAAAAGTGTCTTAAGTTCTCAAAAATGAAAGGTTGTTATAATAGCTTTATGGGAAGTTGTTATGACGACTTAAGAAGAAGTGAAAAGATGGTTTAAAAATGTTATGTAAGGAAAATACACCGAGCCTACGAATAGGCCGGATTACGTTATAAAATACACCGAGCCTACGAATAGGCCGGATTACGTTATGAAATACACCGAGCCTACAAATAGGCGGATTACGTTATGAAATACACCGAGCCTACAAATAGGCGGATTACGTTATGAAATACACCGAGCCTACAAATAGGCGGATTACGTTATGAGATACACCGAGCCTACAAATAGGCGGATTACGTTATGAGATACACCGAGCCTACACATAGGCGGATTACGCCATATTACCCGAGCCTACACATAGGCGGGTTACGCCACAAGACACCGAGCTCCACAGCGGGCGGATTATGCTACATGATTTCACAAAGACACCGAGCCCACAGCGGGCGGATTATGCTACATGATTTCACAAGACACCGAGCTCCACAGCGGGCGGATTATGCTACATGATTCCACGATGCAAGAGCTCCACAGCGCGTGCGGATTATTCTACATGATTCCACAAGATAATCGAGCCCCCACAGGCGGGCCGGATTATGTCACATGATTCATCAGTACACCGTGTCCCGCAAATGGGCCGGATTATGTTATGTAAGATAAGTAAGTATGTGGAAAAACTTGATTAACCTCTTAAGTATGTATGTAAGAATATGATGTTAAATCTTATGGAAAGAAGGAATGGAGCAGTTAATATACGAGTGATTTCAGGAGTTAAAAATGGCATTCTTTTGTACAGTTATGATTTGATTCTTGCACATTATTTCTGTTCCATATTAAATTTTTGTTGTCGACCCCGCCGGGTGCGTTCATGTCGCAGTTTAGGTACACGTGTGGATCCATGAGCTTAGGATCTGGTTCAAAGATTTAGATGGCTCGATGTTCGGAGTTGTCATGGCTATGTATATTCAGGGTATGGCGGGGCCTGTCCACGATTGTAATTCTTAAGTGCAGAGTCACATATTGTGGGTGCATTTGTAAAGAAATGAGGCAACCTAGCCGTTTATGTATGTCGTCGCGAAGGTAGCCTGTCGGTGACTGTTGTTTTACTTCCGTTGTTTTATTTATAAGTTTCATGTATGTTCGCTGATTATCTCGATGTTTACTCGTAAGGGTGCCTGTAGGGCACGATCGCGATCGGTCGGTCGTGACAAAAGTGGTATCGAAGCGATTAGTCCTCGGAAAGTGTCTACTGAGCCGTGTCTAGTAGTCTTGATTATCGGTGTGTTGTGCACCACATCTATAATCGAGGCTGCAGGACATTTAGGATTGGTTTCCATTCTTCTCACTCGAGATCGTGCGATAGAGTGTATTGTTAGGTCGTCCCTCCCTAACGAGTTATGTTAATTGCGGCACGAAAGCGATGACCAGGAATGACTATGTGGATTGCGTATCGGGTTGGTAATGATTATAGTATAGTTGGTATTGTGACATACATCTATACGGAGTTATGTATGAAATCGACGCGTGTTGCCTAGAATAATTTTAGATTACCAGAATTGGTAAAGACTAACTAGATAAGGAAGGTATGGTATAGTTAATGAATTTTCGCCAAGGTTTTGTGTTTTATTTTGAGGTAATTGGGAAAGGATGAGTTATGCGATAGGGTAGTGAACCCTTAAGAAGCCATATTAAGGAACCTAACGGAATGTCATGTTAATAGATTAAGGTGTAGTAAGCTTAAGAGAATTATACGGATGAGGTCGGATAGAGTAAGCAATGGTTATTGTGATCGAGACAACATGGTTTTGGTATTATGAGAAGTTTTGTACCATTCTTTGGGGACCGTAAGGTGGGCGTGGAGCATGGAAATTGCGAGCCTAAGAATATTGATTCTTGAGACCTTAGGTATATAAGGTTTTCTCTGGCAATAAGATTTTAAGTCAGACCAAGGATAAGAGTTAAGTGCGACGCTGAGTCGGGTTGAGGACCTGTTACGGGTCTCCCCATGCCCTGGAATGGAGTGGGATCAGTTGGTAGTAGTTCCGCTACGTGGCGAGTCACGAGCGCAAGGCAAGTTTAGTTAATTGTTTTACGGGTTCGTGGGCGCGTTCCACCGGAACAGTCATGGCGGAAATGGCCTTATGTTGTTTTATAGAGTGACTCCAAAGGTTTGAGGCAGTCGGTATGGAAGTTATGTATGTATGTTAGAAGGAGTTGGAAGTGCGAAAGATAATCTCTTTTGGGCTTATGATGGGCAGATATGCGTGTGCAAGGTATTAGGGCCATGTGTGGCATTGTTGGTATGACGGGTTGGTGAAAGGAAACTATGTCGCTAAATATAAGTATGACTCCGAAAGAACAAACGAGGACGAATGTTTCTAAGGGGAAGAATGTTACACCCCGTATTTTCGTGACATGCTTTAGAACGTGCGTAAGAACTTCGCAAGTGTTAAGATTTGAGACTTGTAAAAAATTTATCGGAATTGTGAAATTGTCGGAAGCGTAGTATTGTGATGAATGGGAGGCGACACTTGTCACCCCCTTATTGATGCCTTGGACGAAATAGGCATGGCCAAAATGGTCATTGACCGTAGTCTTTAGATGACAAAGTCTTCCTATTAATGAGCTTGAGTTTCTTGACCAAAGTCAAAGGTCCCAAGTCTTGATATTTTATAAGACTTCATCTAAACCACCCATTTGGTTACATCTTAACCCTCCATGCCCCTTTATTACACTACTAGTAGCAAGAGTATGTCATTACACTTAGAAAAATTTCCACAAAATTGAAGAACTCAAGGAAGAGCTCTCGGCTTCCCTCCACTTTCAAAAGGAAAATTTTGCGTTTCTTGTCCATTAAGCCCCACACTTTAAACCAAGGTTCATGAGGGTATTGTAAGTGTATCTCAATAGAAAAACCCCGGAAAAAGAGAGTTTTCGTATTAGTCGCAAAGCGAAAACCTAGTGGCTTTCTAGGTTTTGGATTGGAGGTTTGAAGGAAAGTTGTTGGTGTGGTTCAAAGGGTCTCAAGGAGAGGATTGAGGTGTCTTGACGAGGCTCTAGGTTGCTAAGGAGCAACTTCGGTTTTGAAGATTGGATTACAATTCGTTGAGGTATAATCTTGTTCTTTGAAAGTGTTACAAGATTATTTATATTGTTGTTGTTAGCTTTACATGTTGCTAGCATGAAGTTGTTAAGTTGAAGTTAATAAGTATTATGGATTACTTGTAGCTTAAGTTCGAAATGAAAAGTAAGTCATGTTAAGTTGGAATACAATTTGATCGTTACTAGAATCGTCGCATGTAATTGACTTGAAGATTCTAGTAGTTATATTTGGTTGCGACTAGATATCATGTTATGCTACCAAGTTGGATTGAAATGGAAATTGAATAAGAATTGGTATTGTTGAACTCAAGGTGGCCGAATTTGTACTTGTGGTTTGTAATAGTTAGTTAATTATTTGTATTGAACTACCTTCTCTATTGTGGTGAGCCAATTGGGGCTGTATAGTTAATTATTTGTATTGGACTGCCTTCTATATTGTTGTGAGCCAATTGGGGCTGTTTGGCTATTGTATTTCGGCCTTGAAAAAGGTGGAAAAGTAAGTAAAAACAAAGGAGGTCTTTGTCCGATTTTCTATAGAATTTGGCGACTTAGCACTTAGAATATTCTACGTTTGAAGTAAGAGGTTAATGGACGTATTGTGACCATGATAGGTTGAAGTACTTTGGAGCATTTTACTACTTGTCGACAAGCGTCGCGAGGTATGTGAACCTCTTCTTTCTTTGGCATGATCCTACGTATGAAATCTCAATGTGATAATATTTCAAGATTTCTTCTACTCTTAGAAGTTAAGTATTTGCATTGTTGAATCTAAGTTAAGAGTATGTTTAAATTGTCCTAAGTCCTTACTAGGTCTTATGGGAGACGTTGGTAAGAATGGTTAGGAAGTTATGAGATTTGATTTAAAGGCTATGTGTCTTGATTTGGTTAAAGTAAGTAAGTGGATTTTATGTTCGAAAATGACTTGAATTTATATGTGAAAAGGGATTGATTTTAAAAGTGGAAGTTATATGATTTTAAGAGAATAAGTTACTTGGTTTTGGAAGTGTATGGAACTTTATATTTTTTATAAGTATAAGTAAATGGACTTTAAAGAATGTATGTTATGAAGTTTTAAGACTATGAACTTTGGTTGTCTTTGAAGGATTTTGAAACTTTATTTTTCAAGTTATGGGACTTGATTTCTAAAGTATTGATGACATGATTTTATAAGTATAAGCGACATGATTTTAAAGAGTGTATGCTACGAGGTGTTAAGACCATAAGCCTTGATTATAAGTGGAAAGGACTAAATTTTAAAAGTATGGCTTCTTAATTTATTTGAAAGTTAAGAAGATGGTTTCCAAAAGAGTATGTGACTTGAGCTTTAAAAGAAAGGAGGTTTTATGATTCTTTTAAGTATGTATGTACGTAGTATTTTGGATCTAGTTTTCCTAATGTTGTAAGAATAAAAGTGTCTTAAGTTCTCAAAAATGAAAGGTTGTTATAATAGCTTTATGGGAAGTTGTTATGACGACATAAGAAGAAGTGAAAAGATGGTTTAAAAATGTTATGTAAGGAAAATACAGGAGCCTACGAATTGGCGGATTACGTTATAAAATACAGGAGCCTACAAATAGGCCGGATTACGTTATGAAATACACCGAGCCTACAAATAGGCGGATTACGTTATGAAATACACCGAGCCTACAAATAGGCGGATTACGTTATGAAATACAGGAGCCTACAAATAGGCGGATTACGTTATGAGATACAGAGCCTACAAATAGGCGGATTACGTTATGAGATACACCGAGCCTACACATAGGCGGATTCGCCATATTACCCCGAGCCTACACATAGCGGGTTCGTCCTGACACCGAGCTCACAGCGGGCGGATTATGCTACATGATTCCACAAGATGCAAGGCCCCACATGCGGGCCGGATTATGTCACATGATTCATCAGTACACCGTGTCCCGCAAATGGGACGGATTATGTTATGTAAGATAAGTAAGTTATGTGGAAAAACTTGATTAACCTCTTAAGTATGTATGTAAGAATGTGATGTTAAATCTTATGGAAAGAAGGAATGGAACGGTTAATATACGAGTGATTTCAGGAGTTAAAAATGGCATTCTTTTGTGCGA
Source organism: Przewalskia tangutica (assembly GCA_029844215.1). Classification (NCBI taxonomy): domain Eukaryota; kingdom Viridiplantae; phylum Streptophyta; class Magnoliopsida; order Solanales; family Solanaceae; genus Przewalskia; species Przewalskia tangutica. The sequence goes on along the minus strand of CM056720.1, from coordinate 38,580,521 downwards.
TTATGATTTGATTCTTGCACATTATTTACATTCCATATTCGTCTGTTATCGGCCCCGCCGGGGGTTGCGTTCATGTCGCAGTTTAGGTACGGTGTGGATCGCGAGCTTAGGATCCTGGTTGACGTTTTAGATGGCTCAGATGTTCGAGTTGTCATGGCTATGTATATTCGGGGTATGGCGGGGCCTGTCCACGATTGTAATTCTTAGAGTGCAGTAGTCACATATTGTGGGTCTGCTTGTAAATAAAGGAGGCAATCGCCGTTTATGTATGTATGCGTCGGGAAGGTAGACTATCGGTGACTGTTGTTTTACTTCCGTTGTTTTATTTATAAGTTTCATGTATGTTCGTGATTATCTCGATGTTTACAGTAAGGGTGCCCGGGTAGGGCACGATCGCGATCCCGGTCGGTCGTGACATTAACAACTGGATACACAATCCACGGCGTCGCTTCCCGGTCATGCGCTTTCTCGTAGCTGCAATCAACATAACTCGTTAGGGAGAAGCGACCTAACAACACTCTATCGCACGATCTCGAGTGAGAAGAATGGAAACCAATCCTAAATGTCCTGCAGCCTCACGATTATAGATGTGGTGCACACACCGATAATCAAGACTCTACTGACACGATGCGTAGACACCTTCCGAGGACTAATCGCTCGATACCACTTTTGTCACGACGACCGGGCGCGATCGTGCCTACACGGACTCCTTACAGGTATACATCAGAGATAATCAGCGGAACATAACTTATAAAATAATTCAACTAAACATAAACAACAGGTTAGACGATAAGGCTACCTCCCTGGACATATATATACATATATAGCCAAAAGCAGTTACATCCCTTTTTTTTACACAACCCAATCCACAAGATATGACTACATACCTCTAAGATTTTGGACAAATACTATGACGGGACAAGGCCCCGCCGTACCCCTGAATATACCTAGCCATAATGACAAGCTCCGGAACATTGGAGCCATCTCAAAATGCTGAACCAGGATCCTAAGCTCGCGGATCCACAATCGCCTGGCAATGAAACAAGCTCGTGCACCACAACTCGAAGTGGGATGCGCCGTCGGCCACACCGGCGAGGGTGGTCCCGATCGGCCAGTACCTCTGCTGCTCTGGACTTCTGAAGTCCTGGGGCCCTGGTCTGCCCTCGAATATCCTGGCTGTGTTGAGGACGGTGCAGGAGTGCTCACGGTGTGGTGCAAATCTAGAGCTGGCTGGTCGCCACCACGATAGCCACCAAAAGACCTGCCCTGGTCTTTCTGCTGCTGTCAACCCGGCGGTCTCGCTCCTCACATCCAAGAGCATGAGCTGCGTGCGGGTAATGTCCATACGGTGAAGAAACACCCGTACATGACTCGGCCATATAGTCATCTAGCCGGTGACGTGGCGGTGCACCTATCCTCCATATCTGCTACCAACGGCGGGACATATCGAGCCAATGAATCAAACTCGACATTGTACTCCGACAAGGTCGTCCTCTGCCTCGGCGGTAAAAATCTATCGGCCGCGCCTCCTCATCTGTGGAGGCAATAAGTGAGTGAGAAAGCCTCGAGAACTCATCCCAGTAGGCGGGACGCGTGCTCTCCCCGGGATAACTCTCATGAATCAAACCAATCGACCGCGGTATCACGCAGCCTATGTGAACCAAAGATCACGGACTCGGTCTCCGACGCCCTGATCACTCTCGAGAATCCTCTGGTAGCGGATGAACTCCTGCGGATCATCCTCGGCCTCGACAGTAAAACTCGCGGGCTCTGACTCGGGAAGTCTCGTAGCCTCAAACTCTCTGCCTCGGGTGAACCACGGGTACGACTGGGGCTGGGATCGGCTGTCCATCGGCTGTCCTCATGCGGCCACGATCACGGCGATGGGCCATCTCCTTGTACCTAACTCCGCCCGGTGTGGGGCGGAGGTGTGGTGTGGTCTCTTTGGGGCGGCGGCGTCGTAGAACTCGTCGTCTCTGGTATAGACTGGGCCCGAGCCTTCGTGACTCTAGGTGTCCTCTTGGCGACTCGGCCGCCTTGCCCCAGGCGGGTTGCCTTACGTGGAGGCATAATTGTTACAGAAAAAGGAATACGTTAGAGGGGTCCAACTTTAACACAGCTCTAAAGCACGATCTCAGAGTGAGAAGAATGGAAACCAATCCTAAATATCCTATAGCCTCCTTATTATTGGTGTGGTGCACAACACACCGATAATCAAGACTCTACTAGATACGGTCTGTAGACACTTTCCGAGGATTAACTGCTCTGATACCACTTTTGTCACGACCCATTCCGGGGCCCGTGACTGGTGCCTTACCGGGAACCAAGTAGTTATACATCAGTAATCAGTGAAATATAAAACAAGACATGAAACGATTTATAAAATAAGACACGATTTATGTGAAAACATCGCCTTTCGGCATATATATATACACACATGGTTTAGCGATTACATCCGATCTTGCATACATGACTCTGACCTCTAAGGAAATATACAACTATGGCGGGACAGGGCCCCGCCATACCCTGACTGTACAAAACTATCTACAACAGGGAGATCATACCCACAAGTAGAGCCTCCGGAAAAGATGGAGCTCCCGACACCAACGTAGAGATCCTAAGAATGTGGATCTAGCACCTGCTTGCCCTTACCTGCGGCATGAACGCACCCAAGGAGGTCGATCTGACAGTACTAAGTATATGAAATCAGAAATACTTAAATGAAAACATATCATTTTAAAATCAGTTTTGCAAGTATGTATGAAACAACCAAGGGGACCGCACATAGTGCCACATCATAAACAAGAGCAACGATAGGTAAACTGTAACAGGTCTTTTCTAGGCTGCGAATGATCGAAGCAGGGCCAATTGCCCGTAGTATCACCATGCAAGCCTAATCCTGGACTCCCGTAGTCCGCATAGGCCACTCACATAGGCCCGCATAGGGTACATAACCCGCGAGGGTAGCTACTCCTCGGCGATCTGGACTCGTAGTCGCATGGCCACATAGACCGCATGAGGTATAACCCCGCATCACTAACCTGAACTCCGTAGCTCGCATAGGTCCCTGGACCGCATGAGATATTATCGAATCATGGTCCCAGACCGCCTGAGTCTACCCCGCATCGGAGGGCAGCTTAACCCCCGGTAATATGTCAAGAGGTGAGTGATAGTACACTAACATAACAGCTTATCTTTAAACAACATAAGCACAACAAGAACGTTACAAGACACTAACACACATAGCATCATATCATGTCTACTTATCAAACCATCTTATTATTCTTTTCACAATTCAATATAAGTCTGTTATAAAAACATAGGCAACTGTTTCTTTTATCAATCTTAAGTGGTTATACTTAACTTCCCATAAAGTTAGTATAACTCTTAAGCTTCGCCTTAAAACCAATTAGTTCTCTTCTATTAAAAATGATTCAGTATTCTTTTGAAATGCTTTCAGTTCTTTATTATTCAGGCTTAAGCCGTGAGGCATTGCCGTAAGTATTATTCAGGCTTAAGCCGTGAGGCATTGCCGTAAGTATTATTCAGTTAACACATGTACGCTCACCGTACATATATATAGTAAAATATCATGCTTTAGGAAGAATCACATACCTTCTCAACGAAAACCACCTGCCAAGTTGAATATGTTGCGCGCAGAGAATCAGCCTATAATAGTCAGACACGTCTATCAACGCTCAGACTACTTTGTAAACAGTTCTAAACAGAGGGTTCTATATCCTACGGAAAATTGGGCGTCTTCCTACCCGGTGAGCTACTCAAGTCTCTGTGAAAGCAGTCTATGTAAGTACAATTTGATTATTCTTCTTTAAACCCTTCTACGTGATAACAGTTCAATTCTATTCTGTGATATTCTTCTAAGTATTTTATACTTATTCTTATACTACTACAGTATGTAATCTCTAATTCAAAAGAGGGTTAGGATTAGTTACCTCGGTAAGCCCAATAATATCCTAGATAAAGTCGCGCCTGAGCAAGGTTTAGCTCCTAAGTTGTACGCTCCGGTAGCTCCAAGAAACCTTAGAAGTTCTTCACAACTTCTACTAAGGACTAAGGGATTTGGGCTAGGGTATTTTGGGCATTATAACAATACAAGAAGGTAACTTTTCTACCAAGGGAGGGGGGGTAGATTTCGGCTAGGCTAGGGGCCTCGCCAAACTTCAAAAGGGAGGGGTAGGAGGCTTTGGACGAAAAGCTTTAGAGAGAGGAGGATTTTTCAAGACTTGGAAATTGATTTGTGGATGAAGAACTCTTCATCTAAAGGGGGGTATTTATAGGTCAAGACATGGCCAACCAATGGCCAAGATTTAGCCAAGTGCTAGGCAAGTGTAAGGTCAAGATTAGGGCAAGTGTCCTTGGCCAACTTGCACACAAAATATCCTACCTAATCCTTGACTTGTGCAAAGGCACAAAAAACGTGCAACTCCTAGTCCATTTCGTCCAATGGACGATTTCAAATCCACCAATTGGAGGGTGCCAAGTGTCGCCCTCCCGTTGGTCCAAAATGTTTCGTCTCTCGGAAAAATCCGCAAAAATTAGAAATGGCATAGCCGGAATTTACCCTACGAAAGCTGTGGAAACGTTTCGTCGGAAAACTATTTGTTTTGTGAGTTGTGCCCAAAAAAAACGTTTTGTGCCTAAACTTTAAGGCTAGACTTTTGTACGTATTCCCTTACGTACATACTCTGGAAATACGGGGTATAACATTACCAACTGGTGTATACTCTAATACTAGTAGCCCCTCAATAACGAGAACCTATGGACAGTGTTACTGAACCTAAGGCGTGTGTATCATCACCATTAACCTCCATTCATGGCCTAAAAGGAATTTTCTCTACGCACCTTCATTACTCTTAACTATAACCATTATAGTTCTTTTAACCCTTGTTCCTTCCTTTCTTACTTGTCATACTTTCTCGTACTTCCAAACTTATTTAGTACACGTACAAAATTTCAAATATTGTTTCTGTTCTCCAATCCTTGGAGTTACTATCCAAACTTGGCCATTATGCTACTTGAATTTCCGCTAAGGCTCTTCTCGGCCCTCGCGACCTGGTTCCGGTGGAACGCGTCCACGAACTCGTACAACGATTAACTAGACTTGGGCCTTGCATCCTCGTGACCCTATCACATAGCGGGACCATATCCAACTGATATCACCCCATTCTATACTACCGGCTGACCCAAAATGAGTCCATAACCCGACCCATCGTCACACTTAACTTCTCATTCTTAGTCTGCAATAAATTTCTCTCTTATCTCAAGGTACTTCTCACCCTATCCCCTATTCACTATAGGTTCATCACATAGGCCAAAGTATTTCTACTGTACATCCTTCCCTATCGGTCTTACACTGTTATGGGGTAATTACAATTTGTGAACCCTACACAACTATAGTCTCAGTTCACTTTATCATTCTTGTCAACATTCTTAACTTTTCACTTTACTAATCAAAGTATCTCTACCTCTGGTGGTGCTATCACTTACAACTACTAGCAACAAGGGAAAACATATACGCTAGGGCAAAATTTGAATCTATCAATACACGTATGATTCAAAAGAATCGAAATATACCTGTAACCCCATGCGATGTTTCCTCCTGATCCTGCCCAGTAGCCACGTCATCTATGCAGTTCAAAGGAGCTCCAGAACTATAAACTCCACCCTGACCTTTACCACGGCTGTCACGACCCGACCCCGGGCCCGCGAATGGTGTCCTACCTGGGCACCCCTTTTAGGTATATATCAGAGAATAACAGCGGAACATACACAACTCCTAAAATAAAAATCATACTTAGACAGTAGACATCAACCGGCTAGCCGATAAGGCCGCCTTTCGTAACATATACATAATACAAAATTAAAATAGTACATCTCTGTTCTTACAAACCCAATCCACAAATGTGACTACAGACCTCTAAGAATAACAACTTTGGCGGGACAGGGCCCCGCCATACCCCTGAATGTACAACAACCGACAATACCAGGGATAAGCCTCCGAAATAAAGGAGCTTCTCAACAGCTGAACAGTGATCCTAAGAGTGAGGATCAGCAACCTGTACTCTACCTGCGGCATGAACGCAGCCCCCCGAAGGAGGTCAGTACAACATGTACCAAATATGTGAAACTGAAAGTACTGTAGTGAAATCATAAGTCTAAAATAAAACTGGAGACATGTATGATAACTCATATAACAGTACACTGTGTCTTACTAAAAATGAGAGTAAACAAGAGTATACTTTACTGCATAAAAATAGGAGGCTCATGATCAAAGCAGGGCCACCCGCCCGCAGTATCATTAAGCAATCCTACTCCTGGGACTATTTCACCCGCAAGGGTCGTATGGACCCGCATGAGGTATTCCTCGCATAGACTGTATCCGCCCGCATAGGTCGTGTAGACCCACATGAGGTATTCCTCGCATCATGGGTAGCAAATCCATGGAGCGGTATAATGTCTTGGGGGTTTACCCCACAATCATACTCAGAAGGTGGTATAACGTCTTGGGGGTTTACCCCGCATTTATACTCTTATCCTAGAGAAGGTGGTATAACGTCTTGGGGGTTTACCCCGCATTTATACTCTTATCCTAGAGAAGGTGGTATAACGTCTTGGGGGTTTACCCCGCATTTATACTCTTACCCTAGCTCAACCGGCTATCATACATAACATAAGCACTACCAGCTTACCGTACATAACATAAGCACTACCATCTTATCATACATAACATAAGTAAGTTAAGAAATCCCCTAACTTCTTATCAGTCTTATTCATATACACTCTCATTTTAGTTTACTTAAGGCACTACCATGTCATTATAAAATCCGGGAATTTAACCCAAAGTACTACGTACTTTTATTCTTTTAAAATGACTCTTTTTCATATAAAACTTCCAAGATACTAATAACCGTAGTATCAAGTCATAACTACTTTTCAAGACAAGTCACAATACCTTTTAGAAATACATTTCTAAATCAAGTGACTTCTTTCTTTTAAAAAAACACCTTAAGCAATTGATGCCTTCAAATCAATTTGTCTTTCATTATTCAAGTCATTTATCATACTTACGTTACTTAGAGTAAACCACTCTTTTTAACTTTCCATAAAGCTATTATAACCAACTTCCCATAAAGCCGTTATACTAGCTTTATGTCTTAGATACTTACATTCTTCTTTATAACTAAGAGACTTAAATTTTCCAACAAAACAAGTATCGAAAATACTTTCAAAATGCTCAAAGTCTCTTAAGTTTTAGAAACCAAGATATCCTTAATATTTTTAAACAAGTGAGTTAATTCCCTAACTCAACCAACTTGGACATTCTTAAAATAAGCCAAGGATATCAAATGGACTAGATTGTCAAAATCTTGTACGTCTACCGTACTATACATTTACAACTTAATCTTGCTCAAGAGATAATAAAGTTCCACATACCTCTTCGGTTCAATCCACTTGCCAAGTCCAATATGCCGTACGTAGTATGTCAACCAATAATGACCATAATACGTCTATTAACTTCTTACCTCAAACGTAGAATATTCCAAGTGCAAAGTCACTAAATTCTACGGAAAATCGGACAGCACTTCCTTTGTTTCTACATACTTTGCCACCTTTTTCAAGGTCGAATTTCAATAACCAAACACGCCACATTTAAGGCTCAACAATGTAGTTAACAATAGGGGATTACACGCCTACAAGACGTGTAAAATTCCGCCCCACAATTGATATCAAACTAGTCCAACATACTATGTCACATTCGGCAAATTTGAGGTACATCACTACAAAGTCTTTTCCAATTCCTTTTCAATACAAGTTGTTTAGTACAACATGTTATAAAGCCGCAATCGATTATAGCAACTAAAATCTTCAAGTAGATAACATGCGACGATACTAGTTAACGACCAAATTGTAATTCAATTTCAAACTACTCAACATGTCATTTTCGGATTTAGGCTACTTCAATCCATATCACTTATCAATCTTCAATACATATACTTCATGCTAGTTAAAATGTATAACTACAACAATAAGAAATCTTCAATCAGTTAAGAGGACAAAGTGGTTACCTTGATAAGCCCAAAATAGTCCAACAATCTTGCCCACTTTAGCCCTCTTTCCGAAATTCTTCTTCCCGCAAATATCATCTCTACGAACCCCCTACAAGCTTGCCAACGTATTTCCTTCTTGTTGCCTTTCTAAAAAAATCTCTTTTAGGCTTAGGGTTTCAACCATTTGAGAGAGAAGAGAAGAGAATATTTGGGTGAAGTCTTGTAAAATGATTTTAATCTAGCAAGACTTGGTCAAATATAGCCTTTATCTTGTTCCACAAGTTAGGGGGACACTTGTTGTTACACCCCATTTTTGCAGGCATGTTTTAAAGAACGTACGTGAGAATCCCAAACGCTAAGATTAGAGACTTGTAAAAATTTATCGGAATTATGGAATTTTTTCGGAAAACATAATATTGTGACGAATGGGAGGGAGACACGTGTCACCCCCCTTATTGTATGTCTTGGATGAAATTACATGGGCACAAGGGTCATTTGACCCTTGTTAGGAAGACAAGTCTTGCAAGTAGTAAAGCTTGACATGTTTGACTTAGTCAATGGGACCACTAGCTTGATATTTAGAAGAACTTCATCCAAACCACACATTTGTGCTAATCTCAACCCTCCATGTTACTATATAATACTACTAGTAGTGAGACAAGTTCCACACTTAGCCAAATTTTCAAGAGAATTGGAAGAACAAGAGCCATAGCTCTCGGGTTCATCAAGGAAAAGAAAGAAGAAATTTTGTTTCTTGTCCAATAAGCTCCACACTTTAAACCAAGGTTCATGAGGGTATTGTATGTGTATCTCAATAGAAAAATCCCGGAAAAAGATAGTTTTCGTATTAGTCGCAAGGTGAAAACCTAGTTGCTTTTCTAGGTTTTGATTGGAAGTTTTAAGGGAAGTGGTTTGTGATATTCTAAGGGTCTCAAGTGGTGGATTGAAGTGTCTAAAAGAAGCTCTAAGTGCTAAGGAGCGACTTCGAATTTGGAGTTGGACTAAGAATCGTTGAGGTAATAATCTTGGCTCTTAAGTGTTACAAGATTATGTATTGTTGTTAGCTTTACATATTTTGCTAGCATGAAGTTTATGTGTTGAAGTTTTATAAGTGTTATGGATTGTTGTAGCCTAAAATCCGAAATGACATATTAGCCATTTGTAGTTGGATTACAATTTGGTCGTATTTAGAATCGTCGCATGTTACTTACTTGAAGATTATAGTAGTTATAATCGATTGCGACTTAATATCATGTTATGCTAACAACTTGTATTGAAAAGGAAATTGGATAAGAATTGGTAGTGTTGTATCTCAATATTGCCGAAATTGGCCTAGTAGTTTGTATTAGTTGATATCAATTGTGGGGCGGAATTTTATACGTCTAGTAGGCGTGTAATCCCCTATTGTTAATTGCATTGGTTGGGCCTTAAATGTGGCGTGTTTGGTTATTGAGTTCGGCCTTGAAAAAGGTGGCAAAGTATGTAGAAACAAAGGAAATGTTTTCCGATTTTCCGTAGAATTTAGTGACTTAGCACTTAGAATATTCTACGTTTGAAGTAAGAGGTTAATGGACGTATTGTGGCTATTATAGGTTGAAGTACTAAGTATAGCGTATTCTACTTGAAGGATGGAATAGCTATCAAGGTTGAAGTACTTTGGAGCATTTTGCTACTTGTCGATAATCGTCACGAGGTATGTGAACCTCTTCCTTCCTTTGGCATGATTCTATGTATGGAATATAAATGTGGTATTATTTCATGTTTCCTTCTACTCTTAGAAGTTAAGAGGTGTGTGTGTGATTTACTCTATGTAAAGTTTATGTCAAAGTTATCCTAAGTCCTTACCGAGTCTTATGGGGGATGTTGGTAAGAGTCGTTAGGAGGTACTTTGGAGCCAAGTTGACTTGACTAATTTATGGCACAAATGAGAATAAGTATCGAGCAAGCCATTGCAGCGTTAATAAAGGAAAATGTAATGACAATTGATTATATTAAAATGAGTAGAATTCTCCATCTTCATAGAAGCTAAGATAAGACAAAATTGTATTACATTTTCTAGATCATGGCTGCTTTAATAAGATCGTTATAATCAAGTATAATCTACTCACACTCATAAGACATATGTGCTTAACTTAAAGAATTTACGTTATGAAGTTTAAGATTGTGAACCTTAGACTCATAAAAGGTTAAGAGACTAATTGTATTTTGAAAGTTAAGAGAATTGATTTGAAAGTATATAATACTTGGTTTTAAAAAGTATAAGTCTCTTGGTTATAAAAGGAATGAGTTTGTCTAAAACCATAAAGGGTTATAACGACTTTATGGGAAGTTGGTTATAACGGCTTTATGGAAGGTTAAGAGAATGGTTTTCTCTAATAAGGTAAACAAAGGAATAACTTGAATTTAGGAAGGGCAATTTGATTTAAAGGTATCACTTGCTTAAAGCTTTAAAGTAAGGGTCACTTGATTTAGAAGCCGAGACATGTATTTCTAAAGTATAGTGACTTATGTGAAATGTAAACAAGCCTTGATACTACGGGTGTTAGTATCTTGGGGTTTTATATGAAAAGGAGTCTTTTGAAAAGAATGTAAGCACGTAGTACTTTGGGTTAAATTCCTGGATTTCCGTGCCATGAGTTTATAAAAATGGAAGTCTAAAGGTTTAATGAACTTGCCTATGTTTGCTTGTGATAGCTTTGAGTGCAAGTATTATATGTCTACGTTGTCGTGTCTCTCAGTTGGAGTGCCGGTTGTCTTGTTGTAAGTTTACTTGGACGTACCGACAGTGATGTGGGATTCCACGGGTATGCTTCCATTATGATTGATCCTTGGCCATGCTTATACGATGTGGGATTCCGGGGCATGTGACCAGGAGGCGGGTTAGATTCCCGGATTTGTTTTATTACCCATGGCCATGCTTATACGATGAGGGATTTCGGGGCATGCGACCATGCTATGTACGACTATTACTCCATGGGCTAGCTCCCCATGAAGATATGTACCCACGATGAGGGATTCCGGGGGCATGTTATATTATTACTCCATGGGCTAGCTCCCCATGAAGACCTGCACCTACGATGAGGGATGCCGAGGGCACGTTATGGCCATGCTTATACGATGAGGGATTCCGGGGCATGCGGCCGCGTTATATATATATATGTGTTGTATATGTGTACGCCGACAGTGAAGCAAGATGCCACGGGCGCGTCACATGGTTATATGTTACACTTATAGCTGTCGGCAGTGATGTGAGATTCCACGGGCAGGAGATATATATATGTATTGTGTATGTGTACGCCGATAGTGAGGTGGGATGCCACGGGCGCGTCACATGGTTATATTTTACATTTATAGCTGTCGGCAGTGATGGGGGATTCCACGGGCACGCTTTGATATTTGTGTGACTTGATCGCGTCCCAGATTGGGCCGGGTAGTATATACGTCCCTCCATAAAGGGCCGGATTATGTTATGAAAGATAAGTAAGTTATATGGTAATTAACTTGACGATTTTTCCCAAGTATGTACGTAAGAAAGTGACTATAACTTTTATTGAAAATGGAAAAAGATAATAAGGTACGATTAATTTCACGAGATGGTAATGACACGGTAGGATCTGGTATGTACCCTTTTTATACTTGCCCCTGTCATTCTTTTTCTGATTATGATTTGTTTCTTGTACCTTATTTTCCGTTCCATATTAAATTTTTGTTATCTTGACCCCGCCGAAGTGCGTTTATGCCGCAGTTTTAGGTACACAGTTGGTAATCCTTGCTCTTAGGATCTCGGTTGATTTTGGGAAAAAGCTCCATTTGCTCCGAGGCTTATATCTTGATACGATTTTCCACGAGGTTGTAGATTCATGTATATTCGTGGTATGGTGGGGCCACTGTCCATACTTGTTGTTATGTTAAAACTCTTAGAGTGCAGTAGTCACATATTGTGGGTCGGTTGTAAAGGAAGGAGACCGCTTCGTTTATGTATTTACTATCTGCGGGTAGCCTTATCGGCTAACTCGTTGATTTTATCTTTGTTGATTTATTTATAAGTTTCATGTATGTTCATTGATTATCTCTGATGTATACAGCAAAGTGCCCATGTAGGGCACGATCGCGAGCAGGGTCGGGTCATGACAAAAGTGGTATCAGAGCAGTTAGTCATCGGAAAGTGTCTACAGACCGTGTCTAGTAGAGTCTTCATTATCGGTGTGTTGTGCACCACATCTATAATCAGGAGGCTGCAAGACATTTAGGATTGGTTTCCATTATTCTCTCTTTGAGATCGTGCAGTAGAGTTGTCCTAGTAGGTTGAATCCTCTCTGACCCTTCTTATGTAACATGCCTCCACGGAAGGCGACCAGGGCCCAGAAGGGCAAGGCAGCAGCAGGAGCTGCTAGTGGTATCTGAGAGGTTACGAGACTCGGGCACGACTATGCACGAGGTAGTAGGCGGATCGGCGAGCTTCGGCCACGGCCCGGTATTAGAGGCGAGGCGGCGGTAGCTCGAGGTTCCGTGCGAGCCTCGATTCGCAGCCGAGCGAGTTTAGAGATTATGGAGAACAAATCAGACTATTGACTAGCATAGTGGTGGGGCGGCAAACGGGAGCGGTAGCTAACCTGGCCGACGATTTGAGGATTCGGGATTTTGGGTTGTAGTCCACGAAGTTTTATGGTTCGAGATCTGAGGAAGATCCTCAAGAGTTCGTTCGGCAGCTACAGCGGACTATGCAGGTGCTTAGGGCCTCGGATACAGAGTCAGTTGTGTTAGCTTCTTACCAGTTACGCGATATTTCGTTGAACTGGTTTGTGTCTTGGGTGCTGTCGAGAGGTGTGGGTGCTCGTCCGGCAGTTTGGGATGAGTTCACGGAGGCCTTTCTTGATCACTTTTTGCCTCCTGAAATTAGGAGAGCCCGTGTTGATAGGTTCTTGTCATTGAGGAAGAATGGAAGGACCATCAGGGAATACAACCTGGAGTTTGACTCGTTGTCCAGGTATGCGCACACTATTGTGGCTGATATGGCGGACAGAGTTCACCGCTATGTGATGGGGCTAGACCATTATATGATTACTGCATGCCTGGGAGTGGCCCTTCAGCCCGGTATGGATATTGTCAGAATGCAGGCTTATGCGCAGGGGATAGAGGACAGAGAGAGAGAGAGGGTCAGCTAGACTCAGGCCAGCCCAAGAGGGACAGGACAGCAGGGTTCCAGGGCAATTCGCGAGGTGGACAGCCTCAGCAGCAGAGTAGGTCCACTTTTCAGCCGACACAGAGTGCTCCTTCCCGGTCTTCTGGCCGGAGGTTTGGTCGCCGGGGATATTCGGGGCGGTCGGGGCTCGAGGCTCTGAGTTCACAGATGTCCGAGGATAGTAGCCAGTGGAAGCCACCTTTGCCCCGGTGTGGTCATTGTAGTAGATTCCATTTTGGGGAGTGTCGTACTACTTCGACAACTTGTTATGCTTGCGGCAGCGAGCCATTTCGTGAGAAGGTCCACCGGAGGTGGCTGGTGGGATAAGCGCCATCTCTTGGATCAGTTGCGGGTTCTTCGCCTTCCATAGCTAGGCAGGATGTTTATGTACCGACAGGCCGTGACAGAGGTCGTGGTGGAAGTTCCCAGTTTTAGCGGTCCTTTGAACCGCCTATATGATTTCAGGTATGTCTTTGGCCTTTTAGAAACTTGTATGCATGATGAAGTTGTGGTATGTTTAAGTGTCATGAACAGATTATATTGAGACTATGTATATGTTAGAAGGAGTTGGAAGTACGAAAAGATAATCTCTTTTGGGCTTATGATGGACGGATATGCGTGTGCGAGGTATTAGGGCCATGTGTGGCATTATTGGTATGTCGGGGTGGTAAAAGGGAACTATGTCGCTAATTATAAGTTTGACTCCGAAAGAACATTCGGGGACGAATGTTTCTAAGGGGGGAAGAATGTTACACCCCGTTTTTGCAGGCATGTTTTAAAGAACGTACGTGAGAATCCCAAATGCTAAGATTAGAGACTTGTAAAAATTTATCGGAATTATGGAATTTTTTCGGAAAACGTAATATTGTGACGAATGGGAGGGCGACACGTGTCAACCCACCCCCCCCCTTATTGGATGTCTTGGACGAAATTACATGGGCACAAGTAGTAAAGCTTGACATGTTTTGTTATACCCTGTATTTCCAGAGTATATATGCGAGGACGTACGTACGGATATTCAAGCCCTAATTAGGTTAAGGATGAAATTGTGAACTTTCGACGGAAAAGATTCCGAACCTTGTGAAGGAAATTCTACGTTTTTAATAGTTTAACCGATTACGGATTTTTCCGAGAGATGAAATATTTTGGACCAATAGGAGGGCGACATGTGTCACCCCACTTAGACCCATGTTGGACGATTTGTATGGCCAAGTGGACAAGGTCAAGTGGTCAAAGTCTTGGAAGATATTTCTTTGGGTTAGTGGGAGTAGGTGGGGGCGTTTTTGTGGGGCTTGAGGGGAGGCCTTGTGGACGTTTTTCTTGAGCAAGTGGGTGGCCACTTGGCTCTTTGTTGTGGTGGACATATGTCCCAATGTTGTGGTGGACATATGTCCCAACATTGTGGTGGACACTTGGTGGAAGACTCCACTCACACAAGCAACCCAATCCTCACCCTCCATTTGTTTTAATCTTGGCCATTGAAGGTTCTATAAATACCCCCCTCTTGTGCAAGACTTCTTCATCCACAAACACACTTTCCAAGTCACAAAATCCTTCCCCCTTAGTGGCTAGTTCTCGTCCAAAAAACCCCCTCCCTCCCTTGCCTAGTTGTTTCATCCGAAACACCCCCTCCCCCCCCCCCTTCCTTGTGGTTCTCGTCGAAATACCCCCGTGGTAGAAAAATTGTCTTCTAGTATTGTTACTATGTCAAATACCTTAGCCTAAATCCGTTGTAATTTTCCTAAAGTTACCTCTATACTAAAAGCCCAGAAATACTACTTTATATCCTTTAGTCACAAAACGAAACCCTGGGGAAAATCTTCATAGTTGGTTGAAGTATTAAGTAGAAGTGGGTTGGGAACTTCTAAGGGTTCTTGGAGCTATCGGAGCGTGCAAATTAGGAGCTAAACGTTGCTCAGGATCGACATATAATCTTGGATAATTTTGGGCTTATCGAGGTAAATATCTTTGTCCTTCTATTGTAATTGGAGATTACATATCGTAGTAGTTTAGAATTAAGAATAAGATATATAGAAGGATGGTATAAAGAAGAGAATTGAACTGTACTTACATAGGGCTGTATTTACAGTAGACTTATGTAGTTTGACGGGTAGGGAAGTGCTGCCCAATTTTCCGTAGAATTAAGAACCTTCTCCTTAGAATATTCTACAGAGTAGTCTAGACGTTGATAGACATATATGGCCATTATAGGTTGAAGTTCTGCGAGTAGTGTGTTCTACTTGAAGGGTGGAGAAGGCTAGCAGGGTTATAGTACGGTGGAGCGTTTTGCTATTTGTCGATAATCGTCGCGAGGTATGTGAACCTCTTCCTATCTTTTCTAGCATGATATGTTGTGAACTATGTAGTACGGTAGACGTACATGTGTTAAATGAATTTGGTTGATTTAAAACATAAAGTGTTATAACGGCTTTATGGGAAGATAAAAGACTTGATGTGAAATAATAAGAATCTTGAAGTATTTCAAAAGAATTATGAATCGTTTTTGAAAGAAGAGTAATACTTGGTTTTAAAAGCTTAAGAGTTATACTAGCTTTATGGGAAGTTAGGTATAACGACTTAAGAAAGATAAAAAGAACGGTTTACTTAACTGTTTATGGAAGCCTTGTATTGATTTCGGAAAGGGGAAAATAAGTATCGAACAAACCACTGCAGCGCTAATAAAGGAAAATGTATCGACTAAGTAAGTATTATTAAAACCCGATGAAACCTCCATCTGCATAGAAGCTAAGATAAGACAAAATTGTATTACATTTTCTAGATCATGGCTGCTTTAATAAGATTGATATAAACAAGAATACCCTACTCACACATAAGGCATATGTTACTCAATTTGTTTTAAGAGAGAATTATGTTATTAAGTGATTAAGACTATGAACTACGAAACCTTTCGAAAATAAGAGACTTGAGTATTTGAAATTAGGCAAACTTGAACTTTTGCAAAAGAATGTTTTTACTTGTCTTTAAAAAGGGAAATTATTTTGGTTTACTTAAGATAATAGTTACTCTGTTTTGGATACTACGAGTGTTGGTATCAGGTGACTTCTTGTGAAAGAATGGATATTTGTAAGGGAATTGAAGTATGGTAATTTGCTTGTGCTTGCTTGTGATAGCCTTGTTGTGTAAAGTTGTATTCCTATGTTACCGCGTCTCTCGATGGAGGGCCGGTATATTGTTGTTACATGGACATGTCTGCACCGATGAAGAATTCCGGGGGCATGCGGCCATGCGGCGGGTTAATCACCCGGTATATTGTTATTGTTGTTACATGGACATGTCTGCACCGATGAAGAATTCCGGGGGCATGCGGCCATGCGGCGGGTTAATCACCCGGTATATTGTTATTGTTGTTACATGGACATGTCTGCACCGATGAAGAATTCCGGGGGCATGCGGCGGGTTAATCACCCGGTATATTGTTATTGTTGTTACATGGACATGTCTGCACCGATGAAGAATTCCGGGGGCATGTGGCAGGGTTGATTACCCGATATATTGTTATTGTTGTTACATGGACATGTCTGCACCGATGAAGAATTCCGGGGGCATGTGGCCATGCGGCAGGGTTGATTACCCGATATATTGTTATTGTTGTTACATGGACATGTCTGCACCGATGAAGAATTCCGGGGGCATGTGGCCATGCGGCAGGGTTGATTACCCGGTATACTGTTATTGCATCCTGGACATGTCTACACCGATGGAGAATTCCGGGGGCATGTGGCCATGATGCGGGCATGATTGATATTGTGGGCGTGAGACCCTTGGTTATATTTGAGTGATGACTTTGAGGGCGTGAGTCCCTGCATTGACATGACTGCTTTTATGTCGTGAACTGTAGTTTGGTTATCATACATGTCTCCTGTTTTATTTAGACTGTTATGACTTCGTTTACAGTATTTTCAGTTTCACATACTTGGTACCTGTTGTACTGACCTCCTTCGGGGGGCTGCGTTCATGCCGCAGGTAGAGGTACATCGGTTGTTGATCCTCGTTCTTAGGATCACAGTTCAGCGTATTGGGAAGCTCCGTTTCTCCGGATGCTTATCTTTTGGTATGTGTCCCCGAGTTTGTAAGTTTTTGTACATTCAGGGGTATGGCGGGGCCCTGTCCCGTCATAGTTGTTGTAAAAATCTTAGAAGTGCATGTAATCGTTGTGGCGGGGGCTTGTAAAGGATTGTAACTGTTCGGGTCCAGATTTTATGTATATATACATGCCGAAAGGCAATCTTCTCTTGATAAACTGTTCTCATTCTATAATTGTTTCATGTCTTGTTTTTATATTCCGCTGGTTACTCTGATGTATGTCTACTTGGGTGCCCGGGTAAGGCACCAGTCGCGGGCCCGGGTTCGGGTCGTGACAAACGTGGTATCAGAGCAGTTAGTCCTCGGAAAGTGTCTACAGACCGTGTCTAGTAGAGTCTTGATTATCGGTGTGTTGTGCACCACATCTATAATCAGGAGGCTGCAGGACATTTAGGATCGGTTTCCATTCTTCTCACTCTAAGATCGTGCCTTAGAGTTGTGTTATAAGTTGGACCCCTCTGACGTATTTCATTTTTACCAGTTATGCCTCCACGCAAGGCAATCAGGGCCCAGAAGGGCAAGCGGCGAAGGAGACGCGAGTAGAGCGGCGGTGGCTCACGAGACCACGGTACACGAGCCTCGATCCCACACGGAAGCGAGAGGAGATGGGTTACAAGGAGATGGCCCAGTTATTGTCCAGGATTGTGGCCAGACATGAGGATAGGCTGGACGCAGCAGTTCCAGTAGCACCCGTGGTTCACCCGAGATCGGATAGTTTGAGGCTACAGGAGTTTCTGAGTTGTAGCCCGCCAGAGTTCTACGGATCGAGGCGAGGATGACCTCGGAGTTTATCAGCGATTCTGTGGATCGTGAGTGATCAAGGCCTCAGAGGCAGAGTCGGTGGTATTGGGTTCGCATCGGCTGCGTGATACTGCAGTCGACTGGTTTGATTCATGGGAATTGTCCTGGGGGGAGCATGCGCTTCCAGCTGTATGGGACGAGTTCTCAGGGGCATTTCTTGCACATTTCTTGCCCCCACAGATAAGGAGGGCTCGGGCCGACAAATTTTTGATGTTGAGGCAGGACGGGCGTACGGTTCGGGAGTACAACGTGGAGTTCAACTCGTTGGCCCGATATGTCCCGGCGTTAGTGACAAATATGGAGGGCGAGTACGCTCGTCGCGAGCTCGATGACTACTTGGCGAGCTTGTTGGTGTAGCTCTTCACGGGCATGGACATTGCCGCATGCGAGCTTATGCACTTGGATGTGAGGCGAAGAGTCGACGGAATGGCCGAGATCGCGAGAAGAGGCGAAACGGCCAGGTCCTTTGGTGACTTTCGAGGCGAACCGCCTCGGCCAGCTAGTTATGCACCTTCGCCCGATGCAGTGGTCCTCCGCGGTCTTGTGGCTTCGGGATATTCGAGGCGGTCGTGGCTCGAGGTTGAGTTTTCGAGGAGTTGGGGTCTGGCGGATGAAGGCACCGACCTCGGTGCGGTCAATGGTAGACCCCATTTTGGGAGTGTCGTCGCCAGGATCTGTTATATTTGCGTCGTCGAGCCATTTTGCGGAACTGTCCGACCGGGGTAGCACGGATGTTACGACTCGGCGCCGAGATCGATGGCTGGTTCATCACCTTCACTAGCTATGCGCCCTGCAGGGCAGGACTGTGATTAGAGTAAAGCAGTAGTTACAGGTATATCCATAACCCTCTAGAGATTAGTATGCTTGATATGATGATCTTATTATTGTGTGCTATGTACGGATAGCGTTGTGTTATTGGTGAGTTAGAAAACATGGGTAGTTGAAAAGGTAAGTATGGGGGTATGGAAGGTGTGAACCTTAGAATATTACACATCGAGACCTTAGATGTAAGGTCGTCTCGAGTAGAAGATTTTGCGGGTGATCCTTGTCAGAGAGCATTATATACATAGGGTGTACCAGTGGGATAATTCCTTGGGTTGTGTAAGATGAAAGTGGTAGCTTTCAGGAATTGAATAGGTAAGATTGTTCCGGATCGGGGAACAAGAGTTTGGCGCGATTATTGGTCGGGTTGAGGACCATTCGCGGGTCGACCCGCAGCCCGGTTTGGGGTGGGGTCAGTTCGAGGTGGTCCCGCCAGGTGGTAGGGTCACGAGGGTGCTAAGCCCAGGTTTAGGTGACCATCGTAAGAGTTCGTGAATACGTTCGGACCATGAAGACCGGGAATGGCCTTAAGGGAATTTGAGGCTAGTAAGATGACCAAGTTTGGAGGTAGTGACTCCAAGGTTTTGGAAACTGAAGTAATGACTGAAGTGGGGTAAGTATACTAGAAAGAGTTTGGGGTACGAGAAGGGTACGACGAGAAAGGGATGAAGCGAGCATATGTTAAGAGGATGGAAGTGATCTTTTTGTGAAGTGAAGGTGCGAAGAAAGTAGCCTTTATACTTTGGGTAGGAGCTTTTGTGATGATAGAGGTGATTCCTCGTGGACTTGGATTTAAGTATTTGCGCGTGTGTTATTCTGTGGCCATGTGTGGCATTTGCAAACTGGTTAAGCTATGAGGAACTTTATCGTTATCTGTCTTGAGAAGGAACATTCGGGACGAATGTTTCTAAGGAGGGGATAATGTTATACCCCGTATTTCCAGAGTATGTATGTGAGGATGTACGTACGGATATTCAAGCCCTAATTAGGTTAAGGATGAAATTGTGAACTTTTGACGGAAAAGATTCCGAACCTTGTGAAGGAAATTCTACGTTTTTAATAGTTTAACCGATTACGAATTTTTTCCGAGAGATAAAATATTTTGGACCAATAGGAGGGCGACATGTGTCACCCCACTTAGACCCATGTTGGACGATTTGTATGGCCAACTGGACAAGGTCAAGTGGTCAAAGTCTTGGAAGATATTTCTTTGGGTTAGTGGGAGTAGGTGGGGGCGTTTTTGTGGGGCTTGAGGGGAGGCCTTGTGGACGTTTTTCTTGAGCAAGTGGGTGGCCACTTGGCTCTTTATTGTGGTGGACATATGTCCCAATGTTGTGGTGGACATATGTCCCAACATTGTGGTGGACACTTGGTGGAAGACTCCACTCACACAAGCAACCCAATCCTCACCCTCCATTTGTTTTAATCTTGGCCATTGAAGGTTCTATAAATACCCCCTCTTGTGCAAGACTTCTTCATCCACAAACACACTTTCCAAGTCACAAAATCCTTCCCCCTTAGTTGCTAGTTCTCGTCCAAAAACCCCCTCCCCCCTTGCCTAGTTGTTTCGTCAAAACACCTCCCCCTTCCTTGTGGTTCTCGTCAAAATACCCCCTTGGTAGAAAAGTTGTCTTCTAGTATTGTTACTATTCCAAATACCTTAGCCTAAATCCCTTGTAATTTTCCTAAAGTTACCTCTATACTAAAAGCCCAGAAATACTACTTTATATCCTTTAGTCACAAAACGAAACCCTGGGGAAAATCTTCATAGTTGGTTGAAGTATTAAGTAGAAGTGGGTTGGGAACTTCTAAGGGTTCTTGGAGCTATCGGAGCGTTTAAATTAGGAGCTAAACGTTGCTCAGGATCGACATATAATCTTGGATAATTTTGGGCTTATCGAGGTAAATATCTTTGTCCTTCTATTGTAATTGGAGATTACATATCGTAATAGTTTAGAATTAAGAATAAGATATATAGAAGGATGGTATAAAGAAGAGAATTGAACTGTACTTACATGAAATTTGTATTTCTGATGAGACTTGTGTAGTTTGACGGGTAGGGAAATGCTGCCCAATTTTCCGTAGAATTAAGAACCTTCTGCTTAGAATATTCTACAGAGTAGTCTAGACATTGATAGACATATATGGCCATTATAGGTTGAAGTTCTGCGAGTAGCGTGTTCTACTTGAAAGGTGGACAAGGCTAGCAGGGTTATAGTACGGTGGAGCGTTTTGCTATTTGTCGATAATCGTCGCGAGGTATGTGAACCTCTTCCTATCTTTTCTAGCATGATATGTTGTGAACTATGTAGTACGGTAGACGTACATGTGTTAAATGAATTTGGTTGATTTAAAACATAAAGTGTTATAACGGCTTTATGGGAAGATAAAAGACTTGATGTGAAATAATAAGAATCTTGAAGTATTTCAAAAGAATTATGAATCATTTTTTAAAGAAGAGTAATACTTGGTTTTAAAATCTTAAGAGTTATACTAGCTTTATGGGAAGTTAGGTATAACGACTTAAGAAAGATAAAAAGAATGGTTTACTTAACTGTTTATGGAAGCCTTGTATTGATTTCGGAAAGGGGAAAATAAGTATCGAACAAACCACTGCAGCGCTAATAAAGGAAAATGTATCGACTAAGTAAGTATTATTAAAACCAGTAGAAACCTCCATCTGCATAGAAGCTAAGATAAGACAAAATTGTATTACATTTTCTAGATCATGGCTGCTTTAATAAGATTGATATAAACAAGAATAACCTACTCACACATAAGGCATATGTTACTCAATTTGTTTTAAAAGAGAATTATGTTATTAAGTGATTAAGACTATGAACTACGAAACCTTTCGAAAATAAGAGACTTGAGTATTTGAAATTAGGCAAACTTGAACTTTTGGAAAAGAATGTTGTTACTTGTCTTTAAAAAGGTAAATTATTTTGCTTTACTTAAAATAATAGTTACTCTGTTTTGGATACTACGAGTGTTGGTATCAGGTGACTTCTTGTGAAAGAATGGATATTTGTAAGGGAATTAAAGTATGGTAATTTGCTTGTGCTTGCTTGTGATAGCCTTGTTGTGTAAAAGTTGTATTCCTATGCTACTGGCGTCTCGATGGAGGCGGTATATTGTTGTTACATGGACATATCGCACGATGAAGAATTAGGGCCATGCGGCGGGTTAATCACCCGGTATATTGTTATTGTTGTTACATGGACATGTCTGCACCGATGAAAAATTCCGGGGGCATGCGGCCATGCGGCGGGTTAATCACCCGGTATATTGTTATTGTTGTTACATGGACATGTATGCACCGATGAAGAATTCTGGGGGCATGCGGCCATGCGGCGGGTTAATCACCCGGTATATTGTTATTGTTGTTACATGGACATGTCTGCACCGATGAAGAATTAGGGGCATGTGGCTATCGGCGAGGTTGATTACGATATATTGTTATTGTTGTTACATGGACATGTCCGCACCGATGAAGAATTCCGGGCATGTGGCGTGCGGCGAGGTTGATTACCGATATATTGTTATTGTTGTTACATGGACATGTCTGCACCGATGAAGAATTAGGGGCATGTGGCCACGTCTGGCGAGATTGATTACGGTATCGTTATTGCATCCTGGACATGTCTACACCGATGGAGAATTCCGGGGGCATGTGGCCATGATGCGGGCATGATTGATATTGTGGGCGTGAGACCCTTGGTTATATTTGATTGATGACTTTGAGGGCGTGAGTCCCTGCATTGACATGACTGCTTTTATATCGTGAAATGTAGTTTGGTTATCATACATGTCTCCTGTTTTATTTAGACTGTTATGACCGTTCTGATATTTTGATTTCACATACTTGGTACTGTTATCGACCTCCTTCGGGGCGCTGCGTTTATGCCGCAGGTAGAGGTACATCGGTTGTTGATCCTCGTTCTTAGGATCACAGTTCAGCGTATTGGGAAGCTCCGTTTCTCCGGAGGCTTATCTTTTGGTATGTGTCCCCGATTTTGTAAGTTTTTGTACATTCAGGGGTATGGCGGGGCCCTGTCCCGTCATAGTTGTTGTAAAAATCTTAGAAGTGCAGTAATCTTGTTGTGGCGGGGTTTGAAAAGGATTGTAACTGTTCGGGTTCAAATTTTATGTATATATACATGCCGAAAGGCAATCTTCTCTTGATAAACTGTTCTCATTCTATAATTGTTTCATGTCTTGTTTTTATATTCCGCTGGTTACTCTGATGTATGTCTACTTGGGTGCCCTGGTAAGGCACCATTCGCGGGCCCGGGTTCGGGTCGTGACATGTTTGACTTAGTCAATGGGACCACTAGCTTGATATTTAGAAGAACTTCATCCAAACCACACATTTGTGCTACTCTCAACCCTCCATGTTACTATATAATACTACTAGTAGTGAGACAAGTTCCACACTTAGCCAAATTTTCAAGAGAGTTGGAAGAACAAGAGCCATAGCTCTCGGGTTCATCAAGGAAAAGAAAGAAGAAATTTTGTTTCTTGTCCAATAAGCTCCACACTTTAAACCAAGGTTCATGAGGGTATTGTAAGTGTATCTCAATAGAAAAATCCCGGAAAAGATAGTTTTCGTATTAGTCGCAAGGTGAAAACCTAGTTGCTTTTCTAGGTTTTGATTGGAAGTTTTAAGGGAAGTGGTTTGTGATATTCTAAGGGTCTCAAGTGGTGGATTGAAGTGTCTAGAAGAAGCTCTAAGTGCTAAGGAGCGACTTCGGATTTGGAGTTGGACTAAGAATCGTTGAGGTAATAATCTTGGCTCTTAAGTGTTACAAGATTATGTATTGTTGTTAGCTTTACATATTTTGCTAGCATGAATTCTATGTGTTGAAGTTTCATAAGTGTTATGGATTGTTGTAGCCTAAAATCCGAAATAACATATTAGCCATTTGTAGTTGGATTACAATTTGGTCGTATTTAGAATCGTCGCATGTTACTTACTTGAAGATTATAGTAGTTATAATCGATTGCGACTTAATATCATGTTATGCTAACAACTTGGATTGAAAAGGAAATTAGATAAGAATTGGTAGTGTTGTATATCAATATTGCCGAAATTGGCCTAGTAGTTTGTATTAGTTGATACAATTGTGGGGCGGAATTTTACACGTCTAGTAGGCGTGTAATCCCCTATTGTTAATTGCATTGGTTGGGCCTTAAATGTGGCGTGTTTGGTTATTGAGTTCGGCCTTGAAAAATGTGGCAAAGTATGTAGAAACAAAGGAAGTGCTGTCCGATTTTCCGTAGAATTTAGTGACTTAGCACTTAGAATATTCTACGTTTGAAGTAAGAGGTTAATGGACGTATTGTGGCCATTATAGGTTGAAGTACTAAGTATAGCGTATTCTACTTGAAGTATGGAATAGCTATCAAGGTTGAAGTACTTTGGAGAATTTTGCTACTTGTCAATAATCGTCGCGAGGTATGTGAACCTCTTCCTTCCTTTGGCATGATTCTATGTATGGAATATACATGTGGTATTATTTCATGTTTCCTTCTACTCTTAGAAGTTAAGAGGTGTGTGTGTGATTTACTCTATGTAAAGTTTATGTCAAAGTTATCCTAAGTCCTTACCGAGTCTTATGGGGGATGTTGGTAAGAGTCGTTAGGAGGTACTTTGGAGCCAAGTTGACTTGGCTAATTTATGGGACAAATGAGAATAAGTATCGAGCAAGTCATTGCAGCGTTAATAAAGGAAAATGTAATGACAATTAATTATATTAAAATGAGTAGAATTCTCCATCTGCATAGAAGCTAAGATAATGTTATACCCCGTATTTCCAGAGTATGTACGTGAGGACGTACGTAGAAAAGTTTGAGCCTTAAAGTAGGCAATGGCCGAAAATGTTGTTCAGAAGTACCGAAAAGAATCGTTTTTCGACGAAATGTTTTGCAAGACTTGCGTAGGGAAAATTCCGGCTATGTCATTTAAAATTTTTGCGGATTTTTCCGAGAGATGAAATATTTTGGACCAACGGGAGGGTGACATGTGTCACCCTCAAAAGTGGACGGCCAAAGGGCATTCCTTGCACGTTTTTTGTGCCTTGTTTGTGGTCAAGGGGTTGGTAGGATATTTTGGTGGTAGATGGATAAGGTACACTTGCCCAAATCTTGGCCTTACACTTGCCTAGAACTTGGCTTCATCTTGGCCATTGGTTGGCCTATAAATACTCCCCTAACTTGAAGGTTTCTTCATCCCTCAATTGATTTCTAAGTCTTGAAATCCCTTTCCCCCGCTCTTGAGAGCTCTAGCCGAGAGCCCCCTTCTCCCCCCCTTAGTGTAGTTTCGTCCAAGTCCTCTCCCTTTGAGAGGCCTTGGCCGAGAAGTATCCCCCCCCTTGCCTAGTTGTTCTCGTAAAATACCACCCCCCTTGGTTGAGAAATACTTCTCCAAGTATTGTTTTAATGCCAAAATACTCTAGCCCAAAACCTTTGTAGAATTTCCAAGTACCCTCTTTACGAAAAGCCCGGAAAATACTACTATACTTTCCTTTAGCCACTAAATGAAACCCTATGGAAAAATCTCCATAATTGGTTGGAGTACTTAGTAGAAGTGTGTAGAACTTCTAAGGGTTGTTTGGAGCGGGTTGGAGCACCCGGAGTAGGAGCTAAACGTTGCTCAGGATCGACATTAAACTTGGATAATTTTGGGCTTACCGAGGTAAATAATCCTATCCTTCTATTGTAATTGGAAATTACATCTTTGTAGTTATAGAAATGAATATAAGATTCATAGAAGAGAATTGAAGCGTAATAGAAGGATATTACTGAAAAGAATTGAGCTGAAATCACGTCAGGAAGAATATTAAAGAATAAGATTGAATTGTACTTACATAGAATTTGTATTCTGATGAGACTTGTGTAGCTTAACGGGTAGGGAAGTCTTTTGATTTTTCGTAGAATAGAGAACCTACTGCTTAGAATATTCTACAGAGTAGTCTAGACTTTGATAGACTGATATAACCTTTATAGGTTAAATGTTCTGCGAGTAGCATGTGCTACTTAAAAGGTGGACAAGGCTAGCCGGGTTATAGCCGTGGAGCGTTTTGCTAATAGTCGATAATCGTCGCGAGGTATGTGATTCTTCCTATCCTCTTGAGCATGATATTTTAAAAGAATATATATATAGTACGGTAGACGTACGTGTGTTAACTGAATGTAGTTTTACGGCAATGTCTTTTGACTTAAGCCTGAATAATAAGAATCTTGAAGTATTTCAAAAGAATTAAGAATCCTTTTTGAAAGAAGAATAATACTTGGTTTGAAAGCTTAAGAGTTATACTAGCTTTATGAGAAGTTAGGTATAACGGCTTAAGAGAGATAAAAAGAATGGTTTATTGATTTTAAGAAGTTAAGAGACTTGATCTTAAAAGATAAAGAAACTTGACTTAATTGAATTAATATGAATTTTGTTAAAAAGTGTGAAACCTCATTCGTGAGTAATGAGTACTTGGTTTTTAAAAGGAATAATGTTTCTTGATTTCCGAAATCAGAATAAGTATCGAACAAACCACTGCAGCGCTAATAAAGGGAAATGTATTGAATAATTAAGTATTATTAAAACCAATAGAAACCTCCATCTGCATAGAAGCTAAGATGAGACAAAATGATATTACATTTCCTAGATCATGGCTGCTTAAATAAGATTGATTATGAACAAGAATAACCTACTCACATATAAGGCATATGTATCTCAAATTGTTTTAAAGGAGAATTATATCATTAAGTGATTAAAACTATGAACTACGAAACCTTTCGAAAATGAGAAACTTAAGCATTTGGAATTAGGCAAACTTGAACGTTTGGAAAATAATGTTGTTACTTGATTTACAAAGGGAGGTGTTTTGGTTTACTTAAAAGGATAGTCACTCTATTTTTATACTACGGGTATTGTGTGACTTTTTGAAAGAATCGGATCTTTTAAAAAGAGTTAATATATGAAGTACTTTGGGGATAAAAACCCGAAATTGTTAACATAAAGTAGAAAGTACCTTGTGTGAATAACTTGATTGTGTTGGTTTGTGATAGCCTTGAAATACTTTCTTGTTGATTTGATAAGTAAACATGTTAGGATGCTACGTGTGTTAGTATCTGGTGATGTTTGTGTAAAGGGGTTCCCCTTGTTGTGCTTATGTTGTTTAACGATAAGCTGTTATGTTATTATATCACATACCCCCTTGACTTGTTATACCGAGGGCTTGCCACCCTTGATGCGGGTCTATACGGCCTATGCGGTCTGCGTGACTATGCGGAGCTGCGGGAGTTCCAGGGTTGATCATTCCGGGTGTTTTATCCCGATGCGGGGGATGCCCTATGCGGTCTGTATGACTATGCGGTCTATTGAGACTATGCGGACTGCGGGAGTCCAGGAGGGTACCGGGGGTTAGCTACCCCCGATGCGAGGAATACCTCATGCGGGTCTATGTGTGACCTATGCGGACTGCGAGAGTCCAGGGTTAGGCATGCATAATGATACTATGGGCGATTGGCCTTGCTTCGATCATTCGCGGCCTAGGAAAGACCTGTTACAGTTTACCTATTATTGCTCTTGTTTGTGATATGGAACTATGTGCAAATTGAACTAATTGTATTTGCAAATGGTTTTAAATACTTTGATTTCATTTAAAGTACTTTACAGTTTCACATACTTGATACCTGTTGTACTGACCTCCTTCGGGGGGCTGCGTTCATGCCGTAGGTAGAGGTACACCAGTGTTGATCCTCACTCATAGGGTGTTATACCCCGTAGTTTCAGGGTATGTATGCGAGGACGTACGTACGAGAATACGACATTGGAATTGGAATGGAAGAAAGAGGTGATTTTTTCCACGGAAAAGTTTCCGGTTTTTGTGAAGGAAAAAGATTCGTTAATGGGAATTGGATTCCCAGATTTGGTATTCGGACTTCTTGGAATTTTAGAGAATTATGGAATTTTATTTTCGGAAATGGTCACGTGGGGCCCACGGGAGAAAATTCTGATTTTGTGGGCCCACTTTGTTTTGAGATTTTGGCCATTGTGGATATTTTCGAAGATGAAATATTTTGGGCAGTAGGAGGCGACACGTGTCACCCCACTAGTTGGCTTGGACGAATTCCACTTTGTACACAACACCCGTTTAGAGTCGTTTTTCGACGAAACGTTTTACACAACTCGCGTAGGATAAATTTCGGCTATGTCATTTCTAATTTTTGCGGATTTTTCCGAGTGGCTCACGTGGACCAACGAGAGGCGACAACTGTCACCTCTCATTGATGGATGTCACACGGCATTGGGACGAAATGGATAGCCATTTTTGTCTTGGAGTTGGTAGGATATTTTGTGTGCAAGTTGGCCAAGGACACTTGCCTAAATCCTCACCCTACACTTGCCTTGCACTTGGCATCATCTTGGCCATCCCTTGACCTATAAATACCCCCCTTGTTGAAGAGTTATTTCATCCTAAATTGAGCAATCTTTCTAAGTCTCAAATCCCTCCCTCTCCCTCTTATTGTTTTCGTCCAAACACACCTCCCCTTTGAGAAGCCACTGGCAGAGCAACCCCCATAAAGCTAGCCTAGCCGAAACACTACCCCCCCTCCCTTGGTAGAAAAGTTGCCATCTAGTATTGTTATTATGCCCAACATACCTAGCCCAAATCCATAGTCATTAGTAGAAGTTGTGAAGAACTTCTAAGGTTTTCTTAGACTCTGGGAGCGCCTGACTTAGGAGCTAAACCTTGCTCGGTGCGACTTTTATCTAGGATATTATTGGGCTTACAGGTAAATAACCTTATCTTCCTTTTGTAAATAGAGTGTATATACCGTAGAAGTATAGGAATAAGTATTAAATACTTAGAAGGTATTGCGAATAGAATTGAACTGTTATCACGATAGAAGGGCTTAAAAGAAGAATAATAGAAGCTGTACTTACATGGATTGTTTTCACTGATGAACTTGAGTAGCTCAGGGTAGGGAAGTGCTGCCCAAATGTCCATAGAATAGCGAACCCTCTGTTTAGAGCTATATCTGATCTGATCTGACGTTGATAGACATATTTGGTGATATGAGTCGATACTCTGCGCGACATATTTCAACTTGGCAAGTGGTTTCCGAGAAGGTATGTGATTCTTCCTATCCTCTTGAGCATGATATTTTAAAGAATATGTATATAGTACGGTGACGTGCGTGTGTTAAGCGAATAATAATTACGGCAATGTCTTGGACTTAAGCACGAATAATAATTACGGCAATGTCTTGGACTTAAGCTGAATAATAAGAATCAAGTGGTTCAAAAGAATTAAGAAACCCTTTTTGGAAAGAAGAGTAACACTTGGTTTTAAAAAGCTTAAGAGTCATACTAGCTTTATGGGAAGTTAGGTATAACGGCTTAGAGTGATAAAAGGAATAATGTTTCTTGATTTGAATCGAATGAATGTCGAACAAACCACAATGCAGCTAATAAAGGAAAATGTTTTGACTAATAATGTATTTAAACCAAGAGAAACTTCCATCTGCATAGGATCTAAGATGAGACAAAATAATATTACATTTCCTAGATCATGGCTGCTGTAATAAGATTGTTATGAACAATAATAAACTACTCACACTTAGGGTATATGTTTCTCAAATTGTTTTAAAGGATTAAAACTATGAACTACAAACCCTTTCGAAAATAAGAAACTTGAGAAATTGAAATTAGGCAAACTTGAACGTTAGGAAAAGAATGTTGTTACTTGATTTTACAAGGAGAAGTGTTTTAATGTACTTCAAAAAGATAATTACTCTATTTTTATACTACGGTTATTGTGTGACTTATGTAAAAGCGGATCTTTTAAAGAGTAATACATGAAGTACTTTGGGGCTAACAACCCGAACTTGTTAACATAATATAGAAAGTACCTTGTGTGAATAACTTGATTGTATTGATTTGTGATAGTCTTGTAATATTTTCTTGTTGACTTGATAAGTAAACATGTTAGGATGCTACGTGAGTTAGTATCTTGTGATATTTGTGTAAAGGGATTTTTCCTTGTTGTGCTTATGTTGTTTAGCAATAAGCGGTTATGTTGATATTATATCATTCATAACTCCGGGGGTTAAGCTGCCCTCCGATGCGGGGTAGACTCAGGCGGGTCGATGGACCTATGATTCGAGAATACCTTATGCGGTGCAGATGGCCTATGCGGAGCTGCGGGAGTTCAGTTAGTATCGGCCCTTGTGGTCATGCGGTTCTTGTAGCCATGCGGACGACGAGTCTAGACGCCTGCAGGGAGTAGCTACCCTCGATGCGGGGTTATACCTCATGCGGGCCTATCTGTTTGGCCTATGCGGAGCTGCGGGAAGTTCCAGGACTAGATGCGCACATTAGATACTGCGGGCGAGTGGCCAGCTTTGATCATGTGACGGTCTAGACAGATCTCATAATCTGATTTATGACCTTGTTGATCGTGGGTTTTAGTAGTCGGCTATGCCTTCGCACTTACCGTCACGGTTCTATTGTGATGACTTTGAGGCATGAGTCACGACTTGACATGGCCTTATTTATTGTGAATCGTAGTTTTGGCTTACCATACATGTCTCCTTCCTTATATAGACTACTATGATTTCATTTCTGATATTTTGATTTCACATACTTGGTACTGTTATCTTGACCTCGCCGAAGTGCGTTCATCCGCGAGTAAAGGTACTCCTACTGATCCGTTCTTAGGATCACGCTTGCGTTAGAAAGCTCCGTTTCTCGGAGCTTAGCATTTTAGTATGGTCCCTGTCGTTGTAGATATTTGTATTCAGGTATGGCGGGGCCTGTCCGCCATTGTTGTTTTAAACACTTAGAGGTGCATGGGAGACTGTTGTAAGGTTGGGATGTAGCTGCTCATTTTGGGTTGTTTATATACATTATGCCGAAGGAAACTTTTTCGAGCGTGTCTTATTTATCTTGTTTCATATCTTGGTTGTTTTATATTCCGCTGGTTTTTCTATGATGTATGACTACTTGGGTGCCCGGGTAAGGCACGATCCACGAACCGGGCAGTCGTGACAAAAGTGGTATCGAGCGATTAATCCTCGGAAAGTGTCTGAGACCGTATCTAGTAAGTCTTGATTATCGGTGTGTTGTGCACCACACCAATAATCGAGGAGGCTATAGGATATTTAGGATTGGTTTCCATTCTTCTCACTCGAGATCGTGCTTTAGAGGCGTGTTATAAGTTGGACCCCTCTAACGTATTCCTTTCCTTTACGGTGATGCCTCGCGCCAGAACTCGGGCCCGGAAGGCAAAGCGGCCGAAGGAGGCTGCGAGTAAATCTGAGAGATTTAGAAGAGCAGGCCCAATCATCACTGAGGTGATGCTTAAATGCGAGGAGTTACGAGGCGTCGCCCGAGAATGGGAGTTTAGTACGGCGGCGATTCCTCTGCGGTCATGACATCTGGACTTCGGTTCCACGACTTGGAGCAGAAAATATGGATTGGAAGGAGACGGCCCTGTTGCTAGCAAAGGACTTGGCAGCCAGAGAGTATTTTATGTACCGGTATTCCAAGGATATTGATGCTTATCTAAAGAAGGGTTGTGAGGGAGTAGCTCTTCAGTCAGGAACGAGCCAGGCTTGCGTTCAGGATTATGTGCAGCGGGCTGAGAGAGGTAGAGATCGGCGAGTGGCCGAGAAGCGGCGAAGAGGCCCGATTGGCGGGATCATTTGGTAACTCTCGAGGCGAACCGCCTCGGCGAGATTAGACATGCGCCTCGCCCGGTGCAGTGTCCTCCACCAAGTTCGATTTTCCTCGGTGTTCGCGATGTGGCGACGTCATCACGGGGATGTCGTCTCTTCACCAGTGCTTGTTTTACTGCGGCCGTCGGGGCCGTATGAGGAATGTTCTATGAGGAAGGATGCAAGTAGGAGGACTCGGCTACGGTCGATGGCGGTCGGTGGTGCGAGAGAGGAAGGGGTGTTAGCGAGGAGGCCACGCCGGTGTGGCGTTGTGGTCGATGTCATCGTGGGAGTGTCGTGCTGCGTCGGCTTGTTATTTTGCGGCCAGCGGGCCATTTGCGAGGAATTGTCCGACCAGGGTGGTGCGGATGTAGAGACTCGACGCCGGGATCGGTGGATAGTTCATCACCTTCCCGGTATCGCCCGGCGGGTTTGATTAGAACGACCTAAGGGAAGTGCCGTAAATCTGGTATATCTTAACCCTTTAGAGATTTATATGTGTAGCGAATATCTTAAGTATTATTTTGGATAGCATTGTGTTAAGCGTGATTGGGAATCATGATTAGTTAATCGGGAAAGATTGGGGATAGAGAAAGTGGGAGCCTTAGGATGTGTGCGTAGAGACCTTAGAGCGAGGCCATCTTTGGTAAAAGAATTATTTCGTGGTTGACCCTTATCGAGGTGCATAGTATCGTGAGATATTTTGTGGGATGAATCCCAGTAATGTGGAATGAAAGAGGGTAGAAGACCGCTAGGTTTTAAATAACGTGATTGGTGAGATTGTTCAATCGGGAGCTAGTGTTTGCGGCGTTGCGGGTTGGGTTGAGGCCATGTGGCGGGTCGACCGTGGCCTGTTTGGTGGTGGGGTCAGTTTTGGTGGTCGTAGGGTGGTAGGGTCACTAGGGTGTTAGGCCCAAGTTTAGTTAACCAACGTACGAGTTCGTGGATGCATTCGACCAGTAGTCGGGCCGAGGAGGTCAGCCCGTCTTGTCTTCTAGCAAAGACAGTGTACTCAGTAGGGGTGTTTATATCGTAAAGGTTGTAAGGCTGCACGGGTGCCTACCTTCACCTTATGCATGACAGTGGAGCCAGTGCGGCTGTTTCCTTTTTGGAAGTTTTACAGCGGGGTTAAGAACTCGTGTAAGTCTGAATCGCATTCGCCTCGGGCGGTGTTTGGATTTCGGGAGTAGTTGGGGATTGTTGTCTCTGTAGAGGAATGTTTAAGCTACCATTTTCGATTCGGATGTCGCCTTAGGAAGCCTTGTAGGGCGGAAGTATAAGTTGCCGATCGATTGGTTCGATGTTGGCAAGGTTCGAATAGTTGGTTCGAGTTTGTTCGGTAATTTGTGGATAGGGTGTAGCGAGTTTTGGAAAGCAGAGGAAACTTAGCCGTGTTACTTTGGGCCTTTTGAGTTCATGTGAAGATTAGGCCAGGTTGCCTATATGTTAGCATTGCCGTCCGACTTAGGAGGCGATACGTCCGATCTTTCGTATTGTTATGTTCGGAAAGTATCGAAATCCACCCGAGTGTTCCCGATTAATGATGACCACGTTAGAGATAGTAACCGAGATTTGGAAACTAAAGCGATATGAAGGTGGTAAGAGTTCGAGCGTACAAGAAGTGTCACGACATCCTCGAGGATCAAGCGGCCGGTACCATTTGTTGGGTCGTCGGGCAAGGCTCGCGACAAAGTGACAAAAGTGGTATCACGACGAGTAAAGGAAGAACGAGCATGTATTACGAGCATAGGTGTGATCATTCGTTTGTAAAGAGTAGGGGCGAAGGAGTATCTTTTAGATCTCGAGTAGGAGTTTTTGTGATAGAGGTGATTCCTCGTGGACTTGGAGATAAGTATGTGCGCTTGTTGTGTTGTGACCGGGTGTGGCATGGTTGTTTAAAGTAAGTATAGCGATAAGGACTATCTGGCGCTGTTTGTTTTGATACCTAGAAGGAACATTCGGGACGAATGTTTCTAAGGAAGGAGAATGTTATACCCGTAGTTTGGGTATGTATGCGAGGGCGTGCGTGCGAGAATCGACATTGGAATTGGAATGGAAGAAAGAGGTGATTTTTCCACGGAAAAGTTTCGGTTTTGTGAAGGAAAAAGATTCGTTAATGGGGTGGATTCCCAGATTTGGTATTCGGACTTCTTGGAATTTTAGAGAATTATGGAATTTTATTTTGGAAATGGTCACGTGGGGCCACGGGAGAAAATTATGGTTTTGTGGGGCCCACTTTGTTTTGAGATTTTGGCCATTGTGGATATTTTGGAAGATGAAATATTTTGGACCAGTAGGAGGCGACACGTGTCACCCCACTCTAGTTGGCTTGGGACGAATTCCACTTTGTACACAACACGTTTAGAGTCGTTTTTCGACGAAGCGTTTTACACACTTCGCGTAGGATAAATTAGGCTATGTCATTTCTAATTTTTGCGGATTTTTCCGGTGTGGCTCACGTGGACCAACGAGAGGGCGACACTTGTCACCCTCTCATTGATGGATGTCACACGGCATTGGGACGAAATGGATAGCCATTTTTGTCTTGGAGTTGGTAGGATATTTTGTGTGCAAGTTGGCCAAGGACACTTGTCTAAATCCTCACCCTACACTTGCCTTGCACTTGGCATCATCTTGGCCATTGATTGGCCATCCCTTGACCTATAAATACCCCCCTTGTTGAAGAGTTATTTCATCCTAAATTGAGCAATCTTTCTAAGTCTCAAATCCCTCCCTCTCCCTCTTATTGTTTTTGTTATACCCCGTATTTCCAGAGTATGTACGTAAGGGAATACGTACAAAAAGTCTAGCCTTAAAGTTTAGGCAAAACGTTTTTTTTGGGCACAACTCACAAAACGAATAGTTTTCCGACGAAACGTTTCCACAGCTTTCGTAGGGTAAATTCCGGCTATGTCATTTCTAATTTTTGCGGATTTTTCCGAGAGACGAAACATTTTGGACCAACGGGAGGCGACATGGCACCCTCCCATTGATGGAACAGATCGTCCATTGGGCGAAAATTGAGAGGTTTGGCACGTTTTTTGTGCCTTGCACAAAGTCAAGGAGTTGGTAGGATATTTGTGTATAGTTAATCTTCACCCTACACTTGCCTTGCACTTGTCTTCATCTTGGCCATTGGTTGGCCAAGCCTTGAGCTATAAATACCCCCCTTTAGATGAAGAATTCTTCATCCACAAAGTTATCTTCCAAGTCTAAAAATCCTCTCCTCTCCTTGAGCCATTTCGTCCAAACACTACCCCCTCTAGCCTAGTAGTTTGGCGAGGCCCACTAGCCTAGCCAAAAATCTACCCCCTCCTTGGTAGAAAAGTTGTCTTCTAGTATTGTTATAATGCCCAAAATACCTAGCCCAAATCCCTTAGTCCTTAGTAGAAGTTGTGAAGAACTTCTAAGGTTTCTTAGACTCTGGGAGCGTACAACTTAGGAGCTAAACCTTGCTCGGTAGCGACTTTATCTAGGATATTATTGGGCTTAATGAGGTAACAAATCCTAACCCTCTTTTGAATAAGAGAATACTTCTTTGTTGTAGTATTAGAATAAGTATTAAATACTTAGAAGAATATCACAGAATAGAATTGAATTGTTACCACGTAGAAGGGTTTAAAAGAATAATAATCAAGCGTACTTACATAGAATTTGTTTTCACGATGAACTTGAGTAGCTCACGGGTAGGGAAGTCGCCCAATTTTCCGTAGGATATAGAACCCTCTGTTTAGAACTGTTTACAAAGTAGTCTGAACGTTGTTAGACGTGTCTGACTATTATAGGCTGATTCTCTGCGCGCGACATATTCAACTTGGCAGGCGGTTTTCGCTGAGAAGGTATGTGATTCTTCCTAAAGCATGATATTTTACAATATATAGTACGGTAGACGTACATGTGTTAACTGAATAATAACTACGGCAATGTCTTTGACTTAAGCCTGAATAATACTTACGGCAATGCCTCACGGCTTAAGCCTGAATAACACTTACGGCAATGCCTCACGGCTTAAGCCTGAATAATAAAGATCTGAAAGCATTTCATAAGAATACTGAATCATTTTTAACAGAAGAGAACTAACTGGTTTTTAAAAACAGAAGCTTAAGAGTTATACTAGCTTTATGGGAAGTTAAGTATAACCACTTAAGATTGATAAAAGAAACAAGTTTGACTATGTGTTTATAACAGACTTATGTTGAATTGTGAAAAAGAATAATAAGATGGTTTGATAAGTAGACATGATATGATGCTATGTGTGTTAGTATCTTGTAACGTTTGTATAAGAGAGTATCCTTGTTGTGCTTATGTTGTTTAAAGATAAGTTGTTATGTTAGTGTACTATCACTCACCTCTTGAGATGATACCGGAGGTTAAGCTGCCCTCCGATGCGGGGTAGACTCAGGCGGTCTGGGACCATGATTCGAGAATACCTCATGCGGGTCCAGGGGGCCTATGCGGAGCTACGAGAGTTCCAGGTTAGTATGCGGGGTTATGCCTCATGCGGTCTATGTGGCCATGCGGACAACGAGTCGGGGCGATGCGAGGAGTAGCTACCACCGATGCGGGGTTATACCTCATGCGGGCCCATGTGAGTGGCCTATGCGGACTCGAGTCGAGATTAGGCTTGCGAATGATGATATGGCGAGTGGCCTGTTTGATCATTCGCAGCCTAGACAAGACCTATTACAGTTACCTATTGTTGCTCTTGTTTGTGATGTGGCACTACGTGCGGTTTCCTTGGTTGTTTCACACATATTTGTAAACTGGTTTTAAAAATGATATGTTTTCATTTAAGTACTTTACAGTTTCGCATACTTAGTACCTGTTATCGACCTCCTTCGGGCTGCGTTCATGCCGCGGTAAGAGGCGGCAGTGCTAGATCCGCATCCTTAGGATCTCTTTGCATTGGTGTCGGGAGCTCCATCTTCTCCGAGGCTCTACTTTTTGGTATGATCTCCTGTATTGTAGATAGTTTGTACTGATCGGGGTATGGCGGGGCCCCGTCGCCATAGTTGTATATTTCCTTAAGTGCAGTAGTCATGTTGAGCGATTGTCGGATGTAGCGCTAAATCTGGTTTATATATATATGCGAAAGCGACGTTTGTTCACATAAAGCGTGTCTTATTTTATAAAGCTTTCATGTCTTGTTTTATATTTCCGATTACTACGATGTATGACTACTTGGGTGCCCGTAAGGCACGATCCACGGGCCGGAATGGGTCGTGACAAAAGTGGTATCGAGCGATTAATCCTCGGAAAGTGTCTACTGAGCCGTATCTAGTAGAGTCTTGATTATCGGTGTGTTGTGCACCACACCAATAATCGTGAGGCTATAGGATATTTAGGATTGGTTTCCATTTTCTCATTACGAGATCGTGCTTTAGAGGCATGTTATAGGTTGGACTCCTCTAACGTATTCCTTTCTATGCGATTATGCCTCACGTAAGGCAACCCGGGCCCGTAAGGCAAGGCGTAGAGCGCTAGCGAGACACCCGAGTCACGAGGCTCGAGCCCGATCTATACGAGGCGGCGAGTTCTATGGCGCCGCCCGGCCAGAGACCACAGTACCACACCTCGCATCCCCACGGCTGGCGGAGGAGTTAGGAAGTACAAGAGATGGCCCAACTATTGGCTAAAGTTGTGGCCCGTCTGAGAAAAGGTGAATCGGCGATTCAGTTCAGCTCGGCTCGATCGCACCGTGGTGCACCCGAGGCGAATAGTTTGAGACTACGAGATTTCTTGAGTTGTAGCCCGCGAGTTTTACTGGTCGAGGCCGAGGATGATCCGCAGAGTTCATCCGTCGATTCTGAAGAATCATGAGGGTGATCAAGGCCTCGGAGGCAGTCTGTGACCTTTGGTTCGCGTCGGTGCGTGATACCGCGATCGATTGGTTTGATTCATGGGAGTTATCGGGAGAGCAGCGTCCCAGCTCTTGGGATGAGTTCTCGGAGGCTTTCCTCACTCACTTCTTGCCTCCACAGATGAGGAGGCGCGGGTGATAGATTTTTACTCTCGAGGCGAGAGGGCGCCGTCGGGAGTACAATGTCGAGTTTGATTCATTGGCTCGATATGTCCCGGCTTTGGTAACGAGATATGGAGGATAGGGTGCACCGCTATGTCAGGCTGAAACGACTATATGGCGAAGTCGTGTGCGGGTGTTTCTCTTCAGGGTATGGACATTACCCGCATGCGAGCTCACGCTCTTGGATGCGAGGCGCGAAGGTCGGCAGTGGGCGAGCGGCGAGAAGAAGGCGGGGCGGGAGGTCTTAGGGGTTATCGTGGTGGCGGCCTCGGCAGATCTAGATTCGCACCACGCGGCCGGCTGAGCACTCTGCACCGTCCTCGGCCGCGGCCCGAGTTTTGAGGCGGGCCGGGGCGGGGCTTGGGCGTCGAGTAGCGAGAAGTGCGGCGTCGGGACCACCTCCGGTGTGGCCGTCGGTAGATCCATTACGGGAAGTGTGGTACTACTTTTGGAGCTTGTTACGATTGTGGCGCAGGTCACTTTGCGAGCTTGTCGGCCAGGGAAGCGGTGGTAGGGCTCGACGCCGAGGTTCTGTTGCGCCGTCATCTCCTATAGTTACTCGCCCGGGCGAGGGTACATGGGTCGGCCAGTCGCGGCGAGTCGTGGCTCGGGTCGATTCTAGCGGTCCTCGAGAACCGCATTTATGCTTTGTCCGGTAACCGGGATCAGGAGGCCTCACCTGATGTCGTCACAGGTAACTTATCAGTTTCTGGGTTTGATGTGTATGCTTTGATAGATCCGGATTCTACTCTGTTCTATATATCTCCCCTTGTTGCTAGTAGGATAGGGATAGAGCCTGAGTCCATAGACCCTTTCGAGGTAGCTACGCCAGTGGGTGATTCGGTGGTAGCTTGGCGGGTATATAGAGCTTGTCTGTGACCATTCTGATCGTCGGACCACTGGCGACTTGATAGAGTTGGAGATGATTGACCGGCGTGATTATGGGGATGGATTGGCTAGCTTCTTGCTACGCCAATGTAGACCGCAGAGAGAGTAATGCGGTTCAGTTTCTGAGGCCGGTTGTTGAGTGGGAGAGCACGGTATCGTAGGGTAGGTTTATTTCCTACCTCGAGGCTAGGAAGATGGTGCGAAGGGTATATCTACCGTCGTTCGGGTGTTTGATCTGAAGGCTGCGGTACCAGATTTTTAGTCGATTCGATAGTCGGCGAGTTCCCAGACGTGTTTCGGATGACCTCGGGTATCCTCCCGAGAGGAGATCGAGTTTTGTATAGATGTGTTGCGGATACTCGGCTATTTCCATTCCGCCATACGTAATGACACCGCCGAGTTGAGGAGTTGAAGGACCAGTGAGGATTTCTTTGGAGAAGGGTTTTATCGGACCTAGTGTTTCTCCCGAAGCGCCAGGTATTGTTCGTGAAGAAGAAGAACGGGACGCTGCGCATGTGTGTTGACTACAGGCAGCTGAACAAGGTGACCATTAAGAACATATACCCCCTTCCCAGGATTGATGACTTGTTCGACTAGTTGCAGGGCGCGAGATGTTTCTCCAAGATTGATCTGCGATCGGGCTATCATCAGGTTCGTGTCAGAGAGGTGGATGTCCTAGATCGCATTCGGACGATGCGGGCATTATGTGTTAAGGGTCATTTCTTTTGGGTTGACCATTGCTACGGCGGTATTCATTGATTTGATGAACCGAGTTTTAAAACCATTTTTGTACACGTTTGTGATAGTTTTCATTGATGATATCTTTGTTTATTCGCTCGAGCGGGAGCATGCGAGCATTTGAGGCTGTCTTGTGATTCTCGAGACCGGCGGTTATGCGCCAAGTTTTCCAAATGTGAGTTTTGGTTGACTTGATGGCGTTTCTTGGGCATATTGCCGGGCTGATGGCATTCAGTGGATCGGCCAAGATCGGCGATCGAGGACTTGGCGAGACCTACTACTCAAGCGAGGTTCGCGATTTTACGGGCCTTGCGAGTTATTATCGGCGGTTCGTGGAGAAGTTTGCTTCTATCTGCACCATTGACTAGGTGACTCGGAAAGCGGCCAAGTTCGATGGTGATGCTTGTGGCGGGGTTTCGATTCTTTGAAAAGAGGCGGCGGCGCCCCGTTCTTACTCTTCGAGAGGTCGACGGTTATGTTGTGTATTGTGATGCGTCAGGCATCGGGTTGGGATGTGTGTTGATGCAGCATGGCAGAGTTATAGCATATGCATCCCGACAGCTGAAGAAACACGAGAGGAACTACCCCACCCATGATTTGGAATTGGCAGCTGTGATTCACGCTTTGAAGATCTGGAGGCACTATTTGTATGGGGTTCACGTGGATATTTTTACAGACCACAAGAGCCTCCAGTATATCTTCACGGAGGAGAGTGAACTTCACGGCGAGACGGTGGTTAGAGTTGCTTAAGGATTACGATGTTGATATCTGTACCACCCGGAAGGCAATGTTGTGCGGATGCTCTTAGTCGTGAGTCGATGGGAGCCTATCGGATGTGCAGCTAGAGAGGAGGACATGGTTCGTGATTTGCATCAGTTAGCGAGCCTTGGTGTCCGTTTGATTGATTCTGATAGCAGTGGGGTTAGAGTTCGTGAGGTTGCCGAGTCTTCCATCGTCGAGGAGGTGAAGAGGCAATAATTCGAGGATCCAGTTTTGACACGTTATCGTGATCTGACTCTTCGTGAGGCAAGGGTCGCTTTTGAGGTAGCACGATGGGGTGCTAAGGTTTGAGGCGGTGTGTGTTCGGATGTTTGAGGACTTGGCGGAGTTCTTGGGAAGCACACGCGGTAGCGTTACTCTATCCATCGGGTCGACCAAGATGTACCACGACCTTAGATCTGTGTATTGGTGGGATGGCTTGAAGAGGGGCGTTGCGAGTTCGTAGCTCGATGCGTGTTGTCGGCCGGTGAAGGTAGAGCACGAGGCACGGTGGTTTTATTCTGACGATTGAGATCCGACACGGAAGTGGGAGGTAATCAACATGGACTTCATCACGGGATTACCTCGCACTCGGAGAGACATGATTCTATATGGGCTATCGTCGGCGGTGTGAAATCAGCCCACTTTCTTCCGTCGGGGCGACTTTTTGGTGAGGATTATGCGGACTTTACATCCGAGAGATTGTCGGTGCATGGAGTCCCTACCGATCATATCGCATGGAGCCCGGTTCGGCTAACTTACGGAGGTCCTTCCAGAGGGTTTAGGGGCGAGTGAGCACAGTCGCATTTCATCCACGAGCAGACGGACAGCGAGCGCACTATCCGCACTCTTGAGGATATCTTTGCGAGCTTTGTGTTTGACCGATGGTAGTTGGGAGGATCATTTGCCTCTAGTTGAGTTCGCGTATAATAATAGCTACCACTCCGGTATTCGGATGGCGCTTATGAGGCCTTGTATGGGAGGAAGTGCGGATCACCTATAGGTTGGTTCGATGTGGGTGAGGTGCGGTGGTGGGACCAGATTTGGTGCGTGACGATGGATAAGGTGAAGCTTATCCGGCGGCTATTGGCGGCTCGAGTCGGCCAAGTCGTATGCGAGATCATCGTCGTCGGCATCTTGAGTTCGAGGTTCATGATTGGGTTTTCCTAAAGGTGTCACCCATGAAGGGTGTGATGCGATTCGGGAAGAAGGGAACTTCGGCCCAGTACATTGGGCGTTTGATTGTCCGCAGGTAGGCAAGGTTGCCTATGAGTTGGATCTGGGTCCGATCTGGAAGCGATCATCCGTTTTTCACGTATCTATCTTTGAGGAGATGTATCGGGGATCCATCTAGGTACACCCGATTGGCGATGTCGGTGTGAGGGTTATCGTATGAGAGATTCCCATGCGATAGTCGATCGTCGGGTTAGGCGTCTGCGAGCGAAGGGCGTGGCTTCCGTCAAAGTCTTGTGGCGTAGCGAGCTCGGGGAGGAGATGACGAGGAAGCCGAGGAGGACATGAGGCGAAGTATCCTCACCT
Source organism: Przewalskia tangutica (assembly GCA_029844215.1). NCBI lineage: Eukaryota > Viridiplantae > Streptophyta > Magnoliopsida > Solanales > Solanaceae > Przewalskia > Przewalskia tangutica. The sequence continues at coordinate 38,538,877 of CM056720.1, read as the reverse complement.
ATTCCCACACCTCCGGGTAATTCACTTTCCTACTTGTAAATTTTCATTATCGTTTACGCTAAGTGTTGTTACGTGGCGTGTGTGGCATTTGCAATCGTTTAAGTTATGAAGAATCTTATCGTTAACTGTCTTGGGAAGGAACATTCGGGACGAATGTTTCTAAGGGGGGGAGAATGTTATACCCCGTATTTCCAGAGTATGTACGTAAGGGAATACGTACAAAAAAAAGTCTAGCCTTAAAGTTTAGGCAAAACGTTTTTTTTGGGCACAACTCACAAAACGAATAGTTTTCCGACGAAACGTTTCCACAGCTTTCGTAGGGTAAATTCCGGCTATGTCATTTCTAATTTTTGCGGATTTTTCCGAGAGACGAAACATTTTGGACCAACGGGAGGGCGACACTTGGCACCCTCCCATTGATGGAACAGATCGTCCATTGGACGAAAATTGAGAGGTTTGGCACGTTTTTTGTGCCTTGCACAAAGTCAAGGAGTTGGTAGGATATTTGTGTATAGTTAATCTTCACCCTACACTTGCCTTGCACTTGTCTTCATCTTGGCCATTGGTTGGCCAAGCCTTGAGCTATAAATACCCCCCTTTAGATGAAGAATTCTTCATCCACAAAGTTATCTTCCAAGTCTAAAAATCCTCTCCTCTCCCTTGAGCCATTTCGTCCAAACACTACCCCCCCCTCTAGCCTAGTAGTTTGGCCGAGGCCCCCCCCTAGCCTAGCCAAAAATCTACCCCCCCTCCCTTGGTAGAAAAGTTGTCTTCTAGTATTGTTATAATGCCCAAAATACCCTAGCCCAAATCCCTTAGTCCTTAGTAGAAGTTGTGAAGAACTTCTAAGGTTTCTTGGAGCTACCGGAGCGTACAACTTAGGAGCTAAACCTTGCTCAGGCGCGACTTTATCTAGGATATTATTGGGCTTACTGAGGTAACAAATCCTAACCCTCTTTTGAATAAGAGAATACTTACTGTTGTAGTATTAGAATAAGTATTAAATACTTAGAAGAATATCACAGAATAGAATTGAACTGTTACCACAGTAGAAGGGTTTAAAAGAAGAATAATCAAACTGTACTTACATGGAATTTGTTTTCCTGATGAACTTGAGTAGCTCACGGTAGGAAAGTGCGCCCAATTTTCCGTAGGATATAGAACCCTCTGTTTAGAACTGTTTACAAAGTAGTCTGAACGTTGTTAGACGTGTCTGACTATTATAGGCTGATTCTCTGCGCGCGACATATTCAACTTGGCAGGCGGTTTTCGCTGAGAAGGTATGTGATTCTTCCTAAAGCATGATATTTTACAATATATAGTACGGTAGACGTACATGTGTTAACTGAATAATAACTACGGCAATGTCTTTGACTTAAGCCTAAATAATACTTACGTGATGCCTGGCTTAAGCTTTGAATAACACTTACGGCAATGCCTGGCTTAAGCACGAATAATAAAGATCTGAAAGCATTTCATAAGAATACTGAATCATTTTTAACAGAAGAGAACTAACTGGTTTTTAAAAACAGAAGCTTAAGAGTTATACTAGCTTTATGGGAAGTTAAGTATAACCACTTAAGATTGATAAAAGAAACAAGTTTGACTATGTGTTTATAACGGACTTATGTTGAATTGTGAAAAGAATAATAAGATGGTTTGATAAGTAGACATGATATGATGCTATGTGTGTTAGTATCTTGTAACGTTTGTATAAGAGAGTATCCTTGTTGTGCTTATGTTGTTTAAAGATAAGGTTATGTTAGTGTACTATCACTCACCTCTTGAGATGATCTGGAGGTTAAATGCCCTCCGTGCGGGGTAGACTCGGTGATGCAGGACCATGATTCGAGAATACCTCATGCGGGTCGGGGGCCTATGCGGAGCTACGAGTTCGAGGTTAGTATGCGGGGTTATGCCTCATGCGGTCTATGTGGCCATGCGGACAACGAGTCGGGGCGATGCAGGAGTAGCTACCTCGATGCGGGGTTATACCTCATGCGGGCCCGTGAGTGGCCTATGCGGACTCGAGTCGAGATTAGGCTTGCGGAATGATGATATGGCGAGTGGCCTGTTTGATCATTCGCGGCCTAGACAAGACCTATTACGATTACCTATTGTTGCTCTTGTTTGTGATGTGGCACTACGTGCGGTTTCCTTGGTTGTTTCACACATATTTGTAAACGGTTTTAAAAATGATATGTTTTCATTTAAGTACTTTCTGATTTCGCATACTTAGTACTGTTGTCTTGACCTCGCCCGGGCTGCGTTCATGCCGCGGTAAGGCGGCAGTGCTAGATCCGCATCCTTAGGATCTCTTTGCATTGGTGTCGGGAGCTCCATCTTCTAGGAGGCTCTACTTTTGGTATGATCTCCTGTATTGTAGATAGTTTGTACGATCGAGGTATGGCGGGCCCTGTCCGCCATAGTTGTATATTTCCTTAAGTGCGTAGTCATGTTGAGCGATGTCGGATGTAGCTGCTAAACTGGTTTATATATATATGCCGAAAGCGACGTTTGTTCACATAAAGCGTGTCTTATTTTATAAAGCATTTCATGTCTTGTTTTATATTTCCGATTACTCGATGTATGACTACTTGGGTGCCAGTGAGGCACGATCCACGGGCCGGAATGGGTCGTGGCAGTTTTAAATCAAACACACCCTCCCTTTGAAGCCCTGGCCGAGAGCAACCCACCATAAAGCTAGCTGGCGAAACACTACCCTCCCTTGGTAGAAAAGTTGCCATCTAGTATTGTTATTATGCCCAAAATACCTAGCCCAAATCCCTTAGTCATTAGTAGAAGTTGTGAAGAACTTCAAGGTTTTCTTGGAGCTCTGAGCGCACAACTTAGGAGCTAAACCTTGCTCGGTAGCGACTTTTATCTAGGATATTATTGGGCTTACCGAGGTAAATAACCTTATCTTCCTTTTGTAAATAGAGTGTATATCTTTGTAGAAGTATAGGAATAAGTATTAAATACTTAGAAGGGTATTGCGAGAATAGAATTGAACTGTTATCACGATAGAAGGGCTTAAAGAAGAATAATAGAATCAGTACTTACATAGAATTTGTTTTCACGATGAACTTGAGTAGCTCAGGGTAGGGAAGTGCTGCCCAAATGTCCATAGAATAGCGAACCCTCTGTTTAGAGCTATATACGATCTTCTAGGCGTTGATAGACATATTTGGTGATATAGGTCGATACTCTGCCACGACATATTTCAACTTGGCAAGTGGTTTCCGAGAAGGTATGTGATTCTTCCTATCCTCTTGAGCATGATATTTTAAAGAATATGTATATAATACGGTGACGTCGTGTGTTAATCGAATAATAATTACGGCAATGTCTTGGACTTAAGCACGAATAATAATTACGGCAATGTCTTGGACTTAAGCTGAATAATAAGAATCAAGTGGTTCAAAAGAATTAAGAAACCCTTTTGGAAAGAAGAGTAACACTTGGTTTTAAAAAGCTTAAGAGTCATACTAGCTTTATGGGAAGTTAGGTATAACGGCTTAAGAGTGATAAAAGGAATAATGTTTCTTGATTTGAATCGGAATGAATGTCGAACAAACCACAAGTGCTAATAAAGGAAAATGTTTTGACTAATAATGTATTTAAACCAGTAGAAACTTCCATCTGCATAGGATCTAAGATGAGACAAAATGATATTACATTTCCTAGATCATGGCTGCTGTAATAAGATTGTTATGAACAATAATAAACTACTCACACATAAGGTATATGTTTCCCAAATTGTTTTAAAGGATTAAAACTATGAACTACAAACCACTCGAAAATGAGAAACACGAGTAATTGAAATTAGGCAAACTTGAACGTTAGGAAAAGAATGTTGTTACTTGATTTTACAAGGAGAAGTGTTTTAATGTACTTCAAAAGATAATTACTCTATTTTTATACTACGGGTATTGTGTGACTTATGTAAAAGAAACGGATCTTTTAAAAGAGTAATACATGAAGTACTTTGGGGCTAACAACCCGAACTTGTTAACATAATGTAGAAAGTACCTTGTGTGAATAACTTGATTGTATTGATTTGTGATAGTCTTGTAATATTTTCTTGTTGACTTGATAAGTAAACATGTTAGGATGCTACGTGAGTTAGTATCTTGTGATATTTGTGTAAAGGGGTTTTTTCCTTGTTGTGCTTATGTTGTTTAGCAATAAGCGGTTATGTTGATATTATATCATTCATAACTCGGGGTTAAAACGCCCTCCGATGCGGGGTAGACTCAGCGGTCGATGGACTATGATTCGAGAATACCTTATGCGGTGCAGATGGCTTATGCGGGCTGCGGGAGTTCCAGTTAGTATCGGCCCTTGTGGTCATGCGGTTCTTGTAGCCATGCGGACGACGAGTCTAGGGCGCTGCCGGGAGTAGCTACCCTCGATGCGGGTTATACCTCATGCGGGCCTATCTGTTTGGCCTATGCGGGTGCGGGAAGTTCGGGACTAGATGCGCACATTAGATCTGCGAGCGAGTGGCGGCTTTGATCATGTAATGATGCAAGCGAGATCTCATGATCTGATTTATGACCTTGTTGATCGTGGGTTTTAGTAGTCGGCTATGCCTTCGTACTTACCGTGCAGTTCTATTGTGATGACTTTGAGGCATGAGTCTCACGACTTGACATGACTGCTTATTTATTGTGAACTGTAGTTTTGGCTTACCATACATGTCTCCTGCCTTATATAGACTACTATGATTTCATTTACAGTATTTTCAGTTTCACATACTTGGTACTGTTATCGACCTCCTTGGGCTGCGTTCATGCCGCAGTAAAGGTACTCTCGTTGATCCGTTCTTAGGATCACCGGCGTTGGAAAGCTCCGTTTCTCGGAGCTTAGCATTTTGGTATGGTCCCTGTCGTTGTAGATATTTGTATTCGGGGTATGGCGGGGCCTGTCCGCCATTGTTGTTTTAAACTCTTAAGTGCATGGAGACTGTTGTAAGGTTGGGATGTAGCTGTTCATTTTGGGTTGTTTATATACATTATGCGAAAGGCAACTTTTCGAAATTGTGTCTTATTTATCTTTATTTCATATCTTGGTTGTTTTATATTCATGGTTTTTCTCGATGTATGACTACTTGGGTGCCGGGTAAGGCACGATCCACGAGCGGGTCGTGACATAAGTCATGATTCGGCGTTTGGGAAGCTCCGTTTCTCGGAGGCTTATCGATGGTATAGTCCCTGTCGTTGTAGGTGCTTACATTCGGGGTATGGCGGGGCCTGTCCGTCATTGTTGTCATATCATTCTTAGAAGTGCATGTAATGCTGTTGTGGCGAGTTGTAAAGGGATATGCTTGTTCTAGTTGTTATATATATATATGCATGGCGAGTTTTCTCGAATGAACTATTTTTATTTCATGTCTTGTTTTATATTCCGTGATTACTCGATGTATGTCTACTTGGGTGCGGGGTAAGGCACGATCACGGAGCAGGTTGGTCGTGATAAAAGTGGTATCGAGCGATTAATCCTCGGAAAGTGTCTGAACCGTATCTAGTAAAGTCTTGATTATCGGTGTGTTGTGCACCACACCAATGTCGGAGGCTATAGGATATTTAGGATTGGTTTCCATTCTTCTCACTATGAGATCGTGCTTAGCCGTGTTATAAGTTAGACCCCTAACGTATTCCTTTCCGTGCACGATTATGCCTCGCGTAAGGCAACCGGGCGAGAAGGGCAAAGCGTAGAGGCTGCGAGTATAACCTGAGAGGGTTACTAGGGCATGCCCAATCATCACTGGTGGTGCTTCATTCGGGAGTTACGCGGCGTCGCGGCCCAGGAGTTTAGCGGCAGCGATTCCTCTGCGACCATGACATTTACACCGGTTCCACGACCGGGAAGCGAGAGAATATAGGCGCAAAGGCGACCTGTTACTAGCTAGGGATTTAAGCTACCAGAGGGTATATGATGTACCAATTTATCGCGGGCCTTGATAAATATCTAAGAGAAGGTTGTGTAAGAATAGCTCTTCAGTCAGGCATGAGCATGGCCTGCGTACGGGCTTATCTTGCGCAGCCAGAAAGCGTGAGATCAACGGGTTAATCAAGATCGCGAGAAGAGGCGAGCAGCGAGGTCCTTTGGTAACTTTCGAGGCGAACCGCCTCGGCCAATTAGATATGCACCTCGCCTGGTCAGAGTGGTCCTCCGCGGGGTTTAGGGCGTTCGAGTATGCGGAGTCGGTCGAGCTCGAGCTTACGGTTCATGAATACGTAGGTTCGGTAGCCGGATTCAGTTGTTTCCTCAGTATTCACAGTGTGGCAGGCGTCATTCCGGGGAATGTCATCTTTTGTTGATGCTTGTTTTACCTGCGGCCGTCAGGGCCATGTGTCGAAAGGATGTCCTAGTAGGAGGAATGCAAGTAGGAGGACTCGACTACGGATCGATTCGGATTCGATGGTTCGGAGAAGAAGGGGTGTTAGCAGAGAGGCCACCCCACCGGTGTGGCGTTGTGGTAAGTGTCATTATGGGGAGTGTCGTATTTCTTCGACAACTTGTTATGCTTGCGCCCAGCAGGGCAGGATTGATTGGAACGACAGAGGGTAGTGAAGCAGTAGATATAGGTAGATCATTAACCCTCTAGAGATTAGTACGTATGATAAGATGAGTATACCTTAAATGATATGTTCACATAGCATTGTGTTAATTTTGATTAGAAATCATGGTTAGATAACCGGGTAATATTGGGGGATAGAGAAAGTGTGAGCCTTAGAGCTTTATACGTAGAGACCTTAGAGGAGAGGCCATCTTGAGTAAAAGATGTATTTTTATGTTTGACCCTTATCAGAGTGCATAGTACACGGGAGATATGTTCGTGTGATAAGTCCCTGAGTAGTGTGGAATGAAAGAGGGTAGTTGAGCTAAGAAGACCACTAGTTTTTTTTTCGTGACTTGCTTAGTGAGATTGTTCCGGATCGGGGAACAAGAGTTTTTGCGCGATAGCGGGTCGGGTTGAGGACCAATCGCGGGTCAACCCGCGACCTGTTTTGTGGTGGGGTCAGTTCGGGGTGGTCCTGCCAGGTGGTAGGGTCATGAGGATGTTAGGCCCAAGTTTAGTTAACCATCGTACGAGTTCGTGGAAGCGTTCGACCAGTAGTCGGGCCGATGAGGTCAGCCCATCTTGTCCTTCAGTCAGGACTGTTTACTCGGCAGAGAGTTATGCGAGATGTTTTTATCAGGAAGGTTGTAAGGCTGCAGGTGCCTACTTTCACCTTATATGACAGTGAAGCCCAGGTGGTGGCTATTTCGTTTTCTGGGAGTTTTACCAGGCAGGGTTAGGAACTCAGGTGAGTCTTAGTATCGCCTTCGCCCTCGGGCCAGTGTTTGGATTTCAGGGGTAACTGTGAGGATTGTTGCCTCCTATTGAGGGAGTGTTTTTATAACTACCATTTAAGTATTCGGATATCGCCTTACGAAGCCTTGTAGGGGCGGTAGTGTAAGTTGCCGGTCGATTAGTTCGATGTTGGAAAAGTTCAGATAGCTGGTTCATACTTGTTTCGGCAGGATGTGGATAGGGTGAAGCCTATCCAGGAGAGGTTAAAGGCAGCTCAGAGTCAATGGAAGTCGTGCGGATAATCGGCGACGACGCTTGGCGTTTAGGTGGACGGTGGGTCTTCTTGAAGGTACCACCCCGGAAAGGGTGTGACGAGTTTGGGAAACAGAGGAAACTTAGCCCGAGTTACTTTGGGCCTTTCAGATCATGTGAAGAGTAGGCCAGGTTGCCTATATGTTAGTTTTTGCCGTCCGACTTAGGAGGCAGTATGTCCGGTCTTTCATGTTGTTATGTTCGGAAAAGTATCGGAGATCCATCCAGATTGTTCCCAGTAATGATGATCAAGTTGGAGGTAGTAACCCAGAGATTTTTGAAATTGATGCAGTAACAGAAATGTGGTAAGTTATGAGAAAGAGTTCGAGTGTACGAGAAGGGTACGACGAGTAAGGGAAGAAGCGAGCATGTGTTGAGAGCATAGATGTGATCTTTTCTTTTGTAAAGTGAAGGTGCGAAGGGAGTATCTTTTAGCCCTGGGATGGGAGCTGTTGTAGTGATGGAAGTGATTCCTCGTGGACTTGGATGTAAGTATTTGCGCGTGTGGTATTGTGGCCAGGTGTGGCATGATTGTTTTCGTAAGTATAGCAGTGAAGACTACTGGCGCATGGTTGTTTTGAGACTTAGAAGGAACATTCGGGACGAATGTTTCTAAGGTGGGGAGAATGTTATATCCCGTATTTCCAGAGTATGTACGTGAGGACGTACGTAGAAAAGTTTGAGCCTTAAAGTAGGCAATGGCCGAAAATGTTGTTCACAAGTACCGAAAAGAATCGTTTTTCGACGAAACGTTTTGCAAGACTTGCGTAGGGAAAACTCCGGCTATGTCATTTAAAAATTTTGCGGATTTTTCCGAGAGATGAAATATTTTGGACCAACGGGAGGGTGACATGTGTCACCCTCAAAAGTGGACGGCCAAAGGGCATTCCTTGCACGTTTTTTGTGCCTTGTTTATGGTCAAGGGGTTGGTAGGATATTTTGGTGGTAGATGGATAAGGTACACTTGCCCAAATCTTGGCCTTACACTTGCCTAGCACTTGGCTTCATCTTGGCCATTGGTTGGCCATTGGTTGGCCTATAAATACTCCTCTCACTTGAAGGTTTCTTCATCCCTCAATTGATTTCTAAGTCTTGAAATCCCTTTCCCCCCCTCTTGAGAGATCTAGCCGAGAGCCCCCTTCTCCCCCCCTTAGTGTAGTTTCGTCCAAGTCCCCCTCCCCCTTTGAGAGGCCTTGGCCGAGAAGTATCCCCCCCCCCTTGCCTAGTTTTTCTCGTAAAATACCACCCCCCTTGGTTGAGAAATACTTCTCCGAGTATTGTTTTAATGACAAAATACTCTAGCCCAAAACCTTTGTAGAATTTCCAAGTACCCTCTTTACGAAAAGCCCGGAAAATACTACTATACTTTCCTTTAGCCACTAAATGAAACCCTATGGAAAAATCTCCATAATTGGTTGGAGTACTTAGTAGAAGTGTGTAGAACTTCTAAGGGTTGTTTGGAGCGGGTTGGAGCACCCGGAGTAGGAGCTAAACGTTGCTCAGGATCGACATTAAACTTGGATAATTTTGGGCTTACCGAGGTAAATAATCCTATCCTTCTATTGTAATTGGAAATTACATACTGTAGTTGTATAGAAATGAATATAAGATTCATAGAAGATAATTGAACTGTAATAGAAGGATATTACAGAAAAGAATTGAACTGAAATCATGTCAGAAGAATATTAAAGAAGAAGATTGAACTGTACTTACATAGGACTGTATTTACAGTAGACTTGTGTAGCTTAACGGGTAGGGAAGTGCTGCCTGATTTTTTCGTAGAATAGAGAACCTACTGCTTAGAATATTCTACAGAGTAGTCTAGACTTTGATAGACTGATATAACCTTTATAGGTTAAATGTTCTGCGAGTAGCATGTGCTACTTAAAAGGTGGACAAGGCTAGCCGGGTTATAGCCGTGGAACGTTTTGCTAATAGTCGATAATCGTCGCGAGGTATGTGATTCTTCCTATCCTCTTGAGCATGATATTTTAAAAGAATATATATATAGTACGGTAGACGTACGTGTGTTAACTGAATGTAGTTTTACGGCAATGTCTTTTGACTTAAGCCTGAATAATAAGAATCTTGAAGTATTTCAAAAGAATTAAGAATCCTTTTTGAAAGAAGAATAATACTTGGTTTGAAAGCTTAAGAGTTATACTAGCTTTATGGGAAGTTAGGTATAACGGTTTAAGAGAGATAAAAAGAATGGTTTATTGATTTTAAGAAGTTAAGAGACTTGATCTTAAAAGATAAAGAAACTTGACTTAATTGAATTAATATGAATTTTGTTAAAAAGTGTGAAACCTCATTCGTGAGTAATGAGTACTTGGTTTTAAAAGGAATAATGTTTCTTGATTTGGAAATCAGAATAAGTATCGAACAAACCATCTGCGGCGCTAATAAAGGAAATGTATTGAATAATTAAGTATTATTAAAACCCGGTAGAAACCTCCATGCATAGAAGCTAAGATGAGACAAAATGATATTACATTTCCTAGATCATGGCTGCTTAAATAAGATTGATTATGAACAAGAATAACCTACTCACATATAAGGCATATGTATCTCAAATTGTTTTAAAGGAGAATTATATCATTAAGTGATTAAAACTATGAACTACTAAAAAATTCGAAAATGAGAAACTTAAGCATTTGGAATTAGGCAAACTTGAACGTTTGGAAAATAATGTTGTTACTTGATTTACAAAGGGAGGTGTTTTGGTTTACTTAAAAGGATAGTCACTCTATTTTTATACTACGGGTATTGTGTGACTTTTTGAAAGAATCGGATCTTTTAAAAAGAGTTAATATATGAAGTACTTTGGGGATAAAAACCCGAAATTGTTAACATAAAGTAGAAAGTACCTTGTGTGAATAACTTGATTGTGTTGGTTTGTGATAGCCTTGAAATACTTTCTTGTTGATTTGATAAGTAAACATGTTAGGATGCTACGTGTGTTAGTATCTGGTGATGTTTGTGTAAAGGGGTTCCCCTTGTTGTGCTTATGTTGTTTAACGATAAGCTGTTATGTTATTATATCACATACCCCCTTGACTTGTTATACCGAGGGCTTGCCACCCTTGATGCGGGTCTATACGGCTTATACGGTCTGCGTGACTATGCGGAGCTGCGGGAGTTCGAGGTTGATCATTCCGGTGTTTTATCCGTCACGGGGATGCCTATGCGGTGCAATGTGACTATGCGGTCTATTGAGACTATGCGGTGCGGAGTCGAGGAGAATGCAGGGGGTTAGCTACCCCGATCGAGAATACCTCTTGCGGGTCTATGTGTGACTATGCGGTGCGGAGTCGAGGTTAGGCATGCATAATGATACTATGGGCGATTGACCTTGCTTGATCATTCGCGGCCTATGAAAGACACATTCTGATTTACCTATTATTGCTCTTGTTTGTGATATGGCACTATGTGCAAATTGAACTAATTGTATTTGCAAATGGTTTTAAATACTTTGATTTCATTTAAAGTACTTTCTGATTTCACATACTTGGTACTGTTATCTTGACCTCCTTGAGGGCTGTTTTCATGCGGTAGAGTACACCGATGTTGATCCTCGCTCATAGGGTCACAGTTCAGCGTTTGGGAAGCTCCGTTTCTCCGGAGGCTTATCAGTGGTATAGTCCCCTGTCGTTGTAGGTGCTTACATTCAGGGGTATGGCGGGGCCCTGTCCCGTCATTGTTGTCATATCATTCTTAGAAGTGCATGAAATCTTGTTGTGGCGAGTTGTAAAAAGGGATGTAAGCTGTTCTAGTTGTTATATATATATATGCATGGCGAGTTTTCTCAGATGAACTGTTTTTATTTCATGTCTTGTTTTATATTCCGCTGATTACTCTGATGTATGTCTACTTGGGTGCCCGGGGTAAGGCACCAGTCACGGGCCCGGGTTCGGGTCGTGACAGATAAGACAAAATTGTATTACATTTTCTAGATCATGGCTGCTTTAATAAGATCGTTATAATCAAGTATAATCTACTCACACTCATAAGGCATATGTGCTTAACTTAAAGAATTTACGTTATGAAGTTTAAGACTGTGAACCTTAGACTCATAAAAGGTTAAGAGACTAATTGTATTTTGAAAGTTAAGAGAATTGATTTGAAAGTATATAATACTTGGTTTTAAAAAGTATAAGTCTCTTGGTTATAAAAGGAATGAGTTTGTCTAAAACCATAAAGGGTTATAACGGCTTTATGGGAAGTTGGTTATAACGGCTTTATGGAAGGTTAAGAGAATGGTTTTCTCTAATAAGGTAAACAAAGGAATAACTTGAATTAAGGAAGGGCAATTTGATTTAAAGGTATCACTTGCTTAAAGCTTTAAAGTAAGGGTCACTTGATTTAGAAGCCGAGACATGTATTTCTAAAGTATAGTGACTTGTGTGAAATGTAAACAAGCCTTGATACTACGGGTGTTAGTATCTTGGGGTTTTATATGAAAATGAGTCTTTTGAAAAGAATGTAAGCACGTAGTACTTTGGGTTAAATTCCCGGATTTCCGTGCCATGAGTTTATAAAAATGGAGGTCTAAAGGTTTAATGAACTTGCCTATGTTTGCTTGTGATAGCTTTGAGTGCAAGTATTATATGTCTACGTTGTCGTGTCTCTCAGTTGGAGGGCCGACTGTCTTGTTGTAAGTTTACTTGGACGTACCGACAGTGATGTGGGATTCCACGGGTATGCTTCCATTATGATTGATCCTTGGCCATGCTTATACGATGTGGGATTCCGGGGCATGTGACCAGGAGGCGGGTTAGATTCCTGGATTTGTTTTATTACCCATGGCCATGCTTATACGATGACGGATTCCGGGGCATGCGACCATGCTATGTACGACTATTACTCCATGGGCTAGCTCCCCATGAAGACATGTACCCACGATGAGGGATTCCGGGGGCATGTTATATTATTACTCCATGGGCTAGCTCCCGTGAAGACTGCGCTACGATGAGGATGCCGAGGCACGTTATGGCCATGCTTATACGATGAGGATTCGGGCATGCGGCGCGTTATATATATATATATATATATATATATATATATATATATATATATATATATATATATGTTGTATATGTGTCTGACAAACGGTGAGGTAAGATGCCACGGGCGCGTCACATGGTTATATGTTACACTTATAGCTGTCGGCAGTGATGTGGGATTCCACGGGCAGGAGATATATATATGTATTGTGTATGTGTGTTACACCCCGTAGTTCCAGGGTATGTATGTGAGGACGTACGTACGAGAATACGATAGTAATTTTGGAAAGAAAGAAAGAAAGATGTGATTTTTTCGACGGAAAAGTTTCCGGATTTTGTGAAGGAAAAAGGTTCGTTAATGGGAATTGGATTCCCAGATTTGGTATTCAGACTTTTTGGAATATTTGAGAATTTTGGAATTTTATTTCCGAAATTGGTCACGTGGGGCCCACGGGAGAATTTACGATTTTGTGGGGCCCACTTTATTTTCGGATTTTTGACATTACGGATATTTTCGGAAGACGAAATATTTTGGACGAGTAGGGGGGCGACACATGGAACCCCCATGTGGCCCAATGGCCGAAAATTAGGGGGACCACATGGCTTGGACGTTTTTTGGGTTTTTGTGGTGGACAGATGGTTGGCAAACTACCCACACACATGTACCCCATCCTCACCTTACACTTGATTTAATCATAGCCCTTGATTTCTCTATAAATACCCCCTTGTTTCAATACTTTATTCATCCACACTTAAGAGTTTCAAAGGCAAAATTCTCCCTCCCTCCTTGTGTTGTTCTCGTCCAACACCCCCCCTCTTTGTGTAGAAAAAGAATCCTTCAAGTGTTGTTATTATCCCAAATACCTTAGCCTAGTATTCCTAGTAGTATTCCAAAGTTATTTCAATACTAAGAGCCGGAAATACTACTTTATTCCAATAGTCGCAAAAATGAAGCCCTAGAAAAATCTTCATAGCTTAGATGAAGTGTTAAGAGAAGTTGTTTAGAAACTTCTAAGGGTTTCTTGGAGCGGGTTGGAGCGTAAGGAATTGGAGCTAAACGTTGCTCAGGATCGACTTATAATCTTGGATAATTTTGGGCTTATCGAGGTAATGATCTTTGTCCCCCTATTGTAATTGGATATTACATGTTGTAGTAATGTATAGTTGAGTGTACTATATGTAGAATGAATATGGATAAGAATTGAATTGTATTTACATTAGACTGTATTTACAGTAGACTTGTAGTATTATTGTGGGGCAGTGTTGTACACGTCCGGTTAGACGTGTAACCCCCCTTGGAGTTGTTGGCTTGGTAGCGGGCCTTGATAGAGGAGGAGATTTGTGTGGTTGCGGGGGGGGGGAGGTGCTGCCGAATTTTCCATAGAATAATGACCTTGTGCTTTGAATTGCGCTACAAAGAGATCGAGAGGTTGATAGACGTTTTGTGGCCTTTTTAGGTGGAAGTACTACGAGTAGCGTATTCTACTTGAAGGGTGGAAAAGGCTAGCAGGGTTACAGTACTTTGGAGTTTTTTGCTTTTTGTCGATAATCGTCGCGAGGTATGTGAACCTCTTCCTATCTTTTCTAGCATGATTGTTGTGAACTATGTAGTACGGTAGACGTACATGTGCTAAACGAAGTTGGTTGGTTTAAAACATAAAGTGTTATAACGGCTTTATGGGAAGTTTGTTATAACAACTTTATGTAGATAAAGAAATGGTTTGTGGTTTTTTTTAAAAACAGTAAGAGACTAGACTTATAAATGACTTGATGTGAAATATTAAGGACTTGGTTTGTGTTAAAAAGTTGAGAAACCGCTTTTATGAGAAATGGGTAATTGGGTTTTAAAAGGAATAAGTTATATTGATTTCGGAAATGAGAATAAGTATCGAACAAACCACTGCAGCGTTAATAAAGGAAAATGTATTGACTAATTAATTATTATTAAAACCAGTAGAAACCTCCATCTGCATAGAAGCTAAGATAAGACAAAATTGTATTACATTTCCTAGATCATGGCCGCTTAAATAAGATCATTAATAACAAGTATTGAATTTTCTTAAATTCCAAAGTAAGGAACTTGTTTTCTAAACAGAAAAGAGACTTGAGGAATTAAAGTGTTTTGGTTTTAAAGAAGGCATGGTTTTGTCTTAAAATGGTTTTAAAGAAGGCATGATTTTGTCTTAAAATGGTTTTAAAGAAGGCATGGTTTTGTCTTAAAATGGATTAAAAAAGAAGGCATGGTTTTGTCTTAAAATGGTTTAAAAAGAAGGCATGGTTTTGTCTTAAAATGGTTTAAAAAGAAGGCATGGTTTTGTCTTTAAATGGTTTAAAAAGAAGGCATGGTTTTGTCTTAAAATGGTTTAAAAAGAAGGCATGGTTTTGTCTTAAAATGGTTTTAAAGAAGGCATGGTTTTGTCTTAAAATGGTTTAAAAAAGAAGGCATGGTTTTGTCTTAAAATGGTTTAAAAAAGAAGGCATGGTTTTGTCTTAAAATGGTTTAAAAAGAAGGCATGGTTTTGTCTTAAAATGCTTTAAAAAGAAGGCATGGTTTTGTCTTTAAATGGTTTAAAAAGAAGGCATGGTTTTGTCTTAAAATGGTTTAAAAAGAAGGCATGGTTTTGTCTTTAAATGGTTTAAAAAGAAGGCATGGTTTTGTCTTAAATTGGTTTAAAACGAAAGTCATGGTTTTGTCTTAAGTTGGTTTATTCGAAAAGAAGATATGGAAATTATTTTGGTTTACTTAAAAAGATAGTTACTCTATTTTCATACTACGGGTATCGTGTGACTTTTCGTGAAAGTAATGGATTTTTTTAAAGAGTTAAAGTACGTAGCACCTTGGGGTTAAAATCCGGATTTGTTGTAATAAAATGAAAGTCTATGAGTACGTTGAACTTGCCTATGCTTGATGTGATAGCCTTTGTTGTGCAAGTGTTTTGATTACGTACTCACAGTGCAGCCGATGGAGGGCCGGCTATCTGGTTGATTGATGGACATACTGACACGATGGGTGGCCCACGGGTATGCTTCCACTAGGAGTGTTGTCTTGTTATATCCTTGGACCTACTGACACGTTGGGTGGCCTACGGGTATGGTTCCATTAGGATTGTTGTTCCATGGACTAGCTCTCCATGAGGTTTACTGATTCGGCCTTGGTATCTGGTAGTTGGCTTTCGTACTTGCCCCGGTCGTTGCTGATGCAGGTTGGTTCTGGTAGTTGGCTTTCGTACTTGCCCCGATCAGTTCTTGATAGTGTCATTCCATAGACCAGCCCTCCATGGGGTTTTACTGATTCGGCCTTGGTATCTGGTGGTTGGCTCTCGTACTTGCCCCGGTCGTGGTTGATTCGGCTTTGGTATCTGGTAGTTAGCCTTGCCCGTTCGGTTACGTGGCGGTTTCGTGATTCTGACCTTGGTACACAGTAGTTGGTCTACGTCTTGCACTGTTATACCCGTATTTTCAGTATGTATGTGGGGCGTCGTCTGATTGTGTAAGCCCTAATTAGGTTAAGGATGAAATTGTGAACTTTCAACGGAAAAGATTCCGAACCTTGCGAAGGAAATTTTACGGTTTTAATATTTTAACCGATTTCGGATTTTTCCGAGAGATGAAATATTTTGGACCAATAGGAGGGCGACATGTGTCACCCTTAGGTGGCATTGGTTGGACGAAAATAGTGGGCAAGTGGCCTAGTCAAATAGTCAAGTCTTGCAAGATATTTCTTTGGGATAGTGGGAGTAGGTTTGGACATTTTTTGTGGGGCAAGGGGAGGCCTTGTTGGACGTTTTTCTTGAGCAAGTGGATGGCCACATGTCTCTTTGTTGTGGGGGACATATGTCCCAAAGTTGTGGTGGACATATGTCCCAATGTTGTGGTGGACACTTGGTGGAAGACTCCACTCACACAAGCAACCCAATCTTCACCCTCCATTTGTTTTAATCTTGGCCATTGAAGGCTCTATAAATACCCCCCCCCCCCCCCGGGTAGAAAATTGTCTTCTAGTATTGTTACTATCCCAAATACCTTAGCCCAAATCCCTTATAGTATTCCCAAGTTACCTCTATACTAAAAGCCCGAAAATACTACTTTATATCCTTTAGTCACAAAACGAAGCCCTAGGAAAATCTTCATAGTTGGTTGAAGTATTAAGTAGAAGTTGTTTGGAAACTTCTAAGGGTTTCTTGGAGCTATCGGAGCGTGCAAATTAGGAGCTAAACGTTTTTCAGGATCGACATTTAATCTTGGATAATTTTGGGCTTATCGAGGTAATAATCCTTGTCCTTCTATTGTAATTGGAGATTACATACTGTACTAGTATAGAAATGAGTATAAGATTAATAGAAGGATGGTATAAAAGAAGAGAATTGAACTGTACTTACATTGGGTTGTATTTACAGTAGACTTGTGTAGTTTGGCGGGTAGGGAAATCTTTGAATTTTCCGTAGAATTAAGAACCTTCTGCTTAGAATATTCTACAGAGTAGTCTAGACGTTGATAGACGTATTTGACTATTATAGGTTGATACTCTGCGCGCGACATATTCGACTTGGTAGGTTGATTTCGCCGAGGAGGTATGTGATTCTTCCTATCCTCTTGAGCATGATATTTTTGATATATATATAGTACGGTAGACGTACGTGTGTTAACTAAAATTGGTTTTACTCTGATGTCTTTTGACTTGAGTTTTAAATAATAAAAATCTTGAAATATTTCAAAAGAGTTATGAATCATTTTTGAAAGAAAAGTAATACTTGGTTTTTCAACAAGCTTAAGTGTTATACTAGCTTTATGGGAAGTTAGGTATAACGACTTAAGAAAGATAAGAGGAAACAGTTTACTTATTTGTTTATAAAAACCTTATAAATGATTTCTGAAGGTGTGGTAAGTTGGTTTGATAAGTAGACATATTATGATGCTACGTGTGTTAGTGTCTTGTAAACGTTTGTGTAAAGTGGGTTCCCTTGTTGTGCTTATGTTGTTTAACGATAAGTAGTTGTGCTGATATTATATCACTTACCCCCCCCCCCCGACTTGTTATGTCGAGGGTTAGCGCCCGATGCGAGGAATACCTCATGCAGTGCAGTGTGACCTATGCGGAGCGGGAGTTCCAGGATGATCACTCGGGTGTGTTACCCGTCACGAGAATACCTCATGCGGTGCAGATGACTATGCGGTGCGGGAGTCGAGTTGATGCGAGGTTAGCTACCCCGTCACGAGAATACCTCATGCGGACCTAGGTGGTCTATGCGGTGCGGGAGTCGAGAATAGGCTCGCATAATGATACTATAGGCGATTGGCCTTGCTTCGATCATTAGCAGCCTATAAAAGACCAGTTACATTATATCTATTTTGCTCTTGTTTATGTTGTGGCACTATGTGCGGTTGAATTGGTTGTATTTGTAAGTCGTTTTAAAATGCTTTGATTTCATTTCTGTACTTTACAGTTTCACATACTTGGTACTGTTATGCGACCTCCTTGAAGTGCGTTCATCTGCGGTAGAGGTACTCTGTTGTTGGTCCCGCTCCTAGGATCACGTTTACGCTTTTGGGAAAGCCCGTTTCTCGGAGGCTTGTCTTTTGGGTATGATCTCCTGCCATTGTAGCTTTATGTACATTCGTGGTATGGCGGGAACCTGTCCGCATAGTTGTTTACATTCCTAAGTGCAGTAGTCTGTTGTAAAGTTGGGATGTAGCTTCACTCTTGATGTATATATACATGCCGAAAGACAATCTTTTCTTGGATAAACTGTGTCTCATTTTACATATGTTTCATGTCTTGTTTTTATATTCCGCTGGTTACTCTGATGTATGTCTACTTGGGTGCCCGGGTAAGGCACCAGTCACGGGCCCGGGATCGGGTCGTGACATTGCCCCCGTCAGCTACGTGGCGCATGTGGATCTGGTAGTTGGCCTTCGTACTTGCCCCGTGTCAGCTTTGTGGCGAAGTCTCGTGGTCACGGCCTTGGTATCTGGTAGTTAGCCCTCGTACTTGCCCCGTCGGCACGTGGCCGCGACGCGGTATCTGGTAGTTGGCTTTCGTACTTGCCCCGTGTCAGCTTCGTGGTATAGTTATATAGTATTGTTGGTACGGCTTTGGTATCTGGTAGTTGGCTTTCGTACTTGCCCCGGTCAGTTGATGATGCGGCTTTGGATCTGGTAGCTATGCCTTCGTACTTGCCCCGTACGGTTTTATGACATAGGTGGGACCTGGTGTTCATGTGTACTCCTTGGTGTTGTTATATCATAGACTACCGGCAGTGAGGAAGGAATTCCACAGGCATGATTGATGTTGTGGGCGTGAGATCCATTGTTATATTTGAGTAATGACTTTGAGGGCGTGAGTCCTCGACTTGACATGACTGTTTATATATTGTGGACTGTAGTTTGGTTATCATACATGTCTCCTGCTTTATATAGACTATTATGATTTCATTTACGATATTTCTGATTTCACATTGTTGTCTTGACCTCGCCCGGGCTGCGTTCATCCGCAGTAAGTACACGATTGTTGATCCTCGCCATAGGATCACGATTCGGCGTTCGAAGCTCCGTTTCTCGGAGGCTTATCTTGATATAGTCCCCTGTTGTTGTAGGTACTTACATTCGTGGTATGGCGGAGTCCTGTCCGTCGTAGTTGTGGTTACATTCTTAGAAGTGCAGTAATCTTGTTGTGGCGGGGTTTGTAAAAGGATATAAGCGTTCAGTCTATATATATATGCAGAAAGGTAACCGTTTTGGTTAGCTTTGTTTCTTATTTTATCTTGTTTCATGTTTAAGTTTTATTTCGCGATTTTCTCGATGTTGTATCACTAGGGTGCGGGGTAAGGCACGATCACGCCCGAGTCGGGTCGTGACAAAAGTGATATCGAAGCGATTAATCCTCGGAAAGTGTCTCTGACCGTGTCTAGTAGAGTCTTGATTATCGGTGTGTTGTGCACCATCTATAATCGAGGGCTCAGGATATTTATGATTGGTTTCCATTCTTCTCACTCCGAGATCGTGCCTTAGAGCCGTGTTATAAGTTGGACTCCTCCGCATATTCTTATGTACCCGTTACGCCTACGCGCAACGAGAACCCGAAGAGCAAAGCGAGCTGCGAGTAGAAACCGAGAGTTCACGAGGGCACATGCACAGTCATTACACGAGATAGTACTTGAGACGGCGAGTTTTATGACGCCGCTAGCCCAGCAGAGTTTAGAGCGGCAGCGATTTCTCACGAGGCCACGATATCGAGCCTCAGTTCCACGGCGGGAGGCGAGGATATGAGTTCAAGAAGATGGCCCGATTACTAGCTAGGTGGTGGTGGGAATGAGAGACGGAGCCGGTGGTTCCGGCAGTACCAGTGATTCACCCTAGATCCGATAGTCTGAGACTTCGGGATTTCTTGAGTTGTAGTTCGCCAGAGTTCTATGGATAGAGAGCTGAGGACGATCCTCAGGGTGTCGTGCTAGTTTGGGAGATTGTTATACCTGTGGCCGTCAGGGCCATGTGATGGGAGGATGTCCAAGTAGGAGGGATACAAGATGGATGACTCAGCCTACCGGGTCAGTTGCGGGTTCAGTTGTTAGGGAGAAGGGGGTGTTAGTGTCACGACCCGAACCCGGGCCCGTGACTGGTGCCTTACCCCGGGCACCCAAGTAGACATACATCAGAGTAATCAGCGGAATATAAAACAAGACATGAAATAAAAACAGTTTATCAGAGAAAAGTTGCCTTTCGGCATATATATATAAACTTGAGCGATTCATCCCCTTTTTACAAACACGCCTACTGACGATTACTACGGACCTCTAAGAATGATATGACAACAATGGCGGGACAGGGCCTGCCATACCGAATGTAAGTACCTACAACGACGAGGACTATACCAATGATAAGCCTCCTGGAAACGGAGCTTCCCAAGCGAGCTGTGACCACATGGCGAGGATCAACACGGTGTACCTCTACTGCGGCATGAACGGCCCGAAGGAGGTCGATACAACAGTACCAAGTATGTGGCGAAAATGCGTAAATGAAATCATAGCGATCTATATATAAAGCAGGAGACATGTATGATAACCAAACTACAGTTCACAATAAATAAGCAGTCATGTCAAGTCAGGGACTCATGCCCTCAAAGTCATCACTCAAATATAACTATGGGTCTCACGCCCACAACATCAATCATGCCCGTGGAATACCTTCCTCACTGCCGACAGTCCATGATATCAACACACTAAAGAATACACATGAACACCAGGTCCCACCTGTGTCATAATAAAACCGTACGGGGTAAGTACGAAGGCATAGCCGACTACTAAAACCCACAGTACCAACAAGGTCATAAACTGTATCATGAAATCTGTCTAGACCGCCACATGATCGAAGCTGGCCACTCGCCCGCAGTATCTAATGTGCGCGTCTAGTCCTGGAACTTCCCGCAGCTCCGCATAGGCCACTCACATAGGCGCGTGAGGTATTCCTCGTATCGGTAGCTACTCCCGGCATCGCCCGGACTCGCGATCCGCGTAGCCACATGACGCGTGAGGTATAACCCGCATACTAACACGGAACTCTCGTAGCTCGCATAGATCCCTGGACCCGCGTGAGGTATTCTCGAATCATGGTCCCGGATCACTGAGTCTACCCGCGTCGGAGGCGACTTAACCCCCGGTATCATGTCAAGAGGTGAGTGATATAATACTAACATAACAGCTTATCGTTAAACAACATAAGCACAACAAGGGAAACCCTTTTACACAAACATCACAAGATACTAACACACGTAGCATCCTAACATGTTTACTTATCAAATAAACAAGAAAGTACTACAAGGCTATCACAAAACAACACAATCAAGTTATTCACACAAGGTACTTTCTACTTTATGTTAACAAGTTCGGGTTTTTATCCCCAAAGTACTTCATACATTAACTCTTTAAAAGATCCGTTTCTTTTACAAAAGTCACACAATACCCGTAGTATAAAAATAGAGTGACTATCTTTAAGTAGATAAAAACACTTCCCTTTGTAAAACCAAGTAACAACATTATTTTCCAAACTTTCAAGTTTGCCTAATTTCAAATTTTCAAGTTTCTCATTTTTGAAAGGTTTCGTAGTTCATAGTTTTAATCACTTAAATATATAATTCTCCTTTAAAACAATTTGAGAAACATATGCCTCAGGTGTGAGTAGGTTATTCTTGTTTATAACAATCTTACTAAAGCAGCCATGATCTAGGAAATGTATTATCATTTTGTCTCATCTTAGCTTCTATGCAGATGGAGGTTTCTACTGGTTTTAATAATACTTTATTAGTCAATACATTTCCCTTTATTAGCGCTGCTGTGGTTTGTTCGATACTTATTCTGATTTCCGAAATCAGTAAAAGATGATTCCTTTTAAAAACCAAGTACTCATTACTCACGAATGAGGTTTCACACTTTTTAACAAAATTCAGATTAATTTAATTAAGTCAAGTCTCTTATCTTTTAAGATCAAGTCTCTTAACTTCTAAAATCAATAAACCATTCTTTTTATCCCTCTTAAGCCGTTATACCTAACTTCCCATAAAGCTAGTATAACTCTTAAGCTTTTAAAACCCAGTATTACTCTTCTTTCAAAAACGGTTCTTAATTCTTTTGAAATACTTCAAGATTCTTATTATTCAGGCTTAAGTCAAAAGACATTGCCGTAAAACTACGTTCAGTTAACACACGTACGTCTACCGTACTATATATATATATATTCTTTTAAAATATCATGCTCAAGAGGATAGGAAGAACCACATACCTCGCGACGATTATCGACTATTAGCAAAACACTCCACGGTTATAACCCGACTAGCCTTGTCCACCTTTCAAGTAGAACATGCTACTCGCAGAACTTTCAACCTATAAAGGTTATACAAGTCTATCAATGTCTAGACTACTCTGTAGAATATTCTAAGCAGTAGGTTCTCTATTTTACGAAAAATCGGGCAGCACTTCCCTACCCGTTAAACTACACAAGTCTACTGTAAATACAGTCCTATGTAAGTACATTTCAATCTTCTACTTTAATATTCTTCTGATGGGATTTCAGTTCAAGTCTTTTCTGTAATATCCTTCTATTACAGTTCAATTCTCTTCTATGAATCTTATATTCATTTCTATACTACTACAGTATGTAATTTCCAATTACAATATAAGGACAAGAGTATTTACCTCGATAAGCCCAAAATTATCCAAGATTTAATGTCGATCCTGAGCAACGTTTAGCTCCTACTCTGGGCGCTCCAACCCGCACCAAACATCCCTTAGAAGTTCTACGCAACTTCTTCTTAATACTTCAACCGGCCATGAAGAATTTCCTTAGGGTTTCGTTTGTGACTGAAGGGAAGTATAATAGTATTTCTGGGCTTTTAGTATAGGTGTAACCTTGGAATACTACAAGGTATTTGGGCCAAGGTATTTTGGAATAGTAACAATACTTGGAGAATACTTTTCTACCAAGGGGGGGGGTGTATTTTATGAGACAACTCAAGGTAGTAGGGGGGGTACCTCTCGGCCAAAGCATTCTCAAGGGGGGGAGGTGTTTCTCGGCCAAGGGCCTCACAAAGGGGGAGGGGTTTCGGCTATCACAACTAGGAAGGGGGGGAAGGGATTTCAAGACTTAGAAATGATTTAAGGGATGAATAAAACCTTCAAGTTAGGGGGGGTATTTATAGGGAAATCAATGACCAAGATCAAGCCAAGTGGTAGGCAAGTGTAGGGTGAGAATTCATCCATGTGTACCTTATCCAACTACCACACAAAATATCACAAATATCCTACCTACTCCAAGACTTCCAAATCGTCCAAAAGACGCCCACACATCCGCCAATTAGAGGGTGACAAGTGTCGCCCTCTCGTTGGTCCAAAATATTTTATCTCTCGGAAAAATCCGCAAAAATAATAAATGACATAGCCGCATTTTTTCCCTTGAAGTTTTGTAAAACGTTTCGTCGAAAAACGATTCTTTTCGGTAGTTGTGAACAAAATTTCGTCCTTGCCTAACTTTAAGGCTCAAACTTTTCTACGTACGTCCTCACGTACATACTCTGGAAATACGGGGTATAACATTCTCCCCTCCTTAGAAACATTCGTCCCGAATGTTCCTTCTAAGTCTCAAAACATACATGCGCCAGTATAGTCTTCACTACTATACTTACGAAAACAAACATGCCACACCTGGCCATAAAATAACATACGCTCAAATATTTAATCCATGTCTACGAGGAATCACCTCTAACATCACAAAAACTCCCACCCGAGGTCTAAAATATACTCTCTTCGCACCCTTACTTCAAAAAAGTAATGATCACATCTATGTTCTCAACATATGCTCGCTTCTTCCCTTACTCGTCGTACCCTTCTCGCACACTCGAACTCTTTCTCATAACTTACCACATTCCTGTTACTGCTTCAGTTTCCAAAACTCTGGGTTACTACCTCCAACTTGGTCATCATTAACTGGGAACATTCTGGATGGATCCCCGATATTTTCTGATCATAGCAACACGAAAAGACCGGACATACTGCCTCCTATGTCGGACGACAATGCTAACCTATAGGAAACTTGGCCTATTTTCCAAATGATCTGAAAAGGCCCAAAGTAACTCGGGCTAAATTCCCTCTGTTTTCCAAAACTCGTCACACCCTTTCCGGGGTGGTACCTTCAAGAAGACCCACCGTCAACCTGAACTCCAAGCGTCGTCGCCGATTATCCGCACGACTTCTGTTGACTCTGAGCTGCCAATAACCTCTTCTGGATAAGCTTCACCCTATCCACATCCTGCTGAAACAAGTATGAACCAACTATCTGAACCTTGCCAACATCGAACCAATCGACCGGCAACTTACACTTCCGCCCCTACAAGGCGTCATAAGGCGATATCTGAATACTGAAATGGTAGCTATAAAACACTCCCTCAACAGGAGGCAACAATCCTCACAGCTACCCCTGAAATCCAAACACTGGCCCGAGGGCGAATGCGATACTGAGACTTACCTGAGTTCCTAACCTGGCCTGGTAAAAACTTCCAGAAAAAGAAACAGCCGTAAACTGGGCTCCACTGCCTGTCATAAGGTGAAAGTAGGCACCTCGTGCCGCCTTACAACCTTCCTGATATAACATCTCGCATAACCCCCCTGCCGAGTAAACGGTCCTGGCTGAAAGACAAGATGGGCTGACCTCATCGGCCCGACTACTGGTCGAACGCATCCACGAATTCGTACGATGGTTAACTAAACTTGGGCCTAACACCCTCGTGACCCCACCACCTGGCGGGACCACCACAATCTGACCCCACCACCAAACAGGCCGCGGGTTGACCCGCGATCGGTCCTCAACCCGACCCGCTATCGTGCCAAACTCTTGTTCCCCGATCCGGAACAATCTCACAATCAAGTCACGAAAACCTAGCGGTCTTCTTAGCTCAACTACCCTCTTTCATTTATACCACTCAGGGACTTATCACACAAACATATCTCACGTGTACTATGCACTCCGATAAGGGTCAAACATAAAAATATAAATCTTCTACTCGAGATAACCTTACCTCTAAGGTCTCCATGTATAAAGCTCTAAGGCTCACACTTTCCCTATCCCCAATCTTACCCTTTAACTAATCATAATTTCTAATCACAATTAACACTATGTTATCTGAACATAACACTTAAGATATACTCATCTTATCACATGTACAAATCTCTAGAGGGTTAAGGATATACCTGTATCTACTGCTTCACTCTCCTTTGTCGCTCTAATCAATCACCTTACTGTTGGCGCATGCTAGGGAAGATGATGAACGGTCACGATCTGAAGGTGAGTTTCTATATCGCGCCACCTGCAGTCGGACAATTTCTCATAAAATGGCCTGCTGTAAGCATAACAAGTGTCGAAGAAGCACGACACTCCACACAATGACATCTACCACATGGCCACACCGAGGTGGGGTGGCCTCTCAGCTAGCACACCTCTCTCGAACCACGAATCCGGTGGTTTGGAATCGGCGTGTATCGTGAATCGAAGCCGAGCTCGACCAACTCCTGCATACGAGCGTCCCGAACCTGCGGAGGACCGTTCTGCATGGCGGAGGTGCATATCGATCTTCTGAGGCGATTCGCCTCGAAAGTTACCAAAGGACCTACCGTCCGGCCTCTTGCTGATCTTGGTTAACGTCGATCTCTACGTTCCTCTGCGTCTTTGCGCATAAGCTGTCTGTGGGCAATATACATGCTCGATCAAGAGCTACTCTTGTACAACCTTTTACTAGATAATCGTCTAGACACGTGATATATCGGTGCACTCTATATTCTCTGTTGCTAAAATCTTAGCTAATGTGAGTCCATTCCTTTGTAATCCATATTCTCTGTTCGATGCGTGGGCGAAGGCTCATATATCATGGCGCGGAGGAGCTGCCGCCGCGTGCTAAACTCTCTGTGAAATTTGGCGACGTCGCAGAACTCCCCGAATGAAGCACCACCCCAGGTGATGATTGGGCCTGTGCCCTCGTAACCCTCTGCAGTACTCTCGCGGCTCCGCCATTGCCTTGCCATACGGGCGGGTTGCCTTACGCGGAGGCATAACTGGTACGGCGAAGAAATACGTTAGAGGGGTCCAACTTATAACACAGCTCTAAGCACGATCTCAGAGTGAGAAGAATGGAAACCAATCCTAAATATCCTATAACCTCCTGATTATTGGTGTGGTGCACAACACACCGATAATCAAGACTCTACTGGATACTGCATGTAGACACTTTCAGAGATTAAGCGCTCGATACCACTTTTGTCACGACCGAACCGGGCGTGTGGTGCCTTACACCGGGCACCCAAGTAGACATACATCAGAGTAATCAGCGGAATATAAAACAAGACATGAAATAAAAACAGTTTATCAGAGAAAAGTTGTCTTTCGGCATATATATATATAAACTTGAACAGTTACATCCCCTTTTACAAACTCTGCCCACAACAGTACTACAGACATCTAAGAATGATATGACAACAATGGCGGGACAGGGCCCCGCCATACCCCTGAATGTAAGTACCTCTGACGGGGACTATACCATCGATAAGCCTCCGAGAAACGGAGCTTCCCAAACGCTGAATGACCACATGGCGAGGATCAACACGGTGTACCTCACTGCGGCATGAACGCGGCCCGAAGGAGGTCGATGCAGTACCAAGTATGTGGCGAAAATCGTAAATGAAATCATAGCGATCTATATATAAAGCAGAGACATGTATGATAACCAAACTACGATTCATAATAAATAGCGATCATGTCAAGTCGTGACTCACGCCTCAAAGTCATCACTCAAATATAACTATGGGTCTCACGCCCACAACATTAATCATGCGGTGGAATACCTTCCATCACTGGCGATCCATGATATCAACACACTAAAGAATACACATGAACACGTGTCCGCGTGTCATAATAAAACCGTCACGGGGTAATCACGAAGGCATAGCGACTACTAAAACCAACGGTACCAACAAGGTCATAAAGCGTATCATGAAATCTGTCTAGACCGCCACATGATCGGCGGCCACTCGCGCGATATTTAATGTGCGCGTCTAGTCCTGGAACTTCCGCGACTCGCGCAGGCCACTCGCATGCGTAGGCCGCGTGAGGTATTCCTCGGATCGAGGGTAGCTACTCCCGACATCGTCTGGACTCGCGATCGCGTAGCCACATAGACCGCGTGAGGTATAACCCGCACACTAACACGGAACTCTCGTAGCTCGCGTAGATCCCTGGACCCGCGTGAGGTATTCTCGAATCATGGTCCCGCATCACCGAGTCTACCGCGTGGAGGGCAACTTAACCCGGTATCATGTCAAGATGTGAGTGATATAATACTAACATAACGACATCGTTAAACAACATAAGCACAACAAGGGAAACCCCTTTACACAAACATCACAAGATACTAACACACGTAGCATCCTAACATGTTTACTTATCAAATCAACAAGAAAGTATTACAAGGCT
The DNA here is from genome assembly GCA_029844215.1 of Przewalskia tangutica. Classification (NCBI taxonomy): domain Eukaryota; kingdom Viridiplantae; phylum Streptophyta; class Magnoliopsida; order Solanales; family Solanaceae; genus Przewalskia; species Przewalskia tangutica. Next base: position 38,511,253 of record CM056720.1, on the reverse strand, counting down.
ATCACAAACCAACACAATCAAGTTATTCACACAATGTACTTTCTACTTTATGTTAACAAGTTCGGGTTTTTATCCCCAAAGTACTTCATACATTAACTCTTTAAAAGATCCGTTTCTTTTACAAAAGTCACACAATACCCGTAGTATAAAAATAGAGTGACTATCTTTAAGTAGATCAAAACACTTCCCTTTGTAAAACCAAGTAACAACATTATTTTCCAAACGTTCAAGTTTGCCTAATTTCAAATGCTCAAGTTTCTCATTTTTGAAAGTTTTCGTAGTTCATAGTTTTAATCACCTAAATATATAATTCTCCTTTAAAACAATTTGAGAAACATATGCCTCAGGTGTGAGTAGGTTATTCTTGTTTATAACAATCTTACTAAAGCAGCCATGATCTAGGAAATGTATTATCATTTTGTCTCATCTTAGCTTCTATGAGATGGAGGTTTCTCTTGGTTTTAATAATACTTTATTAGTCAATACATTTCCCTTTATTAGCGCTACGTGGTTTGTTCGATACTTATTACGATTTCCAAATCGGTAAAGATTATTCCTTTTAAAACCAAGTACTCATTACTCACGAATGAGGTTTCACACTTTTAACAAAATTGATTAATTTAATTAAGTCAAGTCTCTTATCTTTTAAGATCAAGTCTCTTAACTTCTAAAATCAATAAACCATTCTTTTATCCTCTTAAGCCGTTATACCTAACTTCCCATAAAGCTAGTATAACTCTTAAGCTTTTAAAACCAGTATTACTCTTTCAAAAGCGGTTCTTAATTCTTTTGAAATACTTCAAGATTCTTATTATTAGGGCTTAAGTCAAAAGACATTGCCGTAAAACTACGTTCGGTTAACACGTCGCTCACCGTACTATATATATATATTTTTAAAATATCATGCTCAAGAGGATAGGAAGAATCATATACCTCGCGACGATTATCGACTATTAGCAAACGCTCACGGTTATAACCCGCTAGCCTTGTCCACCTTTCAAGTAGAACATGCTACTCGCAGAACTTTCAACCTATAAAGGTTATACAAGTCTATCAATGTCTAGACTACTCTGTAGAATATTCTAAGCGAAGAGGTTCTCTATTTTATGGAAAATCGGGCAGACTTCCCTGCAGTTAAACTACACAAGTCTCAGTAAATACAATCGTATGTAAATCTGATTCAATCTTCTACTTTAATATTCTTACGATGGGATTTCATTCAAGTCTTTTACGTAATATCCTTATTACAGTTCAATTCTCTTATGAATCTTATATTCATTTCTATACTACTACGTATGTAATTTCCAATTACAATATAAGGACAAGAGTATTTACCTCGATAAGCCCAAAATTATCCAAGATTTAATGTCGATCACGAGCAACGTTTAGCTCTACTCAGGCGCTCAACCCACACCAAACAACCCTTAGAAGTTCTACGCAACTTCTTAATACTTCAATGACCATGAAGATTTTCCTTAGGGTTTAGTTTCGTTTGTGATGAAGGAAGTATAATAGTATTTCTGGGCTTTTAGTATAGGTGTAACCTTTGAATACTACAAGGTATTTTGGAATAGTAACAATACTTGGAGAATACTTTTCTACCAAGGGGGGTGGTGTATTTTACGAGACAACTCAAGGTAGTAGGGGGGGTACCTATCGGCCAAAGCCTTCTCAAGGGGGGGAGGTGTTTCTCGGCCAAGGGCCTCACAAAGGGGGAGGGGTTTCGGCTATCACAACTAGGAAGGGGGTGTTATACCCCGTAGTTCCAGGGTATATAGGTGAGGATGTACGTGCGAGATTACGACAGAAATTTTGGAAAGAAAGAAAGATGTGATTTTTCGACGGAAAAGTTTCCGGTTTTTGTGAAGAAAAAGGTTCGTTAATGGGAATTGGATTCCCAGATTTGGTATTCGGACTTCTTAGAATATTTGAGAATTATGGAATTTTATTTAGGAAATGGTCACGTGGGGCCACGGGTGAAATTCTGGTTTTGTGGGGCAGCTTAGTTTTTGAGATTTTGGCCATTATGGATATTTTCGGAGATGAAATATTTTGGGCAGTGGGAGGCGACACGTGTCACCCCACAGGTGGCCCTTGGCGAAATTAGCTAGACAAGTGGCAAGACAGTGGCAAGTCTTGCTAGATATTTTGTGTGGACAAGTGGCTTGTGGGTCCCACCCACACTTGTCCCCAATCTCAACCACACACTTGCCTTCATCCTATCCCTTGGTTGTCCTATATATGCACCCTTAGTTGATGAAATCTTCCACACTTAGACATTTGAAGACTTGAAAAACCCTCCTTCTCCCTTGACCTAGAGCTCTCGGTTTTGCCCCATTTCTTGAGCAAAATTTGTCCAACAATTCTTAAACTCTCAAGTGTTCTTCCCTAAGGTGTTAGGAAGATTGTGTACCAAGAGTTGGAAAAGATTTCACACCCCAGCCTTGAAGGGATGCCTTGGCGAAAGTTGTCATCTTGAAACCCTAAGTGTTCTTCACTTTTTGGAGTTGAATCTTGAAGAGAAGTTGGTTAGGAGCTTCTATGGGTTGCTTGTAGCGGATTGGAACGTAAAGATTTGGAGCTAAGACTTGCTTGGAGCGACTTTAAGAACTTGGATATTTTTGGGCTATTTGAGGTAGTGGAACTTAAACCTCTTTGTGAATTGGTTGTTATACATATATTATAAGTATATAATGGATTATATAATATATGGAGTAAGTTTGGAAGAGTTGGATCTTGTTAACTTGTTAAAAGAAAAGTTGGCCGTTTGCCATTAAAATGGTAAAACGTATCTTACTTGCTAAGAAGCTAATAACAAAGTAACTATAACTTATATTAAGAATGGAAATATAAGTTGGATGACTAATGAGTAAATTGGATAAGTAAAATGGACAAAGTTGGCCAAGGACCCCAACTTAAGGACTGTATTTACTTTGGACTGTATTTACTTTGGACTGTATTTACATTGGGTGTATTTACATTTCATTAAAGGAAGATTTTTCAATCGCGTTCCGTTTGGGCGTGTGATCCCTTTTTTTTATTATTGTATTGTTATGAAGGCGTGATAGTAAACCGCGTTACCGGTTGGCCGCGTAATCCCCTTCTTTTACTTATTGTTGTTATGGAGGCGTGATAGTAAACCGCGTTACCGTTTGGGCGTGTAATCCCCTTCTTTATGTTGTTTAATTATTACGCCTTATATATATATATGGTATATATATTACGGTTATTCGGGCCTTGGTAAAAGATGGAAAAGTGAGTATAAGCGAAGTCTTTAAATTTCGTAGATTTTGAGGGCTTTTTATTGGTATAAGTCTTCAATGATAAGAAAGGTTTGATAGAGTACTATGACCATTTTAGGAGTGGAGTACTACGTGTGGCGTGATCTACTTGGCTTAGGAGTAGCCGACGGGTTGAAGTACTTGGAGCGTTTTGCTTATTGTCGATAAATCGTCGCGAGGTATGTGAACCTCTTCCTATCTTTTCTAGCATGATTGTTGTGAACTATGTAATGCGGTAGACGTCATGTGCTAAGTGATTTGGTTGGTTTAAAACATAGGGTGTTATAATAGCTTTATGGGAAGTTAGTTATAACGACCTTATGAAGGTGAAAATGGTTTACTGATGTTAGAAGTTAAGAGACTTGATCTTATAAGATAAGAGACTTAACTTATTTGTTTTAATGTGGATGTTTGTGTGAAACCTCATTCGTGAGTAATGAGTACTTGGTTTTTAAAGGGATAATGTTTTACTGATTTCGGGAATCAGAATGTGTATCGACAGACCATTGCAGCGTTAATAAAGGAAAATGTATTGAATAATGATGTGTTGTATTAAAACCAGTAGAAACCTCCATCCGCATGAAGCTAAGATGAGACAAAATGATATTACATTTTCTAGATCATGGTCTTTGTAATAAGATCGTTATAAACAAAGAATAAACTACTCACATATATGACATATGTTACTCAATTGTTTTAAAAGAGATTAAGACTATGAGTTATGAAACCTTTCTACAATAAGTGGCTTGAGCATTTGAAAATGAGAAGTTTGAGTAATTGAAACTAGGCAAACTGGAACTTAGGAAAAGAATGTTGTTACTTGATTTTGAAAAGGAATGTGGGTTGGTCATTCTAATACTATGGGTATAGGGTGACTTTTATAAAAGTAATGGATCTCTTTTAAAAGAACTTAACGTATGTAGTACTTTGGGGTTAAAAACCCGGACTTTGGCATAAAATGAAAGTACTTTGAGTTGTGTGAAACTTGCCTATGCTTGTTGTTGTGAAACTTGCCTATGCTTGTGATGATAGCCTTTGTTGTGCAAGTGTGGTATTTACGTATTCTGGCGTCTCGATAGAGGCGGTCGACTTATTGAGAACTTACTTGGGCGTCTTTGGCGGTGATGGAGAATTCCACGGGTATGTTTCCATTTTGATTCTTGTCTTGTTGTTGATGTCACATGGACATGTCTACCGACGCAGATATTAGGGCATCGCGGCCGTGCGGCGGGTTGATTACCGATATATTGTTATTGTGGTTACATGGACATGTCTACACCGAGGTAGAATTCGGGGCATGTGGCCGTGCGGCGGGGTTGATCACCCGGTATATTATTGTTGATGTCACGTGGGCGTGTCTGCGAGGTAGAATTCGGGCACGTGGCCGTGGGGCATTGGTATTATTGTTGCATCATGGACATGTCTACACCGATCTGCAGGGGCATGCGGCCATGATGCGAACATGATTGATGTTGTGGGCGTAAGACCCATAGTTATATTTGAGTGATGACTTGAGGGCGTGAGTCCCATCGACATGATCGCTTTTATGTTGTGGCTGTAGTTTGGTTATCATACATGTCTCTGCTTTATATAGACTAGTATGATTTCATTCTGATATTTTTACGATTTCACATACTTGGTACTGTTGTCTTGACCTCCTTGGGCTGCGTTCATGCCGCGGTAGAGGTACATCGGCCGTGGATCCTCGCTCTTAGGATCTCGGTTCGGCGTTTTGGGAAGCTCCGTTTCTCCGAGGCTTATCTTTTGGTATGTGTTCCACTGAGTTGTAGGTTCTTGTACATTCGGGGTATGGCGAGCCTGTCCGTCATAGTTGTTGTAAATCTTAGAAGTGCATGTAATCTTGTTGTGGCGGGGTTTGTAAAAGGGATTAAAGCTTCGTTTTGAAAGAGTTGTATTTATTATGTTATTGGAAGGTAACCATTGGGTTGCTTTGTTTATGTTCATATATCTCATTTCTTGTTTAAGTTTTATTTTCCATTGGTTTTCTCGATGATTGTATCAGGGTGCAGGATAAGGCACGATGCGGGCCCGGGCAGTCGTTCTGAGGGTGAAGGATTTCAAGACTTAGAAATGATTTAAGGGATGAAGAAAACCTTCAAGTTAGGGGGGTATTTATATTGAAATCAATGGCCAAGATCAAGCCAAGTGGTAGGCAAGTGTAGGGTGAGAATTCATCCATGTGTACCTTATCCAACTACCACACAAAATATCACAAATATCCTACCTACTCCAAGACTTCCAAATCGTCCAAAAGACGCCCACACATCCGCCAATTAGAGGGTGACAAGTGTCGCCCTCTCGTTGGTCCAAAATATTTTATCTCTCGGAAAAATCCGCAAAAATAATAAATGACATAGCCGCATTTTTCCCTTCGCAAGTTTTGTAAAACGTTTCGTCGAAAAACGATTTTTTTCGGTAATTGTGAACAAAATTTCGTCCTTGCCTAACTTTAAGGCTCAAACTTTTCTACGTACCTCCTCACGTACATACTCTAGAAATACGGGGTATAATAGTTAGTCAGATGAGGTCACCCCTACCTCGTTGTGGTCGTTGTAATAGACTCCATTATGGGGAGTGTCGTACTGCTTCGACAGCTTGTATGCTTGCGGCCAACAGGGCCATTTGGGGAGAGTTTGTTCGACCAGAGGTAGCACAGATGTAGAGACTCAGCCTTCGGGATCGGTGGCTGGTTCATCGCCTTATATAACTAGGCGCCCTACAGGGCAGGGTTATGATTAGAGCGACAAAGGGAAAGTGAGGCAGTAGTTACAGAGATATTTTTAGCCCTTAAGAGACTTGTTTATGTTGTTATGGTAGATACATGTGGAGTGCTATGTACGGATAGCATTGTGTTAAGTGTGAATTAGAAAACATTGGGTAGTTGAAAAGGGTAAGTCTGGGGATGAGACAATTGTGAACCTTAGAATTTATGACAGTTGAGACCTTAGATGTAAGGCCGTTGTGAGTAAAAGACTTTACGGTTAATCTTTTTCGGAGTGCATAGTATACGTGGAGTTTTGTGTGATAATTCCATGGGTAGTTTGAGATAGAAGTGGTAGCTTCCATGACGAGAATTAGTAAGATTGTTCCGGATCGGGGAACGAGAGAGTTTGGCGCGAAAATGGGTCAGGTTGAGGCCAGATTGCGGGTCAACCCGCAGCCTTGAATGAAGTAAGGTAAATTCGAGGTGGTCCCGCGATGGGGTCACGAGGGTGCAAGGCCCAGGTTTAGGTAACCATCGTACGAGTTCGCGGATGTGTTCGACTAGAATCGGAGCGTGAAGGCCGGGAATGGCCTTAAAGGAATTTGAGGCTAGTAAAATTATCAAGTTTGGAGGTAGTGACTCCAAGGTTTTGGAAACTTAAGCGATGACTGGAGTATGGTACGTGTACTAGAAAGAGTTCGGGTGTACGAGAAGGGTACGACGAGTAAGGAAGGAAGTGAACGTGTGTTAACAGAATAAACGAGATCATTTTGTTGTGAAGTGAAGATGCGAAGGGAGTATCCTTTAGACCATGGGTGGAAGCTTTTGTGATGTTAGAGGTGATTCCTCGTTGGCTTGGATTGGAGTTTTGCGCATGTGTTATATTATGGCCAGGTGTGGCATAAGTGGTTTTGTAAGTATAGTAGTGAAGACTATACCAGCGCATGTATGTTTGGAGACTTAGAAGGAACATTCGGGATGAATGTTTCTAAGGGGGGAAGAATGTTACACCCCGTAGTTCGAGTATGTATGTGAGGGCGTGCGTGCGAGAATCACGATAATTTTGGAAAGAAAGAAAGATGTGATTTTTTCGACGGAAAAATTTCCGGATTTTGTGAAGGAAAAAGGTTCGTTAATGGGAATTGGATTCCCAGATTTGGTATTCAGACTTTTTGGAATATTTGAGAATTTTGGAATTTTATTTCCGAAATTGGTCACGTGGAGCCCACGGGGGAATTTACGGTTTTGTGGGGCCCACTTTATTTTCGGATTTTTGACATTACGGATATTTTCGGAAGACGAAATATTTTGGACGAGTATGGGGGCGACACATGGCACCCCCATGTGGCCCAATGGCCGAAAATTAGGGGGACCACATGGCTTGGACGTTTTTTGGGGGACAAGTGGCAAGCCACTTGTCCCATTTTTGTGGTGGACAAATGGTTGGCAAACTACCCACACACATGTACCCCATCCTCACCTTACACTTGCTTTAATCATAGCCCTTGATTTCTCTATAAATACCCCCTTGTTTCAAGACTTTATTCATCCACACTTAAGAGTTTCAAAGGCAAAATTTGCCCTCCCTCCTTGTGTTGTTCTCGTCCAACACCCCCCCCCCCCTCTTTGTGTAGAAAAAAAATCCTTCAAGTGTTGTTATTATCCCAAATACCTTAGCCTAGTATTCCTAGTAGTATTCCAAAGTTATTTCAATACTAAGAGCCGGAAATACTACTTTATTCCAATAGTCGCAAAAATGAAGCCCTAGAAAAATCTTCATAGCTTAGATGAAGTGTTAAGAGAAGTTGTTTAGAAACTTCTAAGGGTTGCTTGGAGCGGGTTGGAGCGTAAGGAATTGGAGCTAAACGTTGCTCAGGATCGACTTATAATCTTGGATAATTTTGGGCTTATCGAGGTAATGATCTTTGTCCCCCTATTGTAATTGGATATTACATGTTGTAGTAATGTATAGTTAAGTGTACTATATGTAGAATGAATATGGATAAGAATTGAACTGTATTTAAATTGGACTGTATTTACAGTAGACTTGTAGTATTTGTTATACCCCGTATTTCCAGAGTATGTACGTGAAGACGTACGTACGAAAGTTTAAGCCTTAAGGTAGGCAAGGTTCGAAATTTGTGCACAACCCTCGAAAAGAATCGTTTTCCGACGAAACGTTTTCCAAACTTTGTGAAGGGAAAAATACGGCTATGTCATTTATTATTTTTGCGGATTTTTCCGAGAGATGAAATATTTTGGACCAACGGGAGGGTGACACTTGTCACCCTCAATGGACGGCAACTTGGGCCATGGTTGGACGATTTTTGTGGCTTTTGCTTAGTCAAGGTTAGGTAGGATATTTGTGGAGTAGATGGATAAGGTGTACTTGGGTAAATCTTGGCCTTACACTTGCCTAGCACTTGGCTTCATCTTGGTCATTGGTTGGCCATTGGTTGGCCTATAAATACCCCCCTTAGTTGATGAACTTCTTCATCCACAAAATGTTTTCTAAGTGTTAAAATCCTCCCCCCCTCTTAGTAAGAGCTCTCGTCCAAGCCCTTTCCCCTCCCCTTAGAGGCCCTCGGCGAATACCACCCCTAGCCTAGTTGTTTTCGAGAAATACACCCCCTTTTTGTGGTATAGAAATACTTCTCCAAGTATTGTTGTAATGCCAAAATACTCTAGCCCAAAACCTTTGTAGTATTTCCAAGTACCCTCTATACTAAAAGCCCAGAAATACTATTATACTTCCTTTAGCCACTAAACGAAACCCTAAGGAAATCTTCATAGATGGTTGAAGTATTTGAGTAGAAGTTGGTTAGAACTTCTAAGGGTTGTTTGGAGCGGGTTGGAGCACGCGGATTAGGAGCTAAACGTTGCTCAGGATCGACATTAACTTGGATAATTTTGGGCTTATCGAGGTAAATACTATTGTCCTTCTATTGAAATTGGGAATTACATAATGTAGTATTATTAGAAATGAATATAAGATTCATAGAAGAGAATTGAACTGTAATAGAAGGATATTACAGAAAAGACTTGATTAGATCACATCAGAAGAATATTAAAGAAGAAGAGTGAATCAGATTTACATGGATGTATTTCTGATGAACTTATAACCTTTATTGGTTGAATGTTCTGCGAGTAGCATGTACTACTTGGAAGGTGGACAAGGCTAGCCGGGTTATAGCCGTGGAGCGTTTTGCTAATAGTCGATAATCGTCGCGAGGTATGTGATTCTTCCTATCCTCTTGAGCATGATATTTTAAAAGAATATATATATAGTACGGTAGACGTACGTGTGTTAACGGAACGTAGTTTTACGGCAATGTCTTTTGACTTAAGCCTGAATAATAAGAATCTTGAAGTATTTCAAAAGAATTAAGAATCCTTTTTGAAAGAAGAATAATACTTGGTTTGAAAGCTTAAGAGTTATACTAGCTTTATGGGAAGTTAGGTATAACGACTTAAGAGAGATAAAAAGAATGGTTTATTGTTTTTAAGAAGTTAAGAGACTTGATCTTAAAAGATAAGAGACTTGACTTAAATGAATTAATATGAATTTTGTGTGAAACATCATTCGTGAGTAATGAGTACTTGGTTTTTAAAAGGAAGAATGTTTTACTGATTTCGGAAATCAGAATAAGTATCGAACAAACCACTGCAGCGTTAATAAAGGGAAATGTTCTGACTAATTAAGTATTATTAAAACCAGTAGAAACCTCCATCTGCATAGAAGCTAAGATGAGACAAAATGATATTACATTTTCTAGATCATGGCTGCTTTAATAAGATGGTTATAAACAAGAATAAACTGCTCACACATATGACATATGTTACTCAATTGTTTTAAAAGAGATTAAGACATTGAACTATGAAACTTTTCTAAAATAAAGAGACTTGAGTAATTGAAATTAGGCAAACTGGAACTTTCGGAAAAGAATGTTGTTACTTGATTTTAGAAAAAAGGAAGTGTTCTGGTTTACTTAAAAATGTGAGTCACTCTAATTTTATACTACGGGTATCGGGTGACTTTTATAAAAGGAATGGATCTCTTTAAAAGGAATTTAACGTACGTAGTACTTTAGGGTTAAAACCCGAACTTTAGCATAAAATGAAAGTACCTTGAGTTGTGGGTAACTACTTTATGCTTGTTGTTGTGTAACTTGCCTATGCTTGCTTTGATAGCCTTTGTTGTGCAAGAATTGTGTTTCTATGCTATCGCGTCTCTCGATGGAGGCGGTTGACTTGTTGAGAACTTACTTGGAGCGTCTGGCGATGTGGAAGATTCCACTGGTATGCGTCCATTATCATTGTTACATGGGCATGTCTACAACGATGATGGATTCTGTGGACATGTGACCATTATGGTTATTTATGGCGAAGTATCGTGACTTATGGTTGTGATCGGGTGCGTAACCTGTTTACTTGCCCCCGTCAGCTACGTGACGCAGGTGGATCTGGTAGAGGTTATTGCGCACCACGTGTCGACCGCGGCGGGTATCGTGACTTTCGGTTTGATCGGTGCTTAGCGATTCACTTGCCCCGTCATTGTGGCGCGTGGAGGAGGCGGTGGAGGCTAGTGCACTTGCCGCGTCGCCTTCGCGAGTCGGTGTTTGGATGGAGCCGTGACTTACGGTTGTGATCAGTGCGTGGCCGATTTACTTGCCCGTCGCCATTACGTGGCGCGGGAGGAGGCCGTGGAGGCTATTGCACTTGCCCGCGTGTCGCCCATGATATGGTTGTGCGAGATTATTGTACGGTCGGATCGATAGTTATACTTGCCGTCACGGTTTTATGACACGCGTGGGACACGGTGTTCATGTATACTCCTTGGTGTTGTTATATCATAGGCTAGCGGTGAGGAAGGAATTCCACGCACGAGTGATGATTTGGAGGCGTGAGTCCACGACTTGATATATTTGTTTATATGTTGTGTCTTGTAGTTTGGTTATCATACATGTCTCTGCTTTATATAGACTATTATGATTTCATTTTGATATTTTCGTTTCACATACTTGGTACTGTTATCGACCTCCTTGGTGCGTTCATGCCGCAGTAGAGGTACATCGGATGTCGATCCGCTTATAGGATCACATTTCAACGTATTGAAGCTCCGTTCCTTGAGGCTTATCTTTTGGTATGTTACCACAGTCCGTAGGTTCTTGTACATTCGGGGTATGGCGGGGCCACTGTCCGTCATAGTTGTTGTAAAAATCTTAGAGGTGCATGCTTTGTTGTGGCGGGGTTGTAAGGATTATCGCTCAAATGTCGATATATATATATTTGCGAAAGGCAACCATTTTGGGTTGGCCTATTTTCTTTATCTTGATCCATATCTAATTGTATGTTTAAGTTTTTATTTCGCTGGTTTTTCTCGATGTTGTATCACTAGGGTGCCCGGTAGGCACGATCACGGGCCGGGTTCGGTCGTGTGATATTGTGAAGCGATGTTGTATACGTGCCGTTAGGCGTGTAACCCCTCGAGTTGTTGGCTTGGTAGCGGGCCTTGATAGAGGAGATTTGTGTGGTTGCGGGGAGGTCTTTGCGAATTTTCCATAGAATAATGACCTTGTGCTTTGAATTGCGCTACAAAGAGATCGAGAGGTTGATAGACGTTTTGTGGCCTTTTTAGGTGGAAGTACTACGAGTAGCGTATTCTACTTGAATGGTGGAAAAGGCTAGCAGGGTTACAATACTTTGGAGCTTTTTGCTTTTTGTCGATAATCGTCGCGAGACATGTGAACCTCTTCCTATCTTTTCTAGCATGATTGTTGTGAACTATGTAGTACGGTAGACGTACATGTGCTAAACGAATTTGGTTGGTTTAAAACATAAAGTGTTATAACGGCTTTATGGGAAGTTTGTTATAACAACTTTATGTAGATAAAGAAATGGTTTGTGGTTTTTAAAAAAAAAGTAAGAGACTTGACTTATCAATGACTTGATGTGAAATATTAAGGACTTGGTTTGTGTTAAAAAGTTGAGAAACCGCTTTTATGATAAATGGGTAATTGGGTTTTAAAAGGAATAAGTTATATTGATTTCGGAAATGAGAATAAGTATCGAACAAACCACTGCAGCGTTAATAAAGGAAAATGTATTGACTAATTAATTATTATTAAAACCAGTAGAAACCTCCATCTGCATAGAAGCTAAGATAAGACAAAATTGTATTACATTTCCTAGATCATGGCCGCTTAAATAAGATCATTTATAACAAGTATTGAATTTTCTTAAATTCCAAAGTAAGGAACTTGTTTTCTAAACAGAAAAGAGACTTGAGGAATTAAAGTGTTTTGGTTTTAAAGAAGGCATGGTTTTGTCTTAAAATGGTTTTAAAGAAGGCATGGTTTTGTCTTAAAATGGTTTTAAAAAAAAAGGCATGGTTTTGTCTTAAAATGGTTTAAAAAGAAGGCATGGTTTTGTCTTAAAATGGTTTAAAAAGAAGGCATGGTTTTGTCTTTAAATGGTTTAAAAAGAAGGCATGGTTTTGTCTTAAAATGGTTTAAAAAGAAGGCATGGTTTTGTCTTAAAATGGTTTTAAAGAAGGCATGGTTTTGTCTTAAAATGGTTTAAAAAAGAAGGCATGGTTTTGTCTTAAAATGGTTTAAAAAGAAGGCATTGTTTTGTCTTAAAATGGTTTAAAAAGAAGGCATGGTTTTGTCTTAAAATGGTTTAAAAAGAAGGCATGGTTTTGTCTTAAAATGGTTTAAAAAGAAGGCATGGTTTTGTCTTAAAATGGTTTAAAAAGAAGGCATGGTTTTGTCTTAAATTGGTTTAAAAAGAAAGTCATGGTTTTGTCTTAAGTTGGTTTATTCGAAAAGAAGATATGGAAATTATTTTGGTTTACTTAAAAAGATAGTTACTCTATTTTGATACTACGGGTATCATGTGACTTTTCGTGAAAGAAATGGATTTTTTAAAGAGTTAAAGTACGTAGTACCTTGGGGTTAAAATCCGGATTTGTTGTAATAAAATGAAAGTCTATGAGTACGTTGAACTTGCCTATGCTTGATGTGATAGCCTTTGTTGTGCAAGTGTTTTGATTCTGTGATCCGAGTGCATCGATGGAGTAGGCTATCTGGTTGATTGATGGACATACTGACACGATGGGTGGCCCACGGGTATGCTTCCACTAGGAGTGTTGTCTTGTTATATCATTGGACCTACTGACACGTTGGGTGGCCCACGGGTATGGTTCCATTAGGATTGTTGTTCCATGGACTAGCTCTCCATGAGGTTTACTGATTCGGCCTTGGTATCTGGTAGTTGGCTTTCGTACTTGCCCCGGTCGTTGCTGATGCAGGTTGGTTCTGGTAGTTGGCTTTCGTACTTGCCGTCGATTCTTGATAGTGTCATTCCATGGACCCGACCCTCCATGGGGTTTCTTGATTCGGCCTTGGTATCCGTGGTTGGCTCTCGTGACTTGCCCGGTCGTGGCTGATTCGGCTTTGGTATCTGGTAGTTAGCCTTGCGCGCCTGTTCGCCTACGTGGCGAAGTTTCGTGATTACGGCCTTGGTACCTGGTAGTTGGTCTACGTACTTGCCCCCGTCAGCTACGTGGCGCAGGTGGATCTGGTAGTTGGCCTTCGTACTTGCCCCGTGTCAGCTTCGTGGCGAAGTCTCGTGGTCACGGCCTTGGTATCTGGTAGTTAACCCTCATACTTGCCCCCGTCAGCTACGTGACGCGGCCTTGGTATCTGGTAGTTGGCTTTCGTACTTGCCCCGTGTCAGCTTCGTGGTATAGTTATATAGTATTGCTGGTACGGATTTGGTATCTGGTAGTTGGCTTTCGTATTTGCCCCGGTCATGTTATACCCCGTAGTTCCAGGGTATGTATGTGAGGACGTACGTACGAGTATACGACAGAAATTTTGGAAAGAAAGGAAGATGTGATTTTTTCGACGGAAAAGTTTCCGGTTTTTGTGAAGAAAAAGGTTCGTTAATGGGAATTGGATTCCCAGATTTGGTATTTGGACTTCTTGGATTATATTAGAATTATTGGATTTTATTTTCGGAAATGGTCACGTGGGGCCCACGGGAGAATTTTACGGTTTTGTGGGGCCCGCTTTGTTTTTGAGATTTCCGGTATTTTGGATATTTTCGGAAGATGAAATATTTTGGACGAATCGGGGGGCGACACGTGTCACCCCGTGTACACACAGCGAAATTGGTGGACAAGTGGCTGGGCATTGTCGCCTCGCCGATTGGCCTCACACTGCATAGTTCGTTTGGCCATGTGGTGTGGTGGGGCCCACACACATGGCCCAATCTTGACCATACACTTATATTGATCTTGGCCCTTGACTCTTCTATAAATACCCCTTAGCTTGAAGACATTATATTCATCCACTTGAATACTTTCCAAGGCAAAATATCCCTTTCCCTTTAGAGGTGTTTTCGTCCCTCCCCCCACTTGTGTAGAAAAATACTTGGAGTATTATTGTATAATCCCAAATACCTTAGCCTAGTATCCCTAGTTGTATTCCAAAGTTGTTTTAATACTAGGAGCCCGGAAATACTACTTTATTCCAATAGTCAAAACGAAACCCTAGAAAAATCTTCCTAGCTTGGTTGAAGTTTTTAGAGAAGTTGTTTGGAAACTTCTAAGGGTCGCTTGGAGCGGGTTGGAGCGTAGGAATTGGAGCTAAACGTTGCTCATGATCGACTTTTAATCTTGGATAATTTTGGGCTTATCGAGGTAAATAATCTTGTCCCCCTATTGTAATTGGATATTACATGTTGTAGTAGTTATACTTGAGTATATTATATTGGAGGATGATTATAAAGGTTTGAATCAGATTTACATTGGGTGTATTTACAGTGGCCTTGTGTATTATTGTGAGCGAGAATTGAACACGTCCGGTTAGGCGTGTAATCCACTGAGGTTGTTGGCACAGTAGCGGGCCTTGATAGGGGAGGTGATTTATGTGATAGCAGGAGGGGGAGGTGCTGCCGAATTTTCTGTAGAATAAGGAATCATGTGTTTAGAATATTCTACGAAGAGAGTTAGAAGTTGATTTATATATTGTGGCCTTTATAGGTGGATCTTCTACGCGCGACATACTTGACTTGGTTTGTGGTTAAGCTAAAAAGGTATGTGATTCTTCCTATACTCTTGAGCATGATTGTTGTGAACTATATAGTACGGTAGACGTACGTGTGTGAAATGAGTTTTGTTTGTTTTTAACATAAGGTGTTATAATGGCTTTATGGGAAGTTAGTTATAACGACCTTATGAAAATAAAAGAAAGATTTGATATTGAAAGTTAAGAGACTTAATCTTGAAAGATAAGAGACTTGACTTATAACGACTTGTTTTCGGAA
Source organism: Przewalskia tangutica (assembly GCA_029844215.1). Taxonomy (NCBI): domain Eukaryota; kingdom Viridiplantae; phylum Streptophyta; class Magnoliopsida; order Solanales; family Solanaceae; genus Przewalskia; species Przewalskia tangutica. Next base: position 38,495,914 of record CM056720.1, on the reverse strand, counting down.
AAGGAGAAGTAACTTGATTTAAGTATAGGTTACTTGTTTTGAAAAGAGTAAGTTAATTGGGTTTTAAAAGAGTATACTTGATGTTGTTCTAAAAGAAAAGCACTTGGTTTAAAAAGTATGGAGTACTTGATTTTAAAAGCCTTGTAAAGATTTTTACGAAGGTGAAGTAATTTGGTGTTAAAAATAAAACGTGTTTTCTTTATATACTACGAGTATTAGTATCATGTGGCTTTTACGTAAAAAGAGGTCTTTTTGAAAGAATAAATGTATGTTGAACTTGCCTATGCTTGTTGTGATAGTCTTTGATGTGCAAGTGTTTTGTTGATATCTTCGTGACTGCAGGAGGCATTTATCCGATTGATTGATTGGACATCACGGCGTTGGGTGGTCCACGAGTATGCGTCCACTTTCAGTATTGACTGGTTGTTTCGCATGCCGTGACTCTGCGGGAGGGCGACTATCGATTTATTTCCTTTGGACATCTTGTGCGATGGATGTTCCACGCATATGTCGATGGGATTGTTTGATGGCCATGACTTCGAGGTGAGATCTTGGGGCATGCGGTCATTATGAGGTTCGATTGTTAGTCCATGGACCGCTAATCCATGAAACTTTCGCGGTGACGAGCGATCACGGGCTTGATTTATGCGTGTGGTTCGGACACACTTTAGATACTTGTTACGGTCATTTTCGTGTGCGGTAGCCTCTGGTAGATAGCTTAAGATACTTGCCTCGGTCATATCTTGTGAGACGGTAGGCTATTGTACGTTAGCTTAAGATACTTGCCTCGGCCAGTTGCGTGGCTAGCTTTTGGACAGGTAGTTGGCTTCAGTACCTTGCGTGATGGGATATGACTAGCTTTTGGGTGGTAGTTGGATATTCTACTTGGCGATCGGTTTTGATACGCAGCGAGATCTAGTGTTCAGTTCACATACGGGTGTTGTTTTACATCATGTATGCCGTGATGAGGAATTAGTTCCACGGGCATGAGTGGTATTATGGGTGTGAGACCCATAGTTATGTGTGAGTGATTATTCTGGGGATATGCGTCCCCTTACTTGACATAATTGTTTACTTATGGCGAAATGGTTTTATAAAATGATGAAATGTGATTTCATTCATATTTTCAGTTTCACATACTTGGTACTGTTATCGACCTCGCCCGGCTGCGTTCATCTGCAGTAGAGGTACATCGGTTGTGGATCTCTCTCATAGGATCACGATTCAAAGATATTGGGAAGCCCGTTTCTCGGAGGCTTATCTTTTGGTATGTTTCCGAGTTGTAGGTTCTTGTACATTCGTGGTATGGCGGCCTGTCATTATAGTTGTTATTACACTCTTAAGTGCATGTAATCTTGTTGTGGCGGGGTTGTAAAGGATTATGCTGTTCGGTTATATATATATACATGAAGGCGACCGCTTTGGTTGGCCTATTTTCTTATGATGTATCTTGTTTCTGTTTAAGTTTTTATTTCACGATTTTCTCGATGTTGTATCACTAGGGTGCGGGGTAAGGCACGATCACGCCCGAGTGGTCGTGACAAAAGTGGTATCGAAGCGATTAATCCTCGGAAGGTGTCTCTGCATCGTGTCTAATGGGATTCTTGATTATCGGTGTGTTGTGCACCACATCTATAATCGAGTGCGAGACATTTAGGATTGGTTTCCATTCTTCTCATTCCGAGATCGTGCCTTAGAGTCGTGATATAAGTTGGACCTCTCGACGTATTTCATTTTTACGGCTATGCCTCCGCGCGGCAACCGGGCCCGAAGGCAAAGCGGCCGTGGGAGGCTGTTAGTAGGATCTGAGGAGTACGAGCGCGAGCCGTCCATGCTGAGATAGTGCTTGACGGCGAGTTTTGTGACGCCCGGCCCAGCGAGTTTAGAGTCGCAGCGGTGGCTACGAGACCACGAGACGAGCCTCCGGTCCACGGCTGGAAGCGAGAGGAGATGGGCTACAAGGAGATGGCGATTCTTGGCGGGATCGTGGCGACGCGAGATAATTTGGATCAGATAGTTCGATTCGGTAGCCCCGTAGTTCACCCCGGTCGGATAGTTTGAGGCTAGGATTTTCTGAGTTGTATCCCGCCTTGAGTTTTACGGTCGAGGCACGAGGATGATCCGCAGGAGTTCATCCGTCGATTCTGAAGGATCATGCGTGTGATCAAGGCTTCGAGACCGAGTCCGTGATTTTCGGTTCGCATCGGCCGCGTGATACGCGATCGGGTTTGATTCGTGGGAGCTGTCGGGAGCATCGCCCCGGTGTTTGGGACGAGTTCTCGAGGCATTTCTCGGCCATTTCTTGCCTCGCGGATGGCGAGAACGCGGCCGACATGTTTTTGATCTTTGAGAGCGAGGAGGGCGCACATTCGGAGTACAACGTAGAGTTCGACTCGTTGGCTCGATATGTCCCTGCGTTAGTAGCTAATATGGAGGACCGAGTGCACCGCCACGTCCACAGGCTTGATGACTACTTGGCGAGTCTTGTTGGTGTATCGCTTCACCGGCATGGACATTGCCCGCACGCGAGCTCATGCACTAGGGTGTGAGCGCGGAGAGACCGGCGGATTGACAATACCAGCGAAGAAGGCGGGCGAGGTCCTTGGTGACTTTCAAGGCGGACGCGCGGCAGCGAACTAGTTATACGCCGTCGCCCGATGCAGTGGTCCTCTACGCCTTGTGGCCTCGAGCATCTGAGAGCGGTCGGGCTCGAGGTTCGAGTTTTCGAGGAGTTGGGTCTTGGCGGATGAAGCCACCCCGACCTAAGTGTAGCCAGTGTGGTAAACCCCATTCGGGGGAGTGTCAGAGGACTTGTTTTACATGTGGCCAGCGGGGACATTTTGCGAGGAATTGTCCTACCAGAGGTAGCGCGGATGTTGAGACTCGGCCTTCGGGATCTGTTGCGGGTTCTTCGCCTTCGATAGCTAGGCAGGGTGTTCATATACCGGCAGGCCAGGGCAGGGGTCGTGGTGGTAGTTCCCAGTTCTAGAGGTCCTTGAAACCGCCTATTCTTTTGATATCAGGTATATCCTTGACCCTCTAGATACTAGTATGCATTTGTGTTAAGATGAGTATATTTTAATTGTTATGTTCTGATAGCATTATGTTGTTGTGATTAGAAAACATGGGCAGTTGAGAAAGGGTAAGTCTGGGGACGTGAAAGTTTTGAACCTTAGAATATTATACGTTGAGACCTTAGATGTAAGGCCGTCGTGAGTAAAAGATTTTTTTTCGGTTGATATTGGTCGAAGTGCGTTATATGCGTGGTGTATTGGTGTGATAATTCCATGGGTAGTGTAAGATGGAAGTGGTAGCTTTCATGACGTGAATTAGTAAGATTGTTCCGGATCGGGGAACGAGAGAGTTTGGGCGCGATAGCGGGTCGGGTTGAGGCCAAGTCGCGGGTCAACCCGCAGCCCGGAATAAGGTGGGGTCAGTTCAAGGTGGTCCCGTCGGGTGGTAGGGTCACGAGGGTGCTAGGCCCAAGTTTAGATAACCATCGTATGAGTTCGTGGATGTGTTCGACCAGAATCGGATCGTGAAGGCCGGAGATAGGCCTTAGAGTAAATTGAAGCTAGTGGGAGCTGTTGTGAGATTAGAAATGATTTCCTCGTTAGCTTGAATTTGTATGATATACTATGGCCATTGATGGTGTGATTGGTTTCGTAAGTATAGTAGTGAAGACTATACCGACACACGTTTGTTTGGAGACTTAGAAGGAACATTCGGGACGAATGTTTCTAAGGGGGGAAGAATGTTATACCCCGTAGTTCCATGGTATGTATGTGAGGACGTACGTACGAGTATACGACAGTAATTTTGGAAAGAAAGGAAGATGTGATTTTTTCGACGGAAAAGTTTCCGGTTTTTGTGAAGAAAAAGGTTCGTTAATAGGAATTGGATTCCCAGATTTGGTATTTGGACTTCTTGGATTATATTAGAATTATTGGATTTTATTTTTGGAAATGGTAACGTGGGGCCACGGGAGAATTTCTGGTTTTGTGGGCCCGCTTTGTTTTGAGATTATCGGTATTTTGGATATTTTCTAAGACGAAATATTTTGACGAATCGGGGCGACACGTGTCACCCCACGTGGCACACTTGGCGAAATTGGTGGAAAGTGGCTGGCCACTGTCCGCCGGCGATTGGCCTCACACTTGGCATAGTGTCGTTTGGCCATGTGGTGTGGTGGGGCCCACACACACATGGCCCAATCTTGAACATACACTTATATTGATCTTGGCCCTTGACTCTTCTATAAATACCCCTTAGCTTGAAGACATTATATTCATCCACTTGAATACTTTCCAAGGCAAAATATCCCTTTCCCTTTAGAGGTGTTTTCGTCCCTCCCCCCACTTGTGTAGAAAAATACTTGGAGTATTATTGTATAATCCCAAATACCTTAGCCTAGTATCCCTAGTTGTATTCCAAAGTTGTTTTAATACTAGGAGCCCGGAAATACTACTTTATTCCAATAGTCGCAAAACGAAACCCTAGAAAAATCTTCCTAGCTTGGTTGAAGTTTTTAGAGAAGTTGTTTGGAAACTTCTAAGGGTCGCTTGGAGCGGGTTGGAGCGTAGGAATTGGAGCTAAACGTTGCTCAGGATCGACTTTTAATCATGGATAATTTTGGGCTTATCGAGGTAAATAATCTTGTCCCCCTATTGTAATTGGATATTACATGTTGTAGTAGTTATACTTGAGTATATTATATTGGAGGGATGATTATAAAGGTTTGAACTGTATTTACATTGGACTGTACTTACAGTAGCCTTGTGTAGTATTATTGTGAAGCAGAATTGAACACGTCCGGTTAGACGTGTAATCCCCTGGGGGTTGTTGGCCTGGTAGCGGGCCTTGATAGGGGAGGTGATTTATGTGATAGCAGGGGGGGAGGTGCTGCCGAATTTTCTGTAGAATAAGGAATCATGTGTTTAGAATATTCTACGAAGAGAGTTAGAAGTTGATTTATATATTGTGGCCTTTATAGGTGGATCTTCTACGCGCGGCATACTTGACTTGGCTTGTGGTTTAAGCTAAAAAGGTATGTGATTCTTCCTATACTCTTGAGCATGATTGTTGTGAACTATATAGTACGGTAGACGTACGTGTGTGAAATGAGTTTTGTTTGTTTTTAACATAAGGTGTCATAATGGCTTTATGGGAAGTTAGTTATAACGACCTTATGAACATAAAAGAAAGATTTGATTTTGAAAGTTAAGACACTTAATCTTGAAAGATAAGAGACTTGACTTATAACGACTTGTTTTCGGAAAAGGAGAAGTAACTTGATTTAAGTATAGGTTACTTGTTTTGAAAAGAGTAAGTTAATTGGGTTTTAAAAGAGTATACTTGATGTTGTTCTAAAAGAAAAGCACTTGGTTTAAAAAGTATGAAGTACTTGATTTTAAAAGCCTTGTAAAGATTTTTACGAAGGTGAAGTAATTTGGTGTTAAAAATAAAACGTGTTTTCTTTATATACTACGAGTATTAGTATCATGTGGCTTTTACGTAAAAAGAGGTCTTTTTGAAAGAATAAATGTATGTTGAACTTGCCTATGCTTGTTGTGATAGTCTTTGATGTGCAAGTGTTTTGTTGATATCTGTCGTGACTGCAGGGTAGGCTATCCGATTGATTGATTGGACATTCGATGTTGGGTGGTCCACGAGTATCGCCCACTTTGAGTATTGATCGGTTGTTTCATGCCGTGACTGCAGGAGGCGGCTATCGATTTATTTCCTTTGGACATGCTGACGCGATGGATGTTCCACGGGCATGCGTCCAGTAGGATGGTTTCATGGCCATGACTTCCGAGGTGAGATGCCGGGGCATGCGGTCATTATGAGGTTCAGATTGTTAGTCCATGGACCGCTAATCCATGAAGCTTGCGCGCGAGCGATCACGGGCTTGATTTGTACGTGTGGTTCAGGCACACTTTAGATACTTGTTCTGGTCATTTTCTCGTGTACCAGTAGCCTCTGGTAGATAGCTTAAGATACTTGCCTCGGTCATATCTTGTGAGACGGTAGGCTACTGTACGTTAGCTTAAGATACTTGCCTCGGCATTCGTGGCTAGCTTTTGGATCGTAGTTGGCTTCCGCACCTTGCGTGATGGGATATGACTAGCTTTTGGGTAGTAGTTGGCTATTCTACTTGGCGACGGTTTTGATAGCGCAGCGAGATCTAATGTTCATGTTCACATATGGGTGTTGGTTTACATCATGTATCGCTGGCGGTGAGAATGAGTTCCACGGCGCATGAGTGGTATTATGGGCGTGAGACCCATAGTTATGTGAGTGATTATTCGGGATATCGTCCCCTTACTTGACATAATGTTTACTTATGGCGAAATGGTTTTATAAAATGATGAAATGTGATTTCATTACGCATTTTCGTTTCACATACTTGGTACTGTTGTCTTGACCTCGCCGGGGCTGCGTTCATGCCGCAGTAGAGGTACATCGGTTATGGATCCTCTCTCATAGGATCAGTTGAGATATCGGGAAGCTCGTTTCTCGGAGGCTTATCTTTTGGTATGTTTCCACTGAGTTGTAGGTTCTTGTACATTCTGGGGTATGGCGGGCCCTGTCCGTCATAGTTGTTATTACACTCTTAGGCTCGGTAATCTTGTTGTAGGCGGGGTTGTAAAGGATTGTAACTGTTCGGTTATATATATATACATGAAGGCGACCGTTTTGGTTGGCCTATTTTCTTATGATGTATCTTGTTTCCTGTTTAAGTTTTTATTTCCGCTGATTTTCTCTGATGTTGTATCACTAGGGTGCCCGGGGTAAGGCACCAGTCACGGGCCCGAGGTCGGGTCGTGACAGGTCAGTTGATGATGCGGCTTTGGATCTGGTAGCTATGCCTTCGTACTTGCCCCGTACGGTTTTATGACACAGGTGGGACCTGGTGTTCACGTGTACTCCTTGGTGTTGTTATATCATAGATCGCAGATGCGGAAGGAATTCCACCGCATGATTGATGTTGTGGCGTGAGACCCATTGTTATTTTGAGTAATGACTTTGAGGCGTGAGTCCCGACTTGACATGACTTTTATATATTGTGGTAGTTTGGTTATCATACATGTCTCACCTTTATATAGACTATTATGATTTCATTTACGATATTTCTGATTTCACATACTTGGTACATGTTATCGACCTCGCCCGCGTTCATGCCGCAGGTAGAGGTACACCAGTTGTTGATCCTCGCTCATAGGATCACAGTTCAGCGTTCGGGAAGCTCCGTTTCTCCGGAGGCTTATCTTGGTATAGTCCCCTGTTGTTGTAGGTACTTACATTCAGGGGTATGGCGGGGCCCTGTCCCGTCGTAGTTGTGGTTGCATTCTTAGAGTGCAGTAGCATCGCTGTGGCGGGGTTTGTGTCACGCCCGAACCGGGCCGTGGCGGTGCCCTATCTGGGCACCCTTCTACCTTAACAACACAAGTAAACTGCGGAATTTATAACACTCTTCTTTTTTTTAAACCAACGTACGTGCAAGGCAAAGCCGACAAGTGCCATATAATATACATAATAAAAGACACTACAATGTACATGAGTCCAATCCACATATGAATACGCACCTAAGAGTTATATTGAACTATGGCGACAAGGCCCGCCGTACCCATAATCAGTACAAAAGCACATCGAAAGAACTTATACCAAAAGATAACTCCGAGCGAAGGAGCTATCCAAAACTCGAAGCGGTCCTACACTGCCGATCACCAAACATCGTACCTAAACTGCGCATGACGCGGCCGAAGGAGTCGGTCAAGAATGTACCAAGTATGTGAGCGATGAAGTCTTGTAATAAAATCATAACGATCTAAACAAAGCAGAGACATTTACGATAGCCAACCTACAGTACATAACACATAAGCAGTCATATCAAGTCAGGGACGCAGACCCTCAAAGTCACTACTCAAATATAACTATGGGTCTCACACCCATAATATCAATCATTCCCGTGGAATCTTTCCTCATCACGGCATCCATGATGTAATAACACCAATAAGGATACATGAACACCAAGTCCCACCGTGTCCTAAATGCCTCGTGGTCTCATGCCTAATCCCACATCGTCGTAAAGCATGACCATAGGGTAACACAACCAAATCAGGGACATATATGATAATCAAATTACAACACATTGTGCCTTACTAACAATGAGAGTAAAAGCAGATCTTTACAATATAAAATAGAAGCTCATGATCAAAACAGATCATCCGCGCGAGATCATTTAACCATCCTACTCTCGGACTATTTCACCCGCATAAGCCGCGTGGACCCGCGTGGTATTCCTCGCACGGGACTATTTCACCGCATAAGCCTTACGGACTCGCATGGTATTCCTCGCATAGGCTGGACCCGCCCGCATGGGACTATTTCACCCGCATAAGTCCTTACGGACCCGCATGAGGTATTCCTCGCAACGTGGGTAGCAATTCCACGGAATATGCAAATGCCACAAACCCGGGGAATGACCCCGAAACGACTGATATACCAATAGCACATAACCGACTATTTCCAGCACACGTAGGCAGTTCTCAACTAAACAAGCCAAAGTACTTATCAAGGCACACATAGAATAATTCTCAATTAATCAAGCCAAAGTACTTATCAAGGCACACTTAGACTAATTATCAATTAATCAGGCCAAAGTACTTATCAAGGCACAAATAGAATAATTCTCAATTAACAAGCCAAAGTACTTATCAAGGCACACTTAGACAAATTCTCAATTTATCAAGCCAAAGTACTAATCAAGGCACACTTAGACAAATTCTCAATTTATCAGGCCAAAGTACTTATCAAGGCACAAAATAGAATAATTCTCAATTAACAAGCCAAAGTACTTATCAAGGCACACTTAGACAAATTCTCAATTTATCAATCCAAAGTACTAATCAAGGCACACTTAGACAAATTCTCAATTTATCAGGCCAAAGTACTTATCAAGGCACAAAATAGAATAATTCTCAATTAACAAGCCAAAGTACTTATTAAGGCACACTTAGACAATTTCATTCCTTTTATAACCAAGAGACTTATACTTTTAAAACCAAGTATCACATACTTACAAATCAAGTTCTTAACTTTCAAAATACTTCAAGTCTCTTAACATTTAGAAAACAAGTTTCTTCTACTTTTAAACCTCAAGTAACTCACACCTTTAAAACAAGTTACTTCTCTTAAATCATGTCATTTCTCCTCTTTTAAAACAATTAAGTAAATCACTCCTTTGACTCCCCTAAAGTCATTATAATGACCTTTAGGATTTTGAGACTAAGGTACTAGCCCAAAAGATTTGGAAACCACTTCCTTTTCAAGACTCTATGTACTTTAAGTAAAATACTTTCACTTTTAAGAATCCAACTTCACTAAGGCAATGGATTATACAACTTACAATTTAAACATCAAAGTACAATCAAATGAAGTACATAGAACAATTTCTACTTTAGGTAATCCAAATACAACCAAGGAATGGATCATTTAAGAAGTAGGACGTACTTTCTTTATCTTAAGGAATCATGCTTGAAGAGGAGATAGTTCACATACCTTTTCGGCTAAATCCACAAGCTAAGCCGAATACGCCGTACGTAGAAGTGTCAACCTATAATGGTCACAACAAGACTATTAACTTCTAGTCTCTAACGTAGAATAATACTAAGTATACGGTCTCTAAGTCTACGGAAAATTGGGCAGCACTTCCTTTGTTTCTACTCACTTTGCCACCTTTTTCAAGGCCGTATACAATAACCAACAAGCCACATTTAAGGCTCCAAACAACATCCAAACAAAGGGGATTACACGCCTTACAATACGTGTAAAATTCCGCCCCACAATTCATACGAAATAGTATAATACTTCACTAGCCATTCTCGGCCAACATATAACCAATCATACTACGTCTTTTCCAATCCTTTTCCAATTTCAAGTTCTTAGGTCAATATGTTATTTAGTCATAAACAACTACAATTTCCTTCTTTATTCAACATGCGACGACTTAAACTAATAATCAACTTGAATTCCAAACTTAAAGCTAAACATGCTAGTTTTCGGATTAGGGTTCCAATAGCCCATAAACATATCAAACTTCATTCTATATAACACATGCTTGCTAAAATCTATATCTACAACAATAAGTAAGTCTTAAGTCGTTATGTAACGCCCCAAACCCGGGCCCGTTACTGGTGCCTTACCCCGGGCACCCTAGTGATACAACATCAGAGAAAACCAGCGGAAAATAAAACACGAGTCATGAAACAAGAGATATAATAAATAAACAGGCCAACCAAAAACAGCTTGCCTTTTATATACATAAAACCCGCTTATCCTTTTTACAAACCTCCGCCCACAACAAAGGCTACCCTCCCGCCACAACAAAGGTTGGACTTAAGATTTACAATAACTACGCGACAGACTTCGCCATACCCCGAATGTACAAGAACCTACAACTCAGTGAAACATACAAGATAAGCCTCCAAGGAACGAGCTTTCAACACGAATGAGATCCTAAGAGGGGATCCACGACCGATGTCTCGCCTCTGCGGCGTGAGACCGCCAGAAGGAGGTCAACAAGCAACTGTGTAAGTATGTGAAATCACAAATCAGAATGAAATCATAATAGCCTAAAAAGCAGAGACATGTATGATAACCAAAATACAAGACGCAACATATAGCCATAGTCGTGACTCACGCCTCAAAGTCACCACTAAATATAACTACGGGTCTCACGCCCACAACATCCATCATGTTCGCATCACGGCGCGCACCCCTGAATGATGCATCGGTGTAGACATGTCCATGATGCAACACACAATACCGCATGGCCACACACGCCCTGGCATCTCGTATGAGACACGCCATGTAACCTCAATAACAATATCTTTGGTGGTCAACCCCGCCGCACGGCCATCTGGACATCAGCGTGCACGTGGAGCGCGCCCATGTTGCGCATAACCATATATCGTAATCAACCCGGCCATATACCAAGATGCTGAATCACACAGGACGTAGACAGATAGTGTCCATGACAACAATCAGACAAAAGTAATCAAAATGGAAACATACCCGTGAATTCTCCATCATCGCAAGACAAAGACGTCCAAGTAAGTTCTCAATAAGTCAACTGGCTACTCTATCGACGACGCTAGACAGAAATACCACATTTGCACAACAAAGTAATACATCACAAAGATAGTAAGTTTCACAACAACAACCGCAAGTTTCACAACAACAACCATAGGCAAGTTTCACAACAATTCAAAGTACTTTCATTTTATGCCAAAGTCCGGGTTTTTAACCCCAAAGTACTACAACCTTGCTAGCCTTTTCCACTCCTCGAGCAGAATACGCTACTCTTAGTACTTTCACCTATAAAGGCCACAAACGTCTATTAAATCTTAAACACACGTTCCATCTTTCTCTGTAAAAATTGCGGCCCTCACACATACAAACAGTACGTAAAAAATCATGAAGACTCTCCCGCAGAAATCTCTCCTCTATCGGTGCCTATACAAGCCAACCGTGGGGGGGTTTATACATCTAACCGGACGTGTACACAACCCACCCCAATACTACAAGTCTACCGCACATGCTCCCAATACTACCAATTACTACACGAGCCCATCGCATCTGATCCTATGTAATTACAGTTCATTCTTTATTCTTCAGCTTAAGTCAAAAGACATTGTCATACTAAGTTCAAATATATATAGTATACTTCAACTATATATATTCTAACATGTAATTTCCATTTACAATAGAAGGATGAGTGTTTACCTCGATAAGCCCAAAATTATCCGAGTTTAATGTCGCTTAGCTCTACTCCGAGTGCTCCACCCGCCAAGAAACCCTTGAAGTTCTACGCAACTTCTACTTATAACTTCAACTACGGTGAGGATTTTCCTTAGGGTTTCATTTGTGACCGAGGATCGAAAATATGATAGTATTTTACGGGCTTGTAACCTTGGGAATACTATAAGGTATTTGGGCCAAGGTATTTGGGCATTATAACAATACTAGGAGAGTATTTCTATACCACAAAAGGGGGTATTTATACGAGACAACTAGGCTGAGTGGGGTACCCAAAGCTTCACCAAGCACCACTGGGAGGGGAGAGGGACGAAAGCTCATGCTAGGAGGGAGGATTTTACACTTAGAAAATATTTTGGATGAAGAATTCATCAACAAAGGGGTATTTATAGGTCAAGACATGCCAACCAATGGCCAAGATCACTCCGAGTAAGGCAAGTAGGATTCCACCATGTGTACCTTATCCATCTACCACACAACTTGCACAAAATATCCTACCTACTACACAAGACCCATTCGGCCAAGCCTTTACCGCCCACTCATCCAATGTGAGGTGACACATGTCACCCTAGTTGTCCAAATGTTACGTATCTCGGAAAAATCCGCAAAATTATAAATGACATAGCGAATTTTCCTACGAAAGTCATGAAACGTTTAAAAACGACTCTAGCAGGTGTTGTGTACAAATTCGAATCTTGCCTATCTTAAGGCTCAAATTTTATACGTACGTCCTTACGTACATACTCTGGAAATACGGGGTATAACACGTTATATTGCTAAAATCAATATAAGGCGTTCATAAACAATTAAGTAAACCGTTCCTTTTATCTTTCTTAAGTCGTTATACCTAACTTCCCATAAAGCTAGTATAACTCTTAAGCTCTTAAAACCAAGTATTACTCTTCTTTAAAAACGATTCTTAATTCTTTTGAAATACTTCAAGATTCTTATTATTTAGACACAAGTCAAAAGACATCGCAATAAAACCACGTTCAGTTAACACACGTACGTCTACCGTACTATATATATTCTTTTAAAATATCATGCTCAAGAGGATAGGAAGAATCACATACCTTGCGACGATTATCGACAATTAGCAAAACGCTCCACGGCTATAACCCGGCTAGCCTTGCCCACCTTTCAAGTAGAACATGCTACCCGCAGAACTTTCAACCTATAAAGGCCATATACATCTATCAACGTCTAGACTACTCTGTAGAATATTCTAAGCAGAGGGTTCTCTATTCTACGGAAAATCGGGCAGCACTTCCCTACCCGTCAAACTACACAAGTCTCATCAGAATACAAATTCTATGTAAGTACATTTCAATCTTCTTCTTTAATATTCTTCTGACGTGATTTCAGTTTAATTCTATACTACTACAGTATGTAATTTCCAATTATAATAGAAGGACAATAGTATTTACCTCGATAAGCCCAAAATTATCCAAGTTTTAATGTCGATCCTGAGCAACGTTTAGCTCCTACTCTGGCGCTCCAACCCGCTCCAAACAACCCTTAGAAGTTCTACGCAACTTCTTCTTAATACTTCAACCGGCTATGAAGATTTTTCCTTAGGGTTTCGTTTAGTGACTAACGGATAGTATAGTAGTATTTCTCGGCTTTTAGTATAGGGGTAACCTTGGAATACTACAAGGTATTTGGGCCAAGGTATTTTGGAATAGTAACAATACTTGTAGAATACTTTTCTACCAAGTGGGGGGGGGTGTGTATTTCACGAGAACTATCAAGAGAGGGGGGGATGTCTCGGCCAGGGCCTCTCGAGGAGGGAGCCCTTGGCCGAGAGCTACACTAAGGGGGAGAGGGATTTTCAAGACTTAGAAAATGTGGAGTGGATGAAGAAGTCTTCAACTCAAGGGGGGTATTTATAGGACTTTCAATGGTCAAGATTAAGACAAGTGGTGGGCAAGTGGAGGGTGAGGATTTGGACAAGTGTTGTGTGGGTCCCACTTACTCATCTACCACACAAATATCCTACCAAACATTGACCAAATGTTTTAGGCACAAAAAATGAAAAAAACGTGCAAGGAATTCGTCCACTTGACCGTCCACTTGAGGGTGACAAGTGTCGCCCTCTCGTTGGTCCAAAATATTTCATCTCTCGGAAAAATTAGCAAAAATTATAAATGTTGCAACCGTAATTTTCCCTTCGCAAAGTCCGGAAAACGTTTCGTCGGAAAACAATTCTTTTCGTGGGTTGTGAACAAAATTTTCGTCCCTTGCCTAATTTAAGGCTCAACTTTTGTACGTACGCCCTCACGTACATACTCTGGAAATACGGGGTATAACATTCTCCCCTCCTTAGAAACATTCGTCCCAAATGTTCCTTCTAAGTCCCAAAACATACATGCGCCAGTATAGTCTTCACTACTATACATACGAAAACAATCATGCCGTACCTGGCCATAACATAACACACGCAATTACTCAACTTCAAGTCCACGAGGAATCACCTCCATCACTACAAAATCTCCCTTTGAGTCTAAAAGATACTCCTCGCGCACTTTTCTTTACAAACGAAATGATCACTTCTATTCTCTTACTCGTCGAACCCTTCTTGTATACTCGAACTCTTTCTAACTTACCACATTTACATTCGCTTGATTTCAAAATCTCTGGGTTACTACCTCCAACTTGGTCATCATTAACTGGGAACACTCTGGATGGATCTCCGATACTTTTCCGAACATAACAACATGAAAGACCGGACGTACTGCCTCCTACGTCGGACGGAAATGCTAACTATAAGCAACCTGACCTACTTTCCAATTGATCTGAAAACGCTCAAAATACCTCGGGCTAAGTTTCCTCTGTTTTCCAAAACTCGTCACACCCTTCCGGGGTGGTACCTTCAAGAAATCCTACCGTCAACCTGAACTCCAAGTGTCGACGCCGATTATCCGTACGACTTCTGTTGACTCTGAGCTGCCAATAACCTCTTCTGGATAAGCTTTACCCTATCCACATCCTGCTGAAACAAGAATGAACCAGCTATCTGAACCTTGCCAACATCGAACCAATCGACCGGCAACTTACACTTCCACCCCTACAAGGCGTCATAAGGCGATATCCGAATACTGATATGGTAGCTATTATAATACACACTCAACCAAGAGGCGAATAATCCTTACAGCTACCTCTGAATCAAAAACATCGGCCCGAGGGTGAATGCAATACTAAGACTCACCTGCGTTTCTATCCCTGCCTGGTAAAACTTCCAGAAAAAGAAATAGACGTAACCTGGGCTCCACTGCCTGTCATAAGGTGAAAGTAGGCACCTCGTGCAGCCTTACAACCTTCCCGATATATAACATCTCGCATAACCCATCTTTGAGTAGCGATTCGGTGAAAGACAAGATGGGTTAACCTCATCGGCCCGACTACTGGTCGAACGCATCCACGAACTCGTACGCTGGTTAACTAAACTTGGGCCTAACACCCTCGTGACCCACCACCAAGGGACCACCTCGAATCGACTCCCACCATTACAGCTGCGGGTTGACCCGCGATCGGTCCTCAACCCGACCCGCTATCGCGCAAAACTCTTGTTTCCCCGATCCGGAACAATCTCACTAATCAAGTTACGAAAACCTAGTGGTCTTCTTAGATCAACTACCCTCTTTCATTTCATACCGCTCAGGGACTTATCACACAAACATATCTCATGTGTACTATACACTCCGATAAGGGTCAAACATAAAAATGTAAATCTTTTACTCGAGATGGCCTTACCTCTAAGGTCTCCACGTATAAAACTCTAAGGCTCACACTTTTCCTATCCCCAATCTTACCCCTTTAACTAACCATGATTTCTAATCATAATTAACACAATGCTATCTGAACATAACACTTAAGATATACTCATCTTATCACACATACAAATCTCTAGAGGGTTAAGGATATACATGTATCTACTTCTTCACTCCCCTTTGTCGTTCTAATCCATCCTGCCCTGTTGGGCGCATAGCTAGGGAAGGTGACGAACTAGCCACTGATCCTGAAGGCTGAGTCTCTACATCCGCTCCACCTCTGGTCGGACAATTTCTCGCAAAATGGCCCTGCTGGCCGCAAGTAAAACAAGCTGTCGAAGAAGTACGACACTCTCCACAATGACACTTACCACAACGGCCACACCGAGGTGGGGTGGCCTCTCAGCTAGCACCCCTTCCTCTCCGAACCACTGAATCCGCAACTGATCTGGTAGGCTGAGTCCTCCTACTTGCATTCTTCCTACTAGGACATCCTTTCGACACATGGCCCTAACGGCCGCACGTAAAACATGCATCAACAAAAAGACGACATTCCCGTGATGGCGCCGCCATATCTGTGAATCGAGGAAAATCAATCCGTACCGGAACCTACGTGTATCGTGAACCGTAAGCCCGGAGCTCGACCAACTCCTGCATACCTCGAATGTCACGAACCCCGGAGGACCACTCGCTCGCGGGCGCGTAATCAGGCTCACTGGCGAGGCGATTCGCCTCGAAAGTTATCAAAGGACTCTGCCGTCCGCCTCTTCGCTGATTTTGGTTAACGCTGATCCTACGTTTCTCGGCTGCGCGCATAAGCCCGCATACGTGCCATGCTCGCCTTCAAGAGCTACTCTTGCACAACCTCTCTTAGATAATCATCAAGACCCGCGATAAATCGATACCTAATATACTCTCTGGTTGTTAACTCCCTAGCTAGTAACAGGGTCGTCTCTTTGCAATCTATTCTTTTCGCTCGGTCGTGGGCGAAGGTCCAGATATCATGGCCGCAGAGGAACTGCTGCGCCGGCTAAACTCTTGGTGGTGACGTGGCGTAACTCCCGAACGAAGCACCACCTCAGTGATGATTGGGCATGTGCCTCGTAATCCTCGAACTCTAGTCGCAGCCTCCGCTTTGCCTTGCCTTCGGGCGGGTTGCCTTGCGCGGAGGCATAACTGGTAAGGGAAAGGAATACGTTAGAGGGGTCCAACTTATCACACAACTCTAAGGCACGATCTCTGAATGAGAAGAATGGAAACCAATCCTAAATATCCTATAGCCTCCTGATTATTGGTGTGGTGCACAACACCGATAATTAAGACTCTACTGGATACGGTCTGTAGACATTTTCCGAGGATTAACTGCTCTGATACCACTTTTGTCACGACCCGAACCCGGGCCCGTGACTGGTGTCTTACCCGGGCACCCAAGTAGACATACATCAGAGTAATCAGCGGAATATAAAAACACAACATGAAACAATGTAAAAGAGACACAGTTTATCTGAGGAAAAGTTGTCTTTCGGCATATATATAAACCCAAAGTGAACAGTTACATCCCAACTTTACAACGGGACTACAGACCTCTAAGGAAGCAAAACAACTATGGCGGGACAGGGCCCCGCCATACCCTGAATGAACATAAATATCTACAACATCAGGGACTATACCAAAGATAAGCCTCCGGAGAAACGGAGCTTCCCAAAACGCTGAACTGTGATCCTAAGAGCGGGGATCAACAACTGGTGTACCTCTACCTGCGGCATGAACGCAGCCCCCCGAAGGTCGATCACAACAGGTACCAAGTATGTGAAACTGAAAATACTGTAAATGAAATCATAATAGTCTATATAAAACAGAAGACATGTATGATAACCAAACTACAGTTCACAATAAATAAGCAGTCATGTCAAGTCAGGGACTCACGCCCTCAAAGTCATCACTCAAATATAACTATGGGTCTCACGCCCACAACATCAATCATGCCCGTGGAATACCTTCCTCACTGCCGACAGTCTATGATATAAAAGCACCAAGGAATACACATGAACACGTGTCCCACCTGTGTCATAATAAAACCGTACGGGGTAAGTACGAAGGCATAGCCGACTACTAAAACCCACAGTACCAACAAGTCATAAACTGTATCACAAGGTCTTTCTAGACCGCCACATGATCGAAGCTGGCCACTCGCCCGCAGTATCAAATGTGCGCGTCTAATCCTGGAACTTCCCGCAGCTCCGCATAGGCCACACACATAGGCCCGCATGAGGTATTCCCCCGCATCGAGGGTAGCTACTCCCCGGCATCGTCCTGGACTCGCAGTCCGCATGGCCACATAGACCGCATGGCCACATAGACCGCACACTAACCTGGAACTCTCGCAGCTCCGCATAGGTCCCCTGGACCCGCATGAGGTATTCTCGAATCATAGTCCCATCGCACGAGGTATACCCGCGTCGGGCGAGCAACCGGCATCATGTCAAGGGGTGAGTGGTGCAATACTAACATAACGGCTTACCGTTAAACAACATAAGCACAACAAGGGAAACCCCTTTACACAAACATCACAATACACTAACACACGTAGCATCCTAACATGTTTACTTATCAAGCCAACAAGAAAGTATTACCAGGCTATCACAAACCAACATAGTCAAGTTATTCACACAAGGTACTTTCTATTTCATGTCAACAAGTTTGGGTTTTTATCCCCAAAGTACTTCATACATTAACTCTTTAAAAGATCAGTTTCTTTCACATAAGTCACACAATACCCGTAGTATAAAAATAGAGTGACTATCCTTTTAAGTAAACCAAAACACTTCCCTTTGTAAAATCAAGTAACAACATTCTTTTCCAAACGTTTCAAGTTTGCCTAATTTCAAATGCTCAAGTTTCTCATTTTCGAAAGGTTTCGTAGTTCATAGTCTTAATCACTTAATAATATAATTCTCCTTTAAAACAATTTGAGAAACATATGCCTTATGTGTGAGTAGGTTATTCTTGTTTATAACAATCTTATTAAAGCAGCCATGATCTAGGAAATGTAATATCATTTTGTCTCATCTTAGCTTCTATGCAGATGGAGGTTTCTACTGGTTTTAATAATACTTTATTAGTCAATACATTTCCCTTTATTAGCGCTGCTGTGGTTTGTTCGATACTTATTCTCATTTCCGAAATCAATATAAGGCGTTCATAAACAATTAAGTAAACCGTTCCTTTTATCTTTCTTAAGTCGTTATACCTAACTTCCCATAAAGCTAGTATAACTCTTAAGCTCTTAAAACCAAGTATTACTCTTCTTTAAAAACGATTCTTAATTCTTTTGAAATACTTCAAGATTCTTATTATTTAGACTCAAGTCAAAAGACATCGCAATAAAACCACGTTCAGTTAACACACGTACGTCTACCGTACTATATATATTCTTTTAAAATATCATGCTCAAGAGGATAGGAAGAATCACATACCTTGCGACGATTATCGACAATTAGCAAAACGCTCCACGGCTATAACCCGACTAGCCTTGCCCACCTTTCAAGTAGAACATGCTACCCGCAGAACTTTCAACCTATAAAGGCCATATGCGTCTATCAACGTCTAGACTACTCTGTAGAATATTCTAAGCAGAGGGTTCTCTATTCTACGGAAAATCGGGCAGCACTTCCCTACCCGTCAAACTACACAAGTCTACTGTAAATACAGTCCTATGTAAGTACAGTTCAATCTTCTTCTTTAATATTCTTCTGACGTGATTTCAGTTTAATTCTATACTACTACAGTATGTAATTTCCAATTACAATAGAAGGACAATAGTATTTACCTCGATAAGCCCAAAATTATCCAAGTTTTAATGTCGATCCTGAGCAACGTTTAGCTCCTACTCTGGCGCTCCAACCCGCTCCAAACAACGCTTAGAAGTTCTACGCAACTTCTTCTTAATACTTCAACCGGCTATGAAGATTTTTCCTTAGGGTTTCGTTTAGTGACTAACGGATAGTATAGTAGTATTTCTCGGCTTTTAGTATAGGGGTAACCTTGGAATACTACAAGGTATTTGGGCCAAGGTATTTTGGAATAGTAACAATACTTGGAGAATACTTTTCTACCAAGGGGGGGGGTGTGTATTTCACGAGAACTATCAAGAGAGGGGGGGATGTCTCGGCCAAGGGCCTCTCAAGGGGGAGGGGGAGCTCTTGGACGAGAGCTACACTAAGGGGGAGAGGGATTTTCAAGACTTAGAAAATGTGGAGTGGATGAAGAAGTCTTCAACTCAAGGGGGGTATTTATAGGACTTTCAATGGTCAAGATTAAGACAAGTGGTGGGCAAGTGGAGGGTGAGGATTTGGACAAGTGTTGTGTGGGTCCCACTTACTCATCTACCACACAAATATCCTACCAAACATTGACCAAATGTTTTAGGCACAAAAAATGAAAAAAATGTGCAAGGAATTCGTCCACTTGACCGTCCACTTGAGGGTGACAAGTGTCGCCCTCTCGTTGGTCCAAAATATTTCATCTCTCGGAAAAATCCGCAAAAATAATAAATGTTGCAACCGTAATTTTCCCTTCGCAAAGTTTGGAAAACGTTTCGTCGGAAAACAATTCTTTTCGTGGGTTGTGAACAAAATTTTCGTCCCTTGCCTAATTTAAGGCTCAACTTTTGTACGTACGCCCTCACGTACATACTCTGGAAATACGGGGTATAACAGTCCTATCGCCGAGCGGTTTGTTGCTTTGGAAACTAGACTCAATGAACTTCATATTAGGCTTTTGAACACCTAAAAACTTCAATTATACTAGGAGATATACTGCTCCCAAGTTGACTGAAAAACTGTCCAAAAATATTCTGCCAACTTTTTTTTTTCTTTTTCCAACTTCGAATCTTATTTCCTTTCGTACGTTCTCATCTCATCCTCTTGGAATTACGGGGTGTAACATTCTTCCCCTATTAGAAACATTCATCCCCGAATGTTCTTTCGGAGTCCAATCTAAATGGATATTGGCATAGTCCCTTGACTACACCCAACATAATCACACTTGCCACACCTGACCACATAACAATACTTATGCTACAACGCCAACCTGAACTCCAAGTGTCGACGTCGGTTATCTGCATAAAGCTTTTATCTACTCTGAGCTTGCTAATAATCTTTCCTGTATAAGCTTTGCCTTATCCACAGCCCGCTGAATCAAGACCGGGCTAATTATCTGAACCTCGCCTATGTTGAACCAACCAATTGGCGAGTCTACACTTTCTTCATACAAAGCCTCATACAGGGCCATCCGATCTTTGGAATGGTAGCTTTTGTTATCGCAAACTCAATCAAGAGGTAAATAATCCTCCGGCTACCACGAAATCAATAACATCGCCCGCAACCTATCCTCGAGTGCTGGATGATACGCTCTGCACTTTGTCCGTCGATGAGGTGAAATTCCACCGAGACTCACTGTGTCCTAATACCTTGGAACACCTTCGAAGTTAGCGTAATCGAGCTTATCCGATCGACATCGTAAATGTAGGAACCCCGTGCAGTCTCACAATCTCCCTGTTATATAAGCTATCATAATCCTCAGCCGAGTAAGTGGTTCCAATCCGGAAGAACACGACTGGTTTCGCCAACCTATTTATCATGACCCCCAGGGAGTCGCACTTCCTCTGAGTACGATGCTAAGTCGGGATCTAAATCGCCTGCAATAGTCCACTGGGCTTCTGGTGTTCAACCTTGACCTGTTACTAATTCGGACATTAAGCAACAACTCTGCTACGTCCCTCTTCAGGACATCTTACCAATACAAATATCTGAGGTCACGACACATGTCACGACCCGAACCCGGGCCCGTGACTGGTGCCTTACCCCGGGCACCCAAGTAGACATACATCAGAGTAATCAGCGGAATATAAAACATAACATGAAACAATGTAAAAGAGACACAGTTTATCTGAAGAAAAGTTGCCTTTCGGCATATATATAAAAACTTAAATCCGAACAGTTACATCCTTTTTTACAAACTATGTCCACAACAGTACTACAGACCTCTAAGAATGATATAACAACAATGGCGGGATAGGGCCCCGCCATACCCCTGAATGTAAGTACCTACAACGACAGGACTATACGAATAAGCCTCGACGAAGCGGAGCTTCCCAAAATCTTTGGCGTGATCCTAAGCGGGGATCAACGGCGTGTGTACCTCTACTGCGGCATGAGCAGCCCCGAAGGAGGTCGATCTGCAATTGCAGTATGTGAAACTAAAAATCTGTAAATGAAATCATAGTAGTCTATATAAAGCGGGAGACATGTATGATAACCAAACTACGATTCCAATAATATAGCGATCGTCATGTCAGTCGGGGACTCACGCCTCAAAGTCATCACTCAAATATAACTATGGGTCTCGCCCACAACATCAATCATGCGTGGAATACCTTCCTCATGGCGATCTATGATATAAAAGCACCAAGGAATACACATGAACACGTGTCCACTGTGTCATAATAAAGCCGTACGGGGTAAGTACGAAGGCATAACCGACTACTAACACCCACGGTACCAACGAGGTCATAAACTGTATCAGAAGATCTGTCTAGACCGCCACATGATCGAAGCTGGCCACTCGTCCGCAGTATCAAATGTGCGCGTCTAGTCCTGGAACTTCCCGCAGCTCCGCATAGGCCACTCACATAGGCCCGCATGAGATATTCCCCGCATCGAGGGTAGCTACTCCCTGGCATCGTCCTGGACTCGCAGTCCGCATGACCACAAAGGCCGCGCTAACACGGAACTCGTAGCTCGCGTAGGTCCTCGGACCGCGTAGGGTATTCTCGAATCATGGTCCCAGACCGCCTGAGTCTACCCCGCATCGGAGGGCAGCTTAACCCCCGGAATCATGTCAAGAGGTGAGTGATATAATACTAACATAATAGCTTATCGTTAAACAACATAAGCATAACAAGGGAAACCCCTTTACACAAACATCACAAGATACTAACACACGTAGCATCCTAACATGTTTACTTATCAAATCAACAAGAAAGTATTACAAGGCTATCACAACCCAACACAATCAAGTTATTCACACAAGGTACCTTCTACTTTATGTTAACAAGTTCGGGTTTTTATCCCCAGGGACTCACGCCCTCAAAGTCATCACTCAAATATAACCATGGGTCTCACGCCCACAATATCAATCATGCCCGTGGAATTCCTTCCTCACTGCCGGCAGTCTACGATATAAGAACACCAAGGAGTACACATGAACACCAGGTCCCACCTGTTTCATAAGAACCGTACGGGGCAAGTACGAAGGCATAGCTACGTAACCAACTGCATCATCCATCGGCCAAGTACGAAGCCAACTACGGATACCTACCGTACCAACAACACTATATAACTGTATCACGAAGCTGACACGGGGCAAGTACGAAAGCCAACTACCAGATACCACTGGCGCCACGTAGGCGACGGGGAAATGCGAACCAACTACGGATACCAAGAGCGTAATCACGAGACCGCCATAAACCGAGCAGGGGAAATCTGAAGGCTATGTTACACCCCGTAGTTCCAGTGTATGTATATGAGGACGTACGTACGTAAATACGACATTAAAATTGGAAAGGAAGAAAGATGTGATTTTTCGACGGAAAAGTTTCCGAATTTTTAGAAGGAAAAATGTTCGTTAATGGGAATTGGATTCCCAGATTTGGTATTCGGACTTTTTGGAATATTTGAGAATTATGGAATTTTATTTCCGAAATTGGTCACGCGGGGCCCACGGGAGAATTTACGGTTTTGTGGGGCCCACTTTATTTTCGGATTTTTGGCATTGCGGATATTTTCGGAAGATGAAATATTTTGGACGAGTAGGGGGGCGACACGTGTCACCCCCGTGTGGCCATGTTGGCCGAATTGGAGAAGGCCAAGTGGGACGTTTTTAGGTGGACAAGTGGCCCATTTTTGTGGTGGCCACTTGTCCCATTTTTGTGGTAGCCAAATGGTTGGCCAACTACCCACACACATGTACCCCATCCTCACCACACACTTGCCTAGATCTTGGCCATTGATTTTCCTATAAAT
This sequence comes from Przewalskia tangutica, assembly GCA_029844215.1. Classification (NCBI taxonomy): domain Eukaryota; kingdom Viridiplantae; phylum Streptophyta; class Magnoliopsida; order Solanales; family Solanaceae; genus Przewalskia; species Przewalskia tangutica. The sequence continues at coordinate 38,472,237 of CM056720.1, read as the reverse complement.
ACCCCATTGTTTCAAGACTTATTTTATCCACACTTTGAGATTTTAAGTCACAAAATACTCCCCCTTTGTTGAGGTTCTCGTCCTACTCTCCCCCTTGGTGTAGGAAAAATTCTTCAAGTGTTGATATAGTCCCAAATACCTTAGCCTAGTATCCCTAGTTGTATTCCAAGTTATTTCAATACTAGGGCAGGAAATTCTACTTTATTCCTTTAGTCGCAAAAACGAAGCCCTAGAAAAATCTTCATAGCTTAGATGAAGTGTTAAGAGAAGTTATTTGGAAACTTCTAAGGGTTGCTTGGAGCGGGTTGAAGCGTCAGGAATTGGAGCTAAACGTTGCTCAGGATCGACTTATAATCTTGGATAATTTTGGGCTTATCGAGGTAATGATCTATGTCCCCCTATTGTAATTGGAAATTACATGTTGTAGTAGTTAATCATTGAGTATAAGATATATTGGAAGTATAATTATAAGGAATTGAACCGTATTTACATTGGGTGTATTTGCGATGACTTGTAGTATTATTGTGGAGTAGAATTTGTCCCCGTCCGGTTAGCCGTGTAACCCCCCCTGGAATGGTTGGTTTGGTAGCAGACCTCGTTTGAGGAGGAGTTTTATGTGGTTGCGGGGAGGTCTTTGCTGAATTTTCCGTAGAATAAGGAATCTTGTATCTAGAATTATTCTCTGAAGAGAGCTAGAGGTTGATAGACGTTTTGTGGCATTTATAGGTTGAAGTACTACGAGTAGCGTATTCTACTTGAAGGGTGGAAAAGGCGAGCAAGGTTAGAGTAATTTGGAGCGTTTTGCTAATTGTCGATAATCGTCGCGAGCTATGTGAACCTCTTCCTATCATTTCTAGCATGATATTTGTGAAATATATTTAGTGCGGTGACGCGCGTGTGTTTAAAGGAAGTTGATTTTCCTTTTGTGTCCATGACTTGATTCCAAAGTTAAGTGACTTGTTATGAAACATTAAGGACTTGAATTATGTTAAAAGTTGTAAAATCTCACTCATGATTAATGGGTGTGTGGTCTTTAAAGAATAAAGTTATCTTGATTTGAAAATAAGAATGGTTTTATCATTGGATTTAAAATGATAACTTGACTTATAAACAACTAGATTTTGGGAAAGGAGAAGTAATTTGATTTAAAGGTATATGTTACTTGTTTTTAAAAGAGTAAGACACTTGGTTTAAAAAGTATATTGCTACTTGACTTTTAAAGGAGAAGTGCCTTTGTTTTAAAAGAAGGTATGGAAATTGTTTTGGTTTTACTTTGATGACTTTTGACTTGAGTTTAAATAATAAGAATCTGGAAGTATTTCAAAAGAGTTATTAACCATTTTTGAAAGAAAAGAAATACTTGGTTTTAAAAGCTTAAGTGTTATACTAGCTTTATGGGAAGTTAGGTATAACGACTTAAGGAAGATAGAAGGAACGGTTTACTTATTTTTTTTATGAAAGTCTTGTATTGATTCTGGAAAGTATAGTAAGATGGTTTGATAAGTAGACATGTTAGGATGCTACGTGTGTTAGTGTCTTGTGATGTTTGTATAAAGGGGTTTCCCTTGTTGTGCTTATGTTGTTTAACGATAAGCTGTTATGTTAGTATTATATCACTCACCTCTTGACATGATTCCGGGGGTTAAGCTGCCCTCCGATGCGGGGTAGACTCAGGCGGGTCTGTGTGACCTATGATTCGAGAATACCTCATGCGGGTTTGTGTGACCTATGCGGAGCTACGAGAGTTCCAGGTTAGTGTGCGGCCTTTATGGTCATGCGGTCTATGTGGCCATGCGGACTGCGAGTCCAGGACGTTGCCGGGGAGTAGCTACCCTCGATGCGGGGAATACCTCATGCGGGCCATCGGAGTGGCTTATGCGGAGCTGCGGGAAGTTCCAGGACTAGACGCGCATTAGATCTGCGGGCGAGTGGCGGCCGATCATGTGGCGGTCTAGACAGATCTCATGATACAGTTTATGACCTTGTTGGTACTGTGGGTTTTAGTAGTCGGCTATGCCTTCGTACTTACCTCGTACGGTTTTATTATGACACAGGTAGGACCTGGTGTTCATGTGTATTCCTTGGTGCTTTTATATCATAGACTGCCGGCAGTGAGGAAGATATTCCACGGGCATGATTGATGTTGTGGGCGTGAGACCCATAGTTGTATTTGAGTGATGACTTTGAGGGCGTGAGTCCCTGACTTGACATATCGCTTATTTATTGTGAGCGTAGTTTGGTTATCATACATGTCTCCGCTTTATATAGACTACTATGATTTCATTTATAGTATTTTCGATTTCACATACTTGGTACTGTTATCGACCTCCTTGAGTGCGTTAAATGCGCGGTAGAGTACACGGTGTTGATCCTCGCTCTTAGGAGTCACGATTCAGCGTTTGGGAAGCTCCGTTTCTCGGAGGCTTATCGATGGTATAGTCACTGTCGTTGTAAGTGCTTACATTCACGGGTATGGCGGGGCCATCGCCATTGTTGTCATATCATTCTTAGAAGTGCATGTAATGCTGTTGTGGCGAATTGTAAAAAGGGATGTAATCGTTCTAGTTGTTATATATTTATCTTAGAAAGACAACTTTTCTCGATAAGCTGCTTTACACTTCACTTTATTCATGTCTTGTTTTATATTCGGTGATTACTCGATGTATGGCTACTTGGGTGCGGGGTAAGGCACGATCACGGGCAGGTTGGTCGTGACAAAAGTGGTATCGAGCGATTAATCCTCGGAAAGTGTCTGACCGTATCTAGTAAGTCTTGATTATCGGTGTGTTGTGCACCACACCTATAATCGTGAGGTCACAGATATTTAGGATTGGTTTCCATTCTTCTCACTCTGAGATCGTGCCTTAGAGCCGTGTTATAAGTTGGACTCCTCTGCGTATTCTTTTTCACCGTTATGCCTCTACGCAAGGCAGCGAGCCCGAGAAGGGCAAGGCGAGAGGAGGCTGCGAGTAGAAAGCGAAGGTTACTAGGGCACGGGCCCATTCATTATCCGAGACAACGCTCATTCGGGAGTTCTGCGACGCTAGCCCTGGAGAGTTTAGAGCGAGCGGTAGCTCACGAGACCACGATACGAGCCTCTAGTCGCGGCCAGAACAAAGGATATGAGTTACAAGGAGATGGCGATTACTAGCTAGTCGGTGGTGGGAATGAGACGGACGGGAGCCGGTGGTTAAACGATACGATAGTTCACCCTAGATCCGATAGTTTCGAGGCATCGGGGCTTCTTGAGTTGCATCCACCGAGTTCTATGGATTGAGGCGAGGAAGATCATCGAGTTTATTCGACGATTCTGGCGGATCATGAAAGTGATCGAGACCTCGAAGGCATTTCTTACACACTTTTGCCTCGGCATGAGAGAGCTCGGGCGAGATAGATTTATGAGGTTGGCGAGCGGGAGAACGATTCGGGAATCTGATATAGAGTTTGACTTATTGGCTCGTTATGTCCCGCTTTAGTGGCGGACATGGAGGATAGAGTGCACCGATATGTCACAGACATGACGATTATCTAGCGAGAGTTGTACAAGAGTAGCTCTTGATCGGACATGGACATTTCCGCGTACATGCTTACACGCAGCACCGAGAGCGTAGAGATCGACGGACTAACAAGATCGCGAAGAGGGCGAGAATAGCAGGTCCTTTGGTAACTTTCGAGGCGGACCTTCTCGTGAGGCCCGGTTATGCGCCTCGCCCGATCTGAGTGGTCCTCCGAGACTTGGGGCGTTCGGTATTTAGGAGTTGGTCGAACTCGGGGTTTCGTTCCAGATTTATATAGGTTCGGCCGGCCAGTTGATTTTCCCTCTATGTTCACTATGTGGTAGACGTCATCCCAGGAAATGTCGTCTTTTTACTAATGCTTGTTTTACCAGTGGCCGTCAGGGCCATGTGAGGAGAGAATGTCCTAGTAGGAGGGATACAGGTGGGATGACTTAGCCTACCAGGTCAGTTGCGGATTCAGTGGTTCAGAGAGGAAGGGGTGTTAGCCAGAGGAGGCCACCCCCACCTCGATGTGGCCATTGTGGTAAGTGACATTGTGGAGAGTGTCGTACTTCTTCGACAGCTTGTTTTGCTCTCGGCCAGCAGGGCCATCTTGCGAGAGATTGTCCGACCAGATGTGGCGCGGATGTAGAGACTTCGGCCTTGGGATCGATGGCTAATTCATCATCTTCCCTAGCTATGCGCCCAACAGGGCAGGATTGATTAGAACGACAAAGGGAAGTGAAGCAGTAGATGCAGGTATATCCTTAACCCTCTAGATATTTGTATGTGTGATAAGATGAGTATACCTTAAGTGTTATGTTCTGATAGCATTGTGTTAATTGTGATTAGAAAACATGGGTAGTTGTAAAGGGTAAGTGCAGGGCGAGAAAATGGGGAGCCTTAGAATTTATAACAGTTGGGACCTTGGATGCAAGGCCGTCCTGAGTGGATGATTTTACGGTTGGTCTTTGTCGAAGTACTCGGTATACGTGGTGTAATCATGGGATAATTCCATGGGTAGTGTGAGATGAAATTGGTAGCTTTCATGACGTGAATTGGTAAGATTGTTCTGGATCGGGGAACGAGAGTTTAGTACGAAGTGTGTCGGGTTGAGGCCATATCGCGAGTCAACCGCGGCCGGAAAGTGGTGGGGTCAGTTTGAGGTGGTCCGCTAGATGATAGGGTCACGAGGGTGTTAGGCCCAAGTTTAGTTAACCATCGTGCGAGTTCGTAGGCGTTCGACCCGATGGTCGGGCGATGAGGTCGCCCATCTTGTCTTTCGATCGGGGCCGTTTACTCGGCGAGAGGTTATGCGAGATGTTATATCGGGAAGGTTGTAAGGTTGCACGAGGTGCCTACTTTCACCTTATGACGAGCGATGGAGCCTAGTTTCACGGTGTTTCTTTCTGGAGGTTTTACGAGCAGGTTAGGAACTTCGGTGAGTCTTAGTATCGCGTTCGCCCTCGGGCGGTGTTTGGATTTCAGGGGTAGCTGTGAGGATTGTTGCCTCCTGTTGAGGGAATGTTTTATAGCTACCATTTCAGTATTCGGATGTCGCCTTATGACACCTTGTAGGGGCGGAAGTGTAAGTTGTCGGTCGATTGGTTCGATGTTGGCAAAGTTCGGATAGTTGGTTCATACTTGTTCAGCAGGATGTGGAGATGGTGAAGCTTATCGGAAGAGATTTTGGCGGCTCGAGTCAGCGAAGTCGTGCGGATAGTCGGCGACACTTAGAGTTCGAGTTGACGGTGGGCCTTCTTGAAGGTACCACCGGAAAGGTATGACGAGATTTGGAAAGCTGAGCGATGTAAATGTGGTAAGTTGTGAGAAAGAGTTCGAGTGTGCGAGAAAGTGCGACGAGTAAGGGAAGAAGCGAGCATGTGTTAAGAACATAGTTGTGATCATTTCGTTTGTAAAGTGAAGGTGCGAAGGAGTATCTTTTAGCCCTTGGCGGGAGTTTTGTGATGTTAGAGGTGATTCCTCGTGGACTTTGATGTAAGTATTTGCGCGGGTGTTTTACGTGGCCATGTGTGGCATTTGCAAACCGGTTAAGCTATGAGGAACTTGATCGTTATATCTGTCTTGAGAAGGAACATTCGGGCGAATGTTTCTAAGGAGGAGAATGTTACACCCGTAGTTCGGTGTATGTATATGAGGGCGTGCGTGCGTAAATACGACATTAAAATTGGAAAGGAAGAAAGATGTGATTTTTCGACGAAAAGTTTCGAATTTTTAGAAGGAAAAATGTTCGTTAATGAATTGGATTCCCAGTTTGGTATTCGGACTTTTGGAATATTTGAGAATTATGGAATTTTATTTCGAAATTGGTCACGCGAGGCCCACGGGAGAATTTACGGTTTTGTAGGGCCCACTTTATTTTCGGATTTTGGCATTGCGGATATTTTCGAAGATGAAATATTTTGGGCGAGTAGGGGCGACACGTGTCACCCCGTGTGGCCATGTTGGCGGGTGGAGAAGGCAGTGGGGCGTTTTTAGGTGGACAAGTGGCCCATTTTGTGGTGGCCACTTGTCCCATTTTGTGGTAGCCAAATGGTTGGCCAACTACCCACACACATGTACCCCATCCTCACCACACACTTGCTAGATCTTGGCCATTGATTTTCCTATAAATACCCCATTGTTTCAAGACTTATTTTATCCACACTTTGAGATTTTAAGTCACAAAATACTCCCCTTTGTTGAGGTTCTCGTCCTACTCTCCCCTTGGTGTAGGAAAAATTCTTCAAGTGTTGATATAGTCCCAAATACCTTAGCCTAGTATCCCTAGTTGTATTCAAGTTATTTCAATACTAGGAGCAGGAAATTCTACTTTATTCCTTTAGTCGCAAAAACGAAGCCACTAGAAAAATCTTCATAGCTTAGATTAAGTGTTAAGAGAAGTTATTTGGAAACTTCTAGGGTTTGCGTGGACCGGGTTGGAGCGTCTGGTAGGGGCGGTAAACGTTGCTCAGGATCGACGTATAATCTTGGAGATTTGTGGGCTTCTCGAGGTAATGATCTATGTCCCCCTATTGTAATTGGAAATTACATGTTGTAGTAGTTAATCATTGAGTATAAGATCTATTGGAAGTATAGTTATACGGAATTGAAGGGTAGTTACCTTGGACTGTAGTTGCCGTAGACTTGTAGTATTATTGTGGAGTAGAATTGTACACGTCCGGTTAGACGTGTAACCCCCCCTGGAATTGTTGGTTTGGTAGCAGACCTCGTTTGAGGAGGAGTTTTATGTGGTTGCGGGGGGGGAGGTGCTGCTGAATTTTCCGTAGAATAAGGAATCTTGTATCTAGAATTATTATACGAAGAGAGCTAGAGGTTGATATACGTTTTGTGGCCTTTATAGGTTGAAGTACTACGAGTAGCGTATTCTACTTGAAGGGTGGAAAAGGCGAGCAAGGTTAGAGTAATTTGGAGCGTTTTGCTAATTGTCGATAATCGTCGCGAGGTATGTGAACCTCTTCCTATCCTTTCTAGCATGATATTTGTGAAATATATTTAGTGCGGTAGACGCACGTGTGTTTAAAGGAAGTTGATTTTCCTTTTGTGTCCTTGACTTGATTCCAAAGTTAAGTGACTTGTTATGAAACATTAAGGACTTGAATTATGTTAAAAAGTTGTAAAACCTCACTCATGATTAATGGGTGTGTGGTCTTTTAAAGAATAAAGTTATCTTGATTTCGAAAATAAGAATGGTTTTATCATTGGATTTAAAATGATAACTTGACTTATAAACAACTTTATTTTGGGAAAGGAGAAGTAATTTGATTTAAAGGTATAGGTTACTTGTTTTTAAAAGTAAGACACTTGGTTTAAAAAGTATATTGCTACTTGACTTTTAAAGGAGAAGTGCCTTTGTTTTAAAAGAAGGTATGGAAATTGTTTTGGTTTTACTTTGATGTCTTTTGACTTGAGTTTAAATAATAAGAATCTGGAAGTATTTCAAAAGAGTTATTAACCATTTTTGAAAGAAACGAAATACTTGGTTTGATAAGGAACGGTTTACTTATTTTTTTTTATGAAAGTCTTGTATTGATTCTGGAAAGTGTAGTAAGATGGTTTGATAAGTAGACATGTTAGGATGCTACGTGTGTTAGTGTCTTGTGATGTTTGTATAAAGGGGTTTCCATTGTTGTGCTTATGTTGTTTAACGATAAGCTGTTATGTTAGTATTATATCACTCACCTCTTGACATGATTAGGGGTTGCTGCCCTCCGTCGGGGTAGACTTCGGTAGTCTGTGTGACCTATGATTCGAGAATACCTCATGCGGGTTTGTGTGACCTATGCGGAGCTACGAGTTCGTGTTAGTGTGCGGCCTTTATGGTCATGCGGTCTATGTGGCTACGCGGTGCGAGTCGGGGCGTTGCGAGAGTAGCTACCCTCGATGCGGGAATACCTCATGCGGGCCATCGGAGTGGCTTATGCGGAGTCTGCGGGAAGTTCGGGACTAGACGCGCGCATTAGATCTTGCGAGCGAGTGGCGGCCGATCATGTGGCGGTCTAGACAGATCTCATGATCTGATTTATGACCTTGTTGGTGCGTGGGTTTTAGTAGTCGGCTATGCCTTCGTACTTACCTCGACGGTTTTATTATGACACGTAGGACACGGTGTTCATATGTATTCCTTGGTGCTTTTATATCATAGGCCGGCGGTGAGGAAGATATTCACACGCATGATTGATGTTGTGGGCGTGAGACCCATAGTTGTATTTGAGTGATGACTTTGAGGCGTGAGTCACGACTTGACATATTCGCTATTTATTGTGATCGTAGTTTGGTTATCATACATGTCTCCGCTTTATATAGACTACTATGATTTCATTTATAGTATTTTCGATTTCACATACTTGGTACTGTTATGACCTCGCCCGGGGCTGCGTTCATGCCGCAGTAGAGGTACACCGGTGTTGATCCTCGCTCTTAGGGTCACGATTCAGCGTTTGGGAAGCTCCGTTTCTCGGAGGCTTATCGATGGTATAGTCCTGTCGTTGTAAGTGCTTACATTCACGGGTATGGCGGGGCCTGTCCGCCATTGTTGTCATATCATTCTTAGAGTGCAGAGTCTTGTTGTGGGCAGAATTGTAAAAAGGGATATCGTTCTAGTTGTTATATATTTATCGAAAAGACAACTTTTCTCGTATAACTGTTTTACACTTCACTTTATTCATGTCTTGTTTTATATTCAGCTGATTACTCTGATGTATGGCTACTTGGGTGCCCGGGGTAAGGCACCAGTCACGGGCCCGGGTTCGGGTCGTGACAGGCTAACTACCAGATACCTCCTGCGCCATGCCAATGACGGGGGCAAGTACGAAAACCAACTACCAGATACCAAGCCATATCAGTAAACCTCATGGAGGGCTAGTCCATGGAACAACAATCCTAATGGAACCATACCCGTGGGCTACCCAACGTGTCAGTAGGTCCAAGGATAAAACAAGATAATCGACCCTCCATCGAGAGACGCGGTAGCATAGAAATACAATACTTGCACAACAAAGGCTATCACAAGTAAACATAGGCAAGTTACTCACACTCAAGGTACTTTCATTTTATGCCAAAAATCCGGGTTTTAACCCCAAAGTACTACATACTTTAACTCTTTAAAAAGATCCATTTCTTTCACAAAAGTCACATGATACTAACACTCGTAGTATCCAAAATAGAGTAACTATTATTTTAAGTAAACCAAAACAATTTCCATACCTTCTTTTTAAACCAAGACAATATCATGCCTTCCTTTTAGACAAAATCAAGACAATACCATGCCTTCTTTTTAGACAAAATCAAGACAATACCATGCCTTCTTTTTAAACCAAATCAAGTAACCATTTTAAATCCAATAATAAAACCATTCTTTTGTTTTTCATAAAGTCGTTATAACTAACTTCCCATAAAGCTATTATAACACTTTATGTTTTAAACCAACCAAGGACAACTACTCTCATTTCCAAAATCAAGATAACTTTATTCTTTTAAAGACCAAGTACTCATTACTCACGAATGAGGTTTCACAACTTTTTAACACAATTCAAGTTCTTAACATTTCATATCTAGCTACTTAACTTTAGAATCAAGTCAAGGACACAAAAGGAAAATCAAACTCCTTTAACACATGTGTGTCTACCGCACTATATATATTTCACAAATATCATGCTCAAGAGAATATGAAGAATCACATACCTCTTCGGCTTAATCCACAAGCCAAGTCGAGTATGCCGCGCGCAGAATATCCACCTCGATAAGCCCAAAATTATCCAAGATTTATAAGTCGATCCTGAGCAACGTTTAGCTCCTATTCCTTACGCTCCAATCCGCTCCAAGCAACCCTTAGAAGTTTCTAAACAACTTCTCTTAACACTTCATTCAAGCTATGAAGATTTTCCTAGGGTTTCATTTTGCGACTAAAGGAATAAAGTAGTATTTCCGGGCTTTTATGTTGGGATTACTTTATAATACTAATAGGGATACTAGGCTAAGGTATTTGGGATTATACAACAACAATTAAAGTATTTTCTACACAAAGTGGGGGGGGGGGTGGACGAGAGCACACAAAGGGAGGGAGTATATTTTTTCCTTGGAAACTCTTAAGTGTGGATGAATAAGTCTTGCAACTTAAGGGGTATTTATAGGGAAATCAAGGGCTAGGATGCAAGGCAAGTGTGTGGTCTAGATTGGGACATGTGTGTGTGGGCCCCACAAACCACATGTCCACACAAACTTGGAGACAAGTGGCTTGCCACTTGCCCACTGATCGGCGAGGACAACATTCATCACAATTCGGCCAACATGGCCACATGGGGGTGACACGTGTCGCCCCCCTACTCGTCCAAAATATTTCATCTCCCGAAAATATCCATAATATCCAAAATCTCGAAAACAAAGTGGGCCACAAAATCGTAAATTTTCCCCGTGGGCCCCACGTGACCAAAATCCAGAAATAAAATTCCATAATTCTATTATATTCCCAGAAGTCCGAACACCAAATCTGTTAATCCAATTCCCATTAACGAACCTTTTTCCTTCACAATATCCGGAAATTTTTCCGTCGAAAAATCAAAATTTTCATCCTTAACCTAATTAGGGTTATATATTCGTACGTACGTCCTCACATACGTACTCTGGAACTACGGGGTGTACCAGATTTGGTGCAAATGGAATTCGTTGGTTATTGTCGTTGTTATCTTCACCTATTGCATGTTATAAAGGATTAATACTGTTGTTAATAAGTTGTTATAACTTATGTAGAAGTTTTGGAACTCGAATTGGAATAAAATGGATTAAGGAATGAGTTATCGGGTTGTAGTTGTTGTGGCCGAGAAACTGCCCAAAACTGTTAGACGTTGTTGTGTCGTTTAGTGGACTGTTTTGAGGTATTAAATGCTGGAAATTTAGTTGTTGTTATTGTTACACCCCGTAGTTCCAGAGTATGTATATGAGGACGTACGTACGTGAATACGATATTAAAATTGGAAAAGGAAGAAAAATGTGATTTTTCGACGGAAATGTTTCCGGATTTTTGTGAAGGAAAAAGGTTAGTTAATGGGAATTGGATTCCCAGATTTGGTATTCGGACTTTTTGGGATATTTGAGAATTAGGGAATTTTATTTCCGGAAATTGGTCACGTGGGGCCCGCGGGAGGAATTTACGGTTGTGGGGCCAACTTTATTTTCAGATTTTTGGCATTATGGATATTTTTCGGAAGATGAAATATTTTGGACGAGTAGGGGGGCGACACGTGTCACCACCATGTGGCCATATGGCCGAATTGTTGTGGGGCACTTGGCCTTGGACGGTTGGTGAGGGGGCAAGTGGCAAGCCACTTGTCCTATTTTTGTGGTGGACACTTGGTTGGCAATTACCCACACAACATGTCCCCAATCCTCACCTTACATTTGCTTAAATCTTGGCCCTTGATTTCTCTATAAATACCCCCCCCCCCCCTTGTAGTGAAGACTTCATCCACACTTAAAGATTTTCCAAGGCAAATACTCCATCCCTTTAGCTTGCTCTCGTTTCCCCCCCCCCCCCCCCACTTTGTGTTGTAAATACTTCAAGTATTGTTGTATTATCCCAAATACCTTAGCCTAGTATTCCTAGTAGTATTCCAAAGTTATCCCAACATAAGAGCCCAGAAATACTACTTTATTCCATTAGTCGCAAAAGTGAAACCCTAAGAAAATCTTCAGAGTTGGTTGAAGTGTTAGAGAAGTTGTTTAGAAACTTCTAAGGGTTGCTTGGAGCGGGTTGGAGCGTAAGGATTTGGAGCTAAACGTTCTCGTGATCGACTTATAAAAGCGTGGATAATTTTGGGCTTATCGAGGTAATGATCTTTGTCCCCTATGTAATTGGATATTACATATTGTAGTAGTTTAGATTTGAGTATAAGATTTATTGGAGGATGTTTATAAAGAATTAAATCAGATTTACATTGGTGTATTTCTGATGAGACTTGTAGTATTATTGTGAGGCGATTGTACACGTCCAGGTTAGACGTGTAACCCACTGGAATTGTTGGCTTGGTAGCAGGCCTCGTTAGAGAGAGATTTATGTGGTTGCGGGGAGGTGTTATACTCTGTAATTCCGGGGTATGTATGTGAGGACGTCGTGCGAGAATACGACGATAATTTTGGAAAGAAAGAAAAGGCGTGATTTTTCGCGGAAAAGTTTCGGTTTTGTGAAGGAAAAAGGTTCGCTAATGGGAATTGGATTCCCAGATTTGGTACTCGTACTTTTGGATTAATTAAGAATTATGGAATTATTTATCCGAATTGGTCACGTGGGGCCACGGGAGGAATTTACGGTTTGTGGGCCCACTTTATTTTTTTACGGATATTTTGGAAGGTGAAATATTTTGGACCAATAGGAGGCGACATGTGTCACCTAGGTGACACTTGGTTGGACGAAAATGATGGGTTTGGTTGTACGTTTTTACATGTAAAAGGCCAAAAACATTTGGTCAAAGTCTTGAAGATATTTTGTGTAGTAGATGGATAAGTGGGACCCACACACACATGGCTCAATCTAGACCACACACTTGCTTTAATCCTATCCCTTGAATGTCCTATAAATACCCCCTTAAGTTGCAAGACTTCTTCATCCACACTTGAGAAATTCCAAGGCAAAAATACTCCCTCCCTTTGATGAAGTTCTCGTCCCACACCCCTCTCCCTTAACCAAACTTTGTCCAAAAATTCTTAAAGTCTTAAAGTGTTCTTCCTTAGTGTATTAGGAAGACTAGTAACCAAAGGTTAGAAAAGATTTCACACCCTTAGCCTAAATACACCCTCTCGGCCGAGAGTTGCCACAAGTTTAGCCTAAGTGTACTTCACTTTTTGGAGTTGAAGTGTTTAAGAGAAGTTATTAGAAACTTCTAAGGGTTGCTTGGAGCGGTTTGGAGCGTACATATTAGGAGCTAAACGTTGCTCAGGATCGACATATAATCTTGGATAATTTTGGGCTTATCGAGGTAATGATCTTTATCCCCCTATTGTAATTGGAAATTACATGGTGTAGTAATGTATAGTTGAGTATACTCTATATAGACTGGATATTAAAAAGAGAATTGATCAGAATTGCATAGGGTGTATTCTGATGAGACTTATAGTATTCCTGTGAAGTAGAATTGAACACGTCCGGTTAGACGTGTAATCCCCTGGGAGTTGTTGGCCTGGTAGCGGGCCTTGATAGGGGAGGAGATTTATGTGATAGCGGGGAGAGTCTTTGCCGAATTTTCCGTAGAAATATTCTACGAAGAGAACTAGAAGTTAATAGGCGTTTTATGGCCATTATAGGTGGAAGTACTACGTGTCACGACCCGTTCCGGGGCCAGTGACTGGTGCCTTACCCGGACACCCAAGTAGTCATACATCAGAGAAAATCAGCGGAATATAAAAACAAGACATGAAACAATGTAAATTGAGACACAGTTTATCTGAGAAAAGTCGCCTTTCGGCATATATATATAAACCAAAATCGCGATTACATCCCAGTATGCAATAGGACTACAGACCTCTGGAAGTAAACAACTATGGCGGGATAGGGCCCGCCATACCTGAATGTACATATATCTACAACATCGGGAGAACCATACCAAAAGTCGAGCCTCAGGAGAAGATGGAGCTCACGACACCAAAGCAAAAGATCCTAAGGATGCGGATCTAGCACTGCTTCCCTTACCACTGCGGCATGAACGCGGCCCGAAGGAGGTCGATAACAGGTACCAAGTATGTGAAACTGTAAAGTACTTAAATGAAATAATATCATTTTAAAGCCAATTTTACAAATATGTATGAAATAACCAATGTAACCGCACATAGTGCCACATCACAAACAAGAGAAACAACAGGTAAATCAGAATGAGTCTTTTCTAGGCTGCGAATGATCGAACAAGGCCAATCGCCCATAGTATCATTATGCATGCCTAATCCTGGACTCCCGTAGTCCGCATAGGCCACCTAGGCCCGCATGAGGTATTCCCCGCATCGAGGGTAGCTACTCCTCGGCATCGTCCTGAACTCGTAGTCCGCATGGCCACATAGACCGCATGGCCACATGGACCGCACACTAACCTGGAACTCTCGTAGCTCCGCATAGGTCCCCTGGACCCGCATGAGGTATTCTCGAATCATAGTCCCAGACTGCCTGAGGTATACCCCGCATCGGAGGGCAGCTTAACTCCCGGTATATCATGTCAAGAGGTGAGTGATGTAATATTAGCATAACGGCTTATCGTTAAACAACATAAGCACAAATAAGAATAACCTCTTTTCACAAATGTTTACAAGATACTAACACACATAGCATCACAATATGTCTACTCAACAAACCATCTCATTGTACTTTCCAGAAATTAATACAAGTCTTTTATAAACACATAAGTAAACCGTTCCTTTTATCTTTCTTAAGTCGTTATACCTAACTTCCCATAAAGCTAGTATAACTCTTAAGCTTTTGTTTAAAAACCAAGTATTACTCTTCTTTCAAAACTGATTCATAATTCTTTTGAAATACTTCAAGATTCTTGTTATTTAGACTCAAGTCAAAAGACGTCAAGTAAAACCATGTTCAGTTAACACACGTCGCTCGTACTATATATATACTTTTAAAATATCATGCTCAAGAGGATAGGAAGAATCACATACCTTCTCGGCGAAATCCATCTGCCAAGTCGAATATGTCGCGCGCAGAGTATCAACCTATAATAGTCAAATACGTCTATCAACGTCTAGACTACTCTGTAGGATAATCTAAGAAGAGGGTTCTCTATTCTACGGAAAATCGGGCAGCACTTCCCTACCCGGTAAACTATACAAGTCTACTTTAAATACAGTCCTATGTAAGTACAGTTCAATTCTCTTCTTTTAATACCATCCTTCACATGCAATCCGTTAGGGGGCGTGGTGGTGCCTTCTGGGGCACCCAGTAGACATACATCGAATAATCAGCGAATATAAAAACAAGACATGAAACAAATGTAAATTGAGACACGTTTATACGAGAAAAGTCGCCTTTCGGCATATATATATATAAGAGTGAAGCGATTACATCCCAACTTTACAGACATGACTACAGACCTGCAGGAATGTTGATTATGGCGGGACGGGGCCGCCATACCACGAATGTACATATATCTACAACATCGGGAGAACCATACCAAAAGTCGAGCCTCGGAGAAGATGGAGCTCCGACACCAAAGCAAAGATCCTAAGGATGCGGATCTAGCACACCTTGCCCTTACTGCGGCATGAGCGGCCCCGAAGGAGGTCGATCTGGCAGTACCAAGTATGTGAAAGCGTAAAGTACTAAAGTAAAATCAAAGTATTTAAAACCATTTGCAAATACAACTGATTCACCGCACATAGTGCCACAACATAAACAAGAGCAAAATAGATATAGTGTAATCGGGTCTTTTCTAGGCGCGAATGATCGAAGCAAGGCCAATCGCCTATAGTATCATTATGCGTGCCTAATCACGACATCCGCGATCCGCATAGTCACACACGACCGCATGAGGTATTCCTCGTCGGGGTAGCTAACCCGGTACCTCCCGGACTCCGCGATCCGCGTAGTCTCATAGACCGCATAGTCACACGCATCGCATGGCATCCCCATCGGGATAAAACACCGGAATGATCAACCACGAACTCCGCGACTCGCATAGTCACGCACTGCATAGGCCGTATAGACCCGCATCAAGGGTGGCAAGCCCTCGGTATAACAAGTCAAGGGGGTATGTGATATAATAACAGTACAACGGTCTTAACGTTTAACAACGTAAGCACATCAAGAATGACAATATCACAAGACACTAACACACGTAGCATCCTAACATGTTACTTATCAAACCATCTTACTACACTTTGCAGAAATCAAATACAGGATTTTCATAAACAAAATAAGTAAAATCGTTCCTTTTATCTTTCTTAAGTCGTTATACCGAACTTCCCATAAAGCTAGTATAACTCTTAAGCTTTCTGTTTAAAAATCAAGTATTACTCTTCTTTCAAAAATGATTTATAATTCTTTAGAAATACTTCCAGGTTTATTATTTAGACTCAAGTCAAGTAAAACCATGTTCAGTTTAACACACGTACGTCTACCGTACTATATATATACTTAAAATATCATGCTCAAGAGGATTGGAAGAATCACATACCTCCTCGGCGAAATCCACCTGCCAAGTCGAATATGTCGCGTGCAGAGAATCAACCTATAATAGTCAGATACGTCTATCAATGTCTAGACTACTCTGTAGGCTATTCTAAGCAGAGGGTTCTCTATTCTACGAAAAATTGGGCAGCACTTCCCTACCCGCCAAGCTACACAAGTCTACTGTAAATATAGTCCTATGTAAGTACAATTCAATCTTCTTTATTATTCTTCTGATGTGATTTCAGTTCAATTCTATTCTGTAATATCCTTCTATGTAATTACTGTTCAATTCTCTTCTTCTATATAACTTTGTACTATTTCTAAACTACTACAGTATGTGATCTCCAATACTATAGAAGGATAAGATTATTTACCTCGATAAGCCCAAAATTATCCAAGTTAAATGTCGATCCTGAGCAAGGTTTAGCTCTGTCTGAAAGCTCGATCGCTCCAGAAACACGTAGAAGTTTCTAAACAACTTCTACTTAATATTATAAGTGATTTGGGCTAGGGTATTTTGGAATAGTAACTACACTAGAAGGCAACTTTCTACAGAGAGAGGAGGGGTATTCTCGGCCAAAGCCACTAGGCTAGAGGGGGAAGAGGGTTGGGACGAAAACACTACAAGTGAGAGGGAGGATTTTGAGACTTAGAGAATTGTGTTTGTGGATGAAGAAAACCTTCAAGTTAGGGGGGGTATTTATAGGCCAACCAATGGCCAAGATGAAGGCAAGTGGAGGGCAAGTGGAGGGTGGGGATTCACCCAAGTGTCCTTATCCATCTACTACACAAAAATATCCTACCTAACCTTGACTAAGGCAAGGCCACAAAATCGTCCAAACTTGCCCATGTTGCCGTCCACTTGAGGGTGACAAGTGTCACCCTCTCGTTGGTCCAAAATATTTCATCTCTCGGAAAAATACGGAAAAATAATAAATGACATAGCCGTAATTTTCCCTTCGCAAGTTTTGTAAAACGTTTCGTCGGAAAACAATTCTTTTAGTGGGTTGTGCACAAATTTCATCCTATGCCTAACTTTAAGGCTCAAACTTTTGTACTTACGTACATACTCTGGAAATACGGGGTATAACATTCTCCCCTCCTTAGAAATATTCGTCCCGAATGTTCCTTCCCAAGACAGATAATGATAAAGTTCCTCATAACTTAAACAGTTTGCAAATGCCTCACATGGCCACAATACAACACTTAAGCCACGTCATCTCCTCCCTGAGCTCGTTCCGCCACAAGACTTTGACGGAAGCCACGTCCTTGGTCCGCAGACGCCTAACCTGACGATCGATTATCGCTATGGGAATCTCCTCATATGATAACCCCTAGGTCACCTAGACATCGTCAATCGGGTGCACTCTAGATGGATCCCCGATACATCTCCTCAGCATAGAAACATGAAACACCGGATGCACTGCCTCCAGATCGGACGGCAGATCCAACTCATAGGCAACCTTGCCTACCCTGCGGACAATCTGATACGGCCCAATGTACCTTGGTTTGAGTTTCCCTTTCTTCCCGAATCTCATCACACCCTTCATGAGTGACACCTTCAGGAAAACCCAATCATCAACCTCGAACTCCAGATGCCGACGACGATGATTTGCATATGACTTCTGTCGACTCGAATTTGTCGATGCGCTCTGGATAAGCTTCACCTTATCCACTGCTCATGTCAGTGCTGGTCCCACTAACTGCACCTCGCCTACATCAAACCATCCTATCGGCGATCTGCACTTCCTCCCATACAAGGCCTCATAAGGCGTCATCTGAATACTGGAGTGGTAGCTATTATTATAAGCAAACTCAACTAGAGGAAAATGATCCTCCCAGATACCCCTGAAGTCAATAACACAGGCTCGCAGCATATCCTCAAGAGTCTGGATAGTGCGCTCTGCCTGTCCGTCTGTCTGAGGATGGAATGCGATTACTCGAGCTCTGCGTCCCTAAACCCTTCTGGAAAGACCTCCAGAAGTTAGCCGTAAACTGGGCTCCTCTATCTGATATAATAGAAATAGGGACTCCATGCAGTCTGACTATCTCTCGGATGTAAAGTCTGGCATAATCCTCAGCCGAAAAAGTCGTCCTGACGGGAAGAAAGTGGGCTGATTTCGTCATCCTGTCGACGATAACCCAAATAGAATCATGTTTCCTCGGAGTGCGAGGTAACCCTGTGATAAAGTCCATGTTGATTACCTCCCACTTCCAGGTCGGGATCTCTATCGCCTCCAACAAACCACCAGGCCTCTGGTGCTCTACCTTCACCTGCTGACAACACGGGCACTGAGCCACAAACTCTGCAACGTCCCTCTTCAAGCCATCCCACCAATACACAGATCTGAGGTCGTGGTACATCTTGGTCGACCCCGGATGGATAGAGTAACACGCGTTGTGTGCTTCCCCTAGAACCTGCTGCCGAAGTCCTGCAATATCTGGAACACACAACCTGCCCTCGAACCTTAGCACCCCATCAGGTGCTACCTCAAAAGGACCCTTTCCCTCACGAAGGGTTGTATCACGGTACCGTGTCAAAACTGAATCCTCAAACTGTTGCCTCTTCACCTCCTCGACGATGGAAGACTCGGCAACCTCTCAAACTCGGACCCCACTGCTATCAGAAACAATTAATCGTACCCCGAGGCTCACTAGCTGATGCAAATCGCGAACCATGCCCCTCATCTCTGGCTGCACATCTGATAGGCTCCCTATCGACCTACGACTAGGCATCTGCCTGACATTGGCCTTCCCGGGTGGTACGGGATATCGACATCGTAATCCTTGAGTAACTCTAACCACCGCCTCTGCCGTAAGTTCGGCTCCTCTGGTGAAGATATCTTTGGAGGCTCTTGTGGTGCGTATAAATATCCACATGAACCCCATACAAATAGTGCCTCCGGATCTTGGCGTGAATCACGCGACTCCAAATCATGGGTGGGGTAGTTCCTCTCATGCTTCTTAAGCTGTCGGGATGCGTACGCTATAACCTTGCCCTGCTGCATCAACACACATCCCAACCCGATGCCTTACGCATCACAAAACACGACATAGCCGTCTGGACCCTCTGGAAGAGTAAAAACGGGGGCGGTCGTCAGTCTCTCCTTCAGATCGGAAACCACGCTCCTGACATCAGTCCATTGAAACTTAGCTGCCTTCTGAGTCAGCCTAGTCAATGGGGCAGAGATAGAAGCAAACTTCTCTACGAACCGCCGATAATAACCTGCAAGGCCCAGAAAACTACGCACCTCTGTCGGAGTAGTAGGTCGAGGCCAACTCCTGACTGCCTCGATCTTGGTCGTATCCACCCGAATACCATCAGCCCCGACAATATGCCCAAGAAAAGCCACCGAAGTCAACCAGAACTCACACTTCGAAAACTTGGCGTATAACTGCTGGTCCCGGAGAACTCTCAGCACAGTCCTCAAATGCTCTGCATGCTCCTGCTCTGAGCGGGAATAAACCAAGATGTCATCAATGAACACTATCACAAACGTGTCCAAAAATGGCTTGAACACTCGGTTCATCAAATCCATGAATACCGCCGGAGCATTGGTCAACCCGAAAGACATAACCACGAACTCATAGTGCGTCTGGTCCGAATGCGATCCTAGGGACATCCACCTCTCGACACGCACTGATGATAGCGATCGCGGATCAATCTTGGAGAAACATCTCGCGCCTGCAATGGTCGAACAAATCATCAATCACAGGAAGGGGTATACATTCTTAATGGTCACCTTGTTGACTTCACGTAATCAACACACATGCGCGGCGTCCGTCCTTCTTCTTCACGAACAATCTGGCGCTCCCGGGGAGAAACACTAGGCTGATGAAGCCGCTTCTCGGAAATCTCTCGGTTGGTCCTTGACTCTCTCAACTCGGCGGTGCCATTACGTATGTCGGAATGGAAATAAGTGAGTGTCGGCAACATCCATACAAAACTCTATCTCCTCTCGGGAGGATGCGGAGGTCGTGCGGAAACACGTCTGGAACTCTCGACTCATGGAACAGGTGAAGATCTGGTACGCGCCTCGATATCGAATACCGAATGAGATGGTAGATGTACCCTGCGCATCTTCCTAGCCTTGAGGTAAGAAATAAACCTACCCTCGGCGACACGGTGTTCCTCCCACTCAATAACCGGCTCCCGAAAGCTGGAACCGTACCACCCTCTCCTGCGATCTACCTGGCGTAGCGAAGCTAACCAATCCATGCCCGTGATCACATCGAAATCGGTCATGTCAAACTCTATCAAGTCGGCTGAGTGCGGCTGCATAAAGTCACGGAAAGCCCTATATCCGCCGAGCTACTAGATCACCCGGCGTAGCTACCTCAAAAGGGTCTATGGACTCGGGCTCTATCCCTATCCTACTAGCAATAAGGGAGATATATAGGGGCCAGTAGAACCGGATCTATCAAGGCATACACATCGTAACGATGGCGATAAAGTACAGACGGCGTCGGCGGCGCCTCACGGTCTGCCGGTGGACAAGGCATAAATGCGATTCGAGGACGCTAGAAGCTGAGACCGTGCCACGACCTCTGCCGCGACCTGCGGTCTATGAGTACCACGCCTCGGCGATGGCGAAAGGATGAAGACGGCAGCGAACCACTGAGGTGACCCACTACCATCGTGCCACGCAGTCGGACAGGCTCTCGCATAATGACCCTGCTGGCCACAAGTGTAGCAAGCTCCCGAAGTAGTACTAAAACCTCCTGAATGGAATCTACCACATCGGACACACTTAGCGGACCTCGATCGGTTAGCACCCTTGCTACCCTGGAAATCCGAAGTCCTGGGGCCCTGACCTGCCCTCGAATACTCTGGCTGTACCGAAAATGATGTAGGAGTGCTCTGAGCTGGCTGGGGTGCAAATCTAGACGTCTGCTGAGGCCGTCCACCCCGAGAGCTACCAAAAGATTCGGTCGTCTAGGCCTTCTTCTGCTGCTGAAATCTGTCGACCCGTCGGTCTCTACGCTCCTCGCATCCAAGTGCATGAGCCTGAATGCAGGCAATGTCCATGCCCGGCTGAAGAGCCACACCTGAGCAAGACTCTGCCAGATAATCATCTAACCCAGTGACGTAGCGGTGCACTCGGTCCTCCATGTCTGCTACTAGCGCAGGGACATATCGAGCCAACGAATCGAACTCAATGTTGTACTCCCTAACGGTGCGCCCTCTCTGTCTCAGCATTAAAAACTTATCGGCCCGTGCCCTCCTCATCTGCGGAGGAAAGAAGTGAGTGAGAAAAGCCTCCGAGAACTAGTCCCAAATAGCTGGAGGCGCGTGCTCTCCCCGGGATAACTCCCACGAATCAAACCAATCGACTGCGGTATCACGCAGCCTATGTGAACCGAAGATCACGGACTCGGTCTCTGACGCCTTGATCACTCGCATGATCCTCTGTAGCTGACGGATGAACTCCTGCGGATCATCCTCAGGCCTCGACCCGTAAAACTCTGGCGGGCTACAACTCAGAAAATCCCGCAGTCTCAGGTTGTCCGATCTAGGATGTACTACGGTGCGGCTGGGCTGCTGCGTCCGGCTATCTCATGCTCGGCCACGATCACGGCGATGGCGGGCCGTCTCTGTAACCCATCTCTTCTTCTCCGGTGGGGTGGAGGTGCGGTCTTGTGGTCTCATCACCATCTGCTGCGGCCCCTAAACCTCTGGCGTGGCGTCGTGGAACTCGTCTCGGGTATAGGCGGGCACGAGCCTCGTGACTCTCGGTGTCTACTAGCGGCTCCGCCGTTGCCTTGCCGCCAGGCGGGTCGCTACGTGGAGGCATAAGCGTTCTGAGAAAGGAATACGTTAGAGGTCCAACTTATAACACGACTCTAAAGCACGATCTCGAGTGAGAAGAATGGAAACCAATCCTAAATATCCTATAGCCTCACGATTATTGGTATGGTGCACAACATACCGATAATCAAGACTCTACTAGATACGATCGTAGACACTTTCCGAGGATTAAGCGCTGCGATACCACTTTTGTCAACCCGTTCGGGACGTGTGGTGCCTTACCGGCACCCAGTAGACATACATCGAGTAATGTGGAATATAAAAACAAGACATGAAACAAATGTAAATTGAGACACGGTTTATCGAGAAAAGTCGCCTTTCGGCATATATATATAAAGAGTGAACGATTACATCCCAACTTTACAACATGACTACAGACCTCAGGAATGTGATTATGGCGGGACGGGGCCCGTACCTGAATACATATATCTACAACATCGGGAGAACCATACCAAAAGTCGAGCCTCAGGAGAAGATGGAGCTCGACACCAAAGCAAAGATCCTAAGGATGCGGATCTAGCACTGCTTGCCGCCTGCGGCATGAGCGGCCCGAAGGAGGTCGACAACAGTACCAAGTATGTGAAACTGTAAAGTACTAAAGTAAAATCAAAGTATTTACAACCATTTGCAAATACAACCCGTTCAAATGCACATAGTGCCACAACAGAAACAAGAGCAAAATAGATATAGTGTAATCGGTCTTTTCTAGGCGCGAATGATCGAAGCAAGGCGATCGCCTATAGTATCATTATGCGTGCCTAATCACTGGACTTCCGCGATCGCATAGGTCACACAAAGACCGCGTGAGGTATTCCTCGCATCGGGGTAGCTAACCGGTACCTCACGGACTCCGCGATCGCATAGTCTCATAGACGCGTAGTCACACCGCGCCGGTCATCCCCACATCGGGATAAAACACCGGAATGATCAACCTAGAACTCCGCGACTCGCATAGTCACACAGATCGCATGGCGTATAGACCGCGTCAAGGGTGAGCCCTCGGTATAACAAGTCGAGGGTATGTGATATAATAACGATAAGCGTCTTAACGTTTAACAACGTAATCACATCAAGAATGACAATATCACAAGACACTAACACACGTAGCATCCTAACATGTTACTTATCAAACCATCTTACTACACTTTGCAGAAATCAAATACAGGATTTTCATAAACAAAATAAGTAAAACCGTTCCTTTTATCTTTCTTAAGTCGTTATACCTAACTTTCCATAAAGATAGTATAACTCTTAAGCTTTCTGTTTAAAAATCAAGTATTACTCTTCTTTCAAAAATGATTTATAATTCTTTAGAAATACTTCCAGGTTTATTATTTAGACTCAAGTCAAGTAAAACCATGTTCAGTTTAACACACGTACGTCTACCGTACTATATATATACTTAAAATATCATGCTCAAGAGGATAGGAAGAATCACATACCTCGCCGCGAAATCCACACCAAGTCGAATATGTCGCGCGCAGAGAATCAACCTATAATAGTCAGATACGTCTATCAATGTCTAGACTACTCTGTAGGCTATTCTAAGCAGAGGGTTCTCTATTCTACGAAAAATTGGGCAGCACTTCCCTACCCGCCAAGCTACACAAGTCTACTGTAAATATAGTCCTATGTAAGTACATTTCAATCTTCTTTATTATTCTTCTGATGTGATTTCAGTTCAATTCTATTATGTAATATCCTTCTATGTAATTACAGTTCAATTCTCTTCTTCTATATAACTTTATACTATTTCTAAACTACTACAGTATGTGATCTCCAATACTATAGAAGGATAAGATTATTTACCTCGGTAAGCCCAAAATTATCCAAGTTAAATGTCGATCCTGAGCAAGGTTTAGCTCTGTCTGAAAGCTCGATCACTCGAGAAACCAGAAGTTTCTAAACAACTTCTACTTAATACTATAAGTGATTTGGGCTAGGGTATTTTGGAATAGTAACTACACTAGAAGGCAACTTTCTACAGAGAGAGGGGGGGTATTCTCGGCCAAAGCCACTAGGCTAGAGGGGGAAGAGGGTTGGGACGAAAACACTACAAGTGAGAGGGAGGATTTTGAGACTTAGAGAATTGTGTTTGTGGATGAAGAAAACCTTCAAGTTAGGGGGGTATTTATAGGCCAACCAATGGCCAAGATGAAGGCAAGTGGAGGGCAAGTGGAGGGTGGGGATTCACCCAAGTGTCCTTATCCATCTACTACACAAAAATATCCTACCTAACCTTGACTAAGGCAAGGCCACAAAATCGTCCAAACTTGCCCATGTTGCCGTCCACTTGAGGGTGACAAGTGTCACCCTCTCGTTGGTCCAAAATATTTCATCTCTCGGAAAAATCCGCAAAAATAATAAATGACATAGCCGTAATTTTCACTTCGCAAGTTTTGTAAAACGTTTCGGCGGAAAACGATTCTTTTAGTGGGTTGTGCACAAATTTCGTCCTATGCCTAACTTTAAGGCTCAAACTTTTGTACGTACGCCCTTACGTACATACTCTGAAAATACGGGGTATAACACCTTCTATAAGTCTTATACTTAGTTCTATACTTCTACAATATGCAATCTCTATTTACAATAGAAGGATAAGATATTTACCTCGATAAGCCCAAAATTATCCAAGATATAAGTCGATCCTGAGCAAGGTTTAGCTCCTAATCTGAACGCTCCAATCCGCTCCAAGAAACCCTTAGAAGTTTCTACACAACTTCTACTTTCTACTTCAACCAACTATGAAGTTTCTCTTTAGGGTTTCGTTTAGTGACTAAAGGAATATAAGGTAGTATTTCCGGACTCTACGTATATAGGTAACTTTGGAAATACTATAAGGGATTGGCTAAGATATTTTTGGGGATAGTAACAATACTTGGAGAGTATTTTCTACCAAGGGGGGAGGGCTTTTGCCGAGACCACTAGGAAAGGGGATAAGGGGTTTTCGCTAAGCTCTTCACAAGAGGGAGAGGCTTTGGGCGAGAGCTTCTCTCAAAGGGAAGTTTAGAGACTTGGAAGATGATTTGTGGATGAAGAAGTCTTCAACTCAAGGGGGGTATTTATAGGGCTTTCAAAGGCCAAAATGAAGGCAAGTGGAGGGCAAGTGGAGGGTGGGGATTTGCACAAGTGCACCCTATCCCTATTCCCCAAATCCCTCACAAACATTGACCCATGGATTAGGCCCTAAAATCGTGCCAACCGTGACCTCTTTGCCATCCACTTGAGGGTAACATGTGTCACCCTCTCGTTGGTCCAAAATATTTCATCTCTCAGAAAAATCCGCAAAAATTATAAATGACAAAGCCGTAATTTTCCCTACGCAAGTTTTGGAAAACGTTCCGTCGGAAAACAATTCGTTTCGTGGGTTGTGCACAAATTTTCGTCCCTATGCCTACTTTAAGGCTTAAACTTTTGTACGTACGCCCTTACGTACATACTCTGGAAATACGGGGTATAACATTCTCCCCTCCTTAGAAACATTCGTCCCGAATGTTCCTTCCCAAGACAGATAACGATAAGGTTCCTTATAATTTAAACAGTTGCAAATGCCACACATGGCCACAATACAACACTTAAGCAAATATGACAATGAAAATTTACAAGTAGGAAAGTGAGTTACCTGGAGGTGTGGGGAATAGGTGAGGATACTTCTGCCTCATGTCCTCGCCGACTTCCCGTCATCTCTCCACGAGCTCGTTCGCCACAAGACTTTGTGGAAGCCACGTCCTTGGTCATGACGCTAACGATGATCGATTATCTCTATGGGAATCTCCTCATCGATAACCCGCCGATCACACGGACATCGTCAATCAGTGCACCTAGATGGATCCGTCGATATCTCGCCGGCGTAAACATGAAAAACCGGATGCACTGCCTCAAGATCGGACGGCAGATCCAACTCATAGGCAACCTTTCCTACCCTGCGGACAATCTGATACGGCTCAATGTACCTCGGGCTGAGTTTCCCTTTCTTCCCGAATCTCATCACACCGCCGTGGGTGGCACCTTCAGAAAACCCAATCATCGACCTCAAACTCTAGATCTGAAGCGGCGATGATGCGTATATGACTTACATCGACTCGGTGTCGATGGCTCTGGATAAGCTTCACCTTATCCGGCACTGCTGCACCAAATCTGGTCCCTAATCGCACCTCGCCCACGTCAAACTAGCTATCGATCTGCACTTCCTCATACAAGGCCTCATGGCGCCATCGAATCTGTTGTGGTAGCTATTATTATCATGAAACTCAACTAGAGGCAAATGATCCTCCCGGCTACCACGAAATCAATAACACGGGCTCGCGACATATCCTCGAGAGTGCGGATAGTGCGCTCCGCTGTCGGTCTGCGAGGATGGAATGCGATACTCGAGCTCACTGCGTCCTAGACCATACGGAAAGACCTCGAAGTTAGCGTAGCGGGCTCCTGCATGCGATATGATAGAAATAGGGACTCCATGCAGTCTGACGATCTCTCGGATGTAAAGTCTGGCATAATCCTCAGCCGAAAAAGTCGTCCTGACGGGAAGAAAGTGGGCTGATTTCGTCAGCCTGTCGACTATAACCCAAATAGAATCATGTTTCCTCTGAGTGCGAGGTAATCCTGTGATAAAGTCTATATTGATCACCTCCCACTTCCAGGTCGGGATCTCTAAATGCGCAACAAACCACGGGCCTCACGGTGCTCTGCCTTCGCTGCGACAACACGGGCCTTTGAGCTACAAACTGCAGCGTCCTCTTCAAGCCATCCCACCAATACACGGATCGAGGTCGTGGTACATCTTGGTCGACCGGATGGATGAAGTAACGCTTGTATGTATGCTTCCCTAGAACTGCGCCAAGTCCTGCAATATCTGGAACACACACAACCTTCTCAAACCTTAGCACCCCGTGGTGCTACCTCAAGACCGCTTCCCGCGAAGAGCGTATCGTGGTACGCGTCAAAGCGGATCCTCAAACTATTGCCTCTTCACCTCGCCGGCGATGGAAGACTCGACAACCTCTCGAACTCGAACCCACCGCTATCGAATCAATCAATCGAACTCGAGGCTCGCTAGCGGATGCAACTCGCGGACCATGCCCCTCCTCTGCAGTACATCGATGGACTCCCGTCGACCTACGACTAGGGCATACGCCACAACATTGGCCTTCCTGGGTGGTGCGGGATGTCGACATCGTAATCCTTGCGTAACTCTAACCACCGTCTGCCGTAAGTTCGGCTCCTCTGGTGAAGATATCTTGAAGGCTCTTGTGGTGCGTATAAATATCCACATGAACCCCATACAAATAGTGCCTCCGGATCTTGGCGTGAATTACGCGCGACTCCAAATCATGGGTGGGGTAGTTCCTCTCATGCTTCTTAAGGTGTCGGGATCGTCGCTATAACCTTACCAAGTGCGTCAACACATCCGAGGCGGCGCTGTGCGTCACAATACACTACATAAGCGTCTGGACCTGCGGAAGAGTAAGAGCGGGGCGGTCGTCGATGCGTCGCCGATGGCGGAAACCACGCTCCTGACATCGATCCATCAAACTTAGCGCTACGAGTCGGCTAGTCAATGGTGCGAAGATAAAGCAAACTTCTCCACGAACGCCCGATAGTAACTGCGAGGCCCAGAGCTGCGCACCTCTGCCGGAGTAGTAGGTCTGAGCCAACTCGACGCCTCGATCTTGGCGTATCCACCGAATACCATCGGCCCGACAATATGCCCGAAAAGCCACGAAGCCAACCAAAACTCACGTTTGGAAAACTTGGCGTATAGCTGCTGGTCTGGAGAACTCTCGGCCACGCCAAATGCTCGCGTGCTCATGCTCTGGCGGGAATAAACCAAGATGTCATCGATGAACACTATATCACAAATGTGTCCAAAAATGGCGAACACTCGGTTCATCAAATCCATGAATCTGCGGGAGCATTGGTCAACCCGAAAGACATAACCACGAACTCATAATGCGTCAGGGTCCGAATGCGATCCTAGGGACATCGCCTCTCGACTCGCTTTTGATGATAGCGATCGCGGTCAATCTTGGAGAAACATCTACGCCACTGGTCGAACAAATCATCAATCACGGGAAGGGTATACATTCTTAATGGTCACCTTGTTGGTGCACGTAATCAACACACACGTCGCGGCGTCGTCCTTCTTCACGAACAATCTGGCGCTCCCGGGGAAAAACACTAGGCTGATGAAGCCGCTTCTCCGGCAAATCTCTCGGTGGTCCTTCACTCTCTCAACTCGGCGGTGCCGTTACGTATGGCGGAATGGAAATAAGTGAGTGTCTGCGTCTGTCGATACAAAACTCTATCTCCTCTCGGGAGGATACCGGAGGTCGTGCGGAAACACATGCGGGAACTCTCGACTCTGGGCCCGAAAATCTGGTACGCGACCTCGGTATCAAACACCGAATGAGATGGTAGATATACCATTCACCGCATCTTCCTAGCCTTGAGGTAAGAAATAAACTTACCCGCCGGCGACCGGTGTTCCTCCCACTCAACAATGGCTCGCCGGAAGCGGAATCGTACCACTCTCCTGCAATCTACATTGGCGTAGCAGAAGCTAGCCAATCCATACCCGTGATCACATCGAAATCGGTCATATCCAAGTCTATCAAGTGGCAAGTCGACGCGCATATGGTCCTTTGGACAAGCCCTATATACGTAGAGCTACCAGAATCACCATTGGCGTAGCTACCTCGAAAGGGTCTATGGACTCGGGCTCTATCCACATCTACTAGCAACATGGGAGATATATGGGGCCAGTAGAACCGGATCTATCAAGGCATACCGTCCTGACAAGAAGCGATAAAGTACTGTGGCGACATCGGTGAGGCCTCACAGTCTGGTGGGCAAGGCATAAATGCGATTCAGGACCGCTAGAAGCTGGGACCGCGCCATGACCTCTGCCGCGACCTGCGGCCCGTGAGTACCACGCCCTCGGGCGATAAGCGTAGGAGATGAAGAAGACCGTGAAAGAACACATGGTGACCCTACCTCTGCCTGCGCCGCCAGTGGACGGGCTCGCAAAGTGACCGGCTGGCCATGGCCCGAAACAAACTCGGGCGGTACCACAATTCCCATAATAGGATCTACCGCATCCGGTCGGCGAGGGTGGTCCGTCGGTTAGCGCTCTGCTACCACGGGCGTCGAAGTCACGGGCCTGAGTGCGCCCTCGAAAACCACAGGCATCACGAGGACGGTGTAGGAGTGCTCTGAGCTGGCTGTGGCGCAAATCTAGACTGCTGCTGAGGTCGTCCACCCCGATAGCTACCAAAAGACCCTGCCGTCCTAGCGCCAACCTGCTTCTTCTGTCATGCATCGACCGTCGACCTCTGCGCTCGCCGCATCGAGTGCATGAGCCTGCATCTGGGTAATGTCCATGCATGGTGAAGAGCCACACCCGCATACGACTTCGGCCATATAATCATCTAGCGGTGGCGTGGCGGTGCACCTCCTCGTATCTGCGCTGCAGCGAGGGCATATCGAGCGATGAATCGAACTCAGCGTTGTAGTCCTGGCGTGCGTCTCTGCGTCTCGGCAACAAAAATCATTCGGCCCGTGCCTCGCCATCTGTGGAGGAAAGAAGTGAGTGAGAAAAGCCTCCGAGAACTCGTCCCAAGTAGCTGGGGACGCGTGCTCTCCCCGAGACAACTCCCACGAATCAAACCAATCGACTGTGGTATCACGCAGCCTATGTGAACCGAAGATCACGGACTCGATCTCCGAAGCCTTGATCACTCGCATGATCCTCTGTAACTGACGGATGAACTCCTGCGGATCATCCTCAAGCCTCGACCCGTAGAACTCTGGCGGGCTACAACTCAGAAAATCTCGTAGCCTCAAACTATCCGATCTCGGGTGAACCACGTGCTTCTTTGGGCCCAGGCTGCTGCATCGGCCTATCCTCGTATCGGCCCACGATCGACGATGGCGGGCCATCTCTGTAACCCATCTCATCTGCTCCAGGCTGTGGGACTTGAGGTGCAGTCTTGAGGTCTCATCGACCATCTGCTGCGACCCTAAACCTGGGGGCGGCGTCGTGGAACTCGCCGTCTCGGGTATAGTCTGGGCCTGAGCCCTCGTGACTCTCGGTGTCCTACTAGCTACTCCCTCGGCTGCCTTGCCGCCACAGGCGGGTTGCCTTACGTGGAGGCATAAGCGTTAAAGGAAATCGTTAGAGGTCGACTTATAACACGGCTCTAAGGCACGATCTCGAGTGAGAAGAGTGAAACCATTCCTAAATACCTTATAGCCTCGTTATTTTTGGTTTGGTGCACACACAGATAATCAAGACTCTACTAGATACTGTGCATAGACACTTTCAGAGGATTAAGCGCTCGATACCACTTTTGTCACGACCGTTCGGGGCGATGGTAGTGTCTTAGGCGCACCAGTAGTCATACATCGAGAAAATCAGCGGAATATAAAAACAAGACATGAAAAAATGTAAATTGAGAAACATTTTATCTTAGAAAAGTCGCCTTTCGGAATATATATATAAACCAAAATCGCGATTACATCCCAGTATGCAATAGGACTCTGACCTCTAATGAAGTAAACAACTATGGCGGGACGGGGCCGCCATACCTGAATGTACATATATCTACAACATCGGGAGAACCGTACCAAAAGTCGAGCCTCAGGAGAAGATGGAGCTCACGACACAAAGCAAAACATCCAAGGATGCGGATCTAGCACTGTTTCCGCACTGCGGCATGACGGCCCCGAAGGAGTCGATCTGACAGTACCAAGTATGTGAAAGCGTAAAGTACTTAAATGAAATCATATCATTTTAAAGCCAATTTTACAAATATGTATGAAATAACCAATGTAACCGCACATAGTGCCACATCACAAACAAGAGTAACAACAGTAAATGAGTCTTTTCTAGGCTGAATGATCGGAAGCAAGGCCAATCGCCCATAGTATCATTATGCATGCCTAATCACGGACTCACGTGGTCGCGCATAGGCCACTGGGCGCATGAGGTATTCCGCATCGAGGTAGCTACACCGGCATCGTCTGGACTCGTAGTCGCGTGGCCACATAGACCGCATGGCCACATGGACCGCACACTAACACGGAACTCTCGTAGCTCGCGCATAGGTCCCTGGACCCGCGTGAGGTATTCTCGAATCATAGTCCCGGTGCTGAGGTATACCCCGCGTCGGAGGCGAGCAACCGGTATATCATGTCGAGGTGAGTGATGTAATACTAGCATAACGGCTTATCGTTAAACAACATAAGCACAAATAAGAATAACCTCTTTACACAAATGTTTACAAGATACTAACACACATAGCATCACAATATGTCTACTCAACAAACCATCTCACTGTACTTTCCAGAAATCAATGCAAGTCTTTTATAAACACATAAGTAAACCGTTCCTTTTATCTTTCTTAAGTGGTTATACCTAACTTCCCATAAAGCTAGTATAACTCTTAGCTTTTGTTTAAAAACCAAGTATTACTCTTCTTTCAAAAGATTCATAATTCTTTTGAAATACTTCAAGATTCTTGTTATTTAGACTCAAGTCAAAAGGCGTCAAGTAAAACCATGTTCGGTTAACACGTGTCGTCTAGTACTATATATATACTTTTAAAATATCATGCTCGAGGATAGGAAGAATCACATACCTTACCGCGAAATCCACCGCCAGTCGAATATGTCGCGTGAGTATCAACCTATAATAGTCAAATCGTCTATCAACATCTAGACTACTCTGTAGGATAATCTAAGAAGAGGTTCTCTATTCTACGGAAAATCGGGCGACACTTCCCTGCATAAACTATACAAGTCTCACGTAAATCTGATCTATGTAAATCTGATTCAATTCTCTTCTTTTAATACCATCATTCTATAAGTCTTATACTTAGTTCTATACTTCTACGATTATGCAATCTCTATTTCTGATAGAAGGATAAGATATTTACCTCGATAAGCCCAAAATTATCCAAGATATAAGTCGATCTGAGCAAGGTTTAGCTCTGTCTGAGCAGCTCCAATCCGCTCAGAAACCCTTAGAAGTTTCTACACAACCTACTTTCTACTTGACCAACTATTAAGTTTCTCTTTAGGGTTTCGTTTAGTGACTAAAGGAATATAAGGTAGTATTTAGGACTCTACGTATAGAGGTAACTTTGGAAATACTATAAGGGATTAGCTAAGATATTTTTGGGGATAGTAATACTTGGAGAGTATTTTCTACCAAGGGGAGGGCTTTTGCGAGACCACTAGGAAATGGGGAGAAGGGGTTTTTCGGCTAAGCTCTTCACAAGAGGGAGGCTTTGGGCGGAAAGCTTCTCAAAGGGGAAGTTTGGAGACTTGGAAGATGATTTGTGGATGAAGAAGTCTTCAACTCAAGGGGGGTATTTATAGGGCTTTCAAAGGCCAAGATGAAGGCAAGTGGAGGGCAAGTGGAGGGTGGGGATTTGCACAAGTGCACCCTATCCCTACTCCCCAAATCCTCACAAACATTGACCCATGGATTAGGCCTAAATCGTTCCAAGTGACCTCTTTGCCGTCCACTGGGGTGACAAGTGTCACCTCTCGTTGGTCAAAATATTTCATCTCTCGGAAAAATCATAAAAATTATAAATGACAAAGCGTAATTTTCCCTACGCAAGTTTTGGAAAAGCGTTTAGTCGGAAAACAATTCGTTTAGTGGGTTGTGCACAAATTTTCGTCCCTATGCCTACTTTAAGGCTTAAACTTTTGTACGTCATGCCTTACGTACATACTGAAATACGGGTATAACATTCTCCTCCTTAGAAACATTCGTCAGAATGTTCCTTCCCAGCAGATAACGATAAGGTTCCTTATAATTTAAGCGATTGCAAATGCCACACGTGGCCTGATCTGACAACAGCAAATATGACAATGAAAATTTACAAGTAGGAAAGTGAGTTACCGGAGGTGTGGGGAAT
Organism: Przewalskia tangutica; assembly: GCA_029844215.1. Classification (NCBI taxonomy): domain Eukaryota; kingdom Viridiplantae; phylum Streptophyta; class Magnoliopsida; order Solanales; family Solanaceae; genus Przewalskia; species Przewalskia tangutica. The sequence continues at coordinate 38,439,324 of CM056720.1, read as the reverse complement.
AGGTGAGGATACTTACGCCTCATGTCCTCGCCGACTTCTCCACGTCATCTCCTCACGAGCTCGTTCGCCACAAGACTTTGTGGAAGCCACGTCGCGGTCGCGGGCCTAACGACGATCGATTATCGTATGGGAATCTCGCCATCACGATAACCCGCCGATCACTGGACATCGTCAATCGGGTGAACCCAGATGGATCCGATACATCTCGCCGGCATAGAAACATGAAAAACGGATCTGCTTGCCTCAAGATCGGACGGCGGATCAACTCATAGGCAACCTTGCCTACCTGCGGACAATCGATACGGCCCGATGTACTGGTGAGTTTCCCTTTCTTCGAATCTCATCACGCACCGCCATGGGTGACACGCCAGAAAACCCAATCATCAACCTCAAACTCTAGATGCGGCGGCGATGATCTGCGTATGACATGCGACTCGGTGTCGATGCCGCTCTGGATAAGCTTCACCTTATCCACACTGCTTCACGCAAATCTGGTCCCACTGCGCACCTCGCCCGCGTCAAACCAGACTATCGGCGATCTGCACTTCCTCCCATACAAGGCCTCATGGCGCCCGTCGAATCTTTTTGTGGTAGCTATTATTATCATGAAACTCAACCAGAGGCAAATGATCCTCCACTACCACTGAAATCAATAACACGGGCTCGCGACATATCCTCGAGAGTGCGGATAGTGCGCTCCGCTGTCCGTGCAATGCGAGGATGGAATGCGTACTCGAGCTCACTGCGTCCTAGACCGCCATTCGGAAAGACCTCAGAAGTTGGCGTAAAGCGGGCTCCTGCATGCGATATGATAGAAATAGGGACTCCATGCGATCGGCGATCTCTCGGATGTAAAGTCGGCATAATCCTCGGTAGAAAAAGTCGTCTGACGGGAAGAAAGTGGGCTGATTTCATCGACTTTGTCGACGATAACCCAAATAGAATCATGTTTCCTCGAGTGCGAGGTAATCACGTGATATAGTCCATATTGATCACCTCCCACTTCGGTCGGGATCTCTATAAATGCGCAACAAACCACGGGCCTCGGTGCTCTACCTTCGCTGGCCGACAAAGCGGGCTGAGCTACAAACTCTGCAATGTCCTCTTCAAGCCATCCCACCAATACCAGATCGAGGTCGTGGTACATCTTGATCGACCCGGATGGATAGAGTACTTGTATTTGTGTGCTTCCCTAGAACCTTGCGAAGTCTGCAATATCTGGAACACACAACACCCTCAAACCTTAGCACCCGTGGTGCTACCTCAAAGGACCCTTCCCGCGAAGAAGCGGTATCGCGGTGCAGCGTCAAAGCAGGATCCTCAATTGTTGCCTCTTCGCCTCGCCGGCGATGGAAGACTCGGCAACCTCTTGAACTCGAACCCAGCTGCTATCGGAATCAATCAATCGGACTCGAGGCTCGCTAGCGATGCAACTCGTGGACCGTGCCCCTCGCCTGTGTACATCGATATACTCCCGTGACTACGACTAAGGCATACGCCAACATTGGCCTTCGCGGGTGAGTACGGGATGTCGACATCATAATCCTTGAGTAACTCTAACCACCGTCTATGTCGTAAGTTCGGCTCCCTGCGGTGAAGATATCTTGGAGGCTCTTGTGGTGCGTATAAATATCCACATGAACCCCATACAAATAGTGCCTCCGGATCTTGGCGTGAATTCTGCGCGACTCAAATCATGGGTGGGGTAGTTCCTCTCATGCTTCTTAGGTCGGGATCGTCGCTATAACCTTACCAGTGCGTCAACACACATCCGAGCCCGGCGCGTCGCGATACACTACATAAGCGTCTGGACCGCTGGAAGAGTAAGAGCGAGGCGGTCGTCGATCTCGCCCGATGGCGGAAACCACGCTCCTGACATCGGTCCACAAACTTAGCGCCTACGAGTCCCTAGTCAATGGTGCGAGATAAAGCAAACTTCTCCCACGAACGCCGATAGTAACTGCAGGCCCGAAGGCTGCGCGCACTGCCGGAGTAGTAGGTCTAGGCCACTCATTGCCTCGATCTTGGCGTATCCACGAATACCGTCGGCCCGACAATATGCCCAAGAAAAGCCACGAAGCCCACCAAAACTCACATTTGGAAAACTTGGCGTATAAGCTGGTCTGGAGAACTCTGCCACGATCGCCAATGCTCGCGCATGCTCACTCTGGCGGGAATAAACAAGATGTCATCAATGAACACTATCACAAGCGTGTCCAAAAATGGCTTGAACACTCGGTTCATCAAATCCATGAATCTGCGGAGCATTGGTCAACCGAAAGACATAACCACGAACTCATAATGCGTCTGGGTCCGGAATGCGATCCTAGGGACATCGCCTCTCGACTACTTTGATGATAGCGATCGCGGTCAATCTTGGAGAAACATCTCGCGCTGCCCAGTCGAACAAATCATCAATCACAGGAAGGGTATACATTCTTAATGGTCACCTTGTTGTGCACTGTAATCAACACACGTGCGCGGCGTCGTCCTTCTTCTTCACGAACAATCTGGCGCTCCCGGGGGGAAAAACACTAGGCGATGAAGCCGCTTCTCCGGCAAATCTCTCGGTGGTCCTTGACTCTCTCAACTCGGCGGTGCCATTACGTATGGCGGAATGGAAATAGGAGTGTCTGCAACTGTCGATACAAAACTCTATCTCCTCTCGGGAGGATACGAGGTCGTGCGGAAACACATGGGAACTCTCGACTCTGGGCCCGGTGAAAATCTGGTGCGCGACCTCGATATCAAACACCGAATGAGATGGTAGATATACCCGCCCATCTTCCTAGCCTTGAGGTAAGAAATAAACTTACCCCGGCGACACGGTGTTCCTCACTCAACAACCGCTCGCCGGAAGCGGAATCGTACCACTCTCTCCTGATCTACATTGGCGTAGCAGAAGCTAGCAATCCGTACCCGTGATCACATCGAAATCGGTCATATCCAACTCTATCAAGTCGGCAAGGGTCGACGGCGTATGGTCATGGACAAGCCACATATACCCGAGCTACCATCGAATCACCATGGCGTAGCTACCTCGAAAGGGTCTATGGACTCGTGCTCTATCCCTATCCTACTAGCACATGGGAGATATATGGGACAGTAGAACCGGATCTATCAGGCATACACGTCCTGCAACAAGCGATAAAGTACTGTGGCGACATCGGTGAGCCTCACGGTCTGCCGGTGGAGCATAAATGCGATTCGAGGACCGCTAGAAGCTGGGACCGCGCCACGACCTCTGCCGACCTGCGGCCCAGGTACCGCCCTCGGGCGATAGCTGTAGGAGATGAAGAAGACCGTGAAAGAACACATGGTGACCACTGCCTCTGCCTTGCCCTTGGCCGGACGAGCTCTAAAGTGACCGGTGGCCGCAATCAAACAAACTCCGGGAGCGTACCACAATTCCGTAATAGGATCTACCGCATCGGCCACGGCGAGGGTGGTCCGTCGGTTAGCCTCTGCTACCACGGGCGTCGAAGTCACGGGCCTGAGTGCGCCCTCGAATACCACGGCTGTCACGAGGGCGGTGTAGGAGTGCTCAGTGGTGTTGTGGTGCAAATCTAGGCTAACTGCGGGCCGTCCACCCCGATAGCTACCAAAGACCTGCCGTCACTGCGCCTTAACCTGCTGCTGCTTGCAGCCGACGCGTCGACCTCTACGCTCCTCGCATCAAGTGCATGAGCTACATACGGGTAATGTCCATGCACGGTGAAGAGCCACGCGCGCCACGACTTCGGCCATATAATCATCTAGCGGTGGCGTGGCGGTGCACCTATCCTCCATATGCTACCAACGCGAGGACATATCGAGCGATGAATCGAACTCAACGTTGTAGTCCCTAGCGTGCGTCCTCTGTCTCGGCAACAAAAATCATTCGGCGTGCCTCGCCGTACGTGGAGGCAAGAAGTGAAGTGAGAAAAGCCTCGAGAACTTCGTCCCAGTAGGCTGGGGATCGTGCTCTCCCGACAACTCCGCGAATCAAACCAATCGATTGCGGTATCACGCAGCTATGTGAACCGAAGATCACGGACTCGGTCTCGAAGCCTTGATCACTGCGCATGATCATCTATGGCGGCGGATGAACTCCTGCGGATCATCCTCGAAGCCTCGACCGTAGAACTCGGCGGGCTCTGACTCGAAAATCTCGTAGCCTCAAACTATCCGATCTCGGGTGAACCCGTATGCTTCTTTGGGCCAGGCTGCTGCATCCGGCCTATCCTCGTATGCCCACGATCGACCGATGGCGGGCCGTCTCTCGTAACCCGTCTAAATCTGCTCCGGTGTGGGGACTTGAGTGCAGTCTTGGGGTCTCATCGACCAGCTGCGGCCCTAAACCTGTTGGGGCGGCGGCGTCGTGGAACTCGCCGTCTCGGGTATAGGCGGGCACGAGCCCTCGTGACTCGGTGTCCTACTAGCGGCTCCGCCGGTGCCTTGCCGCCACGGGCGGGTTGCCTTATATGGAGGCATAACTGTTAAAGAAAGGAAATACGTTAGAGGGGTCCGACTTATAACACAGCTCTAAGGCACGTTCTCAGTGAGAAGAGTGAAACCAATCCTAAATACCTTATAGCCTCATGATTATTGGTGTGGTGCACAACACACGATAATCAAGACTCTACTAGATACGATGCATAGACACTTTCCGAGGATTAATCGCTCGATACCACTTTTGTCACGACCGTCGGGGCGATGGTCGTGTCTTACGGGCACCCAGTAGTCATACATCGAGAAAATCAGCGGAATATAAAACAAGACATGAAACAATGTAAATTGAGACCTGATTTATCTTAGAAAAGTCGCCTTTCGGAATATATATATAAACCAAAATCGCGATTACATCCCAGCATAATAGGACTACGGACCTCAATGAAGTAAACAACTATGGCGGAGACGGGGCCGCCATACCTGAATGTACATATATCTACAACATCAGGGAGAACCATACCAAAAGTCGAGCCTCCGGAGAAGATGGAGCTCCTGACACCAAAGCAAAACATCCTAAGGATGCAGATCTAGCACCTGTTTCCCACTGCGGCATGACGCAGCCCCGAAAGTCGATCTGGCGGTACCAAGTATGTGAAACTGTAAAGTACTTAAATGAAATCATATCATTTTAAAGCCAATTTTACAAATATGTATGAAATAACCAATGTAATCGCACATAGTGCCACATCACAAACAAGAGTAACAACAGTAAAGCTATGTGTCTTTTTCTAGGCGAATGATCGAAGCAAGGCCGATCGCCCATAGTATCATTATGCATGCCTAATCTCGGACTCACGTAGTCGCGTAGGCCACTGAGGCCCGCGTGAGGTATTCCGCGTCGGTAGCTACTCACCGGCATCGCCTGGACTCGTGGTCCGCGTGGCCACATAGACCGCGTGGCCACATGGACCGCCACTAACACTGGAACTCGTAGCTCGCGTAGGTCCCTGGACCCGCGTGAGGTATTCTCGAATCATAGTCCCCGGTGCACGAGGTATACCCGCGTCGGAGGCGACTTAACCCGGTATATCATGTCAAGGTGAGTGATGTAATACTAGCATAACGGCTTATCGTTAAACAACATAAGCACAAATAAGAATAACCTCTTTACACAAATGTTTACAAGATACTAACACACATAGCATCACAATATGTCTACTCAACAAACCATCTCACTGTACTTTCCAGAAATCAATGCAAGTCTTTTATAAACACATAAGTAAACCGTTCCTTTTATCTTTCTTAAGTGGTTATACCTAACTTCCCATAAAGCTAGTATAACTCTTAAGCTTTTGTTTAAAAACCAAGTATTACTCTTCTTTCAAAACTGATTCATAATTCTTTTGAAATACTTCAAGATTCTTGTTATTTAGACTCAAGTCAAAAGACGTCAAGTAAAACCATGTTCGGTTAACACACGTACGTCTACCGTACTATATATATACTTTTAAAATATCATGCTCAAGAGGATAGGAAGAATCACATACCTTCTCGGCGAAATCCACCTGCCAAGTCGAATATGTCGCGCGCAGAGTATCAACCTATAATAGTCAAATACGTCTATCAACATCTAGACTACTCTGTAGGATAATCTAAGAAGAGGGTTCTCTATTCTACGGAAAATCAGCAAAGACTTCCCTACGTAAACTATACAAGTCTCTTTGTAAATACGGTCTATGTAAATCTGATTCAATTCTCTTCTTTTAATACCATCATTCTATAAGTCTTATACTTAGTTCTATACTTCTACAAGATGCAATCTCTATTCTGATAGAAGGATAAGATATTTACCTCGATAAGCCCAAAATTATCCAAGATATAAGTCGATCCTGAGCAAGGTTTAGCTCCTAATCTGAACGCTCCAATCCGCTCCAAGAAACCCTTAGAAGTTTCTACACAACTTCTACTTTCTACTTCAACCAACTATGAAGTTTCTCTTTAGGGTTTCGTTTAGTGACTAAAGGAATATAAGGTAGTATTTCCGGACTCTACGTATAGAGGTAACTTTGGAAATACTATAAGGATTGGCTAAGATATTTTTGGGGATAGTAACAATACTTGGAGAGTATTTTCTACCAAGGGGAGGCTTTTGCCGAGACCACTAGGAAATGGGGAGAAGGGGTTTTCACTAAGCTCTTCACTCTTTGGGGAAGTTTGGAGACTTGGAAGATGATTTGTGGATGACGAAGTCGTCAACCCAAGGGGGGTATTTATAGGGCTTTCAAGGGCCAAGATGAAGGCAAGTGGAGGGCAAGTGGAGGGTGGGGATTTGCACAAGTGCACCCTATCCCTACTCCCAAATCCTCACAAACATCGACCCGTGGATTAGGCCCAAAATCGTGCCAACCGTGACCTCTTTGCCATCCACTGGGTGACAAGTGTCACCTCTCGTTGGTCCAAAATATTTCATCTCTCGGAAAAATCCGCAAAATTATAAATGACAAAGCGTAATTTTCCCTACGCAGTTTTGGAAAGCGTTTACGTCGGAAAACAATTCGTTTTGGGTTGTGCACAAATTTTTCGTCCCTATGCCTACTTTAAGGCTTAAACTTTTGACGCACGCCCACGTACATACTCTGAAATACGAGGTATAACATTCTCCTCTTCAGAAACATTCGTCCGAATGTTCCTTCCCAAGACAGATAACGATAAGGTTCCTTATAATTTAAACAGTTGCAAATGCCACACATGGCCACAATACAACACTTAAGCAAATATGACAATGAAAATTTACAAGTAGGAAAGTGAGTTACCTGGAGGTGTGGGGAATAGGTGAGGATACTTCTGCCTCATGTCCTCGCCTTCCCACGCCATCTCCTCCCGAGCTCGTTCCGCCACAAGACTTTGTGGAAGCCACGTCCTGGTCAGACGCCTAACGATGATCGATTATCGCTATGGAATCTCTCATACGATAACCCTCGATCACCCGACATCGCCAATCAGTGAACCTAGATGGATCCCGATACATCTCCTCAAAGATAGAAACATGAAAACCGGATGCGCCTCAAGATCGGACGGCAGATTCAACTCATAGGAAACCTTGCCTACCTGCGACAACTGACACGGCCCAATGTACTGGCCGAAGTTTCCCTTTCTTCCCGAATCTCATCACACCCTTCATGGGTGACACCTTCAGGAAAACCCAATCATCAACCTCAAACTCTAGATGCCGACGACGATGATCTGCATATGACTTCGCCGACTCAGCCGCCGATCGCTCTGGATAAGCTTCACCTTATCCACTGCTTGCACAAACCGTCCCACTAATCGCACTCGCCATTATCAAACCAGCCTATCGGCGACCGCACTTCCTCATACAAGGCCTCATAAGGCGCCATTCGAATCTTGCTGGTAGCTATTATTATACGCAAACTCAACTAGAGGCAAATGATCCTCCACTACCCTCGAAATCAATAACACAGGCTCGCAGATATCCTCGCAGTTCGATAGTGCGCTCGCTGTCCTGCTCCGAGGATGGAATGCAAGATTTGTGCTCACCGCGTCCTAGACCTTTTCGGAAAGACCTCCGAAGTTAGCCGTAAACCGGCTCCTGCTGCGATATGATAGAAATAGGGACTCCATGCACCGACGATCTCTCTGATGTAAAGTCGGCATAATCCTCACTAAAAGTCGTCCGACGGGAAGAAAGTGGGCTGATTTCATCACCGCCGACTATAACCCAGATAGAATCATGCTTTCTCTGAGTGCGAGGTAATCCTGTGATAAAGTCCATATTGATCACCTCCTACTTCCAGGTCGGGATCTCTATCGTCTGCAACAAACCACCAGACCTCTGGTGCTCTACCTTCACCTGCTGACAACACGGGCACTGAGCTACAAACTCGCAGCCCTCTTCGCCATCCCACCAATACGGATCGAGGTCGTGGTACATCTTGGTCGACTCGGATGGATAGAGTAACGCTAGTGTGCTTCCTAGAACCCTCGCCGAAGTCCCGCAATATCCGAACACACAACCTTCCTCAAACCTTAGCACCCATCAGTGCTACCTCAAAGGACCCTTCCTCACGAAGAGCAGTATCGCGTGCCGCGTCAAACCGGATCCTCAAACTATTGCCTCTTCACCTCGACGGCGATGGAAGACTCGGCAACCTCTCGAACTCGAACCCCATCGCTATCGTAATCAATCAATCGAACTCCAAGGCTCGCTAGCCGATGCAACTCGCGACCATGCCCTCCTCTCTGTACATCGATAGACTCCCATCGACCTCTGACTAAGGGCATCCGCCACAACATTGGCCTTCCCGGTGGTACAGATGTCGACATCATAATCCTTGCGTAACTCTAACCACCGCCTATGTCGTAAGTTCGGCTCCTCCGGTCAAGATATACCGAAGGCTCTTGTGGTCTGTATAAATATCCACACGAACCCCATACAAATAGTGCCTCCGCATCTTCAAGGCGTGAATTACCACGCCAACTCCAAATCACGTGGGTAGTTCCTCATGCTTCTTAAGCTGTCGGGATGCGTCGCTATAACCTTACCACCGATCATCACACATCCGAGCCCGACGCCGACGCATCACAATACACTACATAACCGTCTGACCTCTGGAAGAGTAAGAACGGGCGGCCGTCGATCTCGCCCTTCAAGAATCGGAAACCCCGCCACAAGCATCATCCATCAAACTTAGCCGCTCGAGTCACCTAGTCAATGGTGCGAGATAAGCAAACTTCCACGAACCGCCGATAGTAACTCGCAAGGCCCGGAAAGCCGCGCACTGTCGGAGTAGTAGGTCTAGGCCAACTCGCCTCGATCTTGGCGTATCCACCGAATACCATCGGCCCGATAATATGCCCAAGAAAAGCCACCGGCCACCAAAACTCACATTTGGAAAACTTGGCGTATAATCGCTGGTCTGGAGAACTCTCAAAGATAGCCCAAATGCTCCGTGACGCCTCGCTCTGGCGGAATAAACCAAGATGTCATCAATGAACACTATAACAAATGTGTCCAAAATGGCTTGAACACTCGGTTCATCAAATCCATGAATACCGCCGAGCATCGTCAACCCGAAAGACATAACCTCAACTCATAATGCCCGTATCGAAGTCCGAATGCAATCCTGGGACATCTGCCTCTCGACTCGCACTGATGATAGCCCGATCGCAGATCAATCTTGAGAAACATCTCGCGCTCGCATCGGTCGAACAAATCATCAATCTCGGGAAGGGTATCTTCTTAATGGTCACCTTGTTCACCGCCAGAATCAACACATGCGCAGCGTCGCCCTTCTTCTTCACGAACATTACCGCGCTCCTGGGAGAAACACTAGGCTGATGAAGCCGCTTCTCCAAAGAAATCTCTCACGGTCCTTCAACTCTCTCAACTCGGCAGTGCCATTCTCGTATGGCGGAATGGAAATAGCCGAGTGTCCGCAAAGACATCGATACAAAACTCTATCTCCTCTCGTGAGGATACCCGAGGTCGTCGGAAACACATCCGGGAACTCTCGACTCATCGGGCGATCAAAATCTGGTACCGCAGCCTCGTGATCAAACACCGAATGAGATGGTAGATATACCCTTCGCACCATCTTCCTAGCCTTGAGGTAAGAAATAAACTTACCCATCGGCGACACAGTGTTCCCCTCCCACTCAATAACCGGCTCAGAAACCGAATCGCACCACTCTCTCCTCGCAGCTACATTGGCGTAGCGAAGCTAGCCAATCCATACCATGATCACATCGAAATCGGTCATATCCAACTCTATCAAGTTGGCAAGGGTCGACGATCGCGATATGGTCACCGACAAGCCCTATATACCGCCGAGCTACCACCGAATCACCCATTGGCGTAGCTACCTCGAAAGGTCTATGGACTCGTGCTCTATCCCTATCCTACTAGCAACATGGGAGATATATGGGGCCAGTAGAACCGGATCTATCAAGGCATACACGCCACAACAAGAAATCGATAAAGTACCGTGGCGACATCGGTGAGCCTCCCGGTCTGCCGCTGGACAAGGCATAAATGCGGTTACGAGGACCGCTAGAATCGGGACCGCGCCACGACCTCTGCCGCGACCTGCGGCCCATGAGTACCTCGCCCTCGGGCGATAATCGTAGGAGATGAAGACCGGCGAAAGAACTCGTAGTGACCACCTACCTCTGCCTTGCCTGACAGCTCGCAAAGTGACCTGGCCGCAGAATCAAACAAACTCCGAGCGGTACCACAATTCCGTAATGGGATCTACCGTCGACTACACCGAGGGGTGGTCCCGTCGGTTAGCACCTCTGCTACCACGGACGCCGAAGTCCCGGGGCCCCGGCCCTCGAATACCTCGGCCGCCCCGAGGACGGTGTAGGAGTGCTCAGCCGGGTGGTGCAAATCTAGGCTGGCCGAGGCCGCCCACCCGATAGCTACCAAAAGACCTGCCCGCCCGGCGCCTTCTTCTGCCGCTGTCACAACCCGCCGACCTCTACGCCTCGCATCCAAGTGCATGAGCCTACATACGGTAATGTCCATGCTCGGTGAAGAGCCACGCGCACGCGACTTCGCCATATAATCATCTAGCCGTGACGTAGCGGTGCACCCTATCCTCCATATCTGCTACCAACGCAGGGACATATCGAGCCAACGAATCGAACTCAACGTTGTACTCACTGGCGTGCGTCCTCTCTGCCTCAAGAACAAAAATCGCTTACGGCGTGCCTCTCATCCGCGAGGCAAGAAGTGAGTGAGAAAAGCCTCGAGAACTCGTCCCAGTAGCCGGGACGCGTGCTCTCCCGACAACTCCATGAATCAAACCAATCGATCGCAGTATCACGCAGCTATGTGAACGAAGATCACGGACTCGGTCAAGCCTTGATCACCGCGTGATCATTCAGAATCGACGGATGAACTCCTGCGATCATCCTCAAGCCTCGACCGTAGAACTCGCGGGCTACAACTCGTAAAATCTCGTAGCCTCAAACTATCCGATCTCGTGAACCACGTATGCTTCGGGCTGAATCGAATCCGGCCTATCCAAATCTCATGCGCCACGATCGACCCGATCGGGCCATCTCTTCAGAACCCGTCTCATCTGCTCCGGTGTGGGTGGAGGTGCAGTATTGGGTCTCATCGCCATCGCCGCGCCTCAACCTGTTGGGGCCGGCGGCGTCGTGGAACTCGCCGTCTCGGGTATAGACTGGGCCTGAGCCCTCGTGACTCTCGGTGTCCTACTAGCGCCTCCTCGGTGCCTTGCCCGCCCGGGCGGGTTGCCTTACGTGGAAGCATAACTGTTAAAGAAAGGAAATACGTTAGAGGGGTCCAACTTATAACACAGCTCTAAGGCACGATCTCAGAGTGAGAAGAGTGGAAACCAATCCTAAATACCTTATAGCCTCATGATTATTGGTGTGGTGCACAACACACCGATAATCAAGACTCTACTAGTTACGGTCTGTAGACACTTTCCGAGGATTAACTGCTCTGATACCACTTTTGTCACGACCCGTCCGGGCGATGATCGTGCTTACCCGCACCCAAGTAGTCATACATCGAGAAAATCAGCGGAATATAAAACAAGACATGAAACAATGTAAATTGAGACACGCTTATCGAGAAAAGTCGCCTTCGGCATATATATATAAACCAAAATCGCGCTACATCCCAGCATAATAGGACTACAGACCTCTAATGAAGTAAACAACTATGGCGGGACAGGGCCCCGCCATACCCTGAATGTACATATATCTACAACATCAGGGAGAACCATACCAAAAGTCGAGCCTCCGGAGAAGATGGAGCTCCTGACACCAAAGCAAAAGATCCGAAGGATGCAGATCTAGCACCTGCTTCCCCTTACCTGCGGCATGAACGCAGCCCCCCGAAGGAGGTCAGTACAACAGGTACCAAGTATGTGAAATTGTAAAGTACTTAAATGAAATCATATCATTTTAAAGCTAATTTTACAAATATGTATGAAATAACCAATGTAACCGCACATAGTGCCACATCACAAACAAGAGTAACAATGTAAATCAGAATGTGTCTTTTCTAGGCTACGAATGATCGAAGCAAGGCCAATCGCCCATAGTATCATTATGCATGCCTAATCCTGGACTCCCGTAGTCCGCATAGGCCACCTAGGCCCGCATGAGGTATTCCCCGCATCGAGGGTAGCTACTCATCGGCATCGCCCCGACTCGTAGTCCGCATGGCCACATAGACCGCATGGCCACATGGACCGCACACTAACCTGGAACTCTCGTAGCTCCGCATAGGTCCCCTGGACCCGCATGAGGTATTCTCGAATCATAGTCCCAGACTGCCTGAGGTATACCCCGCATCGGAGGGCAGCTTAACCCCCAGTATATCATGTCAAGAGGTGAGTGATGTAATACTAGCATAACGGCTTATCGTTAAACAACATAAGCACAAATAAGAATAACCTCTTTACACAAATGTTTACAAGATACTAACACACATAGCATCACAATATGTCTACTCACCAAACCATCTCACTGTACTTTCCAGAAATCAATACAAGTCTTTTATAAATACATAAGTAAACCGTTCCTTTTATCTTTCTTAAGTCGTTATACCTAACTTCCCATAAAGCTAGTATAACTCTTAAGCTTTTGTTTAAAAACCAAGTATTACTCTTCTTTCAAAACTGATTCATAATTCTTTTGAAATACTTCAAGATTCTTGTTATTTAGACTCAAGTCAAAAGACGTCAAGTAAAACTATGTTCAGTTAACACACGTACGTCTACCGTACTATATATATACTTTTAATATATCATGCTCAAGAGGATAGGAAGAATCACATACCTTCTCGGCGAAATCCACCTGCCAAGTCGAATATGTCGCACGCAGAGTATCAACCTATAATAGTCAAATACGTCTATCAACGTCTAGACTACTCTGTAGGATAATCTAAGCAGAGGGTTCTCTATTCTACGGAAAATCGGGCAGCACTTCCCTACCCGGTAAACTATACAAGTCTACTGTAAATACAGTCCTATGTAAGTACAGTTCAATTCTCTTCTTTTAATACCATCCTTCTATAAGTCTTATACTTAGTTCTATACTTCTACAGTATGCAATCTCTATTTACAATAGAAGGATAAGATATTTACCTCGATAAGCCCAAAATTATCCAAGATATAAGTCGATCCTGAGCAAGGTTTAGCTCCTAATCTGAACGCTCCAATCCGCTCCAAGAAACCCTTAGAAGTTTCTACACAACTTCTACTTTCTACTTCAACCAACTATGAAGTTTCTCTTTAGGGTTTCGTTTAGTGACTAAAGGAATATAAGGTAGTATTTCCGGACTCTACGTATAGAGGTAACAATACTTGGAGAGTATTTTCTAACAAGGGGGGAGAGCTTTTGCCGAGACCACTAGGAAAGGGGGGGAAAGGGGTGTTTCATTAAGCTCTTCACAAGAGGGGGGGAGAGGCTTTGGACGAGAGCTTCTCTCAAAGGGGGGGGGGTAGGGGAAAATTTGGAGACTTGGAAGATGATTTGTGGATGAAGAAGTCTTCAACTCAAGGGGGTATTTATAGGGCTTTCAAGGGCCAAGATGAAGGCAAGTGGAGGGCAATTGGAGGGTGGGGATTTGCACAAGTGCACCCTATCCCTACTCCCCAAATCCCTCACAAACATTGACCCATGGATTAGGCCGTAAAATCGTGCCAACCGTGACCTCTTTGCCGTCCACTTGAGGGTGACAAGTGTCACCCTCTCGTTGGTCCAAAATATTTCATCTCTCGGAAAAATCCGCAAAAATTATAAATGACAAAGCCGTAATTTTCCCTACGCAAGTTTTGGAAAACGTTTCGTCGGAAAACAATTCGTTTCGTGGGTTGTGCATAAATTTTCGTCCCTATGCCTACTTTAAGGCTTAAACTTTTGTACGTACGCCCTTACGTACATACTCTGGAAATACGGGGTATAACACTACGAGTAGCGTATTCTACTTGAAGGGTGGAAAAGGCTAGCAAGGTTGTAGTACTTGGAGCATTTTGCTTATTGTCGATAATCGTCGCGAGGTATGTGAACCTCTTCCTATCTTTTCTAGCATGATATGTTGTGAACTATGTAGTACGGTAGATGTACATGTGTTAAATGAATTTGGTTGGTTTAAAACATAAAGTGTTATAACGGCTTTATGGGAAGTTTGTTATAACAACTTTATGTGGGAAAAGAAATGGTTTGTGGTTTTTAAAAGATAAAAGACTTGATGTGAAATAATAAGGACTTGGGTTGTGTTAAAAAGTTGTGAAACCGCTTTAATGAGAAATGGGTAATTGGGTTTTAAAAGGAATAATGTTATATTGATTTCGGAAATGAGAACAAGTATGGAACAAACCACTGCAGCGTTAATAAAGGAAAATGTATTGACTAATTAATTATTATTAAAACCAGTAGAAACCTCCATCTGTGTCACGACTCCAACCTGCCCGTGGATCGTGCCTACCCTGCACCCTAGTGATACAATATCAGAGAAAACCAGCGGAAATAAAACTTAAACATGTAAATAGACATGGATTAAGATGAAAGAAAATAGGCCAACCAAAACGGTTGTCTTTCAACATACATATATATAAACATTTGAACAGTTACAATCCTTACAACCCTGCCCACAACAGTGCTACAGACCTCTAAGATTTATACAACATCTATGATGGGACAGGGCCCCGCCATACCCCTGAATGTACAAGGACCTACAGACTCAGGGTAACATACCAAAGATAAGCCTCCGAAGGGACGGAGCTTCCCAAGACGAAATGAGATCCTAAACGCGGATCGGCGGTAGGTGTCTTACCTGCAGCGTGACGCGGCCCCAAGGAGGTCGAGACAACAAGTACCAAGTATGTGAAATCAGAAAAATCAGTAAATGAAATCATAATAGTCTATATAAAGCAGAGACATGTATGATAACCAAACTACGATTCACAACATAAAAGCGATTATGTCAAGTCGTGACTCACGCTCAAAGTCATCCTCACGCGTGGAACTTCTTCCTCACCGCCGATCCGGTACAAATCATGTGATACGTATAACATGTCTCGGCCCATCTCATGGAACCAGTATAGAAACGTGTGGGATACATTCCCGGATGAACCGGTAGTCGAGTGAAATACATTCCCGGATGAACTGGTAGTCGAGTGAAATACATTCCCGGATGAACCGGTAGTCGAGTGAAATACATTCCCGGATGAACCGGTAGCTGAGTGAAATACATTACTTGCACAACAAGGCTATCACACGTAACATGGTCAAGTTTCACAACAACAAGCATAGGCACGTTATACACAACTCAAGGTACTTTCATTTTATGTCAAAGTCCGGATTTTAACCCTAAAGTACTACGTATGTTAAATTCCTTTTTAAAAGATCCATTTCTTTTACAAAGGTCACCCGATACCCGTAGTATAAAAATAGAGTGACTAACATTGTTAAGTAAACCAAAATGTTTTCCTTTGTAAAATCAAGTAACAACCTTATTTTCCAAACGTTCAAGTTTGCCTAATTTCAGATGCTCAAGTTTCTCATTTTAGAAAAGGTTTCATAGTTCAAAGTTTTAATCCTTTAAAACATAATTCTCCTTTAAACATTTTGAGAAACATATGTCTTATATGTGAGTAGGTTATTCTTGTTTATAATCAATCTTATTAAGCAGCCATGACCTAGGAAATGTAATATCATTTTGTCTCATCTTAGCTTCTATGCAGATGGAGGTTTTCTTGGTTTTAATACCATAATTCATTATTCGATACATTTTCCTTTATTAACGCCGCAGTTGGTCCTGTCGATACTCATTCGATTTCAAATCAAGAAACATTATTCCTTTTAAAACCAAGTACTCATTACTCATGAATGAGGTTTCACACTTTTAACAAAATTCATATCAATACCATTAAGTCAAGTCTCTTATCTTCAAAAAATCAGTAAACCATTCTTTTTATCACTCTTAAGACGTTATACCTAACTTCCCATAAAGCTAGTACAACTCTTATGTTTTCAAAGCCAAGTATTACTCTTCTTTCAAAAAGGTCTTTTTGAAACACTTCAAGTTCTTTATTACTACACATCAAATCCGTTATAAGTCAAATCAGTTACCCTTTGAAACCACAAAGCATTTTCTTACCTACATAAAGCTGTTATAACCAACTTCCCATAAAGCCGTTATAACACTTTATGTTTCAAACCAATCAAATACATTAAACACATGTACGTCTACCGTACTACATAGTTATACACATATCATGCTAGAACAGATAGGAAGAGGTTCACATACCTCGCGACGATTATCGACTAATAGCAAAACGCTCCAAGTACTTCAAACCGTCGGCTACTCCTTAAGCCACGTAGATTGCACCACACGTAGTACTTCAACCTATAGAGGCCACAAGGCGCCTATTAACATCCTAGATCTCAATGTAGAATATTCTACGTAAAAATTCGCGACACCTCCCCAACACAGAAATCTCCTCCTCTATCGAGGCCGGCTACCAAGCCAACCAGGGGGTTTGCACGTCTAACCGGACGTGTACAATTCTACTCACAGTAATACTACAAGTCTCATGTCACAGATACCTATGTAATTACAATTGATTCACTTCTTAAAATTCAGCTTAAGTCGCAAGACATCGCAGTAAGTATTATTCAGGCTTAAGTCAAAAGACATTGCCGCACAACTATGTTCAGTTCTATATATAGTATACTTAACTATATACTCCTACAACATGTAATTTCCAATTACCACAGAAGGTCAATAATGTTTACCTCGATAAGCCCAAAATTATCCGAGTTTATATGTCGATCTGAGCAGGTTTAGCTCCTACTCGTGCGCTCGACTGCTCCAAACAACCCTTAGAAGTTCTAACCAACTTCTACTTATAACTTTAACTACGGGTGAAGATTTACTTAGGGTTTCGTTTTGTGGCTAAAGGAAAGTATAATCGTATTTTCCAAGGTTTTTAGATAAAGGGTACTTTGGAAAGTACTACAAGGTATTTGGCTAAAGTATTTTGGGCATTATAACAATACTTGTAGAATACATTTCTACCAAGGGGGGTAGTATTTCGACTAGCACAACTAGGCTGGGGAGGGTGCTCGCCGAGGCCTTGAGAGGGGAGAGGGGTGGTGTTTGGACGAGAACAAGGTTGAGGGAGAGGGAGGGATTTTTAACACTTAGAGAAATTTTGGATGAAGAAGTTCATCAACTTAGAGGGGTATTTATAGGTCAAGCAAAGGCCAACCAAGGGCCAAGATTCTTCCAAGTGTATAGCAAGTGTAAGGTCAAGATTTAGCCATGTGTTACCTTATCCATCTACACAAAATATCCTACCTAACCCTTGACCAAAATTTCAACACAAAAAACGTGCAACACTATCCCATTTGCCGTCAACCTCTTCAATGTGAGGGTGACACATGTCACCCTCCCGTTGGTCCAAAATTTTACGTCTCTCGGAAAAATCCGCAAAAATTATTATTGACATAGCCGGAATTTTCCCTACGTAAGCTGTGGAAACGTTTCGTCGGAAAACGACTCTTTTTGACACTTGTGCACAATTTCGAACTTAGCCTAACTTTAAGGCTCAAATTTTATACGTACGTCCTCACGTACATACCCTGAAAATACGGGGTATAACATTCTCCCCTCCTTAGAAACATTCGTCCCGAATGTTCCTTCTAAGCCTCAAAACAAACATGCGCCAGTATAGTCTTCACTACTATATTTACGAGAACAAAACCTGCCACACCTAGCCACAGAAACACCCGCGCAAATACTTACATCCAAGTCCACGAGGAAACACCTCTAACATCACAAACTTTTGTCTCTTTGCCGCGAGGTTCTAGTGTCACTCCGGCGACCCAACAAATGGTACCGATCGCACGCGATCCCCGAGGTCTAAAATATATATCCTTCGCCTTCTCTTCACAAGAAATGATCATATCTATGCTCGCAATACATGCTCGCCTCTACCCTTACTCGTCGTACTCTTCTCGAACACTTAAACTCTTCTAGTATACGTACCACACTTCAGTCAACGCTTCTGTTTCCAACCCTTGGAGTCACTACCTCCAAACTTGGTCATCTTACTAACCTCGATTTCTTCTAGGGCCATTCTCGGCCTTCACGAACTGATTTTGGTCGAACATATCCACGAACTCATACGATGGTCATCTAAACTTGGGCCTAGCATCCTCGTGACCCTACCACCTGGCGGGACTACCTCGGACGGACCTCACCACATTCGGCCACGGTTGACCCGCGAATGGTCCTCAACCCGACCGTGTCGTGCTAACTTTCTCGTTCCTCGCCCTGCAACATTCTTACAATTTGCGTCATGAAAGCTACCACTTTCACCTCACACAACCCAATGAATTTCCCACAATACATTTTACGCATACCAAGTATTTTAACAAAGACTAACCGTAAGAATCTCTCCTTTAAGACGACCTTACCTCTAAGGTCTCAACATGAAATATTCTAAGGTTCACACTTCCCATGCCCTCATACTTATCCTTCCAACTAACCATGTTTTCTAACTCACAAATAACACAACGCTATTCGTACATAGCACATAAATATAAGGTCATCATATCACGCATACAAATCTCTAGAGGTTAAGGATATACCAAGCTACCGCTCCACTCTAATCATAGGCACGCCTGCAGGCGCATAATCTGAAGGCGATGAACTCGCCATCGATCCGCAGGCTGCGCTAAGCTGCGGTACCTCCTATAAGCACGCTCGTCACATGGCCTCGACGGCGCAGTGAAACAAGCACCGATAAAAAAGCGACATTCCGGGATGATGTTTGCCACATCGTGCATTGAGGGACATGAATCCGCTGGCTAGCACTCACGTATACCGTGAACTGAAGCCCCGAGCTCGACCAACTCGAATACCCGAACGCCCCGACGACTATGGGGACCACTGCATCGGTGGAGGTACATAACTAGATCGCTGAGGCGGTCCGCCTCGAAAGTTACCAAAGGACCTGCTGCTCGCCTCTTCCTGCGATCTCGGCCATTCCGTCGACCTCTCCGTGCCTCACATCCTAGTGCATAAGCTTGCGTGCGGGCAATGTCCATGCCCACAAGAGCTACACCCGCATAAGCCTCGCCAAGTAATCATCTAGCCCTGACGTAGCGGTGTACTCTGTCGCCCATATCGCCTACCACGGCGGAACATACCGAGCTAATGAGTCAAACTCACATTGTACTCTCTAACCGTCGCGCCCCGCCTCAACGTCAAAAATCTACCGAGCCCTCCTCATCCGTGGAGGCAAGAAGTGTGCATGAAATGCCTTTGAGAACTCGTCCCATATAGCCGGAAGTGCATTCTCTCCCGACAACTCACGAATCAAACCGATCATGCGGTATCACGCACCGATGCGAACCTAGGACCATCGACTCGGTATCCGATGCCATGATCACTCATGACCAGAATCGCCGGATGAACTCCTGCGGATCATCCTCGTGCCTCGACCCATAAAACTCGCGGGTTACACATCGAAAATCCCGTAGTCTCAAATCGCTCGGGGTGAACTACGGTGTTCTGGGATGGAATCGCTGCATCCAGCCTATCTCATATCTGCCACGACCACGGCGATCGCCATCTCCTTGTACCCATCTCATCGCTGCTCCGGTGTGGGATGGAGGCTCAGTATTGTAGTCTCGCAGCCATCGCTGCGCTCTAAACTCGCTGGTCTTTGGCGGCGTCGTGAAACCCGCCGTCGGAAGCACTGCTCAGTCTTGGCCAGGGCTGCGCCTCGTACTCCTCAGATCTCACTAACAGCTCCTCGACTACCTTGCCCGTGGGCTCGTTGCCTTACGCGGAGGCATAATCGGTAAAGGAAAGGAATACGTCGAGAGGGTCCAACTTATCACACACTCTAAGGCACGATCTCGTAATGAGAAGAATGGAAACCAATCCTAAATGTCCTATAGCCTCTCGATTATAGATGTGGTGCACAACACACCGATAATCAAGACTCTACTAGACACGGTGCGTAGACACTTTCCGAGGACTAATCGCTCGATACCACTTTTGTCACGACCCAAACAGGGCGTGGTCGTGCCTTACCCGGCACCCTAGAGATAAAACATCAGAGAAAACCAGCGGAAATAAAACTTAAACATGTAAATAGACATGGATTAAGATGAAAGAAAATAGGCCAACCAAAACGGTTGCCTTTCAACATACATATATATAAACATTTGAGCGATTCTAATCCTTACAACCCCGCCACAAGCATGCACTCTAAGATTTATACAACATCTATGACGGGACAGGGGCCGCCATACCACGAATGTACAAGGACTCTGCACTGTGGTAACATACCAAAGATAAGACTCCGAAGTGACTGAGCTTCACAATACGCTTAAATGAGATCCTAAACTCGTGGATCGACAGCAGGTGTACTTACTGCGCATGAACGCGGCCCGAAGGAGGTCGACAACAAGTACCAAGTATGTGAAATCAGAAAAATCAGTAAATGAAATCATAATAGTCTATATAAAGCAGGAGACATGTATGATAACCAAACTACAGTTCACAACATAAAAGCAGTTATGTCAAGTCAGGGACTCACGCCCTCAAAGTCATCCCTCATGCCCGTGGAACTTCTTCCTCACTGCCGGCAGTCCAGGTACAAATCATGTGATACGTATAACATGTCTCGGCCCATCTCATGGACCCAGTATAGAAACGTGTGGGATACATTCCCGGATGAACCGGTAGTCGAGTGAAATACATTCCCGGATGAACCGGTAGTCGAGTGAAATACATTCCCGGATGAACCGGTAGTCGAGTGAAATACATTCCCGGATGAACCGGTAGCCGAGTGAAATACATTACTTGCACAACAAGGCTATCACACGTAACATGGTCAAGTTTCACAACAACAAGCATAGGCACGTTATACACAACTCAAGGTACTTTCATTTTATGTCAAAGTCCGGATTTTAACCCTAAAGTACTACGTATGTTAAATTCCTTTTTAAAAGATCCATTTCTTTTACAAAGGTCACCCGATACCCGTAGTATAAAAATAGAGTGACTAACATTGTTAAGTAAACCAAAATGCTTTCCTTTGTAAAATCAAGTAACAACCTTATTTTCCAAACGTTCAAGTTTGCCTAATTTCAGATGCTCAAGTTTCTCATTTTAGAAAAGGTTTCATAGTTCATAGTTTTAATCCTTTAAAACATAATTCTCCTTTAAACGTTTTGAGAAACATATGTCTTATATGTGAGTAGGTTATTCTTGTTTATAATCAATCTTATTAAGCAGCCATGACCTAGGAAATGTAATATCATTTTGTCTCATCTTAGCTTCTATGCAGATGGAGGTTTCTACTGGTTTTAATACCATACTTCATTATTCGATACATTTTCCTTTATTAACGCTGCAGTGGTCTGTCGATACTCATTCTGATTTCCGAAATCAGTAAAACATTATTCCTTTTAAAACCAAGTACTCATTACTCATGAATGAGGTTTCACACTTTTAACAAAATTCATATCAATACCATTAAGTCAAGTCTCTTATCTTCAAAAAATCAGTAAACCATTCTTTTTATCACTCTTAAGACGTTATACCTAACTTCCCATAAAGCTAGTACAACTCTTATGTTTTCAAAGCCAAGTATTACTCTTCTTTCAAAAAGGTCTTTTTGAAACATTTTAAGTTCTTTATTACTACACATCAAATCCGTTATAAGTCAAATCAGTTACCCTTTGAAACCACAAAGCATTTTCTTACCTACATAAAGTCATATAACCAACTTCCCATAAAGCCGTTATAACACTTTATGTTTCAAACCAATCAAATACATTAAACACATGTACGTCTACCGTACTACATAGTTATACACATATCATGCTAGAACAGATAGGAAGAGGTTCACATACCTCGCGACGATTATCGACTAATAGCAAAACGCTCCAAGTACTTCAAACCGTCGGCTACTCCTTAAGCCACGTAGATTGCACCACACGTAGTACTTCAACCTATAGAGGCCACAAGGCGCCTATTAACATCCTAGATCTCAATGTAGAATATTCTACAGAAAATTCGGCACCTCCCATGGCAGCGTAAATCTCTCTATCGAGGCTACCAAGCCAACCAGGGGGTTTGCACGTCTAACCGGACGTGTACAATTCTACTCACGAATACTACACAAGTCTCATGTACTGATACCTATGTAATTACGATTCATTCACTTCTTAAAATTCAGGCTTAAGTCGCAAGACATTGCCGTAAGTATTATTCAGGCTTAAGTCAAAAGACATTGCCGCACAACTATGTTCAGTTCTATATATAGTATACTTAACTATATACTCCTACAACA
Source organism: Przewalskia tangutica (assembly GCA_029844215.1). Lineage (NCBI taxonomy): Eukaryota > Viridiplantae > Streptophyta > Magnoliopsida > Solanales > Solanaceae > Przewalskia > Przewalskia tangutica. The sequence continues at coordinate 38,416,507 of CM056720.1, read as the reverse complement.
TGTAATTTCCAATTACCACAGAAGGTCAAGAATGTTTACCTCGATAAGCCCAAAATTATCCGAGTTTATATGTCGATCCTGAGCAAGGTTTAGCTCCTACTCCGTGCGCTCTGACCCGCTCCAAACAACCCTTAGAAGTTCTAACCAACTTCTACTTATAACTTCAACTACGGGTGAAGATTTACTTAGGGTTTCGTTTTGTGGCTAAAGGAAAGTATAATCGTATTTTCCGGGTTTTTCGTATAAAGGGTACTTTGGAAAGTACTACAAGGTATTTGGCTAAAGTATTTTGGGCATTATAACAATACTTGTAGAATACATTTCTACCAAGGGGGGTAGTATTTCGACTAGCACAACTAGGCTAGGGGGAGGGGGTGCTCGGCCGAGGGCCTTCAAGAGGGGGGAGAGGGGTGGTGTTTGGACGAGAACAAGGTTGAGGGAGAGGGAGGGATTTTTAACACTTAGAGAAATTTTGGATGAAGAAGTTCATCAACTTAGAGGGGTATTTATAGGTCAAGCAACGGTCAATCAAGGGCCAAGATTCTTCCAAGTGTATAGCAAGTGTAAGGTCAAGATTTAGCCATGTGTTACCTTATCCATCTACACAAAATATCCTACCTAACCCTTGACCAAAATTTCAACACAAAAAACGTGCAAGACTAGCCCATTTGCCGTCCAACCTCTTCCAATGTGAGGGTGACACATGTCACCCTCCCGTTGGTCCAAAATGTTACGTCTCTCGGAAAAATCCGCAAAAATTATTAATGACATAGCCGTAATTTTCCCTACGTAGCGTGGAAAGCGTTTCGTCGGAAAACGACTCTTTTTGACACTTGTGCACAATTTCGAACTTAGCCTAACTTTAAGGCTCAAATTTTATACGTACGTCCTCACGTACATACCCTGGAAATACGGGGTATAACAATCTGCATAGAAGCTAAGATAAGACAAAATTGTATTACATTTTCTAGATCATGGCTGCTTTAATAAGATTGTTATAAACAAGAATAACCTACTCACACATAAGACATATGTTACTCAAATTGTTTTAAAAGAGAATTATGTTATTAAGTGATTAAGACTATGAACTACGAAACCTTTCGAAAATAAGAGACTTGAGTATTTGAAATTAGGCAAACTTGAAATTTTGGAAAAGAAAGTTGTTACTTGTCTTTAAAAAGGGAATTTATTTTGGTTTACTTAAAATAATAGTTACTCTATTTTGGATACTACGAGTGTTGGTATCAGGTGACTTCTTGTGAAAGAATGAATATTTGTAAGAGAATTGAAGTATGGTAATTTGCTTGTGCTTGCTTGTGATAGCCTTGTTGTGTAAAAGTTGTATTCCTATGCTACCGCGTCTCTCGATGGAGGGACGGTATATTGTTATTGTTGTTACATGGACATGTCTGCACCGATGAAGAATTCCGGGGGCATGCGGCCATGCGGCGGGTTAATCACCCGGTATATTGTTATTGTTGTTACATAGACATGCTCGCGATGAAGAATTCCGGCATGCGGCCACGCGGGTTAATCACCCGTATATTTTTATTGTTGTTACATGGACATGTCTCGCCGATGAAGAATTCGGGGCATGTGGCCACGCGCGGGATTGATTACCCGATATATTGTTATTGTTGTTACATGGACATGTCTGCACCGATGAAGAATTCCGGGGGCATGTGGACATGCGGCAGGGTTGATTACCCGGTATACTGTTATTGCATCCTGGACATGTCTACACCGATGGAGAATTCCGGGGGCATGTGGCCATGATGCAGGCATGATTGATATTGTGGGCGTGAGACCCTTGGTTATATTTGAGTGATGACTTTGAGGGCGTGAGTCCCTGCTTTGACATGACTGCTTTTATGTTGTGAACTGTAGTTTGGTTATCATACATGTCTCCTGTTTTATTTAGACTGTTATGATTTCGTTTACAATATTTTCGCCACATACTTGGTACTGTTGTCGACCTCCTTGAGGCTGCGTTCATGCCGCAGGTAGAGGTACATCGGTTGTTGATCCTCGCTCATAGGATCACAGTTCCGCATATTGGGAAGCTCCGTTTCTCCGGAGGCTTATCTTTTGGGTATGTTTCCCTGAGTTTGTAGGTTCTTGTACATTCAGGGGTATGGCGGGACCCTGTCCCGTCATAGTTGTTGTTACATTTTTTTAGAGGTCTGTAGTACTGTTGTGGGCAGGGTTTGTAAAGGATATAACTGTTCAAATTTCTGTATATATGCGAGAAGGCAACCGTTTCTGTTATACCCCGTATTTCCAGAGTATGTATGTGAGGACGTACGTATAAAAATTCAAGCCTTAAGTAGACATAAGGGACTGAATTGTTCACAACTAGCGAAGAAGATTGTTTTTCCGACGAAAATTTTTCCGAACCTTGTAAGGGAATTTTGCGTGTTCAATAATTTAATTTTTGCGGATTTTTCCGAGAGATGAAATATTTTGGACCAACGAGAGGGTGACAAGTGTCACCCTCAAGTGGACGACATTGTGGGCAATTCTTGGCACGTTTTTGTCAAGAAAAAGGCCTTAAACGTTGGTCAAGGTTAGGTAGGATATTTTGTGATATTTATGGAGTAGATGGATAAGGTTACACTTGCCCAAATCTCCACCATCCACTTGCTTTGATCTTGGCCTTTGAAGGGCCTATAAATACCCCCCCTAAGTTGGAAGAATTCTTCATCCACAAAACATTTTCCAAGTCTCAAAATCCCTCCCCTCTCTTAGTAGTTTTTCGTCCAAGCCCTCTCCCCCCCTCTTGAGTGTTCTAGCCGAAACACCCCCCCCCCCCCCTTGGTAGAAAAATATCTCAAAAGTATTGTTACTATTCCCAAATACCATAGCCAATCCCTTGTAGTATTTCCAAACTTACCTCTATACTTAGAGCCCGGAAATACTACTATATATCCTTTAGTCACAAAAACGAAACCCTAGGGAAAATCTTCATAGTTGGTTGAAGTATTAAGTAGAAGTTGTGTAGAACTTCTAAGGGTTTCTTGGAGCTTTCGGAGCGTGCAAATTAGGAGCTAAACCTTGCTCAGGATCGACATTTAAACTTGGATAATTTTAGGCTTATCGAGGTAAATACTCTTGTCCTTCTATTGTAATTGGAGATTACATATAAGAGTAGTTTAGATTTGAGTATAAGATATAGAAGGATATTAAAGAAGAGAAATGAACTGAAATCACATCAGAAGAATATAAAAGAAGAGAATTGAACTGTACTTACATAGGACTGTATTTACAGTAGACTTGTGTAGTTTGACGGTTAGGGAAGTGCTGCCCAATTTTCCGTAGAATAGAAAACTCTCTGCTTAGAATATTCTACAGAGTAGTCTAGACGTTGATAGACGTATTTGACTATTATAGGTTGATACTCTGCGCGAGACATATTCGACATGGCAGGTGGATTTCACCGAGGAGGTATGTGATTCTTCCTATCCTCTTGAGCATGATATTTTAAAATATATATATAGTACGGTAGACGTACGTGGGTTAACTAAACTTGGTTTTACTCTGATGTCTTTTGACTTGAGTCTAAATAATAAGAATCTTGAAGTATTTCAAAAGAATTATGAATCATTTTTGAAAGAAGAGTAATACTTGGTTTTTAAAAAAAAGCTTAAGAGTTATACTAGCTTTATGGGAAGTTAGGTATAACGACTTAAGAAAGATAAAAGGAACGGTTTACTTATGTATTTATGAACGACTTGTATTGATTTCTGGAAAGTATAGTAAGATAGTCTGATGAGTAGACATATTATGATGCTACGTGTGTTAGTGTCTTGTAACGTTTGTATAAGAGGTTATTCTTATTGTGCTTATGTTGTTTAACGATAAGCCGTTATGTTAGTATTGTACCACTCACCTCTTGACATGTTATACCGGGGGTTAAGCTGCCCCCCGATGCGAGGGATGCCTCATGCGGGTCCAGGGGACCTATGCGGAGCTACGAGAGTTCGTGTTAGTGTGCGGGAATACCTCACGCGGTCTATGTGGCCGCGGACTACGAGTCCGGGGCGATGCCGAGTAGCTACCCTCGATGCGGGAATACCTCATGCGGGCCTGGGTGGCCTGCGGTGCGGAGTCGTGATTAGGCATGCATAATGATACTATGGGCGATTGGCCTTGCTTCGATCATTCGCAGCCTAGAAAAGACCTGTTACAGTTTACCTATTATTGCTCTTGTTTGTGATGTGGCACTATGTGCGGTTACATTAGTTGTTTCGTACATATTTGTAAAATTGGTTTTAAAATGATATGATTTCATTTAAAGTATTTTATAGTTTCACATACTTGGTACCTGTTGTACTGACCTCCTTCGGGGGGCTGCGTTCATGCCGCAGGTAAAGGGAAGCAGGTAGCGGATCCTCAGTTTTAGGATCTTTTCTCTGGTGTCAGGGGCTCCATTTCTCCGGAGGCTCGTGTCACGACCCGACCCCGGGCCCGCGACTAGTGCCCTACCTAGGCACCCCTTACAGGTATACATCAGAGAATAGCAGCGGAACATACACAAATCATAAAAACACTTAGACATAATAGATTAACAGGCTAGCCGATAAGGCCACCTTTCGTAAAACATACATAACAAAAGAAACATCAGTTACAATTCTTTCTTTACAGCCCAAACCCCTAGACATTACTACAGACCTCTAAGAATAACAACTGTGGCGGGACAGGGCCCCGCAATACCCCTGAATGTACAACAACTGACAATACTAGGGATAAGCCTCCGGAGTAATGGAGCTTCTCAACAGCTGAACAGTGATCCTAAGAGTGAGGATCAAGAACTCAGATACTCTACTGCGGCGTGAACGCAACCCCGAAGGAGGTCGATAACATGTACCAAATATGTGAAACTAAAAAATCAGAATGAAATCATAAGTCTATAAAGGACTCGCAGAGGTATGATAACTCAATTAACGCAAATCCACGAGCCTTATAACGATCTTGAGTAATCAAAAGTATACTTACAACATAAAAATAGGAAGCTCGCGACCCTCATTTATACTCTTACCTTATCTCAACCGCCATCACATAACATAAGCCTACCGGACTATTTCACCCGCATAAGCATTCTTGGACCCAAACAATAAATAAACAAGTTAAGAAATCCCCCTAACTCTCATATTAGCCTCGCATAGGCTGTACCCGCCCACATGGGACTATTTCACCCGCATAAGCCTATAAGGACTCGCATGAGGTATTTCTCGCATCATGGGTAGCAAATCCACGGAACAGGTGGTATAACGATCTTGGGGATTTACCCCTCATTTATACTCTTACCCTGGAGAAGGTAGTATAACGTCTTGGGGGTTTACCCCTCATTTATACTCTTACCTTATCTCAACCGGCCATCATACATAACATAAGCCCTACCGGCTTATCATACATAACATAAGCATTACCGGCTTATCAAACAATAAATAAACAAGTTAAGAAATCCCCCTAACTTCTTATTAGCCTTATTCATATACACTCTCATTTTAGTTTACTTAAGGCACTAGCGTGTCATTATAAGTCCGGGAGTTTAACCCAAAGTACTACGTACTTCTATTCTTTTAAAATGACTCATTTTCATATAAAACTTCCAAGATACTAATAACCGTAGTATCAAGTCATAACTACATTTTAAGACAAGTCACAACACCTTTTTAGAAAAATACATTTTCGGGCTTCTAAATCAAGTGACTTCTTTCTTTTAAAACATTAAGCAATTGATGCCTTTAAATCAATTTGCCTTTAGTTATTTCAAGTCATTTAACATACTTAAATTACTTAGAGTAAACCACTCTTTTTAACTTTCCATAAAGCTATTATAACCAACTTCCCATAAAGCCGTTATACTAGCTTTATACATTAGCAACTTACATACTTCTTTATAACCAAGAGACTTTAAACTTTCCAACAAAACAAGTATCAATAATACTTTCAACATACTTAAAGTCTTTTAACTTTTGAAAACCAAGATATCCTTAATATTTAAACAAGTGAGTTAATTCCCTAACTCAATCAACTTGGACATTCTTAAAATAAGCCAAGGATATCAAATGGACCTAGATTGTCAAAATCTTGTATGCCTACCGTACTATACATTTACAACTTATTCATGCTCAAGAGATAAGAAAGTTCCACATACCTCTTCGACTTAATCCATTTGCCAAGTTGAATACGCCGCGCGTAGAATGTCAACCTCCATATTTAAAAAAGGAAGGAGGACGCTTGTTGCCCAATATCCTAATACTACTACTGCTGCTTCGTATTTCTCTAATTGGGGAGTGAAAATATGCATCAAATCCTCCATTACCAGAGATGTTTTTCTAAACTCATCCTTCTATATGTATAGTACTAAGCACAAATGTCCTGGTCAATCGTTAATATAAAACATGTTGCTATTTAAAATAAAATAAAATAAAGAGGCGGTCGAGTGCATCTATTAATTAAATTATTGTCCAACCGCCTAAACTTATTCAGCTATATAAAAAAAACAAATTGTGAATCTGCCAAATTGAGAGTAATCATAAGCCTCATTATGATGTCTCCCACTTGCTTTTAAAATGTTAACACACCCTACTGTATTGATATTTAATCGACACACACCCACTGCATAACGTGTCCACTTCGTAATTATTAATTAAGTGACCTACTCCGTATAATTTATCAATTATATACATAATTGATTCTAAATCCCACCTCATTTAAATTTAAATAACTCGTAAAACCTTCGTATACTCAATGCCATTATTTCCTTTAATATGACACTAGTCCATAAATTCATTATGCATACTCCAAATTTATTCTCAAACTCCATTGTCACATTTGTAGTATCCAAAATTATTTCGGGATTGCATTCCTTGTATACTAATTTTTGGATTAACATATATAAATATACTTTATATCCAATATTCAAATCTTACTTCCTTAATCACGTTCTCTAATTATCACCTTAAACTTACGAGGTGTAACATTCTTCCCCCCTTAGAAACATTCGTCCCCGAATGTTCTTTTGGGAGTCAAACTTAAAGATAGCGACATAGTCTCCTTACAACCCCTACATACCAATAATGCCACACGTGGCCACATAACAATACTCATACTAAAATGTCAAGCTGAACCCCATGTGTCAACGTCGGTTATCTGCAGAAGCTTCTGCTGACTCTAAGCTTACTAATATTCTTTCCTGGATAAGCCTCGCCTTATCCACACGGCCCAATCAAGTCTGGACCAAATAACTGAACCTCGCCTATGTCGAACCAAACAACCGGCGATCTACACTTTCTTACATACAAGTCCTCATACAGGGTCATCCGAATACTGGAAGGGTATCTGTTATCGTACGTAACTCAACAAGAGGCAAAAAAATTTCTTCCAGCTAACTCTGAAATCAATAACATCGGCCCGCAACCTATCCTCAAGTGCCTGGATAGTACGCTCTGCCTGTCCATCGGTCTGAGGGTGTAATGCAACACTGAGACTCACCTGTGTCCCTAATCCCTTCTGAAAAACCTCCAGAAGTTATCCGTAACCGAGCTCATATGTCTGACATCATAAACGTAAGAACCCCGTGCAGTCTCACAATCTCCCTGCTATATAAGCTAGCATATACCTCAGTCGAGTAAGTGGTCCCAATCCGGAAGAACACGGCTGGTTTCGCCAGCCTATTTACCCTGACCCCCAGGGAGTCTCACTTCCTCTGAGTACGATGCCACCCTGTAACAAGATCCATATTAATTACCTCCCGCAAATAAGTTGGGATTTCAATCGCCTGAAATAGCCCACTGGGCTTCTGATGTTCAACCTTGACCTGCTACTAATTCGGACATAAGTAACAACTCTGCTACGTCCCTTTTCAGGCCATCCTACCAATACATACATCTGAGGTCACGACACAACTTAGCCAACCCCGAACAATTAGAGCAATAAGAATTGTGTGCCTCCCCTAAAAACCTGCTGACAAGTCCTGCAGCACCGGGTACACACAATCTATCCTCATATCACAGCACCCCATCCGATGCTACTTAAACATGCTCTTCTCTTCTTGGAGAGTCGTACCTCGATACCATATCATAACTGGACCCTCATACTGTCACCTCTTTACCTCCTTAACGATGGAAGACTCGGCAACCTCTCGGATCTAAACACCATTAACCTTGGAAACAAATAATCGAACCCCCTAGGCTCGGTAGCTGATGAATCTCATGGACCACGTCCTGTCTATCTGGCAGACTACCCATAGATCCATGACTAAGAGCATCAGTAACTGTCTTGGCTTCCCCGGATGGTATAGGATATCAATCTCACAATCCTTGAGTAACTCTAACCACCGTTTCTGCCGCAATTTCAGCTGCCTCTGTCTGAAGATATACCGGAGGTTTTCGTGGTCTGCACAAATATCCACATGAAGTCTATATACGTCATGCCCCCAAATCTTCAAGGCATGATTTAACTGCCTCCAACTCTAAATCGGAACTGGCGTAATTTCCTTTCCTGCTTCTCTAACTGTCGGGAAACATATACTCTAACCTTATCATGTTGCGTCAGCACACAACCTAGCCCAACACCCAACGTTTTATAATAATAACCTAACCCTCTAGTCTCTCAGGAGGGGTTAGAACTGTAATAGTGGTCAACTTATCTTTCAATAACTGGAGGCCTTTCTCAAACCTGCGAAATATTCGGGCACCCTTAATCTCAATTATGGTTCTTGTTTCCCTTTCTCCGTTGCAACCAAACTTGGTCACTAAACTTGGACTTAATTCCTTTGCTTGCCTCATGGCTAAGACTTACTGTCAATCACAATTTAGGGGGAGATTTCCTTGATCTCGTCAAGTAGTAACCCTATTATTCTCCCCAGCTCATAGAGCTTATAGTCCGGTATTCATATTTAATTCATGGTATTACATAATCCAATGGCTTGCTAAGATTTCTTATCTTATCATGATTGTGTCTCTTTTCGTTCGAGTGTCTGCTTGTCTTACCCTTATTATTTATTTCATCTCAAGTTGCCCTGGGGTCTCTTATCTCCCCGTATTTCATACTCTTAAACATCAAACGCCACCTTATAATCGTACAGATTTTCAAAACCTACCAACGATGTCTTCTGTTTTCCGCAGGCAGCACTCGCACTTATCTTATTCCTTCCATGCGCATTCTCTGGAGATTATTCGAAAAGTCGTGGGCCTGTCCGCCATACTAAACCAACTCCAAGTACTTCCAAGGGCACTTAACATAAAATCCTTCAATAATCGTACGTTCTTATCTCCGTCTCTTAACGTTCAAATTCAAATCAATCATTTCAATAAAACAAGTCACACAGACTTATTAAAAATAATGATGCCAAAGAAGGAAGGATAATTCACTGGTTACCACCACTTCTCTTCCTTTCCACTCGATAACCGGCTTACCGGGAAACTGGTACCGAATAAATCTCTCTCTGTAGTCCACGTTGGCATAATAAGAGGCCAACTAGCCCGTACTCATAATGACCTCAATGTCTGTCATAACAGCTCTGCTAGATCTGCTAGGGTCCAACGACTGTATCGTTACCGGCAACTATTATCTACCCACTCAGCTACCACCCAACACTCACGGTGTAGTCACCTCGAAAGGTCCTCATGGATTCAGGCTTTTATTCTTTACACTTGGTTGCTCTCTTTTTTCATTGGTCGTACTCTTTCCGTACTTCCAAACTTATACTAGCATACGTACATAAATTCCATACTAATTCTGGCCTCCACTCTTTGGAGTTACTAAATTAAACAATATAAGGCCCATTCCGACTCTCACAACCTGGTTCCGGTGGAATGCGTCCACGAACCCATAAAATGATTAACTAATCTTGGGCCTTACACCCTCGTGACCCTGTCACGTAGCGGGACTACTACCAACTGATCTCATTCCATTACAGGTTATGGGGTGACCCTTAATAGGTCCTCAACCCGATCCACCGTCGCACTTAACTCTTACCCTTAGTCTGAATTAAATCTTATTGCCCGAGAAAACCTCATATACCTAAGGTCTCGGCGGTTATCAATATTCTTAGGCTCGCAATTTCCATGCTTCAAGTCTACCTTATCAACCCCCCCCCCCCATAAACGGGTATAACTTCTCGTATACTCTCAATCGTGTTGTCTTAATCACAATAACCCTATTTACTCCATACGGATCTCACCCGTACCATTCTCTTAATCATACCACGTAGCTTAATCTATTAACATAGTCTTCCATTAAGTCCCTTAATTAAACTTCTTAAGGGTCCATTTCCTTCTCAGACAGCTCATCATCTCCTAATTATCTCAAATTAGTACGTAAAACCTTGATGAGAGTTCATTAAACTGTTTCATACCTTCCCGGTATTTATTTAGTCCTTACCAATTCCTGGTAATCTAAAACCATTCTAGGCAACACATATATGACCCTCATACATAAATTTGTATAGTTGTACGTCATTATACCAACAATACAACAATTTCTACCAACCTGGATACGCAATCCATATAATCCTCCCTCGGTCACTGTCGTCTTTCTCATAGCTGCAATCAACATAACTCGTTAGGGAGAGACTACCCTAACAACACAGCTCTAACGCACGATCTCAGAGTGAGAATAATGGAAACCAATCCTAAATGTCCTGCAGACTCCTGATTATAGATGTGGTGCACAACACACCGATAATCAAGACTCTACTAGACACAGTCTGTAGATACTTTCCGAGGACTAACTGCTCTGATACCACTTTTGTCACGACCCGACCGGGCGATCGTGCCTACCTAGGCACCGCTACGGTATACATCGAGAGAATAGCGTGAACATACACAAATCATAAAAACACTTAGATATAATAGATTAACAGGCTAGCCGATAATGCCACCTTTCGTAAAACATACATAACAAAAGAAACATCAGCTACAATTCTTTCTTTACAGCCCAAACCCCTAGACATTACTACAGACCTCTAAGAATAACAACTGTGGCGGGATAGGGCCCCGCCATACCCGTGAATGTACAACAACTGACAATACCAGGGATAAGCCTCCGGAGTAATGGAGCTTCTCAACAGCTGAAAAGTGATCCTAAGAGTGAGGATCAAGAACTGTATACTCTCTACTGCGGCATGACGCAACCCGAAGGAGGTCGGTCAACATGTACCAAATATGTGGCCCGAAAATCAGTAATGAAATCATAAGTCTATAATAAAACTGGAGACATGTATGATAACTCAATTAACAGTACACAGTGCCTTATTAACAATGAGAGTAATCAAAAGTATACTTACAACATAAAAATAGGAAGCTCGCGATCAAAGCAGGACCACCCGCCCACAATATCATTAAGCAATCCTACTCCTGGGACTATTTCACCCGCATAGGTCATGTGGACCCGCATGAGGTATTCCTCGCATAGGCTGTACCCGCCCACATGGGACTATTTCACCCGCATAAGCCCATAAGGACTCGCATGAGGTATTCCTCGCATCATGGGTAGCAAATCCACGGAACAGGTGGTATAACGATCTTGGGGATTTACCCCTCATTTATACTCTTACCCTGGAGAAGGTGGTATAACGTCTTGGGGGTTTACCCCTCATTTATACTCTTACCCTATCTCAACCGGCCATCATACATAACATAAGCCCTACCGGCTTATCATACATAACATAAGCACTACCGGCTTATCATACAATAAATAAACAAGTTAAGAAATCCCTCTAACTTCTTATTAGCCTTATTCATATACACTCTCATTTTAGTTTACTTAAGGCACTAGCGTGTCATTATAAGTCCGGGAGTTTAACCCAAAGTACTACGTACTTCTATTCTTTTAAAATGACTCATTTTCATATAAAACTTCCAAGATACTAATAACCGTAGTATCAAGTCATAACTACATTTTAAGACAAGTCACAACACCTTTTTAGAAAAATACATTTTCGGGCTTCTAAATCAAGTGACTTCTTTCTTTTAAAACCTTAAGCAATTGATGCCTTTAAATCAATTTGCCTTTCATTATTTCAAGTCATTTAACATACTTAAATTACTTAGAGTAAACCACTCTTTTTAACTTTCCATAAAGCTATTATAACCAACTTCCCATAAAGCCGTTATACTAGCTTTATACATTAGCAACTTACATACTTCTTTATAACCAAGAGACTTTAAACTTTCCAACAAAACAAGTATCAATAATACTTTCAACATACTTAAAGTCTTTTAACTTTTGAAAACCAAGATATCCTTAATATTTAAACAAGTGAGTTAATTCTCTAACTCAATCAACTTGGACATTCTTAAAATAAGCCAAGGATATCAAATGGACCTAGATTGTCAAAATCTTGTACGCCTACCGTACTATACATTTACAACTTATTCATGCTCAAGAGATAAGAAAGTTCCACATACCTCTTCGACTTAATCCATTTTCCAAGTTGAATACGCCGCGCGTAGAATGTCAACCTCCATATTTAAAAAAGGAAGGAGGACGCTTGTTGCCCAATATCCTAATACTACTACTGTTGCTTCGTATTTCTCTAATTGGGGAGTGAAAATATGCATCAAATCCTCCATTACCAGAGATGTTTTTCTAAACTCATCCTTCTATATATATAGTACTAAGCACAAATGTCCTGGTCAATCGTTAATATAAAACATGTTGCTATTTAAAATAAAATAAAATAAAGAGGCGGTCGAGTGCATCTATTAATTAAATTATTGTCCAACCGCCTAAACTTATTCAGCTATATAAAAAAACAAATTGTGAATCTGCCAAATTGAGAGTAATCATAAGCCTCATTATGATGTCTCCCACTTGCTTTTAAAATGTTAACACACCCTACTGTATTGATATTTAATCGACACACACCCACTGCATAACGTGTCCACTTCGTAATTATTAATTAAGTGACCTACTCCGTATAATTTATCAATTATATACATAATTGATTCTAAATCCCACCTCATTTAAATTTAAATAACTCGTAAAACCTTCGTATACTCAATGTCATTATTTCCTTTAATATGACACTAGTCCATAAATTCATTATGCATACTCCAAATTTATTCTCAAACTCCATTGTCACATTTGTAGTATCCAAAATTATTTCGGGATTGCATTCCTTGTATACTAATTTTTGGATTAACATATATAAATATACTTTATATCCAATGTTCAAATCTTACTTCCTTAATTACGTTCTCTAATTATCACCTTAAACTTACGAGGTGTAACAGCTCGACTTTTGGGTATGATCTCCCTGTTGTTGTAGATAGTTTTATACATTCAGGGTATGGTGGGGCCCTGTCCCGCCATAGTTGTTTACTTCCTTAGAGGTATGTAGTCCTGTTGTAAAGTTGGGATGTAACTGTTCACTGTTGATATGTATATATATATGCCGAAAGGCAACTTTTTCTCAGATAAACTGTTTCTCTTTTCATGTCTTGTTTTTATATTCCGCTGATTACTCTGATGTATGACTACTTGGGTGCCCGGGTAAGGCACCAGTCACGGGCCCCGGAACGGGTCGTGACAAAAGTGGTATCAGAGCAGTTAATCCTCGGAAAGTGTCTACAGACCGTATCTAGTAGAGTCTTGATTATCGGTGTGTTGTGCACCACACCAATAATCAGGAGGCTATAGGATATTTAGGATTGGTTTCCATTCTTCTCACTCTGAGATCATGCCTTAGAGCTGTGTTATAAGTTGGACCCCTCTAACGTATTCCTTTTCTGTACTAGTTATGTCTCCGCGCAAGGCAACCCGAGCCCAGAAGGGCAAGGAAGCCGAGGGAGCTGCTAGTAGGACACAGAGGGCCACGAGGCCTGTGCCCGATCTATACGAGACGATACCTCAGACGGCGAGTTCCACGATGCCGCCAGCCCCAGCAGGGTTTAGAGCCGCAGCAGTGGCTGATGAGACCACAAGACTGCGCCTCCGGTCCACGGCTGGAAGCGAGAGGAGATGGGTTCTGAGAGATGGCGATTCTAGCGAGTTGTGGCGAACGGAGATAGGTTGGATCGCAGTTCCAGCTCAGCCCGATGCAGTGGTTCACCGAGGTCGGATAGTTTGAGGCTACGAGATTTTACGAGTTGTTGCCGCCAGAGTTCTACGGTCGAGGCACGTGGATGATCGCGAGTTCATCAAGCGACTACGGATCATCGCAGTGATCAAGGCTTGAGACCGAGTCCGTGATCTTCGGTTCGCGTCGGTGCGTGATACCGCAGATCGTGGTTTGATTCGTGGGAGCTATCCGGGAGAGCATGCGCCTCAGCGGTATGGGGAGAGTTCTGCGAGGCATTTCTCACTCATTTCTTGCCGCCACAGATGAAGAGAGCACGGGCCGACAAGTTTTTGATGCTGAGACAGAGAGGGCGCACAGTTAGGGAGTACAACGTGGAGTTCGACTCGTTGGCTCGATATGTCCCTACATTGGTAGCAGATATGGAGGGCGGGTGCACCGCTACGTCACCGGGCTAGATGATTATATGGCAGAGTCTTGCGCGGGTGTAACTCTTCAGCCGGGCATGGACATTGCCCGCATACAGGCTCATGCACTTGGATGCGAGGCGTAGAGGCAGCGGGTTGTGATATCAGCGAGAAGAAGGCTAGGGCGACGAGATCTTTTGGTAGCTCTCGGTGGGCGGCCTCAGCGATCTAGGTTTGCACCACGCCCGGCTCGAGCACTCCTACACCGTCTTGGGGCGGCCCGGGTATTCGAGGCGCATCGGGGCCCTAGGACTTCGGACTTCCAAGGTAGCAGGGGTGCTAACCGATCGAAGTCCTCCCAGTGTGTCCGATGTGGTAGATTCTATTCTGGGAGTTGTGATACTGCTACGGGAGTTTGTTTCACTTGCGGTCAGCAGGGTCACTTTGCGGCGTCAGGCCAAAGCGGCGCAAATAGTAGGGTCGACCTACGGTCTTTCTTGGGTCTTCATCTCCTATAGTTACTCGCCCGGGTGGCGGTACTCATGGGCGGCAGGTCGCGGCAGAGGTCGTGGCGCGGGTCCCAGTTCTAGCGGTCCTCAGAACCGCATTTATGCCTTGTCCAGCCGGCAGGACCAGGAGGCGTCGCCGGATGTTGTCACAGGTACCTTATCAGTTTCTTGTTGTGACGTGTATGCCTTGATAGATCCGGGTTCTACTCTGTCCTACATATCTCCCCTTATTGCTAGTAGTATAGGGATAGAGCCTGAGTCCATAGACCCTTTCGAGGTAGCTACGCCAGTGGGTGATTCGGTGGTAGCTCAGCGGGTATATAGGGCTTGCCCGGTGTCTTTATGCAGTCGTCAGACCCTAGCCGACTTGATAGAGTTGGATATGACCGATTTCGATGTGATCATGGGTATGGATTGGCTAGCTTCTTGCTACGCCAATGTAGATTGCAGGGAGAGAGTGGTACGGTTCCAGTTTCTTGGGGAGCCGGTTATTGAGTGGGAGGGGAACACTGTATCGCCGAGGGGTAGGTTTATTTCCTACCTCAAGGCTAGGAAGATGGTGCAGAAGGGGTATATCTACCATCTCATTCTGGTGTTTGATCGAGGTGCGGTACGATTTTGATCGATTCGATGAGTCAGAGAGTTCCCAGATGTGTTTCCAGATGACCTCCCGGGTATCCCTCCTGAGAGGGAGATAGAGTTTTGTATCGATGTGCTGCTAGACACTCGGCCTATTTCCATTCCGCCATACAGAATGGCACCTGCCGAGTTGAGAGAGTTGAAGGACCAGCTGAGAGATTTACTGGAGAAGGGCTTCATCAGGCCTAGCTAGTGTTTCTCCCTGGGGAGCGCCGGTATTGTTCGTGAAGAAGAAGGACGGGACGCTGCGCATGTGTGTTGATTACAAGCAGCTGAACAAGGTGCCTATTAAGAACAGATAACCCCTTCCCAGGATAGATGATTTGTTCGACCAGTTGCAGGGCGCGAGATGTTTCTCCAAGATTGATCTGCGGTTGGGCTATCATCAGGTACGTGTCAGAGAGGCGTATGTCCCTAGGACTGCATTCCGGACCCGGTACGGGCACTATGAGTTCAGGGTTATGTCTTTCGGTTTGACCAATGCTCCGGCGGTATTTATGGATTTAATGAACCGAGTGTTCAAGCCATTTTTGGATACGTTTGTGATAGTATTCATTGATGACATCTTGGTTTATTCTCGCTCGAGCGTGAGCACGCGAGCATTTGAGGCGATCTTGAGAGTTCTCGGGACCAGCCGATTGTACGCCAAGTTTTCCAAATGTGAGTTTTGGTTGGCTTCGGTGGCATTTCTTGGGCATATTGTAGGGGCTGATGGTATTCAGGTGGATACGACCATGATCGAGGCAGTCAGGAGTTGGCCTAGACCTACTACTCCGACAGAGGTGCGCAGTTTTCTGGGCCTTGCAGGTTACTATCGGAGGTTCGTAGAGAAGTTTGCTTCTATTTCGGCACCTTTGACTAAGCTGACTCAGAAAGGAGCTAAGTTTCGATGGTGATGCTTGTGGCGGGGTTTCGATTCATCAAGGAGAGGCTGACGACCGCCCCAGTTCTTACTCTTCCAGAGGGTCTAGACGGCTATATGGTGTATTGTGATGCGTCAGACATCGGGCTTGGGTGTGTGTTGATGCAGCAGGGCAAGGTTATAGCGTACGCATCCCGGCAGCTTAAGAAGCATGAGAGGAACTACCCCACCCATGATTTGGAGTTGGCAGCGGTGATTCACGCCTTGAAGATCTGGAGGCACTATTTGTATGGAGTTCATGTGGATATTTACACAGACCAGAGCCTCGGATATCTTCGGCAGGAGTGAACTTACGACAGAGACGGTGTCTAGAGTTACTCAAGGATTATGATGTCGATATCCTGTACCACCCAGGGAAGGCCAATGTTGTGGCAGATGCCCTTAGTCGTAGGTCGATTGGGAGTCTATCAGATGTACAGCCAGAGAGGAGGGGCATGGTCCGCGAGTTGCATCAGCTAGCGAGCCTTGGAGTCCGATTGATTGGTTCTGATAGCAGTGGGGTTCGGGTTCGAGAGGTTGCCGAGTCTTCCATCGTCGAGAGGTGAAGAGGCGGCCGGATTTGAGATCGATTTTGCACCGGTATCGTGTCTGACTCTTCGTGAGGAAGGTCCTTTTGAGGTAGCACTGATGGGGTGCTAAGGTTTGAGCGAGTTGTGTGTTCCGGATATTGCGAGGACTTGGCGGAGTTCTAGGGGAAGCACACAGCTCGTGTTACTCTATCCATCCGGGGTCGACAAAGATGTACCACGACCTCAGATATGTGTATTGGTGGGATGGCTTGAAGAGGGACGTTGCAGAGTTTGTTGCTCAGTGCCCATGTTGTCAGCAGGTAAAGGTAGAGCACCGCAGGCCCGTGGATTATTGCGAGCGATAGAGATCGACACGGAAGTGGGAGGTGATCAACATGGACTTTATCACAGGATTACCTCGCACTCAGAGGAAGCATGATTCTATCTGGGTTATCGTCGACAGGCTGACGAAATCAGCCCAATTTCTTCCAGTTAGGATGACTTTTTCTACGAGGATTATGCGGACTTTACATCAGAGATCGTCGATCGCATGGGGTCCCTATTTCTATCATATCAGACAGAGGAGCCCATTTTATGGCTAACTTCTGGAGGTCTTTCCAGAAGGGATTAGGGACGCAGGTGAGCCTGAGTACTGCATTCCATCCTCAGACAGACGGACAGGCAGAGCGCACTATCCAGACTCTTGAGGATATGCTGCGAGCCTGTGTTATTGACTTCAGGGGTAGCTGGGAGGATCATTTGCCTCTGGTAGAGTTTGCATATAATAATAGCTACCACTCCAGTATTCAGATGGCGCCTTATGAGGCTTTGTATGAGAGGAAGTGCGGTCGCCGATAGCCTGGTTTGATGTGGCGAGTGCGATTAGTAGGACCGACACAGTTCAACGAGCGATGGATAAGGTAAAGCTTATCAGAGCGGTTCTTGGCGGCTCGAGTCGGCGAAGTCGTATCTGAGATCATCGTCGTCGGCATCTGGAGTTTGAGGTTGATGATTGGGTTTTCCTGAAGGTGTCACCCATGAAGGGTGTGATGAGATTTGGGAGGAAAGGGAAGCTCAGCCCAAGGTACATTGGGCCTTATCAGATTGTCTGCAGGGTAGGCAAGGTTGCCTATGAGTTGGATCTGCCGTCCGATCTGGAGGCAGTGCATCCGGTTTTTCATGTTTCTATGCTGAGGAGATGTATCGGGGATCCATCTAGGGTACACCCGATTGACGATGTCCAGGTGACCGAGGGGTTATCGTATGAGGAGATTCCCATAGCGATACTTGATCGTCAGGTTAGGCGTCTGCGGACGAAGGATGTGGTTTCCGTCAAGGTCTTATGGCGGAACAAGCAGAGAGAGGAGATGACGTGGGATGCAGTGGAGGACATGAGGCAGAGGTATCCTCACTTATTCCCCACACCTCCAGGTAACTCACTTTCCTACTTGTAAATTTTCTTTGGCATATGTACTTAAGTGTTGTATTGTGGCCATGTGTGGCATTTGTAAACTGTTTAAGTTAGGAGGAACTATATCGTTACCTGTCGTGGGAAGGAACATTCGGGACGAATGTTTCTAAGGAGGGGAGAATGTTATACCCCGTATTTCCAGAGTATGTATGTGAGGACGTACGTACAAAAGTTCAAGCCTTAAGTAGACATAAGGGACGAAATTATGCACAACTAGCGAAGAAGATTGTTTTTCCGACGAAAAATTTTCCGAACCTTGTAAGGGAATTTTGCGTGTTCACTAATTTAATTTTTGCGGATTTTTCCGAGAGATGAAATATGTTGGACCAACGAGAGGGTGACAAGTGTCACCCTCAAGTGGACGGCATTGTGGGCAATTCTTGGCACGTTTTTGTCAAGAAAAAGGCCTTAAACATTGGTCAAGGTTAGGTAGGATATTTTGTGATATTTATGGAGTAGATGGATAAGGTTACACTTGCCCAAATCTCCACCATCCACTTGCTTTGATCTTGGCCTTTGAAGGGCCTATAAATACCCCCCCTAAGTTGGAAGAATTCTTCATCCACAAAACATTTTCCAAGTCTCAAAATCCCTCCCCTCTCTTAGTAGTTTTTCGTCCAAGCCCTCTCCCCCCCCCCTCTTGAGTGTTCTAGCCGAAACACCCCCCCTCTTGGTAGAAAAATCTCTCCAAAGTATTGTTACTATTCCCAAATACCTTAGCCAATCCCTTGTAGTATTTCCAAAGTTACCTCTATACTTAGAGCCCGGAAATACTACTATATATCCTTTAGTCACAAAAACGAAACCCTAGGGAAAATCTTCATAGTTGGTTGAAGTATTAAGTAGAAGTTGTGTAGAACTTCTAAGGGTTTCTTGGAGCTTTCGGAGCGTGCAAATTAGGAGCTAAACCTTGCTCAGGATCGACATTTAAACTTGGATAATTTTGGGCTTATCGAGGTAAATACTCTTGTCCTTCTATTGTAATTGGAGATTACATATAAGAGTAGTTTAGATTTGAGTATAAGATATAGAAGGATATTAAAGAAGAGAAATGAACTGAAATCACATCAGAAGAATATAAAAGAAGAGAATTGAACTGTACTTACATAGGACTGTATTTACAGTAGACTTGTGTAGTTTGACGGTTAGGGAAGTGCTGCCCAATTTTCCGTAGAATAGAGAACCCTCTGCTTAGAATATTCTACAGAGTAGTCTAGACGTTGATAGACGTATTTGACTATTATAGGTTGATACTCTGCGCGCGACATATTCGACTTGGCAGGTGGATTTCGCCGAGGAGGTATGTGATTCTTCCTATCCTCTTGAGCATGATATTTTAAAATATATATTTAGTACGGTAGACGTACGTGGGTTAACTAAACTTGGTTTTACTTTGATGTCTTTTGACTTGAGTCTAAATAATAAGAATCTTGAAGTATTTCAAAAGAATTATGAATCATATTTTAAAGAAGAGTAATACTTGGTTTTTAAACAAAAAGCTTAAGAGTTATACTAGCTTTATGGAAAGTTAGGTATAACGACTTAAGAAAGATAAAAGGAACGGTTTACTTATGTATTTATGAAAGACTTGTATTGATTTCTGGAAAGTATAGTAAGATAGTCTGATGAGTAGACATATTATGATGCTACGTGTGTTAGTGTCTTGTAATATTTGTATAAGAGGTTATTCTTATTGTGCTTATGTTGTTTAACGATAAGTCGTTATGTTAGTATTGTACCACTCACCTCTTGACATGTTATACCGGGGGTTAAGCTGCCCCCCGATGCGAGGGATGCCTCATGCGGGTACAGGGGACCTATGCGGAGCTACGAGAGTTCCAGGTTAGTGTGCGGGGAATACCTCATGCGGTCTATGTGGCCATGCGGACTACGAGAGTCCAGGACGATGCCGAGAAGTAGCTACCCTCGATGCGGGGAATACCTCATGCGGGCCTAGGTGGCCTATGCGGACTGCGGGAGTCCAAGATTAGGCATGCATAATGATACTATGGGCGATTGGCCTTGCTTCGATCATTCGCAGCCTAGAAAAGACCTGTTACAGTTTACCTATTATTGCTCTTGTTTGTGATGTGGCACTATGTGCGGTTACATTGGTTGTTTCGTACATATTTGTAAAATTGGTTTTAAAATGATATGATTTCATTTAAAGTATTTTACAGTTTCACATACTTGGTACCTGTTATCGACCTCCTTGGCTGCGTTCATGCCGCAGGTAAAGGGAAGCAGGTAGCGGATCCTCAGTTTTAGGATCTTTTCTCTGGTGTCAGGAGCTCCATTTCTCCGGAGGCTCGACTTTTGGGTATGATCTCCCTGTTGTTGTAGATAGTTTTGTACATTCAGGGTATGGCGGGGCCCTGTCCCGCCATAGTTGTTTACTTCCTTAGAGGTCTGTAGTCCTGTTGTAAAGTTGGGATGTAACTGTTCACTGTTGATATGTATATATATATATGCCGAAAGGCAACTTTTTCTCAGATAAACTATTTCTCTTTTCATGTCTTGTTTTTATATTCCGCTGATTACTCTGATGTATGACTACTTGGGTGCCCGGGTAAGGCACGATCCACGAACCGAGGCAGTCGTAGCGATTCGGTTAACTGTTTTCTTATGTTGTATCTTGTTTCCTGTTTAAGTTTTTATTTCCGCTGATTTTCTCTGATATTGTATCACTAGGGTTCCCGGGGTAAGGCACCAGTCGCGGGCTCGAGGTCGGGTCTTGACAAAAGTGGTATCAGAGGAGTTAGTCCTCGGAAAGTGTCTACAGACCGTGTCTAGTAGAGTCTTGATTATCGGTGTGTTGTGCACCACATCTATAATCAGGAGGCTGCAGGACATTTAGGATTGGTTTCCATTCTTCTCACTCTAAGATCGTGCCTTAGAGTTGTGTTATAAGTTGGACCCCTCTGACGTATTTCGTTTTTACCAGTTATGCCTCCACGCAAGGCAATCAGGGCCCAGAAGGGCAAGCGTGAGAGGAGGCTGCGAGTAGAAGCGGCGATGGCTCACGAGACCACGGTACACGAGTCTCAGTCCCCACACGGAGCGAGAGAGATGGGTTACAAGGAGATGGCCGATTATTGGCGTGATTGTGGCGAACATGAGGATAAGGGCCGGCCAGTTCGAGAGCACCGTGGTTCACGAGATCGGATAGTTTGAGGCTACGGGACTTTCGAGTTGTAGCCGCCGCGAGTTCTACGGTCGAGGCACGAGGATGATTCGCGAGTTCATCCAAGCGATTCTGGATCGTAGAGTGATCGGGGCTTGGAGACCGAGTCGGTGGTCTTAGGTTCACATCGGTGCGTGATCTGCGATCGTGGTTTGATTCGTGGGAGCTGTCGGGAGAGTATGCACTTCGGTAGTATGGGACGAGTTCTCGGGCGTTTCTTACACATTTCTTGCCTCACGGATGAGGAGGGCTCGGCCGACATATTTTGACGTTAAAGCGGGCCGGGCATACGGTTGGAGTACAATGTGGAGTTTGACTCATTGGCTCGGTATGTCCCGCGTTAGTAGGCGATATGGAGGGCCAGTACACCGCTACGTCACCGGGCTCGATGACTACTTGGCGAGGCTTGTTAGTGTAGCTCTTCAGGCGGGCATGTACATTGCCGCATGCGAGCTTATGCACTTGGATGTGAGGCGGAGAGGTCGGCGGAATGGCCGAGATCAGCGAAGAGGGCGAGCAGCGAGGTCCTTTGGTGACTCTCGAGGCGGACCGCCTCAGCAGCAGGATAGTTATGCACCCGCCCGATCTGAGTGGTCCTCACAACCTTGAGCGTCGGGATATTCGAGGCGGTCGAGCTCGAGGTTCAGGTTTTTAGGGGTGTTGGCCAGATGCAGCCAACCCTACCTCGGTGTGGTCGATGTGGTAGACCGCATTTTGGGGAGTGTCGTGGTGCCAAGTGAGCTTGTTATTTTTGCGGCCAGCAGGGCCATTTTGCGAGGAACTGTCCGACCAGGGGTAGCACGGATGTTACGACTCGACGCCTTGATCGATGGTGGTTCATCACCTTCACTAGTTATGCCTGCAGGTGGTGTGATTTGAGTAAAGCGGTAGTTACAGGTATATCCTTAACCCTCTAAAGATTTGTATGCGTGATATGATGATTTTATGTTGAGTGTTATGTTTGGATAGCATTGTGTAAAATTGTGATCTAGAGAACATGGTTAGTTGAAAAGGTAAGCTTAGGGATAGGGAAATTATAAGCCGTAGAATATTATAACAAGTTGAGTGTCACAACCCGTTCCGGGGCCCGTGACTGGTGCCTTACCCGGGCACCCAAGTAGTCATACATCAGAGAAAAATCAGCGGAATATAAAACAAGACATGAAATAATTGTAAATGATACAGTTTACGAGAAAAGGGTTGCCTTTCGGCATATATACATAAACCAAGGTTTGCAGTTACATCCCAATTGTACAACATGACTACAGACCTCTAAGGAAATAAACAACTATGGCGGGACAGGGCCCCGCCATACCCTGACTGTACAAAACTATCTACAACAGGGAGATCATACCCAAACGTAGAGCCTCCGGAGAAGATGGAGCTCCTGACACCAAGAGATCCTAAGGATGTGGATCTAGCACTGCTTGCCCTTACTGCGGCGTGAGCGGCCCCGAAGAGTCGATAACAGTACTAAGTATATGAAATCGTAAAGTACTTAAATGAAAACATATCATTTTAAAATCAGTTTTGTAAGTATGTATGAAACAACCTGTAACCGCATAGTGCCACATCATAAACAAGAGCAACAATAGGTAAAGCAGAACAGTCTTTTCTAGGCTGCGAATGATCGAAGCGAGGCCAATTGCCGTAGTATCATCACCATGCAAGCCTAATCACGGACTCCGTAGTCCGCATAGGCCACTCATATAGGCGCGTAGGGTATGTAACCCGCGTCGAGGGTGCTACTCCTCGGCGTCGTCTGGACTCGTAGTCCGCGTAGACCGCGTGAGGTATAACCCGCATCACTAACACGGAACTCCGTAGCTCCGCATAGGTCCCTGGACCGCGTGAGGTATTCTCGAATCATGGTCCCGGACACTGAGTCTACCGCGTGGAGGCGACTTAACCCCGTAATATGTCCAGAGGTGAGTGATATTATACTAACATAACTTATCGTTAAACAACATAAGCACAACAAGAATACTCTCTTATACAAGCGTTACAATACACTAACACACATAGCATCATATCATGTCTACTTATCAAACCATCTTATTATTCTTTTCACAAATCAATATAAGTGCATTATAAACACATAGGCAAAGCCGTTTCTTTTATCATGCTTAAGTGGTTATACCTAACTTCCCATAAAGCTAGTATAACTCTTAAGCTTCGCTTTAAAAACCAATTTGTTCTCTTACATTTAAAAATGATTGATGTTCTTTTGAAATGCTTTGAGATCCTTATTATTCAAGGCTTAAGTCGCAAGACATTGCGTAAGTATTATTCGGGCTTAAGTCAAAAGACATTGCCGTAGTTATTCGATTAACACGTATGCGTCTACCGTACTACATATATATTTTAAAATATCATGCTTTAGGAAGAATCACATACCTTCTCAGCGAAAACCACCTGCCAAGTTGAATATGTCGCGCGCAGAGAAATCAACCTATAATAGTCAGACACGTCTATCAACGTCTAGACTACTCTGTAAACAGTTCTAAGCAGAGGGTTCTATATCCTACGGAAAATCGGGCAGCACTTCCCTACCCGGTGAGCTACTCAAGTCTACTGTGAAAACAGTCCTATGTAAGTACAATTGATTATTCTTCTTTTAAACCCTTCTACTGTGATAACAGTTCAATTCTATTCTGTGATATTCTTCTAAGTATTTAATACTTATTCTTATACTACTACGTATGTATTCTCTAATTCAAAAGAGGTTAGGATTATTTACCTCGGTAAGCCCAATAATATCCTAGATAAAAGTCGCTGAGCAAGGTTTAGCTCTAGGTTGTATGCGCTCAGGTAGCTCGAAACCTTAGAAGTTCTTCACAACTTCTACTAAGGACTAAGGGATTTGGGCTAGGGTATTTTGTGCATTATAACAATCCTAGAAGGCACCTTTTCTACCAAGGGAGTGGGGGTAGATTTCGGCTAGGCTCGGGGGAGGTGTTGCCTTGGCCAAGCTTACTCAAAGGGAGGGGGTGTATGCTTTGGACGAAATGCTCACAAAGGGAGAGGGAAGGATTTTTCAAGACTTGGAAGTAATTTTTGTGGATGAAGAACTCTTCATCTAAGGGGGTATTTATAGGTCAAGCCATGGCCAACCAAGGGCCAAGATGATGCCAAGTGCAAGGCAAGTGTAGGGTGAGGATTTAGGCAAGTGTCCATTCTATCTACTACACACAAATATCCTACCAACTCCTTGACTTGTGCAAAGGCACAAAAAACGTGCCATTCGAGTCGATTCGTCGATGGACGATTTCAAGTCCATCAATTGGAGGGTTCCAAGTGTCGCCCTCCCGTTGGTCCAAAATGTTTCGTCTCTCGGAAAAATTCGCAAAAATTAGAAATGGCAGAGCCGGAATTTTCCCTACGGAAGTTGTGGAAACGTTTCGTCGGAAAACGATTCTTTTAGCGAGTTGTGCACAATTTTCGAACTTGGCCTAACTTTAAGGCTAAACTTTCGTGCGCCCTCACGTACATACTCGGAAATACGGTATAACATTCTCCCCTCGAGAAACATTCGTCCGAATGTTCCTTCCCAAACGATTATCGATAAAGCTCAAGCGGTTTGCAAGTGCCACACGTAGCCTGATATAACACTTAACAATTTACGAAAATTAAACGGCAAATAGGAAAGTAAGTTACACGGAGGTGTGGGAATAAGTGAGGATACCTCCGCCGTGTCCTCCTCGACTTCCCGTCATCTCCTCCTAAGCTCGTTCGCCACAAGACTTTGTGGAAGCCACATCCTTGGTCGCGGACGCCTAACGACGATCGACTATCGTTATGGGAATCTCCTCATCGATAACCCTCGGTCACTGGACATCGTCAATCGGGTGTACCACTAGATGGATCCGATACATCTCGCCGGCGTAGATACGTGAAAAACCGGATGCTGCGCCTCCGGATCGGACGGCAGATCCAACTCGTAAGCAACCTTGCCTACCTGCGGACAATCGAAGCGGCCCGATGTACCTTGGTGAGTTTCCCCTTCTTCCGAATCTCATCACACCGCCATGGGTGGCTTGAGAAAACCCAATCATCAGCTGCGAACTCCGGATACCGCCGACGATGATCTGCATACGACTTATCGACTACGAGTGTCGATAGCGCTCTCGGATAAGCTTCACCTTATCCATCGCTGCTGCGCCAAATCTGGTCCCAGCGCACCTCGCCCACATCGAACCAACTATAGGTGATCTGCACTTCCTCCCATACAAGGCCTCATGGCGCCATCGAATCTTTGGAGTGGTAGCTATTATTGTATGCGAACTCAACTAGAGGCAAATGATCCTCGGTACCCACGAAGTCGATAACACGTGCTCGCGGCATATCCTCGAAGTGCGGATAGTGCGCTCGGCTGTCCGTCTGCGTGGATGGAATCGATTACTCGAGCTCACTGCGTCCTAAACCTCTCTGGAAAGACCTCCGGAAGTTAGCGTGGCGGGCTCCTGCATGCGATATGATCGAAATAGGGACTCATGCGATCGACGATCTCTCGGATGTAAAGTCGGCATAATCCTCGGTAGAAAAAGTCGTCTGACGGGAAGAAAGTGGGCTGATTTAAATCGACTGTCGGCGATAACCCATATAGAATCATGTCTCATCCGAGTGCGAGGTAATCCCGTGATGAAGTCCATGTTGATCACCTCCACTTCGGTCGGGATCTCTATCGTGCGTAACAAACCACCGTGCCTCACGGTGCTCTACCTTCACTGCGACAACATGGGCGAGCTACGAACTCGCAACGTCCTCTTCAAGCCATCCCACCAATACACGGATCTAAGGTCGTGGTACATCTTGGTCGACCCGGATGGATGAGTAACGCGTTGTGTGCTTCCCCAGAACCTGCCGAAGTCTGAAACATCTGGAACACACAACGCCCTCAAACCTTAGCACCCCATCAAAGCTACCTCAAAGGACCGCGCCTCACGAAGAGTCGTATCACGATAACGTGTCGAACCGGATCCTCAAATGTTGCCTCTTCACCTCGCCGGCGATGGAAGACTTCGGCAACCTCACGAACTCTAACCCACCGCTATCGTAATCAATCAAACGGACACCAAGGCTCGCTAATCGATGCAAATCATGAACCATGCCCTCCTCTCTAGCGCACATCGATAGGCTCCCCCGACCTACGACTAAGGCATACGCCACAACATTGGCCTTCCCGGGTGGTACGGGATATCAACATCGTAATCCTTAAGCAACTCTAACCACCGTCTGCCGTAAGTTCGACTCCTGCCGTGAAGATATCTGGAGGCTCTTGTGGTGCGTAAAAATATCCACGTGAACCCCATACAAATAGTGCCTCGGATCTTGGCGTGAATCACGGCCAACTCCAAATCATGGGTGGGGTAGTTCCTCTCGTGTTTCTTGGTGTCGGGATGCATATGCTATAACCTGCCATCTTTGCATCAACACACATCCCAACCCGATGCACGACGCGTCACAATACCACGACATAACCATCGGACCCTGCGGAAGAGTAAGAACGAGGCGGTCGTCGATCTCTCTTTCGACAGCTCGAAACCACGCTCCACAAGCATCGATCCATCAAACTTGGCTGCCTTACGAGTCGGCCTAGTCAGCGGTGCGAGATAGAAGCAAACTTCTCCACGAACGCCGATAATATCCTGCGAGGCCCGAGCTGCGAACCTGCAGCCGGAGTAGTAGGTCTAGGCCAAGTCTTGCCTTGATCTTGGCGTATCCACTCGAATGCCATCGGCCCGACAATATGCCCAAGAAAAGCCACGAAGTCAACAAAACTCACATTTGGAAAACTTGGCGTACAATCTGCTGGTCTGGAGAAGCTATCGGCCGCGATCTCAAATGCTCTGCGTGCTCGCTCTGGCGAGAATAAACCAAGATATCATCAATGAACACTATCACAAGCGTGTCCAAAAATGGTTTGAACACTCGGTTCATCAAATCCATGAATCTTTGCGAGCATTGGTCAACCCAGACATGACCACGAACTCATAATGCGTCTGGTCCGGAATGCGATCTAGGGACATCCACCTCTCGACTCGCATGATTGTCACGACCAATCGGGCCCGTGGATCGTGCCTTACCGGGCACCCTAGTGACACAACATCGAGTAATCGGAACATAAAACAACAACATGAGATAACGAAATATAAAACAATAATCGTGAAAAACTTGCACGTCGGCGTATATATAACCATCAACTCTTTTACAAATGAACAGCAATCCTTTTTACCAACCACGCCACAGCATTACTACGGACCTCTAAGAATGATACGACCACAATGGCGGGGCGGGGCCCGCCAAACCCACGAATGTAAACACTTACTACGACGGGGACTATACGTGATAAGCCTCGGAGAAAGCGGAGCTTCCCAAAGCGTGACCACGAGAGCTAGGATCAACGGCGATGTACCTCAACTGCGGCATGAGCGCGGCCCGAAGGAGGTCGATAACAGTGCAGGTATGTGAAACAAAAAATAAATCGTAAATGAAATCATAGTAGTCTATTAGCAGGAGACATGTATGATAACCAAACTACAGTTCACCATAAATAAGCAGTCATGTCAAGTCAGGGACTCACGCCCTCAAGTCATCACTCAATTTTAACAATGGGTCTCACGCCCACAACATCAATCATGCCCGTGGAATACGCCCTCACTGCCGGCGATTTATGATATCAAGCACCAAGGAATACATATGAACACGTGTCCCTGTGTCCTAATAAAGCTGCATGGTAAAGAAGGCCTAGCCAGGCTACTAACACCCCAGTACCAACAAGGTCATAAAGCGTATCATAAGATCTGTCTGCATCGCCACATGATCAAAGGCGGCCACTTGCGCGATCTAATGTGCGCGTCTAGTCACAGAACTTCCGCGACTCGCGTAGGCCAATCTCATCGGCCCGCATTTAGGTATTCCGCGTCAGGGTAGCTACTCCGGCGTCGTCACGACCGCGATCCGCATGGCCACAAGGACCGCGTGCCCGTAAGGCGACGCTAACACGGAACTCGTAGCTCCGCGATAGGCCCCGGGACCCGCGTTTAGGTATTCTCGAATCATGGTCCCGCATCACGAGTCTACCCGCGTCGGAGGCGACTTAACCCGGAATCATCTCAAGAGATGAATGCCACAATACTATCATAACGATCGATAGTTAATAAGCACAATCAAAGGAAACCCCTTCACACAAACATCACAAGATACTAACACACGTAGCGTCCCAACACGTTTACTTATCAACGCAATCAAGAAAGTATTACAAGGCTATCACAAACCAATACAATCAAGTTGTTCACACAAGGTACCTTCTACTATATGATTAACAAAATCGGTTTTTATCCCCAAAGTACTTCACACATTAAAATCTTAAAAAAGATGCTTTCTTTCACATAAGTCACACAATACCCGTAGTATAAAATAGAGTGGTCCTTTTAAGAAAACCAAAACTCTTACCTTTGTAAAATCAAGTAACAACATTATTTTCCAAACGTCCAAGTTTGCCTAATTTCAAATGTTCACGTTTCTTATTTTAGAAAGGTTTAGCTTCATAGTCTTATTCATTTAAGAATATAATTCTCTTTTAAACAATCAGAAACATAAGCCTTATATGTGAGTAGGATATTCTTGTTTATAACAATCTTTATTACTGACCGTGATCTAGGAAATATCATTTTGTCTCATCTTAGCTTCTATGCGGATGGAAGTTTCTCGGTTTTAATAATACTTAATTGTTCAAACATTTCCTTTTATTAACGCCGCGATGGTTTGTCGATACACATCCCGATTTCCAAAATCAAGAAAAGCGTTCTTAAGCCGTTATACCTAACTTCCCATAAAGCTAGTATAACTCTTAAGTTCTCAAAAACCAAGTATTACTTCTCTTTCAAAACGATTTCAGAAATCTTTTGAAATACTTCAAGTTCTTTATAATCACACATCAAGCCAGTTATAAACAAATCATTACCTTTTAAAAACCACAAAGTGTTTTCTTATCTACATAAAAAGTTATAACCAACTTCCCATAAAGCCGTTATAACACTTTATGTTTTAAACCCATCGAATACATTTAGCACATGTACGTTTACCGTACTACATAGTTCACACATATCATGCTAGAAGAGATAGGAAGAGGTTCACATACCTCGCGACGAGTATCGACTAATAGCAAAACGCTCCAAACAGTCGGCTACTCCTTAAGTCAAGTGGATCATTCCACACGTAGCATTCCAACCTATAAGGCCACAAGGCGCTTATTAACATCGTAGAACATTCTACAGAAAATTCGGCAGCACCTCCCCCCCCCGCAACAGCGTAAATCTCCTCCTCTAATGGGGCCGGCTACCAAGCCAACCAGGGGGGGGGTTATACATCTAACCCTAACGGGTACAATTCTACTCCACGGTACTACGAAGTCTCATCAGTAATACAGTCCTATGTAATTACAGTTCAGTACTATATATAGTATACTTCAACTATATACTCCTACAACATGTAATATCCAATTACAATAGGGGGACAAGATAATTACCTCGATAAGCCCATAATTATCCAAGTAAAAAGTCGATCCTGGGCAATCGTTTAGCTCGACTCAGCGCCCAACCGCTCTAAACCACCCTTAGAAGTTCTAACTAACTTCTACACAATACTCAACTGACTATGGAGATTTTCCTAGGGTTTCGGTTTTGTGACAGATTGAAGTATAATAGTATTTACGGGCTTTTCAGATAGGTATAACCTTAGAATACAACAAGGTATACTGCTAAGGTATTTGGGCATTATAACAATACTTGGAGAGTATTTCTATACCACAGGGGTATTATCTGAAGCAACTAGGCTGGGGTACCCCATTAGCACCTCGAGGAGGGGGTGTCTGCCCACCGGCTACCACTGGGGACTCTCGGCCAAGGGGAGAGAGGGCTCTCGGCAAGACACCACACTAAGGGGAAGGAAGAAGCTTTCAAGACTTAGGCAATTTGTGAATGAATTAGTCTTCAAAGGAGGGTATTTATAGGTCAAGTGAAAGCCAACCAATGGCCAAGATTACACAAGTGTTAGGCAAGTGTAGGGCCAAGATTCACCCATGTGTACCTAGCCAACTTGCACACAAAATATCTACCAAAATATCTACCACTTGACATCCCCTTTTCGTCCAAGAACCGCCCACCTTGCCCACCAATGAGAGGGTGCCAAGTGCCGCCCTCTCGTTGGTCCAAAATGTTCCGTCTCTCGGAAAAATCCGAAAAAATACTAAATGACATAGCCGGAAATTCCCCTACGAAAGCTGTGAAAACGTTTCGCCGAAAAACGACTCTAACCGGGTGTTATGCACAAACATAATTCGGCCCAAAGGTGCCACATGGGGTGACACGTGTCGCCCCGATTCGTCAAAATATTTCGTCTTAGAAAATATCCAAAGCGGCCAAAATCTCAAAATCAAAGCGGGCCCCACAAAACCGTAAATTTCTCCGTGGGCCCACGTGACCATTTAGAAAATAAAATTCCATAATTCTCTAATATTCCGGGAAGTCAGAATACCAAATCGGGAATCCAATTCCCATTAACGAACCTTTTCCTTCACAAAACCGGAAACTATTCCGTGGAAAAAATCGCCTCTTTCTTCCTTTCCATCTTTCGCCGTATTCTCGCACGCACGCCCTCGCATACATACCACGGAACTACGGGGTATAACATTCTTCCCCAGAAACATTCGTCCCGAATGTTCCTTCTAAGTCTCAAAACGAACACGTGCCAGTATAGTCTTCACTACTATACTCACGAAACAATCCTGCCACAGCTGGCCATGGAAACACTTGCGCAAAACTTACATCTAAGTCCACGAGGAAACACCTCTACATCACCACAAATACCTCTTCCCGGGGTCAAAATATACTTCCTTAGTCACTGATACCACTTTTGTCACTTTGTCGCGAGCCTTGCTCGACGACCCGACAAATGGTACCGGCCGCTGTGATCCGGAGGATCTCGTACACTCGAACTCTTACCACGTTACGATCGGCGGTTTCCAAAACTCGGGTTACTATCTCTAACGTGGTCATCATTAATCGGACATTCGGATGGATCTTGATACTTTCCCGATCATAACAATACGAAAGACCGGACGTCCTTCCTCCTAAGTCGGACGGCAAATGCTAACATATAGGCAACCTGGCCTATTCTTCACATGAACTCACAAAGGCCCAAAGTAACTCGGGCTAAGTTCCCTTTGTTTCCAAAACTCGTCACACTAACCAGGTGGTACTTTCAAGAAGACCGATCGTCGACTCGAACTCTGGCGTCGTCGCCGATTATCATACGATTCCTGAAGTGCGAGAACTTCTTCTAGACAAGCTTCTCACTATCCACATCTGTGGAACAAGATCAACCAACTATCTGAACCACGCCAACATCGAACCAATCGACCAAGCAACTTACACTTCCGCCCGCAAGGCTTCATAAGCGACATCCGAACACCGAAATGGTAGCTCCAACGCTCCTCCACGAGACAACAATCCTCACAACTACCCTCAAATCCACGCGACCGGCGAGGCGAATGCGGTCTGAGACTCACGAGTTCTTAACACATGCTTGGTAAAACTTCCAAACAAAACAGCCGTACCACTGGCTCCATCATCCGTCATAAGGTGAAGGTAGGCACCCTGCAACCTCACAACCTTTTCGGATAACATCAACAACTGCCGAGGAACGACACGACCGAAGAACACGATAGGCTGCCCCATCGGCCCGACCACAGTCGACGCATCCACGAACTTGCACGGCTAACTAAACATGGGCCTAACACCCTCATGACCCTAACACAAAGAGGACCACCACAACCGACCCCACCACCAAACCTACGCGGGTTGACCAAGACGTAGCCTCAACCCGACCGGTATTGCGCAAAACACTAGCTCGAAGGAATAATTTCACAAATCATATTACGAAAACCTGGCGGTCTTCCTAGCTCGGCGACCTTCTTTCAAATCACGCTACTCTGGGACTTATCCCGAACATAGTTCACGTGCACTATGCACTCCTATAAGGGTCAAACATAAAACTACACCTTTCTCGAGATGGCCTTAACTCTAAGGTCTTTACGTATAACACTCTAAGGCTCACACCTTCTCTATCCCCAAAATCTTACTCGGTTAACCCACCATGATTCCTAATCACAACTCACACCGCTATCGAGCGTAGCACTTAAGGTATACTCACCTTGAAAGTTACCGAAGGACCTTTGCTGCCGGCCTCTTCTGCGCCCTTGGTTAACCCGTCGATCTCACGTTTCTCGGCTGCTGCGCGCATAAGCGTACGAGCCATGCTCAAGCCTAATCAAGAATTACTCTTGCACAACCTCTCTTGGTAGTCATCAAGACTCGTGGTACATCGGTATAATCTCCGTAGCCAAATCTATAGCTAGTAACAGGTCGCTCTTTGCAATCTATATTCACTGTTCCGTCGTGGGCGAAGGTTCAAATATCATGGCCGCAGCAGGAGCTGCCGTCGCGTGCTAAACTCTCTTTGGGGCTAGTGGCGTCGCAAAACTCCCGAATGAAGCACTACCTAGGTAATGATTGGGCTGTGCCCTCGCCACCCTCTGAACTCTACTCGCGGCTCCGCCTGCCTCGCCTCACGGGCTCGGGTTGCCCTACGCGGAGGCATAACGATAAGGAAAGGATTTCGTCGGAGGGTTCAACTTACAACACGCCTCTAAGGCACGATCTCGAGTGAGAAGAATAGGAACCAATCCTAAATATCCTATAGCCTCACGATTATTGATGTGGTGCACAACACACGATAATCAAGACTCTTGGATACGATGCGTAGACACTTTCCAGGATTAAGCGCTCTGATACCACTTTTGTCACGACCGGCGGGCGTGGTGGTGCCTACCGGGCACCCTAGTGACCTGACATCGAGTGTCGAACATAAAACAACAACATGAGATAACGAAATATAAAACAATAATGCGTGAAAAACTTGCTGTCGGCATATATATAACCATCAACTCTTTTACAAATGAGCGGCAATCCTTTTTACCAACCACGCCCACAACAAGATTACTCTGGACCTCTAAGAATGATACGA
This sequence comes from Przewalskia tangutica, assembly GCA_029844215.1. NCBI lineage: Eukaryota > Viridiplantae > Streptophyta > Magnoliopsida > Solanales > Solanaceae > Przewalskia > Przewalskia tangutica. The sequence goes on along the minus strand of CM056720.1, from coordinate 38,382,747 downwards.
CCACAATGGCGGGATGGGGCCACGAACCACGAATGTAAACACTTACTACGACGGGGACTATACGTGATAAGCCTCGGAGAAGCGGAGCTTCCCAATGACTGTGACCACGAGAGCTAGGATCAACGACGATGTACCTCGACTGCGGCGTGACGCGGCCCGAAGGAGGTCGATAACAGTGCAAGTATGTGAAACAAAAAAATAAATCGTAAATGAAATCATAGTAGTCTATTCAAAGCAGAGACATGTATGATAACCAAACTACGATTCACCATAAATAAGCGATCATGTCAAGTCGTGACTCGCGCCTCAAGTCATCACTCAATTTTAACAATGGGTCTCACGCCCACAACATCAATCGTGCGTGGAATACCTTCTCACTGCGGCGGTTATGATATACAAGCACCAAGGAATACATATGAACACCGGTCCCACGTGTCCTAATAAAGCGTGCGGGGTAAGTCGAAGGCCTAGCCGACTACTAACACCAGTACCAACAAGGTCATAAATCGTATCATAAGATCTGTCTGATCGCCACATGATCAAAGCCGCCACTTGCCGCGGTATCTAATGTGCGCGTCTAGTCTGGAACTTCCGCACTCGCATAGGCCAATCTCATCGGCCGCATGAGGTATTCCCGCATCGAGGTAGCTACTCCCGGCGTCACGACCGCGATCCGCGTAGCGCGGGCCGCGTGCCCGTAAGGGCGTACACTAACACGGAACTCGTAGCTCGCATAGGCCCCGGGACCGCGTAGGTATTCTCGAATCATGGTCCCGCATCGCTTTGAGTCTACCCCGCGTCGGAGGCGGCTTAACCCGGAATCATCTCGAGATGAATGCCACAATACTATCATAACGACCGATAGTTAATAAGCACAATCAAAGCGGAAACCCGCTTCACACAAACATCACAAGATACTAACACACGTAGCATCCCAACACGTTTACTTATCAACGCAATCAAGAAAGTATTACAAGGCTCTCACAAACCAATACAATCAAGTTGTTCACACACGGTAGCTTCTACTATATGATTAACAAAATCGGGTTTTATCCCCAAAGTACTTCACATTAAAATCTTAAAAAGATCTGCTTCTTTCACATAAGTCACACAATACGTAGTATAAAATAGAGTATTTGTCCTATTAAGAAAACCAAAACACTTACCTTTGTAAAATCAAGTAACAACATTATTTTCCAAACGTCCAAGTTTGCCTAATTTCAAATGTTCACGTTTCTTATTTTAGAAAGGTTTCGCAGTTCATAGTCTTATTCATTTAAGAATATAATTCTCTTTTAAACAATCTGGAAACATAAGCCTTATATGTGAGTAGGATATTCTTGTTTATAACAATCTTTATTACAATGACCGTGATCTAGGAAATATCATTTTGTCTCATCTTAGCTTCTATGCGGATGGAAGTTTCTCTTGGTTTTAATAATACTTAATTGTTCAAAACATTTCCTTTTATTAACGCGGTGGTTTGTCGATACACATCCCGATTTCCAAAATCGAGAAAAGCGTTCTTAAGCCGCTATACCTAACTTCCCATAAAGCTAGTATAACTCTTAAGTTCTCAAAACCAAGTATTACTTCTCTTTCAAAACGATTTGAAATCTTTTGAAATACTTCAAGTTCTTTATAATCACATCAAGCCGCTTATAAACAAATCATTACCTTTTAAAAACCACAAAGTGTTTTCTTATCTACATAAAGTCATTATAACCAACTTCCCATAAAGCCGTTATAACACTTTATGTTTAAACCCATCGAATACATTTAGCACGTATGACGTTTATCGCACTACATAGTTCACACATATCATGCTAGAAGAGATAGGAAGAGGTTCACATACCTCGCGGCAGTATCGACTAATAGCAAAGCGCTCCAAATCGGCTACTCCTTAAGTCGTGGATCATTCCACACGTAGCATTCCAACCTATAAGGCCACAAGCGACTTATTAACATCGTAGAACATTCTACTGAAAATTCGGCGACTCTCCCCGCAACGTAAATCTCCTCTCTAATGGGGCGGCTACGAAGCCAACCAGGGGGTTATACATCTAACCCTAACAGTACAATTCTACTCCACGGTACTACTACACAAGTCTCATATGTCTGATCCCATGTAATTACGATTCGATTACTATATATAGTATACTTGACTATATACTCCTACAACATGTAATATCCAATTACAATAGGACAAGATAATTACCTCGATAAGCCCATAATTATCCAAGTAAAAGTCGATCTGGGCAATCGTTTAGCTCAACTCGGCGCTCCAACCCGCTCTAAACCACCCTTAGAAGTTCTAACCAACTTCTACACAATACTCAACTGACTATGGAGATTTTCCTAGGGTTTCGGTTTTGTAATGACAGACGAAGTATAATAGTATTTGGGCTTTTAGTATAGGTATAACCTTAGAATACAACAAGGTATACTGGCTAAGGTATTTGGGCATTATAACAATACTGAGAGTATTTCTATACCACTGAAAGGGGTATTATACGAAAGCAACTAGGCTAGTGTACCACGGCTAGCACCTCAAAGGAGGGTGTCTACCCTCGGCCTACCCACTGGGGACTCTCGACGAGGGGGAGAGGGGCTCTCGGCCAAGACACCACACTGGGAAGGAAGAAGCTTTCAAGACTTAGGCAATTTGTGAATGAATTAGTCTTGAGGAGGTATTTATAGGTCAGTGAAAGCCAACCAATGGCCAAGATTACACCAAGTGTTAGGCAAGTGTAGGGCCAAGATTCACCCATGTGTACCTAGCCAACTTGCACACAAAATATCTACCAAAATATCTACCACTTGACATCCCCTTTTCGTCCAAGAACCGCCCACCTTGCCCACCAATGAGAGGGTGCCAAGTGCCGCCCTCTCGTTGGTCCAAAATGTTCCGTCTCTCGGAAAAATCCGCAAAAATACTAAATGACATAGCCGGAAATTCCCTACGAAAGTCGAAAACGTTTGGCTAAAAGCGACTCTAACAAGTGTTATGCACAAACATAATTCGCCCAAAGGTGCCACGTGGGGTGACACGTGTCGCCCCGATTAAATCAAAATATTTCGTCTTCCAAAATATCCAAAACGGCCAAAATCTCAAAATCAAAGCGGGCCCACAAAGCAGTAAATTTCTCCGTGGCCCCACGTGACCACTTTCGAAAATAAAATTCCATAATTCTCTAATATTCGGAAGTCCGAATACCAAATCAGAATCCAATTCCCATTAACGAACCTTTTTCCTTCACAAAACCGGAAACTATTCCGTGGAAAAAATCGCCTCTTTTCTTCCTTTCCATCTTTCGCGTATTCGCAAATGCGCCCTCGCATACATACCTCGGAACTACGGGTATAACAATGATGATAGCCCGATCGCGGTCAATCTTGGAGACATATCTCGCACTCTGGTAGTCGAACAAATCATCAATCTGGGAAGGGGTATCATTCTTAATGGTCACATTGTTCACCGTACTGTAATCAACACACGCGCGGCGTCGTCTTCTTCTTCACGAACAATCGCGCTCCTATGGAGAAACACTAGGCGATGAAGCCGCTTCTCGGCAAATCCTAAGGCGATCCTTGACTCTCTCAACTCGGCGGTGCCGTTACGTATGGCGGAATGGAAATAGGCCAGTGTCCGCAACACATCAATACAAAACTCGATCTCCTCTCGGGAGGATACCCGAGGTCGTGCGGAAACACGTCTGGGAACTCTCGACCCACTGGGCCGGAAAATCTGGTGCATGACGATATCAAACACCGACGAGATGGTAGATATACCCTTCGCGCATCTTCCTAGCCTTGGTAGGAAATAAACCTACCCTCGGCGATACTGTGCTCCCACTCGACAATGGCTCGCTCAGAAACTGGAACCGCATTACTCTCTCTGCGGTCTACATTGGCGTAGCAGAAGCTAGCCAATCCATCCCCGTGATCACGTCAAAGTCAATCATCTCCAACTCTATCAAGTCGGCTAGAGTCGACGGCGTAAATGTCACTGGGACAAGCTCTATATACCGCGAGCTACCACCGAATCACCCAGGCGTAGCTACCTTGAAAGTCTATGGACTCGGGCTCTATCCTATCCTACTAGCAACAAGGGAGATATATAGGGGAGTAGAACCGGATCTATCAAAGCATACACATCAAACCCGAAGCGATAAGGTACTGTGGCGACATCGGTGAGGCCTCACGATCTGTCGGTGGACAAAGCATAAATGCGGTTCGAGGACGCTAGAGCTGAGACGAGCCACGAACTCTGCCGCGACCTGCCGACCCATGAGTACCACGCCTGCAGGCGATCGCTAGGAGATGATGAGCGGCAATGAACGAAGGTGAGCCTACCACGTGCGCCCCGGTCGGACGATCCGCCATAAAGTGACCTGCTGGCCTGGCGTAACAAGCTCCCAAAGCGGTACCACACTTCCCGTAATGGGATCTCCGCGTCGGCCACACTGGGGTGGTCGATCGGCGATGCTCTGCTACTCGGGCGTCGAAGCCACAGGGCGTGGTGCGCCTCGAATACTCTGGTGTCTTGAGGGCGGTGCAGAGTGCTCTGAGTGGCGTGGTGCAAATCTAGATTCTTCTTGAGGCCGCCACCACGATATCCACGAAGACCTCCGTCGCCTCCGCCCTGTCGCAACTTCGTCGGCCTCTGCGCTCGCCGCGTCCAAGAGCATGAGCTGCGTGCGGATAATGTCCATACGGTGAAAACACCCGCATGACTCGACCATATAATCATCTAGCGGTGGCGTGGCGGTGCACCTATCCTCATCTGCTACCGCCGGGACATATCGAGCCAATGAATCAAACTCGACATTGTACTCACACGGCGGTCCTCTGCGCCTTCGGTAAAAATCTATCGGCCGCGCCCTCGCCGTCTGGAGGCAAGAAGTGTTATACCGTATTTCAGTATATGCGTGGGGCGTCGTAGAAAATTTGAACTTGTATAAAAGTGGCTTGGCGAAATTTATTTGTGACACTTGGTTAGAGTCGTTTTTTAAATGAAGCGTTTTCCACGACTTTCGTAGGAAAATTCGCTATGACATTTCTAATTTTGCGGATTTTTAGAGAGGCGAAACATTTTGGACCAACAAGAGGCGACACTTGTCACCTCTCATTGGAACACCTTGGACGACATATTGGACGAAATGGGCTATGTAAGGCACGTTTTTGTGCCTTGGCTAAAGTCGGGTTGGTAGGATATTTGTGTGTAATAAATCCTAGCCTACACTTGCCTAACACTTGGTTTAATCTTGGCCTTTGGTTGGCCATCCCTTGACCTATAAATACCCTCTCCTTTGATGAATTCTTCATCCTTTCCACAAATCTCTAAGTGTTAAAATCCCCTCTCTTGTTGTTGTTCTCGTCCTCCCCTTGGCGAGAGCCCTCCCCCTTGTGTGGCCTTGTGGCGAGACTTCACCCTCCTAGTGGTGTTGTTCTCGTATAATATACCCCCTCTTGGTAGAAATACTCTCAAAGTATTGTTATAATGCCCAAATTACCTTAGCCGTATACCTTGTTGTATTCTAAGGTTATACCTATCTGAAAAGCCAGAAAATACTATTATACTTAGTCGATCCTGGCAAAACCCTAAGGAAAATCTTCACCCGTAGTTGAAGTCAATAGTAGAAGTTGGTTAGAACTTCTAAGGGTTGTTTGGAGCGGGTCGGAAGCCTTGAGTAGGAGCTAAACCTTGCTCAGGATCGACATTTAAACTAGGATAATTATGGGCTTATCGAGGTAATTATCTTGTCCCTCTATTGTAATTGGAAATTACATATTGTTAGAATATATAGTTGAAGTATACTATATATATAACTGAACGTAGTTATCGTGCAATGTCTTTTGACTTAAGCTGAATTTAAAGAAGAATCTTGACTGTAATTACATAGGGTTGTATTACGATGGACTTGTGTAGTAGTGCAGTAGTGGAGTAGAATTGTACAGTTAGGGTTAGGCGTATAACCCACTGGTTGGCTTGGTAGCCGGCCTCGGTAGAGGAGGAGATTTCTGTTGTTGCGGGGAGGTCTTTGCCAATTTTCGGTAGAATGTTCTACGATGAGATCTAAATGTTAATAAGCACCTTGTGGCCTTATAGGTTGAAGTACTACGTGTGGCGCGATCTACTTGGCTTAGGAGTAGCGGCGGTTGGAAGTACTTGGGCGTTTTGCTATTAGTCGATACTCGTCGCGAGGTATGTGAACCTCTTATCTCTTCTAGCATGATATGTGTGAACTATGTAGTGCGGTGAGCGTCACGTGTGCTAAACGTATTTGATTGATTTAAAACATAAAGTGTTATAACGGCTTTATGGGAAGTTGGTTATAACGACTTTATGTTGGTAAGAAAATACTTGTGGTCTTTAAAGGTAATCGATTTGAACTATAAGCGGCTTGTTATGTGTTAATAAAGAACTTGAAGTATTTCAAAAGATTTTGAATCATTTTGAAAGAAGAGGTAATACTTGGTTTTGAAAAACTTAAGAGTTATACTAGCTTTATGGGAAGTTAGGTATAACGGCTTAAGAATATTTCTTGATTTGAATCGGAATGTGTATCGACAAACCATGCGGCGTTAATAAAAGGAAATGTTTTGACTAATTAAGTATTATTAAAACCGATAGAAACTTCCATGCATAGAAGCTAAGATGAGACAAAATGATATTTCTAGATCACTTCTTTGTAATAAGATTGTTATAAACAAGAATATCTACTCACATATAAGACTTATGTTTCTCAGTTGTTTAAAAGAATTATATTCTTAAATGAATAAGACTATGAACTCTGAAACCTTTCTAAAATAAGAAGCGTGAACATTTGAAATTAGGCAAACTTGGACGTTTGGAAAATAATGTTGTTACTTGATTTTACAAAGGTAAGTGTTTTGGTTTATTTAAAAAGACAGTCACTCTATTTTATACTACGGGTATTGTGTGACTTATGTGAAAGCAATGGATCTTTTAAAAGATTTAATGTATGAAGTACTTTAGGGGTAGATACCCGAACTTGTTAGCTTGAAGTACCTTGTGTGTATAACTTGATTGTGTTGGTTTGTGATAGCCTTGTAATACTTTCTTGTTGATTGATAAGTAAACATGCTAGGATGCTACGTGTGTTAGTATCTTGTGATGTTGTGTAAAGGGGTTTTCCTTTGTTGTGCTTATGTTGCTTAACGATAAGCTGTTGTGTTAGTATTTTACATCACTCATCTCTTGAGATGATTCCGGGGGTTAAGCTGCCCTCCGATGCGGGGTAGACTTCGAGCGGGTCGATGGACCTATGATTGAGAATACCTCATGCGAGTCCCGAGGGCCTATCGCGAGCTACGAGAGTTCGGGTTAGTGTCGTCCTTTATGGGCATGCGGTCCATGTGGCCCATGCGGTGCGAAGTCGGGGCGATCTTGGGGAGTAGCTACCCTCGATGCGGGGAATACCTCATGCGGGCGATGAGATTGGCTATGCGGGTGCGGAAAGTTCGAGCTAGACAGCGCGCATTAGATCTGCGGGCAAGTGGCGGCTTTGATCATGTGACGGTTTAGACAGATCTTATGATCTGATTCATGACCTTGTTAGTGCGTAGGTGTTAGTAGTCGGCTATGCCTTCGTACTTACCATGCGTTTTCATTATAGCACGTGGGACACAGTGTTCATGTGTGTTCCTTGGTGCTTTTATATCATAAACTCTGGCGGTGAGGAAGGTATTCCACGGCATGATTGATATTGTGGCGTGAGACCCATTGTTATATTTGAGTGATGACTTGAGGCGTGAGTCACGACTTGATATATTTGCTTGTTTATTGTGAATCGTAGTTTTGTTATCATACATGTCTCCTGCTTTTATAGCTGCTATGATTTCATTTCTGATATTTTCGATTTCACATACTCGCACTGTTATCGACCTCCCCGAGGCTGCGTTCATCTGCGCGGTAAAGGTACACGATCGTTGATCCTCGCTCTTAGGGTCCTGATTCGGTTGGGAAAGCTCCGTTTCTCGGAGGCTTGTCTTCGTATAGTCCCTGTTGTTGTGTAGGTGCTTACATTCGGGGTATGGCGGAACCTGTCCGTCGTTGTTATCATATCATTCGTAGAAGTGCAGTAATCTTGTTGTGGGCGGGGTTTGTAAAAAAGTTAAAGCTGTTCATGTTGAAAAAGTTGTTATTTACATATATCGAAAGGCAAGTTTTCTCAGTTATTGTTTCATATTTCATAATATGTCTTGTATCGTTTATGTTCGTGATTACTCGATGTTGTATCACTAGGGTGCCACAGGTAAGGCACGATCACGGGCAGAATCGGTCGTGACAAAAGTAATATCGAAGCGATTAATCCTCGGAAAGTGTCTACGCACCGTATCGATAAGTCTTGATTATCGGTGTGTTGTGCACCACACCATAATCATGAGGCTATAGGATATTTTAGGATTGGTTTCTATCCTTCTCACTCCGAGATCGTGCCTTAGAGGCGTGTTGTAAGTTGGACCTCTAACGTATTTCTTTCCCTTACCGCTATGCCTCGCGTAGGGCCGACCGAGAGGGCAAAGCGGCGGAGGCTGCGAGTAAATCTGAGAGGGTTACGTGGGCGAGCCCAATCATCACTGGGGTGGTGCTTCATTCGGGGAGTTTTGCGGCGTCACTAGCCCAGCGAGATTAGCGGCGGCGATTCCTCTGCGCCATGATATTTGAACGATTCGCGGCCAATGGAGCAGAGAATATAGATTTCAAGGCGACCGTATTTGACTACGGAGAGTATACCGTGTGCGCGGTCTTGATGAATATCAACGAGAAGGTTGTGCAAAAGTAAGTTCTTGATTGAAGCGAGCATGGCACGTATGCGGGCTTATGCGCGGCCGGCGTAGAGATCGGCGGGTTAACGAAGGGCGAGAAGAGGCTAAGCGGCAGGTCCTTTGGTAACTTTGGCGAGTCACCTCGCGTGGATTAGATTATGCGCATCCACCGGTGCGTAAAGGTCCTCGCGGGGTTGGGGCGTTCGGGGTATGCGAGTTGGTGAGCTCGAGCTTAGGTTCATCCGCGAAGGTTCGGCCATGCGGATTCAGATTTTTCGGTGTTCACGCGATTATTGAGCGTAGCGGCATCTCGGAATGTCGTCTTTTAGTTGATGCGTGTTGTACTATGGCCGTCAGTGCGATGTCGAAAGAGTGTCCTTGCGGGAGGACTTAGCCTTGAGGATCGGTGGGTAGTTTGTCATTCTCCCAGCTATGCCTGTAGTGAGTTTGATTTGAGCGACTAAGGGAGTGAAGCGGTAGATATAGATATATCTTTAACCTGCAGAGATCGGTATGTGTGATAAGGTGAGTATACCTTAAGTGCTATGTTACGATAACGATGTGTTAGTCGTGATTAGATCATGGTTGTTTAGCAGAGTAAGATTTTGGGGATAGAAGGTGTGAGCCTTAGAGCTTTTTACGTAGAGACCTTAGAGGTGAGGCCGTCTCGAGAAAGGTGTAGGGTTATGTTTGACCCTTATCGTAAGTGCATAGTGCGTGAGTTATGTTTGGGATAGGTCCTAGTAGTGTGGAATGAAAGGGGTAGTTGAGCTAAGAAGACCGCTAGGTTTTGAAGCGTGATTTGTGAGATTGTTAGAATCGGGAGCTAGTATTGTGCGCGTTAGGGTCGGGTTGAGGCCACGTTGCGGGTCAACCCGCGGTAGGTTTGGTGGTGGGGTCAGGTTGTGGTGGTCCGCCTTGTGTTAGGGTTGTGAGGTGTTAGGCCCAAGTTTAGTTAACCAGCGTGCGAGTTCGTGGATGCGTTCGACTAGTGGTCGGTCGATGGGGCAGCCCGTCGTGTTCTTGATTAGGGCCGTTTACTCGGCGATGTTGATGTTATCGAAAGGTTGTAAGGCTGCAGGTGCCTACCTTCACCTTATGACGGTGAAGCCCGGTTGTGGCTATTTTCATTTTCGGAAGTTATACGAGCGAGGTTAGGAACTCAAGTAAGTCTCGAAATCACATTCGCCACCGAGCGATGTTTGGATTTGAGGATAGTTGCGAGAATTGTTGTCTCTGTTGAAGGAGTGTTTAAGCTACCATTTCGGTGTTGGATGTCGCCTTATGAAGCCTTGTAGGGGCGGATGTGTGAGTCGCGGTCGATTGGTTCGATGTTGGCGGGATTGAGATAGTTGGTTACGGCTTGTTCGGTGATGTGGATAGAGTAAAGCTTGACTAGAAGAGGTTACGGGCTCGGAGAAATCGTGCGGATAATCGGCGGCGGCAGAGTTCGAGTTGACGGTCGGTCTTCTGAAAATACCACCGGGTTGGGTATGGCGAGTTTTGGAAAGCGAGAGGAACTTAGCGAGTTACTTTGGGCACGAGTTCGTGTGAAGAATAGGCGGGTTTCCTATATGTTAGCAATTGCCGTCCAGACTTAGAGGCGATGCGTCCGGTCTTTCGTATTGATATGATCGGAAAGTATCGGAGATCCATCAGTGTTCCCGATTAATGATGACCACGTTAGAGATAGTAACCCGAGTTTTGGAAAGCGATGTCGAAATGGGGTAAGAGTTCGAGTGTCTGACGACCTCGAGGATCGCGTATGATGCGATACCATTTGTTGGGTCGCCGGAGTGACACTAGAACCTCGCGGCAAAGTGACAAAAGTGGTATCGGGAAGAAGCGAGCATGTACGGCGAGCATAGATGTGATCATTTCTTTTGTAAGGAGAAGGTGCGAAGGAAGTATATTTTAGACCCCGGAGAGAGAGGTGTTTGTGGTGATGTTAGAGGTGTTTCCTCGTAGACTTGGATGTAAGTATCTGCACAGGAGTTTCTGTGGCCAGGTGTGGCAGGATTTGTTCTCGTAAGTATAGTAGAGAAGACTATACTGGCGCCCGTTTGTTTTGAGACTTAGAAGGAACATTCGGGACGAATGTTTCTAAGGAGGGGAGAATGTTATACCCCGTATTTCCAGTATGTGCGTGGGGCGTGCGTAGAAAATTTGAACTTGTATAAAAGTGGCTTGGCGAAATTTATTTGTGCACAACACGGTTAGAGTCGTTTTTTTGAAGCGTTTTCCACGACTTTCGTAGGAAAATTCCGGCTATGACATTTCTAATTTTTGGATTTTTAGAGGCGAAACATTTTGGACCAACAGAGGCGACACTTGTCACCTCTCATTGGAACACCTGACGGCATATTGGGCGAAATGGGCTATGTAAGGCACATTTTTGTGCCTTGGCTAAAGTCGAGGGTTGGTAGGATATTTGTGTGTAATAAATCCTAGCCCTACACTTGCCTAACACTTAGTTTAATCTTGGCCTTTGGTTGGCCATCCCTTGACCTATAAATACCCTCTCCTTTGATGAATTCTTCATCCTTTCCACAAATCTCTAAGTGTTAAATCCCCCCTCTCTTGTTGTTGTTCTCGTCCCTCCCATGTGAGAGCCCTCCCCTTGTGTGGCCTTGTGGCGAGACTTACCCCTCTAGTGGTGTTGTTCTCGTATAATATACCCACTCTTGGTAGAAATACTCTCAAAGTATTGTTATAATGCCCAATTACCTTAGCCAGTATACCTTGTTGTATTCTAAGGTTATACTATCTGAAAAGCCAGAAAATACTATTATACTTAGTCGATCCTGGCCAAAACCACTAAGGAAAATCTTCACCGTAGTTGAAGTCAATAGTAGAAGTTGGTTAGAACTTCTAAGGGTTGTTTGGAGGCGAATTCGGGCGCGCAGTAGGAGCTAAACCTTGCTCGGGATCGACATTTAAACTAGGATAATTATGGGCTTATCGAGGTAATTATCTTGTCCTCTATTGTAATTGGAAATTACATATTGTTAGAATATATAGTTGAAGTATACTATATATATAGCTGATAGTAGTTATCGGCAATGGATTTTGACTTAAGCTGAATTTAAAGAAGAATCTTGGCTGTAATTACATGAGGTTGTATTCTGGTAGACTTGTGTAGTAATGCAGTGGAGTAGAATTGTACCGTTGGGGTTAGGCGTATAACCCCACTGGTTGGCTTGGTAGCGGCTCGGTAGAGAGGAGATTTCTGTTGTTGCGAAAGGAGGGTGCGATGTCGAAAGAGTGTCATGCGGGAGGACTTAGCCTTCGAGATCGGTGGGTAGTTTGTCATTCTCCTTAGCTATGCGCCTGTAGTGAGTTTGATTTGAGCGACTAAGGGAGTAAGCGGTAGATATAGATATATCTTTAACCCTGCAGAGATCGGTATGTGTGATAAGGTGAGTATACCTTAAGTGCTATGTTACGATAACGGTGTGTTAGTCGTGATTAGATCATGGTTGTTTAGCAGAGTAAGATTTTGGGGATAGAGAAGGTGTGAGCCTTAGAGCTTTTACGTGAGACCTTAGAGGTGAGGCCATCTCGAGAAAGGTGTAGGGTTATGTTTGACCCTTATCGTAAGTGCATAGTGCGTGAGTTATGTTTGGGATAGGTCCTGTAGTGTGGAATGAAAGGGGGTAGTTGAGCTAAGAAGACCGCTAGGTTTTGAAGCGTGATTTGTGAGATTGTTCGAATCGGGAGCTAGTATTGTGCGCGTTGCGGGTCGGGTTGAGGCCACGTTGCGGGTCAACCGCGGTAGGTTTGGTGGTGGGGTCAGGTTGTGGTGGTCCCGCCTTGTGTTAGGAGTTGTGAGGTGTTAGGCCCAAGTTTAGTTAACAGTGTCGAGTTCGTGGATGCGTTCGACTAGTGGTCGGGTCGATGAGGCAGCCCATCGTGTTCTTGATTAGGCCGTTTACTCGGCGATGTTGATGTTATCGAAGGTTGTAAGGCTGCAGGGTGCCTACCTTCACCTGTGACGATGAAGCCCGGTTGTAGCTATTTTCATTTTCGAAGTTATACGAGCAGGTTAGGAACTCAAGTAAGTCTCGAGAATCACATTCGCCTCGAGCCGGTGTTTGAATTTGAGGATAGTTGCGAAATTGTTGTCTCTGTTGAAGTGTTTAAGCTACCATTTGGTGTTCGGATGTCGCCTTATGAAGCCTTGTAGGGACGGATGTGTGAGTCACGGTCGATTGGTTCGATGTTGGCGATTGGATAGTTGGTTACGCTTGTTCCGGTATTTGTGGATAGAGTAAAGCTTGACTAGAAGAGGTTACGGCGGCTCGGAGAAATCGTGCGGATAATCGGCGGCGGACGAGAGTTCGAGTTGACGGTCGGTCTTCTGAAAATACCACCGGGTTGGGTATGGCGAGTTTTGGAAAGCGAGGAACTTAGCGAGTTACTTTGGGCCGCACGAGTTCGTGAAGAATAGGCCGGGTTTCTATATGTTAGCAATTGCCCGTCCGACTTAGGGGCGATCGTCCGGTCTTTTATTGATATGATCGGAAAGTATCGGAGATCCATTCAGAGTGTTCCCGATTAATGATGACCACGTTAGAGATAGTAACGAGTTTTGAACCGGGCGATGCTCGAAATGGGGTAAGAGTTCGAGTGTCTGGCGACCTCGGGGATCGCATGTAGTCGATACCATTTGTTGGGTCGCGGGAGTGACACTAGAACCTCGCGCAAAGTGACAAAAGTGGTATCGGAAGAAGCGAGCATGTGCGCGAGCATAGATGTGATCATTTCTTTTGTAAGGAGAAGGTCACGAAGGAAGTATATTTTAGACCCGGAGAGAGAGAGGTGTTTGTGGTGATGTTAGAGGTGTTTCCTCGTAGACTTGGATGTAAGTATCTGGCGGGAGTTTACGTGGCGGTGTGGCGGGATTTGTTCTCGTAAGTATAGTAGAAGACTATCTTGGCGCGTTTGTTTTGAGACTTAGAAGGAACATTGGGCGAATGTTTCTAAGGAGGAGAATGTTATACCGTATTTCCAGTATATGCGTGGGGCGTGCGTAGAAAATTTGAACTTGTATAAAAGTGGCTTGGCGAAATTTATTTGTGCACAACACGGTTAGAGTCGTTTTTTTAAAGCGTTTTCCACGACTTTCGTAGGGAAAATTTCGGCTATGACATTTCTAATTTTTGCGGATTTTTCCGAGAGGCGAAACATTTTGGACCAAGAGAGGCGACACTTGTCACCCTCTCATTGGAACCTTGGACGGCATATTGGGCGAAATGGGCTATGTAAGGCACGTTTTTGTGCCTTGGCTAAAGTCAAGGTTGGTAGGATATTTGTGTGTAATAAATCCTAGCCTACACTTGCCTAACACTTGGTTTAATCTTGGCCTTTGGTTGGCCATCCTTGACCTATAAATACCCTCTCCCTTTGATGAATTCTTCATCCTTTCCACAAATCTCTAAGTGTTAAAATCCCCACTCTCTTGTTGTTGTTCTCGTCCCTCCCCCTTGGCGAGCCCTCCCCCTTGTGTGGCCTTGTGGCGAGACTTCACTCCTAGTGGTGTTGTTCTCGTATAATATACCCCCCCTCTTGGTAGAAATACTCTCAAAAGTATTGTTATAATGCCCAAATTACCTTAGCCGTATACCTTGTTGTATTCTAAGGTTATACCTATACGAAAAGCCCAGAAAATACTATTATACTTAGTCGATCACTGGCGAAACCCTAAGGAAAATCTTCACCCGTAGTTGAAGTCAATAGTAGAAGTTGGTTAGAACTTCTAAGGGTTGTTTGGAGCGGGTCGGAGCGCACGGAGTAGGAGCTAAACCTTGCTCAGGATCGACATTTAAACTAGGATAATTATGGGCTTATCGAGGTAATTATCTTGTCCCTCTATTGTAATTGGAAATTACATATTGTTAGAATATATAGTTGAAGTATACTATATATATAACTGAACGTAGTTATCGGCAATGTCTTTTGACTTAAGCCTGAATTTAAAGAAGAATCTTGAGCGTAATTACATAGTGTATTCTGATGAACTTGTAGTAGTACCGTGGAGTAGAATTGTACCGTTAGGGTTAGGCGTATAACCCCCGGTTGGCTTGGTAGCGGCCTCGGTAGAGAGGAGATTTCTGTTTGTTGCGGGAGAATCTTCGAATTTTTGGTAGAATGTTCTACGATGAGATCTAAATGTTAATAAAGCGCCTTGTGGCCTTATAGGTTGAAGTACTACGTGTGGCGCGATCTACTTGGCAAGGAGTAGCCGCGGTTGGAAGTACTTGGAGAGTTTTGCTATTAGTCGATACTCGTCGCGATGTATGTGAACCTCTTCCTATCTCTTCTAGCATGATATGTTTGAACTATTTAGTACGGTGAGCGTCATGTGCTAAAGCGTATTTGATTGATTTAAAACATAAAGTGTTATAACGACTTTATGGGAAGTTGGTTATAACGACTTTATGTTGGTAAGAAAATACTTGTGGTCTTTAAAAGGTAATCGATTTGAAATATAACTGGCTTGTTATTTGTTACTAAATAACTTGAACTATTTCAAACGATTTTTGTATCATTTTTAAAGAAGAGGTAATACTTGGTTTTGAAAAACTTAAGAGTTATACTAGCTTTATGGGAAGTTAGGTATAACGGCTTAAGAATGTTTCTTGATTTGAAATCGGAATGTGTATCGACAAACCAACTGCAGCGTTAATAAAGGAAATGTTTTGACTAATTAAGTATTATTAAAACCGAGAAACTTCCATCTGCATGAAGCTAAGATGAGACAAAATGATATTTCCTAGATCACTTCTTTGTAATAAGATTGTTATAAACAAGAATATCCTACTCATATAAGACTTATGTTTCTCAGTTGTTTAAAAGAGAATTATATTCTTAAATGAATAAGACTATGAACTCTGAAACCTTTCTAAAATAAGAAAGCGTGAACATTTGAAATTAGGCAAACTTGGGCGTTTGGAAAATAATGTTGTTACTTGATTTTACAAAGGTAAGTGTTTTAGTTTATTTAAAAAAAGTCCTCTATTTTATACTACGGGTATTGTGTGACTTATGTGAAAGCAACGGATCTTTTAAAAGATTTAATGTATGAAGTACTTAGGGGTAGATACCCGAACTTGTTAGCTTAAAGTACCTTGTGTGTATAACTTGATTGTGTTGGTTTGTGATAGCCTTGTAATACTTTCTTGTTGATTGATAAGTAAACATGCTAGGATGCTACGTGTGTTAGTATCTTGTGATGTTGTGTAAAGGGGTTTTCCTTTGTTGTGCTTATGTTGCTTAACGATAAGCTGTTGTGTTAGTATTTTACATCACTCATCTCTTGAGATGATTAGGGTTAAGCGCCTCCGTGCGGGGTAGACTCGGTGGTCGATGGACCTATGATTCGAGAATACCTCATGCAGTCCTGAGGGCTATCGCGAGCTACGAGAGTTCGTGTTAGTGTGCGTCCTTTCTGGGCATGCGGTCCATGTGGCGATGCGGACTGCGAAGTCCAGGTCGATGCGGGCTAGTAGCTACCCTCGCTGCGGGGAATCCCTCATGCGGGCCGATGAGATTGGCCTATGCGGAGCTGCGGAAAGTTCGAGGCTAGACGCGCGCATTAGATCTGCGGGCAAGTGGCGGCTTTGATCATGTGGCGGTCAGACAGATCTTATGATCTGATTCATGACCTTGTTGATGCGTAGGTGTTAGTAATCGGCTATGCCTTACTTACCACATGCGTTTTCATTATAGCACAGTGGGACACGGTGTTCATGTGTGTTCCTTGGTGCTTTTATATCATAAAGCTGCCAGCGATGAGGAAGGTATTCCACGCATGATTGATATTGTGGCGTGAGACCCATTGTTATATTTGAGTGATGACTTGGCGTGAGTCACGACTTGATATATTGCTTGTTTATTGTGAATCTGTAGTTTTGTTATCATACATGTCTCACCTTTTTATAGATCGCTATGATTTCATTTCTGATATTTTGATTTCACATACTACATTTTGTTATCGACCTCCTTGAAGCTGCGTTCATGCCGCAGTAAAGGTACACGATCGTTGATCCTCGCTCTTAGGAGTCACGATTGGTAGCGGAAAGCTCCGTTTCTCCGAGGCTTGTCTTGGTATAGTCCCTGTTGTTGTAGGTGCTTACATTCGGGGTATGGCCGAACCACTCGTCGTTGTTGTCATATCATTCGTAGAAGTGCATGTCTTGTTGTGGGCGGGGTTTGTAAAAAGGATTAAGCATTCATGTTGAAAAAGTTGTTATTTACATATATGCCGAAAGGCAAGTTTTTCTCAGATTATTGTTTCATATTTCATAATATGTCTTGTATCGTTTTATGTTCCGCTGATTACTCTGATGTTGTATCACTAGGGTTCCCTGGGTAAGGCACCAGTCACGGGCCCGGAATCGGGTCGTGACAAGAAGTGAGTGAGGAAAGCCTCTGAGAACTCATCTCAAGTAGCTGGGGACGCGTGCTCTCCCCGGGATAACTCCCACGAATCAAACCAATCGACTGCGGTATCACGCAGCCTATATGAACCAAAGATCACGGACTCGGTCTCCGACGCCCTGATCACTCTCAAAATCCTCTGTAGCTGACGGATGAACTCCTGCGGATCATCCTCCGGCCTCGACCCGTAAAACTCTGGCGGGCTCTGACTCGAAGTCTCGTAGCCTCAAACTCTACGCCTCGGGTGAACCACAGTACGAGTGGGGCTGACTGCGCGTGATCCAACCTCGTCATGTTCCACGATCACGGCGATGGCGGGCCATCTCTCGTAACCCATCTCATCTGCTCCGGTGTGGGGTGGAGGTGTAAGTCTTGTAGTCTCTTTGGGACTGGCGGCGTCGTAGAACTCGCCGTCTCTGGTATAGACTGGGCCCGAGCCCTCGTGACTCACGGTGCCATACTAGCAGCTCATTCGGATGCCTTGCCCTTCTGGGTCCGGGTTGCCTTACGTGGAGGCATAACTGTTACAGAAAGGGAATACGTTAGAGGTCGACTTTAACACGGCTCTAAAGCACGATCTCGAGTGAGAAGAATGGAAACCAATCCTAAATATCCTATAGCCTCACGATTATTGGTGTGGTGCACAACACAGATAATCAAACTCTACTAGATCAGTGCAGACACTTTCCAGAGATTAATCGCTCGATACCACTTTTGTCACGACCGTTCGGGGCGTGGTCGTGCCTTACCCGCACCCAGTAGTCATACATCGAGAGAAAAATCAGCGGAATATAAAACAAGACATGAAATAATTGTAAATGATACAGTTTACGAGAAAAGGGTTGCCTTTCGGCATATATACATAAACCAAGGTTTGCGATTACATCCCAACGTATGCAACATGACTACAGACCTCTGAAATAAACAACTATGGCGGGACGGGGCCCGCCATACCCTGTATACAAAACTATCTACGGGGAGATCATACCCAAAAGTAGAGCCTCGGAGAAGATGGAGCTCCTGACACCAACGCAAGAGATCCTAAGGATGTGGATCTAGCACCTGCTTGCCCTTACCTGCGGCATGACCGCAGCCCCCCCGAAGGAGGTCGATCTGACAATTACTAAGAATATGAAACTGAAAAGTAATAAAAATAAAACATATCAATTTAAAATAAGAATTGCAAGTATTTATGAAACAACCTGTAACGCACATAGTGCCACATCATAAACAAGAGCAACAATAGGTAAACTGTAGCAGGTCTTTTCTAGGCTGCGAATGATCGAAGCAGGGCCAATTGCCCGTAGTATCACCATGCAAGCCTAATCCTGGACTCCCGTAGTCCGCATAGGCCACTCATATAGGCCCGCATAGGGTATGTAACCCCGCATCGAGGGTAGCTACTCCTCGGCATCGTCCTGGACTCGTAGTCCGCATGGCCACATAGACCGCATGAGGTATAACCCCGCATCACTAACATGGAACTCCCGTCTCTCAGCATGGGTCACCTGGACCCGCATGATGTATTCTCGAATCATGGTCCCGCATCACTGAGTCTACCGCGTGGAGGCACTTAACCCCCGGTAATATGTCAAGAGGTGAGTGATATTATACTAACATAACAACTTATCGTTAAACAACATAAGCACAACAAGAATACTCTCTTATACAAACGTTACAAGACACTAACACACATAGCATCATATCATGTCTACTTATCAAACCATCTTATTATTCTTTTCACAAATCAATATAAGTCTGTTATAAACACATAGGCAAACTGTTTCTTTTATCATGCTTAAGTGGTTATACCTAACTTCCCATAAAGCTAGTATAACTCTTAAGCTCGCTTTAAAACCAATTTGTTCTCTTACATTTAAAAATGATTGAGATTCTTTTGAAATGCTTTGGATCCTTATTATTCGGGCTTAAGTCGCAAGACATTGCCGTAAGTATTATTCGAGCTTAAGTCAAAAGACATTGCGTAGTTATTATTCGATTAACACGTATGCGTCTACCGTACTACATATATATTTTAAAATATCATGCTTTAGGAAGAATCACATACCTTCTCAGCGAAAACCACCTGCCAAGTTGAATATGTCGCGCGCAGAGAAATCAACCTATAATAGTCAGACACGTCTATCAACGTCTAGACTACTCTGTAAACAGTTCTAAGCAGATGGTTCTATATCCTACGGAAAATCGGGCAGCACTTCCCTATCCGGTGAGCTACTCAAGTCTACTGTGAAAACAGTCCTATGTAAGTACAATTGATTATTCTTCTTTTAAACCCTTCTACTGTGATAACAGTTCAATTCTATTCTGTGATATTCTTCTAAGTATTTAATACTTATTCTTATACTACTACAGTATGTATTCTCTAATTCAAAAGAGGGTTAGGATTATTTACCTCGGTAAGCCCAATAATATCCTAGATAAAAAGTCGCGCCTGAGCAAGGTTTAGCTCCTAGGTTGTACGCTCCGGTAGCTCCAAGAAACCTTAGAAGTTCTTCACAACTTCTACTAAGGACTAAGGGATTTGGGCTAGGGTATTTTGGGCATTATAACAATACTAGAAGGCAACTTTTCTACCAAGGGAGGGGGGGGGTAGATTTCGGCTAGGCTAGGGGGAGAGGTTGCCTCGGCCAAGCTCACTCAAAGGGGTGTATGCTTTGACGAAATGCTCACAAAGGAGAGGAAGGATTTTCAAGACTTGGAAGTAATTTTTGTGGATGAAGAACTCTTCATCTAAGGGGGTATTTATAGGTCAAGCTATGGCCAACCAAGGGCCAAGATGATGCCAAGTGCAAGGCAAGTGTAGGGTGAGGATTTAGGCAAGTGTCCATTCTATCTACTACACACAAATATCCTACCAACTCCTTGACTTGTGCAAAGGCACAAAAAACGTGCCATTCCAAGTCAATTCGTCGATGGGCGATTTCAAGTCCATCAGTGGAGGTGCCAAGTGTCGCCCTCGTTGGTCCAAAATGTTTCGTCTCTCGGAAAAATTCGCAAAAATTAGAAATGGCATAGCCGGAATTTTCCCTACGGAAGCTGTGGAAACGTTTCGTCGGAAAACGATTCTTTTAGCGAGTTGTGCACAATTTTCGAACTTGGCCTAACTTTAAGGCTAAACTTTCGTACGTACGCCCTCACGTACATACTCCGGAAATACGGGGTATAACATTGAGACCTTAGATGTAAGGTCGTCTTAAGTAAAAGATTTTACGGTTGGTCTTTGTTGAAGTACGTGGTATGCGTGAAATATATTGTGGGATGATTCCTTGGGTTTTGTAAGATGAAAGTGGTAGCTTCGGGACTTGAATAGGTAAGATTGTTCGGATCGGGAACAAGAGTGCAGTGCGATTATGGGTCGGGTTGAGGACCATTCGCGGGTCAACCGTGGCCGGAATAAGGTGGGGTCGGTTCGAGGTGGTACCGCGGTGGTAGGATCACGAGGGTGCAAGGCCCAAGTTTAGGTAACCACTGTATGAGTTCGTGGACGTGTTCGACCAGAATCGGATCGTGAAGGCCGGAAATGGCCTTGAAGAAATTCGAGGCTAGTAAGATGACCAAGTTTGGAGGTAGTGACTCCAAAGATTTTGTAAACTGAAGTGATCGAGAAGAGTACGACGAGTAAGGAAAGAAGTGAACATGTGCTGAGAGATAGAAGTGATCATTTTTGTGAAGTGAATGTGCGGCGAGTATCCTTTGGACCGGGAGCGAGAGTTGGTGTTGTTTACACCTTCGAGGTGATTCCTCGTTGGCTTGGATTTGGGTTTGGCGTATGATTTTATTATGGCAATATGGGGCATAGTTGGTTTCGTAAGTATAGTAGTGAAGACTATACCTGGCGCGTATGCGTTTGGAGACTTAGAAGGAACATTTGGGACGAATGTTTCTAAGGGGAAGAATGTTATACCCAGTAATTCCGTGGTATGTATGTGAGGACGTGCGTGCGAGAATCGGCGATAATTTTGGAAAGAAAGAAAGACGTGATTTTTTTCGACGGAAAAGTTTTCGGTTTTTGTGAAGGAAAAAGGTTCGCTAATGGGAATTGGATTCCCAGATTTGGTACTCAGACTTTTTGGATTAATTAAGAATTATGGAATTATTTATCCGGAATTGGTCACGTGGGGCCCACGGGAGGAATTTACGGTTTGTGGGCCCACTTTATTTTTACGGATATTTTCTAAGGTGAAATATTTTGGACCAATAGGAGGCGACATGTGTCACCTAGGTGACACTTGGTTGGACGAAAATGATGGGTTTGGTTGCACGTTTTTACATGTAAAAGGCCAAAAACATTTGGTCAAAGTCTTGAAGATATTTTGTGTAGTAGATGGATAAGTGGGACCCACACACACATGGCTCAATCTAGACCACACACTTGCTTTAATCCTAGCCCTTGAATGTCCTATAAATACCCCCTTAAGTTGCAAGATTTCTTCATCCACACTTGAGAAATTCCAAGGCAAAAATACTCCCTCCCTTTGATGAAGTTCTCGTCCCACACCCCTCTCCTTAACCAAACTTTGTCCAAAAATTCTTAAAGTCTTAAGTGTTCTTCCTTAGTGTATTAGGAAGACTAGTAACCAAAGGTTAGAAAAGATTTCACACCTTAGCCTAAATACACCCTCTTGGCGAGAGTTGCCACAAGTTTAGCCTAAGTGTACTTCACTTTTTGGAGTTGAAGTGTTTAAGAGAAGTTATTAGAAACTTCTAAGGGTTGCTTGGAACGGTTTGGAGCGTACAGATTAGGAGCTAAACGTTGCTCAGGATAGACATATAATCTTGGATAATTTTGGGCTTATCGAGGTAATGATCTTTATCCCCCTATTGTAATTGGAAATTACATGTTGTAATGTATAGTTGAGTATACTATATATAGAATGGATATTAAAAAGAGAATTGAACTGTAATTCCATAGAATTTGTATTCTGATGAGACTTGTAGTATTCTGTGAAGTAGAATTGAACACGTCAGGTTAGGCGTGTAATCCAGGAGTTGTTGGCACAGTAGCGGGCCTTGATAGGAGGAGATTTATGTGATAGCGGGGAGGTCTTTGCGAATTTTCCGTAGAAATATTCTCTGAAGAGAACTAGAAGTTAATAGGCGTTTATGGCCATTATAGGTGGAAGTACTACGAGTAGCGTATTCTACTTGAAGGGTGGAAAAGGCTAGCAAGGTTGTAGTACTTGGAGCATTTTGCTAATTGTCGATAATCGTCGCGAGGTATGTGAACCTCTTCCTATCTTTTCTAGCATGATATGTTGTGAACTATGTAGTACGGTAGACGTACATGTGTTAAATGAATTTGGTTGGTTTAAAACATAAAGTGTTATAACAGCTTTATGGGAAGTTTGTTATAACAAATTTATGTGGGAAAAGAAATGGTTTGTGGTTTTTAAAAGATAAAAGACTTGATGTGAAATAATAAGGACTTGGGTTGTGTTAAAAAGTTGTGAAACCGCTTTAATGAGAAATGGGTAATTTGGTTTTAAAAGGAATAATGTTATATTGATTTCGGAAATGAGAACAAGTATCGAACAAACCACTGCAGCGTTAATAAAGAAAAATGTATTGACTAATTAATTATTATTAAAACCAGTAGAAACCTCCATCTGCATAGAAGCTAAGATAAGACAAAATTGTATTACATTTTCTAGATCATGGCTGCTTTAATAAGATTGTTATAAACAAGAATAACCTACTCACACATAAGGCATATGTTACTCAAATTGTTTTAAAAGAGAATTATGTTATTAAGTGATTAAGACTATGAACTACGAAACCTTTCGAAAATAAGAGACTTGAGTATTTGAAATTAGGCAAACTTGAACTTTTGGAAAAGAAGGTTGTTACTTGTCTTTAAAAAGGGAAATTATTTTGGTTTACTTAAAATAATAGTTACTCTGCTTTGGATACTACAGTGTTGGTATCGGTGACTTCTGTGAAAGAATGGATATTTGTAAGAGAATTGAAGTATGGTAATTTGCTTGTGCTTGCTTGTGATAGCCTTGTTGTGTAAAAGTTGTATTCTATGCTCTGGCGTCTCGATGGAGGGCCGGTATATTGTTATTGTTGTTACATGGACATGTCTGCACCGATGAAGAATTCCGGGGGCATGAGGCCATGCGGCGGGTTAATCACCCGGTATATTGTTATTGTTGTTACATGGACATATCTGCACCGATAAAGAATTCCGGGGGCATGCGACCATGCGGCGGGTTAATCACCCGGTATATTGTTATTGTTGTTACATGGACATGTACGCGCGATGAAGAATTAGAGGCATGCGGCCGTGCGACGTCTGCGGGTTAATCACGGTATATTGTTATTGTTGTTACATGGACATATGCGCAGATGAAGAATTCGGGGCATGTGGCCGTCTGGCGGGGTTGATTACGATATATTGTTATTGTTGTTACATTGACATGTCTGCAGATGAAGAATTAGGGGCATGTGGCCGTCGCGAGTTGATTACCCAGATATCTTGTTATTGCATCTGGACATGTCTACCGATGGAGAATTCCGGGGGCATGTGGCCATGATGCGGGCATGATTGATATTGTGGGCGTGAGACCCTTGGTTATATTTGAGTGATGACTTTGAGGGCGTGAGTCCCTGCTTTGACATGACTGCTTTTATGTCGTGAACTGTAGTTTGGTTATCATACATGTCTCCTGTTTTATTTAGACTGTTATGATTTCGTTTCTGATATTTTGATTTCACATACTTGGTACTGTTGTCTTGACCTCCTTGAGTGCGTTTATCTGCGCGGTAGAATCATCGGTTGTTGATCCTCGCCATAGGATCACGATTCACGTATTGGGAAGCTCCGTTTCTCCGGAGGCTTATCTTTTGGGTATGTTTCCCTGAGTTTGTAGGTTCTTGTACATTCAGGGGTATGGCGGGGCCCTGTCCCGTCATAGTTGTTGTTACATTTTTAGAGGTCTGTAGTACTGTTGTGGGCAGGGTTTGTAAAGGATGTAACTGTTCAAATTTCTGTATATATGCAAGAAGGCAACCGTTTCGGTTAGCCTGTTTTCTTATGTTGTATCTTGTTTCCTGTTTAAGTTCTTATTTCCGCTGATTTTCTCTGATGTTGTATCACTAGGGTGCCCGGGGTAAGGCACCAGTCGTGGGCCCGAGGTCGGGTCGTGACAGGAGGTGCTGCCGAATTTTCCGTAGAATAAGGAACCTTGTACTTAGAATTATTCTACGAAGAGATCTAAAGGTTGATAGACGTTTTGTGGCCTTTATAGGTTGAAGTACTACGAGTAGCGTATTCTACTTGAAGGGTGGAAAAGTCGAGCAAGGTTAGAGTACTTTGGAGCGTTTTGCTAATTGTCGATAATCGTCGCGGGGTATGTGAACCTCTTCCTATCATTTCTAGCATGATAGTTGTGAAATATATATAGTGCGGTAGACGCACGTGTGTTTAAAGGAATTTGATTTTCCTTTTGTGTCCTTGACTTGATTCCAAAGTTAAGTGACTTGTTATGATATATTAAGGACTTAAATTATGTTAAAAAGTTGTAAAGCCTCACTCATGAGTAATGGGTGTGAGGTCTTTTAAAGAATAAAGTTATCTTGATTTCGAAAATGAGAATAGTTGTCCTTGGTTGGTTTAAAACATAAAGTGTTATAATAGCTTTATGGGAAGTTATTTATAACGACTTTATGAAAACAAAAGAATGGTTTTATCATTGGATTTAAAATGATAACTTGACATTTTAAAAGTTGGAGGTTGGTTTCCTTACATGATATGATTTAAAGATTAAGAGACTGATTTTTGAAAGTAAAGGGACTTGACTTATAAACAACTTGATTTCGGGAAAGGAGAAATAACTTGATTTAAAGGTATAGGTTACTTCTTTTTAAAAGAGTAAGACACTTGGTTTAAAAAAGTATATTGCTACTTGACTTTAAAAAGGAAAAAAAGTGTCTTTGTTTTAAAAGAAGGTATGAAAATTGTTTTGGTTTACTTAAAAGATAGTTACTCTATTTTTGATACTACGGGTATCGTGTGACTTTTGTGTGAGTAACGTGACTATGTTGGCTTGTGATAGCCTTGTAATACTTTCTTGTTGGTTTGATAAGTAAACATGTTATGACGCTACGTGTGTTAGTGTCTTGTGACATTTGTGTAAGGGGGTTTTCTTGTTGTGCTTATGTTGTTTAACGATAAGCCCGTTGTACTGCTATTATATCACATACCCCCCTGACTTGTTATGATGCCGAGGACTTGCCACCCTCGATGCGAGGAATACCTCATGCGGGTCCATGTGACCTATGCGGAGCTGCGGGAGTTCCAGGATTGATCACTCCGGGTGTGTTACGCCGATGCGAGGGAAACCTCATGCGGTCCATAGGACTATGCGGACTTCGGGGGTCCAGGATGATGCCGCGGGTTAGCTACCCCCGATGCGAGGAATACCTCATGCGGACCTAGGTGGTCTATGCGGACTGCGGGAGTTCCAGGATTAGGCTCGCATAATGATACTATGGGCGATTGGCCTTGCTTCGATCATTAGCGGCCTAGAAAAGACCAGTTACGTTATATCTATTTTGCTCTTGTTTATGCTGTGGCACTATGTGCGGTTGAATTGGTTGTATTTGTACTTGGTTTTAAAATGTTATGATTTTATTTCAGTACTTTACAGTTTCACATACTTGGTACCTGTTGTACTGACCTCCTTCGGGGGGCTGCGTTCATGCCGCAGGTAGAGGTACACCAGTTGTTGATCCTCGCTCATGGGATCACAGTTCAGCGTTTTGGGAAGCTCCGTTTCTCCGGAGGCTTATCTTTGGTATAGTCCCCTGTCGTTGTAGGTGCTTACATTCAGGGGTATGGCGGGGCCCTGTCCCGTCGTTGTTGTTATAACATTCTTAGAGGTCTGTAGTACTGTTGTGGGCAGGGTTTGTGAAAGGGATGTAACTGTTCAAGTTTTTATTTATTTATACAGAAAGGTGACCGTTTGGGTTAGCCTATTTTTTCGCATTGTATATCTTGTTTCTTGTGTAAGTTTTTATTTCCGCTGATTTTCTCTGATGTTGTATCACTAGGGTGCCCGGGGTAAGGCACCAGTCACGGGCCCGGGGTCGGGTCGTGACAAAAGTGGTATCAGAGCAGTTAATCCTCGGAAAGTGTCTACAGACCGTATCTAGTAGAGTCTTGATTATCGGTGTGTTGTGCACCACACCAATAATCAGGAGGCTATAGGATATTTAGGATTGGTTTCCATTCTTCTCACTCTGAGATCGTGCCTTAGAGCTATGTTATAAGTTGGACTCCCTCTGGCGTATTCGTTTGTGCTAGTTATGCCTCTACGCAAGGCAACCAGGGCCCCGATGGGCAAGGCATCGGAGGGAGCTACGAGAATAACACGGAGGGTTACGAGGGCACAGGCCTGGTCATTACCTGAGATAGTGCTTCATTCGGGGAGTTCGGCGACGTCGCTAGCCCCAGGAGAGTTTAGAGCAGCAGCAGTAGCTACAGAGACCACGATACCTGAGTCTTCAGTTCCACGACCAGGAGCCGAGGATATGAGTTACAAGGAGATGGCCCAGTTACTAGCCAGACTTGTGGCTAGGAATGAGGCCAGACGAGAGTCGGAGGTTCCGGTAGTACCAGTAGTTCACCCTATATCCGATAGTTGGGATTTCGGGACTTCTTGAGTTGCAGACCACCCGAGTTCTATGGATTGAGAACTGAGGAAGATCCTCAGGAGTTTTTTTCGACAGTTGCAGCGGATCATGAAAGTGATCAAGACCTTAGAGGCATTTCCTACACACTTCTTGCCCTCGCAGATGAGGAGAGCTCGGGCATATGGATTTATGATGTTGAGGCAGAACGGGCGGACGGTTCGGGAATATAGTATGGAGTTTGACTCATTGGCTCGTTATGTCCCCGCTTTAGTGGCAGACATGGAGGATAGAGTGCACCAATATGTCACAGGACTTGACGATTATCTAGTAGAGAGTTGTACAGGAGTAGCTCTTCAGCCGGGCATGGACGTTGCCCGCATCTGAGCTTATCTGCGCGAGGAAACGTAGAGATCGGCAGTTAACGAATCGTGAAGAGGCGAGCAATGCAGGGTCCCTTGGTAACTTTCGAGGCGGACCTTCTCAGTAGCAGACTGGTTATGCGCCTCCGCCAATACAGAGTGGTCCTCCACAGACTTCAGGACGTTCGGGGTATTTAGGAGTTGATCAGAACTCCAGGGTTTCTGGTTCACAGATTTACATAGGTTCTAGCCAGCCAAATTCAGTTTTCCCTCAGTGTTCACTATGTGGTAGACGTCATCCCGGGAAATGTCGTCTTTTTACTAATGATTATTTTACCAGCGGCCGTCAGGGCCATGTGAGGAGAGAATGTCCTAGTAGGAGGGATACAGGTGGGATGACTTAGCCTGCAGTCGATTCTTGGATTCATGGTTCGGAGAGGAAGAGGTGTTAGCCAGAGGAGGCCACCCCCACCTCGGTATGGCCGTTGTGGTAGGTGTTCTTATGGAGAGTGTCGTACTACTTAGATAGCTTGTTAGACTTGCGGCCAGCAGGGCCATTTTGCGAGAAATTATCCGACCAGAGGTGGCGCGGATGTTACGACTCGACGCCGGGATCGATGGTGGTTCATCACCGTCAGTAGTTATCGCCCGAGCAGGATTTGATTAGAGCAGCAAAGGGAAAGTGAGGCAGTAGTTACAGGGATATCTTCAGCCTTAAGAGACTTGTTTAGGTCGTTATGGTAGATACATGCGGAGTGCTATGTTCGGTTAGCATGGTGTAAGTTGTGATTAGAAAACATGGGTTGTTGAAAAGGGTAAGTCTGGGGACGAGAAAATGGTGAGCCTTAGAATTTATAACAGTTGGAGACCTTAGATGCCAGGTCATCTTGAGTAAAGGATTGTACGTTTGATCGTTGTCAGGGTACATTGTATACATGGAGTATTTTCAGGTGATAATTCCATGGGTAGTATGAGATGGAAGTGGTAGCTTTCATGACTTGAATAGTGAGATTGTTCCGGACCAGGAACGAGAGTTTAGTACGAAGTGGGTCGGGTTGAGGCCATATCGCGAGTCAACCCGCAGCCCCGAATATGGTGGGGTCAGTTTGAGGTAGTCCCGCTAGATGATAGGGTCACGAGGGTGTTAGGCCCAAGTTTAGTTAATCGTCGTACGAGTTCGTAGATACGTTCGACCAGTAGTCGGGACGATGAGGTCAGCCTATCTTGTCTTTCAGTCAGGAATGTTTACTCGGCGGAGGGTTATGCGAGATGTTATATATCAGGAAGGTTGTAAGGCTGCACGGGGTTCCTACTTTTTATGACGACGGTGGAGCCGGTTCTGGCTATTTCTTTTTCTGGAGGTTTTACCAGGCGGGGTTAGGAACTCAGGTGAGTCTCAGTATTGCGTTCACCCTCGGGCCAACGGACAAACAACGCGTTTTATCCAGACATTTGAGGATAGGTTGCGGGCCGATGTTATGATTTCAGGGGTAGCTGTGAGGATTATTTGCCTCTTGTTGAGTGAGTATTATAATAGCTACCATTTCAGTATTCGGATGTCGCCTTATGAAGCCTTGTATGGGCGGAAGTGTAGGTTGCCGGTCGATTGGTTCGAGGTTGGCAAGGTTCTGATAGTTGACCCATACTTGATTCAACAGGATGTGGGTAAGGTGAAGCTTATCCAGAAGAGGTTTTTTTTAGCAGCTCAGAGTCAACAGCAGTCGTGCGGGTAATCGGCGTCGACACTTGGAGTTCAGGTTGACGGTGGGTCTTCTTGAAGGTACCACCCCGGAAGGGTGTGACGAGATTTGGAAAGCAGGGGAAACTTAGCCCGAGGTACGTTGGGCCTTTTCAGATCGTAGTAGAATAGGCCAGGTTGCCTATAAGTTAGCACTGTCGTCCTACTTAGGAGGCAGTACGTCCGATATTCCATATTGCCATGTTTCGGAAGAGTATCGGAGATCCATCCAGAGAGTTCCCAGTTAATGATGACCAAGTTAGAGATAGTAACCCCGAGATTTTGGGAACTGAAGCATTGACAGAAATGTTGTACGTATAGTAGGAAGAGTTCGAGTGTACGAGGAAGGTACGACGAGTAAGAAAAGAGGCTAAGATGTGTTAAGAAGATGGAAGTGTCCTTTTTATAAGTGAAGATGTGAAGAAAGTATCCTTTGGACAATGGGTGGAAGCTTTAGTGTTGTTATACACGTTAGAGATGATTCTTCGTTGGCTCGGATGTGAGTTTTGCGCGTATGTTGTATTATGGCCATGTATGGCATAATTAGTTTCGTAAGCATAGTAGGGAAGACTATACCGACAGGTATGTTTGGAGACTTAGAAGGAACATTCGGGACGAATGTTTCTAAGGGGGGAAGAATATTACACCCCGTAGTTCCAGAGTATGTATATGAGGACGTACGTACGTGAATACGACATTAAAATTGGAAAGGAAGAAAGATGTGATTTTTCGACGGAAAAGTTTCCGGATTTTTGTGAAGGAAAAAGGTTAGTTAATGGGAATTGGATTCCCAGATTTGGTATTCGGACTTTTTGGGATATTTGAGAATTAGGGAATTTTATTTCCGGAAATTGGTCACGTGGGGCCCGCGGGAGGAATTTACGGTTGTGGGGCCCACTTTATTTTCGGATTTTTGGTATTACGGATATTTTTCGGAAGATGAAATATTTTGGACGAGTAGGGGGCGACACGTGTCACCCCCATGTGGCCGAATTGTTGTGGGACACTTGGCCTTGGACAGTTGGTGAGGGGGCAAGTGGCAAGCCACTTGTCCCATTTTTGTGGTGGACACTTGGTTGGCAATTACCCACACAACATGTCCCCAATCCTCACCTTACATTTGCTTAAATCTTGGCCCTTGATTTCTCTATAAATACCCCCCCCCCCTTTGTAGTGAAGACATCATCCACACTTAAAGATTTTCCAAGGCAAATACTCCCTCCCTTTAGCTTGCTCTCGTTTCCCCCCCCCCCCCCACTTTGTGTAGTAAATACTTCAAGTATTGTTGTATTATCCCAAATACCTTAGCCTAGTATTCCTAGTAGTATTCCAAAGTTATCCCAATATAAGAGCCCGGAAATACTACTTTATTCCATTAGTCGCAAAAGTGAAACCCTAAGAAAATCTTCATAGTTGGTTGAAGTGTTAAGAGAAGTTATTTAGAAACTTCTAAGGGTTGCTTGGAGCGGGTTGGAGCGTAAGGATTTGGAGCTAAACGTTGCTCAGGATCGACTTATAAAACTTGGATAATTTTGGGCTTATCGAGGTAATGATCTTTGTCCCCATATTGTAATTGGATATTACATATTGTAGTAGTTTAGATTTGAGTATAAGATTTATTGGAGGGTTGTTTATAAAGAATTGAACTGTATTTACATTGGACTGTATTTACAGTAGACTTATAGTATTATTGTGGGGCAGTATTGTACACGTCCGGTTGGACGTGTAACCCCCCCTGGAATTGTGTTATACCCCGTATTTACAGAGTATGTACGAGAGGGCGTACGTACAAAAGTCTAAGCCTTAAGTTAGGCATAGGACGAAAATTTGTGCACAACCCACGAAACGAATTGTTTTTCAATGAAACGTTTTCCGAACTTTGCGAAGGGAAAATTACGGCTATGTCATTTATATTTTTGCGGATTTTTTTGAGAGATGAAATATTTTGGACCAACGAGAGGGCGACACTTGTCACCCTCAAGTGGACGGTTGTGGTGGCCGAAAGTGGGGCATTTTCTTGGCATTTTTTGGGGCCTAAAACAAGGGTCAATGTTTGTGAGGGATTTGTGGAGTAGGGTTAGGGTGCACTTGGGCAAATCGTGACCCTCCACTTGCCCCCCACTTGGCTTGATCTTGGCCATTGATCTCCCTATAAATACCCCCCCTTGTTGAAGACTTCTTCATCCACAAATGTTTTCTAAGTCTTGAAATCCTCCCTCCCTTCTTGTTGCTCTCGTCCAAGAGCTCCCCCCCTCCCCCTTTGTGAGGCCCCTTGGCCGAGAGATATCCCCCCCTCCTAGTGGTGTTGGCCGAGACACACCCCCCCTTCCTTGAGTTGTTTTCATAAAATACACCCCCCCCTTGGTAGAAAAGTATTCTCCAAGTATTGTTACTATTCCAAAATACCTTAGCCCAAATACCTTGTAGTATTCCAAGGTTACACCTATACTAAAAGCCCAGAAATAATATTATACTTCCTTTAGCCACTAAACGAAACCCTAAGGAAAATCTTCATAGCGGGTTGAAGTATAAAGAAGAAGTTGTGTAGAACTTCTAAGGGTTGTTTGGAGCGGGTTGGAGCGCCCAGAGTAGGAGCTAAACGTTGCTCAGGATCGACATTAAAACTTGGATAATTTTGGGCTTATCAAGGTAAATACTCTTGTCCTTCTATTGTAATTGGAATTACATACTGTAGTAGTATAGAATTGAGTATAAGACGTATAGAAGGATGGTATAAGAGAAGAAAATTGAATTGAAATCACATCAGAAGAATATTAAAGAAAGA
The DNA here is from genome assembly GCA_029844215.1 of Przewalskia tangutica. Taxonomy (NCBI): domain Eukaryota; kingdom Viridiplantae; phylum Streptophyta; class Magnoliopsida; order Solanales; family Solanaceae; genus Przewalskia; species Przewalskia tangutica. The sequence goes on along the minus strand of CM056720.1, from coordinate 38,350,970 downwards.
AGATTAAACTGTACTTACATAGGACTGTATTTACAGTAGACTTGTGTAGATTGGCGGGTACGAAAGTGCTGCCCAATTTTCCGTAGAATAAAGGAATCTGTATCTAGAATTATTCTGCAGAGTAGTCTAGATGTTGATAGACTTATATGACCGTTATAGGTTGAAGTACTGCGAGTAGCATATTCTACTCGAAGGGCGGAAGAGGCTAACAGGATTACAGTACTTTGGAGCTATTTGCTAATAGTCGATAATCGTGGCGAGGTATGTGATTCTTCCTATCCTCTTGAGCATGATATTTTAAAAGAATATATATAGTACGGTAGACGTACGTGTGTTAACTGAACGTGGTTTTACTTCGATGTCGTTTGACTTGAGTTTTAAATAATAAGAATCTTGAAGTATTTCAAAAGAATTAAGAATCGTTTTTGAAAGAAGAGTAATACCTGGTTTTAAAAGCCTAAGAGTTATACTAGCTTTATGGGAAGTTAGGTATAACGACTTAAGAGAAATAAAAAGAATGGTTTATTGATTTTAGAAGTTAAGAGACTTAATCTTAAAAGATAAGAGACTTGACTTAATTGAATTGATATGAAAGTTGTTAAGAAGTGTGAAACCTCATTCGTGAGTAATGAGTACTTGGTTTTTAAAGAATAATGTTTTACTCATTTCGGAAATGAGAATAAGTATCGAACGAACCACTGCAGCGTTAATAAAGGAAAATGTATTGACAATTAAGGAATTATATTAAAACCAGTAGAAACCTCCATCTGCATAGAAGCTAAGATAAGACAAAATTGTATTACATTTCCTAGGTCATGGCTGCTTTAATGAGAATCAGTTTGAACAAGCATTAATTTTCTTAATTTTTCAAAGTAAGGAACTTGATTTCTAAAAGAGACTTGAGGAACTTGAAGAGTTTTTGGTTTAAAAGGAAGGCATTGTTTTGTCTTAAATTGGTTTAAACATAAAGTGTTATAACAACTTTATGGGAAGTTAGTTATAACGACTTTATGAAAACAAAAGAATGGTTTTATCATTGGTTATAAAGTGGTAACTTGACTTTAAAAGGAGAAGTGTTTTGGTCTAAAAAGAAGGCATGATATTGCCTTAATTTGTTTTAAAAAGGAAAGTACGGAAGTTGTTTTGATTTACTTAAAAATGTTAGTCACTCTATTCTAATACTACGGGTATCGGGTGACCTTTGTAAAAGAAATGGATCCTTTAAAATGAATTTAACGTACGTAGTACTTTGGGGTTAAAACCTGGACTTTGGCATAAAATGAAAGTACCTTGAGTTGTGTGTAACTTGCCTATGTCTGCGTGTGATAGCCTTGTCGTTCTAGTATTTGTATTTCTGCACCATCGCGTCTCTCAATAGAGGGCCGGCTGATTTGTTATGATATTACTTGGACGTGCCGGCAGTGACGGAGAATTCCACGGGTACGCTCCTGTTGATAGTGTTATTCCATGGACTAGCTCTCCATGAGGTTTTTACTGATTCGGCCTTGGTATCTGGTGGTTGGCTTTCGTACTTGCCCCGTCTCGTGGTTGATTCGGCCTTGGTACACAGTAGTTAGCCTTCGCTTGCCCAGATTCGGTTTAGTGGCGAAGTCTCGTGATCGACGCGGTATCGGTAGTTAGCCCTCGTACTTGCCGGTCGGCCTCGTGACCACGGCGCTTGGTATCTGGTAGTTGGGTTTCGTGCTTGCCGTGTCGGCCGTGGTGGAGTCTCGTGATCGGCCTTGGTATCTGTAGTTAGCCCTCGTACTTGCCGGTCATTACGTGACACGGCGCCAGTATCGGTAGTTGGCTTCGTACTTGCCGTGCTCGACTCCGTGGTTTGGTTGTATAGTATTGTTAGTACGGCTTTTGTATCTGGTAGTTAGCCTTTGTACTTGCCCCGTACGGTTTTATGACTCAGGTGGAACTTGGTGTTCATGTGTGCTCCTTGGTGTTATTATATCATAGATTGCCGGTAGTGAGGAAGGTATTCCACGGGCATGATTGATGTTGAGGGCATGAGACCCATAGTTATATTGAGTGATGACTTTGAGGGCGTGAGTCCCTGACTTACATAACTGCTTATTTATTGTGGACTGTAGTTTGGTTACCATACATGTCTCCTGCTTTATATAGACTACTATGATTTCATTCTGATATTTTGATTTCACATACTTGGTACTGTTATCTTGACCTCCTTGAGGCTGCGTTTATGCCGCAGGTAGAGGTACACCAGTTGTTGATCCTCGTTCATAGGATCGCAGTTCAGCGTATTGGGAAGCTCCATTTCTCCGGAGGCTTATCTTTTGGTATAGTTCCCTGTCACTGTAGATACTTGTACATTCAGGGGTATGGCGGGGCCCTGTCCCGTCATGTTGTATAAAAACTCTTAGAGTTCTGTAGTACTGTTGTGGGCAGGGTTTGTAAAAAGGATTAAACTGTTCGGTTTGAAAGATTTGTATATATATTTTATTGGAAGGTGACCGTTTTGGTTATCCTGTTCTTATCATATAGCTTGTTTCATTTTTAAGTTTTTATTTCCGCTGATTTTCTCTGATGGTGTATCACTAGGGTGCGGGGTAAGGCACGATCCGGGCCAGGTTGAGTCGTGACAAAAGTGGTATCGAAGCGATTAATCCTCGGAAAGTGTCTACGAACCGTGTCTAGTAGAGTCTTGATTATCGGTGTGTTGTGCACCACATCTATGTCGAGGATCTGCGAGACATTTAGGATTAGTTTCCATTCTTCTCATTACGAGATCGTGCCTTAGAGGCGTGTTATAAGTTGGACCCTCCGACGCATTTCGTTTTACCGATTATGCCTCCGCCAAGGCAAGCCGGGCCGAATGGGCAAGGCGAGAAGCGCTAGTGGGATTCAGAGAATGCGAAGCGCGAGCCCAGTCATTACACGAAAGAGCTTGACGGCGAGTTTTGCAACGCCGCGACCTCGATAGAGTTTAGGCGCGGCGATGGCTGCTGAGACCTGATACACGAGCCTCGGTCCCACACTGGAGCGAGAAGATGAGTACAAGGATATGGCCCGATTATTGGCGAGATAGTGGTAAGGCACGAGATAATTTGGATCGCGGTCGATTCCTGCCGTGTAATGCAAATTCACGAGAGCGAATAGTTTGAGGCGTAGGACTTTACGAGTTGCAGCCGCTTGATGTTTTATGGATCGAGGCACGAGGATGATCGCGAGGAGTTCATCGACGATTCTGACGGATCATGAAAGTGATCAAGGCTTCGGAGACCGAGTCAGTGGTCTTAGGTTCACATCGGCTGCGTGATACTGCAGTCGACTGGTTCGATTCGTGGGAGCTGTCCCGGGGAGAGCATGTGCCTCCGGCTGTTTGGGACGAGTTCTCAGAGGCATTTCTTGCACATTTCTTGCCTCGCGGACAAGGAGGCTCGGGTAAAGATTTTTGGTGTTGAGGCGAGCGGGCGTGCGGTTGGGAGTACAATGTGAGTTCAACTCATTGGCTCGGTATGTCCGCGTTAGTAGCGATATGGAGGACGAGTGCACGCTACGTCACCGGGCTTGATGACTATTTGGCGAAGCTTGTTGGTGTAGCTCTTGATCGAGCATGGACATTGCCGCATGCGAGCTTATACGCAGGTGTGAGGCGGAGAGGTCGGCGGAATGACCGAATCATCGAGAAGAGGGCGAGCAGCGAGGTCCTTTGGTAACTTTCGAGGCGGACCGCCTCGTGAACTAGTTATGTACCTCCGCCGATGCAGTGGTCCTCCGCGGCCCGGGACGCCGGGATTTTCGGGAATAAGTGCTCGCGGATGAGGTCGCCACTTGTCTCGGTGTGGCGTTGTGGAAACTTCATAGGAGAGTGTCGTACTAATTTGGGAGATTGTTATTCTTCTTGCGGCCAGCGGGGCCATTTGGCGAGAGCTGTCCAGGCAGTATGCAGTGGGATAGCACAAACTACGAGATCATTTGCGGGTTCTTCACCTTCCATAGCTAGGCAGGATGTTCATACACCGGCAGGCCACGGCAGAGGTCGCGGTGGAAGTTCCCAGTTTTAGCGATCCTTTGAACCGCCTATGTTTCAGGTATATCCTTAACCCTCTAGAGATCAGCATGCGTGTTATGATGATTATATGTTGAGTATTATGTACGGATAGCGTTGTGTTATTTGTGAGTTAGAAAACATGGTTAGTTGGAAGGATAGGTATGGGGGCATGGTAAGTGTGAACCTTAGAATATTTCACGATTGAGACCTTAGATGTAAGGCCGTCTTGAGTAAAGGATTTTGCAAATGACCCTTGTCGGAGTGCATTATATGCCTAGGGGGTATTAGTGTGATAAGTCCATGGGTAGTGTGAAAGGGAAGTGGTAGCTTTCATGATGTGAATTAGTAAGATTGTTCCGGATCGAGAAACAAGAGAGTTCGGCACGATGGAGGGTCGGGTGGAGGACGTATTGCGGGTCAACCCGTAGCCCGGAATGAGGTGGGGTCAGTTCGAGGTGGTCCCGCCAGGTGGTAGGGTCACGAGGGTGCTAGGCCCAAGTTTAGATGACCATCGTATGAGTTCGTGGATATGTTCGACCAGAATCGGATCGTGAAAGCCGGGAATGGCCTTAAAGGGGATTGAGGCTAGTAAGATGACCAAGTTGGGAGGTAGCGACTCCAGAGATTTTGGAAACTGAAGTGATGACTGAAGTATGGTACGTATACTAGAAAGAGTTCAAGTGTTCGAGAAGGGTACGACGAGTAAGGAATGAAGTGAACGGGTGTTAGCTGAATAAAAAAAAAAAGGAAGATCATTTTGTTGTGAAGTGAAGATGCGAAGGGAGTATCCCTTAGACCTGGGTGGAAGCTTTTGTAATGCTAGAGGTGATTCCTCGTTGACTTGGGTTAAGTATTTGCGCGTGTGTTATTTGGTGGCCAGGTGTGGCATTGGCAACTTGTTAAGAGGAACTTTATCGTTATCCGTCTTAAGAAGGAACATTCAGGATGAATGTTTCTAAGGAGGGGAGAATGTTATACCCCGTATTTCCAGAGTATGTACGTGAGGGCGTACGTGCAAAAGTCTAAGCCTTAAGTTAGGCATAGGACGGAAATTTGTGCACAACCCACGAAACGAATTGTGTTTCGACGAAACGTTTTCCGAACTTTGCGAAGGGAAAATTACGGCTATGTCATTTATATTTTTGCGGATTTTTCCGAGAGATGAAATATTTTGGACCAACGAGAGGGCGACACTTGTCACCCTCAAGTGGACGGTTGTGGTGGCCGAAAGTGGGGCGTTTTCTTGGCATTTTTTGGGGCCTAAAACAAGGGTCAATGTTTGTGAGGGATTTGTGGAGTAGGGTTAGGGTGCACTTGGGCAAATCTTGACCCTCCACTTGCCCCCCACTTGGCTTGATCTTGGCCATTGATCTCCCTATAAATACCCCCCCTTGTTGAAGATTTCTTCATCCACAAATGTTTTCTAAGTCTTGAAATCCTGCCTCCCTTCTTGTTGCTCTCGTCCAAGAGCTCCCCCTCCCGCTGTGAGGCCCTTGGCAGAGATATCCACTCCTAGTGGTGTTGGCCGAGACACACCCCCCCTTCCTTGAGTTGTTTTCATAAAATACACCCCCCCCCCTTGGTAGAAAAGTATTCTCCAAGTATTGTTACTATTCCAAAATACCTTAGCCCAAATACCTTGTAGTATTCCAAGGTTACACCTATACTAAAAGCCCAGAAATAATATTATACTTCCTTTAGCCACTAAACGAAACCCTAAGGAAAATCTTCATAGCGGGTTGAAGTATTAAGAAGAAGTTGTGTAGAACTTCTAAGGGTTGTTTGGAGCGGGTTGGGCGCCGAGTAGGAGCTAAACGTTGCTCAGGATCGACATTAAAACTTGGATAATTTTGGGCTTATCGAGGTAAATACTCTTGTCCTTCTATTGTAATTGGAATTACATACTGTAGTAGTATAGAATTGAGTATAAGACGTATAGAAGGATGGTATAAAAGAAGTGAATTGAATTGAAATCACATCAGAAGAATATTAAAGAAAGAAGATTGAACTGTACTTACATAGGACTGTATTTACAGTAGACTTGTGTAGATTGGCGGGTAGGGAAGTGCTGCCCAATTTTCCGTAGAATAAAGGAATCTGTATCTAGAATTATTCTGCAGAGTAGTCTAGATGTTGATAGACTTATATGACCATTATAGGTTGAAGTACTGCGAGTAGCGTATTCTACTCGAAGGGCAGAAAAGGCTAACAGGATTACAGTACTTTGGAGCTATTTGCTAATAGTCGATAATCGTCGCGAGATATGTGATTCTTCCTATCCTCTTGAGCATGATATTTTAAAAGGAATATATTTAGTACGGTAGACGTACGTGGGTTAACTGAACGTAGTTTTACGGCAATGTCTTTTGACTTAAGCCTGAATAATAAGAATCTTGAAGTATTTCAAAAGAATTAAGAATCGTTTTTGAAAGAAGAGTAATACATGGTTTTAAAAGCCTAAGAGTTATACTAGCTTTATGGGAAGTTAGGTATAACGACTTAAGAGAAATAAAAAGAATGGTTTATTGATTTTAGAAGTTAAGAGACTTAATCTTAAAAGATAAGAGACTTGACTTAATTGAATTGATATGAAAGTTGTTAAGAAGTGTGAAACCTCATTCGTGAGTAATGAGTACTTGGTTTTTAAAGAATAATGTTTCTTGATTTGGAAATGAGAATAAGTATCGAACGAACCACTGCAGCGTTAATAAAGGAAAATGTATTGACAATTAAGGAATTATATTAAAACCATTAGAAACCTCCATCTGCATAGAAGCTAAGATAAGACAAAATTGTATTACATTTCCTAGGTTATGGCTGCTTTAATGAGAATCAGTTTGAACAAGCATTAATTTTCTTAATTTTTCAAAGTAAGGAACTTGATTTCTAAAAGAGACTTGAGGAACTTGAAGAGTTTTTGGTTTAAAAGGAAGGCATTGTTTTGTCTTAAATTGGTTTAAACATAAAGTGTTATAACAGCTTTATGGGAAGTTAGTTATAACGACTTTATGAAAACAAAAGAATGGTTTTATCATTGGTTTTAAAGTGGTAACTTGACTTTAAAAGGAGAAGTGTTTTGGTCTAAAAAGAAGGCATGGTATTGCCTTAATTTGGTTTAAAAAGGAAAGTACGGAAGTTGTTTTGGTTTACTTAAAAATGTTAGTCACTCTATTCTAATACTACGGGTATCGGGTGCCCTTTGTAAAAGAAATGGATCCTTTAAAATGAATTTAACGTACGTAGTACTTTGGGGTTAAAACCTGGACTTTGGCATAAAATGAAAGTACCTTGAGTTGTGTGTAACTTTCCTATGTCTGCGTGTGATAGCCTTGTCGTGCTAGTATTTGTATTTCTGCACCACCGCATCTCTCAATGGAGGGCCGGCTTATTTGTTATGATATTACTTGGGCGTCTTGCGGTGGCGGAGAATTCCGCAGTGCGCTCGCATTGATAGTGTTATTCCATGGACTAGCTCTCCATGAGGTTTTTACTGATTCGGCCTTGGTATCTGGTGGATGGCTTTCGTACTTGCCCCGTCTCGTGGCTGATTCGGCCTTGGTACCTGGTAGTTAGCCTTGCTTGCCCGTTCGGTTTAGTGGCGAAGTCTCGTGATCTGACGCGGTATCGGTAGTTAGCCCTCGTACTTGCCGGTCGACTCGTGACACGGCGCGGTATCTGGTAGTTGGCTTTCGTACTTGCCCGTGTCGGCCGTGGCGGAGTCTCGTGATCTGACGCGGTATCTGGTAGTTAGCCCTCGTACTTGCCGGTCGACTCGTGACACGGCGCAGTATCTGCTAGTTGGCTTCGTACTTGCCGTGCTCGACTCCGTGATTTGGTTGTATAGTATTGTTAGTGCGGCTTTGGTATCGGTAGTTAGCCTTTGTACTTGCCCGTGCGGTTTATGACTCAGTGGAACTTGGTGTTCATGTGTGCTCCTTGGTGTTATTATATCATAGGTAGGTAGTGAGGAAGGTATTCCACGGGATGATTGATGTTGAGGCATGAGACCCATAGTTATATTGAGTGATGACTTTGAGGCGTGAGTCACGACTTACATAATCGCTTATTTATTGTGGGTGTAGTTTGGTTACCATACATGTCTCTGCTTTATATAGACTACTATGATTTCATTCTGTATTTTTGATTTCACATACTTGGTACTGTTATCGACCTCGCTTGAGAAATGCGTTAAATCACGCGGTAAGTACACGATTGTTGATCCTCGTTCATAGGATCGCGATTCAGCGTATTAGGAAGCTCCATTTCTCGAGGCTTATCTTTTGGTATAGTCCTCACATTTGTAGGTACTTGTACATTCGGGGTATGGCGGGGCCACTGTCGTCATGTTGTATAAAAACTCTTAAGTGCATGTAATCTTGTTGTGGCGGGGTTTGTAAAAGGATTAAAGCTGTTCGGTTTGAAAGATTTGTATATATATTTTATTGGAAGGTGACCGTTTTGGTTATCTGTTCTTATCATATATCTTGTTTCATTTTAAGTTTTTATTTCCGTGATTTTCTCGATGGTGTATCACTAGGGTGCCCGGTAAGGCACGATCCACGGGCCAAGGTTGGTCGTGACAAATTGTTGGCTTAGTGAGGCCTCGTTAGAGGAGAGATTTATGTGGTTGCGGGAGTCTTTGCGAATTTCCGTAGAATAAGGAACCTTGTACTTAGAATTATTCTACGAAGAGATCTAAAGGTTGATAGACGTTTTGTGGCCTTTATAGGTTGAAGTACTACGAGTAGCGTATTCTACTTGAAGGGTGGAAAAGGCGAGCAAGGTTAGAGTTGTTATACCCCGTATTTCCAGAGTATGTACGTAAGGGAATACGTACAAAAGTCTAGCCTTAAATTTTAGGCACAAGACGTTTTTTTTTTGGCACAACTCACAAAACGAATAGTTTTCCGACGAAACGTTTCCACAGCTTTCGTAGGGTAAATTCCGGCTATGCCATTTCTAATTTTTGCGGATTTTTCCGAGAGACGAAACATTTTGGACCAACGGGAGGGAGACACTTGGCACCCTCCAATTGGTGGATTTGAAATCGTCCATTGGACGAATTGGGGTTAGATTGGCACGTTTTTTGTGCCTTGGCACAAGTCAAGGAGTTGGTAGGATATTTTGTGTGCAAGTTGGCCAAGGACACTTGCCCTAATCTTGACCCTACACTTGCCTTGCACTTGGCTAAATCTTGGCCCTTGGTTGGCCATGTCTTGACCTATAAATACCCCCTTAAGATGAAGAGTTCTTCATCCACAAATTCCTTTCCAAGTCTTGAAAATCCTCTCCTCTCCCTTGTAGCCTTTTTAGTCAACCCCCTTTTTAGTGAGCTTGGCCGAGGCAACCCCTCCCCCTAGCCTAGCCGAAATCTACCCCCCCTCCCTTGGTAGAAAAGTTGCCTGCTAGTATTGTTATAATGCCCAAAATACCATAGTCCAAATCCCTTAGTCCATAGTAGAAGTTGTGAAGAACTTCTAAGGTTTCTTGGAGCTACCGGAGCGTTGACTTAGGAGCTAAACCTTGCTCGGTAGCGACTTTATCTAGGATATTATTGGGCTTCCGAGGTAACTAATCCTAACCCTCTTTTGAATTAGAGAATACATCTTGTAGTAGTATAAGAATAAGTATTAAATACTTAGAAGAATATTGCAGAATAGAATTGAGCTGTTATCACGGTAGAAGGGTTTAAAGAAGAATAATCAAATTGTACTTACATGGGACTGTTTTCTGATGAACTTGAGTAGCTCGGGTAGGGAAGTCTTGCCCAATTTTCCGTAGGATATAGAACCCTCTGTTTAGAAGCATTTACAAAGTAGTCGGCGTTGATAGGCGTGTCGACTATTATAAGTGATTCTCTGCGCGCGACATACTCAACTTGGCAGGCGGTTTTCGCTGAGAAGGTATGTGATTCTTCCTAAAGCATGATATTTTACAATATATATGTAGTACGGTAGACGTACATGTGTTAACTGAATAATAACTACGGCAATGCCTCACGGCTTAAGCCTGAATAATACTTACGGCAATGCCTACGGCTTAAGCTTTGAATAATAAAGAATCAAAGCATTTCAAAAGAATCTTGAATCATTTTTATGAAGAGAACTAAATGGTTTTAAAACAGAAGCTTAAGAGTTATACTAGCTTTATGGGAAGTTAAGTATAACCACTTAAGAATGATAAAAGAAACAGTTTGCCTATGTGTTATAACAGACTTATATTGAATTGTGAAAAGAATAATAAGATGATTTGATAAGTAGACATGATATGATGCTATGTGTGTTAGTGTCTTGTAACGTTTGTATAAGAGAGTATTCTTGTTGTGCTTAGGTTGTTTAAAGATAAGTTGTTATGTTAGTATACTATCACTCACCTCTTGACATATTACCGGGGGTTAAGCTGCCCTCCGATGCGGGGTAGACTCAGGCGGTCTGGGACCATGATTCGAGAATACCTCATGCGGGTCCAAGGGACCTATGCGGAGCTACGGGAGTTCCAGGTTAGTGATGCGGGGTTATACCTCATGCGGTCTATGTGGCCATGCGGACTACGAGTCGGGGCGATCTTAGAGGTAGCTACCCTCGATGCGGGATTATGTACCTATGCGGGCCTATGTGAGTGGCCTATGCGGACTACGAGTCTAGGATTAGGCTTGCATGGTGATACTACGGGCAATTGGCCTGCCCGATCATTCGCGACCTAGAAAGGACACATTCTGATTTACCTATTGTTGCTCTTGTTTATGATGTGGCTATATGCGGTCCCTGGTTGTTTCATACATACTTGCAAAACTGATTTTAAAATGATATGTTTTCATTTAAGTATTTTCTGATTTCATATACTTAGTACTGTTATCGACCTCCTTGGGGCTGCGTTCATCCGCAGTAGAGGCAAGCAGTGCTAGATCCACATTCTTAGGATCTACGTTGGTGTCGGGAGCTCCATCTTTTAGGAGGCTCTACTTTTGGGTATGATCTCCTGTTGTAGATAGCTTTATGCGATCGGTATGGCGGAGCCCTGTCGCCATAGTTGTATATTTCCTTAGAAGTGCATAGTCATGTTATGCGATATCGGATGTGCTTGCTAAACCATGTTTATATATATAGGCCGAAAGCGATGTTTCTCACATAAAGCGTGTTTTATTTTATAAATTGTTTCATGTCTTGTTTTATATTTCCGATTACTCGATGTATGACTACTTGGGTGCCGGTAAGACACGATCCACGGGCCGGAATGGGTCGTGACAAAAGTGGTATCGAGCGATTAATCCTCGGAAAGTGTCTACAGGCCGTATCTAGTAAGTCTTGATTATCGGTGTGTTGTGCACCACACCAATAATCGTGAGGCTATAGGATATTTAGGATTGGTTTCCATTCTTCACTCGAGATCGTGCTTTAGAGTGTGTTAAAGTTGGACCCTCTAACGTATTCCTTTTACATGATTATGCCTCACGTAAGGCAACCGGGCCCGAAGGGCAAAGCGTAGGAGGCGCTAGTGGGACACCTAGAGTCACGAGGCTCGGGCCGGTCTATACGAGGCGGCGAGTTCTCGACGCCGCCCGGCCCAGCGAGACCACGTACCACGCCTCGTCCCCACGGCTGGGGCGGAGAGTTAGGGTCTGAGAGATGGCCCGCTCTGGCGGGGATCGTGGCGAACGAGGGCAATTTGGATCTGGCGATTCGATCCAGCCCGATCGTACCGTGGTTCACCCGAGGCGAGAGGATTTGAGGCTACGAGACTTCTGAGTTGTAGCGCCCGAGTTTTACGGGTGGCGGGAGGATGATCGCGAGGAGTTCATCCGTCATACTGAAGGATTACGAGAGTGATCGGGCGTCGGAGACCGAGTCCGTGATCTTTGGTTCACATAGGCTGCGTGATACCGCGATCGATTGGTTTGATTCATGGGAGTTATCCCAGGAAACCACGCTTCCCAGTACTTGGGATGAGTTCTCGAGGCTTTCTCACTCACTTCTTGCCTCGCGGATGAGAGGCGCGGTGATAGATTTTTCACTGGCGAGGCGAGAAGGGCCTTGTCGGGAGTACAATGTCGAGTTTGATTCATTGGCTCGATATGTCCCGGCGTTAGTAGCGATATGGAGGATAGGGTGCACCGCTACGTCACCGGCTAGATGACTATATGGCCGAGTCGTATGCGGGTGTTTCTCTTCGGTAGTATGGACATTACGCGTGCGAGCTCGTGCTCTTGGATGTGAGGCGTAGAGGCCGGCGGGTTGTGACGGCGGCGAGAAGAAGGCGGGGCAGCGAGGTCTTTTGGTGGCTATCGTGGTGGCGGCCTCGTGGCGATCTAGATTTGCACCACGGCCGGCTCGAGCACTCTGCGCACCATCCTGGCCTGGCCGAGACATTCGAGGCGAACCGGGGCCCGGGACTTGAGCGTCGAGCGGCGAAATGCGGCGTCAGGACCACCCCTCGGTGTGGCCGTCGGTAGATCCGCCGGGAGTTGTGGTGCTACGGGAGCTTATTTGATTGTGGCGGCGAGTCACTATCGGCTGTCAGACCAAAGGCGATCGCGATGGTAGGGTCGACTACGAGTTCTTCGCGGGTCTTCATCCCGAAGCTACTCGCCACGGAGGCAAGGTACTCATGGACGGCCAGTGGCAGAGTCGTGGCGCGGTCCCGATTCTAGCGGTCCTCGAGAACCGCATTTATGCTGTCCGGTAAGCGGGATCGGAGGCCTCACGATGTCGTCACAGTACCTTATCGGTTCTGGTTTGATGTGTATGCTTTGATAGATCGGGTTCTACTCTATCTATATCTCCCTTGTTGCTAGTAGGATAGGGATAGAGCACGAGTCCATGGATCACTTTCGGTAGCTACGCGATGGTGATTCGGTGGTAGCTCGGCGGGTATATAGAGCTTGTCTGTGACCATTCTGATCGTCGGACCTGGCCGACTTGATAGAGTTGGAGATGATTGACTTCGCGTGATCATGGGGATGGATTGGCTAACAACGCTACGCCAATGTAAGCTATGAGAAGAGTAATGCAGTTCGGTTTCACTGAGGCCGGTTGTTGAGTGGGAGGAGCGGTATCGCCGAGGATAGGTTTATTTCCTACCTCAAGGCTAGGAAGATGGTGCGAAGGGTATATCTACCATCTTGTTCGGGTGTTTGATCTTGAAGGCTGCGGTACCAGATTTTCCGTCGGTTCGGTGGTCGAGAGTTCCCAGGGCGTGTTTCGGATGACCTTCCGGTATCCCTCACGAGAGGAGATTGAGTTTTGTATAGACATATTGCGGACACTCGGCCTATTTCCATTCGCCATACGAATGGCACTGCGAGTTGAGAGAGTTGAAGGATCGGCTTAGGATTTCTTTGGAGAAAGGGCTTCATCGGGCCTAGTGTTTCTCCGAGGAAGCGCGGTATTGTTCGTGAAGAAGAAGGGCGGGGCCTGCGCGTGTGTGTTGATCTGACGGTGAGCAGGTGACCATTAAACGAATACCCCTCCCGGGATTGATGATTTGTTCGACGATTGCGAGCGCGAGATGTTTCTCCAAGATTGATCTACGGTCGGGCTATCATCAAAGTGCGAGAGAGGTGGATGTCCACAGGCTGCATTCGGACCAGTCGGGCATTATGAGTTGAGTCATGTCTTTTGGTTGACCAATGCTCGTGCGGTATTCATGGATTTGATGACCGAGTGTTCAAACCATTTTTGGACACGTTTGTGATAGTGTTCATTGATGATATCTTGGTTTATTCGCTCGAAAGCGAGGCGTGCGGGCATTTGAGAATGTCTTGTGATTCTCGGGACCCGGCGATTTATGCGCCAAGTTTTCCAAATGTGAGTTTTGGTTGACTTTAGTGGCGTTTCTTGGGCATATTGTCGGTGATGGCATTCAGTGGATCTGGCCAAGATCGGCGGTCGGACTTGCCTGAACTGCTACTCAGCGAGAGGTTCGCGATTTTACGGGCCTTGCGGGATATTATCGGTTCGTGGAAGTTTGCTTATCTCTGCACCATTGACTAGGTGACTCGTAAGCGGCCAAGTTTGATGGTGATGCTTGTGGCGGGGTTTCGATTCTTTGAAAAGAAGTGGCAGCCCCGTTCATACTCTTCCGGAGGTCGGATGGTTATATCGTGTATTGTTATCGTCGAGCATCGGGTTGGGATGTGTGTTGATGCGACATGGCGGGGTTATAGCATATGCATCGACGGTGAAGAAACACGAGGAACTACCACCCATGATTTGGAGTTGGCGGTGTGATTCACGCTTTGAAGATCTGGAGGCACTATTTGTATGGGGTTCGTGGATATTTTTACGGACCACAAGAGCCTCGGTATATCTCGGCCAGGAGAGTGAACTTACGACATAGGCGGTGGTTAGAGTTGCTTAAGGATTACGATGTTGATATCTGTACCACCGGGGAAGGCGATGTTGTGGCGGATGCTCTTAGTCGTAGGTCGATGGGAGCCTATCGGATATGCGGTAGAGAGGAGGGACATGGTTCGTGATTTGCATCGATTAGCGAGCCTTGGTGTCCGTTTGATTGATTCGATAGCGGTGGGGTTAGAGTTCGTGAGGTTGCGAGTCTTCCATCGTCGAGAGGTGAAGAGGCAACGATTCGAGATCGGCTTTGATTCGATATCGTGTCTGACTCTTACGTGAGGCAAGGCCCTTTTGAGTAGCACGATGGGGTGCTAAGGTTTGAGAAGCGATTGTGTGTTCGGATGTTTGAGGACTTGGCGGAGTTCTTGGGAAGCACACGCGGCGCGTTACTCTATCCGTCAAAGTCTACCAAGATGTACCACGACCTTAGATCGTGTATTGGTGGGATGGCTTGAAGAGGGCGTTGCGAGTTCGTAGCTCGATGCGTGTTGTCGGCAGTAAGGTAGAGCACGAGGCACGGTGGTTTATTCTGACGATTGAGATCCGACACGGAAGTGGGAGGTAATCAGCATGGACTTTATCACGGGATTACCTCGCTTTCGGAGAGACATGATTATATGGGTTATCGTTGTGGTGTGAAATCAGCCCACTTTCTTCCGTCGGGGCGACTTTTAGTGAGATTATGCGAACTTTACATCAGAGAGATCGTCGGTGCATGGAGTCCTATTTCGATCATATCGAGATAGAGAGCGATTTCACGGCTAACTTAGGTCTTTCGAGAGAGTTTAGGGGCCGGTGAGCACAGTCTTGCATTCCATCCAGAGCAGATGGGCGGTAGCGCACTATCCGGACTCTTGAGGATATGTTGCGAGCACTGTGTTATCGACCGAGTAGTGGGAGGATCATTTGCCTCTAGTTGAGTTCGCATACAATAATAGCTACCACTCCGGTATTGGATGGCGCCTTATGAGGCCTTGTATGGGAGGAAGTGCGGTCGCCTATAGGTTGGTTCGATGTGGGCGAGTGCGGCTAGTGGGACGGTTGGTGCGTGACGATGGATAAGGTGAAGCTTATCAAGGCGGCTATTAATGACTCGAGTCGGCAAGTCGTATCACGGATCATCGTCGTCGGCATCTTGAGTTCGAGGTTCATGATTGGGTTTTCCTAAAGGTGTCACCCATGAAGGGTGTGATGAGATCGGGAAGAAGAAACTTCGGCCCAGTATATTGGGCGTTTGATTGTCGCGAGGTAGGAAAGGTTGCCTACGAGTTGGATCTGCCGTCCGTCTGGAAGCGATCATCCGGTGTTTCACGTATCTATCTTTGAGGAGATGTATCGGGATCCATCTAGGGTGCACGATTGGCGATGTCGGTGGCCAGGGTTATCGTATGAGGAGGTTCCCATAGCGATAATCGATCGTCGAGTTAAGCGTCTGCGGACGGGGCGTGGCAGTCAAAGTCTTGTGGCGGAGCGAGCTCGGGAGGAGATGACTTGGGAAGCCAGGAAGACATGAGGCAGAAGTATCCTCACCTATTCCCCACACCTCCAGGTAATTCACTTTCCTACTTGTAAATCTTCATTATCGTTTATGCCTAAGTGTTGTTCTGTGGCCGTGTGTGGCATTTGCAACTATTTAAGTATGAAGAATCTTATCGTTAACTGTCTTGGGAAGGAACATTCGGGACGAATGTTTCTAAGGGGGGGAGAATGTTATACCCCGTATTTCCAGTATATGCGTGGGAATACGTACAAAAGTCTAGCCTTAAAGTTTAGGCACAAGACGTTTTTATTTTGGCACAACTCACAAAACGAATAGTTTTCCGACGAAACGTTTCCACAACTTTCGTAGGGTAAATTCCGGCTATGCCATTTCTAATTTTTGCGGATTTTTCCGAGAGACGAAACATTTTGGACCAACGGGAGGGCGACACTTGGCACCCTCCAATTGGTGGACTTGAAATCGTCCATTGGACGAATTGGGGTTAGATTGGCACGTTTTTTGTGCCTTGGCACAAGTCAAGGAGTTGGTAAGATATTTTGTGTGCAAGTTGGCCAAGGACACTTGCCCTAATCTTGACCCTACACTTGCCTTGCACTTGGCTAAATCTTGGCCCTTGGTTGGCCATGTCTTGACCTATAAATACCCCCTTAAGATGAAGAGTTCTTCATCCACAAATTCCTTTCCAAGTCTTGAAAATCCTCTCCTCTCCCTTGTAGCCTTTTTAGTCCAACACCCCCACTTTTAGTGAGCTTGGTGAGGCAACCTCCCCTAGCCTAGCGAAATCTACCCCTCCCTTGGTAGAAAAGTTGCCTTAGTATTGTTATAATGCCCAAAATACCTAGCCCAAATCCCTTAGTCCATAGTAGAAATTGTGAAGAACTTCTAAGGTTTCTTGGAGCTCTGGAGCGTTCAACTTAGGAGCTAAACCTTGCTCGGTGCGACTTTATCTAGGATATTATTGGGCTTACAGGGTAACTAATCCTAACCCTCTTTTGAATTAGAGAATACATCTGTAGTAGTATAAGAATAAGTATTAAATACTTAGAAGAATATTGCGAATATAATTGAAGTATTATCACGATGAAGGGTTTAAAGAAGAATAATCAAATTGTACTTACATGAATTTGTTTTCCTGATGAGACTTGAGTAGCTCACGGGTAGGGAAATCGCCCAATTTTCCGTAGGATATAGAACCCTCTGTTTAGGCATTTTACAAAGTAGTCGGCGTTGATAGGCGTGTCGACTATTATAAATTTGATTCTCTGCGACATATTCAACTTAGCGGCGGTTTATTTGAGAAGGTATGTGATTCTTCCTAAAGCATGATATTTTACAATATATATGTAATGCGGTAGGCGTCATGTGTTAAGCGAATAATAACTACGGAATGCCTCGGCTTAAGCTTTGAATAATACTTACGGCAATGCCTCGGCAAGCTTTGAATAATAAAGCGAAAGCATTTCAAAAGAATACTGAATCATTTTTAACAGAAGAGAACTAATTGGTTTTTAAAACAGAAGCTTAAGAGTTATACTAGCTTTATGGGAAGTTAAGTATAACCACTTAAGAATGATAAAAGAAACAGTTTGCCTATGTGTTATAACAGACTTATATTGAATTGTGAAAGAATAATAAGATGATTTGATAAGTAGACATGATATGATGCTATGTGTGTTAGTGTCTTGTAACGTTTGTATAAGAGAGTATTCTTGTTGTGCTTAGGTTGTTTAAAGATAAGCTGTTATGTTAGTATACTATCACTCACCTCTTGACATATTACGGGGGTTAAGTGCCTCCGTCGGGGTAGACTCGGTGATGCAGGACCGTGATTCGAGAATACCTCATGCGGGTCGAGGACCTATGCGGAGCTACGGGAGTTCGAGTTAGTGATGTGGGGTTATACCTCATGCGATGCATGTGGCCATGCGGACTACGAGTCGGGGCGATGTCGGAGTAGCTACCCTCGATGCGGGGTTATGTACCTATGCGGGCCTATGTGAGTGGCCTATGCGGACTACGAGTCGAGTTAGGCTTGCATGGTGATACTACGGGCAATTGGCCTGCTTGATCATTCACGGCTAGAAAAGACACATTTACCTATTGTTGCTCTTGTTTATGATGTGGCACTATATGCGGTCCCCTTGGTTGTTTCATACATACTTGCAAAACTGATTTTAAAATGATATGTTTTCATTTAAGTATTTCTGATTTCATATACTTAGTACTGTTATGCTGACCTCGCCCGGAAGTGCGTTAAATCTGCAGGTAAGAGCGGCAGTGCTAGATCCACATTCTTAGGATCTACGTTGGTGTCGGGAGCTCCATCTTTTGGAGGCTCTACTTTTGGGTATGATCTCCTGTTGTAGATAGTTTTGTCTGATCGAGGTATGGCGGGCCCTGTCGCCATAGTTATATATTTCCTTAGAGTGCATGAGTCGTATTTATGCAGTATCGGATGTAAGCGCTAAACCATGTTTATATATATAGGCGAAAGCGATGTTTCTCACATAAACTGTGTCTTATTTTATAAACTGTTTCATGTCTTGTTTTATATTTCCGCTGATTACTCTGATGTATGACTACTTGGGTGCCCCGGTAAGGCACCAGTCACGGGCCCCGGAATGGGTCGTGACAAGAGTACTTTGGAGCGTTTTGCTAATTGTCGATAATCGTCGCGAGGTATGTGAACCTCTTCCTATCCTTTCTAGCATGATAGTTGTGAAATATATATAGTGCGGTAGACGCACGTGTGTTTAAAGGAATTTGATTTTCCTTTTGTGTCCTTGACTTGATTCCAAAGTTAAGTGACTTGTTATGATATATTAAGGACTTAAATTATGTTAAAAAGTTGTAAAGCCTCACTCATGAGTAATGGGTGTGTGGTCTTTTAAAGAATAAAGTTATCTTGCTTTCGAAAATGAGAATAGTTGTCCTTGGTTGGTTTAAAACATAAAGTGTTATAATAGCTTTATGGGAAGTTATTTATAACGACTTTATGAAAACAAAAGAATGGTTTTATCATTGGATTTAAAATGATAACTTGACATTTTAAAAGTTGGAGGTTGGTTTCCTTACATGATATGATTTAAAGATTAAGAGACTGATTTTTGAAAGTAAAGGGACTTGACTTATAAACAACTTGATTTCGGGAAAGGAGAAATAACTTGATTTAAGGGTATAGGTTACTTGTTTTTAAAAGAGTAAGACACTTGGTTTAAAAAAGTATATTGCTACTTGACTTTAAAAAAGAAAAAGTGTCTTTGTTTTAAAAGAAGGTATGAAAATTGTTTTGGTTTACTTAAAAGATAGTTACTCTATTTTTGATACTACGGGTATCGTGTGACTTTTGTGTGAGTAACTTGACTATGTTGGCTTGTGATAGCCTTGTAATACTTTCTTGTTGGTTTGATAAGTAAACATGTTATGACGCTACGTGTGTTAGTGTCTTGTGACGTTTGTGTAAGGGGTTTTTCTTGTTGTGCTTATGTTGTTTAACGATAAGCCCGTTGTACTGCTATTATATCACATACCCCCTGACTTGTTATGATGCCGAGGACTTGCCACCCTCGATGCGAGGAATACCTCATGCGGGTCCATGTGACCTATGCGGAGCTGCGGGAGTTCGAGATTGATCCTCGGGTGTATTCTGGCCGTCTGAGAATACCTCATGCGGTCCATAGGACTATGCGGACTTCGGGGGTCCAGGATGATGTCGCGGGTTAGCTACCCCCGATGCGAGGAATACCTCATGCGGACCTAGGTGGTCTATGCGGACTACGGGAGTTCCAGGATTAGGCTCGCATAATGATACTATGGGCGATTGGCCTTGCTTGATCATTAAGCGGCCTAGAAAAGACCGATTCGTTATATCTATTTTGCTCTTGTTTATCTTTGTGGCACTATATGCGGTTGAATTGGTTGTATTTGTACTTGGTTTTAAAATGTTATGATTTATTTGATCTTTCTGATTTCACATACTTGGTACTTGTTATCGACCTCCTTCGAAGCTGCGTTAAATGCCGTGGTGAGTACACGATTGTTGATCCTCGCTCGTAGGATCACGTTCAGCGTTTTGGAAGCTCCGTTTCTCGGAGGCTTATCTTTGGTATAGTCCCACTGTCGTTGTAGGTGCTTACATTCGGGGTATGGCGGGGCCACATCCGTCGTTGTTGTTATAACATTCTTAGAAGTGCAGTAATCTTGTTGTGGCGGGGTTTGTGAAAGGGATATGCTATTCAAGTTTTTATTTATTTATACAGAAAGGTGACCGTTTGGGTTAACCTATTTTTTTCGCATTGTATATCTTGTTTCTTGTGTAAGTTTTTTATTTCCGCTGATTTTCTCTGATGTTGTATCACTAGGGTGCCCGGGGTAAGGCACCAGTCACGGGCCCGGGGTCGGGTCGTGACAGTTATGCATGTTTAAGTGTAGTAGTTGCTAATGAAATTCCTAAGGGAATAAGGGTGTGGAAAGGCGTTAAAAGGCCTCACATTTTACCCTCGTTATGGTTGGATTGCGGACTGTTTTTATGGGCTGATTTGTGGACTGTTTTGTATAACTGTGGGGCAGAATTTTACACATCCAGTTAGGCGGGTAATCCCCTTTGGCTAACTGTTGGTTGTTCCTTAAATGAGGCTTGTTGGTTGATGAATACGAGCCTTGTAAAAGGTGGAAAAGTACGTAGAAACAAAGGAAGTGCTGCCCAATTTTCTGTAGAATTAGAGGGCCATTATTTGGTATAAGTCCTACACTTGATAGCTTGTAGTTGATAGAAGTGCTATTGTTATTTTAGGTTGAAGTACTACGTGTAGCACATTCTACTTGGCTTGTGGAATAGCCAATAAGGTTGAAGTACATTGGAGCGTATTGCTACTTGTCGTTTGGGTTAGTCGCCAACGAGGTATGTGAACTTCTTCCTTCCTTTGACATGATTATTTGGTAAGTCTCTGTGACTAAATTTTAGTGAGTCTATGTGACTTGATTTGGTAAGTCTATGCGACTTAATTCATTTGAAGTAAGTAAGTCGATTTTGGAAATATATGAGTCTTGATTATGAAAGTATGAGTGGCTTAGTCAAAATTGTATAAGTTACGTGAAGTACTTTAAAGTTAAGAGATTTGATTTAAAGTTATGAGACTTGATTTCTTTACAAGTTATGAGACTTTATTTTTCAAGATATGGGACTTGATTTCTAAAGTTAAGAGATTTGATTTAAAGTTATGAGACTTGATTTCTTTACAAGTTATGAGACTTTATTTTTCAAGATATGAGACTTGATTTCTAAAGTTAAGAGATTTGATTTAAAGTTATGAGACTTGATTTCTTTACAAGTTATGAGACTTTATTTTTCAAGATATGGGACTTGATTTCTAAAGTTAAGAGATTTGATTTAATGTTATGAGACTTGATTTCTTTACAAGTTATGAGACTTTATTTTTCAAGATATGAGACTTGATTTCTAAAGTTAAGAGATTTGATTTAAAGTTATGAGACTTTATTTTTCAAGATATGAGACTTGATTTCTAAAGTTAAGAGATTTGATTTAATGTTATGAGACTTGATTTCTTTACAAGTTATGACTTTATTTTTCAAGATATGGGACTTGATTTCTAAAGTTAAGAGATTTGATTTAAAGTTATGAGACTTGATTTCTTTACAAGTTATGAGACTTTATTTTTCAAGATATGGGTTACTTGATGTTATACCCCGTATTTCCTGAGTATGTACGTGAGGGCGTACGTATATAAATTTAAGCCTTAAAGTTAGGCTAGGTTCGAAATTTGTACACAAGTGCCGGAAAGAGTCGTTTTTCGACGAAACGTTTTACTAAACTTGCGAAGGGAAAATTCCGGCTATGTCATTTTTAATTTTTGCGGATTTTTCCGAGAGACGAAACATGTTGGACCAACGGGAGGGTGACATGTGTCACCCTCACATTGGAAGGGCTTGGGGCGGCAACTTGGACGATTGGGTCAAGGGGAGTTGGTAGGATATTTTGTGACATTTTGGTGGTAGATGGATAAGGTGCACATGGCTTAATCCTAGCCCTACACTTGCCTAATACTTGGATGGATCTTGGCCATTGGTTGGCCATTCCTTGACCTATAAATACCCCACTTTGGAAGACTTCGTCAAAAATCTTCCTAAGTCTTGAAAGCTCTCTTCCTCCCCCTCTTTTGTGTAGTAGCTCGTCTAAAGCATCCCCCTCTTTGAGAAGCCTTGGCGAGAGCCTTTCCCCACATGAAAGTTTGGCCGAGAGGTCCACTAGCCTAGTTTTTTTAGTATAATAAACCTTGTTGTGGTATAGAAATTCTCCCCTCGTATTGTTATTATGTCCAAATACCTTGGCCCAAATACCTTGGAGTATTCCCGAGTTACAACTTATACAAAAGCCCAGACAATACTATTATACTTCCTTTAGCCACTAAACGAAACCCTAAGGAAAACCTTCATAGTCGGTTGAAGTGTTAAGTAGAAGTTGCGTAGAACTTCTAAGGGTTGTTTGGAGCGGGTTGGAGCACTCGGAGTAGGAGCTTAACGTTGCTCAGGAGCGACATTAAACTTGGATAATTTTGGGCTCATGGAGGTAAATACTACTGTCCTTCTTTTGTAATTGGAAATTACATACCGTAGTAGTATAGAAATGAATATAAGATTCATAGAAGAGAATTGAACCGTAATAGAAGGATATTACAGAATAGACTTGAACTGAAATCGCATCAGAAGAATATTAAGATAGAAGATTAAACTGTATTTACATAGGACTGTATTTACAGTAGACTAATAACCTTTATTGGTTGAATGTTCTGCAAGTAGCATGTGCTACTTAGAAGGTGGACAGGGCTAGTCGGGTTATAGCCGTGGAGCGTTTTGCTTATAGTCGATAATCGTCGCGAGGTATGTGATTCTTCCTATACTCTTGAGCATGAAGTATTTTAAAAGAATACATCTAGTGCGGTAGACGTCGTGTGTGGCAATGTCTTTTGACTTAAGCTGAATAATATGTATATATATTATATGGTAGATATCGTGTGCTAGCGAATATAGTTATACGGCAATGTCTTTTGACTTAAGCTGAATAATAAGAACCTTGAAATATTTTAAAAGGAATATAGATATAGTCGGTGAAGCGTCGTGTGTTAAGCGAATGTAGTGTTACGGCAATGTCTTTTGACTTAAGCCTGAATAAGAAGAATCTTGAAGTATTTCAAAAGAAATAAGAAACCTTTTTGAAAGAAGAGTAATACTTGGTTTTGAAAACATAAGAGTTATACTAGCTTTATGGGAAGTTAGGTATAACGTCTTAAGAGAGATAAAAAGAATGGTTTACTGATTTTTAGAAGATAAGAGACTTGACTTAATTGTATTGATATGAAGTTTGTTAACAATGTGAAACCTCATTCGTGAGTAATGGGTACTTGGTTTTAAAAAGAATAATGTTTCTTGATTTGAAATCGAATGAGTATCGACAAACCACGGCAGCGTTAATAAAGGAAAATGTAATGAATAATGAAGTATTATTAAAACCAGTAGAAACCTCCATCTGCATAGAAACTAAGATGAGACAAAATGATATTACATTTCCTAGATCATGGCTGCTTAATAAGATTGATTATGAATAAGAATAACCTACACTCATATAAGGCATATGTTATTCAATTGTTTTAAAGGATATTAAAACATTGAACTATGAAACCTTTCTAAAATAAAGAGACTTGAGTAATGAAAATTAGGAAAACTGGAACTGTAGGGAAAAGAAAGGCATTGTTTTGTCTTAAATTGGTTTAAAACATAAAGTGTTATAACAGCTTTATGGGAAGTTGGTTATAACGACTTTATGGAAACAAAAGAAGGGTTTTATCATTGGTTTTAATGTGGTAACTTGACTTTAAAAAAGGGAAGTTGTTTTGGTTTACTTAAAGGATGTAAGTCACTCTATTTTTATACTACGGGTATCGGGTGACTTTTATAAAAGGAATGGATCTCTTAAAAGGTATTTAACGTACGTAGTACTTTAGGGTTAAAACCCGGACTTTGTCATAAAATGAAAGTACTTTAAGTTGTGTGTAACTTGCCTATGTTTGCGTGAGATAGACTTGTTGTGCAAGGAATGTATTTCACTCGACTACCGTGTTCATGGGATGAACCGGGAATGTATTTCACTCGACTACCGTGTTCATGGGATGAACCGGGAATGTATTCACTCATTCTGCGTCACGGGATGGGCCAGGAATGTATTCCATCCGACTCCGAGTTCATGAGATGAGCGGAATGTATTCCACGTTTCTATCGGGTCCATGAGATGGGCGAGACATGTTATACGTGTCGCATGATTTGTACCTAGGCGCGGCGGTGAGGAAGGAGTTCCACGGGCATGAGGATGACTTTGAGGCGTGAGTCCACGACTTGACATGTTGCTTTTATGTTGTGAAGCGTAGTTTGGTTATCATACATGTCTCTGCTTTATATAGACTATTATGATTTCATTTCTGATGTTCTGATTTCACATACTTGGTACTGTTGTCTTGACCTCGCCCGAAGTGCGTTAAATCTGCGGTAGAAGTACATCATTTGTCGATCCCATTTTAGGATCACCTTTCGACGTCTTGGGAAGCTCCGTTCCTTGGAGGCTTATCTTTGGTATGTTACCACGATGTCTGTAGGTTCTTGTACATTCGAGGTATGGCGGGGCCTGTCCGTCATAGTTGTTGTATAAATCTTAAGTGCAGCCTTTGTTGTAGGCGAGGTTGTAAGGATTATGCTTGTTCAAATGTTTATATATATATATATCTTTGAAAGGCAACCGTTTTGGTTGGCATGTTTTTTCTTCATCTTGATCCATGTCTATTTATATGTTTAAAGTTTTATTTCCTGGTTTTCTCGATGTTGTATCACTAGGGTTCGGGGTAAGGCACGATCACGGGCGTGTTGGTCGTGATAAAAGTGGTATCGAGCGATTAGTCCTCGGAAAGTGTCTGACGCCGTGTCTAGTAGAGTCTTGATTATCGGTATGTTGTGCACATCTATAATCGAGAGGCTATAGGGCGATTAGGATTGGTTTCCATCCTTCTCATTACGAGATCGTGCCTTAGATGTGTGATAAGTTGGACCCTCCGGCGTATTCCTTTCCTTTACGATTATGCCTCGCGTAAAACCTTGAGCCCGAGATGGGCAAAGCGATCGAGGAGGTTAGTGAGATCTGAGAGTATGCAGCGCGAGCCCGGTCGAGACTGAGCAGTGCCAGCCCGAGTTTCGCAGCGCCGCCAAGCCAGCGAGTTTAAGCGCGGCGATGGCTGCTGAGACTCTGATACACGAGCCTCGATCCACGGCTGGAGCGGATGAGATAAGTACAAAGAGATGGCCCGATTCGGCGGTCGTGGCGAATATGAGGATAATTTGGATCAGATTCGATCCCCAGATGCACCGTAGTTCACCCCGAGCGATTTGAGACTACGGGATTTTACGAGATGTAACGCGAGTTTTATGGATCGAGGCACGAAGATGATCGCAGGAGTTCATCCGGCGATTCTGGTCATAGAGTGATCAAGCATCGGAGACCGTCGGTGGTCCTAGGTTCGCATCGGTGCGTGATACCAATCGGTAGTTTGATTCGTGAGCTGTCGGGAGAGAATGTACTTCCGGTATATGGGGACGAGTTCTCAAAGGCATTTCTTGCACACTTCTTGCCTCACGGATGAGAGGGCTCGGGCCGCAAATTTCGGCGTTGAGGCGGGGCAGGCGGGCGGTTAGAAAGTACAATGTGGAGTTCGACTCATTAGCACGGTATGTCCCAGTAGTAGGCGATATGGAGGGCCAGTACACCGCTACGTCACCGGGCTAGATGATTACTTGGCGAGAGGCTTGTGCGGGTGTAGCTCTTGGCAGGGCATGGACATTGCCGCATGCAAGCTCATGCACTAGGATGTGAGGCACGGAGAGGTCGACGGAATGGCCGAGATCGAGAAGAGGCCGGGACAGCGAGGTCCTTTGGTAGCTGTCGAGGCGGACCGCCTCAGGCGAGCTAGTTATGTACCTCCGCCCGATGCAGTGGTCCTCCGCGATCTTCGGGGCGTTCGGGGTATTCGGGGCTGATCGAGCTCGGGGCTTAGTTCCACGGTATCGTGAGTTCTAGCGGCGAGATTCATGTCCCCTCGGTGTGCGATGTGGCGCACGTCATCCGGGAATGTCGTCTTTCTGCGGTGCTTGTTTCACTGCGGCCGTCGAGCCATGTGACGAGCGTGCTTATAGGAGAGTGCGGCGGCAGCGCGACCTGCGGATCGATGGCGGGTTCATCGCCTTCCTACTATGCCTGCGGCGAGGCCTATGATTAGAGTGGAGCGGTAGATTCAGGTATATCCTTAACCCTCTAGAGTTTTGCATACGTGATGCAATGATTATATGTTGTGTACTATGTACAAAATTTTGCAAGTGATCTTTGTCAGAATATGTAAATATACGTAGAGTGATGGTGGGAAAATCCTTGGGTAGTGTTAAATGGAAGTGGTAGCTTTCATGACCTGTATAGGTAAGATTGTTCCGGATCGGGAAACAAGAGCTTGATGCGTTAAGTGGGTCGGGTTGGGGCCATGTTGCGGGCCAACCCGCGGCCTGTTTCGAGGCGGGGTCAGCTCTGGGTGGTCCCGCCAGGTGGTAGGGTCACGAGAGTGCTAGGCCCAAGTTCAGATGACCATCGTATGAGTTTGTGGATGCGTTCGACCAGAAGCGGATCGTGAAGGCCGGGAATGGCCTTAAGGGAGATTGAGGCTAGTAAGATGACCGAGTTTGGAGGTGGTGACTCCAAAGTTTTGGAAACTAAAGCGATGACTAAAGCGTGGTACGTATACTAGAAGAGTTCAAGTGTTCGAGAAGGGCACGACGTGTAAGGAAGGAAGAGGACGTGTGTTATTACGTGGCCAGGTGTGGCGTTGACAACTTGTTAGAGGAACTTTATCGTTATCCGTCTTGAGAAGGAACATTCGGGACGAATGTTTCTAGGAGGAGAATGTTATACCCGTATTTCCGAGTATATGCGTGAGGCGTCGTATATAAATTTAAGCCTTAAAGTTAGGCTAGGTTCGAAATTTGTACACAAGTGCCGGAAAGAGTCGTTTTTCGACGAAACATTTTACTAAACTTGCGAAGGGAAAATTCCGGCTATGTCATTTTTAATTTTTGCGGATTTTTCCGAGAGACGAAACATGTTGGACCAACGGGAGGGTGACATGTGTCACCCTCACATTGGAAGGGCTTGGGGCGGCAACTTGGACGATTGGGTCAAGGGGAGTTGGTAGGATATTTTGTGATATTTTGGTGGTAGATGGATAAGGTGCACATGGCTTAATCCTAGCCCTACACTTGCTAACACTTGGATGGATCTTGGCCATTGGTTGGCCATTCCTTGACCTATAAATACCCCCCCCTTTGGAAGACTTCTTCATCCAAAAATCTTCCTAAGTCTTGAAAGCTCTCTTCCTCCCCCCCCTTTGTGTAGTAGCTCGTCCAAAGCCTCCCCCCCCCTCTTTGAGAAGCCTTGGCCGAGCCTTTCCCTCGAGAAAGTTTGGCCTAGAGGTCCCCAGCCTAGTTGTTTTCGTATAATACCCTTTGTTGTGGTATAGAAATACTCTCCTAGTATTGTTATTATGTCCAAATACCTTGGCCCAAATACCTTGTAGTATTCCCAAGGTTACACTTATACAAAAGCCCAGACAATACTATTATACTTCCTTTAGCCACTAAACGAAACCCTAAGGAAAACCTTCATAGTCGGTTGAAGTGTTAAGTAGAAGTTGCGTAGAACTTCTAAGGGTTGTTTGGAGCGGGTTGGAGCACTCGGAGTAGGAGCTTAACGTTGCTCAGGAGCGACATTAAACTTGGATAATTTTGGGTTCATCGAGGTAAATACTACTGTCCTTCTTTTGTAATTGGAAATTACATACCGTAGTAGTATAGAAATGAATATAAGATTCATAGAAGAGAATTGAACCGTAATAGAAGGATATTACAGAATAGACTTGAACTGAAATCGCATCAGAAGAATATTAAGATAGAAGATTAAACTGTATTTACATAGGACTGTATTTACAGTAGACTAATAACCTTTATTGGTTGAATGTTCTGCAAGTAGCATGTGCTACTTAGAAGGTGGACAGGGCTAGCCGGGTTATAGCCGTGGAGCGTTTTGCTTATAGTCGATAATCGTCGCGAGGTATGTGATTCTTCCTATACTCTTGAGCATGAAGTATTTTAAAAAGAATACATCTAGTACGGTAGACGTACGTGTGGCAATGTCTTTTGACTTAAGCCTGAATAATATGTATATATATTATATGGTAGATGTACGTGTGCTAACTGAATATAGTTGTACGGCAATGTCTTTTGACTTAAGCCTGAATAATAAGAACCTTGAAATATTTTAAAAGGAATATAGATATAGTGCGGTGAGCGTCGTGTGTTAAGCGAATGTAGTGTTACGCAATGTCTTTTGACTTAAGCCTGAATAAGAAGAATCTTGAAGTATTTCAAAAGAAATAAGAAACCTTTTTGAAAGAAGAGTAATACTTGGTTTTGAAAACATAAGAGTTATACTAGCTTTATGGGAAGTTAGGTATAACGTCTTAAGAGAGATAAAAAGAATGGTTTACTGATTTTTAGAAGATAAGAGACTTGACTTAATTGTATTGATATGAAGTTTGTTAACAATGTGAAACCTCATTCGTGAGTAATGGGTACTTGGTTTTAAAAAGAATAATGTTTTACTGATTTCGGAAATCAGAATGAGTATCGACAAACCACGGCAGCGTTAATAAAGGAAAATGTAATGAATAATGAAGTATTATTAAAACCAGTAGAAACCTCCATCTGCATAGAAACTAAGATGAGACAAAATGATATTACATTTCCTAGATCATGGCTGCTTAATAAGATTGATTATGAATAAGAATAACTTACACTCATATAAGGCATATGTTATTCAATTGTTTTAAAGGAGATTAAAACATTGAACTATGAAACCTTTCTAAAATAAAGAGACTTGAGTAATGAAAATTAGGCAAACTGGAACTGTAGGGAAAAGAAAGGCATTGTTTTGTCTTAAATTGGTTTAAAACATAAAGTGTTATAACAGCTTTATGGGAAGTTGGTTATAACGACTTTATGGAAACAAAAGAAGGGTTTTATCATTGGTTTTAATGTGGTAACTTGACTTTAAAAAAGGGAAGTTGTTTTGGTTTACTTAAAGGATGTAAGTCACTCTATTTTTATACTACGGGTATCGGGTGACTTTTATAAAAGGAATGGATCTCTTAAAAGGAATTTAACGTACGTAGTACTTTAGGGTTAAAACCCGGACTTTGTCATAAAATGAAAGTACTTTAAGTTGTGTGTAACTTGCCTATGTTTGCGTGAGATAGACTTGTTGTGCAAGGAATGTATTTCACTCGACTACCGTGTTCATGGGATGAACCGGGAATGTATTTCACTCGACTACCGTGTTCATGGGATGAACCGGGAATGTATTTCACTCGACTACGCCCACGGGATGGACCGGGAATGTATTCCATCCGACTACCGAGTTCATGAGATGAACCGGGAATGTATTCCACACGTTTCTATACTGGGTCCATGAGATGGGCCGAGACATGTTATACGTATCGCATGATTTGTACCTAGACTGCCGGCAGTGAGGAAGGAGTTCCACGGGCATGAGGGATGACTTTGAGGGCGTGAGTCCCTGACTTGACATGACTGCTTTTATGTTGTGAACTGTAGTTTGGTTATCATTGTTATACCCCGTATTTCCAGAGTATGTACGTAAGGACGTAGGTAGAAAATTTGAACTTGAGAATTAGGCTTGGCCGAAATTTATTTGTTCACAACACCCGGTTGGAGTCGTTTTTCGGCGAAACGTTTTCACAGCTTTCGTAGGGGAATTTCCGGCTATGTCATTTTTAATTTTTGCGGATTTTTCCGAGAGACGAAACATTTTGGACCAACAAGAGGGCGCCACTTGGCACCTCTCATTAGGTGATAGAGTGGACGAATTGGTGACTATTTTGTCAAGAAGTTGGTAGGATATTTTGTGTGTAGTTGGTTAAGGTGAACTTGGCAAGATCTTGGCCCTACACTTGCCTTGCACTTGGCAAGATCTTGGCCATTGGTTGACCTTTGCTAGACCTATAAATACCCCTTTGAAGACTAATTCATCCACAAATTGCCTAAGTCTTGAAAGCTTCTTCCTCCCCAGTGTAGTGTCTTGGCCGAGAGCCCCTCTCCCCTCGTCGAGTTCCCTAGTGGGGTAGAGAGGTAGCCACCCTCCTCGTGCTAGCAGTGGGTACCCCTAGCCTAGTTGTTTTCGTATAATACCCCCTCTTGGTAGAAATACTCTCAAAAGTATTGTTATAATGCCCAAATTACCTTAGCCGTATACCTTGTAGTATTCTAAGGTTATACTTATCTGAAAAGCCCGTAAATACTATTATACTTCCTTCCACACAAAAACCGAAACCCTAAGGAAAATCTCCACGATTAGTTGGAGTATTAAGTAGAAGTTGGTTAGAACTTCTAAGGGTTGTTTGGAGCGGTTGGAGCACACGAGTAGGAGCTAAACCTTGCTCGGGATCGACATTTAAACTCGGATAATTATGGGCTTATCGAGGTAAATATCTTGTCCTCTATTGTAATTGGAAATTACATGATTAGACTATATAGTTGAAGTATACTATATATATAGAATCGAGCGTCGTTGTCGGCAATGTCTTTGGACTTAAGCTGAATAATAAGAAACCTTTTCGAAGAAGAGTATCGAATCAGATTTACATAGGATCTGATGAGACTTGTGTAGCTTTTCTGGAGTAGAATTGTACCCGTCGGGTTAGTTGTATAACCCCCTGGTTGGCTTGGTAGCGGCCTCGATAAAGGAGGAGATTTACGCCTGTGGGGGGTCTTCAATTTTCTGAGAATGTTCTACGATGGGATCTAATTGTTAATAAGCGCCTTGTGGCCTTATAGGTTGAAGTACTCGTGAGGCGCCGCTACTTGGCTAAGTTGTAGCCGACGGTTTGAGGTACTGAGCGTTTTGCTATTAGTCGATAATCGTCGCGAGGTATGTGAACCTCTTCCTATCTCTTCTAGCATGATATGTGTGAACTATGTAGTACTGAGACGTCGTGTGCTAAATGTATTTGATTGTTTAAAACATAAAGTGTTATAACGGCTTTATGGGAAGTTAGTTATAACGACTTTATGTTGGTAAGAAAATACTTGTGGTTTTTAAAAGGTAATCGATTTGAACTATAATCGGCGTGTTATGTGTTAATAAAGAACTTGAAGTATTTCAAAAGATTTTTGAATCATTTCTAAAGAAGAAGTAATACTTGATTTGTTTTGAAAACTTAAGAGTTATGCTAGCTTTATGGAAAGATAGGTATAACGTCTTAAGAATGTTTTACTGATTTTGGAAAACAGATTGTGTATCGACAAACCACTGCAGCGTTTATAAGAGGAAATGTTTTAATAATTAAGTATTATTAAAACCAGAGAAACTTCCATCCGCATGAAGCTAAGATGAGACAAAATGATATTTCCTAGATCATGGTCACGTAATAAGATTGTTATAAACAAGAATATCCTACTCACATATAAGACTTATGTTTCTCGGATAGTTTAAAGGAGAATTATATTCTTAAATGAATAAGACTATGAACTACGAAAACTTTCTAAAATGAGAAACTTGAACATTGGAAATTAGGCAAACTTGAACATTGGAAATTAGGCAAACTTGATCAATGGAAAAGAATGTTGCTACTTGATTTTACAAAGAGAATTAATTGATTTACTTTAAAAGGATAGTCACTCTATTTTTATACTACGTATTGTGTGACATTGTGAAAGTAACGTATCTTTTAAAGAGTTAATGAATGAAGTACTTTGGGATAAAACCCGAACTTGTTGGCATATAGTAGAAAGTACCTTGTGTGTATAACTTGATTGTGTTGGTTTATGATAGCCTGGTAATACTTTCTTGTTGATTGATAAGTAAACATGCTAGGATGCTACGTGTGTTAGTATCTTGTGATGTTGTGTAAAGGGGTTTCCTTTGTTGTGCTTATGTTGCTTAACGATAAGCTGTTGTGTTAGTATTTTACATCACTCAACTCTTGAGATGATTCCGGGGGTTAAGTCGCCTCCGACGCGGGTAGACTCAGCGGTCGATGGACCTATGATTCGAGAATACCTCACGCAGTCCTGAGGGCCTATCGCGAGCTACGAGTTCCGGTGTTAGCGTCCTTATGGGCATGCGTCCATGTGGCCACGCGGATGCGAAGTCGGGGCGATGCCGGGAGTAGCTACCGATGCGGGAATACCATGCGGGCCGATGAGATTGGCCTATGCGAGCTGCGAAAGTTCCGTGGCTAGACGCGCACATTAGATACCGGGCAAGTGGCGGCTTTGATCATGACGATGCAGACAGATCTTATAATCTGATTCATGACCTTGTTGCACCGTACTGGTGTTAGTAGTCGCTATGCCTTCGCATTTACCCATGCGGTGTTATTATGGCACGTGGGACCCGTGTTCATGTGTGTTCCTTGGTACTTTTATATCATAAACCGCCGGTGAGGAAGGTATTCCACGGCATGATTGATGTTGTGGCGTGAGACCCATTGTTATATTTGAGTGATGACTGAGGCGTGAGTCACGACTTGATATGATTGCTTGTTATCAGGAATCGTAGTTTTGTTATCATACATGTCTCACGCTTTATATAGACTACTATGATTTCATTTACGATTTTCGCCACATACTGCACTTGTGATCGACCTCTTCGGGCTGCGTTCATGCCGCAGGTAAAGGTACACCAGTCGTTGATTCTCGCTCTTAGGGTCACAGTTCAGCTTTTGGGAAGCTCCGTTTCTCCGGAGGCTTATCTTGGTATAGTCCCCTGTTATTGTGGGTGTTTACATTCAGGGGTATGGCGGGGCCCTGTCCCGCCATTGTTGTCATATCATTTCTTAGAGGTCTGTAGTACTGTTGTGGGCAGGGTTTGTAAAAAGGATTTAACTGTTCATTTGTAAAAGTTGTTATTTATATATATGCCGAAAGGCAAGTTTTCCTCAGATTACTGTTTTGTACTTCATTTGTTTCATGTATATGTTTTATGTTCCGCTGATTACTCTGATGTTGTATCACTAGGGTGCCCGGGGTAAGGCACCAGTCACGGGCCCAGGTTCGGGTCGTGACAAAAGTGGTATCAGAGCAGTTAATCCTCGGAAAGTGTCTACAGACCGTATCCAGTAGAGTCTTGATTATCGGTGTGTTGTGCACCACACCAATAATCAGGAGGCTATAGGGTATTTAGGATTGGTTTCTATTCTTCTCACTCTGAGATCGTGCCTTAGAGCTGTGTTGTAAGTTGGACCCTCTGACGAAATTATTTCCCTTATCGTTATGCCTCCGCGTAGGGCAACCCGGGCCCAGGAGGGCAAGGCAGCCGAGGGAGCTGCGAGTAGAGTACAGAGGGTTGCGTGGGCACAGGCCCAATTATCACCTTGGGTGGTGCTTCATTCGGGGAGTTTTGCGACGTCACTAGCCCCAGCAAAGTTTAGCACGGCGGCGGCAGTTCCTACTGCGGCCATGATATTTGAACCTTCAGTTCCACGACCGAGAATAGTGAATATAGATTGCAAGGAGGCGACCCTGTTACTAACTATGGATTTGGCTACCAGAGAGTATACCGATGTACCGCGAGCCTTGATGAATATCAACGAGAAGGTTGTGCGAAAGTAATTCTTCAAGTTGGGCTTGAGCATGGCCTGTGTACGGGCTTATGCGCAGCCGAGAAAGCGTAGAGATCGGCGGGTTAACGGGCGACGAGAAGAGGCTAGAGCAGCAAGATCCTTTAGTAACTTTTGAGGCGAGTCGCCTCACCAGCGGATTAGATTATGCACATCCACCAGTGCAGCGAGGTCCTCCACGAATTTCGGGGCGTCGGTATGCGGAGTTGGTCGAGCTCCGAGCTTCCGTTCACGCCTACACGTAGGTTCCACCATCCGATTCGATTTTTCTCGGTGTTCACATGTGGCGCGCCATCCCAGGGAATGTCGTCTTTTAGTTGGTACGTGTTGTACCTATGACCGTCAGGGTCTGTTGTCGAAAGAGTGTCCTTGCGGGAGGACTTAGCCTTCTGGATCGGTGGGTAGTTCGTCATCTCCCTTAGCTATGCGCCCTACGGGGCAGGGTTGATTAGAACGACTAAGGAGTGAAGATGAGATCTGAGATAGATCTTTAACCCTCTAGGGTTTAGTATGTGTGATAAGGTGAGTATACCTTAAGGGTTATTTTCTGATAGCATTGTGTAAATGGTGATTAGAAATCTTGGTTAGTTAACCAAGTAAGATTTGGGGGATAGGGAAAGTGTGAGCCTTAGAGTTTTATACGTAGAGACCTTAGAGGTAAGGCCATCTCGAGTAAAAGACGTATGTTTATGTTTGACCCTTATAGGAGTGCATAGTGCACGTGAGCTATGTTACGGGATAAGTCCCTGAGTAGTGTGGCATGAAAGAGGGTAGTTGAGCTAAGAAGACCGCTAGGTTTTCGTAACATGATTAGTGAGAGTTTTCCTTCGGAGAGCTAGCGTTTCGCGCGTTGCCGGGTCGGGTTGAGGCCACGTTGCGGGTCAACCCGCGGCATGTTTGGTGGGTCGATTTGTGGTGGTCCCGCCGTGATAGGTCACGAGGGTGTTAGGCCCGAGTTTAGTTAACCAACGTACGATTTCATGAATGCATTCGACCAGTAGTTGGGCCGAGGAGGTCAGCCGTGTTGTCTTCTAGCAAAGACCGTGTACTCGGCAGAGGGTTATGCGAGATGGTATATCAGAAAAGTTGTAAGGCTGCACGGGGTGCCTACCTTCACCTTATGTCAGGCAGTGAAGCCCAGGTTGTGGCTATTTTCGTTTTTCTGGAAGTTTTACCAAGGTGGTTAAGAACTCGGTGAGTCTCTGACCGCATTCGCCGGGCCAGTGTGTATTTCAGGGATAGTTGTGAAGATTGTTGTCTCCGGTGGAGGGAGTGTTTAAGCTACCATTTCAGTGTTCGGATGTCGCCTTATTAAGCCTTGTAGGGGGCGGATGTGTAAGTTGCGGCCGAGTGGTTCGATGTTGGCAAGCGTTCGATAATTGTTCAGCTTGTTCCACAGACCGTGGATAGTGAGAAGCTTGTCTAGAAGAAGTTCGCAGCTCGAGGAAATCACGCGGATAATCGGCGACGACGCAGAGTTCAGTTGTGGTCGGTCTTCTTGAAAGTACCACCCGATTGTGTGACGAGCTTTGGAAAAAAACAGAGAAACTTAGCCCGAGTTGTTTTGGGCCTTTTAAGTCCATGTGAAGAATAGGCCGGTTGCCTATATGTTAGCTTTTGCCGTCCGACTTAGGAGGCGGTATGTCCGATCTTTCGAATTGTTATGATCGGAAAGTATCGAGATCCATCCGAGTGTTCCCGCTAATTATGACCACGTTAGAGATAGTAACCGAGTTTTGGAAACCAAGCGATGTAAATGTGGTAAGAGTTCGAGTGTACGACAGCCTCGTGGATCGCGTAGTCCGGTACCATTTGTTGGTCGCCGAGTGACACTAGAACCTCGCGGCAAAGTGACAAAAGTGGTATCGGGAAGAAGCGAGCATGTATGGCGAGCATTGATGTGACCATTTCTTTTGTTTGGAAAAGTGTGGAAGAAGTATATTTTAGACCGGAGAGAGGTGTTTGTGGTGATGTTAGAGGTGATTCCTCGTGGACTTGGATGTAAGTATTTTGCGCGATTGTTTCGTGGCCATTGTGGCGAGTTTGTTTCGTAAGTATGGTAGTGAAGACTATCTTGGCGCCGCGTTGTTTTGAGACTTAGAAGGAACATTCGGACGAATGTTTCTAAGGAGGAGAATGTTATACCGTATTTCAGTATGCGTGGGGCGTGCGTAGAAAATTTGAACTTGAGAATTAGGCTTGGCGAAATTTATTTGTTCACAACACGGTTGGAGTCGTTTTTAGTAAAGCGTTTTCCACGCTTTCGTAGGAATTTCCGGCTATGTCATTTTTGAATTTTTGCGGATTTTTCCGAGAGGCGAAACATTTTGGACCAACAAGAGGCGCCACTTGGCACCCTCTCATTAGTGTGGTAGAGTGGGACGAATTGGTGACTATTTTGTCAAGTAGTTGGTAGGATATTTTGTGTGTAGTTGGTTAAGGTGCACTTGGCAAGATCTTGGCAAGATCTTGGCCATTGGTTGGCCTTTGCTAGACCTATAAATACCCCTTTGAAGACTAATTCATCCACAAATTGCCTAAGTCTTGAAAGCTTCTTCCTCCCCAGTGTAGTGTCTTGGCGAGAGCCTCTCCCCCTTGGCGAGAGTTCCCACAGTGGGGTAGGTAGAGGGTAGCCACCACTCCTTGGGGTGCTAGCCATGGGTACCCCTAGCCTAGTTGTTTTCGTATAATACCCCTCTTGGTAGAAATACTCTCAAAGTATTGTTATAATGCCCAAATTACCTTAGCAGTATACCTTGTAGTATTCTAGGTTATACTTATACGAAAAGCCCGTAAATACTATTATACTTCCCTTAGTCACAAAAACCGAAACCACAGGAAAATCTCCACAGTTAGTTGGAGTATTAAGTAGAAGTTGGTTAGAACTTCTAAGGGTTCGTTGGAGAGGGTCGGAGCGCACGGAGTAGGAGCTAAACCTTGCTCAGGATCGACATTTAAACTCGGATAATTATGGGCTTATCGAGGTAAATATCTTGTCCCCCTATTGTAATTGGAAATTACATGATTGTTAGACTATATAGTTGAAGTAGACTATATATATAGAACTGAACGTCGTTGTCGGCACTGTCTTTGGACTTAAGCCCGAATAATAAGAAACCTTTTGAAAGAAGAATCTTGAATCGTATTTACATAGGGTGTATTCTGATGGACTTGTGTAGCTTTTCTGTGGAGTAGAATTGTACCCGTTCGGGTTAGTTGTATAACCCCCCCCCCCCGGGTTTGCTTGGTAGCCGGCCTCGATAAAGGAGGAGATTTCTGTTGCGGGAGAGTCTTCCGAATTTTGGTAGAATGTTCTACGATGGGATCTAATTGTTAATAAGCGCGCGTGGCCTTATAGGTTGAAGTACTCGTGGCGCTATCTACTTGGCTAAGGAGTAGCCGAAGCGGTTTGAGGTACTCGGGCGTTTTGCTATTAGTCGATAATCGTCGCGGTATGTGAACATCTTCCTATCTCTTCTAGCATGATATGTGTGAACTATGTAGTACGGTGAAGCGTCATGTGCTAAATGTATTTGATTGGTTTAAAACATAAAGTGTTATAACGGCTTTATGGGAAGTTGGTTATAACGACTTTATGTTGGTAAGAAAATACTTGTGGTTTTAAAGGTAATCGATTTGAACTATAAGCGGCGTGTTATGTGTTAATAAAGAACTTGAAGTATTTCAAAAGATTTTGAATCATTTGAAAGAAGAAGTAATACTTGATTTGTTTTGAAAACTTAAGAGTTATGCTAGCTTTATGGAAAGATATGTATAACGTCTTAAGAATGTTTTTGATTTTGAAATCAGAATGTGTATCGACAAACCACTGCAGCGTTTATAAGAGGAAATGTTTTTAATAATTAAGTATTATTAAAACCAGTAGAAACTTCCATCTGCATAGAAGCTAAGATGAGACAAAATGATATTTCCTAGATCATGGCTGCTGTAATAAGATTGTTATAAACAAGAATATCCTACTCACATATAAGACTTATGTTTCTCAGATAGTTTAAAGGAGAATTATATTCTTAAATGAATAAGACTATGAACTACGAAACCTTTCTAAAATGAGAAACTTGAACATTGGAAATTAGGCAAACTTGAACATTGGAAATTAGGCAAACTTGATCATTGGAAAAGAATGTTGCTACTTGATTTTACAAAGAGAAGTAATTGATTTACTTTAAAAGGATAGTCACTCTATTTTTATACTACGTATTGTGTGACATTGTAAAGTAACGTATCTTTTAAAGAGTTAATGAATGAAGTACTTTGGGGATAAAACCCCGAACTTGTTGGCATATAGTAGAAAGTACCTTGTGTGTATAACTTGATTGTGTTGGTTTGTGATAGCCTGGTAATACTTTCTTGTTGATTGATAAGTAAACATGCTAGGATGCTACGTGTGTTAGTATCTTGTGATGTTGTGTAAAGGGTTTCCTTTGTTGTGCTTATGTTGTAACGATAAGTCGTTGTGTTAGTATTTTACATCACTCAACTCTTGAGATGATTCCCGGTTAAGGCCCTCCGTCGCGGGGTAGACTCAAAGTGGTCGATGGACCTATGATTCGAGAATACCTCACGCAGTCCTGAGGGCTATCGCGAGCTACGAGTTCGAGTTAGTGTGCGTCCTTTATGGGCATGCGGTCCATATGGCCATGCGGACTGCGAAGTCCAGGACGATGCCGGGGAGTAGCTACCCTCGATGCGGGGGATACCTCATGCGGGCCGATGAGATTGGCCTATGCGGAGCTGCGGAAAGTTCGAGGCTAAGCCGCGCATTAGATCTCGCGGGCAAGTGGCGGCTTTGATCATGTAATGATGCAGAGATCTTATAATCTGATTCGCGACCTTGTTGACTGCGTGGGTGTTAGTAGTCGGCTATGCCTTCGCATTTCACCCCATGCGGTGTTATTATGCACAGTGGGACCAGTGTTCATGTGTGTTCCTTGGTACTTTTATATCATAAAGCTGCCGTGAGAAGGTATTCCACGCATGATTGATGTTGTGGGCGTGAGACCCATTGTTATATTTGAGTGATGACTGAGGCGTGAGTCCACGACTTGATATATCGCTTGTTATTGTATGGCGTAGTTTTGTTATCATACATGTCTCCTGCTTTATATAGACTACT
Source organism: Przewalskia tangutica (assembly GCA_029844215.1). Classification (NCBI taxonomy): domain Eukaryota; kingdom Viridiplantae; phylum Streptophyta; class Magnoliopsida; order Solanales; family Solanaceae; genus Przewalskia; species Przewalskia tangutica. Next base: position 38,312,167 of record CM056720.1, on the reverse strand, counting down.
ATGATTTCATTTACTGATATTTTGATTTCACATACTTTACTGTTATCGACCTCCTTCGAGCTGCGTTCATGCCGCAGTAAAGGTACACGATCGTTGATTCTCGCTCTTAGGGTCACATTCACTTTTGGGAAGCTCCGTTTCTCGGAGGCTTATCTTGGTATAGTCCCTGTTATTGTGGGTGTTTACATTCGTGGGTATGGCGGGAGCCTATCCATTTGTTGTCATATCATTTCTTAGAGGTCCAGTAATCGTTGTGGCGGGGTTTGTAAAAGGATTTAACTGCTCATTTGTAAAAGTTGTTATTTATATATATCGAAAGGCAAGTTTTCCTCAATTCTTGTTTGTACTTCATTTGTTTCATGTATATGTTTTATGTTCCGCTGATTACTCTGATGTTGTATCACTAGGGTGCCCGGGGTAAGGCACCAGTCACGGGCCCAGGTTCGGGTCGTGACAATCATACATGTCTCCTGCTTTATATAGACTATTATGATTTCATTTCTGATGTTCTGATTTCACATACTTGGTACTGTTGTCGCGACCTCCTTGAGGCTGCGTTCATGCCGCGGTAGAGGTACATCGGTATCGATCCCCGCTAGGATCACCTTTCAGCGTCTTGGGAAGCTCCGTTCCTTCGAGGCTTATCTTTGGTATGTTACCACGATATGTAGGTTCTTGTACATTCGAGGGTATGGCGGCCTGTCCGTCATAGTTGTCAGATAAATCTTAGAGTGCATGCCTTTGTTGTAGGCGGGGTTGTAAGGATTATGCTTCAAATGTTTATATATATATATATATGCTGAAAGGCAACCGTTTTGGTTGGCCTGTTTTCTTTCATCTTGATCCATGTCTATTTATATGTTTAAAGTTTTTATTTCCGCTGGTTTTCTCTGATGTTGTATCACTAGGGTGCCCGGGGTAAGGCACCAGTCACGGGCCCGGGTTCGGGTCGTGACACTTGATTTACTTCTAAAGTTAAGAGGCTTGATTTCGAAAGAGTATGTGACTTGAGTTTTAAAAGTATACGTTTATTGATTTAAAGAGAAGGTGTTTTATGATTCTTTTTAAGTATGTATGTAAATAGTATTTTTGGGTTTAGTTTCTCTAATGTTGCAAGAATAAAAGTGTCTTAAGTTCTCTAAAATGAAAGTTTGTTATAATAGCTTTATGGGAAGTTGTTATAACGACTTAAGAAGAAGTGAAAAGATGGTTTAAAAATGTTATGTAAGGAAAATCACACCGAGCCTACAAATAGGCCGGATTATGTTATGAGATACACCGAGCCTACAAATAGGCCGGATTATGTTATGAGATACACCGAGACTACACATAGGCCGGATTACGCCATATTACCCCGAGCCTACACATAGGCCGGGTTACGTCATCTTACACCGAGCCCCACAGGCGGACCGGATTATGCTACATGATTCCACAGTACACCGCGCCCACAAAGCGGGCGGATTATGCTACATGATTCCACAAGACCGAGCCCCACAGCGGGCGGATTATGCTACATGATTCCACGATGCACCGAGCCCCACAGGCGGGCCGGATTATGCCACATGATTCATCAGTACACCGTGTCCCGCAAATGGGCCGGATTACGTTATCACGTATGGATAATCAAAGTAAGCTCCCAAATAAGAAGTCCCTCCATAAAGGGCCGGATTATATTATGTAAGATATGTAAGTTATGTGGAAAAACTTGATTGAATTCTTAAGTATGTATGTAAGAATATGATGTTAATTCTTATTGAAAGAAGGAAAAAAATGATTAATGTACGATTGATTTCATTAGTTAAAATGGCACGGTAGGATCTGGTATTTTAATTTTTATACATGCTCATGTTATTCTTTTGTACAGTTATGATCTTATTTAATGTACTTTATTTCCGTTCCATACTTAGTACTTGTTGTACTGACCCCCTTAGGGGGGCTGCATTCATGTCCGCAGGTCTAGGTACACAGTTGTGGATCCGCGAGCTTAGGATCCTTGTTTAGTATTTTGAGATGGCTCCAAGTTCCGGAATTTGTCATTATGGCTAGGTATATTCAGGGGTACGACGGGGCCTTGTCCCGTCATAGTTGTTGTCACCTTCTTAGAGGTCTGTATTCATATGTGGGATGGACTGGTGTAAGTTGTATTTACAATGTTGTACAGCGTAGAACCTTTCGGGTGATTTATATTTATACGAAAGCCTTTCCGGCTTTGCCTTTGTTTTAAAAAAAGAGTGTTATTTATCTTCCGTAGTTTATTTATGTTGTATGGGTAGAATGGTGCCCAGGTAGGGGCACCCGTCACGGGCCCGGGATTTGGGGCGTGACATGTGTCACCCCCCACATGGCTTGCACGAATTGGATCATGGTTAATGGTCAAATGACCAAGGTTAGTAGTCAAGTGGATGATCAAGTCTTGATAAGCCTAGCTTGAGATAATTGACCAAGTCAATGAGCCACTTGTCTAGATATTTAATCTTCTTCATCCTAGCCACACAAGTGTTATTATCTTGACCCTCCATTGTTTTATATATACTACACTAGTAGCAAGACAAGTCTTCAACACTTAGAAAAAATTAGAGAACTTTGTGCAAGCTTGAGAGATCTCGGGTTCATGAGATTTCCCACACAATTTTTTTGTAATTTTGGTTCATTATTCACAAGACTTTAACCCAAGGTCCCTAAGGGTATTGTAACGATATCTCAATAGAAAGATCTCGGAAAAATGACATTTTCACGTTAGTCGCAAGGCGAAAACCTAAGTCATTTTCATAGGTTTTGATTGGAAATGGAAGAGAAGTTGTGTCACGCCCGGAACCATGGGCCCGTGACTGGTGCCCTATCTGGGCACCCTTCTACCTATCAACACAAGTAAACTGTGAAACTAAATAACACCTCTTTTTTTTTTAAAACCAACGTACGTGCAAGGGCAAAGCCGAAAAGGCTGCCATATTATATACATAAACAAAAGACACTACACTGTACATGAGTCCAATCCCACATATGAATACAGACCTTTAAGAGTTTTATTGAACTATGACGGGACAAGGCCCCGCCTTAATCATAACTGTACAAAATCCTGTACTGAAGGATCTATACTAAAAAGATAAACTCGAATGTACGGAGCTATCCAAAACTCGGCAGGTCCTACACTGCAGATCACCAAATCAGGCACCTAAACTGCGGCATGAACGCAGCCCCGGGAGGTCGATCTACACCCCGTAGTTCAAGGACATGTTTAAGAGAATGTATGTAAGGAACACAAGACTTGAAAAGGGTACGAAAGGAAGAATTGTTTTTCCGACGGAAAATCTTCCGAACGTCGGAAAGGAAAAATGTTCGTTGATGAGAATTAGAATCTCAAAATGCATTAATTGAAGAGTATGGAACTTATTATCGTTATGGAAATTTATTTTTTACGGATTTGGTCATGTGGGGCCCACCGGAGGAATTTTACGTTTTGTGGGGCCCACGAGGGTTACGGAATTTTATGGACGAATGGGAGGGCGACACGTGGCACCCCCCCACATTGGTCTTGGACGAATTGATGCAAGGGCAAAAGAATCATTTGACCATTGTAAAGATGAGAAAGTCTTGCTAAGCTTGAGCTTGACATTGTTGACTAAGTCAAGAGCCACTTGGCTTGATCCCTTTCATCCAAATTTTACATGTGTTGTAATATTGACCCTCCAATGTGTTATATATCATCCTAAGTAGCAAGACTTAGCTCACAACACTTAGAAAAATTTGAGAGAACTTGTTGTTCTTAAGGTATGCTCTCGGCCAAGAGATTTTTAGGAGAGAAAAATTTTGCAATTGTGGATCATTATTCACAAGACTTTAACCCAAGGTCCCTAAGGGTATTGTAAGGATATCTCAATAGAAAGATTTCAGAAAAACGGCGTTTTCACGTTAGTCGCAAGGCGGAAACTTAAGGGGATGAAGTTGGAACTTGAAGATGGGTTATTCATAGGCTTCTAAGGAGTGCTTGGAGAGGATTGGAACATAAGGAAAGGAGCTAAGAATTTCTAAGGACCGACTTTAAATCTTGGAAAGATTAAGGGCTTGTAAAGGTATAATTCTTGTCGTTTTAGTAATTAAGAATACTTATTGTTGTAGCTATGGATATTAGCAAGCATGATATGTTTATATTATGAAGTTTGATAAGTATATTGGCTATTGGAACCCTAATCCGAAACTAGTATGTTTAGCCCTTGAGATTTCAATTCAATTGGATTATTAGTTTAATCGTCACATGTTATATAAGGAAGGAATTATAATGATTAAGTTGTTTATGGCTATATAACATGTTAGGCCTAAGAAGTTGGATTGAAAAAGAATTGGAAAAGGACTTGTTGTTGTTGTTTATGTTAGCCGAGAATGGCTTTAATTATGGAACTAGTTTCGTATTAATTTGTGGGGCAGAATTGTGCACGTCCTGGTAAGGTGTGTAATCCCCTTTGGTTAGCTGAATTGTTGGGCCTTAAATGTGGCGTGTTTGGTTATTGTATTCGGCCTTGAAAAAGGTGGCAAAGTATGTAGAAACAAAGGAAGTGCTGTCTGATTTTCCGTAGAATTTAGTCACTTTGCACTTAGAATATTCTACGTTCGAAGCTAGAGGTTAATGGACGTATTATGGCCATTTTAGGTTGAAGTACTAAGTATAGCGGATTCTACTTGAAGGATGGAATAGCTGTCAAGGTTGAAGTACTTCGGAGCATTTTGCTATTTGTCGGTAATCGTCGCGAGGTATGTGAACCTCTTCCTTCTTTAGACATGATTCTATGTATGGAATATACATGTGGTATTATTTCATGATTCCTTCTACTCTTAGAAGTTAAGAAGTATGTATGTTGATTTACTCTACGTAAGGGTTATGTCTAAGTTATCCTAAGTTCTTACCAAGTCTTATGGGGGATGTTGGTTAGAGTCGTTAGGAGGTATTTGGAGCCAAGTTGACTTGGCTAAGTACGGCACAAATGGGAATAAGTATCGAACAAGCCACTGCAGCGGTAATAAAGGAAAATGTAATGACAATCAATTAAGTTAAAATGAGTAGAATTCTCCATCTGCATAGAAGCTAAGATAAGACAAAATTGTATTACAGTTTCTAGATCATGGCTACTTGATTAGGATCGTTATAAATAAGTATAACTTATTCACAACGCACCAATGTATATGTTACTTAATTTATAAGAATTTACGTATGAAGTTTTAAGACTATGAACCTCAAATTTTTAAAAGGTTAAGGGACTTTATTTTTCAAGTTATGGGACTTGATTCTTAAAGGAAGAAATGAATTGATTTAAAAGTATAGAATGCTTGATTTGGAAAATATTGATTTCTTGCCATTCTAAAGTTAAGAAACTTGTTTTCTTAAAAGTTAAGAGACTTGAAGTATTTTGAAAGATATGTGATTTGATTTGAAAGTATAAGTATCTTGGTTATAAAAGGAATGAATTTGTCTAAGACATAAATAGTTATAACGGCTTTATGGGGAGTTGGTTATAACAACTTTATGAAAGATTAAAAGAATGGGTTTCTTCAGTAATGTAAGCAAAGAAATGACTTGAAATAAAGAAGGGCAAATTGTTTTAAAGGTACCAATTGCTTAAGGTTTTTAAGAAAGAGGTCACTTGATTTAGAAGCCAGTAATTGTATTTCTAAAAGGTATTGTGACTTGTCTTGAAAAGTAGATATGACTTGATACTACGGTTGTTAGTATCTTGGAAGTTTTATTTGAAAAAGAGTCATTTTTAAAAGGAGTAGAGGTACGTAGTATGTTGGGTTAAATTCCCGGATTTTATACGACATTATCACGTCCCAGAAATGGGCCGCAAGATACCTTACGGGCATCAGATGACATTATCGCGTCCCAGAAATGGGCCGGGCAGTATACCTTTATGGGCAGACTATATGACATTATCGCGTCCCAGAAATGGGCCGGGAAGTATACCTTTATGGGCAGACTATATGACATTATCGCGTCCCAGATTGGGCCGGGCAGTATACCTTTATGGATAGACTATATGACATTATCGCGTCCCAGAAATGGGCCGGGCAGTATACCTTTATGGGCAGACTATATGAAATTATCGCGTCGTGAACGGGCCGCAAGATACCTCACGGGCAGACTTATGTGACTTTTCGCCCCGCATTGGGTCGGCAAGATAGCGTCCTCCATAAAGGGCCGGATTATTTTATGCAAGGTAAATAAGTTATATGGTAATGAACTTGACGGTTTTCCTAAGCATGTACGTAAGAATGTGACTATAACTTTTATGTAAAAATGGAAAAGATAATAAGGTACGATTAAGTTCACGAGATGGTAATGACACGGTAGGATCCGTATGTACCCTTTTATACTTGCCCTCCATTCTTTTGTACGCTTATGATTTGTTTATCGCATCTTATTTTCCGCTCCATATTCTGCACTGTTGATCGACTTCTTCGGGGCTGCGTTCATGTCCGCAGGTTTAGGTACACAGTTGTGGATCCGCGAGCTTAGGATCCTGATTCAGCATTTTGAGATGGCTCCAATGTTCCGGAGTTGTCATGGCTATGTATATTCAGGGGTATGGCGGGGCCTTGTCCCGTCATAGTATTTGTTCAAATCTTAGAGGTATGTATTCACATGTGGGCTGAACTGGTTAGAGTTGTAATTACATTTTTGGAAAGTGTAAGCCCTTTTTGGGTGATTTATATTATGGCAGCCTTATCGGCTTGGCCTTGGTTTAAAAAAAAATAGTGTTATTTATCTTCCGCAGTTTTATTATGTTGTATGATTAGAAGGGTGCCTGTGTAGGGCACGATCAGCGCCCTGGTCGTGACAAAAGTGGTATCGAGCGCTTAGTCCTCTAAAGTGTCTACGCATCGTGTTCAGTAGAGTCTTGATTATCGGTGTGCATGCACCACATCTATAATCGTGAGGTCGCAGGACATTTAGGATTGGTTTCCATTCTTCTCACTCTGAGATCGTGCGATAGAGCTGTGTTGTTAGGGTCGTCTCTCCCTAACGAGTTATGTTGATTGCAGCTACGAGCAAGGCAGCAGTGACCCAGGAAGTACTTTGTGGATTGCGTATCCAGGTTGGTAATGATTATAGTATAGTTGGTATTGTGACATACATCTATACGGAGTTATGTATGAGGGTCATACGCGTGTTGCCTAGAATGATTTTAGATTACCAGGAATTGGTAAAGACTAACTAGATACCGGGGAGGTATGGAACAATTAATGAATTCTCGCCAAGGTCTTCTCTGGTAGAAAGATTTATTATAGACCAAGAATAAGAGTTAAGTGCGACGGTGGGACGGGGTGAGGACCTATTGCGGGTCGCCCCATAGCCTGAAGTGGAGTGGGATCAGTTGGTAGTAGTTCCGCTACGTGACAGGGTCACGAGGGTGCAAGGCCCAAGTCTAGTTAATTGTTTTACGGGTTCGTGGACGCGTTCCACCGGAACCAGGTCGTGAAAGCCGGAAATGGCCTTATATTATTTTATAGAGTGACTCCAAAGATTAGAGGTCAGAATCGGTATGGAAGTTATGTATGTATGCTAGTATGAGTTGGAAGTACGGAAAGAGTACGACCAATAAGAAAGATAGCAACCAAGTGTAAAGGAATAGAGCCTGAATCCATAAGAACCTTTCGAGGTAACTACACCCGTGAGTGTTTGGGGTGGTAGCTGAGCGGGTATATGAGAATTGGTCGGTGATTATACAGTCGTCAGACCCTAGTAGACCTTGTAGAGATGATTATGACAGACTTTGAGGTCATTATGAGTATGGACTAGTTGGCTTTGTGAGTGCCAAGGTTGACATCTTAGTATAAGTATTGTTATGTGGCCATGAGTGGCATATGTAATAAGAAGGGTGCAATAAAAGGAGACTATGTCGCTATCTAATTAGATTGGACTCCGAAAGAACATTCGAGGACGAATGTTTCTAAGGGGGGAAGAATGTTACACCTCGTAGTTCAAGGACATGTTTAAGAGAATGTATGTAAGGAACACAAGACTTGAAAAGGGTACGAAAGGAAGAATTGTTTTTCCGACGGAAAATCTTCCGAACGTCCGAAAGGAAAAATGTTCGTTGATGAGAATTAGAATCTCAAAATGCATTAATTGAAGAGTATGGAACTTATTATCATTATGGAAATTTATTTTTTACGGATTTAGTCATGTGGGGCCCACCCGAGGAATTTTACGTTTTGTGGGGCCCACGAGGGTTACGAAATTTTATGGACGAATGGGAGAGCGACACGTGGCACACCCCCCCCCACACATTGGTCTTGGACGAATTGATACAAGGGCAAAAGGGTCATTTGACCATTGTAAAGATGAGAAAGTCTTGCTAAGCTTGAGCTTGACATTGTTGACTAAGTCAAGAGCCACTTGGCTTGATCCCTTTCATCCAAATTTTACATGTGTTGTAATCTTGACCCTCCAATATGTTATATATCATCCTAAGTAGCAAGACTTAGCTCACAACACTTAGAAAAATTTGAGAGAACTTGTTGTTCTTAAGGTATGCTCTCGGCCAAGAGATTTTTAGGAGAGAAAAATTTTGCAATTGTGGATCATTATTCACAAGACTTTAACCCAAGGTCCCTAAGGGTATTGTAAGGATATCTCAATAGAAAGATTTCGGGAAAACGGCGTTTTCACGTTAGTCGCAAGGCGGAAACTTAAGGGGTTCTTCAACTTTGAAGTTGGAACTTGAAGATGGGTTATTCATAGGCTTCTAAGGAGTGCTTGGAGCGGATTGGAACATAAGGAAAGGAGCTAAGAATTTCTAAGGAGCGACTTTGAATCTTGGAAAGATTAAGGGCTTGTAAAGGTATAATTCTTGTCGTTTTAGTAATTAAGATTACTTATTGTTGTAGCTATGGATATTACCAAGCATGAGATGTTTATATTATGAAATTTGATAAGTATATTGGCTATTGGAACCCTAATCCGAAACTAGTATGTTTAGCCCTTGAGATTTTAATTCAATTGGATTATTAGTTTAATCGTCACATGTTATATAAGGAAGGAATTATAATTGTTAAGTTGTTTATGGCTATATAACATGTTAGGCCTAAGAAGTTGGATTGAAAAAGAATTGGAAAAGGACTTGTTGTTGTTGTTTATGTTAGCCGAGAATGGCTTTAATTATGGAACTAGTTTCGTATTAATTTGTGGGGCAGAATTTTACACGTCCTGGTAAGGTGTGTAATCCCCTTTGGTTAGCTGAATTGTTGGGCCTTAAATGTGGCGTGTTTGGTTATTGTATTCGGCCTTGAAAAATGTGGCAAAGTATGTAGAAACAAAGGAAGTGCTGTCCGATTTTCCGTAGAATTTAGTGACTTTGCACTTAGAATATTCTACGTTCGAAGCTAGAGGTTAATGGACGTATTATGGCCATTTTAGGTTGAAGTACTAAGTATAGCAGATTCTACTTGAAGGATGGAATAGGTGTCAAGGTTGAAGTACTTCAGAGCATTTTGCTATTTGTCGATAATCGTCGCGAGGTATGTGAACCTCTTCCTTCTTTAGACATGATTCTATGTATGGAATATACATGTGGTATTATTTCATGATTCCTTCTACTCTTAGAAGTTAAGAAGTATGTATGTTGATTTACTCTACGTAAGGGTTATGTCTAAGTTATCCTAAGTTCTTACCAAGTCTTATGGGGGATGTTGGTAAGAGTCGTTAGGAGGTATTTGGAGCCAAGTTGACTTGGCTAAGTTACGACACAAATGGGAATAAGTATCGAACAAGCCACTGCAGCGGTAATAAAGGAAAATGTAATGACAATCAATTAAGTTAAAATGAGTAGAATTCTCCATCTGCATAGAAGCTAAGATAAGACAAAATTGTATTACATTTTCTAGATCCTGGCTACTTGATTAGGATCGTTATAAATAAGTACAACTTATTCACAATGCACCAATGTATATGTTACTTAATTTATAAGAATTTACGTATGAAGTTTTAAGACTATGAACCTCAAATTTTTAAAAGGTTAAGGGACTTTATTTTTCAAGTTATAGGACTTGATTCTTAAAGGAAGAAATGAATTGATTCTAAATACAAGATTCCTTATTCTGCTGGGGCTGGTGGCGTCGTGGAACTCGCCGTTTGTAGCACCACCCCTGGTAAGGACTGGGCCTGTGCCCTCGTGGTCCTCTGTGTCCTACTAGCGCCTCCTCACCGCTTGCCCTTATGGGCCCGGGTTGCCTTGCGTGGAGGCATAGCTGGTACATAAGAATGTGTTAGAAAGAGTCCAACTTATAACATAGCTCTAAGGCACGATCTCAGAGTGAGAAGAATGGAAACCAATCCTAAATATCCTGCAGCCTCCTGATTATTGGTGTGGTGCACTACACGCCGATAATCAAGACTCTACTAGATACGGTCTGTAGACACTTTCCGAGGATTAACTGCTCTGATACCACTTTTGTCACGACCCGATCCCGGGCCCGTGACTGGTGCCTTACCCGGGCACCCAAGTAGATATACATCAGAGTAACCAGCGAAATATAAAAACAAAGACATGAGATAAAGATTAAAATGAGAAACAGTCTATCCCAGAAAAAGTTGCCTTTCGCACGTATATACATATCAAGTCCGGATTACATCCCAACATTTACAACAGACTACTGCACTTAAGAAAGTAACAACTATATGACAGGGTTCGCCATACCCGAATGTAGATAAAGCTACAATGACAGGAGATCATACCCAAAAAGATAAGCCTCCGAGAAACGGGCTTTCCCAAAAGCGTAAACGGTGATCCTAGGAGCGGGGATCAACAACAGAGTACTCTACCGCGGCATGAACGCACTCAAGGAGGTCGATAACAGTACCAAGTATGTGAAATCAGAAGTATCAAATGAAATCATAGTATTTTAAAACCAATTACAAATACGTATGAACAACCAATTTAACCGCACATAGTGCCACATCATAAACAAGAGCAAAATAGATATAACGTAACTGGTCTTTTCTAGGCCGTTAATGATCGAAGCAAGGTCAATCGCCCATAGTATCATTATGCGAGCCTAATCCTGGAACTTCCGCAGTCCGCATAGACTACCTAGGTCCGCATGAGGTATTCTCGTGACGGGGTAGCTAACCTCTCGATCAACTCGACTCCGCAGTCCGCATAGTCACACATCGCATGAGGTATTCCTCGTGACGGCGCGTAACACACCCGAGTGATCATCCCGAACTCCCGCAGCCCGCATAGGTCACATGCACCGCATGAGGTATTCCTCGTGATCGGGGTGGCTAGCCTCGGCCAGAATAAGTCGTGGGTAAGTGATATAATATCAAGACAACCGCTATCGTTATACAACATAAGCACAACAAGGAAACCCCTTTACACAAACGCTTACAAGACACTAACACACGGAGCATCATAATATGTCTACTTATCAAACCAACTTACCACACCTTCAGAAATCATTTATAACAAATAAGTAAACCGTTTCCTCTTATCTTTCTTAAGTCGTTATACCTAACTTCCCATAAAGCTAGTATAACACTTAAGCTTTTGAAAACCAAGTATTACTTTTCTTTCAAAATGATTCATAACTCTTTGAAATACTTCAAGATTCTTATTATTTAAAACTCAAGTCAAAAGACATCGAGTAAAACCAATTTTAGTTAACACACGCACGCCTACCGCACTATATATATATCAAAAATATCATGCTCAAGAGGATAGGAAGAATCACATACCTCCTACCAATCCACCGCCAAGTCGAATATGTCGCGCGCAGAGTATCAACCTATAATAGTCAAATACGCCTATCAACGCCTAGACTACTTCAGAGAATATTCTAAGCGAAGATTCTCTATTCTACTAAAATCAAGATTTCCCTACCCACAAACTACACAAGTCTCATCAGAATACAAATTCTATATAAATACAGTTCAATTCTCTTCTTTAACATCCTTCTATATAACTTATACTCAATTCTAAACTACTACCATGTGTAATCTCCAATTACAATAGAAGGACAAAGATTATTACCTCGATAAGCCCAAAATTATCCAAGATTATATGTCGATCCTGAACAACGTTTAGCTTCTATTCTGCACGCTCCAAAAGCTCCAAGAAACCCTTAGAAGTTTCTAAACAACTTCTCCTAATACTTCAATCAACTATGAAGATTTTCCTAGGGTTTCGTTTTGTGACTAAAGGAAATAAAGTAGTATTTCCGGGCTTTTAGTATAGAGGTAACTTTGGAATACTACAAGGGATGTAGGCTAAGGTATTTGGGATAGTATCAATACTTGAAGAAATTTTTCTTCCAAGGGGGGGGTTGTTTTCGGACGAGAACTTCTAAAAAGGGGGGAGGGAGTTTGGACGAGAACTACAACAAGGGAGAAGGATTTTTGAGACTTGGAAATTGTTAAGTGGATGAAGAAGTCTTGCACTTAAGGGGGGTATTTATAGGACCTTCAATGGCCAAGATTTAAGCAAGTGTAGGGTGAAGATTTGGTTGCTTGTTCAAGTGAAGTCTTCCAACCAAGTGTCCACCACAACAATGGGACATATGTCCTCCACAACTTTGGGACATATGTCCACCACAAACAAGAGACATGTGGCTAGCCACTTGCTCCAAAAAAACGTCCAACCCCTTCCCACTTGCCCCACAAAAATATCTTGCAAGACTTTGACTTCTTGACTTGGCCACTTACCCACAATTTCGTCCGACATGCCACCTAAGGGTGACACATGTCGCCCTCCTATTGGTCCAAAATATTTCATCTCTCGGAAAAATCCGTAATTGGTTAAAATATTAAAAACGTAGAATTTCCTTTACAAGGTTCGGAATCTTTTCCGTTGGAAGTTCACAATTTCATCCTTAACCTAATTAGGGCTTATACAATTGTACGTACGTCCTCACATACATACTATGAAACTACGGGGTATAAAATTCTCCCCCCCTTAGAAACATTCGTCCCGAATGTTCCTTCTAGATTCAATTAAATCAGAAACGACATAGTTCCTCATAACTAAAACAGTTTGCAAATGCCACACATGGCCACAATACAACACTTAAGTACATATGATAATTAAAAATCAAGTAGGAGAGTGAGTTACCAGGAGGTGTGGGGAATAAGTGAGGATACTTCTGCCTCATGTCCTCCTCTGCTTCCCACGTCATCTCTTCTCTGTTCTCGTTCCGCCATAAGACCTTGACGGAAGCCACATCCTTTGTCAGTAGTCGCCTAACCTGACGATCGAGTATCGCTATGGGAATCTCCTCATACGACAACCCCTCTGTCACATGGACATCATCAATCGGGTGCACTCTATATGGATCCCCGATACATCTTCTCAGCATAGAAACATGAAAAACCGGATGCACTGCCTCCAGATCGGACGGCAGATCCAACTCATAGGCAACCTTGCCTACCCTACGGACAATCTGATAAGGCCCAATGTACCTTGGGCTGAGCTTCCCTTTCTTCCCAAACTTCATCACACCCTTCATGGGTGACACCTTCAGGAAAACCCAATCATCAACCTCAAACTCCAGATGCCGACGACGATGATCTGCATACGACTTCGCCGACTCAGCCAATAACCGCTCCTGGATAAGCATCACCTTATCCACTGCCTGTTGTATCAAGTCTGGCCCGACTAACTGCACCTCGCCCACATCGAACCATCCTATCGGTGACCTGCACTTCCTCCCATATAAGACCTCATAAGGCGCCATCTGGATACTGGAATGGTAGCTGTTATTATACGCAAACTCCACTAGCGGCAAATGATCCTCCCACTACCTCAAATCAATAACACAGCTCGCAGATATCCTCGAGTGTCGGATAAGACGCTCGCTGTCCGTCTGCGAGGATGGAATGCAGATCGAGGCTCACTCGCCCCTAATCCCTTCCGAAAGACCTCGAAGTTAGCCATAACCGGGCTCTGTCTGATATGATAGAAATAGGGACCCCATGCAGTCTCACGATCTCTCGGATGTAAAGTATAGCATAATCCTCAGCCGAAAAAGTCGTCCTGACGAGAAGAAAGTGGGCGGATTTCGTCAGCCTGTCGACGATAACCCAGATAGAATCATGCTTCCTCTGAGTGCGAGGTAACTCTGTAATAAAGTCCATGTTGATCACCTCCCACTTCCACGTCGGAATCTCTATAGCTCGCATAACCCACTGTGCCTCCGTGCTCCACTGACTGGCCGACAACTCGCACCGAGCAACAAACTCGCAACGCCCCTCTTCGTGCCATCCCACCAATACACAGATCCGAGGTCGTGGTACATCTTTGTCGCACTCGATGGATAGAGTAACGCTACGCGTGTTTCCCTAGAACTCCGTCGAAGTCCCGCAATATCCGGAACACATAACTCGCCGAACCTTAGCACCCCATCAAAGTTACTCAAATGGAGCACCCCATCAAAGTACTCAAATGGACCCTTCCCCTCACGAAGAGTCGTATCACGATACCGGGTCATACTCGGATCCTCAAACTGTCGCCTCTTCACCTCCTCGACGATGGAAGACTCGGCAACCTCTCGAACTCGAACCCCACTACTATCAGAATCAATCAATCGGACTCCAAGGCTCGCTAGCTGATGTAACTCGCGGACCATGCCCCTCCTCTCTGGTTGCACCTCTGATAGACTACCCATCGACCTACGACTAAGGGCATCTGCCACTACATTGGCCTTCCCTGGGTGGTATAGGATATCGACATCATAATCCTTGAGTAGCTCTAACCACCGTCTCTGTCGTAAGTTCAGCTCCCTCTGGATGAAGATATACTGGAGGATCTTGTGGTCTGTGTAAATGTCCACATGAACTCCATACAAATAATGTCTCCAGATCTTCAAAGCGTGAATCACCGCTGCCAACTCTAAGTCATGTGTGGGGTAGTTCTTCTCATGCTTCTTGTGCTGTCGAGATGCATAAGCTATAACCTTGCCCTGCTGCATCAACACACATCCAAGACCGATGCCCGACGCATCACAATAAACCACATAGCCGTCTGGACCCTCTGGAAGAGTAAGAACTGGGGCGGTCGTCAACCTCTCCTTCAAGAATCGAAGCCCTCCTCACAAGCATCCGTCCATCAAACTTAGCCGCTCCGAGTCGCCTTAGTTAAAGGTGCTGAAATAGAAGCAAACTTCTCTACGAACCTCCGATAATATCCTGCAAGGTCCAGAAAGTTGCGCACCTCTGTCGGTGTAGTAGGTCTAGGCCAAGTCTTGACTGCCTCGATCTTTGCCGTATCTACCCGAATACCATCGGCCCCGACAATATGCCCTAAGAACGCCACCGAAGTCAACCAAAACTCACACTTCGAAAACTTGGCATACAACCGCTGGTCCTAGAGAACTCTCAGCGCCGTCCTCAAATGCTCCGCATGCTCCTGCTCTGAGCGAGAATAAACCAAGATGTCATCAATGAATACTATCACAAACGTATCCAAAAATGGCTTGAACACTCGGTTCATCAAATCCATAAATAATGCCGGAGCATTGGTCAAGCCGAAAGACATGACCCTGAACTCATAGTGCCCGTACCGGGTCCGGAATGCAGTCCTAGGGACATCCGTCTCCCTAACTCGCACCTGATGGTAACCAGATCGCAGGTCTATCTTGGAGAAACATCTCGCACCCTGCAACTAGTCGAACAAATCGTCAATCCTAGGGAGGGGGTATCTGTTCTTAATAGTCACCTTGTTCACCGCTCAGAATCAACACACATACGCAGCTGGCCCCATCCTTCTTCTTCACGAACAATACCTGCTTCCCTGGGGAGAAACACTAGGCCCGATGAAGCCCTTCTCCAAAGAAATCTCTCACCGGTCCTTCAACTCTCTCAACTCGCAGTGCCATTCAGTATGGCGAATGGATGTCGGTTGGGTATCGTGCGTAATATCAATGCAAAACTCTATCTCCTCTCGTGAGGATACCCGGAGGTCGTCTGAAACACATCCGAAACTCTCTCGACTATCGGAACAATGAAGGTCCGTATCTCGCCTCGAGATCAAATACCCAATGAGATGGTAGATATACCCTTCTCGCACCATCTTCCCGGCCTTGAGGTAAGAAATAAACTTACCCTACGACACACGCTCCTCCCACGCATAACCGGCCTCAGAAATGGAACCGCACTCACTCTCTCATACCTACATTGGCGTAGGTGAAGCTAGCCAATCCATACCCATAATCACGTCGAAGTCCGCCATATCCAACTCTATCAAGTCGGCTAGGGTCCGACGATCGCATATAGTCATCGGGCAAGCCCTATATACCCGCCGCCTACCACCGAATCACCCATCGCATAGCTACCTCGTGCGGTATATGGACTCGTGCTCTATCCCTATCCTACTAGCAATAAGGGAGATATATATGACAAGGTAGAACCCGATCTATCAAGGCATACACGCCACAACATGAAACCGATAAGGTACCGTGACTACATCCGTGATGCCTCCGGTCCCGGGCGGCCGACATGGCATAAATGCGCTTCGAGGACCACTGAATCGACCCGTGCCACGACCTCGCCGCGACTGGCCGTCCATGAGTACCGCTCCGGGCGAGTAATCAGAGGAGATGAAGACCACAAAGGACTCGTAGTCGACTCCTACCATCTCATACGCTCGTCGCATACCTCGCAGTGACCCTTCCGACCGCAAGCATAACAAACTCCCGGTAGGACCACAACTCCCGTAATGGGATCTACCGCATCGCCACACCGGCAGGGGGTGGTCTCGATCGGTTAGCACCTCGCTACTCGAAGTCTGGCCTCGGGCCCCGACCGCCCCAATACCCCGGCTGTCCGTAAGACGGTGTAGGAGTGCTCGAGCCGGTGGTGCAAATCTAGTCCCGCCGAGACCGCCCACCCCGAGCTACCAAAGACCGCCATCCCGGCCTTATTCTCGCTGATATTCGCCAACCTGTCGCTCTACGCCTCACACCCAAGTGCATGAGCCTGCATGCGGGCAATATCCATGCCCGGCTGAAGAGCTACACCCGATCAAGACTCAACAAAATAATCATCTAGCCCGGTGACGTAGCGGTGCACTCTGTCCTCCATATCTGCTACTAACGCAGGGACATATCGAGCCAACGAATCGAACTCAACGTTGTGCTCCCGAATCAGGCGCTCTCTCGCTCAAAGATCAAAATTTGTCGGCTGCGTTTCCTCATCCGTGGCGTAAGAAATGGCCAAGGAAAGCCTTTGAGAACTCGTCCCATACAGCTGGAGGCGCATGCTCTCCCCGGGACAGCTCCCACAAATCAAACCACGATCAGCGTATCACGCAAATGATGCGAACCTAAGACCATCGACTCGTCTCCAAGCTTGATCACTCATGATCCGTCAGAATCGCTTGATGAACTCTCGCGGATCATCCTCGTGCCTCGACCCGTAGAAATCGTGGCCGCAATCAAGGAAATCCCGTAGTCTCAAACTATCCGACTGGTGAACCACGGTACTACCGAATCGCTGTGATCCGCCATCTCATGTCCGCCACGATCCCGTTAGTAATCGCCATCTCCTCAGAATTCCATCTCCTCTCGCTTCCAGTGTGGGACCGAGGCGCAGTATCGTAGTCTCGTGAGCCTCGCCGCGCTCTAAACTCGCTGGGTCGTGGCGCTGGAACTCGCCTGTAGCACCACCTCGTAAGGATCGGGCCTGTGCCTCGTGGTCCTCTCAGGTCCTACTAGCAGCCTCTCACCGCCTTGCCCTTCTGGGCGCGGGTTGCCTTGCGTGGAGGCATAGCTGGTACATAAGAATGTGTTAAAAAGAGTCCAACTTATAACATAGCTCTAAGGCACGATATCAGAATGAGAAGAATGGAAACCAATCCTAAATATCCTGCAGCCTCCTGATTATTGGTGTGGTGCACTACACGCCGATAATCAAGACTCTACTAGATACGGTCTGTAGACACTTTCCGATGATTAACTGCTCTGATACCACTTTTGTCACGACCCGATCCCGGGCCCGTGACTGGTGCCTTACCCGGGCACCCAAGTAGATATACATCAGAGTAACCAAATAAATATAAAACAAAGACATGAGATAAAGATTAAAATGAGAAACTTTATCCTAAAAAGTTGCCTTTCGGCATGTATATACATATCAAGTCTGACAGTTACATCCCAATATTTACAACAGGACTACAGACCTCTAAGAAAGTAAACAACTATGGCGGGACCATGTCCCGCCATACCCTGAATGTACATAAAGCTACAATGACAGGGAGATCATACCCAAAAAGATAAGCCTCCGGAGAAACGGGGCTTTCCCAAAAGCAGAAACGGTGATCCTAGGAGCGGGGATCAACAACAGGAGTACCTATACCGCGTGAACGCACTCAAGGAGGTCGACAACAGTACCAAGTATGTGAAATCAGAAGTACTGAAATGAAATCATAGTATTTTAAAACCAATTACAAATACGTATGAACAACCAATTTAACTGCACATAGTGCCACAACATAAACAAGAGCAAAATAGATATAACGTAACTGGTCTTTTCTAGGCCTCTAATGATCGAAGCAAGGTCAATCGCCCATAGTATCATTATGCGAGCCTAATCCTGGAACTTCCGCAGTCCGCATAGACCACCTAGGTCCGCATGAGGTATTCCTCGCATCGGGGGTAGCTAACCCTCGGCATCAACCTGGACTCCCGCAGTCCGCATAGTCACACGCATCGCATGAGGTATTCCTCGTGACGGCGTAATACACCCGAGTGATCATCCCGAACTCCCGCAGCTCGCATAGGTCACACATACCCGCATGAGGTATTCCTCGTGACGGGGTGGCTAGCCTCGGCCAGAATAAGTCGTGGGGTAAGTGATATAATATCAGCACAACTGCTTATCGTTATACAACATAATCACAACAAGGAAACCCCCTTTACACAAACGTTTACAAGACACTAACACACGTAGCATCATAATATGTCTACTTATCAAACCAACTTACCACACCTTCAGAAATCATTTATAACAAATAAGTAAACCGTTTCCTCTTATCTTTCTTAAGTCGTTATACCTAACTTCCCATAAAGCTAGTATAACACTTATGCTTTTTGAAAAACCAAGTATTACTTTTCTTTCAAAAATGATTCATAACTCTTTTGAAATACTTCAAGATTCTTATTATTTAAAACTCAAGTCAAAAGACATCAGAGTAAAACCAATTTTAGTTAACACACGCACGCTCACCGCATTCTATATATATATCAAAAATATCATGCTCAAGAGGATAGGAAGAATCACATACCTCCTCGGCTCAATCCACCTGCCAAGTCGAATATGTCGCGCGCAGAGTATCAACCTATAATAGTCAAATACGTCTATCAACGTCTAGTCTACTTCATAGAATATTCTAAGCAGAAGGTTCTCTATTCTACGGAAAATTGGGCAGCATTTCCCTACCCGTCAAACTACACAAGTTCATCAGAATACAAATTCTATATAAATACAGTTCAATTCTCTTCTTTAACATCCTTCTATATAACTTATACTCAATTCCAAACTACTACCATGTGTAATCTCCAATTACAATAGAAGGACAAAGATTATTACCTCGATAAGCCCAAAATTATCCAAGATTATATGTCGATCCTGAACAACGTTTAGCTCCTATTCTGCACGCTCCAAAAGCTCCAAGAAACCCTTAGAAGTTTCTAAACTTCTCCTAATACTTCAACCAACTATGAAGATTTTCCTAGGGTTTCGTTTTGTGACTACAGGAAATAAAGTAGTATTTCCGGGCTTTTAGTATAGAGGTAACTTTGGAATACTAAAGGGATGTAGGCTAAGGTATTTGGGATAGTATCAATACTTGAAGAAATTTTTCTACCAAGGGGGGGGGGGGGGTTGTTTTCGGACGAGAACTTCTAAAAAGGGGGGAGGGAGTTTGGACGAGAATTACAACAAGGGAGAAGGATTTTTGAGACTTGGAAATTGTTAAGTGGATGAAGAAGTCTTGCACTTAAGGGGGGTATTTATAGGACCTTCAATGGCCAAGATTTAAGCAAGTGTAGGGTGAAGATTTGGTTGCTTGTTCAAGTGAAGTCTTCCAACCAAGTGTCCACCACAACAATGGGACATATGTCCTCCACAACTTTGGGACATATGTCCACCAAAAACAAGAGACATGTGGCTAGCCACTTGCTCCAAAAAAACGTCCAACCCCTTCCCACTTGCCCCACAAAAATATCTTGCAAGACTTTGACTTCTTGACTTGGCCACTTGCCCACAATTTCATCCAACATGCCACCTAAGGGTGACACATGTCGCCCTCCTATTGGTCCAAAATATTTCATCTCTCGGAAAAATTCGTAATTGGTTAAAATATTAAAAACGTAGAATTTCCTTTACAAGGTTCGGAATCTTTTCCGTTGGAAGTTCACAATTTCATCCTTAACCTAATTAGGGCTTATACAATTGTACGTACGTCCTCACATACATACTCTGGAACTACGGGGTATAACATTAAGGGACTTTATTTTTCAAGTTATGGGACTTGATTCTTAAAGGAATAAATGAATTGATTTAAAAGTATAGAATGCTTGATTTGGAAAATATTGATTTCTTGCCATTCTAAAGTTAAGAAACTTGTTTTCTTAAAAGTTAAGAGACTTGAAGTATTTTGAAAGCTATGTGATTTGATTTGAAAATATAAGTCTCTTGGTTATAAAATGAATGAATTTGTCTAAGACATAAAGAGTTATAACGGCTTTATGTGGAGTTGGTTATAACAACTTTATGGAAGATTAAAAGAATGGTTTTCTTCAGTAATGTAAGCAAAGAAATGACTTGAAATAAAGAAGGGCAAATTGTTTTAAAGGTACCAATTGCTTAAGGTTTTTAAGAAAGAGGTCACTTGATTTAGAAGCCGGTAATTGTATTTCTAAAAGGTATTGTGACTTGCCTTGAAAAGTAGATATGACTTGATACTACGGTTGTTAGTATCTTGGAAGTTTTATTTGAAAAAGAGTCATTTTTAAAAGGAGTAGAGGTACGTAGTACGTTGGGTTAAATTCCCATATTTTATACGACATTATCGCGTCCCAGAAATGGGCCGGGCAGTATACCTTTATGGGCAGACTATATGACATTATCTTGTCCCAGAAATGGGTCGGGCAGTATACCTTTATGGGCAGACTATATGACATTCTCGTGTCCCAGAAATGGGTCGGGCATTATACCTTTATGGGCAGACTATATGACATTATCGCGTCCCAGATTGGGCCGGGCAATATACCTTTATGGGCAGACTATATGACATTATCGCGTCCCAGAAATGGGTCAGGTGATGCGCGAAAAGATGCACACACTTAAACGCAAGTGCACGTTATCGTGACAAGTAATATAGTCT
Source organism: Przewalskia tangutica (assembly GCA_029844215.1). Taxonomy (NCBI): domain Eukaryota; kingdom Viridiplantae; phylum Streptophyta; class Magnoliopsida; order Solanales; family Solanaceae; genus Przewalskia; species Przewalskia tangutica. Next base: position 38,290,799 of record CM056720.1, on the reverse strand, counting down.
TAGCAAGACCGAATATCGTCCACAAGGATTAGGGTTCAAGTACCAAATATCTATCTTTTGGTATCTATTTGGTAAATTGATATTTGATTTTGTGGTTTATAACTACGAATTATAAAGGCTAATTTAACTAATGAATTTACTTCAGTTGTGATGAGAATAGGGCTTTCATGTCTCCTCACTATCCGCTTATGTTACTTATTAATGCAATAACTTATGGTCTTCTTCTTTTGGTGAAAGCAGGTTCACTAAATCGTTTTATACTCCCGTTAGGGTTATATAAACACTCAACCCCAGTATTGCTCCTTTCTACCTTTCGGTGATAAGGATGACTCTATAGGAGGATTAAGACTAAGAACCTAGTTAATCGTCACGCACAATGCGTAAAATTAGGGTTGTTAAGCCTCTCGTTAACGCTACATAAATAATTGAGGTATTTTCATCCCAAATCCAAGAATTTCTACCCAACTTACAGCATATTCACAATCCCCTCCTTTCGGAGTCTGATTAGAAATCATATAGTGATAATTAGTTGTCAATTAATTACCAAGCATTCAACGCAATTATTGGATAAATCTCTCAAAAAAGAATAATAACCATAAACATGTATTAATTCATAACATAAGTTTCTAGAGAATTAACATGGAAAGCCCTATAAGAGAATTAGTTCCTAGCCATAGATATGACAAGAACTAATTCAAAGTTCATCATGCAAAAACTGAAATAAAAGAAAAGAAAAGAAAAGAAAATACTTAAGAATGAGTCTCCAAGCCTTCTAGCATCCAAGGGTTGTGTTGTGAAATATTTACAAGATGGAGTGGTGGATGGATGGATGTAGAAAGGTGAATGGTGGAATGGAGAATGAATAATTCTTCTAATGATGTAGAGTATTTATAGCCAAAGAATCCTTTAGGTGAAGGGTTAAGGATTTGTAGGTAGGAAAAGTTATTAGAATCCTTTTAGGTAAGGGTTTTAAGGTAGGAAAAGTTATCCCTTTAGGTAGGAAAAGTTATCCCTTTAGGTAGGAAAATTTATCCCTTTAGGATTCTGAAAACATGTCAAATTCGGCCCAGCACTTCATAATTCCCGCGTCGGCGCCATGCTTCGCAGAATCGAAGCCATACAACAAGATCAAGAACTTTCGGACTTGCAAAGATATTGGGCGCCATGCTCGGTGGACGTTTTCAAAGCGGATTGCTTGCCGTCATTTTTCCGTCCGGACTTCGTCGGATCTCCTCTATAATTCCCGGAACTTCTTAGACTTCATTTCTTGGCCCTTTTTGTGTGCAATTTCATCTCATTTATGCTCATTTCATCTCATTTTCGTCATTTCTCCATTTATGACCGTTGTGACACAAAAGAAAGGAAAACGACCCTAATACTATACTAAACATAAATCAAATGAGTAAAATACTAACTAAAAATGACTCAAAAAGTGTATATAAAATACACCGATCAAATACCCCCAAACTTAACATTTGCTCACCCTCGAGCAAAGATAAAAAGAAAGAAATAAAGACTCAAGAAAAAGGAAAATAAAAGACTCAATGACATTGATCACTTTGCTGCATTGGTGTTACTTTGAAAAACATGAAGATTAGCAGAATAATATACAAGAACATATAGCTTGAAATTTCAGCATTCAAAACACATTAAGCTAGATATTTCGTAAACTCATTTTTATCATGCTTAATGGAAGTCAAAACACTGAATCATGCATGTTAATTTCATAATTCCTATAGCATATTTACTTGTTATTCTCCACTAATCATGGCTATGCATCTAAGAGATCTTCAGGACTTTTAAGGGTTGTAATGTAGGCTTAGGCAGGGGTAGGTAAAAATAGACATTTAGGCTCATTGTATGTACCATAAGCTCTTTTGCTTTTCAATTCTTCCCTTTTCTTTTGGTTTCCTTTCTTCACTTCATATCTATCTTTCCCCTCTTTTGTTTTGAGAGAGTGAAGTGTATTATGAATAACAAGCACCCCCAAACTTAGGTTTTTGCCTATTTATTATTACTTTTTCATTGGGGTGCATCAAAAATTGTTTACATCTCTTTTATCTTTTTTTCAACACTTTATATTCCAAACATCTCAATTTTCACTTATGGCACAAGTATGGAATTATAGGGTGTCAAGAAAAAGGTCTTATTTTTAGGCTCAAAGGGGCTGACTAGGGATATTTTTAAAGTCAGGGATAGAAAAGAGTGGTAAGAATTGGCTAACAAAGAAATGCCTGAGTCATCTCCCTAACATGCATATCCTAACTATTTCGCCTCAAATAACAAGCAATCATAACACATAGGTTTTAATCTTTTAACAATGCACAAATCAAGCAAGATACTCCCAATAGACAGATTTCATGAGTTTTTGGCATATCTAACCTAAGTGTTTAGATGGTTTCTTCTAATTCCATTACATTATTCAACCTTACTTCACTAGGCAATTCAAGTAACTACAGCATGCATGATCTTAAAAAAAAATTATGACTAAAAAATGGCTCAAAAATACACAAAACAATTCAACAAGACTAAAAAACAATAAAACATCCCCCCAAACTTAAATCACACATTGTCCCCAATGTGTGCAAGACTCAAAGAAAATAAAAGAAAAAATGACAACTTACTGACACAACACAGCGGTCCTAACGGGAGGTCTGGGAGAAAAATTCCGGAATTTGCGGAAATATAGCTCTCTGAGTTCCGAGTCGACACGATATTCAGCGCAGCGGCCTAGTACTCGTGGCCCTCTGAGTTCCGCGCCCGATTAGGCTCATGCGGCCGACGATCGCTTTTTTTTTCAGCGTTTTGCTCCTTTTTCCCTTTCAACTTTCAATCCACGTCATCCAACAACACAAAACAAGAACCCAAGACCGTGAGACTGTTTCAAGACAAAATAAAATAAAATAAAGAGAAATTAAAATAACATAATTAAAAATATGGGTTGCCTCCCAACAAGTTACGCTTTAACGCTTTTATTTAGGACGCAATTAACCTTTACGAGTGCCCATTGATCCTTCTCGCGAATCGCTGCAATCCAGAGTTATTGTTGCAGTCTCACTTCAACTACAACAATTGCTTCAAACAAGGGCCTCAAATATACGATTATCCCCCAAGTACACAAGACATGCTTGTCGTTTAGGCTCTCTCTAATGTAGGGATCAGTGAGATTCCCAACATCTCTCAACTCTAGGGGGTTCCCTTGATGGTATGGACTTCCTGTTTGGGGGTCAACATTGACAGCTGGTGGTGTTTCTTCTGCAATAGGTACGAGAAAAAGATTTTTCAAGTACCAAATATCTATCTTTTGGTATCTATTTGGTAAATTGATATTTGATTTTGTGGTTTATAACTACGAATTATAAAGGCTAATTTAACTAATGAATTTACTTCAGTTGTGATGAGAATAGGGCTTCCACGTCTCCTCACTATCCGCTTATGTTACTTATTAATGCAATAACTTATGGTCTTCTTCTTTTGAAGAAAGCAGGTTCACTAAATCGTTTTATACTCCCGTTAGGGTTATATAAACACTCAACCCCAATATTGCTCCTTTCTACCTTTCGGTGATAAGGATGACTCTATAGGAGGATTAAGACTAAGAAGCTAGTTAACTGTCACGCACAATGCGTAAAATTAGGGTTGTTAAGCCTCTCGTTAACGCTACATAAATAATTGAGGTATTTTCATCCCCAATCCAAGAATGTCTACCCAACTTACAGCATATTCACAATTCCCTCCTTTCGGAGTCTGATTAGAAATCATATAGTGATAATTAGTTGTCAATTAATTACCAAGCATTCAACGCAATTATTGGATAGATCTCTCAAAGAAGAATAATAACCATAAACATGTATTAATTCATAACATAAGTTTCTAGAGAATTAACATGGAAAGCCCTATAAGAGAATTAGTTCCTAGCCATAGATATGACAAGAACTAATTCAAAGTTCATCATGCAAAAACTGAAATAAAAGAAAAGAAAAGAAAAGAAAATACTCAAGAAAGAGTCTCCAAGCCTTCTAGCATCCAAGGGTTGTGTTGTGGAATATTTACAAGATGGAGTGGTGGATGGATGTATGTAGAATGGTGAATGGTGGAATGGAGAATGAATATGTCACGACCCGAATCCGGGCCCGTGACTGGTGCCTTACCCGGGCACCCAAGTAGACATACATCAGAGTAATCAGCGGAATATAAAACAAGACATGACATAATATGAAATATGAAACAGTTCATCTGAGAAAACTTGCCTTTCGGCATCAATATATATAACAACTAGAACAGTTACATCCCTTTTTACAACTCTGCCCACAACAGTGTTACAGACCTCTAAGAATGATATGACAACAATGGCGGGACAGGGCCCCGCCATACCCCTGAATGTAAGTACCTACAACGACAGGGGACTATACCACTGATAAGCCTCCGGAGAAACGGAGCTTCCCAAATGCTGAACTGTGACCCTACGAGCGAGGATCAACGACTGGTGTACCTCTACCTGCGGCATGAACGCAGCCCCCCGAAGGAGGTCAGTACAACAGGTACCAAGTATGTGAAACTGTAAAGTACTTTAAACGAAATCAAAGTATTTAAAACCATTTGCAAATACAATTAGTTCAATTTGCACATAGTGCCACATCACAAACAAGAGCAATAATAGGTAAACTGTAACCGGTCTTTCCTAGGCCGCGAATGATCGAAGCAAGGCCAATCGCCCATAGTATCATTATGCATGCCTAACCCTGGACTCCCGCAGTCCGCATAGGTCACACATAGACCCACATGAGGTATTCCTCGCATCGGGGGTGTCACGACCCGAACCGGGGCCCGTGACTGGTGCCTTACCCGGGCACCCAAGTAGTCACTCATCAGAGAAAATCAGCGGAAATAAAACATAATCATGAAATGAGAGATATTATAAATAAACAGGCCAACCAAAACAGTTGCCTTTCAACATATATATATAAACGTTTGAACAGTTACAATCCTTACAACCCTGCCACAACAAAGCATGCACTTCTAAGATTTTTACAACAACTATGACGGACAGGGCCTCGCCATACCCCGAATGTACAAGAACCTACAGACATCGTGGTAACATACCAAAGATAAGCCTCCAAGGAACGGAGCTTCCCAATACGCCAAAGGTGATCCTAAAAGCGGGATCGATACCGATGTACTTCTACGGCAGATGAACGCACCCGGGCGAGGTCAAGACAACAGTACCAAGTATGTGAAATCAGAATATCAGAAATGAAATCATAATAGTCTATATAAAGCAGAGACATGTATGATAACCAAACTACAAGACATAACATATAACCAAGACATCAAGTCGGGACTCACGCCTCCAAATTATCACTGTGCCCGTGGAATTTCTTCCTCATCACGGCAGCTTTATGATATAACAATACCAAGGAGTATACATGAACACCAGGTCCCACCTGTGTCATAAAAACCGTACGGGGCAAGTATAACTACCGAATCCGACCGTACCAATAATACAATGCAACCAAAAACACGGTCGACATCGGGCAAGCGAGAGCCGACTACCAGATATCAAGGCGGCCACGAGCCGACCGGCAAGTACGCAGGTCGACCACCGTGTACCAAGGTCAGATCACGAGACTTCACTACACTGAACGGGGCAAGTGCGAGGGCTAACTACCAGGTACCAAGGCCGAATCAGCCATGAGACGGGGCAAGTACGAAAGCCGACCACCAAGTACCAAGGCCGAACAGTAAGAAACCTCATGGAGAGCTAGTCCATGGAATAACACTATCAACAGGAGCATACCCGTGGAATTCTTCGTTACTGCCGGTACGTCCAAGTAAGTCCTCAACAAGTCAACCGACACTCCATTGAGAGACGCGGTTATATAGAACACAATTCTTGCACAACAAAGGCTATCACCACAAGCATAAGCAAGTTACACAACAACAAGCATAGGCAAGTTACACAACAACAAGCATAGGCAAGTTACACAACTCAAGGTACTTTCATTTCATGCCAAAGTCCGGGTTTTAACCCTAAAGTACTACGTACGTTAAGTTCCTTTTTAAAGATTTATTCCCTTTTATAAAAGTCACCCGATACCCGTAGTATAAAAATAGAGTGACTTATATCTTTTAAGTAAACCAAAACAACTTCCATACTTTCCTTTTTAAAACCAAATTAAGGCAACACCATGCCTTCTTTTTAGACCAAGACACTTCTCTTTTTAAAGTCAAGTTACCACATTAAAACCAATGATAAAACCCTTCTTTTGTTTTCATAAAGTCGTTATAACCAACTTCCCATAAAGCTGTTATAACACTTTATGTTTTAAACCATTTTACGACAACACAATGCCTTTCTTTTCCCTAAAGTTCCAGTTTGCCTAATTTCAATTACACAAGTCTCTTTTTAGAAAAGTTTCATAGTTCAATGTCTTAATCCCTTTTTAAAACAATTGAGTAACATATGCCATAAAGTAGGTTATTCTTGTTCATAATCAATATTATTAAGCACCATGATCTAGAAAATGTAATATCATTTTGTCTCATCTTAGCTTCTATGCAGATGGAGGTTTCTACCGGTTTTAATAATACTTAATTATTCAATACATTTTCCTTTATTAACGCCGCAGTGGTTTGTCGATACACATTCTCGATTTCCAAATCAAGAAACATTATTCTTTCCAAAACCAAGTACTCATTACTCACGAATGAGGTTTCACACAAAATTCATATTAATTTATTTAAGTTAAGTCTCTTATCTTATAAGATCAAGTCTCTTAACTTCTAAAATCAGTAAACCATTTTCTTTACCTCTCTTAAGACGTTATACCTAACTCCCATAAAGCTTAGTATAACTCTTTTTAAAACCTTTTAAAACCAAGTGTTACTCTTCTTCCAAAAATGGTTTCTTAACTTTTGACATACTTCAAGTTCCTTATTATCACACATCAAGTCAGTTATAAGTCAAATCAGTTACCTTTTAAAACCACAGGCATTTTCTTACCTACATAAAGCTGTTGTAACCAATCAAATACATTTAACACATGTACGCTCACCGTACTACATAGTTATACACATATCATGCCGAAAATATGGGAAGAGGTTCACATACCTCGCGACGATTATCGACTAATAGCAAAACGCTCCAAGTAACTCAAACCGTCGGCTCCACCTTAAGCCAAGTAGATCACGCCACACGTAGTACTTCAACCTATAGAGGCCACAAGGCGCCTATTAACATCCGAGCTCAATGTAGAAGTATTCTACGTAAAATTCGCAAGACCTCCCCGCAACAACGTAAATCTCCTCCTCTATCGAGGCCTGCTAACAGGCCAACAACTCCCTAGAGGGGGGGGTTTGCACGTCTAACCGGACGTGTACAATTCTACTACACAGCAATGCTACACAAGTCTATCAGAATACACCCCATGTAATTACGTCAGCTTCTCTTATTTAAATTCAGCTTAAGTCGCAAGACATTGCCGTAAGTATTATTCAGGCTTAAGTCAAAAGACATTGCCGCACAACTATGTTCAATTCTATATATAGTATACTTTAACTATATATTCCTACAACATGTAATTTCCAATTACAACAGAAGGTCAAGAGTGTTTACCTCGATAAGCCCAAAATTATCCAAGTTAAATGTCGATCCCGAACAACGCTTAGCTCCTACTGTGGCGCCCAATCCGCTCCAACAACCCTTAGAAGTTCTACGCAACTTCTACTTAAACATTTCAACCGACTATGAAGGTTTTCCTTAGGGTTTCGTTTTTGTGGATCGAGGAAGTATAATAGTATTTTCCTGGCTTTTGTATAAGTGTAACCTTGGGAATACTACAAGGTATTTGGGCCAAGGTATTTGGGCATTATAACAATACTTGGAGAGTATTTCTATACCACAAAAGGGGTATTTATACGAGACAACTAGGCTGGGGGTACCCTACGCCAGTGGCACTACAAAGGGGGAGGGGGAGGCTCTCGGCCAAGGCTCACTCAAGGGGGGGGGAGACTCTTTGGACGAGAACACTCAAGAGGGAGGGAGTAGTGTGAGACTTAGAAAGATTGCTCAAGTTTGGATGAAGAAAGTCTTCAACTAGAGGGGTATTTATAGGTCAAGAAATGGCCAACCAATGGCCAAGATTCTTCCAAGTGTAAGGCAAGTGTAGGGCTAGATTTTAACCATGTGGACCTTATCCATCTACCACAACCACTTGCACAAAATATCCTACCAACCACCCTTGACCCAATCGTCCATGCCGCCCCATTCTTCCTTCCAATGTGAGGGTGACACATGTCACCCTCCCGTTGGTCCAAAATGTTTCGTCTCTCGGAAAAATCCGCAAAAATTAAAAATGACATAGCCGGAATTTTCCCTTCGCAAGTTTAGTAAAACGTTTCGTCGAAAAACGATTCTTTTTGGCACTTGTGCCCAAATTTCGAAACTAGCCAACTTTAAGGCTCAAATTATAATACGTACGCTCTCACGTACATACTCTGGAAATACGGGGTATAACATTCTCCCCTCCTTAGAAATATTCGTCCCGAATGTTCCTTCTCAAGACGGATAACGGTGAAGTTCTTCAAACAAGTTGCCAACGCCACACCTGGCCACGAAATAACACACGTTCTCTTCCTCCCTTACTCGTCGTGCCCTTCTCGAACACCTAAACTCATCTAGTATACGTACCACACTTCGGTCATCGCTACAGTTCCCAAAACTTTGGAGTCACCACCTCCAAACTTGGTCATCTTACTAGCTTCACTTCTCTCTAAGGCCATTCCCGGCCTTCCCGATCCGCTTCTGGTCGAACATAACCACGAACTCATACGACGGTCATCTAAACTTGGGCTTAGCACCCTCGTGACCCTACCACCTGGCGGGACCACCTCGATCTGACCCCACCTCATTCCGGCCACGGTTGACACGCAACACGCCCTCAACCCGAGCTCGACACGCCGACTCTCTCGCTTTCTCGATCCGAACAATCTTTATACAGTCATGAAAGCTACCACTTCCATTTACACCACCCAAGGAAATTTTTCCACAATTACACCACGCATACTTACACATTCTGACAAAGATCCCCCGCAAAAATCTTGTACTCAATATGACCTTACATCTAAGGTCTCAATCAGTAATATTCTAAGGTTCATCATTTTCTCACCCTGTGCTTACCCTTTTTACCAACTATGTTTCTAAATCACATTTTTGCACAAGGATATCCGAACATAAAACTAAACACATCATCATAACATCAATACATACAAAACTCTAGAGGGTTAAGGATATACCTGAAAATAGGCGGTTCAAAGGACCGCTAAAATCGAACTCCCACCACGACCTTCTACCGGCTCGCCGGTACGAACATCCCGCTCGCTATGGAAGGTGTAGAACCCGCAATCGCTTTAGTAGTCAGGCTATCCTACCGCCACACTGGTCGATGCCTTGCCGATGGCCTGTTGGCCGCAAGAATAACAATCTCCCAATTCGATTTACACTCTCCCTTATGAAGTTTTCACAACGCCACACCGAGACAAGGGCAACCTCATCCGCGAGCACTTACTCTCAAAATCTGAAACCGGGAGCCCCGACCGCCTCGAATATCCCAAAGGTCCCGGCGTGGAGGACCACTCAGATCAAGCGAGGCGCATAATCGCTCGCCTGAGGCGGTCCACTCGAAAATCACCAAAGGACTCGCTGCTCGCCTCTTCTCACGACTGGTCATTCCGTCGATTTATCCTCTCACATCCAAGTGCATAAGCTCGCATGCGGCAATGTCCATGCCATCAAGAGCTACACCGAACAACTTCGCCAGGTGATCATCGAGCCTCAGAATAAATCGGTGCACTCGATCCTCCATACTAGCTACCAACGCGGACGCACGCCAATGAGTCGAACTCCACATTGTACTCCCTAACCAGACGCTCGCTCAGAACACCAAAAATCTGTTTACCGAGCCCTCCTCATCCGCGAGGCAAGAAATGTGCAAGAAAGGCCTCGAGAACTCGCCCCATAAAGCCGGAAGTGCATGCTCTCCCGACAGCTCCCACGAATCAAACCACCGATCATGTATCACGCAGCCGATGCGAACCTAGGACCACCGACTCGGTCTCCGATGCCTTGATCACTTCACGATCCGTCAGAATCGCTTGGATGAACTCCTCGCGATCATCCTCGTGCCTCGACCCATAAAACTCGCGCCTACAACTCGTAAAATCCCGTAGCCTCGAACTATCTCGATCTAGGTGAACCATCGTGCATCTTTGAACCGCCGCGCCCACTTATCCTCAAGTCCGCCACAACTCGCCATTAATCGGGCCTACTCCTTGTAACTCATCTCTCTCGCCTGCATCGCGGATCGAGGCTCAGTATCGTGGTCTCGCCACGCTTCTACTCGCAGCCTCCTCGCCGCTTGCCCTTCTCGCCCGGCCGTTTTACGCGAGGCATAATCGTAAAACGGTATGTCGAGGGTCCAATCTTATCACACGCCTCTAAGGCACGATCTCGTAATGAGAAGAATGGAAACCAACCCTAAATGTCCTATAGCCTCGATTATAGATGTGGTGCACAACACACCGATAATCAAGACTCTACTAGACACGGTCGTAGACACTTTCCGAGGACTAATCGCTTCTGATACTACTTTTGTCACGACTAACCGGCTCGTGGATCGTGCCTTACCCGCACCCAAGTAGTCACTCATCGAGAAAATCACCAAATAAAACATAATCATGAAATGAGAGATATTATAAATAAACAAAGCAACCAAAACAATTGCCTTTCAACATATATATATAAACGTTTGAATAGCATAATCCTTACAACCCCGCCTACAACAAGGCATGCACTTAAGATTTTTACAACAACTATGACGGACAGGGCCGCCATACCCCGAATGTACAAGAACCTACTGCACATCGTGGTAACATACCAAAGATAAGCCTCAGAAGGAACAGAGCTTCCCAATACGCCGAAAGGTGATCCTAAAATGGATCGACAACTGACGATTTCTACTCGCGACATTTAACGCAGCCCCGGGCGAGGTCGATAACAGTACCAAGTATGTGAAATCAGAATATCAGAAATGAAATCATAATAGTCTATATAAAGCAGAGACATGTATGATAACCAAACTACGACATATAACATATAACCAAGACATCAAGTCGGGACTCACGCCTCCAAATTATCACTGTGTCTGGAATTTCTTCCTCATCACGGCGCTTATGATATAACAATACCAAGGAGTATACATGAACACCGTGTCCCACTGTGTCATAAAACCGTGACGGCAAGTATAACTACCGAATCCGACCGTACCAATAATACAATGCAACCAAAAACACGGTCGACACGGCAAGTGCGAGAGCCGACTACCAGATACCAAGGCCGGTCACGAGCCGACCGGCAAGTACGAGGGTCGACCACTGTGTACCAAGGTCAGACACGACTTCGTCACTACACGAACCGGCAAGTGCGAGGGCTAACTACTGTACTAAGGCCGAATCAGCCACGAGACGGGGCAAGTACGAAAGCCGACCACCAGGTACCAAGGCCGAACAGTAAGAAACCTCATGGAGAGCTAGTCCATGGAATAACACTATCAACAGGAGCATACCCGTGGAATTCTTCGTTACTGCCGGTACGTCCAAGTAAGTTCTCAACAAGTCAACCGGCACTCCATTGAGAGACGCGGTTATAAGAACACAATTCTTGCACAACAAAGGCTATCACCACAAGCATAAGCAAGTTACACAACAACAAGCATAGGCAAGTTACACAACAAAAAGCATAGGCAAGTTACACAACTCAAGGTACTTTCATTTCATGCCAAAGTCCGGGTTTTAACCCTAAAGTACTACGTACGTTATGTTCCTTTTTAAAGATCTATTCCCTTTTATAAAAGTCACCCGATACCCGTAGTATAAAAATAGAGTGACTTATATCTTTTAAGTAAACCAAAACAACTTCCATACTTTCCTTTTTAAAACCAAATTAAGGCAACACCATGCCTTCTTTTTAGACCAAGACACTTCTCTTTTTAAAGTCAAGTTACCACATTAAAACCAATGATAAAACCCTTCTTTTGTTTTCATAAAGTCGTTATAACCAACTTCCCATAAAGCTGTTATAACACTTTATGTTTTAAACCATTTTACGACAACACAATGCCTTTCTTTTCCTAAAGTTCCAGCTTTGCCTAATTTCAATTACACAAGTCTCTTTTAGAAAAGTTTCATAGTTCAATGTCTTAATCCCTTTTAAAACAATTGAGTAACATATGCCATAAAGTAGCAGTTATTCTTGTTCATAATCAATCTTATTAAGCAGCCATGATCTAGAAAATGTAATATCATTTTGTCTCATCTTAGCTTCTATGCAGATGGAGGTTTCTACTGGTTTTAATAATACTTAATTATTCAATACATTTTCCTTTATTAACGCTGCAGTGGTTTGTCGATACACATTCTGATTTCCGAAATCAGTAAAACATTATTCCTTTCAAAAACCAAGTACTCATTACTCACGAATGAGGTTTCACACAAAATTCATATTAATTTATTTAAGTTAAGTCTCTTATCTTATAAGATCAAGTCTCTTAACTTCTAAAATCAGTAAACCATTTTCTTTACCTCTCTTAAGACGTTATACCTAACTCCCCATAAAGCTTAGTATAACTCTTTTTAAAACCAAGTGTTACTCTTCTTCCAAAAATGGTTTCTTAACTTTTGACATACTTCAAGTTCCTTATTATCACACATCAAGTCAGTTATAAGTCAAATCAGTTACCTTTTAAAACCACAGGCATTTTCTTACCTACATAAAGCTGTTGTAACCAATCAAATACATTTAACACATGTACGTCTACCGTACTACATAGTTATACACATATCATGCTGGAAAAGATAGGAAGAGGTTCACATACCTCGCGACGATTATCGACTAATAGCAAAACGCTCCAAGTAACTCAAACCGTCGGCTCCACCTTAAGCCAAGTAGATCACGCCACACGTAGTACTTCAACCTATAGAGGCCACAAGGCGCCTATTAACATCTGGAGCTCAATGTAGAAGTATTCTACAGAAAATTCGGCAAAGACTCCCCGCAACAACAGAAATCTCCTCTATCGAGGCCTGCTCACAGGCCAACAACGCCCTCGCGGGGGGGGTTTGCACGTCTAACCGGACGTGTACAATTCAACTACACAGCAATGCTACACAAGTCATCAGAATACACCCTATGTAATTACAGTTCAGTTCTCTTATTTAAATTCAGGCTTAAGTCGCAAGACATTGCCGTAAGTATTATTCAGGCTTAAGTCAAAAGACATTGCCGCACAACTATGTTCAATTCTATATATAGTATACTTTAACTATATATTCCGACAACATGTAATTTCCAATTACAAATGTAAGGTCAAGAGTGTTTACCTCGATAAGCCCAAAATTATCCAAGTTAAATGTCGATCCCGAACAACGCTTAGCTCCTACTGTATGCCCAATCCGCCTCCAACAACCCTTAGAAGTTCTACGCAACTTCTACTTAAACATTTTAACCGACTATGAAGGTTTTCCTTAGGGTTTCGTTTTTGTGGATGAGGAAGTATAATAGTATTTTCTGGCTTTTGTATAAGTGTAACTTGGGAATACTACAAGGTATTTGGGCCAAGGTATTTGGGCATTATAACAATACTGGAGAGTATTTCTATACCACAAAAGGGGTATTTATACGAGACAACTAGGCTGTGGGGTACCCTGGCCAGTGGCACTACAAAGGGGAGGGAGGCTCTCGCCAAGGCTCACCTCGAGGGAGACTCTTTGGACGAGAACACTCAAGAGGGAGGGAGTAGTGTGAGACTTAGAAAGATTGCTCAAGTTTGGATGAAGAAAGTCTTCAACTAGAGGGTTATTTATAGGTCAAGAAATGGCCAACCAATGGCCAAGATTCTTCCAAGTGTAAGGCAAGTGTAGGGCTAGATTTTAACCATGTGGACCTTATCCATCTACCACAACCACTTGCACAAAATATCCTACCAACCACCTCGACCCAATCGTCCATGCCGCCCCATTCTTCCTTCCAATGTGAGGTGACACATGTCACCCTCCCGTTGGTCCAAAATGTTTCGTCTCTCGGAAAAATCCGCAAAAATTAAAAATGACATAGCCGGAATTTTCCCTTCGCAAGTTTGGTAAAACATTTCGTCGAAAAACGATTCTTTTTGGCACTTGTGCCCAAATTTCGAAACTAGCCAACTTTAAGGCTCAAATTATAATACGTACGCGCCACGCATACTGCGAAATACGGTATAACAGGGTAGCTAACCCCTGCATTCTCCTCGACTCCCGCAGTCCGCATAGTCTCAATAGACCGCATAGTCACACGCATCGCATAGGCATCCCCGTGACGGATAAAACACCCTAATGATCAACCTCGAACTCCCGCAGCCCGCATAGTCACGCAGACCGCATAGGCCATATAGACCCGCATCAAGGGTGGCAAGCCCTCGGTATAACAAGTCAAGGGGGTATGTGATATAATAACATAACAGCTTATCGTTAAACAACATAAGCACAACAAGGGGAACCCTTTTACACAAACATCACCAGATACTAACACACGTAGCATCCTAACATGTTTACTTATCAAATCAACAAGAAAGTATTACAAGGCTATCACAAACCAACACAATCAAGTTATTCACACAAGGTACTTTCTACTTTATGTTAACAATTTCGGGTTTTTATCCCCAAAGTACTTCATACATTAACTCTTTTAAAAGGTCTGTTTCTTTCAAAAAGTCACACAATACCCGTAGTATAAAAATAGAGTGACTATCCTTTTAAGTAAACCAAAACACTTCCCTTTGTAAATCAAGTAACAACATAATTTTCCAAACGTTCAAGTTTGCCTAATTTCAAATGCTTAAGTTCTCATTTTCGAAAGGTTTCGTAGTTCATAGTTTTAATCACTTAATGATATAATTCTCCTTTAAAACAATTTGAGATACATATGTCTTATATGTGAGTAGGTTATTCATGTTCATAATCAATCTTATTTAAGCAGCCATGATCTAGGAAATGTAATATCATTTTGTCTCATCTTAGCTTCTATACAGATGGAGGTTTCTACTGGTTTTAATAATACTTTATTAGTCAATACATTTCCCTTAATTAGCGCTGCTGTGGTTTGTTCGATACTTATTCTCATTTCCAAATCAAGAAACATTATTCCTTTTACAAACCAAGTACTCATTACTCATGAATGAGGTTTCACACAAAAACTCATATTAATTACTTAAGTCAAGTCTCTTATCAGTTAAGATCAAGTCTCTTAACTTCTAAAATTAATAAACCATTCTTTTTATCTCTCTTAAAAATGATTCAGTATTCATTTGAAATGCTTCAAGATTCTTTTTATTCAGTCTTAAGTCAAAAGACATTGTCGTAATTATTATTCAGGCTTAAGTCAAAAGACATTGCCGTAATTATTATTCAGTTAACACACGTACGTCTACCGTACTATATATATTCTTTTAAAATATCATGCTCAAGAGGATAGGAAGGATCACATACCTCGCGACGATTATCGACTATTAGCAAAACGCTCCACGGCTATAACCCGGCTAGCCTCGTTCAACTTTCAAGTAGTACATGCTACTTGCAGAACATTCAACCTATAAAGGTTATATAGGTCTATCAACTTCTACATTAATAATCTTCTGATGTGATTCCAGTTCAAGTCTATTCTGTAATATCCTTCTATTATAGTTCAATTCTCTTCTATTAATCTTATATTCATTTATACAATTACAGTATGTAATTTCCAATTACAATAGAAGGTCAAGAGTATTTACCTCGATAAGCCCAAAATTATCCAAGTTTAATGTCGATCCTGAGCAACGTTTAGCTCCTACTCCGGGTGCTCCAACCCGCTCCAAACAACCCTTAGAAGTTCTACGCAACTTCTTCTTAATACTCCAACCAACTATGGAGATTTTCCTTAGGGTTTCGTTTTTGCGACTGAAGGGAAGTATAATAGTATTTCTGGGCTTTTAGTATAAGTGTAACCTTGGAATACTACAAGGTATTTGGGCCAAGGTATTTTGGAATAGTAACAATACTTGGAGAGTATTTCTACCAAGAGGGGGGTAGTATTTTACGAGAACAACTAGGCAAGGGGGGGTGCTCTCGGCCAAGGCCACTAGGAGGGGGTGTACCCCTTGGCCAAGGGCCTCACGAAAAAGGGGGGAGGGGGGAGGCTAGGACGAGAACTCTACACAAAGGGGGGGAAGAGGGCTTTCAAGACTTAGAACAATTTTTGGATGAAGAAGTTCATCAACTAAGGGGGGTATTTATAGGCCAACCAATGGCCAAGATCAAGCCAAGTGTTATGCAAGTGTAGGGTGGGGATTTGGACATGTGTTTGTGGGTCCCACTTGCTCATCAACTACACAAAAATATCCTACCAACTACTTGACAAAATAGCCAAGGCAAAAACGCCCAAATCGTCCCAACTTTCTCGTCCACTTGAGGGTGACACTTGTCACCCTCTCGTTGGTCCAAAATATTTCGTCTCTCGGAAAAATCCGCAAAAATTAAAAATGACATAGCCGTATTTTTCCCTTCGCAAAGTCCGGAAAACGTTTCGTCGGAAAACGACTCTTTTCTCTAGTTGTGCACAAATTTCGCCACTTTGCCTACTTAAGGCTTAAACTTTTGTACGTACGCCCTCACGTACATACTCTGGAAATACGGGGTATAACATTCTCCCCTCCTTAGAAACATTCGTCCCGAATGTTCCTTCTCAAGACGGATAACGACGAAGTTCCTCATAGCCTAACCAGTTTGCAAATGCCACACATGGCCACAGAAAACACCCGCGCAAATACTTTCATCCAAGTCCACGAGGAATCACCTCTAACATCACAAAAACTCCCACCCAAGGGCTAAAATATACTCCCTTCGCACCTTCACTTTACAAAAGAAAAGATCACATCTATGTTCTTAACACATGCTCGCTTCTTCCCTTACTTGTCGTACCCTTCTCGTACACTCGAATTCTTTCTCATAACTTACCACATTCCTGTTACTGCTTCAGTTTCCAAAACTCTGGATTAATACCTCCAACTCGGTCATCATTAACTGAGAATACTCTGGATGGATCTCCGATACTCTCCCGAACATAGCAACATGAAAGATCGGATGTACTGCCTCCTACGTCGGATGGTAATGCTAACTATAGGCAACCTGGCCTATTCTTCACATGACCTGAAAAGGCCCAAAGTAACTCGGGCTAAGTTTCCTCTATTTTCTGAATCTCGTCACACCCTTCCGGGGTGGTACCTTCAAGAAGACCCACCGTCAACCTGAACTCCAAGCGTCGTCGCCGATTATCCGCACGACTTCTGTTGACTCTGAGCTGCCGATAACCTCTCCTGGATAGGCTTCACCCTATCCACATCCTGCCGAAACAAGTATGAACCAACTATCTGAACTTTGCCAACATCGAACCAATCGACCAGCAACTTACACTTCCGCCCCTACGAGGCTTCGTAAGGCGATATCCGAATACTGAAATGGTAGTTATTAAACACTCCCTCAACAGGAGACAACAATCCTCACAGCTACCCCTGAACACCAAACACTGGCCCGAGGGCAAATGCGATACTGAGACTCACCTGAGTTCCTAACCCTGCCTGGTAAAACCTTCAGAAAAGAAACAGTCGTAAACTGGGCTCCACTGCCTGTCATAAGGTGAAGGTAGGCACCTCGTGCAGCCTTACAACCTTCCTGATATAACATCTCGTATAACCCTCTGCCGAGTAAACGGTCCTGGCTGAAAGACAAGATGGGTTGACCTCATCGGCCCGACTACTGGTCGAATGCTTCCACGAACTCGTACGATGGTTAACTAAACTTGGGCCTAACACCCTCATGACCCTCTCACCCAGCGGGACCACCACAAACTGACCCCACCACAAAACAGGCCACGGGTTGACCCGCGATTGGTCCTCAACCCGACCCGCTATCGCGCAAAACTCTTGTTCCCCGATCCGGAACAATCTCACTAATCAAGTTACGAAAAACCTAGTGGTCTTCTTAGCTCAACTACCCTCTTTCATTTCATACCACTCAGAGATTTATCACACAAACATATCTCACGTGTACTATGCACTCTGATAAGGGTCAAACATAAAAATACATCTTTTACTCGAGATGGCCTCACCTCTAAGATCTCTACGTATAAAACTCTAAGGCTCACACTTCCTCTATCCCCCAATCTTACCTGGTTAACTAACCATGATTTCTAATCACAATCTACACAAAGTTAACTGAACGTAACACTTAAGGTATACTTACCTTATCACACATACAATCTCTAAAGGGTTAAGGATACACCTGTATCTACTGCTTCACTACCCTCTATCGTTCCAATCAATCCTGACCTGCTGGGCGCAAGCCAAAAAAGCTGTCGAAGAAGTACGACACTCCCCACAATGACACTTACCACAACGGCCACACCGAGGTGGGGGTGGCCTCCTCTGGCTAACACCCCTTCCTCTCCGAACTACTGAATCCGCAACTGATCTGGTAGGCTGAGTCCTCCTACTTGCATCCCTCCTACTAGGACATCCTTTCGACACATGGCCCTGACGGCCGCAGGTAAAACAAGCATCAACAAAAGATGACATTCCCGATGACGCTGTCACCCCGCGAACCCCGGGAGAAATCAATCCGGCTGGCCGACCTACGCGACTCTGTGCACCGAAGCCCCGAGGCTTGACCAACTCCTCGTACCCCGAACGCCCCGAACTCCTGGAGGACCACTCTGACCGTGGAGGTGCATATCTAATCTGGCCACGAGGCGGTTCGCCGAAAGTTACCAAAGGACCTACTGCTCGCCCTCTTCTCGCGATCTTGATTAACCCGTCGATCCCACGCCTTCGGCCACGCGCATAAGCCCGCATACGTGCCATGCTCAAGCCTCGATCGCAGAGCTACTCTTGCACATCCTTTCTTTAGATAGTCATCAAGACCGTGATATATCGGTGCACTCTATATTCTCTGGTTGCTAAAATCCTAGCTAGTAACAGTCCATTTCTTTTAATCAATATTCTTTGTTCTGGCCGCGAATCAAGGCTCATACATCATGGCCGCAGAGGAATCGCCGCCTTGTGTTAAACTTCACGGGCCGCGACGCCGCAGAACTCCCGAATGAAGCACTCCTCCGGTGATGATTGGGCCTGCCTCGTAACCCTCTCAGATTTACTCGCAGCCTCCTCGCCGCTTTGCCCTTCTAGGCCCGGTTGCCTTACGCGAGGCATAACAGTACGGAAAGAAATACGTTAGAGGTTCAACTTATAACACAACTCTAAGGCACGATCTCGTAATGAGAAGAATGGAAACTAATCCTAAATGTCTGCGGCCTCTCGATTATAGATGTGGTGCACAACACATCGATAATCAAGACTTACTGTAGACACGGTCAGACACTTTCCGAGGATTAATCGCTCGATACCACTTTTGTCACGACCGAACTGCCGCGGATCGTGCCTTACCCGCACCCAAGTAGACATACATCGAGTAATCACTAATATAAAACAAGACATGACATAATATGAAATATGAAACAGTTCATCTGAGAAAACTTGCCTTTCGGCATCAATATATATAACAACTAGAATAGTTACATCCATTTTTACAACTCGCCACAACAAAGGTTACTGCACTTAAGAATGATATGACAACAATGGCGGGACAGGCTCGCCATACCCCGAATGTAAGTACCTACAACGACAGGACTATACCACCGATAAGCCTCCGAGAAACGGAGCTTCCCAACGCTGAATCGCGACCCTACGAGCGAGGATCAACGATCGCGTGTACTCTACCGCTGCAGATGAACGCAGCCTCAAGGAGGTCGACAACAGGTACCAAGTATGTGAAACTGTAAAGTACTTTAAACGAAATCAAAGTATTTAAAACCATTTGTAAATAAAATTTGTTCAATTTGCACATAGTGCCACATCACAAACAAGAGCAATAATAGGTAAACTGTAACCGGTCTTTCCTAGGCCGCGAATGATCGAAGCAAGGCCAATCGCCCATACTATCATTATGCATGCCTAACCCTGGACTCCCGCAGTCCGCATAGGTCACACATAGACCCGCATGAGGTATTCCTCGTGACGGTAGCTAACCCCAGACGCTTCCTCGACTCGCACCGCATAGTCTCAATAGACCGCATAGTCACACAAACCGCATAGGGCATCCCCCGCATCGGGATAAAACACCCGGAATGATCAACCCTGGAACTCCCGCAGCTCCGCATAGTCACGCAGACCGCATAGGCCATATAAACCCGCATCAAGGGTTGCAAGCCCTCGGTATAACAAGTCAAGGGGGTATGTGATATAATAACATAACAGCTTATCGTTAAACAACATAAGCACAACAAGGGGAACCCCTTTACACAAACATCACCAGATACTAACACACGTATCATCCTAACATGTTTACTTATCAAATCAACAAGAAAGTATTACAAGGCTATCACAAACCAACACAATCAAGTTATTCACACAAGGTACTTTCTACTTTATGTTAACAATTTCGGGTTTTTATCCCCAAAGTACTTCATACATTAACTCTTTTAAAAGGTCCGTTTCTTTCAAAAAGTCACACAATACCCGTAGTATAAAAATAGAGTGACTATCCTTTTAAGTAAACCAAAACACTTCCCTTTGTAAATCAAGTAACAACATAATTTTCCAAACGTTCAAGTTTGCCTAATTTCAAATGCTTAAGTTCTCATTTTCGAAAGGTTTCGTAGTTCATAGTTTTAATCACTTAATGATATAATTCTCCTTTAAAATAATTTGAGATACATATGTCTTATATGTGAGTAGGTTATTCTTGTTCATAATCAATCTTATTTAAGCAGCCATGATCTAGGAAATGTAATATCATTTTGTCTCATCTTAGCTTCTATGCAGATGGAGGTTTCTAATGGTTTTAATAATACTTTATTAGTCAATACATTTCGCTTAATTAGCGCTGCTGTGGTTTGTTCGATACTTATTTTCATTTCCAAAATCAGTAAAATATTATTCCTTTTACAAACCAAGTACTCATTACTCATGAATGAGGTTTCACACAAAAACTCATATTAATTACTTAAGTCAAGTCTCTTATCTTTTAAGATCAAGTCTCTTAACTTCTAAAATTAATAAACCATTCTTTTTATCTCTCTTAAGTCGTTATACCTAACTTCCCATAAAGCTAGTATAACTCTTAAGCTTTTTGTTTAAAAACCAAATATTTCTCTTCTGTTAAAAATGATTCAGTATTCATTTGAAATGCTTCAAGATTCTTTTTATTCAGGCTTAAGTCAAAAGACATTGCCGTAATTATTATTCAGGCTTAAGTCAAAAGACATTGCCGTAATTATTATTCAGTTAACATACGTACGTCTACCGTACTATATATATATTCTTTTAAAATATCATGCTCAAGAGGATAGGAAGGATCACATACCTCGCGACGATTATCGACTATTAGCAAACCGCTCCACGGCTATAACCCGGCTAGCCTCGTTCACCTTTCAAGTAGTACATGCTACTTGCAGAACATTCAACCTATAAAGGTTATATAGGTCTATCAACTTCTACATTAATAATCTTCTGATGTGATTCCAGTTCAATTCTATTCTGTAATATCCTTCTATTACAGTTCAATTCTCTTCTATGAATCTTATATTCATTTATACAATTACAGTATGTAATTTCCAATTACAATAGAAGGTCAAGAGTATTTACCTCGATAAGCCCAAAATTATCCAAGTTTAATGTCGATCCTGAGAAACGTTTAGCTCCTACTCCAGGTGCTCCAACCCGCTCCAAACAACCCTTAGAAGTTCTACGCAACTTCTTCTTAATACTCCAACCAACTATGGAGATTTTCCTTAGGGTTTCGTTTTTGATCAAGGGAAGTATAATAGTATTTCTGGCTTTTAGTATAAGTGTAACCTTGGAATACTACAAGGTATTTGGGCCAAGGTATTTTGGAATAGTAACAATACTTGGAGAGTATTTCTACCAAGGGGGGTAGTATTTTACGAGAACAACTAGGCAAGGTGCTCTCGCCAAGGCCACTGTAGGGGGTGTACCTCTGCCAAGGGCCTCACGATAAAGGGGGAGGGGAGGCTAGGACGAGAACTCTACACAAAGGGAAGAGGGCTTTCAAGACTTAGAACAATTTTGGATGAAGAAGTTCATCAACTAAGGGTATTTATAGGCCAACCAATGGCCAAGATCAAGCCAAGTGTTATGCAAGTGTAGGGTGGGATTTGGACATGTATTTGTGGGTCCCACTTGCTCATCAACTACACAAAAATATCCTACCAACTACTTGACAAAATAGCCAAGGCAAAAACGCCCAAATCGTCCCAACTTTCGTTCCACTGAGGGTGACACTTGTCACCCTCTCGTTGGTCCAAAATATTTCGCCTCTCTAAAAATTCGCAAAATTAAAAATGACATAGCCGTATTTTTCCCTTCGCAAAGTCCGAAAACGCTTCGCCTGAAACGAATCTTTTCGCTAGTTGTGCACAAATTTCGCCACTTTGCCTACTTAAGGCATAAACTTTTGTACGTACGCCCTCACGTACATACTCTGGAAATACGGGGTATAACAGAATAATTCTTCTAATGATGTAGAGTATTTATAGCCAAAGAATCCTTTAGGTGAAGGGTTAAAGATTTGTAGGTAGGAAAAGTTATTAGAATCCTTTTAGGTAAGGGTTTTAAGGTAGGAAAAGTTATCCCTTTAGGTAGGAAAATTTATCCCTTTAGGTAGGAAAATTTATCCCTTTAGGATTCTGAAAACATGTCAAATTCGGCCCAGCACTTCATAATTCTCGCGTCGTGCCATCAGAATCAGCGCGCTCAAGATCAGCAACTTTGACTACGCAGATATCAGGCGCGGGCCGCCTGTCCAGCGCCTCGGCTCGGTGACGTTGTGCGGACTGCTTGTCGTCATTTTTTCCGTCCGACTTCGGATCTCCTCTATAATTCCTTAACTTTAGACTTCATTTCTTGGCCCTTTTTGTGTGCAATTCCATCTCATTTATGCTCATTTCATCTCCTTTTCGTCATTTCTCCATTTATGACCGCTGTGACACAAAAGAAAGAAAAACGACCCTAATACTATACTAAACATAAATAAAATGAGTAAAATACTAACTAAAAATGACTCAAAAAGTGTATATAAAATACACCGATCACCGGGCAGTATACCTTTATGGGCAGACTATATGACATTATCGCGTCCCAGGAATGGGTCGGGCAGTATACCTCTATGGGCAGACTTATGTGACTTTATCGCGTCCCAGATTGGGCCGGGCAGTATAGGCGTCCCTCCATAAAGGGTCGGATTATGTTATGCAAGGTAAGTAAGTTATATGGTAATGAACTTGACGGTTTTCCTAAGCATGTACGTAAGAATGTGACTATAACTTTTATGTAAAAATGGAAAAGTTAATAAGGTACGATTAAGTTCATGAGATTGTAATGACACGGTAGGATCTGGTATGTACCCTTTTTATACTTGCCCCTGTCATTCTTTTGTACAGTTATGATTTATTTACTGTACCTTATTTTCCGTTCCATATTCGCACTGTTATCGAATTTCTTCTGGGCCGCTCATGTCCGCAGGTTTAGGTACACAATTGTCGATCCGCGAGCTTAGAATCCTGATTCAGCATTTTGAGATGGCTCCAATGTTCCGGAGTTGTCATGGCTTTGTATATTCAGGGGTACGGCGGGGCTTTGTCCCGTCATAGTATTTGTTCAAATCTTAGAGGTCTGTATTCACATGTGGGCTGGACTGGTTAGAGTTGTAATTACATTTTTGGAAAGTGTAAGCCCTTTTTGGGTGATTTATATTATGGCAGCCTTATCGTCTTGGCCTTGGTTTAAAAAAAAAAGGAGTGTTATTTATCTTCCGCAGTTTTATTATGTTGTATGATTAGAAGGGTGCCCAGGTAGGGCACCAGTCGCGGCCCGGGGTCGGTTCGTGACAAGTACGAAGAATGTACCAAGTATGTGAAACAGTTAAATACTGTAATAAAATCATAACAGTCTAAACAAAACAGGAGACATGTATGATAGACAACCTACAGTACACAATACATAAGCAGTCATATCAAGTCAGGGACGCATGCCCTCAAAGTCATTACTCAAATATAACCATGGGTCTCACGCCCATAATATCAATCATGCCCGCGGAATCCTTCCTCACTGCCGGCAGTCCATGATATAATATAACATCAGTAAGCACACTGTACCTTACAATGATGAGAGTAATGCAATCCTTTTAATTTTTTAAGTTATGTCTTTAACAATGAGAATTACTGTTCCACTTTAATTCATAACCACACTTCACCCTTTCATTAATGAAATCAATACCGTTTCAAAACATGAAGGCCGTGCCAGTGCCAGGGTCAACCACCCTCTGTGTTATTATGCAACCTATCATAGGACTATTTCACCCGCAAGGGACTATTTCACCCGCTTAGGTCATGAGGACCCGCAATGAGTCATCGGTACACGATACTCGCATCACGGATAGCTAATCCATGGCTTATATATATTCGGGAATTTAACCCGCCCGAGTCAAATACCGACCCGCCTTGAGTGTGTACCACTCACCCCCATGGGGAGCTAACTCATGGTATCCTTGAAACAAGTTGTCGGCCCATTATGGAGGGACGCGGAGATCTGGAGATATGACACTTGCACGAATGTCTATATGAGCAACCCATATCCAAGCAAACCAAGACAATACCATGCCTTTCACACCAAGACAATACCATGCCTTTCCTTGTTACATAAACCAAGACAATACCATGCCTTTACACAAACCAAGACAATTACCATGCCTTCTTTTTACATAAACCAAGACAATTACCATGCCTTCTTTTTACATAAACCAAGAGAAATACTTATTCAAGCAAGCCAAAATACTATCAAGGCACCAATAGAATAATTCTCATTTAACAAGCCAAAGTACTTATCAAGGCACAAAATAGAATAATTCTCATTTAACAAGCCAAAGTACTTATCAAGGAACAAATAGAATAATTCTCTTTTATCAAACCAAAGTACTACGTACGTACATTCTTTTCAAAAGACTCCTTTTTATGTAAAACCTCAAGATACTAACACCCGTAGTATCAAGACGTGTCTATTTTTCAAAGTAAGTTACTACACTTTTAGAAAACTCATTTCAAAGCTTGAAACCAAGTAACTTCAAATTTTTACAATCTAGGCAACTTATGCCCATTAATCAAAATAGACAACTTTCTTAACCTTCCATAAAGTCGTTATAACCAACTTCCCATAAAGCCGTTATAACCCTTTAGGGTTTTAGACATATTCATTCCTTATTATATCCAAGAGACTTACACTTTTAAAACCAAGTATCACATACTTACAAATCAAGTTTCTTAACTTTCAAAATACTTCAAGTCTCTTAATCTTTAGAAATCAAGTTTCTTCTACTTTTAAACCTCAAGTAACTCACACCTTTAAAACAAGTTACTTCTCTTAAATCATGTCATTTCTCCTATTTTAAAACAATTAAGTAAATCACTCATTTGACTCCCCTGAAGTCATTATAACGACCTTTAGATTTTGGAACTAAGGCACTAGCCAAAAGATTTGGAAACCACTTCCTTTTCAAGACTCTATGTACTTTAAGTAAAATACTTTCACTTTTGAGAATCCAAACTTCATTAAGGAAATGGATTATAACAACTTACAATTTAATCATCCAAAGTACAATCAAGGAAGTATATAGAACAAATTCTACATTAGGCAATCCAAGTACAAACAAGGAATGGATCATTTAAGGAGTAGGACTTACTTTCTTTATCTTAAGGAATCATGCTAGAAGAAGAGAAGATGGTTCACATACCTTTTTGGCTTAATCCACAAGCTAAGTAGAATACGCCGCATGTAGAATTGTCAACCTATAATGGTCACAACATGACTATCAATTTCTAGTTTCTAACGTAGAGTAATACTAAGTATACAGTCTCTTATTCTACGGAAAATCTGGCAGCACTTCCTTTGTTTCTACATACTTTGCCACCTTTTTCAAGGCCGAATTCAATAACCAAACATGCCACATTTAAGGCTCAACATACCAACCAATCAAAGGGGATTACACGCCTTACAATACGTGTAAAATTACGCCCCACAATTCATACGAAGTAGTTTAATACCCAAGCCATTCTCGACCAACATATACAACAACACTAAGTCCTTTCCAATTCTTTTTCAATCCAAGTTCTTAGGTCCAACATGTTATATAGTCATAGACAACTTCAACAACTAAAATTTCCTTCTCTATATAACATGTGACGACTTAAACTAATAATCAACTTGAATTGTAATCTTAAGGCTAAACATGCTAGTTTTCGGATTAGGGTTCCAATATCCAATACACTTATCAAACTTCATACTATATATCTCATGCTTGCTAATATCCATAGCTACAACAATAAGTAAACTTTAATTGCTAAAACGACAAGATTTATACCTTTCCAAGCCCTTAAAAGTCGCTCCTTAGCAATTCTTAGCTCTTTTCCTTTACGCTCCAATCCGCTATTTGAAGCCTTTAGAAGTTCACAACCAACTTCTCTTCCATTTCCAATCCAAACTTGTGAAAATGACTTAGGTTTTCGCCTTGCGACTAACGTAAAACGTCGTTTTTCCGAAATCTTTCTATTGATATATACTTACAATACCCTTAGGGACCTTGGGTTAAAGTCTTGTGAATAATGGATTAAAATTACAAAATTTTCTTGTGGGAATGACCTTGAACCCGAGAGCTATACTTCAAGCACAACAATGTGTGAAATAATTCTAAGTGTTGAAGAGATAGTCTTGCACTAGTGTGGTATATATAACGCAATGAAGGGTCAAGATTATAACAAATGTGTGGCTTGGATGAAGTACACTTGGATAACTACACAAGTGGAAAGTTGACTTGGTCAATATTATCAAGCTAGCAAGACTTATCATCCACAATGGTCAAATGACCATTCTAACCTTGTATTTTTCGTCCAAGACCATGTGGGGGATGTTCCATGTGTCGCCCTCTCATTCGTCCATAAAATTTCGTAACCCTCGTGGGCCCCGCAAAACATAAAATTCCTCGGGTGGGCCCCACGTGACCAAATCCGTAAAAATAAATTTTCATAATGTTAATAAGTTCCATACTCTTCAACTAATGCATTTTGAGAATCCAATTCTCAACAACGAACATTTTTCCTTTCCGACGTTCGGAAGATTTTCCGTCGGAAAAACAATTCTTTCTTTCGTACCAATTTTCAAGTCTTGATTCCTTACGTACATTCTCTTATACATGTCCTGGACTTACGGGGTGTAACAAGTTGTTTGTGAACTTCTAAGGGCTTCAAATAGCGGATTGGAGCGTAAAGGATAGGAGCTAAGAATTGCTAAGGAGCGACTTTGAATCTTGGAATTTTATAAGGGCTTATCAAGGTAACAATCTTGTCGTTAAGTGATTAAAGATTACTTATTGTAGTAGTTATGGATATAAACAAGCATGAGATATATATATTGAAGTTTGATAAGTGTTATGGATATTGGAACCCTAATCCGAAACTAGCATGTTTAGCCTTTGAGATTACAATTCAATTTGATTATTAGTTTAGTCGTCGCATGTTATATAAAGAAGGAATTATAGTTGTTAAAGTTGTTTATGACTATATAACATGTTAGACCTAAGAACTTGGATTGAAAAAGAATCGGAAAGGACTTTGTGTTGTTGTACATGTTAGCTGAGAATGGCTTTGGATATTGAACTACTTGGTATTAATTGTGGGCCAGAATTTTACACGTATTGTAAAGCGTGTAATCCCCTTTGATTGGTTGATGTATTGAGCCTTAAATGTGGCATGTTGGTTATTGATTTACGGGCCTTGAAAAAGGTGGGAAAGTACGTAGAAACAAATGAAGTGCTGCCCAATTTTTCGTAGAATAAGAGATCGTATACTTAGTATTATTCTACGTTAGAAACTAGAAGTTGGTAGTCGTGTTGTGGCCATTATAGGTTGACAATTCTACGTGCGGCGTATTCGACTTAGCTTGTGGATTAAGCCGAAAAGGTATGTGAACCTTCTTCTCTTCTTCTAGCATGATTCCTTATGGTAAAGTAAGTAAGTCCTACTCCTTAATGATCCACTCCTTGATTGTACTTGGATTGTCTAATATAGAAGTTGTTCTATATACTTCCTTGATTGTACTTTGGATGTTTAAATTGGAAGTTGTTATAATCCATTCCCTTAATGAAGTTTGGATTTTCAAAACTGCAAGTGTTTTACTTGAAGTACTTAGAATCATAAAAAGGAAGTGGTTCCTAATCTTTTGGATAGTGCCTTAGTCCTAAAACCTAAAGGTTGTTATAACGGCTTTAGGGGAGTCAAAGGAGTGATTTACTTAATTGATTTAAAAGAGGAGAAATGACATGATTTAAAGAGAAGTAGCTTGTTTTAAAGGTGTGAGTTACTTGGGATTTAAAAGTATAAGCTACTTGATTTCTAAAGTTAAGAAACTTGATTTCTAAAGATTAAGAGACTTGAAGTATTTTGAAAGTTAAGAAACTTGATTTGAAAGTATATGATACTTGGTTTTAAAAGTATAAGTCTCTTGATTATAAAAAAAGAATGAATTTGTCTAAAAACATAAAGGGTTATAACGACTTTATGGAAAGTTAGTTATAACGACTTTATGGAAGGTTAGGAGAGTTGTCTATTTTGATTGAAAGGCACGAGTTGCCTAGATTGTGAAAATTGAAGTTATTTGGTTTCAAAGCCTTGAAATGAATTTCTAAAGGTGTAGTAACTTATTTTGAAAAATAGACATGCCTTGATACTACGGGTGTTAGTATCTTGGGGTTTTATATAAAAATGAGTCTTTTGAAAAGAATGGACGTACGTAGTACTTTGGCTTGTTTAAATGAGAATTTTTCCATGTGTGCCTTTATAGTACTTTGGCTTGTTTAAATGAGAATTATTCTATTTGTGCCTTGACAGTACTTTGGCTTGTTTAAATGAGAATTATTCTATTTGTGCCTTGATAGTACTTTGACTTGCTTAAATAAGGATTTCTCTTGGTTTATGTAAAAAGAAGGCATGGTAATTGTCTTGGTTTATGTAAAAAGGAAAGGCATGGTAATTATCTGGGTTTGTGTAAAGGCATGGTATTGTCTTGGTTTATGTGAAAAGGGAAGGCATGGTTTTGTCTTGGTTTGCTAAAATGATAGTTATTCATTTTATAAATAAAGGTCAAGAATGGTTTTCTTGCATATGGGTTGCTCATATAGACATTCGTGCAAGTGTCATATTTCCACATCTCCGCGTCCCTCCATAAAGGGCCGGCAACTTGGTTCAAGAGATATCATGGGGTAGCTCCCCATGGTGGTGAGTGGTACACATTCACGGCGGGTCAGATAGACTCGGGCGAGTTAAATTCCCGTGATATATATAAGCTGTTATACCCCGTATTTCCAGAGTATGTACGCGAGGGCGTACGTATGAAAATTTAAGCCTTAAGATTTGGCAAGTCTCGAAATTTGTACACAAGTGCCGAAAGGAGTCGTTTTTCGACGAAACGTTTTACTAAACTTGCGAAGGGAAAAATACGGCTATGACATTTATAATTTTTGCGGATTTTTCCGAGAGACGAAACATTTTGGACCAACGGGAGGGTGACATGTGTCACCCTCACATTGGAAGGAAGTGGGCGGCAATTGGACGAAAAGGGTGGGATGGGTTAGGTAGGATATTTTGTGCAAGTTGTGTGGTAGATGGATAAGGTACACATGGTTGAAATCTAGCCCTACACTTGCCTTACACTTGGATGAATCTTGGCCATTGGTTGGCCATTTCTTGACCTATAAATACCCCCCCTTGGTTGATGAATTTCTTCATCCTAAAATCATTCTCCAAGTCTAAAAACCCTCTCCCCCTTTAGTGTTGTGTTCGTCCAAAGCCCCCCCCCCCCCATTTGGAGAAGTCTTGGCCGAGAGCCTTCCTCCCCTCAGGTTCTCAGCGGAGGTACCCCCCCCCCTAGCCTAGTTGTTTTCGTATAATACCCCCTTTTGTGTTATAGAAATACTCTCCAAGTATTGTTATAATGCCCAAATACTTTAGCCCTTATACCTTGTAGTACTTTCCAAAGTTACTTCTATACGTAGAGCCCGAAAATACTATTATACTTTCCTTTAGCCACTAAACAAAACCCTAAGGAAAAACTTCATAGTCGGTTGAAGTGTTAAGTAGAAGTTGCGTAGAACTTCTAAGGGTTGTTTGGAGCGGTCGAGCGCATGAGAGTAGAGCTTAACGTTGCTCAGGAGCGACATTAAACTTGGATAATTTTGGGCTCATCGAGGTAAATACTACTGTCCTTCTATTGTAATTGGAAATTACATACTGTAGTAGAATTGAAATGAATATAAGATTCATAGAAGAGAATTGAACTGTAATAGAAGGATATTACATAATAGACTTGAATCAAATCACATCAAGAATATATAAGTAAGATTTAAATCAGATGTACATAAGATCAGATTTACAGAGATCGATAACCTTTATTGGTTGAATGTTCTGCAAGTAGCATGTGCTACTTAGAAGGTGGACAAGGCTAGCCGGGTTATAGCCGTGGAGCGTTTTGCTTATAGTCGATAATCGTTGCGAGGTATGTGATTCTTCCTATACTCTTGAGCATGGAGTATTTTAAAAGAATACATATAGTACGGTAGACGTACGTGTGGCAATGTCTTTTGACTTAAGCCTGAATAATATGTATATATAATATGGTAGACGTACGTGTGTTAACTGAATATAGTTGTACGACAATGTCTTTTGACTTAAGCCTGAATAAGAAGAATCTTGAAGTATTTCAAAGGAAATAAGAAACCTTTTTGAAAGAAGAGTAATACTTGGTTTTAAAAACATAAGAGTTATACTAGCTTTATGGGAAGTTAGGTATAACGTCTTAAGAGAGATAAAAAGAATGGTTTACCGATTTTTAAAAGTTAAGAGACTTAATCTTAAAAGATAAGAGACTTGACTTAATTGTATTGATATGAAGTTTGTTAAAAGTGTGAAACCTCATTCGTGAGTAATGAGTACTTGGTTTTAAAAGGAATAATGTTTTACTGATTTCGGAAATCAGAATGAATATCGACAAACCATTGCAGCGTTAATAAAGGAAAATGTATTGAGTAATGAAGTAATAAAACCAGTAGAAACCTCCATCTGCATAGAAGCTAAGATGAGATAAAATGATATTACATTTTTCTAGATCATGGCTGCTTTAATAAATGGTTATAAACAAGAATAAACTGCTCACGCCTATGGCATATGTTACACAATTGCTTTAAAGGAGATTAAGACATCGAACTATGAAACTTTTCTAAAATAAAGAGACTTGAGTAATTGAAATTAGGCAAACCGAACTCTAGGAAAATAAAGGCATTGTTTTGTCTTAAATTGGTTTTGAAAACAAAGTGTTATAACAGCTTTATGGGAAGTTAGTTATAAACGACTTTATGAAAACAAAAGAAGGGTTTCATCATTGGTTTTAATGTGGTAACTTCGTGAGACCCATAGTTATATTTGAGTGATGACTTTGAGGGCGTGAGTCCCTGACTTGACGTGACTGCTTACATATTATGTACTGTAGTTTGGTTATCATATATGTCTCCTGCTTTATATAGACTACTATGATTTCATTTACGATTTTCGCCACATACTTGGTACTGTTAGATCGACTTCGGGAGCCGCTCATGCCGCAGTAGAGGTACATCGGTTGGATCCGCGCCATAGGATCACGCGTTTTGGGAAGCTCCGCTTTCTCCGAGGCTTATCTTTCGTATAGTCCCCTGCCGGTGTAGATACTTGTACATTCGTGGTATGGCGGGCCCCGTCCGTCATAGTTATGGTTACATTCTTAGAGGTCCGTAGTATCTTGTAAGCGTGGTTTGTAAAAGGATTTAACTGTTCAGTTTGATATATATATGTTTATATTCAGGAAGGTGACCGTTTTGGTTGGCCTGTTTTATTATCATACCTCTGGTCTCATGTTTTAGTCTTTATTTCCGCTGATTTTCTCTGATGTTGTATCACTAGGGTGCCCGGTAGGCACTACCACGCCCGGATCGGTCGTGACAAAAGTGGTATCGTGAGCGCTTAGTCCTCGGAAAGTGTCTACGCATCGTGTTCAGTAGTCTTGATTATCGCGTGTGTGCACCA
Source organism: Przewalskia tangutica (assembly GCA_029844215.1). Classification (NCBI taxonomy): domain Eukaryota; kingdom Viridiplantae; phylum Streptophyta; class Magnoliopsida; order Solanales; family Solanaceae; genus Przewalskia; species Przewalskia tangutica. Next base: position 38,258,449 of record CM056720.1, on the reverse strand, counting down.
CATCTATAATCAGGAGGCTGCAGGACATTTAGGATTGGTTTCCATTCTTCTCACTCTGAGATCGTGCCTTAGAGCTGTGTTATAAGTTGGACTCCCTCGGACGTATTCGTATGTACCAGTTATGCCTCTGCGAAAGGCAACCAGGGCCCAGATGGGCAAGGCAGCAGAGGGAGCTACGAGTTGAACACAGAGGGTTACGAGGGCACATGCCTGGTCATTACCTGAGATAGTACTTCAGACGACGAGTTTTATAACGCCACTAGCCCCAGCAGAGTTTAGAGCGGCAGAAGCTTTCATCGAGGCCACGATACCTGAGCCTCAAGTTCCACGGCCAGGAGCCGAGGATATGAGTTCAAGGAGATGGCCCAGTTACTAGCTAGGCTGGTGGCTGGGAATGAGGATGGACGGAGCCTGGTTCCACCGCATCAGATGGTTCACCCTAGATCCAGTAGTCTGAGACTTCGGGATTTCTTGAGTTGCAGTTCGCCAGAGTTCTATGGATAGAGAGCTGAGGATGATCCTCAGGGTGTCGTGCTAGTTTGGGAGATTATTATACCTGTGGCCGTCAGGGCCATGTGATGGGAGGATGTCCTAGTAGGAGGGATACAGTGCAGAGGACTCACCACCGGTTAGTTATGGATTCAGTGGTTCGGAGAGGAAGAGGTGTTAGCCAGGAGAGGCCACCCCCACCTCGGTGTGGCCGTTGTGATAGGCGTCATGGTGGGGAGTGTCGTACTGCTTCGACAGCTTGTATGCTTACGGCCAACAGGGCCATTTGGTGAGAGTTTGTCCGACCAGAGGTAGCACAGATGTAGAGACTCAGCCTTCGGGGTCGGTGGCTGGTTCATCGCCTTATATAGCTAGGCGCCCTGTAGGGCAGGATTATGATTAGAGCGACAAAGGGAAAGTGAGGCAGTAGTTGCAGAGATATCTTTAGCCCTTAAGAGACTTGTTTATGTTGTTATATTGGGTACATGTTAGGTGCTATGTACGGATAGCATTGTGTTAAGTGTGAATTAGAAAACATGGGCAGTTGAGAAAGGGTAAGTCTGGAGACGAGATGATTATGAGCCTTAGAATTTATAACAGTTAGGACCTTGGATGCAAGGCCGTTTTGAGTAAAAGATTTTGTTTACGATTTGATCTTTGTCGGAGTACATTGTATACGTGGAGTATAATTGTGTGATAAGTCCCTGAGTGGTGTGAATTATAAGAGGGTAGTTGAGCTAAGAAGACCACTAGGTTTTCGTGACTTGATTAGTGAGATTGTTCCGGATCGGGGAACAAGAGTTTGGCGCGACGAATGGGTCGGGTTGAGGCAAGGTCGCGGGTCAACCCGCAGCCCGGAATGAGGTGGGGTCAGTTCGACGTGGTCCCGCCAGGTGGTAGGGTCACGAGGGTGCTAGGTCCAAGTTTAGGTAACCATCGTATGAAGTGGATGTGTTCGACTAGAATCGGATCGTGAAGGCCGGGAATGGCCTTAGAGGGAATTTGAAGCTAGTGAGATGACCAAGTTTGGAGGTGATGACTCCAAAGTTTTGGGAAACAGAAGCGATGACTGAAGTGTGGTACATATAATAGAAATATTTCAGGTGTTCGAGAAGGGTACGACGAGTAAGAAAAGAAGCGGACGCGTGTTATGAAAACGGAAGTGATCATTTCTTTTGAAAAGTGAAGATGCGAATGGAGTATCCTTTAGACCATGGGTGGGAGCTTTTTGTGATGATTAGAGGTGTTTCCTCGTTGGCTTGGATTTGAGTTTTGCGCACACGTTATATTCTGGCCATTGGTGGCATGATCGGTTTTTGTAAGTACAGTAGTGGAGACTATACCGGCACACGTTTGATTAGAGGCTTAGAAGGAACATTCGGGACGAATGTTTCTAAGGGGGGAAGAATGTTATACCCCGTAGTTCCAGGGTATGTATATGAGGATGTATGTACGAGATTACGACATAAATTTTGGAAAGAAAGAAAGAAGTGATTTTTCGACGGAAAAGTTCCGGGTTTTGTGAAGGAAAAAGGTTCGTTAATGGGAATTGGATTCCCAGATTTGGTATTTGGACTTCTTGGATTATATTAGAATTTTGAGATTTTATTTTCATAAATGGTCACGTGGGGCCCACGGGAGAAATTTACGGTTTTGTGGGGCCCGCTTTGTTTTTGTGATTTTCGGCATTTTGGATATTTTTGGAAGACAAAATATTTTGGACGAGTAAGGGGGCGACACGTGTCACCCCCTTGAGTGGCCATGTGGTCGAATATGGGACAAGTGGCAGCCACTGTCCCTCGCCGAAATGGCCATGACACTTGGTGTAGAAATCGTTGGCCATGTGGTGTGGTGGGACCCATACACACATGGCCCAATCTTGACAACCCACTTGACTTGATCTTGGCCCTTGATTCTTCTATAAATACCCCATTAGCTTGAAGACTAATTTCATCCCTCACTTGAATACTTTCCAAGGTAAAATACTCCCTCCCTTTGTAGTTGTTTTTTTGTCCCCATCCCCCACTTGAGTAGAAATACTTTGTGTATTGTAGTATAATCCCAAATACCTTAGCCTAGTATCCCTAGTTGTATTCCAAAGATATTTCAATACTAGGAGCCCGGAAATACTACTTTATTCCAATAGTCGCAAAACGAAACCCTAGAAAAACCTTCATAGCTTGGTTGAAGTGTTTAGAGAAGTTGTTTAGAAACTTCTAAGGGTCGCTGGAGTGGGTTGGAGCGTAAGGAATCGAGCTAAACGTTGCCTAATCGACTTATAATCTTGGATAATTTTGGGCTTATCGAGGTAATGATCTATGCCCCCTATTGTAATGGATATTACATGTCAGAGTAATTATACTTAAGTATATTATATGAGGATAGAAGATTGATAGAATTAAATCAGATTTACATTGGACCAGATTTACATGAGACTTGTAGTTTATTGTGGGCAAGGTTGTACACGTCCTGTTAGACGATAATCCTCGAGTTGTTGGCCCGTAGCGGCCGAGAGTATGAGGATATTTGTGTGGTTAGGGGAGGTGTCACAAATTTCAGAGAATAAGGAATCTTGCGCTAGAATATTCTACGAAGAGATTTAGGAGTTGATAGGCGCCAGGGCCTTTATAGTCAAGCAGATTACCACAGTAGCGATTCTACTCAAGAGTGGAAAAGGCTAGCAGGTTACAACATCGCGAGCGCTTTGCTAATTGTCGATAATCGTCGCGAGGTATGTGAACCTCTTCCTATCTTTTCTAGCATGATTGTTGTGAACTATGTAGTACCTGACGCATACGTGCTAAGTGAATTGGTTGGTTTAAAACATAAGGTGTTATAATAGCTTTATGGGAAGTTAGTTATAACGACTTTATGTAGGTAAAAGAATGGTTTATTGATTTTAGGAGTTAAGAGACTTGATCTTGAAAGATAAGAGACTTGACTTATAACGACTTGTTTTCGGAAAAAGAGAAGTAACTTGATTTTAAGTATAGGTTACTTGTTTTGAAAAGAGTAAGTTATTTGGGTTTTAAAAGAATACTTGTTGTTGTTTTAAAAGAAAAGAGACTTGTGGAATTAAAGAGTTTTTGGTTTAGAACATAAAGTGTTATAACAGCTTTATGGGAAGTTAGTTATAACGACTTTATGAAAACAAAGGAATGGTTTTTATCATTGGTTTTAAAATGGTAACTTGACTTTAAAAGGGAGAAGTGTTTTGGTCTAAAAAGAAGGCATGGTATTGTCTTAATTTGGTTTAAAAAGGAAAATATGGAAGTTGTTTTGGTTTACTTAAAACGTTAGTCACTCTATTTTTGATAATACGGGCATCGGGTGACCTTTGAAAAAGAATTGGATCTTTTAAAATGAATTTAACGTACGTAGTACTTTGGGGTTAAAACCTGGATTTCGGCATAGAATGAAAGTACCTTGAGTTGTGTGTAATTTGCCTACGTTTGCGTGTGATAGCCTTGTCGTGCTAGTATTGTAATTCTATACCACCGCGTCTCTCGATGGAGGGCCGGTCATGATATTCTTGATTGATGGACCTACTGAAACGTTGGGTGGCCCACGGGTAAGGTTCCATTAGGATTATTATTCCATGGACTAGCTCTCCATGAGGTTTTACTGATTCGGCTTGGTATCCGTAGTTGGCTCGCATTTGCCCCAAAGTCGTGGTTGTTTCGGCTTGGTATCCGTAGTTGGCCTTCGCATTGCCCCGCTCAGTTTTGTGACGGTCTCATGATTCCGCCAGTATCCGTAGTTAGTCTTCGTATTTTCCCGCCACCACGTGGCGTAGGCAGTATCCGTAGTTGGCTTTCGTACTTGCCCGGGTCACCTTCGTGGTATGGTTATGTAGATTTGTTGGTACGCCTTGGTATTCGGTAGTTGGATTTCGCATTGCCCCTGGCCGATTGATGATGCGGCTTGGTATCCGGTACTTAGCCTTCGTGATTGCCCCAGACGGTTTTATCACACGTGGGACTGCTGTTCACGTGTACTTCGTGTTATTATATCATAGATCACCAGCTGGCGGGAAGGTATTCCACGGACATGATTGATGTTGTGGTGTGAGACCCATAGTTATATTTGAGTGATGACTTTGAGGCGTGAGTCCCCGACTGACGCGGATCGCCATATTATGTAATCGTAGTTTGGTTATCATATATGTCTCCCGCTTTATATAGACTACTATGATTTCATTTACTGATTTTCGCTTCACATACTGTACTGTCAGATCGACCTCCTTCGGGTCGCGTCATGCCGCATGTAGAGGTACATCGGTTGTGGATCCGCGCCATAGGATCACAGCTCATTGCTTGGGAAGCTCCGCTTTCCGAGGCTTATCTTTGGTATAGTCCCGTCGGTGTAGATACTTGTACATTCGTGGTATGGCGGGCCTCGTCCCCATAGTTATGGTTACATTCTTAGGTCCGTAGTAATCGCTGCGGGTGGTTTGTAAAAGGATTTATCTGTTCAGTTTGATATATATATGTTTATATTCAGGAAGGTGACCGTTTTGGTTGACCTGTTTTATTATCATACCTCTTGTCTCATGTTTTAGTCTTTATTTCCGCTGATTTTCTCTGATGTTGTATCACTAGGGTGCCCGGGGTAAGGCACCAGTCACGGGCCCGGGATCGGGTCGTGACACACGAACTCGTACGATGGTTAACAATACTTGGGCCTAACACCCTCGTGACCCCACCACCTGGCGGGACCACCCCGAACTGACCCCACCATATTACAAGCCGCGGGTTGACCCGCGATCGGTCCTCAACCCGACCCGCTATTGCGCAAAAACACTTGTTCCCCGATCCGGAACAATCCCACTAATCAAGTCACGAAAACCTAGTGGTCTTCTTAGCTCAACTACCCTCTTTCATTTCGTACCACTCAGGGACTTATCACACAAACATATCTCACGTGTACTATGCACTCCGATAAGGGTCAAACATAAATATAATCTTTTACTCAAGATGGCCTTGCCTCTAAGGTCTCTACGTATAAAACTCTAAGGCTCACACTTTCCTTTATCCCCAATCTTATCCTTTTAACTAACCATGATTTCTAATCACAATTAACACCATGCTATCTGAACATAACACTTAAGATATAGTCATCTTATCACACATACCAATCTCTGTAGGTTAAGGATATACCAGATCTACCGCTTCACTACCCTTTGTCGTCTAATCAATCCTCGCCTCGCTGGGCGATAGCTAGGGAAGATGATGAACTAGCCACTGATCCCGAAGGCTGAGTCTCTACATCCACGCCACCTCTGGTCGGACAATTTCTCGCAAAATGGCCCTGCTGGCCGCAAGCATAACAAGCTGTCGAAGAAGCACAACACTCCTCACAATGACATCTACCACAACGGCCACACCGAGGTGGGGGTGGCCTCCTCTGGCTAACACCCCTTCCTCTCTGAACCACTAAATCCGGCTGGCTAGAACCTACATATAGCCGGAACCGTAAGCCCGAGCTCACCAACTCCAGATACCCCGAACGCCCCGAACCCCGCGAGGACCACTCAGACCGGGCGAGGCGCATATTCATTCTGCTGCTGAGGCGGTTCGCCTCGAAAGTTACTAAAGGACCTGCATTGCTCGCCTCTCCCGCTGATCTTGGTTAATCCGTCGCTTCACGCTTTCGCCGCGCATAAGCCCGCATACGTGCCATGCTCAAGCTCGATCAAGAGCTATTCTTGCACAACCTCTTAGATAGTCATCATGACCCGTGATAAATCGATACATAATATACTCTGTCGCTAAATCCATAGCTAGTAATGTGGTCGCCTCTTTGCAATCCATACTTTCGCCATCGTCGGAACCGAAGGTTCGAATATCATGGCCGCAGAGGAATCGGGCCGCCGTGCTAGACTCTTTGGGACCGCGACGAGCGTAACTCCCCGAATGAGGCACCATCCTAGGTGATGATTGGGCTGTGCCTCAGAACCTCTCAGATTTACTCGCAACCCCCTCGGCTGCCTTGCCCTTCTGGGTCCGGGTTGCCTTACGCGGAGGCATAACTGGTAGGGGAAAGGAATACGTTAGAGGGGTCTGACTTGTAACACATCTCTAAGGCACGATCTCAGAGTGAGAAGAATGGAAACCAATCCTAAATATCCTATAGCCTCCTGATTATTGGTGTGGTGCACAACACACCGATAATCAAGACTCTACTAGATACGGTCTGTAGACACTTTCCGAGGATTAACTGCTCTGATACCACTTTTGTCACGACCCGAACCCGGGCCCGTGACTGGTGCCTTACCCCGGGCACCCAAGTAGACATACATCAGAGTAATCAGCGGAACATAAAACAAGACATGAAATAATATGAAGTGTAAAACAGTTATCTGAGGAAAGTTGTCTTTCGGCATATATATATAAAAACTTAAATCCGAACAGTTACATCCCATTTACAAACTCTGCCCACAACAGTACTACAGACCTCTAAGAATGATATAACGACAATGGCGGGACAGGGCCCCGCCATACCCCTGAATGTAAGTACCTACAACGACAGGGGACTATACCACTGATAAGCCTCCGGAGAAACGGAGCTTCCCAAAACGCTGAACTGTGATCCTAAGAGCGAGGATCGATGACTGGTGTACCTCTACCTGCGGCATGAACGCACTTCGGGCGAGGTCAAGATAACAGGTACCAAGTATGTGAAACTGAAAATACTGTAAATGAAATCATAGTAGTCTATATAAAGCAGGAGACATGTATGATAACCAAACTACAGTTCACAATAAATAAGCAGTCATGTCAAGTCAGGGACTCACGCCCTCAAAGTCACCACTCAAATATAACTATGGGTCTCACGCCCACAACATCAATCATGCCCGTGGAATACCTTCCTCACTGCCGGCAGTCTATGATATAAAAGCACCAAGGAATACACATGAACACCAGGTCCCACCTGTGTCATAATAAAACCGTACGGGGTAAGTACGAAGGCATAGCCGACTACTAAAACCCACAGTACCAACAAGGTCATAAACTGTATCATGAGGTCTGTCTAGACCGCCACATGATCGAAGCTGGCCACTCGCCCGCAGTATCTAATGTGCGCGTCTAGTCCTGGAACTTCCCGCAGCTCCGCATAGGCCACTCACATAGGCCCGCATGAGGTATTCCCCGCATCGAGGGTAGCTACTCCCCGGCATCGTCCTGGACTCGCAGTCCGCATGGCCACATAGACCGCATGACCACAAAGGCCGCACACTAACCTGGAACTCTCGTAGCTCCGCATAGGCCACCTGGACCCGCATGAGGTATCTCGAATCATAGTCACACAGACTGCCTGAGGTATACCCCGCATCGGAGGGCAGCTTAACCCCCGGTATCATGTCAAGAGGTGAGTGATATAATACTAGCACAACGGCTTATCGTTAAACAACATAAGCACAATCAAGGGAAACCCCTTTACACAAACATCACAAGATACTAACACACGTAGCATCCTAAACATGTTTACTTATCAAATCAACAAGAAAGTATTACAAGGCTATCACAAACCAACACAATCCAGTTATTCACACAAGGTACTTTCTACTTTATGTTAACAAGTTCGGGTTTTTATCCCCAAAGTACTTCATACATTAACTCTTTAAAAGATCCGTTTCTTTCACAAAAGTCACACAATACCCGTAGTATAAAAATAGAGTGACTATCTTTTTAAGTAAACCCAAAACACTTCCCTTTGTAAAATCAAGTAATCAGCATTATTTTCCAAACGTTCAAGTTTGCCTAATTTCAAATGCTCAAGTTTCTCATTTTCGAAAGGTTTCATAGTTCATAGTTTTAATCACTTAATAATATAATTCTCCTTTAAAACAATTTGAGAAACATATGCCTTATGTGTGAGTAGGTTATTCTTGTTCATAACAATCTTATTAATGCAGCCATGATCTAGGAAATGTAATATCATTTTGTCTCATCTTAGCTTCTATGCAGATGGAGGTTTCTACTGGTTTTAATAATACTTAATCACCAATACATTTCCTTTATTAGCGAGTTGGTTTGTTCGATACTTATTCGATTTCAAATCAAGAAACATTATTCCTTTTAAAAACCAAATACTCATCACTCACGAATGAGGTTTCACACTTTTTAACAAAATTCATATTAATTCAATTAACTCAAGTCTCTTATCTTTTAAGATCAAGTCTCTTAACTTCTACAATCAATAAACCATTCTTTTTATCTCTCTTACGTCGTTATACCTAACTTCCCATAAAACTAGTATAACTCTTAAGCTTTTAAAACCAAGTATCACTCTTCATTAAAAAGGTTTCTTAATACTTTCGAAATACTTCCAGATTCTTATTATTTAAACTCAAGTCAAAAGACATCGGAGTAAAAACCACGTTCAGTTAACACACGTACGTCTACCGTACTATATATATTTTCTTTTAAAAATATCATGCTCAAGAGGATAGGAAGAATCACATACCTCGCGACGATTATCGACTAATAGCAAAATGCTCCACCGCTATAACCCGGCTAGCCTTGTCCACCTTTCAAGTATAACATGCTACTCGCAGAACTTTCAACCTATAAAGGCATATACGTCTATCAACGTCTAGACTACTCTGTAGAATATTCAAAGCAGAGGGTGCTCTATTCTACGGAAAATCGGGCAACACTTCCCTACCCGTCAAACTACACAAGTCTACTGTAAATACAATCCTATGTAAGTACAGTTCAATTCCCTTCTTATATACCTTCCTTGTATATAACTTATACTTAATTCTTATACTTCAACAGTATGCAAACTTCTAAATACAATAGGGGGACAAGATATTTACCTCGATAAGCCCAAAATTATACAAGTTTAAATGTCGATCCTGAGCAACGTTTAGCTCCTACTCTGAGCGCTCCAACCAGCTCCAAACAACCCTTAGAAGTTCTACGCAACTTCTTCTTAATACTTCAACCAACTGTGAAGATTTTCCTTAGGGTTTCGTTTTGTGACTGAAGGGAAGTATAATAGTATTTCTGGGCTTTTAGTATAGGGGTAACCTTGGAATACTACAAGGTATTTGGGCCAAGGTATTTTGGAATAGTAACAATACTTGGAGAGTATTTTTCTACCAAGGGGGGTGTATTTCACGAGAACAACTCAAGGTAGGGGGGGTACTTTCGGCTAGCACCACAAAGGAAGGGGGAGTACTTCTCGGCCAAAAGGCCTCACAAAGGGGGAGGGGTGCTCTTCGGACGAGAGCAACAAGAAGGGGGGGAGGATTTTCAAGACTTGGAAATTATTATGGATGAAGAAGTCTTCAACAAAGGGGGGTATTTATAGGGAAATCAATGGCCAAGATAAAGACAAGTGGGGGGCAAGTGGAGGGTGAGGATTTGCCCAAGTGCCCCCTAGCCATCTACTCCTCAATTCACTCCAAACATTGACCCAAGTTTTAGGCCACAAAACATGCCCAAAAACGTGCACATCAATCGGCCCTAAGACCGCCCACTTGAGGGTGACAAGTGTCGCCCTCTCGTTGGTACAAAATATTTCATCTCTCGGAAAAATCCGCAAAAATTATTAAAGTCGCAACCGTAATTTTCCCCTCGCAAAGTTTGGAAAACGTTTCGTCGGAAAACAATTCTTTTCGGTAGTTGTGAACAAAAATTTCGATCCTTGCCTATCTTAAGGCTAAAACTTTCGTACGTACGTCCTTACGTACATACTCTGGAAATATGGGGTATAACATAACGGCTTTATGGGAAGTTTGTTATAACAACTTTATGTAGGTAAAGAGTGGTTTGTGGTTTTTAAAAGATAAGAGACTTCACTTATAAATGACTTGATGTGAAATATTAAGGACTTGGTTTGTGTTAAAAAGTTGTGAAACTGCATTTTTTTTTTAGGTAAATGCAAATATTATTACTAATAACGGAAAGAAAAGTGGCTACAATCAGTCATTGAGGGTTCTCAATCCTCAACGTAATGAAAAAAAGAAGTGAGGGAGGGAGGGGTGGTCACTCAAAGGTGCCATTACAAGAGGGGATAAAGTCATAGAGAACTCTATAAGATGTTGTTTTAATCCGTGTAATGACCTCTTCTGCCGGTAAGCTTGTGCCTTCAAAGAGTAGTGTGTTTCTTGTCCTCCAAATCTCATAGACCACTATGCAAAAGGCAAGCAAGGTAGCTTTGGCTCGGATGCTTGTCCCGCGGTGGTCTTTCTTAATCCACTTGAGAGAACTTTCAACAGTTGTCATTTCTCTCCTAATACCCAACCAATCTCTTATGCTCTTCTAAATCAAGCGGTGTAAAGGTGTAAAGAAGAGGTGCTCCCTTGTCTCATTAGCTTGCTTTCAGAACCCGCAAGACTTATCCTCCAAGTTTAGATAGGAAAGAGTGTCCTTTGTAGCTAGCCGCTTTCTACAATTAAGCCACATGGTGAACGAAAACTTAGGGGGAATGAACCTGTTATACCCCGTATTTCCAAGATTATATACGTAAGGACGTACTTACGACAATTTGAGACTTAAAGTTTGGCTAGTTTCGAAATTTTGTGCACAACCCCCGTATAGAATCGTTTTTCGACGAAACGTTTTACAGAACTCATAAGGGAAAATTCCGGCTATGTCGTTTTGTATTTTTGCGGATTTTTCCGAGCGACGGAACATTTTTGGGCCAACGAGAGGGTGACACTTGTCACCCTCAAGTGACGGTTTGGGTAGGCAAAAGGGGGACGTCTCTCCCATTGTTTTGTGCCTTATTTTGGCCTTGTTTTATGCCTTGTTTTGTGCCATGTTTTGTGGAGTAGGGGTTAGGGTGCACTTGGCTTGATCTCGGCCTTACACTTGCCTTGCACATGGCTTGATCTTGTCCATTGGTTGGCCCTTGGCTTCCCTATAAATACCCATCCCTTTGTTGAAGACTTCATCATCCTAAATGTGTTCTAAGTCTTGCAATCCTTCCCCTCTCCTCTTGTTGCTCTCGTCCTAGCCTTCCCCCTCCCCCTTTTCGTAAGGCTTTGGCCGAGAGGGGTACCCTCCCCCCTTAGTAGTGTTGGTCGAGGGGTACACCCCCCCACTTGGTAGAAATACTCTCCAAGTATTGTTATAATGCCTAAAATACCTTAGCCTTATACCTTGTAGTATTCCAAAGTTACCTCTATACGTAGAGCCCGGAAATACTACCTTTTGTCCTTTTAGTCTCAAACCGAAACCCTAAGGAAATCTTCATAGTTGGTTGAAGTATTTAAGTAGAAGTTGGTTAGGACTTCTAAGGGTTGTTTGGAGCGGATTGGAGCGCACGGAGTAGGAGCTAAACCTTGCTCAGGATCGACTTTTATCTCGGATAATTTTGGGCTTATCGAGGTAAATAATCTTGTCCCCCTTATTGTAATTGGAAATTACATGTTGTAGGAATGTATAGTTGAAGTATACTATATATAGAACTGAACGTAGTTATTGGCAATGTCTTTCGACTTAAGCCTGAATAATAAAGAAGATAATTGAATCAGAATTACATAGATCGTAGACAGAGACTTGTGTGGTATTACGGTGTAGTAGAATTGTATACGTCCGGTTAGACGTATAACCCCCCCCCCCTCCCTGGGTGGCTTGGTAGCCGGCCTCGATAAAGCAGGAGATTTACGCCGCGGGAGATGCCGAATTTTCTGTAGAATATGGAACCGCATGCTTAGAAGTTAATAGACGCCAGGCCTTATAGGTGGAAGTACTACGAGTAGCGTATTCTATTTGAGGAGTGGAAAAGGCTAGCCAGGTTACAGTACTGTGGAGCGTTTTGCTTATTGTCGATACTCGTCGCGAGGTGTGTGAACCTCTTCCTCTCCTTCTAGCATGATGATTTGTAAACTATGTAGTACGGTAGACGTACATGTGCTAAATGAGTTGGTTGGTTTAAAACATAGGGTGTTATAATAGCTTTATGGGAAATTAGTTATAACGACTCTATGTAGGTAAAAGATTGGTTTATTGATTGTAGAAGTTAAGAGACTTGATCTTGAAAGATAAGAGACTTAACTTGTTTTACTTGGTAATTAACATTTTGTTAAAAGTATTGTGAAACCTCATTCGCGAGTAATGAGTACTTGGTTTTAAAAAGGGAATAACGCTTTCGATTTCGAAATGAGAATAAGTGTCGAACAAACCACAAAGTACTTAATAAAGGAAAGTGTATTGACAAATAGCAAATTGTTATTAAAACCAGAGAAACCTCCATCCGCATGTAAGCTAAGATAAGACAAAATTGTATTACATTTCCTAGATCATGGTCACAGAATAAGATTGTTGTAAACAAGAATAAACGGCTCACGTATAAGACATATGTTACTCAATTGTTTTAAAAGAGATTAAGACTATGAGTTATGAAACTTTTCTAAAATAAAGAGACCTGAGTAATTGAAATTAGGCAAACTGGAACTTTAGGGGAAAGAATGTTGTTGAAAAGGAAAGTGTTTTGGTTTACCTAGAAATGTGAGTCACTCTATTTTTGTACTACGGGTATCGGTTGACCTTTATAAAAGGAATGGATCTCTTTAAAAGGAATTTAACGTACGTAGTACTTTAGGGTTAAAACCCGGACCTTGATATAAAATGGAAGTACCTTGAGTTATGTATAACTTGCCTATGCTTGTTGTTGTGTAACTCGCCTATGCTTGTTGAGATAGCCTTTGTTGTGCAAATGTTGATATCAGGTGACTTCTTGAGAAAGAGTGGATCTTTTATAAAAGTCTAGAAGTATGGTAATTTGCTTGAGCTTGTTTGATGTACCGTTGCGGTATATTGTTGTTGATGTTACATGGACATGTCTACACCGATGCAGACTCCGGGGCATGTACGCGCAGGTTGATTACCCGATATAGTGTTATTGTGGTTACATGGACATGTCTACACCGATGCAGAATTCCGGGGGCATGTGGTCATGTGGCGGGGTTGATCACCCCGTATATTATTATTGATGTTGCATGGACATGTCTACACCGAGGCAGAATTCCGGGGGCATGTGGCCATGCGGCATTGTTATTATTGTTGCATCATGGACATGTCTACACCGATGCAGACTCCGGCATGGGCCATGATGCGAACATGAGTGATGTTATGGGCGTGAGACCCATAGTTATATTGAGTGATGATGTTGAGGGCGTGAGTCTCGACTTGATCGCTTATGTTACGCATCGTGGTTTTTGTTATCATACATGTCTCCCGCTTATGTAGATCGTTATGATTTAATCGCAGATTTTCGCCACATACTGGTACCGCCAGATCGACCTCCTTCGGGCTGCGCTCATGCCGCAGTAGTGAGTACATCGCAGTTGATCCTCGCCTTAGGATCACAAGCCAGCGTTGGGAAGCTCCATTCTCCGAGGCTTATCTTTTGTATGTTACCCCCGAGTCAGTAGGTTCTTGTACATTCTGTGGTATGGCGGCCCGCCACGCCATGTTGTATAAAAACTCTAGAGGTCCGTAGTAATCGCTGTAAGCGTGGTTTGTAAAAAGGATTAAACTGCTCGCTTTGAAAGAGTTGTTTATATATATTTTATTGGAAGGTAACCGCTTGGTTGGCCTGCTTTATGATCATATATCTTGTTTCTTGTTTAAGTTTTATTTTCCGCCGTTTTTCTCTCGATGTTGTATCACTAGGTGCCCGGTAGGCACTACCACGCCCGGATCGGTCGTGACAAAAGTGGTATCGAGCGCTTAATCTCTGAAAGTGTCTGCATCGTGTCTAGTAGAGTCTTGATTATCGATGTGTTGTGCACCACATCTATAATCGTGAGGTCGCAGGATATCGAGGATTGGTTTCCATTCTTCTCCTTCCGAGATCGCGGCCTGAGCCGTGTTGTAAGTTGGACCCTCCGACGATCTCGCTTTTACCGCTATGCCCGCGCAGGCAACCAGAGCCCAGTGAGGCAAGGCAGCCGAGGGTGCCGCTAGTGAGATACGTAGAAGCACGAGGGCGCAGCCCGGCCAAGACTGAGATTGTGCTTCAGACGGCGAAGTTTTGCGACGCCGCCACCAAAGAAGTTTAGAGTCGCAGCAGTGGTCGCCGAGACCACAAGACTGAGCCTCCACCCCACACCGGAGCATGAGACGGGTTACGCGAGATGGCCCGATTGCCGCCGTGGTCGTGGCCGATATGAGGATAGGTCGACGCAGCAGCCTGGGCCCAGTAGCACCAGTGGTTCACCCTAGATCGGATAGTTTGAGGCTACAGGACTTTCTGAGATGTAGCCCTCCAGAGTTCTACGGGTCGAGGCCTGAGGATGATCCGCAGGAGTTCATCCGACGCTACGGATCGCGAGAGTGATCAAGGGTTCGAGACCGAGTCGGTGGTCTTAGGTTCGATCGGCTGCGTGATACCGCAATGACTTGTTTGATTCGCGAGCCGCCCCGGGAGAGAATGCACTTCCACCGCTTGGGACGAAGTTCTCGGGCATTTCTTGCACATTTCTTGCCTCCACGTATGAGAAGGGCTCGAACCGACAAATTTTTGATGTTGAGGCGCATCAGGCAGCTCGAGTACAATGTGGAGTTCGACTCATCGGCTCAGATGCCCCACCGTAGTAGCCGATATGGAGGATGAGTACACCGCCACGCTACCGGGTTGGATGACTACTTGGCGAGGCTTGCTCGGGTGTAGCTCTTCACGCATGGACATTGCCCGCACGCAGCTTATGCACTGGGGTGAAGAGCGAGAGGTCGATGGAATGACCAAGATCGCAGAAGAGGCCAGAGCAACAGTGGTCCTTTGGTGACTTTCGAGGCGGACCGCCTCAACAAAGATACTAGTTTTGTACCTCGGCAGAGTGGTCCTCCACAACCTTCGTGGCATCCAGAGTATACGGAGCAGTCGTGGCTCCGCGGTTCGTGTTTCGCGAAGTAGGGGTGTTGACAGACGCACACCCCTACCTCGGTGGTCGATGTGGTAGACCGCATTTCGGGGAGTGTCGTGGTGCCAAAGGAGCTTGTTATTTTTGCGGCCAGCATGGCCATTTTGCGAGGAACTGTCCCACCAAGGGTAGCACGGATGTTACGACTCAACCTTCAGATCGCCGTGGTTCATCACCTTCACTAGCTACGCCTGCAGGCGTGATCGTGATTAGAAAAGTAGAGACAGTATATCCTTAACCTCTAGAGTTTTGTATGCTGATGTGTTTAGTGTTATGTTCAGATATCTTTGTGCTAAAATGTGATTTAGAAACCCGTTAGTGTAGGCGGTAAGCTCTGGGGCATGGTAAGTGTGAACCTTAGACTATTTCACGATTGAGACCTTAGAGGTGCGTCGTCTTGTGTAAAAGATTTATTTTATGTTTGACCTTTATCGAGTCGTAGTATACGTGGAGTTATTGTGGGGAATTCCTTGGGTCAGGTAAAATGGAAGTGGTAGCTTTCATGGCTTGAGTAGGTAAGATTGTTCCGGAGCGGGGAACAAGAGTGTGACGCGGTTGTGGGGTCGGGTTGAGGACCATTCGCGGGTCAACCCGCAGCCCGGTTTGTGGGCCGGGCTCAAGGTGGTCCCGCCAGTGGTAGGGTCACGAGGATGCTAGGCCCGAGTTTAGTTAACCATCGTATGAGTTCGTGGACGCGTTCGACCAGAACCGGTTCGTGAAGGCCGGAATGGCCTCGCGAAAGCGCGGCTAGTAAGATGACCAAGTTCGAGGTAGTGACTCACGCTTTGGAAACCAAGCGATGATCAAGTATGGTACGTCGGGAGAGTTCAAGTGACTACGACGAGTAAGAAAAGAAGAGAACGTGTGTTATTTCGTGGCCATGTGTGGCGTTGGCAACTTGTTAGAGGAACTTTATCGTTATCCGTCTTGAGAAGGAACATTTGGGACGAATGTTTCAAAGGAGGGGAGAATGTTATACCCCGTATTTCCAAGATTATATACGTAAGGACGTACGTACGACAATTTGAGACTTAAAGTTTGGCTAGTTTCGAAATTTTGTGCACAACCCCCGTATAGAATCGTTTTTCGACGAAACGTTTTACAGAACTTGCGAAGGGAAAATTCCGGCTATGTCGTTTTGTATTTTTGCGGATTTTTCCGAGCGACGGAACATTTTTGGGACAACGAGAGGGTGACACTTGTCACCCTCAAGTGGACGTTGGGTTGGCCATTTGGGTCACGTCTCCTTGGCCGATTGGCCCCTTGTTTTGTGCCTTGTTTTGGCCTTGTTTTGTGCCTTGTTTTGTGCCATGTTTTGTGGAGTAGGGGTTAGGGTGCACTTGGCTTGATCAAGGCCTTACACTTTTTTTTTTTTTTTAGGTAAATGCTAATATTATAAAGAAAAACGGAAAAACAGGTAGCTACAATCATTCGTCGAGGGTTCTCAATCCTCAACGTAAGCAGTAAAAAAGAAATGAAAGAGATGAGGGATGGGTCGTCTACCCAAAGGTGACGTTACAATGGGAGATTAAATCATAAAAATTAAATTCTTACTATCCGGTGCATTCCAAGATAGTATCTTCATTTAATTAATCAAAATCATTTGCACGCTCATAAGGTGCAATAGTTGAATTTGTGGGGGAAATCAAGACTTGTGCATCATTGGGAATGGTTGTCATAAATTGTCTTACTCAATTGTTTTAAAAGAGATTAAGACTATGAGTTATGAAACTTTTCTAAAATAAAGAGACCTGAGTAATTGAAATTAGGCAAACTGGAACTTTAGGGGAAAGAATGTTGTTGAAAAGGAAAGTGTTTTGGTTTACCTAGTAATGTGAGTCACTCTATTTTTATACTACGGGTATCGGGTGACCTTTATAAAAGGAATGGATCTCTTTAAAAGGAATTTAACGTACGTAGTACTTTAGGGTTAAAACCCGGACCTTGATATAAAATGGAAGTACCTTGAGTTATGTATAACTTGCCTATGCTTGTTGTTGTGTAACTCGCCTATGCTTGTTGAGATAACCTTTGTTGTGCAAATGTTGATATCAGGTGACTTCTTGAGAAAGAATGGATCTTTTATAAAAGTCTAGAAGTATGGTAATTTGCTTGAGCTTGTTTGTGACAGCATGGTTGTGCGGTATATTGTTGTTGATGTTACATGGACATGTCTACACCGATGCAGACTCCGGCATGTGGCCATGCGGCAGGGTTGATTACCCGATATAGTGTTATTGTGGTTACATGGACATGTCTACACCGATGCAGAATTCCGGGGGCATGTGGCCATGTGGCGGGGTTGATCACCCCGTATATTGTTGTTGATGTTGCATGGACATGTCTACACCGAGGCAGAATTCCGGGGGCATGTGGCCATGCGACATTGTTATTATTGTTGCATCATGGACATGTCTACACCGATGCAGAATTCCGGGGGCATGTGGCCATGATGCGAACATGAGTGATGTTGTGGGCGTGAGACCCATAGTTATATTGAGTGATGACGTTGAGGGCGTGAGTCCCTGACTTGACTGCTTTTATGTTACGTACTGTGTTTTTGTTATCATACATGTCTCCCGCTTTATGTAGACTGTTATGATTTAACTGCAGTATTTTCAGTTTCACATACTTGGTACCTGTTGTACTGACCTCCTTCGGGGGGCTGCGTTCATGCCGCAGGTAGGAGTACATCAGTAGTTGATCCTCGCCTAGGATCACGATTCAGCTTGGGAAGCTCCATTCTCCTGAGGCTTATCTTTTGGTATGTTACCCCGAGTTGTAGGTTCTGTACATTCGTGGTATGGCGGGTCCTGTCCCGTCATGTTGTATAAAAACTCTAGAGGTCCGTAGTAATCGCACAAGTGTGGTTTGTAAAAAGGATTAAACTGCTCGCTTTGAAAGAGTTGTTTATATATATTTTATCGAAGGTAACCGCTTGGGCCTGTTTTATGATCATATATCTTGTTTCTTGTTTAAGTTTTATTTTCCGCTGGTTTTTCTCTGATGTTGTATCACTAGGGTGCCCGGGGTAAGGCACCAGTCACGGGCCCGGGATCGGGTCGTGACAGAACCCTTTCCAAATTTGGGACATCCAAGGCTTTTTATCTTGCGTAGTGCGCAAGATATCATAGACGAGGCTTGAATCAAATTTACCATTGGTACAACATTTTTCCAATCCAACAATTGCGACTCCTTGGCTACCGTAGATGGAAACAAGTTTGTCACGGATTCCGCAAATCTTTTTGAATAGGGGTGAGTCCCTAGGACGTACCTCATATTCCCAAAAAGAATCGCCTCTCAAATAAAAGTTGATGATCCATTGGACCCATAAGTGAACTGCCTCGCTGGTTTGCCAAATAGTTCGGGATAGCAGGGCATGGTTCCATTCCTTGATGTTCATAAGGCCCAAGCCCCCTTCGGATTGAGGAAAGCAAATAACATCCCAAGCGACTCTTGGTGGTTTCCCTCCCCATAAGAACTGAATACATGCAGATCGTACCTTGTTGAGGACTGTGGCGAGAATAGGAAGTGCATGGAACCAAAAGCTCTCAACCCCTTGGACGACCGACCTGATAAGTTCTAGCTTACCCGCATAAGAAAGCGAGTGGTGCCCCCATTTTTGAATGTAATTCGAAATTGCACTAGTGAAAGGAGCAAATTGATCCACCGAGATCGAGATCGGGGACAAAGGGATCCCTGGCACTGCATCGAAAGCTGCCAATGCCGAATCCCACTCTGGACAAGATCAAGTCACGAACTGCATTATGCACTCCCGCTAAGTAGACTGAGGATTTAGATGGGTTAAGAGTTAACCCTGAGACAGCCTCCAATTCTTCCAGACAACTCATAAGAACCCCAACTGAAGATACATCACCTTTGGCAAAAAGCATGAGGTCATCCGCAAAAGCAAGATGAGTAATTCCCAACCTTTTACATTTTGGAAAATAAGAGAAAGCTCTTGCCTCAGCCTTCAATTTAAGCATCCTTGAAAGGTATTCCATACACAAGATAAAGAGCGAAGGGGACATAGGATCACCTTGTCTTAGGCCGCGCTTACCCTTGAAGTAACCATGTAGCTCACCGTTGATAGAAAGAGAGAAGGAGGTTGAGCAAACACATTCCATGATCCGTCTAACAAATCTGTCCGGGAAGTTGAGGCCTCTTAATACCGCTTCAAGGAAATTCCAAGAGACCGTGTCAAATGCTTTCCGAAGGTCCACCATAAGTGTCACGCCCCAAACCCCGGGCCCGTGACTGGTGCCCTACCTGGGCACCCTTCTACCTAACAACACAAGTAACTGCGGAAATTTAATAACACCTCATTTTTTTTTAAAACCAACATACGTACAAGGGCAAAGCCGACAAGGCTGCCATATAATATACATAATAAAAAGACACTGCACTGTACATGAGTCCAATCCCACATATGAATACAGACCTCTAAGAGTTATACTGAACTATGACGGGACAAGGCCCCGCCGTACCCATAATCAGATAAAAGTCAGCATCGAAAGAACTTATACCAAAAGATAAACTCCAATGTATGAGCAATCCAAAAACTCGAGCAAGGTCCTACACTGCAGATCACCAAACAACAGATTTAAACTCATGCATTTAATGCAAATTTATCAAGGAGGTCAAGACGAAGAATGTACCAAGTATGTGAAACGGATGTATCGTAATAAAATCATAACACTTAAACAAAACAGAGACATGTATGATAGCCAACCTACAGCATCCAATACATAAACAAGATATCAAGTCGTGACGCATGCCCTCAAAGTCACTATTCAAATATAACTATGGGTCTCACGCTCATAATATCAATCATGCCTCACACCAATAAGCATATCCAAGGAGTATCCCTCGTGGTCGCATGCCCCGGAATCCCACATCTTATAAGCATGACCATGGGTATCCTCGTGGTCGCACGCCCGCGAGATCCCACATCGTATAAGCATGCCCATAGGGTAACACAAATCGCATCTAACCCGACTCGTCGCACGCCGGCATCCCACATCGTATAAGCATGACCGTAGGGTAACACAAATAAATTCGGGCATCTAACCCGACTCCTGGTCACATGCCCCGGAATCCCACATCGTATAAGCATGTCCACGAGTATCCTCGCGTCGCACGCCTTAATCCCACATCGTATAAGCATGACCATAGGGTAACACAAATAATGGAAGCATACCCGTGGAATCCCACATCACTGTCGGTACGTCCAAGTAATCTTACAACAAGACAGCCGACCCTCCAACCGAGAGTCACGGCAACGTAATAAAACATAATACTTGTACTCAAATGCTATCACCAGCACACATTGGCAATTCTCAATTAAACAAGCCAAAGTACTTATCAAGGCACACATAGAATAATTCTCAATTAATCAAGCCAAAGTACTTATCAAGGCATACATAGAATAATTCTCAATTAATCAAGCCAAAGTACTTATCAAGGCACACTTAGACTAATTCTCAATTAATCAAGCCAAAGTACTTATCAAGGCACACTTAGAATAATTCTCAATTAATCAAGCCAAAGTACTTATCAAGGCACACATAGAATAATTCTCAATTAATCAAGCCAAAGTACTTATCAAGGCACACATAGAATAATTCTCAATTAATCAAGCCAAAGTACTTATCAAGGCACACTTAGACTAATTCTCAATTAATCAAGCCAAAGTACTTATCAAGGCACACTTAGAATAATTCTCAATTAATCAAGCCAAAGTACTACGTACGTACATTCTTTTTAATGGACTCTTTTTTATGTAATACCCCAAGATACTAACACCCATAGTATCAAGGTGTGTCTATTTTTCAAAGTAAGTTACTACACTTTATAAAACTCATTTCAAAGCTTGAAATCAAGTAACTTCAAATTTTCACAATCAAGGCAACTTATGCCCATTAATCAAAATAGACAACTTTCTAAACCTTCCATAAAGCCGTTATAACCAACTTCCCATAAAGACGTTATAACCCTTTATGGTTTTTAGACAATTTCATTCCTTTTATAACCAAGAGACTTATACTTACCAATCAAGTTCTTAACTTTCAAAATACTTCAAGTCTCTTAATATTTAGAAAACAAGTTTCTTCTACTTTTAAACCTCTGGTATCTTACACCTTTAAAACAAGTTACTTCTCTTAAATCATGTCATTTCTCCTATTTTAAAACAATTAAGTAAATCACTCCTTTGACTTCCCTAAAGTCATTAAAACGACCATTAGGTTTTGGAAACCACTTCCTTTTCAAGACTCCATGTACTTTAAGCAAAATACTTTCACTTTTAAGAATCCAAACTTCACTAAGGAAATGGATTATACAACTTACAATTTAAACATCAAAGTACAATCAAGGAAGTACATAGAACAAATTCTACTTTAGGCAATCCAAATACAACCAAGGAATGGATCATTTAAGGAGTAGGAAATACTTTCTTTATCTTAAGGAATCATGCTAGAAGAGGAGATAGTTCACATACCTTTTCGGCTAAATCCACAAGCTAAGACGAATACGCACGCAGTTGTCAACCTATAATGGTCACAACAAGACTATCAACTTCTAGTCTCTAACGTAGAATAATACTAAGTAAGCGGTCTCTAATTCTATGGAAAATCGGGCAGCACTTCCTTTGTTTCTACTCACTTTGCCACCTTTTTCAAGGTCGAATACAATAACCAACACGCCACATTTAAGGCTCCAAACAACAACCAAACAAAGGGGATTACACGCCTTACAATACGTGTAAAATTCCGCCCCACAATTAATACAAAGTAGTTTAATACTCACTAGTCATTCTCGGCCAACAATAACCAACAACACTAAGTCTTTTCCAATCCTTTTCCAATTCCAAGTCCTAAGGTCTAACATGTTATATAGTCTTAAGCAACTTCAACAACTACAATTTCCTTCTTACACAACATGCGACGACTTAAACGAATAATCAACTTGAATTCAAATCTTAAGGCTAAACATGCTAGTTTTCTGTTACACCCCGTAGTTCCAGGGTATGTATATGAGGACGTACGTATGAGAATACGACATTTAAATTAAAAGGAAGAAATATGTGATTTTTCGACGGAAAAGTTTCCGGATTTTGTGAAGGAAAAAGGTTTGTTTATGGGAATTGGATTCCCAGATTTGGTATTCGGACTTTTTGGAATATTTAAGAATTATGGAATTTTATTTCCGAAATTGGTCACGTGGGGCCCACGGGAGAATTTATGGTTTTGTGGGGCCCACTTTATTTTCGGATTTTTGGCATTGCGGATATTTTCGGAAGATGAAGTATTTTGGATGAGTACGGGGGCGACACGTGTCACCCCCATGTGGCCCTATGGCCGAAAGTGAGGCACTGACGCTTTATTGGGACAAGTGGCAAGCCACTTGTCCCATTTTTGTGGTGGACAAATGGTTGGCAACTTACCCACACACATGTCCCCAATCCTCACCTTATATTTGCTTTAATCCTAGCCATTGTTTTATCTATAAATACCCCTTTGTTGCAAGACTTAATTTCATCCACACTTGAAATATCCTTCCAAGGCAAATTCTCCCTCCCTCCCTTAAGTTGTTCTCGTCCAACCCCCCCCCCCCCCAACTTTGTGTAGAAATACTTCAAGTATTGTTGTATTATCCCAAATACCTTAGCCTAGTATTCCTAGTAGTATTCCAAAGTTATTTCAAATATTAAGAGCCGGAAATACTACTTTATTCCAATAGTCGCAAAATGAAGCCCTAGAAAAATCTTCATAGTGTTATACCCCGTATTTCCTGAGTATGTACGTAAGGGCGTACGTACAAAAGTTTAAGCCTTAAAGTTAGGCATAGGACGAAATTTGTGCACAACCCACGAAACGAATTGTTTTCCGACGAAACGTTTTCCAAAACTTGCGAAGGGAAAATTACGGCTATGTCATTTATAATTTTTGCGGATTTTTCCGAGAGATGAAATATTTTGGACCAACGAGAGGGTGACACTTGTCACCCTCAAGTGGACGGCAAAGAGGGCTTGGTTGGCACGATTTTAAGGCCTAAACTAAGGGTCAATGTTTGTGAGTGATTTATGGAGTAGGGTTAGGGTGCACTTGTGCAAATCCCCACCCTCCACTTGCCCTCCACTTGCCTTCATCTTGACCCTTGAAAGTCCTATAAATACCCCCCTTGAGTTGAAGACTTCTTCATCCACAAATCATCTTTCAAGTCTTAAAACTCCCTTCCCTCTCTAGAGAGCTTTCGTCCAAGCCTCACTTTCCCCTCGAGAGCTTAGCCGAAACACCCTTCTCCCCTTTCCTAGTAGTCTCGGCAAAAGCCCTCCCCTCTTGGTAGAAATACTCTCCAAGTATTGTTACTATCCCCAAAATACCTTAGCCAATCCCTTTTAGTATTTCCAAAGTTACCTCTATACGTAGAGTCCGGAAATACTACCTTGTATTCCTATAGTCACTAAACGAAACCCTAAGAGAAACTTCATAGTTGGTTGAAGTAGAAAGTAGAAGTTGTGTAGGAACTTCTAAGGGTTTCTTGGAGCGGATTGGAGCGCATGTGACAGGAGCTAAACCTTGCTCAGGATCGACTTATATCTTGGATAATATTGGGCTTATCGAGATAAATAATCTTATCCTTCTATTGTAATTGGAGAATACATACTGTAGAAGTATAGAAATAAGTATAAAATACATACCAAAGATGCCCTCAGCTTTCCGCCGGCAGCACTCGTACTTATTTTATTCCTGCATTGCACATTTTCCTGAAATTATCCGGAAAGTCGTGGCCCTGACCGCCACACCAAACCAACTCCAAGTACCTCCAAGGGCACTTAACATAAATTCCTTCAAATTCAATTATTACTTACTTTCACTAATTTACCTCAAATGAACAAGTCACACAGACTTATTAAAAACAATGATGCCAAAGAAGGAAGGATAATTCACTGGTTACCACCACTTCTCTTCCTTTTCACTCGATAACCGGCTTACCGGGAAACTGGTACCGAATCAATCTCTCTCTGTAGTCCATGTTGGCATAACAAGAGGCCAACTAGCCCGTACTCATAATGACCTCAATGTCCGTCACAACAGCTCTGCTAGGTCTGCTAGGGTCCAACGACTGTATCTTTACCGATAATTATTATTTACCCGCTCAGCTACCACCCAATACTCACGGGTGTAGTCACCTCGAAAGGTCCTCATGGATTCAGGTTCCATTTCTTTACACTTGGTTTCTCTCTTTCTTAATGGCCGTACTCTTCCCGTACTTCCAAACTTATTCTAGTGTACGTACATAGCCTTCATCCTCGATTCGCCTCCAATCTGGAGTTACTATTCTAAACAACATAAGGCCATTTCCGCTCACAACCTGGTTCCGTGGAATGCGCCCACGAACCCGTAAAATGATTAACTAGACTGGTCTTGCACCGTGACTCGCCACGAGCAGGACTACTACCAACTGATCCCATTCTATTACATGCTATGGGGCGACCCTTAATAGGTCCTCAACCCGACTCGGCGTCATACTTAACTCTTATCCTCGGTCTGACTTAACTTTTTACTACCCGAGAAGGCCTTATATACCTAAGGTCTCGGTGGTTATCAACATTCCTAGGCTCACAATTTTCGTGCTCCAAGCCTAACTTATCAGTCCCCCCGTAAACGGGTACAAAAACTTCTCGTAATACCATAATCGTGTTGTCTTGACCACAACAACCATACTTACTCAATACGGATCTCATCCGTACCATTTTCTTAATCATACTACGTAGCTCAATCTGTTAGCACAGTCTTCCATTAATTCCCTTAATAATAACTTCTTAAGGGTTCATTTCCTTCTCAGACAACGCATCATTTCCTAATTTTCTCAAATTAGCACGTAAAACCTTACTGCGAGTCCATTAATTGTTCCTACCTTCCCGATATTTATTTAGTCCTTACCAATTCCTGGTAATCTAAAATCCTCCTAGGCAACACATATGTGACCCCCATACATAAATCCGTATAGTTGTATGTCACAATACCAACTATACTACAAACATTACCAACCTGGATATGCAATCCACATAATCTTTCCTGGGTCACTTCTGCCTTTCTCGTAGCTGCAAAAAACATAACTTATTAGGGAGAGACGACCCTAACCACACAGCTCTATCGCACGATCTTAGAGTGAGAAGAATGGGAACCAATCCTAAATATCCTGCAGCATCATGATTATAGATGTGGTGCACAACACACTGATAATCAAGACTCTATGTCACGACCACCCTCGGGTCGCGATCGTGCCCTACCCGCACCCTGCCTGTATACATCGTAGAATAGCAATGAACATACACAACATACAACATGTTTAGACAATAATATCACAGGCTAGCCGATAAGGCCGCCTTCCATAAAATATGCATAATCAAAAGCAAATCATAACCTGGTTCTTACACCCAAACCACAATATGTGACTACTGCACTTAGAATAACAATATGGCGGACAGTGGCCTTCGCCATACCCCTGAATGTACATAAATCTACAACATCAGGGAAAGACTGTACCGACAAGACAAGCCTCCGGAGAAATGGAGCTTTTGACGTATGATAAGTGATCCTAAGAATGAGGATCCACCACCTGCTTATCCCTACCTGCGGCATGAACGCAGCCCCCGAGGAAGGGGGTCAGTACACAATATGTACTAAGTATGTAAAACTGGAAAATATTGTAATTACATTATAAGTTTAAAACAAAGCCGGAGACATGTATGATAACAAAATTACAGTACACAGTGCCTTACTAACAATGAGAGTAACTAATAGTATGCGTACAACATAAAAATAGGAAGCTCACGATCAAAGCAGGACCATCCGCCCACAGTATCATTAAGCATTTCTAATCCTGGGACTATTTCACCCGCATAGGTCGTGTGGACCCGCATGAGATATTCCTCGCATAGGTTGTACCCGCCCGCATGGGACTATTTCACCCGCATAAGCCCATAAGGACTCGCATGAGGTATTCCTCGCATCGTGGGTAGCAAATCCACTAAAGCGTGGTATAACGATCTTGGGGATTTACCCCTCAGATATACTCTTACCCTGAAGCAGGTGGTATAACGATCTTGGGGATTTACCCCTCAGATATACTCTTACCCTGGAGAAGGTGGTATAACGATCTTGGGGATTTACCCCTCAGATATACTCTTGCCCTATCTCAATCGGCCATCATACATAACATAAGCACTACCGGCTTATCATACAATAAGTAAGCAAGTTAAGAAATCCCCCTAACTTCTTATTAGTCTTATTCATATACACTCTCATTTTAGTTTACTTAAGGCACTAGCATATCTTTTATAAAAATCCGGGAATTTAACCCAAGTACTACATACTTCTACTCTTTAAAACAAATGACTCTTTTTAGTATAAAACTTCCAAGATACTATTAACCATAGTATCAAGTCAAAATTACTTTTCAGGACAAGTCACAATACCTTTTAGAAATAAAGTTTGGTTTCTAAATCAAGTGACTCCTTTTCTTATCAAACCTTAGGCAATTGATGCCTTAAAATCAAATTGCCTTTCATAAAATCAAGTCATTTATCTTTCCATAAAGCTAATATAACCAACTTCCCATAAAGTCGTTATATTCACTTTATACCTTAGCCAAATACAATGGAGGGTCAAGATGTGAACAAATGGGTGTCTTGGATGAGCTTCAATTAAATATCAAGCCTTGTGGACCCATTGACTAAGTCAATTTTCTCAAGCTCACTACTTGCAAGACTTAGTAATCCTACAAAGGTCAAATGACCCTTAAGTCCTTGCCCATTTTCGTCCAAGGCACCATAAGGGGGGGTGACACGTGTCGCCCTCCCATTCGTCACAATAATACGTTTTACGACAATTTCATAATTCCGATAAATTTTTACAAGTCTCAAATCTTAACACTTGTGAGTTCTTACATACGTTCTTAAAGCATGTCCTGTAAATACGGGGTGTTACATTCTTCCCCCCTTAGAAACATTCGTCCCCGAATGTTCTTTCGGAGTCAAACTTATAATTAGCGACATAGTTTCCCTTCACAACCCCGACATACCAATAATGTCACACATGGCCACATAATAGCATTTACACTAAACAAATGCTTCAATTAAAACTTGACAAGTAAGGGAAAAGAATTACCTGAAGGTGTAGGGAATAAGTGAGGATACTTCCTCAACATGTCCTCCTCCGCTTCCCAAG
Organism: Przewalskia tangutica; assembly: GCA_029844215.1. Lineage (NCBI taxonomy): Eukaryota > Viridiplantae > Streptophyta > Magnoliopsida > Solanales > Solanaceae > Przewalskia > Przewalskia tangutica. Next base: position 38,230,840 of record CM056720.1, on the reverse strand, counting down.
TCATCTCCTCCCGGTTATCATTCCTCCACAAGACTTTGACGGAAGCCACATCTTTGGTCCGCAGTCGCCTGACCTGGCGATCGAGTATCGCTATGGGACTCTTCTCATACGATAACTCCTCTGTCACCTGGACCTCACTAGCAGGGAAAACTCTCGCTGGATCTCCGATACACTTCCGCAACATAGAAACATGGAAGACCGGATGTACCGCCTCTAACTCTGATGGCAGATCCAACTCATAGGAAACCTTGATGTTACACCCCGTAAGTCCAGGACATGTATAAGAGAATGTACGTAAGGAATCAAGACTTGGAAATTGGTACGAAAGGAAGAATTGTTTTTCCGACGGAAAATCTTCCGAACGTCGGAAAGGAAAAATGTTCGTTGTTGAGAATTGGATTCTCAAAATGCATTATTTGAAGAGTATGGAACTTATTAACATTTTGGAAATTTAATTTTACGGATTTGGTCATGTGGGGCCCACCCGAGGAATTTTACATTTTGTGGGGCCCACGAGGGTTACGGAATTTTATGGACGAATGAGAGAGCGACACGTGGCACCCCCACATGTGGTCTTGGACGAAATTTAGGGAGGTTAAAATGGTCATTGACCATCTTGGAAGATAAGTCTTGCAAGCTTGATATATTTGACCAAAGTCAACTTGCCACTTGGGCTTAATCCTAGTGAAACTCATCCTAGCCACTCAAGTGTTGCAATCTAAATCCTCCATTGTGTTTTATATACTACCCTAGTGCAAGACCAAGTCTTCCACACTTAGAAAAAATTAGAGAAACTCTTGTGCTTCACATACACCTCTCGGGTTTGGCTATAGTCCCACTAGAAAAATTTGTAGTTTTGATCCATTAGCCACAAGACTTTAACCCAATGTCCCTAAGGGTATTGTAAGGATATCTCAATAGAAAGATTTCGGAAAAACGGCGTTTTCGTATTAGTCGCAAGGCGGAAACTTAAGGAGTTCTTCAACTTTGAAGTTGGAACTTGAAGATGGGTTCTTCATAGGCTTCTAAGGAGTGCTTGGAGCGGATTGGAACATAAGGAAAGGAGCTAAGAATTGCTAAGGTGCGACTTTGAATCTTGGAATTTTTAAGGGCTTATAAAGGTATAAATTTTATCGTTTTAGTAGTTAAGACTTACTTATTGTTGTAGCTATGGATATTAGCAATCATGAGTTATATAGTATGAAGTTTGATAAGTATTTTGGCTATTGGAACCCTAATCCGAAAACTAGCATGTTTAGCCTTAAGATTACAATTCAAGTTGATTATTGGTTTAAGTCGTCGCATGTTGTATAAAGAAGAAAATTGTAGTTGTTTATGACTATATAACTTGTTAGACCTTAGAACTTGGAATTGGAAAAGAATTGGAAAAGACTTAGTGTTGTTGGTTATTGTTGGCCGAGAATGGCTAGTGAGTATTAATCTACTTGGTATGAATTGTGGGGCGGAATTTTACACGTATTGTAAGGCGTGTAATACCCTTTGTTTGGTTGTTGTTTGGAGCCTTAAATGTGGTGTGTTGGTTATTGTATTCGGCCTTGAAAAAGGTGGCAAGTGAGTAGAAACAAAGGAAGTGCTGCCCGATTTTTCGTAGAATTAGAGACTGTATACTTAGTATTATTCTACGTTAGAGACTAGAAGTTGATAGTCTTGTTGTGACCATTATAGGTTGACACTTCTACGTACGGCGTATTCGGCTTAGCTTGTGGATTTAGCCGAAAAGGTATGTGAACTATCTCCTCTTCTAGCATGATTCCTTAAGATAAAGAAAGTATGTCCTACTCCTTAAATGATTCATTCCTTGGTTGTATTTGGATTGCCTAAGATAGAATTTGTTCTATGTACTTCCTTGATTGTACTTTGATGTTTAAATTGTAAGTTGTATAATCCATTGCCTTAGTGAAGTTGGATTCTTAAAAGTGAAAGTATTTTACTTAAAGTACATGAACTTCGGAGGCTTCAAATTCGGAAATTGCTTCCAAATCTTACGCTCATCACAGGTCATAGTTGTCCCACCAATAGGCTAGGGACCAAAGTCTAGAGTATGAACCTCATCTATATGCGACACTAACATCATTGTAGGCTGAATACCAGGCTTATGAAACTTGGGGGGCTGAGTCGGCCCCCTTTATACATGGGTTTGAGAACCACCCGGAGTAGTAGGATGTACACATGTCTGAGAAAAACCATCTAGAACACTTAATAACTGGACAAATGTATCCTGAAGAACTGGTGTAACAATAAATACATGTTGATCCTAGGCTGGTCCTACCTCCTCCTCTATCACATCATTCTGAGGCTCAATAATTGATTTAGGGATAATAGATATAGCATAAGTCTGACCGACGCTCTATGCTTGAACCTGAGACGGTGCTGCTACTCTAGCTCTACCCCGACCCTAATATCACGACCCGACCCGGGCCCGCGACTGGTGCCCTACCTGGGCACCCCTTACAGGTATACATCAGAGAATAGCAGCGGAACCTACATAAACTCATAAAATGCTTAGACGGTAAATATCAACAGGCTAGCCGATAAGGCCACATTTCGTGAAATATACATAACCCAAAATAAAACAGTTACATCTTTGTTCTTACAACCCAATCCACAAAATATGACTACAGACCTCTAAGAATAACAACTGTGACGGGACAAGGCCCCGCCATACCCCTGAATGTACATAAATCTACAACATCAGGGAAACCGTACCAAAAGACAAGCCTCCGGAGAAATGAAGCTTTTGATAACTGATCAGTGAACCTAAGAGTAAGGATCCACAACCTGCTTACCCCTACCTGCGGCATGAACGCAACCCCCCGAGGAAAGGGGTTAGTACACAATATGTACCAAGTATGTAAAATTGGAAAATACTGCAATTTACATCATAAGTCTAAAATAAAGCTGGAGACATGTATGATAATCAAATTAACAGTATATTGTGCCTTACTAACAATGAGAGTAAACAAAAGTATACTTACTGCATAAAAATAGGAGGCTCATGATCAAAGTAGGGCCACCCGCCCATAGTATCATTAAGAAATCCTACTCCTGAGACTATTTCACCCGCATAGGTCCTGTGGACCCGCAATGAAGTCATCTGCCTCGCATGGGACTATTTCACCCGCATAGGACTATTTCACCCGCATAGGCCCGGTGGACCCACAATGAGTACAAACGCCGCACTCGCATCATGGGTAGCAAATCTATGGAATAAGTAGTAACCCGGGGGTTTACCCCGCCAGAATAACATAACCTAGCACAACCGGCTATCATACATAACATAAGCACCACCGGCTTATCATACATAACATAAGCACCATCGGTTTATCATACATAACATAAGCAAGTTAAGAAATCCCATAACTTCTTATTAGCCTTATTTATATACACTCTCATTTTAGTTTACTTAAGGCACTAACATGTCATGTAAATTTCGGGAATTTAATCCAAAGTACTATGTACATTTATCATTTTAAAAATGACTCTTTCTTGTAAAAAAAATCCCCAAGATACTAACACCCGTAGTATCAAGGCTTGTCTACTTTTCAAAACAAATCACTATACCTTTAGAAATACATTTTTAGGCTTCTAAACCAAGTGACCCTTACTTTAAACTTTGAGCAATGGATGCCTTTAAATCAAATTGTCATTCTTTATTTAAAGTCATTTATCCTTTTTTACTTTACTAGAATAAACTAGGGATATCCAGTGGGTCGGGCCGACCCGACCCCGTCCCGGTCCGGACCCGACCCCGTCCCGACACCGTGTAAAAAAAAAAGTCGGCCTGGGGCTCGAACCGGGACGGGACATGGTATGGTCCCGTCCGGTCCCGCCAGGACCCGACCCGTCCCGGTCTGATCCCGCCCCAGTCCCGCCCCAGTCCCACCATTTGCCAAAAATAGTCGTTGTCTAACGGCCATTTTACATTTTGACCGTTAGACAACGACCATTTTTGGCTTCCCCCACTCCCCCAACCCCCCCACCCCCTTTATATTTATTTTAACCCCTAAGTTATTATATGTACATTTTAACCCAATTTTCCAACTATAAATACCTCATTTTCTCTTCTTATTTCTCACAAATCTTCCTACATTTTCTCTAATTTCTATACAACATTGTCTACTACATATTCACTCTATTTTTTACACTCTTCTTGTCTTTGTTTAATTATTTAGTTTATACTTTATAAATATATTATATATATGAGTATAATACTATAATACTATAATAGTATAATATGAGTATATGAGTCTATGACTATCACTATATGACTATATGACTATATGTTAATGTTACTTTGTTAGTAGTTTAGTATTTTTAATTTAGTGGAAAAATTAAAAAAAAAAACAAAACCTGCCCGACCCGTCCCGTTGAAGAGCGATTTAATGCACACACTTTAACGCAAGTGCACGTTATCGTGACAAGTAATATAGTCTAGGTAAGACCGAATATCGTCATCAAGGATTAGTGTTCAAGTACCAATTATCTATCTTTTGTTATCTATTTGGTAACCGATATTTGATTTTGTTGATTATAACTAACAATTATAAATACTAATTAATTATGTGTTTACTTCAGTAGTGATGGAAATAGGGCTTCCAAGTCGCTTCAACTATCCACTTATATTACTTAGTAATGCAATGAATTATGGTTCTTCTTCTTTTGGAGCTAGCAGGTTTACTAATTCGTTTTATACTCCCGTTAAGGCTATATAAACACTCAACCCCAGTAGCGCTCCTTTCTACCTTTCGGTGATAAGGATGACTCTATAGGAGGATTAAGAACAAAAACCTTATTAATCGTCACGCACCTTGCGTGAAATTAGGTATTTAAACCTCTATTAACGCTACACAAGTAATTGAGGTATTTTCATCCCCAATCCGACCTATGTCTACCCAACTTACAGCATAGTCACAACCTCCTCCTTTTGAAGTTTGATTAGAAATCATATAAATAATGATAATTAGTGATCAATTAATTATCAAGCATTCAAAGCAATTATTGGGTAAATCTCAACAATAAGAAGAACAACCATAAACATGCATTAACTCATAAAATAAGGTTCAAGTGAATTGACATGGAAAACCCTATAATGAAATTAGTTCCTAGCCATTGACATGACAAGAACTAATTCAAAATCCAACATAAACAAAAAGTAAAGTAAAGAAAAGAAAAGAAAATTACTAAGTAAAGGTCTCCAATCTTCAACTCCAAGAAGTCTTGTGTTTGTGCAAGAAAGGGAACCCTTGAAAACTGCCTAGGGTTCTCTTTTTATAGCCTCAAAACCGCCCTTAAGGTTTTCCTTCAGGCCTGGCCCAAAAAATCGTCAAAACCCTGATTTTTCCCGCGTCGGCGCCGGAACTTCTGCGCTGTTCTGGTGATTAGGCGCCGCGGCCCTGCACTCTGCTGTCTAGAGGCGCCGCGGCGCTGCAACTTCTGAGACCTTCTGGATATTGGGCGCCGGGCGCTGGACTGATGGCGAGGCGCCGCTGGCCGCCCGTGTCCGTGCCTGGTTCGCCACTTTCTCGTCTTTTAAGCTCTGGAACCTCCACTTTTGCCCTCTTTTAGCTCCTTTTCCGCCAAATAGCCATTTTAACCAATTTGACTCAAAAGAAAGAAAATCTATCCTAAGACGACACGTATTTGTACTAAAAGGGACAAAAGACTAACTAAAAACGACTCAAAAAGTGTATATAAAATACACCGATCACCCGTCCCGTCCCGACTGGCCCCGCCCCGCTCCGCATCTGCCCCGACTTCACCGGACGGACACGGTATCGTCCCGCTAGTCCTCGCCCGCCTGCCCGCCCACCACCCTCGCCTCCTTCCGCCCCGACTCGCCCTGCCTTATCCCGCCGGTCCCGATCCCGGTGGGCCCGGCCCGGCCCACTGCCAGCCCTAGAATAAACCATTCTTTTAACTTCCCATAAAGTTATTATAACCAACTTCCCATAAAGTCGTTATACTAATTTTATGCTTTAGACACTAAAGCATTCTTATCCTTTTAAAAACGAGTGAGTTAATCCTCTAACTCAACCAATTTGGACATTCTTAAAACAAGTCAAGGATACCAAATGAAACTGAATTCATTTAAAGCTCGTACGTCTACCGTACTATACATTTATAACTACTCATGCTAAAGAGATAAGAAAAGTCCACATACCTCTTCGGTTCAATCCACTTGCTAAGTCCAATATGTCGTACGTAGTATGTCAACCTATAATAACCATAATACGTCTATTAACCTCTAGCTTCAAACGTAGAATATTCTAAGTGTAAAGTCACCAAATTCTACGGAAAATCGGACATCACTTCTTTTGTTTCTACGTACTTTTCCACCTTTTTCAAGGTCCGAATTCAATAACCAAACATGCCACATTTAAGGCTCAACACATCAACCAATCAAAGGGGATTACACACCTTACAGGACGTGTAAAATTCTTTCCCACAATTAATACCAAGTAATTCTATAACCAATGCCATTTTCGGCCATAATGTGCAACAATGCAAAGTCTTATTCAATTCCTTTTTAAATCCAAGTTGTTTAGTCTAACATGTTATGTAGCCGCAATTGATTATAACAACTACAATCTTCAATTAGATAACATGCGACGATTATAACTATCGACCAAATTGTATTTCAATTTCAAATGGCTAACAAGGTTATTTCGGATTTAGGCTTCAAATATCCATAACACTTATAAATCTCCAATACATATATCTCATGCTTGTTAAAATATATAACTACAACAATATGTAATCTTATAACACTAAGAGAACAAGATTGTTACCTTGACAAGCCTTAATCCAACTTCAAGATCCGAAGTCGCTCCTTAGCAACTTAGTTCCTTTCCTTTACACTCCAATCCGCTACTTGAAGCCCTTAGAAGTTCACAAACAACTTTCCTTCAATTTCCAATCAAAACCTATGAAAGCGACATAGGTTTTCACCTTGCGACTAATGCAAAAATGACACTTTTTTGGGATTTTTCTATTGAGATATCCTTACAATACCCTTAGGAACCTTGGTTTAAAGTGTTGGGATTATTGAACCACAAACGAATTTTTTTCTCTTATTGAAGAAGCCTAACCCGAGAGCTCACTATAAGGTCTCAAAGTTTTCAATTTTTTTTTCTAAGTGTTAAAGCCTTGTATTGCTACTTAGGATGAATATATAATGAAATAGAGGGTCTAGATTAGAACAATTGTGTGGCTTGGATGCATTTCATTTAAAAGATCTAGTCAAGTGGCTCATTTAACTTAGTCAAAAATATCAAGCTCTAGCTTGCAAGACTTGTTCATCCAAGCTTTGGTCAAATGACCATCATACCCTTGGTCTAATTCGACCAAGACCAACCAAGGGGGGTGACACGTGTCACCCTCCCATTCGTCGCAATATTTCATTTTCCGTCATTTCCATAATTCCGATAATTTTTTACTAGTCTCGAATCTTAACGTTTTTGAGTTCTTACGTACGTTCTTATAAACATGTCCTGGAATTACAGGGTGTAACACCTAAGAACGTGCTCTGCCACTTCCGCACACGGCCGATGCCAGAGCATATGCCTTTTATCTCACCACATCGGCATGAGTCCTCACCATCTATGAGAGAATATAAACAAAGTTTAGATACCAATTTGATTCAACTTATCATGAAAGGAATGAAGAAAGTGAAATTTTCTAAATGCCCCATAGCCTCTCAAAGATAAGTACAAACATCTACGCACCAATTCACGAGACTTAACTAGACATTGCTCTTGTATTTAAGACTGTTTAACCTAAGGCTCTAATACCAACTTTGTCACAACCCCTTTTTTGGAGTCATGGTGGCACCTACATAATCCCACCACGTAAGTGAACCACTTCAAAATCATTAACATGATACAACATAAGTAAAAGCAGAAGATAGCGAAATACTACAAAATCTATCTCATAATATAAATGCGGAAAAGTAATAAGTCTGAACATCAACAAAACATCCCCTACTAATATAGTCTGTAGATACAAGAGCACTAACATAATAGATGGAGATAGAGGAGGAGGTGGGTATGATGGAGATAGTAAATATAGGAAAGGTATCCAAGGGTATTATGGATTTAACATCCTCACCCTGAATGCCTGGGATCACAACTCAATCTCTCAGCCACCCGATGCTATAGAGGTAGAAAGTATTGAATCTGCATCCAAAAAGAATGTAGCATGAGTACACAACGTACCTCCGTAGACATCATAGGCCGACAATGATGGAAGATACATAATCATAGATAAATACCAAGTTGATATCAAATAATCCTACACTAGCAAATAATGACCAAGTATATCACATAATCACCAAGACGTTTCATAGAGTTCAACAACATATCAAATATCATGTGGCCTGAATAATTCTTTCAAGTATCAAATACAACCAAGAATTATCATAATAACTCAATAGCAAGTCTCAATCACAGTTTATCAATGATATATCATAAAATATATGTTATGAATGCAATGCATATGCAAGGTATCTTTATCAATCTAGTATATAGTACGTCAAGGTGTAATTATGATTGTATACCCATAGGGGACCTACGAAGTCCATATACCTCTCCTAACTAGCTGAAATTCCTCACACAAATCTTGACCCCGTGAATTATTTCTAAGTCTCAATCATATTGCGGGTGTGCAACTCCGCTCCCCACGTATCAATATAATCTCAAGTGCCATAATCTCATATTACTCTTAACTTTCTTGCCTCTTAGACCACAGCATATCTGATGTAAGTAAGGAGGGATATTGATGAGTGAGTGGGTCAGATCTTGGTTATATTTAGGTTGACCCGAAAATGGATGCCAAATTAGGGGTTTTCAGGTTTTCAGTTCGGCTGGATACAGTGGTGTTTGGTGGTTGTTTCGAGTAGTTGTATTTGGAATCGGATTTAGGAGTTTTGTGGAGTTTTCATGGATGTGTTGAAGGTCTAGGTCATGATCGGTACTTGGTTGTTTGGTGGTGACAAGGCTGCAGAAATAAACTGACTGTCACGACCCGTTCCCGTGCCCGTGACTGGTGCCTTACCCGGGCACCCAAGTAGACATACATCAGAGTAACCAGCGGAATATAAACTTACAAACATAAAACAGTGTAAAATAAGAAATAGTCTAACCAAGAAAAAGTTGCCTTTCGGCATGTATATATATACCAAGACTGAACAGTTACATCCCAAATTTACAACAGGACTACAGACCTCTAAGAATGTAAACAACTATGACGGGACAGGGCCCCGCCATACCCCTGAATGTACATAAACCTACAATGACAGGGAAATCATACCCAAAAGATAAGCCTCCGGAGAAACGGGGCTTTCCCAAAAGCAGAACGGTGATCCTAGGAGCGGGGATCAACAACCGGAGTACTCTACTGCTGGCGTGAACGCAGCCCAAGGAGGTCGATAACAGTACCAAGTATGTGAAAGCAGAAAGTACTGAAATGAAATCATAACATTTTAAAACCAATTCACAAATACGTACGAAACAACCCAATTTAACCGCACATAGTGCCACAGCATAAACAAGAGCAAAATAGATATAACACAAATGTTCTTTTCTAGGCCGCTAATGATCGAAGCAAGGCCATTCACCCATAGTATCATTATGCGAGCCTAATCCTGGAACTCCCGCAGTCTGCATAGGCCACCTAGGCCCGCATGAGGTATTCCTCGCATCGGGGGTAGCTAACCCGAGACATCGTCCTGGACTCCCGCAATCCGCATGGACCGCATGAGGTATTCCTCGCATCGACGTAACACACCCGGAGTGATTCCTGGAACTCCCGCAGCTCCGCATAGGTCACATGGAGCCGCATGAGGCATTCCTCACATCGGGGGTGGCTAACCCGCGGCTCGTAACAAGTCAGGGGGGTAAGTGATATAATACCAGCACAACGGGCTTATCGTTAAACAACATAAGCACAACAAGAAAAACCCCCTTACACACACGTCACAAGATACTAACACACGTAGCATCATAACATGTTTACTTATCAAACCAACTTACCACACATTCAGAAATCATTACAAGGCTTTCATAAACAAATAAGTAAACCGTTCCTTTTATCTTTCTTAAGTTGTTATACCTAACTTCCCATAAAGCTAGTATAACACTTAAGCTTTATAATTAATCAAAACATTCTCATTTGTTTGGAAAACCAAAAGAACTTATTCTTTTAAAACCAAGTATTAATTTCCTTCCAAATAATGATTTCATAATTTTTTTTGAAATATTTCAAGATTCTTAATATTTAGAACTCAAGTCAAAAGACATCAAAGTGAAACCAAATTTAGTTAACACACGTACGTCTACCGTACTATATATTTCACAAATATCATGCTCAAGAGGATAGGAAGAATCACATACCTCCTCGGCTAAATCCACTTGCCGAGTCGAATATGTCGCGCGCAGAGTGTCAACCTATAATAGTCAAACACACGCTTATCAACTTCTAGTTCTACGTAGGATTCTTCTAAGTAAGATTTCTTATTCTACGAAAAATTGGGCAGCACCTCCCCCGTTTCTACTCAATTTTCCACCTTTTCAAGGCCCGATAATAGTAACCAACAAGCCATATATAAGGAACAACAATTCCGAAATTTAAAGAAGGGGATCACACGCCCAAACAGACGTGATAAACAATCTTCCCCTTAATAACAACAACAATAAAAGAAGGGGATCACACGCCCAAACGGACGCGATTAACAATCTTCCCCTTAACAACAACAACAATAAAAGAAGGGGATCACACGCCCAAACGGACGCGATTAACAATCTTTCCCTTAACAACAACAATAAAAGAAGGGGATCACACGCCCAAACGGACGCGATTAACAATCTTCCCCTTAACAACAACAACAATAAAAGAAGGGGATCACACGCCCAAACGGACGCGATTAACAATCTTCCCCTTAACAACAACAACAATAAAAGAAGGGGATCACACGCCCAAACGGACGCGATTAACAATCTTCCCCTTAACAATAATGTAAATACAGTCCAATGTAAATACAGTCCAAAGTAAATACAGTCCAAAGTAAATACAGTCCTTTAGTTGGGGTCCTTGGCCAACTATTACAATTTCACTTATCCAATTACTTCATTAGTCTTCCAACTTATATTCCAATCTTAATATAAGTTATAGTTACTTTGTTATTAACTTCTTAGCAAGTAATGGATACGTTTTTACCATTTTAATGGCTAACATGTCAATTCTCCATTTAACAAGTTAACAAGATGCAAATTGTCACGACCCGATCCCGGGCCCGTGACTGGTGTCTTACCCGGGCACCCAAGTAGACATACATCTGAGAAACCAGCGGAATATAAAGACAAGACATGAAACATATGTAAAATGAGACACAGTTTATCCAAGAAAAGATTGCCTTTCGGCATGTATATATACATCAAGTGAACAGTTACATCCCAACTTACAACAGGACTACAGACCTCTAGGAATGTAAACAACTATGGCGGGACAGGGCCCCGCCATACCCTGAATGTACATAAAGCTATAATGACAGGGAGATCATACCCAAACGATAAGCCTCCGGAGAAACGGGGCTTTCCCAAAAGCAGAAACGGTGATCCTAGGAGCGGGGATCAACAACGAGTGCCTACTGCGACATTTAACGCACTTCGAAGGTGGTCGATAACAGTACCAAGTATGTGAAATCAGAAAGTACTTAAGTGAAATCATATCATTTTAAAACCAATTTTACAAATACGCATTTAAACAACCAATGTAACCGCACATAGTGCCACAACATAACCAAGAGCAAAATAGATATAACATAACTGGTCTTTTCTAGGCCGCTAATGATCGAAGCAAGGCCATTCGTCCATAGTATCATTATGCGAGCCTAATCCTGGAACTCCCGCATCGTGATAGCCACATAGGCCCGTATGAGGTATTCTCGATCGGGGTAGCTAACTCGCGATCATCCTCGACCCCGGTCCGCGTAGTCACCGACCGCATGAGGTATTCCTCGACGGCGTAACACACCCGGAGTGATCAATCACGAACTCCCGCAGCTCGCGTAGGTCGCATGGACCCGCATGAGGTATTCCTCGCATCGAGGGTGGCAAATCCTCGGCATCATAACAAGTCAGGGGGGTATGTGATATAATACCAGTACAACGGGCTTATCGTTTAACAACGTAAGCACAACAAGAATAACCCCCTTACACAAACATCACAAGACACTAACACACGTAGCATCATAACATGTTTACTTATCAAACCAACTTACCACACTTTCTAGAAATCATTACAAGGCTTTCATAAGCAAATAAGTAAACCGTTCCTTTTATCTTTCTTAAGTCGTTATATCTAACTTCCCATAAAGCTAGTATAACACTTAAGCTTTTTAAAACCAAGTATTTCTTTTCTTTCAAAAATGATTCATAACTCTTTTGAAATACTTCAAGATTCTTATTATTTAAAACTCAAGTCAAAAGACATCAAAGTAAAACCAAATTTAGTTAACACACGTACGTCTACCGTACTATATATATTTCACAAATATCATGCTCAAGAGTATAGGAAGGATCACATACCTCCTCCGCTCAATCCACCTGCCAAGTCGAATATGTCGCGCGCAGAGTATCAACCTATAATAGTCAAATACGTCTATCAACGTCTAGACTACTTCGTAGAATATTCTAAGCAGAAGGTTCTCTATTCTACGAAAAATTGGGCAGCATTTCCCTACCCGTCAAACTACACAAGTCTACTGTAAATACAGCCCAATATAAGTACAATTCAATTCTCTTCTTTTATACCATCCTTCTATATCTTATACTTAATTCTAAACTACTACAATATGTAATCTCCAATTACAATAGAAGGACAAAGATTATTACCTCGATAAGCCCAAAATTATCCAAGATATAAGTCGATCCTGAACAACGTTTAGCTCCTATTCTGAACGCTCCAATCCGCACCAAGAAACCCTTAGAAGTTTCTAAACAACTTCTACTCAATACTTCAACCAACTATGAAGATTTTCCTAGGGTTTCGTTTTGTGACTAAAGGAAATAAAGTAGTATTTCCGAGCTTTTAGTATAGAGGTAACTTGGGAATACTACAAGGGATTTAGGCTAAGGTATTTTGGAATAGTAACAATACTTGAAGACAATTTTTCTACCAAGGGGGTGTTTGGACAGCAACAAGAAAGGGGGGGGAAAGGAGTTTGGACGAGAACTACAACAAGGGAGAGGGATTTTTGAGACTTGGAAATTGTTAAGTGGATGAAGAAGTCTTGCACTTAAGGGGGGTATTTATAGGACCTTCAATGGCCAAGATTTAAGCAAGTGTAAGGTGTAGATTTGGTTGCTTGTGCAAGTGAAGTCTTCCAACCAAGTGTCCATCACAACTTTGGGACATATGTCCACCACAACTTTGGGACATATGTCCATCACAACTTTGGGACATATGTCCACCACAACAATGAGACATGTGGCTAGCCACTTGCTCTCCAAAAACCGTCCAACCCCCTCCACTTGCACCACAAAAAAATATCTTCCAAGGCTTGACTTCTTGACTTGGCCACTTGCCCATTAATTTCGTCCAACATGTGCCACCTAAGGGTGACACATGTCGCCCTCCTATTGGTCCAAAATATTTCATCTCCGGAAAAATCCGTAATTGGTTAAAATATTAAAAGCGTAAAATTTCCTTCACAAGGTTCGGAATCTTTTCCGTTGGAAGTTCACAATTTCATCCCTAACCTAATTAGGGCTTATACAATTGTACGTACGTCCTCACACACATACTCTGGAACTACGGGGTATAACACAAATCTTTCCAAACCTTACTCCACATATCTCATACTCCATAATATACTTCCAATATACATAAATATTCAACTTCACAAAGAGGACAAGGTTCATTACCTCAAATAGCCCAAAAATATCCAAGAACTTAAAGTCGCTCCTAAGCAAGTTTTAACTCCAAATCCTTATGTTCCAAACCGCCACAAGTCACCCTTAGAAGCTCCTAACCAACTTCTATTCGATCAACTCAAAAAAATGAAGAACACCTAGGTTACCAATATCACAACTCTCGGCCAAGAGGTGGTTTAGAGGCTAGGGGTGTGAAATCTTGTCTAACTCTTGGTTACTAATCTTCCTAATACAACAAGGAAGAACACTTAGAAGTTTAAGAATTATTGGACAACAATTGCTCAAGAAATTTAGGCTTGGACGAGAGCAATGTAGAGAAGGAGGGAGAGAGGATATTTTCAAGTCTTGAAATAATACTAAGTGTGGAAGATTTCATCAACTAGAGGTGTTTATATAACACAACCAAGGGCTAGGATTGAAGCATGTGTATGGTGTAGATTGGGGACATGTGTGTGTATGGTTCCCTCTTGCCCACTTGCTCAACAAATATCTTGCAAGACTTGGCCACTTGTCCTCTCCAATTCGCCCAACATGGCCCTCCTAGGGGTGACACATGTCGCCCTCCTATTGGTCCAAAATATTTCGTCTCTCGGAAAAAATCCATAATTGGTTAAAATATTGAAAACGTAAAATTTCCTTCACAAGGTTCGGAATATTGTCCGTCGGAAAAACAAAATTTCATCCTTAACCTAATTAGGGCTTATACATTTGTACGTACGTCCTCACATACATATTCTAGAACTACGGGGTATAACATTCTCCCCTCCTTAGAAACATTCGTCCCGAATGTTCCTTCTCAAACAAAGATAACGCTATAGGCCCTCATAACTATATCCCCCATAACAAGAATGTCATGCATAGCCAAAATAACATGTAAGCAAAATGACAATTAAAATCAACAAGTAGGAAAGTGAGTTACCTGGAGGTGTGGGGAATAAGTGAGGATACTTCTGCCTCATGTCCTCCTCTGCTTCCCACGTCATCTCCTCTCTGTTCTCGTTCCGCCATAAGACCTTGACGGAAGCCACATCCTTTGTCCGCCGCTAACTCGACGATCGAGTATCGCTATGGGACTCTCCTCATACGATAACCCCTCTTTCACCTGGAAATCATCAATCGGGTGCACTCTAGATGGATCTCCGATACATCTCCTCAGCATAGAAACATGAAAAACCGGATGTACTGCCTCCAGATCGTACGGCAGATCCAACTCATAGGCAACCTTGCCTACCCTACGGACAATCAGATAAGGCCCAATGTACCTTGGGCTGAGCTTCCCCTTCTTCCAAAACCTCATTACACCCTTCATGGGTGACACCTTCAGGAAAACCCAATCATCAACCTCAAACTCCAAATGTCGACGCCGATGATCTGCATACGACTTCTGTCGACTCTGAGCTGTCAATAACCGCTCCTGGATAAGCTTCACCTTATCCACCGCCTGCTGAATCAAGTCCGGCCCGACTAACTGCACCACGCCCACATCAAACCAGCCTATCGGTGACCTGTACTTCCTCCCATATAAGGCCTCATAAGGCGCCATCTGGATATTGGAATGGTAGCTGTTATTATACGCAAACTCCACTAGAGGCAAATGATCCTCCCAGCTACCCCTGAAATCAATAACACAGGCTCGCAACATATCCTCGTGTACGGATAGTGCGCTCGCCTGTCCGCTTGGCCCGAGGATGGAATGCGATCGAGGCTCACTCGCCCCTAATCCCTTCTCGAAAGACCTCCAGTTAGCCAGAACCAGGCTCTCTGTCCGATATGATAGATATAGGACCCCATGCAGCCTCACGATCTCTCTGGATGTAAAGTCTAGCATAATCCTCGGCGAAAAGTCGTCCGACGGAAGAAAGTGGGCGGATTTCACCACAACGATAACCCAGATAGAATCATGCTTCCTCTGAGTGCGAGGTAACCCTGTAATAAAGTCCATATTGATCACCTCCCACTTCCACGTCGGAATCTCTATCATCTGCAACAACCCACCAGGCCTCTGGTGCTCTACCTTGACCTGCTGACAACTTGAGCACTGAGCAACAAACTCTGCAACGTCCCTCTTCAGGCCATCCCACCAATACACAGATCTGAGGTCGTGGTACATCTTTGTCGACCCCGGATGGATAGAGTAACGAGCGTTGTGTGCTTCCCGTAACTCTGCCAAGTCCTGCAATATCTGGAACACACAACCTGCCCTCAAATCTTAGCACCCCATCAGGTGCTACCTCAAATGGACCCTTCCCCTCTCGAAGAGCCGTATCTCAATACCGTGTCATAATCAGATCCTCATACTGTCGCCTCTTCACCTCTTCGACGATGGAATACTCAGCAAACCCTCGAACCCGAACCCCACTACTATCAGAACCAATCAATCGGACTCCAAGGCTCGCTAGCTGATGTAACTCGCAGACCATGCCCCTCCTCTCTGGCTTCACATCTGATAGACTACCCATCGATCTACGACTAAGGGCATCTGCCACTACATTGGCCTTCCCTGGGTGGTATAGGATATCGACATCATAATCCTTGAGTAGCTCTAACCACCGTCTCTGTCGTAAGTTCAGCTCCCTCTGGCTGAAGATATACTGGAGGCTCTTATGGTCTGTGTAAATATCCACATGAACTCCATACAAATAATGTCTCCAGATCTTCAAGGCATGAATCACTGCTGCCAACTCTAAGTCATGTGTGGGGTAGTTCTTCTCATGCTTCTTGAGTTGTCGAGATGCGTAAGCTATAACCATACCCTGCTGTATCAGCACACACCCAAGCCCGATGCCCGACGCATGACAATAAACCACGTAGCCGTCTGGACCCTCTGGAAGAGTAAGAACTGGGGCGGTCGTCAATCTCTCCTTCAGTAACTGGAAGCCCTCCTCACAAGCATCCGCCCACCAAACATAGCCGCTACGAGTCGCCTTAGTCAAAGGTGCTGAAATAGAAGCAAACTTCTCCACAAACCTCCGATAGTAACCCGCAAGGCCCAGAAAGTTGCGCACTGCGGTGTAAGAGTTCAGGCCAAGTCCTAACTGCCTCGATCTTTGTTGTATCCACCCGAATACCATCGGCCCCGATAATGTGCCCTAAGAATGCCACCGAAGCCAACCAAAACTCACACTTCGAAAACTTGGCATACAACCGCTGGTTCTGGAGAACTCTCAGCACCGTCCTCAAATGCTCCGCATGCTCCTGCTCTGAGCGAGAATAAACCAGGATGTCATCAATGAATACTATGACAAACGTATCCAAAAATGGCTTGACCACCCGGTTCATCAAATCCATAAATCTTTGCCGAGCATTGGTCAAGCCGAAAGACATGACCTGAACTCATAGCGTCTGCACGTCCGAAATGCAGTCCTAGGGACATCCGTCTCCCTAACTCGCACCTGATGGTAACCAGATCGCAGGTCTATCTTGGAGAAACACCTCGCACCCTGCAACTGGTCGAACAAATCATCAATCCTGGGGAGGGGGTATATGTTCTTAATAGTCACCTTGTTCAGCTACCTGTAATCAACACACATACGCAGCGTCCCATCCTTCTTCTTCACAAACAATATCGGCGCTCCCCAGGGAGAAACACTAGGCCTGATGAAGCCCTTCTCCAGCAAATCTCTCAGCTGGTCCTTCAACTCTCTCAACTCGGCAGGTGTCATTCTGTATGGCGGAATGGATATAGGTCGAGTATCCGACAGAATATCAATGCAAAACTCTATCTCCCTCTCAAGAGGGATACCCGGGAGGTTGTCTGGGAACACATCTGGGAACTCTCTGACCATCGAATCGATCAAGGTCTGTTATCTCGCCTCGATGATAAATACCCGAATGAGATGGTAAATATACCACTTTTGCACCATCTTCCTGGCCTTGAGGTAAGAAATTAACCTACCTCTGATACATGTTCCTCCCACTCAATAACCGCCTCAGAAACCGAACTGCATCAATCTCTCTCATACTACATTGGCGTAGCAAGAAGCTAACCAATCCATACCCATGATCACATCAAAGTCTGTCATATCCAACTCTATCAAGTCGGCTAGGGTCTGACGACTGCATATATAGTCACTGGGCAAGCCCTATATACCCGCTCAGCTACCACCGAATCACCCACTGGCGTAGCTACCTCAAAAGAGTCTATGGACTCAGGCTCTATCCCTATCCTACTAGCAATATGAGGATATATATATGACAAGGTAGAACCCGGATCTATCAAGGCATACACGTCAAAACATGAAACTAATAATGTACCTGTGACGACATCCGGTGACGCCTCCTGGTCCTGGCGGCTGGACATGGCATAAATGCGGTTCTGAGGACCGCTGAATCGACCCTTGCCACGACCTCTGCCGCGACTGGCCGCCCACGAGCACTCGCCTCCGGCGAGTAAATCAGTAGGAGATGAAGACCGACGAAAGACCAGCAGTCGACCCTACCATCTCGCGCCTCGCCTGACATTCTCTCGCAAAATTACCCTGCTGGCCGCAAGTGTAACACGCTACCGAAATAGTACCACAACTCCCGTAATGGGATCTACCACATCGGACACACTGAGAGGAGGGTGGTCTCGACGGTTAGTACCTCGCTACTCGAAGTCCAAGCCACAGGGCCCCGACCGCCCGAATACCTGGCTACCCTGAAGACGGTGTAGGAGTGCTCTGAGCTGGCTGAGGTGCAAATCTAGTCTGATGCTGAGGCCGTCCGCCCCGAGAGCTACCAAAGGACCCCGCCCCGGCCTTCTTCTGGCGATATCGACAACCCGCCGCCTCTACGCCTCACATCCCAAGGCATAAGCTCGCACGCGGCAATGTCCATGCCCGACTGAAGTGCTACACCCGAGCAACCCTCTGCCAAATAATCATCGAGCCCGGTGACATAGCGGTGCACTCTGTCCTCCATGTCTGCCACCAACGCGGGGACATACCGAGCCAATGAGTCGAACTCCATGTTTTACTCCCGAACCGTACGCCTGCCTCAAAGATCGTAAATATGTCGCCCGCTCTCTCATCCGCGAGGCAAGAAGTGGATATGAAATGCCTCTGAGAACTCGTCCCATACAGCTGGAAGTGCATGCTCTCCCCGGGACAGCTCCCACGAATCAAACCAGTCGACTGCAGTATCACGCAGCCGATGCGAACCTAAGACCACCGACTCGGTCTCCGAAGCCTTGATCACTCTCTTGATCCGCTGTAACTGTCGGATGAACTCCTGAGGATCATCTTCAGGCCTGGACCCGTAGAACTCGGGTGGGCTGCAACTCAAAAAGTCCCGTAGTCTCAAGCTATCCGATCTGGGGTGAACTATGGGTGCTCTTCGAATCGCCGTGATCCAGCCTATCTCGTGCCGCCACGATCACGGCTAATAATCGCCATCTCCTTGTAACCCATCTCTCTCGCTTCCAGCCGTGGGATCAAGGCTCGTACTGTGGTCTCGTGAGCCACCGCTGCGCTCTAAACTCGCTGGGCCGGTGGCGTCGTGGAACTCGCTGTCAGAGCACCACCTACAGAAAGACCGGGCTGTGCCTCGTGACCTATGTGTCCTACTAGCGGCTCTCACCGCCTTGCCCTTCGGGCCCGTTGCCTTTTGCGAGGCATAACTGGTACAAAAAGAAATACGTCAGAGGGAGTCCAACTTATAACACAGCTCTAAGGAACGATCTCAGAGTGAGAAGAATGGAAACCAATCCTAAATATCTTGCAACCTCCTGATTATTGGTGTGGTGCACAACACGCCGATAATCAAGACTCTACTAGATACGGTCTGTAGACACTTTCCAAGGATTAACTGCTCTGATACCACTTTTGTCACGACTCCGCCTCGGCCCGTGGATCGTGCCTTACCCGGACACCCAAGTAGACATACATCAGAGTAACCAGCGGAATATAAACTTACAAACATAAAACAATGTAAAATAAGAAATAGTCTAACCAAGAAAAGTTGCCTTTCTAGCATGTATATATATACCAAGATCGAATTACATCCCAAATTTACAACAGACTACTGCACTTCTAAGAATGTAAACAACTATGACGGGACAGGGCCCCGCCATACCCCTGAATGTACATAAACCTACAATGACAGGGAAATCATACCCAAAAGATAAGCCTCCGGAGAAACGGGGCTTTCCCAAAAGCAGAACGGTGATCCTAGGAGCGGGGATCAACAACCGGAGTACCTCTACATGCGGCATGAACGCAGCCCCCCGAAGGAGGTCAGTACAACAGGTACCAAGTATGTGAAACTGTAAAGTACTGAAATGAAATCATAACATTTTAAAACCAATTCACAAATACGTATGAAACAACCCAATTTAACCGCACATAGTGCCACAGCATAAACAAGAGCATAATAGATATAACACAACTGGTCTTTTTTAGGCCGCTAATGATCGAAGCAAGGCCATTCGCCCATAGTATCATTATGCGAGCCTAATCCTGGAACTCCCGCAGTCCGCATAGGCCACCTAGGCCCGCATGAGGTATTCCTCGCATCGGGGGTAACTAACACGCGGCATCGTCCTGGACTCCCGCAATCCGCATGGCCACATGGACAACATGAGGTATTCCTCGCATCGGCTTAACACACCTGGAGTGATTCCTGGAACTCCTGCAGCTCCGCATAGGTCACATGGACTCAAGATGAGGTATTCTCGTGACGGTGGCTAACCCGCGGCTCGTAACAAGTCAGGGGGGTAAGTGATATAATACCAGCACAACATGCTTATCGTTAAACAACATAAGCACAACAAGAAAAACCCTCTTACACACATGTCACAAGATACTAACACACGTAGCATCATAACATGTTTACTTATCAAACCAACTTACCACACATTCAAAAATCATTACAAGGCTTTCATAAACAAATAAGTAAACCGTTCCTTTTATCTTTCTTAAGTTGTTATACACTTTCCATAAAGCTAGTATAACACTTAAGCTTTATAATTAATCAAAACATTCTCATTTGTTTGGAAAACCAAAAGAACTTATTCTTTTAAAACCAAGTATTAATTTCCTTCCAAATAATGATTTCATAATTCTTTTTGAAATATTTCAAGATTCTTAATATTTAGAACTCAAGTCAAAAGACATCAAAGTGAAACCAAATTTAGTTAACACACGTACGTCTACCGTACTATATATATTTCACAAATATCATGCTCAAGAGGATAGGAAGAATCACATACCTCCTCGGCTAAATCCACTTGCCGAGTCGAATATGTCGCGCGCAGAGTGTCAACCTATAATAGTCAAACACACGCTTATCAACTTCTAGTTCTACGTAGGATTCTTCTAAGTGAGATTTCTTATTCTACGAAAAATTGGGCAGCACCTCCCCCGTTTCTACTCAATTTTCCACCTTTTTCAAGGCCCGATAATAGTAACCAATATGTCATATATAAGGCGCAACAATTCCGAAATTTAAAGAAGGGGATCACACGCCCAAACGGACGTGATAAACAATCTTCCCCTTAACAACAACAACAATAAAAGAAGGGGATCACACGCCCAAACGTACGCGATTAACAATCTTTCCCTTAACAACAACAACAATAAAAGAAGGGGATCACACGCCCAAACAGACGCGATTAACAATCTTCCCCTTAACAACAACAACAATAAAAGAAGGGGATCACACGCCCAAACGGACGCGATTAAAAATCTTCCCCTTAACAACAACAACAATAAAAGAAGGGGATCACACGCCCAAACGGACACGATTAACAATCTTCCCCTTAACAACAATGTAAATACAGTCCAAAGTAAATATAGTCCTTTAGCTGGGGTCCTTGGCCAACTATTACAATTTCACTTATCCAATTACTTCATTAGTCTTCCAACTTATAATCCAATCTTAATATAAGTTATAGTTACTTTGTTATTAACTTCTTAGCAAGTAATGGATACGTTTTTACCATTTTAATGGCTAACATGCCAATTCTCCATTTAACAAGTTAACAAGATCCAAACCTTTCCAAACCATACTCCACATATCTCATACTCCATAATATACTTCCAATATACATAAATATTCAACTTTACAAAGAGGACAAAGTTCATTACCTCAAATAGCCCAAAAATATCCAAGAACTTAAAGTCGCTCCTAAGCAAGTTTTAGCTCCAAATACTTTTGTTCCAAACCGCCACAAGTCACCCTTAGAAGCTCCTAACCAACTTCTATTCAAGAATCAACTCAAAAAAATGAAGAACACTTAGGTTACCAACATCACAACTCTCGGCCAAGGGGTGGTTTAGAGGCTAGGGGTGTGAAATCTTGTCTAACTCTTGGTTACTAATCATCCTAATACAACAAGGAAGAACACTTAGAAGTTTAAGAATTATTGGACAACAATTGCTCAAGAAATTTAGGCTTGGACGAGAACAATGTAGAGAAGTAGGGAGAGATGATATTTTCAAGTCTTGAAATAATACTAAGTGTGGAAGATTTCATCAACTAGAGGTGTTTATATAAGACAACCAATGGCTAGGATTGAAGCATGTGTATGGTGTAGATTGGGGACATGTGTGTGTGGGGGTCCCTCTTGCCCACTTGCCCAACAAATATCTTGCAAGACTTGGCCACTTGCCTTGGCCACTTGTCCTCTCCAATTCGCCCAACATGACCCTCCTAGGGGTGACACATGTCGCCCTCCTATTGGTCCAAAATATTTCGTCACTCGGAAAAAATCCATAATTGGTTAAAATATTGAAAACATAAAATTTCCTTCACAAGGTTCGGAATATTGTCCGTCGGAAAAACAAAATTTCATCATTAACCTAATTAGGGCTTATACATTTGTACGTACGTTCTCACATACATATTCTGGAACTACGGGGTATAATACTGACACAGTGATTTTTTTGGCAAATGTTGGTTTAGTGAACTATTTGGTGTTGTCGGACTTAGACGGTTGTATACAGGTGGTTTTGGTTAACAACCTTTGAAGGGGGTGTTTGTGAAGTACTGTGGGAGTTGAGTATGGTCAGTATATAGTGAGTTAGATAAGGATTGAACACGAGTTGCAAGATGCAATATCGAGTGAAGGATGGTTGATTTGGTTAAGTGTTGGTTCGGTTGTTATGGATTAAGTGTTGGTTCGGTTGTTATGGTTTAAGTGAGGTGCGGTCGATATGTCAAGGATAGAGACATGAGTTTTTTAGTGCTCGAGTCAACACCAAGATAAATTTAGCCAATTGCACAAGGACAAGCCCGTGGTTCCTAAGTACAAGTCCGTGAACAAGCCAAGTAAGGATGGTCAGAAACCTTAAAGATAGACCCAAGGCTTAGGTTAGGTCAGATCACACAAGTTCTGATGTTCACTTACCACCGAGGGGTTCTTTAAGCTTGGGCTTAGTCAAGTCACACAGTCTTAACCAATCTTACGCCAAAGGGAGGGGTTGGTTCACACATGAACCATGATCCACATAAGGACCGAATAATGTAATCAACACACAAGTTGAAAACACTAAAGTTTATATTTATTTAACTCAAAAACTGATTTTTGCATTCATCCTAAGGATCCTATTTATAGTAGATTAAGGGCCATTCTAGATGACAACCAAAGAACACAAAACTCAACCTTTTGGCCGAGTGGGAATGGGTTTGGCTTGGGGACCAAGTTGGCTCTCGACCATGGTGAAGACAATGGGAAAGGGTTTGGCTTTTCTTTGAGACAAAGTTGAACTCAAACTCCTTCACACATCTTTATTGCATCCAAGTAGAAGAGTGGATGGATTTGGCTTCTCAAGACTTCATCTTCTTGGAACTAGTTTGGAAGCTTCCATTTCTTGCACCAAGGAGTGGTTCTCGGACACCTCTTCATCTCCTCTAGGCCGAGCTTGGATTTTTCTTGAATGGTCTTCTTGAAAGCTTCTTTTCCTTGCCACTTTGTCGGGCAAGTCACTTCTTGTCCATGTCATTTTGGCACTTTCGGCCATGTCACCTTCTCTGGCATTCATATCTTATTGATTGTGTCATAAATCAAGCTAAGAGTTATTACCTGGTTTTATTATGGCATAATAAGAGCTAAAAGATAAGCTAAGAAATAAAGACAAGCTAAAAGGAAATAACATGGTCTTCGGCCAAGACCTACATACAAAGGCTGAATAGAAACTTGTTTCCTAGATCTTCATGTGACAACTCCAACTCCACTTCATTTTCCATGCCACATTAGGCATGTTAGTGTATACTGGCTGGCCATCGTTGACATTTTAGCAAAACATCTCTCGGCTTAGTTTGAGAGTTTAAGTCCGCGAGCTTTCTTGCATCATTCTCCCCTTCTTTGAAAGAATTTGTCCTTAAATTCGCGTCATCTAAATGTGAGGACACTTCATTAGATGTTGAACCTTCATCTTTCGCTGGAAGTTTTATCTTATAGGTTCCTTTTTCGAAACTTGTCAAATAGGGATCCGAATACAAGCCACATGGTTTTGTCTTAAAATGATGTCTACATTGGATCACGAATCCTATAAGATATAAGCCTTTCCATAGGTAGCATAATGGCATCGTGCACCATTCAATCTCGTGCTAGGGAAAAAGATGGCACCAACTCTCATTTCAAATTTGACGTCCAATGGCCTTTCACAGATTGGCATAGTTAGGATCGGGGCTTCACACATATTTTTCTTCAAGGATTCAAAGACTTTTGTTTCTCCTCGAAACTATTCATATTCATGTCTTGTGGAGGATGTGGGAGTTTGCAGGTGTGCTACCAAATTAGCATGTTTAGGGTTCATCTTTCTTGGCACCACATAAGATTCTGTGTTGTGAATCGAACAAGGAAAACATGTATCAACCAATCGTACATTAGAGAAGACCATGGATTTTTGGTATTGATGTAAGCCGACTCTAACAAGGCCTGCTACCAAGCCAACAACTCCAAGGGGATTACACGTCTAACCGAACGTGTACAATTCTGCCTCACAAATATACTACACAAGTCTATTGTAAATACAGTCTAATGTAAATACAGTTCAATCCTTTATAAGAATCCTTCCAATATATCTTATACTCAATTCTAAACTACTACAATATGTAATATCCAATTACAATAGGGGGACATAGATCATTACCTCGATAAGCCCAAAATTATCCAAGATTATAAGTCGATCCTGACCAACGTTTTAGCTCCAAATCCTTACGCTCCAACCCGCTCCAAGCGACCCTTAGAAGTTTCTAAACAACTTCTCTTAACACTTCATCCAAGCTATGAAGATTTTTCTAGGGTTTCATTTTGCGACTATTGGAATAAAGTGGTATTTCCGAGCTCCTAGTATTGAAATAACTTTGGAATACAACTAGAGATACTAGGCTAAGTTATTTGGGATTATACTACAATACTTGAAGTATTTTCTACACAAGTGGGGGGGGGGGGGGGGGAAACGAGAACAAGCTAAAGGGAGGGAGTATTTGCCTTGGAAAATCTTTAAGTGTGGGATGATAATAAGTCTTCAACTAAGGGGGTATTTATAGAGGAATCAAGGGTCAAGATCATAGCAAGTGTGTGGTCAAGATTGGGCCATGTGTGTGTGGGTCCCACCACACCACATGGCCAACGAAAACTAGTGCCATGGCCATTTCGGCCAAGGGACAAGTGGCAAGACACTTGTCCCACCATTTCGGCCAAGGTGCCACATGGGGGTGACACGTGTCGCCCCCTACTCGTCCAAAATATTTCGTCTTCCGAAAATATCCAAAATACCGAAAATCTCAAAAACAAAGTGGGCCTCACAAAACCGTAAATTTCTCCCGTGGGTCCCACGTGACCATTTTTGAAAATAAAATCTCATAATTCTAATATAATCCAAGAAGCCCAAACACCAAATCTGGGAATCCAATTCCCATCAACGAACCTTTTTCCTTCACAAATCCCGGAAACTTTTCCGTCGAAAAATCACATCTTTCTTTCTTTCCAATATTACTGTCGTATTCTCGTACGTACGTCCTCACATACATACCCTGGAACTATGGGGTGTAACATTCTTCCCCCCTTAGAAACATTCGTCCCGAATGTTCCTTCTAAGTCTCTATACATACGTGCGCCGGTATAGTCTCCACTACTATACTTACCAAACCGATCATGCCACCAATGGCCAGAATATAACATGTGCGCAAAACTCAAATCCAAGCCAACGAGGAATCATTTCTAATCTCACAAAAGCTCCCACTAGCTTCAATTTACTCTAAGGTCATTCCCGGCCTTCCCGATCCGATTCTGGTCGAACGCATCCACGAACCCGTACGATGTCTACCTAGACTTGGGCCTAGCACCCTCGTGACCCTATCACAAAGCGGGACCACCACAAATTGACCCCACCCCAAACCGGGCTGCGGGTTGACCCGCGACCTTGCCTCAACTCGACCCATTTCGCGCCAAGCTCTTGTTCCCCGATCCGGAACAATCTCACTAATCAAGTCACGAAAACCTAGTGGTCTTCTTAGCTCAACTACCCTCTTATAATTCACACCACTCAGGGACTTATCACACAATTATACCCCACGTATACTATGCACTCCGACAAAGGTCAATCGTAAACAAAATCTTTTACTCAAGACGGCCTCGCATCTAAGGTCTCCACGTATAATATTCTAAGGCTCACAATTTCCCTGTCCCCAATCTTACCTTTTCAACTAACCATGTTTTCTAATCACAATTAACACAATGCTATCAGAACATAACACTTAAAATATACTCATCTTATCACACATACTAATCTCCTGAGGGTTAAGGATATACTTGTATCTACTGCTTCACTTCCCCTTTGTCGTTCTAATCAATCCTGCCCTGTTGGGCGCATAGCTAGAGAAGGTGATGAACTAGCCACTGATCCTGAAGGCTGAGTCTCTACATCCGTGCTACCCCTGATCGGACAATTCCTCGCAAAATGGCCCTGCTGGCCGCATGCATAACAAGTTGTCGAAGTAGTATGACACTCCCCAGAATGACGCCTACTACCACGGCCACACCGAGGTGGGGGTTGCCTCTTCTGGCTAACACCCCTTCCTCTCCGAACCACTGAATCCGCAACTAACCCGGTAGGCTGAGTCCTCCTACCTGTATCCCTCCTACTAGGACATTCTCTCCTCACATGTCCCTGACGGCCGCAGGTAAAACAAGCACCAACAAAAAGACGACATTCCCCGGGATGACGCCTGCCACATCGTGAACACTGAGGGAAAACTGAATCCGGCTGGCTAGAGCCTATGTATATTTGTGAACCAGAAACCCTGGAGCTCTGACCAACTCCTGCATACCCGGAACGTCCCGAAACCTGTGGAGGACCACTCTGCACTGGCGGAGGCGCATATCTAGTCTGCTGCTGAGGCGGTTCGCCTCGAAAGTTACCAAAGGACCCTGCTAATCTGGCCCTCTTCTGCTGCCCTTGGTTAATCCGTCGATCTCTACGTTCCTCAGCCTGTTGCGCATAAGCCCGTACGCGGGCCATGTCCATGCCTGACTGAAGAGCTACTCTTGCACAACCCTTTATTAGATAATCATCAAGACCCGTGATAAATCGGTACATTATATACTCTGGTTCTTTGAATCCCTAGTAATGCGCCGCTCTTCGTAATCCATATTTTCGCCTCGTCGTGGGCGAAGGTTCGGATATCATGGCCGCAGAGGAATCGCTGTGCCAGCTAAACTCTGCTTTGGCGACGTCGCAGAACTCCCCGAATGAAGCACCACCTCAGGTGATGATTGGGCCTGTGCCCTTGTAACCCTCTGTGCTCTACTCAGCCTCCTCGCTTCTTGCTCTTCGGGCCCTGGTTGCCTTGCGCGTAGTCATGACTGGCATAAAAGAATACGTCAGAAGGAGTCCAACTTACAACACAACTCTAAGGCACGATCTCAGAGTGAGAAGAATAGAAACCAATCCTAGATATCCCATAGCCTCCTGATTATAGGTGTGGTGCACAATACGCCGATAATCAAGACTCTACTAGATATGGTATGTAGACACTTTCCGAGGATTAACTGCTCTGATACCACTTTTGTCACGACCCGATCTCAGGCCCGCGACTGGTGCCTTACCCCGGGCACCCTAGTGATAACAACATCAGAGAAAATCAACGGAAATAAAATTTAAACAGGAAACAAGAGACATCATAAGAAAACAGGCTAACCAAAACGGTTACCTTCATGTATATACATATAACCGAACAGTTAAAATCCTTTACAAACCCTGCCCATAACAGTACTACAGACCTCTAAGAATGTAACAACAACTATGACGGGACAAGGCCCCGCCATACCCCTGAATGCACAAGTACCTAGAATGACAGGGGACTATACCAAAAGATAAGCCTCCGGAGAAACGGAGCTTCCCAAACGCTGGACTGCGATCCTATGAGCGAGGATCAACAACTGGTGTACCTCTACCTGCGGCATGAACGCAGCCCCCCGAAGGAGGTCAGTACAACAGGTACCAAGTATATGAAACTGAAAATACTGTAATGAAATCACATTTCATCATTTTATAAAACCATTTTGCGATAAGTAAACAGTTATGTCAAGTAAGGGGACGCATATCCCCAAAATGATCACTCACACATTACTATTGTTCTCACTTCCATTATATCAATCATGCCGTGGAACTCATTCTCACCGCCAGTACATGATGTAAAACAACACCCATATGTGAACCTGAACACTAGATCCTGCCTGCGTCATCAAATCGATCGGGCCAAGTAGAATAGCCAACTACCAGTCCAAAAGCTAGTCATAAAACTTCACGGGCAAAGTACGGAAGCCAACTACCAGTCCAAAAGCTAGCCACGCAACTGGCCGAGGCAAGTATGTTAAGCTAACGTACCATAGCCTACCGTCTCACGAGATATGACCGAGGCAAGTATCTTAAGCTATCTACCAGAGTCTGCCGATACACGAGAAATGACCAGGACAAGTATCTAAAGTGTGCCTGTAACCACATGTACAAATCAA
This sequence comes from Przewalskia tangutica, assembly GCA_029844215.1. Taxonomy (NCBI): domain Eukaryota; kingdom Viridiplantae; phylum Streptophyta; class Magnoliopsida; order Solanales; family Solanaceae; genus Przewalskia; species Przewalskia tangutica. The sequence continues at coordinate 38,201,947 of CM056720.1, read as the reverse complement.
GCCCGTGATCGCTCGTCACCGCGACAAGCTTCATGGATTAGCGGTCCATGGACTAATAACATAACCCTCACAATGACCGCATGCCCCGACATCTTACCTCGGTATAAGCATGGCCATGAAACCATCCTACTGGACGCATACCCGTGGACCATCCATCGTGTCAGTATGTCCAAAGGAAATAACAAGATAATACTCAAAGTGGACGCATACTCGTGGACCATCCAACGTGTCAGTATGTCCAAACAATCAATCAGATAGCCGACCCTCCCCGAGAGACACGGTAGCACAGAAACAAAACACTTGCACATCAAAGGCTATCACAACAAGCATAGACAAGTTCAACGTACTCTCATTTTATATCAACAATCCGGGTTTCAACCCCAAAATACTACATACTTTCATTCTTTCAAAAAGACCTCTTTTTACGTAAAAGCCACACGATACTAATACTCGTAGTATCAAAACACGTTATCTTTTCAAACCAAATTACTTCCTCTTCGTAAAAATCTTTACAAGACTTTTAAAATCAAGTACTCTATACTTTTTTAACCAAGTGCTTTTCTTTTAAAACAACATCAAGTATACTCTTTAAAACCCAAATAACTTACTCTTTTCAAAATAAGTAACCTATACTTAAATCAAGTTACTTCTCCTTTTCCAAAATCAAGTCGTTTATAAGTAAAGTCTCTTAACTTTTAAAATCAAGTCGTTTAGCTTTCAAAATCAAATCTTTCTTTTATTTTCATAAAGTCGTTATAACTAACTTCCCATAAAGCCATTATAACACTTTATGTTTTATACAAACAAAATTCATTTCACACACGTACGTCTACCGTACTATATAGTTCACAACAATCATGCTCAAGAGTATAGGAAGAATCACATACCTCTTCGGCTTAATCCACAAGCCAAGTCGAGTATGCCGCGCGTAGAAGATCCACCTATAATATTCACAATACATCTATCAACTTCAAGTTCTCTTCGTATCATATTCTAAGTAAACAGTTCCTTATTCTACGGAAAATTCGGCAGCACCTCCACCCCCGCAATCACATAAATAACCTCCCCCTAACAAGGTCTGCTACCAAGCCAACAACTCCAAGGGGATTACACGTGTAACCGGACGTGTACAATTCTGCCTCACAAATATACTACACAAGTCTACTGTAAATACAGTCTAATGTAAATACAGTTCAATCCTTTATAAGCATCCTTCCAATATATCTTATACTCAATTCTAAACTACTACAATATGTAATATCCAATTACAATAGGGGGACATAGATCATTACCTCGATAAGCCCAAAATTATCCAAGATTATAAGTCGATCCTGCGCAACGTTTTAGCTCCAAATACTTACGCTCCAACCCGCTCCAAGCGACCCTTAAAAGTTTCTAAACAACTTCTCTTAACACTTCATCCAAGCTATGAAGATTTTTCTAGGGTTTCATTTTGCGACTATTGGAATAAAGTGGTATTTCCGGGCTCCTAGTATTGAAATAACTTTGGAATACAACTAGAGATACTAGGCTAAGGTATTTGGGATTATACTACAATACTTGAAGTATTTTCTACACAAGTGGGGGGGGGGGGGGAAACGAGAACAAGCTAAAGGGAGGGAGTATTTGCCTTGGAAAATCTTTAAGTGTGGGATGATAATAAGTCTTCAACTAAGGGGGTATTTATAGAGGAATCAAGGGTCAATATCATAGCAAGTGTGTGGTCAAGATTGGGCCATGTGTGTGTGGGTCCCACCACACCACATGGCCAACGAAAACTAGTGCCAAGTGCCATGGCCATTTCGGCCAAGGGACAAGTGGCAAGACACTTGTCCCACCATTTCGGCCAAGGTGCCACATGGGGGTGACACGTGTCGCCCCCCTACTCGTCCAAAATATTCCGTCTTCCGAAAATATCCAAAATACCGAAAATCTCAAAAACAAAGTGGGCCCACAAAACCGTAAATTTCTCCCGTGGGTCCCACGTGACCATTTCCGAAAATAAAATCTCATAATTCTAATATAATCCAAGAAGCCCAAATACCAAATCTGGGAATCCAATTCCCATCAACGAACCTTTTTCCTTCACAAATCCCGGAAACTTTTCCGTCGAAAAATCACATCTTTCTTTCTTTCCAATATTACTGTCGTATTCTCGTACATACGTCCTCACATACATACCCTGGAACTACGGGGTGTAACACTTCCTAGCCTTGAGGTAAGAAATAAACTTACCCCTCGGTGATGCTGTGTTGCCCTTCCACTCGATAACTGGCTCACCAGGAAACTGGAATTGGACCAACTTGTCTCTACAGTCAACGTTGGCATAACAAGAAGCCAATCAGTCCATACCAATAATGACGTCAAAATCTGTCATCTCCAACTCTATCAAGTCTGCTAGTGTCTGACGACTATATATAAACACCGGGCAATCTTTGTACACCCGCTCAACTAACACTAAATCACCCACTGGCGTAGCTACCTCAAAAGGCTATATCGACACCGGATCTATCCCTATTCTACCAGCAATAAGAGGGGACACATAGGACAAGGTAGAACCTGGATCTATCAAAGCATAAACGTCACAACATGAAATCAATAATGTACATGTGACGACATCCGGGGAAGCCTCTTGATCTTGCCGGCTGGCTAAGGAATATATGCGGTTCTGTGAACCACTAGAACTAGGACCTCCACCACGACCTCTGCAGCGGCCTGCCGGTCCGTGAACACCCTGCCCTCCGGGACGCATAACCACAGAAGAAGAAGACCCAGCAACTGATCCTTTTGGCTGAACCATACCACCCACGCCGCCTCTGGTCGAACAATCCATCTTCATATGGCCCTGCTGGCCACAAGAAAAACAAGTTCCCGAAGCAGTACGACACTCGCCTAGGTGAGATCTACTGCATCGAACACACCGAGATATGGGCGGTCTCGATCGATTCTGATCTGCCTCCTCGGCCCCAAGTCCTAGAGCCACGACTGCTCAATAACGGTGATCAAACCTCCCGCGGAAAACCGAGAAGGAGCTGCATGCGTGAAATGTGGACCTAGCACATTCTTGAGGCTATCCGCCTCGAAAGTTACCCTGGAACCCTGTTGTCCTGGCCCTCTTGGGCTGGCCTAGGTCTGGCTAATCCTCTCTCTTTTTGTCCTCTATCCCCTGTGCATAAGCCTGCATCCTGGCAATATCCATACCTGGCTGAAGGGCCACTTCCAGGCATGCAGTAATCATATAACGGTCTAGCCCCATCACATGGTGGTGAAATCTGTCCGCAACAATGGTGATCGTATATCTGGCCAATGAGTCAAACTCCAGGTTGTACTCTCTGATAGTCCTCCCATTCTGTCTCAATGTCAAGAATCTATCCACACGGGCTCTCCTCATCTCAGGAGGCAAAAAGTGATCAAGGAAGGCCTCTGTGATCTCATCCCAAACAGCTGGAATAGCATTCACACCTCTAGACAGCTCCCATGACTCAAACCAGTTCAACGCAATATCGCGTAACCGATAAGAAGCTAACACAACATACTCTGTCTCCGAGGCCCTAAGCACCTGCATAGTCCGCTGTATCTGCCGAATAAACTCCTGAGGATCCTCGTCAGATCTCGAACCATAGAATTCGGGTGGATTACAACCCAGAAAATCCCGAATCCTCAAGCTGTCGGCTCTAGGGTTAGCTACCTCCTCCTGTCGGCACTGCCCTACCACTATGCTAGTCAATAACCTGATCTTCTCTCCATAATCTCTATACTCGCCCCGGGCTGCGGAATTGGAGGCTCAGGTATCGGAACCTCTGGAGCTACGGCGGTCTCGTCTCCTCTAATACTGCCGGCGTGGCTGAACTCGCCGACCCACCCACAACCTCAGGCATAGTCTGGGCCTGAGTCCTAGTAACCCTCTGCGTACCACTAGCAGCTCCTGCTGCTGCCTTGCCCTTCTGGGCCCTGGTCGCCTTCCGTGGAGGCATAACTGATACATAAGAATAGGTCAGAAAGGATTCAACCTAATAAGACAGCTCTACTGCACGATCTCAGAGAGAGAAGAATGGAAACCAATCCTAAATGTCCTGCAGCCTCCTGATTATAGATGTGGTGCACAACACACCGATAATCAAGACTCTACTAGACACGGTCTGTAGACACTTTCCGAGGACTAACTGCTCTGATACCACTTTTGTCACGACCCGACCCCGGGCCCGCGACTGGTGCCCTACCTGGGCACCCCTTACGGGTATACATCAGAGAATAGCAGCGGAACATATAAAAACTCATAAAATGCTAGACAGTAAATATCAACAGGTTAGCCGATAAGGCCACCTTCCGTGAAATATACATAACCAAAATAACAATTACATCTTTGTTCTAACAACACAATCCACAAAATATGACTACAGACCTCTAAGAATAACAACTGTGATGGGACAGGGCCCCTCCATACTCCTTAATGTACATAAATCTACAACATCAGGGAAACTGTACCAAAAGACAAGCCTCCGGAGAAATGGAGCTTCTGACACCTGATCAGTGATCCTAAGAATGAGGATCCACCACCTGCTTACCCCTACATGCGGCATGAACGTAGCCCCCGAGGAAAGGGGGTCAGTACACAATATGTACAAAGTATGTAAAACTGAAAAATACTGCAATTTACATCATAAGTCTAAAATAAAGCTGGAGACATGTATAATAATCAAATTAACAGTATACTGTGCCTTACTAACAATGAGAGTAAAATATACATTTCTGGTTTTAAAAATAGGAAGCCTGTGATTAACCTAGGACCACCCGCCCGTAGTATTATCACGCAATCCTACTCCTGGGACTATTTCACCCGCATAGGCCGTATGGACCCGCATGAGGTAATTTCCTCGCATAGGACTGGTCCGCCCCGCATAGGACTATTTCACCAGCATGAGCCCTACAGACTCGCATGAGGTATTCCTCGCATCGTGGGTAGCAAATCCACGGAATATGCAAATTTCACAAGCCCGGGGAATGGCCCTGTAATGAACAATATATCACAAGCACATCCGGCTACTATAAATAACATAAACAAGTTAAGAAAACCCTTAACTTCTCATTGACTTAATTAGCATACACTCTCATTTCTTTTAACTTAAGGCACTATCGTATCATGAAAGATCCGGGAATTTAACCCAAAGTACTATGTACTTCTATTCTTTTTAAATGACTCTTTTTCATATAAAACTCCAAGATACTAATAAACGTAGTATCAAGTCATTTCTACTTTTCAAGACAAGTCACAATACCATTTAGAATTACATTTATAGGCTTCTAAATCAAGTGACTTTTTACTTTAAAACTTTAAGCAATTGATGCCTTCAAATCAATTTGTATTTCTTCATTTCAAGTCATTTATCCTTATTTACCTCACTAGAGTAAACCATTCTTTCAAATTTCCATAAAGTTATTATAACAACTTTCCATAAAGCCGTTATATTAACTTTATGCTTTAGACACTTACATTCTTTTTTATAACCAAGAGACTTATACTTTCAAAAACCAAATATCATATACTTTCAAAATACTTCAAGTCTCTTAACTTTAGAAACTAAGATATCCTTAATCTTTAAAACAAGTGAGTTAATTCCCTAACTCAACCAACTTGGACATTCGTAAAACAAGTCAAGGGTATCAAATGAAACTAAATTCATCAAAATCTCGTACGTCTACTGTACTATATATTTACAACTACTCATGCTCAAGAGATAGGAAAGTTCCACATACCTCTTCGGTTCAATCCACTTGCTATGTCCAATATGCCGTACGTAGTATGTCAACCTATAATGACCATAATACGTCTATTAACTTCTAGCTTCAAACGTAGAATATTCTAAAGTGCAAAGTCACCAAATTCTATGGAAAATCGGACATCGCTTTCTTTGTTTCTACGTACTTTTCCACCTTTTTCAAGGCCCGAATTCAATAACCAAACATGCCACAATTAAGGCTTAACAATGTAGCTAACAAAAGGGGATTACACGTCTAACAGGACGTGTAAAATTCTGCCCCACAATTGATATCAAACTAGTCCAAAAGGCAATGTCATTCTCGGCAATATGAGGTACAACAACACAAGGTCTTTTCCAATTCTTATTCAATCCAAGTTGTTTAGTCTAACATGTTATATAGCTGCAATTGATTATGACAACTACAATCTTCAATTAGATAACATGCGACGATTCTAACTATCGACCAAATTGTATTTCAATTTCAAATGGCTAACAAGGTCATTTCGGATCTTAGGCTTCCAATATCCATAGCACTTATAAATCTCCAATACATATATATCATGCTTGTTTATAATCATAACTACAACAATATGAAATCTTATAACACTTAAGAGAATAAGATTATTACCTTGACAAGCCTTAATCCGACTTCAAGATCCGAAGTCGCTCCTTAGCAACTTAGCGCCTCTCCTTGACACTCCAATACTCCACTTGAAGCCCTTAGAAGTTCACAAACAACTTTCCTTCAATATCCAATCCAAACCTATGAAAGCGACTTAGTTTTTCACCTTGCGACTAATGCAAAAATGACACTTTTCCGGGATTTTTCTAATGAGATACCCTTACAATACCCTTAGGAACCTTGGTTTAAAGTATTGGGATTATTGAACAACAAACGAAAAAATTTCTCCTTCAAGGATGCCCTAACCCGAGAGCTCTTCAAGCAAGAACAAGTTTTCTCTAAATTTTTCTAAGTGTAAAAAGCCTTGTATTGCTACTTAGTGTGATTATATAACAACATGGAGGGTCTAGATTAGAACAAATGTGTGACTTGGATGCATTTCACTTAAAAGATCAAGTCAAGTGGCTCTTTGACTTAGTCAAATAAATCAAGCTCTAGCTTGCAAGACTTGTTCATCTTTACTTTGGTCAAATGACCTTTCTATCCTTGGTCCATTCTACCATGACCATTAAAGGGGGTGACACGTGTCACCCTCCCATTCCTCGCAATATTTCGTTTTCCGACATTTCCATAATTCCGATAAATTTTACTAGTCTCAAATCTTAACATTTTCGAGTTCTTACGTACGTTCTTATAAACATGTCCTGGAATTTCGGCATGTAACAACTTTTATATAAGTCATAACAACTTTTATATAAGTCATAACAACTTAATAAAAATAATAATATTCCTTCATTATAACATGCAATAGGTGAATATAATAACAACAATAACCAACGAATCCAAAGTCCCGAAAACTGCCTAGTTTCGGCCAACTTAGCCAAAAATGCCCACACACCTTTTATTCTCCATTATTCTTAACCCAAGTTCATATAATAACTATAACAACAAGTAATATCCAATTACTTCAAGAGGAAGAAGAATTTTACCTTAAATTTTAGCCCAAAACCGTCCAAACAGTCCCGCGATTTTTGGCCCACAGTTTTGTCTTAGCTCCACTTCTTCAAGCTCCAATCACTCACATGTATCCACTCTAAGCTTATAAACAACTTCCCTTCTTGTTTTTCTTCCAAAAAGTTGATCAACAAGCCTAGGGTTTCAACACACAACTCTCGGCCAAGGAGTATTTTGGAGGATCTTGGAGAGTTAACTTGGCTTAAGACTTGATTAGGGTTCTTAATATTGGATAATAATCAACTCTTGCTCTTGGAATTTTCCTAGGGATTTTCGAGATTTGCAAGAAAGAGAGGAAAGAAAGCTAAAGGAAATGATATAATGAAAATGCTAAGTCTTGCTCTCTACTCCTCTATATAGAATATTTGTCTTGCAACACAAGTGGATGAGGGACACATGTCACCCTCCCATTGGTCACATTTCCCCTCTTAACAAACTATCTAAATATTTGTCCAAAATATCCTAAAATTGAAGGGCCCCACAAACTTGTGAAATTTTCGGCGGGCCCCATATTATTAATTACAATATTTTATAATCCAATACTAATCCCAAAAATCCAATTAGAAGTATTAAACTCCGAGTTAATAATTTCCGTCTTCACATTTTTCAAAAAAAAAATTCCATAAGAAAATGTAATTATACTTTCCTTCCAACCTTCCAATCTTATTTCCTTACTTACGTTCTCACTTATATGCCCTGGAACTACGGGGTATAACATTCTTCCCCCTTAGAAACATTCGTCCTCGAATATTCATAATAGGTCTCAACTATACAAATTTTTGGCATAGTCTCCCTCAACTATACCTATCAACCAATACTCAGTAAACACAAAAATGCCTCACATGGACACAATATAACACATAGTCTCATTCTACCTCTGATAGTCTGTCACGACCCAACCTAGGGCCATGACGAGTGACCGAGCTTAACCTGCCCAATAACCTAACTTATGTTACCTGTACTCATACATGACATTCAATAGGGTCTTCGTAACTAAGTTTGGAAGTTGTAAATTGAATACCAAAGTCCAACTGTAACTCAAAACATCTCAAAAACATACTTATATATATGTAACATGTCACAAGGTAAGCCAACGAGGCTGCCGATACTTTTGTACAACAAAACAATAGCCGACAAGGCCAAATAGTATCCATGACACCCACGTTGTCAGCAGACTACTAGAAGAGTATAACCATGCATAAGTGACGGGACATGGCCCCGTCGGACCCAGGATGTATACAAACAAAATTATACCAAAACAAGAACAGTCTCCGAAGAAAGTGGAGTTGTCTGACTCTCAATGCTAACTCCTCCTAGGTGGTTGGATCGTGTAACCGCATCCCTCAACCTGCGGGCATGAAACGCAACCCCCCGAAGAAAGAGGGTCAGTACGGAATATGTAAGGCAATACTGAATCATAAAATAAGGAAAAGCGTAACAATACGCAAGTTTAGAAAGCAATCTGAGAGTAACCTGGAACATCACTTTGAACCATTTCATATGGTCCCTTACACAAATTCTAGCATACTCAATATAAATATAGAATATCCTACTCGTAGCTTCTTCCGGCTAATAACACAATAGTCCCTTCGGACGACCGCTTCCGGCGTAGTCATGATGGCCCCTTCGGGCAGCCACTTTCGGCTTAAGAATATCATAATCCAGCTGATCAGGTGGAACAATAACAATACACATGATATAAAGTATGAATATGTAATGAAGTTACAAAACGCTGCACCCCTTTCAGAGTGGTTCCTATTACAACTCCCTTTGGAGAGATTTTGACAACAAGTTTCAGAGTTTCCTTCATTTACCATTTGCTTTGTAGTGAACATGTAAGTATAATGTATCGTAGAAGCTTCCTTCGAATTATCAACAAGAGTATAACATGAACGAAACAAGACATTGGATATCGACTCCACATCCAACTAAGAATAGAGTACTTATGTTTTATATTCTTTAGGTGTCATATAAAAGGGATCATGCCAAAATATGAAAGAAGGGTTAGCCTTACATACCTTATTTATGTCTCAAGCTAATCCTCAAGTCCCTTCCCGAGCTCAATCAACTAAAATACCATCAACAATATAGGGATTAAGACTAGGCCAACAAGATTATTCTAACTAATCATTTATTCTGTCGCCTAACGGGATTTGGACAACATCTCCCCTATAATCCTACCAACCCAACAATTCCAAATTAAGCTAATAACCAACAACAACAACAAATCTAACAATTTACAATAATAATATGACTAAACTCATCTTACAATTCTATCCAAAACAACCCCTAAACCGCAACGCCTTAATATTTGGTATACGATAGTTATAACTATATTTCTAACACTTTAATCTGTTAAATCTCCACGTAATAATCTCAATAACAATGATAAGAAAATAATACATACCTTAGAAGCAGCTCAAACACGAAAATATCATCGCCCAAGTTCAATATTTAGCTTGAAACGACGATGACAACTCGTATTACACTTTATCCTTCACGAGCCTTGGGATTCGGGGCCTCGAACTTGATCGAACCCTTGCTTTATCTCTCTAACTCTCCTCAATCTCTCTCTCTAAAATATTCTAGATCTTTTGTCATGCAATGAGGAAGATAATGGGTGAAATTTTTCCTTAAATAGCCAAGGAAGTGGGCCTGACCCGACTTGGAGTCGGGTTGGGCCGAGCCCACTGCTAGTATGACCTTTCCTCCTTAAAACGTCCATAACTATTCATACCTAGGTCTCATGAAGGACCACGACCAATGGTTGGAAAGGTATTTCAATTATCTACAACTTTCAGTTTTTGTGATTTACAAAATGCTCAACGTATAATGGTGCGTTAGCCTCGTAAAGCTATATCACCTGAAAACGTATCCTTAAATCATCCTTTTGGAGTGCTTATACTCATATTTGGCTTAAGTGTCCCTCTTAAGACTTTCTAAACTTCCTATGTACTATTCATATAACTTGTCATATGCCCTTTATAAAATCCCGATATATGGGCCCCACCTTAACTTATGGTTACGTGGGCTATTTGTCAAGTAACGTATTAACCAACTTACACCATATGGCCTCCACTGTCGTCTATATGTTATTCTTATACATATATAATAGAATATTCATCCCTAATCCTTGTATATCTTTACCCTCCCCTGAGCCCATACTAAGTCGTCTGCAGTCTCGGTAACACGAAAATTTTTCCGGGTGTAACATAGTCCTTAGCACATTATACTTCCTTTGTAATCAAAGTCACATTTATAAGGTCCTATTGCAGTTCCCTTAAAATCGGTAATACCATTTCCAATCGGCTCAACAACATCAACAACAATCACAAGTGGTTTATACTCAAACCAAGGAATCATCACAACTAATATGCAACAATCTTACCAACCTGTATACAAGTCCATATATTCCCTTTCTGGGCTGCTGTCGCTTTCTCATAGCTGCAACCATAATAATATGTTAGGGAGGGACTACCCTAACAACATAGCTCTATCGCACGATCTTAGAGTAAGAAGAATAGAAACCAATCCTAAATGTACTATAGCCTCCTGTTTATGGGTGTGGTGCACAACACACCAATAACCAAGACTCTACTGCACACGGTCTGTAGACATTCCGAGGACTAACTGCTCTGATATCACTCTGTCCCGCCCCGAACCCCGGGCCCACGACTGGTGCCCTACCTGGGCACCCCCCTCTTATACCCTCACATCTCATAGAAGACATAAGTTAGATAAAATATGGAAAACCGTACATGTAGCAACAAGGCAAGCCGATGAGGCTGCCGCTATATATAAACGGGAACATACCGACAATGCAGTAGTACAACTGACCAACAATATTTACAACTCCCGCAAGTCCAGCCCAAATATGAATACTGACCTCTAGAGTTTGGACAATAACTATGATGGGACAGGGCCCCGCCGTACCCCTGAATGTACATAAGTCATAATGGAAGACCTGTACCAAAATGACAAGCTCTGGAATAGTGGAGATATCTCAAAAAGCTGGGCAAAGATCCTAAGCTCGAGGATCACCAAACTGAGTACCTATATATGCGGGAATGAATGCAGCCCCCCGAAGGGGTCAGTACAACAAGGTACCAAGTATGTAAACATGAATTACAGAAAATAAGATCATAGCTGTACAAAAGATGATAGGGGACAAGTATGGAAATCAACGTACCAGATCTAACCGTGCCATATAAAATAAGAGTTAATTGTACCTTTTACCATTGTACCACTGTACTCATCAGACACCGCATCATCAGATTGTACTGCCACGACCAAGCCGCGATCGTGCCCCACTGGCACCCTTCTAATCATTCAATGCCAAAACAACTGCGGAAAATAAGTAACACATTTTTTTTCTTTTAAAACCAAGGCAAAGCCGATAAGGCTGCCATAATAAAAATCACCCAAAAAGGGCTTACACTATCCAAAAAAATGTAATTACAACTCTAACCAGTCCAGCCCACATGTGAATACAGACCTCTAAGATTTTTGGTCCAATACTATGACGGGACAAGGCCCCGCCGTACCCCTGAATACACATAGCCATGACGACAAGCTCCGGAACATTGGAGCCATCTCAAATGCTGAACCAGGATCCTAAGCTCGCGGATCCACAACTGGGTACCTAAACCTGCGGACATGACGCAGCCGAAGAAGTCGCATAACAATTTAATATGGAACGAAAATAAAGTCGATGTGATCATAACTGTACAAAAGAATGACAGGGGAAAGTATAAAAAGTACATACCAGATCATGTCGTGTCATTACCACTCATGAACTTAAATGCACATCATTATCTTTTCCATTCCATTAAGAGTTATAGCCAAATCTTACGTACATACTTAGGAGAAATCATTAAGTTCATTACCATATAACTTACTTATATTTCATAACAAAATCCGGCTCTCTATGGAGGGGCGCATATACTACCCAGCCCAATCTGGGACGCGATCAAATCACACAAATATCAAAGCGTGCCCGTGGAATCCCCCATTACTGCCGACAGTCATAAGTGTAACATATAACCATGTGACGCGCCCGTGGCATCCTACCTCACTGTCGGCATACACATACACAATACATATATATATCTCCCGCGTGGAATCACATCATCGCTGATGACCATAGGTGTAACATATAACCATGTGACGCGCCCGTGGCATCCTACCTCACTGTCGGCGTACACATATACAACACACACATATATATATATATATATAAAGTGGCTGCATGCCCCGGAATCCCTCATCGTATAAGCATGGCCATAACGTGCCATCGGCATCCCTCATCGTAGGTGCAGGTCTTCATGGGGAGCTAGCCCATGGAGTAATAATATAACATGCCCCCGAAATCCCTCATCGTGGGTACATGTCTTCATGGGGAGCTAGCCCATGGAGTAATAGTCGTACATAACATGGTCGCATGCCCCGGAATCCCTCATCGTATAAGCATGGCCATGGGTAGAAGGACTCATGAAATAATACCACATGTATATTCCATACATAGAATCATGTCAAAATAAGAAAGAGGTTCACATACCTCGCGACGATTATCGACAAATAGCAAAATGCTCCAAAGTACTTCAACCTTGCTAGCTATTCCATCCTTCAAGTAGAATACGTTATACTAGTACTTTCACCTATAATGGCCATAATACGTCCATTAAACCTCTAGCTTTAAACGTAGAATATTCTAAGTGCAAAGTCACTAAATTCTACGGAAAATCGGACAGCACTTCCTTTGTTTCTACATACTTTGCCACCTTTTTCAAGGCCGAATTCAATAACCAAACGCGCCACATTTAAGGCTCAACAATTCAGCTAACCAAAGGGGATTACACGCCTTAACAGGACGTTACGAAACTAGTTCCATAATTAAAGCCATTCTCGGCTAACATAAACAACAACTCAAAGTCCTTTCCAATTCTTTTCCAATCCAAGTTCTTAGGTCCAACATGTTATATAGTCATAAACAACTTAACAATTATAATTCCTTCCTTATATAACATGTGACGATTAAACTAATAATCCAATTGAATTGAAATCTCAAGGCTAAACATACTAGTTTTTGGATTAGGGTTCCAATATCCATAACACTTATCAACTTCATCATATATATATCTCATACTTGCTAATATCCATAGCTACAACAATAAGTAATCTCAATTACTAAAACGACAAGAATTTTACATTTTCAAGCCCTTATAATTTCCATGATTCAATGTCGCTCCTTAGAAACTCCAACTCCTTTTCTTGACGTTCCAATCCGCTATTTGCAACCCTTAGAAGCTTGTGAAAAACTCTTCTTCTATTTCCAACTTTAAAGTTGAAGAACACCTTGGGTTTCCGCCTTGCGACTAACGTAAAAATGCGTTTTTTCCGAAATATTTCTATTGAGATATCCTTACAATACCCTTAGGGACCTTGGGTCAAAGTATTGTGGCTAATGAACCACAAACGAAAATTTTCCTTGTTCATCTTAGCACAAACCCGAGAGCACACAGTGGCACACACAAGTTCTCTCATTTTTCTCTAAGTGTTGGAAGACAAGTCTTGCACTAGGGTACTATATAAAACACAATGGAGGGTCAAGATATCAACATATGTGTGGCTAGGATGAAGGGCATTAAATAATAATCCAAGTGGCAAGTTGACTTGGTCAACAATCTCAAGCTAGCAAGACTTTGTTCATCTTCCATGGTCAATGACCATTTTACCCCTAAATATTTCGTCCAAGCCATGAGGGGGGGGGGTGCCATGTGTCGCCCTCCCATTCGTCGCAATAAAATTCCGTAACCCTCGTGGGCCCCACAAAACGTAAAATTCCTCGGGTGGGCCCCACGTGACCAAATCTGTAAAAATAAATTTCTATAATGATAATACATTCCATAATCCTCAATTAATGCATTTTTAGAATCAAATTCTCCTCAACGAACATTTTTCCTTTCCGACGTTCGGAAGATTTTCCGCCGGAAAAACGATTCTTCCTTTCGTACCTTTTTCAAATCTTGAGTTCCTTACTTACATTCTCTTATACATGTCCTGGACTTACGGAGTGTAACATTCTTCCCCCCTTAGAAACATTCGTCCCCGAATGTTCTTTCGGAGTCCAATCTTATTAGATAGCGACATAGTCTCCTTTTACTACACCCTTCATACACATATGCCACCCATGGCCACATAACAATACTTATACTAAGATGTCAACCTTGGCACTCACGAAGCCAACTAGTCCATACTCATAATGACCTCAAAGTCTGTCATAATCATCTCTACTAGGTCTACTAGTGGTCGACGATCAGATTATCACCGAAAATCTCATATTCCCGCTCAGCTACCACCCCACACACTCACAGGTGTAGTTACCTCGAAAGGTTCTTATGGATTCAGGCACTATTCTTTTACACTTGGTTGTTATCTTTCTTACTGGTCGTACTCTTTCCGTACTTCCAACTCATACTAGCATACATACATAACTTCCATACCGATTCTGGCCTCCCGTCTTTGGAGTCACTCTATTAAACAACATAAGGCCATTTCCGGCTCTCACGACCTGGTTCCGGTGGAACGCGTCCACGAACCCGTAAAACAATTAACTGGACTTGGGCCTTGCACCCTCGTGACCCTGTCACATAGCGAAACTACTACCAACTGATCCCACTCCATTTCAGGCTATGGGGCGACCCGCAATAGGTCCTCACCCCGTCCCACCATCGCACTTAACTCTTATTCTTGGTCTATAATAAATCTTTCTACCCGAGAAGACCGTGTACATCTAAGGTCTCAGCGGTCATCAACATTCTTAGGCTCGCAATTTCCATGCTCCAAGCCTACCTTACCAGTCCCCCCATAAACGGGTACAAAAACTTCTCATAACACCATAACCATGTTGTTTAGATCACAACAACCATTACTTACTCTATACGGACCTCATCCGTACAATTCTCTTAAGCCTACCACGTAGCATGGTATTCCATTAAGTTTCTTAACATGACTTCTTAAGGGTTCACTGCCCTGTCAGACAGCTCATGCTTTCCCAATTATCTCAAAATAAAACACAAGACCTTGGCGAGAATTCAATAACTGTTCCATACCCTCCCGGTATCTAGTTAGCCTTTACCAACTCTTGGTAATCTAAAATCATTCTAGGCAATACGCATCTGACCCTCATACATAACTCTGTATAGCTGTATGTCATAATACCAACTATACTATAATCATTACCAACCTGGATACGCAATCCACCTAGTCCTTCCCGGTCATCACGCTTTCTCGTAGCTGCAATCAACATAACTCGTTAGGGAGAGACGACCCTAACAACACAGCTCTATCGCACGATCTCAGAGTGAGAAAAATGGAAACCAATCCTAAATGTCCTGCAGCCTCCTGATTATAGATGTGGTGCACAACACACCGATAATCAAGACTCTACTAGACACGATCTGTAGACATTTTCCGAGGACTAACTGCTCTGATACCACTTTTGTCACGATCTGACCGCGGGCCGCGACTGGTGCCCTGCCTGGGCACCCTTCTTGTTATACCCCGTATTTCTAGAGTATGTACGTGAGGACGTACGTACAAAAGTTTAAGCCTTAAGTTAGGCAAGGGACGAAAATTTGTGCACAACCCCCGAAAAGAATTGTTTTCCGACGAAACGTTTTCCAAACTTTGCGAGGGGAAAATTACGGTTGCGACATTAATAATTTTTGCGGATTTTTCCGAGAGATGAAATATTTTGGACCAACGAGAGGGCGACACTTGTCACCCTCAAGTGGGCGGTCTAGTGGCCGATTGGTGAGCACGTTTTCTTCCATTTTTGTGGCCTAAAACTTGGGTCAATGTTTGGAGTGATTTGTGGAGTAGATGGCTAGGGTGCACTTGTGCAAATCCACACCCTCCACTTGCCCACCACTTGTCTTGATCTTGTCCATTGAAGGCCCTATAAATACCCCCCTTAGTTGAAGGATTTCTTCATCCCTCAAATGACTTCTAAGTCTTAAAAATCCCTCCCTCCCTTGTAGTGAAGTTCTCGTCCAAGTCCTCCCCCTCCCCTTGTAGTAGTTTCGTCCGCCACACACCCCCCCTCTTGAGTTATTCTCGTAAAATACCCCCCCCCCTTGGTAGAAAATACTCTCCAAGTATTGTTACTATTCCAAAATACCTTGGCCCAAATACCTTGTAGTATTCCAAGGTTACCCCTATACTAAAAGCCCAGAAATACTACTATACTTCCTGTCACAAAACGAAACCCTAAGGAAAATCTTCATAATTGGTTGAAGTATTAAGAAGCGGTTGCGTAGAACTTCTACGGGTTGTTTGGAGCGGGTTGGAGCACCCAGTAGAGCTAAACGTTGCTCAGGATCAACATTTAAACTTGGATAATTTTGGGCTTATCGAGGTAAATACTCTTGTCCTTCTATTGTAATTGGAAATTACATACTGTAGTTGTATAGAAATGAGTATAAGATATATAGAAGGATGGTATAAGAGATGAGAATTGAATTTAAATCACATCAGAAGAATATTAAAGAAGAAGATTGAATCAGATTTACATGGGATGTATTTACTGATGAGACTTGTGTAGTTTAACGGGTAGGGAAGTGCTGCCCGATTTTCCGTAGAATAGAGAACCCTCTGCTTAGAATGTTCTACAGAGTAGTCTAGACGTTGATAGACGTATATGGCCTTTATAGGTTGAAAGTTCTGCGAGTAGCATGTTCTACTTGAAAGGTGGACAAGGCTAGCCGGGTTATAGCGGTGGAGCGTTTTGCTAATTGTCGATAATCGTCGCGAGGTATGTGATTCTTAATATCCTCTTGAGCATGATATTTTGAAAAGAATATATATAGTACGATAGACGTACGTGTGTTAACTGAATGTGGTTTTACTTCGATATCTTTTGACTTGAGTCTAAATAATAAGAATCTGAAGTATTTCAAAAGAATTAAGAATCATTTTTGAAAGAAGAGTAATACTTGGTTTTAAAAGCTTAAGAGTTATACTAGCTTTATGGGAAGTTAGGTATAACGACTTAAGAGTGATAAAAGGAACGGTTTACTTAATTGTTTTATGAAAGCCTTGTATGGATTTCAGAATTGAGAATAAGTATCGAACAAACCACTGCAGCGCTAATAAAGGGAAATGTATTGACTAATTAAGTATTATTAAAAACCAGTAGAAACCTCCATCTGCATAGAAGCTAAGATGAGACAAAATGATATTACATTTCCTAGATCAGGGCTGCTTTAACAAGATTGTTATGAACAAGAATAACCTACTCACACATAAGGCATATGTTTCTCAAATTGTTTTAAAAGAGAATTATATTATTAAGTGATTAAGACTATGAACTACAAAACCTTTCGAAAATAAGAGACTTGAGTCTTTGAACTTAGGCAAACTTGAACTTTTGGAAAAGAAGGTTGTTACTTGTCTTTAAAAAGGGAAATTGTTTTGGTTTACTTAAAAAGATAGTCACTCTATTTTATACTACGGGTATCATGTGACTTTTGTGAAAGAAACGGATCTTTTAAAGAGTTAATGTATGAAGTACTTTGGGGATAAAAACCCGAGCTTGTTGACATAAAGTAGAAAGTACCTTGTGTGAATAATTTGATTATGTTGGTTGGTGATAGCCTTGTAATACTTTCTTGTTGATTTGATAAGTAAACATGTTAGGATGCTACGTGTGTTAGTATCTTGTGATGTTTGTGTAAAGGGGTTTCCCTTGATTGTGCTTATGTTGTTTAACGATAAGCCGTTATGTTAGTATTGTACCACTCACCTCTTGACATGTTATATCGGGGGTTAAGCTGCCCTCCGATGCGGGGTACCTCAGGCGGTCTGTGTGACTATGATTCGAGATACCTCATGCGGGTCCAGGTGGCCTATGCGGAGCTACGAGAGTTCCAGGTTAGTGTGCGGTCTATATGGCCATGCGGTCTATGTGGCCACGCGACCACGTCCGGGACGATGCCGGAGTAGCTACCCTCGATGCGGGGAATACCTCATGCGGGCCTATGTGTGTGGCCTATGCGGAGCTGCGAGAAGTTCCAGGATTTGACGCGCACATTGATACTGAGGGCGAGTGGTCCGCTTCGATCATATGGCGCGGTCTAGAAAGACCTCGTGATACAGTTTTATGGCATTGTTGGTACTGTGGGTTTTAGTAGTCGGCTATGACTTCGTACTTACCCGTCACGGTTTTATTATGACACAGTGGGACACGTGTTCATGTGTATTCCTTGGTGCTTTTATATCATAGGCCGACGGTGAGAAGGTATTCCACGAGCATGATTGATGTTGTGGGTGTGAGACCCATAGTTATATTTGAGTGATGACTTTGAGGCGTGAGTCCACGACTTGACATGATCGCTATTTATTGTGAATCGTAGTTTGGTTATCATACATGTCTCCCGCTTTATATAGACTACTATGATTTCATTTGCGTATTTTCGTTCACATACTTGGTACTGTTATCGACCTCCTTCGGGCCGCATTCATGCCGCAGTAGAGGTACACCGATCGTCGATCCTCGCTCTTAGGATCACGAGCGTTTTGGGAAACTCCGTTTCTCCGAGGCTTATCATGGTATAGTCCCTGTTGTAGGTACATTCGTGGTATGGCGGGCGGGGTGCACAAAGTCGAGACCGGACGAACCGGACGGACCGGACGAACCGGACCGGACCGAGGATCGAACGCCGATTATCGGACAAGACCGACCGAATTTCTCGGTCGGTCCGGTCGGCCGAGTCAATTCGGTCGGTCCGGGTTTTGACCGATTGGACCGAATTTGATTTCCCACCAACCAACCAACCCCTGTGTCCCGCCCTCCGCACCCAGCCAGCCCCGGACGTATTGACATATGAAATATAGGTTGTAAATTGATCAAACTTTATACGGTCATAACTTTGCGCTCGGACGTCCGCTTTACCTAAATTTTTTTGATTTCGCGTATTTTTCGATACGGGGTGGCCAAACTGCATAAGCGGTTTGATTCGTCCGATTTCTCCAAAAACGCCCATCTTGCCCCTCAATTTCTCTTTTCCCCAAATCGTTACGTTTTCCCATTTTCAAATCTAAATATCTTCGATGTACAATAGATTTCAACGTAAAAATTTCGTGGCACCGCATCCGAGAATGTCAATTTCGTATTGGTAATTCAATTTTAAAAATAAAACAGTTCTGAACAGGCCTAATTATATAATGTTATATATTAGAAATTTAGAAAATTAGGAATTATATATATTAGGAATTTAGAAAATTATAAATTATATATATTTATATATATATATAAATTATAAAAAAATAAAAAAAATAAAAATATTTTCGGTTGGACCGATCAACTCGACCGACCGACCGATCAAAACCGAATTATTAAAAACACGACCAAGACCGATCAATTTCTGGCCCGGTTCGTCCGACCGAATTTGCGCATTTAATGGCGGGGCCCCGTCCCGCCATTGTTGTTATATCAACTCTGTAAGTGTAGAAATCATGCATGGCGAGTTTGTAAAATGGATGTAATCGTCGAGTTCAAGTTTATTTATATATATGCCGGGCGGCAATTTTTCTCAGATAAACCATTTTTCACTTCATATTATTTCATGTCTTGTTTTATATTCCGCTGATTTTTCTGATGTATGTCTACGTGGGTGCCCGGTAGGACTACCACGCCCGGTTCGTCGTGACAAAAGTGGTATCGAGCGCTTAATCCTCGGAAAGTGTCTACAGATCGTATCTAGTAGAGTCTTGATTATCGGTGTGTTGTGCACCACACCAATAATCGTGAGGTCAGCAGGATATTTAGGATTGGTTTCCATTCTTCTCACTCGAGATCGTGCCTGTAGCCGTACAAGTCGGACCTCTAACGTATTTTCTTTCCCCTACCGCTATGCCTCCGCGTAGGCAACCCGGGCCCGTAAGGCAATGGCGGAGCTACGAGTAGAGCACAAGGGTTACAGTGGCGCAGCCCAATCATCACCGCGGTGCTTCATTCGGGAGTTCTCACGACGCCGCCACCCCAGAGAGTCTAGAAACGGCGGCAGCCTCATCGGCTATGATATTTGAACCTTCGCCCACGACCCGAATCTAAAGTATGGATTGCAAAGAGACGACCACATTAGCTATGGATTTAGCAACCGGAAAGTATATTATGTACCGATTTATCACGGTCTTGACGAGTATCTAAGAGAGGGTTGTGCAAGAGTAGCTCTTCACGAGATGAGCATGGCTGCAGACAGCTTATGCGCAGTGCCGAGAAACGTAGTGGATCGACGCGTTAACCAAGATCAGTAAGAGGCGTAACAGATGGTCCTTTGGTAACTTTCGAGGAATCGCCTCAGAATGGATCGATATGCGCCTCCGCCAGTGCAGAGTGGTCCTCCACAGGGTTCAGGACGTTCGGGGTATGCCGGAGTTGGTCAGAGCTCCAGAGCTTCTGGTTCACAGATACACGTAGGTTCTAGCCAGCCGAGTTCAGTTTTTCCTCAGTGTTCACAGTGTGGTAGATGTCATTATGGGGAGTGTCGTACTTCTTCGACAGCTTGTTTTGCTATGCGCCCAGTAGGGCAGGATTGATTAGGACGACAAAGGGTAGTGAAGCAGTAGATACAGGTATATCCTTAAACCTCTAGAGATTGTAGGTGTGATAAACTGAGTATATCTTAAGTGTTATGTTCAGATAACATTGTGTTAATTGTGATTAGAAATCATGGTTAGTTAAAAGGGTAAGATTGGGGATAGGGAAAGTGTGAGCCTTAGAATGTTATACGTGGAAACCTTAGAGGCAAGGCCATCTCGAGTAAAAGATTTATTTTATAGTTGGCCCTTATCGGAGTGCATAGTATACGTGAAATGTTTGTGTGATAAGTCCCTGAGTGGTATGAAATGAAAGAGGTTAGTTGAGCTAAGAAGACCACTAGGGTTTCGTGACTCGATGGTGAGATTGTTCCGGATCGGGGAACAAGAGCTTGGCGCGAAGCGGGTCGGGTTGAGGCCATGTCGTGGGTCAACCCGCAGCCCGGTTTGGGGTAGGGTCAGTTCGAGGTGGTCCCGCCAGGTGGTGGGGTCACGAGGGTGTTAGGCCCAAGTTTAGTTAACCAGCGTACGAGTTCGTGGATGCGTTCGACCAGTAGTCGGGCCGATGAGGTCAGCCCATCTTACCTTTCAGTCAGGACCGTGTACTCGGCAGAGGGTTATGCGAGATGTTATATCAGGAAGGTTGTAAGGCTGCACGAGGTGCTTACTTTCACCTTATGATGACAGCTGGAGCCTGTGTTACGGCTATTTCTTTTCGAAGTTTTACCAGCAGGTTAGGAACTCAGTGAGTCCCAGACGCATTCGCCTCGGGCGTTGTTTGGATTTGGGGTAGCCGTGAGGATTGTTGCCTCTGTTGAGGAGTGTTTTATAGCTACCATTTCGAGATTCGGATATCGCCTTATGACGCCTTGTAGGGCGGAAGTGTAAGTCACTTATCGATTGGTTCGATGTTGGCAAGATTCAGATAGTTGGTTCATACTTATTCCGCAGGATGTGGATAGGGTGAAGCCTATCCAGGAGAGGTTATTGGCAGCTCAGAGTCAACAGAAGTCGTGCGGATAATCGACGACGACGCTTGGAGTTCAGGTTGACGGTGGGTCTTCTTAAAGGTACCACCCCGGAAAGGGTGTGACGAGTTTTGGAAAACAGAGGAAACTTAGCCTGAGGTACTTAGAGCGTTTTTCAGATCCTTTGGAGGATAGGCCAGGTTGCCTATAAGTTAGCTTTGTCGTCCGACATGGGAGGCAGTGCGTCCGGTCCTTCTTGTTACTATGTTCGGAAAAGTATCGGAGATCCATCCAGAGTGTTCCAAGTTAATGATGACCAAGTTGGAGATAGTAACCCAGCGATTTTGGAAACTGAAGCAATAACAGAAATGTGGTAAGTTATGAGAAAGAGTTCGAGTTTACGAGGAGGGTACGACGAGTAAGGGAAGAAGTGAGCATGTGTTAAGAAAATAGAAGTGATCATTTCGTTTGTAAAGAAAAGGTGCGAAGGGAGTATCTTTTAGACTTTGGGTGGGAGATTTTGTGATGTTAGAGGTGATTCCTCGTGAACTTGGATTAAGTAGTTGCGCGTGTGTTATTTTATGGCCAGGTGTGGCATGATTGTTTTCGTAAGTATAGTAGTGAAGACTATACTGGCGTATGTATGTTTTGAAACTTAGAAGGAACATTCGGGACGAATGTTTCTAAGGAGGGGAGAATGTTATACCCCGTATTACCAGAGTATGTACGTGAGGACGTATGTACAAAAGTTTAAGCCTTAAGTTAGGCAAGGGACGAAAATTTGTGCACAACCCCCGAAAAGAATTGTTTTCCGACGAAACGTTTTCCAAACTTTGCGAGGGGAAAATTACGGTTGCGACATTAATAATTTTTGCGGATTTTTCCGAGAGATGAAATATTTTGGACCAACGAGAGGCGACACTTGTCACCTCGTGGGCTATCACGACCGAACCGGGCGTGGATCGTGCCTTACCCCGCACCCAAGTAGACATACATCAGTAATCGGAACATAAAGACAATACATGAAACGAGTGTAATAAGACGGTGAAATAAGAAGACAAAGCAACTAAAAGCGGTTACCTTCAGTATATATATAAATAGCAACCTTTTTCAACATGAACAGTTTAATCCTTTTTGCAAACCCTGCCCACAACAGTACTACAGACCTCTAAGAATGATATGACAACAATGGCGGGACAGGGCCCCGCCAAACCCCTGAATGTAAACACTTACGGCGACGGACTATACGGCGATAAGCCTCGGAGAAACGGAGCTTCCCAAACGCTGAACCGTGACCGAGAGCTAGGATCAACGATCGTGTACCTCAACTGCGGCATGACGCGGCCCCGAAGAGGTCAAGACAAAAATGCAGTATGTGGCCCGAAAATACATCAGAAATGAAATCATAGCGATCATATAAAGCGAGAGACATGTATGATAACCAAACTACGATTTACAACAAAGCGATCATGTCAAGTCGTGACTCACGCCTCAGTCATCACTCAAGTATAACAATGGGTCTCGGCCCACAACATCAATCATGCGTGGAATACCTTCCTCACCGCCGTGATCATGATATAAAAGCACCAAGGAACACACTGAACACCAGTCCCACTCGTCATAATAAAATGCGGGGTAAGTGAAGGCATAGCCGACTACTAAAAACCCACGCACCAACAAGGTCATGAATCAGATCATAAGATCTGTCTAGGCATCACATGATCAAAGCCGCCACTTGCCCGCAGATGTCGATGTCGCGCGTCTAACCTCGAACTCCGCACTCCGCATAGGCCAATCTCATCGGCCCGCATGAGGTATTCCCGCATCGAGGTAGCTACTCCCGGCATCGCCCCGACTTCCGAGTCGCATGGCCCAAGCGACGCGTGCCCATAAAGGACGACGCTAACACGGAACTCTCGTAGCTCGCATAGGCCCCGTGACCCGCGTAGGTATTCTCGAATCATGGTCCTGCATCACTGAGTCTACCCGCATCGGAGGCGGCTTAACCCCTAATCATCTCAAGATGAATGCCACAATACTATCATAACGACCGATAGTTAATAAGCACAATCAAGGGAAACCCTTTACACAACATCACAAGATACTAACACACGTAGCATCCTAACACGCTTACTTATCAAAGCAATCAGTTAAGTATTACAAGGCTATCACAAACCAATACAATCAAGTTGTTCACACAAGGTACTTTCTACTATATGATTAACAAGATCGGGTTTTTATCCCCAAAGTACTTCATACATTAACTCTTTAAAAGATACGTTACTTTCACAAAAGTCACACAATACCCGTGGTATATGAAAATAGAGTGATTATCTTTTTAAAGTAAATCAATTACTTCTCTTTGTAAAATCAAGTAGCAACATTCTTTTCCAATGTTCAAGTTTGCCTAATTTCCAATGTTCAAGTTTCTCATTTTTTTAGAAAGGTTTCGTAGTTCATAGTCTTATTCATTTAAGAATATATTTCTCCTTTAAACAATCTGAGAAACCTAAGCCTTATATGTGAGTAGGATATTCTTGTTTATTACAATCTTATTACAGCAGCCATGATCTAGGAAATATCATTTTGTCTCATCTTAGCTTCCATGCAGATGGAAGTTTCTACTGGTTTTAATAATACTTAATTATTCAAAACATTTCCTTTTTATTAACGCTGCAGTGGTTTGTCGATACACATTCTGATTTCAAATCAAGAAACATTCTTAAGCCGTTATACCTAACTTCCCATAAAGCTAGTATAACTCTTAAGTTTTCAAAACCAAATATTACTTCTTCTTTCAAAATGATTCAAAATCTTTTGAAATACTTCAAGTTCTTTATTAACACATAACAAGCCGCTTATAGTTCAAATCGCTACCTTTTAAAACCACATGTATTTTCTTACCAACATAAAGTCGTTATAACCAACTTCCCATAAAGTCGTTATAACACTTTATGTTTTACACCAATCAAATACGTTCAAAGACACGTACGTCACCGCATTACATATTTCACACATATCATGCTAGAAGAGATAGGAAGAGGTTCACATACCTCGCGACGAGTATCGACTAATAGCAAAACGCCCAAGTACATCCAACCGCTCGGCTACTCCTTAAGCCAAGTAGATCGCGCCACACGTAGTACTTCAACCTATAAGGCCACAAGGCTCTTATTAACATTTAGATCTCATCGTAGAATATTCTACCGAAAATTCTAAAGACCTCCCCGCAACAGAAATCTCCTCTCTATCGAGGTAGGCTACCAAGCCAACCGGGGTTAAATGTCTAACCCTAACGGTACAATTCTACTCCACGGTACTACTACACAAGTCTACAGAATACACCTATGTAATTACGTTCAAGATTCTTCTTTAAATTCAGCTTAAGTCGCAAGACATTGCCGTAAGTATTATTCAGCTTAAGTCAAAAGACATTGCCGATAACTACGTTCAGTACTATATATAGTATACTTCAACTATATATTCAAGCAATCATGTAATTTCCAATTACAATAGAGGGACAAGATATTTACCTCGATAAGCCCATAATTATCCAAGTATAAAGTCGATCCTGGGCAATCGTTTAGCTCCAACTCCGTGTGCTCAATTCGCTCCAAACAACCCTTAGAATTTCTAACCATCTTCTACTTATGACTCCAACTATCTATGGAGATTTTCCTTAGGGTTTCGGTTTTTGTGACTGACGGGAAGTATAATAGTATTTCTGGGCTTTTCGTATAGGTATAACCTTAGAATACAACAAGGTATACGGCTAAGGTAATTTGGGCATTATAACAATACTTTGGAGAGTATTTCTATACCACAAAAAGGGGGGTGTATTATACGAGACAACTAGGCTAGTGGGTACCCACCACACTACTAGGAGGGGCGCTACTCGGCGAGGGCCTCACGAAATGGGGAAGGGACGAGAACAATAGAGGGAGGGGGGGAGAGTCTTTCAAGACTTAGAGATTTTTAGGATGAATAAGTCTTCCAAAGAGGTGGGTATTTATAGGACAAGCCAAGGCCAACCAATGGCCAAGATCTTGCCAAGTGCATAGCAAGTGTAGGGCCAAGATCTTGCCAAGTGCACCCTAACCAACTAACACAAAAATATCCTACCAACCCTTGACTATTTCAACCACACTTTCGGCCAAGCCTTTTACCGTCCAAGCCTAACCAATGAGAGGGTGACAAGTGTCGCCTCTTGTTGGTCCAAAATGTTTCGCCTCTCGGAAAAATCCGCAAAAATAAAAATGTCATAGCGGAAATTCCCTACGAAGTTGTGAAAACGCGTTTCGAAAAACGACTCTAAACGGGTGTTGTGAACAAATTTAATTCGGCCAAGCCACTTTGCCTACTCAAGGCTTTAAACTTTTATACGCACGCCTCACGCATATACTGGAAATACGGTATAACATTCTCCCTCTTAGAAACATTCGTCCCGAATGTTCTTTCTAAGTCTCAAAACAAACGCGCGCCAGTATAGTCTTCACTACTATACTTACGAGAACAATCCTTGCCACCATGGCCACAGAAACAACTTGCGCAAAAAGCTCACATCCAAGTCCACGAGGAAACACCTCTAACATCACCATAACACCTCTCACCGGGGTCTAAAATATACTTCCTTCGCACCTACTTTACACAAAAAGAAAATGATCACATCTATGCTCGCGATACCACTGATACCACTTTTGTCACTTTGCCGCGAGGTTCTGGTGTCACTCCGGCGACCCAACAAATGGTACCGGGCTGCATGCGATCCCGGAGGAGGTCGTACACTCGAACTCTTACCACATTCTGATACGGCTTCAGTTTCCAAAACTCGGGGTTACTATCCCTAACGTGGTCATCATTAATCGAACACTGACGATGGATCTCCGATACTTTCCCGATCATATCAATACGAAAGACCGGACGTACTGCCTCCTAAGTCGGACGGCAATTGCTAACATATAGGCAACCTGGCCTATTCTTCACATGAACTCAAAAGGGCCCAAAGTAACTCGGGCTAAGTTTTCCTCTGCTTTCCAAAACTCGTCACACCCAAACCGGGGTGGTACCTTCAAGAAGACCGACTGTCAACCTGAACTCTAAGCGTCGTCGCCGATTATCCGCACGATTTCTCTGAGCTGCCAGAACCTCTTCTAGACAAGCTTCACCCTATCCACATCCTGCTGAACACGTATCAACCAATTTTCTGAACCTTGCCAACATCGAACCAATCGACCGGCAACTTACCCTTCCGCCCCCACAAGGCTTCATAAGGCGACATCCGAACATTGAAATGGTAGCTTAAACACTACCTCCACAGGAGACAACAATCCCCACAACTATCCCTGAAATCCAAACACTGGCCCGAGGGCGAATGCGATTCTGAGACTCACTTGAGTTCTTAACACATGCCTGGTAAAACTTCCAGAAACAAAAACAGCCATAACCTGGGCTCCACTGTCTGCCATAAGGTGAAGGTAGGCACCCTGTGTAGCCTTACAACCTTTCTGATAACTCAACACAGCCAAGTAAACGGTCCTGACCGAAGAACACGATGGGCTGCCCCCATCGGCCCGACCACTGGTCGAACGCATCCACGAGTTCGTACGCTGGTTAACTAAACTTGGGCCTAACACCCTCACAACCCTAACACAAGGCGGGACCACCACAAACTGACCCCACCACCAAACAGGCCGCGGGTTGACCCGCATCATGGCCTCAATCCGACCCGTCAACGCGCACAAAACTAGCTCCCCGATCCGGAACAATCTTACTAATCACGTTTCGAAAACCTAGCGGTATTCTTAGCTCAACTAACCTCTTTCATATCACGCTACTCAGGGACTTATCCCACAACCATAGCCCACGTGCACCATGAACTCTGATAAGGATCAAACATAACACTACACCTATACTCGAGATGGCCTTACCTCTAAGGTATCTACGTAAAACATTCTAAGGCTCACACCTTATCTATCCCCCAAAATCTTACTCGGTTAACCCACCATGATTTCTAAACACAACTAACACACCGCTATCAGAACATAGCACTTAAGGTATACTCACCTTATCACACATACTGATCTCTAGAGGGTTAAAGATATATCTATATCTCGCTTCACTCCCTTAGTCGTTCTTAATCAAACTCTGCCCGTAGGCGCATAGCTAGGAAGATGACGAACTACCCACCGATCTGAAGGCTAAGTCCTCCTACAGGACACTCTATCGACATCGTCGGACCACGGCGGTCGTAGGTACAACAAGTACTAACTAAAAGACGACATTCCCCGGGATGACGTCTGTCACACTGTGAACCGGAAGCCCTGGAGTTCTGACCAACTCCTGCATACTCCGAACATCCTGATATTTGTAGAAGACCACTCAGTCGGTGGGCGTCGTAATCAAATCTCCGTGAGGTGACTACTCGAAAGTTACCAAAGGACCTTGCTCGGCGCCTTCTTCGCCCTTGGTTAACCCGTCGATCTCTACACGTCTCGGCCTGCTGCGCATAAGCCCGTACACAGGCCATGCTCAAGCCTAACTGAAGAATTACTCTTGCACAACCCTCTTTTAGATAGTCCTCAAGACTCGCGGTACATCGGTATACTCTCTGGTAGCCAAATCCATAGTTAGTAACAGGATCGCCTCCTTGAAATCTATATTCACTGTTCGATGCGTGGGCGAAGGTTCAAATATCATGGTCGCAGAGAATCGCCGCCGTGCTAAACTCTCGGGGCTAGTGACGTGTAACTCCCGAATGAAGCACCACCCAAGGTGATAATTGGGCTGTGCCCACGTAACCCTCTGTACTCTACTCGCGGCTCCTTTGCCGCGCCTCCCGGGCGGGTTGCCTGCGGAGGCATAACGATAAGGAAAGAATTTCGTCGGAGGGTCCAACTTACAACACATCTCTAAGGCACGATCTCGAGTGAGAAGAATAGAAACCAATCCTAAATATCCTATAGCCTCACGATTATTGGTGTGGTGCACAACACACCGATAATCAAGACTCATGGATACTGTGCAGAGACACTTTCCGAGGATTAATCGCTCACGATACCACTTTTGTCACGACCGAACCGGGCGTGGTCGTGCCTACCGGGCACCCAGTAGACATACATCGAGTAATCACGGAACATAAAGACAATACATGAAACGGTGTAATAAGACGGTGAAATAAGAAAGCAAGCTAACCAAAAGCGGTTACCTTCAGTATATATATAAATAGCAACCTTTTTCAACATGAGCAGTTTAATCTTTTTGCAAACCACGCCCACAAAAGATTTCTACAGACCTTAAGAATGATATGACAACAATGGCGGGCGGGGCCCAAACCCCGAATGTAAACACTCACGACGACGGGGACTATACCATCGATAAGCCTCGAGAAACGGAGCTTCCCAACGTGAAAGCGTGACCACGAGAGCTAGGATCAACGGCGGTGTACCTCAACTGCGGCATGACGCGGCCCCGGGGAGGTCGAGACAACATGTGCAGAGTATGTGAAACTGAAAATACATCAGTAAATGAAATCATAGCGATCATATAAAGCGGGAGACATGTATGATAACCAAACTACGATTTTACAACAAAGCGATCATGTCAAGTCGTGACTCACGCCTCAAGTCATCACTCAAGTATAACAATGGGTCTCGTGCCCACAACATCAATCATGCGTGGAATACCTTCCTCACCGCGATCTATGATATAAAAGCACCAAGGAACACACACCAACACGGGTCCACTGTGTCATAATAAAGCATGCGGGGTAAGTACGAAGGCATAGCCGACTACTAAAAACCACGCACCAACAAGGTCATGAATCGTATCATAAGATCTGTCAGACCGTCACATGATCAAAGCCGCCACTTGCCCGAGATCAATGTGCGCGTCTAACCACTCGAACTCCGCAGCTCGCGTAGGCCAATCTCATCGGCGCATGAGGTATTCCCGCGTCGAGGTAGCTACTCCCGGCGTCGCCCCGACTTCCGAGTCCGCGTAGCCACAAGGACCGCATGCCCATAAAGGACGACGCTAACACGGAACTCTCGTAGCTCCGCATAGGCCCCGGGACCGCATGAGGTATTCTCGAATCATGGTCCCGCATCGCTGAGTCTACCCCGCATCGGAGGGCAGCTTAACCCCCGGAATCATCTCAAGAGATGAATGCCACAATACTATCATAACGACTGATAGTTAATAAGCACAATCAAGGGAAACCCCTTTACACAACATCACAAGATACTAACACACGTAGCATCCTAACACGTTTACTTATCAAAGCAACAAGAAGTATTACAAGGCTATCACAAACCAATACAATCAAGTTGTTCACACAAGGTACTTTCTACTATATGATTAACAAGATCGGGTTTTTATCCCCAAAGTACTTCATACATTAACTCTTTAAAAGATACGTTACTTTCACAAAAGTCACACAATACCCGTGGTATATGAAAATAGAGTGATTATCTTTTTAAAGTAAATCAATTACTTCTCTTTGTAAAATCAAGTAGCAACATTCTTTTCCAATGTTCAAGTTTGCCTAATTTCCAATGTTCAAGTTTCTCATTTTTTTAGAAAGGTTTCGTAGTTCATAGTCTTATTCATTTAAGAATATATTTCTCCTTTAAACAATCTGAGAAACCTAAGCCTTATATGTGAGTAGGATATTCTTGTTTATTACAATCTTATTACAGCAGCCATGATCTAGGAAATATCATTTGTCTCATCTTAGCTTCCATGCAGATGGAAGTTTCTCGTTTTAATAATACTTAATTATTCAAAACATTTCCTTTTTATTAACGCCGCATGGTTTGTCGATACACATTCGATTTCCAAATCAAGAAACATTCTTAAGCCGTTATACCTAACTTCCCATAAAGCTAGTATAACTCTTAAGTTTTAAAAAACCAAATATTACTTCTTCTTTCAAAATGATTCAAAATCTTTTTAAATAATTCAAGTTCTTTATTAAAACATAACAAGCAATTTATAGTTAAAATCAGTTACCTTTTAAAAACCACATGTATTTTCTTACCAACATAAAGCTGTTATAACCAACTTCCCATAAAGCCGTTATAACACTTTATGTTTTACACCAATCAAATACGTTCAGCACATGCGTCACCGTACTACATATTTCACACATATCATGCTAGAAGAGATAGGAAGAGGTTCACATACCTCGCGACAGTATCGACTAATAGCAAAAGCGCTCAGTACATCCAACCGTCGGCTACTCCTTAAGCCAAGTAGATCGCGCCACACGTAGTACTTCAACCTATAAGGCCACAAGGCTTATTAACATTTAGATCTCATCGTAGAATATTCTACCAAAATTCGGCACCTCCCACAACGTAAATCTCCTCTCTATCGAGGCTGGCCAACCAGCGGGGTTAAATGTCTAACCCTAACTGTACAATTCTACTCCACTACTACTACACAAGTCTCCATGTCTGACCCTATGTAATTACAGATTCGATTCTTCTTTAAATTGGGCTTAAGTCGCAAGACATTGCGTAAGTATTATTCGGGCTTAAGTCAAAAGACATTGCCGATAACTACGCTCGATTACTATATATAGTATACTTCAACTATATATTCAAGCAATCATGTAATTTCCAATTACAATAGAGGGACAAGATATTTACCTCGATAAGCCCATAATTATCCAAGTATAAAGTCGATCCTGGGCAATCGTTTAGCTCCAACTCCGTGTGCTCCGACCCGCTCCAAACAACCCTTAGAAGTTCTAACCAACTTCTACTTATGACTCCAACTATCTATGGAGATTTTCCTTAGGGTTTCGGTTTTGTATTTGACGGGAAGTATAATAGTATTTCTGGGCTTTTCGTATAGGTATAACCTTAGAATACAACAAGGTATACGGCTAAGGTAATTTGGGCATTATAACAATACTTTGGAGAGTATTTCTATACCACAAAAAGGGGGGTGTATTATACGAGACAACTAGGCTAGGGGGGGGGGTACCCCATGGCCACACTACTAGGAGAGGCGCTACGCTCGGCCAAGGGGGCCTCACGAAATGGGGAGGGACGAGAACAATAGAGGGGGGGAGAGTCTTTCAAGACTTAGAGATTTTTAGGATGAATAAGTCTTCCAAAGAGGTGGGTATTTATAGGACAAGCCAAGGCCAACCAATGGCCAAGATCTTGCCAAGTGCATAGCAAGTGTAGGGCCAAGATCTTGCCAAGTGCACCCTAACCAACTAACACAAAAATATCCTACCAACCCTTGACTATTTCAACCACACTTTCGGCCAAGCCTTTTACCGTCCAAGCCTAACCAATGAGAGGGTGACAAGTGTCGCCCTCTTGTTGGTCCAAAATGTTTCGTCTCTCGGAAAAATCCGCAAAAATTAAAAATGTCATAGCCGGAAATTCCCCTACGAAAGCTGTGAAAACGTTTCGTCGAAAAACGACTCTAAACGGGTGTTGTGAACAAATTTAATTCGGCCAAGCCACTTTGCCTACTCAAGGCTTTAAACTTTTATACGTACGCCCTCACGTACATACTCTGGAAATACG
This sequence comes from Przewalskia tangutica, assembly GCA_029844215.1. Lineage (NCBI taxonomy): Eukaryota > Viridiplantae > Streptophyta > Magnoliopsida > Solanales > Solanaceae > Przewalskia > Przewalskia tangutica. The sequence goes on along the minus strand of CM056720.1, from coordinate 38,169,438 downwards.
GGGTATAACATGGGCGGTCTAGTGGCCGATTGGTGAGCACGTTTTCTTCCATTTTTTGTGGCCTAAAACTTGGGTCAATGTTTGGAGTGATTTGTGGAGTAGATGTCTAGGGTGCACTTGTGCAAATCCACACCCTCCACTTGCCCACCACTTGTCTTGATCTTGGCCATTGAAGGCCCTATAAATACCCCCGTTAGTTGAAGGATTTCTTCATCCCTCAAATGAGTTCTAAGTCTTAAAAATCCCTCCCTCCCTTGTAGTGAAGTTCTCGTCCAAGTCCTCCCCCTCCCCTTGTAGTAGTTTCGTCATACACACCCCTCTTGAGTTATTCTCGTAAAATACCCCCCCCCCCTTGGTAGAAAATACTCTCCAAGTATTGTTACTATTCCAAAATACCTTGTAGTATTCCAAGGTTACCCCTATACTAAAAGCCCAGAAATACTACTATACTTCCCTTCAGTCACAAAACGAAACCCTAAGGAAAATCTTCATAATTGGTTGAAGTATTAAGAAGAGGTTGCGTAGAACTTCTAAGGGTTGTTTGGAGCGGGTTGGAGCACCCAGAGTAGGAGCTAAACGTTGCTCAGGATCGACATTTAAACTTGGATAATTTTGGGCTTATCGAGGTAAATACTCTTGTCCTTCTATTGTAATTGGAAATTACATACTGTAGTTGTATAGAAATGAGTATAAGATATATAGAAGGATGGTATAAGAGATGAAAATTGAATTTAAATCACATCAGAAGAATATTAAAGAAGAAGATTGAATGCTTACATAGGGTATTATTCTGATGAACTTGTGTAGTTTAACTGGTGGGAAGTCTTTGCCCGATTTTCCGTAGAATAGAGAACCCTCGCTTAGAATGTTCTACGAGTAGTCTAGACGTTGATAGACGTATATGGCCTTTATAGGTTGAAAGTTCTGCGAGTAGCATGTTCTACTTGAAAGGTGGACAAGGCTAGCCGGGTTATAGCGGTGGAGCGTTTTGCTAATTGTCGATAATCGTCGCGAGGTATGTGATTCTTCCTATCCTCTTGAGCATGATATTTTGAAAAGAATATATATAGTACGATAGACGTACGTGTGTTAACTGAATGTGGTTTTACTTCGATGTCTTTTGACTTGAGTCTAAATAATAAGAATCTGAAGTATTTCAAAAGAATTAAGAATCATTTTTGAAAGAAGAGTAATACTTGGTTTTAAAAGCTTAAGAGTTATACTAGCTTTATGGGAAGTTAGGTATAACGACTTAAGAGTGATAAAAGGAACGGTTTACTTAATTGTTTTATGAAAGCCTTGTATGGATTTCGGAATTGAGAATAAGTATCGAACAAACCACTGCAGCGCTAATAAAGGGAAATGTATTGACTAATTAAGTATTATTAAAAACCAGTAGAAACCTCCATCTGCATAGAAGCTAAGATGAGACAAGATGATATTACATTTACTGTTATGAACAAGAATAACCTACTCACACATAAGGCATATGTTTCTCAAATTGTTTTAAAAGAGAATTATATTATTAAGTGATTAAGACTATAAACTACAAAACCTTTCGAAAATAAGAGACTTGAGTCTTTGAACTTAGGCAAACTTGAACTTTTGGAAAAGAAGGTTGTTACTTGTCTTTAAAAAGGGAAATTGTTTTGGTTTACTTAAAAAGATAGTCACTCTATTTTATACTACGGGTATCATGTGACTTTTGTGAAAGAAACGGATCTTTTAAAGAGTTAATGTATGAAGTACTTTGGGGATAAAAACCCGAGCTTGTTGACATAAAGTAGAAAGTACCTTGTGTGAATAATTTGATTATGTTGGTTGGTGATAGCCTTGTAATACTTTCTTGTTGATTTGATAAGTAAACATGATAGGATGCTACGTGTGTTAGTATCTTGTGATGTTTGTGTAAAGGGGTTTCCCTTGATTGTGCTTATGTTGTTTAACGATAAGCCGTTATGTTAGTATTGTACCACTCACCTCTTGACATGTTATATCGGGGGTTAAGCTGCCTCCGACGCGGTACCTCAGCGATGCGTGACTATGATTTGAGATACCTCATGCGGGTCCAGGTGGCCTATGCGGAGCTACGAGAGTTCCAGGTTAGTGTGCGGTCTATATGGCCATGCGGTCTATGTGGCCATGCGGACCACGGGTCGGGGCGATCTTGGGAGTAGCCACCTCGATGCGGGAATACCTCATGCGGGCCTATGTGTGTGTGGCCTATGCGAGCTACGAGAAGTTCGAGTTTGTGCGCGCATTGATCGAGGGCGAGTGGCGCTTCGATCATATGGCGCGGTCTAGAAAGACCTCGTGATACAGTTTTATGGCATTGTTGGTACTGTGGGTTTTAGTAGTCGGCTATGCCTTCGTACTTACCCCGTACGGTTTTATTATGACACAGGTGGGACCTGGTGTTCATGTGTATTTCATGGTGCTTTTATATCATAGACTGCCGACAGTGAGGAAGGTATTTGTTATACCCCGTATTTCCAGAGTATGTACGTGAGGACGTACGTAGAGAAGTTTAAGCCTTAAAGATAGGCAAGGTTCGAAATTTTGTTCACAACTACCGAAAAGAGTCGTTTTCCGACGAAACGTTTTCCGGACTTTGCGAAGGGAAAAATACGGCTATGTCATTTATAATTTTTGCGGATTTTTCCGAGAGATGAAATATTTTAGACCAACAAGAAGGTGACACTTGTCACCCAAGTGGACGGCAATCCAAGGGATTTCTTGGCACGTTTTTGTGCTCTTTTTTTTTGTCAAGGAGTTGGTAGGATATTTTGTGTAGTTGATGAGCAAGTGGACCCACAAACACATGTCCAAATCCCCACCCTACACTTGCCTACCACTTGTCTTAATCTTGGCCATTGGTTGGCCTATAAATACCCCTCTAATGCAAGATATTTCTTCATCCACACTTGTGAAAATCCAAGGCAAAAATCCCTCTCCCTCCCTCTCAAAGCTCTCGTCCAAATCACCCCTCCCCTCGAGAAGGCCTCGGCTAACCCCCCTTGCCTAAAGTTGTTCTCGAAAATACCCCCCCTTTGGTAGAAAAATATTTCTCCAAGTATTGTTGTTATTATTCCAAAATACTTTAGCCCAAATACCTTGTAGTACTTTCCAAAGTTACCTCTATACGTAGAGCCCGGAAATACTACTATATTCCCTTAAGTCACAAAAACGAAACCCTAAGGAAAATCTTCATAGCCGGTTGAAGTATTAAGAAGAAGTTGCATAGAACTTCTAAGGGTTGTTTGGAGCGGGTTGGAGCGCCCGGAGTAGGAGCTAAAACGTTGCTCAGGATCGACTTATAACTTGGATAATTTTGGGCTTATCGAGGTAAATAATACTATCCTTCTATTGTAATTGGAAATTACATACTGTAGTTGTATAGAAATGAATATAAGATTCATAGAAGAGAATTGAACTGTAATAGAAGGATATTACAGAAAAGACTTGAACTGAAATCACATCAGAAGAATATTAAAGTAGAAGATTAAACTGTACTTACATAGGATTTGTATTCTGATGAACTTATAACCTTTATTGGTTGAATGTTCTGCGAGTAGCATGTACTACTTGGAAGGTGGACAAGGCTAGCCGGGTTATATTCGTGGAGCGTGTTGCTATTAGTCGATAATCGTCGCGAGGTATGTGATTCTTCCTATCATCTTGAGCATGAAGTATTTTAAAAGAATATATATATATAGTACGGTAGACGTGTGTTAACGGAACGTAGTCTTACGACAATGTCTTTTGACTTAAGCCTGAATAATAAGAAGCTTGAAGTATTTTAAAAGAATATATATATATAGTACGGTAGACGTACGTGTGTTAACGGAACGTAGTCTTACGACAATGTCTTTTGACTTAAGCATGAATAATAAGAAGCTTGAAGTATTTTAAAAGAATATATATATATAGTACGGTAGACGTACGTGTGTTAACGGAACGTAGTCTTACGGCAATGTCTTTTGACTTAAGCCTGAATAATAAGAATCTTGAAGTATTTCAAAAGAATTAAGAAACCTTTTTGAAAGAAGAGTAATACTTGGTTTTGAAAACATAAGAGTTATACTAGCTTTATGGGAAGTTAGGTATAACGTCTTAAGAAAGGTAAAGAGAATGTGTTACGGATTTTAGAAGTTAAGAGACTTGATCTTAAAAGATAAGAGACTTGACTTAATTGAATTGATATGAATTTTGTTAAAAGTGTGGAACCTCATTCGTAAGTAATGAGTACTTGGTTTTTAAAAGGAATAATGTTTTACTGATTTCGGAAATCAGAATAAGTATCGAGCAAACCACTGCAGCGCTAATAAAAGGAAATGTATTGAATAATTAAGTATTATTAAAACCAGTAGAAACCTCCATCTGCATAGAAGCTAAGATGAGACAAAATGATATTACATTTCCTAGATCATGGCTGCTTTTATAAGATTGTTATAAACAAAGAATAACCTACTCACACATAAGGCTTATTGTTTTAAAGGGGAGTACGTTATTTGATTAAGACTATAAACTATGAAATCTTTCCAAACTAAAAGACGTGAGTATCTGAAATTAGGCAAACTTGAACTTTTGGAAAAAAATGTTGTTACTTGACGTTGTTCTAGAAAGTGTAAGCCACTTGGTTTAAAACGGTGTAAAAATACTTGATTTTAAAACATGAACGTAGTTGGTACTACGGATAATAGTATCGAGTTGTTCTTACGTAAAAAAGAGGTCTTTTTGAAAGGATTAATGTATGTAGTACTTTGGGGTTAGAACCCGGATTTGTTGTAATAAAATAGGAGTCTATAAGTATATTGAACTTGCCTATGCACCTGGTAATAGCCTTTGCTGTGCAAGTGTTAGTATCAGGTGACTTCTTGAGAAAGAATGGATCTTTTTATGAGAGTCTAGAAGTATGGTAATTTGTTTGTGCTTGCTTGTGATAGTCTGGTTGTGCGATATATTGTTATTGTTGTTACATGGACATGTACGCGATCTGCAGTCGGGGCATGCGGCCATGCGGCGGGCTAATCACCCGATATATTGTTATTGTTGTTACATGGACATGTCTGCACCGATGCAGAATTCCGGGGGCATGCGGCCATGCGGCGGGCTAATCACCCGATATATTGTTATTGTTGTTACATGGACATGTCTGCACCGATGCAGAATTCCGGGGGCATGTGGCCATGCGGCAGGGTTGATCACCCGGTGGTATTGTTATTATTGTTACATGGACATGTCTGCACCGATGCAGAATTCCGGGGGCATGTGGCCATGCGGCAGGGTTGATTACCCGGTACCTTGTTATTATTGTTGCATCCTGGACATGTCTGCACCGATGGAGAATTCCGGGGGCATGTGGCCAAGATGCGAACATGATTGATGTTGTGGGCGTGAGACCCATTGTTATATTTGAGTGATGATTTTTGAGGGCGTGAGTCCCTGACTTGACTGCTTTTATGTTGCGTACTGTATTTTGGTTATCATATATGTCTCCTGCTTTTTATAGACTGTTATGATTTAACTACAGTATTTTCAGTTTCACATACTTGGTACCTGTTGTACTGACCTCCTTCGGGGGGCTGCGTTCATGCCGCAGGTAGAGGTACATCGGTTGTCGATCCTCGCTTCTAGGATCACAAATCAGCGTTTTGGGAAGCTCCGTTCCTCCGGAGGCTTATCTTTTGGTATGTTACCCTGAGTTTGTAAGTTCTTGTACATTCATGGGCATGGCGTGGCCCTGTCCCGCCATAGTTGTCGTTACAGTCTTAGAGGTCTGTAGTACTGTGTAGGCAGGGTTTGTAAAAAGGATTAAGCTGTTCAACCTTATATATATATATGCCGAAAGGCGATTTTCTCTCAGTTAAAATGTGGTTCATTTTACAATTGTTTCATGTCTTGTTTTTATGTTCCGCTGATTTCTCTGATGTATGACTACTTGGGTTCCCGGGTAAGGCACGATCCACGGGCCGGGCAGTCGTGACAAAAGTGGTATCAGAGCAGTTAATCCTCGGAAAGTGTCTACAGACCGTGTCTAGTAGAGTCTTGATTATCGATGTGTTGTGCACCACATCTATAATCAGGAGGCTGCATGACATTTAGGATTGGTTTCCATTCTTCTCATTCTGAGATCGTGCCTTAGAGCTGTGTTGTAAGTTGTACCCCCTCTGACGTATCTCGTTTTATCGATTATGCCTCACGCAGGCAACCGGGCCCAGATGGGCAAAGCGTAGAGGCCGCTAGTAGGATCTGAGGAGTACGAGCGCGAGCGTCGATGCACGAGATTGTGCTTCGGATGGCGAGTTTTGCGGCCGCGGCCCAGCGAGTTTAGAGCGCAGCGATGGGTGATGAGACAACGATACACGAGCCTCGGTCCCACGGCACAGGCGAGAGGAGATGGGTTACAAGGAGATGGCACGATTGCTAGCGAGTTGTGGCGAACATTAGGATAGGCCGGGCCAGTTCGATAGTACCATGGTTCACCCAAGAAGCGGATAGTTTGAGGCTACGGGACTTCTGAGTTGTAGCACTTGATTACTGGTCGAGGCACGAGGATGATCCGCGAGTTCATCAAGCGATTCTGACGGATAATGAGGTAATCGAGGCTTGGAGACCGAGTCGGTGGTCTTAGGTTCGCATCGGCCGCGTGATCTTTGCGATCGGGTTTGATTCGTGAGGCTGTCGGGAGAGTATGCCAGGCCGTTTGGGGCGAGTTCTCGAGGCATTTCTTGCACTTCTTGCCGCCACGGATGAGGAGGCTCGGGCCAGATTTTTGATGTTGAAGCGAGCAGGCGTCTGATTCGGGAGTACAATGTGAGTTCGACTCATTGGCTCAGACGTCCCTGTAGTGGCGATATGGAGGGCAGAGTACACCGCTACGTCACGGGCTAGATGACTACTTGGCGAGGCTTGTTCGGGTGTAGCTCTTGATCGGGCATGGACATTGCCGCATGCGACTTATGCGCCCAGGTGTGAGGCGGAGAGGTCGGCGGAATGACCAAGATCGCGAGAAGAGGCGAGCAGCGAGGTCTTTTGGCGACTTTCGAGGCGGACCGCCTCGAAGCGAGCTAGTTATGCACCTTCGCCCGATGCTGAGTGGTCCTCCACAACCTTCGAGCGTTCAGGTATTGAGGCGGTCGAGCTCCGTGGGTTCAGTTTCCAAGGAGTAGGCGTTGGCGGATCGATCACCCCTACCTCGGTGTGGTCGGTGTGGTAGACCGCATTTCGGGGAGTGTCGTGGTGCCAATGGAGCTTGTTACTTTTGCGGTCAGCAGGGCCATTTTGCGAGGAACTGCCCGACCAGGAGTAGCACAGATGTTACGACTCAGCCTTCAGGATCAGTGGCTGGTTCATCACCTTCACTAGCTATGCGCCCTGCAGGGCAGGACTGTGATTAGAGTAAAGCGGTAGATTCAGGTATATCCTTAACTCTCTAGATATTAGTATGCTTGATATGATGAGTTTATGTTGAGTGTTATGTCTGGATAGCATTATGTAAAAGTATGATCTAGAGAACATGGGTAGTTGAGAAGTTAAGTATGGGGGTATGGAAAGTGTGAACCTTAGATTATTTCACGATTGAGACCTTAGATGTAAGGCCGTCTTGAGTAAAGGATTTTGCAAATGATCCTTGTCGGAATGCATTATATGCCTAGAATGTATTAGTGTGATAAGTCCATGGGTAGTGTGAGATAGAAGTGGTAGCTTTCATGATGTGAATTGGTAAGATTGTTCCGGATCGAGAAACAAGAAAGTTCGGCACGATGGAGGGTCGGGTTGAGGACGTATTGCGGGTCAACCCGTAGCCCTGTTTAAGGTGGGGTCAGTTCTGGGTGGTCCCGCCAGGTGGTAGGGTCACGAGGGTGCTAGGCCCAAGTTTAGATGACCATCTTATGAGTTCGTGGATATGTTCGACCAGAATCGGATCGTGAAGGCCGGGAACGGCCTTAAAGGAGATTAAGATTAGTAAGATGACCAAGTTTGGAGGTAGTGACTCCAGAGATTTTGTAAACTGAAGCGATGACTGAAGTATGGTACGTATACTAGAAGAGTTCAAGTGTTCGAGAAGGGTACGACGAGTAAGGAAGGAAGAGAACGTGTGTTATTTTGTGGCCAGGGGTGGCGTTGGCAACTTGTTAGAGGAACTTTATCGTTATCCGTCTTGAGAAGGAACATTCGGGACGAATGTTTCTAAGGAGGGGAGAATGTTATACCCCATATTTCCAGAGTATGTACGTGAGGACGTACGTAGAGAAGTTTGAGCCTTAAAGATAGGCAAGGTTCGAAATTTTGTTCACAACTACCGAAAAGAGTCGTTTTCCGACGAAACGTTTTCCGGACTTTGCGAAGGGAAAAATACGGCTATGTCATTTATAATTTTTGCGGATTTTTCCGAGAGATGAAATATTTTGGACCAACAAGAGGGTGACACTTGTCACCCAAGTGACCAACAATCAAGGGATTTCTTGGCACGTTTTTGTGCTCTTTTTTTGTCAAGGAGTTGGTAGGATATTTTGTGTAGTTGATGAGCAAGTGGGACCCACAAACACATGTCCAAATCCCCACCCTACACTTGCCTACCACTTGTCTTAATCTTGGCCATTGGTTGGCCTATAAATACCCCTCTAATGCAAGACATTTCTTCATCCACACTTGTGAAAATCCAAGGCAAAAATCCCTCTCCCTCCCTCTCAAAGCTCTCGTCCAAATCACCCCTCCCCCCCCCCCCCTTGCCTAAATTTGTTCTCGAAAATACCCCCCCTTTGGTAGAAAAATACTTCTCCAAGTATTGTTGTTATTATTCCAAAATACTTTAGCCCAAATACCTTGTAGTACTTTCCAAAGTTACCTCTATACGTAGAGCAGGAAATACTACTATATTCCTTAAGTCACAAAACGAAACCCTCAGGAAAATCTTCATCGCCGGTTGAAGTTTGAAGAAGAAGTTGCGGAGCACTTCTAAGGGTTGTTTGGAGCGGGTTGGAGCGCCCGGAGTAGGAGATAAAACGTTGCTCAGGATCGACTTATAACTTTGATAATTTTGGGCTTATCGAGGTAAATAATCCTATCATTCTATTGTAATTGGAAATTACATCGTAGTTTTATAGAAATGAAAATAAGATTCATAGAAGTGAATTGAAGCGTAATAGAAGGATATTACGTAAAAGACTTGAATCAAATCACAACAAAGAATATTAAAGTAGAAGATTAAAGCAGACTTACATAGAATTTGTTTACTGAGACTTATAACCTTTATTGGTTGAATGTTCTGCGAGTAGCATGTACTACTTGGAAGGTGGACAAGGCTAGCCGGGTTATAGCCGTGGAGCGTGTTGCTATTAGTCGATAATCGTCGCGAGGTATGTGATTCTTCCTATCCTCTTGAGCATGAAGTATTTAAAAAGAATATATATATATAGTACGGTAGACGTACGTGTGTTAACGGAACGTAGTCTTACGGCAATGTCTTTTGACTTAAGCCTTAATAATAAGAAGCTTGAAGTATTTTAAAAGAATATATATATAGTACGGTAGACGTACGTGTGTTAACGGAACGTAGTCTTACGACAATGTCTTTTGACTTAAGCCTGAATAATAAGAAGCTTTAAGTATTTTAAAAGAATATATATATATAGTACGGTAGACGTACGTGTGTTAACGGAACGTAGTCTTACGGCAATGTCTTTTGACTTAAGCCTGAATAATAAGAATCTTGAAGTATTTCAAAAGAATTAAGAAACTTTTTTGAAAGAAGAGTAATACTTGGTTTTGAAAATATAAGAGTTATACTAGCTTTATGGGAAGTTAGGTATAACGTCTTAAGAAAGGTAAAGAGAATGGGTTACGGATTTTAGAAGTTAAGAGACTTGATCTTAAAAGATAAGAGACTTGACTTAATTGAATTGATATGAATTTTGTTAAAAGTGTGGAACCTCATTCGTAAGTAATGAGTACTTGGTTTTTAAAAGGAATAATGTTTTACTGATTTCGGAAATCAGAATAAGTATCGAGCAAACCACTGCAGCGCTAATAAAAGGAAATGTATTAAATAATTAAGTATTATTAAAACCAGTAAAAACCTCTATCTGCATAGAAGCTAAGATGAGACAAAATGATATTACATTTCCTAGATCATGGCTGCTTTTATAAGATTGTTATAAACAAAGAATAACCTACTCACACATAAGGCTTATTGTTTTAAAGGGGAGTACGTTATTTGATTAAGACTATAAACTATGAAATCTTTCCAAACTAAAAGACGTGAGTATCTGAAATTAGGCAAACTTGAACTTTTGGAAAAGAATGTTGTTACTTGACGTTGTTCTAGAAAGTGTAATCCACTTGGTTTAAAACGGTGTAAAAATACTTGATTTTAAAACATGAACGTAGTTGGTACTACGGATAATAGTATCGAGTTGTTCTTACGTAAAAATGAGGTCTTTTTGAAAGGATTAATGTATGTAGTACTTTGGGGTTAGAACCCGGATTTGTTGTAATAAAATAGGAGTCTATAAGTATGTTGAACTTGCCTATGCACCTGGTAATAGCCTTTGCTGTGCAAGTGTTAGTATCAGGTGACTTCTTGAGAAAGAATGGATCTTTTTATGAGAGTCTAGAAGTATGGTAATTTGCTTGTGCTTGCTTGTGATAGCCTGGTTGTGTGATATATTGTTATTGTTGTTACATGGACATGTCTGCACCGATGCACTCCGGCATGCGCCACGCGCGCTAATCACCCGATATATTGTTATTGTTGTTACATGGACATGCCGCACCGACGCACTCGGCATGCGCTACGCCGGGCTAATCACCCGATATATTGTTATTGTTGTTACATGGACATGTCTGCACCGATGCAGAATTCCGGGGGCATGTGGCCATGCGGCAGGGTTGATCACCCGGTGGTATTGTTATTATTGTTACATGGACATGTCTGCACCGATGCAGAATTCCGGGGGCATGTGGCCATGCGGCAGGGTTGATTACCCGATACCTTGTTATTATTGTTGCATCCTGGACATGTCTACACCGATGGAGAATTCCGGGGGCATGTGGCCAAGATGCGAACATGATTGATGTTGTGGGCGTGAGACCCATTGTTATATTTGAGTGATGATTTTTGAGGGCGTGAGTCCCTGACTTGACTGCTTTTATGTTGCGTACTGTATTTTGGTTATCATATATGTCTCCTGCTTTTTATAGACTGTTATGATTTAACTACAGTATTTTCAGTTTCACATACTTGGTACCTGTTGTACTGACCTCCTTCGGGGGGCTGCGTTCATGCCGCAGGTAGAGGTACATCGGTTGTCGATCCTCGCTTCTAGGATCACAAATCAGCGTTTTGGGAAGCTCCGTTTCTCCGGAGGCTTATCTTTTGGTATGTTACCCTGAGTCTGTAAGTTCTTGTACATTCAGGGGCATGGCGGGGCCCTGTCCCGCCATAGTTGTCGTTACATTCTTAGAGGTCTGTAGTACTGTGTGGGCAGGGTTTGTAAAAAGGATTAAGTTGTTCAACTTTGTATATATATATGCCGAAAGGCGATTTTCTCTCAGTTAAAATGTGGTTCATTTTACAATTGTTTCATGTCTTGTTTTTATGTTCCGCTGATTTCTCTGATGTATGACTACTTGGGTGCCCGGGTAAGGCACCAGTCACGGGCCCCGGAACGGGTCGTGACAGTATTCCACGGGCATGATTGATGTTGTGGGCGTGAGACCCATAGTTATATTTGAGTGATGACTTTGAGGGCGTGAGTCCCTGACTTGACATGACTGCTTATTTATTGTGAACTGTAGTTTGGTTATCATACATGTCTCCTGCTTTATATAGACTACTATGATTTCATTTGCGGATTTTCGCCACATACTTGGTACTGTTATCGACCTCCTTCGGGCCGTTCATGCCGCAGGTAGAGGTACACCAGTCGTCGATCCTCGCTCTTAGGATCATAGTTCAGCGTTTTGGGAAGATCCGTTTCTCCGGAGGCTTATCAGTGGTATAGTCCCCTGTCGTTGTAGGTACTTACATTCAGGGGTATGGCGGGGCCCTGTCCCGCCATTGTTGTTATATCAACTCTTAGAGGTCTGTAGTACTGTTATGGGCAGAGTTTGTAAAAGGGATGTAACTTTTCGAGTTCAAGTTTATTTATATATATGCCGAAGGGCAATGTTTCTCAGATAAACCGTTTTTCACTTCATATTATTTCATGTCTTGTTTTATATTCCGCTGATTATTCTGATGTATGTCTACTTGGGTGCCCGGGGTAAGGCACCAGTCACGGGCCCGGGTTCGGGTCGTGACACTTCTAATCATATAATGCCAAAACAACTGCGGAAAAAAATAAGTAACACAATTTTTTTTCTTTTAAAACCAAGGCAAAGCCGATAAGGCTGCCATAATAAAAATCACCCAAAAAGGGCTTACACTATCCAAAAAAAATGTAATTACAACTCTAACCAGTCCAGCCCACATGTGAATACAGACCTTTAAGATTTTTGGTCCAATACTATGACGGGACAAGGCCCCGCCGTACCCCTGAATATACATAGCCATGATGACAAGCTCCTGAACATTGGAGCCATCTCAAATGCTGAACCAGGATCCTAAGCTCGCGGATACACAACTGGGTACCTAAACCTGCGGACATGAACGCACTTCGGCGGGCCGCATAACAAAAATTTAATATGGAACGGAAATAAAGTACAGTAAACAGATCATAACTGTACAAAAGAATGACAGGGGCAAGTATAAAAAGTACATACCAGATCCTGCCGTGTCATTACCACTCATGAACTTAAATGCACATCATTATCTTTTCCATTCCATTAAGAGTTATAGCCAAATCTTACGTACATACTTAGGAGAAATCATTAAGTTCATTACCATATAACTTACTTATCTTTCATAACATAATCCGGCTCTCTATGGAGGGGCGCATATACTAACCGGCCCAATCTGGGACGCGATAAAATCACACAAATATCAAAGCGTGCCCGTGGAATCCCCCATTACTGCCGATAGTCATAAGTGTAACATATAACCATGTGACGCGCCCGTGGCATCCTACCTCACTGTCGGCGTACACATACACAATACATATATATATCTCATGCCCGTGGAATCCCACATCACTGCCGACAGCCGTAGGTGTAACATATAACCATGTGACGCGCCTGTGGCATCCTACCTCACTGTCGGCGTACACATATACACCACATATATATATATAAAGTGGCCGCATTCCCCAGAATCCCTCATCATATAAGCATGGCCATAACGTGCCCTCGGCATCCCTCATCGTAGGTGCAGGTCTTCATGGGGAGCTAGCCCATGGAGTAATAATATAACATGCCCCCGGAATCCCTCATCGTGGGTACATGTCTTCATGGGGATCTAGCCCATGGAGTAATAGTCGTACATAGCATGGTCGCATGCCCCGGAATCCCTCATCGTATAAGCATGGCCATGGGTAATAAAACAAATCCGGGAATCTAACCCGCCTCCTGGTCACATGCCCCGGAATCCCTCATCGTATAAGCATGTCCAAGGATCAATCATAATGGAAGCATACCCGTGGAATCCCACATCACTGTCGGTACGTTCAATGTAAACTTACAACAAGACAGCCGACCCTCCAACTGAGAGTCACGACAACGTAAACATATAATACTTGCACTCAAAGCTATCACAAGCAAACATAGGCAAGTTCATTAAACCTTTAGACTTCCATTTTTATAAACTCATGGCACTTTCGTTTCACACATAAAAATCCAGGAATTTAACCCAAAGTACTACGCACATCTACTCCTTTAAAATGACTCTTTTTCAAATAAAACTTCCAAGATACTAATAACCGTAGTATCAAGTCATATATACCTTTCAAGACAAGTCACAATACCTTTTAGAAATACAATTATAGGCTTCTAAATCACGTTACTTCTTTCTTTAAAACCTTAAGCAATTGGTACCTTTAAAACAATTTACCCTTCATTATTTCAAGTCATTTTTTTTGCTTACATTACTGAAGGAAACCATTCTTTTAATCTTCCATAAAGTTGTTATAATCAACTTCCCAAAAAGCCGTTATAACTCTTTATGTCTTAGACAATTTCATTCTTTTTATAACCAAGAGACTTATACTTTCAAATCGAATTACAAAGATTTCTGTCACGACCCGTTCCGGGGCCCGTGACTGGTGCCTTACCCGGGCACCCAAGTAGACATACATCAGAGTAATCAGCGGAATATAAAACAAAACATAAAACAAAATGAAGTGAGAAACAGTTTTTCTGAGAAAAGTTGCCTTCCGGCATATATATAAACATAAAACATGAACTCGAACAGTTACATCCTTTTTACAAACTCGCCATAATGATCTACTGCACCTCTAAGAGTTTTATAACAACAACGACGACAGTGGGCCCGCCATACCCACGAATGTAAGTACTACAATGACAGGGACTATACCAAAGATAAGCCTCCGAGAAACAGGCTTCCTAAAACGCTGAACCGTGATCCTATGAGCGAGGATCAACGATCGTGTACTCTACCGCGGCATGAACGCAGCCGGGCGAGGTCGATAACAGTACCAAGTATGTGAAATCGAAAATATCAGAATGAAATCATAGTAGTCTATATAAAGCAGGAGACATGTATGATAACCAAACTACAGTTCACAATAAATAAGAAGTCATGTCAAGTCAGGGACTCTCGCCCTCAAAGTCATCACTCAAATATAGCTAGGGGTCTCACGCCCACAACATCAATCATGCACGTGGAACACCTTCCTCACTGCCGGCAGTCTATGATATAAAAGCACCAAGGAATACACATGAACACCAGGTCCCACCTGTGTCATAATAAAACCGTACGGGGTAAGTACGAAGGCATAGCCGACTACTAAAACCCACAGTACCAACAATGCCATAAAACTGTATCACGAGGTCTTTCTAGACCGCGCCATATGATCGAAGCGGGCCACTCGCCCTCAGTATCAATGTGCGCGTCAAATCCTGGAACTTCCCGCAGCTCCGCATAGGCCACACACATAGGCCCGCATGAGGTATTCCCCGCATCGTGGGTAGCTACTCCCCGACATCATCCTGGACCCGTGGTCCGCATGGCCACATAGATCGTGTTATACCCCGTATTTCCATAGTATGTACGTAAGAACGTACGTAGAAAAGTTTGGGCTTTTAAAGTGGCTTGGCCGATTTTACTTTGTGCACAACACCCGATTAGAGTCGTTTTTCGACGAAACATTTTACATAACTTGCGATGGGAAAATTCCGTCTATGTCATTTCTAATTTTTGCGGATTTTTCCGAGAGACGTAACATTTTGGACCAACGAGAGGGCGACACTTGGCACCCTCTCATTGGTGGCGGTAAAGTGGACGATTGGTGGCCTTGTTGGTCAAGGGGTTGGTAGGATATTTTGGTGGTAGATGGATAAGGACACATGGGTGAATCTTGGCCCTACACTTGCCTTGCACTTGGCATGATCTTGGCCATTGGTTGGCCTTGGCTTGTACTATAAATACCCCTCCCCCCTTTGGAAGACTTCTTCATCCATTCCTAAAATTTCCTAAGTGTTAAAATCCTCCTCCTCAGTGTGGTTCTCATCCTAACCTCCTCCCCTTGAGAGGCCCTTGGCCGAGAGCCCCTCCCCCCCCCCTTGGCCGAGAGTACCCCCCCTAGTGGGGTTGGCCGAGGGGTATACACCCCCCCCCTTTGTGGTGTTGTCTCGTATAAATACCCCCCTCTTGGTAGAAATACTCTCAAAAGTATTGTTGTTATACCCAAATTACCTTAGTCAGATACCTTGTAGTATTCCAAAGATACCTCTATACGTAGAGCCCGTAAATACTACAGTATGTCCTTTTTGTCTCAAACCGAAACCCTAGGGAAAATATCCATAGTTGGTTGGAGTATTAAGAAGAAGTTGCGTAGAACTTCTAAGGGTTGTTTGGAGCGGGTTGGAGCGCCTAGAGTAGGAGCTAAGCGTTGCCCAGGACCGACATTTTTACTTGGATAATTATGGGCTTATCAAGGTAATTATCTTATCCCCCTATTGTAATTGGAAATACATGTTGTAGGAATATATAGTTGAAGTATACTATATATAGAACTGAACATAATTTTGCGGCAATGTCTTTGGACTTAAGCCTGAATTTAAAGAAGAGAATCGAATCAGAATTACGTGGGATCAGACATGAGACTTGTGTAGTTTGTGGATAGGGTGTCGCCCAAATTTCCGTAGAATCTTGTATCTAGATTTATTCTACCGAGTAGTCCGACTTTGATAGACTGTATAACCTTAATAGGTTGAATGTTCTGTGAGTAGCATGTGCTACTTGAAAGGTGGACAAGGCTAGCCGGGTTATAGCCGTGGAGCGAATTGCTAATAGTCGATAATCGTCGTGAGGTATGTGATTCTTCCTATCCTCTTGAGCATGATATTTTAAATGAATATATATATATAGTACGGTAGACGTACGTGTGTTAACTGAATAATAATTACGGCAATGTCTTCGGACTTAAGCCTGAATAATAACTACGGCAATGTCTTTTGACTTAAGCCTGAATAATAAGAATCTGAAGTATTTCAGAAGAATTAAGTAACCTTTTTGAAAGAAGAGTAACACTTGGTTTTAAAAGCTTAAGAGTTATACTAGCTTTATGGGAAGTTAGGTATAACGGCTTAAGAGAGATATAAAGAATGATTTATTGATTAAGAAGTTAAGAGACTTGACTTAATTGAATTTTGTTAAAAAGTGTGAAACCTCATTCGTGAGTAATGAGTACTTGGTTTTCAAAAGGAATTATGTTTTACTGATTTCGGAAATCAGAATAAGTATCGAACAAACCACAGCAGCGCTAATAAAGGGAAATGTTTTGACTAATAAAGTATTATTAAAACCAGTAGAAACTACCATCTGCATTAGAAGCTAAGATGAGACAAAATGATATTACATTTCCTAGATCATGGCTGTTGTATCAAGATTGTTATGAACAAGAATAACCTACTCACACATAAAGTATATATTTCTCAAATTGTTTTAAAGGATTAAAACTATGAACTACGAAACCTTTCGAAAATGAGAAACTTGAGTAATTGAAATTAGGCAAACTTGAACGTTTGGAAAAGAATGTTGTTACTCGATTTTACAAAGAGAAGTGTTTTGATTTACTTCAAAAGATAATCAATCTAATTTCAGATACTACGAGTATTGTGTGACTATTTGTGAAAGAACATATCTCTTAAAAAGTTAATGTATGAAGTACTTTGGGGATAAAAACCCGATCTTGTTAATCATATAGTAGAAAGTACCTTATGTAAATAATTTGATTGTGTTGGTTTGTGATAGACTTGTAAATACTTTCTTGTTGATTTGATAAATCAACATGTTAGGATGCTACGTGTGTTAGTATCTTGTAATGTTTGTGTAAAGGGGTTTCCCTTGATTGTGCTTATGTTGTTTAAACGATAAACTGTTATGTTGGTATTATACCACTCACCTTGATTCCGGGGGTTAAGCTGCCCTCCGATGCGGGGTAGACTCAGGCGGTCTGGGACCATGATTCGAGAATACCTCATGCGGGTCCCGGGGCCTATCGCGAGCTACGAGTTCCGTGTTAGTGTGCGCCTTTATGGTCATGCGGTCTATGTGGCCATGCGATCGCGAGTCCGGGGCGATGCCGGGAGTAGCTACCCTCGATGCGGGAATACCTCACGGGCCATTGGAGTGGCCTATGCGCGAGTCGCGGAAGTTCGTGGCTAGACGCGCACATTAGATACTGCGGGCGAGTGGCCAGCTTTGATCATGTGACGGTCTAGACAGATCTCATGATACAGTTTATGACCTTGTTTGTACTGTGGATTCTAGTAGTCGGCTATGCCTTCGTACTTACCCCGTACGGTTTTATGATGACACAGGTGGGACCTGGTGTTCATGTGTATTCCTTGGTGCTTTTATATCATAGACTGTCGGCAGTGAGGAAGGTATTCCACGGGCATGATTGATGTTATGGGCGTGAGACCCATAGTTATATTTGAGTGATGACTTTGAGGGCGTGAGTCCCTGACTTGACATGACTGCTTATTTATTGTGAACTGTAGTTTGGTTATCATACATGTCTCCTGCTTTATATAGACTACTATGATTTCATTTACGTGATTTTCGGGCCACATACTTGGTACCTGTTGTACTGACCTCCTTCGGGGGGCTGCGTTCATGCCGCAGGTAAAGGTACACCAGTCGTTGATCCTCGCTCTTAGGGTCACAGTTCAGCGTTTGGGAAGCTCCGTTTCTCCGGAGGCTTATCTTGGTATAGTCCCCTGTTGTTGTAGGTACTTACATTCAGGGGTATGACGGCCCCGTCCGTCGTTGTTGTCATATCATTCGTAGAGGTCCGTAGTATCGCCAGGCGAGTTGTTTATGGGATGTAACTGTTCAAATTGTTATTCATATATATACTGAAGGTAACCGTTTTTTTGGTTAGCCTGTCTTCTTATTTCACTGTCTTATTACATTGGTTTCATGTATTGTCTTTATATTCCGCTGATTTCTCTGATGTATGACTACTGGGGTGCCCGGGTAAGGCACCAGTCACGGGCCCCGGTTCGGGTCGTGACAAAAGTGGTATCAGAGCAGTTAATCCTCGGAAAGTGTCTACAGACCGTATCTAGTAGAGTCTTGATTATCGGTGTGTTGTGCACCACATCAATAATCAGGAGGCTATAGGATATTTAGGATTGGTTTCCATTCTTCTCACTCCGAGATCGTGCCTTAGAGCTGTGTTATAAGTTGGACCCTCTAACGTATTTCTTTCCCTTACCGTTATGCCTCCGCGTAGGGCAAACCCGGGCCCAGGAGGGCAAGGCAGCCGAGGGAGCTGCGAGTAGAGTACAGAGGGTTACGCGGGCACAGGCCCAATCATCACCTGGGGTGGTGCTTCATTTGGGGAGTTCTGCGACATCGCCCAAAGAGAAGTTTAGCGCAATGCGCAGCAGCTCCATCGCAGCCATGATAGTTGAACCTTCGCCCACGGCCGAACAGAGAATATAGATTGCAAAGAGGCGACCTGCATTAGCTATGGATTTGGCTACCAGAGAGTATACCGATGTACCGCGAGTCTTGATGAATATCTACGAGAGGGTCGTGCAGGAGTAATTCTTCAGTTAGGCTTGAGCATGGCCTGTGTACGGGCTTATGCACAGCAGGCCTAGAAACGTAAAGATCAACGGGTTAACCAAGGACAGCAGAAGAGGGCCAGAACAGCAAGGTCCTTTGGTAACTTTCGAGGCGAACCACCTCAGCAGCAGATTAGATATGCACATCCACCAGTGCAGAGTGGTCCTCCGCTGTGGTTCGGGACGTTCGGTATGCAGAGTTGGTCGGAGCTCCGAGCTTCCGTTCACGCTACACGGCGTTCCACCACCGACTCGCTTTTTCCTCGTTTCCATTAATGTGATGCACGTCATCCCGGAATGTCGCTTTTTGTTGGTACTTGTTTTACTCGCGCCGTCGGGGCAGTGTCGAAAGGACGCCCTAGTAGGAGGATGCAACTAAGAGGACTTAGCCTTCGGATCGATGGGTAGTTCGTCACCTTCCTTAGCTGCGCTCACGGGCGAGTTTGATTAGAACGATTAAGGGAGCGGAAAGAGATACAGGTATATCCTTAACCCTCTAGGGAATAGTATGTGTGATAAGGTGAGTATACCTTAAGTGTTACATTCTGATAGCATTGTGTATACGGTGATTAGAAATCTTGGTTAGTTAACCAAGTAAGATTTGGGGGATAGAGAAGGTGTGAGCCTTAGAGTTTTATACGTAGAGACCTTAGAGGTAAGGCCATCTCGAGTAAAGGTGTAGTGTTATGTTTAATCCTTATCGGAGTACATAGTGTGTTATACCCCGTATTTCCAGAGTATGTACGTGAGGGCGTACGTATAATAATTTGAGCCTTAAAGTTGGCTAGTTTCGAAATTTGTGCACAAGTGCCGAAAAGAGTCGTTTTCTGACGAAACGTTTCCACAGCTTTTGTAGGGAAAATTCCGGCTATGTCATTTTTAATTTTTGCGGATTTTTCCGAGAGACGAAACATTTTGGACCAACGGGAGGGTGACAAGTGTCACCCTCACATTGGCCTTGAGTGGACGGCAAAAGGGACGAACAAGGTGGCTTGTTTTGTCTTGGAGTTGGTAGGATATTTTGTGTGCAAGTTGGCTTAGGACACTTGCCCAAATCTTGGCCTTACACTTGCCTTGCACTTGGCATAATCTTGGCCATTGGTTGGCCATCCCTTGACCTATAAATACCCCTCTTATGTTGATGAACTTCTTCATCCAAAAATCCTTTCTAAGTGTTAAAATCTCTCCCCCCCCTTAAGTGTAGTTCTCGTCCAAATCACCTCCTCATGAGCCCTTGGCCGAGAGCCACCCCTCCTCAGGTGTTTGGCCGGTACCCCCTAGCCTAGTTGTTTTCGTATAATACCCCCTTTTGTGGTATAGAAATAATCTCCTAGTATTGTTATAATGCCCAAAATACTCTAGCCCATATACCTTTTAGTACTTCCAAAGTTACCTCTATACGTAGAGCCCGGGAAATACTATTATACTTCCTCACCAAAAACGAAACCCTAAGTAAATCTTCACCCGTAGTTGAAGTTATAAGTAAGTTGGTTAGAACTTCTAAGGGTTGTTGGAGCGGATTGAGCGCCGGAGTAGGAGCTAAACCTTGCTCAGGATCGACATATAAACTCGGATAATTTTGGGCTTATCGAGGTAAACACTCTTGACCTTATATTGTAATTGGGAATTACATGTTGTAGGAATATATAGTTGATGTATACTATATATAGAACTGATTATAATTGCGGCAATGTCTTTTGACTTAAGCTCGATAATACTTACAGAATGTCTTGCGACTTAAGCCTGAATTTAAAGAAGAGAATTGAATCAGAATTACATAGACTCAGACATGAGACTTGTGTAACATTACTTGTAGTAGAATTGTACACGCCCGTTAGGCGTGTTAACCCCGGTTGGCTTGGTAGCCTACTCGATAGAGAGAGATTTACGCTGTTGCGGGAGGTGCCGAATTTTCTCAGAGAATATGGAACGATGAGATATAGATGTTAATAAGCGCCTGTGGCCTTATAGGTCAAGTACTACGTGTGGTGCGATCTACGTGGCTTGAGGAGTAGCCACGGTTTGAAGTACTTGAGCGTTTTGCTATTAGTCGACTCGTCGCGAGGTATGTGAACCTCTTCCTATCTCTTCTAGCATGATATGTGTGAACTATGTAGTACGGTAGACGTACATGTGTTAACTGTGTTTGATTGTTTTTAAAACATAAAGTGTTATAACGGCTTTATGGGAAGTTGGTTATAACAGCTTTATGTAAATAAGAAAATACTTTGTGGTTTTAAAAGGTAACTGATGTGAATTATAACTGGCTAGTTATAATAAAGAACTTGATGTATTTCAAAAGATTTATAAATCGTTTTGAAGGGAGAGTAACACTTGGTTTTAAAGGTTTTAAAAAGAGTTATACTAGCTTATGGGAAGTTAGGTATAATGTCTTAAGAAAGGTAAAGGAAATGGTTTACTGATGTTAGAAGTTAAAAGACTTGATCTTATAAGATAAGAGACTTAACTTATTTGTTTTAATGTGGATGCTTGTGTGAAACCTCATTCGTGAGTAATGAGTACTTGGTTTTATTTAAAGGGATAATGTTTTACTGATTTCGGAAATCAGAATGTGTATCGACAGACCACTGCAGCGTTAATAAAGAAAAATATATTGAATAATGAAGTATTGTATTAAAACCAGTAGAAACCTCCATCTGCATAGAAGCTAAGATGAGACAAAATGATATTACATACCCTAGATCATGGCTGCTTAATAAGATCGATTATAAACAAGAATAAACTACTCACATATAAGGCATATGTTTCTCAAATCATTAAAGGAGAATTATGTTTTAAAGGATTAACTATGAACTACGAAACCTTTTCTAAAAATGAGAAACTTGAGTATTTGAAATTAGGCAAACTTGAACGTTTGGAAAATAAGGTTGTTACTTGATTTTACAAAGGAAAGCATTTTGTTTATTTAACAATGCTCGTCACTCTATTTTTATACTACGGACATCGGGTGACTTTTATAAAAGGAATGGATCTCTTTAAAAGGAATTTAACGTACGTAGTACTTTAGGTTAAAACCCGACTTTGGCATAAAATGAAAGTAACCTGAGTTGTGTAACTTGCATGCTTGTGTTGTGTAACTTGCCTATACCGTTGTTGTGTAACTTGCCTATGCTTGTGTTGTGTAACTTGCCTATGCTTGTTGTTGCGTAACTTGCTTATGCTTGTGGTGATAGCCTTGGTTGTGCAAGAATGGTTATTTTATGGACTAGCTCTCCATGAGGTTTCTTCGTTCGCCTTGGTCCCCGGTGGCTCCGTGATTGCCTGCCTCATGGCTGATTCGCCTCGTACCCTGTAGTCACCGTGACTTGCCCCGCTCAGAGTGACGAAGTCTCGTGATATGGCCTCGTCCCCGGTGGTCACCAGTACTTGCCCCGGGCCACCACGTGACCGGCCTTGGTATCCCAGAGTCGGCTCGCACTTGCCCCGTGACGCCGTGTTTTGGTTGCATTATATTATTGGTACGGTCGGATCGGTAGTTATACTTGTCCTATACGGTTTTTATGACACGTGGGACACGTGTTCATGCATACTCCTTGGTATTGTCATATCATAAACCGGCAGTGAGGAAGAAATTCCACGCACGAGTGATAATTTGGAGGCGAGTCCCTGACTTGATGTAACTAGTTATGTGTTATGTACTGTAGTTTGGTCATCATACATGTCTCCTGCTTTATATAGACTATTATGATTTCATTTACAGTATTTACAGTTTCACATACTTGGTACTGTTATCTCGACCTCCTTCGGGGCCGTTCATGCCGCAGTAAGTACATCGTCGCCGATCCCCGCTATTAGGATCACCTTTCAGATTGGAAGCTTCGTTCCTTCTGAGGCTTATCTTTTGGTATGTGTTCCCGAGTTGTAGGTTCTTGTACATTGAGGTATGGCGGGCCCCGTCCGTCATAGTTGTTGTAAATCTTAAGGTCCAGTAGCCTTTGTGCAAGGTGGTTTTGTAAAAAGGATTAAACTGCTCGCTTTGAAAGAGTTGTTTATATATATTTTAATGGAAGCGTAACCGCTTGGTTGGCCTGTTTTATTATCTTGTCTCATGTTCATGTTTAAGTTTTTATTTCCGCTGGTTTTCTCTCGATGTTGTATCACCAGGGTGCCCGGTAGGCACGACCACGGCCCGGATCGGTCGTGACAAAAGTGGTATCGAGCGCTTAATCCTCGGAAAGTGTCTACGCATCGTGTCTAGTAGAGTCTTGATTATCGATGTGTTGTGCACCACATCTATAATCAAGAGGCTATAGGACATTTAGGATTGGTTTCATTCTTCTCATTCCGAGATCGTGCCTTAGAGTCAGTGATAAGATCGACCCTCCGACATACTTCGCTTACCGGTGATGCCTCGCGTAGGCAACCCGCCCGGGCAAGGCAAACAGAGGAGTCGCGAGTAGAGCGGCGCAGAGGCCACAAGACGAGCCTCCACCCCGCACCGGGAGCGAAGAGATGAGTTACAAGGAGCTGGCCCGTTGATGGCCGTGGTCAGGCGGACTTGAGGATAGCC
Organism: Przewalskia tangutica; assembly: GCA_029844215.1. Classification (NCBI taxonomy): domain Eukaryota; kingdom Viridiplantae; phylum Streptophyta; class Magnoliopsida; order Solanales; family Solanaceae; genus Przewalskia; species Przewalskia tangutica. The sequence goes on along the minus strand of CM056720.1, from coordinate 38,145,707 downwards.
GACGCAGCAGCCCAAATGAGCACCGTGGTTCACCCTAGATCGAGATAGTTCGAGGCTACGGATTTTCCGAGTCAGAGCCGCCGAGTTTTATGGGTCGAGGCACGAGGATGATCCGCAGGAGTTCATCCGACGCCATGGATCACGAGAGTGATCAAGGCATCGGAGACCGAGTCGGTGGTCCTAGGTTCGCATCACCGCTGGATACCGCATGATCATTGTTTGATTCGTGAGCTGTCCCGGGAGAGCATGCACTTCCAGCCTTTATGGGATGAATTCTCGAGGCCTTTCTTGCACATTTCTTGCCTCCACGGATGGCGAGGGCTCGCGCATGCATTTTTGGTGTTACGCAGAATCCGCGACGGTCGGGAGTACAATGTGGAGTTCGACTCATTGGCCCAGACGCCGCGTTGGTAGCTAGTATGGAGGATCGAGTGCACCGATTTGTTACAGGCTCGATGATCACCTAGCCGAGTTGTTCGTGTAGCTCTTCACCGCATGGACATTGCCGCACGCAGCTTACGACCAGGATGTGAGGAGAGGATAAATCGACGGAATGACCGTGGTCGCAGAAGAGGCCGTAAAGCGAGGTCCTTTGGTGACTTTCGAGGCGGACCGCCAAAGAAGAAAGCCGCATGCGCCTCCACCAAGATCAGAGTGGTCCTCCACGCCTTCGGACCTTCGAGATATTCAGAGCGGTCGTGGCTCCTGTGTTTCAGATTTTCGGGAGCGGAGTGCTCGCCGGATGAGGTTGCCCTTGTCTCCGTGTGGCCGTGGAAAGCTTCATAAGGGAGAGTGTCGTACTAACTCGGGAGATTGTTATTTTTGCGCCAACAGGCCATCCGGCAAGAGATCGTCCCGACTGTGGGTAGCACTGGTAGGATAGCATGGACTACTAGAGCAGCGATGGTTCTTCACCTTCCATAGCTAGCAGATGTTCGTACACCGCAGCCCCTGCAGGTCGCGTGGAAGTTCCCGATTTAGCGGTCCTTTGAACCGCCTATTTTCAGGTATATCCTTAACCCTTTAAAGATTTGTATGCATGATATGATGACCTTATTATTGTGTGCTACGTTCGGATAGCGTTATGATGGTTATGAGTTAGAAAGCTTGGCTAGTTGAAAGGATTTGTATGGGGGCAAGGAAAGTGTGAACTTTAGAATATTTCATGTTGAGACCTTAGATGTAAGGTCGTCTTGAGTACCAGATTTTTCAAGTGATCCTTGTCGGAATACATTTTATGCCTAGAATGTGTTGTGTGATAATTTCCTTGAGTAGTGTTGAATGGAAGTGGTAGCTTTCATGACCTGTTGAGGTAAGATTGTTCCGGGTCGGGGAACAAGAGCGTGATGCGTTAGTGGATCGGGTTGGGGCCATGTTGAGGGCCAACCCGCGGCCGGTTTCAAAGTGGGGTCAGCCCTGGGTGGTCCCGCCAGGTGGTAGGGTCACGAGGGTGCTAGGCCCAAGTTTAGTTGACCACCGTATGAGTTCGTGGGTGTTTCGACCAGCAGTAGATCGTGAAGGCCGGGAATGGCCTTAAGGAAGATCGAGGCTAGTAAGATGACCAAGTTTGGGGGTAGTGACTCCAAAGTTTTGGAAACTGAAGTATGGTACGTATACTAGAAGAGTTCAGGTGTTCGAGAAGAGTACGACGAGTAAGAGTAGAGACGAGCATGTATTGCGAGCATAGATATGATCATTTCTTGTAAAGAGAGAAGGTGCGAAGGATGTATATTTTAGACCTCAGGGATCGCATGCAGTCCGCACCATTTGTTGGTCACGGAGTGTCACTAGAACCTCGCGCAAAGTGACAAAAGTTGTGATGTTAGAGGTGTTTCCTCGTGGACTTGGATATAAGTATTTGCGCAGTGTTGTTTCGCGGGCCAGTGGCGTTGGCAACTTATTAGAAGAACTTTATCGTTATCCGTCTTGAGAAGGAACATTCGACGAATGTTTCTAAGAGAGGAGAATGTTATACCCGTATTTCCGCAGTATGTGCGTGAGGGCGACGATAATAATTTGAGCCTTAAAGTTGGCTAGTTTCGAAATTTGTGCACAAGTGCCGAAAGAGTCGTTTTCGATGAAACGTTTCACAGCTTTTGTAGGAAAATTCCGCTATGTCATTTTTAATTTTTGCGGATTTTTCCGAGAGACGAACATTTTGGACCAACGGAGGGTGACAAGTGTCACCTCACATCGCCTTGAGTGGACGGCAAAGGGACGAACAAGGTGGCTTGTTTTGTCTTGGAGTTGGTAGGATATTTTGTGCAAGTTGGCTTAGGACACTTGCCCAAATCTCGCCTTACACTTGCCTTGCACTTGGCATAATCTTGGCCATGGTTGGCCATCCCTTGACCTATAAATACCCCTCTTATGTTGATGAACTTATTCATCCAAAAATCCTTTCTAAGTGTTAAAATCTCTCCCCTTAAGTGTAGTTCTCGTCCAAATCACCTCCTCATGAGCCCTCGCCGAGAGCCACCCCTCCTCATGTGGTGGCAGTGGGTACCCCTAGCCTAGTTGTTTTCGTATAATACCCCCTTTGTGGTATAGAAATACTCTCCTAGTATTGTTATAATGCCCAAAATACTCTAGCCCATATACCTTTTAGTACTTCCAAAGTTACCTCTATACGTAGAGCCCGGGAAATACTATTATACTTCCCTCAGTCAAAAACGAAACCCTAAGTAAATCTTCACCCGTAGTTGAAGTTATAAGTAGAAGTTGGTTAGAACTTCTAAGGGTTGTTGGAGCGGATTGAGCGCCGGAGTAGGAGCTAAACCTTGCTCGGGATCGACATATAAACTCGGATAATTTTGGGCTTATCGAGGTAAACACTTGACCTTCTATTGTAATTGGGAATTACATGTTGTAGGAATATATAGTTGATGTATACTATATATAGAACTGATTATAATTATGCAATGTCTTTTGACTTAAGCTCGAATAATACTTACGCAATGTCTTGCGACTTAAGCTGAATTTAAAGAAGAGAATCGAATCAGAATTACATAGATCAGACATAAAGAGACTTGTGTAACATTACTTGTAGTAGAATTGTACACGTCCGGTTAGGCGTGTTAACCCTCGGTTGGCTTGGTAGCCTCGATAGAGAGAGATTTACGCCGTTGCGGGGAGTCGCGAATTTTCTGTAGAATATGGAACGATGAGATCTAGATGTTAATAAAGCGCGCAGTGGCCTTATAGGTGAAGTACTACGTGTGGTGCGATCTACGTGGCTTGAGGAGTAGCCGACGTTTGAAGTACTGAGCGTTTTGCTATTAGTCGACTCGTCGCGAGGTATGTGAACCTCTTCCTATCTCTTCTAGCATGATATGTGTGAACTATGTAGTACGGTGAGACGATACGTGTTAATCGTGTTTGATTGTTTTAAACATAAAGTGTTATAACGGCTTTATGGGAAGTTGGTTATAATACTTTATGTAAATAAGAAAATACTTTGTGGTTTTAAAAGGTAATCGATGTGAATTATAATCGGCTAGTTATAATAAAGAACTTGATGTATTTCAAAAGATTTATAAATCGTTTTGAAGGAGAGTAACACTTGGTTTTAAAGGTTTTAAAAAGAGTTATACTAGCTTATGGGAAGTTAGGTATAATGTCTTAAGAAAGGTAAAGGAAATGGTTTCTTGATGTTAGAAGTTAAAAGACTTGATCTTATAAGATAAGAGACTTAACTTATTTGTTTTAATGTGGATGCTTGTGTGAAACCTCATTCGTGAGTAATGAGTACTTGGTTTTATTTAAAGGGATAATGTTTTACTGATTTGAAATCGTAACGTATCGCACCACCGCAAATGCGTTAATAAAGAAAAATATATTGAATAATGAAGTATTGTATTAAAACCAAGAGAAACCTCCATCCGCATGTAAGCTAAGATGAGACAAAATGATATTACATACCCTAGATCATGGCTGCTTAATAAGATCGATTATAAACAAGAATAAACTACTCACATATAAGGCATATGTTTCTCAAATCATTAAAGGAGAATTATGTTTTAAAGGATTAACTATGAACTACGAAACCTTTTCTAAAAATGAGAAACTGAGTATTTGAAATGAGGCAAACTTGAACGTTTGGAAAATAAGGTTGTTACTTGATTTTACAAAGGAAAGCATTTTGTTTATTTAACAATGCTCGTCACTCTATTTTTATACTACGGACATCGGGTGACTTTTATAAAAGGAATGGATCTCTTTAAAAGGAATTTAACGCACGTAGTACTTTAGGGTTAAAACCCGACTTTGGCATAAAATGAAAGTAACCCGAGTTGTGTAACTTGCCTATGCTTGTGTTGTGTAACTTGCCTATACCGTTGTTGTGTAACTTGCCTATGCTTGTGTTGTGTAACTTGCCTATGCTTGTTGTTGCGTAACTTGCTTATGCTTGTGGTGATAGCCTTGGTTGTGCAAGAATGGTTATTTTATGGACTAGCTCTCCATGAGGTTTCTTCTTGCTCGCCTTGGTCCCGGTGGTCGGCTCGTACTTGCCCCGCCTCATGGCCGATTCGCCTTGGTACCCGTGAGTCACCGCACTTGCCCTGCTCGCCAGTAGTGACGGTCTCGTGATACGACCTCGTCCCCGTGGTCACCAGACTTGCCCCGGCCACCACGTGACCGCCTTGGTATCCGATGAGTCGGCTCGCACTTGCCCCGTGACGGCCGTGTTTTGGTTGCATTATATTATTGGTACGGTCGGATCTGGTAGTTATACTTGTCCTATACGGTTTTTATGACACAGTGGACTCGTGTTCATGCATACTCCTTGGTATTGTCATATCATAAATCGCTAAGTGAGGAAGAAATTCCACCGCACGAGTGATAATTTGGAGGCGAGTCCACGACTTGATGTAACTAGTTATGTGTTATGCATCGTAGTTTGGTCATCATACATGTCTCCCGCTTTATATAGACTATTATGATTTCATTTACTGATTTACGCTTCACATACTTGGTACTGCAGATCGACCTCTTCGGGGGCCGTTCATGCCGCAGTAAGTACATCGTGTCGATCCTCGCTATTAGGATCACCTTTCAACGTATTGGAAGCTCCGTTCCTTCTGAGGCTTATCTTTTGGTATGTGTTCCCCGAGTTGTAGGTTCTGTACATCTGTGGTATGGCGGGCCCCGTCCCGTCATAGTTGTAAATCTTAGAGGTCCAGAGTAATCGCGCAAGGTGGTTTTGTAAAAAGGATTAAACTGTTCGTTTTGAAAGAGTTGTTTATATATATTTTAATGGAAGGTAACCGTTTGGTTGGCCTGTTTTATTATCTTGTCTCATGTTCATGTTTAAGTTTTTATTTCCGCTGGTTTTCTCTGATGTTGTATCACTAGGGTGCCCGGGGTAAGGCACCAGTCACGGGCCCGGGATCGGGTCGTGACATAGTGCACGTGAGATATATTGTGTGATAAGTCCCTGAGTAGTGTGGAATGAAAGAGGGTAGTTGAGCTAAGAAGACCACTAGGTTTTCGTAACGTGATTAGTGAGATTGTTCCGGATCGGGGAGCTAGTATTTTGCGCGTTACCGGGTCGAGTTGAGGCCACGTTGCGGGTCAACCCGCGGCCTGTATGGCGGTGGGGTCTGTTTGTGGTGGTCCCGCCTTGAGGTAGGGTCACGAGGGTGTTAGGCCCAAGTTTAGTTAACCAGCGTACGAGTTCGTGGATGCGTTCAACCAGTAGTTCGGCCGATGGGGGCAGCCCATCGTGTTTTTTTCGGTCAGGACCGTTTATTCGGCAGTGTTGTTTTATCAGAAAGGTTGTAAGGCTGCACGGGGTGCCTACCTTCACCTTATGACAGATGAAGCCTGTGTGGCTATTTTCATTTTCTAAAGGTTTTACCAGCAGGTTAAGAACTCAGTGTAGTCTCGACCGCATTCGCCTCGCCGCGTGTGGATTTCGGGGTAGTTGGGGATTGTTGTCTCGTGGAGGGAGCTTTTAAGCTACCATTTCGGTTCGGATGTCGCCTTATGACGCCTTAGGGGCGGAAATGTAAGTTGTCGCTCGATTGGTTCGATGTTGGCAAGGTTGGATAGTTGGTTCAGTTTGCTTCAATGGGGGTAGGTGGAGCTTGTCTAGAAGAGGTTATTGGCAGCCCGAGTCAGCGTGGTTGTGCGGATAATCACGACGACGTTTGGAGTATGCCGACGGAGGATCTTCTTGATGTACCACCGGGTGTAACGAGTTTTGGAAAATCGAGAAAACTTAGCCCGAGTTACTTTGGGCCTTTTCGTGTCATGTGAAGAGTAGGCCGATTGCCTATATGTTAGCTTTGCCGTCCGACTTGGGAGGCAGATGTCCTGGTCTTTCAGATATTGCTATGTTCGGAAAGTATCGAGATCCATCCAGAGTGTTCCGTTAATGATGACCAAGTTGGAGATAATAACCCCGAGATTTGGAACCAAGCAAGAATAAAATATGGTAGGTTATGAGAAAGAGTTCGAGTGTACAAGAAGTACGACATCCTCGTGGATCGCATGCATCCGGCACCATTTGTTGGTCGTCACGAGTGACACTAGAACCTCACCGGCAAAGTGACAAAAGTGGTATCGGGAAGAAGCGAGCATGTATGGCAAGCATAGATGTGATTATTTCTTTTGTAAAGAGGCGCGAAGGAAGTATATTCTAGACCCGGAGAGAGGTGTTTTGTGGTGATGTTAGAGGTGTTTCGTGGACGTGGATGTAAGTATTTTGCGGGTGTTTCGCGTGGCGGTGTGGCGTGTTTGTTCTCGTAATTATAGTAGTGAAGGCTATCTTGGCGCGCGTTCGCTTTGAGACTTAGAAGGAACATTCGACGAATATTTCTACGAGGGGAGAATGTTATACCCGTATTTCCGCAGTATGTACGTGGGACGCACGTAGAAAAGTTTGGGCTTTGTGTGGCTTCGCCGATTTTACTTTGTGCACAACACCCGATTAGAGTCGTTTCGACGAAACATTTTACATAACTCGATGGGAAAATTCGCTATGTCATTTCTAATTTTTGCGGATTTTTCCGAGACGTAACATTTTGGACCAACGAGGGCGACACTTGGCACCCTCTCATCAGCGGCGTAAAGTGGACGATTGGTGGCCTTGTTGGTCAAGGGGTTGGTAGGATATTTTGGTGGTAGATGGATAAGGACACATGGGTGAATCTTGGCCCTACACTTGCCTTGCACTTGGCATGATCTTGGCCATTGGTTGGCCTTGGCTTGTACTATAAATACCCCCCTTTGGAAGACTTCTTCATCCATTCCTAAAATTTCCTAAGTGTTAAAATCCTCCCTCCCTTGTAGTGTGGTTCTCGTCCTAGCCTCCCCCTCCCCCTTTGAGAGGGCCCTTTGGCCGAGAGCCCTTCCCCCCCCTTGGCCGAGAGTACCCCCCCTAGTGGGGTTGGCCGAGGGGTATACACCCCCCCTTTGTGGTGTTGTCTCGTATAAATACCCCCCTCTTGGTAGAAATACTCTCAAAAGTATTGTTGTTATACCCAAATTACCTTAGTCGTATACCTTGTAGTATTCCAAAGATACCTCTATACGTAGAGCCCGGAAATACTACCGTATGTCCTTTTTGTCTCAAACCGAAACCCTAGGGAAAATCTCCATAGTTGGTTGGAGTATTAAGAAGAAGTTGCGTAGAACTTCTAAGGGTTGTTTGGAGCGGGTTGGAGCGCCCAGAGTAGGAGCTAAGCGTTGCCCAGGACCGACATTTTTACTTGGATAATTATGGGCTTATCGAGGTAATTATCTTATCCCCCTATTGTAATTGGAAATACATGTTGTAGGAATATATAGTTGAAGTATACTATATATGAAATCAACATAATTTTTGCGGCAATGTCTTTGGACTTAAGCTGAATTTAAAGAAGAGAATCAACTGTAATTACGTAAGATCAGACATGAGACTTGTGTAGTTTGACTGATAGGAAGTCGCCCAAATTTCCGTAGAATCTTGTATCTAGATTTATTCTACCGAGTAGTCCGGACTTTGATAGATCGTATAACCTTAATAGGTTGAATGTTACGTGAGTACGTGCTACTTGAAAGGTGGACAAGGCTAGCCGGGTTATAGCCGTGGAGCGATTTGCTAATAGTCGATAATCGTCGCGAGGTATGTGATTCTTCCTATCCTCTTGAGCATGATATTTTAAATGAATATATATATATAGTACGGTAGACGTACGTGTGTTAACTGAATAATAATTACGGCAATGTCTTCGGACTTAAGCCTGAATAATAACTACGGCAATGTCTTTTGACTTAAGCCTGAATAATAAGAATCTGAAGTATTTCAGAAGAATTAAGTAACCTTTTTGAAAGAAGAGTAACACTTGGTTTTAAAAGCTTAAGAGTTATACTAGCTTTATGGGAAGTTAGGTATAACGGCTTAAGAGAGATATAAAGAATGATTTATTGATTAAGAAGTTAAGAGACTTGACTTAATTGAATTTTGTTAAAAAGTGTGAAACCTCATTCGTGAGTAATGAGTACTTGGTTTTCAAAAGGAATTATGTTTTACTGATTTCGAAAATCAGAATAAGTATCGAACAAACCACAACAGCGCTAATAAAGGGAAATGTTTTGACTAATAAAGTATTATTAAAACCAGTAGAAACTACCATCTGCATTAGAAGCTAAGATGAGACAAAATGATATTACATTTCCTAGATCATGGTCATTGTATCAAGATTGTTATGAACAAGAATAACCTACTCACACATAAAGTATATATTTCTCAAATTGTTTTAAAGGATTAAAACTATGAACTACGAAACCTTTCGAAAATGAGAAACTTGAGTAATTGAAATTAGGCAAACTTGAACGTTTGGAAAAGAATGTTGTTACTCGATTTTACAAAGAGAAGTGTTTTGATTTACTTCAAAAGATAATCAATCTAATTTCAGATACTACGAGTATTGTGTGACTATTTGTGAAAGAACATATCTCTTAAAAAGTTAATGTATGAAGTAGTTTGGGGATAAAAACCCGATCTTGTTAATCATATAGTAGAAAGTACCTTATGTAAATAATTTGATTGTGTTGGTTTGTGATAGCCTTGTAAATACTTTCTTGTTGATTTGATAAATCAACATGTTAGGATGCTACGTGTGTTAGTATCTTGTAATGTTTGTGTAAAGGGGTTTCCCTTGATTGTGCTTATGTTGTTTAAACGATAAACTGTTATGTTGGTATTATAGCACTCACCTTGATTCCGGGGGTTAAGCTGCCTCCGACGCGGGTAGACTCGGTGATCCAGGACCATGATTCGAGAATACCTCACGCGGTCCCGGGGCCTATGCGAGCTACGAGAGTTCCGTGTTAGTGTGCGCGCCTTTATGGTCACGCGGTCTACGTGGCTACGCGATCGCGAGTCCGCGATGCCGGGAGTAGCTACCCTCGATGCGGGAATACCTACGCGGCCATCGAGTGGCCTACGCGAGTCGCGAAGTTCCGGTGGCTAGACGCCGATATTAGATATCGCGCGAGTGGCGGCTTTGATCATGTGACGCCTAGACAGATCTCATGATACGCTTTATGACCTTGTTTGTACTGTGGATTCTAGTAGTCGGCTATGCCTTCGCATTACCCCAGACGGTTTTATGATGACACAGCGGACCCGTGTTCATGTGTATTCCTTGGTGCTTTTATATAATAGATCGCCAGCTGGGAAGGTATTCCACGCATGATTGATGTTATGGCGTGAGACCCATAGTTATATTTGAGTGATGACTTTGAGGCGTGAGTCCCCGACTTGACATGATCGCTATTTATCAGGAATCGTAGTTTGGTTATCATACATGTCTCCCGCTTTATATAGACTACTATGATTTCATTTACGTGATTTTCGCCACATACTTGGTACTGCTGTTATCGACCTCCTTGGGCCGCGTTCATGCCGCAGTAAAGGTACACCGCCGTTGATCCTCGCCTAGTGGTCACAAGCATTGTTGGGAAGCTCCGTTTCTCCGGAGGCTTATCTTGGTATAGTCCCCTGTTGTTGTAGGTACTTACATTCAGGGGTATGACGGGGCCCTGTCCCGTCGTTGTTGTCATATCATTCGTAGAGGTCAGAGTAATACCGCGTGGCGAGTTGTTTATGGGATGTAAATCGCTCAAATTGTTATTCATATATACTGAAGGTAACCGTTTTTGGTTAGCCTGTCTTCTTATTTCACTGTCTTATTACATTGGTTTCATGTATTGTCTTTATATTCCGCTGATTTCTCTGATGTATGACTACTGGGGTGCCCGGGTAAGGCACGACCACGGCCCGGCTCGGTCGTGATGCATCGCATGGCCATATAGACCGCACACTAACCGGAACTCTCGTAGCTCGCATAGGCCACCGACCCGCATGAGGTATCTCGAATCATAGTCACACGCATCACCGAGGTACCCCGCGACGGAGGCGCCTTAACCCCCGGTATAACATGTCAAGAGGTGAGTGGTACAATACTAACATAACGGCTTATCGTTAAATAACATAAGCACAATCAAGGGAAACCCCTTTACACAAACATCACAAGATACTAACACACGTAGCATCCTAACATGTTTACTTATCAAATCAACAAGAAAGTATTACAAGGCTATCACCAACCAACATAATCAAATTATTCACACAAGGTACTTTCTACTTTATGTCAACAAGTTCGGGTTTTTATCCCCAAAGTACTTCATACATTAACTCTTTAAAAGATCTGTTTCTTTCACAAAAGTCACATGATACCCGTAGTATAAAATAGAGTGACTATTTTTTAAGTAAACCAAAACAATTTCCTTTTAAAGACAAGTAACAACCTTCTTTTCCAAAAGTTCAAGTTTGCCTAAGTTCAAAGACTCAAGTCTCTTATTTTCGAAAGGTTTTGTAGTTCATAGTCTTAATCACTTAATAATATAATTCTTTTTTAAACAATTTGAGAAACATATGCCTTATGTGTGAGTAGGTTATTCTTGTTCATAACAATTTTGTTAAAGCAGCCCTGATCTAGGAAATGTAATATCATTTTGTCTCATCTTAGCTTCTATGCAGATGAAGGTTTCTACTGGTTATTAATAATACTTAATTAGTCAATACATTTCCCTTTATTAGCGTTGCAGTGGTTGGTTCGATACTTATTCTCAATTCCGAAATCCATACAAGGCTTTCATAAAACAATTAAGTAAACCGTTCCTTTTATCACTCTTAAGTCGTTATACCTAACTTTCCATAAAGCTAGTATAACTCTTAAGCATTTAAAACCAAGTATTACTCCTCTTTCAAAAACGATTCTTAATTCTTTTGAAATACTTCAGATTCTTATTATTTAGACTCAAGTCAAAAGACATCGAAGTAAAACCACATTCAGTTAACACACGTACGTCTATCGTACTATATATATTATTTTCAAAATATCATGCTCAAGAGGATAGGAAGAATCACATACCTCGCGACGATTATCGACAATTAGCAAAACGCTCCATGGCTATAACCCGGCTAGCCTTGTCCACCTCTCAAGTAGAACATGCTACTCGCAGAACTTTCAACCTATAAAGGCCATATATGTCTATCAACGTCTAGACTACTCTGTAGAATATTCTAAGCAGTAGGTTCTTAATTCTACGGAACATTGGGCAGCACTTCCCTACCCGCCAAACTACACAAGTTTACTGTAAATACAATCTTATGTAAGTACAGTTAAATCTTCTTCTTTAATATTCTTCTGATGTGATTTCAATTCAATTCTCTTCTCTTATACCATCCTTCTATATATCTTATACTCATTTCTATACAACTACAGTATGTAATTTCCAATTACAATAGAAGGACAAGAGTATTTACCTCGATAAGCCCAAAATTATCCAAGTTTAAATGTCGATCCTGAGCAACGTTTAGCTCCTACTCTGGGTGCTCCAACCCGCTCCAAACAACCCTTAGAATTTCTACGAACCGTCTTCTTAATACTTCAACTAATTATGAAGATTTTCCTTAGGTTTCGTTTGTGACCAAGGAAGTATAGTAGTATTTCGGGCGTTTAGTATAGGGTAACCTCGAATACTACAACGTATTTGGGCCAAAGTATTTTGGAATAGTAACAATACTTGGAGAGTATTTTCTACCAAGGGGGGGGAGGGGTATGTTTGGACGAGAGCAACTCCAAGGGAAGGGGGGGTGTGTGGCGGACGAAACTACTACAAGGGGAGGGGGAGGACTTGGATGAGAACTTCACTACAGGAGGAGGGATTTGTAAGACTTAGAAGTCATTTGAGGGATGAAGAAATCCTTCAACTAAGGGGGGTATTTATAGGGCCTTCAATGGCCAAGATCAAGACAAGTGGTGGGCAAGTGGAGGGTGAAGATTTGCACAAGTGCACCCTAGCCATCTACTCCACAAATCACTCCAAACATTGACCCAAGTTTTAGGCCACAAAACATGCCAAGAACGTGCAACCAATCGGCCACATGACCGCCCACTGAGGTGACAAGTGTCATTATACCAGATTTCCAGTATGTACGTGAGAATACGCATAAAAGTTTGGCTTGAAAGTTAGCCTTGGACGTTTTTGTACACAACTCGCTAAAAGAATCGGAACGCTTCCACTCGTAGGAAAATTCCGCTATGCCATTACTAATTTTTGGATTTTTCCGAGAGACGAAACATTTTGGACCAACGGAGGGCAACACTTGGCACCTCCCATTGGTGGATTTGAAAATCGTCCCTTGGACGAATTGGATGGACTTGGCACGCTTTTGTTGCCTCGCACAAAGTCGAGTTGGTAGGATATTTGTGTGTAGTAAATCTTCACCCTACACTTGCCTTGCACTTGTCTCAATCTTGGCCATTGGTTGGCCACTTGACCTATAAATACTCTTAGTGATGAAGAGTTCTTCATCCACAAATCTTCCAAGTCTTGAGAAAATCCTCTCCTCTTCCTTAAGCCAAATCGTCCAACACCTCTCCCCTTTGAGTGAGCTTGCGGCCTACCCCACCCTAGCCTAGCCGAAATCTACCCCCTTCCTTGGTAGAAAAGTTGTCTTCTAGTATTGTTATAATGCCCAAAATACCCTAGCCCAAATCCCTTAGTACTTAATAGAAGTGAAGAACTTCTAAGGTTCTCTGAGCATACAACTTGTGAGCAAACCTGCTCAGCGACTTTTCTAGGATATTATCGGGCTTACCGAGGTAATAATCCTAACCTCTTTGAATTAGAGAATGCTTAATGTTATAGTATAAGAATAAGTATAAATACTTAGAAGAATATCACGAATAGAATTGAACTTATCACGAAGGGTTTAAAGAAGAATAATTGAATCAGACTTCACATACTTATATAGCTCACCGGTTGTGCTGCCCGACTTGAATTATGAACCCCTGCTTAGAATGACCTTCGAGTAGTCTTTAATAGATATGTGTGACTATTATAGTCGACTCTCACATATTCAACTTGTGGTTTTGTAGGTATGTGATTCTTCCTAAAGCATGATATTTTACAATATATAGTACGACGCATACGTGTTAATCGAATAATAACTACGGCAATGTCTTTGACTTAAGCTCGATAATACTTATGGTAATGCCTCACGCTTAAGCTCGAATAATACTTACAGAATGCCTCACGCTTAAGCTCAATAACAAAGAATCAAAACATTTCAAAAGAATATGAATCATTTTTTACAGAAGATAAATATTTGGTTTTAAAACAAAGCTTAAGAGTTATACTAGCTTTATGGGAAGTTAGGTATAACAACTTAAGAAAGATAAAAAGGAACATCGTTTGTTTATAAAAGCCTTGTATTGATTTCTGTTGTAGTAAGGTTGTGTGATAAGTAGACATGTTATGATGCTACCGTGTTAGTGTCTTGTAATGTAAAGGGTCATTCTTTGCTGCGTTGTTAACCGTAAGTCCGTCGTTATTGTATCACCTACCCCTTGACTTATTTATACCGGTGGCTTGCTCGACGCGGTCTATACGGCCTACGCGGTAGACTATGCGAGCAGCGTATGCTCCGTGATTGATCATTCCGGCGCTTAGCCCGACGCGGATTCTATGCGGTCCGCTGAGACTACGCGTCTTTTGAGGCTATGCGGGAGCCTAGGCGGACGCCGGGTCGGCTGGTATACCTCATGCGTGACCTATGCGATCGCGAAGTCCGTGACTAGGCACGCAGAATGGTACTATGGGCGATTCGCCTTGCTTCGATCATTCGCGCCTAGACTAGACTTTATTGTTTGTGATACGGCACTATGTGCAATTGAACCGATTGTATTTGTGAAAAGGTTTTAAATACTTTGATTTCATTTTAAAGTACTTTATAGTTTCACATACTTGGTACCATGCCGCAGTAAGTGCTAGATCCGCATCTTTAGGATCTCTTTGCATTGGTGTCGAGCTCCATCTTCTCCGAGGCTCTACTTTTGTATGATCTCCTGTATTGTAGATAGTTTGTATCGGGGTATGGCGGGCCCCGTCCCGCCATAGTTGTATATTTTCCTAGAGGTGTCATGTGATGTAATCGCTAAACCTTGTTCATATATATATGCCGAAAGGCGACTTTGTTCACATAAATCGTGTCTTATTTTATAAAACTGTTTATGTCTTGTTTTATATTGTTACTCGATGTATGACTACTGGGTGCCGGTACCACGCCCCGAATGGGTCGTGACAAAAGTGGTATCGAGCGATTAATCTCTGATTATCGGTGTGTGCACCACACCAATAATCGTGAGGCTATAGGATATTTAGGATTGGTTTCCATTCTTCTCATTCCGAGATCGTGCTTTAGAGCCGTTATAGGTTGGACCCTCTAACGTATTCCTTTCACCAGCTTATGCCTCCACGTAAGGCAACCCTGCTAGCATGACACCTAGAGTCACGAGGGCTCGTGCCCGCCTATACGCGGCGAGTTCCACGACGCCCCCAAAGAGACCACAGCACCCACACCTCCCGTCCCACACCGGGCGGAGGAGTTAGGAGATGTTTGGCTAAAGTGTGGCCCGATATGAGAGAGGTTGAGGTACAGTTTGAGGCTACGAGATTTCCTTAGTTGTAGCCCTCCGTAGTTTTATGGTCGAGGAGGATGATCCGCAGAGTTCATCCGTCACCGCAGAGGATTACGCGGTGATCGTGGCTTAGGCCAGACATTCGTTCGATCGGCCGCGTGATACCGCAATGATTGGTTTGATTCATGGAGCTTTCCCGGGAGAGCATGCACTCCAGCAGAGTGGGATGAGTTTTGAGGCTTTTCACACACTTCTTGCCTCCGCAGAGGGCACGAGCCGATAGATTTTTACACGACCGCCGTGAGTACAATGTCGAGTTTGATTCTTTGGCTCGATATGTCCCATTGGTAGCAGATATGGAGGATAGGGTACACCGCTACGTCACCGCTAGATGATTATATGGCCGAGTCATGCGGGTGTTTCTCTTCACCGTATGGACATTACCCGCACGCAGCTCATGCTCTAGGATGCGAGAGAGACCGCCGGTAGAGCGATATCGCCAGAAGGCGCCAAGACGGCCGGTTCTTTTGTGGTCCCTGTGGTGGGCATCGCCAGGTCCAGATTTGCACCACACCAGCAGAGCGCCCTACCTCATTTTCAGACTGGATTTGGTGCTAACCGCTCGAGGTTGCCCGCTGTGGCAGATACCATTCGAGCCGACCGAGCTTGCTATACAGGTCACTTGTCCGACCGGGCGCGCGGTGGTAGGCTCACCATCCCCGACGTACACATGGATCAGCGGTCGCGCAGAGGTCGTGGCGCAGTCCGTCCTCGTAACCGCATATATGCTTTGTCCGATCGTGAGGCCTCACCGATGTCGCTATCGGTTCGGTTTGATGTGTATGCTTTGATAGATCCGGTTCTACATATCTCCCGGTTGCTAGTAGGATAGGATAGAGCACGAGTCCATAGACCCTTTCGAGGTAGCTACGCCGGTGATTCGGTGATAGCTCGGGTATATAGAGCTTGTTGACTATTTAAGACCACTGGCCGACTTGATAGAGTTGGAGATGATTGACTTCGACGTGATCACGGGATGGATTGGCTAGCTTCTTGCTATGCCAATGTAGACCGCAGGAGAGTAGTGTTGAGTGGGAGGAGCAGGTAGGTTTATTTCCTACCTCGGAAGATGGTATATCTACCATCTCGTTCGAGTGTTTGATCTGAGGTTTTTAGTTCCCGACGTGTTCCTGCATGACCTCCCGTATCCAGAGGAGATCGAGTTTTGTATAGATATATTGATTTCCATTCCGCCATACGTAATGGCACGAGAGAGTCAAGGATCGGATTTGCTAGAAGGGCTTCATTAGGCCCAAGGTTTCTCCCATTGTTCGTGGAAGAAGGGCGGGTGTTGATTACGGTGAACAAGGTGACCATTAAGAACAGATACCCCTTCCGTGATTGATGATTTGTTCGACCGCGAGATGTTTCTCCAAGATTGATCCGTCGCTATCATCGAGTTCGTGTCGAGAATGTCCATTCCGACCAGACGCATTATGAGTTGTTGACCAATGCTCGGCGTATTCATGGATTTGATGAACCGAGTGTTCAAACCATTTTGGACACGCTTGTGATAGTGTTCATCGATGATATCTTGGTTTATTCTCGCCGCCAAGTTTTCCAAATGTGAGTTTTGTTGACTTGCATATTGCCTGATGGCATTCGAGTTGATACGCCAAGATCGTTCGCAGCTCGGGCCTTGCGAGTTATTATCGGTTCGTGGAGAAGTTTGCACTCGGCGAGGTTTGGTCCGATGGTTATGTCGTATTGTGATGCATCGTGCATCGGGTTGGGATGTGTGTTGATGCAAAGTGGCAGAGTTATAGCATATAGAAACACGAGGAACTACCCCACCCATGATTTGGGATTCACGCCAAGATCCGAGGCACTATTTGTATGGGGTTCACGTGGATATTTATACAGACAAGAGCCTCCAAGTATATCTTCAAACGGTGGTTAGAGTTGCTTAAGGATTACGACGCTGATATCCCGCACCACCCTAAGGCCAATGCTTAGGGAGCCTATCGGGACATGGTTCGTGATTTGCATCGCTTAGCGAGCCTTGGTATCCGCTTGATTGATTCTCGATAGCGAGTTCGCGTCTTCCATCGAAGAGTAAGCAATCGAGGATCCACTTTGATTCGATATCGTGCTAAGGTTTGAGGGCTATCCATCCCGGTCGACCAAGATGTACCACGACCTTGGATGGCGAAGGTAGAGCACCGCAGGCACGGTGGTTTGTTACAAAGATAGAGATGGTAATCAACATGGACTTCATCACGATTACCTCGCACTGGAGACATGATTCTATATGGGTTATCGCCGACGAAATCAGCCCACTTTCTTCCCGCTCGACGACCCGAGGATTATGACTTTATATCCGAGAGATCGGTCCCTAGTTCGATCATATCGCAGTCCTTCCAGAGGTTTAGGACGCAGTGAGCACAAGTTGCATTTCATCCACGCATGGGAGGATCATTTGCCTCTATAATAGCTACCACTGGCGCCATGAGGCCTTGTAGTTGGTTCGAGCTTATCGAGGCGTTCGAGTCGGCGTCGACAATCATCGCCGTCGCATCTTGAGTTCGAGGTTCATGATTGGGTTTTCCTCACCCAGTGTGATGAGATTCGGAAGAAGGCCATTTCGCATCATCCGCAGGTAGGCAAGGTGGATCTGCCGTCCGGAGATGTATCGGATCCATCTAACCCGGATTGATTGTCGCCCGTGTGGTGGTTATCGATGAGAGATTATAGTCGATCGTCAAAGTTAGGCGCCTGCGACAAAAGGGAGCCAAGCCAAAGTCTTGTGGCGGGCGAGGAGAGAAGTATCCTCACCTATTCCCCATACCTCCGTAAATTCACTTTCCTACTTGTAAATTTTCGTTATCGTTGTATTGTGGCATTTGCTAATTGTTTAAGCTTCTTCGATAATCGAAGGAACATTCGACGAATGTTTGGGAGAATGTTATAGTATGTACGTATGGAATACGCATAAAAGTTTGGCTTGAAAGTTAGTTTTTGTACACAACTCGCTAAAAGAATCAAGGGAAAATTCCGCTATGCCATTACTAATTTTTGCGGATTTTTCCGAGAGACGAACATTTTGGACCAACGAGGGCAACACTTGGCACCCTCCCAAATCGCCCTTGGACGAACTGACTTGGCACGTTGTTGCCTTGACACAAAGTCAAGGAGTTGGTAGGATATTTGTGTGTAGTAAATCTTCACCCTACACTTGCCTTGCACTTGTCTCAATCTTGGCCATTGGTTGGCCACTTCTTGACCTATAAATACCCTTAGTGATGAAGAGTTCTTCATCCACAAATCTTCCAAGTCTTGAAAAATCCTCCTCTCCTTAAGCCAAATCGTCCAACACCTCTCCCCCCCACCCTAGCCTAGCCGAAATCTACCCCCTTCCTTGGTAGAAAAGTTGTCTTCTAGTATTGTTATAATGCCCAAAATACCCTAGCCCAAATCCCTTAGTACTTAATAGAAGTTCATACAACTTAGAGCAAAACCTTGCTCATTTTCTAGGATATTATTGTAATAATCCTAATTGAATTAGAGAATGCCTTATAGTATAAGAATAAGTATAAATACTTAGAAGAATATCAATTGAACTGCTATCACAAAGAAGAATAATTGAACTCGTACTTCACATGAGACTTATATAGCTCAGGTTGTGCTGCCGTAGGCTCAGAATTATGAACCCTGTTTAGAATGACCTTCAGAGTAGTCTTTAATAGATATGTGACTATTATAGGTCGACACATATTCAAGTGGTTTTCAAGGTATGTGATTCTTCCTAAAGCATGATATTTTACAATATATAGTTGTTAATCGAATAATAACAATGTCTTTGACTTAAGCTGAATAATACTTATATAACAAAGAAAACATTTCAAAAGAATACTGATCATTTTTTACAAGATAAATATTTGGTTTTAAACAAAGCTTAAGAGTTATACTAGCTTTATGGGAAGTTAGGTATAACAACAGAAAGATAAAAAGCATCGTTTGTTTATAAAAGCCTTGTGATAAGTAGGTTATGATGCTATGTTAACCTAAGTCCGTTATTGTATCACCTACCCGACTTATTTATTTGATCATTAGGTATACCTCATCGCAGTGTCACGTGAGATCATTCGCGCCTAGACTAGACACATTCTGATTTCTAATCGTATTGTTTGTGATATGGCACTATGTGCAATTGTTTAAATACTTTGATTTCATTTTAAAGTACTTTATAGTTTCACATACTTGGTACCGTTGTACTTGACTTCGGCTCGGTTGCTGCCGCTGGCGCAGTAGTAAGGGGAGGAGTGCTAGATCCGCATCTTTAGGATCTCTTTGCATTGGTGTCGAGCTCCATCTTCTCCGAGGCTCTACTTTCGTATGATCTCCTGAGTATCAGATAGTTTGTCGCCATAGTTGTATATTTTCCTTAGGTCCGTAGTCATGTTAACCTTGTTCATATATATGCCCTTTGTTCACATAAACTTATTTTATAAAATGTCTTGTTTTATATTCATTACTGTATGACTACTGGTGCCCTTAGGGCAATGGGTCGCGTGATGTCGCTCTCGTTGGTCCAAAATATTTCATCTCTCGGAAAAATACGCAAAAATTATTAATGTCGCAACCATAATTTTCCCCCGCAAAGTTTGGAAAACGTTTCGTCGGAAAACAATTCTTTTCGGGGGTTGTGCACAAATTTCATCCATTGCCTAACTTAAGGCTTAAACTTTTGTACGTACGTCCTCACGTACATACTCTGGAAATACGGGGTATAACATTCTCCCCTCCTTAGAAACATTCGTCCCGAATGTTCCTTCTCAAGACGGATAAAGATAAGTTCCTCTTAACTTAAACAAGTTGTCAATGCCACACCTGGCCACAAAATAACACACGCGCAATTACGTAATCCAATTCTACAAGGAATCACCTCTATTACCACAAAAGCTCCCACCCAAGGTCTAAAAGACACTCCCTTCGCACCTTCATTTCACAAAAGAAATGATCACTTCTATTCTCTTACCACATGCTCGCTTCTTCCTCATCGTCGCATTCTCCTCGCACACTCGAACTCTTTCTCACAACTTACCACATTTCGCTATTGCTTGCTTTCCAAAATCTCTGGGTTACTATCTCCAACTTGGTCATCATTAACTGGGAACACTCTGGATGGATCTCCGATACTTTTCCGAACATAGCAACATAAAAGACCGGACGTCACCCTGAACTCCAAGTGTCGACGCCGATCATCCGCACGACTTCTGTTGACTCTGAGCTGCCAATAACCTCTCCTGGATAAGCTTCACCCTATCTACATCCCGAATCAAGTATGAGCCAACAATGCACCTTGCCAACATCGAACCAATCGACCGAAACCTACACTACCGCCCCTACAAGGCCATAAGGCGACATCCGAATATCAAATGGTAGCTATAAACACTCCTCAATAGAGGCAAAAATCCTCACAATACCCTCAAAATCAAAACACCACCAGGGTGAATGCGACATCGAGACTCACCAGTTCCTAACCTCGCTGTAAAACTTCCAGAAAAAGAAATAGCCGTAACCTGGGCTACACTGCCTGTCATAAGGTGAAAGTAGGCACCTCGTGCAGCCTTACAACCTTCCCGATATATAACATCTCGCATGACCCACTACCGAGTAAACGGTCCTGACTGAAAGACAAGATGGGCAGACCTCATCGGCCCGACTACTGATCGAACGCATCCACGAACTCGTACGCTGGTTAACTAAACTTGGGCCTAACATCCTCGTGAACCCACCACCTGGCGGGACCACCCCGAACTGACCCCACCACATTACAGGCCGCGGGTTGACCCGTGATCGGTCCTCAACCCGGCCCGATATCGCGCAAAACTCTTGTTTCCCGATCCAGAACAATTTCACCATCGAGTCACGTAAACTTAGTGGTCTTCTTAGCTCAACTACCCTCTTTCATTTCATACCACTCAGGGACTTATCACACAAACATATCTCACGTATACTATGCACTCCGATAAGGGTAAAAAATAAATCTTTTACTCAAGATGGCCTCACCTCTAAGGTCTCCACGTATAAAATTCTAAGGCTCACACTTTCCCTATCCCCAATCTTACCCTTTTAACTAACCATGATTTCTAATCACAATTAACACAATGCTATCTGAACATAACACTTAAGATATACTCATCTTATCACACATACAAATCTCTAGAGGGTTAAAGATATACTTGTATCTACTGCTTCACTACCCTTTGTCGTTCTAATCAATCCTGCCCTGCTGGGCACATAGCTAGGAAAGGTGATGAACTAGCCGCGGATCCTGAAGGCTGAGTCTCTACATCCACGCCACCTCTGGTCGGACAATTTCTCGCAAAAAATGGCCCTGCTGGCCGCAAGCAAAACAAGCTGTCGAAGAAGTACGACACTCCCCACAATGACACTTACCACACAACGCCACACCGGGGTGGGCCTCTCCTGCTAACACACTTTCCTCTTCGAACCACCGACCAGAATCGATCCGTAGGCCGAGTCCTCCTACTTGCATCCTCCTACTAGGACACCGCTTTCGACACATGGCCCCGACGCGCAGTAAAACAAGCACCAACAAAAGATGACATTCCCGACGACGCCGCCATATCGTGAACACCGAGTAAAATCAACCCTACCGCTAGAACCTACGATAGTTGTGAACCATAAGCCCTGAGCTCACCAACTCCGCATACCCCGAACGCTATGAAGTCTCGTGGAGGACCACTGCGACTTGGCGGAGGCGCATAACCGCCTGCCGAGAAGGTCCGCCGAAAGTTACCAGCGACCGCTGCTCGCCTCTCACGACCTTGGTTAACCCGCCGATCCCTACGTTCCTCGCCACGCGATAAGCTCGACGCAGCCATGCTCATGCTCGATCAAGAGCTACTCTTGCACAACCTCTCTTAGATAATCATCAAGACCCGTGATAAACCAGCATAATATATACTCGTTGCTAAATCCATAGCTAATGTGGTCGCCTTTGCAATCCATACTTCGCCATCGGGTCGGAACCGAAGGTTCAAATATCATGGCCGCAGAGGAATCGCTGCCGCCGCTTAGACTTCGCTGGATCGGCGTCGCCGCAGAATCCCCGAACGGCACCACCCTGTGTGATGATTGGGCTCGTGCCCTCGTGAACCTCTCGTGTTTACTCGCAGCCTCTCCGCTTTGCCCTTCCGGGCCCGTTGCCTTTACGCGAGGCATAATCGTAAAGGAAAGGAATTACGTTAGAGGGGTCCAACTTATAACACATGTCACGACCGACCCAAGCTCGCGATCGTGCCCTACTGGGCACTGCTCGTATTCTCGAGAATAGCAATGGAACATACATGAAACTTATAAAATAAAATAACGAGAAATTAAACCACGTGTTAGCCGATAAGGCTACCTTCCCGACACATATACATATACATAACAACAAAGAAGCTACATCCCTTTCTTTTTACAAACCGACTACCATACGTGACTCTGCACTCTAAGAGTTTAACATAATAACCAAGTATACCGTATTTTCGCAGTATGCACGTGAGGCGCACGATAAAAGTTTAAAGCCTTGAGTAGGCAGTGGCTTGGCCGAATTAAATTTGTTCACAACACCCGATTAGAGTCGTTTTTCGACGAAACGCTTTTCACTTTCGTAGGGAATTTCCGCTATGTCATTTTTATTTTTTATGGATTTTTCCGAGAGACGAAACATTTTGGACCAACAAGAGGGCGCCACTTGGCACCCTCTCATTGCGGTAGATTGACGAAATGGGCTAGTAAGGCACGTTTTGTGCCTTGGCTAAAGTCAAGGTTGGTAGGATATTTGTGTGTAATAAATCCTAGCCCTACACTTGCCTAACACTTGGTTTAATCTTGGCCTTTGGTTGGCCATCCGACCTATAAATACTCTCCCTTTGATGAATTCTTCATCCTTTCCACAAATCTCTAAGTGTTAAAATCCCCTCTCTTGTTGTTGTTCTCGTCCCTCCCCTCGTCGAGTTTCCCTACTGGGGGTAGGCCTGGTAGCCACCCTCCGGGTGCTAGCCTGGTACCCCAGCCTAGTTGCTTCATATAATACCCCCTCTCTTGGTAGAAATACTCTCAAAAGTATTGTTATAATGCCCAAATTACCTTAGCCGTATACCTTGTTGTATTCTAAGGTTATACCTATACGAAAATGCCCAGAAATACTATTATACTTCCGTCAGTCACAAAATCGAAACCCTAAGGAAAATCTCCATGGTTTGTTGGAGTAGTATGTAGAAGTTGGTTAGAACTTCTAAGGGTAGTTGGAGCGGGTCGAGCCATGGAGTTGAGCTAAACGATTGCCCAGGATCGACTTTAACTAGGATAATTATGGGCTTATCGAGGTAATTATCTTGTCCCTCTATTGTAATTGGAAATCACATATTGTTAGAATATATAGTTGAAGTATACTATATATAGTACTGAACGTAGTTATCGGAAATGTCTTTTGACTTAAGCCTGAATAATACTTACGGCAATGTCTTGCGACTTAAGCCCAATTTAAAGAAGAATCGAATCAGAATTACATAGTGTCAGACATGAGACTTGTGTAGTAGTACCGTGGAGTAGAATTGTAGGGTTAGACGATAACCCCCCGTTGGCTTGGTAGCCACTCGTTAGAGAGGAGATTTACGCTCATGGGGAGGTGCAATTTTCTCAGAATGTTCTACGAGGATCTAAATGTTAATAAGCGCCTTGTGGCCTTATAGGTCAAGTACTACGTGGCGCGATCTACTTGGCTAAGGAGTAGCCGACTGGAAGTACTGAGCGTTTTGCTATTAGTCGATACTGTCGCGAGGTATGTGAACCTCTTCCTATCTCTTCTAGAATGATATGTGTGAACTATGTAGTACCAGACGCATACGTGCTAAATGTATTTGATTGGTTTAAAACATAAAGTGTTATAAAATTTTATGGGAAGTTGGTTATAACAGCTTTATGTTGGTAAGAGAATACTTGTGGTTTTAAAAAGGTAACTGATTTGAACTATAACTGGCGTGTTATGTGTTAATAAAGAACTTGAAGTATTTCAAAAGATTTTTGAATCATTTCGAAGAAGAAGTAATACTTGATTTGTTTTGAAAACTTAAGAGTTATGCTAGCTTTATGGAAAGTTAGGTATAACGCCTTAAGAATGTTTTACCGATTTTGGAAATCGTAATGTATCGACAAACCACCTCATAGCGTTTATAAGAGGAAATGTTTTTAATAATTAAGTATTATTAAAACCAAGAGAAACTTCCATCCGCATAGAAGCTAAGATGAGACAAAATGATATTTCCTAGATCATGGTCAGAATAAGATTGTTATAAACAAGAATATCCTACTCACATATAAGACTTATGTTTCTCGATAGTTTAAAGGAGAATTATATTCTTAAATGAATAAGACTATGAACTACTAAACCTTTCTAAAATGAGAAACTTGAACATTGGAAATTAGGCAAACTTGATCATTGGAAAAGAATGTTGCTACTTGATTTTACAAAGAGAAGTAATTGATTTACTTTAAAAGGATAGTCACTCTATTTTATACAACGGTATTGTGTGACATTGTGAAAGTAACGATCTTTTAAAGAGTTAATGTATGAAGTACTTTGGGGATAAAACCTCGAACTTGTTGGCATATAGTAGAAAGTACATCAGGTGTATAACTTGATTGTGTTGGTTTGTGATAGCCCGCAATACTTTCTTGTTGATTGATAAGTAAACATGTTAGGATGCTACGTGTGTTAGTATCTTGTGATGTTGTGTAAAGGGGTTTCCTTTGTGCTTATGTTGCTTAACGATAAGTCGTGTTAGTATTTTACATCACTCATCTCGAGATGATTCCGGTTAAGTCGCCTCCGACGCGGGTACTCAAAGCGGTCGATGGACCTATGATTCGAGAATACCTCACGCAGTCCTGGTGGCCTACGCGAGCTACGAGTTCCGTGTTAGTGCGCCCTTACGGGCATGCGTCCACGTGGCCACGCGATCGCGAAGTCCGTGACGACGCCGGAGTAGCTACCCTCGACGCGGGAATACCTCACGCGGCCGATGAGATTGGCCTATGCGGAGTCAGCGGAGTTCCAGGTTAGACGCGACATCGATATCGCGGGCAAGTGGCCTTTGATCATGTGACGGTCTAGACAGATCTTATGATACGCTTCATGACCTTGTTGGTACTGGGTTTTTCGTAGTCGGCTATGCCTTCGCACTTACCCCGCATGCTTTATTATGACACAGTGGGACTGGTGTTCATGTGTTCTCGTGCTTTTATATCATAGATCGCCGGCGGTGGCGAAGGTATTCCACCGCATGATTGATGTTGTGGGCCCGAGACCCATTGTTATACTTGAGTGATGACTGAGGCGTGAGTCCTCGACTTGACATGATCGCTTTGTCAGAATCGTAGTTTGGTTATCATACATGTCTCCCGCTTTATATGATCGCTATGATTTCATTTACGATGTATTTTCGGGCCACATACTCTGCACTGTGCCAGATCGACCTCCTTCGGGCCGCTCATGCCGCAGTCGAGGTACACCCGCCGTTGATCCTAGCTCTCGGTCACAGCCAATTAGGAAGCTCCGCTTCTCCGAGGCTTATCACGGTATAGTCCGTCGTAGTAAGTGTTTACATTCGTGGTTTCGGGGCCCGCCCCGCCATTGTTGTCGTATCATTTCTTAGAGGTCCGTAGTATCGCTGTAAGCGTGGTTTGTAAAGAAAGGATTAAACTATTCATTTTGAAAGAGTTGTTATTATTATTTATGCCGAAGGCAAGTTTTCTAAAGATAGGAGACGCTTCTTGTTATTTCATGTTGTTGTGTTATGTTCCACGATTACTGATGTTGTCTCACCAGGTGCCCGGTAAGGCACCATCACGCCCGGTTCGGTCGTGACAAAAGTGGTATCGAGCGCTTAATCCTCTGAAAGTGTCTCTGCATCGTATCAAGAGAGTCTTGATTATCGCGTGTTGTGCACCACACCAATAATCGTGAGGCTATAGGGTATTTAGGATTGGTTTCTATTCTTCTCACTGAGATCGTGCCTTAGAGCCGTGGTTGTAAGTTGGACCTCCGACGTATTTCTTTCCTTACCGCTATGCCCGCCGCAGGCAACCCGCCCGTGAGGCGCAAGGCGAGGAGCCGCGAGTAGAGTGCAGAGGGTTACGCGGCACAGCCCAATTATCACCTTGGGTGGTGCTTCATTCGGGAGTTCTGCGACGCCACTAGCCCCGCAGAGTTTAGCACGGCGGCAGCAGCTCCTCTGCGCCATGATATTTGAACCTTCGCCCCACGACCGAACAGAGAATATAGATTTCAAGAGGCGACCACATTAGCTATAGATTTGGCTACCAGAGTATACCGACGTACCGCGAGTCTTGAGGACTATCTAAAAGAGGGTTGTGCAAGAGTAATTCTTCAGTTGGGCTTGAGCATGGCTCGTATCGCTTATGCGCAGCAGTCGGTGAAGCGTAGATCGACGTTAACGGGCGACGCAGAGAGGCCGAGCGAAGCGTCCTTTGGTAACTTTCGAGGCAAGTCGCCTCACCAAAGCAGATTTGATATGCACCTCCGCCGCAGAGTGGTCTTCCACGGATATCGGGATGTTCGAGCACGCAGGAGTTGGTCGAACTCCGCATCTTCCGCTCATTACAGATGCACGCCATCCCGGAATGTCGCTTTTAGTTGGTACTTGTTGTACCTAT
Source organism: Przewalskia tangutica (assembly GCA_029844215.1). Lineage (NCBI taxonomy): Eukaryota > Viridiplantae > Streptophyta > Magnoliopsida > Solanales > Solanaceae > Przewalskia > Przewalskia tangutica. The sequence continues at coordinate 38,118,975 of CM056720.1, read as the reverse complement.
GACCGCCGTGGTCCGATGTCGAAGCGGTGTCCTTGTAGGAGGACTTAGCCTTCGTGATCGATGGGTAGTCGCCACCTTCCTTAGCTATGCGCTTCACGCGGCGTGTTTGATTAGAACGACTAAGGAGTGAAGAAGAGATATAGATATATCTTTAACCTCAGAGATCAAGATGTGATAAGGTGAGTATACCTTAAGTTCTATGTTTCGATAGCCGTGTGTTAGTCGTGATTAGATCATGGTTGTTTAACCGAGTAATATTTTGGGGGATAGAGAAGGTGTGAGCCTTAGAGCTTCTTACGTAAAGACCTTAGAGGTGAGGCCATCTCGAGAAAAGGTGTAGTGTTATGTTTGACTTATCGGAAGCATAGTGCACGTGAGTTATGTTGGATAGGTCCCTAGTAGTGTGGAATGAAAGGGGGTAGTTGAGCTAAGAAGACCGCTAGGTTTTCGAAACGTGATTAGTGAGATTGTTCCGGATCGGGGAGCTAGTATTGTGCGCGTTGCCGGGTCGGGTTGAGACCACGCCGCGTCAACCCGCGGTAGGTTTGCGCGGGTCAGGCGCGTGGTCCCGCCTTGTGTTAGGGGCGAGGGTGTTAGGCCCAAGTTTAGTTAACCAACAGACGAGTTCGTGGACGCGTTCGACCGGTGGTCGGGCCGATGGGCAGCCCATCGTGTTCTTCGGCCGACCGCTACTCTACCGTGTTGAGTTATCCGAAGGTTGAAAGGCTGCACGGTGCCTACCTTCACCTTATGTCGCATGAAGCCTGTGTGTGGCTATTTTCGCTTTCTAAAAGTTTACCAGCAGGTTAGGAACTCGCGTAGTCTCGACCGCATTCGCCTCGGCCGTTGTTGGATTTCGTGATAGTTGGGGATTGTTGTCTCGTGGAGGTAGTGTTTGATCTACCATTTCAATGTTCGGATGTCGCCCTTCAAGCCCGGTAGGGCGGAAGTGTAAGTTGCCGGCCGATTGGTTCGATGTTGGCGCGTGCAGATAGGTTCAGCTTGTTCCAGCAGATCGTGGATAGGGAAGTCGCCTAGAGAGGTTTTGGCACCGGAGAAATCGTGCGGATAATCGGCGACGACGCTTAGAGTTCAGCCGACGGTCGGTCTTCAAAGTACCACCCGTCATGTGACGAGTTTTGAAAAAACAGAGGAAACTTAGCCCGAAATGCTTTGGGCCTTTTAAGTCCATGTGAAGAATAGGCCGTTGCCTATATGTTAGCTTTTGCCGTCCGACGATGCAGGCCAAGGTCGCCTTTCAGATTGTGATGTTCGGGAAGTATCGAAGATCCATCCGAGTGTTCCCGCTAATGATGACCACGTTAGAGATAGTAACCCGAGTTTTGATAATCGCCGACGTAACGTGGTATGAGTTCGAGTACGACATCCTCCGATCGCAAGCAGCCCGCACCATTTATTGGATCGCCGAGCAAGGCTCGCGACAAAGTGACAAAAGTGGTACCATTTGTTGGGTCGCCCGAGAAGGTTAATGCCTCGTGCAAAGTGACAAAGAAGGCGCGAAGGAAGTATATTTTAGACCCGCGGAAGTGTTTTGTGGTGATGATTAGAGGTGTTTTCCTCGTGGACTTAGATAGAAGTATGTGCGCGGTGTTTCGCGGTGTGGCGGTGATTGTTTTCGTAAGTATAGCGGTGAAGACTATATCGCGCCGCTTGTCTTGAGATTTAGAAGGAACATTCGACGAATGTTTCTACGAGGAGAATGTTATACCTGATTTCCGCAGTATGTGCGTGAGGCGCACGTATAAAAGTTTAAAGCCTTGAGTAGGCGAGTGGCTTGGCGAATTAAATTTGTTCACAACACCCGATTAGAGTCGTTTTTCGACTAAACGCTTTCCACACTTTCGTAGGGAATTTCCGCTATGTCATTTTTATTTTTTGGATTTTTCCGAGAGACGAACATTTTGGACAACAAGAGGGCGCCACTTGGCACCCTCTCATTGTGTGATAGATTGGACGAAATGGGCTAGTAAGGCACGTTTTTTGTGCCTTGGCTAAAGTCGAGGGTTGGTAGGATATTTGTGTGTAATAAATCCTAGCCCTACACTTGCCTAACACTTGGTTTAATCTTGGCCTTTGGTTGGCCATCCCTTGACCTATAAATACCCCTCTCCCTTTGATGAATTCTTCATCCTTTCCACAAATCTCTAAGTGTTAAAATCCCCTCTCTTGTTGTTGTTCTCGTCCCTCCCCTTGGCCGAGTTTCCCAGTGGGGTAGGCCGAGTGGTAGCCACCCCCTCCTGGGTGCTAGCTGGGTACCCCTAGCCTAGTTGCTTTCATATAATACCCCTCTCTTGGTAGAAATACTCAAAAGTATTGTTATAATGCCCAAATTACCTTAGCCGTATACCTTGTTGTATTCTAAGGTTATACCTATACGAATATGCCCAGAAATACTATTATACTTCTGTCAGTCACAAAATCGAAACCCTAAGGAAAATCTCCATGGTTTGTTGGAGTAGTATCTAGAAGTTGGTTAGAACTTCTAAGGGTAGTTTGGAGCGGTTGAGCGCGGAGTCGAGCTAAACGATTGCCCAGATCGACTTTAACTAGGATAATTATGGGCTTATCGAGGTAATTATCTTGTCCTCTATTGTAATTGGAAATCACATATTGTTAGAATATATAGTTGAAGTATACTATATATAGTCTCGAACGTAGTTATCGGAAATGTCTTTTGACTTAAGCCCGAATAATACTTACAGCAATGTCTTGCGACTTAAGCCCAATTTAAAGAAGAATCTTGAACCGTAATTACATGAAGGTATTACAGACTTGTGTAGTAGTACCGTGAGTAGAATTGTACTGCAGTGGTTAGACGATAACCCCCGGTTGGCTTGGTAGCCGCCTCGTTAGAGAGGAGGAGATTTACGCCATGTGGGAGGTGCACAATTTTCTGAGAATGTTCTACGAGGATCTAAATGTTAATAAGCGCCTGTGGCCTTATAGGTTGAAGTACTACGTGTGGCGCGATCTACTTGGCTTAAGGAGTAGCCGACTTGGAAGTACTTGAGCGTTTTGCTATTAGTCGATACTGCCGCGAGGTATGTGAACCTCTTCCTATCTCTTCTAGAATGATATGTGTGAACTATGTAGTACGGTGACGATACGTGCTAAATGTATTTGATTGTTTAAAACATAAAGTGTTATAACTTTATGGGAAGTTGGTTATAAACTTTATGTTGGTAAGAGAATACTTGTGGTTTTAAAAAGGTAATCGATTTGAACTATAATCGCGTGTTATGTGTTAATAAAGAACTTGAAGTATTTCAAAAGATTTTTGAATCATTTCAAAGAAGAAGTAATACTTGATTTGTTTTGAAAACTTAAGAGTTATGCTAGCTTTATGGAAAGTTAGGTATAACGCCTTAAGAATGTTTTATTGATTTTGGAAATCGAGAATGTGTATCGACAAACCATCGCAGCGTTTATAAGAGGAAATGTTTTTAATAATTAAGTATTATTAAACCAAGAGAAACTTCCATCCGCATGTAAGCTAAGATGAGACAAAATGATATTTCCTAGATCATGGTCGTAATAAGATTGTTATAAACAAGAATATCCTACTCACATATAAGACTTATGTTTCTCAGATATTTTAAAGGAGAATTATATTCTTAAATGAATAAGACTATGAACTACGAAACCTTTCTAAAATGAGAAACTTGAACATTGGAAATTAGGCAAACTTGATCATTGGAAAAGAATGTTGCTACATGATTTTACAAAGAGAAGTAATTGATTTACTTTAAAAGGATAGTCACTCTATTTTATACTACGGGTATTGTGTGACATTGTGAAAGTAACGTATCTTTTAAAGAGTTAATGTATGAAGTACTTTGGGGATAAAACCTCGAACTTGTTGGCATATAGTAGAAAGTACATTGTGTGTATAACTTGATTGTGTTGGTTTGTGATAGCCTGGTAATACTTTCTTGTTGATTGATAAGTAAACATGTTAGGATGTTACGTGTGTTAGTATCTTGTGATGTTGTGTAAAGGGGTTTCCTTTGTTGTGCTTATGTTGCTTAACGATAAGCTGTTGTGTTAGTATTTTACATCACTCATCTCTTGAGATGATTCCGGTTGTCGCCTCCGTCGCGGTAGACTCAAAGCGTCGATGGACCTATGATTCGAGAATACCTCACGCAGTCCCGGGGCCTATGCGAGCTACGAGAGTTCCGTGTTAGCGCCCTTATGGGCATGCGGTCCATGCGCCATGCGGATCGCGAAGTCGTGGCGATGTCGGGAGTAGCTACCCTCGACGCGGAATACCTCATGCGGCCGATGAGATTGGCCTATCGCGGAGTCGCGGAGTTCCAGGTTAGACGACATTGATATCGCGCAAGTGGCCGCCTTTGATCATGTGACGCCTAGACAGATCTTATGATACGATTCATGACCTTGTTGGTACCGTAGGTTTTCGTGATCGCTATGCCTTCGCATTACCCCGCATGCTTTATTATGACAGTGGACCCGTGTTCATGTGTTCCTTCGTGCTTTTATATCATAGATCGCTGGCGGGCGTATTCCACGCATGATTGATGTGGGCCCGAGACCCATTGTTATACTTGAGTGATGACTTGAGGCGTGAGTCCTCGACATGATCGCTGTTGTAAACCGTAGTTTGGTTATCATACATGTCTCCCGCTTTATATGATCGCTATGATTTCATTTACGCATGTATTTTCGCTTCATACTCTGCACTGTTAGATCGACCTCCTTCGGGCCGTTCATGCCGCAGTTGAGGTACACCCGCCGTTGATCCTAGCTCGTGGTCACAGCCGTTAGGAAGCTCCGTTTCTCCGAGGCTTATCGTGGTATAGTCCTCGTCAGAGTAAGTGTTTACATTCGTGGGTTTGGCGGCCCGCCCCGCCATTGTTGTCGTATCATTTCTGAGAGGTCTGTAGTAGTGTGGTGGGCAGGGTTTGTAAAGAAAGGATTAAACTGTTCATGTTGAAAGAGTGGTTATTATTATTTATGCCGAACGGCAAGTTTTCTACAGATAATCACAGACGCTTCTTGTTATTTCATGTTGTTGTGTTATGTTCACGATTACTGCGATGTTGTCTCACTAGGGTGCCCGGTAAGGCACGATCCACGCCCGTTCGGTCGTGACAATAATCGTATGACAGGCCCGCCATACCCACGAATGTACATAAGTCTACCACATCGTGAAACCGTACCACAAGATAAGCCTCCGAGCAATTGGAGCTTTCTCCCAAAATCAACCGAGATCCTAAGAGCAAGGATCACCAACTCGTGCACCTAATACTGCGGGCATGAACGCAGCCCAAGGGGTCATAACAAAAATTTAGTATGGAAATGTAAATAAGGTGCAACAATCATAGCATAACTGCATAAGAGAATATCATAAAAACTCCCGAAATCAATCGTATATTAACCGCCTTTCCTTCTTTCAATAAGATTTAACAACATGTTCTTACATACATACTTAAGAGTTTAATCAAGTATTTCCACATAACTTATTTATCTAACTTAACATAATCCGCCCATTTGCGACACGCGATCGACGAATCATGTGACATAATCCGCCCGCTGTGGGGCCTCGGTGTACTGTGGAATCATGTAGCATAATCCGGCCCGCCTGTGGAGCTCGGTGTACTGTGGAATCATGTAGCATAATCCGGCCCGCCTGTGGAGCTCGGTGTAAGATGACGTAACCCGGCCTATGTGTAGGCTCGGGGTGATATGGCGTAATCCGGCCTATGAGTAGGCTCGGTGTATCTCATAGCGTAATCCGGCCTATTTGTAGGCTCGGTGTATTTCATAACGTAATCCGGCCTATTTGTAGGCTCCTGTATCTTATAACGTAATCCGCCTATTTGTAGGCTCGGTGTATTTTCCTTACATAACCTTTTACATCGTATAATTACTTCTTTTTAAGTCGTCATAACAACTTCCCATAAAGCTGTTATAACAACCTTTCATTTTAGAGAACTTAAGACACTTTTTATTCTTACAACACTTAGGAAAACGGGATCCAAAGATACTACGTACATACATACTTAAAAAGAATCGTATCGCTTAAAACTTCATAATCCTTAAAAGACAATCATAGTTCTTAGTCTTCAAACTTCATAACATACTTCCTTTAAAGCCCAATTACTTATACAAAATCATATAAAGTTCCATACCTTCAAAACCAAGTAATTTATTCCCTTAAAATCATATAACTTCAAGTCATTTTCAACATAAAATCCACTTACTTACTTTAAACAAATCAAGACACATAGCCTTTAAATCAAATCTCATAACTTCCTAACCGTTTACTAACGCCTCCCATAAGACCTAGTAAGGACTTAGGACAATTTAAACATACCCTTAACTTAGATTCAACAATGTAAATACTTCAACTTCTAAGGGTAGAAGGAATCTTGAAATACTATCACATGGAGATTTCATACGTAGGATCATGCCAAAGAAAGAAGAGGTTCACATACCGCGACGATTGTCGACAAGTAGTAAAATGCTCCAAAGTACTTCAACCTTGAGCTATTCCATTCTTCAAGTAGGATACGCTATACATATTTCTTCAACCTATCATGGTCACAATACGTCCATTAACCTCTTACTTCAAACATAGAATATTCTAAGTGCTAAGCCGCCAAATTCTACATAAAATCGGACAGCACCTCCTTTGTTTTTACTTACTTTGCCACCTTTTTCAAGGCCGAAATACCATAACCAAACAGCCCCAATTGGCTCACAACAATAGAGAAGGTAGTCCAATACAAATGAATAACTAAACAGCCCCAATTGGCTCACAATTTAGAAAGTAATCCAATGCAAATGAATAACAAACTAAAAGTCCAATTTTCGGCCATAATGAATACAACAATACCAATTCTTATCCAATTTCCATTTCAATCCAAATTGTTAGCCTAACATGATATCAAGTCGCAAACGATTACAATTACTATAATCTCCAAGTCAAAAACATGCGACGATTCTAATACGACTAAAATCGTAATCCAACTTACATGGCTTACATTTCATTTCGGATTAAGCTACAAGCAATCCATAATACTTATAAACTTCAACATACCAACTTCATGCTATCAACATGTAAAGCTAACAACAACAATATAAATACATAATCTTGTAACACCCTTAAAAGACAAGATTATACCTTAACGATTCTTAATCCAAATCCGAAGTCGCTCCTTAGTAGTTTAGAGCCTCTCCAAGACACTTCAATCCTCTTGTTGAGACCCTTAGAACCACACCAATAACTTTACTTCAACTTCCAATCCAAAACCTAGAAGGCCACTAGGTTTTCACTTTGCGACTAACCCGTAAACCATCTTTTTCCAAGATTTTTCTATTGAGATACGCTTACAATACACTCAAGAACCTTGGTTTAAAGTGTGGAGCTTATTGGACAAGGAACAAAAATTTTCTCTTCTTGAAGTGAGCTTGGCCGAGAGCTTCAAGCTTGTGTTCATCCAATTTTTTGTGATTTTTGGCTAAGTATGGAACTCTCTCTTGCTACTAGTAATAAATATGGGGACATGGAGGGTCAAGATACACACAATTGGGTGGTTAGGATGTGGTCTTACTAAATATCAAGACTTGGTGGGTCCATTGACTTGGTCAAGAAACTCATGCTCACAACTTGGAAGACTTTAGTCATACAAGACTATGGTCAATGACCATCTTAGCCATGCTATTTTTCGTCCAAGGCAACATTAAGGGGGGTGACACATGTCGCCCTCCCATTCGTCACAATATTACGTTTTTCCGACAATTCCATAATTCCGATAATTTTTTTACAAGTCTCAAATCTTAACACTTGTGAGCTCTTACGTACTACCTTAAAACATGTCTTGTAAAATACGGGGTGTAACAACACAACTCTAAGGTACGATCTCAGAGTGAGAAGAATGGAAACCAATCCTAAATATCCTATAGCCTCCTGATTATTGGTGTGGTGCACAACACACCGATAATCAAGACTCTACTAGATACGGTCTGTAGACACTTTCAGAGGATTAACTGCTCTGATACCACTTTTGTCACGACCCGTTCCGGGGCCCGTGACTGGTGCCTTACCCGGGCACCCAAGTAGACATACATCAGAGTAATCAGCGGAATATAAAACAAAACATGAAACAAAATGAAGTGAGAAACAGTTTTTCTGAGAAAAGTTGCCTTCCGGCATATATATAAACATAAAACTTGAACTCGAACAGTTACATCCTTTTTACAAACTCTGCCCATAACAGTACTACAGACCTCTAAGAGTTTTATAACAACAACGACGGGACAGGGCCCCGCCATACCCCTGAATGTAAGTACCTACAATGACAGGGGACTATACCAAAGATAAGCCTCCGGAGAAACGGAGCTTCCCCAAACGCTGAACTGTGATCCTATGAGCGAGGATCGATGACTGGTGTACCTCTACATGCGGCATGAACGCATCCCCCCGAAGGAGGTCAGTACAATATGTACCAAGTATGTGAAATTGAAAATACTGTAAATGAAATCATAGTAGTCTATATAAAGCAGGAGACATGTATGATAACCAAACTACAGTTCACAATAAATAAGCGAATATGTCAAGTCGTGACTCACGCCCTCAAAGTCATCACTCAAATATAGCTAGGGGTCTCACGCCCATAACATCAATCATGCCCGTGGAACACCTTCCTCACTGCCGGCAGTCTATGATATAAAAGCACCAAGGAATACACATGAACACCAGGTCCCACCTGTGTCATAATAAAACCGTACGGGGTAAGTACGAAGGCATAGCCGACTACTAAAATCCACAGTACCAACAATGCCATAAAACTGTATCACGAGGTCCTTCTAGACCGCGCCATATGATCGGCCGCCACTCGCCTCGCATCAATGTGCGCGTTAAATCCTCGAACTTCCGCCTCGCGATAGGCCACACATAGGCCCGCATGAGGTATTCCCCGCATCGAGGATAGCTACTCCCCGGCATCGTCTTGGACCCGTGGTCCGCATGGCCACATAGACCGCATGGCCATATAGACCACACACTAACCTGGAACTCTCGTAGCTCCGCATAGGCCACCTAGACCCACATGAGGTATCTCGAATCATAGTCACACAGACCGCCTGAGGTAACCCGCATAGGAGGGCAGCTTAACCCCCGGTATAACATGTCAAGAGGTGAGTGGTACAATACTAACATAACGGCTTATCGTTAAATAACATAAGCACAATCAAGGGAAACCCCTTTACACAAACATCACAAGATACTAACACACGTAGCATCCTAACATGTTTACTTATCAAATCAACAAGAAAATATTACAAGGCTATCACCAACCAACATAATCAAATTATTCACACAAGGTACTTTCTACTTTATGTCAACAAGTTCGGGTTTTTATCCCCAAAGTACTTCATACATTAACTCTTTAAAAGATCTGTTTCTTTCACAAAAGTCACATGATACCCGTAGTATAAAATAGAGTGACTATCTTTTTAAGTAAACCAAAACAATTTCCCTTTTTAAAGACAAGTAACAACCTTCTTTTCCAAAAGTTCAAGTTTGCCTAAGTTCAAAGACTCAAGTCTCTTATTTTCGAAAGGTTTTGTAGTTCATAGTCTTAATCACTTAATAATATAATTCTCTTTTAAAACAATTTGAGAAACATATGCCTTATGTGTGAGTAGGTTATTCTTGTTCATAACAATTTTGTTAAAGCAGCCCTGATCTAGGAAATGTAATATCATTTTGTCTCATCTTAGCTTCTATGCAGATGGAGGTTTCTACTGGTTATTAATAATACTTAATTAGTCAATACATTTCCCTTTATTAGCGCTGCAGTGGTTGGTTCGATACTTATTCTCAATTCCGAAATCCATACAAGGCTTTCATAAAACAATTAAGTAAACCGTTCTTTTTATCACTCTTAAGTCGTTATACCTAACTTTCCATAAAGCTAGTATAACTCTTAAGCATTTAAAACCAAGTATTACTCCTCTTTCAAAAACGATTCTTAATTCTTTTGAAATACTTCAGATTCTTATTATTTAGACTCAAGTCAAAAGACATCGAAGTAAAACCACATTCAGTTAACACACGTACGTCTATCGTACTATATATATTCTTTTCAAAATATCATGCTCAAGAGGATAGGAAGAATCACATACCTCGCGACGATTATCGATAATTAGCAAAACGCTCCATGGCTATAACCCGGCTAGCCTCGTCCACCTCTCAAGTAGAACATGCTACTCGCAGAACTTTCAACCTATAAAGGCCATATACGTCTATCAACGTCTAGACTACTCTGTAGAATATTCTAAGCAGTAGGTTCTTAATTCTACGGAACATTGGGCAGCACTTCCCTACCCGCCAAACTACACAAGTCTCATCAGAAATACAAATTCTATGTAAGTACAGTTCAATCTTCTTCTTTAATATTCTTCTGATGTGATTTCAATTCAATTCTCTTCTCTTATACGATCCTTCTATATATCTTATACTCATTTCTATACAACTACAGTATGTAATTTCCAATTACAATAGAAGGACAAGAGTATTTACCTCGATAAGCCCAAAATTATCCAAGTTTAAATGTCGATCCTGAGCAACGTTTAGCTCCTACTCTGGGTGCTCCAACCCGCTCCAAACAACCCTTAGAAGTTCTACGCAACTTCTTCTTAATACTTCAACCAATTATGAAGATTTTCCTTAGGGTTTCGTTTGTGACCAAGGAATTATAGTAGTATTTCTGGGCTTTTAGTATAGGGGTAACCTTGGAATACTACAAGGTATTTGGGCCAAGGTATTTTGGAATAGTAACAATACTTGGAGAGTATTTTCTACCAAGGGTGGGGAGGTATGTATGGACGAGAGCAACTCCAAGGGAATGGGGGGTGTGTGGCGGACGAAACTACTACAAGGGGAGGGGGAGGACTTGGACGAGAACATCACTACAAAGGAGGGAGGGATTTTTAAGACTTAGAAGTCATTTGAGGGATGAAGAAATCCTTCAACTAAAGGGGGTATTTATAGGGTCTTCAATGGCCAAGATCAAGACAAGTTGTGGGCAAGTGGAGGGTGAAGATTTGCACAAGTGCACCCTGGCCATCTACTCCACAAATCACTCCAAACATTGACCCAAGTTTTAGGCCACAAAACATGCCAAGAACGTGCAACCAATCGGCCACATGACCGCCCACTTGAGGGTGACAAGTGTCGCCCTCTCGTTGGTCCAAAATATTTCATCTCTCGTAAAAATCCGCCAAAATTATTAATGTCGCAACCGTAATTTTCCCCCCGCAAAGTTTGGAAAACGTTTCGTCGGAAAACAATTCTTTCGGTCAGGTACAAATTTCGTCCATTGCCTAACTTAAGGCTTAAACTTTTGTACGTACGTCCTCACGTACATACTCTGGAAATACGGGGTATAACACTTTCAAAATACTTCAAGTCTCTTAACTTTTAAGAAAACCAGTTTCTTAACTTTAGAATGGCAAGAAATCAATACTTTCCAAATCAAGTATTCTATGCTTTTAAATCAATTCATTTCTTCCTTTAAGAATCAAGTCCCATAACTTGAAAAATAAAGTCTCTTAACCTTTTAAGAATTTGAGGTTCATAGTCTTAAAACCTCATACGTAAATTCTTATAAATTAAGTAACATATACTTGGTGCGTTGTGAATAAGTTATACTTATTTATAACGATCTTAATCAAGTAGCCATGATCTAGAAAATGTAATACAATTTTGTCTTATCTTAGCTTCTATGCAGATGGAGAATTCTACTTGTTTTAACTTAATTGATTGTCATTACATTTTCCTTTATTAACGCTGCAGTGGCTTGTTCGATACTTATTCTCATTTGTGTCGTAACTTAGCCAAGTCAACTTGGCTCCAAAATACCTCCTAACAACTCTTACCTACATCCCCCATAAGACTTGGTAAGAACTTAGGATAACTTAGACATAACCCTTACGTAGAGTAAATCAACATACATACCTCTTAACTTCTAAGAGTAGAAGGACTCATGAAATAATACCACATGTTTATTCCATACATAGAATCATGTCAAAAGAAGGAAGAGGTTCACATACCTCGCGACGATTATCGACAAATAGCAAAATGCTCCAAAGTACTTCAACCTTGCTAGCTATTCCATCCTTCAAGTAGAATACGCTATACTAGTACTTCCACCTATAATGGCCATAATACGTCCATTAAACCTCTAGCTTTAAACGTAGAATATTCTAAGTGCAAAGTCACTAAATTCTACGGAAAATCGGACAGCACTTCCTTTGTTTCTACGTACTTTGCCACCTTTTTCAAGGCCGAATTCAATAACCAAACACGCCACATTTAAGGCTCAACAATTCAGCTAACCAAAGGGGATTACACGCCTTAACAGGACGTGTAAAATTCTGCCCCACAAATTAATACGAAACTAGTTCCATAATTAAAGCCATTCTCGGCTAACATAAACAACAACTCAAAGTCCTTTCCAATTCTTTTCCAATCCAAGTTCTTAGGTCCAACATGTTATATAGTCATAAACAACTTAACAATTATAATTCCTTCCTTATATAACATGTGACGATTAAACTAATAATCCAATTAAATTGAAATCTCAAGGCTAAACATACTAGTTTTCGGATTAGGGTTCCAATATCCATAAAACTTATCAACTTCATCATATATATATCTCATACTTGCTAATATCCATAGCTACAACAATAAGTAATCTCAATTACTAAAACGACAAGAATTTTACCTTTTCAAGCCCTTATAATTTCCATGATTCAATGTCGCTCCTTAGCAACTCCATCTCCTTTTCTTGACGTTCCAATCCGCTATTTTCAACCCTTAGAAGCTTGTGAAAAACTCTTCTTCTATTTCCAACTTCAAAGTTGAAGAACACCTTGGGTTTCCGCCTTGCGACTAACGTAAAAATGCGTTTTTTCCGAAATCTTTCTATTGATATATCCTTACAATACCCTTAGGGACCTTGGGTTAAAGTCTTGTGGCTAATGAACCACAAACGAAAATTTTCCTTGTTCATCTTAGCACAAACCCGAGAGCTCACAATGGCACACACAAGTTCTCTCATTTTTCTCTAAGTGTTGGAAGACAAGTCTTGAACTAGGGTACTATATAAAACACAATGGAGGGTCAAGATATCAACATATGTGTGGCTAGGATGAAGGGCATTAAATAATAATCCAAGTGGCAAGTTGACTTGGTCAACAATCTCAAGCTAGCAAGACTTTGTTCATCTTCAATGGTCAATGACCATTTTACCCCTAAATATTTCGTCCAAGCCATGAGTGGGGGGGTGCCATGTGTCGCCCTCCCATTCGTTGCAATAAAATTCCGTAACCCTCGTGGGCCCCACAAAACGTAAAATTCCTTGGGTGGGCCCCACGTGACCAAATCCGTAAAAATAAATTTCTATAATGATAATACATTCCATAATCCTCAATTAATGTATTTTGAGAATCAAATTCTCCTCAACGAACATTTTTCCTTTCCGACGTTCGGAAGATTTTCCGTCGGAAAAACGATTCTTCCTTTCGTACCCTTTTCAAGTATTGAGTTCCTTACTTACATTCTCTTATACATGTCCTAGACTTACGGGGTGTAACAGTACCACTGTATCACTGTACCACTGTACTTTAGAGAGTCAACTGTTCCTTTAAAAGTGAGAGAGTCACTTCAAAATCATAGATGCCTGTCCATATAACGTATCCTGACCCATTCTGGGACTCGGTACATGTAACCATCATGATTGTATGTATAACGTATCTCGGCCCTTTAGTGAGGGACTTGATGAAATCATATAAGCATTTCAGGCCCTTTAGTGAGGGACTCAGTGAACATTTAACACATAACATATCCCGGCCCATTTGTGGGACTCGGTGTATTTTACACATAACATAACCCGGCCCATTTGTGGGACTCGGTGTCTTTTTACACATAACATAACCTGGCCCATTTGTGGCACGATGTCCGGAATAATAACACTTACACGAATAACTATCATGAGTAACCATGTGCAATTTAAATCATCATTTGACTCTCAATAAAATCCTTAAAATGAACTTTCATTTTAGAAAAACCAAGGCACTATCATACCTTCCTTTTAGAAAACCCAAGGCACTATCATGCCTTTCCTTTTAGAAACACCAAGGCAATACCATGCTTTCTATTACAGTAGACTTGTGTAGCATTACTGTGTAGAATTGTACACGTCCGGGTAGACGTGTTAACCCCCCCCTGGTTGGCTTGGTAGCCGGCCTCGATAGAGGAGGAGATTTACGCTGTTGGGGGAGGTCTTCGAATTTTCTGTAGAATATTCTACGTCGAGATCTAAAGATGTTAATAGGCGCCATGGCCTCTATAGGTTGAAGTACTACGTGTGGAGTGATCCGCTGGCTTAGAGTGTAGCCGACGGTTTGAGGTGCTTGGAGCGTTTTGCTATTAGTCGATAATCGTCGCGAGGTATGTGAACCTCTTCTTATCTGTTCTAGCATGATATGTGTATAACTATGTAGTACGGTAGACGTACATGTGTTAAATGTATTTGATTGTTTTTAAACATAAAGTGTTATAACAGCTCTATGTAAATGAGAAATGCTTTGTGGTTTCTTTTTAAAAGATAAGCGATTTGACTTATAACCGACTTGATGTGTGATAATAAAGAACCTCGAAGTATTCTAAAAGATTAAGAAACCTTTTTGGAAGAAGTGTATACTTGGTTTGAAAACATAAGAGTTATACCAGCTTTATGAGAAGTTAGGTGTAACGTCTTAAGAGAGATAAAAAGAATGGTTTAATGGTTTAGAAGTTAAGAGACTTGACTTAATATGGATGTTTGTGTGAAACCTCATTCGTGAGTAATGAGTACTTGGTTTTTGGAAGGAATAATGTTTTACTGATTTCGGAAATCAGAATGTGTATCGACAAACCACTGCGCAGTTAATAATAAAGGGAAATGTATTGAATAATTAAGTATTATTAAAACCAGAGAAACCTCCATCCGCAGAAGCTAAGATGAGACAAAATGATATTACATTTCTAGATCATGGCTGCTAATAAGATTGATTATGAACAAGAATAACCTACTCGCCTAAGGCATATGTTACTCAATTGTTTTAAAAGAGATTAAGACATTGAACTATGAACTTTTCAAAAAAAAAGACTTGTGTAATTGAAATTAGGCAAACTGGAACTTTAGGAAAAAGAAAGGCATTGTGTTGTCTTAAAATGGTTTAAAACATGAGGTGTATAACAACTTTATGGGAAGTTGGTTATAACGACCTTATGAAAACAAAAGAAAGGTTTTATCATTCGTTTTAATGTGGTAACTTGACTTTAAAAAGAAAAGTGTTTTGGTCAAAGAAAGAAGGCATGGTGTTGCCTTAATTTGATTTTAAAAAGGAAAGTATGGAAGTTGTTTTGGTTTACTTAAAAGATATAAGTCACTCTATTTTTATACTACGGGTATCGGGTGACTTTTATAAAAGGATTAGATCTCTTTAAAAGGAATTTTAACGTACGTAGTACTTTAGGGTTAAAACCCGGACTTTGGCATAAAATGAAAGTACTTTGAGTGTGTATAACTTGCCTATGCTTGTTGTTGTGAAACTTGCCTATGCTTGTTGTTGTGAAACTTGCCTATGCTTGTTGGGATAGCCTTTGTTGTGCAAAAATTGTGTTTCTATACTACCGCTGCGTCTCGATGGAGGTCGGTTGACTTGTTGAGAACTTACTTGGGCGTCTTGCGGTGGCGGAGAAATTCCGCAGCACGTTCTCGCTGATAGTGTTACTTTTGTTAATCACTTTGGACATCTTGACACGATCGTAGCGCACGTATGCTTCCACTTTGATTACCACCTTGTTGTCTTATTGTTTCCCTTTGGACATCTTGACACGACGCGTAGCGCGGGTATGCTTCCATTTGGAATGCTATCTTATTGTTTCCCTTTGGACTCATCGACACGATCGTAGCGCATCGGGTATGCTTCCATTTGGAATGTTGTCTTATTTGTTCCTTTGGACATACCGACACGATGCGTAGCGCACGGTTATGCCCCCACTTGGATTTCTGGCTTGTTGTTATCATATCATGCATCGCCAATGAGGAAGGTACTCACGGGATTGATGTTGTGGCGTGAGACCGAATTGATATAATTATGTGTATCGTAGTTTGGTTATCATACTGTCTCCTCGCTTTATAGACTATTATGATTTCATTTCTGATTTTACGCTTCATACTTAGTACTGTTATCGACCTCCTTCGTGGCCGTTCATGCCGCAGGTAGAAGTACATCGGCTGTCGATCCCCGCGTTTAGGATCTCATTTCAGCGTCTTGGGAAGCTCCGTTCCTTCGGAGGCTTATCTTTGGTATGTTACCCTGAGTCTGTAGGTCCTTGTACATTCAGGGGTATGGCGGGGCCCTGTCCCGTCATAGTTGTTGTATAAATCTTAGAGGTCTGTAGCACTGTTGTGGGCAGGGTTTGTAAAAAGGATAACTGTTCGGGTATTTATGTATATATGATGAAGGCAACTGTTTTGGTTGGCCTGTTTATTTATCTTGTCTCTTATTTCATGTTCATGTTTTATTTCCGCTGATTTTCTCTGATGTTGTATCACTAGGGTGCCCGGGGTAAGGCACCAGTCACGGGCCCGGGTTCGGGTCGTGACACTTTCTTTTAGAAAAACCAAGGCAAAACCATGCCTTCCTTTTTAGAATTACCAAGGCACTCTCATAGGCCACCCTTAGCCACCTTTTTTTGAAGGAGAAAGCCTACAAGTCTTCCGGTGACTAAGGAAATTAAAACACCTTTCATTTTTAAATCCTCATTTGGAAAATCAAGACATTTATCATATCAAGTATCATTTTAAATCCTCTTTTGGAAAACCAAGACACTTACACTTTTACAACCAAGTGACTTATACTTTTAAGATCAAGTCAAGTATCCTTTTAAAATCAAGTTACTATCACCTCATGTACCACATGAAATCTAGATTCATTTAAAACACGTACATCCACCGTACACTTATTTTATAAAGTTCATGCTCAAAGAAGAAAGGAAGAGTCACATACCGCTTGTCGTCTGTATCAACTCGATAATCTCAATTCATCTCGCTCCTCTGGCTAACATTATGGAAATATTTGAATGGTGATAACATATCTGTATTTCCAAATTAATCCATTTTATGAGCCGTTAGTAGGTTATATATTTAATAATGATCTTATCTAATCAGCTGTGAACCTAGAAAATGTAAAACGAACTGGTTATATCTTAGCTTCTATGCAGATGGAAATTCTACTCATTTCAATATAATTGATTGTCGATATCTTTTTCATTTAACGCTGCAATGGCTTATTTTAATACGCTTACCCAAAATTAGTCTCAACGCTTAATACTTATTAGTTCTGTAACTTAGCAAGATCAACTCGACTCCAATGCTTACTAAAAACTCTTACCAACATCTCCCATAAGACTTGGTAAGAACTTAGGAATAATTTAGACATGCCTTTAGCATAGAATCAACTACATTAATACTCCTTAACCTCTAAGAGTAGAATAACTTTTGAAACAATACCACAGTTATGGTTCACATGTAGAACATGCCAAAAGAGAGAAGGAACAGGTTCACATACCTTATCGGCGAACTAACCAACTCAACAATCTAGAATCCGCCTCAAGTAGTACTTCAACCTATAAATACAATAACATGTATATCAACTCCATGCTTATTAGTGTTACACCTCGTAATTCCATGACATTGATATGAGAACGTGACTAAGGAATTGAGATTTGAATGTTGGAAGGTTGAAGTACTTTGAGACGTATCCTAGATTGTAGAGTTGGTTAGCTCGTTAATAATGTATGTGAACTATCCATTCTTCATTTGGCATGATTTGAGTTTATAAAGTGAGTGGATTTTAATCCTTATTGATACTTGATTTGAGTTTATAAAGTGAGTGAATTTTAATCCTTATTGATACATGATTTGATTTTAGAAAGTGAGTGGATCCTAATCCATAACGATACTTGACTCGATCTTTATAGAGTTCTATTGGAACCTAATCCTTAGTGATATATCCTACTGATAATACTTTGAGTTTCTAAAATGGAATTTATTTACCTATCCTATTGATAGTACTTTGAGTTTCTAAAATGATATTTCATTATATGTGTATGGTACACGAGATGTTGGTACCTAGGTTTATCTAAAATGAAAGTTCATTATATGTG
Source organism: Przewalskia tangutica (assembly GCA_029844215.1). Taxonomy (NCBI): domain Eukaryota; kingdom Viridiplantae; phylum Streptophyta; class Magnoliopsida; order Solanales; family Solanaceae; genus Przewalskia; species Przewalskia tangutica. Next base: position 38,100,701 of record CM056720.1, on the reverse strand, counting down.
TATGGTACACGAGATGTTGGTACCTAGGTTTATCTAAAATGGAAGATATTATATGTGTTTGGTACATGATTTTATGGTACCTTCGCATAGCTAAATAGAAGATTTTATTTGTGTTTGGTACATGATGTTTTGGTACCTTGGCATAGCTAAATGGAAGATTTAATATGTGTTTGGTACATGATGTTTTGGTACCTTGGCATAACTAAATGGAATATTTTATATATGTTTGGTACATGATGTTCTGGTACATTGGCATAACTGAAATGAAAGTTTGTATATGTGATTGGTACATGAGATGTTGGTACCTTGGTTTTTCTAAAAGGAAAGTTTGTTTTAATGGTTGGTACATAAGATGTTGGTACCCTGGTTTTATTCCTTTGAGAGTCAAAAGATTAGTTAAATTACACAAGGTTTCTATGATGCGGGTATAGATACACATAACAATATATGATTATATGAAAAGGCATTCATGGTTTTAAAATAACACTCATACTTATGAAAGGTACAATTGGCTCTATTTTATATGGCATGGTCGGATCTGGTATTTGATTTTAATACTTGTCCCTGTCATCTTTTGGCCATTTATGATCTTATTTACTGTACTTTATGTTTACATACTTAGTACATTGTTGTACTGACCCCCTCTCCGGGTGGCTGCGTTCATGCCCACATGTATAGGTACTCGGTTGAGTGATCCGCGAGCTTAGGATCTCCATTCAGCTTCTATTGAGACAACTCTACTATTCTGGAGTCTTATCATTTTGGTACGGAGTTTGTATTATAGTCTTATGTATATTCAGAGGTACGGCGAGACCTTGTCCCGCCATAGTTATTGTCAAACTCTTAGAGGTTTGTATTCCTATGTGGGTTGGACTCGTGTACAGTGTAGTGTCTTTTTGGTTTATATATATATAATGGCGGCCTTGTCGGCTTTGCCTTTTCTTGTTACAAAAAAAATGAGTTTTATTTAGCTTCCGCGGGTTACTTGTGATGTATGGGTAGAAGGGTGCCCAAGTAGGGCACCAGTCGTGGGCCCGGGGTTTGGGTCATGACAAAAGTGGTATAAGAGCAGTTAGTCCTCGGAATGTCTACAGATCGTGTTTAGTAGAGTCTTGGGTATGGGTATGTGTGCACCATACTTATACACATGAGGCTACATGACATTTAGGATTGGTTTCTATTTTTCTTACTCTAAAGATTGTGCAATAGAGCTGTGTATTAGGATAATCCTCTCTAACGTATTGTGGTGTTGCAGTTATGCCTCCGAAGAAGGCAACAGTGGCCCGGAAGGGAATATATAGACCTTGTATACAAGTTGGTAAGCTTGTTGTATAGTTGGTATTATGATGATGTGCATCTATACGAACGTGTTTATTTGGGGCCATGTGTATGTTGTCTGAAGTAATTATGGGTTACCATGAGTTGGTTAAGCTTTAATAATTACTTGGAAGGTGTGAAACAGTTTAGTGAATCCACACCAAGGCATATTATATGTGCTAATTTAGAATATTTAGGAGGTGATGAGCTGTTTGAGAGGGGGATGAACTCTTTGGAGATCATGTTAAATTGACTTAATGGCATACCATGTTGTTAGATTAAGCTATGATGTATGCTTAAGTGATATGTACGAGTAATATTGGTATGGAGTAAATAGGGTTGTTGTGGTTGAGACAACCTGTTTTTATGATTATGAGAAGCTATCTTACTCGTATGCGGGGAGAGATAATGTAAGCTTGGGACATGAAATAATTGAGAACCTTAGAATATTAGATAACCGTTGAGACCTTAGTTACAAGGCCTTCTTGATTAAAGGATTTTATGGTTGATCTTGGTTAAAGTACATGGTATATGTGAAGTATATTAGTTGTGATGATTCCTTGGTTGGAGTAATAACCACTTGTGTTGTTAATGTAGGAGATAATATGGAAACTGGAAATAAGCCCCTTGAAGGAATTTATGTTGGAGGGTTGCAAAAATTCACACTTGTAGTTGAACTTAAAGGTCCATATAGATGCTATGAAGAAACTGGGGAGAGATTGTTTAGATTATCCCCTGTATTACTACATTGCTAGAAGGTGTACAAAAAGTACATGAGGTTGGTTTGGTGTGGCAACTATGACCACAATGTTTTGAAGTATCCCAAGTTGATACGCAGGATAAGATGAGTATAAGTGATACTAATGAAAAAGAAAATAGAAGACATCATTGGAAGATTTTGTAGGTTATGAAGATCTACATGTTTTAAGGTGACGCTTGATGATTAGAATTATAAAGGAAATCGCAACAGGACCCTATGAATGTGGTTGTGATTATAAAGGAAGTGCAATGTTCTAAGGACAACCAGTTATATAGTGAGACAAGGAGCGATGGTAAGTGAGAAACAGAGAACAATGCTAGGAAGAAAGATTATGAAAGGGAGATAAGCCCTTTTCCTCGCATAAAGGGCGATATTGTGTATTATTAAGAGTTCCTTGTATCAAGGTTAGTAAGCTAAGGTATGCTATAGATATTGGACTGGGAAGGTCCTCGGCTTCGGCTACGTTGTGCGTCATGTTACAATTCTACATAACTTTTGATAACAATAATATGAGAGATACTTTGAGATAAGAGACCCTCATGGTAACTTGAAATGAGAGTGAAAAAGGTAAGACGAATGAGCACTCGGTCAATGAGAGACCTAATAATGGTAAGACGGAAAGTCTTGGCCATGAGGCAAGTGAAGGAAATTGAATCTAAGTATAATGACCAAGTTTGGATATAGTAATGCCAAGGAGTGGAAATAAGAACCATATTTGAGATTACAGATATATACCAGAATAATTTTGGAAGTATGAGAAAAGTACGACAAGTAAGAAAAGGAGTGAACAAGTGTGAAAAGAATTGAAGTGTTTATAGTTATGAGTAATGAAGGTACGAAAAGAGAATTCTTTTAGACAAAAAATGAGAGTTAATTGTGATGATACACACTCTAGATTTTATTCCTCGTTTGGCTTTTGATTGGTGTATATACATGTGTTATGTTGTGGCCGTGTGAGGCATCGTTGGTTTTGAAGAGTATAGGTTGGCAAGTATAGTTAATGGAGACTATGCCGAAATTTGTTTAGCTTGAAACTTATTATGAACATTCGGGACGAATGTTTCTAAGGAGGAAATGATGTTACACCCCGAAATTCCATAGCATTGATATGAGAACGTGACTAAGGAATTGAGATTTGAATGTTGGAAGGTTGAAGTACTTTGAGACGTATCCTAGATGGTAGAGTTGGTTAGCTCGTCAATAAGGTATGTGAACTATCCATTCTTCATTTGGCATGATTTGAGTTTATAAAGTGAGTGGATTTTAATCCTTATTGATACTTGATTTGAGTTTATAAAGTGAGTGGATTTTAATCCTTATTGATACTTGATTTGAGTTTATAAAGTGAGTGGATTTTAATCCTTATTGATACATGATTTGATTTTAGAAAGTGAATGGATCCTAATCCATAACGATACTTGACTCGATCTTTATAGAGTTCTATTGGAACCTAATCCTTAGTGATATATCCTATTGATAGTACTTTGAGTTTCTAAAATGGAAGTTGTTTACCTATCCTATTGATAGTAATTTGAGTTTATAAAATGGAAGTTGTTTACCTATCATATTGATAGTACTTTGAGTTTCTAAAATGAAAGTTCATTATATGTATATGGTACACGAGATGTTGGTACCTATGTTTATCTAAAATGAAAGTTCATTATATGTGTATGGTACACGAGATGTTGGTACCTAGGTTTATCTAAAATGAAAGTTCATTATATGTGTATGGTACACGAGATGTTGGTATCTAGGTTTATCTAAAATGAAAGTTCATTATATGTGTATGGTACAAGAGATGTTGGTACATAGGTTTATCTAAAATGGAAGATTTTATATGTGTTTGGTATATGATGTGTTAGTACCTTGTCATATCTAAATGGAAGATTTTATGTGTGTTTGGTACATGATGTTTTGGTACCTTGGAATAGCTAAATGGATTATTTTATATGTGTTTGGTACATGATGTTTTGGTACCTTGGCATAGCTAAATGAAAGATTTTATGTCACGACCCATTCCGGGGCCCGTGACTGGTGTCTTACCGGGGCACCCAAGTAGTCATACATCAGAGTAATCAGCGGAAATATAAAACAAGACATGAAACAGTTTATAAAATAAGACACAGTTTATGTGAGAAAACGTCGCCTTTCGGCATATATATAAACATGGTTTAGCGATTCATCCGATCTTGTACAACATGACTACTGCACTTAAGGAAATATACAACTATGGCGACAGGCCCGCCATACCGATCAGACAAAACTATCTACAACAGGAGATCATACCAAAGTAGATCCTCGGAAAAGATGGAGCTCCCGACACCAACGTAGAGATCCTAAGAATGTGGATCTAGCACTGCTACCCTTACCGCGGCATGAACGCGGCCCAGGAGGTCAAGACAACGGTACTAAGTATATGAAATCAGAAATACTTAAATGAAAACATATCATTTTAAAATCGGTTTGCAAATATGTATGAAACGACGAGGGACCGCATAGTGCCACATCATAAACAAGAGCAACAATAGGTAAACAGTAATGTGTCTTTTCTAGGCTGCGAATGATCGGGCAGGCCAATTGCCCGTAGTATCACCATGCAAGCCTAATCTCGACTCGTAGTCCGCATAGGCCACTCACATAGGCCCGCATAGGGTACATAACCCCGCATCGAGGGTAGCTACTCCTGCGTCGCCCCGACTCGTAGTCCGCATGGCCACATAGACCGCGTGAGGTATAACCCCGCATCACTAACCTCGAACTCCCGTAGCTCGCATAGGTCCTGGACCCGCATGAGGTATTCTCGAATCATGGTCCTGCATCGCTTGAGTCTACCCCGCGTGGAGGCGGCTTAACCCCTGCATATGTCAAGAGGTGAGTGATAGTACACTAACATAACACTTATATTTAAACAACATAAGCACAACAAGAACGTTACAAGACACTAACACACATAGCATCATATCATGTCTACTTATCAAACCATCTTATTATTCTTTTCACAATTCAATATAAGTCCGTTATAAACACATAGCAAACTGTTTCTTTTATCATTCTTAAGTGGTTATACTTAACTTCCCATAAAGCTAGTATAACTCTTAAGCTTCGCTTTAAAACCAATTAGTTCTCTTACATAAAAATGATTCAGATTCTTTTGAAATGCTTTCGATTCTTTATTATTCAAAGCCTTAAGAGGCATTCCGTAAGTATTATTCGAGCTTAAGCCGTGAGGCATTGCCGTAGTTATTATTCGATTAACACATGTACGCTCACCGTACTACATATATATTGTAAAATATCATGCTTTAGGAAGAATCACATACCTTCTCAAATGAAAACCACCGCCAAGTTGAATATGTCGCGCAGAGAATCAACTATAATAGTCGACACGCCTATCAACGCTCAAACTACTTTGTAAACAGATTCTAAACAGAGGGTTCTATATCCTACGGAAAATTGGGCAGACTTCCCTACCCTGAGCTACTCAAGTCTCATCAGAAAACGATCGTATGTAAGTACAATTTGATTATTCTTCTTTAAACCATTCTACTGTGATAACAATTCAATTCTATTCTCGTGATATTCTTCTAAGTATTTTATACTTATTCTTATACTACTACGATGTAATCTCTAATTCAAAAGAGGGTTAGAATTAGTTACCTCGGTAAGCCCAATAATATCCTAGATAAAGTCGCGCTGAGCAAGGTTTAGCTCCTAAGTTAGACGCTCCAGAGTCTCCAGAAACCTTAGAAGTTCTTAACAAGTTCTACTATGGTCTTAGGGATTTGGGATAGGGTATTTTGGGCATTATAACAATACAAGAAGGTAACTTTTCTACCAAGGGAGGGGGGGTAGATTTCGGCTAGGCTAGGGGGGGCCCTCGGCCAAACTTCAAAAGGGGAGGGGGGTAGGAGGCTTTGGACGAAAAGCTTTAGAGAGAGGGGGAGGGATTTTTCAAGACTTGGAAATTGATTTGTGGATGAAGAACTCTTCATCCAAAGGGGGGTATTTATAGGTCAAGACATGGCCAACCAATGGCCAAGATTTAGCCAAGTGCTAGGCAAGTGTAAGGTCAAGATTAGGGCAAGTGTCCTTGGCCAACTTGCACACAAAATATCCTACCTAATCCTTGACTCGTGCAAAGGCACAAAAAAACGTGCAACTCCTAGTCCATTTCGTCCAATGGACGATTTCAAGTCCACCAATTGGAGGGTGCCAAGTGTCGCCCTCCCGTTGGTCCAAAATGTTTCGTCTCTCGGAAAAATCCGCAAAAATTAGAAATGGCATAGCCGGAATTTACCCTACGAAAGCTGTGGAAAAGTTTCGTCGGAAAACTATTCGTTTTGTGAGTTGTGCCCAAAAAAAACGTTTTGTGCCTAAACTTTAAGGCTAGACTTTTGTACGTATTCCCTTACGTACATACTCTGGAAATACGGTATAACATTCTCCCCTTAGAAACATTCGTCGAATGTTCCTTCCCAAGACGATTAACGATAAGATTCTTCATAACTTAAATGCAAATGTCACACACGCCACGTAACAACACTTAGGCATAAACGATAATGAAGATTTACAAGTAGGAAAAGTGAATTACGGAAGTGTGGGAATAGGTGAGATACCTCCGCCTCATGTCCTCCTCGACTTCCCACGTCATCTCTCCCTAAGCTCGTTCCGCCACAAGACTTTGACGGAAGCCACATCCTCGTCCGCAGACGCCTAACACGACGATCGACTATCGCTATGGGAATCTCCTCATACGATAACCCCTGGTCACTGGACATCGTCAATCGGTGTACCCTAGATGGATCCCCGATACATCTCTCAAAGATAGATCGTGAAACACGGATGCACCGCTCCGGACGGACGGCAGATTCAACTCGTAGGCAACCTTGCCTACCTGCGACAATCAAACGCCCAATGTACCTGGGCCGAAGTTTCTTCTTCCCGAATCTCATCACACCCTTCATGGGTGACACCTTCAGAAAACCCAATCATCAATCGCGAACTCGGATGTCGACGACGATGATCTGCATACGACTTGCCGACTCGGCCGCCAATAGCCGCCTCGGATAAGCTTCACCTTATCCACCGCTCGATGCACCAAATCTGGTCCCACTAGCCGCACTCGCCCATATCGAACCAACCTATAGGCGATCTGCACTTCCTCCCATACAAGGCCTCATAAGGCGCCATCCGAATCGGAGTGGTAGCTATTATTGTACGCGAACTCAACTAGAGGCAAATGATCCTCCCAACTACCACTGGTCGATAACACGGGCTCGCAGATATCCTCGAAGTCCGGATAGTGCGCCTACCGCCTGTCTGTTTGTGGATGGAATGCGATTCGTGCTCACCGCGCCCCTAAACCTCTCGGAAAGACCTCCAGTTAGCCGTAAATTGGGCCTCTGCATGCGATATGATCGAAATAGGGACTCCATGCGATCGATGATCTCGGATGTAAAGTCCGCATAATCCTCACCAAAAGTAATCCCGACGGAAGAAAGTGGGCTGATTTAACGACCGTCGACGATAACCCATATAGAATCATGTCTCCTCCGAGTGCGAGGTAATCCCGTGATGAAGTCCATGTTGATCACCTCCCACTTCCAGGTCGGGATCTCTATCGTCTGCAACAAACCACCAGGCCTCTGGTGCTCTACCTTCACCTGCTGACAACACGGGCACTGAGCTACGAACTCTGCAACGTCCCTCTTCAAGCCATCCCACCAATACACAGATCTAAGGTCGTGGTACATCTTGGTCGACCCCGGATGGATAGAGTAACGCCGCTACCGTGTGCTTCCCCAAGAACTCTGCCAAGTCCTCAAACATCCGGAACACACAATCTGCCTCAAACCTTAGCACCCATCGTGCTACCTCAAAAGGACCTTGCCTCACGAAGAGTCGTATCACGATATTGAATCAAAGTGGATCCTCGAATCGCTGCTCTTCACCTCCTCGACGATGGAAGACTCGGCAATCTCACGAACTCTAACCCCACTGCTATCAGAATCAATCAAACGGACACCAAGGCTCGCTAACTGATGCAAATCGCGAACCATGTCCCTCCTCTCTAGCTGCACATCTGATAGGCTCCCCATCGACCTACGACTAAGAGCATCCGCCATAACATGGCCTTCCCGTGGTACAGATATCAACATCGTAATCCTTAAGCAACTCTAACCACCGCCTCGCCGTAAGTTCGGCTCCTCCGTGAAGATATACTGGAGGCTCTTGTGGTCTGTAAAAATATCCACGTGAACCCCATACAAATAGTGCCTCCAGATCTTCAAAGCGTGAATCACGGCTGCCAACTCCAAATCATGCGGGTAGTTCCTCCGTGTTTCTTCACCGTCGGGATGCATATGCTATAACCCTGCCATGCTGCATCAACACACATCCCAACCCGATGCCTGACGCATCACAATACACGACATAACCATCTGGACCCTCTGGAAGAGTAAGAACGGGGCGATGCTGTCGCCTCTTTCAAGAATCGAAATCCTCGCCACAAGCATCGACCATCAAACTGGCCGCTTTCGAGTCATCCTAGTCAATGGTGCGTAGATAGAAGCAAACTTCTCCACGAACCGATAATATCTGCAAGGCCCGAAATCGCGAACCTCTGTCGAGTAGTATGTCTAGGCCAAGTCTGGCTCGCCGATCTTGGCCGTATCCACTAATGCCATCACCCGGCAATATGCCCAAGAAACGCCATCAAGTCAACCAAAACTCACATTTGGAAAACTTGGCGTCTAATCAGTCTGGAGAATCACAAGACAGTCCTCAAATGCTCGCATGCTCCGCTCGAGCGAGAATAAACCAAGATATCATCAATGAACACTATCACAAACATGTCCAAATGGTTTGAACACTCGGTTCATCAAATCCATGAATACCACGAGCATGGTCAACCCAAAAGACATGACCACGAACTCATAATGCCCGCACGTCCGAATGCATCTAAGGACATCCACCTCTCTCGACTGCACTGATGATAGCCCGACCGTAGATCAATCTTGGAGAAACACTCGCCCCGCAATCGTCGAACAAATCATCAATCCTGGGAAGGGGGTATCTGTTCTTAATGGTCACCTTGTTCAGCTGCCTGTAATCAACACACATGCGCAGCTTCCCGTCTTTCTTCTTCACGAACAATACCGGCGCTCCCCACGGAGAAACACTAGGCCTGATGAAGCCCTTCTCCAAGAAATCCTAAGTTGATCCTTCAACTCTCTCTCAACTCGGCAGTGCCATTCAGATGGCGGAATGGAAATAAGCCGAGTGTCCGCAATATGTCAATACAAAACTCAATCTCCTCTCGTGAGGGATACCCGAGGTCGTCTGAAACACGCCCGGGAACTCTCGACCACCGGAATCGACGGAAAATCTGGTACCGCAGCCTCGTGATCAAACACCCGAACGAGATGGTAGATATACCCTTCCGCACCATCTTCCTAGCCTTGAGGTAGGAAATAAACCTACCCTGGCGATACCGTGCTCTCCCACTCAACAACCGGCCTCAGAAACCGAACCGCATTACTTTCTCTGCAGCCTACATTGGCGTAGCAAGAAGCTAGCCAATCCATCCCCATGATCACGTCGAAGTCAATCATCTCCAACTCTATCAAGTCGGCTAGGTCCGACGATCAGAATGGTCACAGGACAAGATCTATATACCCGCCGAGCTACCATCAATCACCCATGGCGTAGCTACTCGAAAGCGGTCTATGGACTCGTGCTCTATCCCTATCCTACTAGCAACAAGGGGAGATATATGGGGCAGTAGAACCGGATCTATCAAAGCATACACATCAAACCCGAACCGATAAGGTACCGTGACGACATCGGTGAGGCCTCATCCGATCCTGGCTTTGGACAAAGCATAAATGCGCTCGAGGACCGCTAGAATCGGACGCGCCCACGACCGCCGCGACTGGCTGGTCCACGAGTACCTTGCCTCCAGGCGAGTAGCTGTCGGGGATGAAGAAGACCGCGAAAGAACTCAGGCCGACTCTACCATCAAGATCGCCTTGGTGACAAGCTTTCGCCGATAGTGACCCCGCCGCCACAATCAAACAAGCTCCGTAGCACCACAACTCCCGGCCGGGATCTACCGACGGCCACACCGGCGGGTGGTCCCGACGCCGACTTCTCGCCGCTCGACGCTCAAGTCCTCGCCCCGCCCGCCTCGAATATCTGGCCGTGCCGAGGACGGTCAGGAGTGCTCGAGCCGGGCCGTGGTGCAAATCTAGACTACCGCCGAGGCCGCCACCACGATAGCCACCAAAAGACCACCGCCGCCCCGTCTTCTTCGCACGCCGTCAATCCGGCGGTCTCTACGCCTCACATCCAAGAGCATGAGCTGCGTGCGGGTAATGTCCATACCCTACAAGAGAAACACCCGCATGACTCGCCATATAGTTGTTATACCGTATTTGAAAAATTTGAACTTGTGAAGTTGGCTTGGCGAATTAAATTTTGTGCATAACGAATTTCCGCTATGTCATTTTTAATTTTTGTGGATTTTTCAACATTGTGGAGCGCCACTTGGCAATGGGTTGGCCATTTTGGTAAAGGGTTGGTATGATATTTTGTGCTAGTTGGCTATGGCAAGATCTTCCTACACTTGCTAGGCACTTGGCTGCTATAAATACCCTCTAAGGTCAAGACTTCTTCATCCAAAATGCCTAAGTCTTGAGAGCCGAGTTCGGGTGCTAGCCTAGTGTTTTCGTATAAATACCCCTCTCAAATACTCAAAAGTATATAATGCCCAAATTTCCTTAGCCAATACCTTGTAGTATTCTAAGGTTATACCTATGAAAGCCCAAATACTATTATACCTTCCTTCAGAAAATCTCCATAGTTGGTGGAGTATTATTAAGTTGAGTAGAAGGTTGGAGCGAAACATTGCTAAGGATCGACTTTTAAACACGGATAATTATGGGCTTATCGAGGTAATTATCTTGTCCTCTATTGTAATTGGAAATTACATGATTGGAATATATAGTTGAAGTATACTATATAATACGTAGTTATCGGCAATGTCTTATGACTTAAGAATTTAAAAGAATCGTTAGATGTATGAACCCCTGGTTGGCGAGATTTAATTTTCTAGAATGTTCTACGATAAGATCTAGATGTTAATAGCCTTATAGCGCGATCTACTTGGCTAGTCGATACTGGTATGTGAACCTCTTCCTATCTCTTCTAGCATGATATGTGAACTATGTAGTTAAATGTATTCGATTGGTTTAAACATAAAGTGTTATAAGGAAGTTGGTTATAAGAAAATACGTGGTTTTTAAAAGGTAAATCGATTTGAACTATAACGGCTTGTTATGTGTTAATAAAGAACTTGAAGTATTTCAGATTTTTGAATCATTTTGAAAGAAGAAGTAATACTTGGTTTTGAAAACTTAAGAGTTATACTAGCTTTATGGGAAGTTAGGTATAACGCTTAAGAACGATTTCGAAATCTCGACAAACCAAATAAAAGGAAATGTTTTGACTAATTAAGTATTATTAAAACCAGAGAAACTTCCATCCGCATCTAAGATGAGACAAAATGATATTTCCTAGATTAATAAGATTGTTATAAACAAGAATATCCTACTCACATATAAGACTTATGTTTCTCGGATAGTTTAAAAGGAGAATTATATTCTTAAATGAATAAGACTATGAACTACGAAACCTTTCTAAAATGAGAAACTTGAAAATTGGAAATTAGGCAAACTTGAACATTGGAAAAGAATGTTGCTACTTGATTTTACAAAGAGAAGTAATTGATTTACTTTAAAAAGATAATCACTCTATTTTCGTATACTACGGGTATTGTGTGACTTTTGTGAAAGTAACGTATCTTTTAAAGAGTTAATGTATGAAGTACTTTGGGGATAAAAACCCGATCTTGTTAACAGCTTGATTGTATTGGTTTGTGATAGCCTTGTAATACTTTCCTGTTGCTTTGATAAGTAAACGTGTTAGGATGCTACGTGTGTTAGTATCTTGTGATGTTGTGTAAAGCGGTTTCCGTTATGATAGTATTGTGGTATTCATCTCTTGAGATGATTGGGTAGACTCAGCGGTCGATGGACCTATGATTCGAGATACCTACGCAGTCCGAGTTCCAGGCTACGCGACGCGAAGTCCGAGTAGCTACCTCGAGGAATACCTCATGCGGGCGATGAGATTGGGGAAGTTGACTAGACGCGCATTAGATTTTGATCAATCTTATGATACGATTCATGACCTTGTTGGTAGTGTTAGTAGTCGGCTATGCCCGGTTATTATGGCACGTGGGACTCGTGTTCATGTGTTCCTTGGAACTTTTATATCATAAAGGAATGTGTCCCACGGCACGATTGATGTGGCGTGAGACCCTATGTTCTTTGGTGATGACTGAGGCGTGAGTCCTCGACTTGATATAGTTATCAGAAAGCGTAGTTTGGTTATCATACATGTCTCCCGCTTTATAGACTATTATGATTTCATTTGCGATTTTTAGTTTCCCGCAGTCGAGGTACACCGCCGTTGATCCTAGCTCGGAAGCTCCGCTTTCTCCGAGGCTTATCGTAAGTGTTTACATGCCATTGTTGTCATATCATTCTTGTTTGTAAAAGGATTAAACTGCTCATGTTAAAAGTTGTCATTTATATATACGCCGAAAGGCAAGTTTTCCTCAGACACTATTTTGTACTTCACGTGTTTCATGTATATGTTTTATGTTGATTACTGATGTTGTGTCACTAGGTGCCCGGTAAGGCACCAGTCGTGACAAAAGTGGTATCGTGAGCGCTTAATCCTCTTGATTATCACCAATAATCGTGAGGCTATAGGATATTTAGGATTGGTTTCTATTCTTCTCACTCGAGATCGTGTTGTAAGTTGGACCTCCGACGAGATTCTTTTCCCTATCGCTATGCCTCCGCGTGCGAGTAGAATTCGGGGTTACGTGGCACAGCCCAATCATTACCTAGGGTAATGCTTCATTCGGGATTTCGCGACGCCACTAGCCCCAGTGTAGGACATTTGAACCTTTAGTTCCGAAATTAGATCGCAAAGGCGACCGCATTAGCTATGGATTTGGCTACCAGAGTATACCGATGTATCGCGAGTCTTGATGACTACCTGGTGCAAGAGTAATCCTTCGCTAGGCTTGATCGATCGTTAACCGAGGAAGAAGGTCCTTTGGTAACTTTCGAGGCGAGTCGCCTCACCACAGATTAGATTATGCACCTCCACCAGTGGTCTTCCACGGATTTCGTGACGCTCGAGTACGCAGGAGTTGGTCGTAACTCCGTGGCTTCCACGCCATCCCGGGAATGTCGCTTTTTAGTTGGTACTTGAGTGACCTAGTAGGAGGACTTTGCCTTGGTAGTTCGTCACCTTCCATTTGATTATGAAACCAGATAGATCTTTAACCCTCTAGAGTTCGATGTGTGATAAGATGGGTATATCATAAGTGCTATGTTTTGATAGCAGAGTGTTAATGTTGTGATTAAAAATCTTGGTTAGCTAACCAAGTAAGATTTGGGGATAGAAAAGTGTGAACCTTAGAGTTTTATACGTAGAGACCGCCATCTCGTAAAGGTGTAGTGTTGTGTTTGATCCTTATTGGAGTGCATAGTGCACGTGAGCTACGCTTGGGATAGGTCCCTGGCAGTGTGAAATGAAAGGGGGTAGTTGAGCTGGTTTTCGTAACGTGTTTAGTAAGATTGTTCCTTGGAGATGGTATTTGTCGGGTTGAGGCTACGTGACGTCAACCCGGTAGGTTTGATGGTGGGGTTTTGGTGGTCCCGCGTGTTAGGGTTGTGAGGTGTTAGGCCCAAGTTTAGTTGACAGTTCGTGGAATCGTGTTCTTGTTGATGTTATCCAAAGGTTGTGAGGTTGCAGTGCCTACCTTCACCTTATGACGATGGAGCCTTTTGTTTCCGGAAGTTTTGCCATGTGTTAAGAACTCGTAAGTCTGATTTCGTGGATAGTTGCGGGATTGTTGTCTCCTGGAGGAAGTGTTTAAGCTACCATTTCGGTGTTCGGATATCGCGGCGGAAGTGTAAATGGCCGATTGGTTCGATGTTGGCGGGGTTCGGGATAGTTGGTTCAGTTTGTTCCGTGGATAGTAGCTTGAGGAATCGCGGATAAGGTCTTCTTGAAAGTACCACCCCGAGTTGGGTATGACGAGTTGGAAAAGCGAGGAACTTAGCCCGAGTTACTTGGGCCTTTGTGAGTTCATGTGAAGAATAGGATATGTTAGCATTTGCCGTCCGACTTAGGAGGAAGGACGTTTCGTATTGTTATGTTCTGAAAGTATCGAAGATCCATCCGAGTATTCGATTAATGATGACCACGTTAGAGATAGTAACCAATGTGGTAAGTATGAGAAAGAGTTGAGTGTACGACATCCTCGAGGATCGCAGCACCATTTGTTGGGTCGTCCGAGCAAGGCTCGCGACAAAGTGACAAAATGTTGTGTTTCCTCGTGGACTTGGATGTAAGTTTTTGGTGTTTCTGGTTCTCGTAAGTGTAGTAGTGAAGACTATCTTGGCGACGTTGTTTTGAGACTTAGAAGGAACATTCGGACGAATGTTTCTAAGGAGGAGAATGTTATACCTCGTATTTCCAGTATGTACGTAAAATTTGAACTTGTGAAGTTGGCTTGGCGAATTAAATTTTGTGCATAACACCCGATTAGAGTCGAACGCTTTCTTTCGTAGGGAATTTCCGCTATGTCATTTTTAATTTTTGTGGATTTTTCCGAGAGACGAAACATTGTGGAGGCGCCACGCACCCTCTCATGGAAGCGTCTTGCGGTGAAGTGGACGAATGGGTCGCCATTTTGGTCAAGGGTTGGTAGGATATTTTGTGCTAGTTGGCTAGTGCACTTGGCAAGATCTCGCCAGGCACTTGGCTAGATCTTGGCCATTGGTTGGCCTTGGCTTGTGCTATAAATACCCTCTAAGGTCAAGACTTCTTCATCCAAAATGCCTAAGTCTCGAGAGCCTTCTCCTGTGAGTTCGCCGAGAGCACCCTCTGGTGCTAGCCGAGAGTGTACCCTCCCCTCGTCGAGTACCCCGTATACACCCCCTAGCCTAGTGTTTTCGTATAAATACCCCCCTCTCTTGGTAGAAATACTCTCAAAAGTATTGTTATAATGCCCAAATTTCCTTAGCCAATACCTTGTAGTATTCTAAGGTTATACCTATACGAAAAGCCCAGAAATACTATTATACCTTCCTTCAGTCACTAAACGGAACCCTAAGGAAAATCTCCATAGTTGGTTGGAGTATTATTAAGAAGTTGAGTAGAACTTCTAAGGGTTGTTGAAACATTGCTAAGGATCGACTTTTAAACACGGATAATTATGGGCTTATCGAGGTAATTATCTTGTCCTCTATTGTAATTGGAAATTACATGATTGCTTGAATATATAGTTGAAGTATACTATATAATAGAATCGAACGTAGTTATCGGCAATGTCTTACTTAAGCACGAATTTAAAGAAGAATCGAATCGAATCAGAATTACATGAGACTTGTGTAGTAGTGCGGTGGAGTAGAATTGTACCCGTCGGGTTAGATGTATGAACCCCGGTTGGCCCTCGATGAGAGATTTGAATTTTCGAATGTTCTACGATAAGATCTAGATGTTAATAAGCGCTGGCCTTATAGGTGGAAGTACTATGCGTGGCGCGATCTACTTGGCTTAGGAGTAGAGGTACTTGAGCGCTTTGCTATTAGTCGATACTGTCGCGAGGTATGTGAACCTCTTCCTATCTCTTCTAGCATGATATGTGTGAACTATGTAGTACGGTGACGCGTACGTGCTAAATGTATTCGATTGTTTAAAACATAAAGTGTTATAACGGCTTTATGGGAAGTTGGTTATAATTTATGTAAGAAAATACATGTGGTTTTTAAAAGGTAACCGATTTGAACTATTTATGTGTTAATAAAGAACTTGAAGTATTTCAAAAGATTTTGAATCATTTTGAAAGAAGTAATACTTGGTTTTGAAAACTTAAGAGTTATACTAGCTTTATGGGAAGTTAGGTATAACGCTTAAGAACGTTTTCTCGATTTCTAAATCGAATGTGTATCGACAAACCAATTAAAAGGAAATGTTTTGACTAATTAAGTATTATTAAAACCGAGAAACTTCCATCCGCATAGAATCTAAGATGAGACAAAATGATATTTCCTAGATCATGGCTGCTGTAATAAGATTGTTATAAACAAGAATATCCTACTCACATATAAGACTTATGTTTCTCAGATAGTTTAAAAGAAGAATTATATTCTTAAATGAATAAGACTATGAACTACAAACCTTTCTAAAAATGAGAAACTTGAAAATTGGAAATTAGGCAAACTTGAACATTGGAAAAGAATGTTGCTACTTGATTTTACAAAGAGAAGTAATTGATTTACTTTAAAAAGATAATCACTCTATTTTCATATACTACGGTATTGTGTGACTTTTGTGAAAGTAACGTATCTTTTAAAGAGTTAATGTATGAAGTACTTTGGGGATAAAACCCGATCTTGTTAATCATATAGTAGAAAGTACCTTGTGTGAACAACTTGATTGTATTGGTTTGTGATAGCCTTGTAATACTTTCTTGTTGCTTTGATAAGTAAACGTGTTAGGATGCTACGTGTTAGTATCTTGTGATGTTTGTGTAAAGGGGTTTCTTGATTGCGCTTAATCGTTATGATAGTATTGTGGTATTCATCTCTTGAGATGATTCGGTAGACTCGCGGTCGATGGACCTATGATTCGAGATACCTCACGCAGTCCCGGCCTATGCGGAATCGCGAGTTCCGCTACGCGACGCGAGTCGCCGGAGTAACCGATGCGGAATACCTCACGCGGCCGATGAGATTGGCCTACGCGAGTCGCGGGAAGTTCCAGGACTAGACGCGCGCATTAGATGCGGGCAAGGCCGCCTTTGATCATGTCAGATCTTATGATACGCTTCATGACCTTGTTGGTGTTAGTCGCTATGCCTTTTATTATGGCACGTGGGACCGTGTTCATGTGTTCCTTGGAACTTTTATATCATAAACCGCGATGAGGAATGTGTCCCACGCACGATTGATGTTGTGGCGTGAGACCCATATGTTCTTTGGTGATGACTTGAGGCGAGTCGACTTGATATGATCGCTTAGTTATGTAGTTTGGTTATCATACATGTCTTTATAGACTATTATGATTTCATTTGCGATTTTTAGTTTCATCATGCCGCAGTCGAGGTACACATCGTTGATCCTAGCTCGGCGTTTGGGAAGCTCCGCTTCTCCGAGGCTTATCGGTCCCGTAGTAAGTGTTTACATTCTATCATTCTGTGGTTTGTAAAAAGGATTAAACTGTTCATGTTAAAAGTTGTCATTTATATATATGCCGAAAGGCAAGTTTTCCTCAGATTACTATTTTGTACTTCACGTGTTTCATGTATATGTTTTATGTTCCGCTGATTACTCTGATGTTGTGTCACTAGGGTGCCCGGGGTAAGGCACCACGCCCGCTGGTCGTGACAATAGTCATCTAGCCCTGACGTGGCGGTGCACCCTATCCTCCATATCGCTAACGCTGGGACATATCGAGCCAATGAATCAAACTCGACATTGTACTCCCGACAAGACCTCTGCCTTAGCAAGAAAAATCTATCGGCCGCGCCTCCTCATCCGCGAGGCAAGAAGTGAAGTGAGGAAAGCCTCGAGAACTCATCCCAAGTAGGCGGGACGCGTGCTCTCCCGGATAACTCCCATGAATCAAACCAATCGATCGCGTATCACGCATTTATGTGAACCAAAGATCACGGACTCGGTCTCCGACGCCCGATCACTCGAGAATCCTCTGTAGTCGACGGATGAACTCTCGCGGATCATCCTCCGCCTCGACCAGTAAAACTGCGGCGGGCTACAACTCAGAAGTCTCGTAGCCTCAAACTCTCTCGCCTCGGGTGAACCACGGTACGATCGGGCTGGACTGAATCGCATCCACTGCCTCTCGTTCGCCACGATCCCGCCGCGATGGTGGGCCATCTCCTTCACCCTAACTCCTCCGCCCAGGTGTGGGAGCGAGGTGTGGGTACTGTGGTCTCTGCTGGGGCCGGCGGCGTCGTAGAACTCGCCGTCTCTGGTATAGACTGGGCCCGAGCCCTCGTGACTCTAGGTGTCCCATCGCGCCTCCTCGGCCGCTTTGCCCTTCCGGGCGGGTTGCCTTACGCGAGGCATAATCTGAGAAAAAGGAATACGTTAGTGGTCCAACTTTAACACAACTCTAAAGCACGATCTCAGAGTGAGAAGAATGGAAACCAATCCTAAATATCCTATAGCCTCCTGATTATTGGTGTGGTGCACAACACACCGATAATCAAGACTCTACTAGATACGGTCTGTAGACACTTTCCGAGGATTAACTGCTCTGATACCACTTTTGTCACGACCCATTCCGGGGCCCGTGACTGGTGCCTTACCGGGGCACCCAAGTAGTCATACATCAGAGTAATCAGCGGAATATAAAACAAGACATGAAACAGTTTATAAAATAAGACACAGTTTATGTGAGAAAACGTCGCCTTCGATATATATATAAACATGGTTTAGCGCTACATCCGATATCGCATAAATACATGACTACAGACCTCTAAGGAAATATACAACTATGGCGGGACAGGGCCCCGCCATACCCTGACTGTACAAAACTATCTACAACAGGGAGATCATACCCAAAAGTAGAGCCTCCGGAAAAGATGGAGCTCCCGACACCAACGTAGAGATCCTAAGAATGTGGATCTAGCACCTGCTTGCCCTTACCTGCGGCATGAACGCAGCCCCCCGAAGGAGGTCGATAACAGTACTAAGTATATGAAATCAGAAATACTTAAATGAAAACATATCATTTTAAAATCGGTTTGCAAGTATGTATGAAACAGCCAGGGACCACATATTGCCACATCATAAACAAGAGCAACAATAGGTAAACTGTAACAGGTCTTTTCTAGGCTGCGAATGATCGAAGCAGGGCCAATTGCCCGTAGTATCACCATGCAAGCCTAATCCTGGACTCTCGTAGTCCGCATAGGCCACTCACATAGGCCCGCATAGGGTACATAACCCCGCATCGAGGGTAGCTACTCCTCGGCATCGTCCTGGACTCGTAGTCCGCATGGCCACATAGACCGCATGAGGTATAACCCCGCATCACTAACCTGGAACTCCCGTAGCTCCGCATAGGTCCCCTGGACCCGCATGAGGTATTCTCGAATCATGGTCCTGCATCACTCGAAGTCTACCCCGCGTCGGAGGCGCCTTAACCCCTGTAATATGTCAAGAGGTGGTGATAGTACACTAACATAACAGCTTATCTTTAAACAACATAAGCACAACAAGAACGTTACAAGACACTAACACACATAGCATCATATCATGTCTACTTATCAAACCATCTTATTATTCTTTTCACAATTCAATATAAGTCTATTATAAACACATAGGCAAACTGTTTCTTTTATCATTCTTAAGTGGTTATACTTAACTTCCCATAAAGCTAGTATAACTCTTAAGCTTCTGTTTTAAAAACCAAGTAGGTCTCTTCATAAAAATGATTCAAGATTCTTTGAAATGCTTTCGATTCTTTATTATTCAAAGCTTAAGCGGCAGGCATTGCCGTAAGTATTATTCGAGCTTAAGCCGTGAGGCATTGCCGTAGTTATTATTCGCTAACACATGTACGTCTACCGTACTACATATATATTGTAAAATATCATGCTTTAGGAAGAATCACATACCTTCTCAATAAAACCACCGCCAAGTGAATATGTCGCGCGCAGAGAATCATTTATAATAGTCGACACGCCTATCAACGCTCGCACTACTTTGTAAATAGTTCTAAACAGAGGGTTCTATATCCTACGGAAAATTGGGCAGCACTTCCTACCCGTGAGCTACTCAAGTCTCATCAGGAAAACAAATTCTATGTAAGTACAATTTGATTATTCTTCTTTAAACCCTTCTATCGTGATAACAGTTCAATTCTATTCTGTGATATTCTTCTAAGTATTTTATACTTATTCTTATACTACTACGGATGTATTCTCTAATTCAAAAGAGGGTTAGGATTAGTTACCTCGGTAAGCCCAATAATATCCTAGATAAAGTCGCGCCTGAGCAAGGTTTAGCTCCTAAGTTGTACGCTCCAAGAAACCTTAGAAGTTCTTCACAACTTCTACTAAGGACTAAGGGATTTGGGCTAGGGTATTTTGGGCATTATAACAATACAAGAAGGTAACTTTTCTACCAAGGGAGGGGTAGATTTCGGCTAGGCTAGGGGTGGGGCCTCGCCAAACTTCAAAAGGGGAGGGGGGTAGGAGGCTTTGGACGAAAAGCTTTAGAGAGAGGGGGAGGGATTTTTCAAGACTTGGAAATTGATTTGTGGATGAAGAACTCTTCATCTAAAGGGGGTATTTATAGGTCAAGACATGGCCAACCAATGGCCAAGATTTAGCCAAGTGCTAGGCAAGTGTAAGGTCAAGATTAGGGCAAGTGTCCTTGGCCAACTTGCACACAAAATATCCTACCTAATCCTTGACTTGTGCAAAGGCACAAAAAATGTGCAACTCCTAGTCCATTTCGTTCAATGAACGATTTCAAGTCCACCAATTGGAGGGTGCCAAGTGTCGCCCTCCCGTTGGTCCAAAATGTTTCGTCTCTCGGAAAAATCCGCAAAAATTAGAAATGGCATAGCCGGAATTTACCCTACGAAGTCGTGGAAACGTTTCGTCGGAAAACTATTCGTTTTGTGAGTTGTGCCCAAAAAAAACGTTTTGTGCCTAAACTTTAAGGCTAGACTTTTGTACGTATTCCCTTACGTACATACTCTGGAAATACGGGGTATAACATTTTATATGTGTTTGCTACATGATGTTTTGGTACCTTGGCATAGCAAAATGGAATATTTTATATGTGTTTGGTACATGATGTTCTGGTACCTTGGCATAACTGAAATGAAAGTTTGTATATGTGATTGGTACATGAGATGTTGGTACCTTGGTTTTTCTAAAAGGGAAGTTCGTTTTAATGGTCGGTACATGAGATGTTGGTACCATGGTTTTATTCCTTTGAGAGTCAAAAGATGAGTTAAATTACACAAGGTTGCTATGATGCGGGTATAGATACCCATAACAGTATATGATTATATGAAAAGGCATTCATGGTTTTGAAATGACTCTCATACTTGTGAAAGGTACAGTTGGCTCTATTTTATATGGCACGGTCGGATATGGTATTTGATTTTTATACTTGTCTCTGTCATCTTTTGGCCAGTTATGATCTTATTTACTGTACTTTATGTTTACATACTTAGTACATTGTTGTACTGACCCCCTCTCCGGGGGGCTGCGTTCATGCCCGCAGGTATAGGTACTCGGTTGAGTGATCTGCGAGCTTATGATCTCCATTCAGCTTCTATTGAGACAACTCCACTATTCCGGAGTCTTGTTATTTTGGTACGTGATAAGTGTATTTTATATACACTTTTTGAGTCGTTTTTAGTGAGTCTTTTGTCCCTTTTTGTACAAATATGTGTCGTCTTAGGATAGATTTTCTTTCTTTTGAGTCAAATTGGTTAAAATGGCTCTTTGGCGGAAAAGGAGCGAAAAGAGGGCAAAAGTGGAGGTTCCAGAGCTTAAAATGCGAGAAAGTGGCGAACCAGGCAGAGACACCGTTGCAGCGCCACGGCGCCTCCAGCCAACAGGTCAGCGCCCGGCCGCCAATATTCGGGGCCTCGAAGTTCCAGCGCAGCCGCAGACATCGAGTGCAGTGGCCGCGCGCCTAATCATCGAGTTACAGACCCGGCGCCGCGCGCCAAGCGTGGCGCGGCGCACGCTGAAAAATCAGGTTTTTGACGAATTTATGGGCCAGGCCTGAAGGAAAACCTTAAGGGCGGTTTTGAAGCTATAAAAAGAGAACCCTAGGCAGTTTTTAAGGGTTCCCTTTCTTGCACAAACACAAGACTTCTTGGAGTTGAAGATTGGAGACCATTACTTAGTAATTTCTTTTCTTTCCTTTACTTTATTTCAGTTTTTATGTTGGATATTGAATTAGTTTTTGTCATGTCAATGGCTAGGAACTAATTCTATTATAGGGCTTTCCATGTCAATTCACTTGAACCTTATTTTATGAATTAATGCATGCTTATGGTTGTTCTTCTTATTGTTGAGATTTATCCAATAGTTGTTTTGAATGCTTGGTAATTACTTGATCACTAATTATCATTATTTATATGATTTCTAATCAAACTTCGAAAGGAGGAGGTTGTGACTATGCTGTAGTTGGGTAATCATAGGTCGAATTGGGGATGAAAATACCTCAATTACTTGTGTAGCGTTAACGGGGGTTTAAATACCTAAATTACTTGCGTAAACGTTAACAGAGTTTTTGTTCTTAATCCTCCTATAGAGTCATCCTTATCACCGAAAGGTAGAAAGGAGCGCTACTGGGGTTGAGTGTTTATATAGCCTTAACGGGAGTATAAAACGAATTAGTAAACTTGCTATCTCCAAAAGAAGAAGAACCATAATTTATTGCATTAATAAGTAATATAAGCGGATAGTTGAGGAGACTTGGAAGCCCTATTTCCATCATCACTGAAGTAAACACATAGTTAATTAGTCTTTATAATTGTTAGTTATAATCAACAACTCAAATATCGGTTACCAAATAGATAACAAAGGATAGATAATTGGTACTTGAGCACTAATCTCTGAGGACGATAACTCGGTCTTCAAGACTATATTACTTGAGTCGACAACGTGCACTTGCGTTAAAGTGTGTGCATTAAATCGCGCATCAAGTTTTTGGCGCCGTTGCCGGGGATTAGGCATAGTTCAATATCAATTTTATCTATTCTTAATTTCTAATTTGGTTTTTATTTCTTTATTTATTTATTGCTTTTATTTTATTTATTTTTGTGAAAATCAGGGTGCCGTGATCCGTTTGTTTGTTTTTGATCTGTTCAGGCGCTCAGTTTATGCGAAGGAGAAGAGGAGCAGACACTCTTGTTCCCTTCAATCCAGAGATTGAGAAAACTCAAAACAGCATTGTATAGAAGGAATGGATTTCAGCCATAATAGAGATAGACGGCGTCCAAAACAACTATGTGCTGAGAGAGGGGTTAGGTGAAAATCAACCTAACCAATGAATGCCTCGGAGAATACCTATGGATGTAGAGGAAAGAGTTCAAGTCCCAGCAGAGAGAAGCTTGGGTTATTACGTGCTGCCGAGGGTGAATGGAGCACAAACATGTATTAGGCTCCCTGCAATAGGAGCAAATAATTTTGAGATCAAACCGGCGATTCTAAGTATGGTGCAGAACACAGTGCAGTTTGGAGGACTGCCGTCGGAGGATCCACACATGCACATAGCTAATTTCTTGGAGCTATGTGCAACATTCAGATATAACGACGTTACTGATGACGCTGTCAGATTGAGGCTCTTTCCCTTCTCACTTAGGGATAGAGCAAAAGTATGGTTGAATTCCTTACCAGCTGATTCGATTTTTACATGGCAAGAGCTGGCACAAAAAATTTTGGAAAAATTCTTCCCACCATGCAAAGCAGCGAAATTGAGAGGGGAGCTGAATAATTTCTACCAAGCAGATGGAGAGTCATTATACGAAGCTTGGGAGAGATTCAAGGACTTGCAGAGAAAGTGCCCACACCACAGTATCGAGTTGTGGAACTTGGTCCACATCTTCTATAACGGGCTGAGCGGAACAACCAGAACAATTATTGATGCAGCAGCAGGTGGGGCCTTTATGAGGAAAACAACCCATGAAGCTCACGACTTATTGGAAGACATGGCCACCAATAACCATGTAACAGAAGATAGACAAACGAGTGGAAGGAGAACAGTGGGAGTTCACGAGATAGATGCCATCACTGCCCTGAATGCCCAAGTTGCCCTGTTGACAAAGCAACTGCAACAACATACAGTATCGGTGAATGCAGTGCAGATGCCAAAGAGCTGTGAAATGTGTGGTGGTCCACATACATTCGATAGATGTCCTTCAGCAGATCCTAATAATATGTCGATCGAGCAAGCAGAGTGCCAAGCTGTGGGTAACTATCAGAGGCCCCAGAACAACCCATACTCCAACACATACAATCCAGGTGGAGGAATCACCCAAATTTTTCATGGAGAGGAGACCAGGGGCAACAGAATCAGTATAGAGGCCAGTACCAAAACCAGCAGCACCAAAATCAGCAGCCATTTACTCAGGCCCCACCTTCTCAACAATTCAATGCACCTGTTCAGCCAGAAAAGCCAGACGAGCTGAGAGCAGCTTTGCTGACACTCACCAACTCCCAGACCCAGTTCATGGCGGAAACTAGATCTTCGTTCAGGAACTTAGAAGCACAAGTGGGTCAACTAGCAAAGCTATCAAACAACAGGCCACAGGGTACACTGCCAAGCAACACAGAGATGAATCCGAGAGAACAATGCCAGGCAGTACAGCTGAGAAGTGGTAAACAGTTGGAGCAGCATTCACCTCAGCCGGTAGTTGAACAAAGTTCAGAGATAGAGAAAGAGAAGGTGGTTGAAGCTCGCCTAATAGTAGAGAAAACTCCAGAGAAGGAGTATACTGAGAAGATCCCGTTCCCACAGAACTGGAAAGGAAGGCAGTTGATAAACAATTCTCCAAATTTTTGGAGACGTTCAGAAAGCTACATATCAACATACCCTTCATAGAGGCGTTGGAGAAAATGCCCTCTTATTTCAAATTCATGAAGGAGATTTTGGGGAAGAAGAAGAAACTAGCAGAGTATGAGATGGTAGCACTGACTGAGGAGTGCAGTGCTATCCTGCAGAAGAAGTTACCCCCTAAACTACCAGGGAGCTTTACATTGCCTTGCACAGTTGGCAAGGTGACATGCAACAGGGCCCTTTGTGATTTAGGGGCAAGTATAAATTTGATGCCTTTGTCGGTGTTTAAACGGTTGGAATTAGGTGAAGCAAAACCAACCACGGTGAGACTGCAACTAGCCGATAGAACAGTAGTGCACCCAAGGGGGAAGATTGAGGATGTGCTTGTTAAAGTAGGAAAATCCTTTTTTCCTGCTGACTTCCTCATTCTCGACATGGAGGAGGATGCAGAGATCCCCATCATATTGGGGAGACCATTCCTGGCGACAGGGAGAGCCCTGATCGATGTAGAAAAAGGAGAGCTGACGTTGAGGGTGGAGAAGGAAGAAATGGTGTTTAAAGTATTTAAACACATTATTGAGCCACCAATCATGAGCAGGTGCTTTGCAATCAGCACCATCAGAACCCCCTGTGAGCCAGTGCAAGCCAAACCAAGGGAGATAAGCCCACAAAAGCAGGTACGTGATGTCGAACCTCCGCCAAAGCAGATATGTGCTCCTGAACCTTCCCTTGAAGATAATTTTAAGAATAGAAACAGAAGAAGAAAAAGAAAAATGTGGAAAAAATGGATTGGTTGTGGGGTTAATCTACCCCACACTTATTGAGTTAAGGAACTTGCGTCCGGCTAAAAGACGTTAAAGACAGCGCTACTTGGGAGGCAACCCAAGGTATTTTGATTTATTTTACTTTAATATAGTTAGTTTTATTAAGAACAGTCTCACAGAGGTAGTGTTTGTGTTGTGATTGACAGGTGTAGGCCAATAAATTGGAGGGCGAAAACTAAAGAATAGCCAGGATTTCCAGAAAAATGGGTGAGCGCTGCGGCGCCCAGTAGCAGGGCCGCGACGCCAAAAGAGCAGAAAGGCGCTGAATTTTAAACGCCGCGGCGCCAAAAATCCAGAAAAAATGTGAAGTCTAGGAGCCGTGACGCCCATTTGCAGGGCCGCGGCGCCACGACGGAAAAATCCAAATTTTTGGACAAGCCCTAATCCAACAACCCTTTCTCCAAATCAAAAATCCTGAGCCTCTCCCCTCTCAGGGGATTTAATGCATTATCTATCGCCACCGCCACCATTTTAAACCAAGTCTGTAAGTGTCTTGTTTCTTTTATTGTCTTTGAGTCTTGCACACATTGGGGACAATGTGTGATTTATGTTTGGGGGGGTGTCTTATTGTTATAGTATGTTTGAGTCTTTTTGATTGTTTTTGTGTATTTTTGAGTCATAAATTTTTTTCTTTTGAGTCATAATTGTCTGTCAAAGATCATGCATGTTGTAGTTACTAAAAACACCTAGTGAAGTAAGGTGGAATAATGTAATAGAATTAAAAGCAACTATCTAAACACTTTGGTTAAATATGCCAAAAACTCATGAAATCTGTCTGTTTGGGGTTTCTTGCTTGAATTGTGCATGATAAATGATTAAAACCTATGTGTTATGATTGCTTGCTATTTGAGGCGAAATAGTTAGGATATGCATGTTAGGGAGATGACTCAGGCAGTTCTTTGTGAGCCAATTCTTACCACTCTTTTCTATCCCTGACATTAAAAATATCCCTAGTCAGCTCCATTGAGCCTAAAAATTAAACTTTTTCTTTGACACCCTATATTTCCATACTTGTGCCATAAGTAAAAATGTGAAATAGTTGGAATAGAATGTGTTAAAAAAGAGACAAAAAGAGCAAACAAGATTGATGCACCCCAATAAAAAAGTTATAAGAAATAGGCAAAAGCCTAAGTTTGGGGTGCTTGTTATTATAATACACTTCACGCTCTCAAAACAAAAGAGGGGAAAGATAGATTTGAAGTGAAGAAAAGAAATCAAAAGAGAAGGAAAACATTGAAAAGCTAAAGAGCTTATGGTACACAAAAATAAGCCTAAATGCCTATTTTTACCTACCCATGCCTAAGCCTACATTACAACCCTTAAAAGTCCTGAAGATCTCCTAGATGCATATCCATGATTAGTGGAGAATAGCAAGTAAAAATGCCATAGGATTTTTGAAATTAACATGCATGATTCAGTATTTTGACTTCCATTAAGCATGATAAAAATGAGTTTGCGAAATATCTAGCTTAATGTGTTTAGAGTGCTAAAATTTCATGTTATATGTTCCTGCATATTATTCTGCTAACCTTCATGTTTTTCTAAGTAACACCAATGCAACAAAGTGATCAATGTCATTGAGTCTTTCTATTTTCTTTTTCCTTGAGTCTTTATTTCTTTCTTTTGATCTTTGCTCGAGGGCGAGCAAAGGTTAAGTTTGGGGGTATTTGATCAGTGTATTTTATATACACTTTTTGAGTCATTTTTAGTGAGTCTTTTGTCCCTTTTTGTACAAATACGTGTCGTCTTAGGATAGATTTTCTTTCTTTTGAGTCAAATTGGTTAAAATGGCTCTTTGGCGGAAAAGGAGCGAAAAGAGGGCAAAAGTGGAGGTTCCAGAGCTTAAAATGAGAGAAAGTGGCGAACTGTGCAGACATCACAGTACTGCGGCCTCCGACCAACGGGCGTGTGCCCGGCGCCCAATATTCAGAGGGCCTCAGAAGTTCCAGCGCCGCGGCGCCTGCAGACAGCAGAGTGCAGCGCCGCGACACCTAATCATCAGAAAGCTACAGAACTTCCGACGCCGCAGCGCCAGTTAGCAGGGCCGCGGCGCCGACGCGGGAAAAATCCGGTTTTTGACGAATTTATGGGCCAGGCCTGAAGAAAAACCTTAAGGGCGGTTTTGAAGCTATAAAAAGAGAACCCTAGGAAGTTTTTAAGGGTTCCCTTTCTTGCACAAACACAAGACTTCTTGGAGTTGAAGATTGGAGACCATTACTTAGTAATTTCTTTTCTTTCCTTTACTTTATTTCAGTTTTTATGTTGGATATTGAATTAGTTTTTGTCATGTCAATGGCTAGGAACTAATTCTATTATAGGGCTTTCCATGTCAATTCACTTGAACCTTATTTTATGAATTAATGCATGCTTATGGTTGTTCTTCTTATTGTTGAGATTTATCCAATAGTTGTTTTGAATGCTTGGTAATTACTTGATCACTAATTATCATTATTTATATGATTTCTAATCAAACTTCGAAAGGAGGAGGTTGTGACTATGCTGTAGTTGGGTAATCATAGGTAGAATTGGGGATGAAAATACCTCAATTACTTGTGTAGCGTTAACGGGGGTTTAAATACCTAAATTACTTGCGTAAACGTTAACATGGTTTTTGTTCTTAATCCTCCTATAGAGTCATCCTTATCACCGAAAGTTAGAAAGGAGCGCTACTGGGGTTGAGTTTTTATATAGTCTTAACGGGAGTATAAAATGAATTAGTAAACTTGCTATCTCCAAAAGAAGAAGAACCATAATTTATTGCATTAATAAGTAATATAAGCGGATAGTTGAGGAGACTTGGAAGCCCTATTTCCATCATCACTGAAGTAAACACATAGTTAATTAGTATTTATAATTGTTAGTTATAATCAACAACTCAAATATCGGTTACCAAATAGATAACAAAGGATAGATAATTGGTACTTGATCACTAATCCCTGAGGACGATAACTCGGTCTTCAAGACTATATTACTTGAGTCGACAACGTGCACTTGCGTTAAAGTGTGTGCATTAAATCGCGCATCAGTACGGAGTTTGTATTACAATCTTACGTATATTCAGAGGTACGGCGGGGCCTTGTCCCGCCATAGTTACTGTCAAACTCTTAGAGGTCTGTATTCATATGTGGGTTGGACTCGTGTACAGTGTAGTGTCTTTTTGGTTTATATATATATATTGGTGGCCTTGCCGTCTTTGCCTTTTCTTGTTACAAAAAAAATGAGTTTTATTTAGCTTCCGCGGGTTACTTGTGATGTATGGGTATAAGGGTGCCCAGGTAGGGCACAAGTCGCGGGCCCGTGGTTCGGGTCGTGACAACTAGTGTAGGTCAATACCAAGTAATGGCTCTCTTTTCTTATAAAAATTTGGACAGCACCTCCCTTACTTATACGTACTTTTCCACCTTTCAAGAAGGTCATTTTCATCAACAACCAAGCACCAATTAAGGGCACAACCAAACAACAACCAAAGGGGATTACACGTCTACTTTACGTGTAAAATTCAGCCTCTTAATCCATATAAAAACAGACCACAAAAACAGTCTGTGTTCCACAACAACAAGGTTAAAATGTGAAGTCTTTCAACACATTTTTACACCCTTATTCCTTTGGGATTTACATTAGATTTTACCACATTAAACATGCATATTGACAACTGAATTTCCAGCATATACACGCCACAAAACAGTCCCTAAAACTGCACAACAATATCCAACAATTTTATACAAGTCTCGGTCAAACAACCCCAATAATATTACCCTTTCCATAATCCTTTATAATCCAATTCAAGTTCCAATACTTAAATATAAGTCATAACAACTTAATAAAAATAATATTCCTTCATTATAACATGCAATAGGTGAAGATAACAACAACAATAACCAACGAAATCCAAAGTCCCGAAAACAGCCTAGTTTCGGCCAACTTAGCCAAAAATGACCACACACCTTTTATTCTCCATTATTCTTAACCCAAGTTCATCTAATAACTATAACAACAAGTAATATCCAATTACTTTAAGAGGAAGAAGAATTTTACCTTAAATTTTAGCCCAAAACCGTCCAAACAGTCCCGCAATTTTTGGCCCACAGTTTTGCCTTAGCTCTACTTCTTCAAGCTCCAATCACACACATGTATCCACTATAATTTTATAACCAACTTCCCTTCTTGTTTTTCTTCCAAAAAGTTGATCAAAAAGCCTAGGGTTTCAACCCACAACTCTCGGCCAAGGAGTATTTTGGAGGATCTTGGAGAGTTAAGTTGGCTTAAGACTTGATTATGGTTCTTAATCTTGGATAATAATCAACTCTTGCTCTTGGAATTTTCCTAGGGATTTTCGAGATTTTCAAGAAAGAGAGGAGAGAAAGCTAAAGGAAATGATATAATGAAAATGCTAAGTCTTGCTCTCTACTCCTCTATATAGAATATTTGTCTTGCAAGACAAGTGGATGAGTGACACATGTCACCCTCCCATTGGTCACATTTCCCATCTTAACAAAATATCTAAATATTTGTTCAAAATATCCTAAAATCGAAGGGCCCCACAAACTTGTGAAATTTTCGGCGGGCCCCATAATATTAATTCCAATACTTCATAATTCAATACTAATCCCAAAAATCCAATTAGAAGTATTAAACTCCAAGTTAATAATTTTCGTCTTCACATTTTTCCAAAAAAAAATTTCCATAAGAAAATGTAATTATACTTTCCTTCCAACCTTCCAATCTTATTTCCTTACTTACGTTCTCACTTATATGCCCTGAAACTACGGGGTGTAGCATAAGGTATACGCAAGATTCATTATTCCATCTCCTTAGACCTTCCATAATTTAACCGTTAATATAAGTAACGCCTTATTTACTATTACTACCTCTAGTAGTCAAACCATGTGTGGCCAACTCCAATTACTAACATACACCCCTTTAATACATTATACTCTTACCACAATTAATAAGTAGCTCCTTAACCCTTACCTTTATCGGTTAACATTAATTACATCTAGACACCCCTAAAATAGACACTCAACCCAACAAGCAAATACAAGTCAATCATCTACTCACAGAGATACGTTCAGCATCGACTACCAGACATATAAAAGTGTCACCACCCGACCCCGGTCCCGCGACTGGTGCCTCACCTGGGCACCCTTATAGGTATACATCAGAGATAATCAGCGGAACATACATAACCACATAACGTGTAACAACAGAAATAACCAACAGGCTAGCCGATAAGGCTACCTCCCTGGACATATATATAATTACATATCCAAAAGCAGTTACATCCCTTCTTTTACAAACTGACCCACAAGATATGACTACATACCTCTAAGAGCTTTGACATAACAACTGTGACGGAACAGGGCCCCGCCATACCCCTGAATGTACAACAACCGACAAAACCAGGGATCTGAACCAAAGATAAGCCTCCGGAGTAATGGAGTTTCTCAACAGCTGAACAGTGATCCTAAGAGTGAGGATCAACAACCTGTTTAACTCTACCTGCGGCATGAACGCAGCCCCCGAGGAAAGGGGGTCAGTACAAAATATGTATCAAGTATGTGAAACTAAAAGTACTGTAATTTAAATCATAAAGTCTAGATATATAAAGCTGGAGACAAGTATGATAATCAAATTAACAGTACAACCGTGCCTTGACGAAACGAAAGTAATGAAAGTCAGTTTTACCTTTTAAAGACGATTTCAACACATAAACAATAGTCACTCCAAGGCTAGGGACGCAAGCCCTCAAAGATCATCACACAGTCCAGTAAGGGTCTCAAGCCCGCAAACATCAAAGCGTGCCCGTGGAATCCTCCATCACTGTCGACAACCGCAAGTGTAATATATATATATATATATGTAACACGCCCGTGGAATCCTACATCACTGTCGGCGTGCACATATGCAATATATATATATCATGCCCGTTGAATCCCTCATCACGGGTACATGACTTCATGGAGAGCTAATCCATGGAATAATAATAGTATATAACATGCCCGTGGAATCCCTCATCTCGGGTATATGTCTTCATGGAGAGCTAATCCATGGAATAATAATAGTATATAACATGCCCGTGGAATCCCTCATCTCGGGTACATGTCTTCATGGAGAGCTAATCCATGGAATAATAATAGTATATAACATGCCCGTGGAATCCCTCATCTCGGGTACATGTCTTCATTGAGAGCTAGTCCATGGAATAATAATAGTATCCGGGAGTTTAACCCGCATCATGGTTGCATGCCCCGGAATCCCTCATCGTATAAGCATGTCCATGGAACAATCACAATGGAAGCATACCCGTGGAATCCTTCATCACTGTCGGTACGTCCAAGTAAATTCACAACAAGACAGACGACCCTCCAACTGAGAGACACGACAGCGTAGAAATAAATACTTGCACTCAAAGGCTATCGCAAGCAAGCATAGGCAAGTTCATAAAATCTTTAGACTTTCATTAACATACAAAAATGAATTTCATTTTATAAACTCAAGGCACTTTCGTTTTACGTGAAATACGGAGATTTAACCCAAAGTACTACGTACTTCTATTCTTTTGAAAATGACTCCTTTCCTATAATAACGACAAGATACTAACACCCGTAGTATCAAGGCATGTCTACTTTTCAAATCAAGTCACTACACCTTTAGAAATACATTTTAGGCTTCTAAACCAAGTGACTTTTACTTTAAAACTTTACGCAATTGATGCTTTTAAATCAACTTGTCCTTTTTCATTTCAAGTCATTTATCCTTGTTTACATTACTAGAGTAAACCATTCTTTTAACTTTCCATAAAGTTGTTATAACCAACTTTCCATAAAGCCGTTATACTAACTTTATGCTTTAGAAACTAAGACATTTTTATCCTTTAACACAAGTGAGTTAATGCTCTAACTCAACTAACTTGGACATTCTTAAAACAAGTCAAGGACATCAAAATGAAACTGAATTCATTTAAATCTCGTACGTCTACCGTACTATACATTTATAACTACTCATGCTCAAGAGATAAGAAAAGTTTCACATACTTCTTCGTCTCAATCCACTTGCTACGTCGAATATGCCGCACGTAGGATGCCAACATATAATGACCACAATACGTCTATCAACTTCTAGCTTTCAACGTAGAATATTGCTAAGTATAAAGCCTCTTATTCTACAGAAATTTGGGCAGCACCTCCCCTGTTTCTACGTACTTTTCTACCTTTTTCAAGGCCCGAAATCAATAGAAAATAGGCCACATTTGAGGCTCCACAAATCAGCTAACCAAAGGGGATTACACGCCTAACAGGACGTGTAAAATTCTGCCCCACGATTCATATAAAACAGTCCAACAATTCTATGGCCATTCTCGGCTATATTGTGTAACAACAACATATATCTTCCTTATTCAATTCCTTTCAATCCAAGTCGTGACTCCAACATGTTATATAAGTCATAACAAGTGTAACAACTATATTTCCTTTCTTATATCACATGTAACGATTATAACTAACAACCAAAATTGATTTCCAATTTCAATGGCTAACATGCCATAATTTGATTTTAGGGTCTCAACATGGTCTAACTATTTCAATCTTCATTCTACATATTGCATGCTCATTTATCAACTATTATAACATGCAATCCTTAATTACATTAGAAGGACAAAGATTGTTACCTCAAAAAGCCCAAATATAGTCCAAGTTCATAAGTCGATCCTTAGCATCTTAGCTCCTCTCCTTTATATTTCAATCTACTCCAATCAACCCTTAGAAGTTCATAAACAACTTCTCTTCAATTTCCAACTTCAAAGTTGAAGAACCCTTTAGGTTTTCATGTTGCGACTAACGAATTAACGTCGTATTTCTGGTATTTTTATGTTTGGTTATCCTTGGAATACCTCTAGGGACCTTGGGTTTGAATATTGGGATTTATCAAGCAAGATTGAAGAATTTCTCTTAAAGAGAGCTTGGCCGAGAGCTCCTAGATGTGCAACATAAGTTCTTGATTTTTTTTCTAAGTGTAAGACTTGTCTTGCACTAGTAGTAGATATATATAACACCACCAAGGGCTAAGATTAAAACAAATGTGTGGATGAGATTGTAGTCAACAATGTCAAGCCAACTTGGTCAATTTTTCGTCAAACATGCCCATGTGGAGGGTGACACGTGTCGCCCTCCGATTGGTCTAAAATATTTCATCTCCTGAAATTTCCATAATTGGTCAAAATATCGAAAACCTTGTGGGCCCCACAAAAACGTAAAATTTCTCGGGTGGGCCCCACGTGACCAAATCCGAAAATAATATTCCAAAATTACGATAAATTATCTAAGTCTCAAATAACAAATTCGAGAACCCAATTCTCATTAACAAACACTTCTCTTTCCCGAGGTTCGGAAGATTTTCCTTAAGAATAACGAATTCTTGTTTCATTCAAAAAATTTAAAGTCCTGCTTCCTTACGTACATTCTCTTAAAGTTATCCTGAAATTACGGGGTGTAACAAAAATGGTAGCCACACAATAAATCCACAGAGACACCAACCGAAAACCATATAGATCCACATATTTTTCTCAATCAGTGGCATCACAATTGAGTAAATCATACCTAGTTCCATTTACCATCTAAGTCACGAATCACATCACAAGGAACCAATGTATGAATGTGTGAATAAGTATGCAAGGTACCTTTCCTTCAACTGGGATACACACATTACATGGGTATTCCATATAAAAGTGAGTTATAGGGGACCCGCGAATTCCATATACCCCCTCAACTCCGGAATAACTCATCGCATCACAGAGCCCAACTATTGGCTTAATAATATTATGTTGCAAGCGTTCAACTCTGATCTCTGATATCAATATCATCTCATGTTGCGATAATCTCAATAGTATTCTTACCTTTCCCGATCTCTTGGACCCACATAATAATCATACCATTCCAATATCAATATCTTCAAAAAATGAATTTCAATAAGTTTGTTTTTCTGAAGGAGTCATCATTTTATATCAGGAACATTATGTCATTTTCAATCCTAGCGTATTTCAAGATATTCTTCTATCATTTGCTAGGGCTTGAAACATTTGAATTATCAGGTTCCTGGCTTTCTTATTTCTGACTTCCGTGTTAGTGAGTCACTTGCTAATATTTTTTCTCCATGAGTGTGTAAATGCAAATAACATGTATAAGACAAGATATCATGATATAATGAGATGCAACCAAATAAGAGATGAAATAACACATGCTTTCAAGTGTTTCATATGCATCAGTCCAAGTACAATCCGAGATATCATATCAGAAGCATGTGTGATGAGTAAACATATCAATCAACTATGACGATAAGCCCACACATGGCGATAAACCCAAATAATCATCTGTCGGAACTAACACGAGGTTGATTCCCCAAACCATATCATCATAGTTCAACATCAGTACCCACTCAGACGTTTATCACAACCGCATGAGTGGGAACCCCACAACCCAATACCACTTAGTATTTATAACTAATTACATACTTCTATTAAAGTCTCGAAAAACTAAAATGTAGCCTAACTCAATGTCGAGTAAGAGCCACAAATAGTCAATCTTCAAGCGAACATTTGACTCCTCGGGGCTCTTCATAGCCAACGTAGTCTAACACGTAATTTCTACATATTAATATCAACCAGGAATATACAAGGACCCAATTCTTAATCAGATGTAAAACACCCAAACTTCAACCTGGGCCCACGATGCCAAAATTTATCATTTATTTCCTCAAAAGCTTCTAAACGTGATTATTAGTCATAGCATGAAATTAATTTGAAAAACAACTTTATTTAGACTTTTAATTACATAATTACATGATACCACAAATTACAACCCTAGGTTTTTCCCAAATTTAAGTAAAGGTTTTCTAAAATCAAATTAATCATTACAATATGGTCATTTTATCCACACGTTACTTATTTAGAAGAAATCAACACTTACCCATTCTTTTTACATTATGAAACTTTGATTCTACCATTGTAACTATTAATGAATCCTCCACTTTACTTCTCACATTACAAGATGTAATCAAAGCACCATAAATATAGGACGACAACCATAGAATAAGAAGGATTACCCTCCATGGAAAACTTTTAGGCAATATTGAGAGGGAGGCTCCTAGGCCAACTCCCATTTCGAGGCCACACCTTTATGGGAAGAAAGAATTAATTTAGGACTTTTAAAAAAGTTGATTATCAGCACTTCTATCGTGGCGGATACGATTCCGCTGGCGCGGATGCACTTCAGTAGAGAAAAAGTTCATTGGGGTGAAGGTACTTGACACCTCACTCAGTGTCGGGGTGAAACGAGGCTCTGCTGGAGCGGAACCTTCTTGTCCGCTGGGGTAGACACAATTTTGCTTGGGCGGAAATGACTTTTCCAGCAACTCTTCACCTTGATCAATCTTCTTTTCAATTAGTGGAAATTATTCGTCTCATGATTCCTACTAGAAATTCCATCGGTGAATGCCCGGAGAAGGGTTATAACATGAAGTTGTGCGGAAGGATCATAATGATTGAATGGGTCGTTACATCAACTACCAATGAAACAAATATTTGTCCTTGAACATGTATAATGGAAAAGTGGTGGGTACAGTAGATAGGGATCGAAACCTGGTTCCATAAATATTCTTATAAATTTCGCACAATGTGATGGAAAACATCATCATGCAACACAAGACCCTACGTTACCAACTTCATTCTAGGGTTTAGATATTGATACTAATAATTCTGACTTGTTGATGGAAAGCACTAATAATAACCATATTATGTGAAAAGAGTTATTCATTCGAAAGTTTTCAACTTCAAGAATTTGCTATATTCATCATACCATCGGTTACACTATTGCACTTCACAACACGTCATTATAATTGGTAATACTGAATTTGTAACATCGGCTTGTTAATTAACCTCGGTCAAGGAATACATAGCAGGGAATAATAGTGGGGGACTGACGCTTCATAAAAGTTATATAAGGTCTGGAGAAGAGATTGCCACATAAATAAATGGGACCAATACTTACCAAGAGGAACATCGGTTCCGAAAATATCGCACACCCTGTAAACTTAAATCGAGGGCCTCCACTGCAGTGGGAAAATTATTCCGTGAAGCATTTTTGCTTCTGCAGAAAAAGGTTTGTCGAAGTGAACAACAAGGAAAAAGGTAGGATTTTCTGTAATGGCAAAACCACCCGCCCCTATGGAATCGCTAGGGTGGAATTAACATTCGTCGAAGCAGAAATCGTAGAATCCAAAAAGTTCCAAAAAAACTTATTGGTCCCCCCACATTCCCCACTCTTCCACAACTCTCAAACTCTTAAACTCGCTTACAAACCTCCCTCTCCCCTACTACCCTGCCAAAACATTCTCATACACCCTTTTCTCATAAAAATTTCCTCTCACTCTTACCAAAACTCCCCTATACCCACTACCTTACTCCTCTTCTGACATGTCGGAGCCAACCCGATAGCAGCACGCATACCGATGCATCTCAATATCTCTCACAACTCACACTACTCAAGTCACCCCATGGTAAGTTTCTAATACTTCATACTTCACACTATGGCTTCATGTGATATGGTAGAAGTATGCTAGTGCGTATAAATTTTCAAGTAATTTTTGGAATAATTTAGGGTGAGAGTTGTCACAAAGGTAGATTCATATATTGGAGACACATGATTTTTGCCGAAGTGGACACTTACCTCGCTGGGGTGGGTTCACTCCAGCAGAAGGTCATTCTGCCAAAGCGGAAATAACACAGCAACTGTGTTAAAACAGTAGCTCCGCACTGACCAACTCAGGTCAAATTTTATTAGTTTCTTTGGCTTGTTAGACAAGTAATATCATAGTACATATTATTCCACCAATGAACTAACATAGAGTTGATAATTGTAGGTGTATCTGGAGAAAATGAATCAATATTTAAATGTTAAACCTTGCCCAATAATATAGACTTGTCTATGAGGAGCCTGCGGGTGACTATGATGCATTCCAATTCATGTCTAGGGATAGTCAGAACTGTCATTTTGAAAATTTGATAAACAATAAGTTATTAAAAGAGAGAGGCATAAACCCGACAGGTGTGGAAGAGCTCATTCTGGACCTTTACAATCAATTGATATAAGCAGGCTAGAAATGTTTTTCCCTGGCCCCATATAAGGCCAAAAAAATTGGGTAAGAGAGTTTTATGCAAACATCAAGAGGGTGAGGTTGTCAAAGCCAGATCCGATAATAAAAATTCAAGGCACGATGGTACCCATCGGGGCTAAGGTAATTAATAATCTCTATAGGTTGTCGAACCATCCACCTAAGCTTATGAGAGCCATGGAAGATTGTGGAAATGGGGAGTGGTTGGTGTCACAGTTGGCGGTTGAGGAGCATAGGAACAAGATCACCTAGGACAATAATAAATTGGGGATCACTAACGAATACTTCACGACTGAGGCAAAAAGTTGGCAGAGTATCATCGTCATCAGGGTGTGACCCTTTAGTAACAAGTCTAACTGTGCGTACATTTGGTCTTCCATGGTCGCTTGAGGGGGTATTCCACCATCTGAGAGTGTTAGGATTAGGCATACTGATGAAGAGTAAGAAGAGGAAGGTAGACTTGAATGTGAGCAGTCGCAGCCGCAAGGGCCAGACCGCTTGGTGTCATGGGTTCTTAGTTGTAGGAAATTAAGTACTTGGTTGTTGGACTTCTTAGGCCTTCTATCCGAGCTAGTTCTTTGGGTGTTTATGTCGATTACTTCTCTTGTGAGGAGATGAAAGAGTATCTTGGAGTCGCAGAAGGCCCTACAGACCTCAGTTGGTACTTTGGAGATGGCATACAAGGGTTTGGTCAAGGACCATAGTGATCTTAGTGCGAGCTTTAAAAAGGAGAAAAAGAAGAACTACCGGGGTAAACTTCTCATGAGGTGTGGAAATGTATCAATGGCTTGTTCAAACATTTGGATTACAAAGAACCCCTACTGGTTGAAGATGAAGATGATAAGAAGGAGTATTCCTTCCTGCACAAGGCGGATGAGAATGGCAGCAACATCGAGGAAAGTGGTGAAGTGACTGGCTCAAGGAAACAGGATTGAGCTCATGCTTGGTGTTTGTGGTTAGCCTGTGTTGGGCTTGTTTCAAATAATTTTAAATTATCGGGTGCTTGTTAGATGTTTAAGATATTTGCTTTGGTTTGATTGCTTTATTTCTGCTTTGCTCTGGTTGGTGAATGATGACAATTCAGATATTTGTAGCTAGTTTTTCGTCTTTGTTGATTGACATTATTGGTTATTTGGACATTTTTGCTATCAAAATTTTCCTGCTGATCTTGCTATGATTTTACTGGTCATGATATATGTTTATCAATGCACAGGTGTAGAATCTCAAAAATAGAGGCAAAAATCACTATTTCTGTCAATGATTCCGCTGCGGTAAAGATAATCGTTGTGGCAGAAAAATTCACGCAAGGGCAGATTTCGAACACAACACAGATTTTTGCTATGTAGAAAATATTATGCAAGTGCGAGTTCGTTATGGTAGACAATACTTCATCAAGGTGGGCTTAGTGAAATAATAGAGGCATGCTCTTGCGGCCCACCATTTGCTGGTGTGGGCATCTGTTGCGATAATTCTATATGCTTACGCAAGTGTACGTATCGCTCAAGTAATATAGTATGTAAGACCGAGTTATCGTCCACAGAGACTGATTAATCAAGTACTGAATATCTAATAAATGGTATCTATTTGGCTAACGTTCTTTTGTTTGAGAATTTTAACTAAGAATTAAGATTAAGCAAAGTGCAGAATTTAAACTAAAGATGATAATACTTTGGTTTAAAGACAGTTATGACGAGGATTAGAGTTTCCAATCGCATCAACTATCCACTCTTTGACTTGTTAATGCAAAGCTAATGCTTCTTCTTATTAAGATATAAGGTTAACTAACATGTTTTATATTCCGGTTAGGACATATAAAAACTCAACCTTATGCAGAAACCTTATATATTTCTATGATAGATTTACCACACAGGAGGATTAAGAACAATAACCTTAAATACTACACAAGTATCGGGGTACTTTCATCCACGATTTTAACCTATGTCTAGACAACTATAGCATATTCAAATCTCCCTTTTCAGATATCGATTCGAAATCATATAAGTTATGACAAATAGTGATCAGTTAATTATCATACAATCATAAAAAGTTGAATAGATCTTAACAATTTAAGAAGAAATCAATAACTATGCATTAATTCATGAAAAGAGTTTCAAGTTTATTCGACGAAAAACCCTAATAAAGAAATTATCTCTTAGATATTGTCATGCTAAGAATTAATTTAATATCCAACATAAACTAAATTGAAAATAAGGAAAAGAAAAAGAACTTTGAATAAAAGAGTCTCCAATCTTATTCTAGCCTCCAAGTCCTTGCCTCCAAAGTATGATATGAAATAAGACAGGATTTCATGGTTTTATATCTGAGCAAAACCTCGCTTCGGTCCCTTTTACCCTCGTAAAAAACGTCAACTTAATTCTGCAAATTCCCGAGTCAGCGCCGCGGCCCTGCAGGTTGGTGGTGCGGCGCCGAAACAACTGGGGCTCTCTGGACTTTCAGCGTCGTGGCCCTGCATTTTGGAGCCGCGGCGCTGTGCTCGATTTTCTGGATTTCGTCATGCTTTCTTCCATTCTTCTCAGGGCCTTCCTTGGTTGATTTCTTGGGCTCGTGTTGTGCATTTCCATCCTTAATATCAGTCATTTCATCATTAATTCATCATTTTCCACCAAAGTCGCTTATCGTCTGAAAACACAACAAACAAAGTATAATATTGTACAAAACAATGATAATACACCTAAAAGACTCTCTAAACTAGACTCTAAAACAATCCTAAAATGGACTTAACAAATACCTCCAAACTTAAACTTTACTCGCCCTAGAGTAAAGAACTATCGACACTCTAAAAATAAAAAGACACAAAAACACAAACACAAAGAATGAATCAAGTCAGCCACAATATATCTGCCTCGATTATCATGAACAATCGCAATATCATTCTCAGAAACTTTCTAGCCACAAGTTGCTATCTAAAATTGTTATACCCCGTATTTCCAGAATATGTACGTAAGGGCGTACGTACAAAGTTTAAGCCTTAAGTAGGCAAAGGGACGAAATTATGCACAACTAGCGAAAAGAATTGTTTTCCGACGAAACGTTTTTAGGACCTTGCGAAGGGAAAATTACGGTTGCGACATTTATAATTTTTACGGATT
Source organism: Przewalskia tangutica (assembly GCA_029844215.1). Classification (NCBI taxonomy): domain Eukaryota; kingdom Viridiplantae; phylum Streptophyta; class Magnoliopsida; order Solanales; family Solanaceae; genus Przewalskia; species Przewalskia tangutica. The sequence continues at coordinate 38,059,819 of CM056720.1, read as the reverse complement.
TTTCCGAGAGACGAGATATTTTGGACCAACGAGAGGGCGACATGTGTCACCCTCAAGTTGGCGGAAATGGTGGCCGAATTCATTGGCACGTTTTTTCCATTTTTGTTGCCTAAAACATTTGGTCAATGTTTGCTAGATATTTGTGTGGTAGATGGATAAGGTGGGACCCACACAACACTTGTCCAAATTTACACCCTCCACTTGCCATCCACTTGCCTTAATCTTGGCCATTGATTGGCCTATAAATACCCCTTGAGTTGAAGACTTCTTCATCCACTCCACATTTTCTAAGTCTTGAAAATCCCTCTCCCCCTTAGTATAGCTCTCGTCCAAGAGCTCCCCCTCCCCCTTGAGAAGGCCATCGGCCGAAAGTACCACCCCCCCTCTTGAGTTGTTCTCGTGAAATACCCCCCCCCCTTGGTAGAAAAGTATTCTCCAAGTATTGTTACTATTCCAAAATACCTTGGCCCAAATACCTTGTAGTATTCCAAGGTTACCCCTATACGAAAAGCCCAGAAATACTACTATACTTCCCTTCAGTCACAAAACGAAACCCTAAGGAAAATCTTCATAGTTGGTTGAAGTACTAAGAAGAAGTTGCGTGGAACTTCTAAGGGTTGTTTGGAGCGGGTTGGAGCGCCCAGAGTAGGAGCTAAACGTTGCTCAGGATCGACATTAAATCTTGGATAATTTTAGGCTTATCGAGGTAAATACTATTGTCCTTCTATTGTGATTGGAAATTACATACTGTAGTAGTATAGAAGTGAGTATAAAATATATAGAAGGATATTAGAGAAGAGAATTGAACTGAAATCACATCAGAAGAATATTAAAAAGAAGATTGAACTGTACTTACATAGGACTGTATTTACAGTAGACTTGTGTAGTTTAACTGCAGGAAGTCTTTGCCCGATTTTCCGTAGAATAGAGAACCCTCTGCTTAAAATATTCTACAGAGTAGTCTAGACGTTGATAGACGTATATGGCCTTTATAGGTTGAAAGTTCTGCGAGTAGCATGTTCTACTTGAAAGGTGAACAAGGCTAGCCGGGTTATAGAGGTGGAGCGTTTTGCTAATTGTCGATAATCGTCGCGAGGTATGTGATTCTTCCTATCCTCTTGAGCATGATATTTTAAAAGAATATATATAGTACGGTAGACGTACGTGTGTTAACTGAACGTGGTTTTACTGCGATGTCTTTTGACTTGAGTCTAAATAATAAGAATCTTGAAGTATTTCAAAAGAATTAAGAATCGTTTTTGATAGAAGAGTAATACTTGGTTTTAAAAGCGTGAGAGTTATACTAGCTTTATGGGAAGTTAGGTATAACGACTTAAGAGAGATAAAAGGAACGGTTTACTTAATTGTTTATGAACGCCTTATATTGATTTCAGAAATGAGAATAAGTATCGAACAAACCACTGCAGCGCTAATAAAGGGAAATGTATTGACTAATTAAGTATTATTAAAACCAGTAGAAACCTCCATCTGCATAGAAGCTAAGATGAGACAAAATGATATTACATTTCCTAGATCATGGCTGCTTTAATAAGATTGTTATGAACAAGAATAACCTACTCACACATAAGGCGTATGTTTCTCAAATTGTTTTAAAAGAGAATTATATTATTAAGTGATTAAGACTATGAACTACGAAACCTTTCGAAAATAAGAGACTTGAGTATTTGAACTTAGGCAAACTTGAACTTTTGGAAAAGAAGGTTGTTACTTGTCTTTAAAAAGGGAAATTGTTTTGGTTTACTTAAAAAGATAGTCACTCTATTTTTGATACTACGGGTATCGTGTGACTTTTGTGAAAGAAACAGATCTTTTTAAAGAATTAATGTACGTAGTACCTTGGGGTTAAAACCCGAACTTGTTGACATAAAATAGAAAGTACCTTGTGTGAATAACTTGACTATGTTTGGTTTGTGATAGCCTTGTAATACTTTCTTGATTGGTTTGATAAGTAAAGATGTTATGATGCTACGTGTGTTCATATCTTGTAACGTTTGTGTAAGAGGTTATTCTTATTGTGCTTATGTTGTTTAACGATAAGCCGTTGTGCTAGTATTATATCACTCACCTCTTGACATGATATACGGGTTAAGTTCGCCACGCGAGGTACACCTCGTGCAATGTGACTATGATTCGAGAATACCTCATGCGGGTCCGGGGGCCTGCGAGCTACGAGTTCGAGTTAGTGTGCGGTCTATGTGGCCACGGACTACGAGTCCGGGGCGATGCCGAGGAGTAGCTACCCTCGATGCGGGAATACCTCATGCGGGCCTATGTGTGTGGCCTATGCGAGTCAGCGGAAGTTCGAGATTAGACGCGCATTGATATCGCGGACGAGTGGCCAACCGATCATGGCGGTCTAGAAAGACCTCGTGATACCGTTTATGGCATTGTTGGTACTGTGGTTTTAGTAGTCGGCTATGCCTTCAGATTTACCGTACGGTTTTATTATGACACAGGTGGGACCTGGTGTTCATGTGTATTCCTTGGTGTTTTTATATCATGGACTGCCGGCAGTGAGGAAGGAATTCCATGGGCATGATTGATATTGTGGGCATGAGGCCCATGGTTATATTTGAGTGATGACTTTAAGGGCGTGAGTCCCTGACTTGACATGACTGCTTACATATTGTGTATCTTGAATTGGTTATCATATATGTCTTCTGTTTTATATAGACTATTATGATTTCATTTACAGTATTTTCAGTTTCACATACTTGGTACCTGTTGTACTAACCTCCTTCGGGGGGCTGCGTTCATGCCGCAGGTAGAGGTACACCAGTGTTGATCCTCGCTCGTAGGGTCACAGTTCAGCGTTTGGGAAGCTCCGTTTCTCCGGAGGCTTATCAGTGGTATAGTCCCCTGTCGTTGTAGGTACTTACATTCAGGGGTATGGCGGGGCCCTGTCCTGCCATTGTCGTTATAACATTCTTAGAGGTCTGTAGTACTGTTGTGGGCAGAGTTTGTAAAAAGGGATGTAACTGTTCGGATTCAAGTTATATTTATATATATGCCGAAAGGCAACTTTTCTCAGATAAACTGTTTCACACTTCATATTATTTCATGTCTTGTTTTATATTCCGACATTACTCGATGTATGTCTACTGGGTGCCCGGTAAGGCACGATCCACGCCCGTTCGGGTCGTGACAAAAGTGGTATTAGAGCAGTTAATCCTCGGAAAGTGTCTACAGACCGTATCTAGTAGAGTCTTGATTATCGGTGTGTTGTGCACCCCACCAATAATCAGGAGGCTATAGGATATTTAAGATTGGTTTCCATTATTCTCACTCTGAGATCGTGCCTTAGAGTTGTGTTATAAGTTGGACCCCTCTAACGTATTTCTTTCCGCACGATTATGCCTCCGCGCAAGGCAACCCGCCCGAAGGCAAGGCGTGAGGAGCTGCGAGTAGAGCACAGAGGGTTACGAGGCACAGCCCAATCATCACCTGGGTGGTGCCATTCGGGAGTTCTACGCCGCCACCCAGCAGAGTTTAGCCCAATGGCAATTTCCTACTGCAGCCATGATATCTAGACCTTCGCCCACCCGATGAGAAAGTATGGATTGCAAAGAGACGACCACATTACTAGCTGGGATGTAGCAACCAGAGTATATTATGTACCGATTTATCGCAGTCTTGATGACTATCTAAGAGAGGTTGTGCAAAAATAGCTCTTGATGAGCATGGCTCACAGACGGGCTTATGCGCAGTGGCCGAGAAACGTAGGGATCGACGGGTTAACCAAGATCGCAGAAGAGGCGGTCGGCAGGTCCTTTGGTAACTTTCGAGGCGAACCGCTCAGCAGCAGATCGATATGCACTCCGCCGCATGCAGTGGTCCTCCGCGGGGTTCGGGGCGTTCGGTATGCCGGAGTTGGTCGAGCTCGTGGCTTCGTTCACCTATCGTAGGCTCTAGCCACCGGGTTGATTTTTCCTCGTGTTCACATGGCGGCGTCATCCCGGAATGTCGTCTTTTGTTGGTGCTTGTTTTACTGCGCCGCCGTGGCCATGTGTCGAAAGGATGTCCTAGTAGGAGGATGTAAGTAGGAGGACTCACTACCGCATCGATTGCGGATTCAGAGTTCGGAGAGGAAGGTGTTAGCGCAGGAGGCCACCCCACCCCTGGCCGTTGTGGTAAGTGTCATTGTGGGGAGTGTCGTACTTCTTCGACAGCTTGTTATGCTTGCGGCCAGCAGGGCCATTTTACGAGAAATTGTCCGACCAGAGGTGGCGCGGATGTTGAGACTCAGCCTTCAGGATCAGTGGCTAGTTCATCACCTTCCCTAGCTATGCGCCCAACAGGGCAGGATGGATTAGAACGACAAAGGGGAGTGAAGCAGTAGATACAGGTATATCTTTAACCCTCTAGAGAATAGTATGTGTGATAAGATGAGTATATCTTAAGTGTTATGTTCAGATAGCATTGTGTTAACTGTGATTAGAAATCATGGATTAGTTAAAAGGGTAAGATTGGGGATAGGGAAAGTGTGAGCATTAGAATGTTATACGTGGAGACCTTAGAGGCAAGGCTATCTCGAGTAAAGGATTTATATTTTTATGTTTGACCCTTATCAGAGTGCATAGTACACGTGAGATATGTTTGTGTGATAAGTCCCTGAGTGGTATGAAATGAAAGAGGGTAGTTGAGCTAATAAGACCACTAGGTTTTCGTAACTTGATTAGTGAGATTGTTCCGGATCGGGGGAACAAGAGTTTTGCGTAATAGCGGGTCGGGTTGAGGACCGATCGCGTGTCAACCCGCGGCCTGTAATGTGGTGGGGTCAGTTCGAGGTGGTCCCGCCAGGTGGTGGGGTCATGAGGGTGTTAGGCCCAAGTTTAGTTAACCAGCATACGAGTTCGTGGATGCGTCCGACCAGTAGTCGGGCCGATGGAGTCAGCCCATCTTGTCTTATAGTCGAGACCATTTACTCGTGATGGGTTATGCGAGATGTTATATATCGGGAAGGTTGTAAGGCTGCACGAGGTGCTTACTTTCACCTTATGACAGGCAGTGGAGCCCAGGTTACGGCTATTTCTTTTTCTGGAAGTTTTACCAGGCAGGGTTAGGAACTCAGGTGAGTCTCGATGACGCATTCACCCCGGGCGGTGTTTGGATTTCAGGGGTAGCTGTGAGGATTGTTGCCTCCTATTGAAGGAGTGTTTTATAGCTACCATTTCAGTATTCGGATGTCGCCTTATGAAGCCTTGTATGGGCGGAAGTATAGTTTGTCGATCGATTGGTTCGATGTTGGCACGGTTCAGATAGTGGGTACATACTTGTTTCAGCAGGATGTGGATAGGGTGAAGCTTATCCAGAAGAGGTTATTGGCAGCTCAGAGTCAACAGAAGTCATGCGGATAATCGGCGACGACGCTTGGAGTTCAGGTTGACGGTGGGTCTTCTTGAAGGTACCACCCCGGAAGGGCATGACGAGATTTGGAAAGCAGGGGAAACTTAGCCGAGGTACTTGGAGCGTTTTCAGATCCTTTGGAAAATAGGCCAAGTTGCCTATAGGTTAGCATTGCCGTCCGACGTAGGAGGCGAGACGTCCGGTCTTTCTGTTGCTATGTTCGAAAAGTATCGAGATCCATCAGTGTTCCCGGTTAATGATGACCAAGTTGGAGATAGTAACCCGAGATTTTGGAAACCAAGCGAGCGTAAATGTAAGTTATGAGAAAGAGTTCGAGTGTCACGGCGAGTAAGGAAAGAAGTGAACATGTGTTAAGAGAATAGAAGTGATCGTTTCTTAAGGGAAGTAAAGGTGCGAAGGGAGTATCTTTTAGACTTTGGGTGGGAGCTTTTGTGATGTTAGAGGTGATTCCTCGTGGACTTGGGTTAAGTAATTGCGTGTGTGTTATTTTGTGGCCAGGTGTGGCATTGGCAACTGGTTTAAGTTAAGAGGAACTTTATCGTTATCTGTCTTGAGAAGGAACATTCGGGACGAATGTTTCTAAGGAGGGGAGAATGTTATACCCCGTATTTCCAGAATATGTACGTAAGGGCGTACGTACAAAGTTTAAGCCTTAAGTAGGCAAAGGGACGAAATTGTGCACAACTAGCGAAAAGAATTGTTTTCCGACGAAACATTTTTAGGACCTTGCGAAGGGAAAATTACGGTTGCGACATTTATAATTTTTACGGATTTTTCCGAGACACGAGATATTTTGGACCAACGAGAGGGCGACATGTGTCACCCTCAAGTTGGCGGAAATGGTGGCCGAATTCATTGTCACGTTTTTTCCATTTTGTTGCCTAAAACATTTGGTCAATGTTTGCTAGATATTTGTGTGGTAGATGGATAAGGTGGGACCCACACAACACTTGTCCAAATCTACACCCTCCACTTGCCCTCCACTTGCCTTAATCTTGGCCATTGATTGGCCTATAAATACCCCTTGAGTTGAAGACTTCTTCATCCACTCCACATTTTCTAAGTCTTGAAAATCCCTCTCCCCCTTAGTGTAGCTCTCGTCCAAGAGCTCCCATCCTCGAGAAGGCCCTCTACGAAAGTACCCCTCTTGAGTTGTTCTCGTGAAATACCCCCCCCCCCTCCCCCTTGGTAGAAAAGTATTCTCCAAGTATTGTTACTATTCCAAAATACCTTGGCCCAAATACCTTGTAGTATTCCAAGGTTACCCCTATACGAAAAGCCCAGAAATACTACTATACTTCCCTTCAGTCACAAAACGAAACCCTAAGGAAAATCTTCATAATTGGTTGAAGTACTAAGAAGAAGTTGCGTAGAACTTCCAAGGGTTGTTTGGAGCGGGTTGGAGCGCCCAGAGTAGGAGCTAAACGTTGCTCAGGATCGACATTAAATCTTGGATAATTTTGGGCTTATCGAGGTAAATACTCTTGTCCTTCTATTGTGATTGGAAATTACATACTGTAGTAGTATAGAAGTGAGTATAAGATATATAGAAGGATATTAGAGAAGAGAATTGAACTGAAATCACATCAGAAGAATATTAAAAAAGAAGATTGAACTGTACTTACATAGGACTGTATTTACAGTAGACTTGTGTAGTTTAACGGGTAGGGAAGTGCTGCCCGATTTTCCGTAGAATAGAGAACCCTCTGCTTAAAATATTCTACAGAGTAGTCTAGACGTTGATAGACGTATATGGCCTTTATAGGTTGAAAGTTCTGCGAGTAGCATGTTCTACTTGAAAGGTGGACAAGGCTAGCCGGGTTATAGCGGTGGAGCGTTTTGCTAATTGTCGATAATCGTCGCGAGGTATGTGATTCTTCCTATCCTCTTGAGCATGATATTTTAAAAGAATATATATAGTACGGTAGACGTACGTGTGTTAACTGAACGTGGTTTTACTGCGATGTCTTTTGACTTGAGTCTAAATAATAAGAATCTTGAAGTATTTTAAAAGAATTAAGAATCGTTTTTGATAGAAGAGTAATACTTGGTTTTAAAAGCTTGAGAGTTATACTAGCTTTATGGGAAGTTAGGTATAACGACTTAAGAGAGATAAAAGGAACGGTTTACTTAATTGTTTATGAACGCCTTATATTGATTTCGGAAATGAGAATAAGTATCGAACAAACCATCATAGCGCTAATAAAGGGAAATGTATTGACTAATTAAGTATTATTAAAACCAGTAGAAACCTCCATCTGCATAGAAGCTAAGATGAGACAAAATGATATTACATTTCCTAGATCATGGCTGCTTTAATAAGATTGTTATGAACAAGAATAACCTACTCACACATAAGGCGTATGTTTCTCAAATTGTTTTAAAAGAGAATTATATTATTAAGTGATTAAGACTATGAACTACGAAACCTTTCGAAAATAAGAGACTTGAGTATTTGAACTTAGGCAAACTTGAACTTTTGGAAAAGAATGTTGTTACTTGTCTTTAAAAAGGGAAATTGTTTTGGTTTACTTAAAAAGATAGTCACTCTATTTTTGATACTACGGGTATCGTGTGACTTTTGTGAAAGAAACGGATCTTTTTAAAGAATTAATGTACGGAGTACCTTGGGGTTAAAACCCGAACTTGTTGACATAAAATAGAAAGTACCTTGTGTGAATAACTTGACATGATATACCGGGGGTTAAGCTGCCCCCCGATGCGAGGTACACCTCAGGCAGTCTGTGTGACTATGATTCGAGAATACCTCATGCGGGTCCAGGGGGCCTATGCGGAGCTACGAGAGTTCCAGGTTAGTGTGCGGTCTATGTGGCCATGCGGTCTATGTGGCCATGCGGACTACGAGTCTAGGACGATGCCGACGAGTAGCTACCCTCGATGCGGGGAATACCTCATGTGGGCCTATGTGTGTGGCCTATGCGGAGCTGCGGGAAGTTCCAGGATTAGACGCGCACATTGATACTGCGGGCGAGTGGCCAGCTTCGATCATGTGGCGGTCTAGAAAGACCTCGTGATACCGTTTATGGCATTGTTGGTACTGTGGGTTTTAGTAGTCGGCTATGCCTTCGTACTTACCCCGTACGGTTTTATTATGACACAGGTGGGACCTGTTGTTCATGTGTATTCCTTGGTGTTTTTATATCATGGACTGCCGGCAGTGAGGAAGGAATTCCACGGGCATGATTGATATTGTGGGCATGAGGCCCATGGTTATATTTGAGTGATGACTTTAAGGGCGTGAGTCCCTGACTTGACATGATCGCTACATATCAGGTATCTTGAATTGGTTATCATATATGTCTTCTGTTTTATATAGACTATTATGATTTCATTTACAGTATTTTCAGTTTCACATACTTGGTACCTGTTGTACTGACCTCCTTCGGGGGGCTGCGTTCATGCCGCAGGTAGAGGTACACCAGTGTTGATCCTCGCCGTAGGTCACGCTCAGCGTTTGGGAAGCTCCGTTTCTCCGGAGGCTTATCAGTGGTATAGTCCCCTGTCGTTGTAGGTACTTACATTCAGGGGTATGGCGGGGCCCTGTCCCGCCATTGTCGTTATAACATTCTTAGAGGTCTGTAGTACTGTTGTGGGCAGAGTTTGTAAAAAGGGATGTAACTGTTCGGATTCAAGTTATATTTATATATATGCCGAAAGGCAACTTTTCTCAGATAAACCGTTTCACACTTCATCTTATTTCATGTCTTGTTTTATATTCCGCTGATTACTCTGATGTATGTCTACTTGGGTGCCCGGGGTAAGGCACCAGTCACGGGCCCGGGTTCGGGTCGTGACAAAAATTCCAAGCCAGATAACCATTAAACTTGCTTAATGTTATTAAGGCATATGATTAGTTAAACATGACTACCAACTCAAACAAGCATTCAATATCAGTCTATGCACAAGTAAATTCTTTCCAACAGTCCATCAGGCCAGAATTATATAGCTTGATCACTTACTAACTCTCCACTAACGTAGACAACACATGCTTAAAAATCAATAAGACGTTCATGGGTTATATCGTTAGGCTTAGGCATTGGACAAATAAAAAGACATTTAGGCTCAACATTACCATAAGCATATAACCAACCAACACAACTTGATTTTTATTATAATGCATCAAAATCCCTCATTTTTCTTCTTTTCTAGATTGAGAAGTTTTCATTCCATTTTTTTAACTACCACACCCCCAAACTTGTTTTTCATTGTATGTACAAGGGGTGTGTAGTTGATTTATATATCTATGTTTTTTTTCATACACTTCTCAATCTTTTACCCTTTTTTTTGACAAAAACCCAATATTCAATCTTTTTTTTTTCTTTTTAGAATTCAATTCCTCCAACTAGTAAGTTTCTATACTTATGGTAATTTAAAGGAGCGAAATAATAGTAAAGTGTTTCAAGTAGGCTCATGGATCAGTGTTTATCAACAAAGAAAGGTCTCATTAGGCTCAAAAGGGGTGACTAGGGTTAATATGATCAAGGGTGGCTTGAAAGGCTCAAACGGTCCAAAAATGGCCTAAATCGTTTTCCTAAGCATGAATTCTCTAGGATTTCGCCTTAAGTAACAAGCAAGCAAGTTCTAGAATCTACCACCTTCTTTCCTCAAACCCAAATTCATTTATGCATAAACCAATAAATTGAACACAAGAGAGTCGTATAGTCATGACTGAGTTCTTCATTATTATCAATAATCAAAAACAAACTCAAAGGCTATCTTAACTCAGGCACACATATTTATGCATTTAATGTATATAGATTTCATCTAATTCTACTACAATTATTCACTCAATCTCATCGACCACTATTTTTAACTTGATTCATCGAAACAAATAACTCTAAAACAAAGACACAAACAATAAAACAAATGACGTAACATAAACAATAATAAAAAATGACACAGACAGACACAATCCCCCCCCCCCCCAAACTTATTCAACACATCGTCCCTAATGTGCAAAGTAAAGCATGAGAAGGAAGAATTACAGACATAAGTGACACAAAATGGTGGTCTAGGAGGTGATTCTTGTCACGACCGCCCGGGCCGTGGATCGTGCCTTCACCGGCACCCAAGTAGCCATACATCGAGTAACCGTGGAAATATAAACCAAGACAGAAATGGTTTATAAAATAAGACATACGCTTATGTAAGAAAACGTCGCTTTCGGCATATATAAATAATCAAGTTTTGCGATACATCCCAACTGCATAATAGTACTACTGCACTTCTAAGGAAGTAACAACTATGGCGGGACAGGCCCGCCATACCTCGATCAGCAAAACTATCTACAATACAGGAGATCATACCCAAAAGTAGAGCCTCCGAGAAGATGGAGCTCACGACACCAACGCAAAAGATCCTAAGGATGCGGATCTAGCACCGCTTGCCTTTACTGCGGCATGAACGCAGCCGAAAGGAGGTCAAGACAACAGTACCAAGTATGTGAAACTATAAAGAATCAAATGAAATCAAAGTATTTAAAACCTTTTCACAAATACAATCGTTCAATTGCACATAGTGCCACATCACAAACAACAACAATAATAGGAAAATCAGAATGTGTCTATTCTAGGCCGCGAATGATCGGGCAAGGCCAATCGCCCATAGTATCATTCTGCGTGCCTAGTCCTGACTTTCGCAGCTCGCATAGGTCACACACGCACCGCGTGAGGTATCCTCGCGTCGGGGCAGCTAACCCCGGATCCGCTAGGCTCCCGCACCGCATAGCCTCAAAAGACCGCGTAGTCTCAGCAGACGCATAGGAATCCCCGCGTCGGGCTAAACACCCGAATGATCAATCCCGAGCATACCGCTGCTCCGCATAGTCTCACAGACCGCATAGCCGTATAGACCGATCAGGGCAAGCCCTGTATAACGATCGGGGTAGGTGATACAATAACAAGACAACGGACTTACCGGTTAGCAACGTAAGCACAAAGAAGAATGACCCCTTTACACAAAGATTTCAAGACACTAACCTGTAGCATCATAATATGTCTACTTATCACACAAATCTTACTACACTTAATGAAATCAATACAAGGCAAATAAGTAAACAGCCTTTTATCTTCTTAAGTTGTTATACCTAACTTCCCATAAAGCTAGTATAACTCTTAAGCTTTTGTTTTAAAACCAAATATTTATCTTACATTAAAAATGATTGATATTCTTTTGAAATGTTTTCGCTTTGTTATTAGGCTTAAGCGTGAGGCATTCTGTAAGTATTATTCAAAGCTTAAGTGAGGCATTGCCATAAGTATTATTCGATTAACACATGTACGTCTACCGTACTATATATTGTAAAATATCATGCTTTAAGAAGAATCACATACCTTCTCAAATAAAACCACCGCCAAGTTGAATATGTCGCGCAGAGAGTCACCTATAATAGTCACAGACATCTATCAAAGACTACTCAAGGTCATTCTAAACAGAGGGTTCACAATTCTACGGAAAGTCGGGCAGCACTTCCTACCCGGTGAGCTATGTAAGTCTCATCATGAAAACAGTCACATGTGAAGTACGCTTTGATTATTCTTCTTTAAACCCTTCTACTGTGGTAATGTTCAATTCTATTCTGTGATATTCTTCTAAGTATTTAATACTTATTCTAATACTACTACGAAGTATTCTCTAATTCAAAAGAGGGTTAGGATTAGTTACCTCGGTAAGCCCAATAGTATCCTAGATAAAGTCGCGCCTGAGCAAGGTTTAGCTCCTAAGTAGTACGCTCCGGTAGTTCCAAGAAACCTTAGAAGTTCTTTACAACTTCTACAAAGGACTAAGGGATTTGGGCAAGGGTATTTTGGGCATTATAACAATACTAGAAGACAACTTTTCTACCAAGGGAGGGTAGATTTCGGCTAGGCTAGGGGTAGGCCCTACCAAACTCACTCAAGGGGGGGGGAGGTGTTGGACGAAAGGCTAAGGGAGAGGAGAGGATTTTTAGACTTGGAAGACAACTTTGTGGATGAAGAATTCTTCATCTAAAGGGGGGTATTTATAGCTCAAGCCTTGGCCAACCAATGGCCAAGATGAAGACAAGTGCAAGGCAAGTGTAGGGTGAGGATTAACTAAACACAAATATCCTACCAACTCCTTGACTTTGTGCAAGGCACAAAAAACGTGCCCAACCTCTCCATTTTCGTCCAATGGGCGATCTGAGTCCATCAATGGGAGGTGCAGTGTCGCCTTCCGTTGGTCCAAAATGTTTCGTCTCTCGGAAAAATCCGCAAAAATAGTAATGGCATAGCCGGAATTTTCCCTACGAAAGCTGTGGAAACGTTTCGTCGGAAAACGATTCTTTAAGCGAGTTGTGCACAATTTCGAACTTGGCCTAATCTTTAAGGCTAAACTTTTGTACGTATTCCCTTACGCATACTGAAATACGGTATAACATTCTCCCACTTAGAAACATTCGTCCCGAATGTTCCTTCCCAAGACAGTTAACGATAAGATTCTTCAACTTAAACAGTTGCAAAAGCCACACACGGCCACAGAACAACACTTAGGCATAAATGATAATGAAAATTTTACAAGTAAGAAAGTGAATTACCTGGAGGTGTGGGAAATAGGTGAGGATTCTTCTGCCTCATGTCCTCCTCGGCTTCCCACGTCATCTCCTCCCTGAGCTCGTTCCGCCACAAGACTTTGACGGAAGCCACGTCCTTCGTCCGCAGACGCCTAACCTGACGATCGACTATCGCTATGGGAATCTCCTCATATGATAACCCCTCGGTCACCTGGACATCGTCAATCGGGTGTACCCTAGATGGATCCCCGATACATCTCCTCAGCATAGAAACATGAAACACCGGATGCACTGCCTCCAGATCGCAGCGAGATCCAACTCGTAGGCAACCTTGCCTACCTCGCGACAATCTAAACGCCCGATGTACCTAGGGTGAGTTTCCTTCTTCCGAATCTCATCACACCCTTCATGGGTGACACCTTTAGAAAACCCAATCATGAACCTCGAACTCAAGATGCCGACGACGATGATCTGCATACGACTTGCCGACTCGAGTCACGATAGCCACTCTCGGATAAGCTTCACCTTATCCATCGCCTTGTACCAAATCTGGTCCCACTAGCTGCACTTCGCCCACATCGAACCAACCTATAGGCGATCTGCACTTCCTCCCATACAAGGCCTCATAAGGCGCCATCTGAATCCTGGAGTGGTAGCTATTATTATATGCGAACTCAACTAGAGGCAAATGATCCTCCCAACTACCATCGAAGTCAATAACACGGGCTCGCAGATATCCTCGAAGTGCGGATAGTGCGCTCTGCTGTCCGTCTGCTCGTGGATGAAATGCACGACTCGTGCTCACTGCGCCCCTAAACCCTCTGGAAGGACCTCCGAAGTTAGCCGTAAACCGGGCTCCTCCATGCGATATGATCGAAGTAGGGACTCCATGCGATCGGCGATCTCTCGGATGTAAAGTCGGCATAATCCTCGGTACCAAAAGTCGTCTGACGGAAGAAAGTGGGCTGATTTCACACTGTCGACGATAACCCATATAGAATCATGTCTCCTCCGAGTGCGAGGTAATCCTGTGATGAAGTCCATGTTGATTACCTCCCACTTCCGTGTCGGGATCTCGATAAATCGTAACAAACCACCGGGCCTCTGGTGCTCTACCTTCACCGCCGACAACACGCACCGAGCTACGAACTCGCAACGCCCCTCTTCAAGCCATCCCACCAATACACGATCTAAGGTCGTGGTACATCTTGGTCGACCGGATGGATAGAGTAACGCCGCTGTGTGTGCTTCCCAAGAACTCTGCCAAGTCCTCAAACATCCGAACACACCGCCTCTCAAACCTTAGCACCCCATCGGTGCTACCTCAAAGGACCCTTGCCTCACGAAGAGTCATCACCAGATCGAATCAAAGCCGATCCTCGAATCGTTGCCTCTTCACCTCCTCGACGATGGAAGACTCGGCAACCTCACGAACTCTAACCCCACCGCTATCGTAATCAATCAAGCGGACACCAAGGCTCGCTAAGCGATGCAAATCACGAACCATGTCCTCCTCTCTAGCCGCACATCCGATAGGCTCCCATCGACCTACGACTAAGGCATCTGCCACAACATTGGCCTTCCCGGGTGGTACAGATATCAACATCGTAATCCTTAAGCAACTCTAACCACCGTCTCGCCGTAAGTTCAGCTCCTCGGTGAAGATATACCGGAGGCTCTTGTGGTCTGTATAAATATCCACGTGAACCCCATACAAATAGTGCCTCCGGATCTTGGCGTGAATCACTACCGCTAACTCCAAATCATGGGTGGGTAGTTCTCTCGTGTTTCTTCATTTTCGGGATGCATATGCTATAACCCTGCCATGCTGCGTCAACACACATCCCAACCCGATGCTCGACGTCACAATACACGACATAACCATTGGACCTCCGGAAGAGTAAGAACGGGCGATCGTCGCCTCTCTTTCAAAGAATCGAAACCACGCCACAAGCATCACCATCAAACTTGGCTGCCTCGAGTCGGCTAGTCAATGGTGCGAGATAGAAGCAAACTTCTACGAACCGCGATAATATCCTGCAAGGCCCGAAATCGCGAACCTCAGCCGGAGTAGTAGGTCTAGGCCAAGTCCACGATTGCCTCGATCTTGGCGTATCCACTCGAATGCCATCACCCGACAATATGCCCAAGAAACGCCATCAAGTCAACCAAAACTCACATTTGGAAAACTTGGCGTACAACTGCCGTCTGGAGAATCGCCAAGTCCTCAAATGCTCCACGTGCTCCTGCTCTGAGCGAGAATAAACCAAGTTATCATCAATGAACACTATCACAAACGTGTCCAAAAATGGTTTGAACACTCGGTTCATCAAATCCATGAATACCGCCGGAGCATTGGTCAACCCAAAAGACATGACCGAACTCATAATGCCCGCACGGGTCACGAATGCGATCCTGGGACATCCACCTCTCTCGACTCGCACTGATGATAGCGATCGCAGATCAATCTTGGAGAAACATCTCGCACTCGCAATCGGTCGAACAAATCATCAATCACGGGAAGGGGTATTCATTTAACGGTCACCTTGTTCGGTACCGTAATCAACACACATGCGCGGCGTCCGCCCTTCTTCTTCACGAACAATACCGCGCTCCTCGGGGAGAAACACTAGCCCTGATGAAGCCGCTTCTCCAGAAATCTCTAAGTGATCCTTCAACTCTCTCAACTCGGCAGTGCCATTCTATATGGCGGAATGGAAATAGCCGAGTGTCGGCAATATGTCAATACAAAACTCAATCTCCTCTCGGGAGGATACCCGGAGGTCATCCGAAACACGCCCGGGAACTCGACCATCGAATCGATCGAAAATCTGGTACCGCAGCCTTCATGATCAAACACCCAACGAGATGGTAGATATACCCTTCGCACCATCTTCCTAGCCTTGAGGTAGGAAATAAACCTACCCTCGGCGATACCGTGCTCCTCCCACTCAACAACCGGCTCCTCAGAAACTGGAACCGCATTACTCTCTCTGCGGTCTACATTGGCGTAGCAGAAGCTAGCCAATCCATCCCCATAATCACGTCGAAGTCAATCATCTCCAACTCTATCAAGTCGGCTAGGTCCGACGATCAAATAGTCACGGGACAAGCTCTATATACCCGCCGAGCTACCACCGAATCACCCATGGCGTAGCTACCTCGAAAGTGGTCTATGGACTCGTGCTCTATCCCTATCCTACTAGCAACAAGGGGAGATATATAGACCAGTAGAACCCGGATCTATCAAAGCATACACATCAAACCCGGAACCGATAAGGTACCTGGCGACATCGGTGAGGCCTCACGATCCCGCTTACCGACAAAGCATAAATGCGTTCTCGAGGACCGCTAGAAGCGGGACCGCGCCACGACCTCTGCCGCGACCCGCTGGTCCATGAGTACCTTGCCCTCCGGGGCGAGTAACTGTCGGGGATGAAGAAGCGGCAACAGACCCTGTAGACTGGGCCCTACTACCAGCGCCGCTCCCGGTCGGACAAACTCTCGCGAAATGACCCTGCTGGCCACAAGTATAGCGAGCTCGAGTACGCCTCGAATGGTATACGCCATAACGGGCACACCGAGCAGACTAACAGTTAGCACCGCTACTCGAAATCAAGTCCCGGGCCCCGACCGCCCCATCGCTCTGGTATCTGAAAATGAGGTAGAGCGCTCTGCTGGCCGTGGTGCAAATCCGGACTTGGCGATGCCGCCACCACGAGAACCACCAAAAGAACCGGCCGTCTTAGCCTTCTTCTGGCCGATATCGCTCTACCCGGCGGTCTCTACGCCTCACATCCTGGTCGTGAGCTGCATACGGGTTATGTCCATGCTCGGTGAAGGACACACCCGCACAAGACTCGGCCATGTAATCATCTAGCCCAGTGACATAGCGATGCACCTGCCCTCCATCTCTACGCTGCGGTGGACATATCGAGCCAAAGAATCAAACTCGACATTGTACTCCTCACCGCGCGTCCTCCTCTCTCAAAGAACAAGAATCTATCACCGTGCCTCCTCATCTGCGGAGGCAAGAAGTGTGTGAGAAAAGCCTCAAAACTCATCCCATACTGCTGAGGTGCATGCTCTCCCGAAAGCTCCATGAATCAAACCAATCGATCATGTATCACGCGGGCGATGCGAACCGAATGTCACAATTCGGCCTCGAAGCCACGATCACCGCGTAATCCTCTGCGGTGACGGATGAACTCCTGCGGATCATCCTCCGCCGACCAGTAAAACTCGCGGGCTACAACTCAAGAAATCTCGTAGCCTCAAACTATACGCCTCGGGTGCACTCACGGTGCGATCGAGGCTGAGCCGAATCGCCGATCCAGCCTCTCTCAGACGGGCCTGACTTTAGCCAATAGTCAGGCGTCTCCTTGTACCCTAACTCCTCCGCCCTGTGCCGCGGGACGAGGTGTGGTACGTGGTCTCTCTGGGCCGGGCGGCGTCATAGAACTCGCCGTCTCGTATAGATCGGGCACGAGCCCTCGTGACTCTGGGTGTCTGCTAGCGCCTCCGCCGCTTTGCCTTCTCGGGCCGGGTTGCCTTACGTGGAGGCATAATCACATAGAAAGGAATACGTTAGAGGGTCCAACCTATAACACCTCTAAAGCACGATCTCGGAATGAGAAGAATGGAAACCAATCCTAAATATCCTATAGCCTCACGATTATTGGTGGTGCACAACACACCGATAATCAAGACTTACTAGATACGGTCTGTAGACACTTTCCGAGGATTAAGCGCTCGATACCACTTTTGTCACGACCGCCCGGGCCGTGGATCGTGCCTCTTGGGGCACCCAAGTAGCCATACATCGAGTAACCAGGAAATATAAACCAAGACAGAAATAGCTTTATAAAATAAGACACAGCTTATGTAAGAAAACGTCGCCTTTCGTCATATATAAATAATCAAGTTTTGCAGATACATCCCAACTGCATACAAGTACTACGCACCTCTAAGGAAGTAAACAACTATGGCGGGACAGGGCCCGCCATACCTCGATCAGACAAAACTATCTACAATACAGGAGATCATACCAAAGTAGAGCCTCCGAGAAGATGGAGCTCCCGACACCAACGCAAAGATCCTAAGGATGCGGATCTAGCACTGCTTGCCTTTACTGCGGCATGAACGCACTTCAGAAGAGGTCGATAACAGTACCAAGTATGTGAAACTATAAAGAACTGAAATGAAATCAAAGTATTTAAAACCTTTTCACAAATACAATCATTTCAATTGCACATAGTGCCACATCACAAACAACAACAGTAATAGGAAAACTGTAACAGGTCTATTCTAGGCCGCGAATGATCGAAGTAAGGCCAATCGCCCATAGTATCATTCTGCGTGCCTAGTCCTGGACTTTCGCACTCGCATAGGTCACACGCACCGCGTGAGGTATCCTCGCATCGGGGCAGCCAACCCCGGATCCGCCTAGGCTCCCGCAGCCGCATAGCCTCAAAAGACCGCGTAGTCTCAGCGGACCGCATAGGAATCCCGTGATCGCTAAACACCCGGAATGATCAATCCTGGAGCATACCGCTGCTCCGCATAGTCTCACAGACCGCATAGGCCGTATAGACCCGCATCAAGGGGGCAAGCCCTCGGTATAACAGTCAAGGGGGTAGGTGATACAATAACAGTACAACGGACTTACCGGTTAGCAACGTAAGCACATCAAGAATGACCCCCTTACACAGCATTTCAAGACACTAACCCAGGTAGCATCATAATATGTCTACTTATCACACAAATCTTACTACACTTAACAGAAATCAATACAAGGCAAATAAGTAAACAGTTCCTTTTTATCTTCTTAAGTTGTTATACCTAACTTCCCATAAAGCTAGTATAACTCTTAAGCTTTTGTTTTAAAAACCAAATATTTATCTTCTGTTAAAAATGATTCAGTATTCTTTTGAAATGTTTTCAGTTCTTTGTTATTCAGGCTTAAGCCGTGAGGCATTGCCGTAAGTATTATTCAGGCTTAAGCCGTGAGGCATTGCCATAAGTATTATTCGATTAACACGTATGCGTCTACCGTACTATATATTGTAAAATATCATGCTTTAGGAAGAATCACATACCTTCTCAAAAAACCACCGCCAAGTTGAATATGTCGCGCAGCAGAGTCACCTATAATAGTCACGCACATCTATCAAAGACTACTCAAGGTCATTCTAAGCAGAGGGTTCACAATTCTACGGAAAGTCGGGCAGCACTTCCTACCCGGTGAGCTATGTAAGTCTCATCAGAAAACAGTCCTATGTGAGTACGCTTTGATTATTCTTCTTTAAACCCTTCTACCTGTAGTAACAGTTCAATTCTATTCGTGATATTCTTCTAAGTATTTAATACTTATTCTAATACTACTATAGTAAGTATTCTCTAATTCAAAAGAGGTTAGGATTAGTTACCTCGGTAAGCCCAATAGTATCCTAGATAAAGTCGCGCCTGAGCAAGGTTTAGCTCCTAAGTTGTACGCTCCGGTAGTTCCAAGAAACCTTAGAAGTTCTTTACAACTTCTACAAAGGACTAAGGGATTTGGGCTAGGGTATTTTGGGCATTATAACAATACTAGAAGACAACTTTTCTACCAAGGGAGGGGGGTAGATTTCGGCTAGGCTAGGGGGGGTAGGCCCTCGGCCAAACTCACTCAAGGGGGGGGGGAGGTGTTGGACGAAAGGCTAAGGGAGAGGAGAGGATTTTTAGACTTGGAAGACAACTTTGTGGATGAAGAATTCTTCATCTAAAGGGGGGTATTTATAGCTCAAGCCTTGGCCAACCAATGGCCAAGATGAAGACAAGTGCAAGGCAAGTGTAGGGTGAGGATTAACTAAACACAAATATCCTACCAACTCCTTGACTTTGTGCAAGGCACAAAAAACGTGCCCAACCTCTCCATTTTCGTCCAATGGACGATTCAAGTCCATCAATGGGAGGGTGCCAAGTGTCGCCCTCCCGTTGGTCCAAAATGTTTCGTCTCTCGGAAAAATCCGCAAAAAATAGTAATGGCATAGCCGGAATTTTCCCTACGAAAGCTGTGGAAACGTTTCGTCGGAAAACGATTCTTTAAGCGAGTTGTGCACAATTTCGAACTTGGCCTAATCTTTAAGGCTAAACTTTTGTACGTATTCCCTTACGTACATACTCTGGAAATACGGGGTATAACAATTCTTCTTCAGGTGGCTGATAGGCAGGGAGGTAGTTCAGTGTTGGCTCAGAAGAGGCATCATCCATGTGTCAGCGATGCATAAAGTGGTTGATTTTCTCGATATTGGCATTTGCTATGTCATCCCTCTGCAACACATATTCATAAAAAATTATGTCCCTGTTCCGCTGCCTTCACATCATAAATTGATGGTTTTGAATGATGAAGTGGTTTTGGAGGATCACATATTCATTGCCCTGATTTGATACATCTGGTGGATGCATCGCTAAAGGTGGTGCCTGATAGCTTGGGCATGGAATGTCAGCAGCTTCTGGCTGAGCAGATTCATATCATCTGCCTCTACCTTCACCTCCTCTTCTATCCTCTAGGATTTATACAAGCTCAGGGTAGGAATGCACGAGGCTACTAGTCAGGGATAGCTGAATCTTATCAAGGATATCTGTGACGAAGGTGGGGACTCCATGCTTAGCGTATAAAGTAGTTATGAAGGAGTCATGTCCCAATCCACCTGTAGTAGTCAGCCTACTAATCCCTGTTATACTATTGGCTATTTCGACACCAATAGCAATGTCCTTACCAATTATGATGCCATACACTAGCTTGATCTTATCTGTAGGGATATTAGAAAAATGTGTGGATGGAATCAAACGAGAGCTTACAAAATATAGCCATGCTTTGGCTATTCTGTTGAATTGACACCTGGCTAGTCCTCTGACTTGGTTGCGTGACAGATGAAATTGTGCTCCTCGATAGCACAGTGCCTCAACAACTCTGTCCCAATATATCCTGTTAGCATTTCTGCACTAATTCCTGAAGTTGTTTGGATTGTAAACCTCATCTTCGATATTAGGAGTCCCAAATATGGCATTCACCTGTTCAGAACCAACTAGCACAAAATGGCCTCTCATAAAATAGCGATCATCTCCCCGCTCCGGGTAGTTAGCATAGAACTCTCTTACTATGCTGGTGTTGGGCTGCAGAATAGCTCTCTGGTCAACAAACAACCCCCAACCTCTTGCCTCAATCATAACTCTAACGGGCTCATACAAATCATCATCATCATCAAAGGGTATGGCCCTATACTCCATTTATCTCTCCAGAATCAATGTCCTAGCACATATTATGTTATATCTGTCTTCAGCATTTTTATTTATGAAACGAGATACGTCATAATCTGGGGCATGTGTAGAGGAGGAGACTCTATTATTACGTCTTCTTGAGGTCATATTTGGTAGGGAATTTGTGTGGGTTTTTGTGTCAATTTCACCCAAACAGCTAGTAACAACAACACAACAGCACAACCACCAAACACAACCAAATAACAACCACGAATAGCAAAACCCAACCCACATTAACCAAAAATAACTACAACAACCACAACAACCAACAACAACAACAAACAACCCCAATTTTGGAATTCCCACCAATTTTATACTAAAAGCTCAACAACTACTATTTTCACCCCCAACACACGAAAATATTGTCATAATAGAGCACGAAATTGCAAGAAAAGTGGTTAATTATTACCTTTTGGCAATGTTCTCTTGCAAAGATGGCTTGACCCAAGTGATCGAGATGTTTTTGGTGTTTTAGTGGAGCTAGTGGATAAGATTTGGAAGATTTTTAGGAGAAATGAAGGATTTTTGTACTGGGACGTGGATTTTTTTTTTTGCGAAGGGAGAAGAGAGGATTTTGTGATTATGAGGAGAGAATGGAAAATTAGGGCTTTTAAATTCTGAAATTTGACTTGGCGCCACGACGTTGTTCCCTTGGCACCGCGATGCCGACACGGGACTTTTTGCCCAAAACTTTCTAAACTTTTGGCGCCGTGGCCCTGTATTTTGGCGCCACGGCGCTGATCACGACAATATTCTCTGAAGTTTTGGCGCTGCGGCACGGATAACGGCAATATTCTCTAAATTTTTGGCATTGCGGCCCTGCATTTTGGCGCCACGGCGCCGTGCTCAATTTTTCGAATTTCAGCATTTTTGACACTTTTTTTCTCAGAGTTAGTTCCCATTCCACCTGACATCAAAACATATACCAAGAAGCCAAGAACGTGAGACTGTTCAAAAATAAAATAAAACAAACTAAAACAAAAATTGAAATAACATAATTAAGACATTGGGTTGCCTCCCAAGTAGCGTTGTTGTTAACGTCATTTAGCCGGACGCAGATTTCTCTTCACTGTGGTTTGAAGAGTATCACAGACTTTATTTGCTCCATGGCATCACACAAGTAGGGCTTCAATCTCTACCCATTCACCTTAAATGGTGCACCCTCTTTACCTCGTACTTCGACTGAACCATAGGGGAACACTTTCTCGACAATGAATGGCCCTAACCACCCGGATTTCAATTTGTCTGGGAATAGTCTCAACCTTGAGTTAAATAGGAGTACTTGTTGCCCCGGTTTGAACTCTTTCAGGATCAAGTTCTTGTCATGCCATGCTTTGGTGCGTTCTTTATAGATTTTTGCATTCTCATAAGCATCATTCCGAAACTCATCAAGCTCATTCAGCTGCAATAGCCTCTTCTGTCCGACATCTTTTGCATCCATGTTCAGCTTCTTCATCGCCCAATATGCCCTGTGCTCCAACTCTACTGGTAGGTGACATGCCTTTCCAAAGACCAGCCTATAGGGTGACATCCCAATGGGATTTTTGAATGTCGTCCTGTAAGCCCATAGTGCATCATCCAACTTGACATACCAATTCTTCCTCGATCTATCCACTGTCTTTTCCAATATACTCTTCACCGCTCTGTTTGGAATTTCAGCCTGCCCATTTGTCTGAGGATGATATGGAAGAGCAATGCGGTGGTAAACTCCATACAAGTAGGGTGTCAAGCTACTTGTTACAAAAATGACTCCCTTCACCGCTAATGAGAGCTCTAAGAGTACCAAAACGTGTGAATATATTATTTTGGGTGAATTTCAAGACAGTCTTACCATCATTATCTTTGGTAGCTACTGCCTCGATCCATTTGGATACATAGTCTACTGCAAGCAAGATGTATTTGTATCTGAAAGATAGTGGGAACGGGCCCATGAAGTCAATTCCCATACATCAAAGATCTCTACTTCAGGTGTGTTTGGATTAGCGGTGGGAAAAATTAATTCTGGCAGAAGTGATTTATGTTTGGATGCAACAATGTAAAAGTGATTCTTATAATTGATTTATGTTTGGATAGTTTTGATCAAAATTGCTTTTGAATGTAAAATTACCAAAATGGACATACATATAAATAAAAATATACATATAAATAGATGAAAGTATGTAAATAAAAATTACAAATAGATAATAGAATTTAAAGTGCAATATAATACTTAAATATTAGTAGAATATTATTACAATACTAATTTAAAGTGGAAATAGTATTTAAATATTATTACAATACTAATTTTGCATATACTCTATAATGTATTATATTAAAAAAGGAATAATATTATACTTAATAGTTATTTTAAAAAAGTACCTTGAAATCGATTTTCAGTTAAAATTGTAGAGCACATTTTGCCGCATTTCTCCGACTAGCTTCATTTAAAATTCTTGGACTAGCTTCATTTATATTAATAATACATTATAGAAAAAGGAATAATATTATACTTAATATTTATTTTAAAAAGTACCTTGAAATCGATTTTCAGTTAAAATTGTAGAGCACATTTTGCCGCATTTAAAATATTAATAATATTCGGAGTATTTGAAAGAAGACAATAGAAAAAGGAGAAGGATAATCCAAATGAGTTGCACTATTCTCATTCCTAAGTACGAAAAATGTCCTAAAATTAACAATAGCATACTCAAAACAGAACATGAATAGTATATTTGATTTTTTTAGTAATTATTTCTAGATATTTAAAGAGGGTAATGAAAGTTGTATATTTGAATATTTTTTTAGTAATTATTTCTAGATATTTAAAGAGTATAATGAAAGTTGTATATTTGAATTTTTTTATTAATTATTTCTACATATTTAAAGAGAGTAATGAAAGTGGATAGAGTTGTTGATGAAAGTTAAAGAGGGTAATAAAGGAAAGGGTAAAATTCAAACTGAAATTAATGGCAAAATTGATTCTGGCAGAACTAATTTTGGCCAGCCAAACATGTCAATTTTTTTATTTTCACGAAAGTAAGTACCCAGAATTGATTTTGGGTACCCAAAAGCTAATCCAAACATGCATTTCAAGTATTCCATTCAGGGGCATTTCATTCTGCCTGGAGATGTTCCCAGTTCGTTGACACCGGTCACAGGCCTTCACAAAAGCATTGGACTTTGAACAATGTTGTCAATAGAACCCATTTTGTAGTACCTTAGCCGCTGTCCTTGAAGCACCAAAATGCCTACCACATTGCAAAGTGTGATAATGAGTGAGAATTTGGTTCATTTCATCCTCTGGCACACATCGTCTAATTATTTGATCAACACAATGATTGTACAGAATAGGTTCCTCCCAATAATAGTGTTTCACCTCTGAGTAGAACTTTTTCACTTGCTGCCTTGACATCTCTGGGGGAACAACCTTAGCTACAAGGAAATTAACAAAATCAGCATACCAAGGTAAAGTAGAGCCGACACTTACCTGAAAGAGTTGCTCATCTAGAAAATGGTCATTGATCTGCACATCTTTAGCATTTCGGCACTCTTCTACCTCAAGTATTGACAAGTGGTCGGCCACCAAATTTTCTGTGTCCTTCTTATCACGGATCTCCATGTCAATCTCTTGTAGAAGTAACACCCATCACATAAGGCGGGGTTTGGCATCCTTCTTGGTCACCAGATATTTGATGACAATATGATCAATGTATACTAGCACCTTGTTCCCAATGAGATATGACTTGATTTCCTCGAATGCATATACTATAGCTAGCAACTCTTTCTCTGTTGTGGCATAATTCAGTTTTGCATCATTAAGAGTTTTACTAGCATAGTAAATGGACCAAAATACATTGTCGACTCGCTGCCTAAGAACTGCTCCCACTGCATAGTCACTTGCATCACACATTAATTCAAATGGAAGATCCCAATCTTGTGCAATGACTATAGGTGCTGAAATTAACTTCTCCTTAAGTACTTTAAATGCATTCAGACATTCTTCATTGAATTCAAACGTAGCACCATTCATCAACAAGGTGGAAAGAGTCTTTGAAATTTTTGAGAAGTCCTTGATGAACCTCCTGTAGAAACCAGCATGACCAAGGAAACTTCTAACCCCTTTCAATGACATCGGAGGTGGTAGATTTTCAATAACTGAGATTTTAGCTCTGTCTACCTCGATGCCTTGGCTGGAAATTTTATGGCCAAGGACAATACCCTCCTTCACCATAAAGTAGCACTTCTCCCAATTCAACACAAGATTAGATTCTTCACACCGCTGCAACACTACTTCTAAGTGCTTCAAACACTCATCAAAAGATGACCCAAACACAGAAAAATCATCCATAAAAATCTCTATGGTCCTCTCCACCATGTTAGGAAAAATAGTCATCATACAGCGCTGAAAAGTTGCAGGTGCATTGCAAAGTCTAAATGGCATTCTTCTGAAAGCAAATGTACCATAGGGACATGTGAATGTGATATTGCAATTTGATGATAACCAGAGTAACCATCCAAGAAGCAGTAGTAGTTGTGCCCAGCGAGTCTATCAAGCATCTGATCTAGAAAGGGCAAAGGGAAGTGGTATTTCCTGGTTGCCTTGTTCAACTTGCGGTAGTCAATGCAAATCCTCCATCATGTACCTGTTCTAGATGGATACGTTCATTCTTTTCATTGGTTACCATAGTCATACCACCTTTCTTGGGAACCACTTGCACTGGACTCACTCATGCACTATCAGAAATAGGGTAAATTACCCCAGCATCAAGCCATTTTAAAATCTATTTTCTTACTACCTCTTTCATGTTTGGGTTCAGTCTCCTTTGTGCCTCAATGGAGGGTTTGCTCTCATCTTCTAGGCGAATCTTATACATCATTGTAGAAGGATTTATCCCTTTAATATCTGTCAGTGTCCACCCAATAGCAAGCTTGGGAGCCCGCAATACTCTCAATAATTTCTCAACATCCACTTTAGACAAATGAGTAGATATAATCATTGGTAAGGTTTCATTCTCACCTAGAGACCTGTAGTGCAGATGATCTGGTAAAGTCTTCAATTATAACTCTGGGGCTTTCTCTATGGTAGGTAATGGTCTTTCTGGCATCATTCCTAGCTCTTCAATTTTTTTCTTATAGCATGGCTCACCGGAATCCATCCAATTTTCATATTCTACCAACTCTATATCGTCACTAGCCTCCTCATCATATTGTGTCAGGACCAATTCAAGAGCATCAGTACTCCTAAAATTGTTCTCAGAAACTGCTTCTTCAATCACATTAATAACATAACAATTATCGCTCGCTCTTGGGTAAGTTGTTGCTCTGGATACATTAAAGATCACCTCTTCTCCCTAGACTCGAAGTTTCAACTCACCTTTCTGAACATCAATGAGTGTATGTACTGTGGCTAAAAATGGGCTCCCAAGGATGATGGGCACAAGTTCACCTTCCTCTATGTCTACCTTCACCAACACATCTTCAATGATGCCTCAAGGATGTACGATTGAATGATCAGCTAGCTGAAAAGTGATGGTTGTAGGCCTTACTTCCCCCACTCCAAGTTTTCAGAACACAGAATAAGGAATAAAGTTGATACTAGCCCCCAAATCACATAGAGCCTGCTGACATTCATAATTCCCTATAGTGCAAGGGATGGTGAAATGTCACGACCCGACCCCGGGCCCGCGACTGGTGCCCTACCTGGGCACCTCTTTCAGGTATACATCAGAGAATAGCAGCGGAACATACACAACACAAACACTTAAATAATAAACAACAACAGGCTAGCCGACGAGGCCACCTTTCGTACATTTTACATAATGCAAAAACAGAACAGTACATCTTTATTTTTTCTTTACAACCCAATCCACAAGATATGACTACATACCTCTAAGAATAACAACTGTGACGGGACAGGACCCCAACATACCCATAAATGTACAACAACCGACAATACCAGGGATAAGCCTCCGGAGTAATGGAGCTTCTCAACAGCTGAATTAGTGATCCTAAAAGTGAGGATCAAGAACTCAGATACTCTACTCGCGCATGAACGCACTTCAAGTAGTCAAGACAACATGTACCAAATATGTGAAACTGAAAGTACTGTATTGAAATCATAAGTCTAAAACAAAGCTAGAGACATGTATGATAACTCAAATAACAGTACACTGTGTCTTACTAACAATGAGAGTAAACAAGAGTATATTTTACTGCATAAAAATAGGAGGCTCATGATCAAAGTAGGGTCACCCGCCCGTAGTATCATTAAGCAATCCTACTCCTGGGACTATTTCACCCGCAAGGGCCGTATGGACACGCATGAGGTAACTTCATCGCATAGACTGTATCCGCCCGCATAGGTCGTATGGACCCGCATGAGGTATTCCTCGCATAGGACTGGTCCGCTCCGCATAGGACTATTTCACTCGCAAAAGCCCTTACGGACTCACATGAGGTATTCCTTGCATCATGGGTAGCAAATCTATGGAATATGCAAATGCCACAAACCCGGGGAATGACCCCGTAATGAACAATATATCACTAGCACTGTTATACCCCGTATTTCCAGAGTATGTACGTGTGGGCATACGTAGAAGAGTTTGAGCCTTAAAGTAGGCAAGTGGCGAATTTTGTGCACAAGTGCCGAATAGAGTCGTTTTTCGACGAAACGTTTTACTAAACTTGTGAAGGGAAAATTCTGGCTATGTCATTTCTAATTTTTGCGGATTTTTCCGAGAGACGAAACATTTTGGACCAACGGGAGGGTGACATGTGTCACCCTCACATTGGAAGAAAGTGGGCGGCATTTGGACGAAAATGGTGAGTTGGGTTAGGTAGAATATTTTGTGCAAGTTGTTGTGGTAGATGGATAAGGTGCACTTGGCTTAAATCTAGCCCTACACTTGCCTTACACTTGGATGAATCTTGGCCATTGGTTGGTCATTTCTTGACCTATAAATACCCCCCTTGTTGAAGAGTTATTTCATCCTAAATTGAGCAATCTTTCTAAGTCTCAAATACTCCCTCCCTCTTGTTTGTAGTTCGTCCAAAGAGTCTCCCCCCCCCCCCTTGAGTGAGCCTTGGCCGAGAGCCACCCCCTCCCCCCTTTGTGGTGTCTAGCCGTGGGGTACCCCCCCTAGCCTAGTTGTCTCGTATAAATACCCCCCTTTTTGTGGTATAGGAATACTCTCCTAGTATTGTTATAATGCCCAAATACCTTGGCCCAAATACCTTGTAGTATTCCCAAGGTTACACTTACAAAAGCCCAGAAAATATTATTATACCTTCTTTGGCCACTAAACGAAACCCTAAGGAAAATCTTCATTGATAGTTGAAGTAGTTAAGTATAAGTTGGTTAGAACTTCTAAGGGTTGTTTGGAGCACTCGGAGTAGGAGCTAAGCGTTGCTCAGGAGCGACTTTAAACTCGGATAATTTTGGGCTCATCGAGGTAAATACTACTGTCCTTCTATTGTAATTGGAAATTACATACTGTCGTAGTAGAAATGAATATAAGATTCATAGAAGAGAATTGAACTGTAATAGAAGGATATTACAGAAAAGGTTTGAACTGAAATCACATCAGAAGAATATAAGTAGAAGTTAAACTGTACTTACATAGGACTGTATTACAGTAGACTGATAACCTTTATTGGTTGAATGTTTTGCAAGTAGCATGTGCTACTTAGAAGGTGGACAAGGCTAGCCGGGTTATAGCCGTGGAGCGTTTTGCTAATAGTCGATAATCGTCGCGAGGTATGTGATTCTTCCTATACTCTTGAGCATGAAGTATTTTAAAAGAATACATATAGTACGGTAGACGTACGTGTGGCAATGTCTTTTGACTTAAGCCTGAATAATATGTATATATTATATGGTAGATGTACGTGTGCTAACTGAATATAGTTGTACGGCAATGTCTTTTGACTTAAGCCTGAATAATAAGAACCTTGAAATATTTTAAAAGGAATATAGATATAGTACGGTAGACGTACGTGTATTTAACTGAATGTAGCGTTACGGCAATGTCTTTTGACTTAAGCCTGAATAATAAAGAGTCTTAAAGTATTTCAAAAAGAATTAAGGAACCTTTTTGAAAGAAGAGTAATACTTGGTTTTGAAAACATAAGGAGTTATACTAGCTTTATGAGAGGTTAGGTATAACGTCTTAAGAGAGATAATAAGAATGGTTTACTGATTTTTAGAAGTTAAGAGACTTATTCTGAAAAGATAAGAGACTTGACTTAATTGATTTGATATGAAGTTTGTTAACAATATGAGACCTCATTCGTGAGTAATGAGCACGTGGTTTTTAAAAGGAATAATGTTTTACTGATTTCAAAAACCAGAATGTGTATCGACAAACCACTGCAGCGTTAATAAAGGAAAATGTATTGAATAAATGAAGTATCATTAAAACAGTAGAAACCTCCATCCGCATGAGCTAAGATGAGACAAAATGATATTACTTTTTCTAGATCATGGCTGCTTAATAAGATTGATTATGAACAAGAATAACCTACTCGCCTATGGCATATGTTACTCAATTGTTTTAAAAAGAGATTAAGACATTGAACTATGAAACTTTTCTAAAAAGAGACTTGCGTAATTGAAATTAGGCAAACTGGAACTTTAGGGAAAAGAAAGGCATTGTGTTGTCTTAAAATGGTTTAAAACTTAGAGTGTTATAACAGCTTTATGGGAAGTTGGTTATAACGACTTTATGAAAACAAAGGGTTTTTATCATTGGTTTTAATGTGGTAACTGGACTTTAAAAAGAGAAGTGTTTTGGTCTAAAAGAAGGCATGGTATTGCCTTAATTGGTTTTAAAAAAAGGAAAGTATGGAAGTTGTTTTGGTTTACTTAAAAGATGTAAGTCACTCTATTTTTATACTACGGGTATCGGGTGACTTTTATAAAAGGAATGGATCTCTTTAAAAGGAATTTAACGTACGTAGTACTTTAGGGTTAAAATCCGGACTTTGACATAAAATGAAAGTACCTTGAGTTGTGTATAACTTGCCTATGCTTATTGTTGTGAAACTTGACCATGTTACGTGTGATAGTCTTGTTGTGCAAGTACTGTGTTCTACTCGACTACCGGTTCATGGGATGAACCGGGAATGTATTTCACTCGACACGGCTCATCCGAATGTATTTCACTCGACTACCGGTTCATCCGGGAATGTATTTCACTCGACTACCGGTTCATGGGATGAACCGGGAATGTATCCCACACGTTTCTATACTGGGTCCATAAGATGGGCCGAGACATGTTATACGTATCACATGATTTGTACCTAGACTGCCGGCAGTGAGGAAGAAGTTCCACGCACGTGAGGATGACTTTGAGGGCGTGAGTCCCTGACTTGACATAACTGCTTTTATGTTGTGAACTGTAGTTTGGTTATCATACATGTCTCCTGCTTTATATAGACTATTATGATTTCATTTACAGTATTTTTACAGTTTCACATACTTGGTACTTGTTATCTTGACCTCTCGGGGCTGCGTTCATGCCGCAGTAAGTACACCTACCGCCGATCCCCGCGTTTAGGATCTCATTTCAGCGTCTTGGGAAGCTCCGCCTTCGAGGCTTATCTTTGGTATGTTACCCTGAGTCCAGTAGGTCCTTGTACATTCGGGGTATGGCGGGCCTGTCCGTCATAGTTGTTGTTGTATAAATCTTAGAGTGCAGCCTTTGTTGTGGGCGGGTTGTAAGGATTATGTAATCGCTCAAATGTTTTTATATATGTATGTTGAAAGGCAACCGTTTTGGTTGGCCTATTTTCTTTCATCTTAATCCATGTCTATTTACATGTTTAAGTTTTATTTCCACGGTTTTCTCGATGTTGTATCACTAGGGTGCCCGGTAGGCACCCACGGCCCGGTTCGGTCGTGACAAAAGTGGTATCGAGCGATTAGTCCTCGGAAAGTGTCTCTGACCGTGTCTAGTAGAGTCTTGATTATCGGTGTGTTGTGCACCACATCTATAATCGTGAGGCTATAGGACATTTAGGATTGGTTTCCATTCTTCTCATTCGAGATCGTGCCTTAGAGCCGTGTGATAAGTTGGACCCTCCGACGTATTCCTTTCCTTTACCGATTATGCCTCCGCGTAAGGCAACCTGAGCCCGGATGGGCAAGGCAATCGAGGAGTCATAGTGAGATACGAGGAGTACGAGGGCGCAGCCCGGCCAAGCTCGAGATAGTGCTTCCGACGGCGAGTTTCGCACGCCGCCAAAGACCAGCAGAGTTTAGAGCGCGGCAGCTGGCCGAGACTACAAGACTGAGCCTCCAGGCCCCACACTGGAGAAGATGAGACGGGGTACAAGGAGATGGCGATTCGCCAAGGTCGTGGCAGATATGAGGATAGGCCGGATGCAGCAGCCTCGCCCCGAGCACCGTAGTTCACCCCGAGCGCATGATTTGAGACTACGGGATTTTCTCGAGGTGTAACCCGCCAAGAGTTTTATGGGTCGAGGCACGAGGATGATCCGCGAGTTCATCCAGCGATTCTGGTCATGAGAGTGATCAAGGCATCGGATACCGAGTCGGTGGTCCTAGGTTCGCATCGGCCGCGTGATACCGCAATGATCGGTTTGATTCGTGAGCTGTCCCGGGAGAGAATGCACTTCCGGTATATGGGACGAGTTCTCAAAGGCATTTCTTGCACACTTTGCCTCCACGGATGAGGAGGGCTCGGCCGACAGATTTTTGACGTTAAGGCGGGGCGGCGGGACGGTTAGAAAGTACAATGTGAGTTCGACTCGTTAGCTCGGTATGTCCCTCAGAGTAGCCGATATGGATGACGAGTACACCGCCACGTCACCGGCTAGATGATTACTTGGCGAGGCTTGTGCGGGTGTAGCTCTTCACCGGCATGGACATTGCCCGCACGCAAGCTCATGCACTAGGATGTGAGGCACGAGAGGTCGGCGAAATGGACCGAGATCGCGAGAAGAGGCCGTGACGCAGGTCCTTTGGTAACTTTCGAGGCGACCGCCAGAAGAAAGTTAGTTATGTACTCCGCCAAGATGCAGTGGTCCTCCGCGCCTTCGTGACGTTCGGGTATTCGAGCTGGTCGAGCTCCAGGCTTCGGTTCAGTATACGTGAGTGCTAGCCAGGATTCATGTCCCCTCGGTGCACGATGTGGCAAACATCATCCCGGAATGTCGTTTTTACCGGTGCTTGTTTCACTGCGCCGCCATGTGGACGAGATCAGGCTTATAGGAGAGGTACCGCAGGGCGCAGCCTCACGGATCGCGCGTGTTCATCGCTTTCTACGGCATGCCTGCAGGCGTGCCTATGATTAGAGTGGAGCGGTAGGTTCAGTATATCCTTAACCTCTAGAGACTTGTATGTATTGATGATGTGTTTAGTGTTATGTCGGATAGCTTTGTGCTAAAATGTGATTTAGAAACCTGGTTAGTGTAAAAGGGTAAGCCTGGGGGTGAGAAAATGATGAACCTTAGAATACTACAGTTGAGACCTTAGATGTAAGGCCGTCTTGAGTACAAGTTTTTGCGAGTGATATTTGTCAGAACGTATAGGTATACGTGGTGTAATTGTGTGATAAGTCCCTGGGTAGTGTGAAATGGAAGTGGTAGCTTTCATGACCTGTAGAGGTAAGATTGTTCCGGATCGGGGAACAAGAGCGTGATGCGTTAAGTGGGTCAGGTTGGGGCCATGTTGAGGGCCAACCCGCGGCCTGTTTCGAGGTTGGGTCAGCTCTGGGTGGTCTCGCCAGGTGGTAGGGTCACGAGGGTGTTAGGCCCAAGTTTAGATGACCTTCGTATGAGTTCGTGGATATATTCGACCAGAAGCGGATCGTGAAAGCCGGAAATGGCCTTAAGGAAGAGTGAAGCTAGTAAGATGACCAAGTTTGGAGGTTGTGACTCCAAAGTTTTAGGAATTGAAGTGATGACTGAAGTATGGTACGTATACTAGAAGAGTTCAAGTGTTCGCGAAGGGCACAACGATTAAGGAAGGAAGAGAACGTGTGTTATTTCGTGGCCAGGCGTGGCGTTGGCAACATGTTAGAAGATCTTCATCGTAATCCGTCTTGAGAAGGAACATTCGGGACGAATGTTTCTAAGGAGGGGAGAATGTTATACCACGTATTTCCAGAGTATGTACGTGTGGGCATACGTAGAAGAGTTTGAGCCTTAAAGTAGGCAAGTGGCGAATTTTGTGCACAAGTGCCGAATAGAGTCGTTTTTCGACGAAACGTTTTACTAAACTTGCGAAGGGAAAATTCCGGCTATGTCATTTCTAATTTTTGCGGATTTTTCCGAGAGACGAAACATTTTGGACCAACGGGAGGGTGACATGTGTCACCCTCACATTGGAAGAAAGTGGGCGGCATTTGGAAGAAAATGGTGAGTTGGGTTAGGTAGGATATTTTGTGCAAGTTGTTGTGGTAGATGGATAAGGTGCACTTGGCTTAAATCTAGCCCTACACTTGCCTTACACTTGGATGAATCTTGGCCATTGGTTGGTCATTTCTTGACCTATAAATACCCCTTGTTGAAGAGTTATTTCATCCTAAATTGAGGAATCTTTCTAAGTCTCAAATACTCCTCCTCTTGTTTGTAGTTCGTCCAAAGAGTCTCCCCTTTTGTGGTGTCTAGCCGTGGAGTACCCCTAGCCTAGTTGTCTCATATAAATACCCCCCTTTTTGTGGTATAGGAATACTCTCCTAATATTGTTATAATGCCCAAATACCTTGGCCCAAATACCTTGTAGTATTCCCAAGGTTACACTTACAAAAGCCCAGAAAATACTATTATACCTTCTTTGGCCACTAAACGAAACCCTAAGGAAAATCTTCATTGATAGTTGAAGTAGTTAAGTAGAAGTTGGTTAGAACTTCTAAGGGTTGTTTGGAGCACTCGGAGTAGGAGCTAAGCGTTGCTCAGGAGCGACTTTAAACTCTGATAATTTTCGTCTCATAGAGGTAAATACTATCATCCTTCTATTGTAATTGGAAATTACATACTGTCGTAGTAGAAATGAATATAAGATTCATAGAAGAGAATTGAACTGTAATAGAAGGATATTACAGAAAAGGTTTGAACTGAAATCACATCAGAAGAATATAAGTAGAAGTTAAACTGTACTTACATAGGACTGTATTACAGTAGACTGATAACCTTTATTGGTTGAATGTTTTTCAAGTAGCATGTGCTACTTAGAAGGTGGACAAGGCTAGCCCGGTGATAGCCGTGGAGCGTTTTGCTAATAGTCGATAATCGTCGCGAGGTATGTGATTCTTCCTATACTCTTGAGCATGAAGTATTTTAAAAGAATACATATAGTACGGTAGACGTACGTGTGGCAATGTCTTTTGACTTAAGCCTGAATAATATGTATATATTATATGGTAGATGTACGTGTGCTAACTGAATATAGTTGTACGGCAATGTCTTTTGACTTAAGCCTGAATAATAAGAACCTTGAAATATTTTAAAAGGAATATAGATATAGTACGGTGACGTCGTGTATTTAATCGAATGAATGTAGCGTTACGGCAATGTCTTTGACTTAAGCCTTAATAATAAAGAGTCTTAAAGTATTTCAAAAAGAATTAAGGAACCTTTTTGAAAGAAGAGTAATACTTGGTTTTGAAAACATAAGGAGTTATACTAGCTTTATGAGAGGTTAGGTATAACGTCTTAAGAGAGATAATAAGAATGGTTTACTGATTTTTAGAAGTTAAGAGACTTATTCTGAAAAGATAAGAGACTTGACTTAATTGATTTGATATGAAGTTTGTTAACAATGTGAGACCTCATTCGTGAGTAATGAGCACGTGGTTTTTAAAAGGAATAATGTTTTACTGATTTCAAAAACCAGAATGTGTATCGACAAACCACTGCAGCGTTAATAAAGGAAAATGTATTGAATAAATGAAGTATCATTAAAACCAGTAGAAACCTCCATCTGCATAGAAGCTAAGATGAGACAAAATGATATTACTTTTTCTAGATCATGGCTGCTTAATAAGATTGATTATGAACAAGAATAACCTACTCGCCTATGGCATATGTTACTCAATTGTTTTAAAAAGAGATTAAGACATTGAACTATGAAACTTTTCTAAAAAGAGACTTGCGTAATTGAAATTAGGCAACCGAACTTTAGGGAAAAGAAAGGCATTGTGTTGTCTTAAAATGGTTTAAAACTTAGAGTGTTATAACAAACTTTATGGGAAGTTGGTTATAACGACTTTATGAAAACAAAGGGTTTTTATCATTGATTTTAATGCGTAATCGGACTTTAAAAAGAGAAGTGTTTTGTCTAAAAAGAAGGCATGGTATTGCCTTAATTGGTTTTAAAAGGAAAGTATGGAAGTTGTTTTGGTTTACTTAAAAGATGTAAGTCACTCTATTTTTATACTACGTATCGTGACTTTTATAAAAGGAATGGATCTCTTTAAAAGGAATTTAACGTCGTAGTACATTAGGGTTAAAATCCGACTTTGACATAAAATGAAAGTACCTTGAGTTGTGTATAACTTGCCTATGCTTATTGTTGTGAAACTTGACCATGTTACGTGATAGTCTTGTTGTGCAAGTATTGTGTTCTACTACTACCTACTCACGGATGAACCGAGAATGTATTTCACTCGACCTACGGCTCATCCGAATGTATTTCACTCGACTACGGCTCATCCGAATGTATTTCACTCGACTCTGGCTCATCCGGAATGTATTTCACTCGACTCACGGTTCATGGGATGAACCGAATGTATCCCACACGCTTTCTATCTGGGTCCATAAGATGGGCCGAGACATGTTATACGTATCACATGATTTGTACCTAGATCGCGGTGAGGAAGAAGTTCCACGGGCGTGAGGATGACTTTGAGGCGAGTCCACGACTTGACATAATCGCTTTTATGTTGTGAATCGTAGTTTGGTTATCATACATGTCTCCTGCTTTATATAGACTATTATGATTTCATTTACGATTTTTACTGCCACATACTTGGTACTTGTTGTACTGACCTCCTTCGGGGGGCTGCGTTCATGCCGCAGGTAGAAGTACACCGGCTGTCGATCCCCGCGTTTAGGATCTCATTTCAGCGTCTTGGGAAGCTCCGTCCCTTCGGAGGCTTATCTTTGGTATGTTACCCCGAGTCTGTAGGTCCTTGTACATTCTGTGGTATTGGGTGGCCCTGTCCCGTCATAGTTGTTGTATAAATCTTAGAGGTCTGTAGCACTGTTGTGGGCAGGGTTGTAAGGATTGTAACTGTTCAAATGTTTTTATATATGTATGTTGAAAGGCAACCGTTTTGGTTGGCCTATTTTTCTTTCATCTTAATCCATGTCTATTTACATGTTTAAGTTTTATTTCCGCTGGTTTTCTCTGATGTTGTATCACTAGGGTGCCCGGGGTAAGGCACGACCACGCCCGGTTGGGTCGTGACAAAGTGGTATCGCAGCGCTTAGTCTCGGAAAGTGTCTACGCACCGTGTCTAGTAGAGTCTTGATTATCGGTGTGTTGTGCACCACATCTATAATCGTGAGGCTATAGGACATTTAGGATTGGTTTCCATTCTTCTCATTCCGAGATCGTGCCTTAGAGTCAGTGATAAGTTGGACCCTCCGACGTATTCCTTTCCTTTACCGCTTATGCCTCCGCGGCAAACCGAGCCCAGATGGGCAAGGCAGTCGAGGGAGCTGTTAGTGAGATACAGAGGAGTACGAGGGCGCATGCCCGGTCAGTGCCTGAGATAGTGCTTCCGACGGCGAGTTTCGCGACGCCGCCAAAGACCAAAGAAGTTTAGAGCCGCAGCGGTGGCCGCCGAGACTACAAGACTGAGCCTCCATCCCACACCGGAACAGATGAGATGGGGTACAAGGAGATGGCCTAGTTACTGGCCAGGGTCGTGGCCAGATACGAGGATAGGCTGGATGCAGCAGCCCAGCCCCAAAGAGCACCCGTAGTTCACCCCCGAGCAGACAGTTTGAGACTACGGGATTTTCTGAGATGTAACCCGCCAGAGTTTTATGGGTCGAGGCCTGAGGATGATCCGCAGGAGTTCATCCGGCAGTTACAGCGGGTCATGAGAGTGATCAAGGCATCGGATACCGAGTCAGTGGTCCTAGGTTCGCATCGGCTGCGTGATACCGCAGTCGACTGGTTTGATTCGCGAGCCGTCCCGGGAGAGAATGCACTTCCATCTATATGGGACGAGTTCTCAAAGGCATTTCTTGCCTCCACGTATGATGAGGGCTCGCCGGCAGATTTTTGACGTTAAGGCGGGATCGCGACGGTTAGAGAGTACAATGTGGAGTTCGACTCGTTAGCTCGGATGTCCTCGCCAGAGTAGCCGATATGGAGGTCGAGTACACCGCTACGTCACAGGGATAGATGATTACTTGGCAGAGGCTTGTACTGGTGTAGCTCTTCAGCCTGGAATGGACATTGCCCGCATGCAAGATCATGAACTAGGATGTGAGGCATGGAGAGGTCGCGAAATGACCGAGATCGCAGAAGAGGCCTGTGACAGCAGGTCCTTTGGTAACTTTCGAGGCGACCGCCAAAGAAGAGTTAGTTATGCCTCCGCCAAGACAGAGTGGTCCTCCGCGCCTTCGGGACGTTCGGTATTCGAGCCGGTCGAGCTCAGGGCTTTGTCACGACCCGTTCGGGCCGTGGATCGCGCCACCGGCACCCAAGTAGTCATACATCGTAGAAATCAGCGAAATATAAAACAAGACATGAAACAGCTTTATAAAATAAGACACGCTTATGTGAGAAAACATCGCTTTCGCATATATATATAATCATAGTTCAAAGCTACATCCGACATCGCATAACATGACTACGCACTTCTAAGGAAATATACAACTATGGCGGACAGGCCCGCCATACCCCGATCGCACAAACTATCTACAACAGGAGATCATACCAAAAGTAGAGCCTCCGAAGAGATGGAGCTCCCGACACCAACGTAGATCCTAAGGATGCGGATCTAGCACTGCTGCCCTTACCTGCGGCATGAACGCAGCCCAAGGAGGTCGATAACAGTACTAAGTATGCGAAATCAGAAAGTACTAAAATGAAAACATATCATTTTTAAAACCACTTTACAAATATGTATGAAACAACCAAGGAAAACGCACATAGTGCAACATCACACACACGAGCAACCATAGGTAATCAGAATGAGTCTTGTCTAGGCCGCGAATGATCGAAACAGGCCACTCGCCCCATCATCATTCTCGCAAGCCTAATCTCGACTCCTGAGTCCGCATAGGCCACTCACACGGGCCCGCATGAGGTATAACCCCGCATCGAGGGTAGCTACTCTGCATCGCCCCGACTCGGTCCGCATGGCCACTGCATCGCATGAGGCATAACCCCGCATACTAACTCGAACTCGTAGCTCCGCATAGGCCCTCGACCCGCATGAGGTATTCTCAATCATGGTCCTGCATCACTCGAAGTCTACCCCGCATCGGAGGCGACAACCCCTGTATCATCTCAAGAGGTGAGTGATAGTATACTAACATAACAACTTATCTTTAAACAACATAAGCACAACAAGGATACTCACCTATACAAACGTTACAAGATACTAACACACATAGCATCATATCATGTCTACTTATCAAACCATCTTATTATTCTTTTCACAATATAAGTCCGTTATAAACACATAGGCAAACTTGTTTCTTTTATCAATCTTAAGTGGTTATACTTAACTTCCCATAAAGCTAGTATAACTCTTAAGCTTCGCTTTAAAACCAATTAGTTCTCTTTAAAATGATTCAAGATTCTTTGAAATGCTTTCGCATCTTTTTATTCAAAGCTTAAGTCAGAGGCATTGCCGTAAGTGTTATTCAGCTTAAGTCAAAGACATTGCCGTAGTTATTATTCGCTAACACATGTACGCTCACCGCATATATATATATTGTAAAATATCATGCTTTAGGAAGAATCACATACCTTCTCAAATAAAACCACCGCCAAGTCAATATGTCGCAAGCAGAGAGTCACCTATAATAGTCACAAATATCTATCAAAGACTACTCAAGGTCATTCTAAACAGAGGGTTCACAATTCTACGGAAAGTCGGGCAGCACTTCCTACCCTGAGCTATATAAGTTCATCAGAAACGATTCTATGTAAGTACAGTTCAATTATTCTTCTTTAAACCCTTCTACTCGTGATAACAGTTCAATTCTATTCGTGATATACTTCTAAGTATTTATACTTATCCTTATACTACAACAAGATATATTTTCTAATTCAAAAGAGGGTTAGGATTAGTTACCCGGTAAGCCCAATAATATCCTAGAAAAGTCGCTACTGAGCAAGGTTTTGCTCTAAGTTGTATGCTCCAAGAACCCTAGAAGTTCTTCACAACTTCTACTAAGTACTAAGGTATTTGGGCTAGGTATTTTGGGCATTATAACGATACAAGAAGGTAACTTTTCTACCAGGAGGGGGTAGATTTTTGGCTAGGCTAGGGGCCTCGCCAAACTACT
Organism: Przewalskia tangutica; assembly: GCA_029844215.1. NCBI lineage: Eukaryota > Viridiplantae > Streptophyta > Magnoliopsida > Solanales > Solanaceae > Przewalskia > Przewalskia tangutica. The sequence goes on along the minus strand of CM056720.1, from coordinate 38,020,098 downwards.
AGGCTAGAGAGGGGTATTCGCCAAGGGCCTTCACAAGGGGAGGGGAGGTGTTTTTGGACGAGAAGACTACAAAGGGAGAGGAGAGGATTTTTCAAGACTTGAAGATTTGTGGATGAAGAACTCTTCATCTCTGGGGGTATTTATAGGTCAAGCCTTGCCAACCAATGGCCAAGATGAAGACAAGTGCAAGGCAAGTGTAGGGTGAGGATTAACTAAACACAAATATCCTACCAACCTCGACTTGTGCACAAGGCACAAAAACGTGCCTTGGCTCTCCAATTTCGTCCATGGACGATTCAAGTCCATCAATGGGAGGTGCCAAGTGTTGCCCTCCCGTTGGTCCAAAATGTTTCGCCTCTCGGAAAAATCCGCAAAATAAGAAATGGCATAGCCGGAATTTACTCTACGAAAGTCGTGGAAACGCTTCGTGAAACGATTCTTTTAGTGAGTTGTGTACAAAATAAAACGTCCAAGGCTTATCTTTAAGGCAAGACTTTCAGACGTATTCCTTACGCACATACCGGAAATACGGTATAACATTCGCCGCTCCTTAGAAACATTCGTCCCGAATGGTCCTTTCTAAGAAAGTTTTCGATGAAGCTTAAACAGTTGTAAATTCCACACACGGCCACAGAGCAACAGATAGGCAGAAACGATAACGAAAATTTACAAGTAGGAAAGTGAATTTACCGAGGTGGGGAATAGGTGAGATACTTCCGCCTCATGTCCTCCTCGGCTTCCCATGTCATCTCCTCCCGAGCTCGCTCCGCCACAAGACTTTGACGGAAGCCACGCCCTTCGTCCGCAGACGCCTAACTCGACGATCGACTATCGCTATGGGAATCTCTCATACGATAACCCCTGGCCACCGACATCGCCAATCGGGTGCACCTTAGATGGATCCCCGATACATCTCTCAAAGATAGATACGTGAAACACCGGATGCACCGCCTCCGGATCGGACGGCAGATCCAACTCGTAGCAACCTTGCCTACCCGCGACAATCTAAACGCCCAATGTACCTGGGCCGAGCTTCCTTCTTCCCGAATCTCATCACACCCTTCATGGTGACACCTTTAGAAAACCCAATCATGAACCTCGAACTCAAGATGTCGACGACGATGATCTGATACGACTTGCCGACTCGAGCCGTCAATAGCCGCCTGATAAGTTTCACCTTATCCATCGCTGTTGTACCAAATCTGGTCCCACTAGCCGCCGCCCACATCGAACCAACCTATAGGCGATCTGCACTTCCTCCCATACAAGGCCTCATAAGGCGCCATCGAATACCGAGTGGTAGCTATTATTATATGCGAACTCAACTAGAGGCAAATGATCCTCCCAACTACCACTAAAGTCACACACAAGCTCGCAAAGATATCCTCAAGAGTCGGATAGTGCGCTCGCTCGTCCGCTTGTCTCAGGATGAAATGCGATTCGTGCTCACCGCCCCTAAACCCTCTCGAAGGACCTCCGGTTAGCCGAAACCGGGCTCTGCTGCGATATGATCAAGTAGGGACTCCATGCACCGACGATCTCTGATGTAAAGTCCGCATAATCCTCACCAAAAGTCGCCCCGACGGAAGAAAGTGGGCTGATTTCGTCACCGCCGACGATAACCCATATAGAATCATGTCTCCTCCGAAAGCGAGGTAATCCCGTGATGAAGTCCATGTTGATTACCTCCCACTTCCGTGTCGGGATCTCAATCGTTCAGAATAAACCACCGTGCCTCGTGCTCTACCTTCACCGCCGACAATACGCACCGAGCTACGAACTCGCAACGCCCCTCTTCAAGCCATCCCACCAATACACGATCTAAGGTCGTGGTACATCTTGGTCGACCGGATGGATAGAGTAACGCCGCTACCGTGTGCTTCCCAAGAACTCACAAGTCCTCAAACATCCGGAACACACACCGCCTCAAACCTTAGCACCCCATCAGTGCTACTCAAAAGGACCTTGCCCTCACGAAGAGTCAGATCACGATATCGAATCAAAGCCGGATCCTCGAATCGTTGCTCTTCACCTCCTCGACGATGGAAGACTCGCAACCTCACGAACTCTAACCCCATCGCTATCGGGATCAATCAAACGGACACCAAGGCTCGCTAATCGATGCAAATCACGAACCATGTCCTCCTCTCTAGCCGCACATCCGATAGGCTCCCCATCGACCTACGACTAAGAGCATCCGCCACAACATCGCCTTCCCGTGGTATAGATATCAACATCGTAATCCTTAAGCAACTCTAACCACCGCCTCGCCGTAAGTTCAGCTCCTCTCGGTCAAGATATACCGGAGGCTCTTGTGGTCCGTATAAATATCCACGTGAACCCCATACAAATAGTGCCTCCAGATCTTCAAAGCGAATCACTACCGCTAACTCCAAATCATGCGGGTAGTTCTCTCGTGTTTCTTCACCGCTGACGATATGCTATAACCCCGCCATGCCGCATCAATACACATCCCAACCCGATGCCCGACGATCACAATACACGACATAACCATCCGACCTCCGAAGAGTAAGAACGGGCGGCCGCCGCCTCTTTCAAGAATCGAAACCCCGCCACAAGCATCACCATCAAACTTGGCCGCTTTCCGAGTCACCTAGTCAATGGTGCAGATAGAAGCAAACTTCTCCACGAACCGATAATAACTCGCAAGGCCCGTAAAATCGCGAACCTCTCGCGGAGTAAGAGGTCTCGCCAAGTCTCGATCGCCGATCTTGGCCAGATTAACTCGAATGCCATCACCGATAATATGCCCAAGAAACGCCATCAAGTCAACCAAAACTCACATTTGGAAAACTTGGCGCATAATCGCCGGCCTCGAGAATCACAAGACAGCCTCAAATGCTCCGCATGCTCTCGCTCGAGCGAATAAACCAAGATATCATCAATGAACACTATCACAAACGTGTCCAAAATGGTTTGAACACTCGTTCATCAAATCCATGAATACCACGAGCATTGGTCAACCCAAAAGACATGACCGAACTCATAATGCCCGCATCGGTCCGAATGCAAATTCTAGGGACATCCACCTCTCTCGACTCGCACTGATGATAGCCCGATCGCAGATCAATCTTGAGAAACATCTCGCACCGCAATCGTCGAACAAATCATCAATCCCGGGAGGGGTATTCGTTTAATGGTCACCTTGTTCACCGTCAGAATCAACACACATGCGCAGGCCCCGCCCTTCTTCTTCACGAACAATACCGCGCTTCGTGGAGAAACACTGGGCCTAATGAAGCCCTTCTCTAGCAAATCCCTGCCGATCCTTCACTCTCTCAACTTCAGTGCCATTCTGTATGGCGGAATGGAAATAGGCCGAGTATCCGCAATATGTCAATACAAAACTCAATCTCCTCTCGTGAGGGATACCCGAGGTCATCCAGGAACACGTCTGGGAACTCGTGACTACGGAATCGATCAAAATCTGGTACCGCACCTCGTGATCAAACACTCGAACTAGATGGTAGATATACCCTTCTCGCACCATCTTCCTAGCCTTGAGGTAGGAAATAAACCTACCCTCGGCGATACCGTGCTCTCCCACTCAACAACCGGCCCTCAGAAACCGAACCGCACTACTCTCTCTCTCAAGCCTACATTGGCATAGCAAGAAGCTAGCCAATCCATCCCCATAATCACGCCGGTCAATCATCTCCAACTCTATCAAGTCGCCAGTGGTCCGACGATCAGAATGGTCACGTGACAAGCCCTATATACCCGCCGAGCTACCACCGAATCACCCATCGCGTAGCTACCTCGAAAGGGTCTATGGACTCGTGCTCTATCCCTATCCTACTAGCAACAAGGGGAGATATATAGACGTAGTAGAACCCGGATCTATCAAGGCATAAACATCAAACCTGAACCGATAAGGTACCGTGATTTACATCAGCGAGGCCTCCCGATCCTCGCTTACCGACAAAGCATAAATGCGCGTTCGAGGACCGCTAGAATCGACTCGAGCCACGACCGCCGCGACTGGCCGACCCATGAGCACCCCGCCCGGGCGAGTAATCGTAGGAGATGATGAAGCCGCCACGTAACTCGGGCGTCGGGCCCTACCACCGCCACGCCTGGCCTGACAGCCGCAGTGACCTCGCCGCCACAATCGTAATAAGATCCATAAGTAGTACCACACTTCCCGTAATGGGATCTACCGCATCGCCACACCGGGTGGTCCCGATCGCCAGCACTCGCTACTCGACGCCCAAGCCCTGGCCCCGGTCCGCCTCAAAACTCGCCGGCTGAGGCCGGTGACGTGCAGAGTGCTCGAGCCGGCCGTGGTGCGACCCAGATCGCCGCCGAGGCCGCCACCACGATAACCACCGTAAGACCTCCCGCCCCGGCCTTCTTCGCCGCTCGCCCACTCGCCGACCTCTGCGCCTCGCATCCAAGGGCGTGAGCTCGCACGCGGTAATGTCCATACCCGGCCGAGAGAAACCCCGCACATGACTCGCCATATAGTCGTTCAGCCCGTGACATAGCGGTGTACCCTATCCTCCATATCGCTACCAATGCCGGGACATATCGAGCCAATGAATCAAACTCGACATTGTACTCCCGACAAGGCCCTCTCTCGCCTCAAGAAGAAAATCTATCACCGCGCCTCCTCATCCGCGAGGCAAGAATTGAGCGAGGAAAGCCTCCGAGAACTCATCCCAAGTAGCCGGGACGCTGCTCTCCCGATAACTCCCATGAATCAAACCAATCGATCGCGGTATCACGCAAATTTATGTGAACCAAAGATCACGGACTCGGTCTCCGACGCCCGATCACTCTCAAAATCCTCAAGCCGACGGATGAACTCCGCGATCATCCTCCGCCGACCCATAAAACTCCGCGGCTACAACTCAAGAAATCTCGTAGCCTCAAACTATTCGCCTCGTGTACCACGGTGCGACCGAGCTGAGCCGAATCGCCGTGATCCAATCTCTCTCAGACGCCACAACTTTAGCCAAAAGTCTATCTCTCAGACCCTAACTCCTCCGCCCGTGCCGCGGGATGCGAGGTGGTACCGTGGTCTCAGGTTGGGCGGGCGGCGCTATAGAACTCGCCGCCTCGTATAGACCGGGCCTCGAGCCTCGTGACTGGGTGTCTCGCTAGCGCCTCCTCGGCCGCCTTGCCCTTCGGGCCCGGTTGCCTTACGCGAGGCATAATCATACAGAAAGGAATACGTTAGAGGGTCCAACCTATAACACAACTCTAAAGCACGATCTCGTAATGAGAAGAATGGAAACCAATCCTAAATATCCTATAGCCTCTCGACATTGGTGTGGTGCACAACACACCGATAATCAAGACTCTACTAGATACGGTCGTAGACACTTTCCGAGGATTAATCGCTCGATACCACTTTTGTCACGACTGCTCGGCCCGTGATCGTGCCTCACCGGCACCCAAGTAGTCATACATCGAGAAATCAGCGGAAATATAAAACAAGACATGAAACAGCTTTATAAAATAAGACATACGCTTTATGTGAGAAAACATCGCTTTCTAAGATATATATATAATCATAGTTCAAAGAAGCATCCGACATCGCATAACATGACTATGCACTCTAAGGAAATATACAACTATGGCGGACAGGGCCCGCCATACCTCGATCGCATAAAACTATCTACAACAGTGAGATCATACCAAAAGTAGAGCCTCCTAAGAGATGGAGCTCCCGACACCAACGTAGATCCTAAGGATGCGGATCTAGCACTGCTGCTCTTACCGCGGCATGAACGCAGCCCTCAAGGAGGTCGCATAACAGTACTAAGTATGCGAAATCAGAAGTACTTAAATGAAAACATATCATTTTTTTTTAAACCAGTTTACAAATATGTATGAAAAAACCCAGGAAACCGAAAATAGAGCCACAACACAAACAAGAGCAACAATAGGTAATCAGAATGAGTCTTGTCTAGGCCGCGAATGATCGAAACAGGCCACTCGCCTCATCATCATTCTGCAAGCCTAATCCTGGACTCCCGGAGTCCGCATAGGCCACTCACATGGGCCCGCATGAGGTATAACCCCGCATAGAGGGTAGATACTCATCGGCATCGCCCCGACTCGCCGTCCGCATGGCCACTGCATCGCATGAGGCATAACCCCGCATACTAACTCCGAACTCGTAGCTCCGCATAGGCCCCCGACCCGCATTGAGGTATTCTCGAATCACGGTCCTGCATCACCGAGTCTACCCCGCACGGAGGGCGCTTAACCCCAGATCATCTCAAGAGGTGAGTGATAGTATACTAACATAACAACTTATCTTTAAACAACATAAGCACAACAAGGATACTCACCTATACAAACGTTACAAGATACTAACACACATAGCATCATATCATGTCTACTTATCAAACCATCTTATTATTCTTTTCACAATATAAGTCTGTTATAAACACATAGGCAAACTTGTTTTTATCAATCTTAAGTGGTTATACTTAACTTCCCATAAAGCTAGTATAACTCTTAAGCTTCGCTTTAAAACCAATTAGTTCTCTTTAAAATGATTCAAGATTCTTTGAAATGCTTTCGATCTTTTTTATTCAGCTTAAGCCACAGGCATTGCAGTAAGTGTTATTCAGCTTAAGTCAAAGACATTGCCGTAGTTATTATTCGCTAACACATGTACGCTCACCGCACTATATATATATTGTAAAATATCATGCTTTAGGAAGAATCACATACCTTCTCAAATAAAACCACCGCCAAGTCAATATGTCGCAGAGAGTCACCATAATAGTCACAGATATCTATCAAAGACTACTCAAGGTCATTCTAAACAGAGGGTTCACAATTCTACGGAAAGTCGGGCAGACTTCCTACCCATGAGCTATATAAGTTCATCGTGAAACAAATTCCCATGTAAGTACAGCTCAATTATTCTTCTTTAAACCCTTCTATCGTGATAACAGTTCAATTCTATTCTGTGATATACTTCTAAGTATTTATACTTATCCTTATACTACAACAAAGATATATTTTCTAATTCAAAAGAGGGTTAGGATTAGTTACCCTGTAAGCCCAATAATATCCTAGAAAAGTCGCTACCGAGCAAGGTTTTGCTCCTAAGTTGTATGCTCCAAGAACCCTAGAAGTTCTTCACAACTTCTACTAAGTACTAAGGTATTTGGGCTAGGTATTTTGGGCATTATAACGATACAAGAAGGTAACTTTTCTACCAAGGGAGGGGTAGATTTTGGCTAGGCTAGGGGCCTCGCCAAACTACTAGGCTAGAGAGGGGGTATTCGCCATGGCCTTCACAAGGGGAGGAGGTGTTTTGGACGAGAAGACTACAAAGGGAGAGGAGAGGATTTTTCAAGACTTGAAGATTTGTGGACGAAGAACTCTTCATCTCTGGGGGTATTTATAGGTCAAGCTTGGCCAACCAATGGCCAAGATGAAGACAAGTGCAAGGCAAGTGTAGGGTGAGGATTAACTAAACACAAATATCCTACCAACCTCGATTGTGCACAAGGCACAAAAACGTGCCTTGGCTCTCCAATTTCGTCCATGGACGATCTAAGTCCATCAATGGGAGGGTGCCAAGTGTTGCCCTCCCGCTGGTCCAAAATGTTTCGCCTCGGAAAAATCCGCAAAATAAGAAATGGCATAGCCGAATTTACTCTACGAAGTCAGGAAACGCTTCGTCCGAAACGATTCTTTAGTGAGTTGTGTACAAAATAAAACGCCCAAGGCTTATCTTTAAGGCAAGACTTTCGCACGTATTCCTTACGCATACTGGAAATACGGTATAACACTTCGTTCACAGTATACGTGAGTTCTAGCCGAGATTCATGTCCTCGGTGCACGATGTGGCAAACATCATCCCGGAATGTCGCTTTTTACCGTGCTTGTTTCACCGCGCCGCCGTGGCCATGTGACGAGATCGGCTTATAGGAGAGGTACCGCAGCTTGGCGCAGCTCACCGGATCGCTGGCGTGTTCATCGCTTCATACGCATGCGCCGCAGGCGTGCCTATGATTAGAGCCGAGCGGTAGGTTCGTATATCCTTAACCCTCTAGAGACTCAGATGTATTGATGATGTGTTTAGTGTTATGTCGGATAGCTTTGTGCTAAAATGTGATTTAGAAACTCGTTAGTGTAAAAGGGTAAGCTGGGGTGAGAAAATGATGAACCTTAGAATACTACGCTGAGACCTTAGATGTAAGCGCCGCTGAGTACAAGTTTTCATGAGTGATCTTTGTCGAACGTATAGGTATACGTGGTGTAATTGTGTGATAAGTCCCCGGTAGTGTGAAATGGAAGTGGTAGCTTTCATGACTGTAGAGGTAAGATTGTTCCGGATCGGGACAAGAGCGTGATGCGTTAAGTGGTCGTCAGCTATGTTGAGGCCAACCCGCGCCTGCTTCGAGGTTGGTCACCTGGGTGGTCCCGCCAGGTGGTAGGGTCACGAGGGTGTTAGGCCCAAGTTTAGATGACCTTCGTATGAGTTCGTGGATATGTTCGACCAAGAGCGGATAGTGAGATACAGAGGAGTACGAGGGCGCAGGCCCGGTCAGTGCCTGAGATAGTGCTTCCGACGGCGAGTTTCGCGACGCCGCCAAAGACCAAAGAAGTTTAGAGCCGCAGCGGGTCGCCGAGACTACAAGACTGAGCCTCCACCCCACACCGGAGCAGATGAGACGGGTACAAGGAGATGGCGCCATCGCCGTGGTCGTGGGCCGATATGAGATAGGCCGATGCAGCAGCCCAGCCCAGAGCACCGTAGTTCACCCCGAGCGCATACTGAGACTACGGGATTTTCTGAGGTGTAACCCGCCAGAGTTTTATGGGTCGAGGCCTGAGGATGATCCGCAGGAGTTCATCCGGCAGTTACAGCGGGTCATGAGAGTGATCAAGGCATCGGATACCGAGTCAGTGGTCCTAGGTTCGCATCGGCTGCGTGATACCGCAGTCGACTGGTTTGATTCGTGGGAGTTGTCCCGGGGAGAGAATGCACTTCCAGCTATATGGGACGAGTTCTCAAAGGCATTTCTTGCACACTTCTTGCCTCCACAGATGAGGATGGCTCGCCGGCGATTTTTGACGTTAAGGCGGGGCGGCGGGCGGTTAGAGAGTACAATGTGGAGTTCGACTCGTTAGCTCGGTATGTCCCCGCAGAGTAATGATATGGAGGACAGAGTACACCGCCACGTCACCGGCTAGATGATTACGTGGGAGAGGCTTGTACGGGTGTAGCTCTTCAGCCGGGCATGGACATTGCCCGCATGCAAGCTCATGCACTAGGATGTGAGGCACGGAGAGGTCGACGAAATGACCGAGATCAGCAGAAGAGGGCCAGGACAACAGGGTCCTTTGGTAACTTTCGAGGCGGACCGCCTCAGCAGCAGGTTAGTTATGTACCTCCGCCAAGAGTGGTCCTCCACAGTCTTCAGGACGTTCAGGGTATTCGGGAGCTGGTCAGAGCTCCAGGGCTTCTGGTTCACAGGTATACGTGAGTGCTAGCCGCCAGATTCATGCCCCTCAGCCAGCACGATGGCAAACATCATCCCGGGAATGTCGCTTTTACCGTGCTTGTTTCACCGCGCCGTCGTGGCCATGTGACGAGATCGTGCTTATAGGAGAGGTACCGGCAGCTTGTCGCAGCCTACCGGATCAGTGGCAGGTTCATCGCCTTCTACAGCTATGCGCCCTGCAGGGCAGGCCTATGATTAGAGTGGAGCGGTAGGTTCAGGTATATCCTTAACCCTCTAGAGACTTGTATGTATTGATAACTCAAGCTCTAGCTTTAGCAAGACTTGGTCATCTTCAATTATGGTCAAATGACCATTTTATCCATGTCAATTTCGTCCAAGACCACTAAGGGGGGGGTGACACGTGTCGCCCTCCCGCTCGTCGCAATATTTCGTTTTCCGACATTTCCATAATTCCGATAAATTTTTACTAGTCTCAAATCTTAACACTTTTGAGTTCTTACGTACGTTCTTATAAACATGTCCTGGAATTCCGGGGTGTAACATTCTTCCCCCCTTAGAAACATTCATCCCCGAATGTTCTTTTGGGAGTCAAACTTAAAGATAGCGACATAGTCTCCTTATAACCCCTACTTACCAATAATGCCACACGTGTCCACACAACAATACTCATACTAAATGTCAACCTGAACCTCAAGTGTCAACGTCGGTTATCTGCATAAATCTTCTGCTGACTCTGAGCTTACTAATAATCTTTTCTGGATAAGTTTCGCCTTATCCACCGCCCGCTGGATCAAGTCTGGACCAAATAACTGAACCTCGCCTACGTCGAACCCACCAACCGGCGATTCTTATATACAAGGCCTCATACAGGGCCATCTGAAATAGTGGAAAGGTATCTGTTATCGTACGTAACTCAGTAAGAGGCAAATAACCCTCCCAGCTATCTCTGAAATCAAGAACACAGGCCCGCCACCTATCCTCAAGTGCCTGGATAGTACGTTATGCCTGTCCGTCGGTCTGAGGGTGTAATGCAACACTGAGACTCACCTGTGTCCCTAATACCTTCTGGAAAACTTCCAGAAGTCAGCCGTAAACTGAGTTCATCTGTCTGACATCATAAACGTAGGAACCCCGTGCAGTCTCACAATCTCTCTGCTATATAAGCTAGCATAATCCTCAGCCGAGTAAGTGGTCCTAACCGGAAGAACACGACTGGTTTCGTCAGCTTGTTAACTATGAACCCCAGGGAGTCGCACTTCCTCTGAGTACGAGGCCACCCTATAACAGATCCACATTAATCACCTCTCATATCTAAGTCAGGATCTAAATCGCCTGTAATAGCCCACTGGGCTTCTGGTGTTCAACCTTGACCTGCTACTAATTCGGGCATTAAGCAACAACTCTGCTACGTCCCTCTTTAGGACATCTTACCAATACATACATTTGAGGTCACGACACAACTTAGTCGACCCCGAACAATTAGAGCAATAAGCACTGTGTGCCTCCCCTAAAACATGTTGAGAAGTCCTGCAGCACCGGGTACACACAATCTATCCTCATATCACAGCACCGCATCCGATGCTTTCTCTTCTCTGAGAGTCGTATCTCGATACCGTATCATAACTGGATCCTCATATTGTCGCCTTTTTACCTCCTCAACTACGGAAGACTCGGCAAACTCTCAGATCTAAACTCCATTAACCTTGGAAACAAATAATCGAACCCCTCGGCTCGGTAGCTGATGAATCTTACAGACCACGTCCTGTCTATCTGGCTGCCCATCTGACAGACTACCCATAGATCCACGACTAAGAGCATCTGTAACCGTCTCGGCTTTCCCCGGGTGGTATAGGATATCAATAACACAATCCTTGAGTAACCACCGTCTCTGTCGCAAATTAAGTTGCCTCTGTCCGAAGATATACCGGAGGCTCTTGTGGTCTGCACAAATATCCACATGAAGTCTATAAAAGGGATGCCTCTAAATATTCAAGATACGATTAACTGTCGCCGACTCTAAATCGTGAGTAGCGTAATTCCTTTCATGCTTTCCTAACCGCCGGGAAAACATAGGCTCTAACCTTATCGTGTTGCGTCGGCACACAAACTAGCCCAACACCCAACGTGTTATAATAATAACCTAACCTTCTAGTCTCTCAGGAGGGGTTAGAACTGTAGTCGTGGTCAACTTATCTTCTAGTAACTGGAAGTCTTTCTCATATCTGCGGAATATTCGGGCATCCTTAATCCTGATTATGGTTCCTGTTTCCCTTTCTCTGTTGCAACCAAACTTGGTCACCATACTTAGATTTGATTCATTTGCTTGCCTCATGGCTAATACCTCCTTCCAATCTCGTCAAGTAGCAATCCTATTATTCTTTCTCGGCTCATAGAGCTTATAATCAGGTGTTCAACCTCAATTCACGGTATTACATAATCCAATGACTTGTCAAAATTTCTTATCGTTTGAGTGTCTATTCGTCTTTTCTTTATAAGTTATTTCAAGTTGTCCCGGTCCCTTACCCCCGTATCTCCTTACTATCTTTCTCGTCAGTACAGATGCTACCACCTTTCCTCAAGGTTTTCTTACTGGCCATTATTTACTAATGGTCTTTACACTAGTCTAGGGTAATCATATCTCGTGCAACTTACATAACCATAGTTGTATTCTCTTTCATCATTCTGGTCATAACCTTACCTTATGCTTATTATTAGCAAAAGTATTTCTATCTTGATTCATAATCGTACTACCTGCATTTATATCCTTACGACACTTCCTCGACCATTTCGTAACATCGTTCACAATTACCCCGATACAAAACTTTTCCCACGGTTATCTAAAACTGTAACCTATGGTATGACGATACTGAAGACCTTACCCGTCTCCTATCCTTCGTCTAACAACATGGGTACACGTAACCCCATAATACGTAAACCTATCCTTCACGTGGGGGAGAGAACTTATCTCCCTTACAAAAGCTTAATCATCAAGCGCCACCTTATAGTCGTATAGATTTTCAAAACCTACCAACGGTGCCTTCTGTTTTCCGCAGGCAACACTCGTACTTATCTTATTCTTGCTTGCGCGCTTTTCTGAAATTATCCGGAAGGTCGTGGCTCTGACCGCCACACCAACCAACTCCAAGTACCTCCAAGGGCACTTAACATAAACTCCTTCAAATTCGAGTATTACTTACTTCTGCATTAATTTACCTCAAATGAACAAGTCACACAGCTTTATTAAAATCAACTATGCCAAAGAAGGAAGGATAATTCACTGGTTACAACCACTTCCCTTCATTTCCACTCGATGACCGGTTTACTGGAAAACTGGTACCGAACCAATCTCTCTCTGTAGTCAACGTTGGCCTAACAAGAGGACAACTAACCCATACTCATAATGACCTCAAGGTCTGTCATGTCAGCTCTACTAGGTCTGCTAGGGTCCGACGACTGTATCGTCACCGGGCAATTATTATACACCCGCTCAGCTACCACCCATCACCCACGAGTGTAATTACCTCTAAAGGTTCTCATGGATTCAGACTCTATCTTTCACACTTGGTTGCTCACTTTCTTACCGGTCGTACTCTTTTCCGTACTTCCAAACTTATTCTAGCTTACGTACATAACTTCCATAATAAAGCTGGCCTCCAATCTTAGAGTTACTAAGTTAAACGATATAAGGTCATTTCCGGCTCTCACAACCTGGTTCCGGTGGAATGCGTCCAAGAACCCGTAAAACGATTAACTAGACTCGAGCCTTGCACCCTCGTGACCCTGTCACGTAGCGGGACTACTACCAACTGATCTCATTCCATTACAGGCTATGGGGCGACCCTTAATAGGCCCTCAACCCGACTCGGCGTCGTACTTAACTCTTATCCTTGGTCTGACTTAAATTTTTTACTACCCGAGAAGGCCTTATATACCTAAGGTCTCGACGGTTATCAACATTCATAGGCTCGAAATTTCCATGTTCCAAGCCTACCTTATCAGTCCCCCCGTAAACGGACACAATAACTTCTCATAATACCATAATCGTGTTGTCTTGACCACAACAACCATACTTACTCCATACGGGTCTCATCCATACCATTCTCTTAAATCATGCCACGTAGCTTAATCTATTAACATAGTCTTCCATTAAGCCCCTTATTTATGACTTCTTAAGGGTTCATTACCCTATCAGGCAGCTCATCATTTCCTGATTATCTCAAATTAGTACGTAAAACCTTGATGAGAGTTCATTAAACTGTTTCTTACCTTTCCGGTATTTATTTAGTCCTTACCAATTCCTGGTAATCTAAAATCATTCTAGGCAACACATATGTGACCCCCATACATAAATCCGTATAGACGTATGTCATAATACCAACTATACTACAAATATTACCAACCTGGATACGCAATCCACATAATCTTTCCTGGGTCACTGCTGCCTTTCTCGTAGCTACAATCAACATAACTTGTTAGGGAGAGACGATCCTAACCACACAGCTCTATCGCACGATCTCAGAGTGAGAAGAATGGAAACCAGTCCTAAATGTCCTGCAGCCTCCTGGTTATAGATGTGGTGCACAACACACCGATAACCAAGACTCTACTAGACACGGTCTGTAGACACTTTTCGAGGACTAACTGCTTTGATACCACTTTTGTCACGACCCGACCCCGGGCCCGCGAATGGTGCCCTACCTGGGCACCCCTTTCAGGTATACATCAGAGAATAGCAGCGGAACATACACAACACAAACACTTAAATAATAAACAACAACAGGCTAGCCGACGAGGCCACCTTTCGTACATTTTACATAATCCAAAAACAGAACAGTACATCTTTTTTTTTCTTTATAACTCAATCCACAAGATATGATGTTACACCCCGTAAATTGCAGGACATGTTTATAAGAACGTACGTAAGAATTCAAATGTTAAGATTTGAGACTAGTAAAAATTTATCGGAATTGTGGAAATGTCGGAAAATGAAATATTGCGACGAACGGGAGGGCGACACGTGTCACCCCCCCCCCTTAGTGGTCTTGGACGAAATTGACATGTATAAAATGGTCATTTTACCATAATTGAAGATGACCAAGTCTTGCTAAAGCTAGAGCTTGATAATATTAACTAAGTCAAAGGCCACTTGGCTTGATCCTTGTGAAATGCATCCAAGACACCCATTTGTTTTAATCTTGACCCTCTATGTCTCTATATAGTAACACTAGTAGCAAGACAAGGCTTTACACTTAGACAAATTTCAAAAAATTTGAAGAAGCTCAAGGTGAGCTCTCGGGTTTGGAGGGTTTCAAGAGAGGAAAATTTTCGTTTGGTGTCCAATAAGCTCCACAATTTAAACCAAGGTTCCTAAGGGTATTGTAAGGGTATCTCAATAGAAAGATCCCGGAAAAGTGGCGTTTTCGTATTAGTCGCAAGGTGAAAACCTAGTCACTTTCCTAGGTTTGGATTGGAAGTTGAAGAAAAGTTGTTTGTAATCTTCTAAGGGCTTCAAGTGGCGGATTGGAGTGTCAAAGAAAGGCTCTAAGTTGCTAGGGAGCGACTTCGGATCTTGAAGTGGATTAAGGCTCACTAAGGTTGACATACTACGTACGACGTATTGGACTTAGCAAGTGGATTGAACCGAAGAGGTATGTGGAACTTTCTTATCTCTTGAGCATGAGTAGTTGTAAATATATAGTATGGTAGACATACGAGATTTTGACAATCTAGTCCATTTGATATCCTTGGCTTATTTTAAGAATGTCCAAGTTGGTTGAGTTAGGGACTTAACTCACTTGTTTAAGAATATTAAGGATATCTTAGTTTCTAAAAGTTAAGAGACTTAAAGTATTTTAAAAGTATATGATACTTGGTTTTGAAAGTATAAGTCTCTTGGATATAAAGAAGAATGTATTTGTCTAAAGTATAAAGCTAGTATAACGGCTTTATGGGAAGTTGGTTATAATAGCTTTATGAAAAGTTAAAAGTGTGGTTTGCTCTAAGTAATGATAAATGACTTGAATTATGAAAGGCAAATTGATTTGAAGGCATCAATCGCTTAAGGTTTTAAAAGAAAGAAGTCACTTGATTTAGAAGCCTAAATGTATTTCTAAAAAGGTATTGTAACTTGTCTTGAAAAGTAGATATGACTTGATACTACGGTTATTAGTATCTTAGAAGTTTTGTATGAAAAAGAGTCATTTTTAAAAGAGTAAAAGTATGTAGCACTTTGTGTTAAATTCCCGGATTTTTATAATGACATGATAGTGCCTTAAGTAAACTAAAATGAGAGTGTATGTGTATAAGACTAATAAGAAGTTAGGGGGATTTCTTAACTTGCTTATGTTATGTATGATAAGCCGGTAGCGCTTATGTTATGTTAGGATAAGCCGGTAGCGCTTATGTTATGTATGATAAGCCGGTAGGGCTTATGTTATGTTAGGATAAGCCGGTAGTGCTTATGTTATGTATGATAAACGATTGTGCTAGTTTATGTTCTTCTTACGGGGTAAAGCCCCGGGTTACTACTAATTCCATAGATTTGCTACCCATGATGTCAGTGCGGCGTTTGTACTCATTGCGGGGCCACCGGGCCTAAGCGGGTGAAATAGTCCTGTGCGGGTGAAATAGTCCTATGCGAGGAATACCTCATGCGGGTCCACACGACCTATGCGGACGGATACAGCCTATGCGAGGAAGTTACCTCATTGCGGGTCCACAGGACCTATGCGGGTGAAATAGTCCCAGGAGTAGGATTGCTCAATGATACTACGGGCGGGTGGCCCTACTTTGATCATGAGCCTCCTATTTTTATGCAATAAAGTATACTCTTGTTTACTCTCATCGTTAGTAAGGCACAGTGTACTGTTAATTGAGTTATCATACATGTCTCCAGCTTTATTTTAGACTTATGAGTTCATTACAGTACTTTCAGTTTCACATATTTGGTACATGTTGTACTGACCTCCTTCGGGGGGCTGCGTTAAATCTTTGCGGTAGAGTATACAGGTTGCTGATCCTCACTCTTAGGATCACTGTTCAGCTGTTGAGAAGCTCCTTTACTTCGGAGGCTTATCCCTGGTATTGTCGGTTGTTGTACATTCAGGGGTATGGCGGGGCCCTGTCCCGCCACAATTGTTATTCTTAGAGGTCTGTAGTCACAGTTGTGGATTGGGTTGTAAAGAAAAACAAGATGTATTGTTCTGTCTTTTTGGATTATGTAAATTATACGAAATGTGGCCTCATCGGCTAGCCTGTTGTTATTTTTTTTGTCTAAGTGTTTATGTGAGTTGTGTATGTTCCACTGCTATTCTCTGATGTATACCTGAAAGGGGTGCCCAGGTAGGGAACCAGTCGCGGGCCCGGGGTCGGGTCGTGACAAAAGTGGTATCAGAGCAGTTAGTCCTCGGAAAGTGTCTACAGACCGTGTCTAGTAGAGTCTTGATTATCGGTGTGTTGTGAACCACATCTATAATCAGGAGGCTGCAGGACATTTAGGATTGGTTTCCATTCTTGAGCTGTGTTGTTAGGGTCGTCTCTCCCTAACAAGTATGTTGATTGCAGCTACGAGAAAGGCAGCAGTGACCCAGGAAAGATTATGTGGATTGCGTATCCAGGTTGGTAATATGTGTAGTATAGTTGGTATTGTAACATACAGCTATACAGATTTTTGTATGAGGGTCAGACGCGTGTTGCCTAGAATGATTTTAGATTACAAGGATTTGGTAAGGACTAAATAAATACCGGCAAGGTATGAAACAGTTTAATGAATTCTCATCAAAGTTTACGTACTAATTTGAGATAATTAGGAGATGATGAGTTGTTTGAGAAGATAATGGACCCTTAAGAAGTTATAATTAAGGGACTTAATGGAAGACTATGTTAATAGATTAATCTACGTGGTATGATTAAGAGAATGGTACGGATGAGATCCGTATGGAGTAAGTATGGTTGTTGTGGTCAAGATAACACGATTATGGTATTACCAGAAGTTTTTATACCCATTTACAGGGGGACTGATAAGGTAGGCTTGGAGCATGGAAATTGCGAACCTAAGAATATTGATAACCGCCGAGACCTTAGGTATATAAGGCCTTCTCGGGTAGTAAAAATTTAAGTCAGACCAAGGATAAGAGTTAAGTACGACGCCGAGTCAGGTTGAGGACCTATTAAGGGTCGCCCCATAGCCTGTAATGGAATGGGATCAGTTGGTATTACTCCCGCTACGTGATAGGGTCACGAGGGTGCAAGGCCCAAGTCTAGTTAATCGTTTTACGGGTTCGTGGACGCATTCCACCGGAACCAGGTTGTGAGAGCCGGAAATGGCCTTATATTGTTTAATTTAGTAACTCCAAAGATTGGAGGCCAGATATAGTATGGAAGTTATGTATGTATGGTAGTATAAGTTTGGAAGTACGGAAAGCGTACGACCAGTGAAAAAGAGAGCAACCAAGTGTAAAGAAATAGAGCCTGAATCCATGAGAACCTTTCGAGGTGAATACACCCATGAGTGTTGTGTGGTAGCTGAGCGGGTAGATAATAATTGTCGGTAACGATACAGTCGTTGGACCCTAGCAGACCTAGCAGAGCTGTTATGACAGACATTGAGGTCATTATGAGTACGGGCTAGTTGGCCTCTTGTTATGCCAACATTGACTACAGAGAGAGGTTGGCTCGATTCCGCTTTCCCGGTACCGGTTATCGAGTGGAAAGGAAGAGAAGTGGTGGTAACCAGTGAATTATCCTTCCTTCTTTGGCATCATTGTTTTTAATAAGTCTGTGTGACTTGCTCATTTGAGGTGAATTGAGGCAGAAGGTAAGAAGTACTTTGTCACGACCCGACCCCGGGCCCGCGACCGGTGCCCTACCTGGGCACCCTTACAGGTATACATCAGAGATAATCAGCGGAACATACATGAAACTTTAAAAATAAACAACAGAAGTAAAATAACAGGTTAGCCGATAGGGCTACCTTCCAGGACATAATATATACAACCGAAGCAGTTGCCTCCTTTCTTTTACAAACTGACCCACAATATGTGACTACAGACCTCTAAGAATTTTTAACATAACAACTGTGGCGGGACAGGGCCCCGCCATACCCCTGAATGTACATGAATCTACTACCTCAGGGAAAACCGTACCAAGAGCTAAGCCTCCGGAGCAAATGGAGCTTTCTCTCAAAAACTGAACCGAGATCCTAAGAGCAAGGACCACCAACCTGGGTACCTATAACCTGCGGGCATGAGCAGCCCGAAGAAGTCGATTAACAGTACGAATATGGAGCAGAATATAACGTCTGATAAACAAATCATAATCGTACAAAAGAATGACAGGACAAGTATAAAAGTACATACGGATCCTGTCGTGTCATTACCACTTATGAACTTAATCGTACCTTATTATCTTTTCCCATTTTCAATAAAAGTTATAGTCACACTCTTATGTACATGATTAGGAAAAATCGTTAAGTTCATTACCATAAAACTTACTTATCATTCATAACACAATCCGGCCCTTTTATGGAGGGACGCATATACTATCCGGCCCAATCCAGGATGCGATCAAGTCACACAAAATAGCAAAGTGTGGCCGTGGAATCCCCCATCACTGCCGACAGCTATAAGTGTAAAATATAACCATGTGACGCGCCCGTGGCATCCCACCTCACTGTCGGCGTACACATACACCATACATATATATATCTCCGCCGTGGAATCCACATCACCGCGTACATACACCTTACATATATATATATCTCCCGCGTGGAATCCCACATCAGCCGATACTATAAGTGTAAAATATAAACATGGGTCTCATGCCCATAACATCAATCAAGCGGTGGTATAACGTCTTGGGGTTACCTCATTTATACTCTTACCACAGGCGGTGGTATAGCGTCTTGGGGTTTACCTCACCGATACTCTTACCACGGAGAAGGTGGTAAAGCGGTGGTATAGCGTCTTGGGGTTTACCCTCACTGATACTCTTACCCTGGAGAAGGTGGTATAACGTCTTGGGGGTTTACCCCTCATTTATACTCTTACCCTATCTCGACCGACCATCTAACAATACATAAGCACTACCATGTCCTTTATAAAAATCCGGGAATTTAACCCAAGTACTCCAAATAACGGAAGCATACCCGTGGAATCCCACATCACTGTCGGTACGTCCAAGTAACTTACAACAAGACAGTCGGCCCTCCAACCGAGAGTCGCGACAACGTAATAAAACATAATACTTGCACTCAAAGGCTATCACCAGCACATATAGGCTAATTCTCAATTAACCAAGCCAAAGTACTTATCAAGGCACACATAGAATAATTCTCAATTAATCAAGCCAAAGTACTTATCAAGGCACACATAGAATAATTCTCAATTAATCAAGACAAAGTACTTATCAAGGCACACATAGAATAATTCTCAATTAATCAAGCCAAAGTACTTATCAAGGCACACATAGAGTAATTCTCATTTAACAAGCCAAAGTACTTATCAAGGCACACTTAGACTAATTCTCAATTAATTAAGCCAAAGTACTACGTACGTACATTCTTTTCAAAAGACTCCTTTCCAAATAAACTTCCCCGATACTAACAACCGTAGTATCAAGTCCTATCCACCTTTCAAGACAAGTCACAATACCTTTTTAGAAATACAATTTCCGGCTTCTAAATCAAGTGACTTCTTTATTAAAAACCTTAAGCAATTGGTACCTTTAAAACAATTTGCCCTTCCTTAATACAAGTTATTTCTTTGATTACTTTATTAGAGAAAACCATTCTCTTAACCTTCCATAAAGCCATTATAACCAACTTCCCATAAAGCCGTTATAACCCTTTATGGTTTAGACCAACACGTTCCTTTTATAACCAAGAGACTTCTACTTTTTGAAACCAAGTATTATATACTTTCAAATCAATTCTCATAACTTTCAAAAATACAATTAGTCTCTTAACCTTTAGAAAACAAGTGACTCCTTTTATTATAAAACCTTAGGCAATTGATGCCTTAAAAACAAGTTGCCTTTTCACTAAAATCAAGTCATTTATCTTTCCATAAAGCAAATATAACTAACTTCCCATAAAGCCGTTATATTCACTTTATACCTTATCCAAAAACAATTTCCTATCCAAGGGACTTATACGTTTAAAACGGAACAAGTATCACATACTTTAAAACTCTTCAAGTCCCTTCACTTTAATAAAACTTAAGACATCCTTTATACTTTCAAAGAAATGAGTTAATCTCCTAACTCACCTGACTTGGCTATTTATAAAACTAGTAAAGGATATCAAGGTATTGTACGTCTACCGTACTACATACGTGCAACTAGTCATGCTCAAAAGATAGGAAAAGTTATACATAGAGCAAATCACCCAACTACCTCTTAACTTCTAAGAGTAGAAGGAAACATGAAATGATACCACAGGTATATTCCATACATAGAATCATGCCAAAGGAAGGAAGAGGTTCACATACCTCGCGACGATTATCGACAAGTAGCAAAATGCTCCAAAGTACTTCAATCTTGATAGCTAATCCATCCTTCAAGTAGGATACGCTATACTTAGTACTTCAACCTATAATGGTCACAATACGTCCATTAACCTCTTACCTCAAACGTAGAATATTCTAGGTACTAAGTCGCTAAATTCTACGGAAAATCGGACAGCACCTCCTTTGTTTCTACTTACTTTGCCACCTTTTTCAAGGCCGAATACAATAACCAAACACACCACATTTAAGGCCCAATCAATGAAATCAACACTAGGGGATTACACGCCTACTAGACGTGTAAAATTCCGCCCCACAAACGATATCAAATTAATACAACTTACTAGGCCAATTCGGCTAACTTGGAGTACAACAATATCAATTCTTATCCAATTTCTATTTCAATCCAAGTTATTAGCCTAACATGATATCAAGTCGCAATCGATTATACTACTATAATCTCCAAATAAGTAACATGCGACGATTTCTAATGGACGACCAATTAGTAATCCAACTTCAAGTGGCTTATATAACATTTCGGATTTAAGCTACAAGTAATCCATAATACTTATAAACTTCAACTTAACAACTTCATGCTAGCAACCACTTTTTGTCACGACCCGACCCGGGCATCGTGCCCTACCAGGCACCCTTTCTGTATACATCGAGAATAGCAATGAACATACACAACTGGTAAAATTTTAAAAGATAAAATAACAACAGGCTAGCCGATAAGGCCACCTTCCGTAAACTATACAAATAAAGCAGTACATTTTTTCTTTACAACCCAAACCACAATGTGACTACAGACCTCTAAGAATAACAACTATGACGGGACAGGGCCCCGCCATACCCCTGAATGTACAACAACCGACAATACCAGGGATAAGCCTCCGGAATAAAGGAGCTTCTCAACAGCTGAACAGTGATCCTAAGAGTGAGGATCAAGAACACTTACTCTACTGCGGCGTGACGCGGCCCGAAGGTCGACAACATGTACCAAATATGTGAAACTGCAAGTACTGTAATGAAATCATAAGTCTATAATAAAACTGGAGACAGGTATGATAACTCAATTAACAGTACACAGTGCCTTACTAACAATGAGAGTAACTAGGAGTATACGTACAACATAAAAATAAGAAGCTCACGATCAAAGCAGAACCATCCATCCGCAGTATCATTAAGCAATCCTACTCCTGGGACTATTTCACCCGCATAGGTCGTGCGGACACGCATGAGGTATTCCTCGCATAGGCTGTACCCACCCTGTTACACCCCAGAATTTCAGGATATGTTTATAAGAACGTTCGTGAGAACAAAAAGATGTTAAGGTTAGAGACGAGTAAAAATTTATCGGAATTATGAAATTGACGGAAAACGAAATATTGCGACGAATGAGAGGGCGACACGTGTCACCCCCCCCCCCCTTTAGTGTCTTGGATGAAATTTACCATGGGAAAAAGGGTCATTTGACCATTAGTGAGATGACCAAGTCTTGCAAATGGCTTAGCTTGACATAGTTGACTAAAAGTCCAAGGGCCACTTGGGCAAAATCCATGTGAAACTCATCCGAACCACCCATTTGTTCTAATCTAGACCCTCCAATTGGTTATATATGTGTACTAGTGCAAGACAAGCTTCAACACTTAGTCAATTTTTACAAAAATCTTGAAGAACCTAAAGGGGTGCTCTCGGCTTTGCTTGAGGGTTTCAAGAAAAAATTTTGTTTGTTGTCCTATAATCTCCCAACTTTAAACCAAGGTACCTAAGGGTATTGTAAGTGTTTCTCAATAGAAAGATCCCGGAAAAATGGTGTTTTCGTATTAGTCGCAAGGCGGAAAGTTAATGAGTTCTTCAACTTTGAAGTTGGAACTTGAAGATGAGTTATTCATAAGCTTCTAAGGGTTGCTTGGAACGTCGAAAGGAGGAGCTAAAGTTGCTAAGGAGCGACTTGTGATCTTGGATCATATTTGGGCAATTGAGGTATAATCTCCGTCTTACTTTTGTAATTGAAGATTCCATGTTGTTATAAGTTAGAAATGATCATGTGATATGTGTTATGAAGTTTGATAAGTATTACGGAATTTTAGGAGTCCAAAACCGAAATGGCATGATTAGCCTTTTGAAATTGAAATACAATTTTGGTCGTTAATTAGAATCGTCGCATGTTTACCTACTTGAGGATTGTAGTAGCTATAATTAATGGCGGCTTGATATCATATTATGCTACCAATTTGGATTGAATTGGAAATTGAATAAGAATTGGTATTGTTATATACATTGTGGCCGAAATTGGACTAGTAGTTGTATTAGTTTGTTATCGTTTGTGGGGCGGAATTTTACACGTCTAGTAGGCGTGTAATCCCCTATTGATTAATTGCTTGGATTGTGCCTTAAATGTGGCGTGTTTGGTTATTGTATTCGGCCTTGAAAAAGGTGGCAAAGTGAGTAGAAACAAAGGAAGTGCTGTCCGATTTTCCGTAGAATTTAGTGACTTGCACTTGGAATATTCTACGTTTGAAACTAGAAGTTAATAGACGTACTATGGTCATTATAGGTTGACATACTACGTACGACGATTGGAATTAGAAAGTGGATTAAACCGAAGAGGTATGTGGAACTTTCTTATCTCTTGAGCATGATTAAGTTGTAAATGTATAGTACGGTAGACGTACAAGATTTTGACAATCTAGTCTATTTGATATCCTTGGCTTATTTTAAGAATGCCCAAATTGTTTGAGTTAGGGAATTAACTCACTTGTTTAATTATTAAGGATATCTTGGTTTTTAAAAGCTAAGAGACTTTAAGTATGTTGAAAGTATCTTGATACTTGTTGTTATGGAAAGTTTAAAGAGTGGTTTACTCTAAGTAATTTAAGCATGTTAAGGGACTTGAAGAGTTTTAAAGTATTGTGATACTTGTTTCGTTTTAAACGTATAAGTCCCTTGGATAGGAAATTGTACTTGACTAAGGTATAAAGTGAATATAACGACTTTATGGGGAGTTGGTTATATTGGCTTTATGGAAAGATAAATGGCTTGATTTAATGGAAGGCAATTCGATTTTAAGGCATCAATTGCCTAAAGTTTTATAAGAAAAGAAGTCACTTGATTTAGAAACCTAACTTTATTTCTAAGAGTATTGTGACTTGTCTTGAAAAGAAATTGTAACTTGATACTACGATTATTAGTGTCTTGGAAGGTTTATAATGAAATGAGTCATTTTAAAAAGAATAGAAGTACGTAGTACTTTGGGTTAAATTCCCGGATTTTTATAAAAGACATGATAGTGCCTTAGGTAAACTAAAATGAGAGTGTATATATGTATAACAAGAATAATAAGAAGTTAGGGGATTTCTTAACTTGCTTATGTATTGTATGATAAGCCGGTAGTGCTTATGTTTATATGTGATAGCCGGATTTGTGCTAGTAATATATTATTCGTTGCGGGGTCATTCCCCGGGTTTGTGGCATTGCATATTTCCGTGGATTTGCTACCCACGATGCGAGGAATACCTCATGCGAGTCCGTAGGGCTTATGCGGGTGAAATAGTCCCATGCGGGCGGGTCCAGCCTATGCGAGGAATACCTCATGCGAGTCCGTAAGGGCTTATGCGGGTGAAATAGTCCCATGCGAGGAATACCTCACGCGGGTCCACTGGACCTATGCGGGTGAAATAGTCCCGGGAATAGGATTGCTTAATGACACTGCGGGCGGGTGGTCCTGCTTTGATCGTGAGCTTTCCTACTTTATATTGTAAGTATACCCCTATTTACTCTCATTGTTAGTAAGGCACAGTGTACTGTTAATTGAGTTATCATACATGTCTCCAGTTTTATTTTAGACTTATGATTTCATTACAGTGCTTTCAGTTTCACATATTTGGTACATGTTGTACTGACCTCCTTCGGGGGGCTGCGTTCATGCCGCAGGTAAAGTACAGGTTGCTGATCCTCGCTCTTAGGATCACTGTTCAGCTGTTGAGAAGCTCCTTTATTCCGGAGGCTTATCCCTGGTATTGTCGGTTATTGTACATTCAGGGGTATGGCGGGGCCTGCCATGAGTTGTTATTCTTAAGTGCGTAGTCACATTGTGGATTGGGTTGAAGAAGAAAAATGTCTTGCTTTATTGATATAGTTTTGAAGGTGGCCTTATCGGCCCACTTGTTGTTATTTTATGTTTAAGTACTTTTTCATTGTGTATGTTCATTTGCTATTCTCGATGTTTACGAAGGGTGCGTGTAGGGCACGATCGCGAACCGGTCGGGTCGTGACATGCCCGCATGGGACTATTTCACCCGCATAAGCCCATAAGGACTCGCATGAGGTATTCCTCGCATCATGGGTAGCAAATCCACAGAAAAACAGGTGGTATAACGTCTTGGGGGTTCACCCCTCATTTATACTCTTACCCTGAAGCAGGTGGTATAACATCTTGGGGATTTACCCCTCATTTATACTCTTACCCTGGAGAAGGTGGTATAACGTCTTGGGGATTTACCCCTAATTTATACTCTTACCCTATCTCAACCGGCCATCATACATAACATAAGCCCTATCGGCTTATCATACATAACATAAACACTACCGACTTATTATACAATAAATAAGTAAGTTAAGAAATCCTCCTAACTTCTTATTAGCCTTATTCATACACACTCTCATTTTAGTTTACTTAAGGCACTAGCATATCTTTTATAAAATTTCGGGAATTTAACTCAAGTACTACATACTTCCACTCTTTTTTTTAAAATGACTCTTTTTCATATAAAACTTCCAAGATACTAATAACCGTAGTATCAAGTCATAACTACATTTTAAGACAAGTCACAATACCTTTTTAGAAAAAAATACATTTTCGGGCTTCTAAATCAAGTGACTTCTTTCTTTTAAAACCTTAAGCAATTGATGCATTTAAATCAATTTGCCTTTCGTTATTTCAAGTCATTTAACATAATTAAATTACTTAGAGTAAACCACTCTTTTTAACCTTCCATAAAGTTATTATAATCAACTTCCCATAAAGCCGTTATACTAGCTTTATACATTAGCAACTTACATACTTCTTTATAACCAAGAGACTTAAACTTTCCAACAAAACAAGTATCAATAATACTTTCAACATACTTAAAGTCTCTTAACTTTTGAAAACCAAGATATCCTTAATATTTAAACAAGTGAGTTAATTCCCTAACTCAATCAACTTGGACATTCTTAAAATAAGCCAAGGATATCAAATGGACCTAGATTGTCAAAAACTTGTACGTCTACCGTACTATACATTTACAACTTATTCATGCTCAAGAGATAAGAAAGTTCCACATACCTCTTCGGTTTAATCCACTTGCTAAGTCCAATTCGCCGTATGTAGTGTGTCAACCTATAATGACCATAATACGTCTATTAATGCCTTACTTCAAACGTAGAATATTATAAGTGTAAGGTCACTAAATTCTATCGGACAGCACCTCCTTTGTTTCTACTTACTTTGCCACCTTTTTCAAGGCTGAATTCAATAACCAAAAACGCCACATTTAAGGCCCAACAATGCAATTAATCAATAGGGGATTACACGCCTACTAGACGTGTAAAATTCCGCCCCACAAACGATATCAAACTAAAACAATCTACTAGTCCAATTCGGCCACATTGAGACACAAAACACCAATTCTTATCCAATTTCCATTTCAATCCAAGTTGTTAGCATAACAAGATATCAAGTCGCAATCGATTATAACAACTATAATCTTCAAGTAGCTAACATGCGACAATTCTAGTTAACGACCAAATTGTAATTCAATTTCAAATGACTCAACATGTCATTTTCGGATTTGAGCTTCCAACTTTCCATAACACTTATCAAACTTCATAACACATATCACATGATCATTTCTAACTTATAATAACATGGAATCTTCAATTACAAAAGCAAGACGAAGATTATACCTCATTTAGCCCAAATATGATCCAAGATTGCAAGTCGATCCTTAGCAACTTTAGCTCCTCTTTTCGACGTTCCAATCCACTCCAAGCAACCCTTAGAAGCTTATGAAGAACTTATCTTCAAGTTCCAACTTCAAAGTTGAAGAACTCCTTAACTTTCCGCCTTGCGACTAATACGAAAATGCCATTTTTTCGGGATCTTTCTATTGAGATACACTTACAATACCCTTAGGTACCTTGGTTTAAAGTGGGGAGATTATTGGACAAGAATTGAAAATTTTCCTCTTGGACTTAGACCAAAGTCGTGAGCTTCATAGTGCAAGAACAAGGTTTCAAGATTTTTTCTAAGTGTTGAGAATGACAAAGTCTTGCTACTAGTAAGCTTATATAACACTAGGAAGGGTCAAGATTAAAACAAATGGGTGGCTTGGATGAGTTTCACAAGGATCAAGCCAAGTGGCCCTTTGAAAAGTCAACAATGTCAAGCTCTTGTCTTTGCAAGACTTGGTCTTTTAAATTATGGTCAAATGACCATTTCATCCATGACAATTTCGTCCAAGTCAACAAAGGGGGGGTGACACATGTCGCCCTCCCATACGTCGCAATATTTCGTTTTCCGATAATTCCATAATTCCGATAAATTTTTTACTCGTCTCAAACCTTAACATTTTTGAGTTCTTACGTACGTTCTTATAAAAATATCCTGAAATTCCGGGGTGTAACAGCCTCAATCTAATAACATCATCAGTAACGCCATTATATTTAAAGGTAGCGCACAACTCCAGGAAATTTGCTAGATGCATATGTGGGTCTTCTGTCGGCAAACCCCCAAACTGGACTGTGCTCTGGACCATGTGCAGGATTGCTGGCTTGATTTCAAAGTTGTTAGCTTCCATAGCTGGTAGCCTGATGCACGTTTGTACCCCTGTGACTGTGGGTGGAATGTAGTCCCTCAAGCTCCTCTCGGCAGGATGCTGGACTAGCTCTATCAGGTCTGCTCCTTCGTTCAAACCATCGTTGTTTTGTTGATTCGCCATTGCTAGCAATTCAGAAATTCTTTTGTTTTTCCTGTCCTGTTTGCAAGCTTTCTCAATCTCAGGATTCAGAGGTACAAGTGTGTCTGCTCCTCTTCTACTTCGCATAAAACAAGCTCCCTAAAGTTAATCAACAGTAAGAACAAATAGATCAAGGTAACAATGTGATGTAAAATAGAAAGAAAAACAATAAAAACCAAATTAGAAATAAGAATAGATAATTCAATATTGATAGTACGCCAGGCCCCGAAAACGGCGCCAAAAACTTGTTGCGATAATTCTATATTCTTACGCAAGTGTACGTATCTCTCAATTAATATAGTCTGTAAGACCGAGTTATCATCAACAGAGACTGGTTAATCAAGTATTGAATATCTAATCTATGGTATCTATTTGGCTAACGTTCTTTTGTTTGAGAATTCTAACTAAGAATTAAGATTAAGCAAAGTGCATAAATTTAAAATAAAGATGATAATACTTTGGTTTAAAGATAGTTATGACGGGGATTAGAGTTTCCAATCTCCTCAACTATCCACTCTTTCACTTGTTAATGCAAAACTAATGACTCTTCTTCTTATTAAGATAACAGGTTAACTAACATGTTCTATATTCCGGTTAGGACATATAAAAACTCAACCTTGTGCAGAAACCTTCTATATTTCTATGATAGATTTACCACACAGGAGGATTAAGAACAATAACCTTAAATACTACACAAGTATCGGGGTACTTTCGTCCATGATTTTAACTTATGTCTAGACAACTATAGCATATTCAAATATCCCTTTACAGATCTCGATTCGAAATCATATAAGTTATGACAATTAGTGATCAGTTAATTATCATACAATCATAACAAGTTGAATAGATCTTAACAATTGAAGAAGAAATCAATAATTATGCATTAATTCATAAAAAGAGTTTCAAGTTTATTCGATGGAAAACCCTAATAAAGAAATTAGCTCCTAGACATTGTCATGCTAAGAACTAATTTAATATCTAACATAAACTGAATTGAAAATAAGGGAAAGAAAAAGAACTTTGAATAAAAGAGTTTCCAATCTTGTTCTAGCCTCCAAGTCCTTGCCTCAAAAGTATGATATGAAATAAGACAGGGTTTCAGGATTTTATATCTGAGCAAAACCTCACTTCGGACCTTTTTACCCTCGTCAAAAACGTCAACTTAATTCTGCAAATTCCCGCGTCGGCGCCGAAACAAATGGGGCTCTCTGGACTTTCAGCGCCGTGGCCCTGCATTTTAGAGTCGCGGCGTTGTGCCCGATTGTTTGGATTTCATCAGGTTTTCTTCCATTCTTCTCAGGGCCTTCCTTGGTTGATTGCTTGGGCTCGTGTTGTGAATTTCCATCCTTAATATCAGCCATTTCATCATTAATTCGTCATTTCCCACCAAAATCGCTTATCGTCTGAAAACACAGCAAACAAAGCATAATACTATACAAAACAATGATAATACACCTAAAAAACTCTCTAAACTAGACTCTAAAACAGTTCTAAAATGAACTTAACAGCCTCCAGGTACAGAAATGCCTTCGCTGGGGTGGAACCCCTGAACCAGAATAGAAATCATATTTAACAACATTCAAACTCTATGTTAGCCTTCCGACATAATTTCACATATGACCAATCCCGAAGGAGAGTCAGGATCAGATACCAATTGGAATCGACTAGATATCAATTTGAGTCAACAACATATAAAATTTAAATAAGGGAAACCGATAAGAGTGAATAGTTCCTAAAATGTTTAATAGCCTCTCGAGGATGGATGCAGATGTCATCGTACCAATCCATGAGACTCTACTACACATTGTCCTTATATTCACGAGATTAGTGAACCTAGAGCTCTGATACTAACTTTGTCACAACCTACATTATGGGTGTCATGGTGGAACCTACACAATCCCCCTAGTAGGCAAATCAATTTCCCAAAATAGCTTTTAAGAAGGTAAGAAAATAAATTGCAACCATGAAGAAATAATTAAATCATAAGAACAATGGATTTGTACAATAACCTCTCATACCCAGAACCTGGTCTGACTTATACAGGGACTCTAAAATACAAAGTCTGAATATGGAATATACAATACTGCCTGAATGAAGGGAATTCTTACATAAGATAGAAACCAAGGGCACTGAACAAGGTAGTCTAACTCAGCTTCCCATGCTCCAAAATCCAACCTGATAGACCAAATACATGTATCCAGAAAAGATGCAGCAAGTGTAGCATGAGTACATAATGTACCCCCATAGACATCATAGGCCGACAACGACAGAAGCTACACAATTAGAGATAAATACCAAGTTGACACCACATAATCCTATCACTAGCAATTCAAAAGGCCGAATGAGTCATATTATTTACATAGTAGATTAAAGAGATTACCAATAAACCTATGCATATAACAGTGCACTAAACACATAGAATTCACAATATATAAGTCTACTATAACATAAATGCACTAGACATATCAAGTTGTACAAGTCACAAAGTTATCAATCCCTAGACAAGTCATGAAACGCTTACATAAATGTTCTCCTTTAGTAGTAATTCTCTAACCT
Organism: Przewalskia tangutica; assembly: GCA_029844215.1. Classification (NCBI taxonomy): domain Eukaryota; kingdom Viridiplantae; phylum Streptophyta; class Magnoliopsida; order Solanales; family Solanaceae; genus Przewalskia; species Przewalskia tangutica. Next base: position 37,989,576 of record CM056720.1, on the reverse strand, counting down.
CACACCTAGATTTAGTAATGCCCAAAATCATATTAGACCTTGTTACATTTAGTTGATGGCACAAGTAAGACATATATAAGATTAATTATTCCATCTCATTAGACCTTCCACAATTTAACCGTTAAGATAAGTAATGCCTTATTTACTATTATTACCTTTAGTAGTCAAACCAAGTGTGGCCAACTCTAATTACTAACATATACTTCTTTAATACATTAGACTCTTACCACAATTAACAATTAGCTCTTTAACCCTTACCTTTACCGGTTCACATGAATTACACCTAGATACTCCTAAGCTAGACACTCAACCCAACAAGAAAATACAAGTCAATCATCTACTCACACAGACAAGTTCAACATCGACTACCATACACATAAAAGGGTAGCCACACAATAAATCCATAAAGACAGTCGACTGGAACCATATAGATCCACATATTCATATCAATTAATGGCATCACAATTGAGTAAATCATATGTAGTTCCATTTACCATCTAAGTCATGAATCACATCACAAGGAACCAATGTATGAATGAATGTGTGAATAAGGATGCAATGCATATGCAAGGTACCTTTCCTTTAACTGATATACACACTTTATTGGGGTATTCCATATAAAAGTGACCCATGAGGGACCCGCAAATTCCATATACCCCTCATCTCAGGAATAACTCATCGGATCACGGATCCAAACTCTAGGCTTAATAATATCATATTGCAAGCATGTAGCTCCGAACTCTAAATATCAATATCATCTCAGTGTTGCGATAATCTCAATAGTGTTCTTACCTTCCCAGTCCCTTAGACCCACATCATAAGTATACCACTCAATATTTATATCATCAGAACTATGATTGTTTGAATGCAAATGACATGTATAAGGCAAGATATCATGATACAATAAGATTCAACCAAATATGAGATGAAATATTATATGCTATTAAGAGTTCAATATGCATACACAGTCAAAGTACAATCTAAGATATTATAGCTAAAACATGTGTGATGAGTAAATATATCAAGAAACAATGGTGACAAGCCCAAATAATCAGCAGTGAGAACGAGGTTGATTCCCCAAACCCTATCATCACAGTTCAATACCTGTACCCACTCAGATGTTTATCACAACTGGCTGAGTGAGACTTTAAAATATTCACAATACCCCTCTGTTGCACCCCGTAATTTCACGGCGCATAAGTGATAACGTAAGTAAGGAAATAAGATTTGAATGTTGGAAGGAAAATATATTTACATTTTCTTGTATGGGAAAAATTTGAATACTACAAATGTGACGACGAAAATTTATTAGCTAGTAGTTAAATTCTTTCCAATGAATTTATGGACTTAGTAAGAATGTGGGGCCCATCAAAAAATTCACAATTTGGGGTCCATCAAAATTTGAGAAAAATGGTTAAGTGTGGAGATATTTTCTTATCAAGAGAAGACAAGTGGACAAGTGAGAGTCCATGGGCCCCCCATCCACTTGTGCATGTACACCTATTAAACAACAAGTCTTGCAAGACTTTGCTACACAAAACATATTCATCCTTCAAACCCTCATATCTCTCTCTCTCCTTCCATTTTCGATAACCACACAAAGAACAAAGTTTACTTATCTTCCAAGATTAAGCATCTTAACTAAGTTCTAAGCCAAGGCTAATACACCAAATAGTTGGTCACGGATTTTGGGCCAAAATAATGTCTTGAAACCCTAAGCTTGGAGATGAACTTGTTGGAAAGAAAACATGGAAGCAAGATGGTTACAAGATTGTAAAGGATACATGCATGTTGTGTGAGTTGAAGAGATGGTGAAGGAAAGGGAAGAAATGGTCGTGTATAGGGACTGTTTTGGGCTCGAAACTAAGGTAAGATTTCTTCTTCCTCTTAAGGTAATTGGAAATTACATGTTGTTATAGTTAAGAGATGAACTTGTGTTAAGTAAAATGGAGAATAAGAAGTGCATGTGACATTTGGCATGTTAGCCGATTTAATGGACTATTTTGTTATTATGGATTCGTTGGATTGTTCTTGTTATCACCACTTGCTACATGTTGTTAGATGAAGGAAATCTTGTTATGGGAAGTATAAACTATTTATATGAAAGTGTTGTAACGAATTGGATTATAAAGAATCGTGAAAAATGGCCTTGGCTTGAAGTCTTGTTGTGGCCGAGAACTTCATATAAATTGTTGGATATTATCGTGCTATTTTAAGGGTTGTTTTATGAGTGTATATGCTGGAAATTTAGTCACTGTTTATGCATGCTTAGATGTGGTAATTGCTAACGTATGTTCTAAAGGAATGAGGGTGTAGAAAGGTGTAGAAAGGCTTCATATCTTACCCTCATTGTTGTTGGAATATGGACTATTTTTGTGGTCTATTTTAGTAAGAGTTAAGGGGTTGTTTTACGTGAGAAATAGGTGTATGAATCACCTTGGTTGCTTTTTTGGTTGTGCCCTTAATTGGTGCTTGGTTATTGATGTTATTTGACCCGTTTGGAAGTGGTGGATGGGAGTATATATAGGGAAGTGTTGCCCGAATTTTTATATAAAAAAAAGACCATTATGTGGTATATGACTTACACTAGTATTCATGAAGTTGATAGAAGTGTTATTGTTGTTATAGGTTGAAGTACCTATTTGAGAATTATTCTACTATCGTGTGGGTATAGCCGATGAGGTATGTGAACTATCCATCCTTCTTTTTGCATGTTCTACGTACGAAATATACATGTGGTATTTTTTCATAATTCATTCTACTCTTAGAAGTTAAGGGGTATTCATGTTATTGATTCTATGCTAAAAGCATATCTAAAGTGTTCCTAAGTCCTTATTAAGGCATATGAGACAAATGTTGATAAAAGTTTTAGTAAGCATGGGAGTCGAGTTGACTCTGCTTACTTAAAGGAATTGTTAAGTATCAAGTGTTGAAACTGGTTTAATGAACAAGTAAGTATGTTATTAATAGACGTGTTAAAACAAGTCATTGCAACGTTAAGTAAAAAAGGTATCAACAAGCGATTATTATTAAAATGATTAGCACGCCATCTGCATAGAAACTAAGATATAACCAATTTATTTTACATTTTCTAGTTCACAACTGATTAGATAAGATTTCATGATAAATTACTCACGGCTCATATAAGAATTAATTAGGCAAATTCGGATCTGTTATCACCAATTAAATACAGGATTATTGGGAATATTCGAGGTATGTGAAACTCTTCCTTATTTCTTTGGCGTGATTTATATGAAAGTGAGTGTACGGCAGACGTACGTAGTTCTGTTGGATTTAATCCTTAATGATACATGATATGATAGTGTCTTGGTTTTCTAAAATGAAAGTTCATTTTAAAGGTTTTATTGAGTTTTCAAAAGATGATTTAAATTGCACAAGGTTGCTCATGATAGCTATTCGTGCAAGTGTGTAAAGAAAACCGAGTCCCACAACGGGACGGGTATGTTATGTGTTAAAGAACACCGAGTCCTACCACAGTCCATGTACGTTATGTGAAAACACCGAGTCCCACAACGGGCCGGGTATGTTATGTGTAAAAGAACATCGAGTTCCACAACGTGACGGGTATGTTATGTGTAAAAGAACACTGAGTCCCACAATGGGTCGGGTACGTTATGTGAAAACACCGAGTCCCACAACGGGTCGGGTATGTTATGTGTAAAAGAACACCGAGTCCCACAACGGGTCGGGTACGTTATGTGCAAAAAGACACCGAATCCTAGAATGGGCCGGGATACGTTATATGTCAAATGTTCACCGAGTCCCTCACTAAAGGGCTGACAATGTTTATATGTATATGATTCCATGATCATGCTTCCATGAGGTGGGAATAGATACCCATGATAGTATATGACTCTCATTTTTATAAAGTACAGTGGTATAGTGGTACAGTGATACAGTGGTACAGTGATACAGTGGTACAATGATACAGTGATACAGTCATACAACGGTATAATGGTACAGTGATACAGTGGTACAATAGTACAGTGGTACAGTGATACAAGGTACAGTTGGCTCTTATTTTATATGGCACGGTTGGATCTGGTATTTGATTTTCATACTTGTCCCTGTCATCTTTTGTACAGTTACGATTTTATTTATTGTACTTTAAGTTTACATACTTGGTACCTTGTTGTACTAACCCCCTTCGGGGGGCTGCGTTCATACCCGCAGGTATAGGTACTTAGTTTGATGATCCTCGAGCTTAGGATCCTTGCTCAGGTTTTAGGATAGCTCCATTGTTTCGTAGCTTGTCATTTTGGTACAGGTCTTCCATTATGACTTATGTATATTCAGGGGTACGGCGGGGCCTTGTTCCGTCATAGTTACTTACTCTTAGAGGTCTGTAGTCATGTGTGGGTTGGACGTGTGTACAGTTGTAACTCGTTTTGGATTTTTGTATATAATGACAGCCTTGCCGGCTAGCCTATTTTTTTAAATGAGTTTACTATTATAGTTCAGGGGACAGGATCCCTTCGTTATGAGTTTTTCATTAGCTTCCACTAGTCATATGAGATGTTTGGGTATAAGGGTGCCCAGGTAGGGCACCAGTCTCAGCCCGTCGGTTCGGGTCTGTTATACCCCGTATTTCCAGAGTATGTACGTAAGGGAATACGTACAAAAAGTTTGGCCTTAGTTAGCCTTGGACGTTTTCTTTTGTACACAACCCACAAAAAGAATCGTTTTCCGACGAAACGTTTCCACAGCTTTCGTAGGGAAAATTCCGGCTATGCCATTACTAATTTTTGCGGATTTTTCCGAGAGACGAAACATTTTGGACCAACGGGAGGGCGACACTTGGCACCCTCCCATTGGTGGACTTGAATCGTCCATTTGGACGAATTGGAATGCCTTGGCACGTTTTTTGTGCCTTGTGCACAAGTCAAGGAGTTGGTAGGATATTTGTGTATAGTTAATCCTCACCCTACACTTGCCTTGCACTTGTCTTCATCTTGGCCATTGGTTGGCCAAGGCTTGAGCTATAAATACCCCCCTTAGAGATGAAGAGTTCTTCATCCACAAATCTTCCAAGTCTTGAAAAAAATCCTCTCCTCTCCCTTAGCCTTTCGTCCAACACCTCTCCCTCGAGTGAGCTTGGCGAGGTCCTACCCCCTAGCCTAGCCGAAATCTACCCTCCCTTGAGAAAAGTTGTCTTCTAGTATCGTTATAATGCCCAAAATACCTAGCCCAAATCCCATAGTACTTAGTAGAAGTTGTGAAGAACTTCTAGGGTTTCTTAGACTCTGGGAGCGTACAACTTAGGAGCTAAACCTTGCTCAGTGCGACTTTTCTAGGATATTTTGGGCTTACCGGGTAACTAATCCTAACCCTCTTTTGAATTAGAGAATACATCGTAGTAGTATTAGAATAAGTATTAAATACTTAGAAGAATATCGCAGAATAGAATTGGTATTACCACAGTAGAAGGGTTTAAAGAAGAATAATCAAACTATACTCACATAGGACTGTTTTCACGATGACTTATATAGCTCACCGGTAGGAAGTCTTGCCCGACTTACCGTAGAATTATGAACCCTCTGTTTAGAATGACCTTCAGAGTAGTCTTTGATAGATATCTGTGACTATTATAGGCTGACTCTCTGCGCGCGACATATTCAACTTGGCAGGTGGTTTTCGCTGAGAAGGTATGTGATTCTTCCTAAAGCATGATATTTTACAATATATAGTACGGTAGACGTACATGTGTTAATCGAATAATAACTACGGCAATGTCTTTGACTTAAGCACGAAAAATACTTATGGCAATGCCTCACGGCTTAAGCCTGAATAATACTTACGGCAATGCCTCACGGCTTAAGCCTGAATAACAAAGAACTGAAAACATTTCAAAAGAATACTGAATCATTTTTAACAGAAGATAAATATTTGGTTTTAAAACAAAAGCTTAAGAGTTATACTAGCTTTATGGGAAGTTAGGTATAACAACTTAAGAAGATAAAAAGGAATTGTTTACTTGTTGTTTATAAAAGCCTTGTATTGATTTACATTAAGTGTAGTAAGATTTGTGTGATAAGTAGACATATTATGATGCTACAGGTTAGTGTCTTGAATTGCTGTGTAAAGGGTCATTCTTCTTTGTACTTACGTTGCTAACCGTAAGTCCATTGTCTTGTTATTGTATCACCTACCCCATTTGTTATCTGAGGGCTTGCCCTTGATCTTGGTCTATACGGCTATGCGGTCTGTGAGACTATGCGGGCAGCGGTATGCTCGTGATTGATCATTCCGGTGTTTAGCCCGATGCGGGGATTCCTATGCGATGCCGTTGAGACTATCGCGGTCTTTTGAGGCTATGCGGGCTGCGGGAGCCTAGGCGGATCTGGGGTTAGCTGCCCCGATCGGGAATACCTCATGCGGGTGCATGTGTGACCTATGCGAGTGCGGAAGTCGAGGACTAGGCACGCAGAATGATACTATGGGCGATTGGCCTGCCGATCATTCGCGGCCTAGAATAGACTGTTACGATTTTCCTATTCTTTGTTGTTTGTGATGTGACACTATGTGCAATTGAGCGATGGTATTTGTGAAAAGGTTTTAAATACTTTGATTTTATTTCATTCTTTATAGTTTCACATACTTGGTACTGTTATCTTGACCTCCTTGGGTGCGTTCATGCCACGGTAAGGGCAAGCGGTGCTAGATCCACATTCCTAGGATCTCTACGTTGGTGTCGAGCTCCATCCTTTCGGAGGCTCTACTTTTGGGTATGATCTCCCGTTGTAGATAGTTTTATCTGATCGGTATGGCGGGCCTGTCGCCATAGTTGTATATTTCCTTAAGTGCGTAGTCTGTTATGCGATATCGGATGTAGCGCTAAACCATGTTTTTATATATATGCGAAAGCGATGTTTTCTAACTTAAAGCGTGTTCTATTTTATAAAGCTGTTTCATGTCTTGCTTTATATTTCCAGATTACTCGATGTATGACTACTTGGGTGCCGGTAAGGCACGATCCACGAACGGGTCGTGACAAAAGTGGTATCGAGCGATTAATCCTCGGAAAGTGTCTGAACCGTATCTAGTAGAGTCTTGATTATCGGTGTGTTGTGCACCACAATAATCGTGAGGCTATAGGATATTTAGGATTGGTTTCCATTCTTCTCATTCCGAGATCGTGCTTTAGAAGGTGTTATAGGTTGGACCTCTAACGTATTCCTTTCTATGCTGATTATGCCTCCACGTAAGGCAACCCGCCCGGAAGGGCAAAGCGAGGAGGCGCTAGCAGACACCCGAGTCACGAGGGCTCGTGCCCGGTCTATACGAGGCGGCGAGTTCTATGACACCGCCCGGCCAGCGAGACCACAGTACCCCCACATCCCGCGGCACTGGGGCGGAGGTTAGGGTCTGAGAGATGGCCACTTTTGGCTAAAGTTGTGGCCCGATACGAGAGAGGCCGGATCTGGCGGTTCGATTCCGGCTCGGCTCGATCGCGCCGTGAGTGCACCCGAGGCGAATAGTTTGAGACTACGGGATTTCCTTAGTTGTAGCCCTCCGAGTTTTCTGGTCGAGGCGGAAGATGATCCGCAGGAGTTCATCCGTCACCGCAGAGGATTATCGCGGTGATCGTGGCTTCAGATGAGTCATGACATTCGGTTCGCATCGGCTGCGTGATACCGCAGTCGATTGGTTTGATTCATGGGAGCTTTCCCGGGGAGAGCATGTACCTCCGGCGGTATGGGATGAGTTTTCAGAGGCTTTTCTCACACACTTCTTGCCTCCGCAGATGAGGAGGGCACGAGCTGATAGATTCTTGTTCTTTGAGGCAGGAGGGCCTTGGTGAGAGTACAATGTCGAGTTTGATTCTTTGGCTCGATATGTCCCCGCACCGTAGCGAGAGATGGAGGGCAGTGCATCGCTATGTCAGGCTAGATGATTACATGGCCGAGTCTTGTGCGGGTGTGTCCCTTCACCAGCATGGACATAACCCGTATGCGAGCTCATGCTGGGATGTGAGGCGTAGAGACCGGGTAGAACGATATCAGCGTGAGAAGAAGGCGAGACGGCGGTTCTTTTGGTGGTCCTCGGGGTGGCGGCATCGTGAAGTCGGATTTGCACCACGGCCGGTAGAGCGCTCTACCTCATTTTCATCACGGCCAGAGCGATGGGGCGGTCGGGGCGGGACTTGATTTCGAGTAGCGAGGGTGCTAACCGTTGAGTGCTGCTCGGTGTGCGTTGTGGCGAATACCATTACGGAGGCGTACTCGAGAGCTGCTATACTTGTGGCGGCGAGGTCATTTCGCGAAGTTTGTCCGGCCGGAGCGCGGCGTAGTAGGGCCCGATCTACGAGTGCATTGCCGTTCTTCATCCCGACGATTACTCGCCGGAGCAAGGTACACATGGATCAGCGGGTTTGGCGAGGTCGTGGCGCAGTCGATTCTAGCGGTCCTCGAACCGCATTTATGCTTTGTCGGTAAGCGACAGATCGTGAGGCCTCACGATGTCGTCCACGGTACCTTATCGGTTTCGGGTTTGATGTGTATGCTTTGATAGATCCGGTTCTACTCGCCCTATATATCTCCCTTGTTGCTAGTAGGATAGGGATAGAGCACGAGTCCATGGACCCTTTCGAGGTAGCTACGCCATGGGTGATTCGGTGGTAGCTCGGTGGGTATATAGAGCTTGTCCTGTGACCATTCTGATCGTCGGACCCTGGCCGACTTGATAGAGTTGGAGATGATTGACTTGACGTGATTATGGGGATGGATTGGCTAGCTTCTTGCTACGCCAATGTAGACCGCAGAGAGAAGTAATGCAGTTCAGTTTCTGAGGAGCCGGTTGTTGAGTGGGAGGAGCAGTATCGCCGAGGGTAGGTTTATTTCCTACCTCAAGGCTAGGAAGATAATGCAGAAGGGTATATCTACCATCTCGTTCGGGTGTTTGATCTGAAGGCTGCGGTACCAGATTTTCCGTCGATTCGGTGGTCGAAGAGTTCCCAGACGTGTTTCGGCGACCTCGGGTATCCCTCCTGAGAGGGAGATTGAGTTTTGTATTGACATATTGCCAGACACTCGGCCTATTTCCATTCCGCCATACAGAATGGAACCTGCCGAGTTGAGAGAGTTGAAGGATTAGCTTAGGGATTTGTTGGAGAAGGGCTTCATCAGGCCTAGTGTTTCTCCACGGGAAGCGCCGTATTGTTCGTGAAGAAGAAGGGCGGGGCCGCTGCGCATGTGTTGATTACGGTGAACAAGGTGACCATTAAACGAATACCCCCTTCCCGAGATTGATGATTTGTTCGACCCGGTTGCGAGTGCGAGATGTTTCTCAAGATTGATCTGCGATCGGGCTATCATCAGTGCGAGTCGAGAGAGGTGGATGTCCCTAGATCGCATTCAGACCGATGCGGGCATTATGAGTTCGGTCATGTCTTTTGGGTTGACCAATGCTCGTGGTATTCATGGATTTGATGAACCGAGTGTTCAAACCATTTTGGACACGTTTGTGATAGTGTTCATTGATGATATCTTGGTTTATTCTCGCTCGAGCGAGGAGCATGCGAGCATTTGAGAGGCTGTCTTGGCAGTTCTCGGGACCGAGGCTATGCGCCAAGTTTTCCAAATGTGAGTTTTGGTTGACTTGATGGCGTTTCTTGGGCATATTGTGGGTGATGGCATTCGAGTGGATACGCCAAGATCGGCGATCGGGACTTGGCCTGACCTACTACTCGGCAGAGGTTCGCGATTTCGGGCCTTGCAGGATATTATCGGCGGTTCGTAGAAGTTTGCTTCTATCTCTGCACCATTGACTAGGCCGACTCGGAGAAAGCGGCCAAGTTCGATGGTGATGCTTGTGGCGGGGTTTCGATTCTTTGAAGGAGAGGTTGACGACCGCCCCGTTCTTACTCTTCCAGAGGGTCCAGACGGTTATGTTGTGTATTGTGATGCGTCAGGCATCGGGTTGGGATGTGTGTTGATGCAGCATGGCAGAGTTATAGCATATGCATCCCGACAGCTGAAGAAACACGAGAGGAACTACCCCACCCATGATTTGGAGTTGGCAGCCGTGATTCACGCTTTGAAGATCTGGAGGCACTATTTGTATGGGGTTCACGTGGATATTTATACACACCAAAATAGCCTCCAAGACATCTTCGACGTAGGAGCCGAACTTACGACAGAGGCGGTGGTTAGAGTTGCTTAAGGATTACGATGTTGATATCCTGTACCACCCGGGGAAGGCCAATGTTGTGGCAGATGCTCTTAGTCGTAGGTCGATGGGGAGCCTATCAGATGTGCAGCTAGAGAGGAGGGACATGGTTCGTGATTTGCATCGGTTAGCGAGCCTTGGTGTCCGTTTGATTGATTACGATAGCGATGGGGTTAGAGTTCGTGAGGTTGTCGAGTCTTCCATCGTCGAGGAGGTGAAGAGGCAATTCGAGGATCGGCTTTGATTCGATATCGTGATCTGACTCTTCGTGAGGCAAGGGTCCTTTTGAGGTAGCACGATGGGGTGCTAAGGTTTGAGGCGGTATGTGTTCGGATGTTTGTGACTTCTGAGTTCTTGGGAAGCACACACAAGCGTTACTCTATCCATCCGGTCGACCAAGATGTACCACGACCTTAGATCCGTATTGGTGGGATGGCTTGAAGAGAGGCGTTGCGAGTTCGTAGCTCGGTGCGTGTTGTCGGCAGTGAAGGTAGAGCACGCAGGCACGGTGGTTTTATTCTGAGCGATTGAGATCCCGACCGAAGTGGGAGGTAATCAACATGGACTTCATCACGTGATTACCTCGCACTCGGAGAGACATGATTCTATATGGGTTATCGTCGACAGCGATTTAAATCAGCCCACTTTCTTCCGTCCGGACGACTTTTGGTACCGAGGATTATGCGGACTTTACATCAGAGATCGTCGATCGCATGGAGTCCCTACTTGATCATATCATGCAGGAGCCCGATTTACGGCTAACTTCGGAGGTCCTTCCGAGGGTTTAGGGGCAGTGAGCCCGACAATCGCATTTCATCCACGAGCAGACGGACAGCAGAGCGCACTATCCGGACTCTTGAGGATATCTGCGAGCTGTGTTATTGACTTGATGGTAGTTGGGAGGATCATTTGCCTCTAGTTGAGTTTGCGTATAATAATAGCTACCACTCCCGGTATTGAGATGGCGCCTTATGAGGCCTTGTATGGGAGGAAGTGCGGTCGCCTATAGGTTGGTTCGATGTGGGCGAGTGCGGCTAGTGGGACCAGATTTGGTGCGGCAGCGGTGGATAAGGTGAAGCTTATCGAGGCGGCTATTGACTCGAGTCGGCCAAGTCGATGCAGATCATCGTCGTCGGCATCTTGAGTTCGAGGTTCATGATTGGGTTTTCCTAAAGGTGTCACCCATGAAGGGTGTGATGAGATTTGGGAAGAAGGGAAACTCGACCCAGGTACATTGGGTCGTTTGCATTGTCGCAGGTAGGCAAGGTTGCCTATGAGTTGAATCTGCCGTCCGATCTAGGCGGTGCATCCGGTTTTTCATGTATCTATCTTTGAGAAATGTATCGGGATCCATCTAGGGTACACCCGATTGGCGATGTCCAGTGACCAGGGTTATCGTATGAGGAGATTCCCATAGCGATAGTCGATCGTCAGGTTAGGCGTCTGCGGACGAAGGACGTGGCTTCCGTCAAAGTCTTGTGGCGGAACGAGCTCAGAGAGGAGATGACGTGGGAAGCCGAGGAGGACATGAGGCAGAAGTATCCTCACCTATTCCCCACACCTCCAGGTAATTCACTTTCCTACTTGTAAATTTTCGTTATCGTTTATGCCTAAGTGTTGTTGTGTGGCCGCGTGTGGCATTTGCAAACTGTTTAAGTTATGAAGAATCTTATCGTTAACTGTCTTGAGAAGGAACATTCGGGACGAATGTTTCTAAGGAGGGGAGAATGTTATACCCCGTATTTCCAGAGTATGTACGTAAGGGAATACGTACAAAAAGTTTGGCCTTAGTTAGCCTTGGACGTTTTCTTTTGTACACAACCCACAAAAAGAATCGTTTTCCGACGAAACGTTTCCACAGCTTTCGTAGGGAAAATTCCGGCTATGCCATTACTAATTTTTGCGGATTTTTCCGAGAGACGAAACATTTTGGACCAACGGGAGGGCGACACTTGGCACCCTCCCATTGGTGGACTTGAATCGTCCATTTGGACGAATTGGAATGCCTTGGCACGTTTTTTGTGCCTTGTGCACAAGTCAAGGAGTTGGTAGGATATTTGTGTATAGTTAATCCTCACCCTACACTTGCCTTGCACTTGTCTTCATCTTGGCCATTGGTTGGCCAAGGCTTGAGCTATAAATACCCCCTTAGAGATGAAGAGTTCTTCATCCACAAATCTTCAAGTCTTGAAAAAATCCTCTCCTCTCCCAGCCTTTCGTCAACACCTCTCCCACTCGAGTGAGCTTGGCGAGGCCTACCCCCTAGCCTAGCGAAATCTACCCCCTCTTGATAGAAAAGTTGTCTTCTAGTATCGTTATAATGTCCAAAATACCTAGCCCAAATCCCATAGTACTTAGTAGAAGTTGTGAAGAACTTCTAGGGTTTCTTAGACTCTGAGCGCATAACTTAGGAGCTAAACCTTGCTCAGGCGCGACTTTTTCTAGGATATTTTTGGGCTTACCGAGGTAACTAATCCTAACCCTCTTTTGAATTAGAGAATACATACTGTAGTAGTATTAGAATAAGTATTAAATACTTAGAAGAATATCGCAGAATAGAATTGAACAGTTACCACAGTAGAAGGGTTTAAAGAAGAATAATCAAACTATACTCACATAGATTTGTTTTCACAATAGACTTATATAGCTCACCAGGTAGGGAAGTGCTGCCCGACTTACCGTAGAATTATGAACCCTCTGTTTAGAATGACCTTCAGAGTAGTCTTTGATAGATATCTGTGACTATTATAGGCTGACTCTCTGCGCGCGACATATTCAACTTGGCAGGTGGTTTTCGCTGAGAAGGTATGTGATTCTTCCTAAAGCATGATATTTTACAATATATAGTACGGTAGACGTACATGTGTTAACTGAATAATAACTACGGCAATGTCTTTGACTTAAGCTGAAAAATACTTATGGCAATGCCTCGCTTAAGCTCGAATAATACTTACGGCAATGCCTCACGCTTTGAATAACAAAGAACTGAAAACATTTCAAAAGAATACTGAATCATTTTTAACAGAAGATAAATATTTGGTTTTTAAAACAAAAGCTTAAGAGTTATACTAGCTTTATGGGAAGTTAGGTATAACAACTTAAGAAGATAAAAGGAACTGTTTACTCGCTTGTTTATAAAAGCCTTGTATTGATTTACATTAAGTGTAGTAAGATTTGTGTGATAAGTAGACATATTATGATGCTACAGGTTAGTGTCTTGAATTGCTGTGTAAAGGGTCATTCTTCTTTGTGCTTACGTTGCTAACCGTAAGTCCGCTGTCTTGTTATTGTATCACCTACCCTCGATCGTTATCACAGGGCTTTGCCCAGATGCGGTCTATACGGCCTATGCGGTCTGTGAGACTATGCGAGCAGCGGTATGCTCGAGTTGATCATTCGGTGTTTAGCCCGATGCGGGGATTCCTATGCGTGCCGCTGAGACTATGCGGTCTTTTGAGGCTATGCGGGCTGCGGGAGCCTAGGCGGATCCGGGGTTGGCTGCCCCGATCGGGAATACCTCACGCGTGCAGTGTGACCTATGCGGCTGCGGAAGTTCAGACTAGGCACGCAGAATGATACTATGGGCGATTGGCCTGCCGATCATTCGCGGCCTAGAATAGACTATTCTGATTTTCCTATTATGTTGTTGTTTGTGATGTGACACTATGTGCAATTGAGCGATGGTATTTGTGAAAAGGTTTTAAATACTTTGATTTTATTTCGATTCTTTATAGTTTCACATACTTGGTACTGTTGTCTTGACCTCGCCCGGGCTGCGTTAAATGCCGGGTAAGGGCAAGCGGTGCTAGATCCACATTCCTAGGATCTCTACGTTGGTGTCGGAGCTCCATCCTTTCCGAGGCTCTACTTTTGGGTATGATCTCCTGTTGTAGATAGTTTTGTATGATCGGTATGGCGGAACCTGTCCGCCATAGTTGTATATTTCCTTAAGTGCAGTAGTCTGTTATGCAAGATATCGGATGTAGCTGCTAAACCATGTTTTTATATATATGCGAAAGCGTGTTTTCTAACTTAAAGCGTATGTTCTATTTTATAAACTGTTTCATGTCTTGCTTTATATTTCGATTACTCGATGTATGACTACTTGGGTGCCGTAAGGCACGATCCACGAACCTGGGCAGTCGTGACAAAAGTGGTATCGAGCGATTAATCCTCGGAAAGTGTCTACTGACCGTATCTAGTAGAGTCTTGATTATCGGTGTGTTGTGCACCACCAATAATCGTGAGGCTATAGGATATTTAGGATTGGTTTCCATTCTTCTCATTCGAGATCGTGCTTTAGAGTGTGTTATAGGTTGGACCCTCTAACGTATTCCTTTCCTTATGCAGATTATGCCTCACGTAAGGCAACCCGGCCCGTAAGGCAAGCGAGGAGGCTGCTAGCAGACACCCAGTCACGAGGGCTCGTGCCCGTCTATACGAGACGGCGAGTTCTATGACGCCGCCCGGCAAAGAGACCACAGTACCCTCCGTCCCACGGCTGGGCGGAGAGTTAGGGTACTGAGAGATGGCCCACTTTTGGCTAAAGTTGTGGCCCGTCTGAGAGAAGGCTGATCTGGCGGTTCGATTCGGCTCGGCTCGATCGCGCCGTAGTGCACCCGAGGCGAGATAGTTTGAGACTACGGGATTTCCTTAGTTGTAGCCCTCCGAGTTTTACTGGTCGGCGGAAGATGATCGCAGGAGTTCATCCGTCACCGCAGAGGATTATGCGGGTGATCGTGGCTTCGTAGATCGAGTCTGTGACATTCGGTTCGCATCGGCTGCGTGATACGCGATCGATTGGTTTGATTCATGGGAGCTTTCGGGAGAGCATGCACTCCGCGGTATGGGATGAGTTTTGAGGCTTTTCTCACACACTTCTTGCCTCCGCGGATGAGAGGGCACGAGCCGATAGATTCTTGTTCTTTGAGACAGGGGAGGGCCGCAGTGAGGAGTACAATGTCGAGTTTGATTCTTTGGCTCGATATGTCCCGCACCGTAGCGAGATGGAGGGCGGTGCATCGCTATGTCACTGGCTAGATGATTACATGGCCGAGTCTTGTGCGGGTGTGTCCTTCACCGAGCATGGACATAACCCGTATGCGAGCTCATGCGGGATGTGAGGCGTGAGACCGCCGGGTAGAACGATATCAGCAGAAGAAGGCGAGACGGTCGGTTCTTTTGGTGGTCCTCGGGGTGGGCGCATCGTGAAGTCCGCATTTGCACCACGGCCAGCGAGCGCTCTACCTCATTTTCGATCTGACGGAGCGATCGAAGCGGTCGGGGCCGGGACTTGATTTCGAGTAGCAGGGTGCTAACCGTTCGAGGTCTGCTCAGTGTGCCCGTTGTGGCAGATACCATTCGGGAGTCAGACTCGAGCTGCTATACTTGTGGCGGGGTCATTTCGCGAGTTTGTCCGACCGGAGCGGCGCTGGTAGTAGGGCCGATCTGGTGCATTGCCGTTTCTTCATCCCAGCGATTCTCGCCGGAGGCAAGGTACACATGGATCAGCGGGTCGCGCGAGGTCGTGGCGCAGTCGATTCTAGCGGTCCTCGAACCGCATTTATGCTTTGTCCACCGACAGATCGTGAGGCCTCGCGATGTCGCCACGGTACCTTATCGGTTCTGGGTTTGATGTGTATGCTTTGATAGATCCGGTTCTACTCGCCCTATATATCTCCCCTTGTTGCTAGTAGGATAGGATAGAGCCCGAGTCCATAGACCACTTTCGAGGTAGCTACGCCATGGTGATTCGGTGGTAGCTCGGTGGGTATATAGAGCTTGTCTGTGACCATTTACGATCGTCGGACCACTGGCCGACTTGATAGAGTTGGAGATGATTGACGACGTGATTATGGGGATGGATTGGCTAGCTTCTTGCTACGCCAATGTAGGCTGAGAGAGAGAAGTAATGCGGTTCCAGTTTCTGAGGCGGTTGTTGAGTGGGAGGAGCACGGTATCGCCGAGGGTAGGTTTATTTCCTACCTCAAGGCTAGGAAGATGGTGCGAAGGGTATATCTACCATCTCGTTCGGGTGTTTGATCTGAAGGCTGCGGTACAGATTTTCCGTCGATTCGGTGGTCAGAGAGTTCCCAGACGTGTTTCCAGACGACCTCCCGGGTATCCCTCCTGAGAGGGAGATTGAGTTTTGTATTGACATATTGCCAGACACTCGGCCTATTTCCATTCCGCCATACAGAATGGAACCTGCCGAGTTGAGAGAGTTGAAGGATCAGCTTAGGGATTTGTTGGAGAAGGGCTTCATCAGGCCTCGTGTTTCTCCTCGGGAGCGCGGTATTGTTCGTGAAGAAGAAGGGCGGGGCCAGCGCATGTGTGTTGATTACGGTGAACAAGGTGACCATTAAACGAGATACCCCCTTCCTGAGATTGATGATTTGTTCGACCCGATTGCGGTGCGAGATGTTTCGCAAGATTGATCTGCGATCGGGCTATCATCAGTGCGAGTCGAGAGGTGGATGTCCTTAGATCGCATTCGTGACGATGCGGGCATTATGAGTTGGTCATGTCTTTTGGGTTGACGATGCTCGCGGTATTCATGGATTTGATGAACCAAGTGTTCAAACCATTTTGGACACGTTTGTGATAGTGTTCATTGATGATATCTTGGTTTATTCGCTCGGAGCGGGAGCATGCGAGCATTTGAGGCGATCTTGTGATTATCGGGACGGTATGACGCCAAGTTTTCCAAATGTGAGTTTTGGTTGACTTGATGGCGTTTCTTGGGCATATTGTCCGGCTGATGGCATTCAGTGGATCTGCCAAGATCGAAGCGATCGGGACTTGGCCTGAACCTACTACTCCGGCAGAGGTTCGCGATTTTAGGCCTTGCGAGATATTATCGGCGGTTCGTAGAAGTTTGCTTCTATCTACTGCACCATTGACTAGGGTGACTCGTAAGCGGCCAAGTTCGATGGTGATGCTTGTGGCGTGGTTTCGATTCTTTGAAGGAGAGATTGACGCCGCCCCGTTCTTACTCTTCCGCAGGTCGACGGTTATGTTGTGTATTGTGATCGTCGGGCATCGGGTTGGGATGTGTGTTGATGCGGCATGGCGAGTTATAGCATATGCATCCCGACGGTGAAGAAACACGAGAGGAACTACCCCACCCATGATTTGGAGTTGGCGTAGTGATTCACGCTTTGAAGATCTGGAGGCACTATTTGTATGGGGTTCACGTGGATATTTATACAGACCACAAGAGCCTCGGACATCTTCACCAGAGGAGCCGAACTTACGGCGAGACGGTGGTTAGAGTTGCTTAAGGATTACGATGTTGATATCACTGTACCACGGGAAGGCGATGTTGTGGCGGATGCTCTTAGTCGTAGGTCGATGGGAGCCTATCGGATGTGCGGCTAGAGAGGAGGGACATGGTTGTGATTTGCATCGATTAGCGAGTCTTGGTGTCCGTTTGATTGATTACGATAGCGGTGGGGTTAGAGTTCGTGAGGTTGCGAGTCTTCCATCGTCGAGGAGGTGAAGAGGCAACGATTCGAGGATCGACTTTGATTCGATATCGTGATCTGACTCTTCGTGAGGCAAGGTCCTTGAGGTAGCACTGATGGGGTGCTAAGGTTTGAGGGCGGTATGTGTTCGGATGTTTGAGGACTTGGCAGGTTCTTGGGAAGCACACAGCGCGCGTTACTCTATCCATCGGTCGACCAAGATGTACCACGACCTTAGATCGTGTATTGGTGGGATGGCTTGAAGAGAGGCGTTGCGAGTTCGTAGCTCGGTGCGTGTTGTCGGCGGTGAAGGTAGAGCACGAGGCCGGTGGTTTGTTCTGAACGATTGAGATCCCGACACGGAAGTGGGAGGTAATCAACATGGACTTCATCACGGGATTACCTCGCACTCGGAGGAGACATGATTCTATATGGGTTATCGTCGACGGTGTGAAATCAGCCACTTTCTTCCGTCGGACGACTTTTGGTGAGGATTATGCGGACTTTACATCCGAGAGATCGTCGGCGCATGGAGTCCCTACTTGATCATATCGAGCAGGAGCCCGATTTCGGCTAACTTCCAGAGTCCTTCCAGAGGGTTTAGGGGCGGTGAGCACAATCTGCATTTCATCCACGAAGACGGACGACGAGCGCACTATCCGCACTCGAGGATATCTTTGCGAGCTGTGTTATTGACTTCGATGGTAGTTGGGAGGATCATTTGCCTCTAGTTGAGTTTGCGTATAATAATAGCTACCACTCCGGTATTCGGATGGCGCCTTATGAGGCCTTGTATGGGAGGAAGTGCGGATCGCCTATAGGTTGGTTCGATGTGGGCGAGAGTGCGGCTAGTGGGACGATTTGGTGCAGGCGATGGATAAGGTGAAGCTTATCCGAGGCGGCTATTGACTCGAGTCGGCGAAGTCGTATCAGATCATCGTCGTCGGCATCTTGAGTTCGAGGTTCATGATTGGGTTTTCTAAAGGTGTCACCCATGAAGGGTGTGATGAGATTTGGGAAGAAGGAAACTCGACCCTAGGTACATTGGGCGTTTGATTGTCCGCGAGGTAGGCAAGGTTGCCTATGAGTTGGATCTGCCGTCCGATCTAGAAGCGGTGCATCCGATTTTCATGTATCTATCTTTGAGAGATGTATCGGGGATCCATCTAGGTACACCGATTGACGATGTCAGTGTGACCGGGGGTTATCGTATGAGAGATTCCCATAGCGATAGTCGATCGTCAGGTTAGGCGTCTGCGGACGAAGGACGTGGCTTCCGTCAAAGTCTTGTGGCGGAACGAGCTCAGAGAGGAGATGACGTGGGAAGCCGAGGAGGACATGAGGCAGAAGTATCCTCACCTATTCCCCACACCTCCAGGTAATTCACTTTCCTACTTGTAAATTTTCGTTATCGTTTATGCCTAAGTGTTGTTGTGTGGCCGCATGTGGCATTTGCAAACTGTTTAAGTTATGAAGAATCTTATCGTTAACTGTCTTGAGAAGGAACATTCGGGACGAATGTTTCTAAGGAGGGGAGAATGTTATACCCCGTATTTCCAGAGTATGTACGTAAGGGAATACGTACAAAAAGTTTGGCCTTAGTTAGCCTTGGACGTTTTCTTTTGTACACAACCCACAAAAAGAATCGTTTTCCGACGAAACGTTTCCACAGCTTTCGTAGGGAAAATTCCGGCTATGCCATTACTAATTTTTGCGGATTTTTCCGAGAGACGAAACATTTTGGACCAACGGGAGGGCGACACTTGGCACCCTCCCATTGGTGGACTTGAATCGTCCATTTGGACGAATTGGAATGCCTTGGCACGTTTTTTTGTGCCTTGTGCACAAGTCAAGGAGTTGGTAGGATATTTGTGTATAGTTAATCCTCACCCTACACTTGCCTTGCACTTGTCTTCATCTTGGCCATTGGTTGGCCAAGGCTTGAGCTATAAATACCCCCTTAGAGATGAAGAGTTCTTCATCCACAAATCTTCCAAGTCTTGAAAAAATCCTCTCCTCTCCCTTAGCCTTTCGTCCAACACCTCTCCCCGAGTGAGCTTGGCGAGGCCTACCCCACTAGCCTAGCCGAAATCTACCCCCTCCTTGGTAGAAAAGTTGTCTTCTAGTATCGTTATAATGCCCAAAATACCTAGCCCAAATCCCATAGTACTTAGTAGAAGTTGTGAAGAACTTCTAGGGTTTCTTAGAGCTCTGGAGCGTACAACTTAGGAGCTAAACCTTGCTCAGTGCGACTTTTCTAGGATATTTTGGCCTTACAGGGTAACTAATCCTAACCTCTTTTGAATTAGAGAATACATCTGTAGTAGTATTAGAATAAGTATTAAATACTTAGAAGAATATCGCAGAATAAATTGAATTACCACAAGTAGAAGGGTTTAAAGAAGAATAATCAAACTATACTCACATAGGACTGTTTTCACAGTAGACTTATATAGCTCACCAGGTAGGGAAGTGCTGCCCGACTTACCGTAGAATTATGAACCCTCTGTTTAGAATGACCTTCAGAGTAGTCTTTGATAGATATCTGTGACTATTATAGGCTGACTCTCTGCGCGCGACATATTCAACTTGGCAGGTGGTTTTCGCTGAGAAGGTATGTGATTCTTCCTAAAGCATGATATTTTACAATATATAGTACGGTAGACGTACATGTGTTAACTGAATAATAACTACGGCAATGTCTTTGACTTAAGCCTGAAAAATACTTATGGCAATGCCTCACGGCTTAAGCCTGAATAATACTTACGATGCCTCACGCTAAGCCTGAATAACAAAGAACTGAAAACATTTCAAAAGAATACTGAATCATTTTTAACAGAAGATAAATATTTGGTTTTTAAAACAAAAGCTTAAGAGTTATACTAGCTTTATGGGAAGTTAGGTATAACAACTTAAGAAGATAAAAAGGAACTGTTTACTTGTTTGTTTATAAAAGCCTTGTATTGATTTACATTAAGTGTAGTAAGATTTGTGTGATAAGTAGACATATTATGATGCTACAGGTTAGTGTCTTGAATTCTTTGTGTAAAAGGGTCATTCTTCTTTGTGCTTACGTTGCTAACCGGTAAGTCCGTTGTCTTGTTATTGTATCACCTACCCCGATCGTTATCTGAGGGCTTGCCCCCCTTGATGCGGGTCTATACGGCCTATGCGGTCTGTGAGACTATGCGGAGCAGCGGTATGCTCCGGGATTGATCATTCCGGGTGTTTAGCCTGATGCGGGGGATTCCCTATGCGGTCTGTTGAGACTATGCAGTCTGTTGAGGCTATGCGGGCTGCGGGAGCCTCGGCGGATCTGGGGTTAGCTGCCCCGATGCGCGGGAATACCTCATGCGGTGCAGTGTGACCTATGCGGGTGCGGAAGTCGGGACTAGGCACGCAGAATGATACTATGGGCGATTGGCCTGCCGATCATTCGCGGCCTAGAATAGACTATTCTGATTTTCCTATTCTATTTGTTGTTTGTGATGTGACACTATGTGCAATTGAACTGATGGTATTTATGAACAGGTTTTAAATACTTTGATTTTATTTCAGTTCTTTATAGTTTCACATACTTGGTACTGTTATCTTGACCTCTTCGGGCTGCGTTCATGCCGCAGTAAGCAAGCAGTGCTAGATCCACATTCTAGGATCTCTACGTTGGTGTCGGAGCTCCATCCTTTCCGAGGCTCTACTTTTGGGTATGATCTCCTGTTGTAGATAGTTTTGTCTGATCGAGGTATGGCGGGGCCTGTCCGCCATAGTTGTATATTTCCTTAGAAGTGCTGTAGTCCTGTTATGCGATGTCGGATGTAACTGCTAAACCATGTTTTTATATATATGCCGAAAGGCGATGTTTTCTAACTTAAACTGTGTTCTCTTTTATAAACTGTTTCATGTCTTGCTTTATATTTCCGCTGATTACTCTGATGTATGACTACTTGGGTGCCCCGGTAAGGCACCAGTCACGGGCCCTGGAACGGGTCGTGACAGGGTCGTGACACCCTCAATATTTATAACTAATTACGCACTGTTATTGAAGTCTCAGAAAACTAAACCATAGTCTTCCTCAATGCCGAGTAGGAGCCATGAACGGTTGATCCTCAAGTGTGCGCCAGACTTTTCCTGGGCTGTTCATAGAGAACGTAGTCTAACATATAATTCTACATATTAATATCAAGAAAGCATATACTAGGACCCAATTATTAATCAGACGTAAAACACCCAAACTTCAACCTGGACCCGCGGTGCCAAAATTTATCCTTTATTACATCAAAAGCTTCCAAACGTGATTATTAGTCATAACCCGAAATTAATTTGAAAAACAACTTTATTTAGACTTTTAATTACATAATTACATGAAATCCCAATTTACAACCCTAGGTTCTTCCTAAATTTAAGAAAAGGGTTTCTAAAATTGAATTATTCATTACCACGTGGTCATTTTATCCACACACTACTTATTTAGAAGAAATCAGCCCTTACCTATTCTTTTTACATCATGAACCATTGATTCTACCATTGTCAACTATTATAGAATCCTCCACTTTACTTCTCACATTACAAGATGTACCCAAAGCACTATAAATATAGGATGAAAACCATAGAATAAGAAAGATTACCTTCCATGGAAAACTTTTAGGCAATATGGAGAGGGAGCTACTATGCCAGCTCCCATTTCGAGGCCACACCTTTATGGAAAGAAGGAATTAATTTAGGACTTTTAAACAAGATAATTGTTAGTGATTTTGCCATGATAGACATGATTTCTCTGATCCAGATGTGCTACGGCAGAGAAAATGTTCGCTAGGGTGAAGGTATTTGACACCTCACCTAGTTCCAGGGTGGAAAAAAGCTCCACTGGAGCGGAAACTTCTTACCCGTTGGGGAGGACACGATTTTGCTGGGGCATAAATGGTTTTTCTACTAACTTTTCACTTTGATCAATCTTCTTTTCAGTCCGTGGAAATTATTCGCCTCACGATTCCTACTAGCAATGTCATCGGTGAATGCATGAAGAAGGGTTATAATAGGAAGTTGGGCAGAAGGATCATAATGACCGAATGGGTCGTTACATCAGATACCAATTAAACTATAGTAGAAAAGTTAAAGTCCCATGCCTTTCTTGGTTGGATAAACCCAATCGGCGATTTCCAACAAGTCATTGGGTACAATAGATATGGCTCGGAACCTGATCCCATAGATGTCTTATCAATTTACACAATGCCGATGGGAAACATTGTCACGCAACACAAGACCTTATGTTACCAACTCTAGACTAGGGTTTAGATCTTGATACCGACAATTCAGACTGGTCGATGGAAAACACTAATAATAACTATGTTATAGCGAAAAAGTTATTCTTTGAGAAGATTTTAACTTCAAGGATTTGCAATATCACATCATGCCATCGATTACATTATTCCACATCACAACACGTTATTATAATTGGTAATACTGAATTCATAAAATCATATGTCCATATCGGCTTATTAATTAACCTCAGTCAAGAACTACATGGTAGGGTATATGTTACGCCCCGAACCCCAGGCCCGCGACTGGGGTCCTACCTGGGCACCCTTCTACCCATACATCCCAATAACCAGCGGAAGCTAAAGAAAACTCATCATCATTTTTTTTAATAGGCAAAGACGGCAAGGCTGCCGTTATATACAATAACCAAAAGATCTACAACTGTACACAAGTCCAACCCACATATGAATATAGACCTCTAAGAGTTTGACATAAGCTATGACGGGACAAGGCCCTGCCGTACCCCTGAATATACATAAGCCTGTAACGGCAAAACTATACCAAAATGATAAGCTCTGGAACAATGGAGCTATTCCAAAAGTTGAGCAATGATCCTAAGCACGCGGATCACCAAACTGAGTACCTACACCTGCGGGCATGAACGCAGCCCCCCGAAGAGGGGGTCAGTACAACAAGGTACCAAGTATGTAAACATAAAGTACAGTAAACAAGATCATAACTGGCCAAAGAATGACAGGGACAAGTATAAAAATCAAACTACCAGATCTGACCGTGCCATATAAAATAGAGTCAACTATACCTTGTATCACTGTACCACTGTACTACTGTACCAATGTATCAGTGTACCACTGTACTACCGTACCATTGTACCACTGTGCCACTGTACTACCGTACTTTATAACAATGAGGGTCAAGTGTATCTTTTCAAAATACCATTTTAAAATATGAAAGTCATGTCAAAATCAGGGACGTCTGCCCTCAGAATCATTATGCATATCCTATTCATGGGAATTGAACCTGCATGGATCTTTTAGACCCGCAATGAGTATATATACCCGCATCATGGAGAGCTAGTCCATGGAATAATATAATATCATGGGAATTGAACCTGCATGAGTCCTTAGACCCGCATGAGTATACCTACTCGCATCATGGAGAGCTAGTCCATGGACTAATATAATATCATGGGAATTGAACCCGCTTGAGTCCTTAGACCCGCATGAGTATGCCTACTCGCATCATGGAGAGCTAGTCCATGGACTAATATAATGTCCCGGGAATTGAACCCGCCTCACGGAAGCATGCCCATGGAATTCCACCACCATGGAAGCATGTCCATGAAATAATATAATAATGTTGCCGACCCTCTAGTGAGAGAGACGGTGATGTGGAAATACAACACTTGCACGAATACTTATCATGAGCAACCATATGCAAGTTAAATAATCTTTGACTCTCATTAGAATAAAATGAATGAACTGTCATTTTATAAAACTCAAGGAATTTCATGTCATGTAATATTAGGGAATTGAACTCAAAGTACTATGTACATCCATTCTTATAAAAAGAATCATATCATGCAATATTAGAGATTTGAACCCAATAGCACAATGTACGTCCACCGTATATTCCTTTATTTATAAAACCCCAAGATACTAGCACTTGTAGCATCAAGGCACTTTCACCTTTAAAATCAAGTCACTTACACTTTTAAACTCAAGTAACTTACACTTTCAAAATCAAGTCACTTATTCTTTTTAAATCAAGTAACTTATGCCCTTCAAAATCAAGTCACTTATTCTTTTTAAATCAAGTAATCTATACTTTTAAAATCAAGTCACTTATTCTTTTCAAATCAAGTAACTTATACTTTTAAAATCAAGTCACTTATTCTTTTCAAATCAAGTAACTTATACTTTTCAAATCAGGTCACTTATACTTTTCAAATCAAGTCACTTATTCTTTTCAAATCAAGTAACTTATACTTTTTAAATCAAGTCACTTATTCTTTTCAAATCAAGTAACTTATACTTTTCAAATCAAGGCACTACCACCTTATGTACCACATGAAATCTAGATTCATTTAAAACACGTACGTCCACCGTACACTCATTTTATAAAAGTCATGCCAAGGTAAATTCAATGAAATAGATAGAATAACTTCTATTTTAGCAAACCCAAAGTACTATCAATGGAATCTATCATTAAGGATTAAGATACAATAAAACAATGTACGTCCGTCGTACAATATTTCCTTTATAAAATCAAGTCATGTATCATCAAGGATTAGAAACTCACTTTATAAAGACCATGCCAAAGAAAGAAGGGATAGTTCACATACCGCTTGTCGTCCGTATCAACTCGATAATCTAAATTCGTCTCGCTCCTCTGGCTAACATTATAGAAATATTTGCATAGTGATAACTGATCCGAATTGCCAAATTAATTCATTTTATGAGCCGTTAGTAGGTTATATATTATAATGATCTTATCTAATCAGTTGTGAACTAGAAAATGTAAAACGAACTGGTTATATCTTAGTTTCTATGCAGATGGAAGTCTAATCATTTCAATATAACCGATTGTCGATACATTTTTCATTTAACGCTGCAATGTCTTGTTCGATACCTTTTCTCATTAGTGTTGTAACTTAGCAAGATCAACTCGACTTCAATTCTTACTAAAAACTCTTACCAACATCTCTCATAAGACTTGGTAAGGACTTAGGAATAATTTAGACATGCATTTAGCATAGAATCAATAACATAAATACCCCTTAACTTCTAAGAGTAGAATGAATCATGAAACAATACCACATGTATATTTCATACATAGAACATGCCAAAGAAAGAAGGAAGAGGTTCACATACCTTATTGACGACTAACCAACATTATAAGTAGAATACGTCCCAAATAGGTACTTCAACCTATAATGACAACAACACGTCTATCAACTTCATGATACTAGTATACACTTATACCACATAATGAATCTCCTTTCTTATAAAAATTTGGGCAGCACTTCCCCTATTTATACGTACTTTTCCACCTTTCAAGAAGGGCAATTTCATCAATAACCAAGGCACCAATTAAGGGCACAACCAACAGTTAATCAAGGTGATTCACACACATATTTCTCACGTAAAAACAGTCCACAATATTGGCAAAACAGTCCATAAAAACAATCCACAATTCAACAACAACAAGGGTAAAATGTGAGGCCTTTCATCGCCTTTATACACCCTTAATCCCTTAGGACTTTCATTAGCAATTACTACATTTAAACATGCATATTGGTGGCTGATTTTTCAGCAACTTAATACCACAAAACAGTCCCTTAAAACTACATAACAATCTCCAATAGTTTTATAATATATACGGCCAACAACCCCAATACAATTTCCCTTTCCATAATCTTTTATATTCCAATTCAAGTTTCAATTAGTAGCCCTGGTATTATGGGGTGTAACAGTATAATAGTGGGGCTTTGACGCTTTATAAAAGTTATATAAGGTCCGGGAGAGAAATTTCCACAGAAACAAATGGGACCAATACTTAGCAAGAGGAACATCGTTTCTGAAAATAACGCACACGATGTAAACTTATCTAGTCCATATGATCATTTTTAGCTAAATATCCTTCTTTTATTATCTTATCCTTCTTGTAGACTCTGTGTGGGGTTTTATTTGTACGGGGATGGGTGGGATGGATCCCAAAGTTCATTATATGAGTTTTTTTTATGAAAATCCTAAAATTAGAAACGTAGAGTTGGTTAGTTTGACTCAAAATTGACTTTTGGCTACATGGATTTGTTTTCGGGTTTCATCACTTCCAGTAGTTTCAGATGGTCATTTATGACTTAGTCGAGTCATTGGTTAGCTTCCCGAGGTAATCAAATATGTTTTGTGGCTTTAGGTGTAAAGTTTGGTTATTTGATTTTTCCGAACAATTCTTTAGAAAAGTATTCCCTAGCTTAGTTAAATGTCAAATTTGAGGGTATAAGTGAGTTTATAGTAGTAGCAATGTGGTTCACTCGGTCATATGCAGCCAAGCATCGAGTGATGTAATTCGCACAGGCCATAGTTCGAGCGTGACATATGGACTCTTAGTGAAATAAGGATACATGTGAACTTTGTGAATCAATATGCGGACTATGTGAATTTACTTAGATTCTTATACTGTAACATATGATTACTTGGTATGAACTTGGTATTTATCTCTGATTATGTACATTTCGTCGTTGTCGGCCTATGATGTTTACGGGGTACGTTGTGTACTCATGCTACACTTGCTGCATCTTTTTTTATGCAGATACATATCCAACGACTAGCTCGAGACCGCGTGACTGAGTTCGAGTAGTTGATCCCCATCTATTAGGGTGAGGATGTTATCTCCAGCATGCCTTGGATTGCTCTATCTCCTTTACTGTCTTTACTTTTGTCCTAGAGACATGTCTTTAGACTTTCAATTTATGTACTCAGTTGGCACTTGATGCCCTTGACTTTCAGACTTATATCGTTATATTAAAGATCTTGTATGTACATACTAGATCACTTGGGGGTTTGTTTTGGATGTATCAGATTTATTATTTCCTTCCGCATTATATTATGAGACAACTTATGTAGTACTTGTATTACTTTTCTTTTACTTATGTCGTACCATGTTAATGATTTGGGAGTAGTTCGCCTACATGGTGGGATTATGTAGATGTCACCACGATCCTCAAAGGGGATCATGACAGATTAAATTTCAGTTCATTTTCAAGACTATAGATGGCGGGAGTCCCTTTCAAAATATCCTTCTTTTTATAGAGGTTGTGGAAGTTTAGATTACCAGTAGATGATGTGTTTAAGACAATGAAAATAGCCATAGCATCAAGGTGTAGATGGTGTGACCTTCCACACCAAGAAGAAACAGTTCAGCATTTGTTTCTAACTAGAGAATTTGCAGCAGAAATATGATAATACTACACAAGTGCAGCGGGATTATTGGTCCACTGATCCAAATTCACCAGGCAGTGGTGAAATGGTGGGATATGCAATGTGCAGATGTGCTCCAAAGCCAAAGCCAGATTTGCAGGTAGCACCGACTTTTATATGTTAGCATCTTTGGAAGAGAAGGAATTCAATAATGCATGGAGATAGTATGAGCAAAACGAAAGTGATATATGGGATCAATTACATTATTTATAATATGGTATAAACAATTTATACTTAGTTGAAGAATGTTCCATATAACTGGCCACAGCTAGTGCGGTACTTGGAGGGTTACAAACCAAGAGTAGGATACAAGATGGTGCAATGGAGATGTCCTTTAACAGGTTGGTTCAAGTGCAATATGGATGGGGTATCAATGGGTAATCCAGGGATGAGTTACATTTTGCATTAGATATTACTTAGGAGATCTAATATTTGCAGGTGCAAGAATGCTAGCTGACACTACTAACATTAAATACAGAAGCTTTCGCAATACAAGATGGGATTGAATACTGTGTGCAGAATCAGTTATTACCTGTTGTGATAGAGACGGACTCTTTAACCATTGTTAATATAATTCAAGGAGAATGAAAAATACCTTGGAAAGTTAGCATGGAGGTTAACAAGATCAACTACCGGAGGAAGAGGTGCCAAGTGCAGTTTGCTCACATCCTTAGAGAAGGCAATGCACTTGCAGATTTTTTAGCTAACATGATTTTTAATTTTGGAGGTACAATCCAGATTCACAACTTTCAAGAGTTATCAGTTGAGGCAAGAAGAATTCTACAGTGATAAGGCAATGATGCCTTGTTTCAGATATAAACACACAGAAATATGGAACCAGACTGCGGAATAGTAGCCACGTCAGTAGAAAATGAACCGAAAAATAGATCGATAACATAAATATTAGCCCATAACAGATAGCAGGATCAGGAAAAGTTAACAGGAAACTGATATTGTAAGATTTTTTTTTTTTCCAGGTAAATGCAAATATTATTACTAATAACGAAAATAAGGATGGCTACAATCAGTCATTGAGGGTTCTCAATCCTCAACGTTATGCAAACAAGAAATGGGGGAGGGGAGCAGTGGTCATAATAGATTTAAGTCCTTTTGGTTCTAGACAAGGACTTGTAAAGATTCCTGCCTAAGTTTCCTATGTTGAATTAAAACTCCTTGCACGTTTAGTACGTGCATTAGATGCATTTGTTGGGGAATTCAAGAGTAGTGCACTATTGGAAAAAGTTGCCATAAATGGCTCAAGCCTTTTGGCAATAAATGCTCCATTGGCCGAGATCAAATGAGAGTTCTTAGGCGATTTGGAAAGGAGTGACCCTTCAATTTCCACATAAGTTGATCTTCCAAGACTTGATTGAAGAGAAGTCCCTTCGAATTCTGTAGCCAACAACTTTCCAAGTCTCTTTTGACGAGTTGCCCCTATGTTTTCCGCAACAATTGAATTCGTTAGGATAGGTGACTCTTCGGTTCTCACCCTTATCAATTTTCGAGGCCCCGTTGAATGAGATGTTTCCTTGGTTCTTTCAGCCATT
Organism: Przewalskia tangutica; assembly: GCA_029844215.1. Classification (NCBI taxonomy): domain Eukaryota; kingdom Viridiplantae; phylum Streptophyta; class Magnoliopsida; order Solanales; family Solanaceae; genus Przewalskia; species Przewalskia tangutica. The sequence goes on along the minus strand of CM056720.1, from coordinate 37,960,119 downwards.
AAATGCCCCAAATTACCAAGTCTCGTTTGTAAGGTAGGTTGTTCGACTTCCACACGTTTTGAACTACCAAGAACCATGGGAAATGAACCAACATCGGGCTCTACAATCTTTAACCGATGACTCTTAGGCTGCAGCCATGACCCGCGACCACTGCGTGACCAATCGTGACCATGACTACCATCCGACCCTCGCCCGACCCGCAACCATCCTCTTGATCCTCCATCAACCGAAGCTCACCCATGCGACCGTCATTACCTCGAGAAGGGTGGGGTTTGAAACCGCAACAATTGCATTCTCAATGTCGCGGAAAAGAAGTCCCAATGGCTTCACCAACCTTTGGTGATGCCTCGTGGACATGAACACTGACCCATGACCACCGACCCGACCCGCCATCGACCCTGGATCAACCACATGACCCGTACCATCTCTGACCTCCATGTTGTCATTCGGAAAACAACTATAAGCCGCACCATTATCCTTCATAAGATTACCTCTATCACGTGACCCATGGATTCCATCCACAACCCAAGACCACTATCACGACCTCTTGCAACCGGGACCCCCCATACCCACCTTTGACCCGGGATCTCTATCAAGGTCCGTAGACCATCCAATGTCAAAAGTTGTTTGAAGAGTAGACCCTTCGAATTCCGTAGCCACCCTTTCAAGTTTTCGATGTCCCATTGAATGAGATGTTTCCTTGGTTTCCTTAGCAATTAAATTCCCCAATTTACTAAGTCTCGTTTGAAGGGAAGATTGTTCGACTTCCGCATCCATTGAATGCAACAACTTCCTAGACCTCTTTTGGATAAGAAACCCCTCGGCTTCCAAAACCTTAGCGTTTCCAAGGCCAATTGGAAAAGAAACATTGTCGAACTCAACAACCAAATGCTGGTGACCCATGGACTTCCCCCAAGACCCATGCCCACCCACCTGACCCGCAATCAACCCGTGACCAACCACGAGGCCCGTTGTCACCTTGGCATCCAAAGTGGCCGCCGGAAAAGCCTCTTTGTACTCATAAGCCAATGGTCGGAGACCCAAAAGTTCAAACCACAAGTTCTGAATATCAACACCACCCTCCTGCCACCCGGATCCACCCTCCATACCCACTTTCGACCCGGGATCCATATCAAGATCCGCAAACTCCCCAGTCGGAGTGCTCTGGAATTCCGACGTCCAAGGTGCCTGCCGGAAGGTTGGGAGAATCAAAGAGCTGAATCCTCAACCCAAGACCTCCATCATGACCCTCTTGCACACCAAGAACACCTTCCTGACCTGCTAACAACCCTGCATCACCCGCCTGTCCCGAAAACTCCACAATATTCCGAGAAGCAAACTTGCCACGGTCGCCTGAAATGCAAACTTCAAATTCATATCTTGAATCTTGTAATCTTGAACAATCAACATAATCTCTTTCATTCTTTTGGCTGAAATCTTTGTATTCTTTCTCATGGCTAGAAGGAAGATAATGCAAGTCTTGAATAATCTTTAAACAAGTTGAAGAATCTTCGTAACAATCTATGGACAAGTTGATAAACTCAAACAATCTTTCCACAATTTTCGAAAAATCTTCAAATAAGGTGTAAAATTTCCGTAATAAACTCAACAACTTCGTATCAAAATCAAGTAAGATGAAATCAGATTTAAGGAGTATGAAATCGAAGATGAAATCATAAGAATGAGGCGGATTGCGAAGAGCGACTAGGGAGAAATGTTGAGAGCATTTTCGCCTAGTGAGAGAAACTTCTCTCTAACTCTTTTGCCGGATTTGATATTGTAAGATGATATTAATCTCTCGTGAGTAGTCTTTCTCATTAATATCAATATATATATATATATATATATATATATATATATATATATATATATATATATATATATATATATATATATATATTAGGGCCAGTGTTCAATTGCTCACGCCGATTATACGTATCGTTCACAAGTAATATAGTCTGTAAGACCGAATTTATCGTCCACAGAGACTGGTTTCTAATTACCGAACATCTACTCTAGATTATCTTTTTGGCAAACGATATTTGATTTGGGTTTTTATCTAACTACTAGAATAATTGCGAGAAGTAATCTAAATTATTGGGGTTTAATCAGTTATGAAGGAATTAGGGCTTCCAAGATTCTCGACTATCCACTCTATTCAATCCTTAATGCAACTAGAATGACTTCTTCTTCTACGTTAAGATAGCGGTTAACTAGACTGTCTTATATTCCGGTTAGAATATATAATCGCTCAACCCCAGTGCAGAACCCTTCTATATTTCTATGATAGGATTTACCACAAAGGAGGATTAAGAACAGTAACCTATATGCTACACAAGTATCGGGGTACTTTCGTTTGCGATTTTAACCTATGTCTATTCAATTACAGCATATCCAAATCTCTCATCTCGGTTCTTGATTCGAAATCATATAGGTTATAATTAGTGATCAATTAACTATCAAACATTCATACCAATTATTGAATAAATTTTAATCAAGTGAAGAATAAATCAAACTAATGCATTAAGTCATGAGATAAAGTTTCAAGCGATTCAAAAGGAAAGCTCTAGTAAAGTGTTTAGCTCCTAGCCATAGTCACGCTAAGAACTAATACAATTCCAAGCATAAACTGAATTAAAAAGAAAGAAAGAAAAGTATTGCGAACTAAAGTCTCCAATTGTAGCTTCAAATCCTTGCCCTGTGATGTGTTGTGTGTTAGAATGACCAATTCCCCTCACTAGACTAATCTCTAGGGCTTAAGTATGTTGCAAATTTCGTGCCCTATGGACCCTTCTGCCCTTGGCCAAATTTACTTCGGATCTGAAATTCCCCGCATTGGCACCGCGGTCCTGCAGAATAGCACCGCGGTGCCGAAAGTCCTGCAACCTCTCAGTAATTATGGCACCGCGGTCCTGTATGAACGGCACCGCGGTGCTGAAGTCTTTTGTCCTGAATTGCCAACTTTCGTCCTTTTTGCCTCGGGACCCTCCTTTTGTGCCCACTTTTCGCTCCTTTTCGCCATTTTGCCTTTTTGAACCGTTGTGACTCAAAAGAAAGAAAAACGACCCTAACACGATACTTATTTAAACGAAAATGGGAAAAATACTAACTAAAAATGACTCAAAAAGCGTATACAAAATACGCCTAACAAATACCCCCAAACTTAACCGCTCGCCCTCGAGCAAAGATCAAAACAAAATAAAAAAGACTCAAAGACTCAAATCAGCAGCTGCACAAGGTTACTTAGAAAAGCATGAACGTCAGTTGAGATAATATGTTGGAACATACATAGCATGAACTTAGCAATATAGAATTTCAAGTCAGATATTTCGCAAATTCATTTCAATCATAATCAATGGAAGCATGAACGCATACCCTATGCATATCAATTTTATTTAGTTCTATGGACCTGTTTACTTGCTATTCTCCACTAATCATAGACATACATTCTAGAGATCTTCAGGACTTTTCAGGGTTGTAATGTAGGCTTAGGCAGGAGTAGATAAAAGTAGGCATTTAGGCTCAATTTACGTACCATAAGCGTTTTTCCCATTCAACCATTTTGTTCTTCTTTTTGGTATTCTTTTTAATTCATACCTACTATTCCCCTCTTCTCTTTTTAAGAGCATGAAATAAATTCACATAGGCACCCCCAAACTTAAGCTTTTACATATATTTTTTTTGTTTATTGGGGTACATCACCTTTTTCACTCTCTTTTTGTATTTCTTTTTCACTTTTTCCATCCCTATTTTCAATTACTGTTTATGGCACATAAGGGAATCATGAGGTGTCAAAGAAAACAACTTATTTTAGGCTCAAAGGGGCTCACTAGGGATACAATTTACTGCATGGTAGGTAATGAAAGGTAAGAAGGGCTAACAAAGAAATGCCTGAATCATCTCTCTAACATGTACATCTTAACTATTTCGCCTCAAATAACAAGCAAATAGATTTTCTAGACATTTTCAACCTTTCTTTCCATAACTGACAACGCATAGGCTAAGCACAAATATCCCAAAGAATTAGATGTCATGAATTTTTGGCATATCTAACTTAAGCACACAGATTGTCGCTTTTAATTCTATTATATTAGCCCACTTTATCCACTCAATATCTTTAGCAACTACCACATACATGATCCATAAAATAATTATGACTCAAAAACACATGGAACAACACAAAGACAAATAAAAAAGACTCAAAAACAGACACACAAAACAAACTAAGATCCCCCCAAACTTAAACGACACATTGACCCTCATGTATGAAGACTAAAAATAAGGGACAACTTACTGACACAACACATCGATCATAACGGAGGTCTGGGATGAGATTCTGAAAATTGCACATCTTTTGGCTCTCTGAAATTTCAGCGCTGTGGCCCTGCATGTTGGCGCCACAACACTGTGCTCGATTTTTGCATTTTTCCAGCAATTTTGATCCTTTTCCACTCAGGGTCAATCCCTAGTCCACCTGTCATCAACACATAAGACAAAACCCAAGACCGTGAGATTGTTCAAGATAAAATAAAATAACTAAAAAAAGAATTAAAATAACCTAATTAAAAACATTGGGTTTCCTCCCAACAAGCGCTATTTTTAACGTCTTTTAGCCGAACGCAGTTAACCTTTACTAGTGCCCAGTGGATCCTTCTACGAACTGCTTGCAATCCGCACAGTTATTGTTGCAGGTCTCACTTTTCCTACAACACTTTTTTCAAACAAGGATCTCATATCTAAGATTATCCCCCAATTACACAAGGCAGACTTGTCTTCAAGGCTCTATATAATGTAGGGATCAGTGAAACTCCCTACATCTCTCAACTTTTGGGGGTTCCCTTGAGGATATGGACTTTCTGGTTGGGGCTCAGCAATGATAATTGGAGGTGTATTTTCTGCAACGGATATAGGAAAAAGAAATTCCAAGGAATCTAAAAAGGTGAAAAATTGGATCTCAGAAACCTCTTCTTTCTCTACACCAACTATCTCTCTCAATTCCTCATTATTCTCAACAGCTTGTTGTGGTTCAGGTTCCTCATTCTGCTTATCACCCCCCACAACTGTGTCGCTAGGCAAATTTTCTTGCGGTACATTGATCATCATATCCATCAGCTGCCCTATTTGTGTCTCCAAATTTTTGACGGACACCCTTGTCTCAGCCATAAACTGAGCCTGGCACTTAGTGAGCGTTAGTATACCTGCCTGCAACTCATTTTGATTGTCACGACCCGACCCCGGGCCCGCAACTGGTGCCCTACCTGGGCACCCCTTACAGGTATACATCAGAGAATAGCAGCGGAACATACATAAACACATATAATACTTAGACAGTAAATATCAATAGGTTAGCCGATAAGGCCACCTTCCGTGAAATATACATGACCCAAAATAAAACAGTTACATCTTTGTTCTTACAACTCAATCCACAAGATATGACTACAGACCTCTAGGTATAACAACTGTGATGGGACAGGGCCCCCCCATACCCCTGAATGTACATACATCTACAACATCAGGGAAAACCGTACCAAAAGACAAGCCTCCGGAGAAATGGAGTTTCTGACACCTGATCAGTGATCCTAAGAGTGAGGATCCACCACCTGCTTACCCCTACCTGCGGCATGATTGCAGCCCCCGAGGAAAGGGGGTCAGTACAACAGATGTACCAAGTATGTAAAACTGAAAGTACTGGAATGAAATCATAAAGCCTAAAATAAAGCTGGAGACATGTATGATAACTCAAATAACAGTACATTGTGCCTTACTAACAATGACAGTAAACAAGAGTATACTTTACTGCATAAAAATAGGAGGCTCATGATCCAAGTAGGGCCACCCGCCCGTAGTATTATTTTGCAATCCTACTCCTGGGACTATTTCATTTCACCCGCATAGGTCCTACGGACCCGCAATGAGGTTGTCCGCCTCGCATGTGACTATTTCACCCGCATAGGACTATTTCACTCGCATAGGCCCGGTGGACCCGCAATGAGTACAAACGACGCACTCGCATCATGGGTAGCAAATCCATGGAATAAGTAGTAACCCGAGGGTTTACCCCGCAAGAATAACATGACACTAGCTCAACCGGCTATCATACATAGCATAAGCACCACCGGCTTATCATACATAACATAAGCACTACCGACTTATCATAATTATCATATTTATTATACACTCTCATTTTAGTTTACTTAAGGCACTAACATGTCATTAAAATCCGGGAATTTAACTCAAAGTACTATGTACCTTATCCTTTCAAAACATGACTCTTTCTTGTTTAAAACCCTCAAGATACTAACACCCGTAGTATCAAGGCTTGTCTATAATTTCAAAACAAGTAACTACACCTTTTTGAAATACATTTAGGCTTCTAAATCGAGTGACTTTTTACCTTAAAACTTCAACAATTGATGCCTTTAAATCAATTTGTCTTTCTTCATTTCAAGTCATTTGTCTTTGTTTACATCACTTGAGTAAATCATTCTTTAAACTTTCCATAAAGTTATTATAACCAACTTCCCATAAAACCGTTATACTAACTTTATGCTTTTAGAAACTAAGGCACTTTTTATCCTTTAAACCAAGTGAGTTAATTCTCTAACTCAACCAACTTGGATATTCTTAAAACAAGTCAAGGATATCAAATGAAACTAAATTCATTTAAATCTCGTACGTCTACCGTACTATACATTTATAATCACTCATGCTCAAGAGATAAGAAAATTCCACATACCTCTTCGGTTCAATCCACTTGCTAAGTCCAATATGCCGTACGTAGTATGTCAACCTATAATTACCATAATACGTCTGTCAACTTCTAGTTTCAAACGTAGAATATTCTAAGTGTAAAGTCACTTATTCTACGGAAAATTGGATATCACTTCCTTGGTTTCTACGTACTTTTCCACCTTTTTCAAGTTCCGAATTCAATAACCAAACATGCCACATTTAAGGCTCAACACATCAACCAATCAAAGTGGATTAAACGCCTTACAAGACGTATAAAATTCTGCCCCGCAATTCATATAAAACAGTCCAATATTAAATGTCATTTCGACTACAAAGTACAACCACATACAATCTTTTCCAAATTTCTTTTCAATCCATATTGTCGTTCTCACATTTTATATAGTCGCAACCAATCTCATCAACTATAATTCCTTATTTAGATAACATGCGACGATTATAACTATCGACCAATTTGTATTGTACTTTCAATGGCTAATGAGCGCTTGTTCGGATTTAGGCTCCCAATATTCTATAACACTTATCAACTTCAATGTATAATTCACATGATCAATAACAACTATTACATGTATCATAATATACTTCCAAGAGGAGAGGAAATTTTACATTTAGGATTTCGCCCACTATAGCCCTTTTTCCGCAACACCTTTTCTCGTCAAAATCATCCACACGAACTCTCTACAAGTTTATCAACCTTTTATCTTCTTTCCGCCTCACCAATAATTCCATTAGGCTTGGGGTTCTTTAAATTTTTAGAGAGAAGAGAAGAGGAGTTTTCTTTTGGATGAATCCTTGTAAATGACCAAGTCTTGCAAGACATGGTCAATATATAAGACCTTTCTTGGTCTACAAGATGGGAGGGACACATGTCGTCCTCCCATAGGCCTTTACACAAATATCTTCTGATTTTTCCCCATTTTTCGCGAAAAATCCCGCCTCGGTACCGTGGCCCTGCAGCCGGCGCCATGGCGCTGCAACTTCAGAAAGTTTCAGGACTTACGGCGCCGCGGCCCTGCAGCCGGCGCCGTGGCGCTGTGGCGCCTGACTGAAACATTCTTCCTTCTCTTCTGCCAGCTGAACTTCTAACGTCCATAATTCTCTGCTCCGATGTCCTATCGACGAGCGATTTATTGCGTTGGAAACTAGGCTCAACGAACTTCATATTAGGTTTTTTAAACACCTAAAAACTCTTAATAAACTGGGATATATATCACTCCAAAGTTGACTCAAAATCTGTCTAAAACATTTTTGCCAACTTATCTTTCAAAATTCAAATCTTATTTCCTTTCGTACGTTCTCATCTTATTCCTTTGAAATTACGGGGCGTAACATTGATCTTTCTGTGGAACCTATGAGTTAGGCTGTTGTTGATGATTCCACTGCCCCTGATGGTATAGGATATCAATATCATAATCTTTTAGCAACTCTAACCACCGTCTCTGCCGCAACTTCAGCTCCCTCTGCCTGAAGATGTACTGGAGGCTCTTGTGGTCTGTATAAATATCCACATGAACCCCGTATAAATAATGTCTCCAAATCTTCAAGCCATGAATAACTGCGGCCAACTCTAAGTCGTGAGTAGGGTAATTCCTCTCATGCTTCCGTAGCTGTCGGGAAGCATAGGCTATAACCATGACGTGCTGCATCAATACGCACCCTAGCCCGATACCCAAGGCATCACAATAAATCACGTAGCCCCCTCTAACCCCTCGGGAAGAGTAAGAACTGGAGCCGTCGTCAACTTTTCCTTCAGTAACTGGAAGCCCTTCTCACAAGCTTTTGTCTACTGGAACTTAGCTGCTTTCTGAGTCAGCCTAGTCAATGGTGTTGATATCGAAGCGAACTGCTCCAAAAACCTATGATAATAACCCGCCAGCCCTAAGAAGTTGTGCACCTCCGTCGGAGTAGTAGGTCTTGGCCAAGTCTTGACTGCCTCAAACTTTGATGTATCTACCTGAACACCGTCAGCCCCGATAATGTGCCCCAATAATGCTACTGAGGCCAACCAAAACTCACACTTGGAGAACTTGGCGTACAACTGTCGGCTCCGGAGGACCCCAAGTACCGTCCTCAAGTGATCTACATGCTTCTGCTCTGTGCGCGAATAAACCAGGATGTCATCAATGAATACTATAACAAACGTATCCAAAAATGGCTTGAACACCCGGTTCATCATATCCATAAATACCGCTAGAGCGTTGGTCAAACCGAAAGACATCACCCTGAACTCATAATGCCCATACCGGGTCCTGAATGCAGTCTTCGGGATGTCTGCCTCTCTAACTCGCACCTGATGATAACCAGACCGCAGGTCTATCTTGGAGAAACACCTCGCACCCTGCAACTGGTCAAACAAATCATCAATCCTGGGGAGGGGGTATCTATTCTTGATGGTTACCTTATTCAGCTGCCTGTAGTCAACACACATACGCAGCGTCCCATCCTTCTTTTTTACAAACAAAACCGGCGCTCCCCAGGGAGAAATACTAGGCCTAATAAAGCCTTTTTCCAGCAAATCTTTCAGCTGGTCCTTCAACTCCCTCAACTCAGCAGGTGTCATTCTGTACGGCGGAATAGATATAGGCCGAGTGTCTGGCAACACATCAATACAAAACTCAATCTCCCTCTTTGGAGGAATACCTGTGAGATCATCTAGGAATACATCCGGAAACTCTCTAACTACTGGAACTGACTGAAGAACTGGCGCCTCAGCCTCTGTATCGAATACCCGAACCAGATGATAGATGTACCCTTTCTGCACCATCTTTCTAGCCTTGAGGTAAGAAATAAACCTACCCCTCGACGACGTTGTATTGCCCTTCCACTCGATAACCGGCTCACCGGGAAACTGGAATCGGACCAATCTGTCTCTACAGTCAACGTTGGCATAACAAGAAGTCAACCAGTCCATACCCATAATGACGTCAAAATCTGTCATCTCCAACTCTATCAAGTCTGCTAGAGTCTGTCGACTGTATATAAACACCGAGCAATCTTTGTACACCCGCTCAGCTAACACAGAATCACCCACTGGCGTAGCTACCTCAAAAGGTTATATCGACATCGGCTCCATTCTTATTCTACTAGCAATAAGAGGAGACACATAGGACAAGGTAGAACCTGGATCTATCAAAGCATAAACGTCACAGCATGAAATCAATAATGTACATGTGACGACATCCGGGGAAGCCTCCTGATCTTGCCGGCTGGCTAAGGAATATATGCGGTTCTGTGGACCGCTAGAACTAGGACCTCCACCACGACCTCTGTCGCGGCCTGCCGGTCCGTGAACACCCTGCCCTCCGGGGCGCATACTCACAAAAGATGAAGAACCGACGACTGACCCTGTAGGCTGAATCATACCACCTATGATGCCTTTGGTCGGACAATCCCTCTTCAAATGGCCCTGATGGCCGCAAGAGTAACAAGCTCCTGGAGAAATACGACACTCCCAACGGTAGGACCTACCACATCGACCACATCGAGGTAAGGATTGCCTACTCTGACTAGGACCCCGGTTCCCCTGGAACCCCGAAGCCCTAGAGCCTTGACCTGCTCTTGAACAATCCGGCCGATCAAACCTCCTGCCAGAAAACCGAGAAGGAGCACTCTATGCCGGCTGATATGTGGACCTAGCTCTTTGAAATTTGTCGCCTCGAAATTACCACGAAACCTGTGTCCGCCTCTTGGGCTGGCACAGTCCGGTGATCCTCTCTCTTTTTGTCCTCTATCCCCTGTGCATAGGCCTGCATCCTAGCAATATCCATACCTGGCTGAAGAGCCACTCCCAGGCATGCAGTAATCATATAACGGTCTAGCCCCATCATATAGCGGTGAACTCTGTCCGCCATGTCAGCCACAATAGTGGTCGCATACCTGGCCAATGAATCAAACTCCAGGTTGCTCTCTGATGGTCATCCCATTCTGTATCAATGTCAAGAACATGTCCACGCGGGCTCTCCTCATCTCAGGAGGCAAAAAATGATCAAGGAAGGCCTCTGTGAACTCATCCCAAATAGCTGGAAGAGTACCCACACCCTAAGCACTTGCATAGTCCTTTGTACCTGCCGAATGAAATCCTGAGGATCCTCCTCAGATCGCAAACCATAGAACTCGGGTGGATTACAACCCAGAAAATCCCGAATCCTCAAACTGTCGGCTCTAGGGTTAGCTACCTGTCGTGTTGCCACCTTATGCTAGTCAATAACCTGATCTGCTCTCCATAATACCTATACCCTGCCCCTGGCTGTGGAACTGGAGGCTCAAGTATCGGAACCTCTAGAGCTACGACCGCTCTCGGCTCCTCTAATACTGCCGGCGTAACTGAACTCGCCGACTGGCCCACAACCTCAGGCATAGTCTGGGACTGAGTCCTAGTAACCCTCTGCGAACCACTAGCAGCTCCTGCTGCTGCCTTGCCCTTCTGGGCCCTGGTCGCCTTGCGTGGAGGCATAACTGAAACAAAAGAATAGGTCAGAGAGAATTCAACCTAATAAGACATCTCTACTGCACGATCTCAGAGAGAGAAGAATGGAAACCAATCCTAAATATCCTGCAGCCTCCTGATTATAGGTGTGGTGCACAACACACCGATAATCAAGACTCTACTAGACACGGTCTGTAGACACTTTTCCGAGGACTAACTGCTCTGATACCACTTTTGTCACGACCCGATCCGGGCGCGGCGGTGCCCTACTGGCACCCGCAGTATACATCAGAGAATAGCAGCGGAACATACATAAACTCATATAATACTTAGACAGTAAATATCAACAGGCTAGCCGATAAGGCCACCTTCCGTGAAATATACATGACCCAAAATAAAATAGTTACATTTTTGTTCTTACAACACAATCCACAAGATATGACTACAGACCTCTAGGAATAACAACTGTGATGGTACAGGGCCCCGCCATACCCCTGAATGTACATACATTTACAACATCAGGGAAAACTGTACCAAAAGACAAGCCTCCGGAGAAATTGAGCTTCTGACACCTGATCAGTGATCCTAAGAGTGAGGATCCACCACCTGCTTACCCCTACCTGTGGCATGAACGCAGACCCCGATGAAAGGGGTTCAGTTCAACAGATGTACCAAGTATGTAAAACTGAAAGAATGAAATCATAAAGTCTAAAATAAAGCTAGAGACATGTATGATAACTCAAATAACATTACAATGTGCCTTACTACAATGAGAGTAAACAAGAGTATACTTTACTGCATAAGAATAGGAGGCTCATGATCCAAGTAGGGCCACCCACCCGTAGTATCATTAAGCAATCCTACTCCTGGGACTATTTCACCCGCATAGGTCCTATGGACCCGCAATGAGGTCGTCCGCCTCGTATGGGACTATTTCACCCGCATAGGACTATTTCACCCGCATAGGCACGGTGGACCCGCAATGAGTACAAACGCCGCACTTGCATCATGGGTAGCAAATCCATGGAATAAGCAGTAACCCGGGGGTTTACCCCGCAAGAATAACATAACACTAGCTCAATCGGCTATCATACATAGCATAAGCACCACCGGCTTATCATACATAACATAAGCACTACCGACTTATCATAATTATCATATTTATTATACACTCTCATTTTAGTTTACTTAAGGCACTAACATGTCATTAAAATCCGGGAATTTAACCCAAAGTACTATGTACCTTATCCTTTCAAAACATGACTCTTTCTTGTTTAAAACCCCCAAGATACTAACACTCGTTGTATCAAGGCTTGTCTATAATTTCAAAACAAGTCACTACATCTTTTTGAAATACATTTAGGCTTCTAAATCGAGTGACTTTTTACCTTAAAACTTCAACAATTGATTCCTTTAAATCAATTTGTCTTTCTTCATTTCAAGTCATTTGTCTTTGTTTACATCACTTGAGTAAATCATTCTTTAAACTTTTCATAAAGTTATTATAACCAACTTCCCATAAAACAGTTGTACTAACTTTATGCTTTTAGAAACTAAGACATTTTTTATCCTTTAAACCAAGTGAGTTAATTCTCTAACTCAACCAACTTGGACATTCTTAAAACAAATCAAGGATATCAAATGAAACTAAATTCATTTAAATCCCATACGTCTACCGTACTATACATTTATAACCACTCATGCTCAAGAGATAAGAAAGTTCCACATACCTCTTCGGTTCAATCCACTTGCTAAGTCCAATATGTCGTACGTAGTATGTCAACCTATAATGACCATAATACGTCTGTCAACTTCTAGTTTCAAACGTAGAATATTCTAAGTGTAAAGTCACTTATTCTACGGAAAATTGGACAGCACTTCCTTGGTTTCTACGTACTTTTCCACCTTTTCAAGGCCCGAATTCAATAACCAAACATACCACATTTAAGGCTCAACACATCAACCAATCAAAGGGGATTATACGCCTTACAGGACGTATAAAATTCTGCCCCGCAATTCATATAAAACAGTCCAATATTAAATGTCATTTCGACTACAAAGTATAACCACATACAATTTTTTCCAAATTTCTTTTCAATCCATATTGTCGTTCTCACATGTTATATAGTCGCAACCAATCTCATCAACTATAATTCCTTATTTAGATAACATGCGACGATTATAACTATCGACCAATTTGTATTGTACTTTCAATGGCTAATGAGCGCGTGTTCGGATTTAGGCTCCCAATATTCTATAACACTTATCAACTTCAATGTATAATTCACATTTTCAATAACAACTATTACATGTATCATAATTTACTTCTAAGAGGAGAGAGAATTTTACCTTTAGGATTTCACCCACTATAGCCCTTTTTCCGCAACTCCTTTTCTCGTCAAAATCCTCCACACGAACTCTCTACAAGTTTATCAACATTTTATCTTCTTGCCGCCTCACCAATAATTTCACTAGGCTTAGGGTTCTTTAAATTTTTAGAGAGAAGAGAAGAGAAGTTTTCTTTTGGATGAATCCTTGTAAATGACCAAGTCTTGCAAGACTTGGTCAATATATAAGACCTTTCTTGGTCTACAAGATGGGAGGGACACTTGTCGCCCTCCCATAAGCCTATACACAAATATCTTCTGATTTTTCCCCATTTTTCGCGAAAAATTCCGCCTCGGCTCCGCGGCTCTGCAGCCGGCGCCGTGGAGCTGCAACTTCAGAAAGTTTCAGGACTTACGGCACCGCGGCCATGCAGCCGGCGCCGTGGCGCTGTGGCGCCTGACTGAAATATTCTTCTTTCTCTTCTGCCAGCTGAACTTCTAACGTCCATAATTCGCTGCTCCAATGTCCTATCGACGAGCGGTTTGTTGCGTTGGAAACTAGGCTCAACGAACTTCATATTAGGCTTTTTAAACACCTAAAAACTCTTAATAAACTGGGATATATAGCACTCCAAAGTTGACTCAAAATCTGTCTAAAACATTTTTGCCAACTTATTTTTCCAAATTCAAATCTTATTTCCTTGCGTACGTTCTCATCTTATTCCTTTGAAATTACGGGGCGTAACATTGATCTTCTTGTGGAACATGTGGGCTAGGCTGTTGTTGATGATTCCACTGCCTCTGATAGTAGTAGTAGTCCATTTTTTTTCAACTTTACTTACAAAATAAGAAAAACAACAAAAAGTGATAAAAAGATGCTCGCATAACAAGTTAGAAACTTGTTCCTAGAGCAACCAAATTAGAAATAAAATAACATAATCAAATATATACAAACCAAATTAGAAATAAGATTAGATAATTCGATATTTAAAGTACGCCAGTCCCCGGCAAAGGCGCCAAAAACTTGTTAGGACTGTGTCCAATTGCTCACGCAAGTGTACCTATCGTTCACAAGTAATATAGTCTGTAAGACCGAATTTATCGTCCACAGAGAATGGTTTCTAATTACCGAACATCTACTCTAGATTATGTATTTGGCAAACGATATTTGGTGTGGGTTTTTGTCTAACTACTAGAATAATTGCGAGAAGTAATCTAAATTATTGGGGTTTAATCAGTTATGAAGGAATTAGGGCTTCTAAAATCCTCGACTATCCACTCTATTCAATCCTTAATGCAACTAAAGTGACTTCTTCTTCTACGTTAAAATAGCGGTTAACTAGACTGTCTTATATTCCGGTTAGGATATATAATCGCTCAACCCCAGTGTAGAACCCTTCTATATTTCTATGATAGAATTTATCACATAGGAGGATTAAGAACAGTAACCTATAATGCTACACAAGTATCGGAGTACTTTGGTCCGCGATTTTAACCTATGTCTATTCAATTACAGCATATCCAAATCTCTCCTCTCGGTTCTTGATTCGAAATCATATAGGTTATGATAATTAGTGATCAATTAACTATCAAACATTCATACCAATTATTGAATAAATCTTAATCAAGTGAAGAAGAAATCAAACTAATGCATTAAGTCATAAGATAGAGTTCCAAGCGATTCAAAAGGAAAGCCCTAATACAGTGTTTAGCTCCTAGCCATAGTCACGCTAAGAACTAATACAATTCCAAGCATAAACTGAATTAAAAAGAAAGAAAGAAAAGTACTGCGAACTAAAGTCTCCAATTGTAGCTTCAAATCCTTGCCTTGTGATGTGTTGTGTGTTAGAATGACCAACTCCCCTCACTAGACTAATCCCTAGGGCTTAAGTATGTTGCAAATTTCGTGCCCTATGGACCATTCTGCCCTTGGCCAAATTTACTTCGGATCTGAAATTCCCCGTATTGGCACCGTGGTCCTGCAAAATAGCACCGCGGTGCCAAAAGTCCTGCAACCTCTCAGTAATTATGGAACTGCAGTCCCATATGAACGGCATCGCGGTGCTGAAGTCTTTTGTCCTGAATTGCCAACTTTCGTCTTTTTTGTCTCGGGACCCTCCTTTTGTGCCCACTTTTCACTCCTTTTCACCATTTTGCTTTTTTGAACCGTTGTGACTCAAAAGAAAGAAAAACGACTCTAACACGACACTTATTTAAACGAAAATGGGAAAAATACTAACTAAAAATGACTCAAAAAGCGTATTCAAAATACGCCTAACAATATATTGTACAATATTCATCCCTTATACAATAGGAATCCTAGTCCTAATTACAAAAGGAATCCTATTCTTACCATAATTATATTTACACAATATATGGAATATATTCTAATTATGGGTAGGAATTGTATATTAATCACTATACACGTTTACACACCCCCTCGGTTGGAGCGGGAGGAGGCCGGACGCTGAGACTGGATCTGAAGTCAAGAATATGTTTGCGTACTGATATGATGAGGGAACATGTAACACTCTGACATGTCCTAGCGCAACCTTCTCACGAACGAAATGTATGTCCATCTCAATGTGCTTGGTTCGCTGATGTTGAATCGGGTTGCGAGAAAGATAGATCGCAGAGATTTTATCACAGTACACAATAGATTCCTGACGCAAAGAACACTGAAGATATAACAGTAAATTTCTGAGCCAACAAGTCTCAGCTACCACATTTGCAACGCCTCTGTACTCAGCCTCGGCACTGGAACGAGATAGGGTGGCCTGTCGCTTGGCAAACCATGAAACCAAATTATCCCCTAAAAAACACAAAAGTCAGAGGTAGAGCATCGCGTGTTCGGACACTCTGCCCAATCTGCATCCGTATAAGAGAGCAATTTTTTTGGCACAGAGGGGTATAGGTGCAAACCATGATTAAGTGTGCCCTTAATGTATAGAATGATACATTTAAGGGCAGTAAAATGAGACTCCCTGGGGGCATGCATAAATATGCATACCTGCTGAACAACATAAGTAATATATGTCCTTGTAAATGTGAGTTATTGAAGTGCACCTGCAAGGCTCCTATAAAGAGTAGGATCGGAGACTGGAGCACCATCCATAGCACTGAGCTTGAATTTTGAATCAACTGGAGTAGGCATGATTTTGCAATTCGCCATCTTAGCAATGTACACAATCTATTCTACATACTTATGCTGACTCAAGAACATATGGTTGTCAGACCTGGTCACTGATATCCCCAAGAAGTAACTCAGATTGCCCAAATCAGTCATTGCAAATTTAGTCTTAAGTAAAGCAATAATCTCATTTTTCAACCCATCGGATGAGGCAGTAAGAACAATGTCATCCACATACAGTAGTAAGTAAGCAATGTTGCTACCTCGATGAAAAATGAAAAGGGAATTATCACTTATACTGCATACAAACCCAATCTGCATAATATTCCTGGCAAAGCGATCATACCACGCACGAGGGGCCTGTTTCAGGCCATACAGTGACTTACGGAGATGACACATATAGTGAGGGACATCATGATGGACGAACCAAGGCGGCTGATGCATGTAGAATGTTTCTTTCAGGTCCCCATGTAGAAATGCATTTTTGACATCAAGTTGATGGATCAACAAGTGTTTGCCCATGGATATGCTCAGAACTGTGCAAATGGTAGCCGATTTGACAACTGGGCTTAAAGTCTCACCACAATCAACGCCCTCATACTGATTTGTGTCATTAGCCACAAGTCGTGCCTTATACCTCTCAAGATCTCCATTGTCTCTGAATTTGTGACTAAATAGCCACATACAACGGATCACATTCACCCCATCCGTCTAGGTACTAGATTCCACGTGTGTTATTTAGTCAAAGCATTGAATTCCCCAAACATAGACGCATTCCAATTAGGGTCTTGTTTGGCCAATTTGGAGTTCTTGGGAATTGGAGAGATGGTTTGGGCAGACAAGTTAAATTGGACTTTGTGTTATACCCCGTAGTTCTGACCCTACGTATGAGAGCGTACGAAAGCATGTAAGACTTAAAATTTTCAAAGGATAGGTTGACGGATTGTTCCGGACGGGTTTTAGTCAACTTTGAGGCGGGTTATGACACGGTACATTGAGAGTTCCTAAGTGTTTCAAAGGCCTAGGGCGTAGTTCGTTGAGTCTAGTTTCCAACGCAACCAACCGTTAAATCGATAGGGCGTCGGAGTAGAAAGTTATGGGAGTTACAAGTTCGGTCTTGTGACGACAGAAATGCGTTTTAGGCAAAGCGGCATGGCGCGGATGCGAGCATGGCGCGGAAATCGAGGGTCTCTGAAGTTGCAGCGCGGCTGAGACAGGGCCGCGGCGCGGAAGTTCCGAGTCGCGAGGTTTGGCCATGCCGCGCCGTCGAGCGCCAGCGGGATTCTGGCGGAAAAACTTAGGAAAATCATATTTTTATTTTAAAAGACCTGGGGCGGGTGACAAATGTCTCCCCCCCCCCCCCCATCTGATTTTGCATGCATTATATTGACCAAGTCTTGAAGACTTGGTCATATTTCATCTCTCTCTTAGACAAAAGCTCCTCCTTCTCTCTTAAAAAGTTCAAGTTCCTCATTCTCTCTAAAATCCCAAGAGATATTCTAGCCTTAGGAAAAATCTGAAAAAAAGTAAAGGCAAGAAGGAAGCTTGTGGCTAGCTTGTGGAGGTTGTTGTGGTGGTGTTCTTGAAAAGGAAGCTAGCAAGTTGTTAGAAAAGTTTGGCTAAGGCTTTAAGGTAACATTTCTTCCCTTGTGGTTTAGTTATTAATGTTGCATGTGAAGAAGAATGGATGTGTAGTAGTAAATAATGCACTTAGAATCATTGCATGTAAGAAATGTGGTTTGGATATGAAAGAATTGGCTAAAAAGATATTATGAGCATGTTGTAGCCTAAAAACTACTTTAGAATTGTTAAGTGAATTGTTGTACCTTATGGGGCAGAATTTTGCACACCCAAGTTTAGGTGTGTAATCCCCTTTGTGTTGGTTTGGATGTTGGGCCTTAAATGTGGCGTTTGAGTGTTAAAAATCGGCCTTTGAAAAGGTGGCAAAGTGAGTAGAAACAAAGGAAATGCTTGATTTTCCATAGGAATTAGTAACCTTGAACTTGGAAATATTCTACTTTGAAACTAGAAGTTAATAAACGTATTATGGTCATTATAGGTTGACGTATTACGTGCGATAGTTGGAATTAACAAGTGGATTGACCGAAGAGGTATGTAGAGCTTTCCTATCTTTTGAGCATGAGTAGTTGTATCTATGTAGTACGGTATACGTACAAGATTTGATAATCTTCACTTGTTTTGAGGTATATGATACTTGTTTCGTTTTAAAGGTATAAGTCCCATGGATTTAGGGAAAATGTATTTGACAAAAGGGATAACGCTAATATAATGACTTTATGGGAAGTTGGTTATATTAGTTTTCTTGAAAGTTTCACAAAGAAAGGTTTACTCTAATTAAAACAAGTACGGGTAAAGGATTTGAAACTAAGAAAGGTGAATTGATTTTTAGGCATTGGTTGCCTAAGGTTTTAAAGGAAATGAAGTCACTTGATTTAGAAGCCTATTATATTTCTAAAAGGAAATGTGACTTGTCTTGAAAAGAAATCGTAACTTGATACTATGGTGATTAGTATCTTGGAATTTTTGTATAAAAAGAGTTATTTCTTAAAAAGTTAGAAGTACATGGTACTTGGGTTGAATTCCCGGATTTTCTATTAAAAGACATGTTAGTGCCTTAGGATACTAAAATGAGAGGATATATTAATAATGTTATAAGAAGTTAGGGGATTTCTTAACTTGCTTATGTTATGATAAGCCGGTAGTGCTTATGTATGATATGATAGGACGGTAGTGCTTATGTTGTGATATGATAGGCCGGTAGTGCTTATGTATGATATGATAGGCCGGTAGTGCTTATGTTATGTATGATAGCCGGATGAGCTATGTTATATATTTGTATTATTACGGGGTAAACCCCGGGTTATTATCTATGCCATGGATTTGTTACCCATGATGCGAGTGCGACGCTTGCACTCATGCGGATCCGGACCACAGGATCCATGCGGGTGAAATAGTCCCATGCGAGTACGGCGATGGTACTCATGCGGGTCCACAGGATCCATGCGGGTGAAATAGTTCCATGTGGGTGAAATAGTCCCATGACGAGGCGGATGACCTCATGCGGGTCCACAGGACCCATGCGGGTGAAATAGTCTCAGGAGTAGGATTGCTTAATGATACTACGGGCGAGGTACCCTGTTTTTGATCGTGAGCCTCTTATTTTTATGCTATAAGATTTATACTTGTTACTCTCATTGTTAGTAAGGCACAGTGCAAGGAAATTGATTTTTATCTATGACTCCCGCTTATTTTTGACTTATGATATTACTGATATTTTCGATTTACATACTTGGTACGTTGTGTCGACCCTTCGCCGGGGCTGCGTTACATCTGCGAGTAAGGAAGCGGTGGTAGATCCTCATTCCTAGGATCTTTTACTCAGTGTCGGAGCTCATTTCTTGGAGGCTCGACTTTTGGTATGGTTCTCCTGGTGTTGTTGATATTTTGTACATTCGGGGGCATGGCGGGGCCTGTCGTCATAGTGTTACTCATTCTTAGAGGCACTGTAGTCTTGTCATAACTTGGTTTGTTTAAGGATGTAATGTTCGGTTTATGTACTTTTGGGGTAGCCATTTTGGGCTAGACTATTTTATATCATTATAGTTGTTTATTGTGAGTTTATATTCATTGGTTTTCTCGATGTTGTGTCACGCGGTGCCGGGTCAAGGCACCGTCACGGATCGAGGGTCGGGTCGTGACAAAAGTGGTATCGAGCGATTAATCCTCGGAAAGAGGTCTCTGGCCGTATCTAGTAAGTCTTGATTATCGGTGTGTTGTGCACCACATCTATAATCGTGAGGCTGCGAGATATTTAGGATTGGTTTCCATTCTTTCACTCTAAGATCGTGCAATAGAGCGTGTTATAGGTTGAATTTCCTCACGTATGTTTCTGTATCGATTATGCCTCCATGCAACCACCGCCCGAAGGGCAAAGCGATGAGAACTACTAGTAGGGCAGGGTTACGAGGCCGAGCCAGTCACTACCGGATGAGGTGTTTTGGGGCGAGTTCTCTGTCGCCCAACCCAGTAGAGGCGGCGGCGCTCACGAGGCGCGGTACCGAGCCTCGATCCAGGCCGAGGCGAGAGGATATGGGCTACAAGAGATGTCGATTCTTGCGAGATCGTGGCGAACGAGATAAGTGGAGAGCGATTCGGTGTATGCCGTAGTTCGGCAGAGTGCTAGCGAGGCGAGGAATTTTGAGTTCAGCCCACGAGTTTTATGGGTGAGGCACGAGGATGATCCTCGGGAGTTTATCAAACGATTCTGACGGATCGTGAGGTGATCGGGCTTGGAGACCGAGTCGGTGGTACTAGGTTCGCATCGGCTGCGGGACAGCTGCGATTGGTGGTATGATTCATAGGAAGCGTCGGGGAGCATGTGCTTCCGCTGTTTGGGACGAGTTCTCGAGGCGTTATGGCCATTTCTTGCCTCCGCAGATGAGGAGGGCTCGGATAGATTTTGACATTGAGGCAGTGGGCGGGCGGTCGAATACAACGTGAGTTTGACTCATTGGCTCGGTATGTGCCGCTTTAGCGAACATGGAGGGCGGGGTGCACCGCTATGTCACGAGACTCGATGATCACTTGGCGAAGTTTCACGGGGTAGCTCTTGGTAGGGCATGGACATTGCCGCGTGCGGCATATGCGCTTAGGTGTGAGCGAGGGCCAGCGGATCGGCGAGTATCAGCGAAGAGGCGGGACAGCGAGGTCCTCTGGTAGTTTTAGGGTAGACAACCCAGCGAACGGATTTGCACCACGGCCGGTCAGGCGCTCCTCCACCATCTTGGGCGTCTGAGTATTCGGGAAGCGTCTGAGGTTCGAGGCTTGGGTTTCGGAGGACCAGAGTTCGGTCGAGATGAGGCCACTATGCCTCGGTGTGGTCGATGTGGTGATTGCCATTATGAAGTGTCGTGTTCCTCGAGAGCTTGTTACTCTTGTGGCGTGAGCCATTTGAAGAAGATTGTCAGGCGAGCGGCGGAAATGCTATGGCTCGGCCAGTTCGATTCTTTGGTCTTCATCTTCAATAGTTATGCGCCCGGGCGAGGGTGTTCACGGGCCAGCGGCGCGGCGAGGTCGTGGCGGGGTTCTAGTTCAGCGGTCCTCGAGCCGCATCTATGCTATGTCGATCGTCGGGACCGGAGGCGTCGCGATGTCGTCAGTACATTATTGGTTTCTTCGTGATGTATATGCTTTGATAGATCCGAGTTCTACCTTGTCTATATATCTCCTCATATTCTTTGGTAGAATAGGGATAGAGCCGAGTCCATAGAATCTTTTGAGGTGGCTACGCCGGTAGGTGCTTGGTGATAGGCGGCGGGTATATAAGGCTTGCCCGGTGACTATAGATGGTCGTCGGACTCTAGACTTGATAGAGTTGGATATAGCGGACTTTGATGTGATTATGGGTATGGATTGGCTAGCGTCTTGCTATGCCAATGTGGGTATGAGAGAGACTAGTGCGGTTCGATTTCTGGTGGCCGGTGATCAGTGGAAAGAATCTTTGCGTCAGAAGGGTAGGTTTATTTCTTACCTCAAGGCGGGAAGATGGTGCGAAAAGGGTATATTTACCATTTGGTTGGTGTTTGATCTGAGGTGAATACGGACCTTGATCGGTTCGGTTGTTAGCGAGTTTCGGGCGTATTCCCAGGCGAGCTTAAGGTATCCTCACGAGAGGAGATTGAGTTTTGCATTGATTTGGCGCGACACTCGGCGATATCTATTAGCCATCTGAGAATGGCACCTGCCGAGTTAAAATAGTTGAAGGACCAGCTGAAAGATTTACTGGAGAAAGGCTTTATCAGGCCTAGTTTTTCTCCCTGGGGAGCGCCAGTGTTATTTGTAAAGAAGAAGGATGGGATGCTGCGTATGTGTATTGATTACAGGCAGCTGAACAAGGTAACTATCAAGAACAGATATCCCCTCCCCAGGATTGATGATTTGTTTGATTAGTTGCAGGGTGCGAGATGCTTTTCCAAGATAGACCTGCGGTCTGGTTACCATCAGGTACGAGTTAGAGAGACGGATATCCCAAAGACTACATTCAGGACCCGGTATGGGCACTATGAGTTCAGGGTGATGTCTTTCGGATTGACCAACGCTCCAGCGGTATTCATGGATTTGATGAATAGGGTGTTCAGGCCATTCTTGGATATGTTCGTTATAGTGTTCATTGATGATATCTTGGTGTATTCGCGCCTGAGCGAGGAGCATACATATCATTTGAGGGCGGTATTAGGAGTCCTCGAGGGCCGCGATTGTATGCCAAGTTCTCGAAATCGAGTTTTGGTGGCCGGTGGCTTTCTTAGGGCATTTTATCGGGTAGATGGTATTCGGGTTGTCTGGTAAGATTGAGGCGATCAAGACTTGGCCGGACCACTACAAGCGGAGGTCTTGACTTTTGGGCCTTGCGAGTTATTATCGAAGGTTTGTGGAGAAGTTTTCTTCCATATCGGCGCCTTTGACTAGGTGACTCGAAGAAGCTATATTTGGTGGGCGGATGCTTGTGAGAGAGTTTTGATTCTTGAAGGAGAAGTTGGCAGCCTTGATTCTTACTCTTCACGAGGTTTGGGCGGATATGTGGTTTTATTGTGATGCGTCGGGTGTCGAGCTTGGGTGCGTCTTGATGCGGCCGCGAAGTTATAACTACGCATCTCGGCGACAGGAAGCATGAGAAGAATTATCCCACACATGACTTAGAGTTGGCGTGATGATTCGTACCTTGAAGATCGGAGACACTATTTGTATGGGGTTCATGTGGATATTTACACGGACCACAAGAGCCTCGGTATATCTTGACGGAGGAGTGAACTTGCGGCGAAGGCGGTGGTTGGAGGCTGCAAGGATTATGATGTTGATATTCTATACCCACGGAAGGCGATGTAGTTGCGGATGCCCAGTCGCGGTCGATGGGTAGTCTATCCGATGTACCGCGGGAAAAAGGATATGGTCGAGAGATTAAATCGTAGCGAGCCTTGGGGTTCGTTTGTTTGATTCGATAGTGATGGAGTTCGGTTCGAGAGGTTGCGAGTCTTCCATCGTCGATGAGGTGAAAAGCGGCAGTATGAGGATCCGATTATGTAGTGCGGTATCGAGATGCCGCTCTTCGAAGAGAAGAGTCTATTTGAGGTAGCGCCTGACGGGGTGCTAAGGTTTGAGGGCAGATTGTGTGTTCCCGATGTTGCAGGACTTCGTCGTGATTTTGGGGAGGCACGCGGTGCTCGTTATTCTATTCACGGTCGACTAAGATGTACCATGAACTTCGGTGTGTGTATTGGTGGGATGGCACGAAGAGGGGCGTGGCGAGTTTTGTTGCCTGATGTCCTAATTGTCGTGAGTCAAGATTGAGCACCAAAGCACGGTGGGCTATTGCGAGCTATTGATATTCCGACTTGGAAGTGGGAGGTGATAAATATGGATTTTATTACAAGGCTACCTACTCGGAGAAGCATGATTCCATTTGGGTGATTGTCGACAGTGTGAAATCAGCCCATTTCTTCCGGTCGAGCAGCGTTCTCGGTGAGGACTATGCGGATTATATATTAGAGAGATTGTGAGGCGCATGGAGTCGGTGTCGATTATATCGGATAGAGGCAGTTCTCGGCTAACTTACGGAGGTCTTTTGAAGGGATTAGGGACCTGGTGAGTCTCGATCGCATTTCACCCTCGGTGTGCGGACGGTAGCGCACTATCCGGACAACGAGGATATCTTTGCGGGCTTGTGTTATTGATTTCGAGGTAGTGGGAGGATCATTTACCTCTTGTGGAGTTTGCTTATAACAACAGCTACCATTCTAGTATTCAGATGGCGCCTTATGAGGCCTTATACGGGAGGAAGTGCAGGTCACCGATAGGCTGGTTCGAGGTAGGAGAAGTTCAGTTAGTCGGGCCAGACTTGGTTCAGCAGGCAGTGGATAAGGTGAAGCTTATCGGGAGGCGGTTATTGGCGACCAGTCGGCGAAGTCGTATGCGGTCGTGGCGTCGGCACTTGGAGTTTGAGGTACATGATTGGGTTTTCCTGAAGGTGTCACCCATGAAGGGCCTGATGAGATTTGGGAAGAAGGGAAAACTTAGCCCAAGGTACATTGGGCCTTACCAGATTGTCCGGAGGGTAGGCAAGGTTGCCTATGAGTTGGATCTGTCGTCCGATCTAGAGGCAGTACATCCAGTTTTCCATGTGTCAATGTTGCGGAAATGTATTGGAGACCCATCTAGAGTACATCCGATTCATGAGGTTCAGGTAACAGAGGAGTTATCGTATGAGGAGAGTCCCATAGCGATACTCGATCGTCAGGTTAGACGACTTCGGACAAAGGATGTGGCTTCCGTCAAGGTCTTATGGCGGAACGAGAACAGGGAAGAGATGACGTGGGAAGCGGAGGAGGACATGATGAAGAAATATCCTCACTTATTCCCTACACCTCCAGGTAACCCACTTTCCTGCTTGTTAGTTTTGATTTAGCAATTGTGCTTAAGTATTGTTGTGGCCGTGGGGAGCGTCTTTATTTGCAAAAGAGTAGTTAAGAGCGTCTACGTCGATTTGTGATTTGAGTAAGCCTAGAAGGAACATTCGGGACGAATGTTTCTAAGAGGGAGAGAATATTATACCCCGTAGTTCTGACCCTACGTATGAGAGCGTACGAAAGCATGTAAGACTTAAAATTTTCAAAGGATAGGTTGACGGATTGTTCCGGACGGGTTTTAGTCAACTTTGAGGCGGGTTATGACCCGGTACATTGAGAGTTCCTAAGTGTTTCAAAGTCCTAGGGCGTAGTTCGTTGAGTCTAGTTTCCAACGCAACCAACCGTTCGTCGATAGGACGTCGGAGTAGAAAGTTATGGGAGTTACAAGTTCGGTCTTGTGACGGGAAATGCGTTTCGGAAAAAGCGGCGGCTGGCGCGGATGCGAGCCGCGGCGCGAAAATGCGAGGGTCGCTGAAGTTGCAGCGCCCAGCGGCTGAGACAGCAGTCGCGGCCGGAAGTTCCGAAGTCCTCGAGGTTTCACGTGCCATGGCCGTCAGTCGCGCGCAGCGGGATTCCCGGGGGAAAAACTTAGGAAAAATCATATTTTTCTTTTAAAAGACCTTGGGAGGGTGACAATTGTCCCCCCCCCCCCCATCTGATTTTGCATGCATTATATTGACCAAGTCTCATATTTCATCTCTCTCTTAGACAAAAGCTCCTCATTCTCTCTTAAAAAGTTCAAGCTCCTCCTTCTCTCTAAAATCCCAAGAGATATTCTAGCCTTAGGAAAAATCTGAAAAAAAAGTAAAGGCAAGAAGGAAGCTTGTGGCTAGCTTGTGGAGGTTGTTGTGGTGGTGTTCTTGAAAAGGAAGCTAGCAAGTTGTTAGAAAAGTTTGGCTAAGGCTTTAAGGTAACATTTCTTCCCTTGTGGTTTAGTTATTAATGTTGCATGTGAAGAAGAAGGGATGTGTAGTAGTAAATAATGCACTTAGAATCCTTGCATGTAAGAAATGTGGTTTGGACATGAAAGAATTGGCTAAAAAGATATTATGAGCATGCTGTAGCCTAAAAACTACTTTAGAATTGTTAAGTGAATTGTTGTACCTTGTGGGGCAGAATTTTGCACACCCAAGTTTAGGTGTGTAATCCCCTTTATGTTGGTTTGGATGTTGGGCCTTAAATGTGGCGTTTGAGTGTTAAAAACGGCCTTTGAAAATGTGGCAAAGTGAGTAGAAACAAAGGAAATGCTGCCCAATTTTCCATAGGAATTAGTAACCTTGAACTTGGAAATATTCTACTTTGAAACTAGAAGTTAATAAACGTATTATGGTCATTATAGGTTGACGTATTATGTGCGATAGTTGGAATTAACAAGTGGATTGACCGAAGAGGTATGTAGAGCTTTCCTATCTTTTGAGCATGAGTAGTTGTATCTATGTAGTACGGTATACGTACAAGATTTGATAATCTTCACTTATTTTGAGGTATATGATACTTGTTTCGTTTTAAAGGTATAAGTCTCTTGGATTTAGGGAAAATGTATTTGACAAAGGGATAACGCTAATATAATGACTTTATGGGAAGTTGGTTATATTAGTTTTCTTGAAAGTTTCACAAAGAAAGGTTTACTCTAATTAAAACAAGTACGGGTAAAGGATTTGAAACTAAGAAAGGTGAATTGATTTTTAGGCATTGGTTGCCTAAGGTTTTAAAGGAAATGAAGTCACTTGATTTAGAAGCCTATTATATTTCTAAAAGGAAATGTGACTTGTCTTGAAAAGAAATCGTAACTTGATACTATGGTGATTAGTATCTTGGAATTTTTGTATAAAAAGAGTTATTTCTTAAAAAGTTAGAAGTACATGGTACTTGGGTTGAATTCCCGGATTTTCTATTAAAAGACATGTTAGTGCCTTAGGATACTAAAATGAGAGGATATATTAATAATGTTATAAGAAGTTAGGGGATTTCTTAACTTGCTTATGTTATGATAAGCCGGTAGTGCTTATGTATGATATGATAGGCCGGTAGTGCTTATGTTGTGATATGATAGGCCGGTAGTGCTTATGTATGATATGATAGGCCGGTAGTGCTTATGTTATGTATGATAGCCGGATGAGCTATGTTATATATTTGTATTATTACGGGGTAAACCCCGGGTTATTAGCTATGCCATGGATTTGCTACCCATGATGCGAGTGCGGCGCTTGCACTCATGCGGATCCGGACCACAGGATCCATGCGGGTGAAATAGTCCCATGCGAGTACGGCGATGGTACTCATGCGGGTCCACATGATCAATGCGGGTGAAATAGTCCCATGCGGGTGAAATAGTCCAATGACGAGGCAGATGACCTCATGCGGGTCCACAGGACCCATGCGGGTGAAATAGTCCCAGGAGTAGGATTGTTTAATGATACTACGGGCGAGGTACCCTGTTTTGATCGTGAGCCTCCTATTTTTATGCTATAAGATTTATACTTGTTACTCTCATTGTTAGTAAGGCACAGTGCAAGGAAATTGATTTTTATCTATGACTCCAGCTTATTTTTGACTTATGATATTACTACAATATTTTCCAGTTTTACATACTTGGTACGTTGTGTACTGACCCCCTTCCTCGGGGGCTGCGTTCATGCCGCAGGTAAGGGAAAGCAGGTGGTAGATCCTCATTCCTAGGATCTTTTACTCAGGTGTCAGGAGCTCCATTTCTTCGGAGGCTCGACTTTTGGTATGGTTCTCCCTGGTGTTGTTGATATTTTGTACATTCAGGGGCATGGCGGCCTGTCCCGTCATAGTGTTACTCATTCTTAGAGGCCTGTAGTCTTGTCATAACTTGGTTTGTTTAAGGATGTAACTGTTCGGTTTTATGTACTTTTGGGGTAGCCATTTTGGGCTAGACTATTTTATATCATTATAGTTGTTTATTGTGAGTTTATATTCCGCTGGTTTTCTCTGATGTTGTGTCACAAGGGTGCCCGGGTCAAGGCACCGGTCACGGATCCGGGGTCGGGTCGTGACACTTTGGGTTTAAAAATCCTGTGTTTGGCACGAGTTTCCATTTGGTGAGTGGGGACAGGGGTGGGTAGTGGATTTTCCATCGAATGAGTTGCGGCGCCTGAAGGACAGTGCTCACTGGAAGTTTGGGGTCGCAGCGCTGACGACGGTAAAAAATTATTTTGCTTACTGGAAGTTTGGCGTCGCGACGCATCACCGAGGGGCTTCGGCGCTGACCATGGTAAAACATCAGTTTGCTCACTGGAAGTTTGGTGTCGCGGCACCTCCTCGATGGGCCGCAACGCAGTTATCTATGATTACAGGAGAGGAGGGGATGTTTCGGTGGTGCCATTAGTGAGTTGACTGAGAATGATGAGAAAGATGGCAGGCTCGTCAAGAAAGGAGTAATCCAGTTTTTGGAATTTCTGAGGATTCGAAAATGGGAATGTAGTCTCATCGAACGTGATGTGACGTGAAATGTGTATTTGATGAGTGGACAGGTCATAACAGAGATAGCCCCTATGATTCGGCGAGAAGCCTAGGTAGACACATGGAGTGGACCGGGGAGCTAGTTTGTGAGGGGCAGTAGAGGAAAGGTTAGGATAACATAGGCAATCGAATATCCAAAAATGATCGTAAGAGGGGACTCTGCGATAGAGGATTTCAGTAGGGGTCATATTGTGAAGGGTGCTAGTTGGGAGAATATTTAGAATGTATTCTGACATCTTAGTAGCATATACCCAGAAGGACGGAGGGAAGGAGACATGAATCAATAGAGTGCGAATCATATTGTTAATGGTGCGAATGATTCGTTCAGCTTTACCATTTTGTGGGGAAGTGTGAGGGCAGGAGAAATGAAAAACCATGCCATTATTTGTACAAAAGTGGTGAAACATAGAGTTATTGAATTCACAGCCATTATCGCACTGAAAAGATTTTATACCTTTTTCAAACTGTGTTTGGATAAAAATGTGAAACTCAAGGAATTTGGCAAACACTCCCGATTTGAATTTAAGAGGATAGACCCAAATATAGTGAGAAAAATCATCTAGAAACACAAGATAATATTTATGACCGAGGGAACTAGGGATATGAGATGTCCATAAATCGGCATGTATAATATCAAAGGGTGCAAAAGTAACACTAGTAGATGATTTAAACGGAAGACGAGTATGTCTGCCTAGAGAACAAGAAACACAGTGTTGGGCTAGTTTCGCATTATTACATGGAATAAAATTGTTAGCTCTAAGAAAATTAAAAACTGGGGCTCCTGGATGACCAAGTATATTATGCCATGTGGATGGAGAAATAGCCGCTGGAGAGACAGGAGAGCAAGATTTGGCAGCGGAGGTGGATGGGAATGAATAAAGATCCCCCGTGCTATTGCATCTCGTAAGAGGTGTCCCCATATAAAGATCCTTCACAGTGAAACCAAAAGGGTCAAAGTCAACAGAGACAGAGTTATTACGAGTAAATTTGCGGACAAAATTAGGTTCTTAATGATGTGTGGGACATATAGGGTATTCTTAAGGGAGAATGGTGGATGTAGAGGTTGTGTGTAGGATGTACCATAGCTCTTTATCAGAATGTGGTGGTCATTTCCAACTGTAATAAATTGAGGATGTTTTAAACTGAACAGTTTGAGAATATTACCTGCAGACCGGGTGAGGTGAGATGTGGCGTCGGAGTCCATATACCAATTATTGTCCGGTTGTTGCAGATTGAGGCTACTGAAAGCCTGACCCACATCAGTAGGGGCCATGCCGAATGTGGGCTGCTGAAATTGGCCTTGCATGAAGTGGGCTTACTGCTGGTACTGGGCTAGCCAAGGGGCTGGAGCTCGTGTTGAGAATATTGGGTAAAGGGCTGCTGGTACTGGAATTGTGGGGGCACCGCGGTGCCCTACCGTCTTGTTGAGGTGTGGCCCAATGTTTGTGAACCCTGCGATGGTGCTATTCGGATTCTGTGACGCGACCACTTTTCAAGACCATCCTCTCTCGCCACGCAACCGCACCGCTCTGTCGCGTTTGATAATTTTCCGGCGGTGTTTGGTCTTGTGGTGGCGTCTCGATAACTAACGCCTTCTGATTATACTCAACTTGTCTAGCACGATGGGTTTCTTCGAGCAACAACTGCGAGCGAACTTTGTTAAAATCGGATAAACGGATCCTCCTGTTGAATCATGGTGGCCAAAAGTATCATATTCGCCTTTAGGAAGGCCTGCAATCAACTGTAACACCATTTTAGTTTCCGAGACAGGCGTGCCGACGTTAGAGATTTGATCCGCCACAAGTTTTAACTTTTGCAGTATTCAGTCATGTTGTAAAAAATTTCAAAACGTGTATTGTTAAACTGTTCCTCCAAATACACAGCACGTGTGTGCTTGTTGTCCTGAAAAAATACCTCTAAACGAATCAACAGTTCACGGGCTGTGGCGCCAGATTTCATGATAGTAAGAAGTAGATCCTGAGAAATACTACCATATATCCACTGTTTGACGATGGCGTCGAGACAAAACCATGTAGAATCATCAACCTCTGGGGGGCGAGGAATAGCGCTATCGATATGATTAAGAACGTTATAGACACATGCATAAATGTAAAACAGTTCAACCCAAGGAGAATACTGACCGTTTTCTTGATTAAGAAGAATGGGAAGGGAGTTCTTGATGTTGGTAACGATGAGGGCAGGGTGAAAAGATGGTTTCGGTGTTTCGGGAGTGATAACGGTGGAAGAGGAGGTTGGAGGAGGAGTCATGATAGTGGATATAATTTAGGAGAGAAGGAAAGAACCCTAGATGGGGAAGGTGGCGCCGCGGCCAAGAAAGAGAAGGGGGGGGGGGGGGGTCGGCGGCGCTGAAGAATTTTTAGAGAGAAAGTAGTGTTTTGGCTCTTGATACCATGTAGGATGATAGTAATCTCCCTTAAGGAGTCTTTCTCATTAATATCAATAGTGTACAATATTCATCGCTTATACAATAGTAATCCTAGTCCTAATTACAAAAGGAATCCTAATCTTACCATAATTATATTTACACAATATATGGAATATATTCTAATTATGAGTAGAGATTGTATATTAATCACTATACATGTTTACACATATATTGAAAGAGCTTATAAACTAGTTGGTTCTCTAAGGTTATCCTAGATAATGTCTGGTATTAACAGTAATGTTCAACCTATTAGCAGGATCTCATTAGGAAGCTAAAATAGTTAGTTGAATACATATCATCGGCATATCAAGAATAACTTGAGTGAACAACTTCCAGGGTCACTTAGAGACACGATTTGGAGGCAAAATTCAGAAGCATTACTCTTAACATCAAAATAAAGGTCATCCATGTTTTTTCTTGAATATGTTTCATTGGGAATTGATTGCATAGCATGAAAGCTCTGTCTGATAATGACATCAATCCAAAGCAGAAGATTTGTTGAAGTGCTGAAATTTATTGTTGAAAATTCTGCTTCTTAGATATTACCTATATTTCCACTTTCATGTCATAGGATTGTTTTCTTTTATTATTTCCTTATTTTCTTCTGTAAATACTTTGATTTTTTGCAATAAAATATCAACAGCAACTTGCTAGTTGGTTTAGCTTAAAAAGGGCTTAGATACACCAAGTAGTGAGTTTATAAACATTAATACTAGAATTTATTAAGTGAATGAGTTTTAGATGGCTTGTAACCACTTGTGAGTCCTAAATGAGTTAAGTTGGATTTATTTGGAAAAAGACTGATGAAATTCATATAATTATATGCAGATTAAACTAATTTGGAAGCTTGAGAAATCGTTGATTGGTTAGACGTTTTTAATTATGCTCAATGCCAAGGAAACTTAAGACTTTACCTTTTACAATTAGTTTTCCACCTTTCAAAATATTTGATAAAATGTATAAATGATTATTTTGTGATCACTATTCCTGGTGGAGAGTGAGTGCTTGAATTACTATATTTCTATAAAAGACTTGATGTATTGGTCGAGCCAATTTTTTACACAAATATATGTGATCGACAAATAATAAAGTGATAAGTGGAGTATCATTTTTACGAGGACTTGTCACTAAACATTTACTAAATCAAACTATTACGAATTATCTATTTAAACGACTCTAATAAATGATGATAATTAAATAACACTATATAACAACCAAGTAAAAATAACGTGCAGAACTCGATGAGACGAGAGATCTAGGGTTATGGTAGCTAAAACTCTTATTAAGTTGCTTTAATATGTGCAATTTTTGTAGCTCGTAATAAAAGAATTCTATTAAAACTTGAAATTTAAATAGATTTTTGTTCCTTCAATTCTATTTAGGGTTACTACGCTCATAAAAATATCCTGATTTCTTACTTGCCTATTCAAATTAGTGTAATTCTTATATCCCTATGGAATTAGAATTAACAAGGATAAATTAATAATTCACATAAAAGTAACCGAGTAAGGCGATTAGGTATATTCCTATCCTAAACGCGAATTTATTTCTTGAGGCCCAGGTACAAGAACTTGACCTATTCAATCCTATTTGCGATTTAGTGTTCTCATTTCAAAATTAATTCAAGATCCGTAAATAGTATTCAATCATTAGTCAGACAATTGAATAATTAGGAGCATGACGAATAAATAAATCAATGTCGCAATCAATTCAAGTATCAAACTTCAACAATCATGTAGCATCACTGGTTGGGTCCACCACACACCCAAATATGCGTGGTCGACAAGTAATAAAGTAGTAAGAAAATTATTGTTCCCATTAAAAAAAATTATTAAACTTTTGAGATTAAACAATCATAAAATTTATCCAATAGTTTTACAAGTTTTGAGAAATTATTATCTAAAACGGATATTGTAAATTAAAATTAATATGCTTTTGAATTTATTTGGTAGAGGAAATATCCTAGGGCTATGGGTATAGTCTTCAATCTTGTTGAGTATCCACTTAAGTTAGCAATATGTTATCTAATTTACTAGTCACATGATTGATATTGCTCATGGACTCTCCCGAGTCCCCACTCACCTATTCAAATTACTCACAACACATATATCATATGAAGTTATCACTAAGAAGAATGCATTTGTATCTTATGTATTTGACTAAGCATGGCGAGTAGGTACGTTCCTATATATTCTAAACAGTAAATTCATTCCCCGATGCTCAGTTTCAAGAATAAGATATATTTTATCCTATGTGCATTCTATGGTTCCCTCTCCCAAGTCCAACCACGTATTCATAGATAATATTTAGTTGGTGATCAGACAACTAAATAATTAAGTGTAAGATAAAATAAGTAACAAATAATGATAATCAAAACACTAACATAAAGTTTCAAACTACAACATTCATGAATAATCCCTCAACTCTAGTATAAAGAAAACTAGCAATTCATATTCATGGCAAAAACACAAGTCATATTAATTATTCAACTAAAAAATAGAAGAAAAAAAATATAAATTGTGTGAATCTCCGCTCCACGATGCTCTAGCAATTCTTGTAATCTTCTTTTATCAAAGTATGTTAAAAACATGCTCAAGATGTATTTATCCTTTGTTGGAATGATCTTGGACCCAGTCAAATAGACTTGATGCGTCGTGCCACTTAGGAAGTCACGTGGTGCACCAAGTCAAAAGTTTAAGGACTTGAAATCTATAGGTTTTCTGATTTTTACTATGCTGCGGCGCACCACTTGCTGAGTTGGGCGTAGGGATGGCAATTGGGGCAGGGCGGGGCAGGACGAACTCTTAATAGGGCAGAGTAGGGAAAGACTTAAACGGGATAGGGCGGGGCAGACCAAAATTAATTTGTTAAAATTGAAATAGGGCAGAGCAGGTGGTGGATTTTGAATAGAGAATGTTCCTTACTTACAGATTATCAAGTTCTACCTTTCTGCCGAATGAATTATGCTCCAATTTATCTTTAGAAGCTGTAAATAGCCTTGTGTTCTCGCTATTAAACTTAGCAACTTCAGAATCTTTTTTCTGAGCTGGTTCATCCATTTTATTATGCAGATTGTGCTTCTGGTCATTTCGATTCTTGGACCAGTCCTGCAAAAGAATCAGACAAGACGAATTCTAATCAGACCTGGGAAAAAATATTTAAAATTTATTGGCCAGTAAAGACTAGATGTTGGTGAAAAAACAGAAACTTAGAGAACAAAATGGTGTATTTCTTTACAGATCAAACTTACAGATACTTGGTTGTCTTACACAAATGTTTCTTTTTCTCAAAAACACAAACGGGGCGGGGCAGAGCTTAGCGGGGCAGGGCATTTTTTTGGACAAAGCTAAATGTGGCAGGGCAGGGCAGGGCAAAATCTGAATAGGTAAAAGCTTGTCCCGCCCTAACCCGTCTATTTGCCATCCCTAGTTGGGTGGCACATCAGAAATTGCTCTGTAACTTCTCTTTTATTTCAGCTTCTTTTCATGCGTACTTGACATTCGGATTCTAGATTAGATATTGATCTTTTCTATTACTTTTACTCAGACTTCAAAAATATTTTTTTTTGATAATCCAGGTATCCAGGCTTGCGCCTCACTATTTCACTAGTATTATCTAGACGTCCTGAGATGATAGACCCGGTCCCTTATCGCTACCACCAAGGTAAACCGCAGGATGTGCTTCATTAGCCAGGGTCTGAGAGCGGACAACTGATCAATGACACAAGGCTCAACCCCCTGCCGAGGATCGATCCCACCGCTGCGCGTACGGTAGCGTCTTAACGCCCGTCCTTTGCCGCGAAATATGCCGGGAACAATTCACGAGAGAGGACTCGAACACGGAACCCTCAAAGATACCGCAGTGAAATGGCTCTTGGGCGAACACCTTTGAGTTCAAAAATATTTTGCTTTATTATAGTATCAAATCATCACTTTGTAGGGTTTTGTTGGGTTCATGTACGTAGCGGAATTTGAAAATTTTACGTTTCAAACCCAACATGCGGTGAACTGCATGATGATTATGCAATGATATAAACATACAAACACGTTGTTAACTGTAATGCATCGATATAATACTTACGGTTTTGCAATTTGGAATCTTCGAGTGTAATCCGAGGATGAGCACGCAACTATTCCTTCGATTGCAAGTTCCAAAAACTGTGATGTAATTATTCTTTCGGAAAGCTAGGAAATTCGACAGAGTTTCAGCAGAGAATAATTCTTATGAATTGAGTGTATTAAAATAATGATTGAACCTTGTATTTATAGCTGCAAAAATCAGCTACGATTCCCACGTGGGCCAGGCCTAGAAACCGAGGCAGAGTAGGCCAGTAGGACTGCCCACTGGACATAAGGCGCCGCGACCCTAAATGGGAGGCGCCGCCGCGGCCCTAGTTCATTTTTGCCTCGTTTCTATTTTAATTAAATCTGGAATCCTATCTCGATTTGATTAAGTAATCATTATTTATTCTAATGTCTCGATCATAAATCAAATATTTATATTCGCTCTTATTACATCCTTGAATTGACGGAATAATTGACTTAGTGTTACTCAACAGGACTTCACATATCGACACTAATTACATTAAGGTCTACACGGAACTCCTAGACGGCGTCGGAAGACGAACTCAATATGTGAAGTATAGTTACACGAATCCTGTAAACTGAACCTCTATGTGGGAAGATAAAATTCTTTCATTCACGACACACTCGATCAAGCTTAGGATCTGCAAGTGTCTATCCAAATGGCTTGATCATTATATCTCATCTATATTAGTTGACAACAAGACCATATCATAGATATGTCTACTGCATTTGTCAATTACTTAGTCACCCTAATACCATATGAGAATCTGAGTGTTCTCTCGAAGATACATTCGAGGGATGAATCCTAATCTTGGATCAACTACCACCTTTAATCGCAATGTACCCAATACAAGTCGTGTC
This sequence comes from Przewalskia tangutica, assembly GCA_029844215.1. Taxonomy (NCBI): domain Eukaryota; kingdom Viridiplantae; phylum Streptophyta; class Magnoliopsida; order Solanales; family Solanaceae; genus Przewalskia; species Przewalskia tangutica. The sequence goes on along the minus strand of CM056720.1, from coordinate 37,924,128 downwards.
TCAACCTATAAGACATTTGAGCTTAGGACGTGATCAAAGTACATTACTATGTACACAAGGCGTGTATCGACCTCAAGTCTAAGGACTTCTATCTAGCACACACTAATCATACTTTAGACATATATAACAAACAATATATCAATAGGGTATACCAAATACTTCCAAAGTATCTATAACTCGTAGCATGTGAGACATACTACATCCTCTAAGGATATGATGCATACCACATGTCGACTTATCACATATCATCAATATTCCATTTTTGATGATCATTAGTCGAGGCTGTTTTAAGAGTTACGCTATAATATTAATATCTCATAATATCAATAACCATGTAACCTCTAGGGATGCATTATAGAATATTATAAACAATCAACTAATAATTCAATAATTGCAAATGCCATAATATTAATCTTCATTAATAAAATACGAATGTGTATAAAGTATATTTTTCCTAATATAGATTGTCTCTAGGACATAAATATACTTTCAAAACTCTCACTTGGCCTAGAGTCAATCACCAACATATCTAATACCCATATTCTTAAAATGACCATTATGCTTAACTAAGCTTAATGGTTTAGTGAAAAGTTAAGCATAATGGTTTAGTGAAAGGGTCAGCTAGATTGTCATTTGTGGGAACATAGTCTGTTACACCCCGTATTCCAAGGCATTAATATGAGAACATACGTAAAGAAATAAGAATTGACATTTTGGAAGGAAAGAAAACTTACATTTTCTTAAGGAAAAATTTCGGAAAAATGTGAAGACGAAAATTATTAACTTGGAGTTTAATTCTTCTAATTGGATTTATGAAATTAGTATTGGATTATGAAGTCTCGGAATTAGTAATATGGGGCCCGCCGAAAATTTCACAATTTTGTGGAGCCCTTCAATTTTAAGATATTTTGGACAATATCTAGATATTTTATTTAAGTGGGGATTTCCACCAATGGGAGGGTGACATGTGTCACTCCTCCACTTGTCTTGCTAAAGGATTTTTCTATATAGAGGAGGTGATTGAAGACTTAGCCACATTTGATTTATCACATTTTATTTCATCTCTTCCAATGCTCTCTTCTCTCTCCTCAAAAACCCTAGCCACGATTTTCTCCAAGATAATTCCAAGAACACAAGTTGATTATTTTTCAAGATTAAGAACACTAATCTAGTCTTAAGACAAGTTAACTCTCCAAGAATCTTCAAAATCCATGATTGGGCCGATAGTGGTGTATTGAAACCCTAGGCTTGTTCTTCATCTTTTTGAAAGTGAAATGTGAAGGGAAGTTGGTTATAAGCTTGTAGATGATACATATGTGTGATTGGAACTTAAAGAAGTGGAGCGAAACGAAAACTGCGGGCCAATATCTTGCGCATTGTTTGGACGATTTTGGGCTATTTTAAAGGTAAATATTCTTCTTTCTCTTGAGGTAATTGGATATTACTTATTGTTATAATATATGGATGGGCTTGTGCTAAAAATAATGGAGGATAAAAAGTGTTTGGGGCAATATGGATTTTGGGGCCGAAACTAGGCAGTTTCGGCCATTGAAATTGTTGTCGTTAACGTCACCTATTGCATGATATAATGAAGTAATCTTGTTGTTGATAAGTTGATATGATTTGTATAAAAGTATTAGAACTTGAATTGGATTAAAAAAAATTATGGAAAGGGCAATTGTATTGGGGTTGTTTGGCCGTGTATTGTATAAAACTATGAGGTATTATTGTGCAGTTTTAGGGACTGTTTTGTGGCGTTGGAATGCTGAAAATTCAGCCACTTAGCCCTAAGGGATTAAGGGTGTAGAAAGGTGTTAAAAGGCATCACATTGTCCCGTTGTTATTGTCGGATTATGGACTGATTTTTGTGGACTGTTTTATATGGATTAAGAGGCTGAATTTTACAGGTAAAGTAGGCGTATAATCTCCTTTGGTTAACTGTTGGTTGTGCCCTTAAGTGTGTCTTGGTTGTTGATGAAATTGGCCTTCTTGAAAGGTGGAAAAGTACGTATTAATAGGGGAAGTGCCGCCCAAATTTTTATAGGAAAAGAGAGCCCTTACTTGGTATATGTTCTACATTACTAAGCATGTATTGATATACGTGTTATTGTTGTTATAGGTTGAAGTAAATTGAGACGTATTCTAGATTGTCGAGTTGGTTAGTTCGCCGATAAGGTATGTGAACTATCCCTTCTTCTTTTGGCATGATTTGAGTTTATAAAGTGAGTGGATTTTAATCCTTATTGATACTTGATTTGAGTTTATAAAGTGGTGGATTTTAATCCTTATTGATACATGATTTGATTTTATAAAGTGTGTGGATTCTAATCCTTATTGATACATGATTTGATTTTATAAAGTGAGTGGATTTTAATCCTTATTGATACATGATTTGATTTTATAAAGTGAGTGGATTTTAATCCTTATTGATACATGATTTAATTTTAGAAAGTGAGTGGATCCTAATCCATAACGATACTTGACTCGATCTTTATAGAGTTCTATTGGAACTTAATCCTTAGTGATATATCCTATTGATAGTACTTTGAGTTTCTAAAATGAAAGTTGTTTACCTATCCTATTGATAGTACTTTGGGTTTTCTAAAATGGAAGTTCACTTTAATGATTTTAAAAGTGAAAGTGTCTTGATGCTACAAGTGATAGTATCTTGGGTTTTATAAAATGAATGTACGGTGAACGTACATAGTGCTTGTGGGTTCAATTCCCTAGTATTACAAGATGTGATAGTGCCTTAGTTTTTCTAAAATGAAAGATGTGTTAATGCCTTAGTTTTCTAAAATGACGGTTCATTTTAGTGGTTCTAATGATAGTCAAAGATGATTTAAATTGCACATAGTTTCTTGTGATCGCTATATGTGTACAGTCCTTTATAATTGGACCGTGATATTATATTTGATCCATGGATGTGCTTCTATGATGTGGGTTCAACTCCCATGACAGTATTTGTGTATATTTGCTCCATGGATGTGCTTTCATGATGCGGGTTCAACTCCCATGACAGTATTTGTGTATATTTGCTCCATGGATGTGCTTCCATGATGCGGGCTCAAATTCCATGACAGTATTTGTGTATATTTTCTCCATGGATATGCTTCCTTGATGCGGGTTCAACTCCCATGACAGTATTTGTGTATATTTACTCCATGGATGTGCTTCCATGATGCGGGTTCAACTCCCATGATAGTATGTGTGTATATTAGTCCATGAACTGAGTATCCATAATGCGGGTTCAACTCCCATGACAGTATTTGTGTATATAGACAGACGTTCATGATTTTGACATGACTTTCATACTTTGAAAAAATATAGTTGATTCTCTTATTTTAAAAAGGCACAGTTGACTCTCATTTTCATAAAGTACAGTGATACGGTGTGTTATACCCCGTATTTCCTGAGTATGTACGTGAGGGCGTACGTACAAAAGTTTAGCCTTAGTTAGGCATAAGGGACGAAATTTGTGCACAACCCACGAAAAGAATCATTTTCCGACGAAACGTTTTTCAAAACTTGCGAAGGGAAAATTACGGCTGCGACATTTATATTTTTTGCGGATTTTTCCGAGAGATGAAATATTTTAGACCAACGAGAGGGTGACACTTGTCACCCTCAAGTGGACGGCAAAGAGGGCATGGCTTGGCACGATTTTAAGGCCTAAACCATGGGTCAATGTTTGTGAGTGATTTGTGGAGTAGGGATAGGGTGCACTTGTGCAAATCCACACCCTCCACTTGCCTTCATCTTGGCCCTTGAAAGCCCTATAAATACCCCCCTTGAGTTGAAGACTTCTTCATCCACAAATCATCTTCCAAGTCTCTAAACTTCCCCCACTTTTGAGAGAGGCTCTCGTCAAGCCCTCTCCCCCTCTCTTGTGAAGAGCTTAGCCAAACACCCTTCCCCCCTTTCCTAGTAGTCTCGGCAAAATCCCCCATGGTAGAAAATACTCTCAGTATTGTTACTATCCCCAAAATACCCTAGCCGTATATCTTATAGTATTCCAAAGTCACCTCATACTAAAAGCCCGGAAATACTATCTTATATCCATTAGTCACTAAATGAAACCACAGGAAATCTTCATAGTTGGTTGAAGTAGTAAGTAGAAGTTGTGTAGAAACTTCTAAGGGTTTCTTGGAGCGGATTGGAGCGTACAAATTAGGAGCTAAACCTTGCTCAGGATCGACTTATAACTTGGATAATTTTGGGCTTACCGAGGTAAATATCTTATCCTTCTATTGTAATTAGAGATTACATACTGTAGAAGTATAGAACTAAATATAATACTTATAGAAGGATGGTATTAAAAGAAGAGAATTGAACTGTAGTCACATCAGAAGAATATTAAAGAAGATTGAACTGTACTTACATAGGGTTGTATTACAGTAGACTTGTATAGTTTACCGGGTAGGGAAGTGCTGCCCGATTTTTCGTAGAATAGAGGACCCTCTGCTTAGAATGTCCTACAGAGTAGTCTAGACATTGATAGACGTATTTGACTATTATAGGTTGATACTCTGCGCGCGACATATTCGACTTGGCAGGTGGATTTCACGGAAGGTATGTGATTCTTCCTATCCTCTTGAGCATGATATTTTAAAATATATATATAGTACGGTAGACGTACGTGTGTTAACTGAACATGGTTTTACTTGACGTCTTTTGACTTGAGTCAAAATAATAAGAATCTTGAAGTATTTCAAAAGAATTGTGAATCATTTTTGAAAGAAGAGTAATACTTGGTTTTTAAACAAAAGCTTAAGAGTTATACTAGCTTTATGGGAAGTTAGGTATAACGACTTAAGAAAGATAAAAGAAATGGTTTACTTATGTGTTTATAAAAGACTTGTATTGATTTCTGGAAGGTATAGTAAGATGGTTTGTTGAGTAGACATATTGTGATGCTATGTGTGTTAGTATCTTGTAACATTTGTGTAAAGAGGTTATTCTTATTGTGCTTATGTTGTTTAACGATAAGCCGTTATGTTAGTATTACATCACTCACCTCTTGACATGATATACCGGGGGTTAAGCGCCCGTCTGAAGGTATACCTCGTGCGATCTGTGTGACTATGATTCGAGAATACCTCATGCGGGTCGGGGACTATGTGGAGCTACGAGTTCGAGTTAGTGTGCGGTCCATGTGGCCATGCGGTCTATGTGGCCATGCGGACTACGAGTCGGGGCGATCTTGGGAGTAGCTACCCTCGATGCGAGGATTACCTCATGCGGGCCTAGGTGGCTATGCGGACTACTGAGTCCGAGATTAGGCATGCATAATGATACTATGGGCGATCGGCCTTGCTTCGATCATTCGCGGCCTAGAAAAGACACATTACGATTTACCTATTATTACTCTTGTTTGTGATGTGGTACTATGTGCGGTTACATTGGTTGTTTCGCATATTTATAAAATTGGTTTTAAAATGATATGATTTCATTTAAGTACTTTCTGATTTCACATACTTGGTACTGTTATCGACCTCGCCGGGCTGCGTTCATGCCGCGGTAAGGAAGCGGTGCTAGATCCGCATCCTTAGGATCTTTTGCTTTGGTGTCGAGCTCCATCTTCTCCGAGGCTCGACTTTTGATGCAGTTCTCCTGTTGTTGTAGATATATGTACATTCGGGGTATGGCGGGGCCCTTTCGCCATAGTTCTTCACTGTCTTAGAGGTGCAGTAGTCTATTATGCGGTTGGGATGTAATCGCGATTTTGGTTTATATATATATGCGAAAGCGACTTTTCTCGAGATAAAGCGTGTCTCAATTTACATTTGTTTCACGTCTTGTTTTTATATTCCGATTACTCGATGTATGACTACTTGGGTGCGGGTAAGGCACGATCCACGGACCGAGCGGATCGTGACAAAAAGTGGTATCGAGCGGTTAATCCTCGGAAAGTGTCTGAACCGTATCCAGTAGAGTCTTGATTATCGGTGTGTTGTGCACCACACCAATAATCAGGAGGCTATAGGATATTTAGGATTGGTTTCCATTCTTCTCACTCCGAGATCGTGCCTTAGAGTTGTGTTATAAGTTGGACCCTCTAACGTATTTCCTTTCTTTACGATTATGCCTCCACGTAAGGCAACCGGGCCCGAAAGGCAAGAAGCGAGAGATGCTAGTAGGACAAAGTCGCGAGGCTCGAGCCCGATCTATACAGGCGGCGAGTTCCACGACGCCGGCCCCAGCGAGAGTTTAGGGCGCGGCGATGGTGATGAGACCACGATACTGCGCCTCGATCCACGGCTGGAAGCGGATGATATAGATTCTGAGAGAGATGGCGATTCTTGGCGAGATCGTGGCGAACATGAGATAATTTGGAATCTGGCGATTCGATTCAGCATGCACGTGGTTCACCCGAGATCGGATAGTTTGAGGCTATGAGATTTTTACGAGTTGTAGCCGCCAGAGTTCTACGGGTCGAGGCCCGAGATGATCCGCGAGTTCATCCGTCGATTCTGAAGGATCACGCGAGTGATCAAGGCTTGAGACCGAGTCTGTGATCTTGATTCGCATCGGTGCATGATACCGCGATCGGCCGGTTTGACTCGTGGGAGTTGTCGGGAAACACGCGTCCCGGCTACTTGATACGAGTTCTCGGAGGCTTTCTCACTCACTTCTTGCCTCCACAGATGAGGAGGCACGGGCGACAAATTTTTATTCTTGAGAGCAGAGGACGCAGATTAGGGAGTACAACGTTGAGTTCGATTCGTTGGCTCGATATGTCCCACTGCGTTGGTGCAGATATGGAGGGCGAGTGCATCGCTACGCCACCGGCTAGATGATTATATGGCGAGTCTTGTGCGGGTGTGGCTCTTGACCGTGCATGGACATTACGCGTGCATGCTCATGCACTTGGATGCGAGGCGTAGAGGCCGACGGGTTGTGACAACGGAGAAGAAGGCGGGGCGGCAGGTCTTTTAGTAGCTCTGTGGGCGGCCTCGGCAGCGATCTAGATTTGCACCACAACCAGCTCGAGCACTCCTACACCGCCCTCGGGGCGGCCGGTATTCGGCGGGACCGGGCCCCGTGACTTGGCGTCGGAGTAGCAGAGTGCTAACGACGGACCACCTCGCCGGTGTGGCCGACGGTAGATCCATTACGGAATTGTGATGCTCTCGGGAGTTTGTTTTAGTTGCGGCCAGCGGTCACTTTGCGAGCTGTCCACCAATGGCGGCGCAGATGGTAGGTCACCTACGTGTTCTTCGTCGGGTCTTCATCTCCTGATTACTCGCCCGAGGCGTGGTACTCATGGGCCAGGTCGCGGCAGAGTCATGGCGTTGGTCCCGGTTCTAGCGGTCCTCGAATCGCGTTTATGCCTTGTCGGCCGGCAGACAAGGAGGCCTCGCGATGTCGTCACGGTACTTTATCGGTTCATGTTGTGGCGTGTATGCCTTGATAGATCCGGTTCTACTGCATCTATATATCTCCCCATATTGCTAGTAGGATGAGGATGAGCACGAGTCCATAGACCTTTTCGAGGTAGCTACGCGATGGGTGATTCGGTGGTAGCTCGGCGGGTATATAGGGCTTGTCCGATGACCGTATGCGATGTCGGACCTGCCGACTTGGTAGAGTTGGATATGACCGATTTCGATGTGATCATGGGTATGGATTGGCTAGCTTCTTGCTACGCCAATGTAGGTGCGAGGGAGAGTGAGTACGGTTCGGTTTCGGAGAGTCGGTTGTTGAGTGGGAGGAACACCGTGTCGCCGCGGGTAAGTTTATTTCTTACCTCGAGGCTAGGAAGATGGTGCAGAAGGGTATATCTACCATCTCATTCGGGTGTTTGATACCGAGGTCGCGGTACCAGATTTTCACCGATTCGAGTCGAGAGTTCCCAGATGTGTTTCCGACGACCTTCCGTATCCGTCACGAGAGGAGATAGAGTTTTGTATCGATGTGCTTCCGGACACTCGGCCTATTTCCATTCCGCCATACGTAATGGCACCGCCGAGTTGAGAGAGTTGAAGGACCGGTGAGAGATTTCTTTGGAGAAGCGGCTTCATCGTGCCTAGTGTTTCTCCCGGGAGCGCCGTGTGTTCGTGAAGAAGAAGGGCGGGACGCTGCGCATGTGTGTTGATTCTGACGGTGAACAAGGTGACCATTAAGAACGAATACCCTTCCCGTGATTGATGATTTGTTCGACCGATTGCGAGTGCGAGATGTTTCTCCAAGATTGATCTGCGATCGGGCTATCATCAGGTGCGAGTTAGAGAGGCGGATATCCCTAAGAATGCATTCTGGACCCGGTACGGGCACTATGAGTTCAAGGTTATGTCTTTCGGTTTGACCAATGCTCCAAGATATTCATGGATTTGATGACCGAGTGTTCAAGCCATTTTGGACACGTTTGTGATAGTGTTCATTGATGACATCTTGGTTTATTCCCACTCAGGCGAGGAGCATGCGAGCATTTGAGAGGCGTCTTGAGAGTTCTCCAGACCCAGCTATACGCCAAGTTTTCCAAATGTGAATTTTGGTTGGCTTCGTGGCATTTCTTACGCATATCAGGGGGTGATGGTATTCGGGTGGATACGCCAAGATCGAGGCGGTCGGGACTTGGCCTGACCTACTACTCAAGCAGTGCGCAGCTTTTCGGGCCTCGCAGTTATTATCGGCGGTTCGTGGAGAAGTTTGCTTCTATCTCGCACCATTGACTAGGCGACTCGGAAGGCGGCTAAGTTTGATGGATCGATGCTTGTGGCGGGGTTTCGATTCAAGGAGAGGCGACGACCGCCCGCTTCTTACTCTTCGAAGGTCGGATGGCTATGTCGTGTATTGTGATGCGCCGCATCGGGCTTGGATGTGTGTTGATGCGAAGGCAAGGTTATAGCATACGCATCCCGACACTTAAGAAACATGAGAGGAACTACCCCCATGATTTAGAGTTGGCGGTGATTCACGCCTTGAAGATCCGAGGCACTATTTGTATGGGGTTCATATGGATATTTATACGCACCACAAGAGCCTCGGTATATCTTCACGGAGGAGCTGAACTTACGAGAGACGGTGGTTAGAGCCGCTCAAGATTATGATGTCGACATCTGCACTCACCCGGGAAGGCCAATGTTGTGGCGTATGCCCTTAGTCGTAGGTCGATGGGAGTCTATCGGATGTACCCGGAGAGGAGGGCATGGTCCGCGAGTTGCATCATAAGCGAGCCTGGAGTCAATTGATTGATTACGATAGCGGTGGGGTTCGAGTTCGAGAGGTTGCCGAGTCTTCCATCGCCGAGGTGAAGAGGCAACGATTTGAGGATCCGGTTTGACGCGTACCGCGATCTGACTCTTCGTGAGAGAAGGGTCCTTGAGGTAGCACCGATGGGGTGCTAAGGTTTGAGGCGTTGTGTGTTCGATATTGCGAGACTTGACAGCGAAGTTCTAGGGAAGCACACGTAGCGCGTTACTCTATCCATCCGGTCGACCAAGATGTACCACGACCTCGCATCTGTATTGGGGATGGCTTGAAGAGGGACGTTGCAGAGTTTGTGGCTCAGTGCCCGTGTTGTCAGAAGGTGAAGGTAGAGCACCAGAGGCCTGGTGGTTTGTTGCAGACGATAGAAATCCCAACCTGGAAGTGGGAGGTGATCAACATGGACTTTATAATAGGATTACCTCGCACTCAGATGAAGCATGATTCTATCTGGGTTATCGTCGACAGGCTGACGAAATCAGCCCACTTTCTTCCCGTCAGGACGACTTTTTTACCGAGGATTATGCGACTTTACATCAGAGATCGTCGATCGCATGGTCCCTATTTCTATCATATCAGACAGATGAGCCCAGTTTATGGCTAACTTCTGGAGGTCTTTCCAGAAAGGTTTAGGGACGCAGGTGAGCCTGAGTACTGCATTCCATCCTCAGACAGACGGACAGGCAGAGCGCACTATCCATACTCTTGAGGATATGCTGCGAGCCTGTGTTATTGACTTCAGGGTAGCCCCAGGAGGATCATTTGCCTCTAGTTGAGTTTGCGTATAATAATAGCTACCACTCCAAAGATTCGGATGGCGCCTTATGAGGCCTTGTATGGGAGAAAGTGCAGATCGCGATAAGCTGGTTTGATGTGGTGAGTACGATTAGTGGGACCGCACTGATCACGTGTAGTGGATAAGGTGAAAGCTTATCCGAGGCGGATTCTTCGGCTGAGTCGACAAAAGTCATATGCGGATCATCGTCGTCGGCATCCGAGTTCAAGGTTGATGATTGGGTTTTCTGAAGGTGTCACCCATGAAGGTGTGATGAGATTCGAAGAAAGGGGAACTTCGGCCCAAGGTACATTAGGCCATATCAGTTGTCGCAGGTAGGCGTGGTTGCCTATGAGTTGGATCCGCCGTCCGATCTTGAGGCGGTGCATCCGGTTTTTCATATTTCTATCTTTGAGGAGATGTATTGGGGATCCATCTAGGGTACACCCGATCGACGATGTCCGGTGTGAGGGGTTATCGTATGGCGAGATTCCCATAGCGATAATCGATCGCCGAGTTAGGCGTCTGCGGACCGAGGCGTGGCTTCCGTCAAAGTCTTGTGGCGAACGAGCTCGAGGAGGAGATGACGTGGGAAGGCGAGGAGGACACGAGGCGTAGTATCCTCACCTATTCCCCACACCTCGGGTAACTCACTTTCCTACTTGTAAATTTTCATTGTCATATTTGCTTAAGTCTTTGTATTGTGGCCATGTGTGGCATTTGCAAACTGTTTAAGTTATGAGAAACTTTATCGTTATCTGTCTTGGGAAGGAACATTCGGGACGAATGTTTCTAAGGAGGGGAGAATGTTATACCCCGTATTTCCTGAGTATGTACGTGAGGGCGTACGTATAAAAGTTTAGCCTTAGTTAGGCATAAGGGACGAAATTTGTGCACAACCCACGAAAAGAATCATTTTCCGACGAAACGTTTTTCAAAACTTGCGAAGGGAAAATTACGGTTGCGACATTTATATTTTTTGCGGATTTTTCGGAGAGATGAAATATTTTGGACCAACGAGAGGGTGACACTTGTCACCCTCAAGTGGACGGCAAAGAGGGCATGGCTTGGCACGATTTTAAGGCCTAAACTGTTACACCCCGTATTTTACAAGACATGTTTTAAGGTAGTACGTAAGAGCTCACAAGTGTTAAGATTTGAGACTTGTAAAAAAATTATCGGAATTATGGAATTGTCGGAAAAACGTAATATCATGTGAATGGGAGGCGACACGTGTCACCCCCTTAATGTTGCCTTGGACGAAAAATAGCATGGGTAAGATGGTCATTGACCATAGTCTTGTATGACTAAAGTCTTCCAAGTTGTGAGCATGAGTTTCTTGACCAAGTCAATGGACCCACCAAGTCTTGATATTTAGTAAGACCACATCCTAACCACCCAATTGTGTGTATCTTGACCCTCCATGTCCCCATATTTAATACTAGTAGCAAGAGAGAGTTCCATACTTAGCCAAAAATCACAAAAAACTGGATGAACACAAGCTTGGCTCTCGCCAAGCTCACTTCAAGAAGAGAAATTTTTGTTCCTTGTCAATAAGCTCCACACTTTAAACCAAGGTTCTTGAGTGTATTGTAAGCGTATCTCAATAGAAAAATCTTGGAAAAGATGGTTTACTGTTAGTCGCAAAGTGAAAACCTAGTGGCCTTCTAGGTTTTGGATTGGAAGTTGAAGTAAAGTTATTGGTGTGGTTCTATGGTCTCAACAAGAGGATTGAAGTGTCTTGGAGAGGCTCTAAACTACTAACGAGGCGACTTGTTTGGATTTGGATTAAGAATCGTTAAGGTATAATCTTGTCTTTTAAGGGTGTTACAAGATTATGTATTTATATTGTTGTTGTTAGCTTTACATGTTGATAGCATAAAGTTGGTATGTTGAAGTTTATAAGTATTATGGATTGCTTGTAGCTTAATCCGAAATGAAATGTAAGCCATGTAAGTTGGATTACGATTTTAGTCGTATTAGAATCGTCGCATGTTTTTGACTTGGAGATTATAGTAATTGTAATCGTTTGCGACTTGATATCATGTTAGGCTAACAATTTGGATTGAAATGGAAATTGGATAAGAATTGGTATTGTTGTATTCATTATGGCCGAAAATTGGACTTTTAGTTTGTTATTCATTTGCATTGGATTACTTTCTAAATTGTGAGCCAATTGGGGCTGTTTAGTTATTCATTTGTATTGGACTACCTTCTCTATTGTTGTGAGCCAATTGGGGCTGTTTGGTTATGGTATTTCGGCCTTGAAAAAGGTGGCAAAGTAAGTATAAACAAAGGAGGTGCTGTCCGATTTTCTGTAGAATTTGGCGGCTTAGCACTTAGAATATTCTATGTTTGAAGTAAGAGGTTAATGGACGTATTGTGACCATGATAGGTCGAAGAAATATGTATAGCGTATCCTACTTGAAGAATGGAATAGCTCAAGGTTGAAGTACTTTGGAGCATTTTACTACTTGTCGACAATCGTCGCGAGGTATGTGAACCTCTTCTTTCTTTGGCATGATCCTACGTATGAAATCTCCATGTGATAGTATTTCAAGATTCCTTCTACCCTTAGAAGTTGAAGTGTTTACATTGTTGAATCTAAGTTAAGGGTATGTTTAAATTGTCCTAAGTCCTTACTAGGTCTTATGGGAGACGTTGGTAAGAACGGTTAGGAAGTTATGAGATTTGATTTAAAGGCTATGTGTCTTGATTTGTTTAAAGTAAGTAAGTGGATTTTATGTTCGAAAATGACTTGAAGTTATATGATTTTAAGGGAATAAATTACTTGGTTTTGGAAGGTATGGAACTTTATTTGATTTTGTATAAGTAATTGGGCTTTAAAGGAAGTATGTTATGAAGTTTGAAGACTAAGAACTATGATTGTCTTTTAAGGATTATGAAGTTTTAAGCGTCTGATTCTTTTTAAGTATGTACGTAGTATCTTTGGATCCCGTTTTCCTAAGTGTTGTAAGAATAAAAATGTCTTAAGTTCTCTAAAATGAAAGGTTGTTATAACAACTTTATGGGAAGTTGTTATGACGACTTAAGAAGAAGTAATTATACGATGTAAAAGGTTATGTAAAGAAAATACACCGAGCCTACAAATAGGCCGGATTACGTTATGAAATACACCGAGCCTACAAATAGGCCGGATTACGCTAAGAGATACACCGAGCCTACTCATAGGCCGGATTACGCCATATTACCCCGAGCCTACACATAGTCGGGTTACGTCATCTTACACCGAGCTCCACAGCGGGCGGATTATGCTACATGATTCCACAAGACACCGAGCCCACAGCGGGCGGATTATGCTACATGATTCCACAAGACACCGAGCTCCACAGAGGGCGGATTATGCTACATGATTCCACAAGACACCGAGCCCCACGGCGGATTATGTCACATGATTCTAAGAATAATCGTGTCCCGCAAACGGCCCGGATTATGTTAAGTAAGATAAATAAGTTATGTGGAAAAACTTGATTAAACTCTTAAGTATGTATGTAAGAACATGTTGTTAAATCCTATTGAAAGAAGGAAAGGCGGTTAATATACGATTGATTTGAGTTTTATGATATTCTTTACGCGCTTATGATATGATTGTTGCACCTTATTTTCTTCCATACTCAAATTTTTGTTATGACTTCTTCGGGGCTGCGTTCATGCCCGCAGGTGTTAGGTGCACAGGTTGGTGATCCTTGCTCTTAGGATCTCGGTTCAGTTTTGGGAGAAAGCTCCAATTGCTCCGGAGGCTTATCTTGTGGTACGGTTTCCCTGATGTGGTAGACTTATGTACATTCAGGGGTATGGCGGGGCCCTGTCCCGCCACAGTTATTATGTTAAACTCTTAGAGGTATGTAGTCACATGTCGTGGGTCGGTTTGTAAAAAGAAAGGGATGTAATCATTGTTATGTATATGTATATGTGTCCAGAAGGTAGCCTTATCCGCCAACTCCGTGGTTTAATTTCTCGTTATTTTATTTTATAAGTTTCATGTATGTTCATTGCTATTCTCTCGAGGAATACCAACAGTGCCTGTGTAGGGCACCCGCGAGCCCGGTCGGGTCGTGACAAAGTGGTATCGAGCAATTAGTCCTCTGAAAGTGTCTGATCGCGTGTCTAGTAGAGTCTTGATTATCGGTGTGTTGTGCACCACATCTATAATCGTGAGGTCGCAGGACATTTAGGATTGGTTTCCATTCTTCTCACTCTGAGATCGTGCAGTAGAGCTGTATTAATAGGTTGATCCGTCTCTGACGTACTCTTATGTATGTGAATCAGCTATGCCTCCACGGAAGGCGACCAGGGCCCAGAAGGGCAAGGCAGCAGCAGGAGCTGCCAGTGGTGCGCAGAGAGTTACCAGGAGTCGGGCACAGACTATGCCTGAGGTAGTAGGCGGGTCGGCGAGTTCAGCCACGCCGGCAGTATTAGAGGAGCCGAGAGCGGCAGTAGCTCCAGGTTCCGCACGAGCCCCGCCCGCACCTGGGGGCAGAGTTTAGGGATTATGGAGAGCAGATCAGGCTTTTGACTAGCATAGTGGTAGGGCAGCGCCGACAGGAGCAGGCAGCTAACCCTAGAGCAGACAGTTTGAGGATACGGGATTTTCTAGGATGTCATCCACCTGAGTTTTATGGTTCGAGGTCTGATGAGGATCCGCAGGAGTTCATTCGGCAGCTACAGCGGACCACGCAGGTTCTTAGGGCTTCAGAGACAGAGTCTGTTACGCTAGCCTCCTACCGGTTACGCGATATCGCGTTGAACTGGTTTGAGTCGTGGTTGCTTTCGAGAGGTGATGATGCTCGTCCAGCGGTTTGGGATGAGTTTACAGAGGCCTTCATGAATCACTTTTTGCCTCCTGAGATGAGGAGAGCCCGTGTTGATAGGTTCTTATCATTGAGGCAGAATGGGAGGACCATCAGGGAGTACACCCTAGAGTTTGACTCGTTGGCTAGGTATGCGCACACTATTGTGGCTAACATGGCCGATAGAGTCCATCGCTATGTTATGACTAGACCGCTATATGATCACCGCTGTTCGGAGTGGCCCTTCAGCCAGGAATGGATATTGCCAGGATGCAGACATATGCACAGGGGATTGAGGACAGGGAGAAAGAGGACCGACCAGACCAAGGCCAGCCCAAGAGGCCAAGACAGCGAGGGTTCTGGTGATATTCGAGGCGAGAGCCTCAGCAGCGAGCTAGGTCTGATTCACCGACACGAGTGCTCCTTCCCGATTTCTCGCGGAGGGTTAGATCACGGGTAATTCGGGAGCCGGTCGAGCTCGTGGCTTCGGATTCGTGATACGCACACGGGTTCTAGACGATGGGGGCCCTCTTCCTCGATGTTCACCATGTGGCGGCGTCACCACGGAATGTCGTCCGTACATCGTGCCTGCTTTACGTGGCCGTCGGGCCATATGTTGAGGGATTGTCCTAGTAGGAGAGCTACGCGAGGATATCACGATCACCGGATCGATTCGGGTTCGCCTTCATGGCTAGGCAGATGTTCATCCACGGCAGTCGCAGGGTCGTGGTGGAAGTTCCCAGTTTTAGCGGTCCTTTGAACCGCCTATATGATTTCAGGTATATCTTCGACCCTTTAGAAATTTGTATGCATGATAAAGTTGTGGTATGTTTAAGTTTCATGAATGTATCAGACGAGACTATGTACATGCTAGAAGTAAGTTGGAAGTACGAAAAGATAATCTCTTTAGGCCTTGAATGTGAGTATATAGTGATGATGCACACTATGGATTGTTTCCTCGTTTGGTTTGTGATGGATAAATATGCAAGTGCGGTATATTAGGGCCATATGTGGCATAATTAGGTTTTGCTAAGTGCAAGTTTATGAGACTATGCCAAGGAATGATAGATTGACCTCCGAAAGAACATTCGGGGACGAATGTTTCTAAGGGGGGAAGAATGTTACACCCCGTATTTTACAAGACATGTTTTAAGGTAGTACGTAAGAGCTCACAAGTGTTAAGATTTAGACTTGTAAAAAAATTATCGGAATTATGGAATTGTCGGAAAAACGTAATATTGTGACGAATGGGAGGGCGACATGTGTCACCCCCCTTAATGTTGCCTTGGACGAAAAATAGCATGGGTAAGATGGTCATTGACCATAGTCTTGTATGACTAAAGTCTTCCAAGTTGTGAGCATGAGTTTCTTGACCAAGTCAATGGACCCACCAAGTCTTGATATTTAGTAAGACCACATCCTAACCACCCAATTGTGTGTATCTTGACCCTCCATGTCCCCATATTTATTACTAGTAGCAAGAGAGAGTTCCATACTTAGCCAAAAATCACAAAAAATTGGATGAACACAAGCTTGAAGCTCTCGGCCAAGCTCACTTCAAGAAGAGAAATTTTTTGTTCCTTGTCCAATAAGCTCCACACTTTAAACCAAGGTTCTTGAGTGTATTGTAAGCGTATCTCAATAGAAAAATCTTGGAAAAAGATGGTTTACGGGTTAGTCGCAAAGTGAAAACCTAGTGGCCTTCTAGGTTTTGGATTGGAAGTTGAAGTAAAGTTATTGGTGTGGTTCTAAGGGTCTCAACAAGAGGATTGAAGTGTCTTGGAGAGGCTCTAAACTACTAAGGAGCGACTTCGGATTTGGATTAAGAATCGTTAAGGTATAATCTTGTCTTTTAAGGGTGTTACAAGATTATGTATTTATATTGTTGTTGTTAGCTTTACATGTTGATAGCATGAAGTTGGTATGTTGAAGTTTATAAGTATTATGGATTGCTTGTATCTTAATCCGAAATGAAATGTAAGCCATGTAAGTTGGATTACGATTTTAGTCGTATTAGAATCGTCGCATGTTTTTGACTTGGAGATTATAGTAATTGTAATCGTCGACTTGATATCATGTTAGGCTAACAATTTGGATTGAAATGGAAATTGGATAAGAATTGGTATTGTTGTATTCATTATGGCCGAACATTGGACTTTTAGTTTGTTATTCATTCGCATTGGATTACTTTCTAAATTGTGAGCCAATTGGGGTCATTTAGTTATTCATTTGTATTGGACTACCTTCTCTATTGTTGTGAGCCAATTGGGGCTGTTTGGTTATGGTATTTCGGCCTTGAAAAGGTGGCAAAGTAAGTATAAACAAAGGAGGTGCTGTCAGATTTTCTCAGAGAATTTGGCGCTTTAGCACTTAGAATATTCTATGTTTGAAGTAAGAGGTTAATGGACGTATTGTGACCATGATAGGTCGAAGAAATATGTATAGCGTATCCTACTTGAAGAATGGAATAGCTCAAGGTTGAAGTACTTTGGAGCATTTTACTACTTGTCGACAATCGTCGCGAGGTATGTGAACCTCTTCTTTCTTTGGCATGATCCTACGTATGAAATCTCCATGTGATAGTATTTCAAGATTCCTTCTACCCTTAGAAGTTGAAGTGTTTACATTGTTGAATCTAAGTTAAGGGTATGTTTAAATTGTCCTAAGTCCTTACTAGGTCTTATGGGAGACGTTGGTAAGAACGGTTAGGAAGTTATGAGATTTGATTTAAAGGCTATGTGTCTTGATTTGTTTAAAGTAAGTAAGTGGATTTTATGTTCGAAAATGACTTGAAGTTATATGATTTTAAGGGAATAAATTACTTGGTTTTGGAAGGTATGGAACTTTATTTGATTTTGTATAAGTAATTGGGCTTTAAAGGAAGTATGTTATGAAGTTTGAAGACTAAGAACTATGATTGTCTTTTAAGGATTATGAAGTTTTAAGCGATACGATTCTTTTTAAGTATGTATGTACGTAGTATCTTTGGATCCCGTTTTCCTAAGTGTTGTAAGAATAAAAATGTCTTAAGTTCTCTAAAATGAAAGGTTGTTATAACAGCTTTATGGGAAGTTGTTATGACGACTTAAGAAGAAGTAAATATTACGATGTAAAAGGTTATGTAAGGAAAATACACCGAGCCTACAAATAGGCCGGATTACGTTATAAAATACACCGAGCCTACAAATAGGCCGGATTACGCTAAGAGATACAACGAGCCTACTCATAGCCGGATTACGCCATATTACCCAGAGCCTACATAGGCCGGGTTACGTCATCTTACACCGAGCTCCACAGCGGGCATTATGCTACATGATTCCACAAGACACCGAGCTCCACAGCGGGCGGATTATGCTACATGATTCCACAAGACAATCGAGCTCCACAGCGGGCGGATTATGCTACATGATTCCACAAGACACCGAGCCCCACAGCGGGCGGATTATGTCACATGATTCGGCAAGACAATCGTGTCCCGCAAACGGGCGGATTATGTTAAGTAAGATAAATAAGTTATGTGGAAAAACTTGATTAAACTCTTAAGTATGTATGTAAGAACATGTTGTTAAATCCTATTGAAAGAAGGAAAAGAACGGTTAATATACGATTGATTTCGGAGTTTTATGATATTCTTTTATGCAGTTATGATATGATTGTTGCACCTTATTTTATGTTCCATACTGCACTGTTATGCGACCCCGCCGAGTCTTTGCGTTAAATGCCCGCGCAGTATTAGGTGCGCAGTTGGTGATCCTTGCTCTTAGGATCTCGGTTGATTTGGGAGAAAGCTCCAATTGCTCGGAGGCTTATCTTGTGGTACGGTTTCACGATGTGGTAGACTTATGTACATTCGTGGTATGGCGGCCCCTGTCCCCGCCACGCTTATTATGTTAAACTCTTAGAGGTGCAGTAGTCACGTGTCGTGGTCGGTTTGTAAAAAGAAAGGGATGTAATCTTTGTTATGTATATGTATATGTGTCCAGGAAGGTAGCCTTATCGGCTAACCTGTGGTTTAATTTCTCGTTATTTTATTTTATAAGTTTCATGTATGTTCCGCTGCTATTCTCTGAGGAATACCTGAACAGGGTGCCCAGGTAGGGCACCAGTCGCGGGCCCGGGGTCGGGTCGTGACATAAACCATGGGTCAATGTTTGTGAGTGATTTGTGGAGTAGGGATAGGGTGCACTTGTGATAATCCACACCCTCCACTTTCCCTCCACTTGCCTTCATCTTGGCCCTTGAAAGCCCTATAAATACCCCCCTTGAGTTGAAGACTTCTTCATCCACAAATCATCTTCCAAGTCTCCAAACTTTCCCACTTTTGCAGGCTCGCCCAAAGCCCTTTCCTCTCTTGTGAAGAGCTTAGCGAAACACCCTTCCCCCTTTCCTAGTAGTCTCGGCAAAATCCCCTTGGTAGAAAATACTCTCCAAGTATTGTTACTATCCCCAAAATACCATAGTATATCTTATAGTATTCCAAAGTCACTCTATACTAAAGCCCAGAAATACTATCTTATATCCATTAGTCACTAAACGAAACCCTGGGGAAATCTTCATAGTTGGTTGAAGTAGTAAGTAGAAGTTGTGTAGAAACTTCTAAGGGTTTCTTGGAGCGGATTGGAGCGTACAAATTAGGAGCTAAACCTTGCTCAGGATCGACTTATAACTTGGATAATTTTGGGCTTACCGAGGTAAATATCTTATCCTTCTATTGTAATTAGAGATTACATACTGTAGAAGTATAAAACTAAGTATAAGACTTATAGAAGGATGGTATTAAAAGAAGAGAATTGAACTGTAGTCACATCAGAAGAATATTAAAGAAGATTGAACTGTACTTACATAGGGCTGTATTACAGTAGACTTGTATAGTTTACCGGGTAGGGAAGTGCTGCCCGATTTTTCGTAGAATAGAGGACCCTCTGCTTAGAATGTCCTACAGAGTAGTCTAGACATTGATAGACGTATTTGACTATTTTAGGTTGATACTCTGCGCGCGACATATTAGACTTGGCAGGTGGATTTCGCCGAGAAGGTATGTGATTCTTCCTATCCTCTTGAGCATGATATTTTAAAATATATATATAGTACGGTGAGCGTCGTGTTAATCGAACATGGTTTTACTTGACGTCTTTTGACTTGAGTCAAAATAATAAGAATCTTGAAGTATTTCAAAAGAATTATGAATCATTTTTGAAAGAAGAGTAATACTTGGTTTTTAAACAAAAGCTTAAGAGTTATACTAGCTTTATGGGAAGTTAGGTATAACGACTTAAGAAAGATAAAAGGAACGGTTTACTTATGTGTTTATAAAAGACTTGTATTGATTTACGGAAGGTATAGTAAGATGGTTTGTTGAGTAGACATATTGTGATGCTATGTGTGTTAGTATCTTGTAACGCGTTTGTGTAAAGAGGTTATTCTTATCAGGCTTATGTTGTTTAACGATAAGCCGTTATGTTAGTATTACATCACTCACCTCTTGACATGATATACCGGGTTGTCGCCACGACGCGGGTATACCTCGTGCGATGCAGTGTGACTATGATTCGAGAATACCTGCACGGGTCCAGGGACCTATGCGGAGCTACGAGTTCGTGTTAGTGGGCGGTCCATGGCCACGCGGTCTATGTGGCGTGCGGACTACGAGTCCAGGGCGATGCGAGGAGTAGCTACCCTCGATGCGGATTACCTCACGCGGCCTAGGTGGCCTACGCGACTACGAGTCGAGATTAGGCATGCATAATGATACTACGGGCGATCGGCCTTGCGCCCGATCATTCGCGGCCTAGAAAAGACACATACAGTTTACTATTATTACTCTTGTTTGTGATGTAGCACTACGGTTACATTCGTTGTTTCGCATACATATTTGTAAAATTGGTTTTAAAATGATATGATTTCATTTAAGTACTTTACGATTTCACATACTTAGTACTGTCACCTCCTTCGGGTCGCGTCATGCCGGTAAGGAAAGCAGTGCTAGATCCGCATCCTGGATCTTTTGCTTTGGTGTCGTGAGCTCCATCTTCTCCTGAGGCTCGACTTTTGATGCGCTTCTCCCGTTGTTGTAGATATATGTACATTACGGGTATGGCGGCCCTGTCCGCCATAGTTATTCAACGCCTTAGGTCTGTAGTCCTATTGCAGTTGGGATGTAATCGCGATTTTGGTTTATATATATATGCCGAAAAACGACTTTTCTCGGATAAAGCGTGTCTCAATTTACATTTGTTTCACGTCTTGTTTTTATATTCGATTACTGATGTATGACTACTTGGGTGCCTGTGTAAGGCACGATCCGACTTAACGTCGTGACAAAAAGTGGTATCGAGCGATTAATCTCGGAAAGTGTCTACGATCGCATCTAGTAGAGTCTTGATTATCGGTGTGTTGTGCACCACACCAATAATCGTGAGGCTATATGATATTTAGGATTGATTTCCATTCTTCTCACTCGAGATCGTGCATTAAGCGTGTTATAAGTTGGACCTCTAACGTATTTCCTTTCTTTATGATTATGCCTCCACAGGCAACCTGCCCGTGGCGGCAAGGCAAAGCGCGGAGACGCTAGTAGGACACCGAGAGTCGCGAGGCTCGTGCCCGGCCTATACCCGAGACGGCGAGTTCCACGACGCCGGCCCCAAGCGAGGTTTAGGGCCGCAAAGAATGGCCGATGAGACCACAAGACTGCACTCACCCCACGGCTGGAGATGATATGGGTTACAGAGAGATGGCCCAGTTACGGTATGTCCAAGTCAACTCGCAACAAGACAGCCGGCCCTCCAACTGAGAGTCACGGCAGCGTAAAAGTATAATACTTGCACTCAAAGGCTACCACAAGCAAGCATAGGCAAGTTCATAACTTTCAGAATACTTCAAGTCTCTTAACTTTAAAAGTCAAGTCTCTTAACTTTATAATTCAAGTCTCTTAACTTTAGAAAATTCAAGTCATCAATACTTTTCCAAATCAAGTATTCTATACTTTTCAAGTCAAGTAACATATACTTCTTTGAAAACAAGTTACTACACTTTCGTAAATCAAACAAGGATACCAAAATGAAACCGAGTTCATTTAAAACACGTACATCTACCGTACTATACCTTTCGTAAGATTCATGCTCAAGAGGATAGGAAGAGTTCACATACCTCTTCGACTTAAACCACTTGCCAAGTTGAATACGCCGCACGTAGAATGTCACCCTATAATGACCATAATACGTCCATCAACTACTAGCTTTCAACGTAGAATATTGCTAACTATAAGGACTCTTATTCTACGGAAAATTGGGCAGCACTTCCTTTGTTTCTACGTACTTTTCCACCTTTTTCAAGGCCCGAAAATAAATAACCAAATGCCACATTTAAGGCTCAACAATCAGTTAATCAAAGGGGATTACACGCCTTGCCGGACGTGTAAAATTTTGCCCCACAATCAATATAAAATTGTCCATTAATCCAAAGAAATATTCGGCTACAATGTATCACTACAATATCAATTTCCTTTCAATTCATTTTCAATCCAAGTTGTTATTCTAATATGTTATATAGTCGCAATCAACAACAACAACTAAAATCCTTTCTTTATATAACATTCGACGATACAACCAATAACTAAATTGAAATACAAACTCAAAGTCTAACATAACAACTTTCGCATTTTAGGCTTCCACATATTCCATACCACTTATCAATCTTCATAATACAATTCACATGATCAATTATATACCTACTACAACATAAAGTCCTAATTACAAAAGTAAGATGAAGATTTACCTTGTTAAGCCCAATTTTAATCCAAAAACCTAAAGTCGATCCGTAGCAATTCTAGCTCCTTTCCTTTGTGTTCCAATCCGCTATTTGCCATCTTGAGAAGTTCATAAACAACTCTCCTTCAATATTGTCACGCCACAAACCCCGGGCCCGTGACTGGTGCCCTACCTGGGCACCCTCCTACCTTAATGACACCATTAAATCGCGGAATTAAATAACACCTTGTTTTTTTTAAAACCAACGAACATGCAAGGGCAAAGCCGACAAGGCTGCCATATAATATACATAACAAAAAGGCACTACACCGTACACGAGTCCAATCCCACATATGAATACAGACCTCTAAGAGTTTTACTGAACTATGACGGGACAAGACCCCGCCGTACCCATTACTGTACAAAATCCTGTAATGAAGGATCTATACCAAAATGATAAACTCCTGAACAGATGGAGCTATCCAAAAACTCTGAGCAAGGGTCCTACACTTGCAGATCACCGAACTGCGTACCTAAACTTGCGGCATGAACGCAGCCCCCCGAAGGAGGTCAGTACGAAGAATGTACCAAGTATGTGAAACTGAAGATACTGTAATGAAATCATAACGGTCTAACCAACTCTACAATCTAGAATTCCTTCCTCTCAAATATAACCATGGGTCTCACGCCCATAACATCAGTCATGCCCGTGGAATCCCTTCTCATCGCCGATCATGATATAATATAACACCAATAAGCATACGAACACCAAGTCTCACTGTGTCATAAAATCAGACGGGCAGTAGGAAGCGAACCACGATCCGGCTGCATCATAAAACTGGCGGGGCAAGTACGAAGCCAACTACGAGATCCACTGCGTCGACAATCGACCGGGCAAGTACGAAGCTAACTACGGATCCATCCACGTTTTCACGAGATATGACCGGCAAGTGCGAAAGCTATCTCTGAGTCTACTGTACCAAATCGTGCTATAGAATCGACGGGGCAAGTAAGAAAGCCAACCACCAGACCATCCTACGTCAGCCACTGACCGGGGCAAGTACGAAAGCTATTTACCAGACCATCCTGCGTCACTAAACCTCATGGAAGGCTAGTCCATGGGATAATAAAAACAAATCCGGGAATCTAACCCGTCTCCTGGTCGCATGCCCCGGAATCCCACATCGTATAAGCATGTCCAAGGAGTAATAAAAACAATTCGGGAATCTAACCCTCATCCTGGTCGCATGCCCCAGAATCCCACATCGTATAAGCATGTCCAAGGATCAATCACAATGGAAACATACCCGTGGAATCCCCTATCATTGTCGGTACGTCCAAGTCAACTCATGAATAAGACAATGACCCTCCAACCGAGAGTCACTACGTAAAAATATAATACTTGCACTCAAAGGCTACCACAAGCAAGCATAGACAAGTTCATAAAATCTTTAGACTTTCATTATCATACAAAAATGAATTTCATTTTATAAACTCAAGGCACTTTCGTTTCACATAAAAATCCGGGAATTTAACCCTAAGTACTATGTACTTTCATTCTTTTCAAAATACTCCCTTTTATATAAAATCCCAAGATACTAACACCCGTAGTATCAAGACATGTCTATTTTTCAAATTAAGTTACTACACCTTTAGAAATTCATTTCAAGACTTTGAAACCAAGTGACTTCTAATTACACAACCTAGCTCATACCTATCAATCAAAATAGACAACTCTCTTAACCTTCCATAAAGCCGTTATAACTAACTTCCCATAAAGCCGTTATAACCCTTTATGGTTTTAGACAAATTCATTCTTTTTATAGCCAAAAGACTTATACTTTTAAAACCAAGTATCATATACTTTCAAATCAAGTTACATAACTTTCAAAATACTTCAAGCCTCTTAACTTTAGAAATCAAGTTTCTTAACTTTAAATCCCAAGTAACTCACACCTTTAAAACAAGTTACTTCTCTTTAAATCATGTCATTTCTCCTCTTTTCGATCAATTAAGTAAATCACTCCTTTGACTCCCCCTAAAGCCGTTATAACAACCTTTAGTTTTAGAACTAAGGCACTATCCAAAAGATTTGGAAACCACTTCCTTTTCAAGACTCTATGTACTTCAAGTAAAACACTTTCACTTTTGAAAATCCAAATTTCGTCAAGGTAATGGATTATAACAACTTCCAATTTAAACATCCAAAGTACAATCAAGGAAGTATATAGAACAACTTCTATATTAGGCAATCCAAGTACAATCAAGGAAGTATATAGAACAACTTCTATATTAGGCAATCCAAGTACAATCAAGGAAGTATATAGAACAACTTCTATATTAGGCAATTCAAGTAAAATCAAGGAGTGAATCATTTAAGGAGTAGGATTTACTTACTTTACCATAAGGAATCATGCTAGAAGAAGAGGAGATGGTTCACATACCTTTTCGGCTTAATCCACAAGCTAAGTCGAATACGCCGCACGTAGAATTGTCAACCTATAATGGCCACAACACGACTATCAACTTCTAGTTTCTAACGTAGAATGATACTAAGTATACGGTCTCTTATTCTACGGAAAATTGGGCAGCACTTCCTTTATTTCTACGTACTTTTCCACCTTTTTCAAGGCCCGAAAATCAATAACCAACATGACACATTTATGGCTCAATACATCAATCAATCAAAGGGGATTACACGTCTTACAATACGTGTAAAATTCTGCTCCACAATTAATACCAAGTAGTTCAATATCCAAAGCCATTCTCGGCTAACATGTACAACAACACAAAGTCCTTTCCAATTCTTTTTCAATCCAAGTTGTTAGGTCTAACATTTTATATAGTCGTAAACAACTTTAACAACTACAATTCCTTCTTTATATAACATGCGACGACTAAACTAATAACCAAATTGAATTGTAATCTCAAAGGCTAATCATGCTAGTTTCGGATTAGTGGTTCCAATATCCATAACACTTATCAAACTTCAATATATACATCTCATGCTTTTTTATATCCATAACTACAACAATAAGTAATCTTTAATTACTAAAACGACAAGATTGTTACCTTGATAAGCCCTTATAAAATTCCAAGATTTAAAGTCGCTCCTTAGCAAATCTTAGCTCCTTTCCTTCACGCTCAAATCCGCTATTTGAAGCCCTTAGAAGTTCACAAACAACTTATCTTCCATTTCCAATCAAAACTATGAAAACGACTTAGGTTTTCGCCTTGCGACTAACGTGAAAACGTCGTTTTTCCGAGATCTTTCTATTGAGATATCCTTACAATACCCCTAGGAACCTTGGGTTAAAGTCTTGTGAATAATGAACCACAAACGAAAATCTTTTTTTGTGGGAAAAGCTCAAACCCGAGAGCACCATAATCTAGCTCAAAGTTCTCTAATTTTTTCTAAGTGTTGGGAGCTTGTCTTGCTACTAGTGCAGTATATATAAAACAATGGAGGGCTTAGATTACAACATTTGTGTGGCTAGGATGAAGAATACTTAATATCTAGTCAAGTGGCAAGTTGACTAAGTCAATAATCTCAAGCTTGTCAAGACTTGATCATCTCCTTGGTCATTTGACCATTATACCCTTGTCAATTTCGTCCAAGACCATGTGGGGGTGGGGGTGACACGTGTCGTCCCCCCATTCGTCCATAAAATTTCGTAACCCTCGTGGGCCCCACAAAACGTAAAATTTCTCGGGTGGGCCCTACGTGACCAAATCCGTAAAATAAATTTCCACAATGATAATAAATTATATACTCCTCAAATAATGCATTTTGAGAATCTAATTCTCATCAACGAACATTTTTCCTTTCCGACGTTCGGAAGATTTTCCTTCGGAAAAACAATTCGTTCTTTCGTACCAATTTTCAAGTCTTGTGTTCTCGCGTCTATTCTCTTATGCATGTCCTGAAATTACGGGGTGTAACATTCTTCCCCCCTTAGAAACATTCATCCCCGAATGTTCTTAGTTGGTTGTCAAGCTATACAAACTCCGGCATTGTTATACCCCGTATTTCCAGAGTATGTACGTAAGGGCGTACGTATTATAATTTGAGCCTTAAAGTAGGCATAGGTTCGAAATTTGGGCACAAGTGCCGAAAGGAGTCGTTTTTCGACGAAACGTTTTACTAAACTTGCGAAGGGAAAATTCCGGCTATGTCATTTATAATTTTTGCGGATTTTTCCGAGAGACGAAACATTTTGGACCAACGGGAGGGTGACATGTGTCACCCTCACATTGGAAGGAATTGTGGGCGGTGAAGTGGACGAAAGGTGGCATGGTTAGGTAGGATATTTTTGTGCAAGTTGTGTGGTAGATGGATAAGGTGCACATGGCTTGATCTAGCCTACACACCTAACACTTGGCTTGATCTTGGCCATTGGTTGGCCTTTGCTTGACCTATAAATACCACTAAGTGATGAACTTCTTCATCCTAAAATCATTTCAAGTCTTGAAATCCTCCTTTTGTGAGTTGAGTTCGCCCACACTCGAGCGAGCCTCGGCGAGAGCCACCCCTCCCCTGTGGTGTCTGGCCGGGTACCCACACTGTTATACCCGTTTTTTCAGAGTATGCGTGAGGGCGTGCGTAGAAAATTTGAGCCTTAAGTTAGGCAAGTTTCAAATTTGTACACAACACCCGATTAGAGTCGTTTTCGTAAACGTTTCCATGACTTTGTTGGGAAAATTCCGGCTATGTCATTTATAATTTTTGCGGATTTTTCCGAGACGAAACATTTTGGACCAACGGGAGGCGACACACTTGGCACCTCCCATTGGTGGACTTGAGCGTCCATTTGGACGAAAATGAACAAGGTTGGCACGCGTTTTGTTGCCTTGACAAAGTCAAGGTTAGGTAGGATATTTGTGTTTGGTAAATCCTAGCCCTACACTTGCCTAACACATGGATTGATCTTGGCCATTGGTTGGCTTTGGCTTGACCTATAAATACCCCATTAGTTGATGAGTTCTTTCATCCACAAATTGCCTAAGTCTTGAAAACCCCTCTCCCTCCCTCTTGAGAATTCTCGTCCTAGCCCTCCCTTGCCCCCCTTGGCCGAGAGCCACCCCCCCTCCCCTTGGTGGTGTTTTGCCGTGGGGTACCCCCCCCCGAGCCTAGTTGTCTCGTATAAATACCCCCCTTTGTGGTATAGAAATACTCTCCAAAGTATTGTTGTTATGTCCAAATACCTTGGCCCAAATACCTTGTAGTATTCCCAAGGTTACACTTATAAAAGCCCAGAAAATACGATTATACTTTCCTTTAGCCACTAAACGAAACCCTAAGGAAATCTTCATAGTTGTTTGAAGTACTTAAGAGAAGTTGGTTAGAACTTCTAAGGGTTGTTTGGAGCGGATTGGAGCACTCAGAGTAGGAGCTAAACCTTGCTCAGGAGCGACATTAAACTCGGATAATTTTGGGCTTATCGAGGTAAACATTCTTGACCTTCTGTTGTAATTGGAAATTACATGTTGTAGGAATATATAGTTGAAGTATACTATATATAGAACTGAACATTATAATTGTGCGGCAATGTCTTGCGACTTAAGCCTGAATTTAAATAAGAGAACTGAACTGTAATTACATAGGATTGTATTACAGTAGACTTGTGTAGCATTGCTGTGTAGTAGAATTGTACACGTCCGGTCAGACGTGTTAACCCACTGGTTGGCTTCGTAGCGGCCTCGATAGAGAGAGATTTACGCTGGCGTGGGAGAGTCTTCCGAATTTTCGTAGAATATTCTACGCCGGGATCTAAAGGTATTAATAGCGCCAGTGGCCTCTATAGGTGGTAGTACTACGTGTGGAGTGATCCACTTGGCTTAAGGAGTGGCCGGTTTGAGGTACTTGGAGCGCTTTTGCTATTAGTCGACAATCGTCGCGAGGTATGTGAACCTCTTCCTATCTCTTCTAGCATGATATGTGTGAACTATGTAATGCGGTGAGACGTCATGTGCTAAATGTATTTGATTGGTTTAAAACATAAAGTGTTATAAAGGCTTTATGGGAAGTCGGTTATAACGACTTTATGTGGATAAGCAAATACTTTGTGGTTTCTAAAAGGTAATCGATTTGAATAATAATCGGCTTGATATGTGTTAATAAAGAACTTGAAGTATTTCAAAAGATTTATGAATCGTTTTGAAAGAATGAATAGTACTTGGTTTTGAAAGCTTAAGAGTTATACTAGCTTTATGGGAAGTTAGGTATAACGGCTTAAGAATGTTTCTTGATTTGAAATCGAATGTGTATCGACAAACCAACTGGCGTTAATAAAAGGAAAATGTATTGGTGATGAAGTATTATTAAAACCGAGAAACCTCCATCCGCATGAAGCTAAGATGAGACAAAATGATATTACATTTCCTAGATCATGGTTGCTTAATAAGATTGATTATAAACAAGAATAACCTACTCACATATAAGACATATGTTTCAAAACGCTTAAAGGAGAATTATGTTTTAAAGGACTAAAACTATGAGCTCTGAACCTTTTTCTAAAATGAGAAACTTGAGCATTGAAATTAGGCAAACTTGAGCGTTTGGAAAATAAGGTTGTTACTTGATTTTTACAAAGGAAAGCATTTTGGTTTACTTAACAATGTTAGTCACTCAAATTTTATACTACAGTATCGGGTGACCTTTGTAAAAGAAATGGATCTTAAAAGGAATTTAACGGACGTAGTACTTTAAGGTTAAAAATCCGGACTTTGATATAAAATGAAAGTACCTTGAGTCGTGTGTAACTTGCTTATACTTGTTGTTATGAAACTTGACCATGTTACGTGTGATAGCCTTGTTGTGTAAGTATTGTGTTCTACTCGACTACCGGTTCATCCGAATGTATATCACTTGACTACCGGTCATCCGAATGTATATCACTTGATTACCGGCTCATCCGAATGTATTTCACTCGATCACCGTTCATCCGGAATGTGTTTTCGATTACCGGTTCATCCGGAATGTATTTCACTTGAGGACCGGTTCATCCGGAATGTATTTCACTTGAGGACCGGTTCATCCGAATGTATTTCACTTGAGGACCGGTTCATCCGGAATGTATTTCACTTGACTACCGTTCATCCGAATGTATTCCACCCTTTTCTATATTGGGTCCATAAGATGGGCCGAGACCGGTTATCGTATCACATGATTTGTACCTAGATCGCGGTGAGGAAGGAGTTCCACGCATGAGGATGACTTTTAGGCGTGAGTCCACGACTTGACATATTTGCTCTTATGTTGTGAATCGTAGTTTGGTTATCATATATGTCTCTTGCTTTATAGACTATTATGATTTCATTTACGATTTCTGATTTCACATACTTGGTACTGTTATCGACCTCCTTCGGGGCCGTTAATGCCGCAGTAAAAGGTACATCGATCGTCGATCCCCGCTTATAGGATCACATTTCGTGTTAGGAAGCTCCGTTCCTGAGGCTTATCTTTTGGTATGTTACCACAGTGCAGAGATTCTTATACATTCGTGGTATGGCGGGCCACATCCGTCATAGCACGTTGTAAAAATCTTAGAGTGCAGAGTTGTCGCAAGTGTGGTTTGTAAAAAGGATAAGCTCGGGTATTTTTATGTATATATGATGAAGGCAAATCATTTTGGTTGACTGCTTATTTATCTTTTCTCTTAATTCATGTTCATGTTTTTATTTCCGTGATTTTCTCTCGATGTTGTATCACCAGGGTGCCCAGTGGTAAGGCACGATCACGCCCGGTTCGGTCGTGACAAAAGTGGTATCGAGCGATTAGTCTCGGAAAGTGTCTGCACCGTGTCTAGTAAGTCTTGATTATCGGTGTGTTGTGCACCACATCTATAATCGTGAGGTTGCAGGACATTTAAGATTGGTTTCCATCCTTCTCATTCTGAGATCGTGCCTTAGAGCTGTCTGATAAATTTGACCCCACTGACGTATTCCTATCAGTTACCAGTTATGCCTCCGCGTAAGGCAACCTGAGCCCGGATAGGCAAAGCGATGAGGAGCAGAAGTGAGATACTGAGAGTGCGAGCGCGCAGCCCGGCCAAGACTGAGACAAGATTCCGACGGCGGGTTTCGCGACGCCAAAGACCAAATAGAGTTTAGAGCCGCACTGTGGGCTGAGACTACAATACTGAGCCTCGGTCCCACACCTGGAGCCGATGAGATGGTACAAGGAGATGGCGATCGCCGGTCGTGGCAGATATGAGATAGCCGACGCAGTCCGGCCAAATAGCACCCGTAGTACACCCCGAGCGCATTTGAGGCTACGTGACTTCCCGAGTTGTAGCCTCCGGTGTTCTATGGATCGAGAGCCGAGGCGACCTCGTGGAGTTTATCCGACAACCACAGGATCATGAGAGTGATCGAGCCTCGAGGCGGTCGGTGGTATTGGGTTCGCATCACCGCGTGATCTGCAGCTGATCGTTTTGATTCGCGAGCTGTCCCGGAAGAGCATGCACTTCCGATTTGGGACGAGTTCTCGAGGGCATTTCTTGCACATTTCTTGCCTCCACAGATGAGAGGGCTCGGGCCGGCAATTTTTGACGCTTGAGGCAGGCGGGCGGACAGTTAGAGAGTACAATGTGAGTTCGACTCATTAGCTCGGTATGTTCCCGTAGTAGCGGATATGGAGGACAGAGTACACCGCCACGCCACCGCTGGACGACATTGGCGAGGCTTATGCGGGTGTAGCTCTTCACCGCATGGACATTGCCCGCATGCAAGCTCATGCACTAGGATGTGAGGCACGGAGAGGCCGACGGAATGACCGAGATCAGCAGAAGAGGGCCAGAACAGCAGGGTCCTTTGGTAACTTTCGAGGCGGACCGCCTCGGCGAGCCTAGTTATGCACTCCACCAAGACAGAGTGGTCCCCTCGCCTTCGGACGCTCGGTATTCGGGAGCTGGTCAGAGCTCCAGGGCTTCTGGTTCACAGGTATACGTGAGTGCTAGCCAGCGGGATTCATGTCCCCCTCAGTGTGCACGATGTGGCAAACATCATCCCGGGGAATGTCGTCTTTTTACTGGTGCTTGTTTCACCTGCGGCCGTCAGGGCCATGTGACGAGAGACTGTGCTTATAGGAGAGGTACCGGCACTGCGCGCAGCCTACCGGATCGATGGCGTGTTCATCGCCTTCATTATGCCACTGCAGGCGTGGACTTATGATTAGAGTGGAGCGGTAGCTTCAGGTATATCCTTAACCCTCTAGAGGCTTGTATGTTTTGATGTTATGTTAATGTGTTAAGTGTTATGTTCGGATAGCTTTGTGCTAAAATGTGATTTAGGAACCTGGTTGGGAAAAAGGGTAAGCCTGGGGGTGAGAAAATGATGAACCTTAGAATATTACAGTTGAGACCTTAGATGTAAGGCCGTCTTGAGTACAAGATTTTGCGAGTGATCCTTGTCAGAGTGCATTTTATGCCTAGAAAATATTGTGTGATAAGTCTCTGGGTTGGGTAAATGAAAGTGGTATCTTTCGCGACGTGATTTAGCAAGGTTGTTCCGGATCGAGGACAAGAGAGTTGGCGTGACGGAGGTCGGGTTGAGGCGTGTTGCGTGTCAACCCGTCGCCCGAAATGAGGTGGTCACCTGGGTGGTCCCGCCAGTGGTAGGTCACCAGGTGCTAGGCCCAAGTTTTGATGACCTCGATGAGTTCGTGGATACGTTCGACCGTAAGTAGATCGTGAAGGCCGGAATAGCCTTAAGGAAGATCGAGGCTAATAGGATGACCAAGTTGGGAGGTAGTGACTCCAAGTTTCTAAACTAAAGTGTGGTACGATGTTAAAAGAGTTCAAGAGTTCGAGAAGAGTACGACGAGTAAGGGTAGAGGCGGCATGTATTGCGAGCATAGATCTGATCATTTCTTGCGGAGAAGGTGCGAAGGATGTATATTTTAGACCTCGGGAATCGATGCAGTCCGGTACCATTTGTTGGGTCGCCGAGTGACACTAGAACCTCGCGCAAAGTGACAAAAGTTTGTGATGTTAGAGGTGTTTTCTCGTGGACTTGGATATAAGTATTTGCGTGCGTATGTTGTTTCGTGGCGGTTGTGGCGTTGGCAACTTATTAGAAGAACTTTAGCGTTATCCGTCTTGAGAAGGAACATTCGGGACGAATGTTTCTAGGAGGAGAATGTTATACCCGTTTTTTCGTAGTATGCGTGAGGACGTGCGTGAAAATTTGAGCCTTAAGTTAGCAAGTTTCAAATTTGTACACAACACCCGATTAGAGTCGTTTACGAAACGTTTCCACTTTTGTTGGGAAAATTCGCTATGTCATTTATAATTTTTGCGGATTTTTCCGAGACAAACATTTTGGACCAGCGGGAGGCGACACGGCACCCTCCCATCGTGGACTTGAACGCCCATTTGGACGAAAATGAACAAGGTTGGCACGTTTTGTTGCCTTGACAAAGTCAAGGTTAGGTAGGATATTTGTGTTTGGTAAATCCTAGCCCTACACTTGCCTAACACACGGATTGATCTTGGCCGTTGGTTGGCTTTGGCTTGACATAAATACCCCATTAGTTGATGAGTTCTTTCATCCACAAATTGCCTAAGTCTTGAAAACCCCTCTCCTCCTCTTGAGAATTCTCGTCCTAGCCCTCCCTTTCCCCTTGGCCGAGAGCCACCCCTCCCTTGGTGGTGTTTTGCAGTGGGTACCCCTGCCTAGTTGTCTCGTATAAATACCCCTTTGTGGTATAGAAATACTCTCCAAAGTATTGTTGTTATGTCCAAATACCTTGGCCCAAATACCTTGTAGTATTCCCAAGGTTACACTTATAAAAGCCAGAAAATACGATTATACTTTCCTTTAGCCACTAAACGAAACCCTAAGGAAATCTTCATAGTTGTTTGAAGTACTTAAGAGAAGTTGGTTAGAACTTCTAAGGGTTGTTGGAGCGGATAGAGCACTCAGTAGAGCTAAACCTTGCTCGGAGCGACATTAAACTCGGATAATTTTGGGCTTATCGAGGTAAACATTCTTGACCTTCATTGTAATTGGAAATTACATGTTGTAGGAATATATAGTTGAAGTATACTATATAGAATCGAACATTATAATTGTGCAATGTCTTGCGACTTAAGCCCGAATTTAAATAAGAGAATGAATCGTAATTACATAGGATTGTATTCATGAGACTTGTGTAACATTGTGTTGTAGAATTGTACACGTCCGGTCCGACGTGTTAACCCCCCCGGGTTGGCTTGGTAGCCGGCCTCGATAGCGGAGGAGATTTACGCTGCCATTTGGGGAGTGCGCCGAATTTTCTCGGAATATTCTACGTCGGGATCTAAAGGTATTAATAGGCGCCAGTGGCCTCTATAGGTGGTAGTACTACGTGTGGAGTGATCCACTTGGCTTAAGGAGTAGCCGCGGTTTGAGGTACTTGGAGCGTTTGCTATTAGTCGACAATCGTCGCGAGGTATGTGAACCTCTTCCTATCTCTTCTAGCATGATATGTGTGAACTATGTAGTGCGGTAGACGTGCATGTGCTAAATGTATTTGATTGGTTTAAAACATAAAGTGTTATAAAGGCTTTATGGGAAGTCGGTTATAACGACTTTATGTGGATAAGCAAATACTTTGTGGTTTCTAAAAGGTAATCGATTTGAATAATAACTGGCTTGATATGTGTTAATAAAGAACTTGAAGTATTTCAAAAGATTTATGAATCGTTTTGAAAGAATGAATAGTACTTGGTTTTGAAAGCTTAAGAGTTATACTAGCTTTATGGGAAGTTAGGTATAACGGCTTAAGAATGTTTTCTTGATTTCGAAATCGAATGTGTATCGACAAACCATCGCAGTTAATAAAAGGAAAATGTATTGACTGATGAAGTATTATTAAAACCAAGAGAAACCTCCATCCGCATGAAGCTAAGATGAGACAAAATGATATTACATTTCCTAGATCATGGTCGCTTAATAAGATTGATTATAAACAAGAATAACCTACTCACATATAAGACATATGTTTCCCAAAACGTTTAAAGGAGAATTATGTTTTAAAGGACTAAAACTATGAGCTACTAAACCTTTTCTAAAATGAGAAACTTGAGCATTCAAATTAGGCAAACTTGAGCGTTTGGAAAATAAGGTTGTTACTTGATTTTTACAAAGGAAAGCATTTTGGTTTACTTAACAATGTTAGTCACTCAAATTTTATACTACAGTATCGGGTGACCTTTGTAAAAGAAATGGATCTTAAAAGGAATTTAACGGACGTAGTACTTTAAGGTTAAAAATCCGGACTTTGATATAAAATGAAAGTACCTTGAGTCGTGTGTAACTTGCTTATACTTGTTGTTATGAAACTTGACCATGTTACGTGTGATAGCCTTGTTGTGTAAATCGTGTTCTACTCGACCACCGGCTCATCCGAATGTATATCACTGACTACGGTCATCCGAATGTATATCACTTGATTACGGCTCATCCGAATGTATTTCACTCACTACCGGTTCATCCGGAATGTGTTTAAACGATTACCGGTTCATCCGGGAATGTATTTCACTTGAGGACCGGTTCATCCGGGAATGTATTTCACTTGAGGACCGGTTCATCCGGGAATGTATTTCACTTGAGGACCGGTTCATCCGGGAATGTATTTCACTTGACTACCGGTTCATCCGGGAATGTATTCCACCCTTTTCTATATTGGGTCCATAAGATGGGCCGAGACCTGTTATACGTATCACATGATTTGTACCTAGACTGCCGGCAGTGAGGAAGGAGTTCCACGGGCATGAGGGATGACTTTTAGGGCGTGAGTCCCTGACTTGACATGACTGCTCTTATGTTGTGAACTGTAGTTTGGTTATCATATATGTCTCCTGCTTTATAGACTATTATGATTTCATTTACAGTATTTTACAGTTTCACATACTTGGTACCTGTTGTACTGACCTCCTTCGGGGGGCTGCGTTCATGCCGCAGGTAAAAGGTACATCGACTGTCGATCCCCGCTTATAGGATCACATTTCAGTGTTGGAAGCTCCGTTCCTTCGAGGCTTATCTTTTGGTATGTTACCCGAGTCGTAGATTCTTATACATTTCGGGTATGGCGGGCCATCCGTCATAGCTGTTGTAAAAATCTTAGAGGTCTGTAGCACTGTTGTGGGCAGGGTTTGTAAAAAGGATAACTGTTCGGGTATTTTTATGTATATATGATGAAGGCAACTGTTTTGGTTGACCTGTTTATTTATCTTTTCTCTTAATTCATGTTCATGTTTTTATTTCCGCTGATTTTCTCTGATGTTGTATCACTAGGGTGCCCAGGGTAAGGCACCAGTCACGGGCCCGGGTTCGGGTCGTGACACAGCCTAGTTGTCTCGTATAAATAACCCCTTTTTGTGGTATAGAAATACTCTCCAAGTATTGTTATAATGCCCAAATACCTTGGCCCAAATACCTTGTAGTATTCCCAAGGTTACACTTATACAAAAGCCCAGAAAATACTATTATACTTTCCTCACCACAAAAACGAAACTCCTAAGGAAAAACCTTCATAGTCGGTTGAAGTGTTAAGTAGGTTGGTTAGAACTTCTAAGGGTTGTTGGAGCGGGTTGGAGCGCACTAGTAGGAGCTAAACCTTGCTCAGATCGACATATAAACTTGGATAATTTTGGGCTTATCGAGGTAAACACTCTTGACCTTCTATTGTAATTGGAAATTACATGTTGTAGGATTATATAGTTGAAGTATACTATATATAGAATTGAACATAATTGTGCGGCAATGTCTTTTGACTTAATCCTGAATAATACTTACAGCAATGTCTTGCGACTTAAGCTGAATTTTAAGAAGGAATGAATCGTAATTACATAGTATTACATAGACTTGTGTAGTATTGCGTGAGTAGAATTTTACACGTCGGTTAGGCGTGCAAACCCCCGGTTGGCTTGGTAGCGGCCTCGATAGAGAGGAGATTTACGCTGTTGTGGGGAGGTCTTTCCGAATTTTCTCAGAATATTCTACATTGAGATCTAATATGTTAATAGGCGCCTTGTGGCCTCTATAGGTTCAAGTACTACGTGTGGCGTGATCCGCTGGCTTAAGGTGTGCCAAGCGGTTTGAGGTACTTGGAGCGCTTTGCTATTAGTCGATAATCGTCGCGAGGTACGTGAACTGTTCCAATCTTTTCGATGATATGTGTATAACTATGTAGTACGGTAGACGTACATGTGTTAAATGTATTTGATTGGTTTAAAACATAAAGTGTTATAACGGCTTTATGGGAAGTTGGTTATAACAGCTTTATGTAGATAAGAAAATGCTTTGTGATTGTTAAAAGGTAACTGATTTGACTTATAACTGACTTGATGTGTGATAATAAAGAACTTGAAATATTTCGTTAAGAAACCATTTTTGAAAGAAGAGTAACACTTGGTTTTAAAGGTTTGAAAAAGAGTTATACTAGCTTTATGGGGAGTTAGGTATAACGTCTTAAGAGAGGTAAAGAAAATGGTTTACTGATTTTAGAAGTTAAGAGACTTGATCTTATAAGATAAGAGACTTAACTTAAGTGAATTAATATGAGTTATGTGTGAAACCTCATTCGTGAGTAATGAGTACTTGGTTTTTAAAAGGAATAACGTTTTACTGATTTCGGAAATCAGAATGAGTATCGACAAACCACTGCAGCGTTAATAAAGGAAAATGTAATGATTAATAAGTATTATTAAAACCAGTAGAAACCTCCATCTGCATAGAAGCTAAGATAAGACAAAATGATATTACATTTTCTAGATCATGGCTGCTTTAATAAGATGGTTATAAACAAGTATAAACTGCTCACACATATGGCATATGCTACTCAATTGTTTTAAAAGAGATTAAGACATTGAACTATGAAACTTTTCTAATATAAAGAGACCTGAGTAAATTGAAATCAGGAAAACTGGAACTCTAGGGAAAAGAAGGCATTTTTTTGTCTTAAATTGGTTTAAAACATAAAGTGT
Organism: Przewalskia tangutica; assembly: GCA_029844215.1. Taxonomy (NCBI): domain Eukaryota; kingdom Viridiplantae; phylum Streptophyta; class Magnoliopsida; order Solanales; family Solanaceae; genus Przewalskia; species Przewalskia tangutica. The sequence goes on along the minus strand of CM056720.1, from coordinate 37,886,612 downwards.
TATAACAGCTTTATGGAAAGTTAGTTATAACGACTTTATGAAAACAAAAGAAGGGTTTTATCATTGGTTTTAATATGGTAACTTGACTTTAAAAAAGGAGAAGTGTTTTGGTTTTAAAAGAAGGCATGGTATGGCCTTAATTTGGTTTTAAAAAAAGGAAAGTATGGAAGTTGTTTTGGTTTACTTAAAAAGATGTAAGTCACTCTATTTTTATACTACGGGTATCGGGTGACTTTTATAAAAGGAATGGATCTCTTAAAAGGAATTTAACGTACGTAGTACTTTAGGGTTAAAACCCGGACTTTGTCATAAAATGAAAGTACTTTAGGTTGTGTGTAACTTGCTTATATTTGCGTGTGATAGACTTGTTGTGCAAGGAATGTATTTCACTCGACTACCGCGTTCATGGGATGAACCGGGAATGTATTTCACTCGACTACCGCGTTCATGGGATGAACCGGGAATGTATTTCACTCACTATCAGCGTCCCGGGGATGGGACCGAATGTATTCCATCCGACTACCGAGTTCATGAGATTTAACCGAATGTATTCCACACGTTTCTATACTGGGTCCATGAGATGGGCCGAGACATGTTATACGTATCACATAATTTGTACCTAGACTGCCGGCAGTGAGGAAGGAGTTCCACGGGCATGAGGGATGACTTGGGGGCGTGAGACCCTGACTTGACATGACTGCTTTTATGTTATGAACTGTAGTTTGGTTATCAAACATGTCTCCTACTTTATATAGACTGTTATGATTTCATTTACTGATTTTTCTGATTTCACATACTTGGTACTGTTATGCGACCTCCTTGGGCTGCGTTCACGCCGGTAGAGGTACATCGATCGCCGATCCCGCTTTTTAGGATCACATTTCAACAGATTGAAGCTCCGTTCCTTCGAGGCTTATCTGCTGGTATGTTACCCCAGTCCGTAGGTTGTTGTACATTCGTGGTTATGGCGGGGCCCCCGTCATAGTTATTGTTTAAATCTTAAGGTCCAGAACCGCTGTGGGCAAGGTGTAAGGATTATGCTGCTCAAATGTTTATATATATATGTTGGAAGGCAACCGCTTTGGTTGGCCTATTTCCTTTATCTTGATCCATGTCTATTTAAATGTTTAAGTTTTTATTTCCGGTTTTCTCGATGTTGTATCACCAGGGTGCCCGGTAAGGCACGATCACGGGCCCGGTTGGTCGTGACAAAAGTGGTATCGAGCGATTAGTCCTCGGAAAGTGTCTACAGATCGTGTTCAGTAGAGTCTTGATTATCGATGTGTTGTGCACCACATCTATAATCGTGAGGCTATAGGACATGTAGGATTGGTTTCTATTCTTCTCATTCCGAGATCGTGCCTTAGAGTCATGTGATAAGATTGGACCCTCCGACATACTCGCTTTACCGATTATGCCTCGCGTAAGGCAACGGGCCCGAAGAAGGCAAGCGGCGAAGGAGGCTGCGAGTAAGGCAGAGACCACGATACACGAGCCTCGGTCCACATGCAGGCGAGAGATGGGTTACGAGATGGCGATCGCCGAAGTCGTGGCCGATATGAGATAAAGCCGAATCGCAGTTCCGATCCAGAGCACCCGTAGTTCACCCCCGAGCGCATTGAGACTACGGATTTTCGAGATGTAACCCGCGAGTTTTATGGGTCGAGGTCCGAGGATGATCCGCAGGAGTTCATCCGGCGATTCTGGTCGAGAGTGATCAAGGCATCGGAGACCGAGTCGGTGGTCCTAGGTTCGCATCGGCCGCGTGATACCGCATGATCGGTTTGATCGCGAGCCGCCCGGGAGAGGATGCACTTCCGGTATATGGGACGAGTTCTCAAAGGCATTTCTGCACACTTCTTGCCTCCGGATGAGGAGGGCTCGGGCAGATTGACGTTGAGACGAGGCAGGCGGACGGTTAGAGAGTACAATGTGAGTTCGACTCATTAGCTCGGTATGTCCCCGCCAGAGTAGCCGATATGGAGAGTACACCGCTACGTCGGGCTAGATGATTACTGGCAGAGGCTTGTACGGTGTAGCTCTTCACCGCATGGACATTGCCCGCACGCAAGCTCATGCACTAGGATGCGAGGCACGGAGAGGTCGGGAATGGCCGAGATCGGCAGAAGAGGCCGACAGCAGCAGGTCCTTTGGTAACTTTCAAGCGGACCGCCTGGAAGCTAGTTATGTACCTCGCCAAGACAGAGTGGTCCTCCGCTGCACTTCGTGACGCTCGGGTATTCGAGTCGAGCTCGGTGGCTTCCGGTTCCGCGGTATACGTGAGTTCTAGCCGCAGGATTCATGTCCCTCGGTGCACGATGTGGCGTACGCCATCCCGGAATGTCGTCTTTTTATCGGTGCTTGTTTCACTGCGATGCGTCGTGGCCATGTGACGAGAGATCTTATAGGAGGGTACGGCAGGCAGCGCAGCCCTACCGGATCGATGGCGTGTTCATCGCCTTCTGATTATCGCCTGCAGGAAGGCCTATGATTAGAGTGGAGCGGTAGATTCAGGTATATTCTTAACCCCCTAGAGTTTTGTATGTATATGATGTGTTTAATGTTATGTTCGGATAGCTTTGTGCTAAAATGTGATTTAGAAGCCTGGTTAGTGAAAAGGGTAAGCACAGGGTAGAAAATGATGAGCATCAGAATATTACAGTTGAGACCTTAGATGTAAGGCCGTCTTGAGTACAACATTTTGCGGGTAATTCTTGTCAGAATGTAAGTACGTGGAGTAATTGTGTGATAAGTCCCTGGGTGGTGTAAAATGGAAGTGGTAGCTTTCATGACCGGTATAGGTGAGATTGTTAGGATCGGAAACGAGCTGACGCGTTAAGTAGTCGGGTTGGGGTCATGTTGCGGGCCAACCCGCGGCCTGTTTCGAGGTGAGGTCAGCTCTGGATGGTCCTGCCAGGTGGTAGGCTCACGAGGGTGCTAGGCCCAAGATTAGATGACCATCGTATGAGTTCGTGGATATGTTCGACCAGAATCGGTTCGTGAAGGCCGGGAATGGCCTTACAGAGAAGTGAAGCTAGTAAGATGACCAAGTTTGGAGGTGGTGACTCCAAAGTTTTGGGAAATGAAGCGATGACTAAAGTGTGGTACATATACTAGAAGAGTTCAAGTGTTCGAGAAGGGCACGACGAGTAAGGAAGGAAGAGAACGTGTGTTATTTCGTGGCCAGGTGTGGCGTTGACAACTTGCTGGAAGAACTTTATCGTTATCCGTCTTGAGAAGGAACATTCGGGACGAATGTTTCTAGGAGGAGAATGTTATACCCATATTTCCAGAGTATGCGTAGGCGCACGTATTATAATTTGAGCCTTAAAGTAGGCATAGGTTCGAAATTTGGGCACAGTGCGAAAGGAGTCGTTTTCGACGAAACATTTTACTAAACTTCAAGGGAAAATTCCGGCTATGTCATTTATAATTTTTGCATTTTTCCGAGACGAACATTTTGGACCAACGGGAGGGTGACATGTGTCACCCTCATTGGAAGGAATTGTGGGCGTGAAGTGGACGAAGGTGGCATGGTTAGGTAGGATATGTTTGTGCAAGTTGTGTGGTAGATGGATAAGGTGCACATGGCTTGATCCTAGCCCTACACTTGCCTAACACTTGGCTTGATCTTGGCCATTGGTTGGCCTTTGCTTGACCTATAAATACCCCCCCTAAGTGATGAACTTCTTCATCCTAAAATCATTTCCAAGTCTTGAAATCCCTCCCCCTTTTGTGAGTTGAGTTCGTCCGCCTCCCCTCGAGCGAGCCTTGGCCGAGAGCCACCCCCTCCCCCTTGTGGTGTCTAGCCGTGGGGTACCCCCCTAGCCTAGTTGTCTCGTATAAATTGTTACACCCCGTAGTTCAGGTCATGCGCATGAGGGCGTACGAAAGGGAGTAAGACTTAAAATTTTCAAAGGATAGGTTGACGGATTATTCCGGGCGGTTTTTAGTCAACTTTGAGGCGGGTTATGACCCGGTGCATTGAGAGTTCCTAAGTGTTTTAAAGGCCTAGGGCGTAGTTCGTCGAATCTGGATTCCAACGCCACCAACCGTTCGTCGATAGGGCGTCGGAGTAGAAAGTTATGAGAGTTACAAGTTCAGCCTTGGATCGGCGAAATGCGTTCGAGCAAAGCGCGAGCGGCGCCCAGATGCGAGACATGGCGCCTAAAGTAATCGAGAGGTCGCAGAAGTTGCAGCGCATGGCGCGTAGCCAACAGGCATGGCGAAGTTCGAGAAGCTGCGGAAGTTTCAGCACTGCCGCCGGAAGCATGGGCGCTGGCGGGAAATTTGGGCGGAAAAACTTAGAAAGTCTGATTTTTGTTTTAAAAGAGACCATGGGAGGGTGACAAGTGTCCCCCCCCATCTGATTTTCTGCTACATGCAATATATTGACCAAGACTTGGTCATTCTTCCCATCTTTCATCTTCACACTCTCTCTCCCTCTCTCTAAAATCTGCTCCTCCTTCTCTCTAAGAAAACCCAAGAAAAATCTGGAAAGGTGTGGCAAGAAAGGAAAGGTCATTACAAAGCTTGTGAAGACTATTGTGGTGGTATTCTTGGTGTAGAGGCTAGCAAATTGTTGGAGTAAATTGGCTAAGAGCTTTAAGGTAAAATTTCTTCCTTTAGAATTAGTTCTAAGTGTTGCATGTTTAGAAGAAAGAACTTGTGGTAGTAGATAATGCTCATAGAATCATTGCATGCTAGAAATGTAGTTTGGTTATGAATAATGGGTTAAGAAGAGATTACGAGCATGTTGTAGCCTAAAAACTACCCTAGAATTGTTAAGTGAATTATTGTAAACTTATGGGGCTGAATTGGTATTTGGGTGTGTAATCCCCTTTAAATTGTTGGATTGATTGAGCCTTAAAATGTGGCGTTGAGTGTTAAAAATCGGCCTTTGAAAAGGTGGCAAAGTGAGTAGAAACAAAGGAAATGCTGCCCAATTTTCCATAGAATTTAGTGGCTTTGAGTTTAGGTTATTCTACATTGAAATTAGAGGTTAATAAACATATCATGGTTATTATAGGTTGAAATATTACTTGCGGTAGTTGAGCTTAGCAAGTGGATTGACCAAAGAGGTATGTGAAGCTTTCCTATCTTTGAGCATGAGTATTTGTATCTATGTAGTACGAGACGTACAATATTTAGTATTTTTACTTGTTTAAGTATAAACAAAGACTTGTTTGGTTTTAAGAAGTATAAGTCCCTGGTTAAGGGAAAAGTATGATTTTACAAAGTATAGAGTACTTGGTGTGAAAGTATTGAGTATTGAATTATTCTAAAGATAAGAGGCTTGAAGTATTTTTGAAAATTGTATGAATTTGTTTGAAGTATAAGCCTCTTGGATAGTAAAAGAACGAGATGGTTCATAAGGAGTTATAACGGCTTTATGGGAAGTTAGTTATAACGGCCTTATGAATGGATAAGGATGTCGTAAATTTCTAAAGCATAAAGTTAGTATAACGGCTTTATGGGAAGTTAGTTATAACGGCCTTATGAATGGATAAGGATGTCGTAAATTTCTAAAGCATAAAGTTAGTATAACGGCTTTATGGGAAGTTGGTTATAATAACTTTATGGAAGGTTATGAAAGTTGTCTATTTTGATTAATGAGCATAAGTTGTCTAGATTGTGAAAAATTGAAGTTACTTGGTTTCAAGCTTTGAAATGAGTTTTCTAAAGGTGTAGTAACTTACGTTGAAAAAATAGACGCTCCTTGATACTACGGGTGTTAGTATCTTGGATTTTGCATAAAAAGGAATCTCTTGGAAAGGATGTACGTACGTAGTACTTTGGCTTGTTAAAAGAGAATTATTCTGTTTGTGCCTTGATAGTGTTTTGGGCTTGTTCAATTGAGAATTATTCTGTTTGTGCCTTGATAGTGTTTTGGGCTTGTTCAATTGAGAATTATTCTATGTGTGCCTTGATAAGTACTTTGGCTTGCTTAAATAAGAATTCTCTTGGTTTATGTGAAAAGAAGGCATGGTAATTGTCTTGGTTTATGTAAAGGCATGATATTGAAATTCGAATTAAAAGCATGTAGTTATGAGTTACTTGACGCATCGCCCGATGATGAAGGATTCCACGTATGCTTCCATTGTTGATTATGAGTTACTTGGACGCATCGCCGATGAAGGATTCCACGGGTATGCTTCCATTGTTCAGTTATGAGTTACTTGGACGTACCGCCAGTGATGAAGGATTCCACGGGTATGCTTCCATTGTTCAGTTATGAGTTACTTGGACGTACCGCCAGTGATGAAGGATTCCACGGGTATGCTTCCATTGTTCAGTTATGAGTCTATTTGGGCGTACCGTCAGTGATGGAGGATTCCACGGGTATGCGACCATGATGAGGGTTCGTTTCCCTGTTGACAGTATTTTGTTCCATGGATTAGCTCTCCATGAGGTCTCACGATCGCAGGTGGATCTAATAGTTAGCCCTCGTACTTGCCGCCGCAGACGTGATGCAGGGTGGATCTGGTAGTTGGCTTTCGTACTTGCCCCGGTCAGGGTTAGGGCGAAGTGGTGTGATGCAGGGTGGATCTGGTGGTTAGCCTACGTACTTGCCCCGGTCAGCGACGTGACGCAGGGTGGATCTGGTAGAGGCTATCGCACTTGCCCCGGTCAGCTTCGTGATTCAGGTATAGTATTGTTGGTACGGGTGGATCTGGTAGCTGGCTTTCGTACTTGCCCCGGTCGGTTGAGGATGCAGGGTGGATCTGGTAGCTATGCCGTGACTTGCCTCGCACGGTTCTTATGATATAGGTGGGATCTAGTATTCATATGTACTCTTAGCGTTGTTATATCATGATCGCCGGTGAGGAAGGAAGTCCACGGGCACGATTGATATTATGGGCATGAGACCTATGGTTATATTTGAGTGATGACTTAGAGGGCGTGAGTCCCTGACTTGACATGGCTGCGTATATGTTGTGTACTGTAGATTGGCTATCATACATGTCTCCTGCTTTATATATATGCTATTATGAATTCATTACAGTATTTTCGGGCCACATACTTGGTACTGTTATCGACCTCGCCGGGCCGCGTCACGCCGCAGTCGAGATACGTAGCTGGTCGTCCGCACTCTTAGGATCACTGTTCATTTCTTGGGAAGCTCCATCTCTCCGGAGGCTTGTCTTTTTGGTATGATTCCCTGAGGTTATAGACTTTGGTACATTCAGGGGGTATGGCGGGGCCCTGTCCCGCCACAGTTGTTATTCTTAGAGGTCTGTAGTCACGTTTGTGGTTTGGGCTGTAAGAATAAAGTTATCTTGTTCACCATCGGTCAAGTTATTTTATGAAAGGCGGCCTTATCATTGCCAGTGATGTTTACCTTATACGATTTGTTTCATGTATGTTCATTGCTATTCTCGACATATACCGAAGGTACCTGGAAGGTACGATCGCGGCCCGGTCGGGTCGTGACAAAAGTGGTATCGAGCGCTTAGTCTCGGAAAGTGTCTACGCATCGTGTCTAGTAGAGTCTTGATTATCGGCGTGTTGTGCACCACATCTATAATCGGAGGCCGCGGGACATTTAGGGTTGGTTTCCATTCTTCTCTCTTTGAGATCGCGATGAGAGTCGTCATAGTAGGTCGAGTCCTCTCTCGACCTATTCTTATGTGCCGATTATGCCTCCTGAAGGCGCACGAGCCTGAAGGGCAAGGCATCGCGAGGCCGCTAGTGGTACGCAGAGAGTTACCAGACTCGGCACAAACTATGCCCGAGGCGAGGGCGGGTCGGCGAGTTCCACGCCTGGCAAGAAGAGCCGAGGCGGCAGAGCTCCAGAGGTTCCAGACCCGAGCCCCCGATTCCGCGGCGGCAGTATAGGATTACGAGAGCGGTCAGGTTGTTGACTAGCATCGTGGCGGCAGACCGCCAGGCCGTGGCTAACCCTAGGCCGATGGGCTTTAAGGATTCGGACTTTCGAGTTGTAATCCACCCGAGTTCTATGGTTGAGGCCCGAGGAGGATCCTCGTGGAGTTTATTCGACAGTGCGGCGACTACGCAGTGCTTAGGGCCTCGAGACGAGTCCGTTGTGTTAGCTTCTACCGTTACGCGATATTGCGTTGAACTGGTTTGAGTCATGGGAATTGTCTAGAGGGGAGGGTGCTCTTCCAGCAGGTTGGGAGGAGTTCGCGGAGGCCTTCCTGGATCACTTCTTGCCTCCTGAGTTGAGGAGAGCCCGCGTGGATAGATTCTTGACCTTGAGGCAGAATGGGAGGACCATCAGAGAGTACAGCATGGAGTTTGACTCTTTGGCCGTACGCGACACTATTGTAGCCAATATGGCGCACGAGTTCATCGCTATGTGATGGGCTAGACCGTCATATGATTACTGCGTGCTTGGGAGTAGCTCTTCAGCCAGGTATGGATATCGCCATGATGCAGGCAGATGCGCCGGGGATAGAGGACAGAGAAAGGAGGGCCGACTGACTCGTGCCACCAAGAGGGCGTGACAAGCAGGATCTCAGGTCGGTTTTCGAGGCGGACCGCCAAGAAAGCTAGTTATGCTCCTCAGCCAGTACGGAGTACTCCACCACAGTCTTCAGGACGTTCGGGAGATTCGGGAGCAGGACAGGGCTCCAAGGGTTCAGGTTTTCGGGAGAGTAAGGGTGTTAGTCTGAGGAAGCCACCTCTACCTCGGTGTAGCCGATGTGGTAACACCCATTATGGGGAGTGTCGTGCTAGTTTGGGTAATTGCTATGCATGCGGCCAACAGGGCCATTATGCGAGGAACTGTCCGACCAGAGATAGCACGGATGTAGAGATTCAGCCTTCAGGATCAGTGGCTGGTTCATCGCCTTCTTTTGTTATGCGCCGTGCAGGGCAGGATCATGATTAGAACGACAAGGGGAATGTGAAGCAATAATTACAGGTATGTCTTTGACCCTTAGAGATTAGTATGCATGATAGGATTGTTGTATGATTAGTGTTATGAACAAGAGGATATTGAGACTGTGTACATGTGATAGAATGAGTGGTAAATTCGAACGGGCAATTCATAGTAGTGAGCGAGGTAAGTAGTAATGGTTCATATTTTGGGTTCATTTTCCGTTTGACTTACAGTGAATGGGTATGCGTGTGCGATATCTTAGGTCATAGGTGGCATAATCAAGTTCCATGAGTAGATCGGACGAGGATGGACCGAGGAATAGGAGATTGGCTCTCACAGAACCTTCGGGGACGCATGTTTCGAAGGGGGGGAGCATGTTACACCCCGTAGTTCAGGGCATGCGCATGAGGCGCATTTAAAGGGAGTAAGACTTAAAATTTTCAAAGGATAGGTTGACGGATTATTCCGGCGGTTTTAGTCAACTTTGAGGCGGTTATGACCCGGTGCATTGAGAGTTCCTAAGTGTTTTAAAGGCCTAGGCGTAGTTCGTCGAATCTGATTCCAACGCCACCAACCGCTCATCGATAGGGCGCCGAGTAGAAAGTTATGAGAGTTACAAGTTCAGCCAATGGGCGTAAATGCGTTCGAGCAAAGGCGAAGGCCGCGGCGCCAGATGCGAACGCGCGCCTAAAGTATCGAGAGGTCGCAGAGCGTAGCCGCGCGCGCCATGATGTTAGGCCGCGCGCCGAAAGTTCGAGAGCTGCGGAGTTTCAGCACAAGGCGCGGGAAGCATGGCAGCGCCGAGGCGGAAATTTGGGCGGAAAAACTTAGAAAGTCTGATTTTGTTTTAAAGAGACCATGGGAGGTGACAAGTGTCCCCCATCTGATTTTCTGCTACATGCAATATATTGACCAAGACTTGGTCATTCTTCCCATCTTTCATCTTCACACTCTCTCTCCCTCTCTCTAAAATCTGCTCCTCCTTCTCTCTAAGAAAACCCAAGAAAAATCTGGAAAGGTGTGGCAAGAAAGGAAAGGTCATTACAAAGCTTGTGAAGACTATTGTGGTGGTATTCTTGGTGTAGAGGCTAGCAAATTGTTGGAGTAAATTGGCTAAGAGCTTTAAGGTAAAATTTCTTCCTTTAGAATTAGTTCTAAGTGTTGCATGTTTAGAAGAAAGAACTTGTGGTAGTAGATAATGCTCATAGAATCATTGCATGCTAGAAATGTAGTTTGGTTATGAATAATGGGTTAAGAAGAGATTACGAGCATGTTGTAGCCTAAAAACTACCCTAGAATTGTTAAGTGAATTATTGTAAACTTACAATTTGAATTGGTATTTGGGTGTGTAATCCCCTTTAAATTGTTGGATTGATTGAGCCTTAAAATGTGGCGTTGAGTGTTAAAAATCGGCCTTTGAAAAGTTGGCAAAGTGAGAAACAAAGGAAATGCTGCCCAATTTTCCATAGAATTTAGTGGCTTTGAGTTTAGGTTATTCTACATTGAAATTAGAGGTTAATAAACATATCATGGTTATTATAGGTTGAAATATTACTTGCGGTAGTTGAGCTTAGCAAGTGGATTGACCAAAGAGGTATGTGAAGCTTTCCTATCTTTGAGCATGAGTATTTGTATCTATGTAGTACGGTAGACGTACAATATTTAGTATTTTTACTTGTTTAAGTATAAACAAAGACTTGTTTGGTTTTAAGAAGTATAAGTCCCTTGGTTAAGGGAAAAGTATGATTTTACAAAAGTATAGAGTACTTGGTGTGAAAGTATTGAGTATTGAATTATTCTAAAGATAAGAGGCTTGAAGTATTTTTGAAAATTGTATGAATTTGTTTGAAGTATAAGCCTCTTGGATAGTAAAAGAACGAGATGGTTCATAAGGAGTTATAACGGCTTTATGGGAAGTTAGTTATAACGGCCTTATGAATGGATAAGGATGTCGTAAATTTCTAAAGCATAAAGTTAGTATAACGGCTTTATGGGAAGTTAGTTATAACGGCCTTATGAATGGATAAGGATGTCGTAAATTTCTAAAGCATAAAGTTAGTATAACGGCTTTATGGGAAGTTGGTTATAATAACTTTATGGAAGGTTATGAAAGTTGTCTATTTTGATTAATGAGCATAAGTTGTCTAGATTGTGAAAAATTGAAGTTACTTGGTTTCAAGCTTTGAAATGAGTTTTCTAAAGGTGTAGTAACTACGTTGAAAAAATAGACGCCCGATACTACGTGTTAGTATCTTGGATTTTGCATAAAAAGGAATCTCTTGGAAAGGATGTACGTACGTAGTACTTTGGCTTGTTAAAAGAGAATTATTCTGTTTGTGCCTTGATAGTGTTTTGGGCTTGTTCAATTGAGAATTATTCTGTTTGTGCCTTGATAGTGTTTTGGGCTTGTTCAATTGAGAATTATTCTATGTGTGCCTTGATAAGTACTTTGGCTTGCTTAAATAAGAATTCTCTTGGTTTATGTGAAAAGAAGGCATGGTAATTGTCTTGGTTTATGTAAAGGCATGATATTGAAATTCGAATTAAAAGCATGTAGTTATGAGTTACTTGGACGTACCGCCAGTGATGAAGGATTCCACGGGTATGCTTCCATTGTTCAGTTATGAGTTACTTGGACGTACCGCCAGTGATGAAGGATTCCACGGGTATGCTTCCATTGTTCAGTTATGAGTTACTTGGACGTACCGCCAGTGATGAAGGATTCCACGGGTATGCTTCCATTGTTCGGGATTATGAGTTACTTGGGCGCATCGATGATGGAGGATTCCACGGGTATACGGCCATGATGAGGGTTCGCTTTCCTGGCGATGATTTTGTTCCATGGATTAGCTCTCCGCGCAGGTCTCATCGATGCAGGTGGATCTAGTAGTTAGACCTCGTACCTGCCCCGGACAGAGACGTGATGCAGTGGATCCGTAGTTGGCTTTCGTACTTGCCGGCCGTGGTTAGGCGGTGGTGTGATGCAGGTGTATCTGGTGGTTAGCCTACGTACTTGCCCCTGTCAGCGACGTGACGCAGGGTGGATCTGGTAGAGGCTATCGCACTTGCCCCGGTCAGCTTAGTGATTCAGGTATTGGTATTGTTGGTACGGGTGGATCTGGTAGCTGGCTTTCATTGCCCCGGCCGATTGAGAGGACGGGGTGGATCTCGTAGCTATGCTCGCATTTGCCTCGCACGGTTCTTATGATATAGGTGTTATCTAGTATTCATATGTACTCTTAGTGTTGTTATATCATGCTCACGGTGAGAAGGAAGTCCACGCACGATTGATATTATGGGCATGAGACCTATGGTTATATTTGAGTGATGACTTAGAGGCGTGAGTCCTCGACTTGACATGGTCACAGATATGTTGTGTAATCAGATTGGCTATCATACATGTCTCCTCCATTATATCTATGCTATTATGAATACATTACAGTATTTTCACTTTCACATACTTGGTACCGCAAATCGACCTCTCGCGCTCACGCCGCAGTCGAGATACGTAACTATTGGTCCGCACTCTTAGGATCACTGTTCATTTCTTGGGAAGCTCCATCTCTCCGGAGGCTTGTCTTTTTGGTATGATTCCCTGAGGTTATAGACTTTGGTACATTCAGGGGGTATGGCGGGGCCCTGTCCCGCCACAGTTGTTATTCTTAGAGGTCTGTAGTCACGTTTGTGGTTTGGGCTGTAAGAATAAAGTTGTACTGTTTCACTATCGGTCAAGTTATTTTATGAAAGGCGGCCTTATCGGCTTGCTAGTGATGTTTACCTTATACAGATTTGTTTCATGTATGTTCCGCTGCTATTCTCTGACATATACCTGACAGGGTACCCCGGAAGGGTACCAGTCGCGGCCCCGGGGTCGGGTCGTGACATAAATACCCCCTTTTTGTGGTATAGAAATACTCTCCAAGTATTGTTATAATGCCCAAATACCTTGGCCCAAATACCTTGTAGTATTCCCAAGGTTACACTTATACAAAAGCCCAGAAAATACTATTATACTTTCCCTCAGTCACAAAAACGAAACCCTAAGGAAAAACCTTCATAGTCGGTTTAAGTGTTAAGTAGAAGTTGGTTAGAACTTCTAAGGGTTTTTTGGAGCGGGTTGGAGCGCACGGAGTAGGAGCTAAACCTTGCTCAGGATCGACATATAAACTTGGATAATTTTGGGCTTATCGAGGTAAACACTCTTGACCTTCTATTGTAATTGGAAATTACATGTTGTAGGATTATATAGTTGAAGTATACTATATATAGAATTGAACATAATTGTGCGGCAATGTCTTTTGACTTAAGCCTGAATAATACTTACGACAATGTCTTGCGACTTAAGCCTGAATTTTAAGAAGTGAACTGAACTGTAATTACATAGGACTGTATTACAGTAGACTTGTGTAGTATTACTGTGAGTAGAATTTTACACGTCCGGTTAGACGTGCAAACCCCGGTTGGCTTAGTAGCCGCCTCGATAGAGAGGAGATTTACGCTGTCATGCGGGAGGTGCTGCCGAATTTTCTGTAGAATATTCTACATTGAGATCTAAGATGTTAATAGGCGCCTTGTGGCCTCTATAGGTTGAAGTACTACGTGTGGCGTGATCTGCTTGGCTTAAGGTGTAGCCGACGGTTTGAGGTACTTGGAGCGTTTTGCTATTAGTCGATAATCGTCGCGAGGTATGTGAACCTGTTCCTATCTTTTCCAGCATGATATGTGTATAACTATGTAGTACGGTAGACGTACATGTGTTAAATGTATTTGATTGGTTTAAAACATAAAGTGTTATAACGGCTTTATGGGAAGTTGGTTATAACAGCTTTATGTAGATAAGAAAATGCTTTGTGATTGTTAAAAGGTAACTGATTTGACTTATAACTGACTTGATGTGTGATAATAAAGAACTTGAAATATTTCGTTAAGAAACCATTTTTGAAAGAAGAGTAACACTTGGTTTTAAAGGTTTGAAAAAGAGTTATACTAGCTTTATGGGGAGTTAGGTATAACGTCTTAAGAGAGGTAAAGAAAATGGTTTACTGATTTTAGAAGTTAAGAGACTTGATCTTATAAGATAAGAGACTTAACTTAAGTGAATTAATATGAGTTATGTGAAACCTCATTCGTGAGTAATGAGTACTTGGTTTTTAAAAGGAATAACGTTTTACTGATTTCGGAAATCAGAATGAGTATCGACAAACCACTGCAGCGTTAATAAAGGAAAATGTAATGATTAATGAAGTATTATTAAAACCAGTAGAAACCTCCATCTGCATAGAAGCTAAGATAAGACAAAATGATATTACATTTTCTAGGTCATGGCTGCTTTAATAAGATGGTTATAAACAAGAATAAATCGCCACACATATGGAATATGCTACTCAATTGTTTTAAAAGAGATTAAGACATTGAACTATGAAACTTTTCTAATATAAAGAGACCTGAGTAAATTGAAATTAGGCAAACTGCAACTCTAGGGAAAAGAAGGCATTTTTGTCTTAAATTGTTTAAAACATAAAAGTGTTATAACTTTATGGAAAGTTAGTTATAACGACTTTATGAAAACAAAAGAAGGGTTTTATCATTGGTTTTAATATGGTAACTTGACTTTAAAAAAGGAGAAGTGTTTTGGTTTTAAAAGAAGGCATGGTATGGCCTTAATTTGGTTTTAAAAAAGGAAAGTATTGAAGTTGTTTTGGTTTACTCAAAAGATGTAAGTCACTCTATTTTTATACTACGGGTATCGGGTGACTTTTATAAAAGGAATGGATCTCTTAAAAGGAATTTAACGTACGTAGTACTTTAGGGTTAAAACCCGGACTTTGTCATAAAATGAAAGTACTTTAGGTTGTGTGTAACTTGCCTATGTTTGCGTGTGATAGACTTGTTGTGCAAGGAATGTATTTCACTCGACTACCGCGTCATGGATGAACCGAATGTATTTCACTCGACTACCGCTGCCATGGATGAACCGAATGTATTTCACTCGACTACCGCGTCCACGGATGGACCGAATGTATTCCATCCGACTACCGAAGTTCATGAGATGAACCGGGAATGTATTCCACACGCTTTCTATCTGGTCCATGAGATGGGCCGAGACATGTTATACGTATCACATAATTTGTACCTAGACTGCCGGCAGTGAGGAAGGAGTTCCACGGGCATGAGGGATGACTTGGGGGCGTGAGACCCTGACTTGACATGATCGCTTATGTTATGAATCGTAGTTTGTTATCAAACATGTCTCCTACTTTATATAGATCGTTATGATTTCATTTACGATTTTTACGATTTCACATACTTGGTACCATGTTATCGACTTCGGGGCTGCGTTCATGCCGCAGGTAGAGGTACATCGGTTGTCGATCCCCGCTTTTAGGATCACATTTCAGCGTATTGGGAAGCTCTGTTCCTTCGGAGGCTTATCTGTTGGTATGTTACCCTGAGTCTGTAGGTTGTTGTACATTCAGGTATGGCGGGCCCCATCCCGTCATAGTTATTGTTTAAATCTTAGAGGTCCAGCTTGACTGTAAGGTGGTGTAAGGATTGTATGCTTCAAATGTTTATATATATATGCTGAAGGCAACCGCTTTTGGTTGGCCTATTTCCTTTTATCTTGATCCATGTCTATTTAAATGTTTAAGTTTTTATTTCCGCTGGTTTTCTCTGATGTTGTATCACTAGGGTACCCGGGGTAAGGCACCAGTCACGGGCCCGGGTTCGGGTCGTGACAGGCATAGTCCTTTTACTATGCCTAACAATCAATACTCCACAAGGCCAACGATGCCACACATGGCCACCACATAACATACATAAACATATCAATGGACCTTCCATCCGCGGTCCCTTCTCACAAAACTCAAAGGTTACAGTCTTATAAAAAACGGGATCTTTAGAGGTTCCTTTCTTTTTCCCTCATAAAGGAATGGCCCTGTCGTATTCTAAGTCATGGGACTAACACTATCTGAATCCTTCAGTCGGACTCCTCGCCTAATCGATGTGTTCCTCGTGTTACTTCCTTCTCTGCCTCACCTACCACAATGCTAGTTGGGACATGAACCTATAATCTGACTAGCTTAGTTTACCAACCGGTGTAAACTCTAATACTAGTAGCATCTCAATCACGAGCACCTATGGACAGTGTTACTGAACCTAAGGCGTGTGTATCATCACAATTAACCTCCACTCATGGCCTAAAAGGGATTTTCTATACGCACCTTCATTACTCATAACTATAATCACTATAGTTATTTCAACCCTTGTTCCTTCCTTTTCCTACTTGTCATACTTTCTCGTACTTCCAAACTTATTTTAGTACATGTACAAAATTTCAAATATTGTTTCTGTTCTCCAATCCTTGGAGTTACTATCCAAACTTGGCCATTTTGCTAATTGCATTTCCGTTAAGGCCCTTCTCGGCCCTCACGACCTGGTTCCGGTGGAACGTGTCCACGAACTTGTACAACGATTAACTAGACTTTGGTCTTGCATCCTCGTGACCCTATCACATAGCGGGACCACATCCAACTGACATCACCCCATTCCATACTACCGATTGACCCGAAATGGGTCCACAACCCGACCCATCGTCACACTTAACTTCTCATTCTTAGTCTGAAATAAATTTCTCTCCTATCTCAATGTACTTCTCACCCTATCCTCCCATTCACTAGAGGTTAGTCACCTAGGCCGAAGTATTTCTACTGTACATCCTCCACTATCGGCCTTTACACTGTTACTGTTATACCCCGTAGTTCCAGGGTATGTATGCGAGGACGTACGTACGAGAATACGACAGAAAGATTGGAAAGGAGGAAAGAGGTGAATTTTCCACGAAAAAGTTTCCGGTTTTTGTGAAGGAAAAAGGTTCGTTAATGGGAATTGGATTCCCAGATTTGGTATTCGGACTTCCTGGAATATTAGAGAATTATGGAATTTTATTTTCGGAAATGGTCACGTGGGGCCCACGGGAGAAATTTACGGTTTTGTGGGGCCCGCTTTAATTTCGAGATTTTGGCCGTTATGGATATTTTCGGAAGACGAAATATTTTGGACGAATCGGGGGGCGACACGTGTCACCCCACGTGGCACCTCGGGCCGAAATATGTTTGTGCACAACACCCGTTAGAGTCGCCGACTAAACGCTCTACCTAACTGCGGGCGGTAAATTACGGCCATGTCATTTAGTATTTTTGGCGGATTTTTCCGAGAGACGAAACGTTTTGGACCAACGAGAGGGCAACACTTGGCACCCTCTCGTTGGTGGACTCAGCCGGCGTTAGGGCCGATTGAACGAGCAAAGGCTTGGTTGATTTTGTGTAGATATTTGTGAGGTTTTAAGGAGTAGGGTCTAGGGGCACTTGGGCATATCTTGGCCTCCACTTGCCCCCACTTGGCTAGATCTTGGCCATTGGTTGTCCTTTGCTTCGCCTATAAATACCTCTCCCTTTGAAGACTTCTTCATCCATTCCATAATTTCCAAGTCTTGAAAACCTCCCTCCTCCTTGTTGGTTTCGTCCTCCTCTTCCTTTGCGAGGCCTTGGCCGGGGTGCACCCTCCTAGAGGCCTTGGCCGAGTGGGTACACCCCCTCCTAGTGGTGTGCCGTGGGTACCCCTCTGTAGGAAATACTCTCCAAGTATTGTTATAATGCCCAAATTACCTTAGCCGTATACCTTGTAGTATTCTAAGGTTATACCTATACGAAAGCCCTAAATACTATTATACTTCCCACAATACAAACCGAAACCCTAGGAAAATCTCCATAGTCCGTTGGAGTATTGTGTGAAGTTGGTTAGAACTTCTAAGGGTGGTTTAGAGCGGTTGGAGCACTGAGTCGGAGCTAAACGATTGCCAGATCGACTTTATACTTGGATAATTATGGGCTTATCGAGGTAAATATCTTGTCCTCTATTGTAATTGGAAATTACATGTTGTTAGATAATATAGTTAAAGTATACTATATATATATAATCAACATAGCTTGTGGCAATGTCCTCGACTTAAGCTCGAAGAATCGAATCAGAATTACATAGGATCAGACAGAGACTTGTGTAGTAGTACCGTGGAGTAGAATTGTACCGTTAGGTTAGATGTATAACCCCCCGGTTGGCTTGGTAGCCGCCCCAGAGAGGAGATTTACGCTGTCATGCGGGGAGGTGCCGAATTTTCTCAGAGAATGTTCTACGATAAGATCTTGATGTTAATAAGCGCCTGTGGCCCTATAGGTTCAAGTACTACGTGTGGCGCTCTACTTGGCTTAAGGAGTAGCCGGCTTGGAAGTACTTGAGCGTTTTGCTATTAGTCGATACTGCCGCGAGGTATGTGAACCTCTTCCTATCTCTTCTAGCATGATATGTGTGAACTATGTAGTACAGAGACGATACGTGCTAAATGTGTTTGAGTGGTTTAAAACATAAAGTGTTATAACGCTTTATGGGAAGTTGGTTATAACTTTATGTTAGTAAGAAAATACATGTGGTAATTAAAAGGTAACTGATATGAACTATAACTCGCTTGTTATATGATAAGAAAGAACTTGAAGTATTTCAAAAGATTTTTGAATCATTTTGAAAGGAGAAGTAATACTTGGTGTTTGAAAACTTAAGAGTTATACTAGCTTTATGGGAAGTTAGGTATAACGGCTTAAGAATGCTTTACTGATTTCGGAAATCAGAATGTGTATCGACAAACCATCGCAATACATTAAAAGGAAATGTTTTGAATAATTAAGTATTATTAAAACCAGAGAAACTTCCATCCGCATGAAGCTAAGATGAGACAAAATGATATTTCCTAGATCATGGTTGTAATAAGATTGTTATAAACAAGAATATCCTACTCACATATAAGGCTTATGTTTCTCAGATTGTTTAAAAGAGAATTATATTCTTAAATGAATAAGACTATGAACTACGAAACCTTTCTAAAACAAGAAACGTGAACATTTGAAATTAGGCAAACTTGGACGTTTGAAAAATAATGTTGTTACTTGATTTTACAAAGGTAAGAGTTTTGGTTTTCTTAAAAGGACAGTCACTCTATTTTATACTACGGGTATTGTGTGACTTATGTGAAAGAAACAGATCTTTTTTTAAGATTTTAATGTGTGAAGTACTTTGGGGATAGACCAACTTGTTAGTAAAGTACCTTGTGTGAATAACTTGATTGTATTGGTTTGTGATAGCCTTGTAATACTTTCTTGTTGCTTTGATAAGTAAACGTGTTAGGATGCTACGTGTGTTAGTATCTTGTGATGTTTGTGTAAGGGGTTTCTGATTGTGCTTATTAACTATCGGTCGTTATGATAGTATTGTGGCATTCATCTCGAGATGATTCCGGTTAAGCCGCCCCACGCGGTAGACTCAAAGTGTCCAGGACCATGATTCGAGAATACCTCACGCGGGTCCCGGGGCCTATGCGAGCTACGAGTTCCGTGTTAGCGTCCTTTACGGGCACGCGTCCTTGTGGCTACGCGACTGGAAAGTCGTGGCGACGCCGGAGTAGCTACCGATGCGGGAATACCTCATGCGGCCGATGAGATTGGCCTACGCGGAGTCGCGGAAGTTCCAGGACTAGACGCCGCATTAGATACTGCGGGCAAGTGGCCGCTTTGATCATGTGACGGTGCAGACAGATCTTATGATACGCTTTATGACCTTGTTGAAGTACTAGGTGTTAGTAGTCGGCTATGCCTTCGCATTTACCCCGCATGCTTATTAGGACACGTGGGACTCGTGTTCATATGTATTCTTGGTGCTTGTATATCATAAACCGCCAGCGATGGAAGGTATTCCACGCACGATTGATGTTGTGGGCGTGAGACCCATTGTTAAATTGAGTGATGACTGAGGTGTGAGTCCTCGACTTGACATGATCGCTTATTTATGGTGAATCGTAGTTTGGTTATCATACATGTCTCCCGCTTTGTATAGACTACTATGATTTCATTTACGTGATTTATTTTTAGTTTCACATACTTGCACTTTGTTATCGACCTCCTTCGGGGCCGCGTTCATGCCGCAGTTGAGGTACATCGCCGTTGATCCTAGCTCTCGTGGTCACAACAGCGTTGGGAAGCTCCGCTTCTCCGAGGCTTATCACGTATAGTCCCCGTCGTAGTAAGTGTTTACATTCGGGGTTTGGCGGCCCCGTCCCGCCATCGTGGTCGTATCATTCTTAGAGGTCCAGAGTAATCGCTTGTGTGGTTGGTAAAAGGATTGCCGTTCATTTGTAAAAGAGTTGATGGTTATATATATGCCGACGTGCAAGTTTTCACAGATTATTGTTTTATATTTCGTTATCTCATGTTGTTGTTTTATGTTCCATTGACATTACGATGTTGTGTCACTAGGGTGCCCGGTAGGCACCACGCCCAGCTGGTCGTGACAAAAGTGGTATCGAGCGATTAATCCTCGGAAAGTGTCTACCATCGTATCCGAGCAGTCTTGATTATCGGGTGTTGCACCACACCAATAATCGTGAGGCTATAGGATATTTAGGATTGGTTTCTATTCTTCTCACTCGAGATCGTGCCTTAGAGTCGTGTTGTAAGTTGGACCTCCGACGAAATTCATTCCCTTATCGTTATGCCTCCGCGTAGGCAACCCGGGCCCAGAGGCGGCGGCGGCGGAGTCGCGAGTTGAGTTCGTAGGTCATGAGGGCACAGCCCAATCATTACCTAGGTAGTGCTTCATTCGGGATTTCGCGACGCCACTAGCCCCACAGAGTTTAGCAATGACGGCAGTTCCTACCGCGCCCATGATATTTGAACCTTCGCCCACGACCGAACAGTGAATATAGATTGCAAAGAGGCGACTCACATTAGCTATGGTTTGGCTACGAGATTATACCGATGTACCACGAGTCTTGATGACTACCTAAGAGAGGTTGTGCAAGAGTAATTCTTCATTGGTTGAGCATGGCCTGTACGCTTATGTACAGCAGTCGAAAACGTGAGATCGACGGTTAACCAAGGACAATGTAAGAGGGCCGGCAAGTGTCCTTCGGTAACTTTCAAGGTGAGTATACCTTAAGTGCTATGTTCGATAGCGGCTGGTAGTTGTGATTAGAAATCATGGTGGGTTAACCGAGTAAGATTTTGGGGATAGAGAAGGTGTGAGCCTTAGAGTGTTATACGCATGCACCTTAGAGGTAAGGCCATCTCGAGTAAAGGTGTAGTGTTATGTTTGATCCTTATCTGAGTGCATAGTGCACGGGAGCTATGTTTGGGATAGGTCCCTAAGTGGTATGAAACGAAAGAGGGTAGTTGAGCTAAGAAGACCGCGAGGTTTTCGTCACGTGTGTTGAGAGATTGTTCCTTCGGGGAGCTAGTATTTTGCGCCTTGCCGGGTCGGGATGAGGCCACGCGGGTCAACCCGCGGCATGTTTGGTGCGCGGGTCTGGTCAGGTGGTCTCGCCTTGTGGTAGGTCACGAGGTGTTAGGCTGGAGTTTAGTTAACTAGCGTACGAGTTCGTGGATGCGTTCGACCAGTGGTCTGTCGATGGGGGCAGCCCATCGTGTTCTTCGGGACCGCTCACTCAGCGATGTTGATTTATCGAAGGTTGTAAGGCTGCACGAGGTGCCTACCTTCACCTTATGGCGCATGTGGAGCCCGTGTTACTACTGTTTTTGTTTCCGAAGTTTTACCAGCAGGTTAAGGACTCGTGAGTCTCAGACCGCATTCGCCTCGGGCCAGCGTGTGGATTTCGCGGTAGTTGCGAGGATTGTTGTCTCCCGTGGAGGAGCGCTTAAGCTACCATTTCGTGTTCGGATGTCGCCACGGCCTTGTAGGGCAGAAGTGTTGCCGGCCGATTGGTTCGATGTTGGCAAGGTTCAGATAGTTGGATCAGCTTGTTCCAACAGACGGTGGATGGGTAAAGCTCGTCTAGAAGAAGTTCGCAACTCGGAGGAATCGTATGATGATCGGCGACGACGCCAGAGTTCAGTTGACGGTCGGTCTTCTTGAAAGTACCACCCCTGAGGTGTGACGAGTTTTGGAAACAAGGAACTTAGCCCGGTTACTTTGGGCCTTTAAGAGTTCATGAAGAATAGGCCGTTGCTTATATGTTAGCTTTGCCGTCCGACTTAAGAGGCGGGACGTCCGGTCTTCGCATTGTTATGTTCGAAAGTATCAAGATCCATCCGAATGTTCCCGATTAACGATGCCCACGTAAAGAGATAGTAACCCAGTTTTGGAAACTAAAGCGATCGTAAATATGGTAAGGAGGTTCGAGTGACGCCTTCGCGATCGTGACGCACGGTACCATTTGTTGGGTCGTCGGAGCAAGGCTCGCGACAAAGTGACAAAAGTGGTTTTATTTGTGGTGATATAGAGGTGTTTCCTCGTGGGCTTGGATGTAAGTCTTTGCAGTGTTTCCGTGGCCAGTGTGTGATTGTTCTCATAAGTATAGTAGTAGAGACTATATCGGCCAGTATGTTTGGGGACTTGAAAGGAACATTCGGACGAATGTTTCTAAGGGGAAGAATGTTATACCCGTAGTTCCGGGGTATGTATGCGAGGACGCACGCATTTGAGAATACGACGTAAAGGTTGGAAAGGAGGAAGAGGTGAATTTTCCACTAAAAGTTTCCGGTTTTGTGAAGGAAAAAGGTTCGTTAACGGAATTGGATTCCCAGATTTGGTATTCGGACTTCCCGAATATTAGAGAATTATGGAATTTTATTTTCTGAAATGGTCACGTGGGGCCCACGGAGAAATTTACTGCTTTGTGGGCCCGCTTTAATTTCGAGATTTTGGCCGTTATGGATATTTTCAAGACGAAATATTTTGATTTAATCGGGGCGACACGTGTCACCCCACGTGGCACCTCGGGCCGAAATATGTTTGTGCACAACACCCGGTTAGAGTCGCCGACGCAAACGCTCTACCTAACTTGCGAAGGGTAAATTACGGCTATGTCATTTAGTATTTTTATGGATTTTTCCGAGAGACGAAACGCTTTTGGACCAACGAGAGGGCAACACTTGGCACCCTCTCGTCAGCGGACTCGCGGCGTTAGGGCCGATTGAATGAGCAAAGGCTTGGTTGATTTTTGTGTAGATATTTGTGAGGTTTTAAGGAGTAGGGTCTAGGGGCACTTGGCATATCTTGGCCCTCCACTTGCCCCCACTTGGCTAGATCTTGGCCATTGGTTGTCCTTTGCTTCGCCTATAAATACCCTCCCCTTTGAAGACTTCTTCATCCATTCCATAATTTCCAAGTCTTGAAAACCTCCTCCTCCTCGTTGGTTTCGTCCCTCCTCTTCCTTTGCGAGGCCTTGGCCGAGGTGCACCCCCTCCTGAGGCCTTGGCCGAGGTACACCCCCTCCTAGTGGTGCCGTGGGTACCCCTCTTGGTAGGAAATACTCTCCAAGTATTGTTATAATGCCCAAATTACCTTAGCCGTATACCTTGTAGTATTCTAAGGTTATACCTATACTAAAAGCCCTAAATACTATTATACTTCCCGTCACTACAAAACCGAACCCTAGGAAAATCTCCATAGTCCGTTGGAGTATTGTGTAGTTGGTTAGAACTTCTAAGGGTGGTTTAGAGCGGTTGGAGCGCCGGAGTCGAGCTAAACGATTGCCCAGGATCGACTTTATACTTGGATAATTATGGGCTTATCGAGGTAAATATCTTGTCCCTCTATTGTAATTGGAAATTACATGTTGTTAGATAATATAGTTAAAGTATACTATATATATATAACTGAACATAGCTTGTGGCAATGTCCTTGGACTTAAGCTCGAAGAATCGAATCAGAATTACATAGACCGTATTACGTGAGACTTGTGTAGTAGTAGTGGAGTAGAATTGTACCCGTTAGGGTTAGATGTATAACCCCGGTTGGCTTGGTAGCCGCCGTTAGAGGAGAGATTTACGCCATTGTGGGGAGGTGCTGCCGAATTTTCTGTAGAATGTTCTACGATAAGATCTTGATGTTAATAAGCGCCTTGTGGCCCTATAGGTCAAGTACTACGTGTGGCGCTCTACTTGGCTTAAGGAGTAGCCACTGGAAGTACTTGAGCGTTTTGCTATTAGTCGATACTGCCGCGAGGTATGTGAACCTCTTCCTATCTCTTCTAGCATGATATGTGTGAACTATGTAGTACGGTAGACGCATACGTGCTAAATGTGTTTGAGTGGTTTAAAACATAAAGTGTTATAACGGCTTTATGGGAAGTTGGTTATAATGACTTTATGTTAGTAAGAAAATACATGTGGTTTTTAAAAGGTAATCGATTTGAACTATAACCGCTTGTTATATGATAAGAAAGAACTTGAAGTATTTCAAAAGATTTTTGAATCATTTTGAAAGGAGAAGTAATACTTGGTGTTTGAAAACTTAAGAGTTATACTAGCTTTATGGGAAGTTAGGTATAACGGCTTAAGAATGCTTTCGATTTCGAAATCGTAATGTGTATCGACAAACCATCGCAAATACATTAAAAGGAAATGTTTTGAATAATTAAGTATTATTAAAACCAGTAGAAACTTCCATCCGCATAGAAGCTAAGATGAGACAAAATGATATTTCCTAGATCATGGCTGCTGTAATAAGATTGTTATAAACAAGAATATCCTACTCACATATAAGGCTTATGTTTCTCAGATTGTTTAAAAGAGAATTATATTCTTAAATGAATAAGACTATGAACTACGAAACCTTTCTAAAATAAGAAACGTGAACATTTGAAATTAGGCAAACTTGGACGTTTGGAAAATAATGTTGTTACTTGATTTTACAAAGGTAAGAGTTTTGGTTTTCTTAAAAGGACAGTCACTCTATTTTATACTACGGGTATTGTGTGACTTATGTGAAAGAAACAGATCTTTTTTTTAGATTTTAATGTGTGAAGTACTTTGGGGATAGATACCCGAACTTGTTAGTAGAAAGTACCTTGTGTGAATAACTTGATTGTATTGGTTTGTGATAGCCTTGTAATACTTTCTTGTTGCTTTGATAAGTAAACGTGTTAGGATGCTACGTGTTAGTATCTTGTGATGTTTGTGCGGGGTTTCTTGATTGTGCTTATTAACTATCGCGTTATGATAGTATTGTGGCATTCATCTCTTGAGATGATTCCGGGTTAAGCCGCCTCCGACGCGGGTAGACTCGGCGATGCAGGACCATGATTCGAGAATACCTCACGCGGGTCCCGGGGCCTATGCGGAGCTACGAGTTCCGTGTTAGTGTGCGCCCTTTATGGGCATGCGGTCCTGTGCGCCACGCGGACTCGAAGTCCGTGACGATGCCGGGAGTAGCTACCCTCGACGCGGGAATACCTCATGCGGGCCGATGAGATTGGCCTATGCGAGCTGCGGAAGTTCGTGACTAGACGCGCGCATTAGATATCGGGCAAGTGGCCGCTTTGATCATGTGACGGTTCAGACAGATCTTATGATACGCTTTATGACCTTGTTGGTACTGCTGGTGTTAGTAGTCGGCTATGCCTTCGATTTACCTGCATGCTTTATTAGGACACGGTGGGACCCGTGTTCATATGTATTCCTTGGTGCTTGTATATCATAAACCGCCAGCTGAGGAAGGTATTCCACGCACGATTGATGTTGTGGCGTGAGACCCATTGTTAAATTGAGTGATGACTTGAGGTGTGAGTCCCCGACTTGACATGATCGCTATTTATGGTGAATCAGTAGTTTGGTTATCATACATGTCTCCTGCTTTGTATAGACTACTATGATTTCATTTACGTGATTTATTTTTAGTTTCACATACTGCACTGTAATCGACCTCCTTCGGGGCCGTTCATGCCGCAGTTGAGGTACATCGCCGTTGATCCTAGCTCTCGTGGTCACAACAACGTTGGGAAGCTCCGTTTCTCGAGGCTTATCGATGGTATAGTCCCGTCGTAGTAAGTGTTTACATTCAGGGTTTGGGGCCTGTCCCGCCATCGTGGTCGATCATTCTTAGAGGTCTGTAGTACCGCGGTGGTTGGTAAAAGGATTAAGCTTCATTTGTAAAAGAGTTGATGGTTATATATATGCCGACAGCAAGTTTTCACAGATTATTGTTTTATATTTCGTTATCTCATGTTGTTGTTTTATGTTCGTGATTACTCGATGTTGTGTCACTAGGGTGCCCGGTAAGGCACGCCACGCCCAGCCGGTCGTGATTCTAGGTAATTACAACTTGTGAACCCTACACAACTATAGTCTCAGTTCACTTTATCATTTTTGTCAACATTCTTCACTTTTCACTTTACTAATCAAAGTATCCCTACCTCTGGTGGTGCTATCAATTACAACTACTAGCAACAAGGGAAAACATATACGCTAGGGCGGAATCTGAATCTATCAGTGCATGTATGATTCAAAAGAATCGAAATATACCTGTAACCCCATGCGATGTTACCTCTTGATCCTGCCCAGTAGCCACGTCATCTATGCGTTCAAGGACCGCGAACTATAAACTCCACACGACCTCTACCACTGGCCGCCATTCAACACCGCTCGCGCACAACTGTGGATGAAAAGGAACCAACCACCGGCCTCATAGGCTGAGCCACCTCACCGATGATCTTTCTAAAAGGACATTTCCACTGCTTATGGCCCGAACGGCCACAATAAAAACAAACACCTGTGCCATAACGGAATTTCCCCATACGACGCTTAATACATCGGAAACACTGATGAATAGGTGGCCTCGACAGAGAAAATCCTCTGCTCCTCTGAGAACCTCGAACCATAGTGCTCGGACGGGCTCCTAAATACCTTGTGGGGTCTAATCTCCCACCTGTGAGCTGCGGGGGTATGTCCTGGGAAGGCTGGGACGAATATTTCACTCGCTGCTGAGGCTGCTCATCCAAAAACCCACCTGGATAACCAACCGGTCTAGCCCTCTTACGCAGATTTCTGCGTTGGCCCTCTACCCTCTGTACACCTATCTGTACTGGCCGAATAACCTCCTGTTGATGAAACTGTAGCACCTCTATCTTGGTCAATAACATAACTGCTTCCCTTATGACCCTATAGTCTTCCCCTAACTGAGAAACTGGAGGCGCTGGTGCTGGGGCCTCAAAACCTGGCGCAGAAGAACTCACGATCATGCGACAACATCCAGATACCACAGGCATGAGCCTTATCGATCTCTGAGTCTGACTGGTAGCTCCTGCTACTGTTTTGCCCTTCTGAGCGACTGTTGCCCTCCTTGGAGGCATAGCTGTAACGCAATAATACGTCTGAGAGGAATTATCTTAATAACACAACTCTATGGTACGATCTCAGAGTGAGAAGAATAGAAAACAACTCCTAAATGTCATGTAGCCTCCTGTTTATGGGTGTAGCGCGCAACACACCGATAATCAAGACTCTACTAGACACGGTCTGTAGACATTCCGAGGATCGATCGCTTCGATACCACTCGCCACAACCCAACCCCGCCCGTGGATCGGTGCCCTACCCGGCACCCCTACCTTAATGACCATTAAACCGCAGAATTAAATAACACCTCATTTTTTTTAAACCAACGAACATGCAAGGGCAAAGCCGACAAGGCTGCCATATAATATACATAACAAAAAGGCACTACACCGTACACGAGTCCAATCCCACATATGAATACAGACCTCTAAGAGTTTTACTGAACTATGACGGGACAAGGCCCCGCCGTACCCATAACTATACAAAAGCCTGTAATGAAGGATCTATACCAAAATGATAAACTCCTGAACAGATGGAGCTATCCAAAAACTCTGAGCAAGGGTCCTACACTTGCAGATCACCGAACTGCGTACCTAAACTTCATAAGATGAACGCAAATTTCCGGGCGAGGTCTGACAAGAATGTACCAAATATGTGAAACTGAAGATACTGTAATGAAATCATAACGGTCTTGTCACGACCCGACCCCGGGCCCGCGACTGGTGCCCTACCTGGGCACCCTTACAGATATACATCAGAGATAATCAGCGGAACATACATGAAACTTATAAAATAAAACAACGAGAATTTAAACAATAGGTTAGCCGATAAGGCTACCTCCAGGGACACATATACATATACATAAACAACAGCAGTTATATCCCTTTCTTTTTTTTACAAACCGACCCACAACATGTGACTACAGACCTCTAAGAATTGCAACTGTGGCGGGACAGGGCCCCGCCATACCCCTGAATGTACATAAATCTACAACATCAGGGAAATCGTACCAAAAAGATAAGCCTCCGGAGTGAATGGAGCTTCTTCCCAAAAACTGAACAGAGATCCTAAGAGCAAGGATCACCAACCTGTGTACCTAACACATGCGGGCATGAACGCAGCCCCCCGAAGGGGGTCAATACAACAGGTACCGAGTATGGAACAGAAAAAAGGTGCAACAACCAAATCATAACTGTATAAAAGAATGTCATTTAACTCCTGAAATCAATCGTATATTAACCGTTCCTTTCCTTCTTTCAATAAGAATTAACATCATATTCTTACATACATACTTAAGAATTTAATCAAGTTTTTCCACATAACTTACATATCTTACATAACATAATCCGGCCCTTTATAGAGGGACTTCTTATTTGGAAGCTAACTTTGATTATTCATACGTGATAACGTGTCCGCCCATTGCGGGACACGGTGTACTGATGAATCATGTGGCATAATCCGGCCCGCCTGTGGAGCTCGGTGTACTGTGGAATCATGTAGCATAATCCGGCCCGCCTGTGGAGCTCGGTGTACTGTGGAATCATGTAGAATAATCTGGCCCGCCTGTGGAGCTCGGTGTAAGATGACGTAACCTGACCTATGTGTAGGCTCGGGGTAATATGGCGTAATCCGGCCTATGTGTAGGCTCGGTGTATCTCATAGCGTAATCCGGCCTATTTGTAGGCTCGGTGTATTTCATAACGTAATCCGACCTATTTGTAGGCTCGGTGTGATTTTCCTTACATAACATTTTAAATCGTATTATTACTTCTTCTTAAGTCGTTATAACAACTTCCCATAAAGCTATTATAACAACCTTTCATTTTAGAGAACTTAAGACACTTTATTCTTGCAACATTAGGGAACCTAAACCCAAAAATACTACGTACATACATACTTAAAAAGAATCATAAAACTCCTTTCTTTTTAAAGCTTAAGTAACACACTCTTTTGGAAACCATCTTCTTAACTTTTGAAATAAATTAAGAAGCCATACTTTTTAAAGTTTTAGTCATTTCCACTCATAAAATCAAGGCTTATAGTATTAACATCTCGTAGCATACACTCTTTAAAATCATGTCGCTTATACTTATAAAAATATAAAGTTCCATACACTTCCAAAACCAAGTAACTTATTCTCTTAAAATCATATAACTTCCACTTTTAAAATCAATCCCCCTTTTCACATATAAATTCAAGTCATTTCGAACATAAAATCCACTTACTTACTTTAAATAAATCAAGACACATAGCTTTAAATCAAATCTCATAATTTCCTAACCATTCTTACCAACATCTCCCATAAGACTTGGTAAGGACTTAGGACAATTTAACATACTTTTAACTTAGAGTCAACAATGTGAATACTTCTTAACTTCTAAGAGTAGAAGGAATCATGAAATACTATCACATGGATATTTCATACGTAGGATCATGCCAAAGAAATAAGAGGCTCACATACCTTGCGACGACTAGCGACAAGTTGCAAAATGCTCCAAAGTACTATAACCTTGCTAGCCTTTCCACCCTTCAAGTAGAATACGCTACTCGTAGTACTTCAACCTATAATAGTCATAACACGTCCATTAACCTCTAGCTTCAATCGTAGAATATTCTAAGTGTAAAGTCACTAAATCCTACGGAAAATCGGACAGCACTTCCTTTGTTTCTACATACTTTGCCACCTTTTTCAAGGCCGAAAATCAATAACCAAACGCCACATTTAAGGCTCAATCAATTCAGCAAAAACAAAGGGGATTACACGCCTTACAATACGTGTAAAATTCCGCCCCACAATTGATACCAAACTAGTCCAAAATACAATGCCATTCTCGGCTACAACAACATATCATCTTGTCCAATTTCTTCCAATCCAAGTTCTTAGGTCTAACATGTTATATAGTCATAAACAACTTCAACAACTACAATTCCTTCTTTATATAACATGTGACGGCTTAAACTAATAATCAACTTGAATTGTAATCTTAAAGGCTAAACATGCTAGTTTTCGGATTAGGGTTCCAATAGTCAGTACACCTATCAAACATCATAATATATACCTAATGCTTGCTAATAACCAAAGCTACAACAATAAGAAATCTTAATAGCTAAAACGACAAGATTTTTACCTTTACAAGCCCTTAAAAAAATCCAAGATTCGAAGTCATTCCTTAGCAATTATTAGCTCCTTTCCTTATGTTCCAATCCGCTCCAAGCACTCCTTAGAAGCTCATGAAGAACTCTTCTTCAAGTTCCATCTTCAAAATTGAAGAACACCTTAGGGTTTTGCCTTGCGACTAACGTGAAAACGTCGTTTTTCCGAAATCTTTCTATTGAGATACCCTTACAATACCCTTAGGGACCTTAGGTTAAAGTCTTGTGAATAATGGATCAAAACTACAAAATTTTCTTGTGAGAATTGAGACAAAACCGAGAGCTCACTTTCAAGAACAAAAATGTGAAATATTTTCTAAGTGTTAGAAGAGCTTGTCTTGCACTAGTGTAGTATTTATAACTCAATGGAGGGCTTGGATTAAAACACTTGTGGTCTAGGATGAAGAATAATTAATGATAAGCCAAGTGGACAAGTTGACAAGTCAACAATCTCAAGCTAGCAAGACTTGTTCATCTTCAATGGTCAATGACCATTTTACCCTTACAATAATTCGTCCAAGACCAAGTGGGGGAGGTGCCACGTGTCGCCCTCCCATTCGTGCATAAAATTCCGTAACCCTCGTGGGCCCCACAAAATGTAAAATTCCTCGGATGGGCCCCACGTGACCAAATCCGTAAAAATAAATTTCCATAACGTTAATAAGTTCCATACTCATCAAATAATGCATTTTGAGATTCTAATTCTCACTAACGAACATTTTTCCTTTCCGACGTTCGGAAGATTTTCCGTCGGAAAAACAATTCTTCCTTTCGTACAAATTTTCAAGCCTTGATTCCTTACGTACAATCTCTTGTACATGTCCTAGACTTACGGGGTGTAACATTCTTCTCCCCTTAGAAACATTCGTCCCCGAATGTTCTTTCGGAGCTCAATCTATCATTTCTTGGCACAGTCTCATAAAACTGCACTTAGTCAAACCTAATTATGCCACATATGGCCCTAATACACCGCACTTGCATATTTATCCATCACAAACCAAACGAGGAAACAAATCCAAAGTGTGCACCATCACTATCTACTCACATTCATGGCCTAAAAGGATTATCTTTTCGTACTTCCAACTTACTTCTAGCATACATACATAATCTCAATATTATCCGTTCTTGATACTTAAACATATAACAACCTTATTATGCATACAAATCTCTAAAGGGTCGAAGATATACCTGAAATCATATAGGCGGTTCAAAGGTCCGCTAAAACTGGGAACTTCCACCACGACCTCTGCCACGGCCTGCCAGTGTATGAACATCCTGCCTAGCTACTGAAGGCGAAGAACCCGCAACTGATCCGGTAGACTGTGCTATCCCTCCTGTAACTCTCCTACTAAGACAATCCCTCAACATATGGCCCTGACGGCCACAGGTAAAACAGGCACCAGTAGCACGACGACATTCCCCATGGTGATGCCGGCCACACTGTGGACACTGAGGGAAGAGTGGCCCCGACTGCCTAGAACCCATGTGCGCATACGAATCCGGCTCGAGCTCGACCGCCTCTGAATTACCCGACCGATCCAACCTCCCGCCGAAATCGGGAAGGAGCACTCTGGCGGTGAAATGTAGACCTAGCTGCTGCCGAGGCTCTCGCCAAAATCACCTGAACCCTGCTGTCACAGCCTCTTGGGCTGGCCTTGGTCTGGTCGGTCCTCTCTCTCCCTGTTCTCAATCCCCTGTGCATATGTCTGCATCCTGGCAATATCCATACCTGGCTGAAGGGCCACTCCCAGGCAAGCAGTGATCATATAATGGTCTATCCCCATAACATAGCGATGAACTCTATCAGCCATGTCAGCCACAATAGTGTGCGCATACCTGGCCAACGAGTCAAACTCGGGTTGTACTCACGATGGTCCTCCCATTCTGCCTTAATGACAAGAACCTATCAACACGGGCTCTCCTCATCTCAGGAGGCAAAAAGTGATCAAGAAAGGCCTCTGTGAACTCATCCCAAACAGCTGGAGGAGCACCCACACCCCTAGATAGTTCCCATGACTCAAACCAGTTCAACGCAATATCGCGTAACCGGTAAGAAACTAGCACCACTGACTCGATCTACGAGACCCTAAGCACCTGCATAGTCCGATGTATCTGCCGAATAAACTCCTGAGGATCCTCCTCATATCTCGAACCATAGAACTCGGGTGGACTACAACCCAGAAAATCCCGAATCCTCAAACTGTCAGCTCTAGGGTTAGCTACATGCTCATGCCGGCGCTGCCCTACCACTATGCTAGTCAATAACCTGATCTGCTCTTCATAATCTCTATACCCGCCGGCCGGTGGACTGAGGCTCGTGTATCGGAACCCCGAGCTGCGGTCGCTCTGCGCTTCTCTAATACTGCCAGAATCGAACTTGCTGGACCACAACCTCAGGCATAGTCTGGGCCTGAGTCCTAGTAACCCTCGGCGCACCACTGGCAGCTCCTGATGCTGCCTTGCCCTTCTGGGCCTTGGTCGCCTTCCGTGGAGGCATAGCTGATTCATATACATAAGAATACGTCAGAGACGGATCAACCTATTAATACAACTCTACTGCACGATCTCAGAGTGAGAAGAATGGAAACTAATCCTAAATGTCCTGCAGCCTCCTGATTATAGATGTGGTGCACAACACACCGATAATCAAGACTCTACTAGACACGTCTGTAGACACTTTCCGAGGACTAACTGCTCTGATACCACTTTTGTCACGACCCGACCGGCATGGCGATCGTGCCCAACACCGCACCCTTACGTATACATCGAGAGATAATCGTGAACATACATGAAACTTATAAAATAAAACAACGAGAATTTAAACAATAGGTTAGCCGATAAGGCTACCTCCAGGGACACATATACATATACATAAACAACAGCAGTTATATCCATTTCTTTTTTTTTACAAACCGACCCACAGCATGTGACTACAGA
This sequence comes from Przewalskia tangutica, assembly GCA_029844215.1. Lineage (NCBI taxonomy): Eukaryota > Viridiplantae > Streptophyta > Magnoliopsida > Solanales > Solanaceae > Przewalskia > Przewalskia tangutica. The sequence continues at coordinate 37,853,504 of CM056720.1, read as the reverse complement.
CCTCTAAGAATTGCAACTGTGGCGGGAAAGGACACCGCCATACCCCTGAATGTACATAAATCTACAACATTAGGGAAACCGTACCAAAAAGATAAGCCTCCGGAGTGAATGGAGCTTCTTCCCAAAAACTGAACAGAGATCCTAAGAGCAAGGATCACCAACCTGTGTACCTAACACCTGCGGGCATGAACGCAGCCTCAAGGGGTCAATACAATGCAAAAGTATGGAATGTAAATAAGGTGCAAAAACCAAATCATAACTGTATAAAAGAATGTCATTTAACTCCTGAAATCAATCGTATATTAACCGTTCCTTTCCTTCTTTCAATAAGAATTAACATCATATTCTTACATACATACTTAAGCATTTAATCAAGTTTTTCCACATAACTTACATATCTTACATAACATAATCCGGCCCTTTATAGAGGGACTTCTTATTTGGAAGCTAACTTTGATTATTCATACGTGATAACGTAATCCGGCCCATTTGCGGGACATGGTGTACTGATGAATCATGTGGCATAATCCGGCCCGCCTGTGAAGCTCGGTGTACTGTGGAATCATGTAGCATAATCCGGCCCGCCTGTGGAGCTCGGTGTACTGTGGAATCATGTAGCATAATCCGGCCCGCCTGTGGAGCTCGGTGTATTGTGGAATCATGTAGAATAATCCGGCCCGCCTGTGGAGCTCGGTGTAAGATGACGTAACCCGGCCTATGTGTAGGCTCGGGGTAATATGGCGTAATCCGGCCTATGTGTAGGCTCGGTGTATCTCATAACGTAATCCGGCCTATTTGTAGGCTCGGTGTATTTCATAACGTGTCCGCCTATTTGTAGGCTCGGTGTGATTTTCCTTACATAACATTTTAAATCGTATTATTACTTCTTCTTAAGTCGTTATAACAACTTCCCATAAAGCTATTATAACAACCTTTCATTTTAGAGAACTTAAGGCACTTTATTCTTGCAACATTAGGGAACCTAAACCCAAAAATACTACGTACATACATACTTAAAAAGAATCATAAAACTCCTTTCTTTTTAAAGCTTAAGTAACACACTCTTTTGGAAACCATCTTCTTAACTTTTGAAATAAATTAAGAAGCCATACTTTTTAAAGTTTTAGTCATTTCCACTCATAAAATCAAGGCTTATAGTATTAACACCTCGTAGCATACACTCTTTAAAATCATGTCGCTTATACTTATAAAAATATAAAGTTCCATACACTTCCAAAACCAAGTAACTTATTCTCTTAAAATCATATAACTTCCACTTTTAAAATCAATCCCCCTTTTCACATATAAATTCAAGTCATTTTCGAACATAAAATCCACTTACTTACTTTAAATAAATCAAGACACATAGCTTTAAATCAAATCTCATAATTTCCTAACCATTCTTACCAACATCTCCCATAAGACTTGGTAAGGACTTATGACAATTTAACATACTTTTAACTTAGAGTCAACAATGTGAATACTTCTTAACTTCTAAGAGTAGAAGGAATCATGAAATACTATCACATGGATATTTCATACGTAGGATCATGCCAAAGAAAGAAGAGGCTCACATACCTTGCGACGACTAGCGACAAGTTGCAAAATGCTCCAAAGTACTATAACCTTGCTAGCCTTTCCACCCTTCAAGTAGAATACGCTACTCGTAGTACTTCAACCTATAATAGTCATAACACGTCCATTAACCTCTAGCTTCAATCGTAGAATATTCTAAGTGTAAAGTCACTAAATCCTACGGAAAATCGGACAACACTTCCTTTGTTTCTACATACTTTGCCACCTTTTTCAAGGCCGAAAATCATTAACCAAACGCCACATTTAAGGCTCAATCAATTCAGCAAAAACAAAGGGGATTACACGCCTTACAATACGTGTAAAATTCCGCCCCACAATTGATACCAAACTAGTCCAAAATACAATGCCATTCTCGGCTACAACAACATATCATCTTGTCCAATTTCTTCCAATCCAAGTTCTTAGGTCTAACATGTTATATAGTCATAAACAACTTCAACAACTACAATTCCTTCTTTATATAACATGTGACGACTTAAACTAATAATCAACTTGAATTGTAATCTTAAAGGCTAAACATGCTAGTTTTCGGATTAGGGTTCCAATAGTCAATACACCTATCAAACATCATAATATATACCTTATTCTTGCTAATAACCAAAGATACAACAATAAGAAATCTTAATAGCTAAAACGACAAGATTTTTACCTTTACAAGCCCTTAAAAAAATCCAAGATTCGAAGTCGTTCCTTAGAAATTCTTAGCTCCTTTCCTTATGTTCCAATCCGCTCCAAGCACTCCTTATAAGCTTATGAAGAACTCTTCTTCAAGTTCCATCTTCAAAGTTGAAGAACACCTTAGGGTTTCACCTTGCGACTAACGTGAAAACGTCGTTTTTCCGAAATCTTTCTATTGAGATACCCTTACAATACCCTTAGGGACCTTAGGTTAAAGTCTTGTCAATAATGGATTAAAACTACAAAATTTTCTTGTGAGAATTGAGACAAAACCGAGAGCTCACTTTCAAGAACAAGAATGTGAAATATTTTCTAAGTGTTAGAAGAGCTTGTCTTGCACTAATGTAGTATTTATAACTCAATGGAGGGCTTGGATTAAAACACTTGTGGTCTAGGATGAAGAATAATTAATGATAAGCCAAGTGGACAAGTTGACAAGTCAACAATCTCAAGCTAGCAAGACTTGTTCATCTTCAATGGTCAATGACCATTTTACCCTTACAACAATTCGTCCAAGACCAAGTGGGGGAGGTTCCATGTGTCGCCCTCCCATTCGTGCATAAAATTCTGTAACCCTCGTGGGCCCCACAAAACGTAAAATTCCTCGGATGGGCCCCACGTGACCAAATCCGTAAAAATAAATTTCCATAACATTAATAAGTTCCATACTCATCAAATAATGCATTTTGAGATTCTAATTCTCACTGACGAACATTTTTCCTTTCCGACGTTCGGAAGATTTTCCGTCGGAAAAATAATTCTTCCTTTCGTACAAATTTTCAAGCCTTGATTCCTTACGTACAATCTCTTGTACATGTCCTGGACTTACGGGGTGTAACAGGTCTATATAAAACAGGAGACATGTATGATAACTAAACTACAGTACACAATATATAAGCCGTCATGTCAAGTCAGAGACGCATGCCCTCAAAGTCAATACTCAAATATAACCATGTGTCTCACGCCCATAACAACAATCATGCCCGTGGAATCCCTTCCTCACTGCCGGCAGTCCATGATATAATATAACACCAATAAGCATACATGAACACCAAGTCCCACCTTTGTCATAAAATGCATGCGGGCGAGTAGGAAAGCGAACCACGGATCCGACTGCGTCATAAAGCGGCCCGGGAAAGTACGAAAGTCAACTACCAGATTCACCGTGCGTCAACAACTGACCGGGGCAAGTACAAAAGCTAACTACCAGATCCAGCCTGTCGTCACGAGATATGACCGGGGCAAGTGCGAAAGCTATCTACCGGAGTCTACCGTACCAAACTGTGCTATAGAAATAATGGGGGCAAGTACGAAAGCCAACTACCAGACCGTCTACGTCGACCCATGGCCAAGGCAATCTGAAAGTTATCTACCAGACCATCCTGCGTCACTAAACCTCATGGAGGGCTAGTCCATGGGATAATAAAAACAAATCCGGGAATCTAACCCACATCCTGGTCGCATGTGTTATACCCCGTAATTCCAGAGTATGTACGTGAGGACGTACGTACAAAAGTTTAAACCTTAAGTAGGCCAAGGGACGAAATTTTGTGCACAACTACCAAAAAGAATTGTTTTCCGACGAAACGTTTTCCAAACTTTGCGAAGGGAAAATTACGGCTGCAACATTAATAATTTTTGCGGATTTTTCCGAGAGATGAAATATTTTGGTCCAACGAGAGGGCGACACTTGTCACCCTCAAGTGGACGAATTGTGGGCGTTTTTCTTGCACATTTCTAGTCAAGGGTTAGGTAGGATATTTTGTAGATATTTTGTGTGGTAGATGAGCAAGTGGGACCCACACACACTTGTCCAAATCTTGACCCTACACTTGCCCACCACTTGGCTTAATCCTAGCCCTTGAAAGTCCTATAAATACCCCCCCCTAAGTTGAAGGAATTCTTCATCCACAAATATTTTTCCAAGTCTTGAAAATTCCCTTCTCCCTTGTGAGCTTCTCGTCCAAAGCCTCCCTTTCCCCCCCTCCTAGTGGTGCTAGCCGAAACACACCCCCCCTCCCCCCCCTTGGTAGAAAAGTATTCTCCAAGTATTGTTACTATTTCAAAATACCTTGGCCCCAAATACCTTGTAGTATTCCAAGGTTACACCTATACTAAAAGCCCGAAATACTATTATACTTCCTTGATCCAAAAACGAAACCCTAAGGAAAATCTTCATAGTCGGTTGAAGTATTAAGAAGAAGTTCATTAGAACTTCTAAGGGTTGTTTGGAGCGGGTTGAGCGCCAGTAGGAGCTAAACATTGCTCAGGATCGACATTTAAACTTGGATAATTTTGGGCTTATCGAGGTAAATACTCTTGTCCTTCTATTGTAATTGGAAATTACATACTGTTGTAGTATAGAATTGAATATAAGACACATAGAAGGATATTACAGAAGAGAATTGAACTGTAATAGAAGGATATTACAGAAAAGAATTGAACTGAAATCACATCGGAAGAATATTAAAGAAGAAGATTGAACTGTACTTACATAGGACTGTATTTACAGTAGACTTGTGTAGCTTAACGGATAGGGAAGTGCTGCCCGATTTTCCGTAAAATAGAGAACCTACTGCTTAGAATATTCTACAGAGTAGTCTAGACGTTGATAGACGTATATGGCATTTATATGTTGAAGTACTGCGAGTAGCGTATTCTACTCGAAGGGTGGAAAAGGCTAGCAGGATTACAGTACTTTGGAGCTATTTGCTAATAGTCGATAATCGTCGCGAGGTATGTGATTGTTCCTATCCTCTTGAGCATGATATTTTAAAAGAATATGTATAGTACGGTAGACGTACGTGTGTTAACTGAACATGGTTTTACTTCGATGTCTTTTGACTGGAGTTTTAAATAATAAAGAATCTTGAAGTATTTCAAAAGAATTAAGAATTGTTTTTGAAAGAAGAGTAATACTTGGTTTTAAAAGCTTAAGAGTTATACTAGCTTTATGGGAAGTTAGGTATAACGACTTAAGAGTGATAAAAGGAACGGTTTACTTAATTGTTTTATGAAAGCCTTGTATGGATTTCGGAAATGAGAATAAGTATCGAACAAACCACAGCAGCGCTAATAAAGGGAAATGTATTGACTAATAAAGTATTATTAAAACCAGTAGAAACCTCCATCTGCATAGAAGCTAAGATGAGACAAAATGATATTACATTTCCTAGATCATGGCTGCTTTAATAAGATTGAGTGAGGACTTGGAGGGCGTGAGTCCCTGACTTACGTGACTGCTTATTTATTGTGGACTGTAGTTTGGTTATCATACATGTCTCCTGCTTTATATAGACTACTATGATTTAATTTCTGATATTTTCATTTCACATACTTGGTACTGTTGTCTTGACCTCGCCTCCTTGGGGGCTACGTTCATGCCACGGTAAAGTACATCGGTTGTTGATCCTCGCCATAGGATCACAGTTCAACAGATTAGGAAGCTCCGTTTCTCGGAGGCTTATCTTTTAGTATAGTCCCTGTCACATTGTAGGTACTTGTACATTCGGGGTATGGCGGAGCCACTGTCGTCATGTTGTATAAAAACTCTTAAGTGCAGCATGTAATCTTGTTGTAGGCGGGGTTTGTAAGGATGTAACTGCTCAAACTTTGTATATATATATATCCGAAAAGCGACTTTCTCTCGGATAAAATGTGTCTCATTTTACATTTGATTCATGTCTTGTTTTTATGTTCATTGATTTCTCGATGTATGACTACTTGGGTGCGGGTAAGGCACGATCACGAGCCGGGCAGTCGTGACAAAGTGGTATCGAAGCGATTAATCCTCGGAAAGTGTCTACGCACCGTGTCTAGTAGAGTCTTGATTATCGATGTGTTGTGCACCATCTATAATCGGAGAGGCTGAGACATTTAGGATTAGTTTCCGCCTTCTCATTACGAGATCGTGCCTTAGAGCCGTGTTATAAGTTGGACCCTCCGACGTAATTTCGTTTTTACGATTATGCCTCCGCAAGCAACCGGGCAGATAGGCAAGAAGCGGAGGAGCTGCTAGTAGGATGCAGAGAAATGCAGCGCGAGCCCGGTCATTACCCGAGATAGTGCTTGACGGCGAGTTTTGCGCGCCGCCGGCCATCGAGTTTAGAGCGCAGCGATGGCTGCTGAGACCACAATACCTAAACCTCGGTCCACGGCTGGAAGCGAGAGAGATGGGTACAAGGAGATGGCTTGATTATTGGCCGGGATAGTGGCAAGGCACGAGATAAGCCGATCGCGCAATTCCGATGCCGGTAGTACCGTAGTCCACGAGGCGGATAGTTTGAGGCTGCGGGACTTTACGAGTTGCACCGCGATGTTTACTGGTCGAGGCACGAGGGCGATCCGCAGGAGTTCATTCTACGATTCTGACGGATCATGAGAGTGATCAAGGCTTCGGAGACCGAGTCGGTGGTCTTAGGTTCGCATCGGCTGTGTGATACTGTAGTCGACTGGTTTGATTCGTGGGAGCTGTCCCGAGGAGAGTATGCACTTCCAGCCGTATGGGACGTGTTCTCAGGGGCATTTCTTGCACATTTCTTGTACATTTCTTGCCTCCACAGATGAGAAGGGCACGGGCCGACAAATTTTTGATATTGAGGCAGGACGGGCGTACGGTTCGGGAGTACAATGTGGAGTTTGACTCATTAGCTCGGTACGTCCCCGCGTTAAGTAGCGGCATGGGGGCAGAGTACACCGCTACGCCAGGGCTAGATAACTACTTGGCGAGGCTTGTTGGGTGTAGCTCTTGGTAGGGCATGGACATTGCCCGCGTGCGAGCTTATGCACTTGGGTGTGAGGCGAGAGGTCGGCGGAATGGCCGAGATCGCGAGAAGAGGGCCGAGACAGCGAGGTCCTTTGGTAACTTTCAAGGCGGAACGCCTCAAGTGAGCTAGTTATGTACCTCACCCGATCTGAGTGGTCCTCGCGATCTTGAAGTCGAGGTATTCGGGAGGCGGTCGTGGCTCGAGTTTCAGATTTTCGGGAGTAAGTGCTCGCGGATGAGGTCACCTTGTCTCGGTGTGGCCGTTGTGGAAAAATTCATAAGGAGAGTGTCGTACTAATTTGGGAGATTGTTATGCTTGCGGCCAGCGGGGCCATTTGGCGGCTGTCAGGCAGGTAGCGGTGGGATAGCACAGCTCTGAGATCGATTGCGGGTTCTTCACCTTCCATAGCTAGGCGGGATGTTCATACCGTGCCGGCCACGGCAGAGGTCGCGGTGGAAGTTCCCAGTTTTAGCGGTCCTTTGAACCGCCTATTTTTTTCCAGGTATATTCTTACCCCTGTAGAGACTAGTATGCGTTGATGGTATGAGGAAATGCTAAGTATTATGTTCAGATAGCATTATGTTAATATTGTGGTTTAGAGACATGGTTAGTTGAAAGGATAAGTATGGGGACATGGAAGGTATGCACCTTAGAATATTACACGTTGAGACCTTAGATGTAAGGCCGTCTTGAGTAAAAGATTTATGTTTATGTTGACCTTTATCGGAGTGCAAATGTATTGTGGGATAATTCCATGGGTTGTGTAACATGAAAGTGGTAGCTTTCAGGACTTGAATAGGTAAGATTGTTCCGGATCGGGGAACAAGAGTTTGGCGCGATTACGGGTCGGGTTGAGGACCATTCGCGGGTCAACCCGCGGCCTGTAGTATGGTGGGGTCAGTTCGAGGTGGTCGCGGTGGTAGGGTCACGAGGGTGCTAGGCCCAAGTTTAGATGACCATCGTATGAGTTCGTGGATATGTTCGACCAGAAGCGGATCGTGAAGGCCGGGAATGGCCTTAAAGAAGATCGAGGCTAGTAAGATGACCAAGTTTGGAGGTAGTGACTCCAGAAATTTTGGGAACTGAAGCAATGACTGAAGTATGGTACGTATACTAGAAAGAGTTCAAGTGTTCGAGAAGAGTACGACGAGTAAGGAAAGAAGTGAACATGTGCTAAGAAAATAGAAATGATCATTTTGTTGTGAAGTAAAGGTGCGAAGAGGATATCTTTTAGACCGTGGGTGGGAGCTTTTGTGATGTAGGAGTGATTCCTCGTTGACTTGGGTTAAGTATTTTCGCGTGTGTTATTTTGTGGCCAGGTGTGGCATTGGCAACTTGTTTAAGTTAAGAGAAACGTTATCGTTACCCGTCTTGAGAAGGAACATTCGAGATGAATGTTTCTAAGGAGGGGAGAATGTTATACACCGTAATTCCAGAGTATGTACGTGAGGACGTACGTACAAAAGTTTAAACCTTAAGTAGGCCAAGGGACGAAATTTTGTGCACAACTACCAAAAAGAATTGTTTTCCGACGAAACGTTTTCCAAACTTTGCGAAGGGAAAATTACGGCTGCAACATTAATAATTTTTGCGGATTTTTCCGAGAGATGAAATATTTTGGTCCAACGAGAGGGCGACACTTGTCACCTCAAGTGGGACAATTGTGGCGTTTTCTTGCACATTTCTAGTCAAGGGTTAGGTAGGATATTTTGTAGATATTTTGTGTGGTAGATGAGCAAGTGGGACCCACACACACTTGTCCAAATCTTGAACCTACACTTGCCCACCACTTGGCTTAATCCTAGCCCTTGAAAGTCCTATAAATACCCCCCCTAAGTTGAAGGAATTCTTCATCCACAAATATTTTTCCAAGTCTTGAAAATTCCCTTCTCCCTTGTGAGCTTCTCGTCCAAAGCCTCCCTTTCCCCCCCTCCTAGTGGTGCTAGCCGAAACACACCCCCCCTCCCCCCCCTTGGTAGAAAAGTATTCTCCAAGTATTGTTACTATTTCAAAATACCTTGGCCCAAATACCTTGTAGTATTCCAAGGTTACACCTATACTAAAAGCCCAGAAATACTATTATACTTCCCTTGATCCAAAACGAAACCCTAAGGAAAATCTTCATAGTCAGTTGAAGTATTAAGAAGAAGTTGCGTAGAACTTTTAAGGGTTGTTTGGAGCGGGTTGGAGCGCCCAGAGTAGGAGCTAAACGTTGCTCAGGATCGACATTTAAACTTGGATAATTTTGGGCTTATCGAGGTAAATACTCTTGTCCTTCTATTGTAATTGGAAATTACATACTGTTGTAGTATAGAATTGAATATAAGACACATAGAAGGATATTACAGAAGAGAATTGAACTGTAATAGAAGGATATTACAGAAAAGAATTGACTGAAATCACATCAGAAGAATATTAAAGAAGAAGATTGAACTGTACTTACATAGGACTGTATTTACAGTAGACTTGTGTAGCTTAACGGATAGGGAAGTGCTGCCCGATTTTCCGTAAAATAGAGAACCTACTGCTTAGAATATTCTACAGAGTAGTCTAGACGTTGATAGACGTATATGGCATTTATAGGTTGAAGTACTGCGAGTAGCGTATTCTACTCGAAGGGTGGAAAAGGCTAGCAGGATTACAGTACTTTGGAGCTATTTGCTAATAGTCGATAATCGTCGCGAGGTATGTGATTCTTTCTATCCTCTTGAGAATGATATTTTAAAAGAATATGTATAGTACGGTAGACGTACGTGTGTTAACTGAACATGGTTTTACTTCGATGTCTTTTGACTGGAGTTTTAAATAATAAAGAATCTTGAAGTATTTCAAAAGAATTAAGAATCATTTTTGAAAGAAGAGTAATAATTGGTTTTAAAAGCTTAAGAGTTATACTAGCTTTATGGGAAGTTAGGTATAACGACTTAAGAGTGATAAAAGGAACGGTTTACTTAATTGTTTTATGAAAGCCTTGTATGGATTTCGGAAATGAGAATAAGTATCGAACAAACCACAGCAGCGCTAATAAAGGGAAATGTATTGACTAATAAAGTATTATTAAAACTAGTAGAAACCTCCATCTGCATAGAAGCTAAGATGAGACAAAATGATATTACATTTCCTAGATCATGGCTGCTTTAATAAGATTGATTATGAACAAGAATAACCTACTCACATATAAGGCATATGTTGTTCAAATTGTTTTAAAAGAGAATTACATTATTAAATGATTAAGACTATGAACTATGAAATCTTTCGAAAATAAGAGACGTGAATATTTGAAATTAGGCAAATTTGAACTTTGGAAAAGAATGTTGTAACTTGATTTTAAAAGGAGAAGTGTTTTGGTTTAAAAAGGAAAGTATGGAAGTTGTTTTGGTTTACTTAAAAATGTTAGTCACTCTATTTTTATAATACGGGCATCGGGTGACCTTTGTAAAAGAAATGGATCTTTTAAAAAGAATTTAACGTACGTAGTACTTTGGGGTTAAACACGGACTTTGGCATAAAATGAAAGTACCTTGAGTTGTGTGTAACTTGCCTATGTTTGCGTGTGATAGCCTTGTCGTGCTAGTATTGTATTTCTATACCACGCGTCTCTCAATGGAGGGCTGATTTGTTATGATCTTACTTGGGCGTCTGGCGGTGACGGAGGATTCCACGGTGCGCTCGCTGATAGTGTTATTCCATGGACTAGCTCTCCATGAGGTTTTACTGATTCGGCCTTGGTATCTGGTGGTTGGCTTTCGTACTTGCCCCGTCTCGTGGCTGATTCGGCCTTGGTATCTGGTAGTTAGCCTTCGCACTTGCCAGCTCGGTTTAGTGGCGAAGTCTCGTGATCTGACTTTGGTATCGGTAGTTAGCCCTCGTACTTGCCGGTCAGCTACGTGACACGCGGCTTTGGTATCGGTAGTTGGCTTTCGTCTTGCCCGTGTCGGCCGTGGCGAGTCTCGTGATACGCCCGGTATCCGTAGTTAGCCCTCGTACTTGCCCCGGTCAGCTACGTGACACGGCTTTGGTATCTGGTAGTTGGCTTTCGTACTTGCCCCGTATCAGCTTCGTGGTTTGGTTGTATAGTATTGTTAGTACGGCTTTGGTATCTGGTAGTTGGCTTTCGTACTTGCCCCGGTCAGTTGATGACGCGGCTCTGGTATCTGGTAGTTAGCCTTCGTACTTGCCCCGTACGGTTTTATGACTCAGGTGGGACCTGGTGTTTAGGTGTACTCCTTGGTGTTATTATATCATAGACTGCCGGTAGTGAGGAAGGTGTTCCACGGGCATGAGTGATGTTGAGGGCGTGAGACCCATAGTTATATTTGAGTGAGGACTTGGAGGGCGTGAGTCCCTGACTTACGTGACTGCTTATTTATTGTGGACTGTAGTTTGGTTATCATACATGTCTCCTGCTTTATATAGACTACTATGATTTCATTTACAGTATTTTCAGTTTCACATACTTGGTACCTGTTATCGACCTCCTTGGGTGCGTTCATCTGCGCAGGTAAAGGTACATCGGTTGTTGATCCTCGCTCATAGGATCACAGTTCAGCGTATTGGGAAGCTCCGTTTCTCCGGAGGCTTATCTTTTGGTATAGTCCCCTGTCACTGTAGGTACTTGTACATTCAGGGGTATGGCGGGGCCCTGTCCCGTCATGTTGTATAAAAACTCTTAGAGGTCTGTAGTACTGTTGTGGGCAGGGTTTGTAAGGATGTAACTGTTCAAACTTTGTATATATATATATGCCGAAAGGCGACTTTCTCTCTGATAAAATGTGTCTCATTTTACATTTGATTCATGTCTTGTTTTTATGTTCCGCTGATTTCTCTGTTATATGACTACTTGGGTGCCCGGGTAAGGCACCAGTCACGGGCCCCGGAACGGGTCGTGACAGCATGCCTCAGAATCCCACATCGTATAAGCATGTCCAAGGATCAATCACAATGGAAACATACCCGTGGAATCCCCTATCACTGTCGGTATGTCCAAGTCAACTCGCAACAAGACAGCCGGCCCTCCAACTGAGAGTCACGACAGCGTAAAAATATAATACTTGCACTCAAAGGCTACCACAAGCAAGCATAGGCAAGTTCATAACTTTCAGAATACTTCAAGTCTCTTAACTTTAAAAGTCAAGTCTCTTAACTTTATAATTCAAGTCTCTTAACTTTAGAAAATTCAAGTCATCAATACTTTTTCAAATCAAGTATTCTATACTTTTCAAGTCAAGTAACATATACTTCTTTGAAAACAAGTTACTACACTTTCGTAAATCAAACAAGGATACCAAAATGAAACCGAGTTCATTTAAAACACGTACATCTACCGTACTATACCTTTCGTAAGATTCATGCTCAAGAGGATAGGAAGAGTTCACATACCTCTTCGACTTCAACCACTTGCCAAGTTGAATACGCCGCACGTAGAATGTCACCCTATAATGACCATAATACGTCCATCAACTACTAGCTTTCAACGTAGAATATTGCTAAGTATAAGGACTCTTATTCTACGAAAAATTGGGCAGCACTTCCTTTGTTTCTACGTACTTTTCCACCTTTTTCAAGGCCCGAAAATCAATAACCAAATGCCACATTTAAGGCTCAAAAATCAGTTAATCAAAGGAGATTACACGCCTAGTCGGACGTGTAAAATTCTGCCCCACAATCAATATAAAACTGTCCATTAATCCAAAGCCATATTCGGCTACAATGTATCACTACAATATCAATTTCCTTTCAATTCCTTTTCAATCCAAGTTGTTATTCTAATATGTTATATAGTCGCAATCAACAACAACAACTAAAATCCTTTCTTTATATAACATGCGACGATACAACCAATAACTAAATTGAAATACAAACTCAAAGTCTAACATAACAACTTTCGGATTTTAGGCTTCCACATATTCCATATCACTTATCAATCTTTATAATACAATTCACATGATCAATTATATACCTACTACAACATGTAGTCCTAATTACAAAAGTAAGATGAAGATTTACCTTGTTAAGCCCAATTTTAATCCAAAAACCTAAAGTCGATCCGTAGCAATTCTAGCTCCTTTCCTTTGTGTTCGAATCCGCTATTTGCCATCTTGAGAAGTTCACAAACAACTCTCCTTCAATATCCACCCAAAACTATGAAAACAACTTAGGTTTTTATCTTGCGACTAACGGATTTACGTAGCTTTTCCGGGATCTTTGTATTGAGATAACCTTACAATACCCCTAGGAACCTTGGGTTTAAGTATGGTGAATTATGAACAACAAACGAAAGATTTCTCTTGTTCCTTTGCTCATTTCCGAGAGCCCTCCATTTGCACACAAGGTTTGCCAATTTTTTTTTCTAAGTGTGGAGTTCATCCTTGCTACTAGTATAATATGTAACACATCTAAGGGCCAAGATTAATACACTTGAAGGGCTAGGATTGAGTCAAGAATGTCAAGCCAAGTTTGACCCTTGACTTGTCCAACAATTCGGCCAACAAGCCCATGTGGGGGGGTGACACATGTCACCCTCCCATTCGTCGATACAAATTTTGTTTCCCGACATTTTCATAATTCCGATAAATTCTAAAAGTCTCAAATAACAAACGTTATCCTTTCCCGAGGTTCGGAAGATTTTCTTTTGGAAAAACAATTCTTTCTTTCGTTCAAATTTTAACATCATGATTCCTTACGTACATTCTTATATACATGTCCTGGGATTACGGGGTGTAACAGCAGTATACCTTAATGGGCAGAGCAGTATATATTACATGACTTTACCGTGTCCTAGAAAGGGCCGGACAATATATCTTAATGGACAGGGAAGTATATATTACATGACTTTACCGTGTCCTAGAAAGGGCCGGACAGTATACCTTAATGGGAAGGGAAGTGTATATTACATGACTTCACTGTGTCCTAAAAAGGGTCGGGCAGTATACCTTAATGGGCAGGGCAGTGTATATGACTTTACCGCGTCCCACAAGGGGCCGGGCAGAATACCTTATTGACTTTACCGCGTCCCATAAGGGGTCGGGCAGAATACCTTACATGACTTTACCGTGTCCTAGAAAGGGTCGGGCAGAATACCTTATATTATTTCATGGACAAGGTCCATGGTGTGAATTTAGATACTCTTGGGGTCACCTTATATTATAGATATATATATATATATGGATTGTACAGATATGCATTCTCGATTTGACATGGCTCTCATTTTTTTTAAAGGTACAGTTGAATCTCACTTTTAAAAAGGAAGTACAGTTGGCTCTTATTTTTATATGGCACGGTTGGATCTGGTATTTGATTTTCATACTTGTGTTTGTCATCTTTTGGCCAGTTTGATCTTATTTACTGTATTTTGTGTTTACATACTTAGTATATTGTTGTACTGACCCCCTTCTCCGGGGGGCTGCGTTCATGCCCGCAGGTATTAGGTACTCAGTTGGGTGATCCGCGAGCTTAGGATTTCCATCAATCTTTTATTGAGATGACTTAACCATTCCGGAGTCTAGTCGTTATGGTACAGGTCTTCTATTATTGCTTAGGTATATTCAGAGGTACGACGGGGCCTTGTCCCGTCATAGTTACTGTCAATCTTAGAGGTTTTTATTCATATGTGGGCTGTACTTGCATGAGTTGTACAGTTGTAGTTCCTTTGGATTGTTTTATATATAATGGCGGCCTTGTCGGCTTTGCCTGTTTTGTTTAAAAAAATGATGAAATGAGTTTTCTATAATTTCCGCTGGTTTAATGTGATATATAGGTAGAAGGGCCCATGTAGGGCACCAGTCGCGAGCCCGGGGTTCGAGTCGTGACAAGAGTGGTATCAGAGCAGTTAGTCCTCGGAATGTCTACAGACTGTGTCTAGTAGAGTCTTGGTTATCGGTGTGTTGTCGACCACACCTATAAATAGGAGGCTACAAGTCATTTAGGATTGGTTTATATTCTTCTTACTCTAAGATCGTGCGATAGAGCTGTGTTGTTAGGGTAGTCCCTCCCTAACGAATTATTGTGGTTGCAGCTATGCCTCCGAGGAATGCGATAGTGTCCCATAAGAATATATGGGCTTTGAATACAGGTTGGTTGAGCTTTACTAATTGATTGGAAGGTTTGGTAGGTTATGAAAATCTACATGTTTTAAGGTGACACTTGATGATTATAATTATAGAGGAAATGGCAACAGGACCCTATGAATGTGGTTGTGATTACAAAGGAAGTACAATGTGATAGAACTATCAGAGGTAGAAATATTTTGTTTAGTAATGAGTAGAATGAAGTATTTTGACAAGAATGATAAGGTGAATGAAACTATAGTTGTGTAGGTTCCACAAGGTATAATCACCCCAGAACAGTATAAAGACCAATAGTAGATGATGGACAGTAGGAACATTTCGGCCAAGGGTGACGAACCTGTAATGATCGGAAAGATAGTATGAGAAATACTTTGAGATATGAGACCCCCGTGGCAACTTGAAATGGAAGTGTAAAGGTAAGGCGAATGGGCACTCGGTTGATGAAAGACCTAATAGCGATAAGACGGAAAGTCTTGACCATGAGGCATGTGAAGGAAATTGAATCTAAGTATAATGACCAAGTTGGATTTAGTAACTCCAAGGATTGAAAACAGGAGCTATAATTGATATCTCGTATATATATACCGGAGTATTTTGGAAGTATGAGAAAAGTACGACAAGTAAGAAAAGGAGTGAACAAGTGCTAAAAGAATTGGAGTTGTTTATAGTTACGAGTAGTGAGAAGTTATGAGAAATAAGAGAAAGATTCATTTCAGATCATGAATGAGACTATGTGTTATATTGTGGTCATGCAAGACATCTTTTGGGTTTGGTGAGTATGGTTGGCTCATAGGAGAATAAGAGATTGAGTGAGGAAATGCGAGCGGTGAATTTCAGGCACGGGACCGCGGTGCTGAAGCATTAGAGGAGTGGCAGTAATTCAAGGCCGCGGTGTCGAAACTAATGAGTATAGGTTGGTAGGTATAACTAAAGGAGACTATGCCGAAGTTTGTATAGCTTGAGACCGACTATGAACATTCGGGACGAATGTTTCTAAAGGGGGAAGGATGTTACACACCGTATTTCCAAGGAAATGATATGAGAACGTACTTAAGGATATAAGATGTGAATTTTGGAAAGAAAGAAATTTTTATGGACTTAGTATATTATTGTGAAGCCTTGGAATTGATAATATAGGGTATGCCGAGAATTTCATAATTTTGCGGGGCTCTTTGATTTTAAGATATTTTATGAAGTGGGATTTTCGGCCAATGGGAGGGTGACACATGTCACTCATCCACTTGTCATACTAAAGGAAATGTCTATATAGAGAAAGAGATGAAGAGTTAGATCATTTGTTACATTTTTCATCTTTCAAGCTCTCTTCTCTCTCCTCTTAACCCTAAATTTCGAAAATCCAAGAACAACTTTTCCAAGAACAAAGGTTGATTATTATACAAGATTAAGAACACTAATAAAGTTCTAAGACAAGTTAACTCTCCAAGTTCTCCAAAAATCTATGTTGGCCAAAATTGGAGTTGAAAACTTTAGTTTGTTCATCAACTTTTTGGAGGTAAAACGTGAAGGGAAGTTGGTTATAAGCTTGTAGAGTTTACACGTGTGTGATTGGAACGTAAAGAAGTGGAGCAAAACAAAAATTGTGGGCCAAAGTAGAGTGGACTGCCTTGGACGGTTTTCGGACAATTTTAAGGTAAAAATTCTTCCTTCTCTTGAAGTAATTGGATATTACATATTGTTATAATGTATAGATGAGCTTGTGCTAAAAATAATGAAGGATAAAAAGTGTTTGGACAATTTTGGTAGGGTTGGCCGAGAATGACAATTTTCGGATGTTGGTGTCGTTGGCTATTAACGTCAACTATTGCATGTTCTAATGAAGTAATATTATTATTGACAAGTTTTTATGACTTGTATAAAAGTATTGGAACTTGAATTAGATTAAAAAAGATTATGGAAAGGGTAACCGTATTAGGGTTGTTGGCCGCATATTCTATGAAATTGTTGGACGTTATTATACAGTTTTTAGGGACTGTTTTAGGGTGTTGGAATTCTGAAAATTCAGCCCTCGTTATGCATGTTTAAGTGTGGTTATTTCTAATGAAAGTCCTAAGAGATTAAGGGTATAAAAAGGTGTTAAAAGGCTTCACATTTTACCCTTGTTGTTGTTGGATATTGAACTGAGTTTGTGGACTGTTTTATGTGATTATGGCACAGAATTTTACACGTAAGGTAGGCGTGTAATCCCCTTTGGTTATTTTTTGGTTGTGCCCTTAATCGGTGTCTTGGTTATTGATGAAATTGGGCCTTTGAAAAGTGGAAAAGTACGTATAAACAAGGGAAGTGCTACCAAAATTTTTGTAGAATAAGAGAACCTTTATGTAACGACCCGTTCCGGGGCCCGTTACTGGTGCCTTATCCCGGGCACCCTAGTGACACAACATCAGAGAAAACCAGCGGAAAATAAAACTTTAAACAAGAAACAAGATATATGAACATAAAACAGGCCAACCCAACGGTTACCTTCCAATAACATAAATAAATACAACTCTTTCAAAACGAACAGTTTAATCCTTTTTACAAACCCTGCCCACAACAGTACTACAGACCTCTAAGATTTACAACAACTATGACGGGACAGGGCCCCGCCATACCCCTGAATGTACAAGAACCTACAACTCAGGGAACACATACCAAAAGATAAGCCTCCGGAGAAACGGAGCTTCCCAACGAACCGAGATCCTAAGAGCGAGGATCCACGGCCGATGTACCTCTACTGCGGCATGAACGCGGCCAAGGAGGTCGATCTGACAGTACCAAGTATGTGAAACTGTAAAATACTGTAAATGAAATCATACGAGTCTATATATAGCAGGATACATGTATGATAACCAAACTACGATTCCACAACATAAAAGCGATCATGTCGATCGGACTCACGCCCTCAAGTCATCACTCAAATATAACTATGGGTCTCACGCCCACAACATCAATCATGTTCGCATCATGTCCGCATGCCCCCGGAATTCTGCATCGGTGTAGACATGTCCATGATGCAACAATAATACCAATGCCCCATGGCCACATGCCCCCGGAATTCTCGTGACGGTAGACACGCCCATGTGACATCAAAGAATAATATACTGGGTGATCAACCCTGCCGCATGGCCACATGCCCCCGGAATTCTACCTCGGTGTAGACATGTCCATGTAGCCACAATAACAATATATCGGGTAATCAACCCTGCCGCATGGCCACATGCCCCCGGAATTCTACCTCGGTGTAGACATGTCCATGTGACATCAACAATAAGACAGTTAATCAAAATGGAAACATACCCGTGGAATTCTCCACATCGCCAAAGACGTCCAAGTAAGTTCTCAACAAGTCAACCGGCCCTCTATCGAGAGACGCGGTAACACAGAAATACAACACTTGTACAACAAAGGCTATCATCACAAGCATAGGCAAGTTTCACACAACTCAAAGTACTTTCACATAAGTCACACAATACGTAGTATAAAAATCGTGACTATCTTTTTAAGTAAACAAGACACTTCCCTTTGTAAAATCAAGTAACAACATTATTTTCCAAACGCTCAAATTTGACTAAGTTCAAATGCTCAAGTCACTTATTTTAGAAAGGTTTCATAACTCATAGTCTTAATCTATTTTAAAACAATTGAGTAACATATGTCATATATGTGAGTAGTTTATTCTTGTTTATAACAATCTTATTACAGCAGCCATGATCTAGAAAATGTAATATCATTTTGTCTCATCTTAGCTTCTATGCAGATGGAGGTTTCTACGGTTTTAATACAACACATCATTATTCAATACATTTTCCTTTATTAACGCCGCAGTGGTCCTGTCGATACACATTCTCGATTTCCAAATCGGAAACATTATCCCTTTAAAACCAAGTACTCATTACTCACGAATGAGGTTTCACACAAACATCCACATTAAAACAAATAAGTTAAGTCTCTTATCTTATAAGATCAAGTCTCTTAACTTCTAACATCAAGAAACCATTTTCTTACCTACATAAAGTCATTATAACCAACTTCCCATAAAGCCGTTATAACACTTTATGTTAAACCAAACAAATACACTTAGCAACCAGACGTCGTCCACATAGTTACACACATATCATGCTAGAACAGATAGGAAGAGGTTCACATACCTCGCGACAGTATCGACAATAAGCAAAATGCTCCAAGTACTACAACCTTGCTAGCCCTTTCCACTCCTCAAGTAGAATACGCTACTCTTAGTACTTTCACCTAAAAGGTCACAAACGCTATTAACTTTTAAACATACGGTTCCATTTCTCTACGTAAAATTGGCACTCTCCCGCATGGCGTAAATCTCCTCCTTTATTGAGGCCACTACAAGCCAACCGGGGGTTTACACGCCTAACCTGACGTGTACAATTCTACTCAGCAATACTACACAAGTCTACTGCAATACAGTCCTATGTAAATACAGTTCAGTTCTTTTCTTTACTCTTCAGGCTTAATTCAAAAGACATTGCCAAATACAAAGTTCAGTTATATATAGTATACTTCAACTATATATTCTAACAACACGTAATTTCCAATTACAAATAGAGGACAAGATAATTACCTCGATAAGCCCATAATTATCCAAGTTAAATGTCGATCCTTAGCAACGCTTAGCTCCTACTCCGCACTCCAATCCGCTCCAAACAACCCTTAGAAGTTCTAACCAACTTCTACTTAAATACTTCAACCAACTATGAAGATTTCCTTAGGGTTTCGGTTTGAGACTAAAAGGACAAAAGGTAGTATTTCCTGCTCTACGTATAGAGGTAACCTTTGGAATACAACAAGGTAAAGGCTAAGGTATTTTGGGCATTATAACAATACTGAGAGTATTTCTACCAAGAGTGGGGTGTATTATACGAAACAACTAGGCTGGGGTACCCACTAGCACCACAGGGGAGGAAGTCTCGCAAAGCCCACACGAAAGGGGGAGGAAGGCTCTCGGGAGCTCACAAAGGGAGGGAGAGGTTTCAAGACTTGGAAGTTTTTGGATGAATGAAGTCTTCGCCTAGGGGTATTTATAGCAAAACCAAAAGCCAACCAATGGCCAAGATCAAGCCATGTGCAAGGCAAGTGTAAGGCCTTGATCAAGCCAAGTGCACCCTAGCCTTACTCCACCAAACATGGCACAAACCAAGCCACAAAACACGCCACAAAACAAGGCCAAGACTAAGGGACCAATCGGCCAAGGCCAACCACCCTTGACCGCCCTAAATCGTCAATGAGGTGACAAGTGTCACCTCCCGTTGGTCCAAAAATGTTTCGCCTCTAAAAATCCGCAAAAATATAAATGACGTGGCCGGAATTTTCCTACGAAAGTCGTGGAAACGCTTCGTCGAAAACGACTCAATCGGCACTTGTGCCCAAAATTCGGTCCTTTGCCTAACTTAAGGCTCAAATTCTCTACGCACGCCCCACGCACATACTCCGAAATACGGTATAACATTCTCCTCCTTAGAAACATTCGTCCGAATGTTCCTTCTCAAGTCTCAACCCAAACATGCGCTAGTATAGCCTTCATCGCTATACGCACGAAAACAATCATGCCACACCGCCATAAAAATAACAAACGCACAATACTTAAACCCAAGTCAACGAGGAAACACCTCTAATCATCACAAAAACCCCTTACCTGAGGTCTAAAATATACTCCCTTCACACCTTCATTTCACAAAAGAAACGATCACACACGTTCACTTTTCCCCCATCTTGTTGTACCCTTCTCGAACACTCAAACTCTTTCTAGTATCCGTACCACACTTCACAACGCTCGTTTCCAACCCTTCGAGTCACTACCTCAAACTTGGTCATCTTACTAACCTCGATCTTCTAAGGCCGTTCCGCCTCCACGATCCGCTCGGTCGAACATATCCACCAACTCATACGATGGTCATACAAACTTGGGTCTAGCATCCTCGTGACCTACCACCGCGGGACCACCCTAACCGACCCACCTTAAACGGGCTACGGGTTGACCCGTATCACGCCCTCAACCCGACCACAATCGCGTCACGCCTTGTTCCCGACACGAACAATCCTGCTAAATCACATCATGAAAGCTACCACTTCCATCTCACATTACCCATGGACTGATCACTCACATAAAACCCACGTATACTACGCACTCTGATAAAGGTCAAACATAAAACGAATCTTTTACTCAAGACGACCTTACCTCTAAGGTCTCAATTGTGACAGTCTAGGGTTCACACTTACCACGCCCCCATACTTATCCTCCCAACTAAGCATGTTTTCTAACTCACAATTAACACAACGCCATTCGTACATAGCACATAATAATGAGACCATCATAACAAGCATACCAAAACTCTAGAGGGTTAAGGATATACACGGCTACCGCTCCACTCTAATCATAGGCACGCCTGCAGGCGCATAATCAGTAGAAGGCGATGAACCAGCCATCGATCCGTAGGGTGAGTCAGAACATCCGTATACCCTTGGTCGGACAGTTCCTCGCAAAATGGCCCTGCTGGCCGCAAAAATAACAAGCTCCCCTGGCACCACGACACTCCCGAAATGCGGTCTACCACATCGACCACACCGAGGTAGGGGTGACCGTCCGCCAACACTTACTTCGGAAACTCGAACCCTCGAGCCCGACTGCTCCCGAATACTCTGGATGCTCAGAAGGTTGTGGAGGACCACTCTGCACTGGCGGAGGTACAAAACTAGTATGCTGCTGAGGTGGTCCGCCTCGAAAGTCACCAAAGGACCCTGTTGTTCTGGCCCTCTTCTGCTGATCTTGGTCATTCCGTCGACCTCTCCGTGCCTCACATCCCGGTGCATGAGCTCGCATGCGGCAATGTCCATGCCGGTGAAGAGCTACTCCGAACATGCCTCGACATGTAATCATCGAGCCTCAGAACATATCTCGTGCACTCGATCCTCCATACTAGCTACCAACGCCGGGACGTCACGCCAATGAGTCGAACTCACATTGTACTCCCAACCGCACGCCCGCTGCCTAAGCATCAAAAATCGCCGCGCCGTGCCTCTCATGCGGAGGCAAGAAGTGCGTGAGAAAGCCCCAAAACTCATCCCATACCTGGAGGTGCATGCTCTCCCGAAAGCTCCATGAATCAAACCAATCGATGCGGTATCACGCACCGACGCGAACCAAAGGTCACGCACTCGGTCTCAAGCCTTGATCACCCGCATGATCCGTCAGAATCGCCGGATGAACTCGCGGATCATCCTCGTGCCTCACCCATAAAACTCTAGCGGCTACAACTCGTAAAGTCCCGTAGCCTCAAACTATCTCGCTCGGGGTGAACCATCGGTGCTCTTGAATCGAATCGTGCATCCACTTATCCTCATATCTGCCACGACTCGGCCAAGAATCGGGCCATCTCCTTGTAACCCATCTCCTCTCGCCCCTGCATCGTGGGGTGGAGGCTCGTGCTGCGGTCTCGGCGGCCATTCGCGGCTCTAACTCTCTTTGGGCCGGCGGCGTCCAAAACCCGCCGTCAAGCACAACCTCGTACTTGCGGGCTGCGCCAGACTCCTCAGATCTCACTAGCGGTTCCTCGGCTGCCTTGACCTTCGTGGCTCGTTGCCTTGCGCGGAGGCATAATCGTAAAACGAGATACGCCGTGGGGTCCAACTTACAACACGGCTCTAAGGCACGATCTCGTAATGAGAAGAATGGAAACTAATCCTAAATGTCTGCAGCCTCCGATTATAGATGTGGTGCACAACACATCGATAATCAAGACTCTACTGACACGGTGCAGACACTTTCCGATGATTAATCGCTCGATACCACTTTTGTAACGACTTCGCCGGCCCGCATCGTGCCTTATCCCTGCACCCTAGTGACACAACATCGAGAAAACCATGGAAAATAAAACTTTAAACAAGAAACAAGATATATGAACATAAAGCAGGCCAACCCAACTACCTTCCAATAACATAAATAAATACAACTCTTTCAAAAGCGAGCAGTTTAATCCTTTTACAAACCCCGCCACAAAAGATTTTACAAACCTCTAAGATTTACAACAACTATGACGGACAGGCCCCGCCATACCCTCAATATACAAGAACCTACAACTCAGTGGAACACATACCAAAAGATAAGCCTCGAGAAACGGAGCTTCCCAAAACGCCAACCGAGATTCTAAGAGCGAGGATCCACGATCGATGTACCTCTACTGCGGCATGAACGCAGCCCAAGGAGGTCAAGATAACAGTACTAAGTATGTGAAATCAGAAAAATCAGTAAATGAAATCATACTAGTCTATATAAAGCAGAGACATGTATGATAACCAAACTACAGTTCACAACATAAAAGCAGTCATGTCCAGTCAGGGACTCACGCCCTCAAGTCATCACTCAAATATAACTATGGGTCTCACGCCCACAACATCAATCATGTTCGCATGCCCCCGGAATTCTGCATCGGTGTAGACATGTCCATGATGCAACAATAATACCAATGCCCCATGGCCACATGCCGGACTGCGACGGTGTAGACACGCGTTCATGTGACATCGCAATAATATCTTGGGTGATCAACCCGCCGCGTAGCCACATTCCCCGAATTCTACCTTGGTGTAGACATGTCCATGTAGCCACAATAACAATATATCGGGTAATCAACCTGCGCGTGGCCACGCCCCGGAATTCTACCTCGGTGTAGACATGTCCATGTGACATCAACAATAAGACAGTTAATCAAAATGGAAACATACCCGTGGAATTCTCCGTCACTGCCAGCACGTCCAAGTAAGTTCTCAACAAGTCAACCGGCCCTCTATCGAGAGACGCGGTAACACAGAAATACAACACTTGTACAACAAAGGCTATCATCACAAGCATAGGCAAGTTTCACACAACTCAAAGTACTTTCACATAAGTCACACAATACCCGTAGTATAAAAATCGTGACTATCTTTTTAAGTAAACAAGACACTTCCCCTTTTGTAAAATCAAGTAACAACATTATTTTCCAAACGTTCAAATTTGCCTAATTTCAAATGCTCAAGTCACTTATTTTAGAAAGGTTTCATAACTCATAGTCTTAATCTCTTTTAAAACAATTGAGTAACATATGTCATATATGTGAGTAGTTTATTCTTGTTTATAACAATCTTATTACAATGACCATGATCTAGAAAATGTAATATCATTTTGTCTCATCTTAGCTTCTATGCGGATGGAGGTTTCTCTTGGTTTTAATACAACACATCATTATTTAATACATTTTCCTTTATTAACGCCGCAGTGGTCCTGTCGATACACATTCGATTTCCAAATCAAGAAACATTATCCCTTTAAAAACCAAGTACTCATTACTCACGAATGAGGTTTCACACAAACATCCACATTAAAACAAATAAGTTAAGTCTCTTATCTTATAAGATCAAGTCTCTTAACTTCTAACATCAGTAAACCATTTTCTTACCTACATAAAGCTGTTATAACCAACTTCCCATAAAGCCGTTATAACACTTTATGTTAAACCAAACAAATACACTAAGCAACTCAGACGCCCGCACTACATAGTTACACACATATCATGCTAGAACAGATAGGAAGAGGTTCACATACCTCGCGACAGTATCGACAATAAGCAAAATGCTCCAAGTACTACAACCTTGCTAGCCCTTTCCACTCCTCAAGTAGAATACGCTACTCTTAGTACTTTCACCTAAAAAGGTCACAAACGTCTATTAACTTTTAAACATACGGTTCCATTTCTCTACAGAAAATTCGGCAGCACCTCCCCCCCCCGCAACAGCGTAAATCTCCTCCTTTATCGAGGCCGGCTACCAAGCCAACCGTGGGGTTTACGCCTAACCTGACGTGTACAATTCTACTTAGCAATACTACACAAGTCTCTTTGTCTGATCCTATGTAAATACAGTTCAGATCTTTTCTTTACTCTTCAGGCTTAAGTCAAAAGACATTGCCAAATACAAAGTTCAGTTCTACATATAGTATACTTCAACTATATATTCTAACAACACGTAATTTCCAATTACAAATAGAGGGACAAGATAATTACCTCGATAAGCCCATAATTATCCAAGTTAAATGTCGATCCTTAGCAACGTTTAGCTCCTACTCCGCACTCCAATCCGCTCCAAACAACCCTTAGAAGTTCTAACCAACTTCTACTTAAATACTTCAACCAACTATGAAGATTTCCTTAGGGTTTCGGTTTGAGACTAAAAGGACAAAAGGTAGTATTTAGGGCTCTTATAGAGGTAACCTTTGGAATACAACAAGGTAAAGGCTAAGGTATTTTGGGCATTATAACAATACTTGGAGAGTATTTCTACCAAGAGGGTGTATTATACGAAACAACTAGGCTAGGGGTACCCACCGCTAGCACCACAAAGGGGAGGGGAAGTCTCTACCAAAGCCCACACGAAAAGGGGAGGGAAGGCTCTCGCTAGAGCTCACAAAGGGGAGGAGGGTTTCAAGACTTGGAAGTTTTGGATGAATGAAGTCTTCAAGCCTAGGGGGTATTTATAGCAAAACCAAAAGCCAACCAATGGCCAAGATCAAGCCATGCAAGGCAAGTGTAAGGCCTTGATCAAGCCAAGTGCACCCTAGCCCTACTCCACCAAACATGGCACAAAACAAGCCACAAACAAGCCACAAAACAAGGCCAAGAATAAGGGACCAATCGCCAAGGCCAACCACCCTTGACCGCCCCTAAATCGTCCAACGAGGGTGACAAGTGTCACCCTCCCGCTGGTCCAAAAATGTTTCGCCTCTCTAAAAATCCGCAAAAATATAAATGACGAGCCGAATTTTCCTACGAAATTGTGGAAACGTTTCGTAAAAACGACTCCAATCGGCACTTGTGCCCAAAATTCGGTCCTTTGCCTAACTTAAGGCTCAAATTCTCTACGCACGCCCCACGCATACTGAAATACGGTATAACATTCTCCTTCCTTAGAAACATTCGTCCCGAATGTTCCTTCTCAAGTCTCAACCCAAACATGCGCTAGTATAGCCTTCATCGCTATACGCACGAAACAATCATGCCACACCCGCCATAAAAATAACAAACGCACCAATACTTAAACCCAAGTCAACGAGGAAACACTCTAATCATCACAAAACCCCTTACCCGAGGTCTAAAATATACTCCTTCACACCTTCATTTCACAAAAGAAACGATCACACACGCTCACTTTTCCCCATCTTGTCACTTTCTCAACACTCAAACTCTTTCTAGTATCCGTACTCACACTTCCGCCAACGCTTCGCTTTCCAACCCTCGAGTCACTACCTCCAAACTTGGTCATCTTACTAACCTCGATCTTCTAAGGCCGCTCGCCTCACGATCCGCTTCGTCGAACATATCCACCAACTCATACGATGGTCATACAAACTGGGTCTAGCATCCTCGTGACTTACCACCGGCGACCACCTAATCGACCCCACCTTAAACCGCTACGGTTGACCCGTATCACGCCCTCAACCCGACCCACAATCGCGCCACGCCTTGTTCCCGACACTAACAATCTCGCTAAATCACATCATGAAAGCTACCACTTCCATCTCACATTACCCATGGACGATCACTCACATAAAACCCACGTATACTACGCACTCTGATAAAGGTCAAACATAAAACGAATCTTTTACTCAAGACGACCTTACCTCTAAGGTCTCAATTGTGACAGTCTAGGGTTCACACTTACCACGCCCCCATACTTATCCTCCCAACTAAGCATGTTTTCTAACTCACAATTAACACAACGCCATTCGTATATAGCACATAATAATGAGACCATCATAACAAGCATACCAAAACTCTAGAGGGTTAAGGATATACCTGAAGCTACCGCTCCACTCTAATCATAGGCCCTCGCAGGCGATAATCGTAGGCGCGATGAACCACCATCGATCCGTAGGTCGAGTCGTAACATCCGTATACCCTTGGCCGGACAAGCTCGCAAATGGCCCCGCCGCCGCAAAATAACAAGCTCCCCGCACCACGACACTCCCGAAATGCGGTCTACCACATCGACCACACCGAGGTAGGGTGACCGATTCGCCAACACCCTTACTTCCTCGAAACTCAACCTCGAGCCCGACCGCTCCCGAATACTCGATGCTCGTAAGGTTGTGGAGGACCACTGCATCGGGCGGAGGTACAAAACTAGTACGCCGAGGTGGTCCGCCAAAGTCACCAAAGGACCTCGTTGTTCTCGCCCTCTTCGCTGATTCGTCATTCCGTCGACCTCTCGCGCCTCACATCCCAGCCGCATGAGCTGCATGCGGGCAATGTCCATGCCCTACAAGAGCTACTCTCGAACATGCCTCGACATGTAATCATCGAGCCTCAGAATATATCTCACGCACTCGATCCTCCATACTAGCTACCAACGCTGACGCATCTGGCCAATGAGTCGAACTCCATTGTACTCCCGAACCGTACGCCCGCCTTCGTTTAAGCATCAAAAATCTGCTTACCGCGTTCTCCTCACCGCGGAGGCAAGAAGTGCGTGAGAAAGCCCCGAAAACTCATCCCATACCGCTGGAGGTGCATGCTCTCCCGAAAGCTCCTATGAATCAAACCAATCGATCGCGTATCACGCAGCCGATGCGAACCAAAGGTCACAGACTCGGTCTAAGCCTTGATCACCCGCATGATCCGTCAGAATCGCCGGATGAACTCCTCGCGATCATCCTCGTGCCTCGACCCATAAAACTCTAGCGGGCTACAACTCGTAAAGTCCCGTAGCCTCAAACTATCTCGCCGGGGTGAACCATCGGTGCTATCGAACTGAACTGCTGCGATCCAAATTTATCCTCATATTCGCCACGACTTCGCCAAAGAATCGCCATCTCCTTGTAACCCATCTCCTCCGCCTGCATCGGGACTGAGGCTCGTGTATCGCGTCTCGGCAGCCATTGCCGCGCTCTAACCTTCGCTGGGCCGGGCGGCGCCACAAAACCCGCCGTCAAGCACAACTCGTGTACTGCTCGCTCGCGCTCGCATTCTCTCATATCTCACTAGCGGTTCCTCGGCTGCCTTGACCTTCGTGGCTCGTTGCCTTGCGCGAGGCATAATCGGTAAAAACGAGATACGCCGTGGGGTCCAACTTACAACACAACTTCTAAGGCACGATCTCGTAATGAGAAGAATGGAAACTAATCCTAAATGTCTCGCAGCCTCCTCGATTATAGATGTGGTGCACAACACATCGATAATCAAGACTCTACTAGACACTGGTGCAGACATTTTCCGAGGATTAATCGCTTCGATACCACTTTTGTAACGACTGCCCGGGCCCGCATCGTGCCTTATCCCGCACCCTAGTGACACAACATCGAGAAAACCAGCGGAAAATAAAACTTTAAACAAGAAACAAGATATATGAACATAAAACAAAGCCAACCCAACTGCTACCTTCCAATAACATAAATAAATACAACTCTTTCAAAACGAATAGCTTAATCCTTTTACAAACCCCGCCCACAACAAGATTCTGCACTTCTAAGATTTACAATAACTATGACGGGACAGGCCCCGCCATACCCCGAATATACAAGAACCTACAACTCGTGGAACACATACCAAAAGATAAGCCTCCGAGAAACGGAGCTTCCCAAAACGCTGAATCGAGATCCTAAGAGCGAGGATCCACGATCGATGTACCTCTACTCGCGGATGAACGCAGCCTCGGAGGTCGATAACAGTACTAAGTATGTGAAATCAGAAATATCAGAAATGAAATCATACTAGTCTATATAAAGCAGAGACATGTATGATAACCAAACTACGATTCACAACATAAAAGCAACATGTCCAAATGTGACTCACGCCTCAAGTCATCACTCAAATATAACTACGGGTCTCACGCCCACAACATCAATCATGTTCGCATGCCCCCTGACTCGCAGACGGTAGACATGTCCATGATGCAACAATAATACCAATGCCCCATGGCCACATGCCCCGACTTCAGACGGTGTAGACACGCTCACGTGACATCGAATAATATACCGGGTGATCAACCTCGCCGCACGCCACATTCCCGAATTCTACCTTGGTGTAGACATGTCCATGTAGCCACAATAACAATATATCGTAATCAACCCCGCCGCATGGCCACATGCCCCTAATTCTACTCTGTAGACATGTCCACGTGACATCAACAATAAGACGATTAATCAAAATGGAAACATACCCGTGGAATTCTCCACACGCCAAAGACGCCCAAGTAAGTTCTCAACAAGTCAACCGCCTCTATCGAGAGACGCCAGAATACGTAAATACAACACTTGTACAACAAAGGCTATCATCACAAGCATAGGCAAGTTTCACACAACTCAAAGTACTTTCACATAAGTCACACAATACCCGTAGTATAAAAATCGTGACTATCTTTTTAAGTAAACAAGACACTTCCCTTTGTAAAATCAAGTAACAACATTATTTTCCAAACGCTCAAATTTGCCTAATTTCAAATGCTCAAGTCACTTATTTTAGAAAGGTTTCATAACTCATAGTCTTAATCTCTTTTAAAACAATTGAGTAACATATGTCATATATGTGAGTAGTTTATTCTTGTTTATAACAATCTTATTACAAAGAACCATGATCTAGAAAATGTAATATCATTTTGTCTCATCTTAGCTTCTATGCAGATGGAGGTTTCTACCGTTTTAATACAACACATCATTATTTAATACATTTTCCTTTATTAACGCCGCAGTTGGTCTGTCGATACACATTCTCGATTTCAAATCAAGAAACATTATCCCTTGAAAAACCAAGTACTCATTACTCACGAATGAGGTTTCACACAAACATCCACATTAAAACAAATAAGTTAAGTCTCTTATCTTATAAGATCAAGTCTCTTAACTTCTAACATCAGTAAACCATTTTCTTACCTACATAAAGCTGTTATAACCAACTTCCCATAAAGCCGTTATAACACTTTATGTTAAACCAAACAAATACACTTAGCAAATCAGACGTCCACCGTACTACATAGTTACACACATATCATGCTAGAACAGATAGGAAGAGGTTCACATACCTCGCGACGAGTATCGACAATAAGCAAAATGCTCCAAGTACTACAACCTTGCTAGCCCTTTCCACTCCTCAAGTAGAATACGCTACTCTTAGTACTTTCACCTAAAAAGGTCACAAACGTCAATTAACCTTTAAACATACGGCCCATTTCTCTACGTAAAATTCGAAGACTCTCCCGCAACAACAGAATCTCCTCCTTTATCGAGGTCGGCTACCAAGCCAACCAGGGGGGGGGGTTTACACGTCTAACCGGACGTGTACAATTCTACTCAACAATACTACACAAGTCTACTGCAATACAGTCCTATGTAAATACAGTTCAGTTCTTTTCTTTACTCTTCAGGCTTAAGTCAAAAGACATTGCCAAATACAAAGTTCAGTTCTACATATAGTATACTTCAACTATATATTCTAACAACACGTAATTTCCAATTACAAATAGAGGGACAAGATAATTACCTCGATAAGCCCATAATTATCCAAGTTAAATGTCGATCCTTAGCAACGTTTAGCTCCTACTCCGTGCACTCCAATCCGCTCCAAACAACCCTTAGAAGTTCTAACCAACTTCTACTTAAATACTTCAACCAACTATGAAGATTTCCTTAGGTTTCGTTTGAGACTAAAAGGACAAAAGGTAGTATTTCCTGCTCTACGATAGAGGTAACCTTTGGAATACAACAAGGTAAAGGCTAGGGTATTTTGGGAATTATAACAATACTGGAGAGTATTTCTACCAAGAGGGGTGTATTATACGAAACAACTAGGCTGTGGTACCCCACTGCTAGCACCACAAAGGGGAGGGGAAGTCTCTACCAAAGCCCACACGAAAAGGGGGAGGGGGAAGGCTCTCGGCTAGAGCTCACAAAGGGGGAGGAGAGGGTTTCAAGACTTGGAAGTTTTTGGATGAATGAAGTCTTCAAGCCTAGGGGGTATTTATAGCAAAACCAAAAGCCAACCAATGGCCAAGATCAAGCCATGTGCAAGGCAAGTGTAAGGCCTTGATCAAGCCAAGTGCACCCTAGCCCTACTCCACCAAACATGGCACAAAACAAGCCACAAAACAAGCCACAAAACAAGGCCAAGAATAAGGGACCAATCGGCCAAGGCCAACCACCCTTGACCGCCCCCCCTAAACCGTCCAATGAGGGTGACAAGTGTCACCCTCCCGTTGGTCCAAAAATGTTTCGTCTCTCGGAAAAATCCGCAAAAATATAAATGACATAGCCGGAATTTTCCCTACGAAAGCTGTGGAAACGTTTCGTCGAAAAACGACTCCAATCGGCACGTGTGCCCAAAATTCGGTCCTTTGCCTAACTTAAGGCTCAAATTCTCTACGTACGTCCTTACGTACATACTCTGGAAATACGGGGTATAACACTTTACTTGGTATTAACCTACACTAGTAATCTTGAAGTTGATAGAAGTGTTGTTGTATTTATAGGTTGAAGTACATTGAGACGTATTCTAGATTGTAGAGTTGGTTAGTTCGTCAACAAGGTATGTGAAATATCCCTTCTTCTTTTGGCATGATTTGATTTTATAAAGTGAGTGGATTTTAACCCTTATTGATACTTGATTTGATTTTATAAAGTGAGTGGATTTTAATCCTTATTGATACTTGATTTGATTTTATAAAGTGAGTGGATTTTAATCCTTATTGATACTTGATTTGATTTTAGAAATTTAGTGGATCCAAATCCTTAAACGATACTTGACTTGATCTTTATTGAGTTCTATTGGAACCTAATCCTTAGTGATACATTCTATTGATTGTACTTTGGGTTTCTAAAATGGAAGTTGTGTACATATTCTATTGATAGTACTTTGAGTTTCTAAAGAGAAGTTCTATCTATTTTATTAATAATACCTTGGGGTTTTCCTAAAAGGAAAGAGGTGGTAGTACCTTGTTTTTCTAAAAGGAAAGAGGTGGTAGTACCTTGGTTTTTCTAAAAGGGAATAGATGAGACGTGCCTTTGATTTTATAGTAAAGAGTTCATTTTAATGGTTTTAAAAGTGAAAGTACCTTGATGCTACAAGTGCTAGTGTCTTGGGGGTTTTATAAATGAAATGATGTACGGCGGACGTACATGGTGCTATTGGGGTTTGATAATGCCTTGAGTTTTTCTAAAAATGATAGTTCATTCTATTTGTGCTAATGAGAGTCAAAGATGATTTAAATTACACATAGTTGCTTGTGATAGCTATATGTGTACAGTCCTTTATATTTGGACCGTGTCCTAGAAGGGCCGGGAAGTATACCTTAATGGGCAGGGCAGTATATATTACATGACTTTACCGTGTCCTAGAAAGGGCCGGGAAGTACACCTTATTGGGCAGGGAAATGTATATTACATGACTTTACGGTGTCCTAGAAAGGGCCGGGCAGTATACCTTAATGGAGTATATTGCATGACTTTATCGTGTCTTAGAAAGGGCCGGGAAGTATACCTTAATGGGCAGGGCAGTGTATATTACATGACTTTACCGCGTTCCACAAGAGGGTCGGGCAAAATACTTTACATGACTTTACCATGTCCTAGAAAGGGCCAGGCAGAATACCTTATATTATTTCATGGACAAGGTCCATGGTGTGAATTTAGATACTCATGTGGTCACCTTATATTATAGATATATATGTGGAATGTACAAATAGGCATTCTTGATTTGACATGGCTCTCATATGTTTTTCAATGGTACAGTTGAATATCACTTTTAAAAAAGAAGTACAGTTGGCTCTTATTTTTATATGGCACGGTTGGATCTGGTATTTGATTTTCATACTTATCCTTGTCATCTTTTGGCCAGTTTAATATTATTTACTGTACTTTATGTTTACATACTTAGTACATTATTATACTGACCCCCTTCTCTGGGAGGTTGCGCTCATGTCCGCATGTATTAGGTACTCAGTTGGGTGATTCGCGAGCTTAGGATTTCCATCAAGCTTTTATTGAGATGACTCTACCATTCCGGAGTCTAGTCATTATGGTACAGGTCTTCCATTATGGCTTAGGTATATTCAGAGGTACGACGGGGCCTTGTCCCGTCATAGTTACTGTCAATCTTAGAGGTTTGTATTTATATGTGGGCTGAACTTGCGTGAGTTGTACAGTTGTAGTTTCTTTGGATTGTTTTATATATAATGGCGGCCTTGTCGGCTTTGCCTGTTTTGTTTAAAAAAAATGATGAAATGAGTTTTCTATAATTTCCGCTGGTTTAATGTGATGTATAGGTAGAACGGTGCCCAGGTAGGGCACCAGTCGCGAGGCCGGGGTTCGGGTCGTGACATGAAGTGAGTGGATTTTAATCCTTATTGATACTTGATTTGAGTTTATAAAGTGGGTGGATTTTAATCCTTATTGATACATGATTTAATTTTATAAAGTGAGACGATTATAATCCTTATTGATACATGATTTTATTATATAAAGTGAGTGGATTTTAATCCTTATTGATACATGATTTGATTTTATAAAGTGAGTGGATTTTAATCCTTATTGATACATGATTTGATTTTAGAAAGTAAGTGGATCCTAATCCATAACGATACTTGACTCGATCTTTATAGAGTTCTATTGGAACCTAATTCTTAGTGATATATCCTATTGATAGTACTTTGAGTTTCTAAAATGGAAGTTGTTTACATATCCTATTGATAGTACTTTGGGTTTTCTAAAATGGAAGTTCACTTTAATGATTTTAAAAGTGAAAGTGTCTTGATGCTACAAGTGCTAGTATATTGGGTTTTATAAAATGAATGTACGATGAATGTACATAGTGCTTTTGGGTCCAATTCCCTAGTATTACAAAATGTGATAGTGCCTTAGTTTTTCTAAAAAGAAGGATGTGTTAATGCCTTGGTTTTCTAAAATGAAGGTTCATTTTAGTGGTTCTAATGAGAGTCAAAGATGATTTAAATTGCACATAGTTTCTTGTGATCGTTATATGTGTACAGTCCTTTATAATTGGACTGCGTCCCAGAATGGGCCGGTGATATTATATTTGATCCATGGATGTGCTTTCATGATGCGGGTTCAACTCTCATGACAGTATTTGTGTATATTTGCTCCATGGATGTGCTTCCATGATGCGGGTTCAACTCTCATGACCGTATTTGTGTATATTTGCTCCATGAATGTGCTTCCATGATGCGGGTTCAACTCTCATGACAGTATTTGTGTATATTTGCTCCATGGATGTGCTTCCATGATGCGGGTTCAACTCCCATGACATTATTTGTGTATATTTGCTCCATGGATATGCTTCCATGATGCGGGTTCAACTCCCAAGACAGTATGTGTGTATATTAGTCCATGGACTAAGTATCCATGATGCAGGTTCAACTCCCTTGACAGTATTTGTGTATATAGACAGACGTTTATGATTTTGACATGTCTTTCATACTTTGAAAAAGTATAGTTGATTCTCATATTTTAAGAAGGCACAGTTGACTCTCATTTTCATAAAGTATAGTGATACAGTGATTCGGTGGTACAGTAGTACAGTGGTACAGTGATACAAGGTACAGTTGTCTCTTATTTTATATGGCAAAGTAGGATCTGGTATTTGATTTTCATACTTGTCCCTGTCATTCTTTTGTACAGTTATGATCTTGTTTATTGTACTTCCTGGTTACATACTTAGTACTTGTTGTACTGACCCCCTTCGGGGGGCTGCGTTCATGCCTGCAGGTATAGGTACTCAGTTGGGTGATCTGAGAGCTTAAGATCCTAGCTTGTTTAGATAGCTTCATTGTTCCGGAGCCTAGTCATTTTGGTACAGGTCTTCCATTATGACTCATGTATATTTAGGGGTACGACGGGGCCTTGTCCTGTCATAGTTGTTGTCTTACTCTTAGAGGTCTGTAGTCATGTGTGGTTTGGTCATGTACAGTTGTAGTCCGTTTGGACAATTCCATGTAAGTGGCGGCCTTCTAGGCTCGCCTGTTTTTATTTTTATGAGATTTTGAGTTTTTTTAAAGCTTCCGCTGGTTATATGTGATGTGTGGGTATAGGGGTGCCCATGTAGGGCATCAATCGCGGGCCCGGGGTTCGGGTCGTGACATAGTCTATCTAATTTCTTCAGTCTCTACCATCTCCTTGAGTATGTGGTACTTCCTTGGTACATGCTTCTTTCTGTTTGTTGATCTTGGTTCATTAGCTTGTGCAATCGCACCAGTGTTGTCACAATAAATAGTTATTGGACAACTAGCACTCAGAACTACCCCTAGTGTTACACCCCGTAATTCACGACATGTTTAAGAGAATGTACATAAGGAATCAGGACTCTAAATTGGTACAAAAGAAAGAATTGTTTTTCCGAAGGAAAATCTTCCGAACTTCGGAAAGGAGAAATGTTCGTTGATGAGAATTAGATTCTCAAAATGCATTATTTGAGGAGTATGGAATTTATTAACATTGGGGAAATTCATTTTCGGATTTGGAAACGTAGGGCCCACCCGAGAAATCTTACGTTTTGTGGGGCCCACAAGGTTTCCGATATTTTGACCAATTATGCAATTTTCGGGAAATGGAATTTTATGGAAGAATGGGAGGGCGACACGTGTCACCCCCCTCCCACATGGGCTTTCTCGAAATTGGACCATGGTTAAGTGGTCAAGTGACCAAGGTTAGTAGTCAAGTGGATGATCAAGTCTTGAAGACAAGCTTGAGATAATTGACTAAGTCAACTTGCCCACTTGACTAGATATTTAGATTTCTTCATCCAAGCCACACAAGTGTTTTGATCTAGGCTCTCCATTGTGTTATATATTCATCCTAGTAGCAAGACTTAGCACAACACTTAGAAAAAATTTCACACTTGTTCTTGCACTAAGAGGAGCTCTCGGGTTTAGCCTATTCCCACACAAAAATTTTTGCAAATGTGGATCATAATTCACAATACTTTAACCCAAGGTCCCTAAGGGTATTATAAGGATATCTCAGCAGAAAGATCCCGGAAAACGACATTTTCACGTTAGTCGCAAGATGAAAACCTAAGTTGTTTTAATAATTTTGATTGGAAAGTGAAGGGAAGTTGTTGGTGAACTTCTAAGGGCTTTAAATAGCGGATTGGAGCGTGAAGGAAAGGAGCTAAGATTGCTAAGGAGCGACTTTGAATCTTGGAATTTTATAAGGGCTTATCAAGGTAACAATCTTGTCGTTTTAGTGATTGAAGATTACTTATTGTTGTAGTTATGGATATAAACAAGCATGAGATATATATATATATATATATATATATATATATATATTGAAGTTTGACAAGTGTTATGGATATTGGAACCACTAATCCGAAACTAGCATGATTAGCCTTTGAGATTACAATTCAATTTGGTTATTAGTTTAATCGTCGCATGTTATATAATGAAGGAATTATAGTTGTTAAAGTTGTTTACGACTATATAACATGTTAGACTTAACAACTTGGATTGAAAAAGAATTGGGAAGGACTTAGGAATTGTTATAATGGTGGTCGAATGCCCTTATAAATGTTGGACTGTTTTATATGAATTGTGGGGCAGAATTTTACACGTATTGTAAGGCGTGTAATCCCCTTTGATTGGTTGATGTGTTGAGCCTTAAATGTGGCATATTGGTTATTGATTTCGGGCCTTGAAAAAGGTGGAAAAGTACGTAAAAACAAAGGAAGTGTTGCCCAATTTTCCGTAGAATAAGAGACTGTATACTTAGTATCATTCTACGTTAGAAACTAGAAGTTGATAGTCGTGTTGTGGTCATTATAGGTTGACAATTCTACGTGCGGCGTATTCGACTTAGCTTGTGGATTAAGTCGAAAAGGTATGTGAACCATCTCCTCTTCTTCTAGCATGATTCCTTATGGTAAAGTAAGTAAATCCTACTCCTTAAATGATCTACTCCTTGATTGTACTTGGATTGCCTAATATAGAAGTTGTTCTATATACTTCCTTGATTGTGCTTTGGATGTTTAAAGTGGAAGTTGTTGTAATCCATTCTCTCGATATAATTTGGATTTTCAAAAGTGAAAGTGTTTTACTTGAAGTACTTAGAGTCTTAAAAAGGAAATGATTCCTAATCTCTTAGATAGTATCTTAGTTCCAAAAATCTAAAGGTTGTTATAACGGCTTTAGGGGAGTCAAATGAGTGATTTACTTAGTTGATTTAAAAGAGGATTGATGACATGATTTAAAGAGAAGTAACTTGTTTTAAAGGTGTGAGTTACTTGAGATTTAAAAGTAGAAGCAACTTGATTTCTAAAGTTAAGAAACTTGATTTCTGAAGTTAAGAGACTTGAAGTATTTTGAAAGTAATGTAACTTGATTTGAAAGTATATGGTACTTGGTTTTAAAAGTATAAGTCTCTTGGTTATAAAAAAAAAGAATGAATTTGTCTAATACATAAAGAGTTATAACGGTTTTATGGGAAGTTAGTTATAACGGTTTTATGAAAGGTTAAGAGAGTGGTCTATTTGATTGATAGGCATGAGTTGCCTAGGTTGTGAAATTAGAAGTTACTTGGTTTCAAAGCCTTGAAATGAATTTCTAAAGGTATAGTAACTTAATTTGAAAAATAGACATGCCTTGATACTACAGGTGTTAGTATCTTGAGGTTTTATATAAAAATGAGTCTTTTGAAAATAATGGAAGTACGTAGTACTTTGGCTTGTTTTAAATGAGAATTATTCTATTTGTGCCTTGATAGTACTTTGGCTTGTTTAAATGAGAATTATTCTATGTGTGCCTTGATAGTACTTTGGCTTGCTGAAATGAGAATTTTTCTATTTGTGCCTTGATAGTACTTTGGCTTGCTTAAATGGTAATCATCTTGGCTTGTGTAAAAAGGAAAGGCATGGTAATTGTCTTGGCTTGTGTAAAAAGGAAAGGCATGGTAATTGTCTTGGCTTGTGTAAAAAGGAAAGGCATGGTAATTGTCTTGGTTTGTGTAAAAAGGAAAGGCATGGTATTGTCTTGGTTTGTGTAAAAAGGAAAGGCATGGTTTTGTCTTGGTTTTCTAAAATGATGGTTTATTCATTTTATAAATAAAGGTCAAGAATGGTTTGCTTGCATATGGGTTGCTCATATAGACATTTGTGCAAATGTCATATTTCCACATCTCCGCGTCCCTCCATAAAGACCGGCAACTTGGTTAAAGAGATATCATGGAGTAGCTCCCCATGGTGTGAGTGGTACACACTCACGGCGGGTCGGATAGACTCGGGCGGGTTAAATTCCTGGAATATATAAGCCATGGATTAGCTATCCGTGATGCGAGTATCGTGTATCGATGACCCATTGCGGGTCCACGTGACCTATGCGGGTGAAATAGTCCCTTGCGAGTGAAATAGTCCTATGATAGGTTGCATTATAATACAGAGAGTGGTTGACCCTGGCACTGGAACGACCTTCATGTTTTGAAACAGTAGTGATTTCATTAATGAAAGGGTGCAGTGTGTATATGATTTAAAGTGAAACAGTTACTCTCATTGTTAAAAGCATAACTTAAAAGGTAAAAATGATTGCATTACTCTTATGTTTGCAAGGTTCAGTATGCTGTTGTTTTGAGTTATCATACTTGTTTCCTGTTATATGTGGACTGTGTGATCTCCTTTACAGTACTTATTGTTTTATATACTTGGTACATTCTTCGTACTGACCCCCTTTCTCTGGGGGGACTGCGTTCATGCCGCAGGTTTAGGTACACAGTTCGGTGATCTGCAAGTGTAGGACCCTTGCTCAGAGTTTTTGGATAGCTCCATCTGTTTAGGAGTTTATCATTTTGGTATAGATCCTTCATTACAGGCTTTTGTACAGTTATGGGTACGGCGGGGCCTTGTCCCGTCATAGTTCAGTAAAAACTCTTAGAGGACTGCATTCATATGTGGGATTGGACTCGTGTACAGTGTAGTGCCTTTTTATTATGTATATTATATGGCAGCCTTGTCGGCTTTTCCCTTGCATGTTCGTTGGTTTTTTTTTAAAAAAACGAGGTGTTATTTAGTTCCGCGGTTTAATTGTGTCATTTAGGTAGCGGTGCCTGTAGGGCACCGCCACTACCGGGTTCGGTCATGACAGAGTGGTATTAGAGCGATCATCTAATGTCTACGCACCGTCTAGTAGAGTCTTGATTATCGGTGTGTTGCGCCACACCCATAATCGTGAGGCTACGTGTCATTTAGATTTGGTTTCTATTCTTCTCACTCGAGATCGCTCCATGTAGTGTTATTAAGATAATCCTCTCCGTATTTTTGTGTTACGCCTATGCCTCCGCGAGGGCAACAATGCCTGTAAGGGCAAAACAATAGCAAGAGCTACCAGTCTGACTCAGAGAGTTGATAGGGCTCATGCCCAGGGTATACCGGATATTGTGCCGCATGAAGTTCTTCTCGCATCAGTTTTGAGGCCCAGACGAGAACCTCCGTTTCTCGCTAGGGAAGACTATAGGGTCATAAGGGAAGCAGTTATGTCATTGACTAAGATAGCGGTGATACAGTTTCATCAGCAAGAGGTTATTCGGCCAGTACATACATGTGTACAGAGGGTAGAGGGCCAACGCAGAAATCAGCGTAAGAGGGCTAGACCGGTTGGTTATCCCGGTGAGTTTTTGTACGAGCAGCCTCAGCAGCGAGTGAGATATTCATCCCAGCCTACCCAGGACATACCCCCGCAGCTCACAGGTGGGAGATTGGACCCCACAAGGTATTTAGAAGTCGGTCTGAGCTCCAGGGTTCAAGGTTTTCAGATGAGCAGAGGATTTTCTCAGTCGAGGCCACTTATTCCTCAGTCTTTCCGATGTAGTAAGCTTCATATGGGGAAATGCCATTATGGCACATGTGTTTGTTTTTATTATGGCCGTCCGGGCCATATGCTGAGGGAATGTCCTTTTAGAAAGAGCACCGGTGAGGTGGCTCAGCCTATGAGACCGGTGGTTGGTTCCTTTTCATCCACAGTTGTGCGCCCCACAGGGCAGGGTATTC
This sequence comes from Przewalskia tangutica, assembly GCA_029844215.1. Lineage (NCBI taxonomy): Eukaryota > Viridiplantae > Streptophyta > Magnoliopsida > Solanales > Solanaceae > Przewalskia > Przewalskia tangutica. Next base: position 37,813,373 of record CM056720.1, on the reverse strand, counting down.
AGATGTCAGCCAGCCGTGGTAGAGGTCAGGGTGGAGTTTATAGTTCTGGCGGTCCTTCGAACCACATAGATGGTGTGGCTACTGGGCAGGATCAAGAGGCAATATCGCATGGGGTTACATGTATATTTCGATTCTTTTGAACCATACATGCATTGATAGATTCAGATTCTGCCCTAGCGTATATATTTCCCTTTGTTGCTAGTAGTTGTAAATTGATAGCACCACCAGAGGTAGAGATACTTTGATTAGTAAGGTAAAGAGTGAAGAATGTTGACAAGGATGATAAAGTGAACTGAGACTATAGTTGTGTAGGGTTCACAAGTTGTAATTACCCCATAACAGTGTAAAGACCGATAGTGGAGGATGTACAGTAGAAATACTTCGGCCTAGGTGACGAACCTCTAGTGAATGGGAGGATAGGGTGAGAAGTACCTTGAGATATGAGAGAGATTCCTTTCAGACTAAGAATGAGAGTTAAGTGTGATGATGGGTCGGGTTGTGGACCCATTTCGGGTCAACCGGTAGCATGGATTGAAGTAGTGCCAGTTGAACATGGCCCCGCTATGTGATAGGGTCACGAGGATGTAAGGCCCAAGTCTAGTTAATCGTTGTACGAGTTCGTGGACGTGTTCCACCAGAACCAGGTCGTAAGGACCGAGAAGAGCCTTAACGGAAATTCAAGCAGCATAATGGTAATTGTCTTGGCTTGTGTAAAAAGGAAAGGCATGGTAATTGTCTTGGCTTGTGTAAAAAGGAAAGGCATGGTAATTGTCTTGGCTTTGTGTAAAAAGGAAAGACATGGTAATTGTCTTGGTTTGTGTAAAAAGGAAAGACATGGTATTGTCTTGGTTTGTGTAAAAAGGAAAGGCATGGTATTGTCTTGGTTTGCTAAAATGATGGTTTATTCATTTTATAAATAAAGGTCAAGAATGGTTTGCTTGCATATGAGTTGCTCATATAGACATTCGTGCAAGTGTCATATTTCCACATATCCGCGTCCCTCCATAAAGGGCCGACAACTTGGTTAAAGAGATATCATGGAGTAGCTCCCTATGGTGTGAGTGGTACACACTCACGGCGGGTCGGATAGACTCGGGCGGGTTAAATTCCCGGGATATATAAGTCATGGATTAGCTATCCGTGATGCGAGTATCGTATACCGATGACTCATTGCGGGTCCACGTGACCTATGCGGGTGAAATAGTCTTATGATAGGTTGCATTATAATACAGAAGGTGGTTGACCCTGGCACTGACACTGCCTTCATGTTTTGAAACAGTAGTGATTTCATTAATGAAAGGGTGCAGTGTGTTTATGACTTAAAGTGGAACAATTAATCTCATTGTTAAAAGCATAACTTAAAAGGTAAAAATGATTGCATTACTCTCATGTTTGCAAGGTTCAGTGTGCTGTTGTTTTGAGTTACCATACTTGTTTCCTGTTATATGTGGATTGTGTGATCTCTTTTACAGTACTTATTGTTTTATATACTTGGTACATTTTCGTACTGACCCCCTTTCTCCCGGGGGGCTGCGTTCATGCCGCAGGTTTAGGTACACAGTTCGGTGATCTGCAAGTGTAGGACCCTTGCTCAGAGTTTTTGGATAGCTCCGTCTGTTCATGAGTTTATCATTTTGGTATAGATCCTTCGTTACAGACTTTTGTACAGTTATGGGCACGGCGGGGCCTTGTCCCGTCATAGTTCAGTAAAAACTCTTAGAGGTCTGTATTCATATGTGGGATTGGACTCGTGTACAGTGTAGTGCCTTTTATTATGTATATTATATAGCAGCCTTGTCGGCTTTGCCCTTGCATGTTCGTTGGTTTTTTTTTTTAAAAATGAGGTGTTATTTAGTTCCGCGGTTTAATTGTGTCATTTAGGTAGTAGGGTGCCCATGTAGGGCACCAGTCACGGGCCCTGGGTTCGGGTCGTGACACCTAGTTCCCTCAGGAACTCAAAAATCGCGACAACCTCTTTACGAGCTTCCGATCTAGCAATGTACTCAGCTTCAGTTGTCGAATCAGTAGTTGTAGCTTGTTTGAAACTTTTCCAGCTCACTGCTCCACCATTGAAAATGAACATGTAACCAGACTGAGATTTAAAGTCATCAATATCTGTCTGGAAGCTAGCATCAGTGTACCCAGTACAAGTTAATTTATCATCTCCACCATAGACCAAAAAGTAATCTTTAGTACGTCTGAGATACTTAAGAATACTTTTAACTGTTTTCCAGTGCTCATCCCCATGATTCTGCTGGAATTTGCAAGTCATACTAAGTGCAAAAGCCACATCTGACCTTGTACAAGTCATGGCATATATGATTGATCCTATAGCCGAAGCATATGGGATCCTCTTCATGCGCTCAAGTTCTATAGCATTAGAAGGACAATCATTCTTAGATAACTTGATGTCTTGACCTATAGGTAGACCGCCTTCTTGGAATTTTCCATAGAAAAACGTTTAAGCACTTTCTCTATGTAGACCGACTGTGACAACCCCAACAATCTATTAGGTCTGTCTCTATAGATCATAATTCCCATAATGTAGCAGGCTTCACCTAAATCCTTCATCGTGAAGGTATTGGACAACCACTCCTTGACTGACTGCATGAAAGTCTTATTGTCTCTCATTATCAATATGTCATCTACATGTATAAAAATGAAGACAATACCCTCATCCTTGTGTTTTCTATAAACACAAGGATCTTCTTTGCTTCTGACGAAATCAAATGACTTTATAGCCTTGTCAAAGCAAATGTTCCTACTCCTTGAGGCTTACTTAAGTCCATAAATGGACTTCTGTAGCTTGCATACAACATTTGGTTTGGACTCAGATGAAAAACTATTGGTTGTTCATATACACTTCCTCAATTAGATTACCATTGAGGAAAGCGGTTCTGACGTCTATCTGTCAAATGTCATAGTGTTAGGCATATTTTATTTACGTCTTTTGAGTCATTTTTAGTTAGTATTTTACCCGTTTTTGTCCAAATATGTGTCGTGTTAGGATAGTTTTTCTTTATTTTGAGTCACAATGGTTTAAAAAGCAACGTGGAGAAAAGAAGTAAAAAGAGGGCAGAAAATGAGGTTTCCGAGCTAAAAGAGATGAAAGTTGGCATCCCGGACGAGAACAGGGCGGCGCCATGGAGCCAATCCATCAGAGACTGCAGGGCCACGGCGCCCAATGTACTAAGAAGCTGTAGGAGTTTCAGCACCACGGCGCCAGTCTGCAGGGCCGTGGCACCAACGCGGAAATTTTGCCAAATCCGAGAAGGAATGGGCCAAGGCATAGAAGAAAAAGTGGGACACGTTTTGGGAGGCTATAAAAGGCCCTTTGGGCAGATTTTTCAAGAGGAAACAATCCCTAATTCATCACATAACATAATTTCTTGGAGGCTTCAAGATTACAGACTTGTTCTTAAATATTTTCTTTCTTTACTTTATTTACTTTCAGTTTATGTTGGTTAATCTTTTGGTTCTTAGCATGTCTATGGCTAGGAGCTAAACTTTTTTAGGGCTTTTCTTTCGAATCGCTTGAACCTCGTCTTTATGACTTAATGCATTAATTTGGTTTCTTCTTCATATAGTTAAGATTTATTCAATAGTTGTTTTGATTGCTTGGTAATTAACTGATCACTAGTTATCATCACTTATATGATTTCGAATCGAAATCCGAAAGAGGAGATTTGAATATGCTATAGTTGAATAAACATAGGTTAAAATTGTGGACGAAAGTACCACGATACTTGTGTAGTTTTATAGGTTATTGTTCTTAATCCTCCTATGTGGTAAAATCTGTCATAGAAATATAGAAGATTTCAAGACTGGTTGAGTGTTTATATATCCTAACCAGAATATAAAACGGTCTAGTTAACCTGCTATCTTAACATAGAAGAAGAACCTTTATTGTTGCATTAAGGATTAAGGCGATTGGATAGTTGAGGAGATTGGAAGCCCTATTTCCACCATATCTAATTTAAGTAAAGTATTTTAGTTAACTTTTACAATTGTTCAGTAGTTCATAGATAAAAACCACAACAAAATATTGACAGCCAAATAGATACCATATGATAGATGTTTGGTAATTGAACACTAATCCCTGAGGACGATATTCGGTCTTACCTAGACTATATTACTTGTAACGATACGTACACTTGCGTTAAGCGTGTGGAAAATCGCTAACACGTAGTCATAATATGCAGCTATCGCAAGCAAAATCCGAATAGACTTAATCTTAGGAACAGGTGAAAAGGTTTCATCATAATCGACCCCAGACCGTTCATTATAACCTTTAGCCACCAGTATAGCTTTATAAGTATGTACTTTGACAAATGCATCAATCTTCTTCTTGAAGACCCATTTGCATCCTATGGGTTTAACCCCATTTGGCAAATCAACCAAGTTCCACACTTGATTGACGTACATAGATTCCATTTCGGATTTCATGGATTTTGCCATCTCTTCGGATCAATATCCAATATTGCTTCGTTGTAGGTTGTAGGTTCATCATCATCTGAAATATATATCTCATTGTGTATTTCCACAAGTAGATTTAGTCTTTCTGAAGGACGATGAGTTCTAGTAGACCTACGGAGTTGATTGTTTTGCAGTTCAGTTTCAGGTATGTTCTGATTGTGGGAAGGTTCTTGTGTGTTGGTCGATCCACCAACTCGAGAGCTTTCAGAAATATCATTTTCATGTCTTTCCTGAATGGGAGGAGGTGCAACCAATGCACTTGCTCCCAAGGTCTGTGTATGAGGATCTTGTCTTTCTACATTCCTCGCAACACTCCCACTAGCCGAAAGGCGTACTCATAATACCCAATCTTCGCCAAATGCTCTCACTGAATTCTTGCCTTGGTCATTCGGCAAGGATTCAACCTCTTGTTATCTCGTGGTTCTTGAATTTCTTCAAGTTCTATCTTTGTGCAACTATGCTCCTTGTAGAGTTATTCTTCTTTAAGGAAAGTTGTGTTCCTAGAAACAATGACCTTAATTTCTCTAGGAAGATAGAAGTAGTATCCCTTAGTTTCCTTTGGATACCCCACGGAGTAACATTTCTCACTCTTGGTTTCCAACTTATCAGTTAGCATCTTCTTAACATATGCAGGGCACCCTCAGGGTCTCACATGTTTAAGAGCTGGCTTCTTGCCACACTATATCTCATATGGTGTCTTTTCAACTGATTTAGAAGGAACCCTGTTTAGAACATAAATTGAGATTTGTATAGCATATCCCCAAAGGTATGTTGGTAGAGTTGAGAAGCTCATCATAGATCGAACCATATCTAGTAAGGTTCGATTTCTCCTCTCGGCAATACCATTTATTTGTGGTGTTCCAGGAGCTATCCATTCTAAATGAACTCCATGTAGCTTCAAGTAATCTAGAAATTATTTTCTTAAGTATTCACCTCCTCGATCAGATCGAAGAGTCTTGATACTTTTTGCGAGTTATTTCTCAACTTCAGACTTTTACTCCTTAAACTTTTCGAAGGCATCAGATTTATGTTTCATAAGATACACATATACATACCTTGTCAGGTCATCAGTAAAAGTGATGAAGTAAGGGAAACCTCTTCTAGCTTGAGTCGAAAATGGTCCACATACGTCAGTATTTACCAACTCAAGCACCTCCTTAGCTCGCACACCTTTCCCAAAAAACGGCTTGTTGGTCATCTTACCTTTCAAGCAGAATTCGCAATTACCATAAGACTCCAAGTCAAATGTTTCTAGGTAGTCAAGTTTCCTTAACCTTGTTATCCTTGTTTGATTGATATGACCAAGTCTACAATGCCAAAGGTAGTAGAACTTCTATTACTTGTCTTAGCTTATTTATTTTGTATATTGAATGTTTCTATTAATTACAATGTCGTATATACCTTGTCCACTAGAGGTAGAAACACCTGGTGCCTTACATCCCCCTCCTCCTGGATTAGTGCAGTCCTTCTTCCAATGTCCCTTCATATTATAGTTGAGGTATACATCCTTGGCCGAAATCACCTTTTCTTCTTCACCCCTCTCTTATTCATAGCTAAGGGCGCAGCGACTGTCTTTCCCTTCTTCTTCTACCATTCCTTACCTTTCGGCTTGGGCCGGCTAGAGGAGCTCATCATGAGCACAGCTTTGCTCTTGGAAGTTGAAGATTCAAAGGTCTTTAGCATGTTATGCACTTCCGATAGACTCGCCTTTGTTCCGTTCATATTGTAGTATACAATAAAATTCTTGAATGAACGAGGGAGAGAGTTCAGGATAAGGGTGGAAGCGACGTTATTCTGCAACTATACCAATCGAGACCAACCTTTCTATCAGCCCTAGCATCTTCAACACATGCTGAGACACTTGGCTTCCTTCACTTAGCTTACACTTGAAGAGTTCTATTAACACCTCATATTCCATATCTTGGGACTGAGAGTCATAAAGATTCTTCAAATGTTCAAGCATCTCGTTAGGGCTCATGTTCTCATATTGTCTCTGAAGTTCCACAGACATGGAAGACAACATTACGCATTGTGCTGAAGTGGCATCATCTAGGTTCTTATGGTAAGATACCTTATCAAATGTGGCATATTCTGTAGAATTCTTGACAGGGACTGTGGGGAATACATTGTCCAACACATATTCAATCTTTTCTTGTTTTAGGACAATTCTTAGATTCCTAAGCTAGTCTAGATAGTTTGGTCCGGTGAGTTTGTTCATTTTTAATGATAGACTCGACATTCTGATAATCCGAAGAGTTTAGATAGACATGAAATTATACTCTAATTTATTTCCTATTCTGCACATTCGTTTATAGACTAATCAACACAGTCTTTTGTTTGATTAACTTCCACTATTTTAGCATACTTCTACGACCTCATGGTAGAATACATACCAAGATTTATCTTAAGGTCATAATGGGCCAAGATCCAAAACTATGATATATCCGTATTTGCTTTGGCTGATAAATTCAATAGCACATTTTGGTAGGTTCTAAACTAATTGCAAAACTTATTTGCAACTCTTGGTTGATTAAATATATTTCATTTTAATCTTGCGTCCTTAGATTACTCCGACACTTTGGCGCCAAGATTTGTCTAAGCAAGTCAACCCCATTACACGACTGCGTTTATGTATCTAAGTAAACTTGGCCTTTGTGAGCAAACACTTTGGTGTAAATACCCACAAAATTTTATCATCTACTTTTACATTTAACACATCTATGAAAGAGTCTAGTCCTCGTAGACTTAGAGCAAATTCTTTGGCATAAATACTCGCATCGCCGAAAAGGATTTTGCGCTATAATAATTATAATGGACGACACATTTTAATTTAGTCTTGTATTCAAGTTTGGGAAACATTTTAGTTTCGGGAATTTCAACCAAGATCAACATACATGTCATATCCAATACGACATCCTATCATGTTATTTCTAAAACACATATAGATGGGAAACCATCAACCCAATAGGCATGGTCGAAGATGGTTTTAATTAATTACTGGGCGCCGCCTACCCAGACAGTTATAGCGGACACTATGCTAATAATTAAATGCACGCATTTAAAACACTTAGCATATATTCGTATATTATATAATAATATACAATTAATGATAATCATGGGTACTTTGTCTAAACTCTAAAATATATGTCTATGCCAAACAGTCCCTAAACATTTTTTGATTTTAAAATTAATTTTCAGGATATTTCTGCAAACTTTCAGAATTTACAGTTAAGTCCCTCAGGAATTTAGAATTCAATTTGAACCCATTTAAATTCAGAAAATCCAATTTAAACTTTCAGAAAATATTTTCAGGTTTCAAGGACATGTCTGCAATTTCCAGAATTTAAAAATCTGATTTTCAGAAACTGTATTTAATTACAGAATTGCCTGAAAGGACCAAATCTGTCTATTTAAAAAGTTTTAATTTCAGATTCTGAAACCTTTTTCAACTTCAGAATCAGAATCCGAAATATTTAAAGTGTTATACCCCGTATTTCCGGAGTATGTACGTGAGGGCGTACGTACGAAAGTTTAGCCTTAAAGTTAGGCCAAGTTCGAAAATTGTGCACAACTCGCTAAAAGAATCGTTTTCCGACGAAACGTTTCCACAGCTTCCGTAGGAAAATTCCGCTATGCCATTTCTAATTTTTATGATTTTTCCGAGAGACGAAACATTTTGGACCAACGGGAGGCGACACTTGTCACCCTCCAATTGATGGACTTCAATCGCCCATTGGACGAATTGGACTGGATGGCACGCTTTTGTGCCTTTGCACAAGTCAAGGAGTTGGTAGGATATTTGTGTGTAGTAGATAGAATGGACACTTGCCTAAATCTTCACCCTACACTTGCCTTGCACTTGGCATCATCTTGACCCTTGGTTGGCCATGGCTTGACCTATAAATACCCCTTAAGATTTAAGAGTTCTTCATCCACAAATTCCTTTCCAAGTCTTGAAAATCCTCCCTCCCTCGAGCTTGTTTCGCCCAACACCCCCTGAGAAGCTCCGAGGCTACCCCCCCCTAGCCTAGCCGAAATCTACCCCCATCCCTTGGTAGAAAAGTTGCCTTCTAGTATTGTTATAATTCCCAAAATACCCTAGCCCAAAACACTTAGTCCTTAGTAGAAGTTTTGAAGAACTTCTAAGTTTCGAGCTACCTAACGCACAACCTAGAGCTAAACCTGCCTGTGCGCGACTTTTATCTAGGATATTATTGGGCTTACCGAGGTAAATAATCCTAACCCTCTTTGAATTAGAGAATACATACCGTAGTAGTATAAGAATAAGTATTAAATACTTAGAAGAATATCACGTATCGAATTGAACTGCTATCACAGAGAAGGCGGTTTAAAAGAAGAATAATCAAATTGTACTTACATAGGACTGCTTTCACAGAGACTTGAGTAGCTCACCGGTAGGAAGTGCTGCCCAATTTTCCGTAGGATATAGAACCCTCGCTTAGAATCATTACAGAGTAGTTCAGACGCTGATAGACGTGTTCGACTATTATAGGTTGATTTCTCTCACGACATATTCAACTTGGCGTGGTTTTCACGAGAAGGTATGTGATTCTTCCTAAAGCATGATATTTTAAAATATATATGTAGTACGGTAGACGTATACGTGTTAATCGAATAATAACTACGCAATGTCTTTTGACTTAAGCCCGAATAATACTTACTATGAATGTCTTGCGACTTAAGCCCGAATAATAAGGATCTCAAAGCATTTCAAAAGAATATCAATCATTTTTAAACGTAAGAGAACAAATTGGTTTTTAAAATGTGCTTAAGAGTTATACTAGCTTTATGGGAAGTTAGGTATAACCACTTAAGCATGATAAAAGAAACAGGTTGCCTATGTGTTTATAAATGCACTTATATTGATTTGTGAAAAGAATAATAAGATGGTTTGATAAGTAGACATGATATGATGCTACGTGTGTTAGTGTCTTGTAACGCTTGTATAAGAGAGTATTCTGTTGTGCTTATGTTGTTTAACGATAAGTCACATGTTAGTATAATATCACTCACCTCTGACATATTACCGGTTGTCGCCTCCGACGCGGGTAGACTCGCGCGTCCGGGACCATGATTCGAGAATACCTCATGCGGTCCAGGGACCTACGCGAGCTACGGAGTTCCGTGTTAGTGATGCGGGTTATACCTCACGCGTCTATGTGGCCATGCGGACTACGAGTCCAGATTTACGCCGAGGAGTAGCTACCCTCGATGCGGGTTACATACCCTACGCGGGCCTATATGAGTGGCCTATGCGACTACGGAGTCCGTGATTAGGCTTGCATGGTGATACTACGCAATTGGCCCCGCTCGATCATTCGCAGCCTAGAAAAGACTCTATAGCTTACCTATTGTTGCTCTTGTTTATGATGCACTATGCGCGTTACTCGTTGTTTCATACATACTTGCAAAACTGATTTTAAAATGATATGTTTTCCTTTAAGTACTTTACAGTTTCATATACTTAGTACCTGTTGTACTGACCTCCTTCGGGGGGCTGCGTTCATGCCGCAGGTAAGGGCAAGCAGGTGCTAGATCCACATCCTTAGGATCTCTTGCGTTGTCGTGAGCTCCATCTTCTCCGAGGCTCTACTTTTGGGTATGATCTCCCGCTGTAGATAGTTTTGTACAATAGGTATGGCGGGGCCCGGTCCCGCCATAGTTGTTTATTTCAGAGGTCTCAGAGTCATGTTGCATACTGGGATGTAACTGCAAACCTTGGTTTATGTATATATGCCGAAAGGCAACCCTTTTCTCAGAAACTGTGTATCATTTACAATTATTTCATGTCTTGTTTTATATTCCGCTGATTTTCTCTGATGTATGACTACTTGGGTGCCCGGGTAAGGCACCAGTCACGGGCCCCGGAACGGGTCGTGACAAAAGTGGTATCAGAGCAGTTAATACTCTCAAAGTGTCTAAAGACCGTATCTAGTAGTTCGATTATCTGCAGTTGCGCACCACACCAATAATCGTGAGGCTATAGGATATTTAGGATTGGTTTCCATTCTTCTCACTCGAGATCGCGCTTTAGAGTCGTGTTAAAGTTGGACCTCTAACGTATTCCTTTCAGAATGCTTATGCCTCCACGTAAGGCAACCCGACTGGCGGCAAGGCAAATGAGGGAGTCGCTAGTGGGACACCTAGAGTCACGAGGGCTCGGCCCGCCTATACCGAGACGGCGAGTTCTACGACGCCGCCACCCCAGCAGAGACTACAAGATTTACACCTCCACCCCACACCGGAGCAGATGAGACGGGTTACAGAGAGATGGCCCGCCATCGCCAGATCGTGGGCTGCATACGGCGACAGCCGATGCGCGCTTCAGCCCCACCCACTGCATTCGTGGTTCACCCGAGGCGTAGAGTTTGAGGCTACGCGACTTCCGAGTCAGAGCCCGCCAGAGTTTTACTGTCGAGGCCGAGGATGATCCGCAGGAGTTCATCCGCCTACCAGAGGATTTTGAGAGTGATCGTATGCCGAGACCGAGTCCGTGATCTTTGGTTCACATAGGTCGCGTGATACCGCAGCCGATTGGTTTGATTCACGGAGTTATCCCGGGAGAGCACGCGTCCCAAATACTGACGATGAGTCTCGAGGCTTTCTCACTCACTTCTTGCCTCTACAGATGGCGAGGGCGCGGCCGATAGATTTTTACCGCCGAGGCGCAGAGGACGACCGCCGTGAGTACAATGTCGAGTTTGATTCTTTGGCTCGATATGTCCCGGGCGTTGGTAGCGGATACGAGGATAGGTGCACCGCCACGCCACCGCTAGATGATTATATGGCCGAAGTCATGCGGGTGTTTCTTCACCGTATGGACATTACCCGCACGTAAGGCTCATGCTCGACGCGGCGAGCGCAGAGGCCGACGAGTCGACAGATGCCAGAAGGCAGGCCGTGACGAGGGTCTTCCGTGGCTATCGTGGGCGGCCTCAAGAAGAATCTAGATTTGCACCACGCCACCGTAGCACTCCCGCACCGCCCTCAAGACACCAGAGTATTCGAGGGCGCACTGCGCCCTGTGGCTTCGACGCCCGCAGTAGCAGAGGTATCGCCGACGACCACCCCAGCGTGGCCGATGCCAGATCCCATTACGGAAGTGTGGTAACGCTGGGAGCTTGTTACGCTTGTGGCCAGCAGGTCACTTTGCGAGGACTGTCCGACCGGGGCAATACGTGGTAGGCTCACCTTCGTGTTCTGCCGCTTCATCATCTCCTACAGCTTACTCGCCGAGGCGTGGTACTCATGGGTCAGCAGGTCGCGGCAGGTCGTGCTCGGTCCCAGCCTAGCGGTCCTCGAACCGCATTTATGCCTTGTACACCGGGCAGATCGTGAGGCCTCACCGATGTCGCCATGTGTACCTTATCGGGCCTGGTTTAAATGTATGCTTTGATAAATCCGGTTCTACTGGCCCCATATATCTCCCCTTGTTGCTAGTAGGATAGGGATAGAGCCTGAGTCCATAGACCCTTTCGAGGTAGCTACGCCAGTGGGTGATTCGGTGGTAGCTCGGCGGTGATATAGAGCTTGTCCTGTGACCATTTACGTCCGACTTAGCCGACTTGATAGAGTTGGAGATGATTGACTTCGACGTGATCACGGGACGGATTGGCTTCTGCTACGCCAATGTAGACCGCAGAGAGAGTAGTACGGTTCCAGTTTCCTGAGGAGACGGTTGTTGAGTGGGAGGAGCACGACGCCGGCGGTAGGTTTATTTCCTACATCAATGCTAGGAAGATGGCGCAGGCGGTATATCTACCATCTCGTCGGTGTTTGATATCAAGTCGCGGACCAGATTTTCCGCCGCAATTAGTAGTCGAGAGTTCCCGCACGTGTTTCCAGCACGACCTCCAGTATCCTCCCGAGAGGAGATCGAGTTTGTATAGATGTGTTTCCGCACACTCGCCTATTTCCGCTCCGCCATACGTAACGGCACCCGCCGAGTTGAGAGAGTGAAGGATCGCCTTAGGGATTTGCCGGAGAAGCGGCTTCATCAGCCTAGTGTTTCTCCCCGGGAGCGCCGTATTGTTCGTGAAGAAGAAGGACGACGCCGCACGCATGTGTTGATTACGTGCAACAACAAGGTGACCATTAAGAATGTATACCCCTTCCTGTGATTGATGATTTGTTCGACCAGCCATGGTGCGAGATGTTTCTCCATGATTGATCCGCGATCGCTATCATCAAAGTAGTCGAGAGGTGGATGTCCCTAGGATCGCATTCCGACTCCAGACGCATTATGAGTTCGTGGTCATGTCTTTGGGTTGACCAATGCTCCGGCAGATTCATGGATTTGATGAACCGAGTGTTCAAACCATTTTGGACACGCTTGTGATAGTGTTCATTGATGATATCTTTGTTTATTCTCGCCAGAGCGAGCACGCGAGCATTTGAGGACTGTGGCCGATTCTCCAGACCAGCAGCTTGTACGCCAAGTTTTCCAAATGTGAGTTTTGCTGACTTCGTGGCTTTTCTGGGCATATTGTCGGGCTGATGGCATTTGAGTGGATACGCCAAGATCGAGGCACGACTTGGCCTAGACCTACTACTCCGGCAGAGGTTCGCAGCCTTCCGGGCCTCGCAGTTATTATCGGCGTTCAGAGAAGTTTGCTTCTATCTCGCCCCATTGACTAGCCGACTCGTGGCGCACTAAGTTTCAGTGGATTGATGCTTGGAGCGTGGTTTCCAGCTGTCGAAAGAGAGATCGACGACCGCCTCGCTTCTTACTCTTCCGCAGGTCCAGACGGTTATGTCGTGTATTGTGACGCGTCAGAATCGGGTTGGGATGTGTTGACGCAGCATGGCAGGTTATAGCATATGATCCCGACACCAAGAAACACGAAAGGAACTACCCCACCCATGATTTGGAGTCGGCAAGTGATTCACGCCAAGATCCGAGGCACTATTTGTACGGGTTCACGTGGATATTTTTACGCACTACAAGAGCCTCCAAGATATCTTCACCGCAGGAGCCGAACTTACGGCTGCAGACGCGGTGGTTAGAGTTGCTTAAGGATTACGATGTTGATATCCCGTACTCACCCGGGAAAGCCAATGTGTGGCGTATGCCTTAGTCGTAGGTCGGGGAGCCTATCGATGTGCGCTAGAGAGGAGGGACATGGTTCGTGATTTGCATCGCTTAGCGAGCCTCGTGTCCGCTTGATTGATTCCGATAGCTGGGTTTGAGTTCGCGAGGTTTCCGAGTCTTCCATCGCCGGCGAGGTGAAGAGGCAACAGCTGAGGATCCAGCTCGACACATTATCGTGATACAGCCTCTTCGAGAGGCAAGGGTCCTTGAGGTAGCACCGATGGGGTGCTAAGGTTTGAAGGCGATTGTGTTCCAGATGTTTCGTGACTTCGGCAGTGAGTTCTTGGGGAAGCACACAAGGCTACTCTATCCATCCGGTCGACTCAAGATGTACCACGACCTTAGATCCGTGTATGGTGGGATGGCTCAAGAGGGACGCTGCGAGTTCGTAGCTCGCCCGTGTTGTCGCAGTAAAGGTAGAGCACCGCAGGCCCGGTGGTTTATTACGCATTTAGAGATCCCGACCGAAACGGAGGTGATCAACATGGACTTCATCACGTGATTACCTCGCACTCGTAGGAGACATGATTCTATATGGGTTATCGCCGACAGTCGACGAAATCAGCCCACTTTCTTCCCGCCAGACGACTTTTTCTACCGAGGATTATGCCGCACTTTACATCCGAGAGATCGCCGATCGCATGGAGTCCCTACTTCGATCATATCGCATGCAGGAGCCCGCCATTTCGCTAACTTCTGAGGTCTTTCCAGAGGTTTAGGGACGCAGTGAGCTCGAGTATCGCATTCCATCCACGCATGCACCGGACAGCCGAGCGCACTATCCGCACTTCGAGGATATGTCGCGAGCACGTGTTATCGACTTCGGGTAGCCGAGGATCATTTGCCTCTAGTTGAGTTCGCGCAGACAATAATAGCTACCACTCCAAGATTCGGGATGGCGCCTTACGAGGCCTTGTATGGGAGGAAGTGCAGATCGCCTATAGGTTGGTTCGATGTGGGCGAGGTGCAATAGTGGGACCAGACGGTGCAACAGTGGATAAGGTGAAGCTTATCCGAGAGCGCTATCGACAAACCGTAGTCGGCATGGTCGATGCAGATCATCGCCGCCGTGATCCGAGTTCGCATGATGATTGGGTTTTCTCAAGGTGCCACCCATGGCGGTGTGATGAGATTCGGAAGAAGGAAACTCACCAAGGTACATCGGGCCGCTTCGCATTGTCCGCAGGTAGGCAAGGTTTATGAAGTTGATCTGCCGTCCGATCCGAGGCGCGCATCCGGTTTTTCACGATCTATACCGGCGAGATGTATCGGATCCATCTAGGTACACCCGATTGACGATGTCCAGTGACCGAGGGTTATCGATGAGGAGATTCCCATAGCGATAGTCGATCGTCGTGTTAGTCGTCATGGACCAAGGATGTGGCTTCCACAAAGTCTTGTGGCGAACGAGCTTAGGGAGGAGATGACGTGGAAGTCGAGGAGACATGAGGCGGAGGTATCCTCACTTATTCCCCACACCTCCGTGTAACTTACTTTCCTATTCACTGGTTTAATTTTCGTAAATTGTTAAGTGTTATATCAGGCCATGCGTGGCACTTGCAAACCGCTTAAGCTTTATCGATAATCGTTTTGGGAAGGAACATTCGATGAATGTTTCTGCGAGGGAGAATGTTATACCCCGTATTTCCGAGTATGTATGTGAGGCACGCATCGAAAGTTTAGCCTTAAAGTTAGGCCAAGTTCGAAAATTGTGCACAACTCGCTAAAAGAATCGTTTTCCGACGAAACGTTTCCACAACTTCCGTAGGGAAAATTCCGGCTATGCCATTTCTAATTTTTGCGGATTTTTCCGAGAGACGAAACATTTTGAACAACGAGGGCGACACTTGTCACCCTCCAATTGATGGACTGAATCGCCCATCGACTAATGGACTCGATGGCACGTTTTTTGTGCCTTTGCACAAGTCAAGGAGTTGGTAGGATATTTGTGTGTAGTAGATAGAATGGACACTTGCCTAAATCTTCACCCTACACTTGCCTTGCACTTGGCATCATCTTGACCCTTGGTTGGCCATGGCTTGACCTATAAATACCCCCTTAAGATGAAGAGTTCTTCATCCACAAATTCCTTTCCAAGTCTTGAAAATCCTCCCCTCTCCCTTGAGCTTGTTTAGTCCAACACCTCCCCCCCCCCCCTTTGAGAAGTTTGCCGAGGCTACCCCCCCTAGCCTAGCCGAAATCTACCCTCCTCCCTTGGTAGAAAAGTTGTCTTCTAGTATTGTTATAATGCCCAAAATACCCTAGCCCAAATCTCTTAGTCCTTAGTAGAAGTTGTGAAGAACTTCTAAGGTTTCTTGGAGCTACCTAACGCATAACCCAGAGCTAAACCTTGCTCAAAGCGCGACTTTTATCTAGGATATTATTGGGCTTACCGAGGTAAATAATCCTAACCTCTTTGAATTAGAGAATACATACGTAGTAGTATAAGAATAAGTATTAAATACTTAGAAGAATATCACAGAATAGAATTGAACTGCTATCACAAAGAAGGGTTTAAAAGAAGAATAATCAAATTGTACTTACATAGGATCGCTTTCACAGAGACTTGAGTAGCTCACCGTAGGGAAGTGCTGCCCAATTTTCCGTAGGATATAGAACCCTCTCGCTAGAATCACATGCAGTAGTTCAGACGCTGATGACGTGTTCGACTATTATAGGTTGATTTCTCTCACACACATATTCAACTTGGCGGTGGTTTTCACGAGAAGGTATGTGATTCTTCCTAAAGCATGATATTTTAAAATATATATGTAGTACAGAGACGCATACGTGTTAACTGAATAATAACTACGCAATGTCTTTTGACTTAAGCCTGAATAATACTTACTGAATGTCTCATGACTTAAGCCCTAATAATAAGGATCTCAAAGCATTTCAAAAGAATATCAATCATTTTTAAACGTAAGAGAACAAATTGGTTTTTAAAATGTGCTTAAGAGTTATACTAGCTTTATGGGAAGTTAGGTATAACCACTTAAGCATGATAAAAGAAACAGCTTTGCCTATGTGTTTATAATGCACTTATATTGATTTGTGAAAAGAATAATAAGATGGTTTGATAAGTAGACATGATATGATGCTATGTGTGTTAGTGTCTTGTAACGCTTGTATAAGAGAGTATTCTTGTTGTGCTTATGTTGTTTAACGATAAGTCGTTATTTTAGTATAATATCACTCACCTCTTGACATATTACCGGGGGTTATGCTGCCCTCCGATGCGGGGTAGACTCAGGCGGTCTGGGACCATGATTCGAGAAGACCTCATGCGGGTCCAGGGGACCTATGCGGAGCTACGGGAGTTCCGTGTTAGTGATGCGGGTTATACCTCACGCGTCTATGTGGCCATGCGCGACTACGAGTCCAGACGATGCCGAGGAGTAGCTACCCTCGATGCGGGTTACATACCCTATGCGGGCCTATATGAGTGGCCTATGCGGACTACGGAGTCCGTGATTAGGCTTGCATGGTGATACTACGGCAATTGGCCTCGCTTCGATCATTCGCAGCCTAGAAAAGACCTCGCTACGCTTACCTATCGTTGCTCTTGTTTATGATGTAGCACTATGCGCGTTACCTTGGTTGTTTCATACATACTTGCAAAACCGATTTTAAAATGATATGTTTTCCTTTAAGTACTTTACGCTTCATATACTTAGTACCGTTGTCGACCTCCTTCGGGGCTGCGTTCATGCCGCAGGTGGCAAGCAGTGCTAGATCCACATCCTTAGGATCTCATGCGTTGGTGTCGTGAGCTCCATCTTCTCCGAGGCTCTACTGGGTATGATCTCCCCGTTGTAGATAGTTTTGTACAGTCAGGTATGGCGGCCCTGTCCCGCCATAGTTGTTTATTTCAGAGGTCTCAGAGTCATGTTGTGCATTGGGATGTAATCGCAAACCTCGTTTATATATATGCCGAAAGGCAACCCTTTTCTCAGAAACTGTGTATCATTTACAATTATTTCATGTCTTGTTTTATATTCCGCTGATTTTCTCTGATGTATGACTACTTGGGTGCCCGGGTAAGGCACCAGTCACGGGCCCCGGAACGGGTCGTGACATAAAGCTTCAGTTTCTGATTTCGAAAACAAAAACAAACAAAAAAATTAGAAAATCACCGTCGGCGTCGCGGAGGCAGTGATCGAAAAATATTAATTTTATGTTTTGGGATGAACAGCGCGCTTCGACAAACCTGAGCGCCGCGACGCCCATCTTGAGTTGCGCTACGCGCCTACCGAATCGCAAAATTCGCACTGAAACCCTAAAATTGGTTAAGGGTCAGATTTGCAAATTCAACCTCGTACCCCTTCACCATTAAAAAACACGTTCACCGACCATCATTCAATCTCTTCTCGTTCGTCGTCTCAGTGCACCATATTCGAAACGAACCGGTAACGCACATCAATTTAGAAGAGTTAGATCGGGTGACTTCCTCGATTACATCATTGTTCAATAGTTTAAGAGACAGGGATTATACGTTCTTGAGGTTTAAGGTTTTAAAGCTTCTAAATGACATTGGCCTAGGTTGCTGCCCGTCGGCCTATGTCGCCCTATATTATCATTAACTATCGTTATATAGTCACACAAAATAACCCAGGTTCTGATACCACTGTAGGATTTTGTTGGGTTCGAGTACGTAGGGAATTTGAAAATTTTATGTTTCAAACCCAACATGCGGCGAACTGCATGATGATTATGCAATGATATAAACATACAAACACGTTGTTAACTGTAATGCATCATCGATAGAATACTTACGGTTTTGCAATTTGAAATCTTCGAGTGTAATCTGAGGGTGAGCATGCAACTATTCCTTCGATTGCAAGTTCCAAGAACTATGATGTAATTACTCTTTCGGAAAGCTAGGAAATCCGGCAGAGTTTCAGCAGAGAATAATTCTTATGAATTGAGTGTATTAAAATAATGATTGAACCATGTATTTATAGCTGCAAAAATCATCTAGGGTTCCCACGTGGGCCAGGCACATAAATCGAGGCAGAGTGGGTCAGTCGGACTGCCCACTGAACATGAGGCATCGCGACGTTATGGCGCCGCAGCCCTGGGTCCCAAGCGCCGCGGCCCTAGTCCATTTTTGCCTCATTTCTATTTTAATTAAATCTGAAATCCTATCTCGATTTAATTAAGTAATCATTATTTATTCTAATGTCTCGATCATAAATGGAACATTTATATTCTCTCTTATTACAACCTTGAATTGATGGAACAATTGACTTATTGTTACTATCGACACTAATTACATTAGGGTCTACACCGAACTCCTAGACGACACCGGAAGACGAACTCAATATGTGAAGTATAGTTACACGAATCCTGTAAACTGAACCTCTATTTGGGAAGATAAAATCCTTTCATTCACGACACTCGATCAAGCTTAGGATCTGTCAAGTGTCTATCCAAATGGCTTGATCATTATATCTCATCTATATTAGCTGACAACAAGACCATATCATAGATATATTCACTGCATTGGCCAATGACTTAGTCACCCTAATACCATATGAGAATCTGAGTGTTCTCTCGAAGATACATTTGAGGAATGAATCATAATCTTGGCTCAACTACCACCTTTAATCTACGTCGCAATGTACCCAATACAAGTCGTGTCTCAACCTATAAGGTATTTGAGCTTAAGAAAGGATCAAAGTACATTACTCTGTAAACAAGGTGTGTATCGACCTCAAGTCTAAGGACTTCTATCTCCCACACGTTGATCATACTTTAGACATATATAACAAACAGTAAATCAACAGGGTATACCAAATACTTTCAAAGTATTCATGTGTCCATCATGAGTTACCATAACTCGTAGCAGGTGAGACATACTACATCCTCTAAGGATATGATGTAGACCACATATCGACTTATCACATATCATCAATATCCCATTTTTAATGATCATTAGTCGAGGTTGTTTTAAGAGTTACGCTATAATATTAATATCTCACAATATCAATAACCACATAACCTCTAGGGATGCATTATAGAATATTATAAACAATCAACTAATAATTCAATAATTGTAAATGTCATAATATTAATCTCCATTAATAAAATACGAATGTGTATAAAGTACATTTGTCATAATATAGATTATCTCTAGGACATAAATATACTTTCACACTTTTCATTAAATTATCTTTGACATAGTAAACATAAATAGTAATGATAAATTGAACTTAAATACAAGAAAAGATAGTAAAATATGAGACGAATGTAGCCAAATACATGTACTTCTAGCCATCGATCACAATCCCAGACTTAAACCTTTGTTTGTCCTCAAGAATCCCCACACTCTATACTCACACTTATCACTCGGGTTAGCACTCTAAAAATCCTAAGATCCATGACACAAGTTGATACCAACAATTAGGTTACACATCATTAAAATCATCAAAAGAACACTTCATGATCTCATACAAAATATACAAATCAACTCAAGTAAACAACAAACTTCTGACCTACTAGCCACATATATAAACTATAACTTATCATATTTAAGCTCGCTCGCTTATTCTATCAAAGAAAGTTATTAACTTCACATATTTATCATTAAACAAGTGTCTCTTACAAGAAAAAATAGTGCACGCACTCAAAGAAAAGAATCATATGTAATTTAAGGATATAGCATCAAAGAACAACTCACTCTCACCAATGAATTCACATGCATACACAAAGAACTATAGGCTTTTTCATTATATATAATATAAGTATGATCCTCTAGAATCGAATAGGACGTGTAACTGATTGTAATGTTGGATAAGAAACAGGCCGGACAATTATATAATAGTAATTTATACTTTCTTAAGTATTTTCACACTTTTTAAAGTATTTTCACACTTTTACACTTCAACACCCATTATTTCGCATATTACTTTATTTTTAGCCCTCTTTCCATCAATTATTCACCAAGTCTTCCCTTTATCTTATTAATTGTCATTCATATGTTTTCAATAACAAGGAGAAAACCAACAAGAAGATTAACATTTATACCTAATTTTACATAAAAAATATTTTCCATAAATTCTAGGGAGATAAGTGAATCACCTAGACATGATCTCTGTATCATATAATAATTTATGATCATATTTTAATTTTTTGAAAAGTACCACTAAAATGACTAAGACGTAATTGACATTCTCAAAACGGTATGCATATATTCTTGTAATGAAGATTTTGAGAAAATGTTTACAGAAACTGTTCTTTAAATAATTCAACTTGCAAAAATGTAATCGAATCGAAACTCCAATTAGCAAAGCCAATGCCATGTATTCTAGATTGTGTCCTCATACTCCAAAATAAGAGAAACAACTGAGTAAGGCTTCTTAGGCCAGTGTGGTTAGTAATCTAATGCAAGATATGTTTTGTTACACTTGCTATTTGTTTCGCGATTGGCTTGAAAATAAATATAAAAACAACCCAAAGTGGGCATATTAGAAAAGGGTTAAAACGGATCACGGGGTATCATAACAAAACTTCTGATTATGCTTTTTGTCATAAGGGCATGACAAGGAATTGAGGAAAAACACTGATGTTGGTTGTGGAGGAGATATGGATGAGAGTAGGTCTACCTCTGAATGTATGCTCTATAATGATAATATATTATAGAGAAATGAAAAAAAATATGTGTAGCTTTATCCATGAAGGGAGTTGGGTTGTTGCTCTCTCCTCAGTAGGCCAAACCGATTGTGTATTTAAAAAGTTTCTTGGATCATGTGTTGGTGCTTCAAGTAGCACTGATCTAATCGCAGTTTTTGTGACATTGTTATATTTAGCACCAAGGACCTTAAATATTATTGTAAAGCCAAATACATTAAAATTACATTCAATTTTGTGCATGATTGCACGCAAGTAATTGAATGTTAATTACATTTGCACAAACAGTTGCAGATCCATTGACTCAGCCAATATCTAGGGATGTGATTGTTGTGAATGCAAGATCGCAACGATTATGTGGGCTTGACTAAAGAGTCATTAGTTTTTTATTTATTGTTTCCAACATTCAAAAATATTTTTTATGCTTTAAATATCAACATATTTTTGATTTTCATACACTTATTATTTGAATGTTTGTGTATATTCTTATTATGATTGTTTATTGTACATTCATATTGTGGAGTGTTTTTTATGCATTTTCTGATTTTATTGTGAAGTATGTCGGGTAGACATAGGTTTTTTCATACAAGCGACCGCTTCCATCAATTTAGTCTTGATGGAGATGAGACGAGATCTTAATCAAATTATCATAAGGATAATCTAAGAGCACGTGGCTTAAAAGTCTTTAGCGTCACACAAGTACAAAAGGTTATTACAGTGTTTTGGTGGTGAAAATATTTTTTACCTAGTTTACTTCAAGAGGTCAAACGTGAGTTTATGTTTATTGAGTAGATCAACAAACTCAGTTCAGCTTCAGATGCATATGATATCTGAATATCATATGTACAACTTGTTCAGCACATGTTTTATATGTGTGCAAATGTCTATCAAAAGAGTTACTATAAGTTTTGTCCCAACTTATTGTTGTGTGAGATTCTATTGGTACACTCGGGACTCTTATTATTGGCTCAAAAGTTGGTTCAATATTTGATATCTTAACATGCTATCATGATCATGAGAGACGCGATTTGACGAGGCATGATCAGTAAAGCGAGTTAAATACAAGTTAACAGTCTTGTGGGAGGAGGAAGATCATTATTGACCAAATATCTGCTTTCATCTATGGCCTAAATATAGCATTAGAAAGGGTTAATAACTAACAACATCATATTTGATCAATTTAACTCAAATACCTTAACAACATGAACCCTTTTCTCCTCTTGTGCTTTACCTCTCGAAAGTTTGTTGAATGAGTTCAAATTTTACGATGTTTTATCTAATTCGTTCGTATTTCATTTTTATCTTTCAAAAACATAATTATGGCATTCTACAATTACTGTAAGATGTTGGAATAATTTCTCTTAGGAATTTCTTTCATTAATCACAATATATATAGTTGTACAAAGGTGATTCCTAATACAGTAAGAATCCCAAGTTACCTTAAATATATGATACTAATAAATACAATATATACTGTGAATATTTGAAGAATATTCGCTAATACTCTCTCCAGACGGAGCTTATGAGGCCGAATGCTCTGGCTGAATCTGAAGTCTGTGAACAGTTGTCTGGGTAGTCCCTTTGTGAAGATGTCTGCATACTGATAGGAGGGGGGTACATGTAGAATTTTGACTAGACCACGTGCGACCTTCTCACGGACAAAATGGATATCCATCTCAATTTGTTTGGTCCGTTGATGATGGACTGGATTATGAGACATATAGCTAGCAGATATGTTATCACAATAGACTATAGATGCCTTACGCAATGGACAACTGAGTTCCAAGAGAAGATTCCGGAGCCAACAGATCTCAGCAACTACATTAGCAACACCCCTATACTATGCTTCGGCACTGGAGCGGGATAACATGGCTTGTCGCTTGGCAGACCAAGAGATAAGATTATCTCCTAAAAACACACAATAGCCTGAAGTAGAGCGTCACTTGTCCGGACACCCTGCCCAATCAGAATCTTTGTAAGAGAGCAACATGTTCGGAGCGGAGTGGTAGAGATGTAATCCATAGTCAGGAGTACCCTTAATGTATCTGATAATATGCTTAAGAGCAACAAAATGGGTTCCATCGGGGCATGCATGAACAGACACACCGGTTGAATGGCATATGCAATGTCGGGCCTGGTAAATGTGAGGTACTGAAGAGCACCTGCAAGACTTCGATAGAGAGTAGGATCGGACACTGGATCACCCTCATAACCACTGAGTTTGGATTTCGAATCAACGGGAGTAGGCATAGCCTTGCAATTCGACATCTTAGCTCTGAACACAATTTCTTCTGCATACTTACGCTGACTCAAGAACATAAATCTGCAGATCTAGTAACTGATATACCCAAGAACTAACTCAGCTTTCCAAAATCAGTCATAGCAAATTCAGTTTTGAGAAGAGCAATAATGTCATTTTTCAATTTATCAGATGAGGCAGTGAGAACAATATCATCACATATAATAACAATCAAGCAATGTCACTACCATGATGAAAAATGAACAGAGATGGGTCACACCTGCTGCAAATAAACTCAATCTGCATAATATACTTGGCAAAATGGTCATACCAAGCACGAGGTGCCTGTTTTAGACCATAGAGTGACTTCTTGAGACGACAGACATACTGGGGAACGACAGGATGAATAAAACCAGGTGGCTGATGTATGTACACAGTTTCTTTTAAGTCCCCATGAAGAAATGCGTTCTTGACATCCAGCTGATGAATTGGCCACTTTTTACCCATAGTAATACTAAGAACAGTACGAATCATACCCGATTTAACAATCGGGCTAAAAGTATCACCACAGTCAATGCCCTCATGCTGATTAGTGTCATTTGCCACAAGTCTAGCCTTGTAGCGTTCCAAATTACCACTGTCTCTGAATTTATGACGAAAAAGCCACAAACATCTGATCACATTCACCCCCTCTGTTCTAGGTACTAGATCCCAAGTATGCTGCTTAGTTAAAGCATTATATTCCTCAGACATGGCCGTATTCTAATTAGGGTCAAGTTTAGCCAATTTTGGGTTCTTTGGAAGTGGGAAATGGTTTGGACAGACATGTTAAACTGGACTTTGGGTTTGAAAATCCCGTGTTTGGCATGAGTTTCCATTTGGTGATTGGGTATAGTGGGTGGCTACATTGGTTGAGTAGTAGGGTCCGAGACAACTGGAGATGGGGAAGATGGTTGATTTTCCGTCAGAGGACTAGAGGACTGACGATGGTGAAAGTTCAACTTGCTCACTAGAAGAATGGCGTTGCGGTGCATCCCCTAGGGCTGCTTGTCACGCCCCGAACCCCGGGCCCGTGACTGGTGCCCTACCTGGGCACCCTTCTACCTTAACAACACAAGTAAACTGCGGAATTTAAATAACACCTCATTTTAAAAAAAAAACAACGACGCAAGTGGCAAAGCCGATGCGCCATATAATATACATAATCAAAAGACACTACATCGCATACGAGTCCAATCCACATATGAATACGGATCTCTAAGAGTTTTATCAAACATGACGGACAAGGCCCTGCTGCACCCATAATCGCATAAAAGCTCAGATCAAGGATCTATACCAAAATGATAAACTCTTGAACAGATGGAGCTATCCAAAAACTCTGAACAGAGTCCTACACCTGCAGATCACCAAATCTGCGTACCTAAACTGCAGATTGAACGCACTTCAAGGAGGTCAGTACGAAGAATGTATCAAGTATGTGAAACAATAAATACTGTAAAGAAATCATAACAGTCTATACAAAACAAGAGACATGTATGATAGCCAAACTACAGTACACAATACATAATCAGTCATATCAAGTCAGGGACGCATGCCCTCAAAGTCATTACGCAAATATAACCATGGGTCTCACGCCCATAATATCAATCATGCACGTGGAATCCTTCCTCACCACGGCGATCCATGATATAATATAACATCGATACACCTTGAACCTTGCAATCATGAGTAATGCAATCCTTTTTATCTTTTAAGTTATGTTTTTAACAATGAGACCAACTGTTCCACTTTAAGTCACAAACACACTGCACCCTTTCATTAATGAAATCACTACCGTTTCAAAACATGAAGGACGTGCCAGTGCCAGGGTCAACCACCCTCTGTGTTATAATGCAACCTATCATGGGACTATTTCACCCGCTTAGGTCATGTGGACCCGCAATGAGTCATCGGTACACGATACTCGCATCACGGATAGCTAATCCATGGCTTATATATATCCCGGGAATTTAACCCGCCTGAGTCAAATACCGACCCGCCGTGAGTGTGTACCACTCACCCCCCATGGGGAGCTAACCCATGGTATCCTTGAAACAAGTTGCCGGCCCTTTATGGAGGGACGCGGAGATGTGGAAATATGACACTTGCACGAATATCTATATGAGCAACCCATATGCAAGTAAACCAAGACAATACCATGCCTTTTCCTTTTCACATAAACCAAGACAATACCATGCCTTTATACAAACCAAGACAATTACCATGTCTTTCCTTTTTACATAAACCAAGACAATTACCATGCCTTTCCTTTTTCATAAACCAAGACAATTACCATGCCTTTCCTTTTTCATAAACCAAGACAATTACCATGCCTTCTTTTTACATAAACCAAGAGAAAATACTTATTTAAACAAGCCAAAGTACTATCAAGGCACAAATAGAATAATTCTCATTTAACAAGCCAAAGTACTATCAAGGCACAAATAGAATAATTCTCATTTAACAAGCCAAAGTACTATCAAGGCACAAATAGAATAATTCTCATTTAACAAGCCAAAGTACTATCAAGGCACAAATAGAAAAATTCTTATTTAACAAGTCAAAGTACTATCAAGGCACAAATAGAAAAATTCTTATTTAACATGTCAAAGTACTACGTACGTCCATTCTTTTCAAAAGACTCCCTTTTATATAACGCCCCAAGATACTAACACCCGTAGTATCAAGGCATGTCTATTTTTCAAAATAAGTTACTACACCTTTATAAATTCATTTCAAGGCTTTGAAACTAAGTAACTCTAAATTTCACAACCTAGACAATTTTCTTAACTTTCCATAAAGTCGTATAACTAACTTCCCATAAAGCCGTTATAACCCTTTTATGGTTTTAGACAAATTCATTCTTTTTATATCCAAGAGACTTATACTTTTAAAACCAAGTATCACATACTTACAAATCAAGTTTCTTAACTTTCAAAATACTTCAAGTCTCTTAATCTTTAGAAATCAAGTTTCTTAATCTTTAGAAATCTCAAGTAACTCACACCTTTAAAACAAGTTACTTCTCTTTAAGTCATGTCATTTCTCCTCTTTTAAATCACTTAAGTAAATCACTCCTTTGACTCCCCTAAAGTCATTATAACAACCTTTAGGTTTTGGAACTAAGGCACTAGCCAAAAGATTTGGAAACCACTTCCTTTTCAAGACTCTATGTACTTTAAGTAAAATACTTTCACTTTTGAGAATCCAAACTTCATTAAGGAAATGGATTATAACAACTTACAATTTAAACATCAAGGAAGTATATAGAACAAATTCTATATTAGGCAATCCAAGTACAACCAAGGAATGGATCATTTAAGGAGTAGGACTTACTTTCTTTATCATAAGGAATCATGCTAGAAGAAGAGGAGATGCTTCACATACCTTTTCGGCTTAATCCACAAGCTAAGTCGAATACGCCGCACATAGAATGGTCAACCTGTAATGGCCACAACACGACTATCAACTTCTAGTGTCTAACGTAGAATAATACTAAGTATACGGTCTCTTATTCTACGGAAAATCGGGCAGCACCTCCTTTGTTTCTACATACTTTTCCACCTTTTTCAAGGCTCGATAATCAATAACCAACATGCCACATTTAAGGCTCAATACAACAACCAATCAAATGGGATTACACGCCTTACAATACGTGTAAAATTCTGCCCCACAATTCATACGAAGTAGTTTAATATCCAAAGCCATTCTCGGCCAACATATACAACAACACAAGTCCTTTCCAATTCTTTTTCCATCCAAGTTCTTTGGTCTAACATGTTATATAGTCATAAACAACTTAACAACTATAATTCCTTCTTTATATAACATGTGACGACTTAAACTAATAATCAAATTGAATTGTAATCTTAAGGGCTAAACATGCTAGTTTTCGGATTAGGGTTCCAATAGTCAATACACTTATCAAACTTCATACTATATACCTCATTCTTGCTAATATCCATAGCTACAACAATAAGTAATCTTTATTTGCTAAAACGACAAGAATTTTACCTTTACAAGTCCTTATAATTTCCAAGATTCAAAGTCACTCCTTAGCAATTCTTAGCTCATTTTCTTTACGCTCCAATCCACTATTTGAAGCCCTTAGAAGTTGACAAAAAACTTCTCTTCCATTTCCAATCCAAAACTAGGAAAACGACTTAGGTTTTCGCCTTGCGACTAACGTGAAAACGTCATTTTTCCGAAATCTTTCTATTGGGATATCCTTACAATACCCTTAGAGACTTTGGGTTAAAGTCTTGTGAATAATGGACCAAAACTACAAATTTTTTGTGTGGATTTTTCCTTAAAGCCGAGAGGAACCCTTCTTGCACAAAATGATCTCTAAATTTTTCTAAGTGTGGAAGACCTTGTCTTGCTACTAGTGTGTATATATAACACAAGGAAGGGTCAAGATTATAACATATGTGTGGCTTGGATGAAGAGCATTAAATAATTATCCAAGTGGCAAGTTGACTTGGTCAATATTCTCAAGCTTGAAGACTTATTTATCTACAATGGTCAATGACCATATTACCCTTGTATAATTTCGTCCAAGACCATGTGGAGGTGCCACGTGTCGCCCTCCCATTCGTCCATAAAATTCTGTAACCCTCGTGGGCCCCACAAAACGTAAAATTCCTCGGGTGGGCCCCACGTGACCAAATCCGTAAAAATAAATTTCCATTATGTTAATACATTCTATATTCCTCAAATAATGCATTTTGAGAATCCAATTCTCATCAACGAACATTTTTCCTTTCCGACGTTCGGAAGATTTTCCGTCGGAAAAACAATTCTTCCTTTCGTACCAATTTTCAAGTCTTGATTCCTTACGTACATTCTCTTATACATTTCCTGGACTTATGGGGTGTAACATTCTTCCCCCCTTAGAAACATTCGTCCCCGAATGTTCTTAGTCGGTTGTCAAGCTATACAAACTCCGGCGTAGCCTCTTCACTATGCCTATCAATCAATACTCCACAAGACCAACGATGCCACATATGGCCACCACATAACATACGTAAACATATCAATGGACCTTCCGTCCGCGGTCCCTTCTCACAAAACTCGAAGGTTACAGTCTTGTCAAAAACGGGATCTTTAGAGGTTACTTTCTTTTTCCCGCATAAAGGGATAGTCCTGTCGTATTCTAAGTCATGGGACTAACACTATCTGAACCCTTCATTCAGACTCCCACTCAGCTAACTGACGTGTTCCCCCGTTTTACTTCCCTTCTCTGTCTCACTTAGTCACCAAACTAGTTGGGACATGAACCTATAATCTGCCTAGCTTAGTTTACCAACCGGTGTAAACTCTAATACTAGTAGTATCTCAATCACGAGCACCTATGGACAACGTTAATGAACCTAAGGTGTGTGTATCATCACAATTAACCTCCACTCATGGCCTAAAAAGGAATTTTCTCTACGCACATTCATTACTTATAACTATAATCACTATAGTTCTCTTAACCCTTGTTCCTTCCTTTTCTTACTTGTCATACTTTCTCGTACTTCCAAACTTATTTAGTACACGTAAAAAATCTCAAATATTGTTTCTGTTCTCCAATCCTTGGAGTTACTATCCAAACTTGGCCATTATGCTACTTGCATTCCCGTTAAGGCTCTTCTCGGTCCTTACGACCTGATTCCGGTGGAACGCGTCCACAAACTCGTACAACGATTAACCCGACTTGGGCCTGGCATCCTCGTGACCTATCACATAGCGGGACCATATCCAACTAACATCACCCCATTCCATACTATCGGTTGACCCGAAATGAGTCCATAACACGACCCATCGTCACACTTAACTTCTCATTCTTAGTCTGAAATAAATCTCTCTCTTATCTCAAGGTACTTCTCACCCTATCCCCCTATTAACTAGAGGTTCGTCACATAGGCCGAAGTATTTCTACTCTACATTCTTCCCTATCGGTCTTACACTTATTATGGGGTAACTACAACTTATGAACTCTACACAACTATAGTCTCAGTTCACTTACCATTCTTGTCAACATTCTTCACTTTTCACTTTACTAATCAAAGTATCCCTACCTCTGGGGGTACTATCACTTTACAACTACTAGTAATAAAGGGAAAACATATACGCTAGGGCAAAAATCTGAATCTATCAATGCACGTATGATTCAAAAGAATCGAAATATACATGTAACCCCATGCGATGTTGTCTCTTGATCCTGCCCAGTAGTCACGTCATCTACGCAGTTCGAAGGACCGCCAGAACTATAAACTCCACCCTGACCTCTACCACTACTGGCTGACATCTGAACACCCTGCCCTGGGGGACGCACATTTGTGGAGGACAGGGAATCAACCATCGGCCTCATAGGTTGAGCCACCTCACCGGTGCTCTTTCTAAAAGGACAATACCCTCAGTATATGGCCCGGACGGCCACAATAAAAACAAACACCTGTGCCATGACGGAATTTCCCCAAATGATGTTTACTACATCGGAAACACTAAGGAATAGGTGGCCTCGACTGAAAAAATCCTCTGCTCCTCTGAGAACTTCGAACCCTGGAGCTCGGACCGACTCCTAAATACCTTGTGGGGTCTAATCTCCCAACTGTGAGCTGCGGGGGTATGTACTGGGTAGGCTGGGACGAATATCTCACTCGTTGAAATTGGCTGCCGTCCAACACTCACCGGGATAACCAACCGGTCTAGCCCTCTTACGCTGATTTCCGCGTTGGCCCTCTACCCTCTGTACACCTGTCTGTACTGGTCGAATAACCTCCTGCTGATGAAACTGTAGCACCGCTATCTTGGTCAATAACATAACTGTTTCCCTTATGACCCTATAGTCTTCTCCTAACTGAGAAACTGGAGGCTCTGGTGCTGGGGCCTCAAAACCTGGCGCAGAAGAACTCGCCGACTGTGGCACAATATCCGGTATACCCTGGGCATGAGCACTATCAACTCTCTGAGTTCGACCGTAGCTCCGCCATCGTTTTGCCCTTCAGGCGTCGTTGCCTCCTTTGAGACATAGCTGTAACATAATAATACGTCAGAGAGGAATCATCTTAATAACACAACTCTATGGCACGATCTCAGAGTGAGAAGAATAGAAACCAACTCCTAAATGTCCTGTAGCCTCCTGTTTTTGGGTGTGGCGCGCAACACACCGATAATCAAGACTCTACTAGACACGGTCTGTAGACATTCCGAGGAATGACTGCTCTGATACCACTCTGTCATGCCCTGAACCCCGGGCCCGTGACTGGTGCCCTACCTGGGCACCCTTCTACCTTAACAACACAAGTAAACTACGGAATTTAAATAACACCTCTTTTTTTTTTTAAAAAAACCAACGTACGTGCAAGGGCAAAGCCGACAAGACTGTCATATAATATACATAATCAAAAGACACTACACTGTACATGAGTCCAATCCCACATATGAATACAGATCTCTAAGAGTTTTACTGAAACATGACGGGACAAGGCCCTGCCGTACCCATAATTGTACAAAAGCTTGTGCTGAAGGATCTATACCAAAATGATAAACTCCTGAACAGATGGAGCAATCCAAAAACTCTGAGCAGGGTCCTACACCTGCAGATCACCAAACTGCGTACCTAAACTCAGCGGATGACGCAGCCCCCCGAAGGAGGTCAGTACGAAGAATGTATCAAGTATGTGAAACAGTAAATACTGTAAAGAAATCATAACAGTCTATACAAAACAGGAGACATGTATGATAGCCAAACTACAGTACACAATACATAAGCAGTCATATCAAGTCAGGGACACATGCCCTCAAAGTCATTACTCAAATATAACCATGGGTCTCACGCCCATAATATCAATCATGCCCGTGGAATCCTTCATCACTGTCGGCAGTCCATGATATAATATAACATCAGTAAGCACACTGAACCTTGCAATCATGAGAGTAATGCAATCCTTTTTATCTTTTAAGTTATGTTTTTAACAATGAGACCAACTGTTCCACTTTAAGTCACAAACACACTGCACCCTTTCATTAATGAAATCACTACCGTTTCAAAACATGAAGGACGTGCCAGTGCCAGGGTCAACCACCATCTGTGTTATAATGCAACCTATCATGGGACTATTTCACCCGCAAGGGACTATTTCACCCGCTTAGGTCATGTGGACCCGCAATGAGTCATCGGTACACGATACTCGCATCACGGATAGCTAATCCATGGCTTATATATATCCCAGGAATTTAACCTGCCCGAGTCAAATACCGACCCGCCGTGAGTGTGTACCACTCACCCCCATGGGGAGCTAACCCATGGTATCCTTGAAACAAGTTGCCGACCCTTTATGGAGGGACGCGGAGATGTGGAAATATGACACTTGCACGAATATCTATATGAGCAACCCATATGCAAGTAAACCAAGACAATACCCTGCCTTTTCCTTTTCACATAAACCAAGACAATACCATGCCTTTATATAAACCAAGACAATTACCATGTCTTTCCTTTTTACATAAACCAAGACAATTACGGTTACACCCCGTATTCCCAGGACATGTTTTAAGAACGTATGTAAGAACTCAGAAATGTTAAGATTCGAGACTTGTAAAAATTTATCGGAATTATGAAATTGTCGGAAAACGTAATATTGTGACGAATGGGAGGGCGACACGTGTCACCCCCTTATGTTGTCTTGGACGAAAATTAAGCATGGACAAAAGGGTCATTTGACCATTGTTAGGAAGACAAAGTCTTACAAGTTGAAGAGCTTGAGAAATTTGACTTAGTCAATGGGGCCACAAGTCTTGATATTTAAAAGAACTTTATCCAAGCCACACATTTGTGCACATCTTGACCCTCCATTGAACTATATAGTAGTACTAGTAGCAAGACTAACTTCTACACTTAGAAAAAATTTCAAGAACTTGAAGAACACATTGAGAGTGCTCTCGGGTTCTCTATATCCCAACAAGAAAAAAATTTGTTTGTTGTCCATTAAGCTCCACACTTTAAACCAAGGTTCATGAGGGTATTGTAAGGGTATCTCAATAGAAAAATCCCGGAAAAAGATAGTTTTCGTATTAGTCGCAAGATGAAAACCTAGTTGCTTTTCTAGGTTTTGTTTGGAAGATTGAAGGAAAGTTCTTTGTATTATTCTAAGGGTCTCAAGTGGCGGATTGAAGTGTCAAGAAGAGGCTCTAAGTTGCTAGGAAGCGACTTCAGATTTGAAGTTGGACTAAGACTCGTTGAGGTAATAATCTTGTCTCTTAAAGTGTTACAAGATTATATATTGTTGTTATCCTTACATGTTTGCTAGCATGAAGTATATGTGTTGAAGTTTCATAAGTGTTATGGATTGATTGTAGCCTAAAAACCGAAATGTCAAATAAGCCATTTGAAGATGGATTACAATTTGGTCGTTAATTAGAATCGTCGCATGTTACTTACTTGAAGATTATAGTAGTTATAATCGATTGCGACTTGATAATCATGTTATGCTAACAACTTGGATTGAAAAGGAAATTGGATAAGAATTGGTGTTATTGTATCTCAATGTTGCCGAATTGGCCTAGTAGTTTGTATTAGTTTGATATCATTTGTGGTGCGGAATTTTAAACGTTTAGTAGGCGTGTAATCCCCTATTGTTAATTACATTGTTGGGCCTTAAATGTGGCGTGTTTGGTTATTGAATTCGGCCTTGAAAAAGGTGGCATAGTATGTAGAAACAAAGGAAGTGATGTCCGATTTTCCGTAGAATTTATTGACTTTGCACTTATAATATTCTACGTTTGAAGTAAGACGTTAATAGACGTATTGTGGACATTATAGGTTGACATACTACGGGCGGGATATTGTACTTAGCAAGTGGATTGACCCGAAGAGGTATGTAGAACTTTCCTATCTTTTGAGCATGAATAGTTGCACGTATATTGTACGGTAGATGTACAAGACCTTGATATCCTTTACTTGTTTTAAGAATAGCCAAGTTGGGTGAGTTAGGAGATTAACTCACTTCTTTAAAAGTATTAAGGATGTCTTAAGTTTTTAAAGTTAAGGGACTTGAAGAGTTTTAAAGTATATGATACTTGTTTCGTTTTAAACGTATAAGTCTGTTACACCCCGTAGTTCCAGAGTATGTATATGAGGACGTACGTACGAGAATACGACACAAAAATTGGAAAGGAAGAAAGATGTGATTTTTCGACGGAAAAGTTTCCGGATTTTGTGAAGGAAAAAGGTTCGTTAATGGGAATTGGATTCCCAGATTTGATATTTGGACTTTTTAGAATATTTGAGTATTATGAAATTTTATTTCCGAAATTGGTCACGTGGGGCCCACGGGAAAATTTACGATTTTGTGGGGCCCACTTTATTTTCGGATTTTTGGCATTACGGATATTTTCGGAAGATGAAATATTTTGGACGAACACGGGGGCGACACGTGTCACCCCCGTGTGGCCATGTTGGCCGAATTGGAGAAGGGCAAGTGGACGTTTTTTTAGGTGGACAAGTGGCCCATTTTTGTGGTGGCCACTTGTCCCACTTTTGTGGTGAACACTTGGTTGGCCAACTACCCACACACATGTACCCATCCTCACCACCCACTTGCATTAATTTTGACCCTTGATTCTTCTATATATACCCCCTTAGGTTGAAGACAATTTTCATCCCACACTTAAGCTTCCAAGGCAAAATACTCCCCTCCCCTTTGTAGTTGTTTTCGTCCCCCTTCCCCCACTTGAGTAGAAAATACTTTGGGTATTATTGTATAATCCCAAATACCTTGGCCTAGTATCCCTAGTAGTATTCCAAAGTTATTTCAATACTAGGAGCCCGGAAATACTACTTTATTCCAATAGTCGCAAAATGAAACCCTAGAAAATATTCATAAGCTTGGTTGAAGTGTTAAGAGAAGTTGTTTAGAAACTTCTAAGGGTTGCTTGGAGCGGGTTGGAACGTAAGGAATTAGAGCTAAACGTTGCTCAGGATCAACTTATAAACTTGGATAATTTTGGGCTTGTCGAGGTAATGATCTTTGTCCCCCTATTGTAATTGGATATTACATGTTGTAGTAATGTATAGTTGAGTATACTATATGTAGAATGAATATGGATAAGGATTGAACTGTATTTACATAGAATTTGTATTTACAGAGACTTGTAGTATTATTGTGGAGTAGAATTGTACACGCCCGGTTAGGCGTGTAACCCCCGGGATTGTTGGTTTGGTAGCAGCCTCGTTAGAGGCGGAGATTTATGTGGTCATGGGGAGGTGCTGCGAATTTTCCGTAGAATAAGGAATCTTGTATCTAGAATTATTCTACGAAGAGATCTAGAGGTTGATAGGCGTTTGTGGCCTTTTTAGGTTGAAGTACTACGAGTAGCGTATTCTACTTGAAGGGTGGAAAGGGCGAGCAAGGTTAGAGTACGTGGAGCGTTTTGCTAATTATCGATAATCGTCGCGAGGTATGTGAACCTCTTCCTATCTTTTCTAGCATGATTGTTGTGAACTATGTAGTACGGTGAGACGTCGATGTTCTAAGTGAATTTGGTTGGTTTACTGATTTTAAAAGATAAAGGACTTGACTTATATTTGACTTGATATGATATATGAAGAACTCGAATTGTGTAGAAAGTTGTGAAACCTCATTCGCGAGTAATGCGTATTTGGTCTTTAAAAGGAACTTGATTTCTAAAAGAAAAGAGACTTGAGGAATCGAAGAGTTTTTGGTTTAAAAGAGAGACATGGTTTTGTCTTAAATTGGTTTAAAACATAAAGTGTTATAACAGCTTTATGGGAAGTTAGTTATAACGACTTTATGAAAGCAAAAGAATGGTTTTATCATTGGTTTTAAAATGGTAACTTGATTTAAGTATAGGTTACTTGTTTTGAAAAGAGTAAGTATTTGAGTTTTAAAGAGTATACTTGATGTTGTTTTAAAAGAAAGGCACTTGGTTTAAAAAGTATAGAGTACTTGATTTTAAAAGTCTTGTAAAGGTTTTTACGAAAGTAAAGTAATTTGGTTTGAAAAGGAAATGTGTTTTTGATACTACGAGTATTAGTATCTTTTACGTAAAAAGAGGTCTTTTTGAAAGAATGAAAGTAGGTATTATTTTTGGGTTTGAAACCCGTATTGTTGACATAAAATGAAAGTACCTTGAGTTGTGTGTAACTTTCCTATGTTTGCGTGTGATAGCCTTGTCGTGCTAGTATTGTATTTCTATACCACCGCGTCTCTCGATGGAGGGCCGGTTGATTTGTTATGATCTTACTTGGACGTACCGGCAGTGACGGAGGATTCCACGGGTGCACTCCTGTTTATAGTGTTATTCCATGGACTAGCTCTCCATGAGGTTTTACTGATTCGGCCTTGGTATCTGGTAGTTGGCTTTCGTACATGCCCCGTATCAGCTTCGTGGTTTGGTTGTATAGTATTGTTGGTACGGCTTTGGTATCTGGTAGTTGGCTTTCGTACTTGCCCCGGTCAGTTGATGATGCGGCTTTGGTATCTGGTAGTTGGCCTTCGTACTTGCCCCGTACGGTTTTTATAACACAGGTGGGACCTGGTGTTCATGTGTACTTCTTGGTGTTGTTATATCATGATCGCCAGCGTGAGGGCGTATTCCACGCATGATTGATGTTGTGGGCGTGAGACCCATTGTTATATTTGAGTGATGACTTTGAGGCGTGAGTCCACGACTGACACGATCACATATTATGTAATCGTAGTTTGTTATCATATATGTCTCTGTTTTATATAGACTACTATGATTTCATTTACTGATTTTCTTTCACATACTTGGTACCTATCAGATCGACCTCTTCGTGGCCGCGTTCATGCCGCAGTGTAGGTACACCGTTGTTGATCCTCGCTCATGATCACGATTCGTTGGGAAGCTCCGTTTCTCGGAGGCTTATCTTTCGTATAGTCCCTGTCGTTGTAGGTGCTTACATTCGTGGTATGGCGGGCCCCGTCCGTCATAGTTGTTATAAAATTCATAGAGGTCTTGTTGTGGCGGTGGTTTGTAAAAGGATTTAACTGCTCGTATATATATATTTGCGTAAAGGTAACCGCTTTGGTTAGCTTTGCTTATTTTATCTTATTTCATGTTTAAGTTTTTATTTCACGATTTTCTCTCGATGTTGTATCACTAGGGTGCCCGGTAAGGCACGATCGTGGGCCCGAGATCGGGTCGTGACAAAAGTGGTATCGAGCGATTAGTCTCGAAAAGTGTCTCATGCATCGCGTGTTCAGTAGAGTCTTGATTATCGGTGTGTCGTGCACCACATCTATAATCGTGAGGTCGCAGGATATTTAGGATTGGTTTCCATTCTTCTCACTCTGAGATCGTGCCTTAGAGCCGTGTTATAAGTCGGACTACCTCGGCGTATTCTTTTCACCCGTTATGCCTCTACGCAAGCAACCAGAGCCCGAGGCAAGGCAAACGAGGAGCCGCGAGTAGAGCTCATAGGTTACCGAGGCACAGCCCGGTCATTATCCGAGGCAGTCGCATTCAGGAGTTCGCGACGCCGCTAGCCCCAGAGAGTTTAGAGCGAGAGCGGAGCTACGAGACCACGATACCGAGCCTCCGGCCACGACCGAGAGCCGAGGATATGAGTTACAAGGAAATGAGCGATTAGCTAGGCTTGTGGCTAGGAATGAGCTGCACGAGAGTCGGAGGTTCCGATGCACGAGTTCACCCTAGATCCGATAGTTGAGATTTCGGGACTTCTTGAGTTGCAGTCCACCCGAGTTATATGGATCTAGAACTGAGGAAGATCATCAGGAGTTTATTCGACAGTTGCAGCGGATCATGAAAGTGATCAAGACCTCTGAGGCATTTCTTACACACTTCTTGCCCTCGCAGATGAGGAGAGCTCGGGCAGATAGATTTATGAGGTTGAGGAAGAACGGGCGGACGGTTTGGGAATACGGTATAGAGTTTGACTTATTGGCTCGTTATGTCCCCGTTAAGCGCGCATACGTGAGGAGAGAATGTCCTAGTAAGAGGATACAGTGGGATGACTTAGCCTACCAGTCGATTGAGGATTCATGGTTCGGAGAGGAAGGGTGTTAGCTGAAGCCACCCCCACCTCGGTATGGGCCATGCGGAGGTGTTCTTACGGGGAGTGTTGTACTACTGAGATAGCTTGTTAGGCTTGCGGCCAGCAGGACCATTTTGCGAGAAATTATCCGACCAGAGGTGGCGCGGATGTTACGACTAAGCCTTCGGGATCAGTGGCTGGTTCATCACCTTCTATAGTTATGCGCCCAGCAGAGCAGGATTTGATTAGAGCGACAAAGGGAAAGTGAGGCAGTAGTGACAGAGATATCTTCAGCCTTAAGAGACTTGTTTAGGTCGTTATGGTAGATACATATGGAGTGCTATGTTCGGTTAGCATTGTGTAAGTTGTGATTAGAAAACATGGGTAGTTGAAAAGGGTAAGTCTGGGGACGAAAATGGGAGCCTTAGAATTTATAATTGGGACCTTGGATGCAAGGCCGTCCTGAGTGGATGTTACGGTTGGTCCTTGTCGAAGTACTTGGTATGCGTGATATATATTGTGGGATAATTCCATGGGTAGTGTGAGATGGAAGTGGTAGCTTTCATGACGTGAACTAGTAAGGTTGTTCCGGATCGGGGAACGAGAGTTTAGTACGAAGTGGGTCGGGTTGAGGCCATATCGCGAGTCAACCCGCGGCGGACGTGCGGGTCGGTTGAAGTGGTCCCGCT
The DNA here is from genome assembly GCA_029844215.1 of Przewalskia tangutica. Taxonomy (NCBI): domain Eukaryota; kingdom Viridiplantae; phylum Streptophyta; class Magnoliopsida; order Solanales; family Solanaceae; genus Przewalskia; species Przewalskia tangutica. The sequence continues at coordinate 37,775,160 of CM056720.1, read as the reverse complement.
AGATGATAAGTCACGAGGTGTTAAGCCCAAGTTAGGTAACCATCGACGAGTTCGTGGATGCGTTCGACCGATGGCCGGCCGATGAGGTCAGCCCATCTTGTCTTTCGCCAGATCGTTTACTCGGCGGAGGTTATGCGAGATGTTATCGAAGGTTGTAAGGTGCCGCAGGGTTCCTACTTTTATTTTATGGCGGCAGTGGAGCCCGGTTATGGCTATTTCTTTTTCGAGGTTTTAACAAAGCGGGGTTAGGAACTCGGTGAGTCTCGATTGCATTCACCCTCGCCGACGGACGAACAGCGATTTTATCCGCACATTTGAGGATAGGTTACGGGCCTGTTTTGATTTCGTGGGTAATGTGAGGATTATTTGCCTCTTGTTGAGTGAGTATTATACTAGCTACCATTTTAGTATTCGGATGGTGCCTTATGAAGCCTTGTATGGACGAAAGTGTAGTTTTGCGTTCGTTTGGTTCGATGTTGTCAAGGTTCAGTTAGTTTGTCCCTATTTGATTCAAGGATGTGGGTAAGGTGAAGCTTATCCGTAAGAGGTTTTTTTAGCGGCTCGAGTCAGCGAAGTCGTGTGGATAATCGGCCGACACTTGGAGTTCAGTTGACGGTGGGTCTTCAAGGTACCACCGCGGAAGGGTGTGACGAAATTTGGAAAGAAGGGAAACTTAGCCCGAGGTACTTTGGGCATTTTCGGATAATAGTAGAATAGGCGGGTTGCCTATAAGTTAGCTACCGTCCGACTTAGGAAGCGAGACGTCCGTATTCCATGTTGCTATGTTTCTAAGAGTAATCGGATATCCCTCCGAGTGTTCCCGATTAATGATGACCAAGTTAGAGATAGTAACCCGGAGATTTTGGAAAGCGAAGCAATGACGAAATATGGTAAGTATATGAGGAAGAGTTCGAGTGTGCGAGAGGTACGACGAGTAAGGGAAAGCGAGCATGTGTTATGAGAATAGAAGTGATCATTTCGTGTGAAGAAAGTATCCTTTGGACCCTAGGTGGAGCTAATGGTATTGTTATACGAGTTGAGGTGATTCTTCGTTGGCTTGGATGTGAGTTTTTGCGCGTATGTGGTATTATGGCCATGTGTGGCATAATTGGTTCCGTAAGTATAGTAGTTGAGACTATACCGGCACATGTGTGTTTTGGAGACTTAGAAGGAACATTCGGGACGAATGTTTCTAAGGGGGGAAGAATGTTACACCCGTAGTTCCAGTATGTATATGAGGACGTACGTACGAGAATATGACAGTAAAATTGGAAAGGAAGAAAGATGTGATTTTTCGACGGAAAAGTTTCCGGATTTTGTGAAGGAAAAAGGTTCGTTAATGGGAATTGGATTCCCAGATTTGGTATTTGGACTTTTTAGAATATTTGAGTATTATGAAATTGTATTTCCGAAATTGGTCACGTGGGGCCCACGGGAAAATTTACGGTTTTGTGGGGCCGACTTTATTTTCGGATTTTTGGCATTACGGATATTTTCGGGAGACGAAATGTTTTGGACGAGTAGGGGGGAGACACGTGTCACCCCCGTGTGGCCATGTTGGCCAAATTGGAGAAGAGGCAGTGGGCGTTTTTAGGTGGACAAGTGGCCCATTTTGTGGCGCCACTTGTCCCACTTTTGTGGTGAACACTTGGTTGGCCAACTACCCACACACATGTACCCATCCTCACCACCCACTTGCATTAATCTTGACCCTTGATTCTTCTATATATACCCCCTTAGGTTGAAGACAATTTTCATCCCACACTTAAGCTTCCAAGGCAAAATACTCCCCTCCCCTTTGTAGTTGTTTTCGTCCCCCTTCCCCCACTTGAGTAGAAAATACTTTGGGTATTATTGTATAATCCCAAATACCTTGGCCTAGTATCCCTAGTAGTATTCCAAAGTTATTTCAATACTAGGAGCCCGGAAATACTACTTTATTCCAATAGTCGCAAAATGAAACCCTAGAAAATCTTCATAAGCTTGGTTGAAGTGTTAAGAGAAGTTGTTTAGAAACTTCTAAGGGTTGCTTGGAGCGGGTTGGAACGTAAGGAATTGAAGCTAAATGTTGCTCAGGATCAACTTATAAACTTGGATAATTTTGGGCTTATCGAGGTAATGATCTTTGTCCCCCTATTGTAATTGGATATTACATGTTGTAGTAATGTATAGTTGAGTATACTATATGTAGAATGAATATGGATAAGAATTGAATCAGATTTACATAGGATTTGTATTTACTGAGGCTTGTAGTATTATTGTGGAGTAGAATTGTACACGTTCGGTTAGACGTGTAACCCCCCCTGGGATTGTTGGTTTGGTAGGAGGCCTCGTTAGAGGAGGAGATTTATGTGGTTGCGCGGGGGGGAGGTGCTGCCGAATTTTCCGTAGAATAAGGAATCTTGTATCTAGAATTATTCTACGAAGAGATCTAGAGGTTGATAGACGTTTTGTGGCCTTTTTAGGTTGAAGTACTACGAGTAGCGTATTCTACTTGAAGGGTGGAAAAGGCGAGCAAGGTTAGAGTACGTGGAGCGTTTTGCTAATTGTCGATAATCGCCGCGAGGTATGTGAACCTCTTCCTATCTTTTCTAGCATGATTGTTGTGAACTATGTAGTACGGTAGACGTACATGTTCTAAGTGAATTTGGTTGGTTTACTGATTTTAAAAGATAAAGGACTTGACTTATATTTGACTTGATATGATATATGAAGAACTCGAATTGTGTAGAAAGTTGTGAAACCTCATTCGCGAGTAATGCGTATTTGGTCTTTAAAAGGAACTTGGTTTCTAAAAGAAAAGAGACTTGAGGAATCGAAGAGTTTTTGGTTTAAAAGAGAGACATGGTTTTGTCTTAAATTGGTTTAAAACATAAAGTGTTATAACAGCTTTATGGGAAGTTAGTTATAACGACTTTATGAAAGCAAAAGAATGGTTTTATCATTCGTTTTAAAATGGTAACTTGATTTAAGTATAGGTTACTTGTTTTGAAAAGAGTAAGTATTTGAGTTTTAAAGAGTATACTTGATGTTGTTTTAAAAGAAAGGCACTTGGTTTAAAAAGTATAGAGTACTTGATTTTAAAAGTCTTGTAAAGGTTTTACGAAAGTAAAGTAATTTGGTTTGAAAAGGAAATGTGTTTTTGATACTACGAGTATTAGTATCTTTTACGTAAAAAGAGGTCTTTTTGAAAGAATGAAAGTAGGTATTATTTTGGGTTTGAAACCCGTATTGTTGACATAAAATGAAAGTACCTTGAGTTGTGTGTAACTTGCCTATGTTTGCGTGTGATAGCCTTGCCGTGCTAGTATTGTATTTCTATACCACCGCGTCTCGATGGAGGCGGCTGATTTGTTATGATCTTACTTGGGCGTCTGCAGGCGGACGAGATTCCACGGGTGCGCGCATTGATAGCGTTATTCCATGGACTAGCTCTCAGCGAGGTTTCTTGGTTCGCCTTGGTATCGGTAGTTGGCTTTCGTAGCACGGCCTTCACCGTGGTTTGGTATAGTATTGTTAGTGCGACTTTGGTATCCGGTAGTTGGCTTCGTACCCGGCCGATTGATGATGCGGCTTTGGTATCCGTAGTTTGCCTTCGTACTTGCCCCGCAGACGTTTTTATAACACAGTGGGACACGTGTTCATGTGTACTTCTTGGTGTTGTTATATCATAGATCGCCAAGAAGGAAGGTATTCCACGGGCATGATTGATGTTGTGGGCGTGAGACTCATTGTTATATTTGAGTGATGACTTTGAGGGCGTGAGTCTCTGACTTGACATGACTTCTTACATATTATGTACTGTAGTTTGGTTATCATATATGTCTCCTGTTTTATATAGACTACTATGATTTCATTTACGATTTTCACATACTTGGTACCTATTATCGACCTCCTGGGCCGCGTTATGCCGCAGTAGGTACACGGTTGTTGATCCTCGCCATGGATCACAGATTCAAGATTAGGAAGCTCCGTTTCTCCGGAGGCTTATCTTTGGTATAGTCCCCTGTCGTTGTAGGTGCTTACATTCAGGGGTATGGCGGGGCCCTGTCCCGTCATAGTTGTTATAAAATTCATAGAGGTCTGTAGTACTGTTGTGGGCAGGGTTTGTAAAAGGATTTAACTGTTCAGGTATATATATATATGCAGAAAGGTAACCGTTTTGGTTAGCCTGTTTCTTATTTTATCTTATTTCATGTTTAAGTTTTTATTTCCGCTGATTTTCTCTGATGTTGTATCACTAGGGTGCCCGGGGTAAGGCACCAGTCGCGGGCCCGAGATCGGGTCGTGACAAAGTCCCTTAGATAGGAAATTGTAATTGGCTAAGGTATAAAGTTAATATAACGACTTTATGGGGAGTTGGTTATATTAGCTTTATGGAAAGATAAATAAGGATAAATGACTTGATTTAATGAAAGGCAATTTGATTTTAAGGCATCAATTGCCTAAGGTTTTATAAGAAAAGAAGTCACTTGATTAAAGCCTAATTTTATTTCTAAAGGTATTGCGACTTGTCTTGAAAAGTAATTGTGACTCGATACTACGGTTATTAGTAGCTTGGAAGTTTTCTATGAAAAAGAGTCATTTTTAAAAGAGTGGAAGTATGTAGTACTTTGGGTTAAATTCCCGGATTTTTATAAAAGACATGTTAGTGCCTTAAGTAAACTAAAATGAGAGTGTATATGAACAAGACTAATAAGAAGTTAGGGGATTTCTTAACTTGCTTATATATTGTATGATAAGCCGGTAGTGCTTATGTTATGTATGATAGTCGGTTTGTGCTAGTGGTCTATTATTCAGTACGGGGTCATTCCCCGGGTTTGTGGCATTTGCATATTCCGTGGATTTGCTACCCACGATGCGATGAATACCTCATGCGAGTCCGTAAGGGCTTATGCGGGTGAATTAGTCCCATGCGGGGCGGATCAGTCCTATGCGAGGAATACCTCATGCGGGTAGATACAGCCTATGCGAGGAATACCTCATGCGGGTCCACACGACCTATGCGGGTGAAATAGTCCCAGGAGGAGGATTTCTTAATGATACTGCGGGCGGGTGGTCCTGCTTTGATCGTGAGCTTCCTATTTTTATGTTGTAAGTATACTCTTATTTACTCTCATTGTTAGAAAGGCACAGTGTACTGTAATTTGATTATCATACATGTCTCCGGCTTTGTTTTAAACTTATGATGTAATTACAGTATTTTCCAGTTTTACATACTTAGTACATATCTTGACCCCCTTCTTCTGGGCCGTTCATGCCGCAGGTAGGGGTAAGAAGGTGGTGGATCCTCATTCTTAGGATCACTGATCAGGTGTCGGAAGCTCCATTTCTCCGGAGGCTTGTCTTTTGGTACAGTTTTTCCCTGATGTTGTAGATTTTATGTACATTCAGGGGTATGGCGGGGCCCTGTCCCGCCACAGTTGTTATTCCTAGAGGTCTGTAGTCACAGTAGTGGTTTGGGCTGTAAGAATAGAGTTGTACTGTGTTACTTTTAATTATGTATATATTTTATGGAAGGCGGCCTTATCGGCTAGCCTGTGATGTTTATTGACTAAACATATTGTATGTTGTGTATGTTCCGCTGCTATTCTCTGATGTTTACCTGAACAGGGTGCCCAGGTAGGGCACCATTCGCGGCCCCGGGGTCGGGTCGTGACAAAAGTGGTATCAGAGCAGTTAGTCCTCGGAAAGTGTCTACAGACCGTGTCTAGTAGAGTCTTGATTATCGATGTGTTGTGCACCACATCTATAATCAGGAGGCTGCAGGACATTTAGTATTGGTTTCCATTCTTCTCTCTCTGAGATCGTGCAGTAGAGCTGTCTTATTAGGTTGAATCCTCTCTGAACTATTCTTATGTACGCTTATGCCTCCACTGGAAGCACCAGGCCCGAGGGCAAGGCAAAGCAGCGGAGGCGCCATGACGCAGAGAGTTACTAGGACTCGAGCACGCACTATGCCCGAGGTAGTAAGCGGTCGGCGAGTTCACCACGCCTAAGATAAGAGGAGCCGAGCGGCGGAGCTCCAGAGGTTCCTGCACGAGCCTCGATGCCAGAGCCGGAGCCGAGTATAGAGACTACGGGAAGCGATCCGGTTATTGACCAAAGATAGTAGCGAGCGGCAAGCAGAGCGGTGTAGCTAACCCTGAGCCGATTTGCGGATTCGGGATTTTCTGGTTGTCATCCACCCGAAGTTTTATGGTTCGAGGTCCGAGGAGGATCCGCAGAGTTCATTCGACGATTCAACGGACTATGCAGTTCTTAGGGCTTGAGACAGTAGTTTATGCTAGCCTTCTGCTACGCGATATTGCGTTAAACCGGTTTGAGTCATGGGAGCCGTCGAGAGTGAGGATGCTCTTCCACTGTTTGGGAGGAGTTCACAGGCCTTCATGGATCACTTTTGCCTCCCGAGATGAGAGAGCCCGCGTAGATAGATTCTTGACCTTGAGGCGAATGGGAGGACTATCGAGAGAACACTGAGTTTGACTCTTTGGCGTGCATACGCGCACCATTGTAGAATGACATGGCGGATAGATTTCATCGTTATGTGATGGGGCTAGACCGTCATATGATTACTGCATGCTTGGGGGTGGCCCTTCAGCCAGGTATGGATATTGCCAGGATGCAGGCGTATGCGCAGGGGATAGAGGATAGAGAGAGAGAGGATCAGATTGACTCAGGCCAGCCCAAGAGGGCCAGGACAGCAGGGTCTCAGGGCAATTTTCGAGGCGTACATCCTCAGCAGCAGACTAGGTCCACATTTCAGCCAGCACAAAGTGCTCCTTCACGGTTTTCTGGCAGGAGGTCTGAGCAGCCGGGTCATTCAGGCGGTCGTGGCTCCAGACTTCGGGTTTCGCGAGGCGACCGTCACCAATCGAGACCACCCACATCACGGTGTGCTCGATGCGGTAGATCTCACCCAGGCGAGTGTCGTGTTCCTTCGGGAGCTTGTTACTCTTGTGGCCAGCTGGGCCATTTGAATAGAGACTGTCCGACCAGAGGCAACATGGGTGGTACGGTGCAGCCGACAGGATCAGTTGCTGGGTATTCCTCTTCTTCTGTGGTTATGCGCCCCGGAGGGTAGGGTGTTCACGGATCGGCAGGCCGCGACAGAGGTCGTGGTGGTGGTTCCAGTTCTAGCGGTCCACAGAACCGCATTTATTCCTTAGCCAGCCGCCAGGATCAGGAGGCTTCCCCTGACATCATCACAGGTATATTATTGATTTCATGCTATGACGTATATGCTTTGATAGATCCAGGTTCTACCTTGTCCTATGTGTCCCCTCTTATTGCTGGTAGAATCGGGATAGAGCCGGTGTCGATAGAGCCTTTTGAGGTAGCTATGCCAGTGGGTGATTCGGTGTTAGCTGAGCGGGTGTATAGAGGTTGTCCGGTGTTTATTTACAGTCGTCAGACCCTTGCAGACTTGATAGAGTTGGAGATGACAGATTTTGATGTCATTATGGGCATGGACTGGTTGGCTTCTTGTTATGCCAACGTTGACTGTAGAGACAGGTTGGTCCGGTTCCAGTTTCCGGGTGAGCCAGTTATCGAGTGGAAGGGCAACACAGCGTCGCCGAGAGGTAGGTTTATTTCTTACCTCGCGCCGGAAGATGGTGCGAAAGGGTACATCTATCATCCGTTCGTATTCGATACGCAGGCCGAGGTGCCGCTTCTTGATGCCGATGGTTAGGAGTTTCCAAATGTGTTCCCGCACGATCTTTGGGTATCCTCCCGAGAGGAGATTGAGTTTTGTATTGATACGTTGTCAGACACTCGACCTATTTCTATTCCGCCATACAGGATGGCACCTGCTGAGTTGAGGGAGCTGAAGGACCAGCTGAAAGATTTGCTGGAAAAGGGCTTTATCAGGCCTAGTGTTTCTTCCTGGGGAGCGCCGGTTTTTTTTGTGAAGAAGAAGGATGAGACGCTGCGTATGTGTGTTGATTCTGAGCGGTGAATAAGGTAACCATCAAGAATAGGTACCCTCCCGTGATTGATGATTTGTTTGACCGATTGCGGGTGCGAGGTGTTTCTCCAAGATAGACTGCGTCCGTTATCATCAGTGCGCGAGAGGCAGATATCCCAAAGATTGCATTTAGGACCCGGTATGGGCACTATGAGTTCAGGGTTATGTCTTTCGGTTTGACCAACGCTCCAACGGTATTTATGGATCTGATGAACCGGGTATTCAAGCCATTTTTGGATACTTTTGTTATAGTATTCATTGATGACATCCTGGTTTATTCGCTGCAGCGAGAGCATGCAGATCACTGAGGACGGTGATTGGATCCTCCGGAGCCGACAGTTATTCGCCAAGTTCTCCAAGTGTGAGTTTTGGTTGGCCTCAGTGGCATTCCTGGGGCACATTATTGGGGCTGATGGTATTCAGGTGGATACGGCAAAGATTGAGGCAGTCAAGTCTTGGCCGAGACCTACTACTCCGACCGAGGTGCGCGAGCTTAGAAGTGGGTGTTATTATCGTAGGTTTGTGGAGCGGTTGCTTCGATTTCAAGATTGACTAAGCCGACTCGTAAGCGCTAAGTTCCAGCCGACGAGGCTTGCGAGAAGGGCTTCGATTCCATCGAAGGAAAGGTTGACTACGGCTTCATTTCTTACTCTTCCTGAGGGGTTAGACGGGTACGTGATTTATTGTGATGCCTCGGGTATCGGGCTAGGGTGTGTTTTGATGCAGCATGGCAAGGTTATAGTCTATGCTTCCCGGCAGTTACGGAAGCATGAGAGGAATTACCCTACCCACGACTTAGAGTTGGCCGCGGTTATTCATGCCTTGAAGATTTGGAGACATTATTTGTATGGGGTTCATGTGGATATTTATACAGACCACAAGAGCCTCTAGTATATCTTCAGGCAGAGGGAGCTGAACTTGCGACAGAGACGGTGGTTAGAGTTGTTGAAAGATTATGATGTTGATATTCTATACCATCCGGGGAAAGCCAACGTGGTTGCTGATGCCTTGAGTCGTAGATCGATGGGGAGTCTGTCAGAGGTACATCCAGAGAGACAGGACATGGTCCGTCAGATCCACCAGCTAGCGAGCCTTGGGGTTCGATTGATCGATACCGACGATAGTGGGGTACGGGTTCGTGAGGTTGACGAGTCTTCCATCGTTGATGAGGTGAAGAGGCGACAATATGAGGATCCAGTGTTGGTACGGTATCGAGATGCAGCTCTTCGGGAGGAGAAGAGTCTATTCGTGGTAGCGCCTGATGGGGTGCTAAGATTTGAGGGCCGATTGTGTATTCCCGATGTGACAGGACTTCGTCGCCACAGATTTCGGGAGGCACGGTGCTCGTTATTCTATTCATCCGGGTCGACCAAGATGTACCATGACCTCGATGTATGTATTGGTGGGATGGCACGAAGAGGACGTGGCGGGTTTTGTTGCACGATGTCCTAATTGCCATCGTCAGGTCGAGCACCGTGAGGCCCGCGGCTATTGCAGGCTATTGAGATTCCGACATGGAAGTGGGAGGTGATCAACATGGACTTTGTTACAGGGTTACCTCGTACTCAGAGGAAGTACGACTCCATTTGGGTTATTGTTGATAGGCTGACGAAATCAGCCCATTTCCTTCCAGTCAGGACGACGTTTTCGGCTGAAGACTATGTCAGATTGTACATCAGAGAGATTGTGAGACTGCACGGAGTCCCTGTGTCGATTATATCGATAGAGGAGCCCGGTTACGCCTAACTGAGGTCTTTCCGAAGGGATTAGGACACAGTGAGTCTCAAGACGTTTCATCCTCGGCGACGGGCAGCGAGCGTACTATCCGACACTCGAGGATATCTTTGCGAGCTGCGGTGATTGATTTCGTGGGTAGCCGGGAGGATCATTTGCCTCTTGTGGAGTTTGCTTATAACAACGGCTACCATTCCAGATACGATGGCACCATACGAGGCATTGTATGGCGAAATGCAGTCGCCGATTGGTTGGTTCGGCGTGGCGAGGTGCGATTAGTTGGCCCGCACTTGGTTCAACAGTGTGGATAAGGTGAAGCTTATCCAGAGAGATTGTTAGCACCGTAGTCGGCGAAGTCATACGCGGATAATCGGCGTCGGCATTTGGAGTTTCGTGCACGATTGGGTCTTCTTGAGTGTCACCCATGGCGGTGTGATGAGATTCAGAAAGAAGGGGAAACTCAGCCCAAGGTACATTGGGCCCTACCAGATCATCCGTAGAGTAGGCAAGGTTGCCTATGAGTTGGATCTGCCATCAGAGTTAGAGGCGGTACATCTGGTCTTCCATGTTTCTATGTTGCGGAAGTGTATCGGAGATCCAGCGAGAGTGTTCCCTGCTAGTGAGGTCCAGGTGACAGAGGGGTTATCGTATGAGGAGAGTCCCATAGCGATACTCGATCGCCAGTCGTGAGGCTGGACCAAGGATGTGGCTTCCGTCAAAGTCTTGTGGAGGAATGATAACCGGGAGGAGATGACTTGGGAAGCGGAGGAGGACATGTTGAGGAAGTATCCTCACTTATTCCCTACACCTTCAGGTAATTCTTTTTCCCCTTACTTATCAAGTTTTAATTGAAGCATTTTTGTTTAAGTGCTATTATGTGGCCATGTGTGGCATTATTGGTATGTCGGGGTTGTAAAAGGAAACTATGTCGCTAATTATAAGTTTGACTCCGAAAGAACATTCGGGGACGAATGTTTCTAAGGGGGGAAGAATGTTACACCCCGTATTCCCAGGACATGTTTTAAGAACGTATGTAAGAACTCAGAAATGTTAAGATTCGAGTCTTGTAAAAATTTATCGGAATTATGAAATTGTCGGAAAACGTAATATTGTGACGAATGGGAGGGCGACACGTGTCACCCCCCCTTATGTTGTCTTGGACGAAAATTAAGCATGGACAAAAGGGTCATTTGACCATTGTTAGGAAGACAAAGTCTTGCAAGTTGAAGAGCTTGAGAAAGTTGACTTAGTCAATGGGGCCACAAGTCTTGATATTTAAAAGAACTTCATCCAAGCCACACATTTGTGCACATCTTGACCCTCCATTGAACTATATAGTAGTACTAGTAGCAAGACTAACTTCTACACTTAGAAAAAAATTCAAGAATTTGAAGAACACATTGAGAGTGCTCTCGGGTTCTCTATATCCCAACAAGAAAAAAATTTGTTTGTTGTCCATTAAGCTCCACACTTTAAGCCAAGGTTCATGAGGGTATTGTAAAGGTATCTCAATAGAAAAATCCCGGAAAAAGATAGTTTTCGTATTAGTCGCAAGATGAAAACCTAGTTGCTTTTCTATGTTTTGTTTGGAAGATTGAAGGAAAGTTGTTTGTATTATTCTAAGGGTCTCAAGTGGCGGATTGAAGTGTCAAGAAGAGGCTCTAAGTTTCTAGGGAGCGACTTCGGATTTGAAGTTGGACTAAGACTCGTTGAGGTAATAATCTTGTCTCTTAAAGTGTTACAAGATTATATATTGTTGTTAGCCTTACATGTTTGCTAGCATGAAGTATATGTGTTGAAGTTTCATAAGTTTTATGGATTGATTGTAGCCTAAAAACCGAAATGTCAAATAAGCCATTTGAAGTTGGATTACAATTTGGTCGTTAATTAGAATCGTCGCATGTTACTTACTTGAAGATTATAGTAGTTATAATCGATTGCGACTTGATAATCATGTTATGCTAACAACTTGGATTGAAAAGGAAATTGGATAAGAATTGGTGTTATTGTATCTCAATGTTGCCGAATTGGCCTAGTAGTTTGTATTAGTTTGATATCATTTGTGGGGCGAAATCTTACACGTCTAGTAGACGTGTAATCCCCTATTGTTAATTACATTGTTGGGCCTTAAATGTGGCGTGTTTGGTTATTGAATTCGGCCTTGAAAAAGGTGACATAGTATGTAGAAACAAAGGAAGTGTTGTCCGATTTTCCGTAGAATTTAGTGACTTTGCACTTATAATATTCTACGTTTGAAGTAGGACGTTAATAGACGTATTGTGGACATTATAGGTTGACATAATACGGGTGGGATATTGTACTTAGCAAGTGGATTGACCCGAAGAGGTATGTAGAACTTTCCTATCTTTTGAGCATGAATAGTTGCACGTATATAGTACGGTAGACGTACAAGACCTTGATATCCTTTACTTGTTTTAAGAATAGCCAAGTTGGGTGAGTTAGGAGATTAACTCACTTCTTTAAAAGTATTAAGGATGTCTTAAGTTTTTAAAGTTAAGGGACTTGAAGAGTTTTAAAGTATATGATACTTGTTTCGTTTTAAACGTATAAGTCCCTTGGATAGGAAATTGTAATTGGCTAAGGTATAAAGTTAATATAACGACTTTATGGGGAGTTGGTTATATTAGCTTTATGGAAAGATAAATAAGGATACATGACTTGATTTAATGAAAGGCAATTTGATTTTAAGGCATCAATTGCCTAAGGTTTTATAAGAAAAGAAGTCACTTGATTTAGAAGCCTAATTTTATTTCTAAAGGTATTGCGACTTGTCTTGAAAAGTAATTGTGACTCGATACTACGGTTATTAGTAGCTTGGAAGTTTTCTATGAAAAAGAGTCATTTTTAAAAGAGTAGAAGTATGTAGTACTTTGGGTTAAATTCCCGGATTTTTATAAAAGACATGTTAGTGCCTTAAGTAAACTAAAATGAGAGTGTATATGAACAAGACTAATAAGAAGTTAGGGGATTTCTTAACTTGCTTATATATTGTATGATAAGCCGGTAGTACTTATGTTATGTATGATAGCCGGTTTGTGCTAGTGGTATATTATTCAGTACGGGGTCATTCCCCGGGTTTGTGGCATTTGCATATTCCGTGGATTTGCTACCCACGATGCGAGGAATACCTCATGCGAGTCCGTAAGGGCTTATGCGGGTGAAATAGTCCCATGCGGGGCGGATCAGTCCTATGCGAGGAATACCTACGCGGTCTACCACGACCTATGCGGCGGATACGACTATGCGAGGAATACCTCATGCGGGTCCACACGACCTATGCGGGTGAAATAGTCCCAGGAGTAGGATTGCTTAATGATACTGCGGGCGGGTGGTCCTGCTTTGATCGTGAGCTTCCTATTTTTATGTTGTAAGTATACTCTTATTTACTCTCATTGTTAGAAAGGCACAGTGTACTATAATTTGATTATCACAGATGTCTCCGGCTTTATTTTAAACTTATGATGTAATTACAGTATTTTCCAGTTTTACATACTTAGTACATATTGTGTACTGACCCCCGTCCTCGGGGGCTGCATTCATGCCGCAGGTAGGGGAAAGAAGGTGGTGGATCCTCATTCTTAGGATCACTGATCAGGTGTCGGAAGCTCCATTTCTCCGGAGGCTTGTCTTTTGGTACAGTTTTTCCCTGATAATGTAGATTTTATGTACATTCAGGGGGTATGGCGGGGCCCTGTCCCGCCACAGTTGTTATTCCTAGAGGTCTGTAGTCACAGTAGTGGTTTGGGCTGTAAGAATAGAGTTGTACTGTGTTACTTTTGATTATGTATATATTTTATGGAAGGCGACCTTATCGGCTTGCCTGTGATGTTTATTGACTAAACATATTGTATGTGTATGTTCCGCTGCTATTCTCTGATATTTACCTGAACAGGGTTCCCAGGTAGGGCACCAGTCGCGGCCCCGGGGTCGGGTCGTGACAATTACCATGCCTTTCCTTTTTCATAAACCAAGACAATTACCATGCCTTTCCTTTTTCATAAACCAAGACAATTACCATGCCTTCTTTTTACATAAACCAAGAGAAAATCCTTATTTAAACAAGCCAAAGTACTATCAAGGCACAAATAGAATAATTCTCATTTAACAAGCCAAAGTACTATCAAGGCACAAATAGAATAATTCTCATTTAACAAGCCAAAGTACTATCAAGGCACAAATAGAATAATTCCCATTTAACAAGCCAAAATACTATCAAGGCCCAAATAGAAAAATTCTTATTTAACAAGTCAAAGTACTATCAAGGCACAAATAGAAAAAATCTTATTTAACAAGCCAAAGTACTACGTACGTCCATTCTTTTCAAAAGACTCATTTTTATATAACGCCCCAAGATACTAACACCCGTAGTATCAAGGCATGTCTATTTTTCAAAATAAGTTACTACACCTTTAGAAATTCATTTCAAGGCTTTGAAACTATGTAACTCTAAATTTCACAACCTAGGCAACTCATGCCTATGAATCAAAATAGACAATTTTCTTAACTTTCCATAAAGCGTATAACTAACTTCCCATAAAGCCGTTATAACCCTTTTATGGTTTTAGACAAATTCATTCTTTTTATATCCAAGAGACTTATACTTTTAAAACCAAGTATCACATACTTACAAATCATGTTTCTTAACTTTCAAAATACTTCAAGTCTCTTAATCTTTAGAAATCAAGTTTCTTAATCTTTAGAAATCTCAAGTAACGCACACATTTAAAACAAGTTACTTCTCTTTAAGTCATGTAATTTCTCCTCTTTTAAATCACTTAAGTAAATCACTCCTTTGACTCCCCTAAAGTCATTATAACAACCTTTAGGTTTTGGAACTAAGGCACTAGCCAAAAGATTTGGAAACCACTTCCTTTTCAAGACTCTATGTACTTTAAGTAAAATACTTTCACTTTTGAGAATCCAAACTTCATTAAGGAAATGGATTATAACAACTTACAATTTAAACATCAAGGAAGTATATAGAACAAATTCTATATTAGGCAATCCAAGTACAACCAAGGAATGGATCATTTAAGGAGTAGGACTTACTTTCTTTATCATAAGGAATCATGCTAGAAGAAGAGGAGATATTTCACATACCTTTTCGGCTTAATCCACAAGCTAAGTCGAATACGCCGCACGTAGAATGGTCAACCTATAATGGCCACAACACGACTATCAACTTCTAGTGTCTAACGTAGAATAATACTAAGTATACGATCTCTTATTCTACGGAAAATCGGGCAGCACCTCCTTTGTTTCTACATACTTTTCCACCTTTTTCAAGGCTCGATAATCAATAACCAACATGCCACATTTAAGGCTCAATACAACAACCAATCAAATGGGATTACACGCCTTACAATACGTGTAAAATTCTGCCCCACAATTCATACGAAGTAGTTTAATATCCAAAGCCATTCTCGGCCAACATATACAACAACACAAGTCCTTTCCAATTCTTTTTCCATCCAAGTTCTTAGGTATAAGATGTTATATAGTCATAAACAACTTAACAACTATAATTCCTTCTTTATATAACATGTGACGACTTAAACTAATAATCAAATTGAATTGTAATCTTAAGGGCTAAACATGCTAGTTTTCGGATTAGGGTTCCAATAGTCAATACACTTATCAAACTTCATACTGTATACCTCATTCTTGCTAATATCCATAGCTACAACAATAAGTAATCTTTAATAGCTAAAACGACAAGAATTTTACCTTTACAAGCCCTTATAATTTCCAAGATTCAAAGTCGCTCCTTAGCAATTCTTAGCTCATTTCCTTTACGCTCCAATACGCTATTTGAAGCCCTTAGAAGTTCACAAAAAACTTCTCTTCCATTTCCAATCCAAAACTAGGAAAACGACTTAGGTTTTCGCCTTGCGACTAACGTGAAAACGTCATTTTTCCGAAATCTTTCTATTGAGATATCCTTACAATACCCTTAGAGACCTTGCGTTAAAGTCTTGTGAATAATGGACCAAAACTACAAATTTTTGTGTGGATTTTTCATTAAAGCCGAGAGCAACCCTTCTTGCACAAAATGATCTCTAAATTTTTCTAAGTGTGGAAGGTCTTGTCTTGCTACTAGTGTGTATATATAACACAAGGAAGGGTCAAGATTATAACATATATGTGGCTTGGATGAAGAGCATTAAATAATTATCCAAGTGGCAAGTTGACTTGGTCAATATTCTCAAGCTTGAAGACTTATTCATCTGCAATGGTCAATGACCATATTACCCTTGTATAATTTCATCCAAGACCATATGGGGGGGTACCACATGTCGCCCTCCCATTCGTCCATAAAATTCCGTAACCCTCGTGGGCCTCACAAAACGTAAAATTCTTCGGGTGGGCCCCACGTGACCAAATCCGTAAAAATAAATGTCCATTATGTTAATACATTCTATATTCCTCAAATAATGCATTTTGAGAATCCAATTCTCATCAACGAACATTTTTCCTTTCCGACGTTCGAAAGATTTTCCGTCGGAAAAACAATTCTTCCTTTCGTACCAATTTTTAAGTCTTGATTCCTTACATACATTCTCTTATACATGTCCTGGACTTACGGGGTGTAACACTGTTGCGACGCTGAAGTAGAGATATGAGTGAGCTGACTTAGAATGATGGGAGATATGACTGATTCATCAAGAAATGAGTAGTCAGGTTTTCGGTATTTCTGAGGGTCCGAAAATGGAAATATCATCTCGTTGAACGTTACGTGGCGAGAAATGTGAATCTGAGAGTGGACAAGTCATAGCTGTCACGACCCGAACCCCGGGCCCACGACTGGTGCCTTACCTGGTCGCCCTTCTACCCATATATCACATAAAAATCAGCGGAAGCTCTAATAAAACTCATGTTATAAAAATAGGCAAGCCGATGAGGCTGCCGCTATATATAAACGGGAACATCCCGACAACACAGTAGTACAACTGGCCAACAATATATATACAACTCACGCAAGTCCAGCCCACATATGAATACAGACCTCTAAAAGTTTGGACAGTAAACTATGACGGGACAAGGCCCCGCCGTACCCCTGAATATACATAGCCATAATGGAAGACTTGTGCCAAAATGACAAGCTCCGGAACATTGGAGCTATCCCAAAATGCTGACCAAGGATCCTAATCTCACGGATTCTAAGAGTAGAATGAATCATGAAACAACACCACATGTATATTTCATACGTAGAACATGCCAAAAGAAGGAAGGAAGAGGTTCACATACCTTATTGAGTCAACCAACACGACAAGTAGAATATGTCCCAAATAGGTGCTTCAACCTATAATGACAACAACACGTCTATCAACCTCATGATACTAGTATAAGACATATACCACATAATGACTCTCTTTTCCTCTAAAAATTCGGGCAGCACAGTTACACCCCGTAATTTCAGGATATGAATAAGAGAATAAACGCGAGAACACAAGACTTGAAATTGATACGAAAGAAAGAATTGTTTTTCCGAAGGAAAATCTTCCGAACTTCGGAAAGGAAATATGTTCATTGATGAGAATTTGATTCTCAGAATACATTATTTGAGGAGTATTGAATTTATTAACATTGTAGAAATGTATTTTACGGATTTGGTCACGTAGGGCCCACCCGAGAAATTTTACGTTTTGTGGGGCCCACGAGGGTTACGAAATTTTATGGACGAATGGGAGGGAGACACGTGTCACCCCCCCCTTGGATGGTCTTGGTCAAAATTGACCAAGGATAAAATGGCCATTTGACCAAAGTATAGATGACCAAGTCTTGCAAGCTAAGAGCTTGAGATAATTGACTAAGTCAAAGAGTCAGTTGGCTTGATATCTTTCATCCAAACCTAACAAGTGTTATAATCTAGACCCTCCAATGTGTTATATAAGCACACTAGTAGCAAGACAAGTCTTTCAACACTTAGAAAAAATTAGAGAACTTGAGCAACACATTGAAGTGCTCTCGGCATTGAGCTATTTCCCACACAAAAATTTTTAGTCTGTGGTCCATAATTCAAAATACTTTAACCCAAGGTTCCTAGGGGTATTGTAAGGATATCTCAATAGAAAGATCCCGGAAAAATGACGTTTTTACGTTAGTCACAAGGCGAAACCCTAAGGTGTTCTTCAACTTTGAAGATGGAACTTGAAGAGGATTTCTTCATGAGCTTCTAAGGAGTTCTTGGAGCGGATTGGAACATAAGAAGAGGAGCTAAAAGTTGCTAAGGATCGACTTTTACGTTTGGACATTATTAGGGCTTATTGAGGTAAAATCTTCATCTTCTTAATGTAATGGAAGATTACATGTTATAGTAGTTGAGTAATGAGCATGTGGTATATAGAATGAAGTTTGAAAAAGATTTGGTTCATGTCGACATGTTAAAACCGAAATGGACAAGTTAGCCATTTATGTTGAAATCAATTTAATTGTTAGTTACGATCGTCGCATGTTATAGAAAGAAGGGATTATAGTTGTTATAATCGTTTGAGGCTATATAACATGTTAGAATAACAATTTGGGTTGAAAAGGAATTGGAATGAACTTTATGTTGTTACACATTTTGAGCCGAGAATTGCCTTAATCTTTGGACAGTTTCGTATTAATTGTGGGGCCGAATTTTACACGTCCTGTTAAGGCGTGTAATCCCCTTTGTATTTGATGAATTGTTGGGCATTAAATGTGGCGTTTGGTTATTGATTTTCGGGCCTTGAAAAAGGTGGAAAAGTACGTAGAAACAAAGGAAGTGTTGTCCGATTTTCCGTAGAATTTGGTGACATTACACTTAGAATATTCTACGTTTGAAGCTAGAGGTTAATGGACGTATTATGGCCATTATAGGTTGAAGTACTAAGTATAGTGTATTCTACTTGAAGGATGGAATAGCTATCAAGGTTGAAGTACTTTGGAGCATTTTGCTACTTGTCGATAATCGTCGCGAGGTATGTGAACCTCTTCCTTATTTTGGCATGATTCTATGTATGGAATATACATGTGGTGCTATTTCATGATTCTTTCTACTCTTAGAAGTTAAGAGGTATGTATGTTGATTTACTCTATGTAAAAGTTACGTCTAAGTTATCCTAAGTTCTTACCAAGTCTTATGGGGGATGTTGGTAAGAGTCGTTAGAAAGTATTTGGAGTCGAGTTGACTTTTCTAAGTTACCGCACGAATGAGAATAAGAATCGAACAAGCCATTGCAGCGTTAATAAAAGAAAATGTATCGACAATCAATTAAATTAAAATGAGTAGAATTCTCCATCTGCATAGAAGCTAAGATAAGACAAAATTGTATTACATTTTCTAGATCATGGTTGCTTTAATAAGATCGTTATAAACAAGTATAACCTATTCACAACTCATAAAAGTATGTTACTTAATTTAAAGAGTTTATGTCATGAAGTTTTAAGACTATGAACCTTGATTTCTTAAAAGGTCACGAGACTTTATTTTTCAAGTTATGGGACTTGATTCTTAAAGGAAGAAATGACTTGATTTAAAAAGTATGTTTCTATGATTTATTTCAAAAGTTAAGAGAATGTAACTTGAGTTTCAAAAGAAGAAGTTTATGGATTTAAAAAAGAGAAGGAGTTTTATGATTCTTTTTAAGTATGTATGTACGTAGTACTTTTGGGTTTAATTTTCCCTAAAGTAATAAGAAATAAAAGTGCCTTACGTTCTCTAAAGTGAAAGGTTGTTATAATAGCATTATGGGAAATTGTTATAACGACTTAAGAAGAAGTGAAAAGATGGTTTAAAATGTTATGTAAAGAGACATTATCGCGTCCCAGGAATGGGCCGGGCAGTATAACTTTATGGGCAGACTATATGACATTATCGCGTCGAGAATGGCGGGACGTATACCTTTATGGGCGACTATATTATATTATCGCGTCCAGAATGGGTGGCAAGATACCTTTATGGGCAGACTATATGACATTATCGCGTCCGAGAATGGGTCGGGCGAGATACCTTTATGGGCGAACTATATGACATTATCGCGTCGAGAATGGCCGGCAAGATACCTTTATGGGCGAACTATATGACATTATCGCGTCGAGAATGGGCCGGCAGTATACCTTTATGGGCGGACTATATGACATTATCGCGTCCCGAGAATGGGTCGGGCGAGATACCTTTATGGGCGCACTATATGACATTATAGCGTCGAGAATGGGCCGGCGGTTACACATTTATGGGCGAACTATATGACATTATCGCGTCGAGAATGGGCGAGCAAGATACCTTTATGGCCAGACTATATGACCTTATCGAGTCCCAGAATGGGCCGGGCAGTATACTTTCATGGGAAGACTTTTGTATGACTTCGCCGTGTCCCGCAAATGGGTCGGGTTACGTTATTACGTATGGATAATCAAAGTGAACTCCAAAATGAGGCGTCCATCCAAATGGCCGGATTATGTTATGCAGGATAAGTAAGTTATATGGTTATGAACTTGATGATTTTTCCTAAGTATGTACGTAAGAATTTGATTATAACTCTTATTGAAAAATGGGAAAAGATAATGATGTACGATTAAGTTCATGTGTGGTAATGGCACGGTAGGATCTGATATTTACTTTTTTACTTGCCCCTGTCATTCTTTTGTACAGTTATGATTTGTTACTGTACCTCATTTCCGTTCCATATGCGGTACCTATTGTACTGACCCCCTTCGGGGGCTGCGTTCATGCCCGCAGTTGTTAGGTACACAGGTTGGTGATCTTTGTTCTTAGGATCTCTGTTCAGTTGGTTGGAAAGCTCCATTATTTCGGAGGCTTTGTATGGTGGTACAGTTCCCTGAGGTTGTAGGTTTATGTACATTCAGGGGTATGGCGGGGCCATGTCCCATCACAGTTGTTATGTCAAATTCTTAGAGGTCTGTAATCATATCTTGTGGATTGGGTTGTGTAAAAAAAAAAAGAGGTAACTGTTTTTGTGTTATGTATGTATTTTTTTGGAAGGTGACCTTATCGGCTAACCTGTTGTTTATGTCTTGTTGAATTATTTTATAAGTTTGATGTATGTTCTGCTGATTATCTCTGATGTATACCAGTAAGAATGCCCAGGTAGGGCACCAGTCGCGGCCCGGGGTCGGGTCGTGACAAAAGTGGTATCATAGCAGTTAGTCATCGGAAAGTGTCTACAGACTGTGTCTAGTAGAGTCTTGATTATCGGTGTGTTGTGCACCACATATATAATCAGGAGGCTGCAGGACATTTAAGATTGGTTAACATTCTTCTCACTCTGAGATCGTGCGATAGAGCTGTGTTGTTAGGGTCGTCTCTCCCTAACGAGTTATGTTGATTGCAGCTATGAGAAAGGCAGCAGTGACCCAGGAAGGACTATGTGGATTGTGTATCCAGGTTGGTAATGATTGTAGTGTAGTTGGTATCATGACATATAGTTATACGGAGTTATGTATGAGGGTCAGACGCGTGTTGCCTAGAATGATTTTAGATTACCAGGATTTGGTAAGGACTAAATAGATACCGGGAAGGTATGAAACAGTTAATGAATTCTCGCCAAGGTCTTATGTTTTATTTTGAGATAATTTGAAAATGATGAGATGTCTGATAGGGTAGTAAACCCTTAAGAAGTCATGTTAAGGAACCTAACGGAATGCCATGTTAATAGAATAAGCTATGTCGTATGCGTAAGAGAATTGTACGGATGAGATCCGTATGGAGTAAGTAATGGTTGTTGTGATCAAGACAACATGGTTATGGTATTATGAGATGTTATTGTACTCGTTACGGGGGGACTGATAAGGTAGGCTTGGAGCATGGAAATTGCGAGCCTAAAGAATATTGATAATCGCCGAGACCTTAGGTATAGAAGGCCTTCTCGGGCAATAAGATTTTATACAGACTAGGGGTAAGAGTTAAGTGCGACGGTGGGTCGGGTTGAGGACCTATTACGGGTCGCCTCATATCCTGAAATGGAGTGGGATCAATTGGTAGTAGTCCCGCTACGTGACAGGGTCACGAGGGTGCAAGGCCCAAGTCTAGTTAATTGTTTTACGGGTTCATGGACGCGTTCCACCGGAACCAGGTCGTGAGGGCCGGAGGTGGCCTTATATTGTTTAATAGAGTGACTCCAAAGATTGGAGGCCAGAATCAGTATGGAGGTTATGTACGTATGCTAGTATAACTTGGAAGTACGGAAAGAGTATGACCAGTAAGAATGAGAGCAACCAGGTGTAGAGGAATAGAGCCTGAATCCATAAGAACCTTTCCAGGTAACTACACCCGTGAGTGTTTGGGTGGTAGTTGAGCGGGTATATGAGATTTGCCCGGTGATGATACAGTCGCCAGACCCTAGCAGACCTAGTAAAGCTGGATACGACAAGCTATAAGATCATTATGAGTATGGACTAATTGGCTTCGTGGGTACTAAGGTTGACTGTAGGGAGAGGTTGGTTCAACGTAGGTGAGGTTCAGATAATTGGCCCAGGCTTGATTCAGCGGGCTGTGGATAAGGCGAAGCTTATCCAGGGAAGATTATTAGTAAGCTCAGAGTCAGCAGAAACTTTATGCAGATGAACGACGTCGACACTTGGAGTTCGGGTTGACATTTTAGTATAAGTATTATTATGTGGCCGTGGGTGGCATATTTTGAATAAAGAGTGTAGTAAAAGGAGACTATGTCGCTATCTAATTAGATTGGAATCTGAAAGAACATTCGGGGACGAATGTTTCTAAGGGGGGAAGAATGTTACACCCCGTAATTCCAGGACATGAATAAGAGAATAGACGCGATAACACAAGACTTGAAATTGGTACGAAAAAAAGAATTGTTTTTCCGAAGGAAAATCTTCCGAACTTCGGAAAGGAAATATGTTCATTGATGAGAATTAGATTCTCAGAATACATTATTTGATGAGTATAGAATTTATTAACATTGTGGAAATGTATTTTACGGATTTGGTCACGTAGGGCCCACCTGAGAAATTTTACGTTTTGTGGGGCCCACGAGGGTTACGAAATTTTATGGACGAATGGGAGGGAGACACGTGTCACCCCCCTTGGATGGTCTTGGTCGAAATTGACCAAGGATAAAATGGTCATTTGACCAAAGTATAGATGACCAAGTCTTGCAAGCTAAGAGCTTGAGATAATTGACTAAGTCAAAGAGCCACTTGGCTTGATCTCTTTCATCCAAACCTAACAAGTGTTATAATCTAGACCCTTCAATGTGTTATATAAGCACACTAGTAGCAAGACAAGTCTTCCAACACTTAGAAAAAATTAGAGAACTTGAGCAACACATTGAAGTGCTCTTGGCATTGAGCTATTTCCCACACAAAATTTTTTAGTTTGTGGTCCATAATTCACAATACTTTAACCCAAGGTTCCTAGGGGTATTGTAAGGATATCTCAATAGAAAGATCCCGGAAAAACGACGTTTTTACATTAGTCGCAAGGCGAAACCCTAAGGTGTTCTTCAACTTTGAAGATGGAACTTGAAGAGGAGTTCTTCATGAGCTTCTAAGGAGTTCTTGGAGCGGATTGGAACATAAGAAGAGGAGCTAAAAGTTGCTAAGGATCGACTTTTACGTTTGGACATTATTGGGGCTTATTGAGGTAAAATCTTCATCTTCTTAATGTAATGGAAGATTACATGTTATAGTAGTTAAGAAATGAGCATGTGGTATATAGAATGAAGTTTAAAAAAGATTTAGTTCATGTCGACATGTTAAAACCGAAAATGGACAAGTTAGCCTTTTATGTTGAAATCAATTTAATTGTTAGTTACGATCGTCGCATGTTATAAAAAGAAGGGATTATAGTTGTTATAATCGTTTGAGGCTATATAACATGTTAGAATAACAATTTGGGTTGAAAAGGAATTGGAATGAACTTTATGTTGTTACACATTTTGAGCCGAGAATTGCCTTAATTTTTGGACAGTTTCGTATTAATTGTGGAGCAGAATTTTACACGTCCTGTTAAGGCGTGTAATCCCCTTTGTATTTGTTGAATTGTTGGGCTTTAAATGTGGCGTTTGGTTATTGATTTTCGGGCCTTGAAAAAGGTGGAAAAGTACGTAGAAACAAAGGAAGTGCTGTCCGATTTTCCGTAGAATTTGGTGACTTTACACTTAGAATATTCTACGTTTGAAGCTAGAGGTTAATGGACGTATTATGGCCATTATAGGTTGAAGTAATAAGTATAGCGTATTTTACTTGAAGGATGGAATAGCTATCAAGGTTGAAGTACTTTGGAGCATTTTGCTACTTGTCGATAATCGTCGCGAGGTATATGAACCTCTTCCTTCTTTTGGCATGATTCTATGTATGGAATATACATGTGGTGATATTTCATGATTCTTTCTACTCTTAGAAGTTAAGAGGTATGTATGTTGATTTACTCTATGTAAAAGTTACGTCTAAGTTATCCTAAGTTCTTACCAAGTCTTATGGGGGATGTTGGTAAGAGTCGTTAGGAAGTATTTGGAGTCGAGTTGACTTTGCTAAGTTACCGCACGAATGAGAATAAGTATCGAACAAGCCATTGCAGCGTTAATAAAAGAAAATGTATCGACAATCAATTAAATTAAAATGAGTAGAATTCTCCATCTGCATAGAAGCTAAGATAAGACAAAATTGTATTACATTTTCTAGATCATGGCTGCTTTAATAAGATCGTTATAAACAAGTATAACCTATTCACAACTCATAAAAGTATGTTACTTAATTTAAAGAGTTTATGTCATGAAGTTTTAAGACTATGAACCTTGATTTCTTAAAAGGTCACGAGACTTTATTTCAAGTTATGGGACTTGATTCTTAAAGGAAGAAATGACTTGATTTAAAAAGTATGGTTTCTATGATTTATTTCAAAAGTTAAGAGAATGTAACTTGAGTTTCAAAAGAAGAAGTTTATGGATTTAAAAAAGAGAAGGAGTTTTATGATTCTTTTTAAGTATGTATGTACGTAGTACTTTTGGGTTTAATTTTCCCTAAAGTAATAAGAAATAAAAGTGTCTTATGTTCTCTAAAGTGAAAGGTTGTTATAATAGCTTTATGGGAAGTTGTTATAACGACTTAAGAAGAAGTGAAAAGATGGTTTAAAATGTTATGTAAAGAGACATTATCGCGTCCCAGGAATGGGCCGGGCAGTATACCTTTATGGGCAGACTATATGACATTATCGCGTCCCAGGAATGGGCCGGGCAATATACCTTTATGGGCAAACTATATGACATTATCGCGTCCCAGGAATGGGCCGGGCAGTTGTCACGACCCGACCTCGGGCCCGTGACTGGTGCCTTACCCCGGGCACCCTAGTGATACAACATCAGAGAAAATCAGCGGAAATAAAAACTTAAACATGAAACAAAATAAAATAAGAAACAGGCTAACCAAAACGGTTACCTTTCTGCATATATACATAAAAATCGAACAGTAAATCCTTTACAAACCCTGCCCACAACAGTACTACAGACCTCTTAGAATGTAACCACAACTACGACAGGACAGGGCCCCGCCATACCCCTGAATGTAAGTACCTAGAACAACAGGGGACTTTACCAAAGATAAGCCTCCGGAGAAACGGAGCTTCCCGAACGCTGAACTGTGATCCTATGAGCGAGGATCAACAACTGGTGTACCTACACTGCGGCGTGAACGCGGCCCCGGAGGTCGATTACAACATGTACCAAGTATGTGGCCCGAAAATCGTAAATGAAATCATAATAGTCTATATAAAGCAGGAGACATGTATGATAACCAAACTACAGTACACAACATATAATCAGTCATGTCAAGTCAGGGACTCACGCCCTCAAAGTCATCACTCAAATATAACAATGGGTCTCACGCCCACAACATCAATCATGCCATGGAATACCTTATCACCGCCGATCTATGATGTAATAACACCAAGGAGTACACATGAACACCAGGTCCCACCTGTGTCATAAGAACTGTACGGGGCAAGTACGAAGGTATAGCTACCTGTCACGACCCGACCCCGGGTCCGTGACCGGTGCCTTGACCCGGGCACCCTCGTGACACAACATCAGAGAAAACCAGCGGAAATAAACTCAAGGTAAAACAACCATAATAGTATAAACAGTCTAGCCCAAAATGGCTACCCCAAAAGTATATCAAATCGAACAGCTATATCCTTAAACAACCCGAGTTATGACAAGACTACAGGCCTCTAAGAATAAGTAACACTATGACGGGACAGGGCCCCGTCATGCCCCTGAATGTACAAAATATCACAACACCGGGGAGAACCATACCAAAAGTCGAGCTTCCGAAGAAATGGAGCTCCTGACACCTGAGTAAGAGATCCTAGGAATGAGGATCTACCACCTGCTTTCCCTTACCTGCGGCATGAACGCAGCCCCCGAGGAAGGGGGTCAGTACACAACGTACCAAGTATGTAAAACTGGAAAATACTGTAGTAATATCATAAGTCAAAGATAAGCTGAAGTCATAGATAAAGTCCAATTTCCTTACACTGTGCCTTACTAACAACGAGAGTAACAAGTATAAAAACTTATAGCATAAAAATAGGAGGCTCACGATCAAAACAGGGTACCTCGCCCGTAGTATCGTTAAGCAGTCCTACTCCTGGGACTATTTCACCCGCATGGGTCCTGTGGACCCGCATGAGGTCATCCGCCTCGTCATGGGACTATTTCACCCGCATGGGACTATTTTGTTATACCCCGTATTTCCAGAGTACGTACGTAAGGGAATACGTACAAAAAGTTTAGCCTTAAAGTTTAGGCTTGGACGATTTTTTTGGGCACAACTCACAAAACGAATAGTTTTCCGACGAAACGTTTCCACAGCTTTCGTAGGGTAAATTCCGGCTATGCCATTTCTAATTTTTGCGGATTTTTCCGAGAGACGAAACATTTTGGACCAACGGGAGGGCGACACTTGGCACCCTCCAATTGGTGGACTTCAAATCGTCCATTTAGACGAAATGGACTAGCAATGGCACGTTTTTTGTGCCTTGTGCACAAGTCAAGGAGTTGGTAGGATATTTGTGTATAGTTAATCCTCACCCTACACTTGCCTTGCACTTGTCTTAATCTTGGCCATTGGTTGGCCACTTCTTGACCTATAAATACCCCCCTTAAGATGAAGAGTTCTTCATCCACAAAGCTTTCCAAGTCTTGAAAATCCTCTCCTCTCCCTTTGTAGCCTTTTCGTCCAACACCTCCCCCTCCCCTTGTGAAGGCCCTTGGCCGAATACCCCCCCCTCTAGCCTAAGAAGTTTGGCCGAGCCCCCCCCCCCTAGCCTAGCCAAAACCTACCCCCCCTCCCTTGGTAGAAAAGTTGCCTTCTTGTATTATTATAATGCCCAAAATACCCTAGCCCAAATACCTTAGTACTTAGTAGAAGTTGTGAAGAACTTCTAAGGTTTCCTTGGAGCATACAACTTAGGAGCAAAACCTTGCTCGGTAGCGACTTTTCTAGGATATTATTGGGCTTACCGAGGTAACTAATCCTAACCCTCTTTTGAATTAGAGAATACTTACGTAGTAGTATTAGAATAAGTATTAAATACTTAGAAGATTATCACAGAATAGAATTGAGCTGTTACCACGGTAGAAGGGTTTAAAGAAGAATAATCAAACAGTACTTACATGGAATTTGTTTTCTGATGAACTTATATAGCTCACCGGTAGGAAGTCTTTGCCCAACTTTCCGTAGAATTGTGAACCCTCTGTTTAGAATGACCTTCGAGTAGTCTTTGATAGATATCTGTGACTATTATGGTGACTCTGCTTGCGACATATTCAACTTGGCGGTGGTTTTTATTTGAGAAGGTATGTGATTCTTCCTAAAGCATGATATTTTACAATATATATAGTGCGGTGAGCGTACGTGTTAACTAAAATATAAATAAGGAAATGTCATTTACTTAAGCCTGAAAAATACTTACGACAATGCCTCACGGCTTAAGACTGAATAACACTTACGGCAATGCCTCACGGCTTAAGCCTGAATAATAAAGATCTGAAAGCATTTCAAAAGAATACTGAATCATTTTTTAAAGAGAACTAATTGGTTTTTAAACAGAAGCTTAAGAGTTATACTAGCCTTATGGGAAGTTAAGTATAACCACTTAAGATTGATAAAAGAAATAGTTTGCCTATGTGTTTATAATGGACTTATATTGAATTGTGAAAAGAATAATAAGATGGTTTGATAAGTAGACATGATATGATGCTATGTGTGTTAGTGTCTTGTAACGTTTGTGAAAAGAGTATTCTTGTTGTGCTTATGTTGTTTAACGATAAATTTGTTAGGTTAGTGTAACATCACCACCTCTTGACATATGCAGGGGTTAAGCTGCCTCCGATGCGGGGGTAGACTCGGTGATGCAGGACCATGATTCGACAATACATCATGCGGGTCCAAGGGACCTATGCGAGCTACGGAGTTCGTGTTAGTGTGCGGGGTTATACCTCATGCGATGCATGTGGCCATGCGGACGACGAGTCGGGGCGATGCGAGGAGTAGCTACCCTCGATGCGGGGTTATATACCTATGCGGGCCTATGTGATTGGCCTATGCGACTACGGAGTCCGTGATTAGGCTTGCATGGTGATACTACGCAATTGGCCTGCGATCATTCACGACCTAGAAAAGACACATTCTGATTTACCTATTCTTTGCTCTTGTTTGTGATGTGGCACTATGTGCGGTTTCCTTAGTTGTTTCATACATACTTGCAAAACTGTTTTTAAAATGATATGTTTCATTTAAGTATTTCTGATTTCATATACTTAGTACTGTTGTCTTGACCTCGCCCAAGTGCGTTCATGCCTGTGGTAAGAGCGGCAGTGCTAGATCCACATTCTTAGGATCTCTACGTTGGTGTCGGGAGCTCCATCTTTTAGGGAGGCTCTACTTTTGGGTATGATCTCCCTGTTGTAGATAGTTTTGTACAGTCAGGGTATGGCGGGGCCCTGTCCCGCCATAGTTGTATATTTCCTTAGAAGTGCATGTCGTATTTATGCGATGTCGGATGTAGCTAAACCATGTTTATATATATATCTTGAAAGCGATGTTTTCTCATAAGCGTATGTCTTATTTTATAAAGCTGTTTCATGTCTTGCTTTATATTTCGTGATTACTCGATGTATGACTACTTGGGTGCCGGTAAGGCACGATCACGGGCCGAACAGTCGTGACAAAAGTGGTATCGAGCGATTAATCCTCGGAAAGTGTCTACAGACCGTATCTAGTAGAGTCTTGATTATCGGTGTGTTGTGCACCACACCAATAATCAGGAGGCTATTGGATATTTAGGATTTGTTTCCATTCTTCTCATTCTAAGATCGTGCTTTAGAGCTGTGTTATAGGTTGGACCCCTCTAACGTATTCCTTTCTGTATGATTATGCCTCACGTAAGGCAACCGGGCCCGAGAAGGGCAAGGCGGCGAGGAGGCTAGCGAGACACCCAGTCACGAGGCTCGTGCCCGGTCTATACGAGCAGCGAGTTCTATGACGCCGCCCGGCCAGCGAGACCACAGTACCCACACTCGCCCCACGGCACTGGCGGAGGTTAGGGTACAAGGAGATGGCCCACTATTGGCTAAAGTTGTGGCCCGTCAGGAGAAATTTGAATCGGCGATTCGATTCAGCTCGGCCGGCCGCACCGTGGTACACCAGGCGAATAGTTTGAGGCTACGAGATTTCTTGAGTTGTAGCCGCGAGTTTTACTGGTCGGCGGAGGATGATCGCGAGGAGTTCATCCGTCGGCGAAGGATCGTGAGGTGATCAATGCCTCGAGAGGCAGTCCGTGACGCCGGTTCGCATCGGTGCGTGATACGCGATCGATTGGTTTGATTCATGGGAGTTATCCGGGAAAGCACGCGTCCCGGATACCAGGATGAGTTCTCGAGGCTTTCCTCACTCACTTCTTGCCTCCACGGATGAGGAGGCGCGGGCGATAGATTTTTACTGCGAGGCGAGAGAGGGCCTTGTCGAAGTACAATGTCGAGTTTGATTCATTGGCTCGATATGTCCCAGCATTGGTAGCGAATATGGAGGATAGGGTGCACCGCTATGTCACGAGCTGAAACGACTATATGGCGAAGTCATGTGCGGGTGTTTCTCTCGGCCGTATGGACATTACCGCACGCAGCTCATGCTCTTGGATGTGAGGCGTAGAGACGCGCGGGTTGTGACGGCGAGAAGACCAAGACGGCGAGGTCTTTTGGTGGCTATCGTGGTGGCGGCCTCGGCCAGATCTGGGTGCACCACGCCCGGCCCGAGCACTCTGCACCGTCCTCGGCCACGGCCGGAGATATTCGAGGCGGGCCGAGGCCCCGGGACTTGAGCGTCAGGCGGCGGAAGTGCGGCGATCGGGACCACCCCGCCGGTGTGGCGATCGGTAGATCCGCCGGGAGTTGTGATACGGAGTTTGTTTGATTGTGGCCAGCGAGGTCACTATGCGGCTTGTCAGGCGAAGGCGATCTTGATGGTAGAAGTCGACCTACGAGTTCTTTTCGCCGGTCTTCTTCATCCCGACGATTACTCGCCACGGAGGCAAGGTACTCATGGGACCGGCAGTCACAGCGAGTCGTGGCACGGGTCGATTCTAGCGGTCCTCGAACGCATTTATGCTTTGTCTGGCCGACAGATCGGGAGGCCTCACGATGTCGCCACAGTACCTTATCGGTTTCAGGTTTGATGTTTATGCCTTGATAGATCCGGGTTCTACTCTGTCCTATATATCTCCCCTTGTTGCTAGTAGGATAGGGATAGAGCCTGAGTCCATAGATCCTTTCGAGGTAGCTACGTCAGTAGGTGATTCAGTGGTAGCTCGGCGGGTATATAGAGCTTGTCCTGTGACCATTCTGATCGTCGGACCCTGGCCGACTTGATAGAGTTAGAGATGATTGACTTGCGTGATCATGGGGATGGATTGGCTAGCTTCTTGCTACGCCAATGTAGGCTAGAGAGAGAGTAATGCGGTTCCGGTTTCTGAGGCGGTTGTTGAGTGGGAGGAGCACGGTATCGCCGAGGTAGGTTTATTTCCTACCTCAAGGCTAGGAAGATGGTGCGAAGGGTATATCTACCATCTCGTTCGGGTGTTTGATCTGAAGGCTGCGGTACGATTTTGATCGATTCGATGGTCGTGAGTTCCGGCGTATTTCGGATGACCTCCGGGTATCCTCCCGAGAGGAGATTGAGTTTTGTATTGACATATTGCCAGACACTCGGCCTATTTCCATTCCGCCATACAGAATGGCACTGCCGAGTTGAGAGAGTTGAAGGATCGGCTTAGAGATTTCTTTGGAGAAGGGCTTCATCGGGCCTAGTGTTTCTCCAGGGAGCGCCGGTATTGTTCGTGAAGAAGAAGGGCGGGGCCAGCTGCGCATGTGTGTTGATCTGACGGTGAACAAGGTGACCATTAAGAACGAATACCCCCTTCCGAGATTGATGATTTGTTCGACCGATTGCGAGTGCGAGATGTTTCTCCAAGATTGATCTGCGATCGGGCTATCATCAGTGCGAGTCGAGAGGTGGATGTCCCTAGATCGCATTCGGGACGTGCGGGCATTATGAGTTCGTGGTCATGTCTTTTGGGTTGACCAATGCTCGGCGGTATTCATGGATTTGATGAACCGGTGTTCAAACCATTTTGGACACGTTTGTGATAGTGTTCATTGATGATATCTTGGTTTATTCGCTCGAGCGAGAAGCATGCGGAGCATTTGAGGTATCTTGTGATTCTCGAGACCAGCGGTTATCGCCAAGTTTTCCAAATGTGAGTTTTGGTTGACTTGATGGCGTTTCTTGGGCATATTAGCCGGTGATGGCATTCAGTGGATCTGGCCAAGATCGGCGATCGAGGACTTGGCCTGAACTACTACTCAACAGAGGTTCGCGATTTCGGCCTTGCGAGGATATTATCGGTTCGTGGAGAAGTTTGCTTCTATCTACGCACCATTGACTAGGGTGACTCGTAAGGCGGCCAAGTTTGATGGTGATGCTTGTGGCGGGGTTTCGATTCTTTGAAAGAGAGGCGGCGCGCCCGTTCTTACTCTTCCGGAGGTCGGATGGTTATGTCGTGTATTGTGATCGTCGGGCATCGGGTTGGGATGTGTGTTGATGCGGCATGGCGGGGTTATAGCATATGCATCCGACGGTGAAGAAACACGAGAGGAACTACCCCCCATGATTTGGAGTTGGCGGTGTGATTCACGCTTTGAAGATCTGGAGGCCTTTGTTTGTATGGGGTTCACGTGGATATTTTTACGCACCACAAGAGCCTCGGTATATCTTGACGGAGGAGCTGAACTTACGGCGAGGCGGTGGTTAGAGTTGCTTAAGGATTATGATGTTGATATCTGTACCACGGAAGGCCAATGTTGTGGCGGATGCTCTTAGTCGTAGGTCGATGGGGAGCCTATCAGATGTGCAGCTCGAGAGAAAGGACATGGTTCGTGATTTGCACCAGTTAGCGAGCCTTGGTGTCCGTTTGATTGATTCTGATAGCAGTGGGGTTAGAGTTCGTGAGGTTGCCGAGTCTTCCATCGTTGAGGAGGTGAAGAGGCAACGATTCGAGATCGGCTTTGATTCGATATCGTGATCTGACTCTTCGTGAGGGCAAGGGTCCTTTTGAGTAGCACGATGGGGTGCTAAGGTTTGGCGGTGTGTGTTCGGATGTTTGAGACTTGGCGGCGAGTTCTTGGGAAGCACAGTAGCGCGTTACTCTATCCATCGGGTCGACCAAGATGTACCACGACGCTTAGATCGTGTATTGGTGGGATGGCTTGAAGAGGGGCGTTGCGAGTTCGTAGCTCGGTGCCGTGTTGTCGGCCAGTGAAGGTAGAGCACGAGGCACGGTGGTTTATTCTGACGATTGAGATCCCGACACGGAAGTGGGAGGTAATCAACATGGACTTCATCACGGGATTACCTCGCACTCGGAGAGACATGATTCTATATGGGTTATCGTCGACGGTGGCGAAATCAGCCCACTTTCTTCCGTCGGGGCGACTTTTTCGGTGAGGATTATGCGGACTTTACATCAGAGATCGTCGATCGCATGGAGTCCCTACTTGATCATATCGACAGGAGCCCGGTTTCGCTAACTTCGGAGGTCCTTCCGAGAGGGTTTAGGGGCGGTGAGCACGAGTGCATTTCATCCACGAGCAGACGGACAGCGAGCGCACTATCCGCACTCTTGAGGATATCTTTGCGAGCTGTGTTATTGACCGATGGTAGTTGGGAGGATCATTTGCCTCTAGTTGAGTTCGCGTATAATAATAGCTACCACTCCAGTATTCAGATGGCGCCTTATGGGGCCTTGTATGGGAGGATGTGCAGATCGCCTATAGTTTGGTTCGATGTGGGCGAGGTGCAGCTAGTGGGACCAGATTTGATACGGCGATGGATAAGGTGAAGCTTATCCGAAGGCGGCTATTGACACTCGAGTCGGCAAGTCGTATGCAGATCATCGTCGTCGGCATCTTGAGTTCGAGGTTCATGATTGGGTTTTCTAAAGGTGTCACCCATGAAGGGTGTGATAAGATTCGGGAAGAAGAAACTCAACCCTAGGTACATTGGGTCGTTTCATTGTCGCGAGGTAGGCAAGGTTGCCTCTGAGTTGAATCTGCCGTCCGATCTGGAGCGGTCATCCGGTTTTTCACGTATCTATCTTTGAGAGATGTATCGGGGATCCATCTAGGTACACCCGATTGGCGATGTCAGTGTGCCAGGGTTATCGTATGAGAGATTCCCATAGCGATAGTCGATCGTCGGAGTTAGGCGTCTGCGGACGGGGCGTGGCTTCCGTCAAAGTCTTGTGGCGGAACGAGCTCGGGAGGAGATGGCGTGGGAAGCGAGGAGGACATGGCGGAAGTATCTCACCTATTCCCCACACCTCGGTAAATTCACTTTCCTACTTGTAAATTTTCGTTATCGTTTACGCCTAAGTGTTGCTCTGTGGCGTGTGTGGCATTTACAAGTTTAAGTTATGAAGAATCTTATCGTTAATCGTCTTGGGAAGGAACATTCGGGACGAATGTTTCTAAGGAGAGGAGAATGTTATACCCGTATTTCAGTACGTGCGTGGGAATACGTCTAAAAGTTTAGCCTTAAAGTTTAGGCTTGGGCGATTTTTGGGCACAACTCACAAAGCGAATAGTTTTCCGACGAAGCGTTTCCACGACTTTCGTAGGGTAAATTCGGCTATGCCATTTCTAATTTTTGCGGATTTTTCCGAGAGAAACATTTTGGACCAACGGGAGGCGACACTTGGCACCCTCCAATTGGTGGACTTCAAATCGTCCATTTGGACGAAATGGACTAGCAATGGCACGTTTTTGTGCCTTGTGCACAAGTCGAGAGTTGGTAGGATATTTGTGTATAGTTAATCCTCACCCTACACTTGCCTTGCACTTGTCTTAATCTTGGCCATTGGTTGGCCACTTCTTGACCTATAAATACCCCTTAAGATGAAGAGTTCTTCATCCACAAAGCTTTCAAGTCTTGAAAATCCTATCCTCTCCCTTTGTAGCCTTTTAGTCCAACACCTCCCCTCCTTGTGAAGGCCCTTGGCGAATACCCCTCTAGCCTAGAAGTTTGGCGAGGCCCCCTGCCTAGCCAAAACCTACCCCCTCCCTTGGTAGAAAAGTTGCCTTCTTGTATTGTTATAATGCCCAAAATACCCTAGCCCAAATACCTTAGTACTTAGTAGAAGTTGTGAAGAACTTCTAAGGTTTCCTTAGCATACAACTTAGGAGCAAAACCTTGCTCAGTGCGACTTTTCTAGGATATTATTGGGCTTACCGAGGTAACTAATCCTAACCCTCTTTTGAATTAGAGAATACTTCTTGTATTAGTATTAGAATAAGTATTAAATACTTAGAAGAATATCACGAATAGAATTGAACTGTTACCACAGTAGAAGGGTTTAAAGAAGAATAATCAAAGCTGTACTTACATAGAATTTGTTTTCTGATGAACTTATATAGCTCACGGGTAGGGAAGTGCCCAACTTTCCATAGAATTGTGAACCCTCTGTTTAGAATGACCTTGAGTAGTCTTTGATAGATATCGTGACTATTATAGTGACTCTGCAGCGACATATTGACTTGGCGGTGGTTTTATTTGAGAAGGTATGTGATTCTTCCTAAAGCATGATATTTTACAATATATATAGTACGGTAGGCGTACATGTGTTAACTAAAATATAACTACGGCAATGTCTTTGACTTAAGCTGAATAATACTTACGACAATGCCTCGGCAAGCACGAATAACAACTACGGCAATGCCTCACGGCTTAAGCTGAATAATAAAGATCTGAAAGCATTTCAAAAGAATCTTGAATCATTTTTAACGAAGAGAACTAATTGGTTTTAAGCGAAGCTTAAGAGTTATACTAGCCTTATGGGAAGTTAAGTATAACCACTTAAGATTGATAAAAGAAACAGTTTGCCTATGTGTTTATAACGGACTTATATTGAATTGTGAAAAGAATAATAAGATGGTTTGATAAGTAGACATGATATGATGCTATGTGTGTTAGTGTCTTGTAACGTTTGTGAAAAGAGTATTCTTGTTGTGCTTATGTTGTTTAACGATAAGGCTGTTAGGTTAGTGTAACATCACCACCTCTTGACATATTAGGGGTTAAAGCGCCTCCGATGCGGGGTAGACTCGGTGATGCAGGACCATGATTCGAGAATACCTCATGCGGGTCAAGGGACCTATGAGGAGCTACGGAGTACGGGTTAGTGTGCGGGGTTATACCTCATGCGGTCTATGTGGCCGTGCGGACGGCGAGTCGGGGCGATGCGAGGAGTAGCTACCTCGATGCGGGGTTATATACCTATGCGGGCCTATGTGATTGGCCTATGCGGACTCTGAGTCGAGATTAGGCTTGCATGGTGATACTACGGGCAATTGGCCTGCCGATCATTCGCAACCTAGAAAAGACACATTACAGTTTACCTATTCTGCTCTTGTTTGTGATGTGGCACTATGCGGTTTCCTTGGTTGTTTCATACATACTTGCAAAGCTGTTTTTAAAATGATATGTTTCATTTAAGTATTTCTGATTTCATATACTTAGTACTGTTATCTTGACCTCCTTGAGGCTGCGTTCATCTGCGGTAAGGGCGGCAGTGCTAGATCCACATTCTTAGGATCTACGTTGGTGTCGGGAGCTCCATCTTTTCGGAGGCTCTACTTTTGGGTATGATCTCCTGTTGTAGATAGTTTTGTCTGATCGAGGGTATGGCGGGGCCTGTCGCCATAGTTGTATATTTCCTTAGAGTGCGTAGTCATGTTGTATGCGATGTCGGATGTAGCGCTAAACCATGTTTATATATATATATGCGAAAGCGATGTTTTCTCATAAAGCGTGTCTTATTTTATAAAGCTGTTTCATGTCTTGCTTTATATTTCGATTACTCGATGTATGACTACTTGGGTGCCGGTAAGGCACGATCCACGGGCCGAGCAGTCGTGACATATTTCACCGCGTGGATCTGTGGATCGCGTGAGTACCGTCGCGTGCTCGCGTGGGACTATTTCACCCGCATGGATCCGTGGTCGGATCGCGTGAGTGCTGCGCCGCACTCGCATCATGGGTAGCAAATCCATGGCATAGATAATAACCGGGTTTACCAGTAATAATACAAATATATAACATAGCTCATCCCTATCATACATAACATAAGCACTCTTAGGCCTATCATATCACAACATAAGCACTACCGGCCTATCATATCATACATAAGCACTACCGGCTTATCATAACATAAGCAAGTTAAGAAATCCCCTAACTTCTTATTAACATTATTAATATATCCTCTCATTTTAGTATCCTAAGGCACTAACATGTCTTTTAATAGAAAATCCGGGAATTCAACCCAAGTACCATGTACTTCTAGCTTTTTTTAGAAAAACTCTTTTTATACAAAGATTCCAAGATACTAATCACCATAGTATCAAGTTACGATTTCTTTTCAAGACAAGTCACATTTTCTTTTAGAAATATAATAGGCTTCTAAATCAAGTGACTTCATTTCCTTTAAAACCTTAGGCAACCAATGCCTAAAAATCAATTCACCCTTCTAAGTTTCAAATCCTTTACCCGTACTTGTTTTAATTAGAGTAAACCTTTCCTTGTGAACCTTTCAAGAAAACTAATATAACCAACTTCCCATAAAGCCATTATATTAGCGTTATTCCTTTGTCAAATACATTTTCTCTAAATCCAAGGGACTTATACTTTTGAAATGAAACAAGCATCATATACTTTAAAACAAGTGTAGATTATCAAATCTTGTCATTATCCGTACTACATAGATACAACTATTCATGCTCAAGAGATAGGAAAGTTCTACATACCTCTTGGTCAATCCACTTGCTAAGTCCAACTACATGAAGTAATATGTCAACCTATAACAACCATAGTGTGTTTATTAACCTCTAATTTCAATGTAGAAATTCCAAATTCAAGTTACCAATTCCTAAGGAAAATTGGGCTGCATTTCCTTTGTTTCTACTCACTTTGCCACCTTTCAAAGGCCGATTTTCAACACTCAAACGCCTCATTAAGGCCCAACATCCAAACCAACACAAAGGGGATTACACATCTAATCTTGGGTGTGTAAAATTCTGCCCCATAAGTTATAATAGCACACTTAACAATTCTAAAGTGGTTTTTAGGCTACAACATGCTCATAATATTTCTTTAGCCAAATCCTTCATATCCAACCCACATTTCTAGCATCTGATGACTCTAAGAGCATTATTTACCACCATAAGTATTTTCTTCTTAACATGCAACTCTATAAACTAATAATAGAGGAAGAATCATTACCTTAGAGCTTTAGCCAAATTTATCCAACAATTTGCTAGCCTTTCTACCAAGAATACCACCACCACCACCACAAGCTAGCCACAAGCTTCCTTCTTGTCTTTTAATTTTTGATTTTCTTAAGGCTAGAATCCTCTTGGATTTTTAGAGAGAAGGAGGAGCTTGAAATATTAGAGAGAAGGAAGAGGTTTTCAAAGAGAGATGACAAATGACCAAGTCTTTAAGACTTGGTCAATATATTGCATGTAAAAATCAGATGGGGACACTTGTCCCCACTGTGCCCTTTCAAAATAAAAATCGACTTTTCCCAAGTTTTTCACTGATTTCCGCCTCGGCGCGGCTGCTTCCGGCGCCACGCGGCTCCTGCGAACCCTCGGATCTTGTGCGCATGGCCTGCTTCCGCGCCCGGCGCTGAAACTTCAGCGACCCTCGATACTTTCGGACGCGGCCACGACTTGGCCGCGCGGCCCGATCCGGCGCCGCGGCGCCTCGGCGCCGGCTGAGACCACGACGCGGTCGGGCGAACCACGGGGTATAACATTCTCCCCCCCTTAGAAACATTCATCCCGAATGTTCCCTCTAGGCTTACTCAAATTACAATATCGGCATAGACTCAAATAAAGACGCTTCACACGGCCACAACAAAACTCAAGCATAAATACTAAATTTAAAGACCAACAATTTTAGAACGTGGGTTACCTGGAGGT
This sequence comes from Przewalskia tangutica, assembly GCA_029844215.1. Taxonomy (NCBI): domain Eukaryota; kingdom Viridiplantae; phylum Streptophyta; class Magnoliopsida; order Solanales; family Solanaceae; genus Przewalskia; species Przewalskia tangutica. The sequence goes on along the minus strand of CM056720.1, from coordinate 37,736,898 downwards.
ATAGGGAATAAGTGAGGATATTTCTTCATCATGTCATCCTCTGCTTCCCACGTCATCTCCTCTCTGTTCTCGTTCCGCCATAAGACTTTGACGGAAGCCATATCCTTTGTCCGTAATCACCTAACCTGACGATCGAGTATCGCTATGGGACTCTCCTCATACGATAACTCCTCTGTTACCTGAACCTCATGAATCGGATGTACTCTAGATGGGTCTCCAATACATTTCTGCAACATAGACACATGAAACACTGGATGTACTGCCTCTAGATCGGACGACAGCTCTAATTCATAGGCAACCCTGCCTACCCTGCGGACAATCTGATACGGCCCAATGTACCTTGGGCTAAGCTTCCCCTTCTTTCCCAATCTCATCACGCCCTTCATGGGCGATACCTTTAGAGAAACCCAATCATCTATCTCAAATTCCAAGTGTCGACGCCGATGATCTGCATACGACTTACATGCGACTGGTGACAATAACCGCTCTGGATAAGCTTCACCTTATCCACTACTGCTGTACCAAGTCGGCCCGACTAATCGAACTTCTCCTCAAACCAACCTATCGGTGACTACACTTCCTCCCATATAAGGCCTAAAAGGCGTCATCGGATACTAGAATGGTAGCTGTTGTTATAAGGATACTTCCTGAGGTAAATGATCCTCCAACCCCTGAAATCAATAACACAAGCCCGCAGCATATCCTCAAGTGTCTGGATAGTGCGTTCGGCCTGTCCGTCGGTCTGAGGATGAAACGCCGTACTGAGACTCACCTGTGTCCCTAATCCCTTCTGAAAAGACCTCCAGAAGTTAGCCGAGAACTGGGCTCCTCTATCTGATATAATCGACACCGGGACTCCGTGCAGTCTCACAATCTCTCTGATATATAATCTGGCATAGTCCTCGGTGAACGTCGTTCGACGGAAGAAAATGGGCTGATTTGTCGACTGTCGACAATCACCCAAATGGAATCATGCTTCCTCGAGTGGTAGGTAGCCTGTAATAAAATCCATATTTACCACCTCCACTTCCAGTCGGAATATCAATAACTGTAACAGCCACAAGACTTCGATGCTCAACCTTAACCTGCTGACAAATAGGACACGGTGCAACAAAACCTGCCACGTCCCTCTTCAGGCCGTCCCACCACTACACACATCTGAGGTCATGGTACATCTTAGTCGACCCCGGATGAATAGAATAATGCACGCTGTGTGCCTCCCCCAGAATCTGCTGATGAAGTCATGTCACCTCGGGAACACACAATCGGCCCTCAAATCTTAGCACCCCATCCGGCGCAACCCCTAATAGACTATTCTCTTTCTGAAAAGCGGCATCTCGATACCGTACCCTAATCGGATCCTCATACCGTCGCCTCTTTACCTCCTCGACGGTGGAAGACTCGGCAACCCCTCGAACCCGAATTCCATCACTATCAGAATCAACCAATCAAACCCCAAGGCTCGCTAGCTTATGTAACTCGCGGACCATGTCCCTTTCCGCCGCACCCGACAGACTACCCATCGATCTGCGACTAAGGGCATCTGCAACTACATTGGCCTTCCCTGGGTGGTATAGGATATCAATATCACAATCCTTAAGTAACCCTAACCACCGTCTCTGTCGCAAATTCAGCTGCCTCAGTCTGAAGATATACCGGAGTTTCTTGTGGTCTACGCAAATATCCACATGAAATCTATATAAGGAAATTGCCTCCAAATCTTCAAGGTACGATTAACTGCCGCCGACTCTAAATCGTGAGTGACGTAATTCCTTTCTTGCTTCCCTAACCGCCGGGAAACATAAGCTCTAACCTTATCGTGTTGTGTCAGCATACAACCTAGCCCAACACCCAACGTGTTACAATAATACCCTAACCCTCTAGTCTCTCAAGAGGGGTTAGAACTGTAGTCGTGGTCAACTTCTCTTCCAATAACTGGAAGCCTTTCTTGTACTTGCGAAATATTCGGGCATCCTTAATCTCAGTTATGGTTCCTGTTTCCCTTTCTCTGTTGCAACCAAACTTGGTTACTATACTTGGATCTGATTCCTTTGCTTGCCGCATGGCTAAGACTTCCTGCCAATCACAATTTAGGGGGGAAGACTTCCTTGATCTTGTCAAGTAGTAATCCTATTATCCTCTCTCAGCTCGTAGAGCTTATAGTCCGGTGTTCAACCTCAATTCACGGTATTACATAATCCAATGACTTATTAAGATTTCTTATCGTTCGAGTGTCTACTCGTCTTTCCTTTATAAGTTATTTCAAGTTGTCCTGGGGTCCCTTACCTCTCCGTATTTGTCACGACCCGAAACTGGGCCCGTTACTGGTGCCTTACCCCGGGCACCCTAGTGACACAACATCAGAGTAATCAGCGGAACATAAAACATATACATGAAACAAGTGAAGTACAAAACAGTAATCTGAGGAAAACTTGCCTTTCGGCATATATAAATAACAACTTTTACAACTGAACAGTTTAATCCTTTTTACCAACCCTGCCCACAACAGTACTACAGACCTCTAAGAAATGATACGACAACAATGGCGGGACAGGCCCCGCCATACCCATGAACGTGCTTTCTGACAACGGGGACTATACGAGATAAGCCTCGGAGAAACGGAGCTTCCATGGTGACTGTGACCACAGAGCGAGGATCAACGGCGGTGTACCTTTACTGCGGCATGAGCAGCCCGAGAGGTCGATAACAGTAGTGCAGTATGTGAAATCAAAAATACATCGTAAATGAAATCATAGCGATCATATAAAGCGGGAGACATGTATGATAACAAACTACGATTTACAACAAAGCGATCATGTCAAGTCGTGACTCACGCCCTCAAGTCATCACTCAAGTATAACAATGGGTCTCAGGCCCACAACATCAATCATGCCCGTGGAATACCTTCCCGCCATGGCGATCTATGATATAAAAGCACGAGGAACACACATGAACACCGAGTCCCACTGTGTCATAATAAAGCGTGCGGGGTAAGTGCGAAGGCATAGCCGACTACTAAAAACCCACGGTACCAACAAGGTCATGAATCGTATCATAAGATCTGTCTAGGCCGTCACATGATCAAAGCGGCCACTTGCCCCGCGATGTCGATGTACGCGTCTAACCTGGAACTCCGCACTCCGCGTAGGCCAATCTCATCGCCCGCATGAGGTATTCCTCGCGTCGAGGGTAGCTACTCCGGCGTCGTCACGGACGCGATCCGCGTAGCGCATGGACGCGTGCCCATAAGGGACGATACTAACACGGAACTCGTAGCTCGCGTAGGCCGGGACTGCGTGAGGTATTCTCGAATCATAGGTCCATCGACCCGCTGAGTCTACCCGCGTGGAGGCGACAACCGGAATCATCTCAAGAGATGAGTGATGTAAAATACTAACACAATGACTTATCGTTAAGCAACATAAGCACAACAAAGGAAACCCCTTTACACAACATCACAAGATACTAACACACGTAGCATCTTAGCATGTTTACTTATCAATCAACAAGAAAGTATTACCAGGCTATCACAAACCAACACAATCAAGTTATACACACAAGGTAATTTCTACTATATGCCAACAAGTTCGGGGTTTTATCCCCAAAGTACTTCATACATTAACTCTTTAAAGATCGTTACTTTCACAATGTCACACAATACCCGTAGTATAAAGAGAGTGACTATCCTTTTAAAGTAAATCAATTACTTCTCTTTGTAAAATCAAGTAGCAACATTCTTTTCCAATGATCAAGTTTGCCTAATTTCCAATGTTCAAGTTTCTCATTTTAGAAAGGTTTCGTAGTTCATAGTCTTATTCATTTAAGAATATAATTCTCCTTTAAACTATCTGAGAAACATAAGTCTTATATGTGAGTAGGATATTCTTGTTTATAACAATCTTATTACAACAACCATGATCTAGGAAATATCATTTTGTCTCATCTTAGCTTCATGCAGATGGAAGTTTCTCTTGGTTTTAATAATACTTAATTATTAAAAACATTTCCTCTTATAAACGCCGCATGGTTTGTCGATACACATTCGATTTCCAAAATCGTAAAACATTCTTAAGACGTTATACCTAACTTTCCATAAAGCTAGCATAACTCTTAAGTTTTAAAAAAACCCAAATATTTCTTCTTCTTTCAAAATGATTCAAAAATCTTTTGAAATACTTCAAGTTCTTTATTAACACATAACAAGCCAGTTATAGTTCAAATCAGTTACCTTTTAAAGACCACAAGTATTTTCTTACCAACATAAAGTCATTATAACCAACTTCCCATAAAGCCGTTATAACACTTTATGTTTTAAACCACTCAAATACATTTAGCACGTATGCGTCTCACCGTGCTACATAGTTCACACATATCATGCTAGAAGAGATAGGAAGAGGTTCACATACCTCGCGACGAGTGTCGACTAATAGCAAAACGCTCCAAGTACTTCCAACCGTCGGCTACTCCTTAAGCCAAGTAGATCGCGCCATACGTAGTACTTCAACCTATAAGGCCACAAGGTGCTTATTAACATTTAGATCTCAACGTAGAACATTCTACCGAAATTTCGGCAGCACCTCCCCCCCCCGAAACAGCGTAAATCTCCTCCTCTAACGAGGCCGGCTACCAAGCCAACCAGGGGGGGGGGGTTACACATCTAACCCTAACGGGTACAATTCTACTCCACGGTACTACTACACAAGTCTACTGTAATACAGCCCTATGTAATTACAGTTCAGTATTCTTCTTTAAATTCAGGCTTAAGTCGCAAGACATTGCCGTAAGTATTATTCAGGCTTAAGTCAAAAGACATTGCCGATAACTACGTTCAGTTCTATATACAGTATACTTCAACTATATATTCTAACAATATGTAATTTCCAATTACAATAGAGGGACAAGATAATTACCTCGATAAGCCCATAATTATCCTAGTTAAAGTCGATCCTGGGCAATCGTTTAGCTCCAACTCCGAGCGCTCCAACCCGCTCTAAACCACCCTTAGAAGTTCTAACCAACTTCTACACAATACTCCAACGGACTATGGAGATTTTCCTAGGGTTTCGGTTTTGTGACTGACGGAAGTATAATAGTATTTCTGGGCTTTTCGTATAGGTATAACCTTAGAATACTACAAGGTATACGGCTAAGGTAATTTGGGCATTATAACAATACTTTTGAGAGTATTTCTACCAAGAGAGGGGGGTATTATACGAAAGCAACAAGGCTAGGGGGGGGTACCCCACGGCTAGCACCTCTAGGAGGGGGGGAGGCTCTCGGCCATAAGGCCACTCAAAGGGGAGGAGGAAGGCTTTGGACGAGAACCACTAGAAGGGAGAGGGAGGGATTTTAACACTTAGAATAATTTTTAGGATGAAGAAGTTCATCAAAGGGAGGGGTATTTATAGGTCAAGGGATGGCCAACCAAAGGCCAAGATGATGCCAAGTGCAAGGCAAGTGTAGGGTGAGGATTCACTAAACACAAATATCCTACCAACCCTTGACTTTGTGCCAAGGCACAAAAACGTGCCAAGCTTAGCCATTTTCGTCCAATGGACGATTTGAAGTCCACCAATGAGAGGGTGCCAAGTGGCGCCCTCTTGTTGGTCCAAAATGTTTCGTCTCTCGGAAAAATCCGCAAAAATTAAAAAAGACATAGCCGGAAATTCCCCTACGAAAGCTGTGAAAACGTTTCGCCGAAAAACGACTCTAATCGGGTGTTGTGCACAAATAAATTTCGGCCAAGCTACTTTCTCAAGTTCAAATTTTCTACGACGCCCCACGTCATACTGAAATACGGGTATAACATTCTCCTCCTTAGAAACATTCGTCCGAATGTTCCTTCTAAGTCTTAAAACAAGCGTCGCGCCAAGATAGTCTTCACTACCATACTTACGAAACAATCGCCACAATGGCCACGAAACAATCGCAAGACTACTTACATCAAAGTCCACGAGGAATCACCTCTAACATCACCAAAACCACCTCTCCGTGGTCTAAAATATACTTCTTCCACACTTTTCCAAACAAAAGAAATGGTCACATCAATGCTCGCCATACATGCTCGCTTCTTCCCGATACCACTTTTGTCACTTTGCCGCGAGGTTCTAGTGTCAGGCGACCCAACAAATGGTACCGACTACATGCGATCCCCGAGGTCGTCGTGACACTCGAACTCTTACCACATTTAAATCGCTTCGCTTTCCAAAACTCGGGTTACTATCTCTAACGTGGTCATCATTAATCGGGAACACTCTGGATGGATCTCCGATACTTTCCCGATCATAACAATACGAAGACCGGTCATCGCCTCCTAAGTCGGACGGCAAAGCTAACATATAAGCAACCCGCCTATTCTTCACATGGACTCAAAGGCCCAGTAACTCGGGCTAAGTTCCCTCTGTCTTCCAAAACTCGTCACACCCACCCCGGTGGTACTTTCAAGAAGACCGACCGTCGACTCGAACTCTAAGCGTCGCCGATTATCCGCACGATTCTCCGAGCCGCCGGAACCTCTTCTAGACAAGCTTTACTCTATCCACAACTGGCCGAACAAGCTGAACCTTGCCGACGTCGAACCAATCGGCCAAGAACTTACACTTCCGCCCTACAAGGCTTCAAAAGCGACATCCGAATATCGAAATGGTAGCTTAAACGCCTCTACAGAGACAACAATCCCACAACTACCCCGAAATCCACACACCGCCCGAGGCGAATGCGATTCTGAGACTCACTGAGTTCTAACCCTGTTTGGTAAAACTTCCGAAACAACAAATTCTACCTGGCTCCATCTGTCATCATAATGTGAAGGTAGGCACCGTGCAGCCTTTACAACCTTTACGATAAAACAATGCTGCCGAGTAAACGGTCTTTGCTAGAAAACAAGACGGTCGACCTCCTCGCCCGACCATCGGTCGAATCGTCCATGAATCGTCGTTGGTCAACTAATCTTGGGCCTAACACCTCGTGACTACCACAAGGCGGGACCACCACAACCGACCCACCACGGACATGCCGCGGGTTGACCCGCAACGTGACCTCAACCCGACCTGGCAATGCGCAAAACGCTAGCTCCACGAAGGAAAACTCTCACTAAACACGTTACGAAAACCTAGCGGTCTTCTTAGCTCAACTACCCCCTTTCATTCCACACTACTAGGGACCTATCCCAAACATAACTCACGTGCACTATGCACTTCCGATAAGGGTCAAACATAACACTACACCTTTTCTTGAGATGGCCTCACCTCTAAGGTCTCTACGTATAAAACTCTAAAGCTCACACCTTCACTATCCCCCAAAATCCTACTTGGTTAAACAACCAAGATTTCTAATCACAACTAACACACTGCTATCAGAACATAGCACTTAAGGTATACTCACCTTATCACACATACAGATCTCTAGAGGGTTAAAGATATGCCTGCATCAACTGCTTCACTCCCCTTAGTCATTCTAATCAACCCTGCCCCGTAGGGCGCATAGCTAAGGAAGATGACAAACTACCCACCGATCTTGAAGGCTAAGTCCTCCTACAAGGACATTCTTTCGACATCAGACCCTGACGGTCATAGGTATAACATGTACCAACTAAAAGACGACATTCCCCGGGATGACGTCTGCCACACTGTGAACCGGAAGATCTGGAGCTCTGACCAACTCCTGCATACCCCGAACGTCCTGAAATTCGTGGAGGACCTCTCTGCACTGGTGGATGTGCATAATATAATCCGCTGGTGAGGTGACTCGCCTCGAAAGTTACCAAAGGACCTTGCTGCTCTGGCCCTCTTCTGCTGTCATTGGTTAACCCGTCGATCTCTACGTTTCTCGGCCTGCTGCGCATAAGCCCGTACACAGGCCATGCTCAAGCCTAACTGAAGAATTACTCTTACACAACCCTTTCTTAGGTAGTCATCAAGACTCGCGGTACATCGGTATACTCTCTGGTAGCCAAATCCATAACTAGTAACAGGGTCGCCTTCTTGCAATCTAAATTCTCTGTTCCCGGTCGTGGAACTGAAGGTTCAAATGTCATGGCCGCAGTAGGAACTGCCGCCGCCGTGCTAAACTCTGCTGGGGCTAGTGACGTCGCAGAACTCCCCGAATGAAGCACTACCCTAGGTAATGATTGGGCCTGTGCCTCGCCCTTCGCCGAACTCTACTCGCGACTCGCCGCCTTGCCCTCCCGGCGGGTTGCCTACGCGAGGCATAACGATAAGGAAATAATTTCGTCGGAGGGTCCAACTTACAACACGGCTCTAAGGCACGATCTCGGTGAGAAGAATAGAAACCAATCCTAAATATCCTATAGCCTCCTCGATTATTGGTGTGGTGCACAACACACCGATAATCAAGACTCCATCGATACGATGCGTAGACACTTTCCGAGGATTAACGGCTCTGATACCACTTTTGTCACGACCCGAAACTGGGCCCGTGACTGGTGCCTTACCCGGGCACCCTAGTGACACAACATCAGAGTAATCAGCGGAACATAAAACATATACATGAAACAAGTGAAGTACAAAACGATGTCGAGGAAAACTTGCCTTTCGGCATGTATAAATAACAACTTTTATAACTGAACAGTTTAATCCTTTTTACCAACCCTGCCCACAACAGTACTACAGAACTCTAAGAAATGATACGACAACAATGGCGGGACAGGGCCCCGCCATACCCCTGAACGTAAGCACCTACAACAACAGGGACTATACCAAGATAAGCCTCCGAGAAACGGAGCTTCCAAGTCAACTGTGACCCTAAGAGCGAGGATCAACGATCGGTGTACCTTTACTGCGGCATGAACGCGGCCCCGGAGGTCGATAACAAAAATTTAGTATGTGAAACTGAAAAATACATATCAGAAATGAAATCATAGCGATATATAAAGCGGGAGACATGTATGATAACCAAACTACGCTTACAACAAAGCCATGTCGAGTCGTGGACTCACGCCTCAAGTCATCACTCAAGTATAACAATGGGTCTCGGGCCCACAACATCAATCATGCGTGGAATACCTTCCTCATCGCCATGCGCTATGATATAAAAGCACCAAGGAACACACATGAACACCGGGTCCCACTGTGTCATAATAAAGCGTCAGACGGTAAATGCGAAGGCATAGCCGACTACTAAAAACCCACGTACCAACAAGGTCATGAATCGTATCATAAGATCTGTCTAGGCCGTCACATGATCAAAGCCGCCACTTGCCCGCGATCGATGTGCGCGTCTAACCACGAACTCCCGCGACTCCGCGTAGGCCAATCTCATCGCCCGCGTGAGGTATTCCCCGCATCGAGGGTAGCTACTCCGGCATCGCCCCGACTTCGCATCCGCGTGCCACATGGACCGCGTGCCCATAAAGGACGATACTAACACGAACTCTCGTAGCTCGCATAGGCCGGGACTGCATGAGGTATTCTCGAATCATAGGTCCATCGACCGCTGAGTCTACCCCGCGTCGGAGGCGGCTTAACCGAATCATCTCAAGAGATGAGTGATGTAAAATACTAACACAACTTATCGTTAAGCAACATAAGCACAACAAAGGAAACCCCTTTACACAACATCACAAGATACTAACACACGTAGCATCCTAGCATGTTTACTTATCAATCAACAAGAAAGTATTACCAGGCTATCACAAACCAACACAATCAAGTTATACACACAAGGTACTTTCTACTATATGCCAACAAGTTCGGGGTTTTATCCCCAAAGTACTTCATACATTAACTCTTTAAAAGATACGTTACTTTCACAATGTCACACAATACCCGTAGTATAAATAGAGTGACTATCCTTTTAAAGTAAATCAATTACTTCTCTTTGTAAAATCAAGTAGCAACATTCTTTTCCAATGATCAAGTTTGCCTAATTTCCAATGTTCAAGTTTCTCATTTTAGAAAGGTTTCGTAGTTCATAGTCTTATTCATTTAAGAATATAATTCTCCTTTAAACTATCTGAGAAACATAAGTCTTATATGTGAGTAGGATATTCTTGTTTATAACAATCTTATTACAGCAGCCATGATCTAGGAAATATCATTTTGTCTCATCTTAGCTTCTATGCAGATGGAAGTTTCTACTGGTTTTAATAATACTTAATTATTAAAAACATTTCCTCTTATAAACGCTGCAGTGGTTTGTCGATACACATTCTGATTTCCAAAATCAGTAAAACATTCTTAAGACGTTATACCTAACTTTCCATAAAGCTAGCATAACTCTTAAGTTTTCAAAAACCCAAATATTTCTTCTTCTTTCAAAATGATTCAAAAATCTTTTGAAATACTTCAAGTTCTTTATTAACACATAACAAGCCAGTTATAGTTCAAATCAGTTACCTTTTAAAGACCACAAGTATTTTCTTACCAACATAAAGCTGTTATAACCAACTTCCCATAAAGCCGTTATAACACTTTATGTTTTAAACCACTCAAATACATTTAGCACATGTACGTCTACCGTACTACATAGTTCACACATATCATGCTAGAAGAGATAGGAAGAGGTTCACATACCTCGCGACGAGTGTCGACTAATAGCAAAACGCTCCAAGTACTTCCAACCGTCGGCTACTCCTTAAGCCAAGTAGATCGCGCCATACGTAGTACTTCAACCTATAAGGCCACAAGGTGCTTATTAACATTTAGATCTCAACGTAGAACATTCTACCGAAATTTCGGCAGCACCTCCCCCCCCCCCCCCGCAACAGCGTAAATCTCCTCCTCTATCGAGGCCGGCTACCAAGCCAACCGGGGGGGGTTATACGTCTAACCCTAACGGGTACAATTCTACTCCACGGTACTACTACACAAGTCTACTGTAATACAGCCCTATGTAATTACCAAGATTCTTCTTTTAAATTCGGGCTTAAGTCGCAAGACATTGCAGAAGTATTATTCGAGCTTAAGTCAAAAGACATTGCCGATAACTACGTTCAGTTCTATATACAGTATACTTCAACTATATATTCTAACAATATGTAATTTCCAATTTACATAGAGGGACAAGATAATTACCTCGATAAGCCCATAATTATCCTAGTTAAAGTCGATCCTGGGCAATCGTTTAGCTCCAACTCCGAGCGCTCCAACCCGCTCTAAACCACCCTTAGAAGTTCTAACCAACTTCTACACAATACTCCAACGGACTATGGAGATTTTCCTAGGGTTTCGGTTTTGTGACTGGTAAGTATAATAGTATTTCTGGGCTTTTCGGATAGTTATGACCTTAGAATACTACACGGTATACGGCTAAGGTAATTTGGTAATTATACCAATACTTTTGAGAGTATTTCTACCAAGAGAGGGGGGTATTATACGAAAGCAACAAGTCTAGTGGGTACCCACTAGCACCTCTAGGAGTGGAGGCTCTCGGCCATAAGGCCACTCACAGGGGAGGAGGAAGGCTTTGGACGAGAACCACTAGAAGGGAGAGGGAGGGATTTTAACACTTAGAATAATTTTTAGGATGAAGAAGTTCATCAAAGGGAGGGGTATTTATAGGTCAAGGGATGGCCAACCAAAGGCCAAGATGATGCCAAGTGCAAGGCAAGTGTAGGGTGAGGATTCACTAAACACAAATATCCTACCAACCCTTGACTTTGTGCAAGGCACAAAACGCGCCAAGCTTAGCCATTTTCGGCCCAATGGACGATTTGAAGTCCACTAATGAGAGGGTGCCAAGTGGCGCCTCTTGTTGATCCAAAATGTTTCGCTCTCTAAAAATCCGCAAAAATTAAAAAAGACATAGGAAATTCCCTACGAAAGTCGTGGAAAACGTTTCGCCGAAAAACGACTCTAATCGGGTGTTGTGCACAAATAAATTTCGGCCAAGCTACTTTCTCAAGTTCAAATTTTCTACGTACGTCCTTACGTACATACTCTGGAAATACGGGGTATAACATTATTCTCTTACTATCTTTCTCATTAGTACAGATGCTACTACCTTTCCTCGAGGTGTTCCTACTGCCCATTACCTACTAATGGTCTTACACTAGTCCGGGGTAACTGTATCTCGTGCAACTTACATAACCATAGTTGTATTCTCTTTTATCCTTCTGGTCATAACCTACCTTATGCTTATTAATAGTAAAGTGTTTCTAATTTGATCCATAATCGTACAGTTTCAAATATGCGTACTACCTGCATTTTTCTTACGACACTTCCCTGACCGTTTAACGTCGTTCTTAATTACCCCAACATAATACTTTTCCACGGTTATCTAAAGCGTAACTTATGGCGTGACGATCACGAAGACCTACCAGTCTCACATCCTTCGTCTAACTACATGGGTACACATAACCCATGTCGTAAGACTATCCTTTTATGTAGGGAGAGAACTTATCTCCCTTGATAAACTTTCCTTGGTGTCACAACCCCTAATCACCGAGTCCTCGTGGTCCTGTAAATATCTAATCATTACGCACCGCCTTAAAATCGTGTAGATTTTCAAAACCTACCAAAGATGCCCTCGACTTCTGTGGCGGCGCCGTGCTTATTTTATTCTTGCCTTGCACATTTCCTTGAAATTATCCGGAAGGTCGTGTACGACCGCCACACCAAACCAACTCCAAGTACCTCCAGGAACTTAACATAAATTCCTTCAAATTCAAGTATTACTTACTTTCTGCGTCAATTTTCCCAATGAACAAGTCACACGGACTTATTAAAAACAATGATGCCAAGAAGGAAGGATAATTCACCGTTACTACCACTTCCTTCCTCTCCACTCGATGGCAAACTGCAGGAAGCGTACCGAATCAATCTCTTACGTAGTCCACGTTGGCATAACATGAGGCCAACTAGTATGTACTCATAATGGCCTCGGCGTGCATCATAATACTCTGCTAGGGTCCGACGTATCGTTCACGACAATTATTATCTGCCCACTCGGCTACCACCCAACACTTTCGCGGGTGTGGTTACCTCATAAAGGTTCTCATGTATTACGGCCATTTCTTTCACACTTGGTTGCTCACTTCCTTACGGCCGTACTCTTTCCGTACTTCCAAACTTATTCTAGCTTACGTACATAACTTCCATAATAAAGCTGGCCTTCGATCTTGGAGTTACTAAGTTAAACAATATAAGGTCATTTCCGGCGCTCACAACCTGGTTCCGGTGGAATACGTCTGCGAACTCGTAAAATGACTAATTAGACTTGGGCTTTTACCCTCGCGACCCTGTCCCGTAGCGGGACTACTATTAACTGATCCCACCCCATAAACGGGTATACTAACTTCTCATAATACCATAGTCGTGTCGTCTTTGTCACAACAACCATTACTTACTCCACACGGATCTCATCCGTACTATCCTCTTAAGCATACCACGTAGCTTAATTTACAAACATAGTCTCCCATTGGGCCCCTTAATTAAGCTTCTTAAGGTTCCATTACTTTTTCCGACAACTCATCGTCTCCTAATTTTCTCAAACTAGCACGTAAAACCTCGATGAGAGTTCCTTAACTGTTCATACCTTCCCGGTATCTATTTAGTCCTCACCAAATCCTGGTAATCTATAATCATTCTAGGAAACACATATGTGACCCTCATACAGAAATCTGTATAGCTGTATGTCACAATACCAACTCTACTACGAGTATTACCAACCTGGATACGCAATCCACATAATCTTCCCTGGGTCACTGCTGCTTCCTCGTAGCTGCAAACACCATAACCTGTTAGGGAGAGACGACCCTAACCACACAGCTTTATCGCACGATCATAGAGTGAGAAGAAATGGAAACCAATCCTAAATATCCTGCAGCCTCCTGATTATAGATGTGGTGCACAACACACCGATAATCAAGACTCTACTAGATACGGCCTGTAGACCCTTTCCGAGGATTAATCGCTGATACCACTTTTGTCACGACCGACCCGGGTCCGTGGCCGTGCCTGACCGGGCACCCTCGTGACACAACATCAGAGAAAACCAGCGGAAATAAACTCAAGGTAAAACAACCATAATAGTATAAACAGTATAGCCCAAAATGGCTACCCCAAAAGTACATCAAATCGAACAGCTATATCCTTAAACAACCCAAGTTATGACAAGACTACAGGCCTCTAAGAATAAGTAACACTATGACGGGACAGGGCCCCGTCATGCCCCTGAATGTACAAAATATCACAACACCGGGGAGAACCATACCAAAAGTCGAGCTTCCGAAGAAATGGAGCTCCTGACACCTGAGTAAGAGATCCTAGGAATGAGGATCTACCACCTGCTTTCCCTTACCTGCGGCATGAACGCAGCCCCCGAGGAAGGGGGTCAGTACACAACGTACCAAGTATGTAAAACTGGAAAATACTGTAGTAATATCATAAGTCAAAGATAAGCTGAAGTCATAGATAAAGTCCAATTTCCTTACACTGTGCCTTACTAACAACGAGAGTAACAAGTATAAAAACTTATAGCATAAAAATAGGAGGCTCACGATCAAAACAGGGTACCTCGCCCGTAGTATCGTTAAGCAGTCCTACTCCTGGGACTATTTCACCCGCATGGGTCCTGTGGACCCGCATGAGGTCATCCGCCTCGTCATGGGACTATTTCACCCGCATGGGACTATTTCACCCGCATGGATCCTGTGGATCCGCATGAGTACCATCGCCGTACTCGCATGAGACTATTTCACTCGCATGGATCACGTAGTCGGATCGCGTGAGTGCAAGCGCCCGCTCGCGTCATGGGTAGCAAATCCATGGCATAGATAATAACCGGGGTTTACCAGTAATAATACAAATATATAACATAGCTCATCCGGCTATCATACATAACATAAGCACTAGGCTATCGTATCATACATAAGCACTACCGCCTATCATATCACAACATAAGCACCACCGCCTATCATATCATACATAAGCACTACCAACATCATAACATAAGCAAGTTAAGAAATCCACTAACTTCATATTAACATTATTAATATATCCTCTCATTTTAGTATCCTAAGGCACTAACATGTCTTTTAATAGAAAATCCGGGAATTCAACCCAAGTACCATGTACTTCTAGCTTTTTTTAGAAAAACTCTTTTTATACAAAGATTCCAAGATACTAATCACCATAGTATCAAGTTACGATTTCTTTTCAAGACAAGTCACATTTCCTTTTAGAAATATAATAGGCTTCTAAATCAAGTGACTTCATTTCCTTTAAAACCTTAGGCAACCAATGCCTAAAAATCAATTCACCCTTCTAAGTTTCAAATCCTTTACCCGTACTTGTTTTAATTAGAGTAAACCTTTCCTTGTGAACCTTTCAAGAAAACTAATATAACCAACTTCCCATAAAACCATTATATTAGCGTTATTCCTTTGTCAAATACATTTCCCTAAATCCAAGGGACTTATACTTTTGAAATGAAACAAGCATCATATACTTTAAAACAAGTGTAGATTATCAAATCTTGTCATTATCCGCACTACATAGATACAACTATTCATGCTCAAGAGATAGGAAAGCTCTACATACCTCTTCGGTCAATCCACTTGCTAAGTCCAACTACCGCAAGTAATATGTCAACCTATAACAACCATAGTGCGTTTATTAACCTCTAATTTCAATGTAGAAATTCCAAATTCAAGTTACCAATTCCTAAGGAAAATTGGGCAGCATTTCCTTTGTTTCTACTCACTTTGCCACCTTTCAAAGGCCGATTTTCAACACTCAAACGCCTCATTAAGGCCCAACATCCAAACCAACACAAAGGGGATTACACATCTAATCTTGGGTGTGTAAAATTCTGCCCCATAAGTTATAATAGCACACTTAACAATTCTAAAGTGGTTTTTAGGCTACAACATGCTCATAATATTTCTTTAGCCAAATCCTTCATATCCAACCCACATTTCTAGCATCTGATGACTCTAAGAGCATTATTTACCACCATAAGTATTTTCTTCTTAACATGCAACTCTATAAACTAATAATAGAGGAAGAATCATTACCTTAGAGCTTTAGCCAAATTTATCCAACAATTTGCTAGCCTTTCTACCAAGAATACCACCACCACCACCTTCACAAGCTAGCCACAAGCTTCCTTCTTGTCTTTTAATTTTTCAGATTTTTCTTAAGGCTAGAATCCTCTTGGATTTTTAGAGAGAATGAGGAGCTTGAAATATTAGAGAGAAGGAAGAGGTTTTTCAAAGAGAGAGATGACAAATGACCAAGTCTTTAAGACTTGGTCAATATATTGCATGTAAAAATCAGATGGGGATACTTGTCCCCACTCGTGCCCTTTCAAATAAAAACTGACTTTTCCTAAGTTTTTCCGCTGATTTCCCGCCTCGGCGCGGCTTCGCTTCCCGGCGGCGCGCCGCAACTCTGCGAACTCGGATCTTCCGGCGCGCGGCCTGCTTCCCGGGCGCGTGCTGAAACAGCGACCACCTCGATTTTCGGGCGCGGCCACGACTTCCGCGCGCGCGCTTCAATCACTAGCGCGCCGCCTCCGTGGCTGGCGCTGAGACCCCTGACCGCGGTCCAGGCCCGAACCACGGGGTGTAACACTACCAGATCCACCCTGCATCATCAACTGACCGGGGCAAGTACGAAAGTCGACTACCAGAACCTACCGTACCAACAATACTAAATAACTGCATCACGAAGCTGACCGGGGCAAGTGCGATAGCCTCTACCAGATCCACCTCGCACCGTGGCGGGGCAATCGTGTAGGCTAACCACCGATCCACCCCGTCACGAAACTTCATCCAAACACCTCGTCGAAGGCGAAGGTGCAGGGGCCTCGAATGCCTGCGGATCCACTGCGTCACGTCGGCCAGGCAAGTCGTGAACCAACTACGGATACCAAGGCGTAATCACGAGACTTCGCCACAAAACACTCTAATGGAAGCATACAGTGGGCACCCATCGTGCGGTATGTCAAAGGAAATAACAAGATAACAATCATAATGGAAGCATACTCGTGGGCCACCCATCGTGTCAGTATCTCCAAAGCAAATAACAAGATAACACTCCTAATGGAAGCATACCCGTGGGCCACCCATCGTGTCAGTATGTCCAAAGGAAATAACAAGATAACAATCATAATGGAAGCATACTCGTGGGCCACCCAACGTGTCAGTATGTCCAAAGCAAATAACAAGATAACACTCCTAATGGAAGCATACCCGTGGGCCACCCATCGTGTCAGTATATCCAAAAGGATCGATATAGTGGAAGCATACCCGTGGGCCACCCAACGTGTCAGTATGTCCATCAATCAACCAGATAGCCAGCCCTCCATCGAGAGACGCGGTAGCACAGAATCAAAACACTTGCACAACAAAGGCTATCACAACAAGCATAGGCAAGGTCAACGTACTCGTAGACTTTCATTTTATTACAACAAATCCGGATTTTAACCTCTAGGCATTATGTACTTTAATTCTTTAAAAAGATCAATTTCATTCACAAAAAGTCACACGATACCCGTAGTATCAAAATAGAGTAACTATCTGTTTAAGTAAAACAAAACAATTTCAAATACCTTCCTTCCTTTTTAAACCAATTTAAGACAAAACCATGACTTTCTTTTAAACAAAAACACTTCAAATTCTCAAGTCTCTTTTCTTTTAGAAATCAAGTTCCTTACTGTGGACTTTTAAGAAAAATCAATACTTGTTATTAATGATTTTATTAAAGCAGCCATGATCTAGGAAATGTAATACAATTTTGTCTTATCTTAGCTTCTATGCAGATGGAGGTTTCTACTGGTTTTAATAATAATTAATTAGTCAATACATTTTCCTTTATTAACGCTGCAGTGGTTTGTTCGATACTTAATTCTCATTTCCGAAATCAATATAACTTATTCCTTTTAAAACCCAATTACCCATTTCTCAAAAATGCGGTTTCACAACTTTTTAACACAAACCAAGTCCTTAATAATTCACATCAAGACCTTTATAAGTTAAGTCTCTTATCTTTTAAAAAACACAAACCATTCTTTACCTACATAAAGTTGTTATAACAAACTTCCCATAAAGCCGTTATAATACTTTATGTTTTAAACCAACCAAATTCGTTTAGCACACGTACGTCTACCGTACTACATAGTTCACACAATTATGCTAGAAAAGATAGGAAGAGGTTCACATACCTCGCGACGATTATCGACAAAAAGCAAAAAGCTCCAAAGATCAGAACCACGCTAGCCTTTTCCACCCTTCAAGTAGAATACGCTACTCGTAGTACTTCCACCTAAAAAGGCCACAAAACGTCTATCAACTCCTCGATCTCTTTGTAGCACAATTCTAAGTACAAGGTTCCTTATTCTACGGAAAATAATTCGGCAGCACCTCCCCCCCCCCCCCCGCAACCACATAAATCTCCTCCTATATCAAGGCACGCTGCGAGCCAACAACTCGAGGGGTTACACGTCTAACCTGGCGTGTACAATTCTACTCCACAATAATACTACAAGTCTCAGTAAATACGGTCCAATGTAAATCTGATTCAATCCTTTATAATCATCCTTCCAATATATCTTATACTCAATTCTAAACTACTACAATATGTAATATCCAATTACAATAGAGGGACATAGATCATTACCTCGATAAGCCCAAAATTATCCAAGATTATAAGTCGATCCTGAGCAACGTTTAGCTCGATTCCTTACGCTCAACCCGCCTCAAGAAACCCCTGAAGTTCCTAACCAACTCTTCAAGATTCAACTCAAAAGTGAAGAACACTTAGGCTACAATTTGGCAATGTTTGGCCAAGGAGTATATCTAAGGCTAGGGTGTGAAATTTCCACGACCGAACCGGGCGTGGTCGGTGCCTTACCCGGGCACCCAAGTAGACCTACATCAGAGTAACCAGCGGAATATAAAACAAGACATGAAACAATATGAAGTGAGAAACAGTTTATCTGAGAAAAGCTGCATGTCGGCATATATATATAAAAGCTTGACCATTACATCCCTTTTACAAACCCTGCCCACAACAGTACTACAAACCTCTAAGAATGTTATAACAACAATGGCGGGACAGGGCCCCGCCATACCCCTGAATGTAAGTACCTACAACGACAGGGGACTATACCAAAGATAAGCCTCCGGAGACACGGAGCTTCCCAAAACGCTGAAATGTGACCCTATGAGCGAGGATCAACAACTGGTGTACCTCTACCTGCGACATTTAACGGCCCGAAGGAGGTCGATCTGACAGTACAGTATGTGGCGAAAATCAGTAAATGAAATCATAATAGTCTATTTAAAGCGTAAGACATATATGATAACCAATTTACGATACACAATATGCGATCGTGTCAAGTCGGACTCACGCCGCCAAAGTCATCACTCAAATATAACCATGGGTCTCATGCCCACAATATCAATCATGCGTGGAATTCCTTCCTCACCGTGATCCATGATATAAAAGCACCAAGGAATACACATGAACACGTGTCCCACGTGTCATAATAAAGCTGTGCGGGGTAAATGCGAAGGCATAGCGACTACTAAAACCCACAGTACCAACAATGCTATAAAAGCGTATCACGAGGTCTTTCTAGACGCGCCACGTAATCGGCGGCGGCCGCCCTCGGTATCAATGCGCGTCAAATCCTCGAACTCGCGCGACTCGCGCGTGAGCCACCAGGCGCGAGGTATTCCGCGTCGAGGTAGCTACTCCTCGGCGTCGTCCCCGACTCTCGTAGTCCACGTGGCCACATAGACCGCGTGAGGTATTCCCGCGCACACTAACACGGAACTCGTAGCTCGCGCATAGGTCCCTGGACGCGTAGGCATCCTCGCGTCGGGGCGACAACCCCGGTATAACATGTCGAGGTGAGTGGTACAATACTAACATAACGGCTTATCGTTAAACAACATAAGCACAATCAAGAAACCCTTTACACAAACATCACAAGACACTAACACACGTAGCATCCTAACATGTTTACTTATCAAACCAACAAGAAAGTATTACAAGGCTATCACAAACCAACATAGTCAAGTTATTCACACAAGGTACTTTCTATTTTATGTCAACAAGTTCGGGTTTTTATCCCCAAAGTACTTCATACATTAACTCTTTAAAAAGATTCGTTTCTCTCACAAGAGTCACATGATACCCGTAGTATCAAAATAGAGTGACTATCTTTTTAAGTAAACCAAAACAATTTCCCTACCTTCTTTTTGAACCAACTTAAGACAAAAGCATGCCTTCCTTTTTAAACGAAAACACTTCAAATTTTCAAGTCTTTGTCTTTTTATAAATCAATCCTTACTTTTAAATTTTAAGAAAATCAAAACTTGTTATTAATGATCTTATTAAAGCAGCCATGATCTAGGAAATGTTAATACAATTTTGTCTTATCTTAGCTTCTATGCAGATGGAGGTTTCTACTGGTTTTAATAATACTTAATTAGTCAATACATTTTCCTTTATTAGCGCTGCAGTGGTTTGTTCGATACTTATTCTAATTTCCGAAATCAATACAAGGCTTTCGTAAACAATTAAGTAGACCGTTCCTTTTATCTCTCTTAAGTCGTTATACCTAACTTCCCATAAAGCTAGTATAACTCTTAAGCTTTTAAAACCAAGTATTACTCTTCTTTTAAAAACGATTATTAATTCTTTTGAAATACTTCAAGATTCTTATTATTTAAAACTCAAGTCAAAAGACATTGAAGTAAAACCACGTTTAGTTAACACACGTACGTCTACCGTACTATATATATTCTTTTTAAAATATCATGCTCAAGAGGATAGGAAGAATCACATACCTCCTCGGTGAAATCCACCTGCCAAGTTGAATATGTCGCGCGCAGAGTATCAACCTATAATAGTTAAATACGTCTATCAACGTCTAGACTACTCTGTAGAATATTCTAAGCAGAATGTTCTTATTTCTACGAAAATTTGGGCAGCACTTCCCTACCCGTAAAGCTACACAAGTCTACTGTAAATACAGCCCAATGTAAGTACAGTTCAATTCTCTTCTTTTATACCATCCTTCTATATCTTATACTCAATTCTAAACTACTATATGTAATTTCCAATTACAATAGAAGGACAAAGATATTTACCTCGATAAGCCCAAAATTATCCAAGATTAAAGTCGATCCTGAGCAAGGTTTAGCTCCTATTCTGCACGCTCCAATTCGCTCCAAGAAACCCTTAGAAGTTCTAAACAACTTCTACTTAATACTTCAACCAACTATGAAGATTTTCCTAGGGCTTCGTTTTGTGACTAAAGGATATAAAGTAGTATTTCCGGGCTTTTTAGTATAGAGGTAACTTTGGAATACTACAAGGTATTTGGGCCAAGGTATTTTGGATAGTAACAATACTTGGAGAATATTTTTCTACCAAGGGGGGGGGGGTATTTCAACGAGAACAACTAGGAAGGGGGAGGGAGGGTTTCGGCCGAGAGCCTTTCTAAAGGGGGAGAGGGATTTTGAGACTTGGAAAATGTTTAAGGGATGAAGAATAAGTCTTGCACACAAGGGGTATTTATAGGACATTCAATGGCCAAGATCAAAGCAAGTGGATGGTGTAGATTTGGACATGTGTGTGTGGGTCCCACTTATCTATCAACTACACAAATATCTAGCCAAACATTGACCAAAGGTTTTTGGCCTTTAAAACACAAAAAACGTGCCACACCTTTGCCCACAAAATCGTCCAATCTTTGCCACCTAAGGGTGACACATGTCGCCCTCCTATTGGTCCAAAATATTTCATCTCTCGGAAAAATCCAAAATAAATATTTTCTTGAAAACGTAAAATTCCTTTACAAGGTTCGGAAAATTTTCCGTCGGAAAAACAAATCTTTTTCGTGGATGTGCACAATTTCGTCCTTAACAATAATTCGGGCTTACAAAATTGTACGTACGTCATCACATACATACCCTGGAACTACGGGGTGTAACATTCTCCCCTCCTTAGAAACATTCGTCCCGAATGTTCCTTCTAAGTCTCAAAAACATACGTCTTGCGGTATAGTCTTCACTACTATACTACGAAACCAATTATGCCACACCTGGCCATAATAACACACGCGTAAATACTTAAATCCAAGTCCACAAGGAATCACCTCTAGCATCACAAAAGCTCTCACCCAAGGTCTAAAAGATACTCCCTTCGCACCTTTACTTCACAAAAGTAATGATCACTTCTATTCTCTTACTCGTCGTACCCTCTTCGTACACTCGAACACTTCCTAAATAAACTTACCACCTTTCTGTTATTGTTTCAGTTTCAAAAATCTCGGGGTTACTATTTCCAACTTGGTCATCATTAGCTGGGAACACTCTGGATGGATCTCCGATAATTTTCCGAACATAGCAACATGAAAGACCGGACGTACTGCCTCCTACGTCGGACGGCAAAGCTAACTTATAGGCAACCTGGCCTATTCTCCAAATGATCTGAAAATGCTCAAAGTAACTCGGGCTATGTTTCCCCTGCTTTCCAAATCTCGTCACACCGCCAGGGTGGTACTTGAAGACCGACCGTCGGCACGAACTCCAAGTATCGACGCAGATTATCCACATGACTCTTGTTGACTCTGAGCTGTCAATAACCTCTCCTGGATAAGCTTCACCCTATCCACATCCTGCTGAATCCAGTATGAACCAACTATCTGAACCTTGCCAACATCGAACCAATCGACCGGCAACCTACACTACTGCCCATACAAGGCTTCATAAGGCGACATTCGAATACTGAAATGGTAGCTATAATGATACTCACTCAACAAGAGGCACATAATCCTCGCTGCAACCCCGAAATCAAAACAGGCCGAGGTGAATGCACATCGAGACTCACTTTGAGTTCCTAACCACTTTGGTAAAACTTCGGAAAAAGAAATAAGCGTAACACAGGCTCCACTGTCATAAGGTGAAATTAGGCACCGTGCAGCCTTACAACCTTCCCGATATATAACATCTCGCATAACCTCTGCCGAGTAAATGCGATCTGGTGAAAGACAAGATGGGCTGACCTCATCGGCCCGACTACTGGTCGAACGCATCCACGAACTCGTACGATGGTTAACTAAACTTGGGCCTGTGACCCTATCACAAAGCGGGACCACCACAATTTTTCCTTACTTCAAACCGAGCTGCGGGTTGACCCGCAATCTGGCCTCAACCCGACCCATTTATCGCGCCAAGCTCTTGTTTTCCGATCCGGAACAATCTCACCATCGAGTCACGAAAACCTAGTGGTCTTCTTAGCTCAACTACCCTCTTTCATTTCACACTACTCAGGGACTTATCACACAAATATATCTCACGTATACTATGCACTCTGATAAGGGTCAAACATAAAAAATAAATCTTTTACTCAAGATGGCCTCGCCTCTAAGGTCTCCACGTATAATATCCTAAAGCTCACAATTTCCCTAACCCCAATCTTACCCTTTTAACTAACCATGATTTCTAATCACAATTAACACAATGCTATCTGAACATAACACTTAAGATATACTCATCTTATCACACATACTAATCTCTAGAGGGTTAAGGATATACCTGTATCTACTGCTTCACTCCCCTTTGTCGTTCTAATCAATCCTGCCCTGTTGGGCGCATAGCTAGGGAAGGTGATGAACTAGCCACTGATCCTGAAGGCTGAGTCTCTACATCCGCGCCACCTCTGGTCGGACAATTTCTCGCAAAATGGCCCTGCTGGCCGCAAGCATAACAAGCTGTCGAGGTGGGGGTGGCCTCCTCTGGCTAACACCCCTTCCTCTCCGAACCACTGAATCCGCAACTGATCTGGTAGGCTGAGTCCTCCTACTTGCATCCCTCCTACTTGAACATTCTCTCGTCACATGGCCCTGACGGCCGCAGGTAAAACAAGCACCAACAAAAAGACGACATTCCCCGGGATGACGCCTGCCACACTGTGAACACTGAGGGAAAACTGAACCCGGCTGGCTAGAACCTACGTATAGCTGTGATCCAGAAGCCCTGGAGCTCTGACCAACTCCGGCATACCCCGAACGTCCTGAACCCTGTGGAGGACCACTCTGCACTGGCGGAGGTGCGTATCGATCGATCTTTGAGGCGATTCGCCTCGAAAGTTACCAAAGGACCTGCCGTCGGCGCCTGCTGATCTTGGTTAACCCGTCGATCCCTACGTTTCTCGGCCTGCTGCGCATAAGCCCGTACGCAGGCCATGCTCATGCCTGACTGAAGAGCTACTCTTGCACAACCCTCTCTTAGATAATCATCAAGACCCGTGATAAATCGGTACATAATATACTCTCTGGTTGCTAAATCCCTAGCTAGTAACGGTGGTCTCTTTGCAATCCATACTTTACGCTACTGGTCGTGGGCGAAGGTTCAAATATCACGCCGCGATGGAACTATTGCGCGTGCTAGACTCTGCTTTGAAATTTGGCGGCGTCATGAGAACTCCCGAATGAAGCACCACCTCGGGTGATGGTTGGAGTCGTGCCCTCGTAACCCTCGTGCTCTACTCGCGGCTCGCCTTGCCCTTGCCACGGGCGGGTTGCCTTGCGTGGAGGCATAACTGGTAAGGGAAATAAATACGTTAGAGGGGTCCAACTTATAACACAGCTCTAAGGCACGATCTCAGAGTGAGAAGAATGGAAACCAATCCTAAATATCCAATAGCCTCCTGATTATTGGTGTGGTGCACAACACACCGATAATCAAGACTTACTAGATACGGTGCGTAGACACTTTCCGAGGATTAATCGCTCGATACCACTTTTGTCACGACCGAACCGGGCGTGGTGATGCCTTACCCGCACCCAGTAGACCTACATCGAGTAACGGCGGAATATAAAACAAGACATGAAACAATATGAAGTGAAAGCAGTTTATTCGAGAAAAGCACTGTCGGCATATATATATAAAAGCTTGAATAGTTACATCCCTTTTACAAACCCTGCCCACAACAGTACTACATACCTCTAAGAATGTTATAACAACAATGGAGGGACAGGGCCCCGCCATACCCCTGAATGTAAGTACCTACAACGACGGGGACTATACGAATAAGCCTCCGAGACACGGAGCTTCCCAAAACGCTGTGACCCTATGAGCGAGGATCAACAATCGGTGTACCTCTACTGCGGCATGAACACACCCCGAAGGAGGTCGATAACAGTACCAAGTATGTGAAATCAAAAATCAGAATGAAATCATAATAGTCTATTTAAAGCGAAGACATATATGATAACCAATTTACGATACACAATATGTAAGCAGTCATGTCAAGTCAGGGACTCACGCCCTTAAAGTCATAACTCAAATATAACCATGAGTCTCATGCCCATAATATCAATCATGCCCGTGGAATTCCTTCCTCATCGCCGATCCATGATATAAAAGCACCAAGGAATACACATGAACAATGTGTCCCACGTGTCATAATAAAGCTATGCGGGGTAAATGCGAAGGCATAGCCGACTACTAAAACCCAGTACCAACAATTCTATAAAAAGCGTATCACGGGTCTTTCTAGACCGCGCCACGTGATCGGCCGCCACTCGCCCTCGGTATCAATGTGCGCGTCAAATCCTGGAACTCGCGCAGCTCGCGTAGATCACCAGGCGCGTGAGGTATTCCCGCATCGAGGGTAGCTACTCCTCGGCATCGCCCCGACTCTCGTAGTCCGCGTGGCCACATAGACCGCATGAGGTATTCCCCGCACTAACACGGAACTCTCGTAGCTCGCGTAGGTCCCATGGACCCGCGTAGGCATCCTCGCGTCGAGCGACTTAACCCCCGGTATAACATGTTAAGAGGTGAGTGGTACAATACTAACATAACGGCTTATCGTTAAACAACATAAGCACAATCAAGGGAAACCCCTTTACACAAACATCACAAGACACTAATACACGTAGCATCCTAACATGTTTACTTATCAAACCAACAAGAAAGTATTACAAGGCTATCAAAAACCAACATAGTCAAGTTATTCACACAAGGTACTTTCTATTTTATGTCAACAAGTTCGGGTTTTTATCCCCAAAGTACTTCATACATTAACTCTTTAAAAAGATATGTTTCTCTCACAAGAGTCACACGATACCCGTAGTATCAAAATAGAGTGACTATCTTTTTAAGTAAACCAAAACAATTTCCCTAACTTCTTTTTGAACCAACTTAAGACAAAAGCATGCCTTCCTTTTTAAACGAAAACACTTCAAATTTTCAAGTCTTTGTCTTTTTATAAATCAAGTCCTTACTTTGAAATTTTAAGAAAATCAAAACTTGTTATTAATGATCTTATTAAAGCAGCCATGATCTAGGAAATGTAATACAATTTTGTCTTATCTTAGCTTCTATGCAGATGGAGGTTTCTACTGGTTTTAATAATACTTAATTAGTCAATACATTTTCCTTTATTAGCGCTGCAGTGGTTTGTTCGATACTTATTCTCATTTCCGAAATCAATACAAGGCTTTCGTAAACAATTAAGTAGATTGTTCCTTTTATCTCTCTTAAGTCGTTATACCTAACTTCCCATAAAGCTAGTATAATCTTAAGCTTTTAAAACCAAGTATTACTCTTCTTTTAAAAACGATTCTTAATTCTTTTGAAATACTTCAAGATTCTTATTATTTAAAACTATCAAAAGACATTGAAGTAAAACCACGTTTAGTTAACACACGTACGTCTACCGTACTATATATATTCTTTTTAAAATATCATGCTCAAGAGGATAGGAAGAATCACATACCTCCTCGGTGAAATCCACCTGCCAAGTTGAATATGTCGCGCGCAGAGCATCAACCTATAATAGTTAAATACGTCTATCAACGTCTAGACTACTCTGTAGAATATTCTAAGCAGAAGGTTCTTATTTCTACGAAAATTTGGGCGAGACTTCCCTGCAGTAAAGCTACACAAGTCTACTGTAAATATAGCCCAATGTAAGTACAGTTCAATTCTCTTCTTTTATACCATCCTTCTATATCTTATACTCAATTCTAAACTACTATATGTAATTTCCAATTACAATAGAAGGACAAAGATATTTACCTCGATAAGCCCAAAATTATCCAAGATTAAAGTCGATCCTGAGCAAGGTTTAGCTCCTATTCTGCACGCTCCAATTCGCTCCAAGAAACCCTTAGAAGTTCTAAACAACTTCTACTTAATAATTCAACCAACTATGAAGATTTTCCTAGGGCTTCGTTTTGTGACTAAAGGATATAAAGTAGTATTTCCGGGCTTTTTAGTATAGAGGTAACTTTGGAATACTACAAGGTACTTGGGCCAAGGTATTTTGGAATAGTAACAATACTTGGAGAATATTTTTCTACCAAGGAGGGGGGGGGTATTTCAACGAGAACAACTAGGAAGGGGGAGGAAGGGTTTCGACCGAGAGCCTTTCTAAAGGGGGAGAGGGATTTTGAGACTTGGAAAATGTTTAAGGGATGAAGAATAAGTCTTGCACACAAGGGGTATTTATAGGACATTCAATGGCCAAGATCAAAGCAAGTGGATGGTTTAGATTTGGACATGTGTGTGTGGGTCCCACTTATCTATCAACTACACAAATATCTAGCCAAACATTGACCAAAGGTTTTTGGCCTTTAAAACACAAAAAACGTGCCACACCTTTGCCCACAAAATCGTCCAATCTTTGCCACCTAAGGGTGACACGTATACGCCTCCTATTGGTCCAAAATATTTCATCTCTCGGAAAAATCCAAAATAAATATTTTCTTGAAAACGTAAAATTCCTTTACAAGGTTCGGAAAATTTTCCGTCGGAAAAACAAATTTTTTTCGTGGATGTGCACAATTTCGTCCTTAACAATAATTCGGGCTTACAAAATTGTACGTACGTCATCACATACATACCCTGGAACTACGGGGTGTAACAGAAATCTTTTCCAACTCTTGGTACACAATCTTCCTAACACCCTAAGGAAGAACACTTAAAACTTTAAGAATTTTTGGACAATTTTTGCTCAAGAATCATGGCCAAAGCCGAGAGCACACAAGAGAAAGGGAGGGGATTTTCAAGACTTGGAAACTTTCTAAGTGATGGATGAATAAGTCTTGCATCAAGGGGTATTTATAGAGAAATCAAGGGCCAAGATCTAGGCAAGTGTGTGGTGTAGATTGGGGACATGTGGGCATGGGTTCTACCAACCACATGTCCACCACAAATTTGGGACAAGTGGCTTGCCACTTGTCCACCAAAGAAACGTCCAAGTGCCCCCCTACTATCGGCCATAGGGCCACATGGGGTGCCATGTTTCGCCCTTCTACTCGTCCAAAATATTTCATCTTTCGAAAATATCCGTAATGCCAAAAATCCGAAAATAAAGTGGGCCCCACAAACCGTAAATTTCTCCCGTGGGCCCCACGTGACCAATTCCGGAAATAAAATTCCAAAATTCTCAAATATTCCAAAAAGTCTGAATACCAAATCTGGGAATCCAATTCCCATTAACGAACCTTTTTCCTTCACAAAAACCGGAAACTTTTCCGTCGAAAAATCACATCTTTCTTCCTTTCCAATATATCTGTCGTATTCTCGTACGTACTTCCTCACATACATACCCTGGAAATACGGGGTGTAAATCAGTATACCTTTATGGGCAGACTATATGACATTATCGCGTTCCAGGAATGGGCCGGGCAGTATACCTTTATGGGCAGAATATATGACCTTATCGCGTCCCAGAATGGGTCGGGCAGTATACTTTCGTGGGAAGACTTTTGTATGACTTCGCTGTGTCCCGCAAATGGGTCGGGTTACATTATTACGTATGGATAATCAAAGTGAACTCCAAAATGAGGCGTCCCTCCAAAGGGCCTGATTATGTTATGCAAGATAAGTAAGTTATATGGTTATGAACTTGATGATTTTTCCTAAGTATGTACGTAAGAATTTGATTATAACTCTTATTGAAAAATGGGAAAATATAATGATGTACGATTAAGTTCATGTGTGGTAATGGCACGGTAGGATCTGATATTTACTTTTATACTTGCCCCTGTCATTCTTTTGTACATTTATGATTTGTTACTGTACCTCATTTTCGTTCCATATGCGGTACCTGTTGTACTGACCCCCTTCGGGGGGCTCCGTTCATGCCCGCAAGTGTTAGGTACACAGGTTGGTGACCTTGTTCTTAGGATCTCTGTTCAGCTGGTTGGAAAGCTCCATTATTTCGGAGGCTTTGTATGGTGGTACAGTTCCCTGAGGTTGTAGGTTTATGTACATTCAGGGGTATGGCGGGGCCCTGTCCCGTCAGAGTTGTTATGTCAAGTTCTTAGAGGTCTGTAGTCATATCTTGTGGATTGGGTTGTGTAAAAAAAAAAAGAGGTAATTGCTTTTGGGTTACGTATGTATTTTTTTGGAAGGTGGCCTTATCGGCTAACCTGTTGTTTATGTCTTGTTGAATTATTTTATAAGTTTGATGTATGTTCCGTTGATTATCTCTGATGTATACATGAGGTTCCTGTGTAGGGCACCGATCGCGGTCGGGTCGTGACAAGCACTTCCCCTACTTATACATACTTTTCCACCTTTCAAGAAGGTCAAATTCATCAATAACCAAGCACCAATTAAGGGCACAACCTAACAGTTAACCAAGGTGATTCACACACCTATTTCTCACGTAAAAACAATCCACAATCTCGGCAAAAAAGTCCATAAAAATAGTCCACAAAACAGTCCACAATCCAACAATAACGAGGGTAACTTTTCTATACCCTTATTCCTTTAGGACTTACATTAGCTTTTACCACATTTAAACATGTATATAGGTGGCTGAAATTCCAGCATTATACGCCACAAAACAGTCTCTTAAAACTGCATAACAATATCCAACAATTTTATACAAGTCTCGGCCAAACAACTACAACCAAGGCCCTTTTCAATAATCCTTTATATTCCAATTCAAATTCCAATACTTTTATACAAACCATATCAACTTATCAACAACAAGATTACTTCATTTTAACATGCAATAGGTGAAGATATCAACAACAATAACCAACGAATCCAACGACGCCAAAATTGTCCATTCTCGGTCAACACACCAAAAATGTCACATGCATTTCTTATTCTCCATTCTTCTTAGCACAGGTTCATCTATTAACTATAACAACATGTAATAACCAATTACTTCAAAATGAGGAAGAAATCTTACCTCAAATTCGCCCAAAACAGTCCATTAACTTTCGGCCCACAGTTTTGTCTTAGCTCCACTTCTTCAAGTTCCAATCACACACATGTAACCTCTACAAGCTTGTAACCATATTCCCTTCTTGTTTTACTTCCAAAAAGTTCACAAACAAGCTTAGGGTCTCAACACCCTTTTCGGCCAAAACTGTTTTTGGAGAATACTTGGAGAATTAACTTGGCTTAGAACTTGATCAAGGTGCTTAATCTAGGAGAATAATCAACTCTTGTTCTTCACTTTTGCTTAGGAAATTTCGAGACTTAGAGCTAAGGAAAGGATAAGAGAGGTTGAAGAATATAGATATTTGTGAGCTTAAGTCTTCAAGACTTGAACATATAATGTGTGCACAAACCAAGAGGATGGGGGACCCACTTGTCCACTTGTATGAAAAATATCCCCCACACTTAGTCATACACCCAATATTTTCGAAAGCCTCCCTTCACAATACCAAGACTTAATTAATCCACACTAATCTCTTCATAAAATATTAATCCAACACTTAGCCAAATCATAGTATTTTCGATGGAACCCCCCCCCCCCCCCCCAAATTGTGAAATTTTCAATTGACTCATATTCTTAATCCCAAGATTTAACAATACTATCCAAAATCCATAACTCCATTTGAAAAGAATTCAACCACTAATATTAATTCTCGTCGTCACATATTTGTTTTATCCAAAAATTTTCCATATCCGAAAATGTAAATATATTTTCCTTCCAACCTTCCAATATTATTTCCATGCTTACGTTCTCACTTGTGTACCCTGGAACTACGGGGTGTAACATTTTTTCCCTCTTAGAAACATTCGTCCTCGAATGTTCATCCAAGGTCTCAAGCTAGACAAATTCCCAATCGGCTCAACAATCAACAACAACAATCACAAGTGGTTTATACTCAAACTAAGGAATCATCACCTCTAATATACTTCACATATACCATGCACCTTAACCACGATCACACATAAAATATTTACTCAAGAAGGTCTTGTCTATCTAAGGTCTCAACGATTTTCCAATACTCTAAGATCCTCAAATATTTCATGTCCCGAGCTTAGATTATATCTCCCCGTATACAGGCAAGATAACTTCTCAATATCTCAAAATCATGTTGTCTTAATCACAACAACCTCATTTACTCCATACCAATATTATTCGTACATAACACTTAAGCATACAACTCAGCTTAATCTAAAAATATGGTATGTCATTAAGTCAATTAAACATGATCCTTTAAGGGTTCATCACCCTCTCAGACAGCCCATCACCTCCTAATTATTCCAAATTAGCACATATATAACCTTGATGTGGATTCATTAAACTGTTTCATACCTTCCAAGTCATTACTAAAGCTTAACCAACTCAGGATAAACCATAATCATTTTAGGCAACACACATATGGCCCTAATAAATAAACATGATCGTATAGATGTGCATCATCATCATACCAATCTATACAACAATTTTACCAACCTGTATACCAAGTCCATATATTCCCCTTCTGGGCCGCTGTCTCTTTCTCATAGCTGCAATCACAATAATACGTTAGGGAGGGACTACCCTAACAACACAACTCTATCGCACGACCTTGGAGTAAGAAGAATAGAAATCAATCCTAAATGTACTGTAGCCTCCTGTTTATGGGTGTGGTGCACAACACACCAATAACCAAGACTTTACTGCACACGGTCTGTAGACATTCTGAGGACTAACTGCTCTGATACCACTCTTGTCACGACCCAAACCCCGGGCCCGCGACGGGTGTCCTACCTGGGCCCCCTTCTACCCATACATCACATAAAAATCAGCGGAAGCTCTAAGAAAACTCATGTTATAAGAACAGGCAAGACGATGAGGCTGCCGCTATATATAAACGGGAACATCCCGACAACACAGTAGTACAACTGGCCAACAATATATATACAACTAACACAAGTTCAGCCCACATATGAATACAGATCTCTAAGAGTTTGGACAGTAAACTATGACGGGACAAGGTCCCGCCGTACCCCTGAATATACATAGCCATAATGGAAGACATGTGCTAAAATGACAAGCTCCGGAACATTGGAGCTATCCCAAAATGCTGACCAATGATCCTAAGCTCACGGATCACCAACTGAATACCTAATACCTGTGGGCATGAACGCAGCCCCCCGAAGGGGGTCAGTACAACAGGTACCAAGTATGTAAACATGAAGTATAGTAAACAAAATCATAACTGTACAAAAGAATGACAGGGGCAAGTATGAAAATCAAATACCAGATCCGACCGTGCCATATAAATAAGAGCCAACTGTACATTGTATCAGTGTACCACTGTATCACAGTACCTCACTGTACTCGGTGAAAGCATGTAATCATCATGTCCTTATGCCTATAACGTGATCCGACCCTTTAGTGAGGGACTCGGTGGAATTATAAGTGTAACATGTCCCGACCATTTAGTGAGGGACTCGGTGTAATGAGAGTAAACTGTACATTTTTAAAATAGAAAATCAACCGTACCTTTTCAAAATATGAAAGTTATGTCAAAATCAGGGACATCTGCCCTCAGAATATAATATCACGGGACTCGAACCCGCATAAGTATATATAGTATCATGGGACTCGAACCCGCATCATGGAGAGCTAGTCCATGAAAATGATATAAAGGAAGCATGCATGGAATTCCTGCATCATGTAAGCATGTCCATGTAAATAATATAAAGGAAGCATGCCCATGGAATTTCTGCATCATGTAAGCATGTCCATGTAAATATTATAAAGGAAGCATGCCCATGGAATTCCTGCATCATGTAAGCATGTCCATGTAAATATTACGGACTTGAACCCAAAAGTACTATGTACATTCCTTTTATAAAAGAATCATATCATGCGATATTAGGGACTTGAACCCAATAGTACCATGCACGTCCGTCATACATCATTTCCTTTATAAAACCCCAAGGCACTAGCGTTGCAACATCAAGTCACTTACTCTTTTAAAATCAAGGCACTTACACTTTTAAAACCAAGTGACTTATACTTTTAAAACCAAGGAAATACCGTGCCTTCCTTTTTAGAATAAACCAAGGCAATACCATGCCTTCCTTTTTAGAAATACCAAGGCAATACCATGCATTCCTTCTTAGAATGAACCAAGGCACTCTCATACCTTTCGTTTTAAATCCTCATTTGGAAATTCAAGACACTTATCAAATCAAGTATCACTTTAAATCAAGTTACTTACTCTTTTCAAATCAAGTAACTTATACTTTTCAAATCAAGTAACTTATACTTTTCAAATCGAGACAAGTATACTTTTCAAATCAAGTTACTTATACTTTTCAAACCAAGTAACTTATACTTTTCAAATCGAGACAAGTATACTTTTCAAATCAAGTTACTTATACTTTTCAAACCAAGTAACTTATACTTTTCAAATCAAGACAAGTATACTTTTCAAATCAAGTTACTTATACTTTAAAACCAAGTAACTTATACTTTTCAAATCAAGACACTACCACCTTATATACCACAAGGATTTTGAATTCATTTAAAACACGTACGTCCACCGTACACTTACTTCAAATAAACAACTTTCAAAAAAAGAAAGGATAATTCACATACCGTTTGTCTTCTGTACCAACCCGATAATCTAAATTCGTCTCGCTCATCTGGCTAACATTATGGAAACATTTGCATAGTGATAACCGTTTCGAATTGCCAAATTAATCCATTTTATGAGCCTTTAGCAGGTTATATATTAATAGTGATCTTATCTAATCAGCTGTGAACCTAGAAAGTGTAAAACGAACTGGTTATATCTTAGCTTCTATGCAGATGAAAATTCTACTCATTTCAATATAATTGATTGTCGATTCCTTTTTCATTTAACGCTGCAATGGTTTGTTCGATACTTTTTTTTCATTAGTGGTGTAACTTAGCAAGATCAACTCGACTCCAATGCTTAGTAAAAACTCTTACCAACATATCCCATAAGACTTGGTAAGGACTTAGGAATAATTTAGACATGCCTTTAGCATAGAATCAATAACATAAATACTCCTTAACTTCTAAGAGTAGAATGAATCATGAAACAATACCACATGTATATTTCATACGTAGAACATGTCAAAAGAAGGAAGGAAAAGGTTCACATACCTTATTGACGACTAACCAACACGACAAGTAGAATATGTCCCACATAGGTGCTTCAACCTATAATGACAACAACACGTCTATCAACCTCATGATACTAGTATAAGACATATACCACATAATGACTCTCTTTTCCTCTAAAAATCTGGGCAGCACTTCCCCTACTTATACGTACTTTTCCACCTTTCAAGAAGACCAAATTCATTAATAACCAAGCATCAATTAAGGGCACAACCTAACAGTTAACCAAGGTAATTAACACACCTATTTCTCACTTAAAAACAGTCCACAATCTCGGCAAACCAGTCCATAAAAATAGTCCTCAAAACAGTCCACAATCCAACAATAACGAGGGTAAAATGTGAGGTCTTTCAACACCTTTCTTACCACATTTAAACATGCATATAGGTGGCCGAAATTCCAGCATTATACGCCACAAAACAGTCTCTTAAAACTGCATAACAATATCCAACAATTTTATACAAGTCTTGGCCAAACAACTACAACCAAAGCCCTTTTCAATAATTCTTTATATTCCAATTCAAGTTCCAATACTTTTATACAAACCATATCAACTTATCAACAACAAGATTACTTCATTTTAACACGCAATAGGTGAAGATATCAACAACAATAACCAACGAATCCAACGACGCCAAAACTGTCCATTCTCGGCCAACACACCAAAAATGTCACATGCATTTCTTATTCTCCATTCTTCTTAGCACAAGTTCATCTATTAACTATAACAACATGTAATATCCAATTACTTCAAAAGGAGGAAGAAATCTTACCTCAAATTCGCCCAAAACAGTCCACTAACTTTCGGCCCACAGTTTTGTCTTAGCTCCATTTCTTCAAGTTCCAATCACTCACATGTAACCTCTACAAGCTTGTAACCATCTTCCCTTCTTGTTTTACTTCCAAAACGTTCATAAACAAGCTTAGGGTCTCAACACCCTTTTCGGCCAAAACTATTTTTGGAGAATACTTGGAGAGTTAACTTGGCTTAGAACTTTATCAAGGTGTTTAATCTAGGAGAATAATCAACTCTTGTTCTTCACTTTTTCTTAGGAAATTTCGAGACTTAGAGCTAAGGAAAGGATAAGAGAGGTTGAAGAATATAGATATTTGTGAGCTTAAGTCTTCAAGACTTGAACATATAATGTGTGCACAAGCCAAGTGGATGGGGGACCCACTTGTATGAATAATATCTCCCACACTTAGTCATACACCCAATATTTTCGATAGCCTCCCTTCACAATACCAAGACTTAATTAATCCACACTAATCTCTTCACAAAATATTAATCCAACACTTAGCCAAATCATAGTATTTTCGATGGAACTCACCCCCTCACCCAAAATTGTGAAATTTTCAATTGGCTCATATTCTTAATCCCAAGATTTAACAATACTATCCAAAATCCATAACTCCATTTGAAAAGAATTCAACCACTAATATTAATTCTCGTCGTCACATTTTTTTTATCCAAAAATTTTCCATATCTGAAAATGTAAATATACTTTCCTTCCAACCTTCCAATCTTACTTCCTTACTTACGTTCTCACTTGTGTGTTCTGGAACTACGGGGTGTAACAATAGCACAGATAACCCCTATGGTTGGGTGAAAAACCGAGGAATACACATGGTGTAGATCTAGGAGCCAACTTATGAGGGGTGGTGGAGGTAAGATTGGGATAGCACAGACAACTGAAGATCCGTAGGTGGTCATAAGATGGAGTCCTACGATATAGAATGTTTGTGGGGGTCTTGTTTTGTAAGGTGCTAGTAGGTAAAATATTTAGGAGGTATTCTACCATTTTGACAGCATAGACCCAGAAAGATGATGGCAGACATGCATGAAAGAGGAGAGTACGAATCATGTTATTAACAGTGCGAATAATTCGTTCAGCTTTACCATTTTGAGGGGAGGTGTGAGGACAAGAGAATCGGAACACCATGCCTTATTGGGAGCAAAAATTATGGAAAGCCGAATTATTAAATTCACGTCCGTTATCACATTGAAAAGATTTTATTGATTTTTCAAACTGGGTTTTAATAAATTTGTGAAACTCAAGATATTTAACAAAAACCTCAGATTTGAATTTGAGTGGATAAATCCATACAAAATGTGAAAAATCATCTAATATAACAAGATAGAATTTGTGACCTAGAGAGCTAACACCATGAGAGTTCCACAAGTCGACATGAACAATGTCAAATGGTGAAACTGTAATACTCATTGAAGACAGAAAAGGAAGACGCGTATGCTTGCCAACCGGGCAAGAAAAACAGTGTCACGACCCGACCCGACGGGCAGCGACTAAGCGTCCTAATTGGACGTCCTTGCTGACATGTCACTCTTAATTTATCTAATACAGAGATTTATAGAAACTTCGGCAGCACAATGCTGCTTTTATAACATATCCCTAAAATGGGCGAGCCGACCAGGCTGCCAAAACAACAACAAAACAACAGTCATAATAGGCTAGCCGACTAGGCTTCCACCAACCAACATCACGTGCACAAAGTCATAATCAAAATAAGCAAGCCGACAAGGCTGCCACTAGATAACAACATCAAAACCCAAAATAAGGTACAAACGTCCAACCTACAATCGCTTCATGCACTCTAAGAGTGCAATACTGACATATGACGGGACAGGACCCCGTCGTGCCCAAAATATGCATAAGTCTGAAAGATAAAGGTATGTACCAAAATAGCTGGCTCCGGAACAAAGGAGCTCTCCAACTGTTGTACAGAAATCCTAGACTGGAGGGTCACCTATCTGAACACCTGAACCTACGGGCATGCACGTAGTCCCCCGAGGAAAGGGGGGTCAGTACGAAATAATGTACTGAGTATGTAAAATATAAAATACTGAAAACTGATTAACAACTGTACCAAGTAAAACAGAGAGTCATCAAATTTCATAAAACTGAGAATCATGTCTGAAAATCATATCATGTATACTGAATCATAAATCATCATGCTCATGTATGTATATAAAACTGTATAACATGTCTCGGCCCTCTATGGAGGGACTCGATAGAATCAGTATCTGCGCGCGTAACGTGTCTCGGCCCTCTAAGGAGGAACTCGATGTAATCTGTATATATATATAACGTGTCTCGGCCCTCTAGTGAGGAACTCGATGAATGATGCATGGCTGCGCACGAACATGACCTGGCCCGGGACTCAGTGGAGTGAAATAGTAACACTTAGCACGAGTAGATATCATGAACAACTGTATGCAATTAAAATCATTATGTGACTCTTAATAAAATTATTATCATAAACTCTGTTACTGAAATCATAATCACTAGTAAATAATCATTTTTAAAACTGAACTGGTAGGAGTTAAGTACGTCCGCCGTACTTTCACAAAAAAAAATCATGCCAAAAGAAAGAAGGAAAGATCTCACATACCTTTTAAGCGAGCAAATCAACTAAATGCTAAGATATGCCTCGTCCAGTATGTCAACCTATAATAATGACAATACGTTCGGCAATTCTACGGTCTCTAACGTAATTTATTCAGATAACGGCTTCTTATTTCTATAAAAATTTGGGCAGCACTTCCTTTGTTTATGTGTGTATCCACAATTTTACCAATAATCCAAATCAACCAACAATTCAACTCCAACTAACAATCCAATTCAAACCAACAATCTAAATCAACCCAATGATCCAAATTAAACTAATAACCACTACCATTTCCATATGTAGTCAAATGTATCTAAACATTCAATTTATCAACTTCAATAACCAAGGGAATTTATACACTTACCTCTCATGTTAGTCAATCATTTAGTCACGTTAGAATTATCATGGGTGTCACGACCCGACCCCGGATCCGTGACCGGTGCCTTAACCCGGGCACCCTTGTGACCCAACATCAGAGAAAACCAGCGGAATATAAACTCACAATAACAACCATAATGATATAAATAGTCTAGCCCAAAATGGCTATCCCAAAAGTACATAAAACTGAACAGTTACATCTTTAAACAAACCAAGTTATGACAAGACTACAGGCCTCTAAGAAGGAGTAACACTATGACGGGACAGGGCCCCGTCATGCCCCTGAATGTACAAAACACCAACAACACCAGGGAGAACCATACCAAAAGTCGAGCCTCCGAAGAAATGGAGCTCCTGACACCTGAGTAAAAGATCCTAGGAATGAGGATCTACCACCTGCTTTCCCTTACCTGCGGCATGAACGCAGCCCCCGAGGAAGGGGGTCAGTACACAACGTACCAAGTATGTAAAACTGGAAAATACTGTAGTAATATCATAAGTCAAAAATAAGCTGGAGTCATAGATAGAAATCAATTTCCTTGCACTGTGTCTTACTAACAATGAGAGTAACAAGTATAAATCTTATAGCATAAAAATAGGAGGCTCACGATCAAAGCGAGTACCTCGCGTAGTATCATTAAGCAATCCTACTCGCGGGACTATTTCATCCGCGTGGGTCCTGTGGACCCGCGTAGGTCATCCGTCTCGTCGTGGGACTATTTCACCCGCGTGGGACTATTTCACCCGCATGGATCATGTGGACCCGCGTGAGTACCATCGCCGTACTCGCGTGGGACTATTTCACCCGCGTGGATCCCGTGGTCGGATCCGCGTGAGTGCAAGCGCGCACTCGCATCATGGGTAGCAAATCCATGGCATAGATAATAACCCGGTTTACCAGTAATAATATAAATATATAACATAGCTCATCCGGCTATCATACATAACATAAGCACTACCGGCCTATCATATCATATATAAGCACTACCGGCCTATCATATCATACATAAGCACTACCGGCCTATCATATCACAACATAAGCACTACCGGCCTATCATAACATAAGCACTACCGGCTTATCATAACATAAGCAAGTTAAGAAATCCTCTAACTTCTTATTAACATTATTAATATATCCTCTCATTTTAGTATTCTAAGGCACTAACATGTCTTTTAATAGAAAAATCCGGAAATTCAACCCAAGTACCATGTACTTCTAACTTTTTAAGAAATAACTCTTTTTATACAAAAATTCCAAGATACTAATCACCATAGTATCAAGTTACGATTTCTTTTCAAGACAAGTCACATTTCCTTTTAGAAATATAATAGGCTTCTAAATCAAGTGACTTCATTTCCTTTAAAACCTTAGGCAACCAATGCCTAAAAATCAATTCACATTTCTTAGTTTCAAATCCTTTACCCGTACTTGTTTTAATTAGGGTAAACCTGTTATACCCCGTATTTCCAGAGTATGTACGTAAGGGAATACGTACAAAAGTTTAGCCTTAAAAGTTTAGGCCTTGGACATTTTTTTGGGCACAACTCACAAAACGAATAGTTTTCCGACGAAACGTTTCCACAGCTTTCGTAGGGTAAATTCCGACTATGTCATTTCTAAATTTTGCAGATTTTTCCGAGAGACGAAACATTTTGGACCAACGGGAGGGCGACACTTGTCACCCTCCAATTGATGGACTTGAGGCGTCAATATGGCCGATTGGAGTGTCCAATTTTGTCTTGGAGTTGGTAGGATATTTTGTGTGCAAGTTGGCCAAGGACACTTGCCCTAATCTTGACCTTACACTTGCCTAGCACTTGGCTAAATCTTGGCCATTGGTTGGCCATGTCTTGACCTATAAATACCCCCTTAAGATGAAGAGTTCTTCATCCACAAATTCCTTTCCAAGTCTTGAAAATCCTTCCTCTCCTTGTAGCCTTTTCGTCAACACACCCCCTTTTGAGTGAGCTTGGCGAGGCAACCCTCCCCTAGCCTAGCCGAAATCTACCCCCTCTTGGTAGAAAAGTTGTCTTCTAGTATTGTTATAATGCCCAAAATACCCTAGCCCAAATCCTTAGTACTTAGTAGAAGTTGTGAAGAACTTCTAAGGTTTCCTTGGAGCTATCGGAGCGTCTGACTTAGGAGCTAAGCCTTGCTCAGGATCGACTTTTATCTAGGATATTATTGGGCTTATCGAGGTAAATAATCCTAACCCTCTTTTGAATTAGAGAATACATACTGTAGTAGTATAAGAATAAGTATTAAATACTTAAAAGAATATTACAGAATAGAATTGAATTATCACGAGAAGGGTTTAAAGAAGAATAATTGAACTATACTTACTTAGAATTTGTTTTCACGAGACTTGAGTAGCTCACCGGTAGGGAAGTCTTTGCCCGATTTTCCGTAGAATAAAGGACCCTCTGCTTAGAATTTCTGAGTAGTCTAGACGTTGATAGACGTGTCTGACTATTATAGGCTGATTCTCTGCGCGCGACATATTCAACTTGGCAGGTGGATTTCGCCGAGAAGGTATGTGATTCTTCCTAAAGCATGATATTTTTAAAATATATAGTCAGTGAAGCGTACATGTGTTAACTGAATAATAACTACGGCAATGTCTTTCGACTTAAGCCTGAATAATACTTACGGCAATGTCTCGCGACTTAAGCCTGAATAATAAGGATCTGAAAGCATTTCAAAAGATTACTGAATCATTTTTAACAGAAGAGAACTAATTGGTTTTTAAAACAGAAGCTTAAGAGTTATACTAGCTTTATGGGAAGTTAGGTATAACCACTTAAGCATGATAAAAGAAACAGTTTGCCTATGTGTTTATAACAGACTTATATTGATTTGTGAAAAGAATAATAAGATGGTTTGATAAGTAGACATGATATGATGCTATGTGTGTTAGTGTCTTGTAACGTTTGTATAAGAGAGTATTCTTGTTGTGCTTATGTTGTTTAACGATAAGCTGTTATGTTAGTGTAATATCACTCACCTCTTGACATATTACCGGGGGTTAAGCTGCCCTCCGATGCGGGGTAGACTCAGGCGGTCTGGGACCATGATTCGAGAATACCTCATGCGGGTCCAGGGGACCTATGCGGAGCTACGGGAGTTCCAGGTTAGTGATGCGGGGTTATACCTCATGCGGTCTATGTGGCCATGCGGACTACGAGTCGAGGACGATGCCGAGGAGTAGCTACCCTCGATGCGGGGTTACATACCCTATGCGGGCCTATATGAGTGGCCTATGCGGACTACGGGAGTCGAGTTAGGCTTGCATGGTGATACTACGGGCAATTGGCCTGCTTGATCATTCGCGACCTAGAAAAGACACATTCTGATTTACCTATTGTTGCTCTTGTTTATGATGTGGCACTATGTGCGGTTACCTTGGTTGTTTCATACATACTTGCAAACTGATTTTAAAATGATATGTTTTCATTTAAGTACTTTCTGATTTCACATACTTAGTACATTTGTCTTGACCTCCCCGGGCTGCGTTCATGCTCATGCCGTAAAGGGCAGTGCTAGATCCACATCCTTAGGATCTTTGCGTTGGTGTCGGGAGCTCCATCTTCTCCGAGGCTCTACTTTTGGGTATGATCTCCCGTATTGTAGATAGTTTTGTACATTCAGGTATGGCGGGGCCCTGTCCCGCCATAATTGTTTACTTCCTTAGAGGTCTGTAGTCCTATTGTACAGTTGGGATGTAACTGCAAAACTTGGGTTATATATATATGCCGAAAGGCAAGCTTTTCATCAGATAAACTGTGTCTCATTTTACAACTGTTTCATGTCTTGTTTTATATTTCCGCTGATGTTCTCTGATGTATGACTGGTTGGGTGCCCGGGTAAGGCACCAGTCACGGGCCCCGGAACGGGTCGTGACAAAAGTGGTATCAGAGAAGTTAATCCTCGGAAAGTGTCTACAGACCGTATCTAGTAGAGTCATGATTATCGGTGTGTTGTGCACCACACCAATAATCAGGAGGCTATAGGATATTTAGGATTGGTTTCCATTCTTTTCATTCTGAGATCGTGCCTTAGAGCTGTGTTATAAGCCGGAACGGGTCGTGACAAAACCTTTCTTTGTGAACCTTTCAAAAAAACTAATATAACCAACTTCCCATAAAGTCATTATATTAGCGTTATCCCTTTGTCAAATACATTTTCCCTAAATCCAAGGGACTTATACTTTTGAAATGAAACAAGTATCATATACTTTAAAACAAGTGAAAGATATCAAATCGTGTACGTCTACCGTACTACATATGTACAACTATTCATGCTCAAGGGATAGGAAAGTTCCACATACCTCTTCGGTTAATCCACTTGCTAAGTCCGAAATACCGCACGTAATATGTCAACCTATAATGACCATAATACGTTTATTAACCCCTAATTTCAATGTAGAAATATTCCAAGTTCAAGTTACTAATTCCTAAGGAAATTTGGGCAGCATTTCCTTTGTTTCTACATACTTTCCACCTTTTTCAAGGCCGAATTCAATATCCAAACGCCACATTTAAGGCCCAACAATCCAACATTTCAAAGGGGATTACACAACCAAACTTAGGTGTGTAAAATTCTGCCCCAATAGGTAAAACAATACACTTAACAATTCTAAAGTAGTTTGTAGGCTACAACATGCTCATAATATCTCTTTAACCAATCTTTCATATCCAAACCATTTTTCTTACATGCAATGATTCTAAGAGCATTATTTACTACTACAAATTCCTTATTCTTCACATGCAACACCAATAACTAGCTACAAGAGAAGAAATGTTACCTTTGTAGCTTTAGCCAAAACTATTCCAACAATTTTACTAGCCTCCTTTTCAAGAATACCACCACAATAACCTCCACAAGCTTGCAAATAACTTTCCTTCTTAACACCCTTTTCAGATTTTCCTTAAGCTTGGAGTTTCTCTTGATTTTCTAGAGAGAAGGGAGAGCTTTTTAGCTTAGAGAGAGAGAGAGATGAAAGATGAAAGATGACCAAGTCTTCAAGACTTGGTCAATATAAGGCATGCAACATTTCAGATGGGGGGGACACTTGTCACCCACCCATGACCTCTTTTAAAACAAAACAGTGCAGAAATTTCCACTAACTCTCGCAGATCCCGCCTCGGCGCGGCCCTGCGATCGGCGCGCGGCTGAAACTCTGCCGCGCTTCTTAGGACTTTCCGTCGCGGCCACCGCTTCGCAGCGCCGCGGCTGAAACTTCAGCGACCTCGATCTTCCGCGGCCACGTATACGGCGCGCGCCCTACAATCACCCGCCTTGGCGCGCGCGGTCGCACCGAACCACGGGGTATAACATTCTCCCCCCCTTAGAAACATTCGTCCCGAATGTTCCTTCTAGGCTTACTCGAATCACAAATCGACGTAGACGCTCTTAACTACTCTTTTTCAAATAAAGACGCTCCCCACGGCCACAACAATACTTAAGTACAATTGCTAAATCAAAACTAACAAGCAGGAAAGTGGGTTACCTGGAGGTGTAGGGAATAAGTGAGGATATTTCTTCATCATGTCCTCCTCCGCTTCCCACATCATCTCTTCCCTGTTCTCGTTCCGCCATAAGACCTTGACGGAAGCCACATCCTTTGTCCGAAGTCGTCTAACCTGACGATCGAGTATCGCTATGGGACTCTCCTCATACGATAACTCCTCTGTCACCTGGACATCATGAATCGTGTGCACTCTATATGGATCTCCAATACATTTCCGCAACATAGACACATGGAAAACTGGATGTACCGCCTCCAAATCGGACGGCATATCTAACTCATAGGCAACCTTGTCTAACTTACGGATAATCTGATAAGGCCCAATGTACCTTGGGCTAAGTTTCCCCTTCTTCCCAAATCTCATCACACCCTTCATGGGTGATATCTTCAGGAAGACCCAATCATC
This sequence comes from Przewalskia tangutica, assembly GCA_029844215.1. NCBI lineage: Eukaryota > Viridiplantae > Streptophyta > Magnoliopsida > Solanales > Solanaceae > Przewalskia > Przewalskia tangutica. The sequence continues at coordinate 37,692,844 of CM056720.1, read as the reverse complement.
GACCTCAAACTCCAAGTGTCGACGCCGATGATCCGTCGACCATGCGACTACGGTGACAATAACCGCTCCTGGATAAGCTTCACCTTATCCACTTCCTGCTGTACCAAGTCTGGCCCGACTAGCTGAACTTCTCCCACCTCAAACCAACCTATCGGTGACCTACACTTCCTCTCATATAAGGCCTCATAAGGCGCCATTTGGATACTAGAATGGTAGTTGTTGTTATAAGAAAACTCCACAAGAGGCAAATGATCCTCCCAGCTACCCCTGAAATCAATAACACAAGCCCGCAGCATATCCTCAAGTGTCTGAATAGTGCGCTCGGCCTGTCCGTCGGTCTGAGGATGAAACGCTGTACTGAGACTCACCTGTGTCCCTAATCCCTTCTGGAAAGACCTCCAGAAGTTAGCCGTAAACTGGGCTCCTCTGTCAGAAATAATCGATATAGGAACTCCGTGCAGTCTCACGATCTCTCTGATATATAGTCTAGCATAATCCTCGGCCGAAAAAGTCGTCCTGACTGGAAGAAAATGGGCTGATTTAAATCGACTGTCGACGATAACCCAAATGGAATCATGCTTCCTCGAGTGGAAGGTAACCGCAATAAAATCCATATTTATCACCTCCACTTCCAAGTCGGAATATCAATGATGCGCAACCCACGGCTTCGTGCTCAACCTTAACTCACGACAATTAGGACATCAGTGCAACAAAACTCGCCACGTCCTCCGTGCCATCCCACCAATACACGCATCTGAGGTCATGATACATCTTAGTCGACCCCGGGTGAATAGAATAACGAGCACTGTGTGCCTCCCCCAGAATCTGCTGACGAAGTCCTGTCACATCGGGAACACACAACCGGCCCTCAAATCTTAGCACCCCATCCGGCGCTACCTCAAATAGACTCTTCTCTTTCTGAAGCGGCGTCTCGATCGTATCAAAATCGGATCCTCATCGTCGCCTCTTCACCTCCTCGACGATGGAAGACTCGGCAACCTCTCGAACCGAACTCCTTACTATCGGGAATCAACCAAACGAACCCCAAGGCTCGCTAGCTGATGTAACTCTCGGACCATATCCCTCTTCCCTCGCTGTACATCAGACAGACTACCCATCGATCTGCGACTAAGGGCATCTGCAACTACATTGGCCTTCCCTAGGTGGTATAGAATATCAACATCGTAATCCTTAAGCAGCTCCAACCACCGTCTCTGCCGTAAGTTCAGCTCTCTCTGGCTGAAGATATACTGGAGACTCTTGTGGTTTGTGTAAATATCCACATGAACTCCATACAAATAGTGTCTCCAGATCTTCAAGGCATGAATCACTGCTGCCAACTCTAAGTCATGTGTGGGATAGTTCTTCTCATGCTTCCTAAGCTGTCAAGATGTGTAAGCTATAACCTTGTCGTGCTGCATCAGCACGCACCCAAGCCCGACACCCGACGCATCACAATAAACCACATATCCGTCCAAACCCTCAGGAAGAGTAAGAACTGGGGCGGTCGTCAACTTCTCCTTCGATGGCAAAACTCTCCTCACAAGCATCCGTCGGCGAAATATAGTTGTTTTACGAGTCGGCTAGTCAAAGCGGCGACATGGAGGCAAACTTCTCCACAAACCTCCGATAATAACCTGCAAGGCCCAAAAAGCTGCGCACCTCCATCGGTGTAGTGGGTCTGGGCCAAGTCTTGACTGCCTCAATCTTAGCTGTATCAACCCGAATACCATCGGCCCCGATAACATGCCCTAAGAAAGCCACTGAAGCCAGCCAAAACTCGCATTTCGAGAACTTGGCATACAATCGCCGGTCACGAGGACTCGATACCGTCCTCAAATGATGCATGCTCTGCTCGTGCGCGAATACACCAAGATATCATCAATGAACACTATAACGAACATATCCAAGAATGGCACGAACACCCTATTCATCAAATCCATGAATACCATTTGAGCATTGGTCAATCGAAAGACATCACCTGAACTCATAGTGCCCATACGGGTCTGAATGCGATCTTTGGGATATCCGCCTCTCTAACTCATACCGATGGTAACTGCACCGCGAGTCTATCTTGAAAAGCATCTCGCACCTGCAAATGGTCAAACAAATCATCAATCACGGGAGGATATCGTTCTTGATAGTTACCTTGTTCAGCTGCCTGTAATCAATACACAAACGCAGCGTCCCGTCCTTCTTCTTTACAAATAACACTGGCGCTCCCCAGGTAGAAACACTTGGCTTGATAAAGCCTTTCTCGAGAAATCTTTCGGTGGTCCTTGATTCCTTCAACTCGGCAGGTGCCATCCTGTATGGCGGAATAGATATCGGTCGAGTGTCTGGCGCCAAATCGATGCAAAACTCAATCTCCCTCTCAGGAGGGATACCCGGAAGCTCGTCTGGGAATACGTCTGGAAACTCTCTAACAACCGGAACTGACTGAAGGTCCGGTATCTCAGCCTCAGTATCGAATACCCGAACCAAATGGTAAATATACCCCTTCCGTACCATCTTCCTAGCCTTGAGGTAAGAAATAAACCTACCCCTCGGCGATGCAGTATTCCCCTTCCACTCGATAACCGGCTCACCGGGAAACCGGAACCGAACTAACCTCTCTCTACAGTCCACATTGGCATAGCAAGACGCTAGCCAATCCATACCCATAATCACATCAAAGTCCGTCATATCCAACTCTATCAAGTCGGCTAGAGTCTGACGACCGTATATAGTCACTGGGCAAGCCTTATACACTCGCTCGGCCACCACCGAATCACCTACTGGGGTAGCTACCTCAAAAGGTTTTATGGACTCGGGTTCTATTCCTACTCTACCAGCAATATGAGGAGATATATAGGATAAGGTATAATCTGGGTCTATCAAAGCATAAACATCACAGCAAGAAACCAAAAATGTACCTGTGACGACATCAGGTGACGCCTCCTGGTCCTGGCGGCTGGACATAGCATAAATGCGGTTCTGAGGACCCAGGCTGGAACCCTGCCAAGACCCCTGCCGCGGCCTGCTGGCCCGTGAACACCACGCCTCAGGCGCCCAACCATCAAGGCGAGACCCGGCAAGCCCGAACTTGTCGGCTGAACCATGGCATTCCCGCCGCCTCTGGACGGACAATCTCTCTTCAAATGGCCCTGCTGGCCACAAGAGTAACAAGCTCCTGGAAGAACACGACACCCCCCATAATGGCAATCACCACATCGACCACACCGAGGCATAGGTGGCCTCATCTGACCGGAACTCGTCCTTCCGAAACCCAAGCCACAGGACTCGCCCCGCTTCCTCAATACCTCTGACGACCGGAAGATGGTGGAGGAGCGCTCTGAACCGGCTGTGATGCAAACCCGGTCTGCTGCTGAGGCTGTCTACCTCGAGAACTACTAGAGGACGCTGCTGTCTCACGATCCGCTGCAACTGTCGGATAAACTCCTGAGGATCATCCTCAGTCCTCGACCCATAAAACTCTGGTGGGCTGCAACTCAAAAAGTCCTGAAGTCTCAAGCTATCAGATCTGGGGTGAACTACGGGTACAACCGGAACCGCTGTCTCCCGTCCGTCCTCCTGCCTTGCCACGATCTTGGCTAATAGTTGGGCCATCTCCTTGTAGTCCATATCCTCTCGCCTGTGCCGTAATCGAGGCTCGTGTACCGCGGTCTCGATGGCGCCGCCGCCGCCCGAACTCTCTGAGTGGCGACGTTGTGGAACTCGTCGTCCGAAACATCACCTCAGGTAAAGACTGGGCATGTGCCCTTGTAACCCTCTGCGTCCTACTTGCAGCTCCCTCAGTTGCCTTGCCCTTCTGAGTCGCGGTTGCCTTGCGTGGAGACATAACTGATACATGAAAATATGTCAGATGGAGTTCAACCTATAACACAGCTCTATTGCACGATCTTAGAGTGAAGGAATAGAAACCAACCCTAAATATCTTGTAGCCTCCTGATTATAGATGTGGTGCACAACACACCTATAATCAAGACTCTACTAGACACAGTCTGTAGACACTTTCCAATGACTAACTGCTCTGATACCACTTTTGTCACGACCCGACCCCGGGGCCGCGACAGGTGCCCTACCGGGGCAACCCGTTCAGGTATACATCAGAGAATAGCAGCGGAACACACATAACACATAAACATGTAGATAGTAAACATCACCAGCTAGCCGACAAGGCCGCCTTCCATAGAATATACTTAACCAAAAGTAAAACAGTACAACTTGTTCTTACAGCCCAAACCACAAACGTGACTACAGACCTCTAGGAATAACAACTGTGGCGGGACAGGGCCCCGCCATACCCCTGAATGTACATAATACCTATAACATCAGGGAAAAATCGTACCAACAAAACAAGCCTCCGGAGGAATGGAGCTTCTGACACCAGACCAGTGATCCTAAGAATGAGGATCCACCACCTGCTTACCCTTACCTGCGGCATGAACGCAGCACCCAGGGAAGGGGGTCAGTACACAATATGTACTAAGTATGCGAAACTGGAAAATACTGAAAATACCTCATAAGTCTAAAATAACTAGAGACATGTATGATAATCAAATACTTTACTACATGAAAATAGGAGGCTCATGATCAAAGCAAGGTCACCGCCCGCAGTATCATTAAGCAATCGTACTCCTGGGACTGTTTCACCCGCATGGGTCGTGTGGACCCGCATGAGGTCATCCGCCTCGCATGGGACTATTTCACCCGCATGGGCCCGGTGGACCCGCATGAGGTATTCCTCGCATCATGGGTAGCAAATCCATGGAATATGCAAATGCCGCATCCCCGGGGAATGACCCCGTAATGAATAATATATCACTAGCACAAACCGGCTATCATAAATAATATAAGCAAGTTAAGAAATCCCCTAACTTCTTATTAGTCTTGTTCATATACATTCTCATTTTTGTTTACTTAAGGCACTAACATGTCTTTATGAAATCCGGAAATTTAACCCAAAGTACCACGTACTTCTATTCTTTTACAAATGACTCTTTTCCATAAAAACTGGTTAGATACTAATACCCGTAGTATCAAGTCACGACTACTTTTCAAGACAAGTCACAATACCTTCTAGAAATATAATTAGGCTTCTAAATCAAGCTTTTCTTTTAAAACCTTAGGCAATTGATGCCTTAAAATCAATTTGTCTTTCATTAATTCAAGTCATTTATCCGTGCTTATTTTACTTAGAGCAAATCTTTCTTTGTTAACCTTCCATAAAGCTAATATAACCAACTTCCCATAAAGTCGTTATATTAACCTTATACATTAGTTAAATACACCTCCCTAAATCCAAGGGACTTATACCTTTAAAACGGAACAAGTATCACATACTTAAAACACTTCAAGTCCCTTAACTTTGAAAACTTAGGACATTCTTAATACTTTTAAAGAAGTGAGTGAATCCCCTAACTCCACCGACTTGGACACTTTTAAAATGAGTAAAGGATACCAAGGTCTTGTACGTCTACCGTACTATATAGGTAAAATTATTCATGCTCAAGAGATAGGAAAGTTCCACATACCTCTTCGGTCAATCCACTTGCTAAGTCCAATATACCGCACGTATTATGTCAACCTATAATGACCATAACAGTCTATTAGCTTCTAGCCTCAACGTAGAACATTCTAATAGCAAAGTTCCTTATTCTACGAAAAGTTGGACAGCACTGTCACACCCCGAACCCCGGGCCCGTGACTGGTGCCCTACCTGGGCACCCTGCTACCTTAACAACACAAGTAAACTGCGGAAATTTAATAACACCTCTTTTTTTAAAAAAACCAACGTACGTGCAAGGCAAAGCCGACAAGGCTGCCATATAATATACATAATAAAAGACACTACACTGCACATGAGTCCAATCCCACATATGAATACAGACCTCTAAGAGTTTTACTGAAACATGACGGGACAAGGCCCCGCCGTACCCATAACTGTACAAAAGCCTGTACTGAAGGAACTATACCAAAATGATAAACTCCTGAACAGAGGGAGCTATCCAAAACTACGGCGGTCCTACACTACCGATCACCAAATCATGCACCTAAACTCGCGCAGATGAACGCAGCCCCAAGGAGGTCGATTGAAGAATGTAGCAAGTATGTGAGCGATGTATCGTAATGAAATCATAACAGTCTAAACAAAGCGAGAGACATGTATGATAGCCAACCTACGATATAACACATAAGCGGTCATATCAAGTCGTGGACGCAGCCCTCAAAGTCACTACTCAAATATAACTATGGGTCTCACGCCCGTAATATCAATCATGTCCGTGGAATCCTTCCTCACCGCGATCCATGATGTAATAACACCAATAAGGATACATGAACACCAAGTCCCACATGTATCCTAAATACCTCGTGGTCTCATGCCCCGGAATCCCACATCGTAAAAGCATGACCATAGGGTAACACAAACAAATCCGGGGACATATATGATAATCAAATTACAACACATTGTGCCTTACTAACAATGAGAGTAAACAATAGTATCCTTACAATATAAAATAGGAAGCTCATGATCAAAACAGGACCATCCGCCCGCAGTATCATTTAGCCATCCTACTCCTGGGACTATTTCACCCGCATAGGCCGCGTGGACCCGCGTGAGGTATTCCTCGCATGGGACTATTTCACCCGCATAAGCCCTTACGAACTCGCATGAGGTATTCCTCGCATAGGCTGGACCCGCCCGCATGGGACTATTTCACCCGCATAAGTCCTTACGGACCCGCATGAGGTATTCCTCGCATCGTGGGTAGCAATTCCACGAAAACTGCAAATGCCACAAACCCGGGGAATGACCCCGAAACGACTGATATACCAATAGCACACAACCGGCTATTTCCAGCACACATAGGCAATTCTCAACTAATCAGGCCAAGTACTTATCAAGGCACACATGGAAATAATTCTCAATTAACCAAGTCAAAGTACTTATCAAGGCACACATGGAAATAATTCTCAATTAACCAAGCCAAAGTACTTATCAAGACACACATAGAATAATTCTCATTTAACAAGCCAAAGTACTTATCAGGGCACAAATAGAATAATTCTCATTTAACAAGCCAAAGTACTTATCAAGGCACTCTTAGACAAATTCTCAATTTATCAAGCCAAAGTACTAATCAAGGCACACTTAGACAAATTCTCAATTTATCAAGCCAAAGTACTAATCAAGGCACACTTAGACAAATTCTCAATTTATCAAGCCAAAGTACTTATCAGGGCACAAATAGAATTATTCTCAATTAAATAGGCCAAAGTACTACGTACGTACATTCTTTTCAAAAGACTCTTTTTTATGTAAAATCCCAAGATACTAACACCCGTAGTATCAAGGCGTGTCTATTCTTCAAAGTAAGTTACTATACTTTTTTGAAACTCATTTCAAAGCTTGAAACCAAGTAACTTTAAATTTTCACAAACTAGGCAACTTATTCCCTTTAATCAAAATAGACAACTTTCTAAACCTTCCATAAAGCCGTTATAACCAACTTCCCATAAAGCCGTTATAACCCTTTATGGTTTTAGACATATCCATTCCTTTTTATAACCAAGAGACTTATACTTTTAAAATCAAGTATCACATACTTACAATTCAAGTTCTTAACTTTCAAAATACTTCAAGTCTCTTAACATTTAGAAAACAAGTTTCTTCTACTTTTAAACCTCAAGTAACTCACACCTTTAAAACAAGTTACTTCTCTTAAATCATGTCATTTCTCCTCTATTAAAAAAATTTAGAAAATCACTCCTTTAACTCCCCTAAAGTCATTATAATGACCTTTAGGATTTTGGGACTAAGGCACTAGCCCAAAAGATTTGGAGACCACTTCCTTTTCAAGACTCTATGTACTTTAAGTAAAATACTTTCACTTTTAAGAATCCAAACTTCACTAAGAAAATGGATTTTACAACTTACAATTTAAACATCAAAGTACAATCAAGAAGTACATAGAACAAATTCTATTCTAGGCATTATCCCTTTAAATACAACCAAGGAATGGATCATTTAAAGAGTAGAACATACTTTCTTAATCTTAAGGATATTACTTTTAACTTTCCAACATCTATAACCACCTTTATTTACCTCTTTAGCACTAATTACTCTCCTTCAAAATAATTTTTAACTCTTTTTAAAAATAAGTATTTTACTTTCTCCTTCAAGCAGATTTATAAATCTTTTTAAATACATTAAGTTCTTTTATTATTTTTACCAAATATAATTCACTCTATTACGACTAACTCACAAAGCCGTTTTCTTATATCATGCTAGAAGAGATAGTTCACATACCTTTCTACTAAAATCCACAAGCTAAGCCGAATACGCCGACGTAGAAGTGTCAAACTATAATGGTCACAACAAGACTATCAACTTCTAGTCTCAACGTAAATAATACTAAGTATACTGGCCGCTAATTCTACGGAAAATCGGCAAAGACTTCCTTTGTTTCTACTCACTTTGCCACCTTTTTCAAGGTCGAATACAATAACCAACACGCCACATTTAAGTCTCCAAACAACAACCAAACAAAGGGGATTACACGCCTTACAATACGTGTAAAATTTCGCCCCACAATTCATACCAAATAGTTTAATACTTCACTAGCCATTCTCGGCCAACATATAACCAACAACACTACGTCTTTTCCAATCCTTTTCCAATTCCAAGTTCTTAGGTCAACATGTTATTTAGTCATAAACAACTTCAACAACTACAATTTCCTTCTTTATACAACATGTGACGACTTAACTAATAATCGATTTGAATTGAAATCTTAAAGCTAAACATGCTAGATTTCGGATTAGGGTCCCAATAGTCAAAATACTTATCAAACTTCATACTATATAACTCATGCTTGCTAATAACCATAGCTACAATGATAAGTAAACCTTAATTGCTAAAACGACAAGAATATACCTTTATAAGCCCTTAAAATTTCCAAGATTCCAAAGTCGCGCCTTAGCAATTCTTAGCTCCTTCCCTTAGGTTCCAATCCGCTCCAAGCACTCCTTAGAGGCCTATGAAGAACCCATCTTCAAGTTCCAACTTCAAAGTTGAAGAACTCCCTTAGTTTCCGCCTTGCGACTAACGTAAAAATGCGTTTTTTCCGAAATCTTTCTATTGAGATATCCTTACAATACCCTTGGGGACATTGGGTTAAAGTCTTGTGGCTAATGGATCAAAATTACAAAATTTTCTTGTTCAAAGTACCTCAAAGCCGAGAGCCCTCAAGTCTCAAGCTCTAGTTCTCTAAAAATTTCTAAGTGTAAAAGACCTTGTCTTGCACTAACTTAGTATATAACACATATTGGAGGGCTTAGACTTAAACAAATGGGTGGCTAAGATGAATTTCACTTGGATTAAGCCTATGTGGACAAGTTGACAAGTCAACAATGTCATGCTAGCAAGACTAATCTTCCAAGGTGGTCAATGACCATTTTTCCCCTTACCAATTTCGTCCAAGACCACTTGTGGGGGTGCCACGTGTCGCCCTCTCATTCGTCCATAAAATTCCGTAACCTCGTGGCCCTACAAAATGTAAAATTTCCTGTGGGCCCCACGTGACCAAATCCGTAAAAATAAATTTCCATAAGGTTAAGAGTTCCATACTCTTCAAACAATGTATTTTGAGAATCCAATTCTCAACAACGAACATTTTTCCTTTCCGACGTTCGGAAGATTTTCCGTCGGAAAAACAATTCTTCCTTTCGTACAAATTTCCAAGTCTTGATTCCTTACCTACATTCTCTTATACATGTCCTGGAATTACGGGTTGTAACATTCTTCCCCCCTTAGAAACATTCGTCCCCGAATGTTCTTAGTCGGTTTTCACGCTATACAAACTCCGGCCCAATCTCTATACTATGCCTATCAATCAAATGCACAGGACCAACGATGCCACACATGGCCACCACATAACATACGTAAACATAATAATGGACCTTCCGTCCGTGGTCCCTTCTCACAAAACTCGAAGGTTACCGTCTTCCCAAACACGGGATCCTTAGAGGTTCCTTTCTTTCCTTACTTGTCATACTTTCTCGTACTTTCAAACTCATCTAGTACACGTACAAAATCTCAAATTTTGTTTTTGTTCCCCAATCCTTGGAGTTACTAACCAACTTGGCCATATTGTTACTTACATTCCCGTTAAGGCTTTTCTCGGTCCTTACGACCTAGTTCCGGTGGAACGCGTCCACAAACTCGTACAACGATTTACTAAACTTGGGCCTGGCATCCTCGGGACCCTATCACATAGCGGGACCACTACCAACTGACATCACCCCATTCCATACTATCGGCTGACCCGAAATGAGTCCATAACCCGACTCATCGTCACACTCAACTTCTCATTCTTAGTCTGAAATAAATCTCTCTCTTATCTCAAGGTACTTCTTACCCTATCCCCCTATTCACTAGAGGTTCGTCACATAAGTCAAAGTATTCCTACTGTACAATCTTCCCTATTGGTCTTACACTGTCATGGGGCAACTTCTACGTGTGAACTCTACACAAATCTAGTCTCAGCTCACTTATCATTCTTGTCAATATTCTTAACTTCTCACTTTACTAATCAAGGTATCCCTACCTCTGGGGTACTATCACTTACAACTGCTAGCAACAAAGGGAAAACATATATGCTAGGGCGAAATCTGAATCTATCAATGCACGCATGATTCAAAAGAATCGAGATATACCTGTAACCCCGTGCGATGTCGCCTCCTGATCCTGTCCAGTAGTCACGTCATCTCTGCGGTTCGAAGGACCGCCAGAACTATAAACTCCACCCTGACCTCTACCACGGCTGGCTAACATCTGAACGCCCTGCCCTGGGGAACGCACAGCTGTGGAGGAAAGGGAATCAACCATCGGCCTCATAGGCTGAGCCACCTCACCGGTGCTCTTTCTAAAAGGACATACCCTCAGAATATGGCCCGGACGGCCACAATAAAAACAAACACCTGTGCCATAACGGCATTTCCCCGAATGACGCTTACCACATCTGAAACACTGAGGAATAGGTGACCTCGACTGAGGAAGTCCTCTGCTCCTCTGAGGACCTCGACCTCTGGATCTTGGACCGGCTCATAAATACCTCGTGGGCTCCAATATCCCACCTGTGCTCTGCGGGGGTATGTACTAGGTAGGCTGGGACGAATATCTCACTCGCTGCTGAGGCAGCTCGTCCAAAAACTCACCGGAATAACCAACCGGTCTAGCCCTCTTACGCTGATCTCCGCTGCCTCTACCCTCGTACACTGCTCTGCATCGCCGAATAACTTCTCACGATGAAACTGAACACTACTATTCGGGTCAATAACATAATGGCTTCCTTCATGACCCTAAAGTCTTCCCTTAATCGAAATCGGAGGCTCGTGCTGGGCTCAAAACTCAGCGAAGAAGAACTCGATCGCGAACAACATCCGGTATAACACGGCATAAGCCCTATCAACTCTCGAGTCCGACTAGTAGCCTCGCTACTCCTTTGCCCTTCTAGCGGCCGTTCTCCTCGAGGTATAAGCAGAAACAACAATACATCGAGAGGAATTATCTTACTAACACAAATTCTATGGCACGATCTTAGAGTGAGAAGAATAGAAACCAACTCCTAAATGTCCCTGTAGCCTCATGTTTATGGGTGTGGCGCGCAACACACCGATAATCAAGACTCTACTAGACACGGTCAGAAACATTCCGAGGACCGATCGCTTCGATACCACTGTCACACCCCGAACCTCGGGCGTGATCGTGCCCTACCCAGGCACCTCGCTACCTTAACAACACAAGTAAATCGCGGAAATTTAATAACACCTTTTTTTAAAACCAACGACGTGCAAGGCAAAGCCGACAAGGCTGCCATATAATATACATAATAAAAGACACTACACCGCATACGAGTCCAATCCCACATATGAATACGGACCTTAAGAGTTTTATGAAACATGACGGACAAGGCCCCGCCAGACCCATAATCAGCACAAAACCTGCATCAAGGAACTATACCAAAATGATAAACTCACGAGCAGGAGCTATCCAAAACTCGAGGTGGTCCTACACTGCCGATCACCAAATCGTACCTAAACTCATGCGGCATGAACGCAGCCCGGAGCGAGGTCGAGACGAAGAATGTACCAAGTATGTGAGCAGTAGATCAGTAATGAAATCATAACATCTAAACAAAGCAGAGACATGTATGATAGCCAACCTACAAGCATATAACACATAAGCAAATATATCAAGTCGTGACGCAGGCCCTCAAAGTCACTACTAAAATATAACTATGGGTCTCACGCCCATAATATCAATCATGCCCGTGGAATCCTTCCTCACTGCCGGCAGTCCATGATGTAATAACACCAATAAGGATACATGAACACCAAGTCCCACCTGTGTCCTAAATACCACGTGGTCTCATGCCCCGGAATCCCACATCGTAAAAGCATGACCATAGGGTAACACAAACAAATCCGTGGACATATATGATAATCAAATTACAACACATTGTGCCTTACTAACAATGAGAGTAAACAGTAGTATCCTTACAATATAAAATAGGAAGCTCATGATCAAAACAGGACCATCCGCCCGCAGTATCACTTAGCCATCCTACTCCTGGGACTATTTCACCCGCATAGGCCGCGTGGACCCGCGTGAGGTATTCCTCGCATGGGACTATTTCACCCGCATAAGCCCTTACGGACTCACATGAGGTATTCCTCGCATAGGCTGGACCCGCCCGCATGGGACTATTTCACCCGCATAAGTCCTTACGGACCCGCATGAGGTATTCCTCGTGATCGCGGTAGCAATTCCACAACTGCAAATGCCACAAACCCGGGGAATGACCCCGAAACGACTGATATACCAATAGCACACAACCGGCTATTTCCAGCACACATAGGCAATTCTCAACTAATCAGGCCAAGTACTTATCAAGGCACACATGTAAATAATTCTCAATTAACCAAGCCAAAGTACTTATCAAGGCACACATGGAAATAATTCTCAATTAACCAAGCCAAAGTACTTATCAAGGCACACATAGAATAATTCTCATTTAACAAGCCAAAGTACTTATCATGGCCCAAATAGAATAATTCTCATTTAACAAGCCAAAGTACTTATCAAGGCACTCTTAGACAAATTCTCAATTTATCAAGCCAAAGTACTAATCAAGGCACACTTAGACAAATTCTCAATTTATCAAGCCAAAGTACTAATCAAGGCACACTTAGACAAATTCTCAATTTATCAAGCCAAAGTACTTATCAGGGCACAAATAGAATTATTCTCAATTAAATAGGCCAAAGTACTACGTACGTACATTCTTTTCAAAAGACTCCTTTTTATGTAAAATCCCAAGATACTAACACCCGTAGTATCAAGGCGTGTCTATTCTTCAAAGTAAGTTACTATACTTTTTTGAAACTCATTTCAAAGCTTGAAACCAAGTAACTTTAAATTTTCACAAACTAGGCAACTTATGCCCTTTAATCAAAATAGACAACTTTCTAAACCTTCCATAAAGCCGTTATAACCAACTTCCCATAAAGCCGTTATAACCCTTTATGGTTTTAGACATATCCATTCCTTTTTATAACCAAGAGACTTATACTTTTAAAACCAAGTATCACATACTTACAATTCAAGTTCTTAACTTTCAAAATACCTTAAGTCTCTTAACATTTAGAAAACAAGTTTCTTCTACTTTTAAACCTCAAGTAACTCACACCTTTAAAACAAGTTACTTCTCTTAAATCATGTCATTTCTCCTCTCTTAAAACAATTAAGAAAATCACTCCTTTAACTCCCCTAAAGTCATTATAATGACCTTTAGGATTTTGGGACTAAGGCACTAGCCCAAAAGATTTGGAGACCACTTCCTTTTCAAGACTCTATGTACTTTAAGTAAAATACTTTCACTTTTAAGAATCCAAACTTCACTAAGAAAATGGATTTTACAACTTACAATTTAAACATCAAAGTACAATCAAGGAAGTACATAGAACAAATTCTATTCTAGGCAATCCAAATACAACCAAGGAATGGATCATTTAAGGAGTAGAACATACTTTCTTAATCTTAAGGAATCATGCTAGAAGAGGAAATAGTTCACATACCTTTTCGGCTAAAATCCACAAGCTAAGCCGAATACGTCGTACGTAGAAGTGTCAACCTATAATGGTCACAACAAGAGTATCAACTTCTAGTCTCAACGTAGAATAATACTAAGTATACGGTCGCTAATTCTACGGAAAATCGGGCAGCACTTCCTTTGTTTCTACTCACTTTGCCACCTTTTTCAAGGTCGAATACAATAACCAACACGCCACATTTAAGGCTCCAAACAACAACCAAACAAAGGGGATTACACGCCTTACAATACGTGTAAAATTTCGCCCCACAATTCATACCAAGTAGTTTAATACTTCACTAGCCATTCTCGGCCAACATATAACCAACAACACTACGTCTTTTCCAATCCTTTTCCAATTCCAAGTTCTTAGGTCAACATGTTATTTAGTCATAAACAACTTCAACAACTACAATTTCCTTCTTTATACAACATGTGACGACTTAACTAATAATCGATTTGAATTGAAATCTTAAAGCTAAACATGCTAGATTTCGGATTAGGGTCCCAATAGTCAAAATACTTATCAAACTTCATACTATATAACTCATGCTTGCTAATAACCATAGCTACAATGATAAGTAAACCTTAATTGCTAAAACGACAAGAATATACCTTTATAAGCCCTTAAAATTTCCAAGATTCCAAAGTCGCGCCTTAGCAATTCTTAGCTCCTTCCCTTAGGTTCCAATCCGCTCCAAGCACTCCTTAGAGGCCTATGAAGAACCCATCTTCAAGTTCCAACTTCAAAGTTGAAGAACTCCCTTAGTTTCCGCCTTGCGACTAACGTAAAAATGCGTTTTTTCCGAAATCTTTCTATTGAGATATCCTTACAATACCCTTGGGGACATTGGGTTAATGTCTTGTGGCTAATGGATCCAAATTACAAAATTTTCTTGTTCAAAGTACCTCAAAGCCGAGAGCCCTCAAGTATCAAGCTCTAGTTCTCTAAAACAATTCTAAGTGTAAAAGACCTTGTCTTGCACTAACTTAGTATATAACACATATTGGAGGGCTTAGACTTAAACAAATGGGTGGCTAAGATGAATTTCACTTGGATTAAGCCTATGTGGACAAGTTGACAAGTCAACAATGTCATGCTAGCAAGACTAATCTTCCAAGGTGGTCAATGACCATTTTGCCCCTTACCAATTTCGTCCAAGACCACTTGTGGGGGTGCCACGTGTCGCCCTCTCATTCGTCCATAAAATTCAGAACCCTCGGGTCCCACAAAATGTAAAATTCCTCGGGTGGGCCCCACGTGACCAAATCCGTAAAAATAAATTTCCATAAGGTTAAGAGTTCCATACTCTTCAAACAATGTATTTTGAGAATCCAATTCTCAACAACGAACATTTTTCCTTTCCGACGTTCGGAAGATTTTCCGTCGGAAAAACAATTCTTCCTTTCGTACAAATTTCCAAGTCTTGATTCCTTACGTACATTCTCTTATACATGTCCTGGACTTACGGGGTGTAACAAGCACTTCCTTTGTTTCTACATACTTTTCCACCTTTTCAAGGTCCGAATTCAACATCCAAACGCCATTTTTAAGGCCCAACAATCCAATCAATTCAAAGGGGATTACACGCCTAAACTTGGACGTGTAAAATTCTGTCCCACAATATATAACAACTAATTTAATAAGTTTAAGGTAGTATCTTGGCTATAACATGTTCACATGCTATCCTTATTCAATTCTTTCAAATCCAAATCATATTTCTTACATGCAATATATCTAAGAGCAATATTGATAACTACAAATCCTTTCTTCTTCACATGCAACACAATTTTCTAGCAAAAAGGGAAAGGATTGTTACCTTAGAGTTTACCCAAATTAGTCCAACAATTTCACTTGCTTCCTTTCCACAACCACCTCTACAAACCTCCTACAAGCTTGTCAACATGTTTCCTTCTTGCTATCTTTTCAGATTTTTATCTAAGCTTTGGTTTCTCCTTGAATTTCTAGAGAGAAGGGAGAGGGAATTTTAATTTCTAGAGAGAAGTGAGAGCTTTGAAGAATGACCAAGTCTTCAAGACTTGGTCAATAAATAGGACATGCATAAAATCAGATGGGGGGGACACTTGTCACCCACCCATGGCCTTTTAAAAAGAAAACTTCTGATTTTTCCCCCAGATTCCGCCAAAAACTCCGCCTCGGCACCGCGGCCCTGCATCCGGCGCCGCGGCGCTGAAACCTCTGCCAACTATCAGAACTTCCGGCGCCGCGGCCCTGATTTCCGGCGCCGCGGCGCTGCAACTTCAGCGAACCCTCAGAATATTCGGCACCGCGACCCTGCATCCGGCGCCGCGGCGCTGTGGCCCCTGACCGCAAATTCCTTTCTGCTCGACCGCACACTGAACTTGTAACTTCCCTAACTTCCTACTCCGATGTCCTATCGACGAACAGTTTGTTGCGTTGGTTACTAGACTCAACGGGCTACGTACTAGGCCTTTGAAATACCTAGGAACTTCTAATACCACTGGACATAAACCGCCTCAAAGTTGACTAAAAACCCGTCTGAAGCATTTCGTCAACCCAACATTCTAAAATTTTAAGTCCCAATTCCTTTCATACGTTCTCAAAAGCGTGACCAGAATTACGGGGTGTAACATCGTTGAGGTAACAATCTTGTTCTCTTAAAGTTTTACAAGATTATTTATTGTTGTTAGCCTTACATTTTACTAGCATGAAGTATATGTGTTGAAGATTTATAAGTAATATGGATTGTTGTAGCCTAAATCCGAAATGACATATAAGCCATTTGAAGTTGGATTACAATTTGGTCGTTAATTAGAATCGTCGCATGTTACTTACTTGAAGATTGTAATAGTTATAATCGATTGCGACTTGATATCATGTTATACTATAACAACTTGGATTGAAAAGGAAATTGGATAAGAATTGGTGTTGTTGTATCTCAAGTTGCCGAATTTACCTTGTAGTTTGTACTAGTTTGATATCAATTGTGGGGCGGAATTTTACATGTCTTGTAGGCGTGTAATCCCCTATTGTTAACTACATTGTTGGGCCTTAAATGTGGCGTGTTTGGTTATTGAATTCGGGCCTTGAAAAAGGTGGTAAAGTATGTAGAAACAAAGGAAGTGCTGTCCAATTTTCCGTAGAATTTAGTGACTTTGCACTTATAATATTCTACGTTTGAAGTAATAGGTTAATAGACGTATTATGGTCATTATAGGTTGACATACTACGGGCGGTATATTGGACTTGGCAAGTGGTTTGACCCGAAGAGGTATGTGGAACTTTCCTATCTCTTGAGCATGATTAGTTGTACCTATATAGTACGGTAGACGTACAAGACTTTGATATCCTTTACTTGTTTTAAGAATGTCCAAGTCGGTTGAGTTAGGAGATTAACTCACTTGTTTTAAAGTAGTAAGGATGTCTTAGTTTTCAAAGTTAAGGGACTTAAAGTGTTTTAAAGTATATGATACTTGTTTCGTTTTAAACATATAAGTCCCTTGGATATAGGAAAGTGTAATTGACAAAAGTATAAAGTTAATATAACGACTTTATGGGAAGTTGGTTATATTAGCTTTATGGAAAGTTAAAAAGAAAGAAAGATTTACTCTAAGTAAAATAAGTAAGGATAAATGATTTGAATTTATGAAAGACAAATTGATTTTAAGGCATCAATTGCCTAAGGTTTTAATAGAAAAGAAGTCACTTGATTTAGAAGCCTAATTATATTTCTAAAAGGTATTGTGACTTGTCTTGAAAAATAGTTGTGACTTGATACTATGGTTATTAGTATCTTGGAATTTTTATATAAAAAAAAGGCATTTTAAAAGGATAGAAGTACGTAGTACTTTGGGTTAAATTCCCAGATTTTTAAAAATGACATGTTAGTGCTTTAAGTAAACTAAAATGAGAGGGTATAATAATAATGTTAATAAGAAGTTAGGGGATTTCTTAACTTGCTTATATTATGATAAGCCGGTAGCGCTTATGTTATGTATGATAGCCGGTTGTGCTAGTTTAAGTTATTCTTAGGGGGGAAAGCCCCGGGTTACTACTAATTCCATGGATTTACTACCCATGATGCGAGTGCGGCGTTTGTACTCATTGCGGGCCCACCGGGCCCAAACGGGTGAAATAGTCCTGTGCGGGTGAAATAGTCCCATGCGGAGCGCATCGCTCCATTGCGGGTCCGTAGGACCTATGCGGGTGAAATAGTCCCAGGAGTAGGATTGCTTAATGATACTACGGGCGGATGACCCTACTTTGATCATGAGCCTCCTATTTTTATGCAGTAAAGTTTATACTTGTTACTCTCATTGTTAGTAAGGCACAGTGCACTATAATTTGATTATCATCCATGTCTCCAGCTTTATTTAGACTTATGATATAAATACAGTATTTTCCAGTTTTACATACTTGGTACATATTGTGTACTGACCCCCTTCCTCGGGCCGTTCATCGCCAGATAGGTGGTAGCGGTGGTGGATCCTCATTCTTAGGATCATCGATCGTGTCGAAGCTCCATTTCTCCGGACGCTTGTCTTTTTGGTACGGTTTTCCCTGATGTTGTAGATATTATGTACATTCAGGGGTATGGTGGGGCCCTGTCCCGCTACAGTTGTTATTCTTAGAGGTCTGTAGTCACATTTGTGGTTTGGGCTGTAAGAATAAAGTTGTACTGTTTTACTTTTGGTTATATATATTTTATGGAAGGCGGCCTTATCGGCTAGCCTGTGATGATTATTGTCTAAACATGTTTATGTGTTGTGTATGTTCATTGCTATTCTCTCGATGTATACTGAAAGGGTGCCGGTGTAGGCACCGCCGCGTCCGGTCGGTCGTGACAGTTCAGTTCACATATTTCGTGTAATTATACATCACATATTGAGTTCGTCTTTCGGTGACATCTAGGAGTTCCGTGTAGACTTTGATGATATTAGTGTCGATATGTGAAGACCTCTAGGGTAACACTAAGTCAATTGTTCCATCGATCTAAGGATGTAATTAGATAGAATATAAATGTTCGGTTTATAATCGAGACATTAGAATAAATAATAATAATTTATTAAATCGAGATGATATTTCGAATTTAATAAATAGAAACGGGGCAGAATTGGACTAGGGTCGCGGCTTAAGGTACCAAGGGCCACGGCGCTTCAGCGCCACCCATTGAGCGTCGCGACGCCACGTGTCCAGTGGGTCCAGACGACCCACTTTAATACACCCAATTCACTTGAATTATTTTTTGCTAAAGCTCTGCCGGATTTCTTAGCTTTCCGAAAGAGTAAATTACATCGGAGTTTTTAGAACTTGCAATCGATGAACAGTTGCGTGCTCACCCTCGGCGTACACTTGAAGTTGAAGATTCCAGATTTTGCAAAATGTAAGCGTTCTATCAACGCATTACAGTTTCTATGTGTTTCATTATATAATCATCCATTGGTTTGACCGACCATCGGGTTTGACACATAAATTTTTAAATTCCACTGTGTGTACGAACCCGACAAAATCCCTTCAAGAGCTAGGGCACGCAGTAGAGAGGGGAGCGCCAAACCATCCTTCCATCACTTGCCCCGATTTCACCGGAACAATGATTTTCCAGATCTAACAGGAAATACAATTTATTATCCAGATCCAATAGGAAAATATATTGTATTGTCCAGATATGACTGAAAAATATACTTTATTCGCATGTATTACAAAGGAGATTTTTTTATATACAAATGAATACAGTGAATTTGATGTGCATTTTAGAGTGTATTCATTTTTTTCTAGTGTATTTTGAATGAGATCTTTTTGTATACAAATGAATACATTGAGTTTGAAGTGTATTTTAGAGTGTATTCATTTTTTCTAGTGTAAAATCCAATTTTTCGTTATGTATTTAATTTCTAGTATTCAGTTTTCGAGTGTATACAAATGAATACAGTGAATTTGAAGTGTTTTTAGAGCGTATTCGTGTTTTCTAGTGTAAAATCTAATTTTTTGTTATGTATTTTATTTCTTGTATTCAGTGTTTAAGTGTATTCATAATTTTTTTGTGTAAAATCCAGTGTATTGGGGTGTATTTTATTTCTTGTATTTAATTTTTTGTTGTATTTTATAATTTGAAGGAGATTTTTCAATTTTGACTGTTTTTTGTTGTATTTTGAATGAAATTTTTATGTTTTGAATACATTTTACTGAGCAAATTTTCTCACTATATTCATGTCGTTTTATGAATACATCGAGTCGTTTTATGAATACAGTATCTAAAAAGTAGTTATGCCCTATAAATATTAAAACTATAGCTTTAATAAATTTAAAACTCCTAAATTATAGTCATTTATGTTCAAAAAATATTTACCCGAACAATAGACAAATTTGTCAGAGACAACCTTTTATATATCACATTTTGCAAGAGACAACCTTTTAATTTTTTTTTTGCAATGTCAAACCTAAAAAAAAATTGTTTGCGAAAGACAACCTTATAACGAAAAATAAAATTTTCTGTTAAAAAATTAACACCCCTTATTTTAAAACCCAAAAATACCCCTTTTTCTCTTATATTTAGTTCACAAATTTCCCCCATTGCTGCGAATTCATCCTTTCAAGACCCATTTCATTTTTTCTTCATCCTCTTCAAGACTCATTTTCCATATTTCATTTTTTCTTCATCCTCTTCAAGAACCCAACCCAGAAAAACCCATTTCATTTTTTATCACTGTCTTCTGCGACATCATCGATTTTTGCCTTCAGGCGATTCCAATCTTCTAATCGCGTTCAAGAAGGTTAGAAATTTCTTAACTTTATGTATTAATTGATAGTTATATGGTTCTAATTCAATCGTCGACATAGAAATTTCTAATCGACAGTGAACTCAATCGTCGACATAGATTTTTTTTTTGAGGCAGTAGTCGATGACCGCAGAAACCAATTGACATCAATTGTTCTAAGTATCGATTTTTCCAATTTCTTTAAAAAGGAATCACCTCATTACTAACCCAAAATTTCGACGATTGTGACGACTTTGTTTTTTTTGTTGTTAGTTGTTGTTTGTTCTATTTGTTCGAATTGATATTTCGACGATATCGACGACGAATGAGTTAGAGCATACTTCTAATCTGTTTTGAAAAATTATGTTCTGTTATAATCGACAATTTTTCTATGCTTGTATGCTACTAAGTTTGTTTTAGAAAAATATTATGTTATAATCGGCAATGTTTGTTTTAGATTATAAGTTAATACAACTGAGTTTATGTTCAGCAACTAAGAAATGTCTCAAGTGAGTTGTTCTTTACAAAGGAGGTGTCATTGTGGTATGACTGTGAATCAATTTATTTCGACGGCTACTTCAAATCCTGGAAGGAAATTCTTCAAATGCCCCAAGCCTAAGGTAAGTAATATTAATGTAATACTTTGACGATAGTCTTTGTTTGTTTGTTTTTGTTTTTGATTCTTTCTTCATTTTTTGCTTATAGAGAAGTTTTTGTGGATATTGGCAATGGGAAGATGAAGAATATATTAAAAGTTTTGCCGGCGAATTAGTGTCGTCATTGGATGTGTTTAAGAATGTAATAGCAGATTTGAAGAGTGAAAGAGATACGTTGAAAGCAGAAATTGGATTTGTTGCGGCATCGATTATGAAATGATTATGTATTTGTAGTTGAATAAGAACTTTTAATGTTATGTTTAGGAACTAGTAGTTGTAGTGTTGCAAAGGATGTAATTGATGTACTCAGTTAATGTAATGTAATTGATGTACTCAGTTAATATAATGTAATTGCTCTACTCAGTTATGTAACTATGCCCATATTTTATTTTGCTCTAATGTGTTGAGAGTTTTCAGCCTTTCTTTATGCAGCAGTATCATTTCCTAAATATTTCAGCAGTAGTAGTCTTTCTTTATGCAGCAGTAGCATTTACTTTGCCCTGTTGTTGTTCTTGATATTGTTGGCTGAAACTTGTTGTTCCAGAAGGAGAACAAGAAGTTGTTCTTCTTTAATAAAGAAGCAGCAGCAGCGCATCAGTTTAATAAAAGTGCAGCACAACACATCAGTTTAATAAACCAGATATGCATCCCGCAGCTAATAAACCAGTAGCCAAAACCAACAGTAACAGGGCTGAAAATCAGTTCAAATATTGGCCAAAAACCAGTCCGGAAAATGGCCAAAAAATAGTAACAAAAGGGCCAGAAATCAGTCCAGAAAATGGACAAAATCAGTCTCATAACTGGTCAAAACCAGTAGCCAAAATGGACAAAATAATCAGTCCAACAATGGCCAAAAACCAGTAACAAAATGGGCCAAAATCAGTCCGAAGAAGGGACAAAAATCAGTGGCCAAAATCAGTCGAGTAATTCTATGAAACCACAACAACATCTCACATTAATCCAAACATGTTACTCATTGTCATATAGCTCACATAAAACAAACTTCAAATTAACAAAAGCAAAGACAAGAGAAAATAGCAAAACAAAAGCAATGGCAAGAGAAAATGAGTGTTTTCATTCAAATACCATAATAATTGAACATTACATAGATCTTCCAAAAGGAATTACAACAACCTACTACTCGAACTACTAGTTTGATAACATCACCACAATCTAATAAAACTATCTAAACCATTCAAACAACCCAACTTAGCCAAATAGTGTAATAAAGGTGAAACTAACAACAACCGATACAAGTGTACAAAAAAAGCATTAGTTTCATCCCCGACTTGTCATTCAGAACTACTGCGTCCTTCATCTTCGCAAGTTCCGCATCAACCCTAGCCTTCTCATGTTCAACAAATACAAGTCTTGCT
Organism: Przewalskia tangutica; assembly: GCA_029844215.1. Lineage (NCBI taxonomy): Eukaryota > Viridiplantae > Streptophyta > Magnoliopsida > Solanales > Solanaceae > Przewalskia > Przewalskia tangutica. The sequence goes on along the minus strand of CM056720.1, from coordinate 37,669,915 downwards.
TTAAGGATGTTCACATCAGTTGTAAGCCTATGTTTTTCAGCTACTAGTCGATTAGTGACGTTCCTCTGCTAGTCAACACATTAATCATCAATTCACTCAAATTTGTTGCACCCCCTTTGCCCAGTCTCATGGTTGTTGTTATACCCCGTATTTCCAGAGTATGTACGTGAGGGCGTACGTATAAAAAAATTTAAGCCTTAAAGTTGGCAAGGTTCGAAATTTGTACACAAGTGCCGAAAAGAGTCGTTTTCCGACGAAACGTTTTTCAAACTTTGCGAAGGGAAAATTCCGGCTATGTCATTTATAATTTTTGCGGATTTTTCCGAGAGATGAAATATTTTGGACCAACGAGAGGGTGACACTTGTCCCTCAAGTGGACGGTTTGGTTGAGCTTTCTTTGGCACGTTTTTTGTGCTATTTCTTGGTCAAGGGTTAGGTAGGATATTTTGTGTAGTAGATGGATAAGGACACATGGGTAAATCCTAGCCCTACACTTGCACCACACTTGTCTTCATCTTGGCCATTGGTTGGCCATTGCTTGACCTATAAATACCCCCCTTAGTTGATGAACTTCTTCATCCAAAAATCATTCTCCAAGTCTAAAAACCCTCTCCCCCTTAAGTGTTGTGTTCGTCCAAGGTCCCCCCCCCCCTTTGGGAAGCCTTGGCCGAGAATCTACCCCCCCCCCCTTGCCTAGTTGTTTTCGTATAATACACCCCCCTCTTGGTAGAAATACTCTCCAAGTATTGTTGTAATGCCAAAATACTTTAGCCCAAATACCTTGTAGTACTTTCCAAAGTTACCTCTATACGTAGAGCCCGGAAATACTATTATACTTTCCTTTAGCCACTAAACGAAACCCTAAGGAAAACCTTCATAGTCGGTTGAAGTGTTAAGTAGAAGTTGCGTAGAACTTCTAAGGGTTGTTTGGAGCGGATGGAGCACTCGGAGTAGAGCTAAACGTTGCTCAGATCGACTTTAAACTTGGATAATTTTGGGCTTACCGAGGTAAATAATCCTATCCTTCTAGTGTAATTGGAAATTACATCGTAGTTGTTTAGAAATGAATATAAGATTCATAGACGAGAATTGAACCGTAATAGAAGGATATTACGTAAAAGAATTGAATCGAAATCACATCAAGAATATTAAGTAGAAGATTAATCAGACTTACATAGGACCGTATTTGATGAGATTGATAACCTTTATTGGTTGAATGTTCTGCGAGTAGCATGTGCTACTTGGAAGGTGGACAAGGCTAGCCGGGTTATAGCCGTGGAGCGTTTTGCTTATAGTCGATAATCGTCGCGAGGTATGTGATTCTTCCTATACTCTTGAGCATGATATTTTAAAAGAATATATAGTACTAGACGACGCGTGTGGCAATGTCTTTTGACTTAAGCCTGAATAATAAAGAATCTTGAAGTATTTCAAAAGATTAAGAAACTGTTTTGAAAGAAGAGTAATACTTGGTTTTGAAAACATAAGAGTTATACTAGCTTTATGGGAAGTTAGGTATAACGTCTTAAGAGAGGTAAAGAAAATGATTTACTGATTTTAGAAGTTAAGAGACTTGATCTTAAAAGATAAGAGACTTGACTTGAATGAATTAATATGAACTTTGTGTGAAACCTCATTCGTGAGTAATGAGTACTTGGTTTTTAAAAGGAATAATGTTTTACTGATTGTGGAAATCAGAATGAGTATCGACAAACCACTGCAGCGTTAATAAAAGGAAATGTTTTGACTAATTAAGTATTATTAAAATCAGTAGAAACCTCCATCTGCATAGAAGCTAAGATGAGACAAAATGATATTACATTTCCTAGATCATGGCTGCTTTAATAAGATTGATTATGAACCAGAATAACCTACTCACATATAAGGCATATGTTTTCGCAAAATTGTTTAAAAGAGAATCATATTCTTAAGTGATTAAGACTATGAACTATGAAACCTTTCTAAAATAAGAGACTTAAGTACTTGAAATTAGGCAAACTTGAACTTAGGGAAAAGAATGTTGTTACTTGATGTTGAAAAGGAAAGTGTTTGGGTTTACCTAAAAATGTGAGTCACCCTATTTTTATACTACGGGTATCGGGTGACCTTTATAAAAGAAATTGATATTTTAAAAAGAATTTAACGTATGTAATACTTTGGGGTCAGAACCTGGACTTTGGCCTAAAATAAACTTGAGTTGTGTGTAACTTGCCTATGTTTGTGTTTGATAGCTTTGTTGTGCAAATACTGTATTTCTATACCACCGCGTCTCTCGATGGAGGGCCGGCTGATTTGTTATGAACGATTCTTCACCGAGTCCCACGGGATGGGCCGGGACACGTATTTCATCTGATTATTCACCGAGTCCCACGGGATGGGCCGGGACACGTATTTCATCTGATTATTCACCGAGTCCCACGGGATGGGCCGGGACACGTATTTCATCTGATTATTCACCGAGTCCCACGAGATGGGCCGGGACACGTATTTCATCTGATTATTCACCGAGTCCCAGGGGATGGGCCGGGACACGTATTCCAAATGATTCTTGACCGAGTCCCACGGGATGGGCCGGGACACGTATTCCACACGATTTATACCTAGACTGCCGGCAGTGAGGAAGGAGTTCCACGCGTGAGGATGACTTGAGGCGTGAGTTCTGACTTGACATGATCGCTTATGTTGTGAATCGTAGTTTGGTTATCATACATGTCTCCGCTTTATATAGACTATTATGATTTCATTTACGCCTTTTACGCTTCACATACTTGGTACCCAGATCGACTCCTTCGGGCTGCGTTCATGCCGCAGTAGAGGTACATCGATCGCCGATCCTCGCGTTTAGGATCACATTTCAGCGTGTTGGGAAGCTCGTTCTTCTGAGGCTTATCTTTTAGTATGTTACCCCGAGTGCAGAGGTTCTGTACATCTGTGGTATGGCGGCCCCGTCCGTCATAGTGGTCAGATAAATCTTAGAGGTCTCAGAATCACAAGTGTGGGCAGGGTTGTAAGGATTAAACTGTTCAACTTTGTAATTATTTATATATATGCCGAAAGGCGATTTTCTCTCAGGTAAAATGTGTCTCATTTCACATTTTGTTTCATGTATTGTTTTTATGTTCCGCTGATTACTCTGATGTATGACTACTTGGGTGTCCGGTAAGGCACCAGTCACGGGCCCGGGTTCGGGTCGTGACAAAAGTGGTATCGAGCGATTAATCCTCGGAAAGTGTACGCATCGTGTCTAGTAGAGTCTTGATTATCGGTGTGTTGTGCACCACATCTATAATCAGGAGGCTATAGGACATTTAGGATTGGTTTCCATTCTTCTCATTCTGAGATCGTGCCTTGAGCCGTGTGATAAGTTGGACCCCTCTGACGTATTCCTTTCCTTTACCAGTTATGCCTCCGCGTAAGGCAACCCGCCCGTAGGCGCAAGGCAAGCGGAGCCGCGTAGTAGAGCACGGAGGGTTACCGGGCAGGCCCGGCCGTTACCGAGATAGTGCCCGACGGCGAAGCATGACGCCGCCACGGCAGAGTTTAGAGCCGCAGCAGCTGGCTGCCGAGACTACAAGACTGAGCCTCCACCCCCACACTGGAGCATGAGATGGGTACAAGGAGATGGCGATCTTGCCGTGGTCGTGGCCGATATGGCGAGAGGCTGACGCAGCAGCCACCCCAAGAGCACCCGTAGTTCACCCCCGAGCGCATTTGAGACTACGGACTTTCCGAGTCAGAGCCCGCCATGTTCTATGGATCGAGCCGAGATGACCTCGGAGTTTATCCGACAGCTACAATGCATCATGAGAATGATCCAGTCTCGAGGCGAGTCGGTGGTATTGGTTCGCATCACCGCGCGTGATCTGCAATGATCGGTTTGATTCGCGAGCCGTCCCGGGAGAGCATGCACTTCACCGTTTGGGACGAGTTCTCGAGGCTTTTCTTGCACATTTCTTGCCCCACGGATGGCGAGGGCTCGGGCCGATAGATTTTTGACGTTGAGGCGGGGGCGGGCGGTTAGAGTACAATGTGGAGTTCGACTCATTAGCTGTATGTTCCCGCCAGAGTAGCCGATATGGTGGATGAGTACACCGCTACATCACCGGCTAGATGATTACTGGCGAGGCTTGTACGGTGTAGCTCTTCACCGCATGGACATTGCCCGCACGCAAGCTCACGACCGATGTGAGGCACGAGAGGTCGACGGAATGACCAGATCGCCAGAAGAGGCCGTAAAGCAGGTCCTTGGTAACTTTCGAGGCGCCGCCAAGAAGCAGACTAGTTATGTACCTCCGCCAGCAGTGGTCCTCCGCGCCTTCGTGACGTTCGGTATTCGAGCTGGTCGTGGCTCCGTGGCTTCGTTCACGATATACATGGGTTCGGCCACGGTTCGAGTTTTCTCGCAGTATCGATGTGGCGACGTCATCCCGGAATGTCGTCTTTTATCGGTGCTTGTTTTTCCTGCGCCGCCGTGTGGTCATATGACGAAATCGTCCTAATAGGAAGGATGCAAGCAAATGACTCACCTACCGGTCGATGGCGTGTTCATCGCCTTCATATGCCTGCAGGCGTGCCTATGATTATAGTGGAGCGGTAGATTCAGGTATATCCTTAACCCTCTAGAGATTTGTATGCATGATATGATGACCTTATATTTGTGTGCTATGTACGGATAGCGTTATGTTGGTTATGAGTTAGAAAGCATGGTTAGTTGAAAGGGTATGTATGGGGGCATGGAAAGTGTGAACCTTAGAATATTTCATGTTGAGACCTTAGATGTAAGGTCATCTTGAATAAAAGATTTTACGGTTAGTCCTTGTTGAAATACTTGGTTTGCGTATAAATGTGTTGTGGGATAAGTCCATGGGTAGTGTGAGATGGAAGTGGTAGCTTTCATGACGTGAATTAGTAAGATTGTTCCGCATCAGGGAACAAGAAGTTTGGCGCGATTGGGTCGGGTCGAGGACCATTCGCGTCAACCCATAACCCGGATTGAGTGGGTCACTCGAGGTGGTCCCGCCAGTGGTAGGGTCACGCGGTGCTAGTCCCAGGTTTGGGTAGCCATAGTACGAGTTCGTGGAAGCGTTCGACCGGAAGTCGGTCCGATGAGGTCAGCACATCTTGTCCTTCAGTCAGGACTGTTTACTCGGCAGAGGGTTATGCGAGATGTTAAATCAGGAAGGTGGTAAGGTCGCACGAGGTGCCTACTTTCACCTTAAGATGAAGCCGTGTTATGGCTATTTCTTTTCTCGAGGTTTTACCAGCAGGTTAGGAACTCGAGATGAGTCTTAGTATCGCATTCGCCTCGCCGGTGTTTGGATTTCGGGGTAGTAGCGAGTATTCGCCTCGTTGAGTGTGTATTATAATAGCTACCATATCGATTCGATATCGCCTTATGACGCCTTGTAGGGCGGAAGTGTAGGTTGTCGATCGGTTGGTTCGAGGTTGGCAAAGTTCGATAGTTGGTCCGCATTTGATCCAGCAGGATGTGGATAAGTTGAAGCTTATCCAAGGGGTTATCGCAGCTCGTAACAGCGAGTCGTGCGGATAATTGGCGTCGACACTTGGAGTTCAGTTGACGGCGGTCTTCAAGGTATCACCCCGGCGGCGTGATGAGATTTTGGAAACTAAAGCAATGACGAAATGTGGTAAGTTTATTAGGAAGAACTCGAGTATACGAGGAGGTACGACGAGCAAGGAAGGAACAAACATGCGTTATTTTTGTGGCCATGTGTGGCATTGGCAACTTGTTTAAGTTAAGAAGAACTTTATCGTTATCCGCTTGAGAAGGAACATTCGACGAATGTTTCGGGCGAGGAGAATGTTATACCGTATTTCCGCAGTATGTACGAGGGCGACGTATAAAAAAATTTAAGCCTTAAAGTTGGCAAGGTTCAAATTTGTACACAAGTGCCGAAAGAGTCGTTTTCCGACGAAACGTTTTTCAAACTTTGCGAAGGGAAAATTCCGGCTATGTCATTTATAATTTTTGCGGATTTTTCCGAGAGATGAAATATTTTGGACCAACGAGAGGGTGACACTTGTCCCTCAAGTGGACGGTTTGGTTGAGCTTTCTTTGGCACGTTTTTTGTGCTATTTCTTGGTCAAGGGTTAGGTAGGATATTTTGTGTAGTAGATGGATAAGGACACATGGGTAAATCCTAGCCCTACACTTGCACCACACTTGTCTTCATCTTGGCCATTGGTTGGCCATTGCTTGACCTATAAATACCCCCCTTAGTTGATGAACTTCTTCATCCAAAAATCATTCTTCAAGTCTAAAAACCCTCTCCCCCTTAAGTGTTGTGTTCGTCCAAGGTCCCCCCCCCCCTTGCCTAGTTGTTTTCGTATAATACACCCCCCTCTTGGTAGAAATAGTCTCCAAGTATTGTTGTAATGCCAAAATACTTTAGCCCAAATACCTTGTAGTACTTTCCAAAGTTACCTCTATACGTAGAGCCCGGAAATACTATTATACTTTCCTTTAGCCACTAAACGAAACCCTAAGGAAAATCTTCATAGTCGGTTGAAGTGTTAAGTAGAAGTTGCGTAGAACTTCTAAGGGTTGTTTGGAGCGGATTGGAGCACTCGGAGTAGGAGCTAAACGTTGCTTAGGATCGACTTTAAACTTGGATAATTTTGGGCTTACCGAGGTAAATAATTCTATCCTTCTAGTGTAATTGGAAATTACATACTGTAGTTGTTTAGAAATGAATATAAGATTCATAGACGAGAATTGAACTGTAATAGAAGGATATTACAGAAAAGAATTGAACTGAAATCACATCAGAAGAATATTAAGTAGAAGATTAATCTGTACTTACATAGATCGTATTTACTGATGATCGATAACCTTTATTGGTTGAATGTTCTGCGAGTAGCATGTGCTACTTGAAAGGTGGACAAAGCTAGCCGGGTTATAGCCGTGGAGCGTTTTGCTTATAGTCGATAATCGTCGCGAGGTATGTGATTCTTCCTATACTCTTGAGCATGATATTTTAAAAGAATATATAGTACGGTAGACGTACGTGTGGCAATGTCTTTTGACTTAAGCCTGAATAATAAAGAATCTTGAAGTATTTCAAAAGATTAAGAAACCGTTTTGAAAGAAGAGTAATACTTGGTTTTGAAAACATAAGAGTTATACTAGCTTTATGAGAAGTTAGGTATAACGTCTTAAGAGAGGTAAAGAAAATGGTTTACTGATTTTAGAAGTTAAGAGACTTGATCTTAAAAGATAAGAGACTTGACTTGAATGAATTAATATGAACTTTGTGTGAAACCTCATTCGTGAGTAATGAGTATTTGGTTTTTAAAAGGAATAATGTTTTACTGATTGTGGAAATCAGAATGAGTATCGACAAACCACTGCAGCGTTAATAAAAGGAAATGTTTTGACTAATTAAGTATTATTAAAACCAGTAGAAACCTCCATCTGCATAGAAGCTAAGATGAGATAAAATGATATTACATTTCCTAAATCATGACTGCTTTAATAAGATTGATTATGAACCAGAATAACCTACTCACATATAAGGCATATGTTTTCGCAAAATTGTTTAAAAGAGAATCATATTCTTAAGTGATTAAGACTATGAACTATGAAACCTTTCTAAAATAAGAGACTTAAGTACTTGAAATTAGGCAAACTTGAACTTAGGGAAAAGAATGTTGTTACTTGATGTTGAAAAGGAAAGTGTTTGGGTTTACCTAAAAATGTGAGTCACCCTATTTTTATACTACGGGTATCGGGTGATCTTTATAAAAGAAATGGATCTTTTAAAAAGAATTTAACGTATGTAATACTTTGGGGTCAGAACCTGGACTTTGGCCTAAAATAAACTTGAGTTGTGTGTAACTTGCCTATGTTTGTGTTTGATAGCTTTGTTGTGCAAATACTGTATTTCTATAACTCCGCGTCTCTCGAGGTCAGTGATTTGTTATGAACGATTCTTCACCGAGTCCCATGGGATGGGCCGGGACACGTATTCCATCTGATTATTCACCGAGTCCCACGGGATGGGTCGGGACACGTATTCCATCTGATTATTCACCGAGTCCCACGAGATGGGCCGACACGATTTCATCCGATTTCACCGAGTCCCATGGAACGGGCCGACACGTATTCCACATGATTCTTTACCGAGTCCCACGGATGGGTCGACACGTATTCGACACGATTTATACATGATCGCCGGTGAGGAAGGAGTTCCACGCACGGAGGATGACTTGAGGCGTGAGTTCTGACTTGACATGATCGCTTATGTTGGAATCGTAGTTTGGTTATCATACATGTCTCCTGCTTTATATAGACTATTATGATTTCATTTACAGTCTTTTACAGTTTCACATACTTGGTAACTATTAGATCGACCTCCTTCTGGGCCGCTCATGCCGCAGTGAGGTACATCGATCGCCGATCCCCGCTAGGATCACATTTCAAACAGATTGGGAAGCTTCGTTCCTTCGGAGGCTTATCTTTTGGTATGTTACCCTAAGTCTGTAGGTTCTTGTACATTTAGGGGTATGGCGGGACTCTGTCCCGTCATAGTGGTTGTATAAATCTTAGAGGTCTGTAGCACTGTTGTGGGCATGGTTGTAAGGATTAAACTGTTCAACTTTGTAATTATTTATATATATGCCGAAAGACGATTTTCTCTCAGGTAAAAATGATTATTGCCCTATAAATATTAAAACTATAGCTATAATAAATTTAAAACTCCTAAATTATAGTGATTTATGTTCAAACAAAATATTTAGCCGAACTATATCCCCTGAAATTTAATTACGTGTGCGGTATACCGTGTAAAAATTTACCCATCTCGTTAGATGCCTTGAATTGCGGCTCCAGTTGTGGAATTTTTGCTTTTCCTTTTGAGTTCTATTGGGCAGAATTCTGTTTTTATTTTGTTTTCCTTTGTTTGTTTAGTTTTCTATTCTCCTTTTATCCCCTTTTCTTTTAATTTCCTTTCTTTTTTGTTTTGTTTTCCTTTTTCAGTTAGTTTTCTATTCTCCTTTTTTCTTTTAATTTCCTTTCTTTTTTTGTTTTGTTTTCCTTTTTCAGTTAGTTTTCTATTCTCCTTTTTTCTTTTAATTTCCTTTCTTTTTTTGTTTTGTTTGCCTTTTTTGGTTTCTTTTTCTATTTCTTTCTCTATTTTTATCTTTTATTTTTTTAATGATAAAAATATATACAAATATTAACTATTAATTTTTACATTAATAAAAATATAGGAACTAAATAATTAGATTATATAAAGAAATAATTTAAAAAATACTAAAGACTAGATTATTTATTAAAATATAAATAGAAAATATATTTTTATATTTTTTTCTCTTTTGTGAATGGAAACAAAACTTATATCTAAATTTGACTTTATTTTCTTGTATTTTTTTTCCAAAAGTTAAGTTTCTAAAAATGACATAAAATTAAAATATCAAATTAAGCTTAAACTCTATTTGTTCTATTTTTTTATTAGTTTGTTTTTGAATGAATGAACCCGTTGATACCATGTTAATATATAGTATATGTGGTTATCATAAAGGATAGAGCATTTTTTTAAGGAATGAATTAGTTCTTTATGATACTCTGTCAGTATATGATATATACCATGTAGATATCATAGAGGATTGATAAGAATTTTTTATATATTTAAGGAGTGAACAATCTCTATGATAACCTGTCATTATATCATATATACCATGTGGGTACCATAGGTAACTGGGCTCTTTTTTTAAAAGGAATGAACAGTACCCTTTGAAATCTTGTGAGTATTGTAGGCGTTTTGTCGGGTTCGTACACGCAGCGAAATTTGAAAATTTATGTTTCAAACCCGACATGACGTTCAAACTGTAGTATGATTATATAATGTAAAATAACACTGTTATACCCCGTATTTCCAGAGTATGTACGTAAGGGAATACGTACAAAAAGTTTAGCCTTAAAGTTTAGGCTTGGACGATTTCTTTGGGCACAACTCACAAAACGAATAGTTTTCCGACGAAACGTTTCCACAGCTTTCGTAGGGTAAATTCCGGCTATGCCATTTCTAATTTTTGCGGATTTTTCCGAGAGACGAAACATTTTGGACCAACGGGAGGGCGACACTTGTCACCCTCCAATTGATGGACTTGAAATCGTCCATTTGGACGAATTGGACATGGTGAGCACGTTTTTTGTGCCTTGTGCACAAGTCAAGGAGTTGGTAGGATATTTGTGTATAGTTAATCCTCACCCTACACTTGCCTTGCACTTGTCTAAATCTTGGCCATTGGTTGGCCACTTCTTGACCTATAAATACCCCCTTAGAGATGAAGAGTTCTTCATCCACAAAGCTTTCCAAGTCTTGAAAATCCTCCTCTCCCTTGTAGCCTTTTCGCCCAACACATCCTCCTCAGCAAGGCCCTGGCCGAATACACCCCCTCTAGCCTAGTAGTTTGGCCGAGGCCCCCTAGCCTAGCCAAAAATCTACCCCCCTCCCTTGGTAGAAAAGTTGCCTTCTTGTATTGTTATAATGCCCAAAATACCCTAGCCCAAATATCTTAGTACTTAGTAGAAATTGTGAAGAACTTCTAAGGTTTCCTTGGAGCATACAACTTAGGAGCAAAACCTTGCTCAGCGCCGACTTTTCTAGGATATTATTGGGCTTACCGAGGTAACTAATCCTAACCTCTTTTGAATTAGAGAATATATACTGTTGTAGTATAAGGATAAGTATTAAATACTTAGAAGAATATTGTAGAATAGAATTGAACTGTTACCACAGTAGAAGGGTTTAAAAGAAGAATAATCAAACTGTACTTACATAGGATTGTTTCACAGTAGACTTATATAGCTCACCGGGTAGGGAAGTGCTGCCCGACTTTCCGTAGAATTGTGAACCCTCTGTTTAGAATGACCTTCAGAGTAGTGTTTGATAGATATCTGTGACTATTATAGGCTGACTCTCTGCGCGCGACATATTCAACTTGGCAGGTGGTTTTCGCTGAGAAGGTATGTGATTCTTCCTAAAGCATGATATTTTACAATATATATAGTACGATAGACGTACATGTGTTAACTAAAATATAACTACGGCAATGTCTTTGACTTAAGCCCGATAATACTTACGAATGCCTCACGGCTTAAGCCTAAATAACACTTACTAAGAATGCCTCACGCTTAAGCCCGAATAATAAAGATCCGAAAGCATTTCATAAGAATATGAATCATTCTTAATGTAAGAGAACTAATTGGTTTTAAATGAAGCTTAAGAGTTATACTAGCCTTATGGGAAGTTAAGTATAACCACTTAAGATTGATAAAAGAAACAGTTTGCCTATGTGTTTATAAACAGACTTATATTGAATTGTGAAAAGAATAATAAGATGGTTTGATAAGTAGACATGATATGATGCTAGGTGTGTTAGTGTCTTGTAACGTTTGTAAAAAAGAGTATTCTTGTTGTGCTTATGTTGTTTAACGATAAGCTGTTAGGTTAGTGTAGCATCACTCACCTCTTGACATATTACCGGGGGTTAAGCTGCCCTCCGATGCGGGGTAGACTCAGCGATGCAGGACCATGATTCGAGAATACCTCATGCGGGTCCAAGGGACCTATGCGGAGCTACGGAGTTCCGTGTTAGTGTGCGGGTTATACCTCACGCGTCCATGTGGGCCGTGCGGACGACGAGTCCAGGCGATGCCGAGGAGTAGCTACCCTCGACGCGGGTTATGTACCCTATGCGGGCCTATGTGATTGGCCTATGCGACTACGGAGTCCGTGATTAGGCTTGCATGGTGATACTACGCAATTGGCCTCGCTGATCATTCGCAGCCTAGAAAAGACTCGTTACGCTTTACCTATCACGCTTTATTTGTGATGTGGCACTATGCGGTTTCTCGTTGTTTCATACATACTTGCAAAACTGTTTTTAAAATGATATGTTTCATTTAAGTATTTTACGCTTCATATACTTAGTACCGTTGTAATCGACTCCTTCGGGGCTGCGTTCATGCCGCAGTAAGGGCAAGCAGTGCTAGATCCACATTCTAGGATCTCTACGTTGGTGTCTGAGCTCCATCTTTTCCGAGGCTCTACTTTGGGTATGATCTCCCGTTGTAGATAGTTTTGTACATCGAGGTATGGCGGCCCTGTCCCGCCATAGTTGTATATTTCAGAGGTCCAGAGTCATGTTGTAATGGTTTCCGATGTAATCGCTAAACCATGTTTATATATATATGCCGAAGGCGATGTTTTCACATAAACCGTGTCTTGTTTTATAAATCGTTTCATGTCTTGCTTTATATTTCCGATTACTCTGATGTATGACTACTGGGTGCCGGTAAGGCACCAACACGCCCCGAACGGTCGTGACAAAAGTGGTATCGAGCGATTAATCCTCTGAAAGTTGTCTGCATCGTATCTAGTAGAGTCTGATTATCGGTGTGTTGTGCACCACACCAATAATCGTGAGGCTATAAGATATTTAGGATTGGTTTCATTCTTCTCATTCCGAGATCGTGCTTAGAGTCATGTTATAGGTTGGACCTCTAACATATTCCTTTCCCGTAATGGGCTTATGCCTCCACGTAAGGCAACCCGCCCGTATGCAAGGCAAATGAGGAGTCGCTAGCAGACACCCAGAGTCACGAGGCTCGAGCCCGTCTATACCGTAGACGGCGAGTTCTATGACGCCGCCCCAAAGAGACCACGCACCTACACCTCCCGTCCCCACACCGGGCGGAGGAGTTAGGGTACAAGGAGATGGCCCACCTTTGGCTAAAGTCAGGCCCTGACGGCGAGAGACTGGACGATTCAGCCTCGGCCAGCCCCACGGCCCACCGTGGTACACCCGAGGCGTATAGTTTGAGGCTACGAGATTTCTTGAGTCAGAGCCCGCCAGAGTTTTACGGTCGAGGCCGAGGATGATCCGCAGGAGTTCATCCGCCGCCTTCAGAGGATCATGAGGTGATCAAGGCCTCGAGACAGAGTCGGTGACCTGGTTCGCATCGACGGCCGCGTGATACCGCGATCGATTGGTTTGATTCATGGGAGTTATCCCGGGAGAGCACGCGTCCCGCCTACTGGGATGAGTTCTCGGAGGCTTTCCTCACTCACTTCTTGCCTCCACAGATGAGGGCGCGGCCGATAGATTTTTACCATCGAGGCGAGAGGACGACCGTCGGGAGTACAATGTCGAGTTTGATTCATTGGCTCGATATGTCCCAAAGATTGTAGCAGATATGGAGGATAGGTGCACCGCTATGTCACCGCTAGACGACTATATGGCCGAAGTCATGTGGGTGTTTCTCACTGCGGTATGGACATTACCCGCATGCAGCTCATGCTCTTGGATGCGAGAGCGTAGACCGCCGCCGACAGTGCAGCAGGTTAAGACTAGGACGGCGAGGTCTTTTGGTGGCTATCGCGTGGGCGGCCTCAAGCAGCGAGCCTAGATTTGCACCACACCAGCCCAGAGCACTCGCGCCGCCCTCAAGACACCGGATATTCGAGGCGCACCAGGCCCAGACTTCGAGACGCCCAGAGCGGCAGAGGTATCGCCGACGGACCACCTCAGCAGTGGCCGACGCGTAGATCCCACTTCGAGTTGTGGTGCTACGGGAGTTTGTTTCGCCAGGGCCGCAGGTCACTATGCGAGGAACCGTCACCAAGCGGCGATGCAGATGGTAGGGTCACCTACGAGTTCTTTCGCCGTCTTCTTCATCCTCGACAGCTACTCGCCCCGAGGGCAAGGTACTCATGGGTCGCCAGGTCGCGGTAGAGGTCGTGGCTCGTCCAGATTCTAGCGGTCCTCGAACCGCATTTATGCTTTGTCCACCGACAGATCGTGAGGCCTCACCGATGTCGCCACAGTACCTTATCGCTCGGGTTTGATGTGTATGCTTTGATAGATCCGGTTCTACTGCCCTATATATCTCCCTTGTTGCTAGTAGGATAGGGATAGAGCCCGAGTCCATAGACCCTTTCTAGGTAGCTACGCCATGGTGATTCTGGTAGCTCGGCGGGTATATAGAGCTTGTCCTGTGACCATTTACGTCGGACTCAGCCGACTTGATAGAGTGGAGATGACCGACTTCGACGTGATTATGGGGATGGATTGGCTAGCTTCTTGCTACGCCAATGTTGATCGCAGAGAGAGTAGTACGGTTCCAGCTTCGGCGAGCCATTGTTGAGTGGGAGAGCACCAGACGCCGGCGGTAGGCTTATTTCCTACCTCAAGGCTAGGAAGATGGTGCGCAGGCGGTATATCTACCATCTCGTTCGTGTTTGATATCAAGTCGCGTACCAGATTTTCGCCGCCCAGAGTCACGAGTTCCCGACGTGTTTCGGATGACCTCCCGTATCCTCCCGAGAGGAGATTGAGTTTTGTATTGACATATTGCGGACACTCGATATTTCCATTCCGCCATACGTAATGGCACCCGCCGAGTTGAGAGAGTGAAGGATCAGCTTAGAGATTTGCCGGAGAAGGGCTTCATCAGCCTAGTGTTACTCCCCGGGAGCACCGCATTGTTCGTGAAGAAGAAGGACGACGCCGCGCACGTGTGTTGATTACAGCAGGTGAACAAGGTGACCATTAAGAATGATACCCCATTCCCGTGATTGATGATTTGTTCGACCACCAGGTGTGGTGCGAGATGTTTCTCCAAGATTGATCTGCGATCGGGCTATCATCAAAGTAGTCGAGAGGTGGATGTCCCTAGGATCGCATTCAGACCCGCAGACGCATTATGAGTTCGTGGTCATGTCTTTGGTGACCAATGCCCGCAGATTCATGGATTTGATGAACCGTGTTCAAACCATTTTTGGACACGCTTGTGATAGTGTTCATTGATGATATCTTGGTTTATTCTCGCCAGAGCAGTACGCGAGCATTCGAGTATCTTGGCCGATTCTCCAGACCAGCGATTGTACGCCAAGTTTTCCAAATGTGAGTTTTGTTGACTTGATGGCGTTTCTTGGGCATATTGTCGGGCTGATGGCATTCGAGTCGATACGCCAAGATCGAGGCGCCAGACTTGGCCTAGACCTACTACTCCGGCAGAGGTTCGCAGCTCGGGCCTTGCAGATATTATCGGTTCAGAGAAGTTTGCTTCTATCTTCGCACCATTGACTAGGCCGACTCGTAAGGCGCCAAGTTTGATGGTGATGCTTGGAGCGTGGTTTCCATTCTTGAAAGAGAGACCGACGACCGCCCCGCTTCTTACTCTTCCGCAGGTCCGGATGGTTATGTCGTGTATTGTGATGCGTCAGAATCGGGGATGTGTGTTGATGCAGCATGGCAGGTTATAGCATATGCATCCCGACACCAAGAAACACGGAGGAACTACCCCACCCATGATTTGGAGTTGGCATAGTGATTCACGCTTTGAAGATCCGAGGCACTATTTGTATGGGGTTCACGTGGATATTTATACGCACCACAAGAGCCTCCAGATATCTTCACCAGAGGAGCTGAACTTACGGCGAGACGGTGGTTAGAGTTGCTTAAGGATTACGATGTTGATATCCCGTACCACCCGGAAGGCCAATGTCAGGCGTATGCTCTTAGTCGTAGGTCGATGGGGAGCCTATCGATGTGCAGCAGAGAGAGGACATGGTTCGTGATTTGCATCGCCAGCGAGCCTGGTGTCCGCTTGATTGATTACGATAGCAGCGGGTTAGAGTTCGTGAGGTTGCCGAGTCTTCCATCGTCGGAGAGGTGAAGAGGCAACAGCTCGAGGATCCACTTTGATTCGATATCGTGATACGCCTCTTCGTGAGGGCAAGGACCTTTTGAGGTAGCACCATGGGTGCTAAGGTTTGAGGGCGGTGTGTGTTCCGGATGTTTCGTGACTTGGCAGCAGTTCTTGGGGAAGCACACAAATACAAGCGTTACTCATCCATCCGGTCGACCAAGATGTACCACGACCTTAGATCCGTGTATTGGTGGGATGGCTGAAGAGGACGTTGCGAGTTCGTAGCTCAGCCCGTGTTGTCGCAGTGAAGGTAGAGCACCGCAGGCCCGTGGTTTGTTACAGCGATCGAGATCCCGACCTGGAAGTGGGAGGTAATCAACATGGATTTTATCACAGGATTACCTCGCACTCAGAGGAGACATGATTCTATATGGGTTATCGTCGACAGGCTGACAAAATCAGCCCATTTTCTTCCCGTCAGGACGACTTTTTCGGCTGAGGATTATGCCAGACGTTACATCCGAGAGATCGCCGATCGCATGGAGTCCCTACTTCGATCATATCGCATGCAGGAGCCCGATTTACGCTAACTTCCGAGGTCCTTCCAGGGGTTTAGGACGCAGTGAGCCCGAGTAATCGCATTTCATCCACGCAGCATCGGACAGCAGAGCGCACTATCCGCACTTCGAGGATATGTCGCGAGCCCGTTATTGACTTCATGGTAGTTGGGAGGATCATTTGCCTCTAGTTGAGTTCGCGTATAATAATAGCTACCACTCCAAAGATTCGATGGCGCCTTATGAGGCCTTGTACGAGGAAGTGCAGATCGCCTCTGGTTGGTTCGATGTGGCGGGCGCTAGTGGGACCAGATTTGGTACAGCAGTGGATAAGGTGAAGCTTATTCGAGAGCGGTTATCGATACCGAGTCGCATGAAGTCGATGCGCATCATCGCCGCCGCATCTTGAGTTCGAGGTTCATGATTGGGTTTTCCTAGCGTGTCACCCATGGCGGGTGTGATGAGATTCGGAAGGGGAAACTCAACCCAGGTACATTGGGCCGCTTCGATTGTCCGCAGGTAGGCAAGGTTGCCTATGAGTTGGATCTGCCGTCCGATCCGGAGGCGGTGCATCCGTTTTTCACGTATCTATGCCGGCGAGATGTATCGGGGATCCATCTAGGGTACACCCGATTGACGATGTCCAGGTGACCGAGGGGTTATCGTATGAGGAGGTTCCCATAGCGATAGTCGATCGTCAGGTTAGGCGTCTGCGGACCAAGGACGTGGCTTCCGTCAAAGTCTTGTGGCGGAACGAGCTCGGGAGGAGATGACGTGGGAAGCCGGCGAGGACATGAGGCGTAAGTATCCTCACCTATTCCCACACCTCCGGGTAATTCACTTTCCTACTTGTAAATTTTCATTATCGCTTATGCCTAAGTGTTGTTTTGTGGCCGCGTGTGGCATTTGCAAACCGCTTAAGTTATGAAGAATCTTATCGTTAATCGTCTTGGAAGGAACATTCGACGAATGTTTCTAAGAGAGGAGAATGTTATACCCGTATTTCCGCAGTATGTACGTAAGGGAATACGCATAAAAGTTTAGCCTTAAAGTTTAGGCTGGACGATTTCTTTGGGCACAACTCACAAAACGAATAGTTTTCCGACTAAACGCTTCCACTTTCGTAGGTAAATTCCGCTATGCCATTTCTAATTTTTGCGGATTTTTCCGAGAGACGAAACATTTTGGACAAAAGGGAGGGTGACACTTGTCACCCTCCAATTGATGGACTTGAAATCGTCCATTTGGACGAATTGGACATGGTGAGCACGTTTTTTGTGCCTTGTGCACAAGTCAAGGAGTTGGTAGGATATTTGTGTATAGTTAATCCTCACCCTACACTTGCCTTGCACTTGTCTAAATCTTGGCCATTGGTTGGCCACTTCTTGACCTATAAATACCCCCTTAGAGATGAAGAGTTCTTCATCCACAAAGCTTTCCAAGTCTTGAAAATCCTCTCCTCTCCCTTGTAGCCTTTTCGTCCAACACCTCCCCCCTCCCCTTGTGAAGGCCCTTGGCCGAATACACCCCCCCTCTAGCCTAGTAGTTTGGCCGAGGCCCCCCCCCTAGCCTAGCCAAAAATCTACCCCCCCTCCCTTGGTAGAAAAGTTGCCTTCTTGTATTGTTATAATGCCCAAAATACCCTAGCCCAAATACCTTAGTACTTAGTAGAAGTTGTGAAGAACTTCTAAGGTTTCTGGAGCATACAACTTAGGAGCAAAACCTTGCTCAGGCGCGACTTTTTCTAGGATATTATTGGGCTTACCGAGGTAACTAATCCTAACCCTCTTTTGAATTAGAGAATATATACTGTTGTAGTATAAGGATAAGTATTAAATACTTAGAAGAATATTGTAGAATAGAATTGAATCATACTACAAAGTAAGGGTTTAAAGAAGAATAATCAAATCAGATTTACATAGACTGTTTCACAAGAGACTTATATAGCTCACCGGTGTGAAGTGCTGCCCGACTTTCCGTAGAATTGTGAACCCTCTGCTTAGAATGACCTTCGAGTAGTCTTTGATAGATATCTGTGACTATTATAGTCGACTCTGCGCGACATATTCAACTCAAGTGTGGTTTTCAAGGTATGTGATTCTTCCTAAAGCATGATATTTTACAATATATATAGTACGGTAGACGCATACGTGTTAACTAAAATATAACTACGGCAATGTCTTTGACTTAAGCTCGATAATACTTACGAATGCCTCACGGCTTAAGCCTAAATAACACTTACTAAGAATGCCTCACGCTTAAGCCCTAATAATAAAGATCTCAAAGCATTTCATAAGAATATCAATCATTCTTAATGTAAGAGAACTAATTGGTTTTTAAATGAAGCTTAAGAGTTATACTAGCCTTATGGGAAGTTAAGTATAACCACTTAAGATTGATAAAAGAAAGCTTTGCCTATGTGTTTATAAACGCACTTATATTGAATTTTGAAAAGAATAATAAGATGGTTTGATAAGTAGACATGATATGATGCTATGTGTGTTAGTGTCTTGTAACGCTTGTGAAAAAGAGTATTCTTGTTGTGCTTATGTTGTTTAACGATAAGTTCGTTAGGTTAGTGTAGCATCACTCACCTCTTGACATATTACCGGGGTTGCCGCCTCCGACGCGGGTAGACTCGGCGATGCAGGACCATGATTCGAGAATACCTCATGCGGGTCCAAGGGACCTATGCGGAGCTACGGAGTTCCGTGTTAGTGCGGGTTATACCTCATGCGGTCCATGTGGCCACGCGACGACGAGTCCAGACGATGCCGAGGAGTAGCTACCCTCGATGCGGGTTATGTACCCTACGCGGCCTATGTGATTGGCCTACGCGACTACGGAGTCCGTGATTAGGCTTGCATGGTGATACTACGGGCAATCGCCTGCTGATCATTCGCAACCTAGAAAAGACTCGCGCGCTTTACCTATCACGCTTCGTTTGTGATGTGGCACTATGCGCGTTTCTCGTTGTTTCATACATACTTGCAAAACTGTTTTAAAATGATATGTTTCATTTAAGTATTTTCTGATTTCATATACTTAGTACCGCTGTTATCGACTCTCCTTCGGGCTGCGTTCATGCCGCAGGGCAAGGTGTGCTAGATCCACATTCTTAGGATCTCTACGTTGGTGCCTGAGCTCCATCTTTTCCGGAGGCTCTACTTTTGGGTATGATCTCCCTGTTGTAGATAGTTTTGTACAGTCAGGGTATGGCGGGGCCCTGTCCCGCCATAGTTGTATATTTTCCTTAGAGGTCTGTAGTCATGTTGTACAGTGTCGGATGTAACTGCTAAACCATGTTTATATATATATGCCGAAAGGCGATGTTTTCTCACATAAACTGTGTCTTGTTTTATAAACTGTTTCATGTCTTGCTTTATATTTCCGCTGATTACTCTGATGTATGACTACTTGGGTGCCCCGGTAAGGCACCAGTCACGGGCCCCGGAACGGGTCGTGACAAACACAAAGCAATAATGTAATACTTCGAACCTTCCTCAACAACTATCTTTAGAATGTCCTATCTCTCTCTTCAACGCTTTAAAGACTTACATTGTAGTTAGCAATCTGAAAACTTTGAGACTTTGTGTAGTCCGAGGGTGCACACACAAATATTCCTCGATTTGCAAGTTCTGAAAACTTTGATGTAATTTGATAAGTCTTGGAATGCTAGGAATTCCAGCAGAGCTTTAGAAGAGAATACTCTCTCAGTTTTGGTGTGTTGAAATGGGAGGGGAAACCCTCTTATTTATAGCTGAAGAGGACAGTTATGGTTCCCTAATGGGCCAGCCCATTAAATCTCAGCAGACTGGGCCAGCAGTCAGACCCGCTGGATGCGCCTCAGCGCCGCGTACCTGCATAAGTGGCGCCGCGGCGCTCGACGCGCGTTTTGGCGTTGCGGCCCTGTCCCATTTTCTGCTTTGTTTCTATTTCAAATGTCCCGGTTATAAACCAGACATATATATAATCTATTCTCTAATTATATCCTTCAATCGACGGAACATTTGACTTAGTGTTACCCTTCAGGCCTTTACATATCGACACTAACAACATTAGGGTCTTCATGGAACTCCTAGACTACGCCGAAAGACGAACTCAATATGTAAAGTTTAGTTATACGAAACATGTGAATTGAACCTCTATGTGGGAGGATAAAATCTTTACATTCACGACACACTCAATCAAGCTTAGGATTTGTCAAGTGTCTATCCAAATGACTTGAACATTATAACTCATCTATATTAGTTGACAACAGGACCATATCAAAGACATGTCCATTGCGTTGGTCAACGACTTAGTCAACCTAATACCATATTAGTATCTGAGTGTTCACTCGATATACATTCGAGGGAATGAATCCTAATCTTGGCTCAATTACCACCTTTAATCTACTTCGTAACGTACCCAAAATAAGTCGTGTCTCAACCTATAAGGCATTTGATCTTAGGACAGGATCAAAGTACATTACTCCGTAAATAAAGTGATATCGACCTCAAGTCTAAGGACTTCTATCTCCCATACGCTGATGACATTATAGACATATAACAACACATTACATCAGCAGGGTATACCAATACTTCAACAAGTATCCATGTGTCCATCATGAGTTGTCATAACTCGTAGCAAGTGAGACATACTACATCCCCTAAGGATATGATGCAGACCACATGTCGACGTATTACATTGTTACACCCCGTAATTACAGGACATGTTTTAAGAACGTACGTAAGAATCCAAATGTTAAGATTTGAGACTAGTAAAAATTTATCGGAATTATGGAATTGTCGGAAAACGAAATATTGTGACGAATGGGAGGGCGACACGTGTCACCCCCTTAAGTTGGTCTTGGACGAAATTAGAATGGGTAAAAGGGTCATTTGACCATTAAAAGGATGAGCAAGTCTTGCTAAGTCTTGGAGCTTGACATTGTTGACTTGGTCAAAAGCCACTTGGCTTGATATTTAAGTGAATTTCATCCAAGCCACACATATGTGCAAATATTGACCCTCCATGTTGCTATATAGTAGTACTAGTAGCAAGACAACTTCTACACTTAGCCAAATTTTCAAGAAAATTGAAGAACACTTAGGGATGCTCTCGGGTTCACTATAGTTCCAACAAGATTTTTTTTTGTTTGTTGTCCAATAACATCCATACTTTAAACCAAGGTTCCTAAGTGTATTGTAAGGGTATCTCAATAGAAAAATCCCGAAAAAATATCGTTTTCGTATTAGTCGCAAGGTGAAAACCTAGTTGCTTTCATAGGTTTGGATTGAAAGATTAAAGGAAAGTTGTTTGTGATCTTCTAAGGGCTTCAAGTGGCGGATTGAAGTGTCAAGGAGAGGCTCTAAGTTTTTAGGGAGCGACTTCGGATCTTGAAGTTGGATTAAGACTCGTTGAGGTAACAATCTTGTTCTCTTAAAGTGTTATAAGATTACATATTGTTGTAGCCTTACATTTTAACTAGCATGAAGTATATTGTGTTGAAGATTTATAAGTGATATGGATAGTAGAAGCCTAGAATCTGAAATGACATTCTAGCCAATTGAAATTGAAATACAATTTGGTCGTTAATTAGAATCGTCGCATGTTACCTACTTGTAGATTGTAGTGGTTATAATCGATTGCGGCTTGATAACATGTTATACTAAACAACTTGGATTGAAAAGGAATTGGAAACGAATTTGTATTATTGCCTCTCAAATTGTCGAATTGGCAAAGTATGTTGGATTTGTTTAATATCAATTGTGGGACGGAATTTTACACGTCTTATAGGCGTGTAATCCCCTATTGTTAACTACATTGTTGAGCCTTAAATGTGGCGTGTTTGGCTATTGAATTCGGGCCTTGAAAAAGGTGGAAAAGTATGTAGAAACAAAGGAAGTGCTATCCGATTTTCCGTAGAATTTAGTGACTTTACACTTAGAATATTCTACGTTTGAAATAAGAAGTTAATAGACGTATTATGGTCATTATAGGTTGACATACTACGTGCGGCACATTGGACTTAGCAAGTGGTTTGAACCGAAGAGGTATGTGGAACTTTCCTATCTCTTGAGCATGAATAATTGTACCTATATAGTACGGTAGACGTACAAGACTTTGATATCCTTTACTTGTTTTAAGAATGTCCAAGTTGGTTGAGTTAGGGGATTAACTCACTTGTTTAAAAAGTATTAAGGATGTCTTAGTTTTCAAAGTTAAGGGACTTGAAGTGTTTTAAGTATATGATACGTGTTTCGTTTTAAACGTATAAGTCCCTTGGATATAAGGAAGAATATAATTGCCTAAAGTATAAAGTTAATATAACGACTTTTTGGGAAGTTGATTATATTAGATTTATGGAAAGTTAAAAAGAGAGATTTACTCTAAGTAAAATAAGTAAGGATAAATGACTTGAATTAATGAAAGACAAATTGATTTGAAGACATCAATTGCTTAAGGTTTAAAAGAAAAGAAGTCATTTGATTTAGAAGCCTAAATATATTTCTAAAAGGAATGGTGACTTGTCTTGAAAAGTAGTTATGACTTGATACTACGGTTATTAGTATCTTGGAAGTTTTATATGAAAAAGAGTCATTTCTTTAAAGAGTGGAAGTACGTAGTACTTTGGGTTAAATTCCCGGATTTTATAATGACATGTTAGTGCCTTAAGTAAACTAAAATGAGAGTGTATATGAACAAGACTAATAAGAAGTTAGGGGATTTCTTAACTTGCTTATGTTATGTATGATAAGTCGGTAGTGCTTAGGTTATGTATGATAAGCCGGTAGTGCTTACGTTATGTATGATAGCCGGTTTGTGCTAGTGATATATTATTCATTACGGGGTCATTCCCCGGGTTTGTGGCATTTGCATATTCCGTGGATTTGCTACCCATGATGCGAGGAATACCTCATGCGAGTCCGTAGGGCTCATGCGGGTGAAATAGTCCTATGCGGGGCGGACCAGTCCTATGCGAGGAATACCTCATGCGGGTCCACACGACCTATGCGGGCGGATACAGTCTATGCGAGGAAGTTACCTCATGTGGTTCCATACGACCTATGCGGGTGAAATAGTCCCAGGAGTAGGAATGCTTAATGATACTACGGGCGGATGATCCTACTTTGATCATGAGCCTCCTATTTTTATGCAGTAAAGTTTATACTTGTTACTCTCATTGTTAGTAAGGCACAGTGTACTGTAATTTGATTATCATACATGTCTCCAGCTTTATTTTAGACTTATGATGTATTTACAGTATCTTCCAGTTTTACATACTTGGTACATATTGTGTACTGATCCCCTTTCCTCGGGGTCTGCGTTCATGCCGCATGTAGGGGTAAGCAGGTGGTAGATCCTCATTCTTAGGATCACCGATCGTGTGCCTGAAGCTCCGTTCTCCGAGGCTTGTCTTTGGTACGGCTTCCCGATGTTGTAGATTTATGTAAATTAGTGCACGGGCCCTGTCCCGCCACAGTTGTTATTCCTAGAGGTCTGTAGTCACATTTGTGGATTGGGTTTTAAAAACAGATATGTACTGCTTTATTTTTGGTCTATGTATATGTTACGGAAGGTGGCCTTATCGGCTAGCCTGTCGATGGTTGTTGTCTATGTGTTTATATATGTTGTGTATGTTCCGCTTTTATTCTCTGATGTATACGTGTAAGGGTGCCTAGGTAGGGCATCAGTCGCGGGCCCGGGGACGGGTCATGACAAAAGTGGTATCAGAGCAGTTAGTCCTCGGAAAGTGTCTACAGACCGTGTCTAGTAGATTCTTGATTATCGGTGTGTTATGCACCACATCTATAATCAGGAGGCTGCAGGACATTTATTATTGGTTTCCATTCTTCTCTCTCTGAGATCGTGCAGTAGAGCTATCTTATTAGGTTGAATCCTCTCTAACATACTCTTATGTATCAGTTATGCCTCCACGGAAGACAACCAGAGCCCAGAAGGGAAAGGCAGCAGCATGAGCTGCTAGCGGTACACAAAGGGTTACTAGGACTCAGGCACATACTATGCCTGAGGTTGTGGGCGGGTTGGCGAGTTCAGCCACGCCGACAGTATTAGAGGAGCCGAGAGCGGCAGTAGCTCCAGAGGTTCCGGTACCTGAGCCTCCAGTTCCACAGCCAGGGGCTGAGTATAGAGATTACGGAGAGCAGATCCGGTTATTGACCAGCATAGTGGCAGGGCAGCGCCGACAGGAGCAGGTAGCTAACCCTAGAGCCGACAGTTTACGGATTCGGGATTTTCTGGGTTGTCATCCACCCGAGTTCTATGGTTCGAGATCTGAGGAGGATCCTCAGGAGTTTATTCGGCAGTTACAGTTGACTATACAGGTGCTTAAGGCCTCGGAGACAGAGTCAGTTGTGCTAGTCTCTTACCGGTTACATGATATTGCGTTGAACTGGTTTGAGTCATGGGAGCTGTCTAGAGGTGAGGGTGCTCTTCCAGCTGTTTGGGAGGAGTTCACAGAGGCCTTCCTGGATCACTTTTTGCCTCCTGAGATGAGGAGAGCCCGCGTGGATAGATTCTTGACATTGAGATAGAATGAGAGGACTATCAGAGAGTACATCCTAGAGTTTGACTCATTGGCCAGGTATGCGCTCACCATTGTGGCTGACATGGCGGACAAAGTTCATCGCTATGTGATGGGACTAGACCGTCATATGATTACTGAATGCTTGGGGGTGGCCCTTCAGCCAGGTATGGATATTACCAGGTTGCAGGCGTATGCGCACGGGATAGAGGACAGAGAGAGGGAGGATCAGCTAGATTCAGGCCAGCCCAAGAGGGCCAGAACAGCAGGGTCTCAGGGCAATTTTCGAGGCGGAAAGCCTCAGCAGCAGACTAGGTCCACATTTCTGCCGGCACAGAGTGCCCCTTCTCGGTTTTTTGGAAGGAGGGTTGATCAGCCAGTCGGTCGGGAGCAGTCGTGGCTCCAGACTTCGGTTTCGCGAGGCAGATCGCCACCGATCGAGACCACCCGCATCGCGGTGTGTTCGATGCGGTAGATCTCACCCGGGAGAGTGCCGTATGACTTCGGGAGCTTGTTTTTCTTGTGGCCAGCAGGGCCATATGAAGAGGGATTGGCCGACCAGAGGCGGCGGGAGTGTTATGGTTCACCGGCGGTCGATTGCCGGATCTTCTTCTTTCTATGGTTACGCGCCGAGGCGTGGTGTTCACGACGGCAGCCGCGGAAGCGGTCAGAGGAGTCGTCACAGGTACATTAGTGATTTCATGCTGTGACGTTTATGCTTTGATAGATCCAGGTTCTACTTTGTCCTATGTGTCCCCTCTTATTGCAAGTAGAATCGGGATAGAACCGGTGTCGATAGAGCCTTTTGAGGTAGCTACGCCAGTGGGTGATTCAGTGTTAGCTGAGCGGGTGTACAAAGGTTGCCCGGTGTTTATTTACAGTCGTCATACCCTAGAAGACTTGATAGAGTTGGAGATGACAGATTTTGACGTCATTATGGGTATGGACTGGTTGGTTTCTTGTTATGCCAACGTCGACTGTAGAGACAGGTTGGTCCGGTTCCAGTTTCCTGGTGAGCCCGTTATCGAGTGGAAGGGCAACTCAGCGTCGCCGAGAGGTAGGTTTATTTCTTACCTCAAGGCTAGGAAGATGGTGCAGAAAGGGTACATCTATCATCTGGTTCGGGTATTCGATACAGAGGCTGAGGTGCGCCTATTCATCGCCCGTGGTTGGGAGTTTCGGATGTATTCCCGCATCGATCTCGTATCTCCGAGAGGAGATTAAGTTTTGTATTGATATGTTGCCAGAAACTCGGCCTATATCTATTCCGCATAAGATGGCACTCACGAGTTGAGGAGTCAAGGACCAGCTGAAAGATTTGCTGGAGAAAGGCTTTATCAGGCCTAGTATTTCTCCCTGGGGAGCGCCAGTTTTGTTTGTAAAGACGAAGGATGGGACGCTGTGTATGTGTGTTGATTACAGGCAGCTGAATAAGGTAACCATCAAGAACAGGTACCCCTCCCCAGGATTGATGATTTGTTTGACCAGTTGTAGGGTGCGAGGTGTTTCTCCAAGATAGACTTGCGGTCTGGTTATCATCAGGTGCGAGTTCGAGAGGCAGATATCCCAAAGACTGCATTCAGGACCCGGTATGGGCACTATGAGTTCAGGCCATTTTTGGATCTGATAAACCGGGTGTTCAAGCCATTTTTGGATACATTTGTTATAGTATTCATTGATGACATCCTGGTTTATTCGCGTACAGAGCAGGAGCATGCATATCACTTGAGGACGGTACTTGGGGTCCTCCGGAGCCGGCAGTTGTTCGCCAAGTTCTCCAAGTGTGATTTTTGGTGGACTCGATGGCATTCTGGGGCACATTATCGCGACGGTGTTCAGGTGGATACGGCAAAGATTGAGGCGGTCAAGTCTTGGCCGAGACCTACTACTCCGACGGAGGTGCGCAGTTTCTTAGGGCTGACAGGTTATTATCGTAGGTTTGTGGAGCAGTTTGCTTCGATATTAGCACCGTTGACTAGGTTGACTCGTAGCGGCTAAGTTCCGCCGACGAAGCTTGTGAAAAGGGCTTCCGCCATCAAGGAAAAGTTGACGACGCCCGATTCTTACTCTTCCGGCGGGTTGAGGATATGTGATTTATTGTGATGCCTCGGTATCGCCAGGTGCGTATTGATGCAAAGACGTCAAGGTAATAGCCTATGCTTCCGGCAGCTACGGAAACATGAGAGGAATTACCCTACTCACGACTTAGAGTTGGCGCAGCTTATTCATTCCTCAAGATTTGGAGACATTATTTATATGGGGTTCATGTGATATTTATACAGACCACAAGAGCCTCCAGACATCTTCAAAGAGGAGTCGAACACGCAGAGGCGGTGGTTAGAGTTGTTGAAGGATTATGATGTTGATATCCTATACCATCCGGGGAAAGCCAATGTGGTTGCAGATGCTTTGAATCGTAGATCGATGGGGAGTCTGTCAGAGGTACAGCCAGAGAGACAAGACATGGTTCGTCAGATCCACCAGCTAGCGAGCCTTGGGGTTCGATTGATCGATACCGATGATAGTGGGGTACGGGTTCGTGAGATTTCCGAGTCTTCCATCGTTGATGAGGTGAGGAGGCGACAGTATGAGGACCCAGCATGATATCAGATTTAGATACGACTCTGCAGGAGAAAAGTCTATTTGAGGTAGCGCCGGATGGGGTGATAAGGTTTGAGGGCAGATTGTGTGTTCCCGATGCGCAGACTTCGCCAGATTTCGGCGAGGCACACAGCGCCCGTTATTCCGTTTATCCGGGGTCGACTAAGATGTACCATGACCTCAGATGTATGTATTGGTGGGATATCATGAAGAGGGACGTGTCAGGTTTTGTTGCACAGTGTCCTAATTGTCAGCAGGTCAAGGTTGAGCACCAGAAGCCCGGTGGACTATTGCAGGCTATTGATATTCCGACATGGAAGTGGGAGGTGATCAACATGGACTTTGTTACAGGGTTACCTCGTACTCAGAGGAAGTATGATTCCATCTGGGTTATTGTTGACAGGCTGACGAAATCAGCCCACTTTCTTCCAGTCAGGACTACGTTTTCGGCCGAGGATTATGCCAGATTATATATCAGGGAGATTGTGAGACTGCACGGAGTCCCTATATCGATTATATCATACAGAGGAGCCCGCCACGCTAACTGGAGGTCTTTCCGTGGACTAGGGACACATGTGAGTCTCAGTACCGCGTTTTATCCTCCGACTGACGGGCAGGCAGAGCGTACTATCTAGACACTTAAGGATATGCTGCGAGCCTGTGTGATTGATTTCAGGGGTAGCTGGGAGGATCATTTTCCTTTTGTGGAGTTTGCTTATAACAACACTACCATTCTAGTATACAGATGGCGCCATATGAGGCTTTGTATGGGCGGAAATGTAGGTCGCCGATTGGTTGGTTCGGCGTGGGCGAGGTGCAGTTAGTTGGCCCAGACTTGATTCAGCAGGTTGTGGATAAGGTGAAGCTTATCCAGAGATCCGTTAGCTCGTAGTCGGCAAGTCTTATGCAGATAATCGGCGTCGACATTTGGAGTTTCAGGTAGACGATTGAGTCTTCTTGAAGGTATCGCCCATGAAGGGTGTGATGAGATTCAGAAGGAAGGGGAAACTTAGCCCAAGGTACATTGGGCCCTACCAGATCATCCGTAGATTAGGAAAGGTTTCCTATGAGTTGAATCTGCCATCAGAGTTAGAGGCGGTACATCCGGTCTTTCATGTTTCTATGTTACGGAAGTGTATCGGAGACCCTCGAGAGTTTTCCCAGCTAGAGAAGTCCAGGTGACAGAGGGGTTATCGTATGAGGAGAGTCCCATAGCGATACTCGATCGCCAGTCGCATCGCACTGTGCGGATGTGGCTTCCGTCAAAGTCTTGTGGCAGAATGATAACAGAGGGGAGATGACTTGGGAAGCGGAGGAGGACATGTTGAGAAAGTATCCTCACTTATTCCATACACCTTCAGGTAATTCATTTTCCCTTACTTGTTAAGAGATGACTTGGTTCGACGTGGGCGAAGGATACTTCCTCATCATGTCCTCTTCTGCTTCCCAGGTCATCTCCTCCCTATTATCATTCCGCCACAAGACTTTGACGAAAGCCACATCCTTGTTCCGCAGTCGCCTGACCTGGCGATCGATTATCGCTATGGGACTCTCCTCATAAGATAATCCCTCTATCATCTGGACATCGCTAGCTGGGAAAACTCTCGATGGATCTCCGATACACTTCCACAACATAGAAACATGGAAGACCGGATGTACCGCCTCTAAATCTGATGGCAGATCCAACTCATAGGCAACCTTTCCTACTCTATGGATGATCTGGTAAGGTCCAATGTACCTTGGGCTAAGTTTTACCCTCTTTCCGAATCTCATCACACCCTTCATGAGTGATACCTTCAAGAAGACCCAATCGTCTACCTGAAATTCCAAGTGTCGACGTCGATTATCTGCATAAGACTTCTGTCGACTCTGAGCTGCTAGCAGTCTTTCCTGGATAAGCTTCACCTTATCCACAACCTGTTGAATCAAGTCTGGGCCAACTAACTGAACCTCACCCACGTCGAACCAACCGATCAGCGACCTACACTTCCGCCCATACAAAACCTCATATGGCGCCATCTGAATGCTAGAATGGTAGCTGTTGTTATAAGCAAACTCCACAAGAGGCAAATGATCCTCCCAGCTACCCCTGAAATCACTAACACAGGCCCACAACATATCCTCAAGTGTCTGGATAGTACACTATGCCTGCCCGTCGGTCTGAGGATGAAACGCAGTACTGAGACTCACCTGTGTCCCTAACCCCTTCTGGAAAGACCTCCAGAAGTTAGCCGTAAACTGGGCTCCTCTGTCTGATATAATAGATATAGGGACTCCGTGCAGTCTCACAATCTCCCTGATATACAATCTAGCATAATCCTCAGCCGAATACGTAGTCCTGACTGGAAGAAAGTGGGCTGATTTCGTCAGCATGTCTACAATAACCCAGATGGAATCACACTTCCTCTGAGTACGAGGTAGCCCTGTAACAAAATCCATGTTGATCACCTCCCACTTCTATGTCGGAATATCAATCGCCTGCAATAGCCCACCGGGCTTCTGGTGCTCAACTTTGACCTGCTGACAATTCAGACACTGAGCAACAAACCCTGCCACGTCCCTCTTTAGGCCATCCCACCAATACATACATCTGAGGTCATGGTACATCTTAGTCGACCCCGGATGAATAGAGTAACGAGCACTGAGTGCCTCCTCTAATCCGACGGTCCGCAACATCGGGAACACACAATCTTCCCTCACATCTTAGCACCCCGTTAGACGCTACCTCCAACAAACTCTTCTCCTATCGAAGAGCCGCATCTCGATACCGTATTAGAACTGGATCCTCATACTGTCGACTCTTCACCTTCTCGACGATGGAAGACTCGGCAGCCTTTCAACCCGCACTTCACTATCAGATCGACCAATCGAACCCCAAGGCTCGCCACCGATGGATCTCACGGACCATGTCCTCGCCTATCCGGCCGCATTCCTGCACTTCAAAGACCTACGACTCGCAGCATCCGCAACCACGCTGGCTTTTCCCTGATGGTATGTGATATCAACATCATAATCCTTTAGCAACTCTAACCACCGCCTCGCCACAAGTTCGGCTCTCTCGTCAAGATGTACTGGAGGATCTTGTGGTCTGTATAAATATCCACATGAACCCCGTATAAATAATGTCTCCAAATCTTCAAGGCATGAATAACTGCGGCCAACTCTAAGTCGTGAGTAGGGTAATTCCTCTCATGCTTCCGTAGCTTCCAGGAAACATAGGCTATAACCTTGTCGTGCTGCATCAATACACACCCTAGCCCGACACCCGAGGCATCACAATAAATCACGTAGCCCTCTAACCCCTCGGGAAGAGTAAGAACTGGAGCCGTTGTCAACTTTTCCTTCAGTAACTGAAAGCCCTTCTCACAAGCTTCTGTCCACTGAAACTTAGCTGCTTTCTGAGTCAGCCTAGTCAATGGTGGTGATATCCAAGCAAACTGCTCCACAAACCTACGATAATAACTCGCCAATTTCTAAGAAATCGCGCACTCCGTCGAGTAGGAGGTCTCGCCAAGACTTGACCGCCACCTTTGCCGATCAACTCAACACCGCCCCCACCAATTATGTTCCCTAAGAATGCCACCGAGGCCAACCAAAACTCACACTGAGAACTTGGCGAACAATCGCCGCTCGAGGACCCAAGTACCGCCCTCAAGTGATATGCATGCTCGCTCGGCGCGAATAAAACCAGATGTCATCAATGAATACTATAACAAACGATCCAAAATGGCTTGAACACCCGCTCATCAAATCCATAAATACCGCAGAGCGTTGGTCAAACCAAAAGACATCACCGAACTCATAGTGCCCATACCGGGTCCCGAATGCGTCTTTGATCCGCTCTAACTCGCACTGATGATAACCGCATCGCAGTCTATCTTGAGAAACACTCGCACTCGCAATCGTCAAACAAATCATCAATCCCGGGGAGGGGGTATCTATTCTCGATGGTTACCTTATTCAGATGTCTGTAATCAACACACATACGCATCGTCCCGTCCTTCTTCTTTACAAACAAAACCGGCGCTCCCCAAGGAGAAATACTAGGCCTAATAAAGCCTTTTTCCAGCAAATCTTTCAGCTGGTCCTTCAACTCCATCAACTCAGCAGGTGTCATCATGTACGGCGGAATAGATATAGGCCGAGTGTCTGGAAATGTGTCAATACAGAACTCTATCTCCCTTTTGGGAGGAATACCTGGGAGAACATCTGGGAATACATCCGGAAACTCTCTAACCACCGAAACTGACTGAAGAACTAGCACCTCAGTCTCTGTATCGAATACCCGAACCAGATGATAGATGTACCCTTTCTGCACCATCTTCCTAGCCTTGAGGTAAGAAATAAACCTACCCCTCGGCAACGCTGTATTCCCCTTCCACTCGATAACTGGCTCACCAGGAAACTGGAATCAGACCAACTTGTCTCTACAGTCAACGTTGGCATAACAAGAAGTCAACTAGTCCATACCCATAATGACGTCAAAATCTGTCATCTCCAACTCTATCAAGTCTTTGTACACCCGCTCAGCTAACACCGAATCACCCACTGGCGTAGCTACCTCAAAAGACTCTATCGACACCGGCTCTATCCCTATTCTACTAGCAATAAGAGGCGACACATAGGACAAAGTAGAACCTGGATCTATCAAAGCATAAACGTCACAACATGAAATCAATAATGTACTGCGGATTTACATCCCGGAAGCTCTCGATCTTGCCGCTTAGGAATATATGCGCTCAGGACCGCTAGAATTAGACCTCCACCACGACTCTATCGCGCTCGCCACCGCGGAACACCCCGCCATCCGGCGCATAACCATAGAAGAAGACCCAAAGAATCGACTCGCCGGGCCGAACCATACCACCCATGCCGCCTCTGGTCGAACAATCCCTCTTTATATGGCCCTGCTGGCCACAAGAGAAACAAGCTCCCGAAGCAGTACGACACTCGCCCGGGTGAGATCTACCGCATTGAACACACCGAGATACGAGCGGTCTCGACGTTACGCCGCCGCCTCGAAACCTCAAGTCTGGAGCCCCGACTGCCTCAATAACTGGTGATCAAACCTCCCGCCAGAAACCGAGAAGGAGCACTCAGGCCGATCAAATGTGGACCTTACTGCCAGGCCGTCCGCCTAAAATTACCTCGAACTCGCTGCCCCGCCCTCTTGGCCGCCTGGTCTGGCTGATCCTCTCTCTCTCGCCCTCTATCCTCGCGCATAAGCTCGCATCTCCGCAATATCCATACTTGGCTGAAGAGCCACTCCTAGGCATGCAGTAATCATATAACGGTCTAGCCCCATCACATAGCGATGAACTCTGTCTGCCATGTCAGCCACAATGGTGAGCGCATACCTGGCCAATGAGTCAAACTCCAGGTTGTACTCTTTGATAGTCCTCCCATTCTGTCTCAATGTCAAGAACCTATCCACGCGGGCTCTCCCCATCTCAGGAGGCAAAAAGTGATCAAGGAAGGCCTCTGTGAACTCATCTCAAACAGCTGGAAGAGCATCCACACCTCTAGACAACTCCCATGACTAAAACTACCAACGCAATATCGCGTAATCGGTAAGGTTTCAGCATAATCGACTGCCTCCGAGGCCCTAAGAACATGCATAGTCCGATGATTCGCCGAATAAACTCCCGGCGAGGATCCTCGATCTCGAACCATAGAACTCGTGGATGACAACCCGCAAAATCCCGATCTATAAACCGGCTCTGTGGTTAGCTACCCGATCCGCTTGCTGCCTCGCAACTATATCGTCAATAACCGGACCGCCTCCGTAATCTTCTATACTCACCGGCCGTGGAACTGAGGCTCAGTACCGAACTTCGAGCTACGCCGCTCGCCTCTCTAATACTGCTGGCGTTGAACTCGCCGACCCGCCAAAACCTCGTGCATAGTTTGGGCTCGAGTCCTAGTAACCTCCGCGCACCACTAGCGCCTCCTCGCCCCGCTTTGCCCTTCTGGTCCCGGCCGCTTCCGCGAGGCATAATCGATACATAAGAATAGGTCGCAGAGGATTCAACCTAATAAGACAACTCTCGCACGATCTCGAGAGAAGAATGGAAACCAATCCTAAATGTCCTGCAGCCTCCCGACATAGATGTGCACAACACACCGATAATCAAGACTCTACTAGACACGGCCTCAGACACTTTTCGAGGACTAATCGCTTCGATACCATTTTTGTCACGACCCGACTGCTCGCGATCGGTGCCCTACTCGCACTCTTACGGGTATACATCAGAGAATAGCAACAGAACATACATAAACTCATAAAATACTTAGACAGTAAAAATATCAACAGGCTAGCCGATAAGGCCACCTTCCGTGAAATATACATAACCCAAAATAAAATAGTTACATCTCTGTTCTAACAACCCAATCCACAAGATATGACTACAGACCTCTAAGAATAACAACTGTCACGAGACAGGGCCCCGCCATACCCCTGAATGTACATATATCTAAAACATCAGGGAAACTGTACCAAAAGACAAGCCTCCGGAGAAATGGAGCTTCTAACACCTGATCAGTGATCCTAAGAGTGAGGATCCACCACCTGCTTACCCCAGCCTGCGGCATGAACGCAGCCCCCCCGAGGAAAGGGGGTCAGTACACAATATGTACCAAGTATGTAAAACTGAAAATACTGTAATTTACATCATAAGTCTAAAATAAAACTGGAGACATGTATGATAATCAAATTAGCAATATAATGTGCCTTACTAACAATGAGAGTAACAACATAACATTTCCGGTTCTCAAAATAGGAAGCCTGTGATTAACCTAGGACCATCCGCCCGTAGTATTATCACGCACTCCTATTCCTGGGACTATTTCACCCGCATAGGCCGTATGGACCCGCATGAGGTAACTTCCTCGCATAGGACTGGTCTGCCCCGCATAGGACTATTTCACCCGCATGATCCCTACGAACTCGCATGAGGTATTCCTCGCATCGTGGGTAGCAAATCCATGAAATATGCAAATGCCACAAACCCGAGGAATGACCCCGTAATGAACAATATATCACAAGCACAACCGGCTACTATAAATAACATAAACAAGTTAAGAAACCCCTTAACTTCTCATTTGACTTAATTAGCATACACTCTCATTTCTTTAACTTAAGGCACTATCGTATCATGAAAGATCCGGGAATTTAACCCCAAAGTACTATGTACTTCTATTCTTTTAAAATGACTCTTTTTCATATAAAACTCCAAGATACTAATAACCGTAGTATCAAGTCATTTCTACTTTTCAAGACAAGTCACAATACCTTTTAGAAATACATTTATAGGCTTCTAAATTAAGTGACTTTTTACTTTAAAACTTTAAGCAATTGATGCCTTCAAATAAATTTGCCTTTCTTCATTTCAAGTCATTTATCTTTATTTACATCACTAGAGTAAACGATTCTTTTAACTTTCCATAAAGTTATTATAACCAACTTTCCATAAAGCCGTTATACTAACTTTATGCTTTAGGCACTAAGGCATTCTTATCCTTTTAAAAAACAAGTGAGTTAATTCTCTAACTCAACCAACTTGTTTTTAAAACAAGTCAAGGATACAAAATGAAACTGAATTCATTTAAAGCTCGTACGTCTACCGTACTATACATTTAAAACTACTCATGCTCAAGAGATAAGAAAAGTTCCACATACCTCTTCGGTTCAATCCACTTGCTAAGTCCAATATGCCGTACATAGTATGTCAACCTATAATGACCATAATACGTTTATCAACTTCTAGTTTCAAACATAGAATATTCTAAATGTAAAGTCACTTATTCTACGGAAAATTGGACAACACTTCCTTTGTTTCTACGTACTTTTCCACCTTTTTCAAGGCCCGAACCCAATAACCAAATGCCACATTTAAGGCTCAACACATCAACCAATCAAAGAGGATT
Organism: Przewalskia tangutica; assembly: GCA_029844215.1. Taxonomy (NCBI): domain Eukaryota; kingdom Viridiplantae; phylum Streptophyta; class Magnoliopsida; order Solanales; family Solanaceae; genus Przewalskia; species Przewalskia tangutica. Next base: position 37,634,622 of record CM056720.1, on the reverse strand, counting down.
ATACGCCTTACAGGACGTATAAAATTCTGCCCCACAATTCATATAAAACAGTCCAATATTAAATATCATTTTCGACTACAAGGTACAACCGCATAAAATCTTTTCCAATTCCTTTTTAATCCATATTATCGTTCTCACATGTTATATAGTAGCAACCAATCTCAACAACTATAATCTCTTATTTAGACAACATGCGATGATTATAACTATCGACCAATTTGAATTGTACTTTCAATGGCTAATAAGCTCGTGTTCGGATTTAGGCTCCCAATACCCTATAACACTTATCAACATCAATGTATAATTCACATGATCAATATCAACTATTACATGTATCATAATCTACTTCCAAGAGGAGAGGGAATTTTACCTTTAGGATTTCGCCCACTATAGTCCTTTTTCCGCAACTCCTTTTCTCGTCAAAATCATCCACATGAACCCTCTACAAGTTTATCAACACTTTATCTTCTTGCCGCCTCACCAATAATTTCACTAGGCTTAGGGTTATTAAAAAATTTAGGGAGAAGAGAAGAGGAATTCCTTTAGGATGAATCTTTGAAAATGACCAAGTCTTGCAAGACTTGGTCAATATATAAGACCTTTCTTGGTCTACAAGATGGTAGGGACACTTGTCGCCCTCCCATAGGCCTTTACACAAATATCTTTTGATTTCCCCTATTTTTCGCGAAAAATCCCACCATGACTCGCAGCCGGCCATGGCGCTGCAACTTCGTAAAGTTTCAGACTTATGGCGCCATGCTCGTGAAATCGCGCCGTGGCGCCTGACTGGAATATTTTTCCTTCACTTCTGCCAACTGAACTTCTAACGTCCATACTTCTCCGCTCCGATGTCCTATCGACGAGCGGTTTGTTGCGTTGGAAACTAGACTCAACGAACTTCATATTAGGCTTTTTAAACACCTAAAAACTCTTAATAAACTGGGATATATAGCACTCCAAAGTTGACTCAAAATCTGTCTAAAACATTTTTGCCAACTTATCTTTCCAAATTCAAATGTTATTTCCTTTCGTACGTCTTCATCTTATTCTCTTTAAATTACGGGGCGTAACAGGTACATATATTTCTGTTAGTTGATCTTGGTTCCTTTTCTTGAGCAATTGCACCATTGTTGTCACAATAAATGATTATTGGACAACTAGCACTCGGAACAACCCCTAGTTCCTTCAGAAACTCAGAAATCGTGACAACTTCTTTAGCAACTTCCGATCCAGCAATGTACTCCACTTCAGTAGTCGAGTCAGCAGTAGTAGCTTGTTTGGAACTCTTCCAGCTCACTGCTCCACCATTGAAAATGAACGTGTAACCAGACTGAGATTTGAAATCATCAACATCTGTCTGTAAACTAGCATCGGTATACCAAGTGGCAACCATCTTATATCCTCGACCATAGACTAAGAAGTAAGCTTTAGTACGTCTGAGATACTTAATAATATTCTTGACTGCCTTCCAGTGTTTCTCACCAGGATTCTGCTGGAACTTACAAGTCATACTAAGTGCAAATGCCATATATGGCCTAGTACAGGTCATAGCATACATGATTGATCCTATAGCCGAAGCATATGGGATTATCTTCATGCGCTCAAGTTGTACCTCACTAGAAGGGAAACCCTTCTTAGATAACTTGATGCCTTGACCCATTGGAAGACCGTCTTTCTTGGAATTCTCCATTGAAAAACGTCTAAGCACTTTGTCTATGTAGATTGACTGTGACAGCCCCAATAATCTATTATGTCTATCTCTATAGATCCTAATTCTCGGAATGTAGCAGGCTTCACAAAAATCCATCAACATGAAGGTTTTGGACAACCAATCCTTAACTGACTGAATGAGAGTCTTATTATCTCCCATTATCAATATGTCATCAACATATATAATAATGAAGATAATACCCTCATTCTTGCGTTTGATATAAACACAAGGATCCTCTTTGCTTCTGACGAAATCAAAAGATTTGATAGCCTTGTCAAAGAAAATATTTCAACTCCTAGAGGCTTGCTTAAGCCCATAAATGGACTTCTGTAGCTTCACACATCATTTGGTCTGGATTCGAATGAAAAATCCTCGGGTTGTTTCATATACACTTCCTCAACTAGATTACCATTTATGAATGCAGTTTTGACGTCCATCTGCCAAATGTCATAATAATAATGTGAAGCTATCGCAAACAAAATTTGAATAAACTTTATCTTAGCCACAGGTGAAAAGGTTTCATCATAATCCACGCCAGGACGCTGAGTAAAACCTTTAGCCACTAGTTTAACTTTATTAGTCTGAATCTTGCCAGATGCATCAATCTTCTTCTTGAAGACCCATTTGCATCCTATGGGTTTAACCCCATTTGGAAAATCAACCAAGTTCCACACTTGATTGATATCCCTAGATTCCATTTCAAATTTCATGGTTTCTTACCATCTCTTCGAATCAATTTCCAGCATTACTTCATTGTAGGTTGTAGGCTCATCATCATCTGGAATATCTAACTCATTTTGTGTTTCCACAAGTAGATTTAGTCTTTCAGGAGGACGATGAGTTCTAGTAGACCTACGGAGTTGAGTGTCTTGTAGTTCAGTTACAGGTATGTTCTGATTGTGAGAAGGTTCTTGTGCATTGGTTGATCCACCAACATTAGAGCTTTCAGGAATATCATTTACATGTCTTTCCTGATTTGGAGGAGGTGCAACTGGTGCACTTGCTCCCAAGGTCTGTGCAGGAGGATCTTGCATTTCTGCATTACTCCTCAAAGCACTCCCACTGGCCGAAGACCGTACCCTAAGTACCCAATCTTCGCCAAAAGCTTCCACTGAATTCTTGCCTTTATCATCTGGCAAGGATTCAACCTCTATGTTACTTTGTTCTTGAATTTCTTCAAGTTCTATCACTGTGCAACTCTCTTCCTTGTAGACATATTCATCTTCAAGAAAAGTTGCGTTCCTAGAAACAAATATCTTATGTTCTCCAGGAAGATAGAAATAGTATCCCTTAGTTTCATTTGGATACCCAACGAAGTAACATTTCTCACTTTTAGACTCCAACTTATCAGTGATCAACTTCTTGACATATGCAGGACACCCCTAGGGCTTCATGTGTCTAAGCGATGTCTTCTTGCCACACCATATTTCATATGGTGTCTTTTCAACTGATTTAGAAGAAACTCTATTCAGAACATATATTGAGGTTAAAATACTGTATCCCCAAAAGTATGTAGGAAAAGCTAAAAAACTCATCATGGATCGAACCATGTCAAGAAAGGTTCGATTTCTCCTCTCGACAACACCATTCATTTGTGGTGTCCCAGGAGGTGTCCATTCTGAATGAACTCTATTCTTTACTTAAGTATTCACCTCTTCGATCAGATCGAAGAGTCTTGATACTATTTGAGAGTTGTTTCTCAACTTCACACTTAAACTCCTTAAAACTTTCGAAGGCCTCGGATTTGTGTCTCATAAGATACACATATCTATACCTTGATAAGTCGTCTGTAAAAGTAATGAAGTAAGAGAAACCTTCTCTAGCTTGAGTAGAAAATTATCACGACCCAAACCCCGGGCCCTTGACTGGTGCCCTACCTGGGCACCCTTCTACCCATACATCACATAAAATCAGCGAAAACTTTAGGAAAACTCATGTTATAAAAATAGGCAAGCCGATGAGGCTGCCACTATATATAAACGGGAACATCCCGACAACACAGTAGTACAACTGGCCAACAACATATATACAACTCACACAAGTCCAGCCCACACATGAATACATACCTCTAAGAGTTTGGACAGTAAACTATGACGGGACAAGGCCCCGCCGTACCCCTGAATATACATATCCTTAATGAAAGACCTGTGCCAAAATGACAAGCTACTGAACATTGGGGCTATCCCAAAACGTTGACCAAGGATCCTAAGCTCACGGATCACCCAACTGAGTACCTAATACCTGCGGGCATGAACGCAGCCCCCGAAGGGGGTCAGTACAACAAGGTACCAAGTATGTAAATATGAAGTACAATAAACAAGATCATAACTGTACAAAAGAATGATAGGGACAAGTATGAAAATCAAATACAATATCCTACCGTGCCATATAAAATAAGAGCCAACGGTACCTTGTATCACTGTACCACTATACCATTGTATCACTGTACCTTATAAAAATGAGAGTCATCATATCTGTTTTCATATAACGCATCCTGGCCCTTTAGTGAGGGACTCGGTGAAATCATCAATGTAACATGTCCCGACCCTTTAGTGAGGGACACGGTAAAGACTGTTTAATATACTACCCGACCTTTAGTGAAGGACTCAGTGTATCGCATAACGTACTCGGCCCATTTGTGGGACTCGGTGTAATGAGAGTAAGCTGTACATTTTCAAAAATAGAAAAGTCATGTCAAAATCAGGGACACCTGCCCTCAGAAACATTATGCAATCCTACTCATGAGAATTGAACCCGCATGGATCTTTTAGACCCGCAATGGGTATATATACCCGCATCATGGAGAGTAGTCCATGAAATAATATAATATCATGGGAATTGAAGCCGCATGAGTACCTACTCGCATCATGGAGAGCTAGTCCATGGAATAATATGATGTCCCGGGAATTGAACCCGCCTCACGGAAGCATGCTAATGGAATTCTACCATCATGGAAGCATGTCCATGAAATAATATAATAATGTTGCCGTCCCTCCAGTGAGGGACGCGGTGATGTGGAAATATAACACTTGCACGAAAGGTTATCATGAGCAAACATATGCAAGTTAAATAATCTTTGACTCTCATTAGAAAAATGAATGAACTATCATTTTAGAAAAACCAAGACAATATCATGCCTTCCTTTTTAGAATAACCAAGACAATACCATGCCTTTCTTTTTAGAAAAACCAAGACAATACCATGCCTTCCTTTTTAGAAAAACTAAGACAATACCATGCCTTCCTTTTTAGAATAACCAAGACAATACCATGCCTTCCTTTTTAGAAAAACCAAGACAATACCATGCCTTCCTTTTTAGAAAAACCAAGACAATACCATGCCTTCCTTTTTAGAATAACCAAGACAATACCATGCCTTCCTTTTTAGAAAAACCAAGACAATACCATGCCTTCCTTTTTAGAATAACCAAGAAAATACCATGCCTTCCTTTTTAGAATAACCAAGACAATACCATGCCTTCCTTTTTAGAAAAACCAAGACAATACCATGCCTTCCTTTTTAGAATAACCAAAGATACTAGCACTTGTAAAATCAAGTCACTTATACTTTTCAAATCAAGTAACTTATACTTTTCAAATCAAGTCACTTATTCTTTTAAAATCAAGTAACTTATACTTTTCAAATCAAGTCACTTATACTCTTCAAATCAAGTCACTTATTCTTTTCAAATCAAGTAACTTATACTTTTCAAATAAAGTCACTTATTCTTTTAAAATCAAGTAACTTATACTTTTCAAATCAAGTAACTTATACTTTTCAAACTAAGTAACTTATACTTTTCAAATCAAGTCACTTATTCTATTCAAGTATCATTTTGAGATTAAGATCCAATAAAACTACGTACGTCCACCGTACACTTACTTCAAATAAACAACTTTTAAAAGAAGAAAGGATAGTTCACACACCGTTTGTCGTATGTACCGACTCGATAATCTAAATTAGTCTCGATCCTCTGGCTAACACTATGGAAACATTTGCATAGTGATAACCGATCCGAATTGCCAAATTAATCCATTTTATGAGCCTTTAGCAGGTTATATATTAATAATGATCTTATCTAATCAGCTGTGAACCTAGAAAATGTAAAATGAACTGGTTATATCTTAGCTTCTATCCAGATGGAAATTCTACTCATTTCAATATAATTGATTGTCGATTCCTTTTTCATTTAACGCTGCAATGGCTTATTCGATACATTTTCTCATTAGTGCTGTAACTTAGCAAGATCAACTTGACTCCAATACTTCCTAAAAACTCTTACCAACATCTCCCATAATACTTGGTAAGGTTCTAGCATAGATTCAATAACATGAATACTCCTTAACTTCTAAGAGTAGAATGAATCATGAAACAATACCACATGTATATTTCATACGTAGAACATGCCAAAAGAAGGAAGAGGTTCACATACCTTATTGACGATGTTATACCCCGTAGTTCTGAACCTACGTATGAGAGCGTACGAAAGCATGTAAGACTTAAAATTTTCAAAGGATAGGTTGACGGATTATTCCGGACGGGTTTTAGTCAACTTTGAGGCGGGTTATGACCCGATTCATCGAGAGTTCCTAAGTGTTTCAAAGGACTAGGGCATAGTTCGTGGAGTCTAGATTCCAACACAACCAACCGTTCGTCGATAGGACGTCGGAGTAGAAAGTTATGAGAGTTACAAGTTCGGCGCAATGACGTAAATGTGTTTGGACAAAGCGGCGGCCGCGGCGCCGGATGCAGGGCCGCGGCGCCTAAAGTACTGAGGGGTCGCTGAAGTTGCAGCGCCGCGGCGCCAGGACAGCAAGGCCGCGGCGCCGAAAGTCCAGAAAGGCTGCAGAGGTTTCAGTGCCGCGGCGCCGGAGGCGGGATTTTGGGCGGAAAGACTTAGGAAAAGTCAGATTTTCTTTTAAAAGACCTTGGGAGGGTGACAAGTGTCCCCCCATCTAATTTCTTGCATGCAATATATTGACCAAGTCTTCAAGACTTGGTCATCTTCCAATTTCTCTCTCTCTCTAAAGCAAAAACTCCTCCTTCTCTCTACATTTCCAAAGGAAATCCAAGCCTAAGGAAAAATCTGAAAGTTAAGAACAAGAAAAGGAAGCTTGTAGCTAGCTTGTGGTGGTGTTCTTGGCAAGGAAGCTAGCAAAACATTTGGAATAAGTTTGGCTAAAACTTTAAGGTAATGATTCTTCCTTTAGATTTAGTTTATAGTGTTGCATGTTAAGAAGAAAGAACTTGTGGTAGTAAATAATGCTCTTAGAGTCATTGCATGCTAGAAATGTGGTTTGGATATGAAAAATTGGTTAAGAAGAGATTATGAGCATGTTGTAGCCTAAAAACTACCTTAGAATTGTTAAGTGAATTGTTGTAACTTATGGGGCAGAATTTTACACACCCAAGTTTAGGTGTGTAATCCCCTTTGAATTGTTGGATTGATTGAGCCTTAAATGTGGCAATTGAATGATAAATTCAGCCTTGAGAAAGGTGGCAAAGTGAGTAGAAACAAAGGAAATACTGCCCAATTTTCCATAGAATTTAGTGACTTTGAACTTGGATTGTTCTACATTAAGATTAGAGGTTAATAAACGTATCATGACTATTATAGGTTGAAATATTACTTGCGGTAGTTTGGACTTGGCAAGTGGATTGACCAAAGAGGTATGTGAAGCTTTCCTATCTCTTGAGCATGAATAGATGAAACTATGTAGTACGGTAGACGTACAAGATTTGGTATTCTTACTTGTTTTAAGTGTATGATGACTTGTTTCGTTTTAAGAATGTATAAGTCCCTTAGTTAGGGGAAAAGTATGATTTTACTAAAGTGTAGGGTTAATATAACAACTTTATGGGAAGTTGGTTTATTAGCTTCATAAAAGGTTAATGAGAAGAGATTTACTCTAAGTAAGATAAGTATATGGTGAGGCAAATTGGTTTTAAGGCATCAATTGCCCAAGAGTTTATGTATAAAGAAGAGTCATTTTTAAAAGAGTTGAAGCATGTAGTACTTGGGTTAAACTCCCGGTGTTCTTTTATTAAAGATATGATTAAGTGCCTTAAGTAAACTAAAATGAGAGTGTATATGAACAAGACTAATAAGAAGTTATAAGTTTTCTTAACTTATTTATGATTATGATATGATGACGCTTGAGCTAGGATAAGAGTATATCCGGCGGGCAAGCCCCAAGATCGTTATACCACCTACCTCCAGGTAAGAGTATGTCCGGCGAGGCAAGGCCCAAGATCGCCATACCACCTTCTTCGTAAGAGTATATCCGGAGGCAAGCCCCAAGATCGTTATACCATCTGCTTCAGTGTAAGAGTATATCTGAGGGGCAAGCCCCAAGATCGTTATACCATCTGCTTCAGGGTAAGAGTATATCTGAGGGGAAAGTCCCCAAGATCGTTATACCACCTGTTCCGTGGATTTGCTACCCACGATGCGAGGAATACCTCATGCGAGTCCTTATGGGCTTATGCGGGTGAAATAGTCCCATGCGGGCGGGTACAGCCTATGCGAGGAATACCTCATGCGGGTCCACAGGACCTATGCGGGTGAAATAGTCCCAGGAGTAGGGGTGCTTATTGATACTACGGGCGAGGTACCCTGTTTTGATCCTAAGGCCCCTATTTTATGCAGTATTATATATATATACTTGTCACTCTCATTGTTAGTAAGGCACAGTAAAAGGTATTTTGACTTTCTTCCATGACTCCAGCTTACTTTTAGACTTATGATATTTTCATTACAGTATTTTCCAGCTTTACATACTTGGTACATATCATGCAGAATCCCTTCCTGGGGCTGCGTCACGCCGCAGGTGGTAAGCGATTGAGATCCTCGTTCTTAGGATCACTATTCCTGTCGAAGCTCCATTCTCCTAAGCTTGTTTATTGGTACGGATATTCCCTGATGCTATAGGTATTTTGTACATTCAGGGGTATGGTGGGGCCCTGTCCCGCCACAGTTGTTATCTTTAGAGGTCTGTGGTCACATGTATGTTTTGGGCTATAAGAATCGGTTGTACTGCTATACTTTGTTTAAGTATGTTTTATGGAAGTCAGCCTTATCGGCTGGCCAGTGATGTTTACCCTTTTTATAAGTTATGTGTTATGTATGTTCCGCTTCCATTCTCTGACATATACCTGACAGGGTACCCCGGTAGGGTACCAGTTGCGGCCCCGGGGTTGGGTCGTGACAAAAGTGGTATCGAGCGCTTAGTCTCTGAAAGTGTCCATGCATCGTGTCTAGTAGAGTCTTGATTATCGGTGTGTCGTGCACCACATCTATAATCAGGAGGCTGCAGGATATTTAGGATTGGTTTCCATTCTTTCACTCTAAGATCGTGCAATAGAGCTGAGTTATAGGTTGAATCTCCCCTGATGTTTTCCTTTATGTATCAGTTATGCCTCCACGCAAGGCAACCGCGGCCCAGAAGGGCAAGGCAGCTGAGGGTGCTGCTAGTGGGACGCAGAGAGTCACGAGGGCACAGGCCCAGTCCTTACCAGAGATGATGTTTAGGGCGGCGAGTTCCACGTCGTCGCCAGCCTCAGCAGAGTTCGAGGCAGCGGACGCGGCTACTGAGACCGCGGTACCGGAGCCTCCAGTCCCACAGTCAGGGTCTGAGTACAGAGATTACGGGGAACAGATTCGGTTACTGACCAGCATAGTGGCGGTGGCCACGACAGAGCAAGCGCCAACCCAGAGCCGAGCGGTTTGATTCGGGATTTCTTGGGTTGTCACCCACCCGAGTTCTATGGTTCGAGATTTGAGGAGGATCCGCAGGAGTTTGTCCGGCAGTTACAGCGGACCATGCAGGTCCTTAGGGCATCGGGGACTGAGTCTGTTATACTAGCTTCTTACCGGTTACGCGATATTGCGTTGAACTGGTTTGAGTCATGGGTATTGTCGAGGGGTGAGGATGCTCTTCCAGCTGATTGGGAGGAGTTCACGGAGGCGTTCCTAGACCACTTCTTGCCTCCTGAGGTGAGGAGAGCCCGCGTAGATAGGTTCTTGACCTTGAGACAGGACGGGAGGACTATCAGGGAGTACAGCCTGGAGTTCGACTCCTTGGCCAGATATGCGCACACCATAGTAGCTGACATGGCGCATGTGGTTCATCGATATGTGATGGGTTAGACCGTCATATGATTATCGTGCTTGGGGTGGCTCTTCACCGAGGATGGATATTGCCAGATGCAGCGTACACGCGAGGGATTGAGGACGAGAGAGGCAGATCGGCTAGATTTGGGCCACCCAAGAGGCGAGACAGCGAGTTCTCGTGGCGCTGAGGCGGCACTCGCAGCAGACCAGTCCACATTCCACCAGACAAAGTGCTCCATCTCGCTTTTCCGGCAGAGGTCCGATCACAGGTTATTCGGAGCAGTCGTGGCTCCGTGACTTCGTGTTTTCGCGAGGCGAGACCGGAACAATCGAGACCACCTAACTCTCAGTGCGTTCGATGCGATAGGTCTCATCCGGGCGAGTGCCGTATGGGTTCGGGAGCATGCTACACTTGGCCAGCGGGGCCATCTGAAGAAGGATTGTCCGTCCTTAGGCGGTGGGAGCATTACGGTTCAGCCGACGGGTCTGCTCGGATCTTCATCTTCGATGGTTAGACGCCGAGGCGTGGTACTTATGGCCAGCGGCCGCGCAGAGGTCGTGGTAGGGGTTCTGTGTCTAGCGGTCCTCGAATCGCATATATGCTATGTCCAATGACAGACCGTGAGGCGTCCCGGATGTCGCCACAGTACATTATTGGTTTCTTCTTTGTGATGTATATGCTTTGATAGATCCGTGTTCTACCTTGTCCTACATATCTCCTCATATTTCCAGAGAATAGGGATAGAGCCCGAGTCCATAAGGCCTTTTGAGGCGCTACGCCAAGAGGTGATTCGATGGTAGCCGAGCGTGTATAAGGCTTGCCACTGTGACTATAGATAGCCGCCGACTCTAGCCGACTTGATAGAGTTGGATATGACAGACTTTGATGTGATTATGGGTATGGATTGGCTAGCATCTTGCTATGCCAACGTGGACTGTAGAGAGAGATTAGTTCGGTTCCAGTTTCCCGGCGAGCCGGTTATCGAGTGGAAGGGGAATACTGCATCGCCGAGGGGTAAGTTTATTTCTTACCTCAAGGCTAGGAAGATGGTGCGGAAGGGGTATATCTACCATATGGTTCGGGTATTCGATACTGAGGCTGAAATACCGGACCTTCAGTCAGTTCCGGTCGTTAGAGAGTTTCCAGATGTATTCCCAGATGAGCTTCCGGGTATCCCTCCTGAGAGGGAGATTGAGTTTTGCATTGATTTGGCGCCAGATACTCGACCGATATCTATTCCGCCATACAGGATGGCACCTGCCGAGCTGAAGGAGTTGAAGGACCAGCTGAAAGATTTGCTGGAGAAGGGCTTTATTAGGCCAAGTGTTTCTCCCTGGGGAGCACCAGTGTTATTTGTAAAGAAGAAGGATGGGACGCTGCGTATGTGTATTGATTACAGGCAGCTGAACAAGGTAACTATCAAGAACAGATATCCCCTCCCCAGGATTGACGATTTGTTTGACCAGTTGCAGGGTGCAAAGTGTTTTTCCAAGATAGACCTGCGGTCTGGTTATCATCAGGTGCGAGTTAGAGAGATAGATATCCCAAAGACTGCATTCAGGACCCGGTATGGGCACTATGAGTTCAGGGTGATGTCTTTCGGTTTGACCAACGCCCCAGCAGTATTCATGGACTTGATGAATAGGGTGTTCAGGCCATTCTTGGATATGTTCGTTATAGTGTTCATTGATGATATCTTGGTGTATTCGCCTGCAGCGGGAGCATACAGATCATTTGAGGACGGTATTGAGAGTCCTCCGAGACCGGCAGTTGTATGCCAAGTTCTCGAAGTGCGAGTTCTGGTTAGCTTCAGTGGCTTTCTTAGGGCATGTTATCGGGGCCGATGGTATTCGGGTTGATACAGCGAAGATTGAAGCAGTCAAGACTTGGCCCAGACCCACTACACCGACGGAGGTGCGCAGCTTTTTGGGCCTTGCAGGTTATTATCGGAGGTTTGTAGAGAAGTTTGCTTCTATTTCAGCACCTTTGACTAAGCTGACTCAGAAGGCAGCTATGTTCCGGTGGACGGATACTTGTGAGGAAAGTTTCCAGTTGCTAAAGGATAAGTTGACGACCGCCCCAGTTCTTACTCTTCCAGAGGGCCTAGATGGATATGTGGTTTATTGTGACGCCAAAGTGTCGGGCTTGAGTGCGCAAAGACGACAAGGTTATAGCTTATGCATCTCGACAGCTTAGGAAGCATGAGAAGAACTATCCCACCCATGACTTGGAGTTGGCAGCAGTGATTCATGCCTTAAAGATCTGGAGACATTATTTATATGGAGTTCATGTGGATATTTACACAGACCACAAGAGTCTCCAGTATATCTTCAGCCAGAGGGAGCTGAACTTGCGATAGAGACGGTGGTTGGAGCTACTTAAGGATTACGATGTTGATATTCTGTACCACCCAGGGAAGGCCAATGTAGTTGCAGATGCCCTTAGTCGCAGATCGATGGGTAGTCTGTCTGATGTTCAGCCAGAGAAGAGGGATATGGTCCGAGAGTTACATCAGCTAGCGAGCCTTGGGATTCGTTTGGTTGATTCTGATAGTGCTGGAATTCGGGTTCGAGAGGTTGCCGAGTCTTCTATCGTCGAGGAGGTGAAGAGGCGACAGTATGAGGATCCGATTTTGGTACGGTACCGAGATGCCGCTGTTCAGAAAGAGAGGAGTCTATTTGAGGTAGCGCCTGATGGGGTGCTAAGATTTGAGGGCCGGTTGTGTGTTCCCTATGTGACAGGACTTCGTCAGCAGATTCTGGGGGAGGCACACAGTGCTCGTTATTCTATTCATCCGGGGTCGACTAAGATGTATCATGACCTCAGATGCGTGTATTGGTGGGATGGCCTAAGAGGACGTTTGAGTTCGTGGCACGCGTCCGAATTGTCGCGAGTTAAGATTGAGCACCAGAAGTCCGGTGGGCTATTGCAGGCTATTGATATTCCGACTTGGAAGTGGGAGGTGATAAATATGGATTTTATTACAGGGCTACCTACCACTCAGAGGAAGCATGATTCCATTTGGGTGATTGTCGACAGGCTGACGAAATCAGCCCATTTTCTTCCGGTCAGAACGACGTTCTCAGCTGAGGACTATGCCAGATTTTATATTAGAGAGATTGTGAGATTGCACGGAGTCCCGGTATCGATTATATCAGATGATAGAGCCCGCTTCTCGGCTAACTTCGAGGTCGCTTCATATACCCGTATTTCCAGTATGTACGTAAGGCGTGCGTGAAAAATTTGAACTTGTGATTTAGGCTTGGCGAATTCTTTTTGCTCACAACACCCGATTAGAGTCGTTTTTAGACCAAACGGTTTCAAAGCTTTGGGAGGGGAATTTTCGGCTATGTCATTTTTAATTTTTGCGGATTTTTCCGAGAGACGAAACATTTTGGACCAACAAGAGGGCGCCACTTGGCACCCTCTCATTGGAGCACATTGTGGGCGGTTGGCTTGGACGATTGGTGACTTTTTGTCAAGTAGTAGGTAGGATATTTTGTGTGTAGTTGGTTAAGGTGCACTTGGCAAGATCTTGGCCCTACACTTGCCTTGCACTTGGCAAGATCTTGGCCATTGGTTGGCCTTGGCTTGACCTATAAATACCCCTCTCCCTTTGATGAATTCTTCATCCTTTCCACAAATCTTCTAAGTGTTAAAAATCCCTCCCCCTTGTGAGGCCTTAGCCGAGAGTCCCTCCCCTCCCCCTTGGCCGAGAGCCCCCCCCTAGTGGGGTAGGCCGAGGGGTATACACCCCCCCCTCCTTGGGGTGCTAGCCGTGGGGTACCCCCCCCCTAGCCTAGTTGTTTTCGTATAATACCCCCCCTCTTGGTAGAAATACTCTCAAAAGTATTGTTATAATGCCCAAATTACCTTAGCCGTATACCTTGTAGTATTCTAAGGTTATACTTATACGAAAAGCCCAGAAATACTATTATACTTCCCTTCAGTCACAAAACCGAAACCCTAAGTAAATCTTCACCCGTAGTTGAAGTTATAAGTAGAAGTTGGTTAGAACTTCTAAGGGTTGTTTGGAGCGGCCTGAGCGCACGGAGTAGAGCTAAACCTTGCTCAGATCGACATTTAAACTAGGATAATTATGGGCTTATCGAGGTAATTATCTTGTCCTCTATTGTAATTGGAAATTACATGTTGTATGATTATATAGTTGAAGTATACTATATATAGAATCGAACGTAGTTATCGGCAATGTCTTTTGACTTAAGCCCAATAATAAGAAACATTTTCTAAGAAGTACTGAATCGTAATTACATGTGTATTACAGAGACTTGTGACTGTAGTAGTACCGTGGAGTAGAATTGTACCCGTTAGGGTTAGATGTATAACCCCCGTTGGCTTGACAGGCCTCGATAAAGGAGGAGATTTACGCCGCGGGGAGGTGTTGCCAATTTTATGTAGAATGTTCTCCGAATGGATCTAAATATTAATAAGCGCCTGGTGGCCTTATAGGTTGAAGTACTACGTGTGGCGCGATCTACTTGGCTTAAGGAGTAGCCGACGGTTGGAAGTACTTGGAGCGTTTTGCTATTAGTCGATACTCGTCGCGAGGTATGTGAACCTCTTCCTATCTCTTCTAGCATGATATGTGTGAACTATGTAGTACGCGGTAGACGCATACGTGTTAAATGTATTTGATTGGTTTGAAACATAAAGTGTTATAACGGCTTTATGGGAAGTTGGTTATAATGACTTTATGTAGGTCCAAAATACTTTGTGGTTTTTAAAAGGTAAATGATTTGTTTATAACTGGCTTGATGTGTGATAATAAAGAACTTGAAGTATTTCAAAAGATTTCTAAATCGTTTTGAAAGAAGAGTGATACTTGGTTTCTTTTGAAAACTTAAGAGTTATACTAGCTTTATGGGAAGTTAGGTATAATGGCTTAAGAATGTTTTACTGATTTTGGAAATCGATGTGTATCGACAAACCATCGCAAAGCTACGTTAAAAGGAAATGTTTTGAATAATTAAGTATTATTAAAACCGAGAAACTTCCATCCGCATGAAGCTAAGATGAGACAAAATGATATTTCCTAGATCATGGTCATTGTAATAAGATTGTTATAAACAAGAATATCCTACTCACATAAGACTTATGTTTCTCATTGTTTAAAAGAGAATTATATTCTTAAATGAATAAGACTATGAACTACTGAAACCTTTCTAAAATAAGAAACGTGAACATTTGAAATTAGGCAAAACTTGGGCGTTTGGAAGATAATGTTGTTACTTGATTTTACAAAGGTAAGTATTTTGGTTTACTTAAAAGATAGTCACTCTATTTTTATATACTACGGGTAATGTGTGACTTTTGACGCACTTTTAAAAGAGTTATTGTATAAAGTACTTTGGGGATTAATTCGAACTTGTTAACTTAAAGAAAGTACCTTGTGTGAATAACTTGATTGTATGAATTGTGATAGCCGTAATACTTTCGTTGCTTTGATAAGTAATCATGTTAGGATGCTACGTGTGATAGTATCTTGTGATGTTTGTGTAAAGGGTTTTCCTTGATTGTGCTTCTTAACTATCGTTATGATAGTATTGTGCCACTCATCGTGACATATTCGGAGGTTAAGGCGCCTCCGACGCGGGTATCAGCGGTCGATGGACCTATGATTCGAGAATACCTTACGCAGTTCAGAAACGCGAATCGCTGGAGTTCTGGTGTTAGTACGCGCTCCCTGTGGTCACGCGTCCTCAGCGCTACGCGGACGGGCGAGTCCAGACGCTGCCAGAGTAACACCTTCTACTGACGCGTGGTTAGCACCTGCGCACGCAGCTGGCTCACGCGAGCCGCGGAGTTCGTGCTGACGCGCAGAGCAACGATGTCGCTGGCAAAAGGGTCACCGATCATGTTACGCCTGTGCATGCATTCGCCATGACGCCAGCTCACTACTCCGTCGTGGTACTGCGGTTTCTTTAGAAGCCTTATAAACGCATTTCCTCTGCTCCCGCGCACTGCTTTCTATATATACATACACGCGCGATCGTTCAACGTGTGCCCGCGCGTGCCGTATATCATGCAGATCGCCATAGTCAGGAAGCATCACGTACGCATTGATGCGCGTGGCTCCTAAGACCACATTAAGCACAGCGATGACTTTCGGTGGCGCCAGTCCTCACTGGCTAACACGATCGCTTTGTCGTAAAAAAACTCATTTTCCATATATCAGTCAGCGATATGATCGCCAAGTGATTTCCACTACAAGATTTATTTGGGCCACATACCGCATCGCTGCATCGTAATCTTCCTTTCGGTCGCAGCCTATGCCGCAAAGGTACAACAGTCGCCAGCGATCTGCCGCCCAGGTCACGCTTCGCCGCGCGCCCGGCGCCCGAGGCTTATTCGCAGCAGTCCTCGCCGCGCAGCAGCCATGGCCCGTGCAGCGACTCGCCCCGCCCCGTCGTTTGTTAAGCCAAGTAATGGGCCTGCAGAGGTCCGTAGCATCGCTGCGTGGCAGCGGTTTGCGTGATTAAACTGTCGCAAAAGAGTCAGTTATTTAGCATCGGCGTAACGCGTTAGCCTCAGTTTTCTGCATTTCATCAAATTTTGTTACATCGTGTTTTCTAAGGTTAGCCTTTATAAACGTTTATTATCGATATGTCACCCCAAAGTCGTGCGGTAGCAACCGTAGTCACGCCCGCCCGTCACGCATATGCGCACGCAGCGCATCATCGGAAGTTGTGGCGCTTACGACTTCGTGATTCGCAGTCTATCATTCAGCCGCACTACGCGTACCACACCGAGGCGCGTGAGAGATATTTAGATTGGTTTCTGGCTTTACCCGGCAGATCACGAGCAACTTAACGCATTTTTCTGTGCAGCATAAAAGAATGCAAAAGAAAGCCCAAAAGGCAAGGCAAACAACTGCTCAAAGATGATGGCAAAAATTGAGGAGTCAGCGTAGTAGCTTCAGAAAGTTGCGCAAGGCCGTGCCTCAATCATCATCAAAGATGTCGAACGATACTGTGGCACAGATTCAATCAGGATTTAATAATATCGCCGGCTGATATTCTTCCCCAGACGAACTCTAACCTCAGATTAAAGGTACGCGATAAGTAGTATACTTAAGTGCGCGCTCGAGCAGCGAGGTTACGGGCCAGATTAGAACATGTAAGCAACCGTGATTTGGGGATAGTGGCGCGCGAATGCCAGAAGCAGCACGGGCTTTTTTACACCTGGTATGGCGCGCCATTTGGTAAAAGACGATTGCTGGCGTTGACCTTGGCAGATCGATGAAGTGCACGCAGTTGCGTTTGTGACAAGTCCCCGTGCAGCGTGAGCAAAAGAGGAAGCCGAGCGGCAAAGCACGCCAGGCTTTAACGTTGGATACAGAGCCCGAGCTGTAGCGCTGTTGCCGCCTGCTGAGCTACGCCGCGGTCGCAAATCCGCCAAGGTGCCGGTCGGCCTCTCGCGGTATCCACCCAGGGCAGGCCATCTGTGTTTAGTTAACCTGGGTATTTGAACTGGTGGGATTTATCTGGATCAAGAGTTTGGGGCGGCGAGCGTACCGCCGGCTCTAGCAAAGACCGCTTACTCAAAGAAAGGTTGATTTTTTTATCATAAAGGTTGTAAGGTCGCACTTGGTAAGCCTTCACCACCACCCGATGCGACAGATACTTGAGTCTGTGCGTACTGCATTGTTTTTGTTTCCGGAAGTTTTACCAAGCAGGATTAAGAACTTCAGCGTAGTCTCGGGACGCGTCATTTCTCCCGCCAGCCAAAGTGGAATTCCAGAGGTAGTATGGGATTGTTGTCTCCCCGAGGAGTTGTTTGCTTATCATTTCGCTTTTCGAATGTCGCCTTAAAAGCCTCAGTGGGCGGATGTGTAAGTCACACGAGTGGTTCACGCGTTGCGCGTTCGACAACTGGTTCAGCTTGTTCCAAACCGACAGCGTGATGGTAGGCCTGTCAGAAAGGTCTCCGCGGCACTTTTTGCAGGAGGGAATCGTGGCGATAATCTACGCATTTACGACGCGCGAGTTCGTGCCGACGGCCCGCCTTCGAAAGTACCACCGGATTGGGTGACGAGCTTTGGAAAAAAACAGAGAAACTTAGCCCGAGTTGTTTTGGGCCTTTTAAGTTCATGTGAAGAATAGGCCGGTTGCCTATATGTTAGCTTTGCCGTCCGACTTAGGAGGCGACGTCCGGTCTTCGTATTGTTATGTTCGAAAGTATCGGAGATCCATCCGCAGTGTTCCCGATTAATGATGACTTTTAGAGATAGTAACCCCGTTTTGGAAACCGAAGCGATGTCGTAAATGTGGTAAGAGTTCGAGTGTACGTCGGCCACCGTGGATCGCATGCATTCCGGTACCATTTGTTGGGTCGCGGAGTGAACCTCGCGCAAAGTGACAAAAGTGGTATCATTTCTTTTGTAAAGAGAAGGTGCGAAGGAAGTATATTTTAGACCCGGAGAGAGGTGTTTGTGGTGATGTTAGGTGTTTCGTGGACTTGGAAGTAAGTATTTGCGCAAGTTGGTTCCCGTGCGTGGCAGGATTGTTTTCGTAAGTATAGCAGTGAGGACTATACCGGCGCGCGTTTGTTTTGAGACTTAGAAGGAACATTCGGGATGAATGTTTCTAAGGAGGGGAGAATGTTATACCCGTATTTCGGATATGCGTGGGGCGTGCGTAGAAAAATTTGAACTTGTGATTTAGGCTTGGCGAATTCTTTTTGTTCACAACACCCGATTAGAGTTTTTCGACTAAACGTTTTCACAAATTTTCGTAGGGAATTTCCGCTATGTCATTTTTAATTTTTGCGGATTTTTCCGAGAGGCGAAACATTTTGGACCAACAGAGGCGCCACTGGCACCCTCTCATTGAGCACACGTGGGCGGTTGGCTTGGACGATTGGTGACTTTTTGTCAAGTAGTAGGTAGGATATTTTGTGTGTAGTTGGTTAAGGTGCACTTGGCAAGATCTTGGCCCTACACTTCTCAGACTTGGCAAGATCTTGGCCATTGGTTGGCCTTGGCTTGACCTATAAATACTCTCCCTTTGATGAATTCTTCATCCTTTCCACAAATCTTCTAAGTGTTAAAAATCCTCCCCTTGTGAGGCCTTAGCCGAGAGTCCCTCCTCCTCGGCGAGAGCCCCCAGTGGGGTAGGAGGGTATACACCTCGCTTGGGGTGCTAGCCAGCTGGGTACCCCCACTGACTAGTTGTTTTCGTATAATACCCACTCTGGTAGAAATACTCTCAAAAGTATTGTTATAATGCCCAAATTACCTTAGCGTATACCTTGTAGTATTCTAAGGTTATACTATAAAAGCCCGAAATACTATTATACTTCCTTCACACAAACCGAAACCCTAAGTAAATCTTCACCGTAGTTGAAGTTATAAGTAGAAGTTGGTTAGAACTTCTAAGGTTGTTTGGAGCGGTCGGAGCGCACTGAGTAGAGCTAAACCTTGCTTAGGATCGACATTTAAACTAGGATAATTATGGGCTTATCGAGGTAATTATCTTGTCCTCTATTGTAATTGGAAATTACATGTTGTATGATTATATAGTTGAAGTATACTATATAGAATCGAACGTAGTTATCGGCAATGTCTTTTGACTTAAGCTGAATAATAAGAAACCTTTTGGAAGAAAATCTTGAATCAGAATTACATAGGCTGTATTACGATAGACTTGTGTAGTAATGCAGTAGAGTAGAATTGTACGTTAGGGTTAGATGTATAACCCCCTGGTTGGCTTGATGGCACCGATAAAGGAGGAGATTTACGTTGTTGCGGGAGGTGTCACTAATTTTCGTAGAATGTTCTACGAAGGATCTAAATATTAAGCGCCTGGTGGCCTTATAGGTTGAAGTACTACGTGTGGCGCGATCTACTGGCTAAGGAGTAGCCGACGGTTGGAAGTACTTGGAGCGTTTTGCTATTAGTCGATACTCGTCGCGAGGTATGTGAACCTCTTCCTATCTCTTCTAGCATGATATGTGTGAACTATGTAGTACGCAGACGCGTACGTGTTAAATGTATTTGATTGGTTTGAAACATAAAGTGTTATAACGGCTTTATGGGAAGTTGGTTATAACTTGCTTTATGTAGGTCCAAAATACTTGTGGTTTTTAAAAGGTAAATGATTTGTTTATATGTTGCTTGATGTGTTATATTAAAGAACTTTAAGTATTTCATAAGATTTATAAATCGTTTTTAAAGAAAGAGTGATACTTGGTTTCTTTTGAAAACTTAAGAGTTATACTAGCTTTATGGGAAGTTAGGTATAACGGCTTAAGAATGTTTTCTTGATTTTGGAAATCGGGATGTGTATCGACAAACCATCGGCGTTAATAAAAGGAAATGTTTTGAATAATTAAGTATTATTAAAACCGAGAAACTTCCATCTACATAGAAGCTAATGAGACAAAATGATATTTCCTAGATCATGGCTGCTGTAATAAGATTGTTATAAACAAGAATATCCTACTCACATAAGACTTATGTTTCTCAGATTGTTTAAAAGAGAATTATATTCTTAAATGAATAAGACTATGAACTACGAAACCTTTCTAAAATAAGAAACGTGAACATTTGAAATTAGGCAAAACTTGGACGTTTGGAAGATAATGTTGTTACTTGATTTTACAAAGGTAAGTATTTTGGTTTACTTAAAAGATAGTCACTCTATTTTTATATACTACGGGTAATGTGTGACTTTTGACGTACTTTTAAAAGAGTTATTGTATAAAGTACTTGGGATTAATTCGAACTTGTTAACTTAAAGTAGAAAGTACCTTGTGTGAATAACTTGATTGTATTGAATTGTGATAGCACAGTAATACTTTCTCGTTGCTTTGATAAGTAATCATGTTAGGATGCTATGTGTGATAGTATCTTGTGATGTTTGTGTAAAGGGGTTTTCCTTGATTGTGCTTCTTAACTATCGATCGTTATGATAGTATTGTGCCACTCATCGTGACATATTCGGAGGTTAAGTCGCTCACGCGGGTAGACTCGGGCGGTCGATGGACCTATGATTCGAGAATACCTTATGCAGTCAGAAGGGCGCGAATCACGGGCGGAGTTCCAGTTAGTATCGGCCCTTCGTGGTCATGGTCCTTGTGGCCGTGCGGACGGCGAGTCCAGACGCTGGGAGTAGCTACCCTCGACGCGGGGTTATACCTCATGCGGGCCTATGAGTTTGGCCTATCGCGGAGCTGCGGGAGTTCGAGGTTAGACGCAGACATTGATCTCGCGCAAGTGGCCACTTTGATCATGTGACGGTCTAGACAGATCTTAATCTGATTCATGACCTTGGTACTGCGGGTTTTAGTAGTGGCTATGCCTTCGTACTTACCGTCAGTTTTATTATGACACGTGGGACACGTGTTCATGTGTTCCTTGGTGCTTTTATATCATAGATCACGGCGGAGAAGGTATTCCACGCATGATTGATGTTGTGGGCACGAGACCCATTGTTATACTTAGTGATGACTTGAGGCGTGAGTCCACGACTTGACACGATCGCTTTGTTAAGCGTAGTTTGGTTATCATACATGTCTCCTGCTTTATATGATTGCTATGATTTCATTCTGATGTTATTTCGCACATACTCTGCACTGGCCAGATCGACCTCCTTCGGCTGCGTTCATGCCGCGGTAAAGGTACACCATCGTTGATCCTCGCTCTTAGGGTCACGATTCGCGTTGGGAAGCTCGTTTCTCCGAGGCTTATCTTCGTATAGTCCACTTGTTGTAGTGCTTACATTCGGGGTATGGCGGCCCCGCGTCGTTGTTGTCATATCATTCGTAGAGGTCAGAGTATCGTTGTGGGCGGGGTTTGTAAAAGGATTAAACTGCTTGAAAGAGTTGTTGTTTCTATATATACCGGCGTAACCGCTTTTAGTTGCTTTGTCTTCTTAATTTCACCGTCTTATTACACCGTTTCGTATTGTCTTTATGTTCCGTGATTACTCGATGTATGTCAACTTGGGTGCCCGGTAAGCACGATCACGGCCCGGTTCGGTCGTGGCGATTCGAAGGATTAGGGACACAGGTGAGTCTCGACGGCGTTTCATCCTCGTGATCGACGGACAGCCGAGCGCACTATCCGCATACACGAGGATATCTTTGCGGGCTTGTGTTATTGACTTGGGTAGGCGAGGATCATTTGCCTCTTGTGGAGTTTGCTTACAACAACCTACCATTCCAAGATTCGGATGGCGCCTTATGAGGCCTTATACGGGAGGAAGTGCGGTCACCGATAGCTGGTTCGAGGTGGGAGAAGTTCGATTAGTCGGGCGGACTTAGTTCGAGGCGATGGATAAGTGAAGCTTATCCGAGAGCGGTTGTTGCGGCTCGAGTCGGCGAAGTCGTATGCAGATCATCGTCGACACTTGGAATTTGAGATAGATGATTGGGTTTTTCTAAAGGTATCACCCGTGAAAGGCGTGATGAGATTTGGAAAGAAGGAAGCTTAGCCCAAGGTACATTGGGCGTGTCGATTGTCCGTAGGGTAGACATGGTTGCCTATGAGTTAGATCTGTCCGATTTGGAGGCGGTACATCGATCTTCCATGTGTCCATGTTGCGGAAATGTATTGGAGATCCATCTAGAGTGCACTGTTCATGATGTCCAAGTGACGAGGAGTTATCGTGAGGAGAGTCCCATAGCGATACTCGATCGTCGGGTTAGGCGACCGGACGAAAGACGTGGCTTCCGTCTGGGCGTCTAGGCGAGCGAGCAGGAGGAAATGGCGGGAAGCAGAGGATGAGATGATGAAGAAGTACCCTCACCTATTTCCTATACCTCCAGGTAACCCACTTTCCTGCTTGTTAGTTTTGATTTAGCATTTACGCTTCAGTATGTTGTGGCTCATGGAGCTTCTTTATTTGCAAAAGAATAGTTAAGAGGGTCTATGTCGATGTTGTGATTTGAGTAAGCCTAGAAGGAACATTCGGGATGAATGTTTCTAA
Organism: Przewalskia tangutica; assembly: GCA_029844215.1. Taxonomy (NCBI): domain Eukaryota; kingdom Viridiplantae; phylum Streptophyta; class Magnoliopsida; order Solanales; family Solanaceae; genus Przewalskia; species Przewalskia tangutica. The sequence goes on along the minus strand of CM056720.1, from coordinate 37,611,847 downwards.
GGGGGGGGGGGGGAGAATGTTATACCCCGTAGTTCTGACCCTACGTTTGAGAGCGTACGAAAGCATGTAAGACTTAAAATTTTCAAAGGATAGGTTGACGGATTATTCCGGACGGGTTTTAGTCAACTTTGAGGCGGGTTATGACCCGATTCATCGAGAGTTCCTAAGTGTTTCAAAGGCCTAGGGCATAGTTTGTGGATTCTAGATTCCAACGCAACCAACCGTTCGTCGATAGGACGTCGGAGTAGAAAGTTATGAGAGTTACAAGTTCAGTGCGCAGTCGGACAAAAATGTGTTTCGGACAAAGCGGCAGGCGGCGCGGATGCGGGTCGCGCGCCTAAAGTATCGAGGGGTCGCTGAGTTGCAGCGCCGCGCGCCAGATGCGCGGCGCCGAAAGTCCGCAGAGGCGGAGGTTTCAGCGCCGCGCACTTGCGCCGAGGCGGCCGCGCGCCGAGGCGGATTTTGGGCGGAAAGACTTAGGAAAAGTCAGATTTTCTTTTAAAAGACCTTGGAAGGGTGACAAGTGTCTCCCCCCCCATCTGATTTCTTGCATGCAATATATTGACCAAGTCTTCAAGACTTGGTCATCTTCCAATTTCTCTCTCTCTCTAAAGCAAAAGCTCCTCCTTCTCTCTACATTTCCAAAGGAAATCCAAGCCTAAGGAAAAATCTGAAAGTTAAGAACAATAAAAGGAAGCTTGTAGCTAGCTTGTGGTGGTGTTCTTGGCAAGGAAGCTAGCAAAACATTTAAAATTAGTTTGGCTAAAACTTTAAGGTAATGATTCTTCCTTTAGATTTAGTTTATAGTGTTGCATGTTAAGAAGAAAGAACTTGTGGTAGTAAATAATGCTCTTAGAGTCATTGCATGCTAGAAATGTGGTTTGGATATGAAAAATGGGTTAAGAAGAGATTATGAGCATGTTGTAGCCTAAAAACTACCTTAGAATTGTTAAGTGAATTGTTGTAACTTATGGGACAGAATTTTATACACCCAAGTTTAGGTGTGTAATCCCCTTTGAATTGTTGGATTGATTGAGCCTTAAATGTGGCAATTGAATGATAAATTCGGCCTTGAGAAAGGTGGCAAAGTGAGTAGAAACAAAGGAAATGCTGCCCAATTTTCCATAGAATTTAGTGACTTTGAACTTGGATTGTTCTACATTAAGATTAGAGGTTAATAAACGTATCATGACTATTATAGGTTGAAATATTACTTGCGGTAGTTTGGACTTGGCAAGTGGATTGACCAAAGAGGTATGTGAAGCTTTCCTATCTCTTGAGCATGAATAGATGAAACTATGTAGTACAGTAGACGTACAAGATTTGGTATTCTTACTTGTTTTAAGTGTATGATGACTTGTTTCGTTTTAAGAATGTATAAGTCCCTTAGTTAGGGGAAAAGTATGATTTTACTAAAGTGTAGGGTTAATATAACAACTTTATGGGAAGTTGGTTTATTAGCTTCATAAAAGGTTAATGAGAAGAGATTTACTCTAAGTAAGATAAGTGTATGGTGGGGCAAATTGGTTTTTAAGGCATCAATTGCCCAAGAGTTTATGTATAAAGAAGAGTCATTTTTAAAAGAGTTGAAGCATGTAGTACTTGGGTTAAACTCCCGGTGTTCTTTTATTAAAGATATGATTAAGTGCCTTAAGTAAACTAAAATGAGAGGGTATATGAACAAGACTAATAAGAAGTTATAAGTTTTCTTAACTTATTTATGATTATGATATGATGACAGTTTGAGCTAGGGTAAGAGTATATCTGAGGGGCAAGCCCCAAGATCGTTATACCACATACTCCAGGGTAAGAGTATGTCTGAGGGGCAAGGCCCAAGATCGTCATACCACCTTCTTCAGTGTAAGAATATATCTGAGGGGCAAGCCCCAAGATCGTTATACCATCTGCTACAGTGTAAGAGTATATCTGAGGGGCAAGCCCCAAGATCGTTATACCATCTGCTTCAGGGTAAGAGTATATCTGAGGGGAAAGTCCCCAAGATCGTTATACCACCTGTTCCGTGGATTTGCTACCCACGATGCGAGGAATACCTCATGCGAGTCCTTATGGGCTTATGCGGGTGAAATAGTCCCATGCGGGCGGGTACAGCCTATGCGAGGAATACCTCATGCGGGTCCACATGACCTATGCGGGTGAAATAGTCCAGGAGTAGGGGTGCTTATTGATACTACTGCGAGGTACCCGTTTTGATCCTAAGGCCCCTATTTTATGCAGATTATATATATATACTTGTCACTCTCATTGTTAGTAAGGCACGAAAAGGTATTTTGACTTTCTTCCATGACTCACTACTTTTAGACTTATGATATTTTCATTACTGATTTTCATTTTTACATACTTGGTACATATTGTGCGTCGACCCGCTTTCTCGGGCTGCGTTCATGCCGCAGGTAAGGGTAAGCAGATTGAGGATCCTCGTTCTTAGGATCACTATTCCGGTGTTAGAAGCTCCATTCCTCCGGAAGCTTGTTTATTGGTGCGGATATTCCCTGATGTTATAGGTATTTTGTATATTCGGGGTATGGCGGCCCCGTCCACGCTTGTTATCTTTAGAGGTCTGTGGTCACATGTATGTTTTGGGCTATAAGAATCGTGTTATACCCCGTAGTTCCAGGGTATGTATGCGAGGACGTACGTACGAGAATACGACATTGAAATTGGAAAGGAAGAAAGAGGTGATTTTTCCACGGAAAAGTTTCCGGTTTTTGTGAAGGAGAAAGGTTCGTTAATGGGAATTGGATTCCCAGATTTGGTATTCGGACTTCTTGGAATATTAGAGAATTATGGAGTTTTATTTTCGGAAATGGTCACGTGGGGCCCACTGAGAAATTTACTGATTTTGTGGGTCCCACTTTGTTTTCGAGATTTTGGCCATTGTGGATATTTTCGGAAGATGAAATATTTTGGACGAGTAGGAGGGCGACACGTGTCACCCCCCCCTAGGTGGCTTGGCCGAATTTCACTTTGTGCACAACACCCGATTAGAGTCGTTTTTCGACGAAACGTTTTACTAAACTCGCGTAGGGTAAAATACCGCGATTTCATTTCTGATTTTTTCGGGTGTTTTCGAGAGACGAAACACTTTGGACCAACGGGAGGGCGACACTTGTCACCCTCCAATTGATGGATGTGTGGCGTCCATAGGGCCGAATGGATGTCCAATTTTGTCAAGTAGTTGGTAGGATATTTTGTGTGCAAGTTGGCTAGGTACACTTGCCCTAATCTTGGCCTTACACTTGCCTAGCACTTGGCTAAATCTTGGCCCTTGGTTGGCCATCCCTTGACCTATAAATACCCCTCTTGTGATGAAGAGTTCTTCATCCACAAACAAGCCTTCCAAGTCTTGAAATCCTCTCCTCTCCCTTAAAGCCTTTTCGTCCAAACACCCCCCCCCTTTGGAGAAGCTTAGCCGAGGCTACCCCCCTAGCCTAGCCGAAACCTACCCCCCCTCCCTTGGTTGAAAAGTTGCCTTCTAGTATTGTTATAATGCCCAAAATACCCTAGCCCAAATCCCTTAGTCCTTAGTAGAAGTTGTGAAGAACTTCTAAGGTTTTCTTGGAGCTACCGGAGCGCACAACTTAGGAGCTAAACCTTGCTCAGGCGCGACTTTTATCTAGGATATTATTGGGCTTACCGAGGTAAATAACCTTATCCTCCTTTTGTAATTAGAAAATACATACTGTAGAAGTATAGGAATAAGTATAAGTACTTAGAAGGATATTAAGAATAGAATTGAACTGATATCACAGTAGAAGGGTTTAAAAGAAGAATAATAGAACTGTGCATTACATGGGGTGTTTTCCTGATGACTTGAGTAGCTCACCGGGTAGGGAAGTGCTGCCCAAATGTCCATAGAATAACGAACCCTCTGCTTAGAGCTTTGTACAGTACAGTCTAGACACTTGATAGACGTATTTGACTGTTATAGGTCGATTCTCTGCGCACGGCATATTCAACTTGGCAGGTGGATTTCGCCAAGAAGGTATGTGATTCTTCGGACTTAAGCCTGAATAATAATTACGGCAATGTCTTCGGACTTAAGCCTGAATAATAATTACGGCAATGTCTTCTGACTTAAGCCTGAATAAAAAGGATCTGAAGTGGTTCAAAAGAATTAAGAAACCTTTGTAAGAGTAACACTTGGTTTTAAAAGCTTAAGAGTTATACTAGCTTTATGGGAAGTTAGGTATAACGGCTTAAGAGTGATAAAAAGAATGATTTAATGATTTAAGAAAATAAGAGACTTGACTTAATTATACTAACGTGAAAAAGTGTGAAACCTCATTCGTGAGTAAATAGTATTTTTGGTTTTCAAAAGGAATGATGTTTTACCGATCAGAATGAATGTCGAACAAACCACAGCAGCGCTAATAAAGGGAAATGTTTTGACTAATAAAGTATTATTAAAACCAGTAGAAACTTCCATCTGCATAGGAGCTAAGATGAGACAAAATGATATTACATTTCCTAGATCATGGCTGCTGTAATAAGATTGTTATGAACAATAATAACCTACTCACACATAAGGTATATGTTTCCCAAATTGTTTTAAAGGATTAAAACTATGAACTACGAAACCTTTCGAAAATGAGAAACTTGAGTAATTGAAATTAGGCAAACTTAAGCGTTGGGAAAAGAATGTTGTTACTTGATTTTACAAAGAGAAATGTTTTGATTTACTTCAAAAGATAATCACTTTATTTTTATACTACGGGTATTGTGTGACTTTTGTGAAAGAAACGGATCTTTTAAAAGAGTAATACATAAAGTACTTTGGGGCTAAAAACCCGAACTTGTTAACTTAATATAGAAAGTACCTTGTGTGAATAACTTGATTGTATTGATTTGTGATAGTCTTGTAATACTTTCTTGTTGACTTGATAAGTAAACATGTTAGGATGCTACGTGAGTTAGTATCTTGTGATGTTTGTGTAAAGGGGTTTTCCCTTATTGTGCTTAGGTTGTTTAACGATAAACTGTCATGTTGATATTATATCACTCATGATTTCGGGGGTTAAGCTGCCCTCCGTCTGCGGGTAGACTCAGCGGGTCTAGTGACCTATGATTTGAGAATACCTTATGCAGTCTCAGATGGCCTATCTGCGGAACTACGGAGTTCCAGGTTAGTATGCGGCCCTTGTGGTCATGCGGTCTTTGTGGCCATGCGGACGGCGAGTCCAGGACGCTGTCGGGGAGTAGCTACCCTCGATGCGGGGAATACCTCATGCGGGCCATTGGAGTGGCCCATGCGGAGCTACGGGAAGTTCCAGGGCTAGACGCGCACATTAGATATCGCGCGAGTGGCGGCTTTGATCATGTGACGGTGCAGACAGATCTCATGATCTGATTTGACCTTGTTTGTACTGTTGATTTTAGTAGTCGGCTATGCCTTCGTACTTACCCCGTACGGTTTTATGATGACTTTGAGGGCGTGAGTCCCTGACTTGACATGACTGCTTATTTATTGTGAACTGTAGTTTTGGTTATCATACATGTCTCCTTCTTTATATAGACTACTATGATTTCATTTACAGTATTTTCAGTTTCACATACTTGGTACCTGTTGTACTGACCTCCTTCGGGGGGCTGCGTTCATGCCGCAGGTAAATGTACTCCTACTGTTGATCCCCGTTCTTAGGATCACCGTTTCAGCGTTGGAAAAGCTCCGTTTCTCCGGAGGCTTAGCATTTTGGTATGGTCCCCTGTCGTTGTAGGTATTTGCATTCGGGGTATGGGGCCCCTGTCCCGCCATTGTTGTTTTAAACTCTTGAGGTCTGTAGACTGTTGTAAGGTTGGGATGTAATCGTTCATTTTGGGGTACTTATATACATATATGCCGAAAGGCAACTTTTTCCTAAAGCGTGTCTTATTTCTCCTGTTGCATCTCTTGGTTGTTTTATATTCTGCTGATTTCTCTGATGTATGACTACTTGGGTGCCCGGGTAAGGCACCAGTCACGGGCCCCGGAACGGGTCGTGACAAAGTGGTATCAGAGCAGTTAATCCTCGGAAAGTGTCTGCAGACCGTATCTAGTAGAGTCTTGATTATCGGTGTGTTGTGCACCACACCAATAATCAGGAGGCTATAGGATATTTAGGATTGGTTTCCATTCTTCTCAACCTGAGATCGTGCTTTAGAGTTGTGTTATAAGTTGGACCCCTCTAACGTCTTCCTTTCCTTTACGGTGATGCCCACGCCAGAACTCGCCCAGAAGGCGGCGGCCGGGAGGCTGCGAGTGGAGTTGAGAGAGTTAGAAGGGCACAGCCCAATCATCACCAGGTGATGCTTCATGCGGAGTTACGAGGCGTCGCCAAAGCGCCGATGTTTGGTACAATGGCGGCGGTTTCTCTGCGGCCATGACATCTGGACCTTCGCCCACGACTTGGAGCAGAAAATATGGATTGGAAGGAGACGGCCCTGTTACTAGCAAGGGACTTGGCAGCCAGAGAGTATTTTATGTACCGGTATACCAAGGATATTGATGTTTATCTAAGGAAGGGTTGTGAGGAAGTAGCTCTTGATCGTGAGCGAGCGAGCTTGCGTTCGAGATTATGCGTGGCCGAGAGAGGTAGAGATCGGCAGTTAAACAAGATCGCGAAGAGGCCCGATTGGTAGGATCATTTGGTAACTCTCGAGGCGAACCGCCTCAGCAGCAGATTAGACATGCGCCTCCGCCCGATGCAGTGTCCCTCCACGAGTTCGATTTTTCCTCGGTGTTCACGGTGTGGCGGCGTCGTCCCGAAATGCCGTCTTTTAATGGTGCTTGTTTTACTTGCGGCGTCGAACCATATAGCGAGGAATGTTCTATGAGGAAGTATGCAAGTAGGAAGACTCGGCCTACGGTCGATTGCGGATTGGTGGTGCGGAGAGGAAGGGTGTTAGCTGGAGAGGCCACCCCACCCGGTGTGGCGTTGTGGTCGATGTCATTTTGGGAGTGTCGTGCCTGCGGCGGCTTGTTATGTTTGCGGCCAGCGGGCCATTTTGCGAAATTGTCCAACGAGTTGGCGGGGATGTAGGGACTCGACCGGGATCGATGGATAGTTCATCACCTTCGGTATGCGCCAGCGGCGGGATTGACTAGAACGACCTAGGGGAAGTGCCGCGTAGATACAGGTATATCCTTAACCCTTTAGAGATTTATATGTGTAGCGAATATCTTAAGTGTTATTTTTAGATAGCATTGTGTTAACTGTGATTAGGAATCATGATTAGTTAACCGGGAAAGATTGGGGGATAGAAAAAGTGTGAGCCTTAGAATATATACGTAGGGACCATAGAGGCGAGGCCATCTTTGGTAAAAGAATTATTTCATGTTTGACCCTTATCGAGGTGCCTAGTATACGTGAGATATTTTGTGGGATGAATCCCTGAGTGATGTGAAATGAAAGAGGGTAGTTGAGCTTAGAAGACCGCTAGGTTTTCGTAACGTGATTGGTGAGATTGTTCCGGATCGGGGAGCTAGTGTTTGCGGCGTTCGGGTCGGGTTGGCGTGTTGCGGTCGACCACGCCTGTTTGGTGATGGGGTCGGTTTGTGGTGGTCCCGCTTTGTGTTAGGATCACGAGGGTGTTAGGCCCGAGTTTAGTTAACCATTATGCGAGTTCGTGGATGTGTTCGACCGATGAGTCGGGCGATGGGGTCAACCCGTCTTATCTTTTAGTCAAGCCGTACTCGGTAGTAAGTTGCGAGATGATTATTTGAGAAGGTTGTAAGGCTGCACGGTGCCTACCTTCACCTTATGGTGACAGAGTCCAAGTTGCGGTTTCTTTTCCGGAAGAGTTACCAGCAAGGTTAGGAACTTCGGGTGAATCTCGATGTCGATTCACCCTCGGGCAAGTGGTTGGATTTCGGGAGTAGCGTAAGGACTCTTCGCCTCTTGTTGAGTATGTATTATATAACTACCATTTCGGTATTCGTGTCGCCGTTTGGAGCCTTTTATAAGCGCTAGTGTAAGATTGTCGATCGACTGATTCGATGTAAGCAAGGTGCAGATAGTTGGTTCGTGCTTGTTCAGCAGGGCGTGGATAGGGTGGAGCTTATCCAGAAGAGGTCATTGGCAGCTCAGAGTCAGTGGGAAGCTGTACCAGAAACGTGGTAAGTTATGAGAAAGAGTTCGAGTGTACGAGAAGCGGTGCGAGTAAGGGAAGAAGCGAACATGTATTACGAGCATAGGTGTGATCATTTCGTTTGTAAAGAGTAGGCGAAGGAGTATCTTTTTAGACCTCGGTAGGAGCTTTTGTGATTGAGGTGATTCCTCGGACTTGGAGATAAGTATGTGCGCTTGTTGTGTTGTGGCGGTGTGGCATGGTTGTTTCCGTAAGTATAGCGAAGGACTATCTGGCGCTGTTTGTTTTAAGACACAGAAGGAACATTCGGACGAATGTTTCGGGCGAGGAGAATGTTATACCCCGTAGTTCCGGGGTATGTATGCGAGGGCGTGCGTGCGAGAATCGACATTGAAATTGGAAAGGAAGAAAGAGGTGATTTTTCCACGGAAAAGTTTCCGGTTTTTGTGAAGGAGAAAGGTTCGTTAATGGGAATTGGATTCCCAGATTTGGTATTCGGACTTCTTGGAATATTAGAGAATTATGGAATTTTATTTTCGGAAATGGTCACGTGGTTATAATAGCTTTATGGAAAGTTAAAAAGAGTGGTTTACTCTAAGTAATTTAAGTATGTTAAATGACTTGAAATAACGAAAGACAAATTGATTTAAAGGCATCAATTGCTTAAGGTTTTAAAAGAAAGAAGTCACTTGATTTAGAAGCCCGAAAATGTATTTTTCTAAAAAGGTGTTGTGACTTGTCTTAAAATGTAGTTATGACTTGATACTACAGTTATTAGTATCTTGGAAGTTTTATATGAAAATGAGTCATTTTAAAAGAATAGAAGTACGTAGTACTTTGGGTTAAACTCCCGAACTTATAATGACACGCTAGTGCCTTAAGTAAACTAAAATGAGAGTGTATATGAATAAGGCTAATAAGAAGTTAGGGGGATTTCTTAACTTGTTTATTTATTGTATGATAAGCCGGTAGTGCTTATGTTATGTATGATAAGCCGGTAGTGCTTATGTTATGTATGATAAGCCGGTAGGGCTTATGTTATGTATGATGGCCGGTTGAGATAGGGTAAGAGTATAAATAAGGGGTAAAGCCCCAAGACGTTATACCACCTTCTCCAGGGTAAGAGTATAAATGAGGGGTAAATCCCCAAGATCGTTATACCACCTGTTCCGTGGATTTGCTACCCATGATGCGAGGAATACCTCATGCGAGTCCTTATGGGCTTATGCGGGTGATATAGTCCCATGTGGGCGGGTACAGCCTATGCGAGGAATACCTCATGCGGGTCCACATGACCTATGCGGGTGAAATAGTCCAGGAGTAGGATTGCTTAATGATACTGCGGGCGGGTGGTCCTGCTTTGATCGCGAGCTTCCTATTTTTATGTTGTAAGTATACTTTTGATTACTCTCATTGTTAGTAAGGCACTGTGTAATGTTAATTGAGTTATCATATCTGTCTCCAGTTTTATTATAGACTTATGATTTTATTACTGATTTCGGCCACATATTTGGTACATGTTGTACTGACCTCCTTCGGGGGGTTGCGTTCATGCCGCAGGTAGAGTATACAGGTTGCTGATCCTCACTCTTAGGATCACTGTTCAGCTGTTGAGAAGCTCTATTACTCCGGAGGCTTATCCCTGGTATTGTCGGTTGTTGTACATTCAGGGGTATGGCGGGGCCCTGTCCTGCCACAGTTGTTATTCTTAGAGGTATGTAGTAATGTCTAGGGGTTTGGGCTGTAAAGAAAGAATTGTAACTGATGTTTCTTTAGTTATGTATGTTTTACGAAAGGTGGCCTTATCGGCTAGCCTGTTAATCTATTATGTCTAAGTGTTTTTATGATTTGTGTATGTTCCGCTGCTATTCTCTGATGTATACCTATAAGGGGTGCCTAGGTAGGGCACCAGTCGCGGGCCCGGGGTCGTGACAAAGTGGTATCGAAGCGATTAGTCTCGGAAATTATCTACGCACCGTGTCTAGTAGAGTCTTGATTATCGATGTGTTGTGCACCACATCTATAATCGAGGTCAGAGACATTTAGGATTAGTTTCCATTATTCTCACTCTGAGATCGTGCGTTAGAGGCGTGTTGTTAGGGTAGTCTCTCCCAACGAGTTATGTTGATTGCGGTATGAGAAAGGCAGCGGTGTGGGGAGGATTATATGGATTGCGTATCCAGGTTGGTAGAAATTATTGTATTGTTGGTATAATGACGTACAACTATACAAATTTATGTATGAGGGTCATATATGTGTTGCCTAGTATGGTTTTAGATTACCAGGAATTGGTAAGGACTAAATAAATACCGGGAAGGTATGAAACAGTTTAATGAACTCTCATCAAGGTTTTACGTACTAATTTGAGATAATTAGGAGATGATGAGCTTTCTGAGAAGGAAATGGACCCTTAAGAAGTTTAATTAAGGGACTTAATGGAAGACTATGTTAATAGATTAAGCTACGTGGTATGATTAAGAGAATGGTACGGGTGAGATCCGTATGGAGTAAATAGGGTTATTGTGATTAAGACAACACGATTGAGAGTATATGAGAAGTTATACCCGTTTACGGGGGGTTGATAAGGTAGGCTTGGAGCATGGAAATTGCGAGCCTAAGAATATTGATAACCGCCGAGACCTTAGGTATATAAGGTTTTCTCGGGCAATAAGATTTAATTCAGACTAAGGGTAAGAGTTAAGTGCGACGGTGGATCGGGTTGAGGACCTATTAAGGGTCACCCCATAACCTGTAATGGAATGAGATCAGTTGGTAGTAGTCCCGCTACGTGACAGGGTCACGAGGGTGTAAGGCCCAAGATTAGTTAATCATTTTATGGGTTCGTGGACGCATTCCACCGGAACCAGGTTGTGAGAGCCGGAATGGGCCTTATATTGTTTAATTTAGTAACTCCAAAGAGTGGAGGCCAGAATTAGTATGGAATTTATGTACGTATGCTAGTATAAGTTTGGAAGAACGGAAAGAGTACGACCAGTGAAAAAAGAGAGCAACCAAGTGTAAAGAATTAAAGCCTGAATCCATGAGGACCTTTCGAGGTGACTACACCGTGAGTGTTGGGTGGTAGCTGAGCGGGTAGATAATAGTTGCGGGTAACGATACAATCGTTGGACCCTAGCAGACCTAGCAGAGCTGTTATGACAGACATTGAGGTCATTATGAGTACGGGCTAGTTGGCCTCTTGTTATGCCAACGTGGACTACATAGAGAGATTTATTCGGTACCAGTTTCCCGGTAAGCCGGTTATCGAGTGGAAAGGAAGAGAAGTGGTGGTAACCAGTGAATTATCCTTCCTTCTTTGGCATCATTATTTTTAATAAGTCTGTGTGACTTGTTTTATTGAAATGATTGATTTGAATTTGAACGTTAAGAGACGGAGATAAGAACGTACGATTATTGAAGGATTTTATGTTAAGTGCCCTTGGAAGTACTTGGAGTTGGTTTAGTATGGCGGACAGGCCCACGAATTTTTGAATAATCTCCAGAGAATGCGCATGGAAGGAATAAGATAAGTGCGAGTGCTGCCTGCGGAAAACAGAAGACATCGTTGGTATGTTTTGAAAATCTGTACGATTATAAGGTGGCGTTTGATGTTTAAGAGTATGAATTACGGGGAGATAAGAGACCCCAGGGCAACTTGAGATGAAATAAATAATAAGGGTAAGACAAGCAGACACTCGAACGAAAAGAGACACAATCATGATAAGATAAGAAATCTTAGCAAGCCATTGGATTATGTAATACCATGAATTAAATATGAATACCGGACTATAAGCTCTATGAGCTGGGGAGAATAATAGGGTTACTACTTGACGAGATCAAGGAAATATCCCCCTAAATTGTGATTGACAGTAAGTCTTAGCCATGAGGCAAGCAAAGGAATTAAGTCCAAGTTTAGTGACCAAGTTTGGTTGCAACGGAGAAAGGGAAACAAGAACCATAATTGAGATTAAGGGTGCCCGAATATTTTGCAGGTTTGAGAAAGGCCTCCAGTTATTGAAAGATAAGTTGACCACTATTACAGTTCTAACCCCTCCTGAGAGACTAGAGGGTTAGGTTATTATTATAAAACGTTGGGTGTTGGGCTAGGTTGTGTGCTGACGCAACATGATAAGGTTAGAGTCTATGTTTCCAGCTAGAGTTAGAAAGGAAATTACGCGATTCGATTTAGAAGCTGGCGATTAAATCATGCCTTGAAGATTTGGGGGCATGACGTATATATAGACTTCATGTGGATATTTGTGCAGACCACGAAAACCTCCGGTATATCTTCAGACAGAGGCAGCTGAAATTGCGGCAGAAACGGTGGTTAGAGTTACTCAAGGATTGTGAGATTGATATCCTATACCATCCGGAAGCCAACAGCGATTCGATGCTCTTAGTCGTGGATCTATGGGTAGTCTGCCAGATAGACAGGACGTGGTCCATGAGATTCATCAGCTACCGAGCCTAGGGGGTTCGATTATTTGTTTCTAAGGTTAATGGTGTTTAGATCCGAGAGGTTGCCGAGTATTCCATCGTTAAGGAGGTAAAGAGGTGACAGTATGAGGGTCCAGTTATGATATGGTATCGAGGTACGGCTCTCCAAGAAGAGAAGAGCCTGTTTAAGTAGCATCGGATGGGGTGCTGTCATATGAGGATAGATTGTGTGTACCCGGTGCTGCAGGACTTGTCAGCAGGTTTTTAGGGGAGGCACACAATTCTTATTGCTCTAATTGTTCGGGGTTGGCTAAGTTGTGTCGTGACCTCAGATGTATGTATTGGTAGGATGGCCTGAAAAGGGACGTAGCAGAGTTGTTACTTATGTCCGAATTAGTAGCAGGTCAAGGTTGAACATCAGAAGCCCAGTGGGCTATTTCAGGCGATTGAAATCCCAACTTAGTTGCGGGAGGTAATTAATATGGATCTTGTTACAGGGTGGCATCGTACTCAGAGGAAGTGAGACTCCCTGGGGGTCAGGGTAAATAGGCTGGCGAAACCAGCTGTGTTCTTCCGGATTGGGACCACTTACTCGACTGAGGTATATGCTAGCTTATATAGCAGGGAGATTGTGAGACTGCACGGGGTTCCTACGTTTATGATGTCAGACATATGAGCTCGGTTACGGATAACTTCTGGAGGTTTTTCAGAAGGGATTAGGGACACAGGTGAGTCTCAGTGTTGCATTACACCCTCAGACCGACGGACAGGCAGAGCGTACTATCCAGGCACTTGAGGATAGGTTGCGGGCCGATGTTATTGATTTCAGAGTTAGCTGGAAGAATTTTTTTTGCCTCTTGTTGAGTTACGTACGATAACAGATACCCTTCCAGTATTCGGATGTCCCTGTATGAGGACTTGTATGTAAGAAAGTGTAGATCGCCGGTTGTTTGGTTCGACATAGGCGAGGTTCAGTTATTTGGTCCAGACTTGATTCAGCGGGCTGTGGATAAGGCGAGGCTTATCCAGGAAAGAATATTAGTAAGCTTAGAGTCAGCAGAAGCTTCTGCAGATAACCGACGTTGACACATGGGGTTCAGCTTGACATTTTAGTATGAGTATTGTTATGTGGCCACATGTGGCATTATTGGTATGTAGGGGTTGTAAGGAGACTATGTCGCTATCTTTAAGTTTGACTCCCAAAAGAACATTCGGGGACGAATGTTTCTAAGGGGGGAAGAATGTTACACCTCGTAAGTTTAAGGTGATAATTAGAGAACGTGATTAAGGAAGTAAGATTTGAACATTGGATATAAAGTATATTTATATATGTTAATCCAAAAATTAGTATACAAGGAATGCAATCCCGAAATAATTTTGGATACTACAAATGTGACAATGGAGTTTGAGAATAAATTTGGAGTATGCATAATGAATTTATGGACTAGTGTCATATTAAAAAAAATAATGGCATTGAGTATACGAAGGTTTTACGAGTTATTTAAATTTAAATGAGGTGGGATTTAGAATCAATTATGTATATAATTGATAAATTATACGGAGTAGGTCACTTAATTAATAATTACGAAGTGGACACGTTATGTAGTGGGTGTGTGTCGATTAAATAGCAATACAGTAGGGTGTGTTAACATTTTAAAAGCAAGTGGGATACATCATAATGAGGCTCATGATTACTCTCAATTTGGGAGATTCACAATTTGTTTTTTTATATAGCTGAATAAGTTTAGGCGGTTGGACAATAATTTAATTAATAGATGCACAATTTGTTATTTTAAATTGAAACATGTTTTATATTAACGATTGACGAGGACATTTGTGCTTAGTACTATACATATAGAAGGATGAGTTTAGAAAAACATCTCTGGTAATGGAGGATTTGATGCATATTTTCACTCCCCAATTAGAGAAATACGAAGCAGCAGTAGTAGTATTAGGATATTGGGCAACAAGCGTCCTCCTTCCTTTTTTTAATATGGAGGTTGACATTCTACGCGCGGCGTATTCAACTTGGCAAATGGATTAAGTCGAAGAGGTATGTGGAACTTTATTATCTCTTGAGCATGAATAATTTGTAAATGTATAGTACGGTAGGCGTACAAGATTTTGACAATCTAGGTCCATTTGATATCCTTGGCTTATTTTAAGAATGTCCAAGTTGATTGAGTTAGGGAATTAATGTTACACCCCGTAAGTCCAGGACATGTATAAGAGAATGTACGTAAGGAATCAAGACTTGGAAATTTGTACGAAAGGAAGAATTTTTTTTCCGACGGAAAATCTTCCGAACGTCGGAAAGGAAAAATGTTCGTTGTTGAGAATTGGATTCTCAAAATACATTGTTTGAAGAGTATGAAACTCTTAACCTTATGAAAATTTATTTTTACGGATTTGGTCACGTGGGGCCCACCCGAGGAATTTTACATTTTTGTGGGGCCCACGAGGGTTACAGAATTTTATGGACGAATGAGAGGGCGACATGTGGCACCCCCACAAGTGGTCTTGGACGAAATTGGTAAGGGGCAAAATGGTCATTGACCACCTTGGAAGATTAGTCTTGCTAGCATGACATTGTTGACTTGTCAACTTGTCCACATAGGCTTAATCCAAGTGAAATTCATCTTAGCCACCCATTTGTTTAAGTCTAAGCCCTCCAATATGTGTTATATACTAAGTTAGTGCAAGACAAGGTCTTTTACACTTAGAAATTTTTAGAGAACTAGAGCTTGAGACTTGAAGGCTCTCGGCTTTGAGGTACTTTGAACAAGAAAATTTTGTAATTTTGATCCATTAGCCACAAGACTTTAACTTGATGTCCCCAAGGGTATTGTAAAGATATCTCGATAGAAAGATTTGAAAAACGCATTTTTACGTTAGTCGCATGGCGGAAACTAAGGGAGTTCTTCAACTTTGAAGTTGGAACTTGAAGATGGGTTCTTGTAGGCCTCAAGGAGTGCTTGGAGCGGATTGGAACCTAAGGGAAGGAGCTAAGAATTGCTAAGGCGCGACTTTGGAATCTTGGAAATTTTAAGGGCTTATAAAGGTATATTCTTGTCGTTTTAGCAATTAAGGTTTACTTATCATTGTAGCTATGGTTATTAGCAAGCATGAGTTATATAGTATGAAGTTTGATAAGTATTTTGACTATTGGAACCCTAATCCGAAATCTAGCATGTTTAGCTTTAAGATTTCAATTCAAGTCGATTATTAGTTAAGTCGTCATGTTGTATAAAGAAGGAAATTGTAGTTGTTGAAGTTGTTTATGACTAAATAACATGTTGACCTAAGAACTTGGAATTGGAAAAGGATTGGAAAAGATGTAGTGTTGTTGGTTATATGTTGGCCGAGAATGGCTAGTGAAGTATTAAACTATTTGGTATGAATTGTGGGGCGGAATTTTACACGTATTGTAAGGCGTGTAATCCCCTTTGTTTGGTTGTTGTTTGGAGCCTTAAATGTGGCGTGTTGGTTATTGTATTCGACCTTGAAAAGGTGGCAAAGTGAGTAGAAACAAAGGAAGTCTTTGCCCGATTTTCCGTAGAATTAGCGGCCAGATACTTAGTATTATTCTACGTTGAGACTAGAAGTTGATAGTCTTGTTGTGACCATTATAGGTTGACACTTCTACGCATTTATTCGGCTTAGCTTGTGGATTTTAGCCGAAAAGGTATGTGAACTATCTCCTCTTCTAGCATGATTCCTTAAGATTAAGAAAGTATGTTCTACTCCTTAAATGATTCATTCCTTGGTTGTATTTGGATTGCCTAGAATAGAATTTGTTCTATGTACTTCCTTGATTGTACTTTGATGTTTAAATTGTAAGTTGTAAAATCCATTTTCTTAGTGAAGTTTGGATTCTTAAAAGTGAAAGTATTTTACTTAAAGTACATAGAGTCTTGAAAAGGAAGTGGTCTCCAAATCTTTTGGGCTAGTGCCTTAGTCCCAAAATCCTAAAGGTCATTATAATGACTTTAGGGGAGTTAAAGGAGTGATTTTCTTAATTGTTTTAAGAGAGGAGAAATGACATGATTTAAGAGAAGTAACTTGTTTTAAAGGTGTGAGTTACTTGAGGTTTAAAAGTAGAAGAAACTTGTTTTCTAAATGTTAAGAGACTTGAAGTATTTTGAAAGTTAAGAACTTGATTTATAAGTATGTGATACTTGGTTTTAAAAGTATAAGTCTCTTGGTTATAAAAATGAATGGATATGTCTAAAACCATAAAGGGTTATAACGGCTTTATGGAAAGTTGGTTATAACGGCTTTATGGAAGGTTTAGAAAGTTGTCTATTTTGATTAAAGGGCATAAGTTGCCTAGTTTGTGAAAATTTAAAGTTACTTGGTTTCAAGCTTTGAAATGAGTTTCAAAAAAATATAGTAACTTACTTTGAAGAATAGACACGCCTTGATACTACGGGTGTTAGTATCTTGGGATTTTACATAAAAAGGAGTCTTTTGAAAAGAATGTACGTACGTAGTACTTTGGCCTATTTAATTGAGAATAATTCTATGTGATGCCTTGATTAGTACTTTGGCTTGATAAATTGAGAATTTGTCTAAGTGTGCCTTGATTAGTACTTTGGCTTGATAAATTGAGAATTTGTCTAAGTGTGCCTTGATTAGTACTTTGGCTTGATAAATTGAGAATTTGTGTAAGTGTGCCTTGATTAGTACTTTGGCTTGATAAATTGAGAATTTGTCTAAGAGTGCCTTGATAAGTACTTTAGCTTGTTAAATGAGAATTATTCTATTTGTGCCCTGATAAGTACTTTGGCTTGTTAAATGAGAATTATTCTATTTGTGCCCTGATAAGTACTTTGGCTTGTCAAATGAGAATTATTCTATGTGTGCCTTGATAAGTACTTTGGCTTGGTTAATTGAGAATTATTTCCATGTGTGCCTTGATAAGTACTTTGGCTTGGTTAATTGAGAATTATTTCCATGTGTGCCTTGATAAGTACTTGGCCTGATTAGTTGAGAATTGCCTATGTGTGCTGGAAATAGTCGGTTGTGTGCTATTGGTATATCAGTCATTTCGGGGTCATTCCCCGGGTTTGTGGCATTTGCGGTTCCGTGGAATTGCTACCCACGATCGAGAATACCTCGTGCGGTCCGTAAGGACTTATGCGCGGTGAAATAGTCCCGTGCGGGCGGTCCGACCTATGCGAGGAATACCTCACGAGTCCGTAAGGGCTTATGCAGTGAAATAGTCCCGTGCGAGGAATACCTCACGCGGGTCCACGCGGCTATGCGGGTGAAATAGTCCCGGGAGTAGGATGGCTAAATGACAATGCGCGGATTGTCTGTTTGATCATGAGCTTCCTATTTTATATTGTAAGGATACTCGCTTACTCTCATTGTTAGTAAGGCACAATGTGTTGTAATTTGATTATCATATATGTCCCGGATTTGTTTGTGTTACCCTATGGTCATGCTTTTACGATGTGGGATTAGGGCATGAGACCACGTGGTATTTAGGACACGGTGGGACTTGGTGTTCATGTATCCTTATTGGTGTTATTACATCATGGATGGCGGTGAGGAAGGATTCCACGGGCATGATTGATATTATGGGCGTGAGACCCATAGTTATATTTGAGTAGTGACTTTGAGGGCCTGCGTCACTGACTTGATATGACTGCTTATGTGTTATGTAATGTAGGTTGGCTATCATACATGTCTCGTGGTTTGTTTAGATCGTTATGATTTCATTACTGATTTCATGCTCACATACTTGGTACATTCTTCGTCTTGACCTCCTTGAGGCTGCGTTAAATGCCGCAGTTTAGGTGCGCAGATTTGGTGATCGGCAGTGTAGGACCTGCTCGAGTTTTGGATAGCTCCTCTGCTCAAGAGTTTATCATTTTGGTATAGTTCCTTCAAGATGTGCTTTTGTACGATTATGGAGTACGGCGGGCCTTGTCCGTCGTGTTTGATAAAACTCTTAAGTCCGTATTCATATGTGGGATTGGACTCACGTGCGGTGTAGTGTCTTTTATTATGTATATTATATGGCGGCCTTGTCGGCTTTGCCTTGCACGTCGTTGGTTTTAAAAAAAAAGAGGTGTTATTAAATTTCCGCGATTTACTTGTGTTGTTAAAGCAGGTGCCGGTAGGGCACTGCCACGCCCGGTTCGGGGTGTGACAGAGTGGTATCGAGAGCAAATCCTCGGAATGTTTACGCATTGTCTAGTAGAGTCTTGATTATCGGTGTGTTGCGCCACACCCATAAACAGGAGGCTACAGGACATTTAGGAGTTAGTTTCTATTCTTCTCACTCTAAGATCGTGCATGTAGCTGTGTTAGTAAGATAATTCCTCTCTGATGTATTGTTGTGTTACAGTTATGCCTCCAAGGAGGGCAACAGCCTCCCAGATGGGCAAAGGAGTAGCAGGAGCTACTAGTCAGACTCAGAGAGTTGATAGGGCTTATGCCCAGGTTATACCGGATGTTGTTCCGCGATGAGTTCTTCTTCGCGAGTTTTGAGGCCCCAAGCACGAGCCTCCGATTTCGCCAAGGGAAGACTTTAGGTCATGAAGGAAGCCATTATGTTATTGACCCGGATAGTAGTGTTCTGATTTCATCGCCAGGAAGTTATTCGCCAAGACAGCAGTGTACAGAGGTAGAGGCCAACACGGAGATCAGAAGAGGCTAGACCGGTTGGTTATTCCGGTGAGTTTTGGGCCAGTGCCTCGGAAATGAGTGAGATATTCGTCCCAGCCTACCCATTACATACCCCGCAGAGCACAGGTGGGATATTGGAGCCCACGAGGTATTTAGGAGCCGGTCCAAGCTCCAGGGGTCGAGGTCCTCGAGAGCGAGGACTTCCTCGCCGAGGTCACCTATTCCTCGATGTTTGGATGTGGTAAGCGTCGTTCGGAAATCTTTGTTATGGCAAAGGTGTTTGTTTTTATTGTGGCCGTCCGGGCCATATTCTGAGGGTATGTCCTTTTAGAAAGAGCACCGGTGAGGTGGCTCAGCCTATGAGGCCGATGGTTGATTCCCTTTCCTCCACGGTATGCGTTCCCGAGCGAGCGTTGGATGTTAGCCACCGTGGTAGAGGTCGGGTGGAGTTTATAGTTCGCGGTCCTTTGAACCGCAGAGATGACGTGACTCTTGGGCGGGACCCGGGAGGCGACATCGCGAGGTTCTGGTATATCTTGATTCTTTTGAATCATGCGTGCATTGATAGATTCAGATTTCGCCCTAGCATATATGTTTTCCCTTTGTTGCTAGCAGTTGTAAGTGATAGTACCCCAGAGGTAGGGATACCTTGATTAGTAAAGTGAGAAGTTAAGAATATTGACAAGAATGATAAGTGAGCTGAGACTAGAGTTGTGTAGAGTTCACACGTAGAAGTTGCCCCATGACAGTGTAAGACCAATAGGGAAGATTGTACAGTAGGAATACTTTGACTTATGTGACGAACCTCTAGTGAATAGGGGGATAGGGTAAGAAGTACCTTGAGATAAGAGAGAGATTTATTTCAGACTAAGAATGAGAAGTTGAGTGTGACGATGAGTCGGGTTATGGACTCATTTCGGGTCAGCCGATAGTATGGAATGGGGTGATGTCAGTTGGTAGTGGTCCCGCTATGTGATAGGGTCCCGAGGATGCCAGGCCCAAGTTTAGTAAATCGTTGTACGAGTTTGTGGACGCGTTCCACCGGAACTAGGTCGTAAGGACCGAGAAAAGCCTTAACGGGAATGTAAGTAACAATATGGCCAAGTTGGTTAGTAACTCCAAGGATTGGGGAACAGAAACAAAATTTGAGATTTTGTACGTGTACTAGATGAGTTTGAAAGTACGAGAAAGTATGACAAGTAAGGAAAGAAAGGAACCTCTAAGGATCCCGTGTTTGGGAAGACGGTAACCTTCGAGTTTTGTGAGAAGGGACCACGGACGGAAGGTCCATTATTATGTTTACGTATGTTATGTGGTGGCCATGTGTGGCATCGTTGGTCCTGTGCATTTGATTGATAGACATAGTATAGAGATTGGGCCGGAGTTTGTATAGCGTGAAAAGACTAAGAACATTCGGGGCGAATGTTTCTAAGGGGGGAAGAATGTTACACCCCGTAAGTCCAGGACATGTATAAGAGAATGTACGTAAGGAATCAAGACTTGGAAATTTGTACGAAAGGAAGAATTGTTTTTCCGACGGAAAATCTTCCGAACGTCGGAAAGGAAAAATGTTCGTTGTTGAGAATTGGATTCTCAAAATACATTGTTTGAAGAGTATGGAACTCTTAACCTTATGGAAATTTATTTTTACGGATTTGGTCACGTGGGGCCCACCCGAGGAATTTTACATTTTTGTGGGGCCCACGAGGGTTACGGAATTTTATGGACGAATGAGAGGGAGACACGTGGCAGCCCCCACATGTGGTCTTGGACGAAATTGGTAAGGGACAAAATGGTCATTGACCACCTTGGAAGATTGGTCTTGCTAGCATGACATTGTTGACTTGTCAACTTGTCCACATAGGCTTAATCCAAGTGAAATTCATCTTAGCCACCCATTTGTTTAAGTCTAAACCCTCCAATATGTGTTATATACTAAGTTAGTGCAAGACAAGGTCTTTTACACTTAGAAATTTTTAGAGAACTAGAGCTTGAGACTTGAGGGCTCTCGGCTTTGAGGTACTTTGAACAAGAAAATTTTGTAATTTTGATCCATTAGCCACAAAACTTTAACCCAATGTCCCCAAGGGTATTGTAAGGATATCTCAATAGAAAGATTTCGGAAAAAACACATTTTTACGTTAGTCGCAAGGCGGAAACTAAGGGAGTTCTTCAACTTTGAAGTTGGAACTTGAAGATGGGTTCTTCATAGGCCTCTAAGGAGTGCTTGGAGCGGATTGGAACCTAAGGGAAGGAACTAAGAATTGCTAAGGCGCGACTTTGGAATCTTGGAAATTTTAAGGGCTTATAAAGGTATATTCTTGTCGTTTTAGCAATTAAGGTTTACTTATCATTGTAGCTATGGTTATTAGAAAGCATGAGTTATATAGTATGAAGTTTGATAAGTATTTTGACTATTGGAACCCTAATTCGGAATCTAGCATGTTTAGCTTTAAGATTTCAATTCAAGTCGATTATTAGTTAAGTCATCACATGTTGTATAAAGAAGGAAATTGTAGTTGTTGAAGTTGTTTATGACTAAATAACATGTTGACCTAAGAACTTGGAATTGGAAAAGGATTGGAAAAGACGTAGTGTTGTTGGTTATATGTTGGCCGAGAATGGCTAGTGAAGTATTAAACTATTTGGTATGAATTGTGGGGCGGAATTTTACACGTATTGTAAGGCATGTAATCCCCTTTGTTTGGTTGTTGTTTGGAGCCTTAAATGTGGCGTGTTGGTTATTGTATTCGACCTTGAAAAAGGTGGCAAAGTGAGTAGAAACAAAGGAAGTGCTGCCCGATTTTCCGTAGAATTAGCCCATCGTATACTTAGTATTATTCTACGTTGAGACTAGAAGTTGATAGTCTTGTTGTGACCATTATAGGTTGACACTTCTCGTCACGTATTCGGCTTAGCTTGTGGATTTTAGCCAAAAGGTATGTGAACTATCTCCTCTTCTAGCATGATTCCTTAAGATTAAGAAAGTATGTTCTACTCTTAAATGATTCATTCCTGGTTGTATTTGGATTGCCTAGAATAGAATTTGTTCTATGTACTTCCTTGATTGTACTTTGATGTTTAAATTGTAAGTTGTAAAATCCATTTTCTTAGTGAAGTTTGGATTCTTAAAAGTGAAAGTATTTTACTTAAAGTACATAGAGTCTTGAAAAGGAAGTGGTCTCCAAATCTTTGGGCTAGTGCCTTAGTCCAAAATCCTAAAGGTCATTATAATGACTTTAGGGGAGTTAAAAGAGTGATTTTCTTAATTGTTTTAAGAGAGGAGAAATGACATGATTTAAGAGAAGTAACTTGTTTTAAAGGTGTGAGTTACTTGAGGTTTAAAAGTAGAAACTTGTTTTCTAAATGTTAAGAGACTTGAAGTATTTTGAAAGTTAAGAACTTGATTTGTAAGTATGTGATACTTGGTTTTAAAAGTATAAGTCTCTTGGTTATAAAAATGAATGGATATGTCTAAAACCATAAAGGGTTATAACGGCTTTATGGGAAGTTGGTTATAACGGCTTTATGGAAGGTTTAGAAAGTTGTCTATTTTGATTAAAGGGCATAAGTTGCCTAGTTTGTGAAAATTTAAAGTTACTTGGTTTCAAGCTTTGAAATGCGTTTCAAAAAAATATAGTAACTTACTTTGAAGAATAGACACGCCTTGATACTACGGGTGTTAGTATCTTGGGATTTTACATAAAAAAGAGTCTTTTGAAAAGAATGTACGTACGTAGTACTTTGGCCTATTTAATTGAGAATAATTCTATGTGATGCCTTGATTAGTACTTTGGCTTGATAAATTGAGAATTTGTCTAAGTGTGCCTTGATTAGTACTTTGGCTTGATAAATTGAGAATTTGTCTAAGTGTGCCTTGATTAGTACTTTGGCTTGATAAATTGAGAATTTGTCTAAGTGTGCCTTGATTAATACTTTGGCTTGATAAATTGAGAATTTGTCTAAGAGTGCCTTGATAAGTACTTTAGCTTGTTAAATGAGAATTATTCTATTTGTGCCCTGATAAGTACTTTGGCTTGTTAAATGAGAATTATTCTATTTGTGCCCTGATAAGTACTTTGGCTTGTCAAATGAGAATTATTCTATGTGTGCCTTGATAAGTACTTTGGCTTGGTTAATTGAGAATTATTTCCATGTGTGCCTTGATAAGTACTTTGGCTTGGTTAATTGAGAATTATTTCCATGTGTGCCTTGATAAGTACTTGGCCTGATTAGTTGAGAATTGCCTATGTGTGCTGGAAATAGCCGGTTGTGTGCTATTGGTATATCAGTCGTTTCGGGGTCATTCCCCGGGTTTGTGGCATTTGCAGTTTCCGTGGAATTGCTACCCACGATGCGAGGAATACCTCATGCGGATCCGTAAGGACTTATGCGGGTGAAATAGTCCCATGCGCGGGTCCACCTATGCGAGGAATACCTACGCGAGTCCGTAAGGGCTTATGCGGGTGAAATAGTCCCATGCGAGGAATACCTCACGCGGGTCCACGCGGCCTATGCGGGTGAAATAGTCCCAGGAGTAGGATGGCTAAATGATACTGCGGGCGGATGGTCCTGTTTTGATCATGAGCTTCCTATTTTATATTGTAAGGATACTATTGTTTACTCTCATTGTTAGTAAGGCACAATGTGTTGTAATTTGATTATCATATATGTCCCCGGATTTGTTTGTGTTACCCTATGGTCATGCTTTTACGATGTGGGATTCCGGGGCATGAGACCACGTGGTATTTAGGACAGGTGGGACTTGGTGTTCATGTATCCTTATTGGTGTTATTACATCGTAGATGCAGCGGTGAGGAAGGATTCCACGCATGATTGATATTATGGGCGTGAGACCCATAGTTATATTTGAGTAGTGACTTTGAAGTCTGCGTCACGACTTGATATGGCGCTTATGTGTTATGTCTTGTAGGTTGGCTATCATACATGTCTCCTTCTTTGTTTAGGCTGTTATGATTTCATTACGATTTCACTGCTCACATACTTGGTATTCTTCGTCTTGACCTCGCCCGGAAGTGCGTTCATCTTGCAGTTTAGGTAATGATTTGGTGATCGGCAGTGTAGGACCGCTCGAGTTTTGGATAGCTCCTCTGCTCGTGAGTTTATCATTTTGGTATAGTTCCTTCATCATGTGCTTTTATGCGATTATGGGTGCACGGGGCCTTGTCCCGTCATGTTTCAGTAAAACTCTTAGAGGTCTGTATTCATATGTGGGATTGGACTCATGTGCAGTGTAGTGTCTTTTATTATGTATATTATATGGCAGCCTTGTCGGCTTTGCCTTGCACGTACGTTGGTTTTAAAAAAAAAAAAAAAAGAGGTGTTATTAAATTTCCGCAATTTACTTGTGTTGTTAAGGTAGCAGGGTGCCCAGGTAGGGCACCAGTCACGGGCCCGGGGTTCGGGGTGTGACAATTAACTCACTTGTTTAAATATTAAGGATATCTTGGTTTTCAAAAGTTAAAAGACTTTAAGTATGTTGAAAGTATTATTGATACTTGTTTTGTTGGAAAGTTTAAAGTCTCTTGGTTATAAAGAAGTATGTAAGTTGCTAATGTATAAAGCTAGTATAACGGCTTTATGGGAAGTTGGTTATAATAGCTTTATGGAAAGTTAAAAAGAGTGGTTTACTCTAAGTAATTTAAGTATGTTAAATGACTTGAAATAACGAAAGGCAAATTGATTTAAAGGCATCAATTGCTTAAGGTTTTAAAAGAAAGAAGTCACTTGATTTAGAAGCCCGAAAATGTATTTTCTAAAAAGGTGTTGTGACTTGTCTTAAAATGTAGTTATGACTTGATACTACGGTTATTAGTATCTTGGAAGTTTTATATGAAAATGAGTCATTTTAAAAGAATAGAAGTACGTAGTACTTTGGGTTAAACTCCCGGACTTATAATGACACGCTAGTGCCTTAAGTAAACTAAAATGAGAGTGTATATGAATAAGGCTAATAAGAAGTTAGGGGGATTTCTTAACTTGTTTATTTATTGTATGATAAGCCGGTAGTGCTTATGTTATGTATGATAAGTCGGTAGGGCTTATGTTATGTATGATGGCCGGTTGAGATAGGGTAAGAGTATAAATGAGGGGTAAACCCCCAAGACGTTATACCACCTTCTCCAGGGTAAGAGTATAAATGAGGGGTAAATCCCCAAGATCGTTATACCACCTGTTCCGTGGATTTGCTACCCATGATGCGAGGAATACCTCATGCGAGTCCTTATGGGCTTATGCGGGTGAAATAGTCCCACGCGGCGGTACAACCTACGCGAGGAATACCTCACGGGTCCACACGACTACGCGGTGAAATAGTCCCGATGGTAGGATTGCTTAATGACATCGGGCGGGTGGTCCCGCTGATCGCGAGCTTCCTATTTTTATGTTGTAAGTATACTTTTGATTACTCATTGTTAGTAAGGCACCGTGTCGTTAATTGAGTTATCATACCATCTCGTTTATTATAGACTTATGATTTAATTACAGATTTTCGGCCACATATTTGGTACATGTCAGATCGACCTCCTTCGGGCCGTTCATGCCGCAGGTAGAGTATACATGTTGCTGATCCTCACTCTTAGGATCACTGTTCAGCTGTTGAGAAGCTCCATTACTCCGAAGGCTTATCCCTGGTATTGTCGGTTGTTGTACATTCAGGGGTATGGCGGGGCCCTGTCCCGCCACAGTTGTTATTCTTAGAGGTCTGTAGTCATGTCTAGGGGTTTGGGCTGTAAAGAAAGAATTGTAACTGATGTTTCTTTTGTTATGTATGCTTTACGAAAGGTGGCCTTATCGGCTAGCCTGTTAATCTATTATGTCTAAGTGTTTTTATGATTTGTGTATGTTCCGCTGCTATTCTCTGATGTATACCTGTAAGGGGTGCCTAGGTAGGGCACCAGTCGCGGGCCCGGGGTCGGGTCGTGACATATCTCATGCTTGTTAAAATGTATAACTACAACAATAAGAAATATTCAATCACTTAAGAGGACAAAGTGGTTACCTTGATAAGCCCAAAATAGTCCAACAATCTCGTCCACTTTAGCCCTCTTTTCGAAATTCTTCTTCCCGCTAAAATCATCTCTACGAACCCCCTACAAGCTCGCCAAAATATTTCCTTCTTGTTGCCTTTCCAAAAATCTCATTTAGGCTTAGGGTTTCTCACAATTTCTTTGAGAGAGAAGAGAAGTGGAATTTCTATTTGGATGAAATCTTGCAAGACTTGGTCATATATAGCCTTTATCTTGTTATACAAGTTGGGAGGGACACTTGTCTCCCTCCCATAGGTCCTCTACACAAATATCTTCTAATTTTACACCTTTTTCGCAAAAAATCCCGCCTCGGCGCCGCGGCCCTGCAGCCGGAGCCGTGGCGCTGCAACTTCAGACAGTTTCAGGGCTTACGGAGCCGCGTCCCTGCATCCGGCGCTGTGGCGCCTGGCCCTTTCTCTTCTGTCAGCCGATCTTGTAACGTCCATAACTTTTTGCTCCGATGTACTATCGACGAGCGGTTTGTTGCGTTGGAAACTAGACTCAATGAAATTCATACTAGGCTTTTGAAACACCTAAAAACTCCAAATATACTAGGAGATATACTGCTCCAAAGTTGACTAAAAACCGCCCAAAAATATTCTGCCAACTTTTTTTTCTTTTTTCCAAATTCGAATCTTATTTCCTTTCGTACGTTCTCATCTCATCCTCTTGGAATTACGGGGCGTAACATTCTTCCCCCCTTAGAAACATTCGTCCCTGAATGTTCTTTCGGAGTCCAATCTAAATGGATATTGACATAGTCCCTTGACTACACCCAACATAATCACACTTGCCACACCTGGCCACATAACAATACTTATTCTAAAACATCAACATGAAATCCAAGTGTCGACGTCGGTTATTGTTACACCCCGTAAATTCAAGAAGATAAGATAAGAACATACCAAGGAATATAAGATTTGAAAATAGAAAGATAAGTGGACAAACATGTGTTGGATGGATTTGGAGTCTACCTTGGAGTGTTTTACCCCGGTTGTTAAGAATTTCGAGGTGTTTAAAAAGCCTAGTGTGTAGTCCGTTAAATCTAGTTCCCAACGCAACAAACCGTTCGTCGATAGGACATCGGAGTCAAAAGTTATGGAAGTTTCAAGTTTGGTGCGCAATGCAAAGCGATGGTTTCGGTTCGAAGTACAGTGGCCGCCGGATGGTCGCGCGCCGGTTGTACTGGGATTCTGCGGGGGTTGCAGCGCCGCGGCGCCGGAATGTAGGGCCGCGGCGCCGGAATGCTGGAACTTTTCGGAAGTGGAAGGCCATGCGCCGAGGCGGATTTTTCTGCAGAATAAAGTAAAATCGGGATATTTTGTTAAAAGCCTATGAGAGGGTGACAAGTGTCCTCCCATCCTTTTGACCAGAAAGGAGTTTATTTTAGGGCCAAGTCTTGGAAGACTTGGCCATTTCATTTCAAAACCCTCCCAAGGAAATCCTCTCCTTCTCTCTAGATTTTGAAGAAAACCTAGCCTAAGAGGAAATTGTCGAGCGGCGGCAAGAAGGAAAAGTGTGGGTAAACTTGTGGGAAGCGCTGGTGGACGAGTTTGACGGAAAAGAAATGGAAGAAAGGGGCTTTTGTGGGCTTCTCCAAAGGTAAAAGTTTTCCCTTCTCTTGGATATGAGTTATACTTGTTATAGTAGTTTAGAAATGAGCCTGAGGCTGTTATATTTAAGTTTGAATAGATTTGGATCTTGTTGTCTTGTTGAAAACCGAAATGGGCATGTTAGCCTTAAGAGTGTAACTTCAATTGGATTTCTAATTTGGTCGTCACATGTTGTTAAGGGGGAATTGTAGTTGTTGAAGATGTCTAGGGCTAGATATCATGTTAGACCTTATAACTTGGATTGAGAAGATAATTGGAAAAGATTTAGGATTGGTTATATTGTTGGCCAAGAATGGCATGGAAAGTGTTTGGTTATTTTTGTATTGTTGTGGGGCGGAATTTTACACGTATTATTAGGCGTGTAATCCCCTTGTTTTTGCTGGATTAATTGAGCCTTAAATGTGGCGTTGGTTATTGAATTTCGGCCTTGAAAAAGGTGGCATTGTAAGTAGAAACAAAGGAAGTGCTGTCCAAATTTCCGTAGAATGTAGGGACCTTGCACTTAGTTATTCTACGTTCGAAGCTAGAGATTGATAGACGTTTTATGACCCTTATAGGATTGAAATGCTACGAGTAGCGTATTCTACTTAAGGGAGATAGTACTGTGGTGCATTTTGCTTATTGTCGACAATCGTCGCGAGGTATGTTATTCTTCCTATCCTCTTCAGCATGATTATTTGTGAAATATTTAGTGCAGTAGATGCACGTGTGTTAAAGGAATTTGATTTCCCTT
Organism: Przewalskia tangutica; assembly: GCA_029844215.1. Classification (NCBI taxonomy): domain Eukaryota; kingdom Viridiplantae; phylum Streptophyta; class Magnoliopsida; order Solanales; family Solanaceae; genus Przewalskia; species Przewalskia tangutica. Next base: position 37,583,291 of record CM056720.1, on the reverse strand, counting down.
GTTGTGCCGTGACTTGATAGGAAGTGTAAAGGTCTTGATTGTTTGAAAAAGTAGGAAAATCTTATTCGTTAGTAATGGGTACTCGGTGGTTAAAGAATAAGCCCTCTTGGTCTCATAAGGGCTTATAGTTGTAATTGGTTGGTTTAAAACATAAAGTGTTATAACTGCTTTATTGGAAGTTTGTTATAATCACTTTATGTAGGTAAAAGAATGGTTTGTTGATTTCAAAAGATAAGAGACTTGACTTATAATTGACCTAAATGGTGTTGAAAAGTGTGAAATTTCTTTCGTGAGAAATGAGTACTTGGTTTTTAAAAGAATTATTGTAATCAAGTTTTGATTTTCTTAAAAAAATTTCAAAGTAAGGAACTCGATTTCTAAAAGGAAAGAGACTTAAGAATTTGAAGTGTTTTGGTTTAAAAGAAAGGCATAGTTTTGTCTTGACTTGTTTTAAAACATAAAGTGTTATAATAGCTTTATGGGAAGTTAGTTATAATGACTTTATGGAAAATAAAGAAATGAATTCATTATTGGATTTAGAATGGTAACTTGATTTTTGGGAAAAGAGAAGTAACTTGTTTTCAAATATTGAACTCTTTGTGATGGAGAAACATAAGTGGCTTGGTTATAAATGGTAGGAGTACCTTGATCTTAAAGGGGTTAGATACTTGGGTTTTAATGGTATACTTGACGTTGCGTTAAGAAGTGTTTAAAGTACCTTGAGTTATGTGTAACTTGCCTGTGCTTGGTTGAGATAGCCTTGTTTTATAGGGGTTTGATTGTGCTACTGAGTCTCTCGATGGAGGGCCGGCTATCTGTTTGTTTGATTGGACATACTGACACGTTGGGTAGCCCACGGGTATGCTTCCACAGTGAGTATTCTCTTGTTATTTGTTTGGACATACTGACACGTTGGGTAGCCCACGGGTATGCTTCCACAGTGAGTATCCTCTTGTTATTGTTTGGACATACTGACACGTTGGGTAGCCCACGGGTATGCTTCCACAGTGAGTATTATCTTGTTAGTTGTTTGGACATACCGACACGTTGGGTGGCCCACGTATGCTTCCACAGGATTGTTATCTTGTTATCTCCTTTGGGCATACCGACACGCTGGATGGTCCACGTATGGGCCCACTAGGACGGTTCGAGGCCATGCTTGCCGAGGTGAGATCGGGGCACGCGCCATCATGCGGGTTAAATTCTGGGTTATATTTGAGAGATGATTTCACGCGTGAGTCCACGACTTGACATGATCGCTATATGTTGTGAACTGTAGTTTGGTTATCATACATGTCTCCTGCTTTATATAGACTATTATGATTTCATTTACGATTTTCCGCCATATACTTGGTACTGTTGCATCGACTTCTTCTGGGCTGCGCTCATGCCTCAGGTTGAGGTACATAGCTTGTTGATCCACACTCTTAGGATCGCTGTTCAGTTCTCGGAAAGCTCCACATCTCCGGAAGCTTGTCCTGTGGTACGGTTCCCTGAAGTGGTAGACTTTTTGTACATTCAGGGGCATGGCGGGGCCCTGTCCTGTCATTATGGTTTTAAAATTCTTAAAGGTCCAGAGTAGCTTGGTGGCGAGTTTGTAGGATGTAATCGCTCAAGTTTTCATTTATGTACAAAAAGGTAACAGTTGGGTTAGCCTGCTTTTCTTATTTCACTATTTTCTTTCATGAGTTTTTATTTCGTGGTTTTTCTCTGATGTTGTATCACTAGGGTGCCCGGGGTAAGGCACCAGTCACGGGCCCGAGGTCGGGTCGTGACAAAAGTGGTATCAGAGCAGTTAATCCTCGGAAGGTGTCTACAGACCGTATCTAGTAGAGTCTTGATTATCGGTGTGTTGTGCACCACATCTATAATCGAGAGGCTATAGGATATTTAGGATTGGTTTCATTCTTCTCACTCCGAGATCGTGCCTTAGAGGCGTGTTATAAGTTGGACTCCCGACGCGTATTCTTTGTATACGGTGATGCCTCAGCGCCAGGAGAAGGGCAAGCGTGAGGCGCGGCGGCAAGCGGAAGTCTCAAAGCCACGACACCCGAGCCTCCGAGTCCGCGGCGCAGGCGCAGGAGAGATGGGTTACAAGGCTTATGGCGATTGATCGTGGCTAGGCACGAGGATAGGCCGAATCAGCGATTCGATTCCGATGGTACACGTGGTTCCGAGGTCGAGATAGTTTGAGACTACGGATATTCGCGAGTCACCACGAGTTCTACGGTCGAGGCGAGGATGATCCGTAGGAGTTCATCCGATTCTGCGGATCATGAGTGATCAAGGCTTGGAGACCGAGTCGGTGGTTTTGGGTTCATATCGGCCGCGTGATACTGCGATCATTGTTTGATTCGTGGAGCTGTCGGGGAGCATGCACCTCCGGTGGTTGGGAGAGTTCTCGGAGGCTTTCTTGGCCATTTCTTGCCTCCACGGATGAGGAGGGCACGGGTAAAGATTTTTGATGCTAAGACAAAGAGGCGCATACCGGCAGTACAATGTAGAGTTTGACTCATTGGCTCGGTATGTCCCCGCTCTGGTGGCCGATATGGAGGATAGAGTGCACCGTTATGTCACCGGGCTCGATGATTATTTAGCGGAGGGATGCACAGCAGTAGCTCTTCAGCCGGGCATGGACATTGCCCGCATCCAGGCCTATGCGCAGCAGACTGAGGAACGTAGAGGTCGACGGAATAACCAGGATCAGCAGAAGAGGGCCAGGACAGCAGGGTCCTCTGGTGACCTTCGAGGCAGGCAGCCTCAGCAGCAGACTAGTTATGCGCCTCCGCCAGTACGGAGTGCTCCACCACAGTCTTCAGGACATTCGGGAGATTCAGGAGCAGGTCAGGGCTCCAAGGTTTCAGGTTTTTGGGGAAACAGGGACGTTAGTCAGATGGGACCACCCCTACCTCGTTGTGGCCGTTGTGGTAGGCTCCATGATGGGGAGTGTCGTGCTGGAATGGGAGTTTGTTTTGCATGCGGCCAGCAGGGCCAACCAGAGATAGCGCGGATGTAGAGACTCACCGGGATCGGAGGTTGGTTCATCTCTCCTTTGCGCCGCAGGAAAGGAACATGAGTAGATCGACAAAAGGAAGTGAAGAAATAGTTTTTGTCTCATCTTGGTTTTCTACTATGCGGATGGAGGTCTGCTGGTTTTTAATGATTAAATGATACATTTTTATTTTATTATGTTTGCGGGTGAATTACAGCCGATACGATACGATTTCGAAATGGTAAAACATTATCCGCTAAATAAAATCAAGTACTTTCATTACTCACGAATGAGGTTTCCACACAAACATTCACATTAAAACAAATAAGTTAAGTCTCTTTCTTACAGATCAAGTCTAGCAACCAACGTGATAAACCATTCTTAATAGTTATACCTAACCCCACATTAAGCTAGTATAACTCTTGGTTTTCAAACATGATACTACCTTAACCAAAGCTGATTGTAATCTTTTTCAGAAATACTTCAATTTTATTATAATTATAAATCAAATCAATTATCTTTTAAAACCCGCGACCCGTTTTCTTACCTCACGTAATTTGTATAACCAACTTCCCGTAAAACCGTTGCAACCTTTTATGTTTCAAACAATCGAATCATTAAACACGTATGCGTGCTGCGTACTACATAGTTACGTATCATCACCAGAAAGATAGGAAGAGAGTTCACATGCACCATGACGATTTAACGACAAAATGCTCACGGGCATATTCTTAACCCTCTAGAGACTAGTATGTATTGATGATATGTGATGTGCTAAGTGTTATGTTCGGATAACTTTGTGTTAGAATATGATTTGGAATCCTGGTTAGTGAAAAGGGTAAGTCTGGGGATGAGAAAAATTTTGAACTTTAGAATTTATAACAATCGTGTCACGACCCGTTCCGGGGCCCGTGACTGGTGCCTTACCCGGGCACCCAAGTAGTCATACATCAGAGTAATCAGCGGAATATAAAAACAAGACATGAAACAGTTGTAAAATGAGACACAGTTTTATGTGAGAAAATGCCGCCTTTCGGCATATATATATATAAACATAGTTTTGCAGTTACATCCCAACTGTACAATAGGACTACAGACCTCTAAGAAGATAAACAACTATGGAGGGACAGGGCCCCGCCATACCCTGAATGTACAAAACTATATACAACAACAGAGAGATCATACCCAAGTCGAGCCTCGGAGAAGATGGAGCTCACGACACCAAAGCGTAAGATCCTAAGGATGTGGATCTAGCACCGCTTGCTTACCGCGGCAGATGAGCGCCCCGGGAGGTCAAGACAAACAGTACCAAGTATGTGAAAGCGTAAAGTACTTAAATGAAATCAAAGTATTTAAAACCATTTGCAAATACAATCGGTTCAATTGCACATAGTGCCGTATCACAAACAAGAACAATAATAGGTAAAGCTGTAATGTGTCTTTTCTAGGCGCGAATGATCGAAGCAAGGCCAATCGCCCATAGTATCATTATGCGTGCCTAATCACGACTTCCGCATCGCATAGGTCACACATTCGCATGAGGTATTCCTCGCATCGGGGTAGCTAACCCCTACATTCTCCCGGACTCGCGATCCGCATAGTCTCGATAGACCGCGTAGTCACACATACCGCGTAGGGCATCCCCGTCGGGATAAAACACCGGAATAATCAATCTCGAACTCCCGCACTCCGCATAGTCACATAAACTGCATGGCCGTATAGACCCGCGTCAAGGGTGGCAAGCCCTGTATAACAAGTCAAGGGTAGGTGATATAATAACATTACAATCGACTTACCGTTTAGCAACGTAAGCACAACACGAATGACCCCCTTTCACAAGATCACAAGACAAGAACACACGTAGCATCATAATATGTCTATTTATCAAACAATCTTACTACACCTTACAAATCAATACAAGGTTTTTATTACAAATAAGTAAACAGCCTTTTATCTTTCTTAAGTTGTTATACCTAGCTTCCCATAAAGCTAGTATAACTCTTAAGCTTTTGTTTAAAACCAACTATTTCTCTTACATTTAAAAATGATTCGAGATTCTTTTGAAATGCTTCAAGATCTTTATTATTCAGCTTAAGTCAAAAGACGTTGCCGTAAGTATTATTCAGCTTAAGTCAAAGACATTGCCGTAATTATTATTCATTAACACGCCGCACGCCTACCGCTATATATATATTTAAAATATCATGCTCAAGAGTATAGGAAGAATCACATACCTTCTCGGCGAAAACCACCTGCCAAGTCGAATATGTCGCGCGCAGAGAATCAACCTATAATAGTCAGACATGTCTATCAACGTCTAGACTACTCTGTAAACAGTTCTAAGCAGAGGGTTCTCTATTCTACGGAAAATTGGGCAGCACTTCCCTACCCGCCAAGCTACTCAAGTTCATGTGAAAACAAATTCTATGTAAGTACAGTTCAATTATTCTTCTTTTATACCCTTCTACTGTGATAACAGTTCAATTCTATTCATTAATATTCTTTCATATCTTATACTCAAGTCTTAACTATTCTTATATGTAATATCCAATTACAATAGAAGGACAAGAGTATTTACCTTGATAAGCCCAAAATTATCCAAGTTAAATGTCGCTCCTGAGCAAGGTTTAGCTCCTAACATGCGCTCACGATAGCTCCAAGAAACCCTTAGAAGTTCTACACAACTTCTACTAAAATACTATAAGGGATTTGGGCTAGGGTATTTTGGAATAGTGACTATACTTGGAAGACAACTTTCTACCAAGGGAGGGGGGGTAGGTTTCGGCTAGGGCTAGAGGGGGAAGAGGGTTGTTTCGGCTAAGCTTCACTCAAGGGAGGAGGAGGCTGGACGAAAACACAACAAGAGAGGGGAGGGATTTTTCAAGACTTGGAAATTGATTTGTGGATGAAGAACTCTTCATCTTAAGGGGGGTATTTATAGGTCAAGAAATGGCCAACCAATGGCCAAGATGAAGCCAAGTGCAAGGCAAGTGTAGGGTCAAGATTTGGGCAAGTGTCCTTATCCATCTACTACACAAATATCCTAAACTCTCTGGCTTGTGGCAAAGCAAAAAAAATGCAATCCAATCGAGCGAGCCTGCTAAGAGAGAGGGTGACAAGTGTCACCCTCCCGTTGGTCCAAAATATTTCATCTCTCGAAAAAATCCGCAAAAATTATAAATGACATAGCCGGAATTTACCCTACGCGAGTTTAGTAAAACGTTTCGTCGAAAAATGATTCTTTAAGTGAGTTGTGCACAAACATTTCGTCCAAAGTGCCTAACTAAGGCTAAACTTTTGTACGTACGTCCTCACGTACATACTCTGGAAATACGGGGTATAACATTCTCCCCTCCTTAGAAACATTCGTCCCGAATGTTCCTTCCCAAGACAGTTAACGATAAAGTACCTCACAACTTAACAGTTTGCAAGTGCCACACATGGCCACAATATAACACTTAAGCAAATACGATAATTAAAAACCAGCAAATAGGAAAGTAAGTTACCTGGAGGTGTGGGGAATAAGTGAGGATACTTCTGCCTCATGTCCTCCTCAGCTTCCTACGTCATCTCCTCCCTGAGCTCGTTCCGCCACGTAACATTGGCGGAAGCCACGCCCCGTCCGCAGACGCCTAACCTGACGATCGATTATCGCTATGGGAATCTCCTCATACGATAACCCCTCGGTCACCTGGACATCGTCAATCGGGTGTACCCTAGATGGATCCCCGATACATCTCCTCAGCATAGAAACGTGAAAAACCGGATGCACTGCCTCCAGATCGGACGGCAGATCCAACTCGTAGGCAACCTTCCTACCTCGCGACAATCGATAGGCCCAATGTACCTGGCCGAAGTTTCCTTTCTTCCGAATCTCATCACACCCTTCATGGGTGACACCTTCAGAAAACCCAATCATCAACCTCGAACTCGGATGCCGACGGCGATGATCTGCGTATGACTTGCCGACTCGAGCCGCTGACCTCTCCCGGATAAGCTTCACCTTATCCATCGCTCACGCACCAAGTCTGGTCCCACTAACTGTACCTCGCCCACATCAAACCAGCCTATCAGCGATCTGCACTTCCTACCATACAAGGCCTCAGAAGGCGCCATCTGAATATTGGAGTGGTAGTTATTATTATACGCAAACTCAACTAGAGGCAAATGATCCTCCCGGCTACCCGGTCAATAACACAGCTCGCAGATATCCTCGAGAGTGCGGATAGTGCGCCACCGTCCGTCTGCATGCGTGGATGGAATGCGTACTCGGGCTCACTGTCCCTAAACCCTTCTCGAAAGACCTCCGAGTTAGCCAGAACCGGGCTCTGCATGCGATATGATCGAAATAGGGACTCCATGCGACCGACGATCTCTGATATAAAGTCCGCATAATCCTCGGCCTAAAAGTCGCCCCGACGGAAGAAAGTGGGCTGATTTCACACCGTCGGCGATAACCCATATAGAATCATGTCTCTCCGAGTGAGGTAATCCTGTGATAAATTCCATGTTGATCACCTCCCACTTCCAGGTCGGGATCTCTATCGTCTGCAACAAACCACCAGGCCTCTAGTGCTCTACATTCACCTGCTGACAACACGGGCACTGAGCTACGAACTCTGCAACGTCCCTCTTCAAGCCATCCCACCAATACACAGATCTAAGGTCGTGGTACATCTTGGTCGACCGACGGATAGAGTAACGCGCTACCGTGTGCTTCCTTAGAACTCGCCAAGTCCTCAAACATCCGAACACACAACTCGCTCAAACCTTAGCACCCCATCAGGTGCTACCTCAAAAGGACCCTTGCCCTCACGAAGAGCCGTATCACGATACCGAATCAAAATCGGATCCTCAAACTGTTGCCTCTTCACCTCCTCGACGATGGAAGACTCGGCAACCTCTCGAACTCGAACCCCACTGCTATCAGAATCAATCAAACGGACACCAAGGCTCGCTAACTGATGCAAATCGCGAACCAGGCCCCTCCTCTCCGGCTACACATCTGATAGACTCCCCATCGACCTACGACTAAGAGCATCTGCCACAACATTGGCCTTCCCCGGGTGGTACAGGATGTCAACATCATAATCCTTGAGCAGCTCTAACCACCGTCTCTGTCGTAAGTTCAGCTCCCTCTGGCTGAAGATATACTGGAGGCTCTTGTGGTCTGTATAAATATCCACATGAACCCCATACAAATAGTGCCTCCAGATCTTCAAGGCGTGAATCACCGCTGCCAACTTCAAATTATGGGTGGGGTAGTTCCTCTCGTGTTTCTTAAGCTGTCGGGATGCATACGCTATAACCTTGCCCTGCTGCATCAACACACATCCCAACCCGATGCCTGACGCATCACAATACACGACATAACCGTATGGACCCTCTGGAAGAGTAAGAACGGGGGTGGTCGCCGCCTCTCCTTCAAGAATCGAAACCACGCTCACACACATCACCATCAAACTTAGCCGCTCCGAGTCACCTAGTCAATGGTGCGAGATAGAAGCAAACTTCTCCACGAACCGATAGTAACTCGCAAGGCCCGTAAAGTCGCGCACCTCCGGAGTAGTAGGTCTAGGCCAAGTCCTGACTGCCTCGATTTTGGCCGTATCCACTAGAATGCCCTCAGCCCCGACTATATGCCCAAGAAAAGCCACCCAAGTTAACCAAAACTCACATTTGGAAAACTTGGCGTATAATCGCTGGTCTGGAGAACTCAAAGACAGCTTCTCAAATGCTCGCGTGCTCGCCTGGCGAGAATAAACCAAGATATCATCAATGAACACTATCACAAACGTGTCCAAAATGGTTTGAACACTCGGTTCATCAAATCCATGAATACCACGAGCATTGGTCAACCCAAAAGACATGACCACGAACTCATAATGCCCGTCACGGTCCGAATGCGATCCTAGGGACATCCGCCTCTCTGACTCGTACCTGATGATAGCCCGATCGCAGATCAATCTTGGAAAAACATCTCGCACCCTGCAACTGGTCGAACACATCATCAATCACAGGAAGGGTATTCGTTTAATGGTCACCTTGTTCACCGCTCAGAATCAACACACATGCGCAGCGTCCCGTCCTTCTTCTTCACGAACAATACCGGCGCTCCCCAGGGAGAAACACTAGGCCTGATTAAGCCCTTCTCCAGCAAATCTCTCAACTGGTCCTTCAACTCTCTCAACTCGGCAGGTGCCATTCTGTATGGCGGAATGGAAATAGGCCGAGTGTCTGGCAGCACATCAATACAAAACTCTATCTCCCTCTCAGGAGGGATACCCGGGAGGTCGTCTGGAAACACGTCTGGGAACTCTCTGACTACTTGAACGGACTGAAAATCTGGTACCGCAGCCTCAATATCAAACACCCGAACGAGATGGTAGATATACCCCTTCTGCACCATCTTCCTAGCCTTGAGGTAAGAAATAAACCTACCCCTCGGAGACACCGTGTTCCCCTCCCACTCAATAACCAGCTCCCCAGGAAACTGGAACCGTACCACTCTCTCCCTGCAGTCTACACTGGCGTAGCAAGAAGCTAGCCAATCCATGCCCATGATCATATCGAAATCAGTCATGTCCAGCTCTATCAAGTCTGCTAGGGTCTGACGACTGCATAAAGTCACTGGACAAGCTCTATATACCCGCCGAGCTACCACCGAATCACCCACTGGCGTAGCTACCTCGAAAGGGTCTATGGACTCAGGCTCTATCCCTATCCTACTAGCAACAAGGGGAGATATATAGGACAGAGTAGAACCTGGATCTATCAAGGCATACACATCATAATCGGAGACTGATAAGGTACCTGTGACGACATCAGGTGAGGCCTCCCGTCTCGCTACCGACAAGGCATAAATGCGGTTCTGAGGACCTCTAAAACTGGGACCCGCGCCACGACCTGCCGCGACTGGCCGCCCATGAGTACCACGCCCGGGCGAGTAATCGTATGAGATGATGAACCGCAAGACCTCGTGGTGAGCCCTACCACCCGCGCTGCCCCCGGTCGGACATGCCCTCGCAAAATGACCCTGCTGGCCACAAGTATAGCAAGCTCCTGAAGTAGTACTACAGCTCCCTGAATGGAATCTACCACAACAGACACACTGAGCAGACCTCGGTTAGCACCCTTGCTACTCGAAGTCCAGTCCTGGGCCCTCACCGCCCCGAATACTCGGGTCTCGACAATGATGTGGGAGTGCTTTGAGCTGGCTGGGGTGCAAATCTAGACTGCTGCTGAGGCCGTCCACCCCGAGAACTACCAAAAGAACCGGTCGTCTTGGCCTTCTTCTAATGCTGATATCTGTCGACCCGTCGGTCTCTACGCTCCTCGCATCCAAGTGCATGAGCCTGCATACGGGTAATGTTCATGCCTGGCTGATGAGCCACACCCGCACAAGACTCGACCATATAATCATCTAGCCCGGTGACGTAGCGATGCACCCTGTCCTCCATATCCGCTACCAATGCAGGGACATATCGAGCCAAAGAATCGAACTCGACATTGTACTCCCTAACTGTGCGTCCTCTCTGTCTCAGTAACAAAAATCTGTCGGCCCGTGCCCTCCTCATCTGTGGAGGCAAGAAGTGAGTGAGGAAAGCCTCCGAGAACTCATCCCAAGTAGCTGGGGACGCGTGCTCTCCCCGGGATAACTCCCACGAATCAAACCAATCGACTGCGGTATCACGCAGCCGATGCGAACCGAAGATCACGGACTCGGTCTCCGACGCCCTGATCACCCTCATAATCCTCTGTAACTGACGGATGAACTCCTGCGGATCATCCTCCGCCTCGACCCGTAAAACTCTGGCGGGCTACAACTCAGGAAATCTCGTAGCCTCAAACTATACGCCTCGGGTGAACCACGTACTATCGGGCCGAATCGAACCGCATCCACCTATCCTCATGTTCGCCACGATCTCGCCGATCGCCATCTCCTTGTACTTAACTCCTCTCGCCTGTGCATGGGACTGGAGGGGCGGGTACTGTGGTCTCTGTTGGGGCCGGCGGCGTCATGGAACTCGCCGTCTGAGGTATCGCCTCGGGTAAGAACTGGGCCTGTGCCCTCGTGACTCTCGGTGTCCTACTAGCAGCTCCCTCGGCTGCCTTGCCCTTCTGGGCCCGGGTTGCCTTACGTGGAGGCATAACTGTTACAGAAAAGGAATACGTTAGAGGGGTCCAACTTATAACACAGCTCTAAGGCACGATCTCAGAGTGAGAAGAATGGAAACCAATCCTAAATATCCTATAGCCTCCTGATTATTGGTGTGGTGCATAACACACCGATAATCAAGACTCTACTAGATACGGTCTGTAGACACTTTCCGAGGATTAACTGCTCTGATACCACTTTTGTCACGACTGCCCGGGCTCGTGGATCGTGCCTTACCCGCACCCAAGTAGTCATACATCGAGTAATCATGGAATATAAAAACAAGACATGAAACAATTGTAAATGAGACACGCTTTATGTGAGAAAATGACGCCTTTCGGCATATATATATATAAACATAGTTTTGCGCTACATCCCAACTGCATAATAGGACTACGGACCTCTAAGAAGATAAACAACTATGGCGGACAGGGCCCAGACATACCTCGAATGTACAAAACTATATACAACAACAAGGAGATCATACCCAAAAGTCGAGCCTCCGAGAAGATGGAGCTCGACACCAAAGCAAAAGATCCTAAGGATGTGGATCTAGCACACCTTGCCCTTACACGGCATGAACGCAGGGGAGGTCAAGATAACAGTACCAAGTATGTGAAATCAGAAAGTACTTAAATGAAATAAAAGAATTTAAAACCATTTGAAAATACAATCGGTTCAATTGCACATAGTGCCATATCACAAACAAGAACAATAATAGGTAAATCAGAATGGTCTTTTCTAGGCCGCGAATGATCGAAGCAAGGCCAATCGCCCATAGTATCATTATGCGTGCCTAATCCTGGACTTCCGCAGTCCGCATAGGTCACACACAGACCCGCATGAGGTATTCATCGCATCGGGGGTAGCTAACCCCGGTACCCTCCTGGACTCCCGCAGTCCGCATAGTCTCAATAGACCGCATAGTCACATTGCATCGCATAGGCATCCCCAGACGGATAAAACACCCGGAATGATCAATCCTGGAATTCCCGCAGCTCCGCATAGTCACATAGACTGCATAGACCGTATAGACCCACATCAAGGGTGGCAAGCCCTCGGTATAACAAGTCAAGGGGGTAGGTGATATAATAACATTACAACTGACTTACCGTTTAGCAACGTAAGCACAACATGAATGACCCCCTTTCACAACATCACAAGACACTAACACACGTAGCATCATAATATGTCTATTTATCAAACAATCTTACTACACCTTACAGAAATCAATACAAGGTTTTTATTACAAATAAGTAAACAGTTCCTTTTATCTTTCTTAAGTTGTTATACCTAGCTTCCCATAAAGCTAGTATAACTCTTAAGCTTTTGTTTAAAAACCAACTATTTCTCTTCTGTTTAAAAATGATTCAGTATTCTTTTGAAATGCTTCAAGATCTTTATTATTCAGGCTTAAGTCAAAAGACGTTGCCGTAAGTATTATTCAGGCTTAAGTCAAAAGACATTGCCGTAATTATTATTCAGTTAACACGCGTACGTCTACCGTACTATATATATATTTAAAATATCATGCTCAAGGGTATAGGAAGAATCACATACCTTCTCGGCGAAAACCACCTGCCAAGTCGAATATGTCGCGCGCAGAGAATCAACCTATAATAGTCAGACATGTCTATCAACGTCTAGACTACTCTGTAAACATGATTCTAAGCGAGGGTTCTCTATTCTACGGAAAATTGGGCAGCACTTCCTACCCGCCAAGCTACTCAAGTTCATCGTGAAAACAAATTCTATGTAAATCTGATTCAATTATTCTTCTTTTATAGCCTTCTACTGTGATAAAAGTTCAATTCTATTCATTAATATTATTTCATATCTTATACTCAAGTCTTAACTATTCTTATATGTAATATCCAATTACAATAGAAGGACAAGAGTATTTACCTTGATAAGCCCAAAATTATCCAAGTTAAATGTCGCTCCTGAGCAAGGTTTAGCTCCTAACGTGTACGCTCCGATAGCTCCAAGAAACCCTTAGAAGTTCTACACAACTTCTACTAAAATACTATAAGGGATTTGGGCTAGGGTATTTTGGAATAGTGACTATACTTGGAAGACAACTTTGTACCAAGGGAGGGGGGGTAGGTTTCGGCTAGGGCTAGAGGGGGAAGAGGGTTGTTTCGGCTAAGCTTCACTCAGGGGAGAGGAGGCTTTGGACGAAAACACAACAAGAGAGGGGAGGGATTTCTCAAGACTTGGAAATTGATTTGTGGATGAAGAAATCTTCATCTTAAGGGGGGTATTTATAGGTCAAGAAATGGCCAACCAATGGCCAAAATGAAGCCAAGTGCAAGGCAAGTGTAGGGTCAAGATTTGGGCAAGTGTCCTTATCCATCTACTACACAAATATCCTACCAACTCCTTGACTTGTGCAAAGGCACAAAAAACGTGCCAATCCAAGCCTCAAGTTGTCGTCCAATGAGGGTGACAAGTGTCACCCTCCCGTTGGTCCAAAATATTTCATCTCTCGGAAAAATCCGCAAAAATTATAAATGACATAGCCGGAATTTACCCTACGCGAGTTTAGTAAAACGTTTTGTCGAAAAACGATTCTTTAAGTGAGTTGTGCACAAACATTTCGTCCAAAGTGCCTAACTAAGGCTAAACTTTTGTACGTACGTCCTCACGTACATACTCTGGAAATACGGGGTATAACAAATCGAAACCTTAGAGGTAAGGCCGACTAGAGTAAAAGATTTTACAGTGATCCTTGTCGGAGTACATAGTACGGGGAGTATATTCGGGTGATAAGTCCATGAGTGGCATAACTGATTCTTTTGTAAGTGCAGTGGTGAAGACTATACCGACGTCTGCGTTTTGGAGACTTAGAAGGAACATTCGGGACGAATGTTTCTAAGGGGGGGAGAATGTTACACCCCGTAAATTCAAGAAGATAAGATAAGAACATACCAAGGAATATAAGATTTGAAAGTGGAAAGATAAGTGGACAAACATGTGTTGGATGGATTTGGAGTCTACCTTGGAGTGTTGTACCCCGGTTGTTAAGAATTTCGAGGTGTTTAAAAAGCCTAGTGTGTAGTCCGTTAAATCTAGTTCCCAACGCAACAAACCGTTCGTCGATAGGACATCGGAGTCAAAAGTTATGGAAGTTTCAAGTTTGGTGCGCAGTCAGGCAAAACAGTGGTTTCGGTTCGTCTGGTGCAGCCACGCCGGATGCGGCGCAGCGCCGGTTGTACTGGGAGTCCGAGGGGGTTGCAGTGCCGCGGCGCCGGAATGTAGGGCCGCGGCGCCGGAATGCTGGAACTTTTCGGAAGTGGAAGCGCCGAGGCGGGATTTTTCTGCGGTAACAGGCGAAAATCAGGGGATATTTTGTTAAAAGCCTATGGGAGGGTGACAAGTGTCCCTCCCATCCTTTTGACCAGGAAAGGAGCCTATTTTAGGGCCAAGTCTTGGAAGACTTGGCCATTTCATTTCAAAACCCTCCCAAGGAAATCCTCTCCCTTCTCTCTAGATTTTTGAAGAAAACCTAGCCTAAGAGGAAATTGTTGGAGGGGCGGCAAGAAGGAAAAGTGTGGGTAAACTTGTGGGAAGCGCTGGTGGACGAGTTTGACGGAAAAGAAATGGAAGAAAGGGGCTTTTGTGGGCTTCTCCAAAGGTAAAAGTTTTCCCTTCTCTTGGATATGAGTTATACTTGTTATAGTAGTTTAGAAATGAGCCTGAGGCTGTTATATTTAAGTTTGAATAGATTTGGATCTTGTTGTCTTGTTGAAAACCGAAATGGGCATGTTAGCCTTAAGAGTGTAACTTCAATTGGATTTCTAATTTGGTCGTCACATGTTGTTAAGGGGGAATTGTAGTTGTTGAAGATGTCTAGGGCTAGATATCATGTTAGACCTTATAACTTGGATTGAGAAGATAATTGGAAAAGATTTAGGATTGGTTATATTGTTGGCCAAGAATGGCATGGAAAGTGTTGGGTTATTTTTGTATTGTTGTGGGGCGGAATTTTACACGTATTATTAGGCGTGTAATCCCCTTGTTTTTGCTGGATTAATTGAGCCTTAAATGTGGCGTTGGTTATTGAATTTCGGCCTTGAAAAAGGTTGCATTGTAAGTAGAAACAAAGGAAGTGTTGTCCAAATTTCCGTAGAATGTAGGGACCTTTTACTTAGTTATTCTACGTTTGAAGATAGAGATTGATAAACGTTTTATGACCCTTATAGGATTGAAGTGCTACGAGTAGCGTATTCTACTTAAGGGAGATAGTACTGTGGAGCATTTTGCTTATTGTCGACAATCGTCGCGAGGTATGTGATTCTTCCTATCCTCTTCAGCATGATTATTTGTGAAATATTTAGTGCAGTAGATGCACGTGTGTTAAAGGAATTTGATTTCCCTTGTTGTGCCGTGACTTGATATGAAGTGTAAAGGTCTTGATTGTTTGAAAAAGTAGGAAAATCTTATTCGTTAGTAATGGGTACTCGGTGGTTAAAGAATAAGCCCTCTTGGTCTCATAAGGGCTTATAGTTGTAATTGGTTGGTTTAAAACATAAAGTGTTATAACGGCTTTATTGGAAGTTTGTTATAATCACTTTATGTAGGTAAAAGAATGGTTTGTTGATTTCAAAAGATAAGAGACTTGACTTATAATTGACCTAAATGGTGTTGAAAAATGTGAAACTTCTTTCGTGAGAAATGAGTACTTGGTTTTTAAAAGAATTATTGTAATCAAGTTTTGATTTTCTTAAAAAAAATTCAAAGTAAGGAACTCGATTTCTAAAAGGAAAGAGACTTAAGAATTTGAAGTGTTTTGGTTTAAAAGAAAGGCATAGTTTTGTCTTGACTTGTTTTAAAACATAAAGTGTTATAATAGTTTTATGGGAAGTTAGTTATAACGACTTTATGGAAAATAAAGAAATGGATTCATTATTGGATTTAGAATGGTAACTTGATTTTTGGGAAAAGAGAAGTAACTTGTTTTCAAATATTGAACTCTTTGTGATGGAGAAACATAAGTGGATTGGTTATAAATGGTAGGAGTACCTTGATCTTAAAGGGGTTAGATACTTGGGTTTTAATGGTATACTTGACGTTGTGTTAAGAAGTGTTTAAAGTACCTTGAGTTGTGTGTAACTTGTCTGTGCTTGGTTGAGATAGCCTTGTTGTGTAGGGGTTTGATTGTGCTACCGAGTCTCTCGATGGAGGGTCGGCTATCTGTTTGTTTGATTGGACATACTGACACGTTGGGTAGCCCACGGGTATGCTTCCACAGTGAGTATTCTCTTGTTATTTGTTTGGACATACTGACACGTTGGGTAGCCCACGGGTATGCTTCCACAGTGAGTATCCTCTTGTTATTGTTTGGACATACTGACACGTTGGGTAGCCCACGGGTATGCTTCCACAGTGAGTATTATCTTGTTAGTTGTTTGGACATACCGACACGTTGGGTGGCCCACGGGTATGCTTCCACAGGGATTGTTATCTTGTTATCTCCTTTGGGCATACCGACACGTTGGATGGTCCACGGGTATGGGCCCACTAGGACGGTTCCAGGGCCATGCTTGCCGAGGTGAGATGCCGGGGCATGCGGCCATTGTGCGGGTTAAATTCCCGGGTTATATTTGAGCGATGATTTCACGGGCGTGAGTCCCTGACTTGACATGACTGCTTATATGTTGTGAACTGTAGTTTGGTTATCATACATGTCTCCTGCTTTATATAGACTATTATGATTTCATTTACAGTATTTTTCAGTTTCACATACTTGGTACCTGTTGTCGACCCCTTCGGCCGCTGCGTTCATGCCGCAGGTTGAGGTACATAGCTTGCTGATCCACACTCTTAGGATCGCTGTTCAGTTCTCGGAAAGCTCCACATCTCCGGAAGCTTGTCCTGTGGTACGGTTCCCTGAAGTGGTAGACTTTTTGTACATTCACGGGCATGGCGGGGCCCTGTCCCGTCATTATGGTTTTAAAATTCTTAAAGGTTTGTAGCACTGTGGTGGGCAGAGTTTGTAGGGATGTAACTGTTCAAGTTTTCATTTATGTACAAAAAGGTAACCGTTTGGGTTAGCCTGTTTTCTTATTTCACTGTTTTCTTTCATGAGTTTTTATTTCCGCTGGTTTTTCTCTGATGTTGTATCACTAGGGTGCCCGGGGTAAGGCACCAGTCACGGGCCCGAGGTCGGGTCGTGACAGTTATCTACATAAAGCTTTTATCGACTCTGAGCTTGCTAATAATCTTTCCTGGATAAGCATTGCCTTATCCACAGCCCGCTGAATCAAGTCCGGGCTAATTATCTGAACCTCACCTACGTTGAACCAACCAATCGGTGATTCTAGACTTTCTTCATATAAATCCTCATACAGGGCCATCTGGATACTGTAATGGTAGCTTTTGTTATACGCAAACTCAACAAGAGGCAAATAGTCCTTCCAGCTAACCCTGAAATCAATAACACCGGCCCGCAACCTATCCTCAAGTGCCTGGATAGAACACTCTGCCTGTCCGTCGGTCTAAGGGTGAAATGCCACACTGAGACTCACCCGTGTCCCTAATACCTTCTGGAAAACCTCCAGAAGTTAGCCGTAAACTGAGTTCATCTATCTGACATCATAAATGTAGGAACCCTGAAGTCTCACAATCTCTATGCTATATAATCTAGCATAAACCTCAGTCGAGTAAGTGGTCCTGACTGAAAGAAAATGGGCTGATGTCGTCAGCATGTTTACCATAACCCATAAGGAGTCGCACTTCCTCTGAGTACGATGTTGTTATACCCCGTATTTTCAGAGTATGTACGTGAGGACGTACGTAGAAAAGTTTGAGCCTTAAAGTAGGCAAGGGCCGAAAATGTTGTTCACAACTACCGAAAAGAGTCGTTTTCCGACGAAACGTTTTACAAACTTTGCGAAGGGAAAATTCCGGCTATGTCATTTATTATTTTTGCGGATTTTTCCGAGAGATGGAATATTTTGGACCAACGGGAGGGTGACACTTGTCACCCTCAATGGACGGCAAACATGGGGCTTCCTTGGACGATTTTTGTGGCTTTTTTTTGTCAAGTAGTTGGTAGGATATTTTTGGTGGTAGATGGATAAGGTGTACTTGGGTAAATCTTGGCCCTACACTTGCATAGCACTTGGCTTCATCTTGGCCATTGGTTGGCCTTTGCTTGACCTATAAATACCCCCTCCCCCCTTTGAAGACTTCTTCATCCAAAAATATTTTCTAAGTCTTAAAATCCCTTTCTCCCCCCCTCTCTCTTGAGAGCTCTGGCCGAGCACCCTTGTCACACCCCGATCCCAGGGCGTGATGGTGCCTACCAGGCACCCTTCTACCTTAACCATTAAGTAAACTTCAGAAATGAAATAACACCTCTTTTTTTTTATTACCATACCAATCGTTCGTGCAAGGCAAAGCCGACAAGGCTGCCATGTAATATACATAATAAAAGACACTACACTGTACATGAGTCCAATCCCACATATGAATACAGACCTCTAAGAGTTTTACTGAAATATGACGGGACAAGGCCCCGCTGTACCCATAACTGTACAAAAGCTCAGTCTTGAAAGAACTTATACCAAAAAAATAACTCCCGAACAGAAGGAGCTATCCAAAAACTCTGAGCAGGGTCCTACACCTGCCGATCACCAAACAGCGTACCTAAACCTGCGGCATGAACGCAGCCACGGTCGAGGTCAAGAAGAATGTACCAAGTATGTGAGCGATGAAATGTAATAAAATCATAACAGTCTAAACAAAACAGGAGACATGTCTGATAGCCAACCTACAGTACATAACACATAAGCAGTCATATCAAGTCAGGGACGCAGGCCCTCAAAGTCACTACTCAAATATAACTATGGGTCTCACGCCCATAATATCAATCATGCCCGTGGAATCCTTCCTCACTGCCGGCAGTCCATGATGTAATAACACCAATAAGGATACATGAACACCAAGTCCCACATGTGTCCTAAATGCCTCGTGGTCTCATGCCCCGGAATCCCACATCGTAAAGCATGACCATAGGGTAACACAACCAAATCCGGGACATATATGATAATCAAATTACAACACATTGTGCCTTACTAACAATGAGAGTAAGCGAGTATCCTTACAATATAAAATAGAAAGCTCATGATCAAACAGACCATCCGCCCGCGGTATCATTTAACCATCCTACTCGGGACTATTTCACCCGCGTAGGTCGCGTGGACTGCGTGAGGTATTCCTCGCATGGGACTATTTCACCCGCGTAAGCCCTTACGGACTCGCATGAGGTATTCCTCGTGATAGGTTGGACCCGCCCGCACGGGACTATTTCACCGCGCATAAGTCCTTACGGACCGCACGAGGTATTCCTCGTGATCGTGGTAGCAATTCCACGAATCAAATGCCACAAACCCGGAATGACCCGAACGACCGATATACCAATAGCACACAACCTGGCTATTTCCGGCACATAGGCAATTCTCAACTAAACAAGCCAAAGTACTTATCCAGGCACACATAGAATAATTCTCAATTAATCAAGCCAAAGTACTTATCAAGGCACACTTAGACAAGTTCTCAATTTATCAGGCCAAAGTACTTATCAAGGCACAAATAGAATAATTCTCATTTAACAGGCCAAAGTACTTATCAGGGCACAAATAGAATAATTCTCATTTAACAAGCCAAAGTACTTATCGGGCACAAATAGAATAATTCTCATTTAACGTGCCAAAGTACTTATCGGGCACAAATAGAATAATTCTCATTTAACAAGCCAAAGTACTTATCAGGGCACAAATAGAATAATTCTCATTTAACAAGCCAAAGTACTTATCAAGGCACTCTTAGACAAATTCTCAATTTATCAAGCCAAAGTACTAATCAAGGAATCACATAGAATTATTCTCAATTAAACAGGTCAAAGTACTACGTACGTACATTCTTTTCAAAAGACTCCTTTTTGTGTAAAATCCCAAGATACTAACACCCGTAGTATCAAGGCATGTCTATTTTTCAAAGTAAGTTACTACACGTTTAGAAAACTCATTTCAAGGCTTGAAATCAAGTAACTTCAAATTTTCACAATCTAGGCAACTTATGCCCTTTAATCAAAATAGACAACTTTCTAAACCTTCCATAAAGCCGTTATAACCAACTTCCCATAAAGCCGTTATAACCCTTTATGGTTTTAGACATATCCATTCCTTTTATAACCAAGAGACTTATACTATTAAAACCAAGTATCACATACTTACAAATCAAGTTCTTAACTTTCAAAACACTTCAAGTCTCTTAATATATAGAAAACAAGTTTCTTCTACTTTTAAACCTCAAGTAACTCACTCCTTTAAAACAAGTTACTTCTCTTAAATCATGTCATTTCTCCTCTTTTAAAACAATTAAGTACATCACTCCTTTGACTCCCCTAAAGTCATTATAATGACCTTTAGGATTTTGGGACTAAGGCACTAGCCCCAAAAGATTTGGAAACCACTTCCTTTTCAAGACTCTATGTACTTTAAGTAAAATACTTTCACTTTTAAGAATCCAAACTTCACTAAGAAAATGGATTTCACAACTTACAATTTAAACATCAAAGTACAATCAAGGAAGTACATAGAACAAATTCTATTCTAGGCAATCCAAATACAACCAAGGAATGGATCATTTAAGGAGTAGAACATACTTTCTTAATCTTAAGGAATCATGCTAGAAGAGGAGATAGTTCACATACCTTTTCGGCTAATATCCACAAGCTAAGCCGAATACGCCGTACGTAGAAGTGTCAACCTATAATGGTCACAACAAGACTATCAACTTCTAGCCTCTAACGTAGAATAATACTAAGTATACGATCTAATTCTACGGAAAATCGGGCAGCACTTCCTTTGTTTCTACTCACTTTGCCACCTTTTTCAAGGCCGAATACAATAACCAAACATGCCACATTTAAGGCTCCAAACAACAACCAACCAAAGGGGATTACACGCCTTACAATACGTGTAAAATTCCGCCCCACAATTCATACAAAGTAGTTCCATAATTAAAGCCATTCTCGGCCAACTACATACTAACAATTCAAAGTCTTTTCCAATCCTTTTTCAAATTCCAAGTTCTAAGGTCTAACATGTTATTTAGTCTAAACAACTTCAACAACTACACTTTCCTTCTTTATACAACATGCGACGCTTAAACTAATAATCGACTTGAATTGTAATCTTAAGGCTAAACATGCTAGTTTTCGGATTAGGGTTCCAATAGCCAATATAATAATCAAACTTCGTAATATATAACTTATTCTTGCTAATAACCATAGCTACAATCAATAAGTAAACTTAATTGCTAAAACGACAAAATTTATACCTTTCAAAGCCCTTAAAATTTCCAAGATTCAAAGTCGCGCCTTAGCAATTCTTAGCTCCTTTCCTTAGGTTCCAATCCGCTCCAAGCACTCCTTAGAGTCCTATGAAGAACCCATCTTCAAGTTCCAACTTCAAAGTTGAAGAACTCCCTTAGTTTCCGCCTTGCGACTAACGTGAAAACTCCGTTTTTCCGAAATCTTTCTATTGAGATATCCTTACAACACTCTTAGGGACATTGGGTTAAAGTCTTGTGGCTAATGGATCAAAACTACAAAAATTTCATGTGAGAGCTTAGCCAAACCTGAGAGGTCTCCTTTGAAAAACAAGGGTTCTCTAAAATTTCTAAGTGTAAATGAGCTAGTCTTGCACTAGTAGTAACCTTATAAAACACAATGGAGGGTTTAGATGTCCACAAATGTGAGGTTAGGATGGGTTTCACTTCGATCAAGCCTAGGTGGACAAGTTGACTTGTCAACAATATCAAGCTTAGAAGACTTATCATCTACATAGGTCAAATGACCATAACACCCTTGCAATTTTTCGTCCAACACCACATGTGGGAGTGCCACGTGTCGCCCTCTCATTCGTCCATAAAATTCCGTAACCCTCGTGGGCCCCACAAAAATGTAAAATTCCTCGGGTGGGCCCCACGTGACCAAATCCGTAAAAATAAATTTTCATAATTTTAATAAGTTCCATAATCTTCAAATAATGCCTTTTGAGAATCCAATTCTCAACAACGAACATTTTTCCTTTCCGACATTCGGAAGATTTTCTGTCGGAAAAACAATTCTTTCTTTCGTACTAATTTCCAAGTCTTGTTTCCTTTCGTACATTCTCTTATACATGTTCTGGACTTACGGGGTGTAACATTCTTCCCCCCTTAGAAACATTCATCCCCGAATATTCTTAGTCGGTTGTCACGCTATACAAACCCCGACACAATCTCTATACTATGCCTATCAATCAATACTCCACAAGACTAACGATGCCACACCTGGCCATCGCCTAACATACGTAAACATATCAATGGACCTTCCGTCCGCGACCCCTTCTCCCAAAACTCGAAGGTTACAGTCTTCTAAAACACGGGATCCTTAGAGGTTCCTTTCTTTCCTTACTTGTCATACTTTCTCGTACTTTCAAACTCATCTAGTACACGTACAAAATCTCAAATTCTGTTTCTGTTCTCCAATCCTTGGAGTTACTAACCAAACTTGGCCATTATGCTACTTGAATTTTTCTGCTAAGGCTCATCTCGGTCCTTACGACCTAGTTCCGGTGGAACGCATCCACCAACTCGTACAACGATTTAACTAAACTTGGGCCTGGCATCCTCGGGACCCTACCACATAACGGGACCATTTCTAACTGACATCACCCGATTCCATACAATCGGTTGACCCGAAATGAGTCTACAACCCGACTCATCGTCACACTTAACTTCTCGTTCCTAGTCTGAAATAAATCTCTCTCTTATCTCAAGGTACTTCTTACCTTATCCCCCTATTCACTAGAGGTCCGTCACATAAGTCAAAGTATTTCTACTGTACATCCTTCCCTATCGGTCTTACATCATTATTGGGTAATTACTACGTGTGAACTCTACACAACTATAGTCTCAGTTCACTTATCATTCTTGTCAACATTCTTAACTTTTCACTTTACTAATCAAGGTATCCCTACCTCTGGGGTACTATCACTTACAACTGCTAGCAACAAAGGGAAAACATATACGCTAGGGCGAAATCTGAATCTATCAATGCACGCATGATTCAAAAGAATCGAGATATACCTGTAACCCTGTGCGATGTCGCCTCCTGATCCTGCCCAGTAGTCACGTCATTTCTGCGGTTCGAAGGACCGCCAGAACTATAAACTCCACCCTGACTTCCACCACGGCTGGCTGACATCTGAACACCCTGCCCCGGGGGACGCACAGCTGTGGAGGAAAGGGAACCAACTACCGGCCTCATAGGCTGAGCCACCTCACCGGTGCTCCTTCTAAAAGGACATACCCTCAGAATATGGCCCGGACGGCCACAATAAAAACAAAGACCCGTGCCATAACGACATTTCCCCGAATGACGCTTACCACATCTGAAACACTGAGGAATAGGTGGCCTTGACTGAGAAAATCCTCGGCTCCTCTGAGAACCTCGACCCCTGGAGCTTGGACCGGCTCCTAAATACCTTGTGGGGTCCAATCTTCCACCTGTGAGCTGCGGGGGTATGTACTGGGTAGGCTGGGACGAATATCTCACTCGCTGCTGAGGCAGCTCGTCCAAAAACTCACCGGAATAACCAACCGGTCTAGCCCTCTTACGCAGATCTCCGCGCTGGCCCTCTACCCTCTGTACACCTGTCTGTACTGGCCGAATAACCTCCTGCTGACGAAACTGCAGCACCGCTATCTTGGTCAATAACATAATGGCTTCCTTCATGACCCTAAAGTCTTCCCTTAACTGAGAAACTGGAGGCTCTGGTGCTGGGGCCTCAAAACCTGGCGAAGAAGAACTCGCCGATCATGAACAACATCCAGATAACACAGGCATAAGCCCTATCAACTCTCTGAGTCGACTAGTAGCTCCTCGCTACTCCTTTCCCTTCTCGGCGCTGTTGCCTCCTCGAGGCATAAGCGTAACACAACAATACGTCGAGAGGAATTTATCTTACTAACACGGCTATGGTACGATCTCAGAGTGAGAAGAATAGAAACCAACTCCTAAATGTCCTGTAGCCTCCTGTTTATGGGTGTGGCGCGCAACACACCGATAATCAAGACTCTACTGGACACGGTCTGTAGACATTCTGAGGACTGACTGCTATGATACCACTCTGTCACACCGCGATCCTGCGTGGATCGTGCCCTACCGGCACCTTCTACCTTAACCACTAAGTAAACTGCGGAAATGAAATAACACCTCTTTTTTTTTATTACCATACCAATCGTACGTGCAAGGCAAAGCCGACAAGGCTGCCATGTAATATACATAATAAAAGACACTACACTGTACATGAGTCCAATCCCACATATGAATACAGACCTCTAAGAGTTTTATCGAAATATGACGGACAAGGCCCCGCCGTACCCATAATCGTACAAAATCCTGATCAAAGAACTTATACCAAAAGATAACTCCCGACGGAAGGAGCTATCCAAAACTACTGGCGGTCCTACACTGCCGATCACCAAACAGCGTACCTAAACTCATGCAGATGAACGCAGCCTCGAGGAGGTCGAGACGAAGAATGTACCAAGTATGTGAGCGATGAAGTACTGTAATAAAATCATAACAGTCTAAACAAAACAGGAGACATGTCTGATAGCCAACCTACAGTACATAACACATAAGCAGTCATATCAAGTCAGGGACGCAGGCCCTCAAAGTCACTACTCAAATATAACTATGGGTCTCACGCCCATAATATCAATCATGCCCGTGGAATCCTTCCTCACTGCCGGCAGTCCATGATGTAATAACACCAATAAGGATACATGAACACCAAGTCCCACATGTGTCCTAAATGCCTCGTGGTCTCATGCCCCGGAATCCCACATCGTAAAAGCATGACCATAGGGTAACACAACTAAATCCGGGGACATATATGATAATCAAATTACAACACATTGTGCCTTACTAACAATGAGAGTAAACAGTAGTATCCTTACAATATAAAATAGGAAGCTCATGATCAAAACAGGACCATCCGCCCGCAGTATCATTTAACCATCCTACTCCTGGGACTATTTCACCCGCATAGGCCGCGTGGACCCGCGTGAGGTATTCCTCGCATGGGACTATTTCACCCGCATAAGCCCTTACGGACTCGCATGAGGTATTCCTCGCATAGGCTGGACCCGCCCGCATGGGACTATTTCACCCGCATAAGTCCTTACGGACCCGCATGAGGTATTCCTCGTATCGTGGGTAGCAATTCCACGGAATCTGCAAATGCCACAAACCCGGGGAATGACCCCGAAACGACTGATATACCAATAGCACACAACCGGCTATTTCCAGCACACATAGGCAATTCTCAACTAAACAAGCCAAAGTACTTATCCAGGCACACATAGAATAATTCTCAATTAATCAAGCCAAAGTACTTATCAAGGCACACTTAGACAAGTTCTCAATTTATCAGGCCAAAGTACTTATCAAGGCACAAATAGAATAATTCTCATTTAACAGGCCAAAGTACTTATCAGGGCACAAATAGAATAATTCTCATTTAACAAGCCAAAGTACTTATCAGGGCACAAATAGAATAATTCTCATTTAACAAGCCAAAGTACTTATCAGGGCACAAATAGAATAATTCTCATTTAACAGGCCAAAGTACTTATCAGGGCACAAATAGAATAATTCTCATTTAACAAGCCAAAGTACTTATCAAGGCACTCTTAGACAAATTCTCAATTTATCAAGCCAAAGTACTAATCAAGACATCACATAGAATTATTCTCAATTAAACAGGTCAAAGTACTACGTACGTACATTCTTTTCAAAAGACTCATTTTTGTGTAAAATCCCAAGATACTAACACCCGTAGTATCAAGGCATGTCTATTTTTCAAAGTAAGTTACTACACGTTTAGAAAACTCATTTCAAGGCTTGAAATCAAGTAACTTCAAATTTTCACAATCTAGGCAACTTATGCCCTTTAATCAAAATAGACAACTTTCTAAACCTTCCATAAAGCCGTTATAACCAACTTCCCATAAAGCCGTTATAACCCTTTATGGTTTTAGACATATCCATTCCTTTTATAACCAAGAGACTTATACTATTAAAACCAAGTATCACATACTTACAAATCAAGTTCTTAACTTTCAAAACACTTCAAGTCTCTTAATATATAGAAAACAAGTTTCTTCTACTTTTAAACCTCAAGTAACTCACTCCTTTAAAACAAGTTACTTCTCTTAAATCATGTCATTTCTCCTCTTTTAAAACAATTAAGTACATCACTCCTTTGACTCCCCTAAAGTCATTATAATGACCTTTAGGATTTTGGGACTAAGGCACTAGCCCCAAAAGATTTGGAAACCACTTCCTTTTCAAGACTCTATGTACTTTAAGTAAAATACTTTCACTTTTAAGAATCCAAACTTCACTAAGAAAATGGATTTCACAACTTACAATTTAAACATCAAAGTACAATCAAGGAAGTACATAGAACAAATTCTATTCTAGGCAATCCAAATACAACCAAGGAATGGATCATTTAAGGAGTAGAACATACTTTCTTAATCTTAAGGAATCATGCTAGAAGAGGAGATAGTTCACATACCTTTTCGGCTAATATCCACAAGCTAAGCCGAATACGCCGTACGTAGAAGTGTCAACCTATAATGGTCACAACAAGACTATCAACTTCTAGCCTCTAACGTAGAATAATACTAAGTATACGGTCTCTAATTCTACGGAAAATCGGGCAGCACTTCCTTTGTTTCTACTCACTTTGCCACATTTTTCAAGGCCGAATACAATAACCAAACATGCCACATTTAAGGCTCCAAACAACAACCAACCAAAGGGGATTACACGCCTTACAATACGTGTAAAATTCCACCCCACAATTCATACAAAGTAGTTCCATAATTAAAGCCATTCTCGGCCAACTACATACTAACAATTCAAAGTCTTTTCCAATCCTTTTTCAAATTCCAAGTTCTAAGGTCTAACATGTTATATAGTCTAAACAACTTCAACAACTACACTTTCCTTCTTTATACAACATGCGACGCTTAAACTAATAATCGACTTGAATTGTAATCTTAAGGCTAAACATGCTAGTTTTCGGATTAGGGTTCCAATTGCCAATATAATAATCAAACTTCATAATATATAACTTATGCTTGCTAATAACCATTGCTACAATCAATAAGTAAACTTAATTGCTAAAACGACAAAATTTATACCTTTCAAAGCCCTTAAAATTTCCAAGATTCAAAGTCGCGCCTTAGCAATTCATAGCTCCTTTCCTTAGGTTCCAATCCGCTCCAAGCACTCCTTAGAGGCCTATGAAGAACCCATCTTCAAGTTTCAACTTCAAAGTTGAAGAACTCCCTTAGTTTCCGCCTTGCGACTAACGTGAAAACTCCGTTTTTCCGAAATCTTTCTATTGAGATATCCTTACATCACTCTTAGGGACATTGGGTTAAAGTCTTGTGGCTAATGGATCAAAACTACAAAAATTTCATGTAAGAGCTTAGCCAAACCCGAGAGGTCTCCTTTGAAAAACAAGGGTTCTCTAAAATTTCTAAGTGTAAATGAGCTAGTCTTGCACTAGTAGTAACCTTATAAAACACAATGGAGGGTTTAGATTTCCACAAATGTAAGGTTAGGATGGGTTTCACTTCGATCAAGCCTAGGTGGACAAGTTGACTTGTCAACAATATCAAGCTTAGAAGACTTATCATCTACATAGGTCAAATGACCATAACACCCTTGCAATTTTTCGTCCAACACCACATGTGGGAGTGCCACGTGTCGCCCTCTCATTCGTCCATAAAATTCCGTAACCCTCGTGGGCCCCACAAAAATGTAAAATTTCTGTGGGCCCCACGTGACCAAATCCGTAAAAATAAATTTCCATAATTTTAATAAGTTCCATAATCTTCAAATAATGCCTTTTGAGAATCCAATTCTCAACAACGAACATTTTTCTTTTCCGACATTCGGAAGATTTTCTGTCGGAAAAACAATTCTTCCTTTCGTACTAATTTCCAAGTCTTGTTTCCTTTCGTACATTCTCTTATACATGTTCTGGACTTACGGGGTGTAACACCCCTCCCCCCTTTGAGAGGCCTTTGGCCGAGGGGTACCCCCCTCTCCTAGTGGTGCTAGCCGTAGCACACCCCCCTTGCCTAGTGGTTCTCGTATAAATACTACCCCCCCTTGGTAGAAATACTCTCCAAGTATAGTTACTATTCCAAAATACCTTGGCCCAAATACCTTGTAGTATTCCAAGGTTACACTTATCTGAAAGCCGTAAATACTATTATACTTCCCTTCAGTCACTAAACGAAACCCTAAGGAAAATCTCCATAGTTGGTTGGAGTATTAAGAAGAAGTTGCGTAGAACTTCTAAGGGTTATTGGGGCGGGTTGGAGCACCCGGAGGAGGAGCTAAATGTTGCTCAGGATCGACATTAAACTTGTATAATTTTGGACTTATCGAGGTAAATAATCCTAACCTTCTATTGTAATTGGAAATTACATACTGTTGTAGCATAGAAATGAATATAAGATTCATAGAGGAGAATTGAACTATAATAGAAGGATATTACAGATTAGACTTGAACTGGAATCACATCAGAAGAATATTCTACAAGAGTAGTCTAGGCTTTGATAGACTTGTTTAACCTTTATAGGTTGAATGATCTGCGACTAGCATGTTCTACTTGGAAGGTGGACAAGGCTAGTCGGGTTATAGCCGTGGAGCGTTTTGCTTATAGTCGATAATCGTCGCGAGGTATGTGATTCTTCCTATACTCTTGAGCATGATATTTTAAATATATATATAGTACGGTAGACGTACGTGTGTGAACTGAATAATACTTACGGCAATGTCTTTTGACTTAAGCCTGAATAATACTTACGGCAATGTCTTGTGACTTAAGCCTGAATAATAAGGATCTTGAAGCATTTCAAAAGAATACTGAATCATTTTTTTTAACAGAAGAGTAATGCTTGGTTTTAAAAGCTTAAGAGTTATACTAGCTTTATGGGAAGTTAGGTATAACGGCTTAAGAGAAATAAAAAGAATGGTTTATAAATCTTAAAAGATAAGAGACTTGACTTAAATGAATTTTGTGTGAAACCTCATTCGTGAGTAATGAGTACTTGGTCTTTAAAAGGAATAATCTTTTACTGATTTTGGAAATCAGAATAAGTATCGAACACACCACTGCAGCGTTAATAAAGGGAAATGTATTGACTAATAAAGTATTATTAAAACCAGTAGAAACCTCCATCTGCATAGAAGCTAAGATGAGACAAAATGATATTACATTTCCTAGATCATGTCTGCTTAAATAAGATTGATTATGAACAAGAATAACCTACTCACATATAAGGCATATGTATCTCAAATTGTTTTAAAAGAGAATTATATCATTAAGTGATTAAAACTATGAACTACGAAACCTTTCGAAAATGAGAAACTTGAGCATTTGAAATTAGGCAAACTTGAACGTTTGGAAAATAATGTGGTTACTTGATTTTACAAAGGGAAGTGTTTTGGTTTACTTAAAAAGATAGTCACTCTATTTTTTTATATTACGGGTATTGTGTGACTTTTGTGAAAGAAACGGATCTTTTAAAGAGTTAATGTATGAAGTACTTTGGGGATAAATACCCGAACTTGTTAACATAAAATAGAAGGTACCTTGTGTGAAGAACTTGATTTTATTGGTTTGTGATAGCCTTGTAATACTTTCTTGTTGATTTGGTAAGTAAACATGTTAGGATACTACGTGTGTTAGTATCTTGTGGTGTTGTGTAAAGGGGTTATTCTTGTTGTGCTTATGTTGTTAAACTTTAAGCCCGTTGTACTGTTATTATATCACATACCCCCTTGACTTATTATACCGAGGGCTTGCCACCCTTGATGCGGGTCTATACGGCCTATGCGGTCTATGTGACTATGCGGAGCAGCGGTATGCTCCAGGATTGATCATTCCGGGTGTTTTATCCCGATGTGGGGATGCCCTACGGCGCGTGTGACTATGCGGTCTATTGAGACTATGCGGATTGCGGGAGTCCGGAGGGTACCGGTTAGCTACCCCCGATGCGGGTCTATACGACCTATGCGGGTCTATGTGTGACCTATGCGGGAAGTCCAGGATTAGGCACGCATAATGATACTATGGGCGATTGGCCTTGCTTCGATCATTAGCGGCCTAGAAAAGACCAGTTACAGTATATCTATTTCACTCTTGTTTATGTTGTGGGCGTGAGACCCATAGTTATAATTGAGTGATGACTTTGAGGGCGTGAGTCCACGACTGACGCGGATCGCTATTTATTGTGAATCAGGTTGGTTATCATACATGTCTCCGCTTTATATAGACTACTATGATTTCATTTACGATTTTCGCCACATACTTGGTACCTGTTGTACTGACCTCCTTCGGGGGGCTGCGTTCATGCCGCAGGTAGAGGTACACCAGTCGTTGATCCTAGCTCTCAGGGTCACAGTTCAGCGTTTGGGAAGCTCCGTTTCTTCCGGAGGCTTATCAGTGGTATAGTCCCCTGTCGTTGTAGGTGCTTACATTCAGGGGTATGGCGGGGCCCTGTCCCGCCATTGTTGTCATATCACTCTTAGAGGTCTGTAGTACTGTTGTGGGCAGAATTGTAAAAAAGGATGTAACTGTTCTAGTTGATATTTATATATGCCGCAAGGCAAGTTTTTCTCAGATAACTGTTTTTCACTTCACTTTATTCATGTCTTGTTTTATATTCCGCTGATTACTCTGATGTATGGCTACTTGGGTGCCCGGGGTAAGGCACCAGTCACGGGCCCGGGTTCGGGTCGTGACAAAAGTGGTATCAGAGCAGTTAATCCTCGGAAAGTGTCTACAGACCGTATCTAGTAGAGTCTTGATTATCGGTGTGTTGTGCACCACACCAATAATCAGGAGGCTATAGGATATTTAGGATTGGTTTCTATTCTTCTCACTCTGAGATCGTGCCTTAGAGCTGTGTTGTAAGTTGGACCCTCTAAACGTATTTCTTTCCCTTACCATTATGCCTCCGCGTAGGGCAACCCGGGCCCAGAAGGGCAAGGCAGCCGAGGGAGCTGCGAGTTGAGTACAGAGGGTTACGAGGGCACAAGACCAATCATCACCTGATATGGTGCTTCATTCGGGGAGTTCTGCGACATCGCCAGCCCCAGCAGAGTTTAGCGCAGCGGCAGCGTCATCGCGACCATGACATTTACGCCTTCGCCCACGGCCGAAACAGAGAATATAGATTGCAAAGAAACGACTGCATTAGCTGGGATTTGGCCTACCAGAGTTTATGATGTACCGATTTATCACGGTCTTAATGACTATTTAAGAGAGGTTGTGCAAGAGTAGCTCTTGATCGAGCTTGAGCATGGGCGTATGCGGGCTTATGCGCAGCAGCCGAGAAACGTAGATCGGCAGTTAATCGGGGACAATGTAAGAGGGCCCGATCGGCAGGATCCTTTGGTAACTTTCAGGGCGAACCGCCTCGGCAGCAGATTAGATATGCACATCCACCTGTGCAGAGTGGTCCTCCACAGACTTCAGGACGTTCGGAGTATGCAGGAGTTGGTCAGAACTCCAGGGCTTCTGGTTCGCAGCTATACGTAGGTTCCAGCTAGCCGGACTCAGTTTTCCCCAGTGTTCACAGTGTGACAGACGTCATCCCGGGGAATGTCGTCTTTTTAGTTGGTACTTGTTTTACCTACGGCCGTCAGGGCCATGTGTCGAAAGGGTATCCTAGTAGGAGGGATGCAAGTAGGAGGACTCAACCTTCAGGATCGGTGACCGTTCATCATCTTCCAGCTTACGCGCCAACAGGGCAGGATTGATTAGAACGACAGAGGGGAGTGAAGCTGTGTATACAGGTAGATCCTTAACCCTCTAGAGATTGGTACGTATGATAAGATGAGTATACCTTAAATGTTATGTTAATTGTGATTAGAAATCAAGGTTAGGGATAAGGGTAAGATTGGGGTTAGGGAAAGTGTGAGCCTTAGAGTTTTACACGTGGAGACCTTAGAGGCGAGGCCATCTCGAGTAGAAGATTTATATTTTTATGTTTGACCCTTATCGGAGTGCATAGTGCACGTGAGATATAGTTGTATAATAAGTCCCTGAGTAGTGTGGAGTGAAAGAGGGTAGTTGAGCTAAGAAGACCGCTAGGTTTTCGTGACTTGATTAGTGAGATTGTTCCGATCGGGAGCAAGTGTTTTACGCGAGTGGGTTGAGGCCATGCGGGTCAACCCGCGACCTATTTTATGTGGGGTCAGTTTGGTGGTCTCGCCAGTGGTAGGTCACGAGGGTGTTAGGCCCAAGTTTAGTTAACCATCGTACGAATTAGTGGATGCGTTCAACCGATGGTCGGGCCGATGAGGTCACCATATTGTCTTTCACCAAGATCGTTTACTCTACAGGTTATGCGAGATGTTATATCGTGAAGGTTGTAAGGCTGCACGAGGTGCCTACCTTCACCTTATGACGCATGTGGAGCCCAAGTTATGGCTGTTTCTTTTCGGGAAGTTTTATCAGGCAGGGTTAGGAACTCAGGTAAGTATCAGTATCGCATTCGCCGTCGGGCCAGAGTTTGGATTTCAGGGGTAGCTGTGGGTATTGTTGCCTCCTGTTGAGGGAATGTTTTATAACTACCATTTCAGTATTCGAATGTCGCTTTATGACGCCTTGTAGGGGCGAAAATGTAAGTTGCCGTTCGATTGGTTCGATGTTGGCAAGGTTCAGATAGTTGGTTCATACTTGTTCAGCAGGATGTGGATAGGGTGAAGCTTATCCAGAAGAGGTTATTGGCAGCTCAGAGTCAAAAGAAGTTGTGTGGATAATCGGCGACGACGTTTGGAGTTCAGGTTGACGGTGGGTCTTCTTGAAGGTACCACCCCGGAAGGGTGTGACGAGATTCGGAAAGCAGAGGAAACGTAGCCCGAGTTACTTTGGGCCTTTTCAGATCATGTGAAGAATAAGACAGGTTGCCTATTGTCACGACCCGAACCCGGGCCCGTGACTGGTGCCTTACCCCGGGCACCCTAGTGATACAACATCAGAGAAAATCAGCGGAAATAAAAACACGAACATGAATTAAGAGACATGATAAATAAACATTTTAAATAGACATGGATCAAGATAAAGAAAATAGGCCAACCAAAACGATTGCCTTTCAACATATATATATATATAGACATTTGAACAGTTACAATCCTTACAACCCTGCCCACAACAGTGCTACAGACCTCTAAGATTTTTACAACAACTATGACGGGACAGGGCCCCGCCATACCCCTGAATGTACAAGAACCTACAGACTCAGGGTAACATACCAAAAGATAAGCCTCCGAAGGAACGGAGCTTCCCAATACGCTGAAAAGTGATCCTAAGCGGGGATCGACAGCCGATGTACCTCTACCGCGCAGATGAACGCAGCCCCGGCGAGGTCGATAACAGTACCAAGTATGTGAAATCAGAAATATCAGAAATGAAACCATAGCAGTCTATATAAAGCAGGAGACATGTATGATAACCAAACTACAGTACACCACATATAAACAGTCATATCAAGTCAGAGACTCACACGCTCCAAATCATCACTCGTGCCCGTGGAATTCCTTCCTCACTGCCGGCAGTCTATGATATAACAACACCAAGGAGTATATGTGAACACCAGGTCCTACCTGTGTCAATAAAACCGTACGGGGCAAGTATAACTACCAGATCCGACCGTACCAATAATACTTTACAACCATATCATGAAGCTGACACGTGGCAAGTGCAATAGCCTCCACCAGCTCCACCTGCGCCACGTAGCTGACGGGGGCAAGTGAATCGGCTACGCACTGATCACAACCGTAAGTCACGGCTCCATCCAAATCGACCGCCGGCCGACACGTGGCAAGTACACCAGCCTCCACCAGATCCACCGCCACGAATCGACGGGGCGTTGAATCGCCGTGCACCCGATCACAACCGTAAGTCACGATACTTCGCCGAAGGCGACACGTGGCAAGTGCAATAACCTATACTAGATCCACCGCGCCACGAGCCGACGGGGCAAGTAAACGCCACGCACCCGATCACAACCGTAAGTCACGATACTTCGCCATAACCAAAATGGTCACATGTCCACAGAATCCATCAATGGTGTAGACATGCCCATGTAACAATGCTACTGGAAGCACACCCGTGGAATCTCCCGTCACTGCCGGTACGTCCAAGTAAGTTCTCAACAAGTCAACCTACTCCATCGAGAGACGGTAGTATAGAAACACAATTCTTACACCACAAGACTATCTCAATAAGCATAGGCAAGTTACCCAACAACAAGCATAGGCAAGTTACACAACAACAAGCATAGGCAAGTTACACAACCACAAGCATAGGCAAGTTACACAACCACAAGCATAGGCAAGTTATACACAACTCAAAGTACTTTCATTTTAAGTCAAAATCCGAGTGTTAACCCTAAAGTACTACGTACGTTAAATTCCTTTTTAAAGAGATCCATTCCTTTTATAAAAGTCACCCGATACCCGTAGTATAAAATAGAGTGACTCACATTTTTAGGTAAACCAAAACACTTCCCTTTTCAACCACATTCTTTTCCCTAAGGTTCCAGTTTGCCTAATTTCAATTACTCAAGGCTCTTTATTTTAGAAAAGTTTCATAGTTCAAAGTCTTAATCTCTTTTAAAACATTTGAGTAACATATGCCTTATATGAGCGTAGGTTATTCTTATTCATAATCAATCTTATTAAGCAGCCATGATCTAGGAAATGTAATATCATTTTGTCTCATCTTAGTTTCTATGCAGATGGAGGTTTCTACTGGTTTTAATAATACTTCATTATTCATTACATTTTCCTTTATTAATCTTTGCCGTGGTTTGTCGATACTCATTCGATTTTCAAATCAAGAAACATTATTCCTTTTAAAAAACCAAGTACTCATTACTCACGAATGAGGTTTCACACAAAATTCATATTAATACATTTAAGTCAAGTCTCTTATCTTTTAAGATCAAGTCTCTTAACTTCTAAAAATCAGTAAACCATTCTCTTTATCTCTTTTAAGACGTTATACCTAACTTCCTATAAAGCTAGTATAACTCTTATGTTTTCAAAACCAAGTATTACTCTTCTTTCAAATTCAGGCTTAAGTCAAAAGACATTGCCGCACAATTATGTTCAGTTCTATATATAGTATACTTCAACTATATATTCCTACACATGTAATTTCCAATTACAATAGAAGGTCAAGAGTGTTTACCTCGATAATCCCAAAATTATCCAAGTATAAATGTCGATCCTGAGCAAGGTTTAGCTCCTCCTCCGTGCGCTCCAACCCGCTCCAAACAACCCTTAGAAGTTCTAAGCAACTTCTACTCAATTACTTCAACTATCAGTGAAGATTTCCTTAGGGTTTCGTTTAGTGGCTAAAGGAAGTATAATAGTATTTTCCGGGCTCTACGTATAGAGGTAACTTTGGAAAGTACTAAAAGGTATTTGGGCTAAAGTATTTGGGCATTATAACAATACTTGGAGAGTATTTCTATACCACAAAAGGGGGGGGGGGTATTATACGAAAACAACTAGGCTAGGGGGGGTACCCCTCGGCTAGACACTACAAAGGGGGGGAGGGGTGGCGGACGAAACTCAAGAGGGAGGGAGTAGTTTGAGACTTAGATAGATTGCTCAAGTTTGGATGAAATAACTCTTCAACAAGGGGGGTATTTATAGGTCAAGAAATGGCCAACCAATGGCCAAGATTCATCCAAGTGTTAGGCAAGTGTAAGGCCAAGATCAAGCCAAGTGCACCTTATCCATCTACCACCAAAATATCCTACCTAACCCTTGATCAAGAAATCAACACAAAAAACGTGCAAGGAGGCCCCATGTTTGCCGTCCATTGAGGGTGACAAGTGTCACCCTCCCGTTGGTCCAAAATATTTCGTCTCTCGGAAAAATCCGCAAAAATAATAAATGACATAGCCGGAATTTTCCCTTCGCAAAGTTTGTAAAACGTTTCGTCGAAAAACGACTCTTTTCGGCACTTGTGCCCAAATTTTCGAACTTGTCAAATCTTAAGGCTCAAATTTAAATACGTACGCCCTCACGTACATACTCTGGAAATACGGGGTATAACATTCTCCCCTCCTTAGAAACATTCGTCCCGAATGTTCCTCCTCAAGACGGATAACGATGAAGTTCTTCTAACAAGTTGCCAACGCCACGCCTGGCCACGAAAATAACACACGTCCTCTTCCTTCCTTACTCGTCGTGCCCTTCTCGAACACTTGAACTCTTCTAGTACACGTACCACACTTCCGTCAACGTTTCTGTTGCCAAAACTTTGGAGTCACAACCTCCAAACTTGGTCATCTTACCAGCC
Source organism: Przewalskia tangutica (assembly GCA_029844215.1). Lineage (NCBI taxonomy): Eukaryota > Viridiplantae > Streptophyta > Magnoliopsida > Solanales > Solanaceae > Przewalskia > Przewalskia tangutica. The sequence goes on along the minus strand of CM056720.1, from coordinate 37,546,660 downwards.
TCAATCTTCCTTAAGGCCATTCCCGGCCTTCACGATCCACTTCTGGTCGAACATATCCACGAACTCATACGATGGTCATCTAAACTTGGGCCTAACACCCTCGTGACCCTACCACCTGGCGGGACCACCCAGAGCTGACCCCACCTCGAAACAGGCCGCGGGTTGGCCCGCAACATGGCCCCAACCCGACCCACTTAACGCATCAAGCTCTTGTTCCTCGATCCGGAACAATCTTACCTATACAGGTCATGAAAGCTACCACTTCCATTTTACACCACCCCAGGAATTTCCCCACAATTACTCCACGTACACTTACATTCTGACAAGGATCACCCGCAAAAATCTTGTACTCAAGACGACCTTACATCTAAGGTCCCAACTGTAATATTCTAAGGTTCATCATTTTCTCACCCCTAGGCTTACCCTTTTACTAACCAGTCTTCTATATCACATTTTAGCACAAAGCTATCCGAACATAACACTTCACACATCATCATAACATCAATACACACAAGTCTCTAGAGGATTAAGGATATACCTGAAAATAGGCGGTTCAAAGGACCGCTAAAACTGGGAACTTCCACCGCGACCTCTACCGTGGCCTGTCGGTGTATGAACATCCTGCCTAGCTATGGAAGGTGAAGAACCCGCAACTGGTCTAGTAGTTCAGGCTATCCCACCATGCTACCCCAGTCGGACGGTCTCACAAATGGCTCGTCGGGCCGCAAGTATAGCAATCTCCCAAACCAAGACGACATTCTCTACGGGCTTTACCACAATGGTCACACCGAGATACGGGTGGCCTCATCCGCGAGCACTCGCTTCCTCTCAAAATCAAACACAGGAGCCCCGACTGCTTCCCGAATATCCCGGCGTCCCGGCGCCGCGAGGACCACTCAGATCGGGCGGAGGTACATAACTAGTCTGGCACTGGCGGTCCGCCTCGAAAGTCATCAAAGGACCTCGCTGTTACGCCTCTTCTGGCGATTCGTCATTCCGCCGATTCCTCCGCCTCACATCCAAGTGCATAAGCTCGCACGCGGCAATGTCCATGCCCTGAAGAGCTACACCAACAACTCTCGCTAGGTAATCATCGAGCCTCAGAACATATCGGTGCACTCGATCCTCCATACTAGCTACTAACGCGGGACGCACGCCAATGAGTCAAACTCCACATTGTACTCCCGAACCGCACGCCTGCTTCGCCGCAACACCAAAAATCTGTACCGAGCCCTCCTCATCCGCGAGGCAAGAAGTGTGCAAGAAATGCCTCTGAGAACTCGTCCCATAAAGATGGAAGTGCATTCTCTCCCCGGGACAGCTCCCACGAATCAAACCAGTCGACTACGGTATCACGCAGCTGATGCGAACCTAAGACCACTGACTCGGTCTCCGATGCCTTGATCACTCTCATGATCCGTCAGAATCGCCGGATGAACTCCTCGGATCATCCTCGTGCCTCGACCCATAAAACTCGCGCCTACAACTCGGAAAATCCAGCCTCAAACTATCGATCTAGGGTGAACCACCGTGCATCGAACGCTGCTGGCCCACCTATCCTCACGTTCGCCACAATCACGCTAGCAATCGTGCCATCTCCTTGTAACCCATCTCTCCGCTCGCATCGCGGACCGAGGCTCGTGCATCGTGGTCTCGTAGAGATCGCCGCTTCTACTCGCGACTCCTTCGCCGCTTTGCCCTTCACGGGTTGCCTTGCGCGGAGGCATAACTGGTAAAAATGAAATACGTATGAGGGGTCCGACTTATCACACAACTCTAAGGCACGATCTCAGAATGAGAAGAATGGAAACCAATCCTAAATGTCCTGCAGCCTCCTGATTATAGATGTGGTGCACAACACATCGATAATCAAGACTCTACTAGACACGGTTCAGACACTTTCCGAGGACTAATCGCTCGATACCACTTTTGTCACGACCAACCGGCCCGTGGATCGTGCCTACCCCGCACCCTAGTGATACAACATCAGATAAAATCAGCGGAAATAAAAAAACACGAACATGAATTAAGAGACATGATAAATAAACATTTTAAATAGACATGGATCAAGATAAAGAAAATAGGCCAACCAAAACGACATTTTCAACATATATATATATATAGACATTTGAAAGCGATAATCCTTACAACCCCGCCCACAATAAAGCATGCACCTCTAAGATTTTTTACAACAACTATGACGGGACAGGCCCCGCCATACCCCGAATGTACAAGAACCTGCTGCACTGTGGTAACATACCAAAAGATAAGCCTCCAAGGAACAGAGCTTCCCAATACGCTGAAAAGTGATCCTAAGCTGGATCGACATCCGACACTTACCGCGGCATGAACGCAGCCCCGGGAGGTCAAGACAACAGTACCAAGTATGTGAAATCAGAAATATCAGAATGAAACCATAGCGATCTATATAAAGCAGAGACATGTATGATAACCAAACTACAAGACACCACATATAAACAAATATATCAAGTCGTGACTCACGCTCCAAATCATCACTCGTGCCCGTGGAATTCCTTCCTCACTGCCGGCAGTCTATGATATAACAACACCAAGGAGTATATGTGAACACCGTGTCCTACTGTCAATAAAACCGCATTTGGGCAAGTATAACTACCAGATCCGACCGTACCAATAATACTTTACAACCATATCATGAAGCTGACACGTGGCAAGTGCAATAGCCTCCACCGCCTCACCGCGCCAATGGCGACGGGGGCAAGTGAATCGGCTACGCACCAGATCACAACCGTAAGTCACGAAGCTCCATCCAAATACTGACTCGCGAAGCTGACACGTGGCAAGTACACTAGCCTCCACCAGATCCACCTGCGTCACGTAGCTGACGGGGGCAAGTGAATCGGCCAGGCACCCGATCACAACCGTAAGTCACGATACTTCGCCGCGAAGCTGACACGTGGCAAGTGCAATAACCTATACCAGATCCACCTGCGCCACGTGGCGACGGGGCAAGTAAACAGGCTACGCACCCGATCACAACCGTAAGTCACGATACTTCGCCATAACCAAAATGGTCACATGTCCACAGAATCCATCAATGGTGTAGACATGCCCATGTAACAATGCTACTGGAAGCACACCCGTGGAATCTCCCGTCACTGCCGGTACGTCCAAGTAAGTTCTCAACAAGTCAACCGGCCCTCCATCGAGAGACGCGGTAGTATAGAAACACAATTCTTGCACCACAAGACTATCTCAATAAGCATAGGCAAGTTACCCAACAACAAGCATAGGCAAGTTACACAACAACAAGCATAGGCAAGTTACACAACCACAAGCATAGGCAAGTTACACAACCACAAGCATAGGCAAGTTACACAACAACAAGCATAGGCAAGTTATACACAACTCAAAGTACTTTCATTTTAAGTCAAAATCCGGGTGTTAACCCTAAAGTACTACGTACGTTAAATTCCTTTTTAAAGAGATCCATTCCTTTTATAAAAGTCACCCGATACCCGTAGTATAAAATAGAGTGACTCACATTTTTAGGTAAACCAAAACACTTCCCTTTTCAACCACATTCTTTTCCCTAAGGTTCCAGTTTGCCTAATTTCAATTACTCAAGGCTCTTTATTTTAGAAAAGTTTCATAGTTCAAAGTCTTAATCTCTTTTAAAACATTTGAGTAACATATGCCTTATATGAGCGTAGGTTATTCTTATTCATAATCAATCTTATTAAGCAGCCATGATCTAGGAAATGTAATATCATTTTGTCTCATCTTAGTTTCTATGCAGATGGAGGTTTCTACTGGTTTTAATAATACTTCATTATTCATTACATTTTCCTTTATTAATGCTGCCGTGGTTTGTCGATACTCATTCTGATTTCCAAATCAAGAAACATTATTCCTTTTAAAACCAAGTACTCATTACTCACGAATGAGGTTTCACACAAAATTCATATTAATACATTTAAGTCAAGTCTCTTATCTTTTAAGATCAAGTCTCTTAACTTCTAAAAATCAGTAAACCATTCTCTTTATCTCTTTTAAGACGTTATACCTAACTTCCTATAAAGCTAGTATAACTCTTATGTTTTCAAAACCAAGTATTACTCTTCTTTCAAATTCAGGCTTAAGTCAAAAGACATTGCTGCACAATTATGTTCAGTTCTATATATAGTATACTTCAACTATATATTCCTACACATGTAATTTCCAATTACAATAGAAGGTCAAGAGTGTTTACCTCGATAAGCCCAAAATTATCCAAGTATAAATGTCGATCCTGAGCAAGGTTTAGCTCCTCCTCCGTGCGCTCCAACCCGCTCCAAACAACCCTTAGAAGTTCTAAGCAACTTCTACTCAATTACTTCAACTATCAGTGAATATTTCCTTAGGGTTTCGTTTAGTGGCTAAAGGAAGTATAATAGTATTTTCCGGGCTCTACGATAGAGGTAACTTTGGAAAGTACTAAAAGGTATTTGGGCTAAAGTATTTGGGCATTATAACAATACTGGAGAGTATTTCTATACCACAAAAGGGGGTATTATACGAAAACAACTAGGCTAGTGGGTACCCTCTGGCTAGACACTACAAAGGGGGAGGTGGCGGATGACGAAACTCAAGAGGAGGGAGTAGTTTGAGACTTAGATAGATTGCTCAAGTTTGGATGAAATAACTCTTCAACAAGGGGGGTATTTATAGGTCAAGAAATGGCCAACCAATGGCCAAGATTCATCCAAGTGTTAGGCAAGTGTAAGGCCAAGATCAAGCCAAGTGCACCTTATCCATCTACCACCAAAATATCCTACCTAACCCTTGACCAAGAAATCAACACAAAAACGCAAGGAGGCCCCATGTTTGCGTCCATTGAGGGTGACAAGTGTCACCCTCCCGTTGGTCCAAAATATTTCGCCTCTCGAAAAATCCGCAAAAATAATAAATGACATAGCCGAATTTTCCTTCGCAAAGTTTGTAAAACGTTTTAAAAACGACTCTTTTCGGCACTTGTGCCCAAATTTTCGAACTTGTCAAATCTTAAGGCTCAAATTTAAATACGTACGCCCTCACGTACATACTCTGGAAATACGGGGTATAACACCTATATTTAGCATTCCGTCCGACGTAGGAGGCAGTACGTCCAATCTTTCATATTGCTATGTTCGGAAGAGTATCGGAGATCCATCCAGAGTATTCTCAGTTAATGATGACCAAGTGGAGGTAGTAACCCAGAGTTTTGGAAACTGAAGCAGTAACAGGAATGTGGTAAGTTATGAGAAAGAGTTCGAGTGTATGAGAAGGGTACGACTAGTAAGGGAAGAAGCGAGAATGTGTTGAGAACATAGAAGTGATCATTTCGTTTGTAAAGTGAAGGTGCGAAGGGAGTATCTTTTAGACCTTGGGTGGGAGCTTTTGTAGTAATAGAGGTGATTCCTCGTAGACTTGAAATTGAGTAATCGCGTGTGTTATTTGATGGCCGGCGTGGCGTGATTGTTTTGTAAGTATAGTAGTGAAGACTATACAGCATTTGTGTTCTCGAGACTTAGAAGGAACATTCGACGAATGTTTCTAAGAGGGGAGAATGTTATACCGTATTTCAGTATGTACGTGAGGACGTACGTAGAAAAGTTTGAGCCTTAAAGTAGGCAAGGGCCGAAAATGTTGTTCACAACTACCGAAAAAAGTCATTTTCCGACGAAACGTTTTACAAACTTTGCGAAGGGAAAATTCCGGCTATGTCATTTATTATTTTATGGATTTTTCCGAGAGATGGAATATTTTGGACCAACGGAGGGTGACACTTATCACCCTCAACGGACGCAAACATGGGGCTTCCTTGGACGATTTTTGTGGCTTTTTTTGTCAAGTAGTTGGTAGGATATTTTTGGTGGTAGATGGATAAGGTGTACTTGGGTAAATCTTGGCCCTACACTTGCATAGCACTTGGCTTCATCTTGGCCATTGGTTGGCCTTTGCTTGACCTATAAATACCCCCCCCCCCCTTTGATGACTTCTTCATCCAAAAATGTTTTCTAAGTCTTACAATCCCTTTCTCCCCCCTCTCTATTGAGAGCTCTAAGCCGAGAGCACCCCTCCCCCCTTTGAGAGGCCTTTGGCCGAGGTACCCTCTCCAGTGGTGCTAGCCGTAGCACACCCCCCCTTGCCTAGTGATTCTCGTAAATACTACCCCCCCCTTGGTAGAAATACTCTCCAAGTATAGTTACTATTCCAAAATACTGCCCAAATACCTTGTAGTATTCCAAGGTTACACTTATACTAAAAGCCCGAAATACTATTATACTTCCTTCACTACTAAACGAAACCCTAAGGAAAATCTCCATAGTTGGTTGAGTATTAAGAAGAAGTTGCGTAGAACTTCTAAGGGTTATTTGGGGCGTGGAGCACTTAGGAGGAGCTAAACGTTGCTCAGATCGACATTAAACTTGGATAATTTTGGGCTTACCGAGGTAAATAATCCTAACCTTCTATTGTAATTGGAAATTACATACTGTTGTAGCATAGAAATGAATATAAGATTCATAGAAGAGAATTGAACTGTAATAGAAGGATATTACAGATTAGACTTGAACTGGAATCACATCAAAAGAATATTTTACAAGAGTAGTCTAGGCTTTGATAGACTTGTTTAACCTTTATAGGTTGAATGATCTGCGAGTAGCATGTTCTACTTGGAAGGTGGACAAGGCTAGTCGGGTTATAGCCGTGGAGCGTTTTGCTTATAGTCGATAATCGTCGCGAGGTATGTGATTCTTCCTATACTCTTGAGCATGATATTTTAAATATATATATAGTACGGTAGACGTACGTGTGTGAACTGAATAATACTTACGGCAATGTCTTTTGACTTAAGCCTGAATAATACTTACGGCAATGTCTTGTGACTTAAGCCTGAATAATAAGGATCTTGAAGCATTTCAAAAGAATACTGAATAATTTTTTTTAACAGAAGAGTAATTCTTGGTTTTAAAAGCTTAAGAGTTATACTAGCTTTATGGGAAGTTAGGTATAACGGCTTAAGAGAAATAAAAAGAATGGTTTATAAATCTTAAAAGATAAGAGACTTGACTTAAATGAATTTTGTGTGAAACCTCATTCGTGAGTAATGAGTACTTGGTTTTTAAAAGGAATAATCTTTTACTGATTTTGGAAATCAGAATAAGTATCGAACACACCACTGCAGCGTTAATAAAGGGAAATGTATTGACTAATAAAGTATTATTAAAACCGGAGAAACCTCCATCCGCATGAAGCTAAGATGAGACAAAATGATATTACATTTCCTAGATCATGTCTGCTTAAATAAGATTGATTATGAACAAGAATAACCTACTCACATATAAGGCATATGTATCTCAAATTGTTTTAAAAGAGAATTATATCATTAAGTGATTAAAACTATGAACTACGAAACCTTTCGAAAATGAGAAACTTGAGCATTTGAAATTAGGCAAACTTGAACGTTTGGAAAATAATGTGGTTACTTGATTTTACAAAGGGAAGTGTTTTGGTTTACTTAAAAAGATAGTCACTCTATTTTTTTATATTACGGGTATTGTGTGACTTTTGTGAAAGAAACGGATCTTTTAAAGAGTTAATGTATGAGGTACTTTGGGGATAAATGCCCGAACTTGTTAACATAAAATAGAAGGTACCTTGTGTGAAGAACTTGATTTTATTGGTTTGTGATAGCCTTGTAATACTTTCTTGTTGATTTGGTAAGTAAACATGTTAGGATACTACGTGTGTTAGTATCTTGTGGTGTTGTGTAAAGGGGTTATTCTTGTTGTGCTTATGTTGTTAAACTTTAAGCCCGTTGTACTGTTATTATATCACATACCCCCTTGACTTATTATACCGAGGGATTTCCACCCTTGATGCGGGTCTATACGGCCTATGCGGTCTATGTGACTATGCGGAGTAGCGGTATGCTCCAGGATTGATCATTCCGGGTGTTTTATCCCGATGTGGGGGATGCCCTATGCGGTCTGTGTGACTATGCGGTCTATTGAGACTATGCGGATTGCGGGAGTCCAGGAGGGTACCGGGGTTAGCTACCCCCGATACGGGTCTATACGACCTATGCGGGTCTATGTGTGACCTATGCGGGCGGAAGTCCAGATTAGGCACGCATAATGATACTATGGGCGATTGGCCTTGCTTCGATCATTAGCGCCTAGAAAAGACCGATTCTGATGATATCTATTTCACTCTTATTTATGTTGTGGGCGTGAGACCCATAGTTATAATTGAGTGATGACTTTGAGGGCGTGAGTCCCTGACTTGACGTGACTGCTTATTTATTGTGATCTGTAGGTTGGTTATCATACATGTCTCCTGCTTTATATAGACTACTATGATTTCATTTACAGTATTTTCAGTTTCACATACTTGGTACCTGTTGTACTGACCTCCTTCGGGCCGTTCATGCCCTGTAGAGGTACACCAGCCGTTGATCCTAGCTCGTGGTCACAGTCAGCTTGGGAAGCTCGCTTTCTTCCGAGGCTTATCGGTGGTATAGTCCTCGCCGTTGTAGGTGCTTACATTCAGGTATGGCGGGCCCTGTCCCGCCATTGTTGTCATATCACTCTAGAGGTCTGTAGTATCGCCAGGCGTAATTGTAAAAAGGATATAATCGTCTAGTTGATATTTATATATGCCGCAAGGCAAGTTTTTCTCGAATAATCGTTTTTACTTCACTTTATTCATGTCTTGTTTTATATTCCGCCGACACTCGATGTATGGCTACTGGGTGCCGGTAAGGCACGGCCACGGTCCGGTTCGGTCGTGGACAGATGCAACCTCAGAACAAGATCCATATTAATCACCTCCCATTTCTAAGTCGGGATCTCAATCGCTCGTAATAGCCCACCGGGCTTCGTGCTCAACTCGACTCGCTACTAATTTGGACACTAAGCAACAAACTCGCACGTCCGCTTTCGTGCCATCTTACCAATACATACATCTGAGGTCATGATACATCTTAGTCGACCCCGAACAAAATAAAGCAAGAAGCACTGCGTGCCTCCCCTAAAACCTGCTGACAAGTCCTGCAACATTGGGCACACACAATCTTTCCTCATATCACAACACCCTATCCGGTGCTACCCATACAAGTCCTCCTCCCCTTGGAGAGCCGCATCTCAAATTCGCCCTAGCACTGGATCCTTATACTTTCGCCTCTTCACCTCCTCAACGAGGGAAAACTCGACAACCTCTCGAACCTGAGCTCCACTATCATGCTCCCGTAGTTGCCGGGAGATATAGGTAGTTACCCTATCGTGTTGCATCTGCACACAACCCAGTCAAACACCCACAGTGTTACCATAACAACCTAACCCTCTAGTCCCTCAGGCCTCAGGAGGGGTTAGAACTGTATTCGTAGTCAGCTTACTTTCAAATAACTGGAAACCTGTCTCATATTTCTGAAATATTCGGGGACATAATCTCAATTATGATTCCTGTTTCCATTTCTCTGTTGCAACCAAACTTGGTCGCTATAGTTTTTACGTTTTTACCAACTGCTGTAATGATAATCCCTCAAGTTTCTCTTGTTCAAACGGATTGTGGAATTTTCGTGTAATGGCTTCTTAAAAACAAAATTGATTTTATTCTACAACACATCATTATAAGGATTATAAATAGATTAACTCGACTATAAATATAGATTCTAACCTGAATTTAGTTGAGCGTTTCCTCCTCGTCTTGCTACTAGGGTTTATGCAGTAAAGTGTACTTTTGTTTACTCTCATTATTAGTAAGGCACAATGTACTGTTAGTTTGGTTATCATACTTGCCTCCAACTTTATTTTAGACCATATGATTTAATTACAGTAATTTCAGTTTCATATACTTGGTACATATTTCATCGACCCGCTTCTCGGGGCCGTTCATGCCGCAGGTAGAGTTAAATAGGTTGCTGATCCTCACTCTTAGGATCATTGTTTAGCTGTTGAGAAGCCCCATTACTCCGGAGGCTTATCCTTGGTTCAGATCCCTGATATTTGTCGGTCGTTGTACATTCAGGGGTATGGCGGGGCCCTGTCCCGTCACAGTTGTTATGTCAAAACTCTTAGAAGTCTGTAGTCATATCTTGTGGGTCGGTTTGTAAAAAAAAAAAAAAGGATGTAACTTCCTTTGGCAATGTACTTATATATATGTCAAGGGAGGTAGCCTTATCGGCTAGCCTGGGGTTTACTTACTATTGATGTATGTTATGAGTTTCATGTATGTTTCGCTGATTTTATCTGATGTATACCTTTAAGGGTTCCCAGGTAGGGCACCAGTCGCGGGCCCGGGGTCGGGTCGTGACACATATGAGAGAAGCTCCTTTTCACTAGTGAGCCTATCGATCCTAATAGGTTTGCCAATACGTGACAAGATACGGCTCAAAGCATTTACGTTCCAAAGCTCTAATGGGAGGGACGAGAGCCTTACCCATATTAGAATGGTACATATCTCATGCTTGTCAAAGGTGAAGCATTGAGGCATGTCTTTCAGCAGAAGTGGAGTGCTATATACAAAGTGTGGCCCATTGGCCATGTCATGACCCGACACCGGGCCCGCGACTGGTGCCCTACCTGGGCACCCTTACAGGTATACATTAGAGATAATCAGCGGAACATACATAAACTTAACAAGAAATAATAACAGGTTAGCCGATAAGGCTACCTCCCTGGATATATATAAATATACATAAATCCAAAAGCAGTTACCTCTTTTTTTTTGTTTTTTACAAAGCGACCCACAAGATATGACTACAGACCTCTAAGAGTTTTGACATAACAACTGTGACGGGACAGGGCCCAGCCATATCCCTGAATGTACATAAATCTACAACCTCAGGGAACCGTACCATAAGACAAAGCCTCCGGAGAAATGGAGCCTTCCAAGAACTGAACAGTGATTCTAAGAGTGCGGATCAGCAAGCTATGTACCTCAACCTGCGGCATGAAAGCAGCCCCCCGAAGGAGGTCAGTACAAAATATGTACCAAGTATGTAAAACTGAAAAGCTACCACCGAATCACCCACTGGCGTAACTACCTCAAAAGGGTCTATGGACTCAGGCTCTATCCCTATCCTACCAGCAATATGGGGAGATATATAGGACAAGGTAGAACACGGATCTATCAAGGCATACACGTCACAACATGAAACTAATAATGTACCTGTGACGACATCCGGTGACGCCTCCTGGTCCTGGCGGCTGGACATGACATAAATGCGGTTCTGAGGACCGCTGGAACTAGGACCCTTGCCACGACCTCTGCTGCGACCTTCTGGCCCATGAGCACCCTGCCCTACGGGGTGAGTAACTGTAGGAGATGAAGACCCGGCGAAAGTCCTCAGAGCTGAACCCTACCATATCGCGCCTCTGGTGGACGATCTCGCAAAATGACCCTGCTGGCCGCAAGTGTAACAAGCTCCCGAAGTATTACCACAACTCCCGTAATGGGATCTACCACATCGGCCACACTGAGAGGAGGGTGGTCTCGATCGGTTAGTACCCCTGCTACCCTGGAAGTCCGAAGCCCTGGGGCCCTGACCTGCCCCCGAATACCCTGGATGTCCTGAAGACGGTGTAGGAGTGCTCTGAGCTGGCTGAGGTGTGAATCTAGTCTGCTGCTGAGGCCGTCCGCCCCGAGAGCTACCAAAGGACCCTGCCGTCCTGGCCTTCTTCTGCTGATATCTGACAACCCGCTGGCCTCTACGCTCCTCACACCCAAGTGTATAAGCCTGCATGCGGGCAATGTCCATGCCCGGCTGAAGAGCTACACCCGAGCAAGCCTCTGCCAAGTAGTCATCGAGCCCTGTGACGTAGCGGTGCACTCTGTCCTCCATGTCTGCCACTAACGCGGGGATATCCGAGCCAACGAGTCGAACTCCATATTGTACTCCCGAACCGTACGCCCTCTCTGTCTCAGCATCAGAAATCTGTCGGCCCGTGCTCTCCTCATCTGCGGAGGCAAGAAGTGGCTAAGAAATGCCTCTGAGAACTCGTCCCATACAGCTGGAAGTGCATGCTCTCCCCGGGACAGCTCCCACGAATCAAACCGGATCGGGCAGTATCACGCAGCCGATGCGAACCTAAGACCACCGACTCGGTCTCCGAAGCCTTGATCACTCTCATGATCCGCTGTAACTGTCGGATGAACTCCTGCGGATCATCCTCAGGCCTCGACCCGTAGAACTCTGGTGGGCTGCAACTCAGAAAGTCCCGAAGTCTCAAACTATCTGATATGGGGTGAACCACGGGTGCTACCGGAACTGCTGTCTCCAGCCTATCCTCATGCCTGGCCACGATCCTAGCTAGTAACTGGGCCATCTCCTTGTAACCCATATCCTCTGCTCCTGGCTGCTGGACTGGAGGCGCAGTCTGCGTGGTCTCGTGAGCCACTGCTGCGGCTCTAAACTCTGCTGGGGCTGGTGGCGTCGTGGAACTCGCCGTCTGTAGCACCACCTCTGGTAAAGACTGGGCCTGTGCCCTCGTGACCCTATGTGTTCTACTAGCAGCTCCCTCAGCTGCCTTGCCCTTCTGGGCCCGGGTTGCCTTACGTGGAGGCATAGCTGGTACATAAGAATGTGTTAGAAAGAGTCCAACTTATAACACAGCTCTAAGGCACGATCTCAGAGTGAGAAGAATGGAAACCAATCCTAAATATCCTACAGCCTCCTGATTATTGGTGTGGTGCATAACACGCCGATAATCAAGACTCTACTATATACGGTCTGTAGACACTTTCCGAGGATTAACTGCTCTGATACCACTTTTGTCACGACCCGTTCCCGGGCCCGTGACTGGTGCCTTACCCGGGCACCCAAGTAGACATACATCAGAGTAACCAGCGGAATATAAATTTACAAACATAAAACAGTGTGAAATAAGAAACAGTCTAACCAAGAAAAGTTGCCTTTCAGCATGTATATATATACCAACATCTGTACAGTTACATCCCAAATTTATAACAGGACTACAGACCTCTAAGAGTTTATAACAACTATGACGGGACAGGGTGAAAAGACATCAGAGTGAAACCAAATTCAGTCAACACATGTACGTCTACCGTACTATATATATTTTTCAAATATCATGCTCAAGAGGATAGGAAGAATCACATACCTCCTCGGCTAAATCCACTTGCCGAGTCGAATATGTCGCGCGCAGAGTGTCAACCTAAAAAAACCAAAAACACGCTTATCAACTTCTAGTTCTTCGTAGGATTCTTCTAAGTAAGATCTCTTATTCTACGGAAAATTGGGCATCATTTCCCCCGTTTCTACGCACTTTTTCCACCTTTTCAAGGCCCGATAACCGTAATTAACATGTTATAATTAAGGTGCAATAATTCAATAACTAAAGAAGGGGATTACACGCCCAAACAGACGTGATTAAACAATCTTCCCCTTAACAACAACAACAACTAAAGAAGGGGATCGCACGCCCAAACGGACGTGATTAAACAATATTCCCCTTAACAACAACAACAATTAAAGAAGGGGATCACACGCCCAAACGAACGTGATTAAACAATCTTCCCCTTAACAACAACAACAATTAAAGAAGGGGATCACACGCCCAAACAGACGTGATTAAACAATCTTCCCCTTAACAACAACAACAATGTAACTACAGTCCAATGTAAATACAGTCCAAAGTAAATACAGTCCTTTAGTTGGGGTCCTTGGCCAACTATTACAATTTCACTTATTCAAGTTGGTTAGTATGCCGGAATTACTTCATTAATCTTCCAACTTATATTCCAATCTTTATATGAGTTATAGTTACTTTGTTATTAACTTCTTAGCAAGTAATGAATACGTTTTTACCATTTTAATGGCTAACATGCCAATTCTCCATTTAACAAGTTAACAAGATCCAAATCTTTCCAAACCTTACTCCACATATCTCATACTCCATAATATACTTCCAATATACATAATATTCAACTTCACAAAGAGGACAAGGTTCATTACCTCAAAATAGTCCAAAAATATCCAAGAACTTAAAGTCGCTCCTAAGCAAGTTTAGCTCCAAATCCTAACGTTCCAAACCGCCACAAGTCACCCTTAGAAGCACCTAACCAACTTCTCTTCAAGAATCAACTCCAAAAAGTGAAGAACACATAGGTTTTACTCCACCTAACTCTCGGCCAAGGGGGGTGTTTGAGGCTAGGGGTGTGAAATCTTGTCTAACTCTTGGTTACTAATCTTCCTAATACATCAAGGAAGAACACTTAGAAGTTTAAGAATTATTGGACAACAATTGCTCAAGAAATTGGGGCTTGGACGAGAGCAACTAGAAAGGGAGAGGGAGGATATTTTCAAGTCTTGAAATAATACTAAGTGTGGAAGATTTCATCAACTAGAGGTGTTTATATAAGACAACCAAGGGCTAGGATTGAAGCATGTGTATGGTGTAGATTGGGGACATGTGTGTGTGTGGGTCCCTCTTGTCCACTTGCCCCACAAATATCTTGCAAGACTTGGCCACTTGCCTTGGACACTTAACCCTTAAAAATCGTCCAACATGTCCACTTGGGGTGACACATGTTGCCCTCTTATTGGTCCAAAATATTTCATCTCTCGGAAAAAAATCCATAATTGGTTAAAAATATTGAAAACGTAAAATTTCCTTCACAAGGTTCGGAATATTTTCCGTCGGAGAAACAAATCTTTCATAGTTTCCACACTTATGGTCGCATTCTCTTACGTACGTCCTCACGTACATGCCCTGGAACTACGGGGTATAACAGGATATATGGAAGAATGTAATTGCCTAAAGTATAAAGTTAATATAACGACTTTATGGGAAGTTGGTTATAATAGTTTTATGGAAAGTTAAAATGAGTGGTTTATTATAAGTAATGTAAGTATGATAAATGACTTGAAATAATGAAAGGCAAATTGATTTGAAGTCATCAATTGCTTAAGGTTTTAAAAGAAGGGAGTCACTTGATTTAGAAGCCTAAATGTATTTCTAAAAGGTCTTGTGACTTGTCTTGAAAAATAGATATGACTTGATACTACGGTTATTAGTATCTTGGAAGTTTTACATGAAAAAGAGTCATTTAAAAAAAAAGAATAGAAGTACGTAGTACTTTGGGTTAAATTCTCGGATTTTATAATGACATGTTAGTGCCTTAAGTAAACTAAAATAAGAGTGTATATGTATAAGACTAATAAGAAGTTAGGGGGATTTCTTAACTTGCTTATGTTATGTACGATAAGCCGGTAGTGCTTATGTTATGTATGATAAGCCGGTAGTGCTTATGTTATGTATGATAAGCCGGTAGTGCTTATGTTATATATGATAGCCGGTTGTGCTAGTGATATATTGTTCATTACGGGGTCATTCCCCGGATTTATGGCATTTGCATATTTCGTGGATTTGCTACCCATGATGCGAGGAATACCTCATGCGAGTCCGTAAGGGCTTTTGCGGGTGAAATAGTCCTATGCGGGGCGGACCAGTCCTATGCGAGGAATACCTCATGCGGGTCTATACGACCTATGCGGGCGGATACTGTTATACCCCGTATTTCCAGAGTATGTACGTAAGGGCGTACGTATAAAAGTCTAAGCCTTAAGGTTCGGCAAGGACGAAATTTTGGGCACAACACACGAAAAGAATCGTTTTCCGACGAAACGTTTTCCAAACTTTGCGAAGGGAAAAATGCGGCTATGTCATTTATTATTTTTGCGGATTTTTCCGAGAGATGAAATATTTTGGACCAACGAGAGGGTGACACTTGTCACCCTCAAGTGGACGGTTTGGGCGAGAACATTGGCACGCTTTTTGCCTTGTTTGTGGTCAAGGAGTTGGTAGGATATTTTGGTGGTAGATGGATAAGGTACACTTGCCCAAATCTTGGCCTTACACTTGCCTAGCACTTGGCTTCATCTTGGCCATTGGTTGGCCATTGGTTGGCCTATAAATACTCCCCTAACTTGAAGGTTTCTTCATCCCTCAAATGATTTCTAAGTCTTGAAATCCCTTTCGCGCCTCTTGCGAGCTCTCGCCGCGTGCCCCCTTCTCCCCCCCTTAGTGTAGTTTTCGTCCAAGGTCCCCCTCCCCCTTTGAGAGGCCTTGGCCGAGAAGTATCCCCCCCCCCCTTGCCTAGTTGTTCTCGTAAAATACCACCCCCCTTGGTTGAGAAATACTTCTCCAAGTATTGTTTTAATGCCAAAATACTCTAGCCCAAAACCTTTGTAGAATTTCCAAGTACTCTCTTTACGAAAAGCCAGGAAAATACTACTATACTTTCCTTTAGCCACTAAACGAAACCCTAAGGAAGATCTTCACAGTTGGTTGAAGTATTAGGAAGAAGTTTCGTAGAACTTCTAAGGGTTGTTTGGAGCGGGTTGGAGCACCCGGAGTAGGAGCTAAACCTTGCTCAGGATCGACATTAAACTTGGATAATTTTGGGCTTACCGAGGTAAATAATCCTATCCTTCTATTGTAATTGGAAATTACATACTGTAGTTATATAGAAATGAATATAAGATTCATAGAAGAGAATTGAACTGTAATAGAAGGATATTACAGAAAGGAATTGAATCAGATTTACATAGATTTGTATTTCTGATGAGACTTGTGTAGCTTAGCGGGTAGGAAGTCTTGCCCGATTTTCCGTAGAATAGAGAACCTCGCTTAGAATATTCTACTGAGTAGTCTAGACTTTGATAGACTGGTATAACCTTTATAGGTTGAATGTTACGCAAGTAGCATGTGCTACTTAAAAGGTGGACAAGGCTAGGGTTATAGCGTGGGCGATTTGCTAATAGTCGATAATCGTCGCGAGGTATGTG
This sequence comes from Przewalskia tangutica, assembly GCA_029844215.1. Lineage (NCBI taxonomy): Eukaryota > Viridiplantae > Streptophyta > Magnoliopsida > Solanales > Solanaceae > Przewalskia > Przewalskia tangutica. The sequence continues at coordinate 37,529,847 of CM056720.1, read as the reverse complement.
ATTCTTCCTATCCTCTTGAGCATGATATTTTAAAGAATATATATATATAGTACGGTAGACGTACGTGTGTTAACTGAACGTAGTTGTACGGCAATGTCTTTTGACTTAAGCCTGAATAATAAGAATCTTGAAGTATTCCAAAGAATTAAGAAACCTGTTTGAAAGAAGAGTAATGCTTGGTTTTAAAAGCTTAAGAGTTATACTAGCTTTATGGGAAGTTAGGTATAACGACTTAAGAGAGATAAAAAGAATGGTTTATTAATTTTTGAAGTTAAGAGACTTGATCTTAAAAGAGAAGAGACTTGACTTAAATGAATTAATATGAATTTTGTGTGAAACCTCATTCGCGAGTAATGAGTACTTGGTTTTTAAAAAGGAATAATGTTTTACTGATTTCGGAAATCAGAATGAGTATCGACAAACCACTGCAGCATTAATAAAGGGAAATGTTTTGACTAATTAAGTATTATTAAAACCAGTAGAAACCTCCATCTGCATAGAAGCTAAGATGAGACAAAATGATATTACATTTCCTAGATCATGGCTGCTTTAATAAGATTGATTTTGAACAAGAATAAGCTACTTACATATAAGGCATATGTTTCTCAAATTGTTTAAAAGAGAATTATATTCTTAAGTGATTAAGACTATGAACTATGAAACCTTTCTAAAATAAGAGACTTAAGTACTTGAAATTAGGCAAACTTGAACTTATGGAAAAGAATGTTGTTACTTGATGTTGAAAAGGAAAGGTGTTTTGGTTTACCTAAAAATGTGAGTCACTCTATTTTAATACTACGGGTATCGGGTGACCTTTATAAAAGAAATTGATCTTTTAAAAAAGAATTTAACGTACGTAATACTTTGGGGTCAGAACCTGGACTTTGGCATAAAATAACCTTGAGTTGTGTGTAACTTGCCTATGCTTGTGGTGATAGCCTTTGTTGTGCAAGTGTTGTATTTCTATGCTACCGAGTCCCATGAGATGGGCCGGGACACGTATTTCATCTGATTCTTCACCGAGTCCCATGAGATGGGCCGGGACACGTATTTCATATGATTCTTCACCGAGTCCCATGAGATGGGCCGGGACACGTATTTCATCTGATTCTTCACCGAGTCCCATGAGATGGGCCGGGACACGTATTCCACATGATTCTTTACCGAGTCCCATGGGATGGGCCGGGACACGTATTCTACATGATTCTTTACCGAGTCCCATGGGATGGGCCGGGACACGTATTCCACACGATTTGTACCTAGACTGCCGGCAGTGAGGAAGGAGTTCCACGGGCATGAGGGATGACTTGAGGGCGTGAGTCCCTGACTTGACATGACTGCTTTTATGTTGTGAACTGTAGTTTGGTTATCATACATGTCTCCTGCTTTATATAGACTATTATGATTTCATTTACAGTATTTTACAGTTTCACATACTTGGTACCTGTTGTACTGACCTCCTTCGGGGGGCTGCGTTCATGCCGCAGGTAGAGGTACATCGGTTGTGGATCCTCGCTCATAGGATCACAGTTCAGCGTGTTGGGGAGCCCCGTTTCTTCGGAGGCTTATCTTTTGGTATGTTACCACAGTGCAGCAGGTTCTTGTACATTCGTGGTATGGCGGGGCCTGTCGTCATAGTTGTTGTCACTTTCTTAAGTGCAGTAATCTTGTTGTGGGCGAGTTTGTAAAAGGATAATTGTTCGGGTTTTTATGTATATATCTGAAGGCAACCGCTTTTGTTACTTTGTTTATTTATCAAATATCTTGTTACATGTTTATGTTTTATTTCCGCTGATTTTCTCTGATATTGTATCACTAGGGTGCCCGGTAGGCACGATCCACGCCCGGTTCGGTCGTGACAAAAGTGGTATCGAGCGATTAATCCTCGGAAAGTGTCTACAGACCGTGTCTAGTAGAGTCTTGATTATCGGTGTGTTGTGCACCACATCTATAATCAGGAGGCTATAAGACATCTAGGATTGGTTTCCATTCTTCTCATTCTGAGATCGTGCCTTAGAGCCGTGTGATAAGTTGGACCCCTCTGACGTATTCCTTTCCTTTACCAGTTATGCCTCCGCGTAAGGCAACCCGGGCCCAGAAGGGCAAGGCAGCCGAGGGAGCTGCGAGTAGAGCACGGAGGGTTACCGGGGCAGAGGCCCAGTCGTTACCTGAGATAGTGCTTCAGACGGCGAGTTTTGCGACGCCGCCAGCGCCGGCAGAGTTTAGAGCCACAACAGTGGCTGCTGAGACTATCAGACTGAGCATCCAGTCCCACACCGGAGCGAGATGAGATGGGTACAAGAGATGGCCCGATTCGCCGAGTCGTGGCGATATGAGGATAAATTTGAATCAGCAGTTCCAGTCCCAGTAGCACCCGTAGTTCACCCCCGAGCAGACAGTTTGAGACTACGGGACTTTCTGAGTTGTAGCCCGCCAGTGTTCTATGGATCGAGAGCTGAGGATGACCCTCAGGAGTTTATCCGACAGCTACAGCGGATCATGAGAGTGATCAGAGCCTCAGAGGCAGAGTCGGTGGTATTGGGTTCGCATCAGCTGCGTGATACTGCAGTCGACTGGTTTGATTCATGGGAGCTGTCCCGGGGAGAGCATGCACTTCCAGCCGTATGGGACGAGTTCTCAAGGGCTTTTCTTGCACATTTCTTGCCCCCACAGATGAGGAGGGCTCGGGCCGACAGATTTTTGACATTGAGGCAGGACGGGCGGACGGTTAGAGAGTACAATGTGGAGTTCGACTCATTAGCTCGGTATGTCCCCGCTGTAGTAGCTGATATGGAGGACAGAGTACACCGCTACGTCACCGGGCTAGATGATTACTTGGCAGAGGCTTGTACGGGTGTAGCTCTTCAGCCGGGCATGGACATTGCCCGCATGCAAGCTCATGCACTAGGATGTGAGGCACGGAGAGGTCGACGGAATGACCGGGATCAGCAGAAGAGGGCCAGAACAACAGGGTACTTTGGTAACTTTCGAGGCGGGCCGCCTCAGCAGCAGACTAGTTATATACCTCCGCCCGGTCGCAGTGGTCCTCCGCGATCTTCGGGGCGTTCGGTATTCGAGCCGGTCGTGGCTCGAGGCTTCCGTTCACAGTATACATGGGTTCTAGCCACCGGATTCATGTTTCCTCGGTGTGCGTGATGTGGCGACGCCATCCCGAATGTCGTCTTTTGCGGTGCTTGTTTTCTGCGGCCGTCGTGGCTATGTGACGAAACCGTATAATAGGAAGGATGCAGGCAGAATGACTCAGCCTACCGGGTCAGTGGCAGGTTCATCGCCTTCTATAGCTATGCGCCCTGCAGGGCAGGATTATGGTTAGAGCGACGAAGGGAAAATGAAGCAGTTGATACAGGTATATTCTTACCCCTCTAAAGACTAGTATGCATTGATAATATGATGATGTGCTAAGTATTATGTTCAGATAGCATTATGTTAAATTGTGATTTAAAGGCCTGGTTAGTAAAGGGTAAGGTTGGGGTACCTAGAAATTGTGAGCCTTAGAATATTATACGCAGAGACCTTAGATGCAAGGCCGTCCTGAGTAAAAGATTTTGTTTACAATTGACCTTTGTCGGAGTGCATAGTATACGTGGGGTATACTTGTGTGATAAATCCCTGAGCGGTGTGAAATGAAAGAGGGTAGTTGAGCTAAGAAGACCACTAGGTTTTCGTAACTTGATTAATGAGATTGTTCCGGATCAGGGGATAAGAGTTTTTTTGCGTGATAGCGGGTCGGGTTGCGGACCGATCGCGGGTCAACCCGCGGCCTGTTTTGTGGTGGGGTCAGTTCGGGGTGGTCCCGCCAGGTGGTAGGGTCACGAGGGTGTTAGGCCCAAGTTTAGTTAACCATCGTACGAGTTCGTGGATGCTTTCGAATAGTAGTCGGGCCGATGAGGTCAGCCCCTCTTGTCTTTCAGTCAGGACCGTGTACTCGGCAGAGGGTTATACGAGATATTATATCATGTAGGTTGTAAGGCTGCACGAGGTGCCTACTTTCACCTTATGACAGGCAGTGGAGCCCAGGTTGCGGCTATTTCTTTTTTTTTCTGGAAGTTTTACCAGGCAGGGTTAAGAACTCAGGTGAGTCTCAGTATCGCATTCGCCCTCGGGCCAGTGTTTGGATTTCAGGGGTAGCTGTGAGGATTGTTGTCTCCTGTTGAGGAAATGTTTTATGGCTACCATTTCAGTATTCAGATGTCTCCTTATGAATGCCTTGTAGGGGCGGTAGTGTAGGTTGCCGGTCGATTGGTTCGATGTTGGCAAGGTTCAGATAGTTGGTCCGTACTTGATCCCGCAGAATGTGGATAAGGTGAGGCTTATCCAGAGGAGGTTTTAGCACTCGAGTCACGAAGTCATGCGGATGATCGGCGTCGACACTTGGAGTTCAGGTTGACGGTGGGTCTTCTTGAAGGTATCACCCCGGAAGGGCGTGATGAGATTTTGGAAACTGAAGCAATAATAGAAATGTGGTAAGGTTATTAGGAAGAATTCGAGTATACGAGGAGGGTACGACAAGCAAGGGAAGGAACAAACATGTGATATTTTTGTGGCCAGGTGTGGCATTGGCAACTTCTTAAGAGAAACTTTATCATTATCCGTCTTGAGAAGGAACATTCGGGACGAATGTTTCTAAGGAGGGGAGAATGTTATACCCCGTATTTCCAGAGTATGTACGTAAGGGCGTACGTATAAAAGTCTAAGCCTTAAGGTTAGGCAAGGACGAAATTTTGGGCACAACACACGAAAAGAATCGTTTTCCGACGAAACGTTTTCCAAACTTTGCGAAGGGAAAAATGCGGCTATTTCATTTATTATTTTTGCGGATTTTTCCGAGAGATGAAATATTTTGGACCAACGAGAGGGTGACACTTGTCACCCTCAAGTGGACGGTTTGGGCGAGAACATTGGCACGTTTTTTGCCTTGTTTGTGGTCAAGGAGTTGGTAGGATATTTTGGTGGTAGATGGATAAGGTACACTTGCCCAAATCTTGGCCTTACACTTGCCTAGCACTTGGCTTCATCTTGGCCATTGGTTGGCCTATAAATACTCCCCTAACTTGAAGGTTTCTTCATCCCTCAAATGATTTCTAAGTCTTGAAATCCCTCCCCCCCCCCCCTCTTGAGAGCTCTAGCCGAGAGCCCCCTTCTCCCCTTAGTGTAGTTTTCGTCAAGGTCCTCCTCCCCTTTTTAGAGGCCTTGGCCGAAGTATCCCCACTTGCCTAGTTGTTCTCGTAAAATACCACCCCCCTTGGTTGAGAAATACTTCTCCAAGTATTGTTTTAATGCCAAAATACTCTAGCCCAAAACCTTTGTAGAATTTCCAAGTACCCTCTTTACGAAAAGCCCGGAAAATACTACTATACTTTCCTTTAGCCACTAAAAGAAACCCTAAGGAAGATCTTCACAGTTGGTTGAAGTATTAGGAAGAAGTTTCGTAGAACTTCTAAGGGTTGTTTGGAGCGGGTTGGAGCACCCGGAGTAGGATCTAAACCTTGCTCAGGATCGACGTTAAACTTGGATAATTTTGAGCTTACCGATGTAAATAATCCTATCCTTCTATTGTAATTGGAAATTACATACTGTAGTTATATAGAAATGAATATAAGATTCATAGAAGAGAATTGAACTGTAATAGAAGGATATTACAGAAAGGAATTGAACTGTACTTACATAGGACTGTATTTACAGTAGACTTGTGTAGCTTAGCGGGTAGGGAAGTGCTGCCCGATTTTCCGTAGAATAGAGAACCTACTGCTTAGAATATTCTACAGAGTAGTCTAGACTTTGATAGACTGGTATAACCTTTATAGGTTGAATGTTCTGGAAGTAGCATGTGCTACTTAAAAGGTGGACAAGGCTAGCCGGGTTATAGCCGTGGAGCGTTTTGCTAATAGTCGATAATCGTCGCGAGGTATGTGATTCTTCCTATCCTCTTGAGCATGATATTTTAAAGAATATATATATATAGTACGGTAGACGTACGTGTGTTAACTGAACGTAGTTGTACGGCAATGTCTTTTTACTTAAGCCTGAATAATAAGAATCTTGAAGTATTCCAAAGAATTAAGAAACCTGTTTGAAAGAAGAGTAATGCTTGGTTTTAAAAGCTTAAGAGTTATACTAGCTTTATGGTAAGTTAGGTATAATGACTTAAGAGAGATAAAAAGAATGGTTTACTAATTTTTGAAGTTAAGAGACTTGATCTTAAAAGAGAAGAGACTTGACTTAAATGAATTAATATGAATTTTGTGTGAAACCTCATTCGTGAGTAATGAGTACTTGGTTTTTAAAAAGGAATAATGTTTTACTGATTTCGGAAATCAGAATGAGTATCGACAAACCACTGCAGCGTTAATAAAGGGAAATGTTTTGACTAATTAAGTATTATTAAAACCAGTAGAAACCTCCATGCATAGAAGCTAAGATGAGACAAAATGATATTACATTTCCTAGATCATGACTGCTTTAATAAGATTGATTTTGAACAAGAATAACCTACTCACATATAAGGCATATGTTTCTCAAATTGTTTAAAAGAGAATTATATTCTTAAGTGATTAAGACTATGAACTACGAAACCTTTCTAAAATAAGAGACTTAAGTACTTGAAATTAGGCAAACTTGAACTTATAGAAAAGAATGTTGTTACTTGATGTTGAAAAGGAAAGTGTTTTGGTTTACCTAAAAATGTGAGTCACTCTATTTTAATACTACGGGTATCGGGTGACCTTTATAAAAGAAATGGATCTTTTAAAAAGAATTTAACGTACGTAATACTTTGGGGTCAGAACCTGGACTTTGGCATAAAATAACCTTGAGTTGTGTGTAACTTGCCTATGCTTGTGGTGATAGCCTTTGTTGTGCAAGTGTTGTATTTCTATGCTACCGAGTCCCATGAGATGGGCCGGGACACTTATTTCATCTGATTCTTCACCGAGTCCCATGAGATGGGCCGGGACACGTATTTCATCTGATTCTTCACCGAGTCCCATGAGATGGGCCGGGACACGTATTTCATCTGATTCTTCACCGAGTCCCATGGGATGGGCCGGGACACGTATTCCACATGATTCTTTACCGAGTCCCATGGGATGGGCCGGGACACGTATTCTACATGATTCTTTACCGAGTCCCATGGGATGGGCCGGGACACGTATTCCACACGATTTGTACCTAGACTGCCGGCAGTGAGGAAGGAATTCCACGGGCATGAGGATGACTTGAGGCGTGAGTCACGACTTGACATGATCGCTTATGTTGTGAATCGTAGTTTGGTTATCATACATGTCTCTGCTTTATATAGACTATTATGATTTCATTTACGATATTTCTGATTTCACATACTTGGTACTGTTATCGACCTCGCCGAATTTGCGTTCATCCGCAGTAAGTACATCGTCGGTTGTGGATCCTCGCTCATAGGATCACAGTTCAGCGTGTTGGGAAGCCCCGTTTCTTCGGAGGCTTATCTTTTGGTATGTTACCCTGAGTCTGTAGGTTCTTGTACATTCAGGGGTATGGCGGGGCCCTGTTCCGTCATAGTTGTTGTCACTTTCTTAGAGGTCTGTAGTACTGTTGTGGGCAGAGTTTGTAAAAAGGATAATTGTTCGGGTTGTTATGTATATATACAGAAGACAATTGTTTTTGTTAGCCTGTTTATTTATCAAATCTCTTGTTACATGTTTATGTTTTATTTCCGCTGATTTTCTCTAATATTGTATCACTAGGGTGCCCGGGGTAAGGCACCAGTCACGGGCCCGGGTTCGAGTCGTGACAGATACAGTCTATGCAAGGAAGTTACCTCATACGGGTTCATACGACCTTTGCGGGTGAAATAGTCCCAGGAGTAGGATTGCTTAATGATACTATGGGCGGGTGGCCCTACTTGATCATGAGCCTCCTATTTTTATGCAGTAAAGTGTACTCTTATTTACTCTCATTGTTAGCAAGGCACAGTGTACTGTTATTTGAGTTATCATACATGTCTCCAGCTTTATTTTAGACTTATGATTTCATTCTGATGCTTTGATTTCACATATTTGGTACATCTTGTCTCGACCTCTTCGGGGCTGCGTTTCATCCGCCAGATAGATTATACAGGTTGTTGATCCTCACTCTTAGGATCAATGTTCAGCTGTTAAGAAGCTCCATTACTTCGGAGGCTTATCTTTGGTATCGTCGGTTGTTGTACATTCAGGGGTATGGCGGGGCCCTGTCCCGTCACAGTTGTTATTCTTAGAGGTCTGTAGTCACATTGTGGATTCGGTTTTTAAGAACAGAAATGTACTGGTTTATTTTATTCTGGTTCATATATATTTTACGGAAGGTGGCCTTATCGGCTAACCTGTTGATATTTACTGTTTAAGTATTTATGAGTTTTATATGTTCCGCTGCTATTCTCTGATGTATACCTGTAAGGGGTGCCCAGGTAGGGCACCAATCGCGGACCCGGGGTTGGGTCGTGACACTAACAATTCTAACAATGTGAGCGAGCACGTTATGAACATGAAGAATACGAAGAACGTGCTAGTCCAGTTATGAAAATCAAAACGCAAATACAAAAAGACGTTAGGAACTAGCACAAGAGTAGTAAAGGATTAAGGAGATTATAATCGAATACCCAACACCAAGCTAGTAAACAAAGTCTCACGGGATAGATATAACACTAAAAGAGGCGAGTCCTACCCAGCAAACTACCTATAACACAAGAATCATATGACCAAACAAGCAATGTTAAGTACAAGATTCTCAAGAATACGGATGAATAAAGATAAAGCAAAGGTAAGACAGGATACGAACCAGTGTTATGACAACCCAACAAAAGAAATTATACTCAGCCCAACACAGAGAACACTCACAAAACACCCGTAGTAGTTTCAAGAACGTAAAACTCCAGGTAAGAATAAGACAAGACCAAGTGAGAAATATGACCAAACCGGTGAACACGAAGTGTGCTAGTCTAAGTAAAGAGGAAGAGTACACCTGATTGTGACGGGTATTCCACTTGAGTCCCGTCTATATGCAATATCTTCTCAAATAGACGAAGTTCTCGCCTTCGTCAAGAGGTTTCCATTGAAGAGTGAACTTCTTGTGCCTCTTGGAGAAGTAAATCATCTTCCCTCAGTGATGGAGCTTTCGACCCCAATAGGGGTGTAGACCCCAAGCCTTGAAGGCTTATTGCTTAAGCCGAATAGAGGATAAATATATAGGAAGGAGAAATGAAGACGAATAAATATTTATATCCTTCGCTTTCGTTCAAGCGCAATAAATGAACTCAAGCTCACAATAAATGTGTATCTACCATTGATGATGAACACTCTCACAATAAATGCTAAGTGTAAACCAAGACAAGCGTAATAAATACCAAAACTAAGCCCGCAATCAGTCACATCTTCAGCTCATCCGAAACTTAAAGAATGTGTTCCCCCTCTTAGATTCAAGAACATAAATAAAGCACTTGGATAAATCCAAGCTAAAAGATTCACTCTTGTAACTTTGTTAGGCCTTGGACGAAATTAGAGAGAGAAACTAGAGAAAAGGAGGAGCGTTTATGGTAAGAGTTTTTAGTATTTATTGGAGTCGAGTTGATCTTACTAAGTTACAGCACTAATAAGTATTCAGCGTTGAGACTGATTTTTGTAAACGTATTAAAACAAGCCATTGCAGCGTTAAATAAAAAAGGTATCGACAATCAAATATTATTGAAATGATTAGACTTCCATCTGCATAGAAACTAAGATATAACCAGTTCGTTTTACATTTTCTAGTTCACAGTTGATTAGTGTCACGACCCGAACCCCGGGCCCGAAACTGGTGCCCTACCTGGGCACCCTTCTACCCATATAACACAAGTAACCCGCAGAAGCTAAATAACACTCTTTTTTTTTTCAAACAAAGGCCAAGCCGGCAAGGCTGCCATAATATATAATACCCGAATGGGACTACAACTATACAATAATATAAATACAACTCACGCAAGTCCAGCCCAAATATGAATACAGACCTCTAAGAGTTAGGACAAATACTATGACGGTACAAGACCCCGCCGTACCCATAAATGTACAAGACTCTAATACAAACTTCGTACCAACATGACAAGACTTCGGCATAGTGGAGTTATCTCAATAGAAGCTGACTGGAGATCCTAAGCTCGCGGATCACCCAACTGAGTACCTAATACCTGCGGGCATGAACGCAGCCCCCCGAAGTGGGTCAGTACAACAAATACTAAGTATGGAACGAAAATAAAGTACATTATTAAAATCATGGCTGGCCAAGAAATGACAGGGACAATTAAAATATCAAATACCAGATCCAAGTGTGTCATATAAAATAAGAGCCAAATGTACCTTGTATCACTGTACACCTGTACCACTATACCACTGTACTACTGTACTCGCCTCATGGATGCCTACTCATAGAATCATCATGTTCATACACGTATAGATAGCATATCATACTCCGTACCTATAACCTGTCCCAACCCATATTGGGACTCGGTCCTCATACTCTGTATCTAACATGTCCCGGCCCATATTGGGACTCGGTGTAAGGTCGTATAAGGTATAACATGTCCTGGCCCATTCTGGGACTCGGTGTGAAGTCATATAAGGTATAACATATCCTAGCTCTTTCTGGATCTCGGTGTAAAGTCATATAAGACATGTAAGGTATAATATGTCCTAGCTCATTCTGGGTCTCGGTGTTAAGTCATATAAGGTATAAGATGTCCCGGCCCTTTCTGGGTCTCGGTGTAAAGTCATATAAGTCTTATAACATGTCCCGGCCCATTATGGGACTCGGTGTGGTCATCTTCCTCACATATGCACCTATAACGTGTCCCGACCCATTAAGTGACTCGGTGTAATTATGACTATCCATATATCCTTATGTGTGTACATGCAACGTGTCCCGACCCACCATGGGACTAGGTGTATCAACGCAACCATATGACATTTTAAACCATCTCTTGACTTTCCATAAAACCATTATAACAAACTTCCCATAAAGCCATTATAACAAACTTTCATTTTAGAAACTAAAGAACTACCACATCTTTCTTTTTAAACAAACCAAGGCACTATCACCTCTTTCCTTTTAATAAAACCAAGGCATTATCATGTGATGTAACATTAGGGAAATGAACCCAAAGTACTATGTACATCTAATCTTATAAAAAGAATCATATCATGCCATATAAGGGAGTTGAACCCAAAAGTACTATGTACATCTAATCTTATAAAAAGAATCATATCATGCCATATAAGGGTGTTGAACCCAAAAGTACTATGTACATCTATTTTTTCCTTTATAAAACCCCAAGATACTAGCACTTGTAGCATTAATGCACTTTCACTATTAAAAACAAGTTACTTACACTTTTAAACTCAAGTAACTTATTATTTTCAAATCAAGTAACTTATACCTTTAAATCAAGTTACTTCTTCTTTCCCAAAATCAAGTCATTTATACTTCATATAAATCAAATCTCTTATACTTCATCTAATAAAATCTCATATACTTTCAAGTAAGGTCTCATATACCTTCAAGTAAAGTTTCATATACTTTCAACTAAGCCTAGTCTCATGACTTTCAAATAAATCAAGTCTCATAACTTTCAAATAAATCTAGTCTCAGGACTTTCAAATAAATCAAGTCTCATTAGTGTTGTTACCTAGCAAGATCAACTCGACTCCAATGCTTACTAAACACTCTTACCAACATCTCTCATAAGACTTGGTAAGGACTTAGGAATAACTTAGACATGTCTTTAGCATAGAATTAATAACATGAATACTCTAATAACGAGGCAAGTATGCTTCAAGAAACAAGTCATGTATAATCCAATAATCAATCATGCCGATAGAAGGAAGAAGTTCACATACCTCGTTGACGACTAACTAACACGACAAGTAGAATACGCCCTAATGTACTTCGACCTTGTAGCCTATTCCACATGCCAAGTAGAATATTCCATACGTAGTACTTCAACCTAAAATGACAATAGAACTTCTATCAAATTCAAGCTTCCAAGTGTAAGACTTATACCAAATAATGGCCCTCTTATTCTACGGGAATTTGGGCAACATTTCCTTTGTTTCTACGTACTTTTCCACCTTTTCCAAGGCCCAAATTCAACAACAACCAAACCCCAATTAAGGGCACAACCAGCAGTTAACCAAAGGGGATCACACGCATACCTTACGTGCAAAATTCAGCCCCTTAACTTAAATAAACAGTCCACTAAAATCAGTCCATAGTCCAATGTAAAAACAGTCCTTTAGTCCGCTAAAATCAGTCCATAAATAACCAATATTAAGGGTACAATGTGAAGCCTTTTTCACCCTTATTCCTTAGGACTTTCATTAGTCATTTTCCCACATTAAACATGCAAAATGAGGGCTGAATTTCCAGAATTCCAACGCCCTAAAACAATCCCTAAAAAACTATATAATAACGTCCAACAGTTTTATAGATTCCACGGCCAATAACTACAATCCGATAACTCTTTTCTTAATTCATTTTATTCCAATTAAAGTTTCAACACTTCCATATATGACATTCCAACTTATGAACAACCATATTACCTCATTTTAACATGCGACAAGTGTGGATAACAACAACAATATAACCAACGAAACCAATGGCACAAAACTGCCTCAAATCGGCCAACAACACATCTATCACATACACGTCTTATTTTCCATTTCTTCCTTAACATAAATTCATCCCTTAAACATAACAATAAGTAATATCCAATTACCTTAATTTAAGAAGAACTATTACCTCATTTTTGTGCCCAAAATCGTCCAAAACTGCCCCTACTATATTGGTCTGCAGTTTTTGTTTTGCTCCACTTCTTCAAGTTCTAATTACATATATGTATCTACTACAAGCTTATATCCAACTTCCCTTTGTATTTCACTTCCAAAAAGTTGATAGAACTTAGGGTTTTCTTGCACCCTTTCTAGGCCCAAACAAGTCTCAAAAGGTTGAGATGTTAATCTTGGTTCAACACTTGGTTTAGGGGCTTAATCTTGGAGAAATAAATTGATAAACAATGGTTATTCTTGGTCTAAAGGTGCTCGATATTTAGAGCTCAAAGGGAGAGAAGATGAGAGAAATTTTTGGTTAAGTGTATAATGAATCCAAGTCTTGCAAGACTTGGATATATAACAAATGTATGGACAAGTGGAGTTGGACCCATGTGGGCCACTTGTCCACTTGTCATCTTTGTCTCAAAATATCTAAGTCTTGCCATCTTGCAAGACAAGTGGAGGGGTGACACGTGTCACCCTCCTATTGGCCCAAAATAAATTCTTCACAATTAAATTTCATACTTGGCAAAAATATCTAAAAATCTCGTGGGCCCCGCAAAATCATAAAATTTCCTGTGGGCCCCACATGACCAAATACGAGACTTAAAAATCAAAAACTTCAATATACCATAATAATTCCATAAATACAATTAGAAGTATTAAACTCCATGTTAAAAAAATTTCGTCGTCACATTTTTTTCCCGAAATTTTCCTTAAGAAAATGTAATTATCCTTTCCTTCCAAAATTCAAATCTTAAAACCCTTAATCACGTTCTCAATTAGTAGCCCTGATATTACGGGGTGTAACATCCTTTCCCCCTTAGAAACATTCGTCCTCGAATGTTAATCTAAGGTCTCAAGCTATACAAATTCCCAATCGGCTCAACAATCATCAACATCAATCCCAAGTGGTTTATACTCAACCCAAGGAATCATCACCTCTAATATACTTCACATATACTATGTATTGTAACCACAATCACACATGAAATGCTTTTCTCTTGAAGGCCTTGTCTATCTAAGGTCTCAACGATTATCCAATACTCTAAGATTCTCAATTATTCCATGTCCTAAGCTTACATTATTTATCCCCGTATACGGGCAAGATAACTCCTCATATCTCAAAATCCTGTTGTCTTAATCATAACAAACCTATTTACTTCATACCAATATTATTCGTGCACTTCACTTAAGCATACAACACAACTTAATCTAACCACATGGTATGTCCTTAAGTCAATTAAACATGATCTCCTAAGGGTTCATCACCCTTCCCGACAGCTCATCACCTCCTAATTATTCCAAATTAGCACATATATAACCTTGATGTAGATTCATTAAACTGTTTCACACCTTCCAAGCAATTTATAAAGCTTAATCATCACATGATAACCCCCCAATTGCTTTAGACAACACACACATGGCCCCAAATAAATACGTCTGTATAGATGTATATCATTATACCAACTATACAATAAGTTTACCCACCTGTACACAAGGTCCATATATTCCTTTCTGGGTCACTGACGCATTCTCATAGCTGCATTTACAAAAATATGTTATGGAGGGACTACCCTAACCACACATCTCTATCGCACGATCTTGGAGTAAGAAGAATAGAAACCAATCCTAAATGTCTCGTAGCCTCTTGTGTATAAGTATGGTGCACAACATACCTATACTGAAGACTCTACTTAGACACGGTCTGTGGATATTCCGAGGACTAACTGCTCTAATACCACACTGTCATGACCCGAACCCCGGGCCGGCGACTGGTGCCCTACCTGGGCACCCTTCTACCCATACAACACAAGTAACTCGCGGAAGCTAAATAACACTTTCTTTTTTTTCAAACAAAGGCCAAGCCGGCAAGGCTGCCATAATATATAATAACTGAATGATACTACAACTGTACAACAATATAAATACAACTCACGCAAGTCCAGCCCACATATGAATACAGACCTCTAAGAGTTTGGACAAATACTATGACGGGACAAGACCCCGCCGTACCCATAAATGTACAAAACTCTAATACAAACTTCGTACCAACATGACAAGACTCCGACATAGTGGAGTTGTCTCAATAGAAGCTCACTAGAGATCTTAAGCTCGCGGATCACCCAACTGAGTACCTGATACATGCGGGCATGAACGCAGCCCCCCCGAAGGGGGTCAGTACAACAAGTACTAAGTATGAAACGGAAATAAAGTACAATATTAAAATCATGGCTGGCCAAGAAATGACAGGGACAAGTAAAATAATCAAATACCAAATCCAAGTATGTCATATAAAATAAGAGTCAATTGTGCCTTGTAACACAGTACCCCTGTATCACTGTACTACTATACTCGCCTAATGGATGTCTACTCATAGAATCATCATGTTCATACACGTATAGATAATGTCTCATTCTCCGTACCTATAACCTGTCCTGGCCCATATTAAGACTCGGTCCTCATACTTTGTATCTAACATGTCCCGGCCTATATTGGGACTCGGTGTAAGGTCGTATAAGGTATAACATATCCCGACCCATTCTGGGACTCGGTGTGAAGTCATATAAGGTATAACATATCCCGGCCCTTTCTGGGTCTCGATGTAAAGTCATATAAGTCTTGTAAGGTATAACATGTCCTGGCTCATTCTGGGTCTCGGTGTTAAGTCATATAAGGTATAACATGTCCCGACCCTTTCTGGGTCTCGGTGTAAAGTCGTATAAGTCGTATAACATGTCTCGGTCCATTATGGGACTCGGTGTGGTCATTTTCCTCACATATGCACCTATAACGTGTCGCGGCCCATTAGGGGACTCGGTGTAATCATGACTATCCATATAATCCTGATGTGTGTACATGCAACGTGTCCCGACCCACCATGGGACTCAGTGTATCTGTTACACCCCGTAAGTCCAGGACATGTATAAGAGAATGTACATAAGGAATCAAGACTTGGAAATTAGTACGAAAGGAAGAATTGTTTTTCCGACGGAAAATGTTCCGAACGTCGGAAAGGAAAAATGTTCGTTGTTGAGAATTGGATTCTCAAAATTCATTATTTGAAGAGTATGGAACTCTTAACCTAATGGAAATTTATTTTTACGGATTTGGTCACGTGGGGCCCACCCGAGGAATTTTACGTTTTGTGGGACCCACGAGGGTTACGGAATTTTATGGACGAATGAGAGGGAGACATGTGGCACTCCTTCCACATGGCTTGGTCGAAATTGTGTAAGGGCAAAATGGTCATTGACCATGGTAGAAGATAAGTCTTCCAAAGCTTGATATTGTTGACAAGTCAATTTGTCCACCTAGGCTTGATCCAAGTGAAATTCATCCTAGCCTCACATTTGTGATAATCTAAACCCTCCATTGTGTTTTATATATCATACTAGTAGCAAGACTAGCTCATTTACACTTAGAAAATTTTAGAGAACCATTGTTCTAGCATAAGTGCTCTCGGGTTCAAGCCTTCTCCCACACAAAAATTTTGTGATTTTGATCCATTAGCCACAAGACTTTAACCCAATGTTCCTAAGGGCGTTGTAAGGTTATCTCAATAGAAAGATTTCGGAAAAACGGAGTTTTCACGTTAGTCGCAAGGCGGAAACTAAAGGAGTTCTTCAACTTTGAAGTTGGAACTTGAAGATGGGTTCTTCATAGGCCTCTAAGGAATGTTTGGAGCGGATTGGAGCTTAAGGAAAGGAGCTAAGAATTTCTAAGGCGCGACTTTGGATCTTGGAAATTTTAAGGGCTTGGAAAGGTATAAATTTTGTCGTTTTAGTAGTTAAGACTTACTTATTGTTGTAGCTATGGATTTTAGCGTGTGTTATATAGTATGAAGTTTGATATGTTTATGGGCTATTGGAACCCTAATCCGAAAACTAGCATGTTTAGCTTTAAGATTGGAATTCAAGTTGATTATTAGTTTAAGTCGTCGCATGTTGAATAAAGAAGGAAATTTTAGTTGTTCAAGTTGTTTATGACTAAATAACATGTTGACCTAAGAACTTGAAATTGGAAAAGGATTGGAAAAGACGTAGTGTTATTGGTTATATATTGGCCGAGAATGGCTAGTGAAGTATTATACTATTTGGTATGAATTGTGGGGCGGAATTTTACACGTATTGTAAGGCGTGTAATCCCCTTTGTTTGGTGGTTGTTTTGAGCCTTAAATGTGGCTTGTTGGTTATTGTATTCGGCCTTGAAAAAGGTGGCAAAGTGAGTAGAAACAAAGGAAGTCTTTGCCCAGATTGTCCGTAGAATTAGAGACCGTATACTTAGTATTATTATACATTAGAGACTAGAAGTTGATAGTCTTGTTGTGACCATTATAGGTTGACACTTCTACGTACGGCGTATTCGGCTTAGCTTGTGGATATTAGCCGAAAAGGTATGTGAACTATCTCATCTTCTAGCATGATTCCTTAAGATAAAGAAAGTACGTCCTACTCCTTAAATGATCCATTCATTGGTTGTATTTGGATTGCCTGAAGTAGAAATTGTTCTATGTACTTCCTTTGATTGTACTTTGATGTTTAAATTGTAAGTTGTATAATCCATTGCCTTAGTGAAGTTGGATTCTTAAAAGTGAAAGTATTTTACTTAAAGTACATAGAGTCTGGAAAAGGAAGTGGTTTCCAAATCTTTTGGGCTAGTACCTTAGTCTCAAAATCCTAAAGGTCATTATAATGACTTTAGGGGAGTCAAAGGAGTGATTTACTTAATTGTTTTAAAAGAGGAGAAATGGCATGATTTAAGAGAAGTAACTTGTTTTAAAGGAGTGAGTTACTTGAGGTTTAAAAGTAGAAGAAACTTGTTTTCTATATATTAAGAGACTTGAAGTGTTTTGAAAGATAAGAACTTGATTTGTAAGTATGCGATACTTGGTTTTTAATAGTATAAGTCTCTTGGTTATAAAAGGAATGGATATGTCTAAAACCATAAAGGGTTATAACGGCTTTATGGGAAGTTGGTTATAACGGTTTTATGGAAGGTTTAAAAAGTTGTCTATTTTGAGTATTAGGCATAAGTTGCCTAGATTGTGAAAATTTGGAGTTACTTGATTTCAAGCTTTGAAATGAGTTTTCTAAAAGTGTAGTAACTTACTTTGAAAAATAGACACGCCTTGATACTACGGGTGTTAGTATCGTGGGGCTTTACATAGAAGGGAGTCTTTTATAAAAGAATGTACGTACGTAGTACTTTGGCTTGATTAATTGAGAATTATTCCATGTGATGCCTTGATAAGTACTTCGGCTTGATTAATTGAGAATTATTCCATGTGATGCCTTGATAAGTACTTTGGCTTGATAAATTGAGAATTTTTCTAAGTGTGCCTTGATAAGTACTTTGGCTTGTTTAATTGAGAATAATTCTAAGTGTGCCTTGATAAGTACTTTGGCTTGATTAATTGAGAATTATTCCATGTGATGCCTTGATAAGTACTTTGGCTTGTTTAATTGAGAATAATTCTAAGTGTTCCTTGATAAGTACTTTGGCTTGATTAATTGAGAATTATTCCATGTGATGCCTTGATAAGTACTTTGGCTTGTTAATTGAGAATTATTCTATTTGTGCCTTGATAAGTACTTTGGCTTGATTAATTGAGAATTAGTCTAAGGGTGCCTTGATAAGTACTTTGGCTTGCTAAATGAGAATTATTCTATGTGTGCCTTGATAAGTACTTTGGCTTGTCTAGTTGAGAATTGCCTATGTGTGCTGGAAATAGCCGGTTGTGTGCTATTGGTATATCAGTCGTTTCGGGGTCATTCCCCGGGTTTGTGGCATTTGGATATTCCATGGATTTGCTACCCACGATGCGAGGAATACCTCATGCGAGTCCGTAAGGGCTTATGCGGGTGAAATAGTCCCATGCGGGCGGGTCCAGCCTATGCGAGGAATACCTCATGCGAGTCCGTAAGGGCTTATGCGGGTGAAATAGTCCCATGCGAGGAATACCTCACGCGGGTCCACGCGGCCTATGCGGGTGAAATAGTCCCAGGAGTAGGATGGCTAAATGATACTGCGGGCGGATGGTCCTGTTTTGATCATGAGCTTCCTATTTTATATTGTAAGGATACTCGCTTACTCTCATTGTTAGTAAGGCACAATGTGTTGTAATTTGATTATCATATATGTCCCCGGATTTGTTTGTGTTACCCTATGGTCATGCTTTTACGATGTGGGATTCTGGGGCATGAGACCACGTGGTATTTAGGACACAGGTGGGACTTGGTGTTCATGTATCCTTATTGGTGTTATTACATCGTGATCGCCACGGTGAGGAAGGATTCCGGGCATGATTGATATTATGGGCGTGAGACCCATAGTTATATTTGAGTAGTGACTTTGAGGGCTGCGTCCACGACTTGATATGATCGCTATGTATTGTATCGTAGGTTGGCTATCATACATGTCTCCTTCTTTGTTTAGATTATGATTTCATTACAGATGCATTTGTCGCTCACATACTTGATACATTCTTCGTCTTGACCTCGCCCGAGTGCATTCATCTGCGAGTTTAGGTACGTTGTTTGGTGATCGGCGGTGTAGGACCGCCTTTCGAGTTTTGGATAGCTCCTCTGCTCGGGAGTTTATCATTTTGGTATAGTTCCTTCAGATGCTTTATGCGATTATGGGTACTGGCGGGGCCTTGTCGTCATATTTCATAAAACTCTTGAAGTGCGTATTCATATGTGGGATTGGACTCATATGCGGTGTAGTGTCTTTTATTATGTATATTATATGGCGATCTTGTCGGCTTTGCTGTTATACCGTATTTCCAGTATATGCGTAGAACGTGCGTAGAAAAATTTGAACTTGAGAATAGGCTTGGCGAATTATTCTTTGTGCACAACACCGGTTAGAGTCGTTTTTTTAAAAAGCGTTTCCTCGACTTTCGTAGAAAATTCCGGCTATGTCATTTTTAATTTTTGCGGATTTTTCCGAGAGGCGAAACATTTTGGACCAACAAGAGGCGACACTTGTCACCTCTCATTGGAAGGACATGGGCGGTAAAGGGTTGGGCCGAATTGGCCATTGTTTGGTCGAGGAGTTGGTAGGATATTTTGGTGGTAGATGGATAAGGTGCACTTGACATAATCTTGACCCTACACTTGCATGGCACTTGGCTTAATCTTGGCCATTGGTTGGCCTTGGCTTGTACTATAAATCCCCCCCTTTGGAAGACTTCTTCATCCATTCCTAAAATGTTCTAAGTATTAGAAATCCCTTCCTCTCTTGTGGTGTTCGTCAACACCCTCCCCCATGGTGAGGCCCTTGGCCGAGAGCCCTCCACCCTCGGCGAGAGTACCCACCCTCCTAGTGGGGTTGGCCGAGGGGTATACACCCCCCTTGTGGTGTTGTCTCGTATAAATACCCCCCTCTTGGTAGAAATACTCTCAAAAGTATTGTTACTATACCCAAAATACCTTGGCCCTTATACCTTGTAGTATTCCAAGGTTATACTTATACGAAAAGCCCAGAAATACTATTATACTTCCCTTCAGTCACAAAACCTAAACCCTAAGGAAAATCTCCATAGTTAGTTGGAGTATTAAGTAGAAGTTGGTTAGAACTTCTAAGGGTGGTTTGGAGCGGGTTGGAGCGCACGGAGTTGGAGCTAAACGTTGTCCAGGATCGACTTTATACTTAGATAATTATGGGCTTATCGAGGTAATTATCTTGTCCCCCTATTTGTAATTGGAAATTACATGTTGTTAGAATATATAGTTGAAGTATACTATATATAGAACTGAACGTTGTTATCGGCAATGTCTTTGGACTTAAGCCTGAATAATAAGAGACCTTTTCGAAAGAAGAGTCTTTGAATCAGAATTACATAGGATTGTATTACGGAGACTTGTGTAGCTTTTCGTGAGGTAAAATTGCACGTCCGGATTAGGCGTATAACCCCGGTTGGCTTGGTAGTGGGCCCAGATAGAGAAGGAGATTTACGCTGTTGTTGCGGGAGGTCTTCGAATTTTCTGTAGAATGTTCTACGAAGAGATCTAAATGTTAATAAGCGCCTTGTGGCCTTATAGGTTGAAGTACTATGCGTGGCGCGATCTACTTGGCTTAAGGAGTAGCCGACGGTTTGAGGTACTTGGAGCGTCTTGCTATTAGTCGATAATCGTCGCGAGGTATGTGAACCTCTTCCTATCTCTTCTAGCATGATATGTGTGTAACTATGTAGTACGGTAGACGTACATGTGTTGAATGTATTTGATTGATCTAAAACATAAAGTGTTATAACGGCTTTATGGGAAGTTGGTTATAACAGCTTTATGTATGTAAGAAGATACTTGTGGTTTTTAAAAGGTAACTGATTTGAACTATAACTGGCTGGTTATGTGATAATAAAGAACTTGAAGTATTTCAAAAGATTTTTGAATCATTTTGAAAGGAGAGTAATACTTGGTTTTGAAAACTTAAGAGTTATACTAGCTTTATGGGAAGTTAGGTATAACGGCTTAAGAATGTTTTCTTGGTTTGAAATCGAATGTGTATCGACAAACCAACTGCGGCGTTAATAAAGGAAATGTTTTGACAGATTAAATATTATTAAAACCAGAGAAACTTCCATCTGCATGAAGCTAAGATGAGACAAAATGATATTTCCTAGATCATGATTCTTTGTAATAAGATTGTTATAAACAAGAATATCCTACTCACATATAAGGCTTATGTTTCTCAGATGGCTTAAAAGAGAATTATATTCTTAAATGAATAAGACTATGAACTACGAAACCTTTCGAAAATGAGAAACTTGAGTAATTGAAATTAGGCAAACTTGAGCGTTGGGAAAAGAATGTTGTTACTTGATTTTACAAAGAGAAGTGTTTTGATTTACTTCAAAAGATAATTACTTTATTTTTATACTACGGGTATTGTGTGACTTTTGTGAAAGAAATGGATCTTTTAAAAGAGTAATACATAAAGTACTTTGGGGCTAAAAACCCGAACTTGTTAACATAATGTAGAAAGTACCTTGTGTGAATAACTTGATTGTATTGATTTGTGATAGTCTTGTAATACTTTCTTGTTGACTTGATAAGTAAACATGTTAGGATGCTACGTGAGTTAGTATCTTGTGATGTTTGTGTAAAGGGGTTTTCCTTGTTGTGCTTAGGTTGTTTAACGATAAGGTTATGATGATATTATATCACTCGTGATTAGGGGTTAAGCGCCTCCGTCACGGGGTAGACTCAGGCGGGTCTAGTGACATATGATTCGAGAATACCTTATGCAGGTCTGTATGGCCTATGCGAAACTACGGGAGTTCCAGGTTAGTATGCGGCCCTTGTGGTCATGCGGTCTTTGTGGCCATGCGGACGGCGAGTCGGGCGGCTGGGAGTAAGCTACCCTCGATGCGAGGAATACCTCATGCGGGCCATTGGGTGGCCCGTGCGAGCTACGGGAAGTTCGAGGCTGACGCGCGCATTAGATCTGCGGGCGAGTGGCGGCTTTGATCATGTGACGTGCAGACGGATCTCGTAATCTGATTTACGACCTTGTTTGTACTGTGGGTTTTAGTAGTCGGCTATGCCTTCGTACTTACCCCGTACGGTTTTATGATGACTTTGAGGGCGTGAGTCTCTGACTTGACATGACTGCTTATTTATTGTGAATTGTAGTTTTGGTTATCATACATGTCTCCTGCTTTATATAGACTACTATGATTTCATTTCTGATATTTTCGTTTCACATACTTGGTACTGTTGTCTTGACCTCCTTGAAGTGCGTTCATGCCGCAGGTAAAGGTACGCCAGTCGTTGATCCTCTCTCTTGGGATCACAGTTCAGCGTTTGGGAAGCTCCGTTTCTCCGGAGGCTTATCTTGGTATAGTCCCCTGTCGTTGTAGGTTTTTACATTCAGGGGTATGGCGGGGCCTTGTCCCGCCAGTGTTATCGTATTATTCCTAGAGGTCTGTAGTATTGTTGTGGGCAAAGCTGTAAAAGGGGTGTAACTGTTCAATTGTTATTTATATATATACTGAAGGTAACCGTTTTTGGTTAGCCTGTCTTCTTATTTCACTGTCTTATTACACTGGTTTCATATATTGTCTTTATGTTCCGCTGATTACTCTGATGATGTATCACTAGGGTGCCCGGGGTAAGGCACCAGTCACGGGCCCGGGTTCGGGTCGTGACAAAAGTGGTATCAGAGCAGTTAATCCTCGGAAAGTGTCTAAAGACCGTATCCAGTAGAGTCTTGATTATCGGTGTGTTGTGTGCACGCGATAATCGAGGAGGCTATAGGATATTTAGGATTAGTTTCTATTCTTCTCACTCTGAGATCGTGCCTTAGAAGTTGTGTTGTAAGTTGGACCTCTCACGTATTTCTTTCCCTTACCGTTATGCCTCGCGTAGGGCAACCCGGCCAGAGGCAAAGCGGCCGAGGCTGCGAGTAAATCTGAGGAGAGGGTTACGTGGGCACAGCCCAATCATCACCGAGGTGGTGCTTCATTCGGGGAAGTTCGCGGCGTCGCTAAGCCCCAAGCGAGTTTAGCACCGCGGCGATTCCTACTGCGGCCATGATGTTTGAACCTTGATTACGGCCAGGGAAGCAGAGAATATAGATTGCGAAAAGCGACCATTACTAGCTATGGATTTGGCTACCAGAAGTACCGATGTACCGCGAGTCTTGATGACTATCTAAGAGAGGTTGTACAAGAGTAATTCTTGATTAGGCGAGCATGGCACGTATGCGGGCTTAGGCGCAGGCCAAGCGTAGATCGGCGGGTTAACGAAGGGCGAGAAGAGGCGAGCGGCGAGTCCTTTGGTAACTTTCGAGGCAAGTTGCCTCACGCCAGATTAGATATGCACCTCGCCCGGTCGCAGTGGTTTTCCACGGATTTCGGGGCGTTCGGGGTATGCGAGGGTTGGTCGAGCTCGAGTTTCCGTTCCACCCACGTAGGTTCGGCCAGTGGATTGATTTTCCCGGTGTTCACACGGTGTGACGTCGTCGGGAATGTCATCTTTAGTTGGTACTTGTTTTACTGCGGCCGTCGAGGGCCGTGTGTCGAAAGGATGTCCTAGTAGGAGGACTCAACCTTCGTGATCGGTGGGTAGTTCGTCATCTCACAGCTATGTGCCTACTGCGGGGTAGGTTTGTTTAGACGACTAAGGAGAGTGAAGCGATGAATCTGGTATATCCTTAACCCTCAGAGATCGGTATGTATGATAAGATGGGTATATCATAAGTGTTATGTTCGATAGCGGTGTGTAATTAGTGATTAGAAATCATGGTTAGTAACTTGGAAAGATTGACGGATAGGGAAGTGTGAGCCTTAGAGCTTTATCGTAGAGACCTTAGAGGTAAGGCCGTCTCGAGTAAAGAAGTATTTTATGTTTGACCGCTTGCCGGAGTGCATTGTGCACGGGAGATATGTTTTAGGATAAGTCCACGAGTAGTGTGGAATGAAGAGGGTAGTTGAGCTAAGAAGGCCTAGGTTTTCGTAACGTGATTAGTGAGAGTTTTCGGTTCGGGAGCTAGTGTCTTGCGCGTTCGGGTCGGGTTGAGGCCACGTTGCGGGTCAACCCGCGACTGTATGGTGGTGGGGTCGGTTGTGGTGGTCCCGTGGGTTAGGGTTATGAGGTGTTAGGCCCAAGTTTAGTTAACCAAATGCGAGTTCGTGGATACATTCGACCGATGGTCGGGCGAGGAGGTCGGCCGTCTTGTCTTAGCAAAGACCGTTTACTCGGCGGTGTTGATTTATCGAAAGGTTGTAAAGGCTGCAGGGTGCCTACCTTCACCTTATGACATACATGGAGCCAGTGCGGCTGTTTTGTTCGGAAGTTTTACCAGCGGGGTTAAGAACTCGGTGAGTCTCGAGAATCGCGTTCGCCACCGGGCCGGTGTGTGGATTTGAGGTAGTTGTGGGATTGTTGTCTCTGTGGAGAGTGTTTAAGCTACCATTTCAGTGTTCGGATGTCGCCTTATGAAGCCTTGTAGGGGCGGATGTGTAAGTCGCCGGTCGATTGGTTCGATGTTGGCAAGATTCGGATAGTTGGTTGAGCTTGTTCCGGTACCGTGGATAGGGTAAAGCTTGTCTAGAAGAGGTTACGGCGGCTCGGAGAAATCGTGCGGATAATCGCAACGACGCTTAGAGTTCGAGTTGTGGTCGGTCTTCTTGAAAGTACCACCGGGTTGGGGTGACGAGTTTTGGAAAGCGAGAGGAACTTAGCGAGTTACTTTGGGCCGCACGAGTTCATGTGAAGAATAGGCGGGTTGCCTATATGTTAGCTTTTCTTGCGTCCGACTTAGGAGGCAATCGTCCGATCTTCGTATTGTTATGATCGGAAAGTATCGGAGATCCATCAGTGTTCCCGATTAATGATGACCACGTTAGAGATAGTAACCGAGTTTTGAAGCGAAGCGATGCTCGAAATGTGGTAAGAGTTCGAGTGTCTGGCGACCTCGAGGATCGCGTGCGGCCGGTACCATTTGTTAGGTCGCCGGAGTGACACTAGAACCTCGCGGCAAAGTGACAAAAGTGGTATCACGATGAGTAAAGGGAGAAGCGAGCATGTATGGCGAGCATTGATGTGATCATTTCTTTTGTAAAGAGAAGGTGCGAATGAAGTATATTTTAGACCCCAGAGAGAGGTGTTTGTGGTAATGTTAGAGGTGTTTCCTCGTGGACTTGGATGTAAGTATTTTTTTTGCGCTAGTTGTTTCTGTGGCCATGTGTGGCAGGATTGTTTCGTAAGTATAGCAGTGAAGACTATACTGGCGCACGTTTGTTTTGAGACTTAGAAGGAACATTCGGGACGAATGTTTCTAAGGAGGGGAGAATGTTATACCCCGTATTTCGGAGTATGCGTGGGGCGTGCGTAGAAAAATTTGAACTTGAGAATAGGCTTGGCGAATTATTCTTTGTGCACAACACGGTTAGAGTCGTTTTTCGACGAAAGCGTTTCCACGACTTTCGTAGGAAAATTCGGCTATGTCATTTTTAATTTTTGCGGATTTTTAGAGAGGCGAAACATTTTGGACCAACAAGAGGCGACACTTGTCACCCTCTCATTGGAAGGACTTGGGCGGTAAAGGGGTTGGACGAATTGGCCATTGTTTGGTCAAGGAGTTGGTAGGATATTTTGGTGGTAGATGGATAAGGTGCACTTGGCATAATCTTGACCCTACACTTGCATGGCACTTGGCTTAATCTTGGCCATTGGCTGGCCTTGGCTTGTACTATAAATACCCCTTTGGAAGACTTCTTCATCCATTCCAAAATTTTCTAAGTCTTAGAAATCCCTTCCCACTCTCTTGTGGTGTTCGTCCAACCTCCCCTCCCCCCCATGGTGAGGCCCCATGGCGAGAGCCCCCCCTTGGCGAGAGTACCCCACTCCTAGTGGGGTTGGTAGGTATACACCCCCTTGTGGTGTTGTCTCGTATAAATACCACTCTTGGTAGAAATACTCTCAAAAGTATTGTTCTTATACCCAAAATACCTTGGCCACTTATACCTTGTAGTATTCAAGGTTATACTTATCTGAAAGCCAAATACTATTATACTTCCTTGATCCACAAAACCGAAACCACAGGAAAATCTCCATAGTTAGTTGGAGTATTAAGTAGAAGTTGGTTAGAACTTCTAAGGGTGGTTTGGAGCGGGTTGGAGCGCACGGAGTTGGAGCTAAACGTTGCCCAGGATCGACTTTATACTTGGATAATTATGGGCTTATCGAGGTAATTATCTTGTCCCCCTATTGTAATTGGAAATTACATGTTGTTAGACTATATAGTTGAAGTATACTATATATAGAACTGAACGTTGTTATCGGCAATGTCTTTGGACTTAAGCCTGAATAATAAGAAACCTTTTCGAAAGAAGAGTGTTGAACTGTAATTACATAGGACTGTATTACAGTAGACTTGTGTAGCTTTTCTGTGAGGTAGAATTGTGCACGTCCGGATTAGACGTATAACCCCCCCCTGGTTGGCTTGGTAGCCGGCCCCGATAGAAGAAGATTTCTGTTTGTTGCGGGGAGGTCTTTGCGAATTTTCTGTAGAATGTTCTACGAAGAGATCTAAATGTTAATAAGCGCCTTGTGGCCTTATAGGTTGAGTACTATGCGTGGCGCGATCTACTTGGTTTAAGGAGTAGCCGACGGTTTGAGGTACTTGGAGCGTCTTGCTATTAGTCGATAATCGTCGCGAGGTATGTGAACCTCTTCCTATCTCTTCTAGCATGATATGTGTGTAACTATGTAGTACGGTAGACGTACATGTGTTGAATGTATTTGATTGATCTAAAACATAAAGTGTTATAACGGCTTTATGGGAAGTTGGTTATAACAACTTTATGTATGTAAGAAGATACTTGTGGTTTTAAAGGTAAGCGATTTGAACTATAAGCTTTGGTTATGTGATAATAAAGAACTTGAAGTATTTCAAAAGATTTTGAATCATTTTGAAAGGAGAGTAATACTTGGTTTTGAAAACTTAAGAGTTATACTAGCTTTATGGGAAGTTAGGTATAACGGCTTAAGAATGTTTCTTGGTTTGAAATCGAATGTGTATCGACAAACCAACTGTGGCGTTAATAAAAGGAAATGTTTTGTGATTAAATATTATTAAAACCAGTAGAAACTTCCATCTGCATAGAAGCTAAGATGAGACAAAATGATATTTCCTAGATCATGGCTGCTGTAATAAGATTGTTATAAACAAGAATATCCTACTCACATATAAGGCTTATGTTTCTCAGATGGCTTAAAAGAGAATTATATTCTTAAATGAATAAGACTATGAACTACGAAACCTTTCGAAAATGAGAAACTTGAGTAATTGAAATTAGGCAAACTTGAGCGTTGGGAAAAGAATGTTGTTACTTGATTTTACAAAGAGAAGTGTTTTGATTTACTTCAAAGATAATCACTTTATTTTTATACTACGGGTATTGTGTGACTTTTGTGAAAGAAGCGGATCTTTTAAAAAGAGTAATACATAAAGTACTTTGGGGCTAAAACCGAACTTGTTAACATAATGTAGAAAGTACCTTGTGTGAATAACTTGATTGTATTGATTTGTGATAGTCTTGTAATACTTTCTTGTTGACTTGATAAGTAAACATGTTAGGATGCTACGTGAGTTAGTATCTTGTGATGTTTGTGTAAAGGGTTTTCCTTGTTGTGCTTAGGTTGTTTAACGATAAGTTGTTATGATGATATTATATCACTCATGATTAGGGGTTAAGCGCCTCCGTCGGGGGTAGACTCGGTAGTCTAGTGACCTATGATTCGAGAATACCTTATGCAGTGCAGTATGGCCTATCTGCGAAACTACGGAGTTCGAGTTAGTATCACGGCCGCTTGTGGTCATGCGGTCTTTGTGGCCATGCGGACGGCGAGTCGAGGGGCTGTCGAGTAGCTACCTCGATGCGGGAATACCTCATGCGGGCCGTTGGGTGGCCCGTGCGGGCTACGGGAAGTTCGGGGCTAGACGAGCACATTAGATCTGCGAGCGAGTGGCGGCTTTGATCATGTAATGATGCAGACAGATCTCATGTCTGATTTACGACCTTGTTTATCTTGTGGGTTTTAGTAGTCGGCTATGCCTTCGTACTTACCGTCACGGTTTTATGATGACTTTGAGGCGTGAGTCTACGACTTGACATGGCTTATTTATTGTGAGCGTAGTTTTGGTTATCATACATGTCTCTGCTTTATATAGACTACTATGATTTCATTTCTGATATTTTGATTTCACATACTTGGTACTGTTATCTTGACCTCGCCCAGAGGCTGCGTTACATGCCGCAGTAAAGGTCGCCGATCGTTGATCCTCTCTCTTGGGATCACGATTCGGCGTTGGGAAGCTCCGTTTCTCGGAGGCTTATCTTAGTATAGTCACTGTCGTTGTAGGTTTTTACATTCGGGGTATGGCGGGGCCTTGTCCCGCTTGATGTTATCGTATTATTCTAAGTGCAGAAATGCTTGTTGTGGGCAAAGCGGTAAAGGGGATGTAAATGTTCAAGTGTTATTTATATATACTGAAGGTAACCGTTTTTAGTTGCTTTGTCTTCTTATTTCAACGTCTTATTACACTTGGTTTCATATATTGTCTTTATGTTCCGATTACTCGATGATGTATCACTAGGGTGCGGGGTAAGGCACGATCCACGGGCCGGTTGGTCGTGACATTGCACTACGCACGTTGGTTTTAAAAAATAAAAATGAGGTGTTATTTAATTTCCATGATTTACTTAGTTGTTAAGGTAGAAGGGTGCCGGGTAGGGCACCGATCCGCGCCGGGTTGGGGTGTGTGTGAGTGGTATCGAGCAGTTTCGATCACAGGACACATGGGTTATGTTCATTTTTTCGCGATTTACTTAGTTGTTAAGGTAGAAGAGTGCCCGGGTAGGGCACGATCCGCAGGCAGGGGTTCGGGGTGTGATGAGTGGTATCGAGCGATCGGTCCTCGGAATGTTTCTGAGCCGTGTCTAGTAAGTCTTGATTATCGGTGTGTTGCGCGCCACGCCCATGCAGGAGGCTACGGGGACATTTAGGAGTTGGTTTCTATTCTTCTCACTCTAAGATCGTGCCATAGAGTTGTGTTAGTAAGATAATTCCTCTCGACGTATTGTTGTATTCTGATTATGCCTCGAGGAGAACCGGCCTTGAGAAGGGCAAAGGAGTAGCGAGCTACTAGTGAGACTCGAGAGAGTTGATAGGGCTTATGCCCGAGTTATCTGGATGTTGTTCGCGATCGTGAGTTCTTCTTCGCGGTTTTGAGGCCCAGCACGAGCCTCCGGTTTCTCGATTAAGGGAGACTTTAGGGTCATGAAGGAAGCCATTATGTTATTGACCAAGATAAGCGGTGCTGCGGTTTCGTCGTGAGGAGGTTGTCGGCGATGCAGCAGTGTCTGAGGGTGGAGGGCGGCGTGGAGATCTGCGTAAGAGGCTAGACCGGTTGGTTATTCCGGTGAGTTTTTGGGCGAGTGCCTCGTGGCAGTGAGATATTCGTCGACCTACCCGGTATATACCCCGCGGCTCACGGTGGAAGATTGGACCACAAGGTAATTAGGAGCGGTCCAAGCTCCGGTCGAGGTTCTCGAGAAGCGAGAATTTTCTCGATCAAGGCCATCTATTCCTCGGTGTTTGGATGTGGTAAGCGTCGTTCGGGAAATTCCATTATGCACGGGTCTTTGTTTTTATTGTGGGCGTCGGGCCATATTACGAGTATGTCCTTTTAGAAGGAACCGGTGAGTGGCTCGGCTATGGGGCGATAGTTGGTTCCCTTTCATCCACGGTTGTCGTCCCCGGGGCGAGGTGTTGGATGTCAGCAAGTCGTGGTAGAGGTCAGGGTGGAGTTTATAGTTCTGGCGGTCCTTCGAACCGCATAGATGACGTGACTACTGGAAAGGATCAGGAGGCAACATCTACGTGGGGTTACTGGTATATCTCGATTCTTTTGAATCATGCGTGCGTTGATAGATTCGATTTACTAGCATATATGTTTTCCCTTTGTTGCTAGCAGTTGTAAGTGATAGTACCCTAGAGGTAGGGATACTTTGATTAGTAAAGTGAGAAGTTAAGAATGTTGACAAGAATGATAAGTGAACTGAGACCATAGTTGTGTAGAATTCACACGTAGTAATTACCAAATGTGATGTAAGGCCAGATAGGGAAGGATGTCTGATGAAATACTTTGACTTATGTGGCGAACCTCTAGTGAATAGGGGATAGGGTAAGAAGTACACGGAGATAAGAGAGATTTATTTCGGACTAGGAATGAGGAGTTAAGTGTGACGATGAGTGGGTTATGGACTCATTTCGGGTTAGCCGTAGTATGGAATGGGGTGATATCGATTAGAAATGGTCAGTTATGTGATAGGGTCCGAGGATGCAGACCAAGTTTAGTAAATCGTTATGCGAGTTTGTGGGCGCGTTCACGGAACTAGGTCGTAAGGACCAGAAAAGCCTTAACGGGAATGTAAGTAACGATATGGCCAAGTTGGTTAGTAACTCCAGTTGGGGAACGAAACAAAATTTGAGATTTTGTCGTGTACTAGATGAGTTTGAAATGCGAAAGTATGACAAGTAAGGAAAGAAAGGAACCTCTAAGGATCCGTGTTTGGGAAGAAAATTGTAACCGAGTTTTGTGAGAAGGGACCACGGACGGAAGGTCCATTATTATGTTTACGTATGTTATGTGGTGGCCATGTGTGGCATCATTGGTCTTGTGCATTTGATTGATAGGCATAGTATAGAGATTGTGCCGGAGTTTGTATAGCGTGACAACCGACTAAGAACATTCGGGGACGGATGTTTCTAAGGGGGGAAGAATGTTACACCCCGTAAGTCCAGGACATGTATAAGAGAATGTACGTAAGGAATCAAGACTTGGAAATTAGTACGAAAGGAAGAATTATTTTTCCGACGGAAAATGTTCCGAACGTCGGAAAGGAAAAATGTTCGTTGTTGAGAATTGGATTCTCAAAATGCATTATTTGAAGAGTATGGAACTCTTAACCTAATGGAAATTTATTTTTACGGATTTGGTCACGTGGGGCCCACCCGAGGAATTTTACGTTTTGTGGGACCCACGAGGGTTACATAATTTTATGGACGAATGAGAGGGCGACACGTGGCACTCCTTCCACATGGCTTGGTCGAAATTGTGTAAGGGAAAAATGGTCATTGACCATGGTAGAAGATAAGTCTTCCAAAGCTTGATATTGTTGACAAGTCAACTTGTCCACCTAGGCTTGATCCAAGTGAAATTCATCCTAGCCTCACATTTGTGATAATCTAAACCCTCCATTGTGTTTTATATATCATACTAGTAGCAAGACTAGCTCATTTACACTTAGAAAATTTTAGAGAACCATTGTTCTAGCATAAGTGCTCTCGGGTTCAAGCCTTCTCCCACACAAAAATTTTGTGATTTTGATCCATTAGCCACAAGACTTTAACCCAATGTTCCTAAGGGCGTTGTAAGGTTATCTCAATAGAAAGATTTTGGAAAAACGGAGTTTTCACGTTAGTCGCAAGGCGGAAACTAAAGGAGTTCTTCAACTTTGAAGTTGGAACTTGAAGATGGGTTCTTCATAGGCCTCTAAAGAGTGCTTGGAGCGGATTGGAGCTTAAGGAAAGGAGCTAAGAATTTCTAAGGCGCGACTTTGGATCTTGGAAATTTTAAGGGCTTGGAAAGGTATAAATTTTGTCGTTTTAGTAGTTAAGACTTACTTATTGTTGTAGCTATGGATTTTATGGCATGTGTTATATAGTATGAAGTTTGATATGTTTATGGGCTATTGGAACCCTAATCCGAAAACTAGCATGTTTAGCTTTAAGATTGGAATTCAAGTTGATTATTAGTTTAAGTCGTCGCATGTTGAATAAAGAAGGAAATTGTAGTTGTTGAAGTTGTTTATGACTAAATAACATGTTGACCTAAGAACTTGAAATTGGAAAAGGATTGGAAAAGACGTAGTGTTATTGGTTATATGTTGGCCGAGAATGGCTAGTGAAGTATTATACTATTTGGTATGAATTGTGGGGCGGAATTTTACACGTATTGTAAGGCGTGTAATCCCCTTTGTTTGGTGGTTGTTTTGAGCCTTAAATGTGGCTTGTTGGTTATTGTATTCGGCCTTGAAAAAGGTGGCAAAGTGAGTAGAAACAAAGGAAGTGCTGCCCGATTTTCCGTAGAATTAGAGACCGTATACTTAGTATTATTATACATTAGAGACTAGAAGTTGATAGTCTTGTTGTGACCATTATAGGTTGACACTTCTACGTACGGCGTATTCGGCTTAGCTTGTGGATATTAGCCGAAAAGGTATGTGAACTATCTCCTCTTCTAGCATGATTCCTTAAGATAAAGAAAGTACGTCCTACTCCTTAAATGATCCATTCCTTGGTTGTATTTGGATTGCCTAAAGTAGAAATTGTTCTATGTACTTCCTTTGATTGTACTTTGATGTTTAAATTGTAAGTTGTATAATCCATTGCCTTAGTGAAGTTGGATTCTTAAAAGTGAAAGTATTTTACTTAAAGTACATAGAGTCTGGAAAAGGAAGTGGTTTCCAAATCTTTTGGGCTAGTACCTTAGTCTCAAAATCCTAAAGGTCATTATAATGACTTTAGGGGAGTCAAAGGAGTGATTTACTTAATTGTTTTAAAAGAGGAGAAATGACATGATTTAAGAGAAGTAACTTGTTTTAAAGGAGTGAGTTACTTGAGGTTTAAAAGTAGAAGAAACTTGTTTTCTATATATTAAGAGACTTGAAGTGTTTTGAAAGATAAGAACTTGATTTGTAAGTATGCGATACTTGGTTTTTAATAGTATAAGTCTCTTGGTTATAAAAGGAATGGATATGTCTAAAACCATAAAGGGTTATAACGGCTTTATGGGAAGTTGGTTATAACGGCTTTATGGATGGTTTAAAAAGTTGTCTATTTTGAGTATTAGGCATAAGTTGCCTAGATTGTGAAAATTTGGAGTTACTTGATTTCAAGCTTTGAAATGAGTTTTCTAAAAGTGTAGTAACTTACTTTGAAAAATAGACACGCCTTGATACTACGGGTGTTAGTATCGTGGGGCTTTACATAGAAGGGAGTCTTTTATAAAAGAATGTACGTACGTAGTACTTTGGCTTGATTAATTGAGAATTATTCCATGTGATGCCTTGATAAGTACTTCGGCTTGATTAATTGAGAATTATTCCATGTGATGCCTTG
Source organism: Przewalskia tangutica (assembly GCA_029844215.1). Lineage (NCBI taxonomy): Eukaryota > Viridiplantae > Streptophyta > Magnoliopsida > Solanales > Solanaceae > Przewalskia > Przewalskia tangutica. The sequence goes on along the minus strand of CM056720.1, from coordinate 37,496,315 downwards.
ATAAGTACTTTGGCTTGATAAATTGAGAATTTGTCTAAGTGTGCCTTGATAAGTACTTTGGCTTGTTTAATTGAGAATAATTCTAAGTGTGCCTTGATAAGTACTTTGGCTTGATTAATTGAGAATTATTCCATGTGATGCCTTGATAAGTACTTTGGCTTGTTTAATTGAGAATAATTCTAAGTGTGCCTTGATAAGTACTTTGGCTTGATTAATTGAGAATTATTCCATGTGATGCCTTGATAAGTACTTTGGCTTGTTAATTGAGAATTATTCTATTTGTGCTTTGATAAGTACTTTGGCTTGATTAATTGAGAATTAGTCTAAGGGTGCCTTGATAAGTACTTTGGCTTGCTAAATGAGAATTATTCTATGTGTGCCTTGATAAGTACTTTGGCTTGTCTAGTTGAGAATTGCCTATGTGTGCTGGAAATAGTCGGTTGTGTGCTATTGGTATATCAGTCGTTTCGGGGTCATTCCCCGGGTTTGTGGCATTTGGATATTCCGTGGATTTGCTACCCACGATGCGAGGAATACCTCATGCGAGTCCGTAAGGGCTTATGCGGGTGAAATAGTCCCATGCGGACGGGTCCAGCCTATGCGAAGAATACCTCATGCGAGTCCGTAAGGGCTTATGCGGGTGAAATAGTCCCATGCGAGGAATACCTCACGCGGGTCCACGCTGTCACGACCAGGCGGGGCGTGGTAGTGCCTTACCGGGCACCCTAGTGATACAACATCGAGAAAATCAGGAACATAATTCATAAATATGAAACAAGAGACATGATAAATGAAAGAAAGTAGGCCAACAATAACGGTTTCCTTCCAACATATATATATAAACATTAGAACAGTTACAATCCTTACACCACTGCCGCCGATCTCTGGACCTCAAGATTTATACAACAACTATGACGGGCGGGGCCGCCATACGTGAGCGTAAGAACTTACGGACTCGGGTAACATACCAAAGATAAGCCTCAGCGAAGCGGAGCTTCCCAAACGCTGAAATGAGATCCTAAACGCGGAATCGGCGGTAGATGTATACCTGCGGCATGAGCGGCCCCGAAGGAGGTCGATCTGGCAAGTACCAAGTATGTGAAAGCGTAAAATCGTAAATGAAATCATAATAGTCTATAAAAGCGAGGAGAGCGGTATGATAACCAAACTACGATACACACATAATGATTATATCAATTCGGTCTCACGCCCAACATCAATCCTGCGTGGAGTACCTTCCTCACTGCCGTGATGCATGATATGATAACAACAAGACAGCAATCCAAATGGGAGCATACCCGTGCACTACGCGTCGTGTCGGTATGTCGAAGGAACAAATAAGACAACATTCCAAATGGAAGCATACCGTGCGCTACGCGTCGTGTCGATGAGTCGAAAGGAAACAATAAGACGGCATTCCAAATGGAAGCATACGTGCGCTACGCGTGTCGATATGTCCAAAGGAAACAATAAGACAACAAGGCGGTAATCAAAGTGGAAGCATACGATGCGCTACGCGTCGTGTCGATATGTCCAAAACGATTAACAAAAGTAACACTATCAGCGAGCGTGCAGTGGAATTTATCCGTCACTGCCGGTCCGTCAGTAAGTTCTCAACAAGTCAACCGACCCTCCATCGAGAGACGCGGTAGTATAGAAACACAATTCTTGCACAACAAAGGCTATCACAACAAGCATAGGCAAGTTTCACAACAACAAGCATAGGCAAGTTTCACAACAACAAGCATAGGCAAGTTTCACAACAACAAGCATAGGCAAGTTTATACACAACTCGAAGTACTTTCATTCTATGCCCAAGTCCGGGTTTTAACCCTAAAGTACTACGTACGTTAAATTCCTTTTAAAGAGATCTATTCCTTTTATAAAAGTCACCCGATACCCGTAGTATAAAAATAGAGTGACTTATATCTTTTAAGTAAATCAAAACAACTTCCATACTTTCCTTTTTAAAACCAAATTAAGGCAACACCATGCCTTCTTTTTTGACCAAAACACTTCTCTTTTTAAAGTCAAGTTACCACATTAAAACCAATGATAAAACCTTTCTTTTGTTTTCATAAGGTCGTTATAACCAACTTCCCATAAAGTTGTTATAACACCTTATGTTTTAAACCATTTTAAGACAACACAATGCCTTTCTTTTCCCTAAAGTTCCAGTTTGCCTAATTTCAATTACACAAGTCTCTTTTTTGAAAAGTTTCATAGTTCAATGTCTTAATCTCTTTTAAAACAATTGAGTAACATATGTCATAGGCGAGTAGGTTATTCTTGTTCATAATCAATCTTATTAAGCAGCCATGATCTAGAAAATGTAATATCATTTTGTCTCATCTTAGCTTCTATGCAGATGGAGGTTTCTACTGGTTTTAATAATACTTAATTATTCAATACATTTTCCTTTATTAACGCTGCAGTGGTTTATCGATACACATTCTGATTTCCGAAATCAGTAAAACATTATTCCTTCCAAAAACCAAGTACTCATTACTCACGAATGAGGTTTCACACAAACATCCATATTAAGTCAAGTCTCTTATCTTTTAAGAATAAGTCTCTTAACTTCTAAACCATTAAACCATTCTTTTTATCTCTCTTAAGACGTTACACCTAACTTCTCATAAAGCTGGTATAACTCTTATGTTTTCAAACCAAGTATACACTTCTTTCAAAAAGGTTTCTTAATCTTTTAGAATACTTCAAGGTTATTTATTATCACACATCAAGTCGGTTATAAGTCAAATCAATTATCTTAAAAAAAAACACAAAGCATTTCTCATTTACATAGAGCTGTTATAACCAACCTCCCATAAAGCCGTTATAACACTTCATGTTTAAAAACAATCAAATACATTTAACACATGTACGTCTACCGTACTACATAGTTATACACATATCATGCTAGAACAGATAGGAAGAGGTTCACATACCTCGCGACGATTATCGACTAATAGCAAAACGCTCCAAGTACCTCAAACCATCGGCTACACTCTAAGCCAAGCAGATCACTCCACACGTAGTACTTTAACCTATAGAGGCCACAAGGCGCCTATTAACATCTTTAGATCTCGACGTAGAATATTCTACAGAAAATTCGGCACTCTCCACATGGCGTAATTCTCCTCCTCTATCGGCGGATACCAAGCCAACCGGGGGTTTACGCTTAACCGATGCATACAATTCTACTTCACAAGAATGCTATACAAGTCTCTTTATGTCTGATCCTAAGTAATTACGATTCGATTCTTCTTAAAGTTCAGGCTTAAGTCGCAAGACATTGCCGTAAGTATTATTCAGGCTTAAGTCAAAAGACATTGCCGCACAACTATGTTCAATTCTATATATAGTATACCTTAACTATATATTCCAACAACATGTAATTTCCAATTACAACAGAAGGTTAAGAGTGTTTACCTCGATAAGCCCAAAATTATCCAAGTTATAAGTCGATCCTGAGCAAGGTTTAGCTCCTACTCCGTGCGCTCCAACCCGCTCCAAACAACCCTTAGAAGTTCTTACCAACTTCTACTTAACACTTCAACCGACTATGAAGGTTTTCCTTAGGGTTTCGTTTAGTGGCTAAAGGAAGTATAATAGTATTTGGGCTTTTGTATAAGTGTAACCTTGCGAATACTACAAGGTATTTGGGCCAAGGTATTTGGGCATTATAACAATACTAGGAGAGTATTTCTATACCACAAAAGGGGGGTATTATACGAAAACAACTAGGCTAGGAGGGGGGGTACCCCACGGCTAGAACACTACAAAGGGGAGGGGGAAGCTTTCGGCCAAAGGCCTTTCTCAAAGGGGGAGGGTTTGGACGATTTTAACTCATGAGGAGAGATTTCAAGACTTGGAAAATGATTTTTGGATGAAGAAAGTTCATCAACTAAGGGGGTATTTATAGGTCAAGGAATGGCCAACCAATGGCCAAGATTCTTCCAAGTGTTAGGCAAGTGTAGGGCTAGGATTAAGCCATGTGCACCTTATCCATCTACCACACCAACTTGCACAAAATATCCTACCAACTAAAGTGCCCCTATTTCGTCCCTTAGCCGCCCACTTCCTTCCAATGTGAGGGTGACACATGTCACCCTCCCGTTGGTCCAAAATGTTTCGTCTCTCGGAAAAATCCGCAAAAATTCTCAATGACATAGCCGGAATTTTCCCTTCGCAAGTTTAGTAAAACGTTTCGTCGAAAAACGACTCCTTTTGGCACTTGTGCCCAAATTTCGAATCTTGCCAAAACCTTAAGGCTCAAATTTAAATACGTACGCCCTACGTACATACTCTGGAAGTACGGGGTATAACATTCTCCCCTCCTTAGAAACATTCGTCCCGAATGTTCCTTCTCGAAACAGATAACGAAGAAGTTCCTTCTAACAAGTTGTCAACGCCACACCTGGCCACGTAATAACACACATTCTCTTCCCTCCTTACTCGTCGTGCCCTCCTCGAACACTTGAACTCTTTTAGTATACGTACCACCCTGTAGTCATCGCTTTAGTTTCCAAAACTTTGGAGTCATCACCTCCAAACTTGGTCATCTTACTAACCTCGATTTCCTCTAAGGCCATTCTCGGCTTTCATCGACTTGGTCGAACGTATTCACGAACTCATACGATGGTCATCTAAACTTGGGCCTAGCACCTCGTGACCCCACCACTGGCGGGACCACCCGAGCTGACCCACTCGAAAGCGGCGCGAGTTGGCCTCAACATAGCCCCAACCCGACCACTTATCGCATCACGCTCTTGTTCCCGATTCCGAACAATCTTACCTCTGGTCATAAGCTACCACTTCCATTTCACACTACCGAGGACTTATTACCTGATACATTCGGGCATAAAATGCACTCAAACAAGGATCACTTGCAAAACTTGTACTCAAGGCGGCCTTACATCTAAGGTCTCAATGTAATATTCTAAGGTTCGTCATTTTCTCACCCTCAAGCTTACCCTTCTCACTAACCAGGTTCTACATCACGTTTTAGCACAAAGCTATCCGAACATAACACTAAACACATCATCACAACATCAATACATACAAAACTCTAGAGGGTTAAGGATATACCTGAAAATAGGCGATTCAGAGGACCGCTAAAACTGGGAACTTCCACCGCGACCTCTACCGTGGCCCGCCGGTGTATGAACATCCTGCCTGGCTATGGAAGGTGAAGAACCCGCCCGATCCGTAGTCTGTGCTATCCTACCGCCACACTGGTGGACGGTTCTCCCAAAATGGCCCCTGCGTGCATGTAAAACAAACTCCGGACTAGCACGACACTCCCACTATGGAGTCTACCACAATCCGGCACAACGAGGTAGGGGTGGCTTCATCCGTTAACACCGCTCTCCCGAAAATCTCAACCCTTGGAGCCCCGACTGCTCCGAAAACTCGATGCTCAAGATTGTGGAGGACCACTCCGCATTTGGCGGAGGCGCATAACTAGTCTGCTCGAGGCGGTCCGCCTCGAAAGTCACCAAAGGACCTGCTCATTGCTCGCCCTCTTCTGACCTTGGTCATTTCGCCGATTTCTCCGCCTCACCTCCAAGTGCATAAGCTGCGCATGCGGGCAATGTTCATGCCGGTGAAGAGCTACACCAACAACTCGGCTAGGTAATCATCGAGCCACCTGTAACATATCGGTGCACTCGATCCTCCATACTAGCTACTAACGCGGGGCGTCATCGCCAATGAGTCGAACTCACATTGTACTCGGAATCAGACGCCTGCGCAACACCAAAAATCTGTCGGCGAGCCTCCTCATCCGTGTCGGCGAAGTGTGCAAGAAATGCCTTTGAGAACTCGTCCCATAAAGCCGGAAGTGCATTCTCTCCCCGGGACAGCTCCCACGAATCAAACCAATCGACTGCGGTATCACGCAGCCGATGCGAACCTAGGACCACTGACTCGGTCTCCGAGGCCTTGATCACTCTCATGATCCGGTCAGAATCGCGGATGAACTCCTGCGGATCATCCTCGTGCCTCGACCCATAAAACTCGGCGGGTTACACTCGGAAAATCCCGTAGTCTCAAATGCGGTCGGGTTGAACTACGGTGCTACTGGAATGGAATCTGCGTCCGGCTTATCCTCAAGTCTGCCCTGACCACGGCCATTAATCGGGCCATCTCGCGTAACCCGTCTCATCTCGCCTGCACAGGATCGAGGCTCAGGTACCGTGGTCTCTGTAGAGACTGCCGCTGCTCTACTCGTATCCCCCTCTGCTGCCTTGCCCTTCTGGGCCCGGGTTGCCTTGCGCGGAGGCATAACTGGTAAAGGAAAGTAATACGTCAGAGGGGTTCAACTCATCACACAGCTCTAAGGCACGATCTCAGAATGAGAAGAATGGAAACCAATCCTAAATGTCCTATAGCTTCCTGATTATAGATGTGGTGCACAACACACCGATAATCAAGACTCTACTAGACACGGTCTGTACACACTTTCCGAGGATTAACTGCTCTGATACCACTTTTGTCACGACCCGAACCGGGGCCCGTGACTGGTGCCTTACCCCGGGCACCCTAGTGATACAACATCAGAGAAAATCAGCGGAACATAATTCATAAATATGAAACAAGAGACATGATAAATGAAAGCAAATAGGCCAACCAAAACGGTTGCCTTCCAACATATATATATAAACATTAGAACAGTTACAATCCTTACACCCTGCCCACCACAGTGCTACAGACCTCTAAGATTTATACAACAACTATGACGGGACAGGGCCCCGCCATACCCCTGAACGTACAAGAACTTACAGACTCAGGGTAACATACCAAAGATAAGCCTCCGACGAAACGGAGCTTCCCAAAACGCTGAAATGAGATCCTAAACGCGGGGATCGACGGTAGATACTTCTACTGCGGCGTGAACGCGGCCCGAAGGAGGTCGATGACAACAGTACCAAGTATGTGAAATCAGAAAATCAGTAAATGAAATCATAATAGTCTATAAAAGCGGGAGGCGGTATGATAACCAAACTACAAGACACACACATAATGATTATATCAATTCGTGGTCTCACGCCACAACATCAATCCTCGCGTGAGTACCTTCCTCACCGCCGATGCATGATATGATAACAACAACACAAAGAATCCAAATGGGAGCATACCCGTGCGCTACGCATCGTGTCGGTATGTCCAAAGGAACAAATAAGACAACATTCCAAATGGAAGCATACCCGCAGCGCTACGATCGTGTCGATGAGTCCAAAGGAAACAATAAGACAACATTCCAAATGGAAGCATACCCGTGCGCTACGCATCGTGTCAGTATGTCCAAAGGGAAACAATAAGAAACAAGGCGGTAATCAAAGTGTAAGCATACCCGTGCGCTACGCATCGTGTCAGTATGTCCAAAGCGATTAACAAAAGTAACACTATCAACAGGAACGTACCCGTGGAATTTATCCGTCACTGCCGGTCACGTCCAAGTAAGTTCTCAACAAGTCAACCGACCCTCCATCTAGAGACGCGGTAGTATAGAAACACAATTCTTGCACAACAAAGGCTATCACAACAAGCATAGGCAAGTTTCACAACAACAAGCATAGGCAAGTTTCACAACAACAAGCATAGGCAAGTTTCACAACAACAAGCATAGGCAAGTTTATACACAACTCGAAGTACTTTCATTCTATGCCCAAGTCCGGGTTTTAACCCTAAAGTACTACGTACGTTAAATTCCTTTTAAAGAGATCTATTCCTTTTATAAAAGTCACCCGATACCCGTAGTATAAAAATAGAGTGACTTATATCTTTTAAGTAAACCAAAACAACTTCCATACTTTCCTTTTAAAACCAAATTAAGGCAACACCATGCCTTCATTTTTGACCAAAACACTTCTCTTTTGAAAGTCAAGTTACCACATTAAAACCAATGATAAAACCTTTCTTTTGTTTTCATAAGGTCGTTATAACCAACTTCCCATAAAGTTGTTATAACACCTTATGTTTTAAACCATTTTAAGACAACACAATGCCTTTCTTTTCCTAAAGTTCCGGTTTGCCTAATTTCAATTACACAAGTCTCTTTTTGAAAAGTTTCATAGTTCAATGTCTTAATCTCTTTTAAAACAATTGAGTAACATATGTCATAAAGTAGGTTATTCTTGTTCATAATCAATCTTATTAAGCGACCATGATCTAGAAAATGTAATATCATTTTGTCTCATCTTAGCTTCATGCGGATGGAGGTTTCTTGGTTTTAATAATACTTAATTATTCAATACATTTTCCTTTATTAATCTTTGCGATGGTTTATCGATACACATTCTGATTTCCGAAATCAGTAAAACATTATTCCTTCCAAAAACCAAGTACTCATTACTCACGAATGAGGTTTCACACAAACATCCATATTAAGTCAAGTCTCTTATCTTTTAAGAATAAGTCTCTTAACTTCTAAACCATTAAACCATTCTTTTTATCTCTCTTAAGACGTTACACCTAACTTCTCATAAAGCTGGTATAACTCTTATGTTTTCAAACCAAGTATACACTTCTTTCAAAAAGGTTTCTTAATCTTTTAGAATACTTCAAGGTTCTTTATTATCACACATCAAGTCGGTTATAAGTCAAATCAATTATCTTAAAAAAAAACACAAAGCATTTCTCATTTACATAGAGCTGTTATAACCAACCTCCCATAAAGCCGTTATAACTCTTCATGTTTAAAAACAATCAAATACATTTAACACATGTACGTCTACCGTACTACATAGTTATACACATATCATGCTAGAACAGATAGGAATAGGTTCACATACCTCGCGACGATTATCGACTAATAGCAAAACGCTCCAAGTACCTCAAACCATCGGCTACACTCTAAGCCAAGCAGATCACTCCACACGTAGTACTTTAACCTATAGAGGCCACAAGGCGCCTATTAACATCTTTAGATCTCGACGTAGAATATTCTACATAAAATTCGCAGACCTCTCCCACATGGCGTAATTCTCTCTCTATCGAGGCCGCTACCAAGCCAACCGAGGGGTTTACACGCTTAACCGGACGCGTACAATTCTACTTCACAAGATGTCTTATACAAGTCTATGTCTGATCCTAAGTAATTACTGATTCGTTCTCTTCTTAAAGTTCAGCTTAAATCGCAAGACATTGCGTAAGTATTATTCAGCTTAAGTCAAAAGACATTTCCGCAACTATGTTCAATTCTATATATAGTATACCTTACCTATATATTCCAACAACATGTAATTTCCAATTACAACATAAGGTTAAGAGTGTTTACCTCGATAAGCCCAAAATTATCCAAGTTATAAGTCGATCCTGAGCAAGGTTTAGCTCCTACTCCGTGCGCTCCAACCCGCTCCAAACAACCCTTAGAAGTTCTTACCAACTTCTACTTAACACTTCAACTGACTATGAAGGTTTTCCTTAGGGTTTCGTTTAGTGGCTAAAGGAAGTATAATAGTATTTGGGCTTTTGTATAAGTGTAACCTTGCGAATACTACAAGGTATTTGGGCCAAGGTATTTGGGCATTATAACAATACTAGGAGAGTATTTCTATACCACAAAAGGGGGGTATTATACGAAAACAACTAGGCTAGGAGGGGGGGGGTACCCCACGGCTAGAACACTACAAAGGGGAGGGGGAAGCTTTCGGCCAAAGGCCTTTCTCAAAGGGGGAGGGTTTGGAGGATTTTAACTCACAAAGGGGGAGAGATTTCAAGACTTGGAAAATGATTTTTGGATGAAGAAAGTTCATCAACTAAGGGGGTATTTATAGGTCAAGGAATGGCCAACCAATGGCCAAGATTCTTCCAAGTGTTAGGCAAGTGTAGGGCTAGGATTAAGCCATGTGCACCTTATCCATCTACCACACCAACTTGCACAAAATATCCTACCAACTAAAGTGCCCCTATTTCGTCCCTTAGCCGTCCACTTCCTTCCAATGTGAGGGTGACACATGTCATCCTCCCGTTGGTCCAAAATGTTTCGTCTCTCGGAAAAATCCGCAAAAATTCTCAATGTCATAGCCGGAATTTTCCCTTCGCAAGTTTAGTAAAACATTTCGTCGAAAAACGACTCCTTTTGGCACTTGTGCCCAAATTTCGAATCTTGCCAAAACCTTAAGGCTCAAATTTAAATATGTACGCCCTACGTACATACTCTGGAAGTATGGGGTATAACACACGCGGCCTATGCGGGTGAAATAGTCGCAGGAGTAGGATGGCTAAATGATACTGCGAGCGGATGGTCATGTTTTGATCATGAGCTTCCTATTTTATATTGTAAGGATACTACTGTTTACTCTCATTGTTAGTAAGGCACAATGTGTTGTAATTTGATTATCATATATGTCCCCGGATTTGTTTGTGTTACCCTATGGTCATGCTTTTACGATGTGGGATTCCGGGGCATGAGACCACGTGGTATTTAGGACACAGGTGGGACTTGGTGTTCATGTATCCTTATTGGTGTTATTACATCATAGACTTCCGACAGTGAGGAAGGATTCCACGGGCATGATTGATATTATGGGCGTGAGACCCATAGTTATATTTGAGTAGTGACTTTGAGGGCCTGCGTCCCTGACTTGATATGACTGCTTATGTATTGTGTACTGTAGGTTGGCTATCATACATGTCTCCTGCTTTGTTTAGACTGTTATGATTTCATTACTGATTCATCGCTCACATACTTGGTAAATTCTTCGTACTGACCTCCTTGGCCGCGTTAAATCCGCAGGTTTAGGTACGCTGTTTGGTGATCGGCAGGTGTAGGACCCTGCTCAGAGTTTTTGGATAGCTCCCTCTGTTCAGGAGTTTATCATTTTGGTATAGTTCCTTCAGTACAAGCTTTTGTACAGTTATGGGTACGGCGGGGCCTTGTCCCGTCATATTTCAGTAAAACTCTTAGAGGTCTGTATTCATATGTGGGATTGGACTCATGTACAGTGTAGTGTCTTTTATTATGTATATTATATGGCAGCCTTGTCGGCTTTGCCTTGCACGTACGTTGGTTTTAAAAAAAATGAGGTGTTATTTAATTTCCGCAGTTTACTTAGTTGTTAAGGTAGAAGGGTGCCCAGGTAGGGCACCAGTCACGGGCCCGGGGTTCGGGGTGTGACAGTATCAACGCAACCATATGACATTTTAAACCATCTCTTGACTTTCCATAAAACCATTATAACAAACTTCTCATAAAGTCATTATAACAAACTTTCATTTTAGAAACTAAAGCACTACCACATCTTTCTTTTTAAACAAACCAAGACACTATCACCTCTTTCCTTTTAATAAAACCAAGGCATTATCATGTGATGTAACATTAGGGAAATGAACCCAAAGTACTATGTACATCTAATCTTATAAAAAGAATCATATCATGCCATATAAGGGAGTTGAACCCAAAAGTACTATGTACATCTAATCTTATAAAAAGAATCATATCATGCCATATAAGGGTGTTGAACCCAAAAGTACTATGTACATCTATTCTTTCCTTTATAAAACCCCAAGATACTAGCACTTGTAGCATTAATGCACTTTCACTATTAAAAACAAGTTACTTACACTTTTAAACTCAAGTAACTTATTATTTTCAAATCAAGTAACTTATACCTTTAAATCAAGTTACTTTTTCTTTCCCAAAATCAAGTCATTTATACTTCATATAAATCAAGTCTAACTTCTAAAATCATACTAGGAGTTAGAGAGAAGTTTCTCTCACTAAGAAAACGCTCTCAACGTTTCACCTTAGTTGCTCCTTCGATTTTTCCTCTTCTTCCCCCCCCTAAGATTTTCGTTTGTTTCACAATGGTTTAATTGTTATTGTTCACAATATGAAGAAGTCTAAACGTTACACACGTTCTAGCAATGATTCAGGAGGTTCAGGCAGTTCGGCTAAGGCTAGAACAAGGAAGAAAAAAAAGAGTGGCGGCAGTCCAACAATTGCCGACGAAAATCTTATTCCGGCTATCTCGGACCCTTCTATCTTGGTTCATGTCATGCCAGACTCGCGCTTTGCATTAGAAAATGTTGTAGACGATTCTATGCTACAAAAGATACATGAATGGGGCAATAATATAGAAATTGAAAGCTTGGATATAAGTGAATTTGAAAGCAGAACTTCCGGCAGGGAGGGTCTTTTTCCGTTAGCCATTGACACCCCTAATGCTACTATGGTGGTCGACCATTCCACGGGCCAAATAGTTGGTAACGGGATCATGTCGGAAGAACAGGACAGTCACTCTAGCATTAGTACCCCGTCACTACCTGGTATTTCACTAAGGTTAGCCGGAAAAGGGTCAAATTCGGGCCCGACATTGCAATTGGAGTAACAAGTGCGATGGCATACTCGGGTCGCCGGGTCAGGGCGTGGGTCAGGAATTCATGGCGGGTCGGGCAGGTGTCCATGGGTCCAAGAGTAATCACGTCTTGTTTGATTCAAAGTCAGTTGAAAGCATTGAAGGTACTCCTATACCCAAGAAGTTTAACGCGGGTGTCAAGAGAAGAAACTTTAATGCCCCGGGAAACGAGGTGACTCCTCTGTGCAGTCGGGGCTTGGGTCGGAAGGATATGGCGGTCGGGAGGATAACAATGAAACTAGGAATATGCACTCTGTCACGAGGACCAAGGTCAGACGTGGGATACGAAGGGATTTCTACCCCCAAGGATTCTAACGTTATTATTGAGGGTGCCGAGGCGTCAACAATTAATGTGGCGGGTACCAACGATTCACTCACAACCTCGGGTCTTTATGATGGTCTGATTTCCAAGACGGGACAGGGGGATAACCAAGGGACATTAACTACTCCCGTTATACAAGGAGCCAAGTCAGTTGTGAGTTCTAACGTTATGATTGAGGGTGCCGAGGCGTCACACATTAATGCTGCGGGTACCAACGATTCACTCACTAGCATGGGACTTTATGATGGTCGACTTCCAAGGGCGGAGGAATAACCAAGAGACATTGAATATTCCGTTATCTGAGAGCAAGTCAGTTGTGAGAAATAATGCTAATTCTATTTCTAAGGAGCCTAGGAACTACATAACCATTAATAACGCAAGAGCCGAGGGGCCAGCCTTGAATGTTGCGGGATCCAAAGAGTCCTCTCGTGGATTAAGACAACATCCCCAGACTTCTTTAAATGTCACTAACGAAGCCTTCCCTACTTTAGCTAGTTTGCTAAGTGGAGTCAATCTCAAGAACCACAACAAGCCTTTCGTCTTTAATACTTCCTCAGATTCGAGTAAAGTCTTTAACATACCCCCTCTCTCATCTAATAACACTTCACTACTTTCTGAAAAACACAACACCTCACCCCTTCTACCTCCACTTCCTTCTACTCCTCCTAATACCCAACATAAATTCCCTACCCTTCCAAATGGCACGCGAATCATTCCTCTTATCGCGGGCACAAGCTTATTTCCTTCTACCCATCCCCCTCTGCCTATACCTCCAGAAATACCCCCCAATGATTTACACACTAATGCATCTTCTAAACCACATCTTATTCCTACCGCGGCTACAACTCATAACAATCTTCCCCCAAACCATGGCAAAGGTACCTTCCCTCCCAAAAAGACTTATGCTGGAGTCTTTGCGGGAACTAGGATTGAGGCAAAAGGCATGAAGTTACAATTTATTGAACAACAAGGGGAGGAAGTAGATATAGAAGCTGAGGATGAAGTCCCTTTCATAGAAACATGGGGCTATTGCCTAATAGGTTGCTTCACGGGTCCTTTCCCGGGAAGAGAAACATTGAATACCATTGTGAAAGGATGGGGAGTTAAATGTCGTATTATACCATATGGCAAAGGCTGGACAGTGTTCAAATTCATGACGGAAGAGGAGCGCACTAATGTACTTCACGGAGGCCCTTATATGGTCTACGGGAAAACCATGATGCTCAAGGCTATCAATAAAGGAGTTCTAATAACGGATGATCTATTCATGGACATTCCTATTTGGGTCACTTTCCCGGACATTCCCCTTTCTATTTGGAGTGCAACGGGCCTTAGTAAGATTGCTTCACGTGTAGAAAACCTCTTTACACGGACCAATATACTAAGGAATGGTCTAAAATGAACTATGCAAGAGTTCTAGTGGAAGTGGATGTTAGCAAGGAGCCAATAATGGATTTTGTCGTCAAACTCCCCGATAACAGAAGGTATACTCAAAGGGTAAACTATGAGAATTACCGGACTTTTGCTATCATTGTGCGGCTTTTGGACACAACCATTTAAAGTGTAGAAATCTGAGGGATGATGTCAACAATGAAGAAGCTCCAAAAACACGCAATACTGTGGTACCCCCTAACAATAAGGAAGATTCTACTTGTTTGAAAGTCAACAGAGGTACGGGTGGAACCAACCCTCCTCCCCCTCCCCCTCATCCACCAACTTCTCAACATCCCGTAGAGGCTGATAACTTGATGGACATTGAAGAAACTGAACACACAACACCTCCTGGTTCCGGAAGTTTGGGAGAAGCATCACATGCCGCGGGTCCTCCGGTTTTGGGACACTCTGGCCCATCATGCTTGCGGGATTCTCTAGCAAAGTCCTCACTGCCTATTTCTCACCATGGCAGTGCACAACATGTTAGGATGAGTTGTGAGTCAAAACATTCTGATTCTGAGATGCTTATGAACCCGCCACCTTCATTGGATAGAGATACATACAAGGGTGCTAAGGAAAAGGCTCTACTTGTGTCATGTAACGTTAACTTTGAACGCGGGGAACATAGCTTGGCTGGAACACAAGTTATGGATTCCAGTAACAAAGATGATGGATGGCAAGAAGTTTTGTCAAAAAAGAATGGGCCGAAAACAGTGGGAAGCGAGCGGCTAAGCGCGGAGTGCTAACAAAACCTCCTTTGTTTCCTAATGAAAATACTTTGTTGGAATGTCCGTGGTCTTTGCGGACAAAGGGATAGGAAGCCACGCAAGCTTTAGTGTGTAGTATCATAAAACAGCATGACGGCTATGATTTGTCTTTTGGAAACTAAACTATCTCGGCGAAGCAGAATCTTTCTCTACTCAAAGATTCAAAGCTTGGAAGTTTTGCTCAAATTTGGAATTCATTGGAGCGGAAGAATGCTATTACTTTGGGATCCAACTAGGGTTTGTTGCGAAGTGCTTGGTATGGACTCTCGGATATCCATGTCCAGCAAGTTGCAATATAACACAAGTGTCCTTCCTTGCCACATTTGTGTACCCGATTTATAGCATCTCGGATAGAAGGATGCTTTGGCATCACCTTACTCACTTGGGCATTACCGTCACTAAGCCCTGGATGATTATGGGAGATTTCAACACTTACTGAAACCCTAATGATAAGGTGGGGGGGTCCTCCTCTCACGCCTTATGCACTTAGGGATCTTGGCGATTCGGGATTTCTCATGGACTAGAAAGCGCTCCTTCTTAGGTTCCTTCTACACTTGGACAAATGGTTCGATTTAGTCTAAGCTTGATAGAGTATTGATGAATCAAAATTGGAGTGATTTGACCTAGAATGCCACGACCAATTTCATGCCTATGGAACTGTCTCGGACCATTTGTCTGTGATAGCCACGGTTATTGCATCCTATAATGTTGGTAAGCGCCCTTTCAAGTTCATGAATATGTGGCTTTCTCACCCAGCCTTCGAGGACATAATGACTTCATGTTGGAGACAAGACATATTGGGAACAGCTCAATTCGTCCTTGCCTCAAAATTGAAAGCCCTAAAGCAACCATTAAGGGCATTGAACAAAAGTGACTTTGGGGGTATTGAACAAAGAGCAAAAGGGGCAAACATTGAGTTCAAGGATGCTATCAATGCACACATGGAAAATCCCTTTGATGAGGAGCTAAAAGCCAAGGTTAAGTCCTCAAGAGCTAGAGCAAACACCTTACTGGAAGAAGAAAGACACTTCATAAGGCAGAAGTCAAGACAGAAACACTTGATTGGAAGTGATAGATGCTCCAAATATTTTCACAGCTTGATCAAGAGGAGTAATGTCAGGAACTCAATTAACTTTCTTGTTAAAGCCAATGGTACTATCACTACATCCCCAGAAGAAGTTAGGAAGTTGCTTGTTGAATTTTACAAAGATCTATTAGGTACTTCCCGATCCACTACCAACTTTGATCCGGATGTGTTCAACTATGGTCCAAAGCTAAGTAAAGAGGAGAGATTACAGCTTTTGCATTTCATCATCCCAAAGGAGATTTGGGAAGCTCTCTCTGATATAGGCAATGACAAAGCGCCTGGACCGGATGGTTATTCAGCTGCCTTCTTCAAGAATAGATGGAGAGATGTGGGTCATGATGTTGTAAGAAGTGTCCAAGAGTTCTTCTCTACTGGAGTTCTTTTGAAGCATGTGAATCATACCATCATTACCCTTCTACCAAAGACTGATCATGATCCTAAGGTAAATGATTTCAGGCCCATCGGATTGACTAATGTGGTCTATAAGATCATCACAAAGATTCTAGCTAACAGAATGGCATTGATCCTTCCTTCTCTCATTGACAAATCCCAAGGGGCTTTTGTGAAAGGAAGAAACATGATGGACAATGTATATGTGGCACAGGAGCTTGTGAGAGGATTTAATAGAGCCAGAGTCTCACCAAGATGTATGCTTATGGTGGACCTTCGTAAAGCATTCGTCTGATCTCTTGGAGTTTCTCGAATTGGTACTAAGAAGTCTAAAATTTCCAGCCAGATTTACAAATTGGATCATGGAATGTGTTAGCTCAACCTCCTTCTCCCTTTCTATCAACGGTGAGCTGCATGGATACTTCAAAGGAAAGCGCGGTCTAAGACAAGGTGATCCTATGTCCCCTAGTCTCTTTATCTTGTGCATGGAATACCTCTCAAGGCTGCTTAAAAGGAAGGCTGAGGCAAGAGCTTCCTCATATTTTCCAAAGTGCAAGAAATTGGGCATTACTCATCTTGCATTTGCGGACGACCTCATGCTTTTTGCCAGAGGAGATATATCTTCAGTTGGGATTCTTATGAATTATGCGGAAGAGTTGGAGGTTGCCTCGGGGCTAACTCTTAACCCGTCAAATCCTCTCTGTCTACTTAGCCTAATCATACTACGATTCGTGACTTGATATTGTCCAGAGTGGGATTCGCCATTGGTAGCTTTCCGGTACGATACTTGGGGATCCCTTTGTCCCCAATTTCAGTCTCGGTGGACCAATTTGCTCCATTCACTAGTGCAATTTCGAATTACATCCAGAAATGGGGGAATCACACCCTTTCTTATGCGGGTAAGCTGGAACTAATCAGGTCGGTTGTCCAAGGGGTTGAGAGTTTTTGGTTCCGGGCACTTCCTATCCCAGCCGCTATTATCAACAAGGTACGGTCTTCTTGTATTCAGTTCTTATGGGGAGGGAAACCACCAAGAGTTGCTTGGGATATCATTTGCTTGCCTCAAACTGAAGGTGGCTTGGGTCTAATGAACATCAAGGAATGGAATCATGCCTTGCTATCCAGGACTATTTGGCAAACTCACATGGATGCTGACTCTCTATGGGTCCAATGGATCAATGGCCACTATTTGTGAGGTATTACAATTTGGGACTATGAGGTACGTCCTAGGGACTCCCCCTTATTCAGAAAGATTTATGGGATTCGCGACAAATTTGTTTCTATCTTTGGTAGCCATGGTGATGCTATTGGCGGCTTTACAAAGTGTTGTGCCAACGGTATATTTGATTCAAGCCTCGTGTATAATATCTTGCGCACTCCGCAAGCTAAAAAGCCTTGGATGTCACAAATTTGGAAAGGCTTCATTCCTCCCAAATTCTCTTTTACTGTGTGGCTAAATTGCAGAAAGCGGTTAGCTACAAAAGATACTCTATCATATCTCAACTTGGAGGATAAATCATGCGGGTTCTGCAAGCAAGCAAATGAAACAAGGGAGCACCTCTTCTTTACATGCCCCTACACACACATGATTTGGAGGAGCATAAAAGATTGGTTGGGTATTAAAAGAGAGATGACAAATGTTGAAAGCTCCCTTAAGTGGATTAAGAAAGATCACCGTGGGACAAGCATCAGAGCCAAAGCTATTTTGCTTACTTTTTGCATTGTGGTCTATGAGATTTGGAGGGCAAGAAACACATTGCTCTTTGAAGGCACAAGCTATCCGGCGGAAGAGGTCATTGCAAGAATCAAAACTACAGCTTATAGAGTTCTCTATGATTTTATCCCTTCTTGTAATGGCACCATTTGAGTGACCACTCCTCCCCTCCCTCTCTTCTTGTTTACTTTACGTTGAGGCTTGAGATACCTCAACAACTGATTGTAGCCACTTACCTTTTGTTATTAGTAATAAAATTTGCATTTACCGGAAAAAAATATAAATCAAGTCTCTTATACTTCATCTAATTAAATCTCATATACTTTCAAGTAAGGTCTTATATACCTTCAAGTAAAGTCTCATATACTTTCATCTAAGTCTAGTCTCATGATTTTCAAATAAATCAAGTCTCATAACTGTCACGACCCGAACCCGGGCCCGTGACTGGTGCCTTACCCCGGGCACCCAAGTAGACATACATCAGAGTAATCAGCGGAACATAAAACAAGACATGATATAATATGAAATGTGAAACAGTTTATCTGAGAAAACTTGCCTTTCGGCATATATATATATACTTAAAACCGAACAGTTACATCTCATTACAACTCTGCCCACAACAGTACTACAGACCTCTAAGAATGATATGACAACAATGGCGGGACAGGGCCCCGCCATACCCCTGAATGTAAGTACCTACAACGACAGGGGACTATACCACTGATAAGCCTCCGGAGAAACGGAGCTTCCCAAAGCAATCGTGACCACATGGCGAGGATCAACAATCGTGTACCTCTACTGCGGCACGCAGCGGCCGAGGAGTCGATAACAGGTACCAAGTATGTGAAACTGAAAATACTGTAAATGAAATCATAGTAGTCTATATAAAGCAGGAGACATGTATGATAACCAACTACAGTTCACAATAAATAAGCAGTCATGTCAAGTCAGGGACTCACGCCCTCAAAGTCATAACTAAAATACAACTATGGGTCTCACGCCCACAACATCAATCATGCCCGTGGAATACCTTCCTCACTGCCGGCAGTCTATGATATAAAAGCACCAAGGAACACACATGAACACCAAGTCCCACCTGTGTCATAATAAAACCGTACGGGGTAAGTACGAAGGCATAGCCGACTACTAAAACCCACAGTACCAGTGGTCATAAAGCGTAACATGAGATCTGTCTGCACCGCCACATGATCGAAGTTGGCCACTCGCCGCGATATCTAATGTGCGCGTCTAGTCTCGAACTTCCGCGACTCCGCATAGGCCACTCAATGGCCCGCGTGAGGTATTCCTCGCATCGAGGGTAGCTACTCCCCAACAACGTCCTGGATTCGCGATCGCGTAGCCACATAGACCGTTACCACAAGGGCCGCACTAACACGGAACTTCGTGGGCGATCCCACGGACCCGCATGAGGTATTCTCGAATCATGGTCCCGAGCGCTGAGTCTACCGCGTGAGGACGGCTTAACCGGAATCATGTCAAGAGGTGAGTGATGTAATACTAGCATAACGGCTTACCGTTAGACAACATAAGCACAACAAGGGAAACCCCTTTACACAAACATCACAAGACGCTAACACACGTAGCATCCTAACATGTTTAATTATCAAATCAACAAGGAAGTATTACAAGGCTATCACAAACCAACACAATCAAGTTATTCACACAAGGTACTTTCTACTTTATGATTAACAAGTTCGGGTTTTTATCCCCAAAGAACTTCATACATTAACTCTTTAAAAGATCTGTTTCTTTCACAAAAGTCACACAATACCCGTAGTATAAAAATAGGGTGACTATCTTTTTAAGTAAACCCAAAACACTTCCCTTTATAAAATCAAGTAACAACATTATTTTCCAAACGTTCAAGTTTGCCTAATTTCAAATGCTCAAGTTTCTCATTTTCGAAATGTTTCGTAGTTCATAGTTTTAATCCTTTAAAACAATTTGAGAAACATATGTCTTATGTGTGAGTAGGTTATTCTTGTTCATAACAATCTTATTAAAGCAGCCATGATCTAGGAAATGTAATATCATTTTGTCTCATCTTAGCTTCTATGCAGATGGAGGTTTCTACTGGTTTTAATAATACTTTATTAGTCAATACATTTCCCTTTATTAGCGCTGCTGTGGTTTGTTCGACACTTATTCTGATTTTCGAAATCAGTAAAACATCATTCCTTTTGAAAACAAAAATACTCGTTACTCACGAATGAGGTTTCACACCTTTTAACAAAATTCACATTAATATAATTAAGTCAAGTCTCTTATCTTTTAAGATCAAGTCTCTTAACTTCTAAAATCAGTAAACCATTCTTTTTACTTCTCTTAAGTTGTTATACCTAACTTCCCATAAAGCTAGTATAACTCTTAAGCTTTTAAAACCAAGCATTACTCTTCTTTCAAAAAGGTTTCTTAACTCTTTTGAATTACTTCAAGATTCTTATTATTCAGGCTTAAGTCAAAAGACATTGTCGTAAAGCTACGTTCAGTTACACACGTACGTCTACCGTACTATATATATATTCTTTTAAAATATCATGCTCAAGAGGATAGGAAGAATCACATACCTCGCGACGATTATCGACTATTAGCAAAACGCTCCATGGCTATAACCCGGCTAGCCTTGTCCACCATTCAAGTAGTATATGCTACTCGCAGAACATTCAACCTATAAAGGTTATACAAGTCTATCAATGCCTAGACTACTCTGTAGATTATTCTTCTGATGTGATTTCAGTTCAAGTCTTTTTTGTAATATCCTTCTATTACAGTTCAAATCTCTTCTATGAATTTTATATTCATTTCTATACAACTACAGTATGTAATTTCCAATTACAATAGAAGGATAGGATTATTTACCTCGGTAAGCCCAAAATTATCCAAGTTTAATGTCGATCCTGAGCAACGTTTAGCTCCTACTCCGGGTGCTCCAACCCGCTCCAAACAACCCTTAGAAGTTCTACGCAACTTCTACTTAACACTTCAACCGACTATGAAGATTTTCCTTAGGGTTTCGTTTAGTGACTGAAGGGAAGTATAATAGTATTTCTGGGCTTTTAGTATAAGTGTAACCTTGGAATACTATAAGGTATTTGCGCCAAGGTATTTTGGAATAGTAACAATACTTGGAGAGTATTTTCTACCAAGAGGGGGGGGGGTTGTCACGACCCGAACCCGGGCCCGTGACTGGTGCCTTACCCCGGGCACCCTAGTGATACAACATCAGAGAAAATCAGCGGAAATAAAAACACGAACATGAATTAAGAGACATGATAAATAAACAGGCCAACCAAAGCAGTTGCCTTCGATATACATAAATACCCGACGATTATCCTTTTACAAACTCGCCCCTGGCAACAGATTCTGCACTCTAAGAAGTGACAACAACTATGACGGGACAGGGCCCCGCCATACCCCTGAATGTACAAGAACCTACAGACTCATGGTAACATACCAAAAGATAAGCCTCCGAAGAGACGGGGCTTCCCAACACGCTGAACTTTGATCCTATGAGCGAGGATCCACAACCGATGATTTACACTGCGGCATGAACGCGGCCCGAAGGAGGTCGATACAACAGTACAAGTATGTGAAATCAGTAAAGATCGCAAATGAAATCATAATAGTCTATATAAAGCAGGAGACATGTATGATAACCAAACTACAGTTCACAACATAAAAGCAGTCATGTCAAGTCAGGGACTCACGCCCTCAAGTCATCCCTCATGCCCGTGGAACTCCTTCCTCACTGCCGGCAGTCTAGGTATATATCATGTGGAATACGTGTCCCGGCCCATCCCGTGGGACTCGGTAAAGAATCATGTAGAATACGTGTCCCGGCCCATCCCATGGGACTCGGTAGAGAATCAGGTGAAATACGTGTCCCGACCCATCTCGTGGGACTCGGTGGATAATCAGATGGAATACGTGTCCCGGCCCATCTCGTGGGACTCGGTGAATAATCAGATGGAATACGTGTCCCGGCCCATCTCGTGGGACTCGGTGAATAATCAGATGGAATACGTGTCCCGGCCCATCTCGTGGGACTCGGTGAATAATCGTTCATAACAAATCAGCCGGCCCTCCATCGAGAGACGCGGTGGTATAGAAGTACAGTATTTGCACAACAAGGCTATCAAACACAAACATAGGCAAGTTACACACCACTCAAGTTTATTTTAGGCCAAAGTCCAGGTTCTGACCCCAAAGTATTACGTACGTTAAATTCTTTTAAAAAGATCTATTTCTTTTATAAAGGTCACCCGATACCCGTAGTGTTAAAATAGAGTGACTCACATTTTTAGGTAAACCAAAACACTTTCCTTTTAACATCAAGTAACAACATTCTTTTCCAAAAGTTCAAGTTTTCCTAATTTCAAATACTTAAGTCTCTTATTTTAGAAAGGTTTCATAGTCCATAGACTTAATCACTTAAGAATACAATCCTCTTTTAAACAATTTGAGAAACATATGTCTTATATGTGAGTAGGTTTTTCTTGTTCATAATCAATATTATTAAAGCAGCCATGATCTAGGAAATGTAATATCATTTTGTCTCATCTTAGCTTCTATGCAGATGGAGGTTTCTACTGGTTTTAATAATACTTAATTAGTCAAAACATTTCATTTTAATAACGCTGCAGTGGTTTGTCGATACTCATTCTGATTTCCAAAATCAGTAAAACATTATTCCTTTTAAAAACCAAGTACTCATTACTCACGAAGGAGGTTTCACACAAAACTCATATTTAATTCATTCAAGTCAAGTCTCTTATCTTTTAAGATTAAGTCTCTTAACTTCTAAAAATCAGTAAACCATTCTCTTTATCTCTCTTAAGACGTTATACCTAACTTCCCATAAAGCTAGTATAACTCTTATGTTTTCAAAACCAAGTATTACTCTTCTTTCAAAAAGGTTTCTTAATTCTTTGAAATACTTCAAGATTCTTATCATCACACATCAAGTCAGTTATCTTTTAAAAACCACAAAGCATTTCTTACTTACATAAAATTGTTATAACCAACTTCCCATAAAGTCGTTATAACACTTTATGTTTTAAACCAATCAAATACTTTTAACAGATGTACGTCTACCGTACTACATAGTTATACACATATCATGCTAGGAAAGATAGGAAGAGGTTCACATACCTCGCGACGATTATCGACTAATAGCAAAACGCTCCAAGTACCTCAAATCGTCGGCTACACCTTAAGCCAAGCAGATCACACCACACGTAGTACTTCAACCTATAGAGGCCACAAGGCGCCTATTAACATCTAGATCTCAACGTAGAATATTCTACAGAAAATTTGGCGGACCTCCCATGACCGCGTAAATCTCCTCTATCGAGGCACGCTATGAGCCAACAACTCCCTGAGGGGTTGTATGTCTAATCGGGCGTGTACAATTCTACTTCACGGAAAGCTACACAAGTCTAATGTAATACTGATCTATGTGATTCTGATTCGATTCTCTTCTTTAAATTCAGGCTTAAGTCAAAAGACATTGCGCATAATTATGTTCGATTCTATATATAGTATACTTCAACTATATATTCCTACACATGTAATTTCCAATTACAATAGAAGGGCGATAGTATTTACCTCGATAAGCCCAAAATTATCCCAGTTTAAATGTCGATCCTGAGCAAGGTTTAGCTCCTACTCCGTGCGCTCCAACCCGCTCCAAACAACCCTTAGAAGTTCTAACCAACTTCTACTCAATTACTTCAACCATCAATGATTTCCTTAGGGTTTCGTTTAGTGGCTAAAGGAAAGTATAATAGTATTTCTGGGCTTTTAGTATAGGTATAACTTTGGAATACTACAAGGTATAAGGGCTAAAGTATTTGGGCATTATAACAATACTTGGAGAGTATTTCTATACCACAAAGGGGGGTATTATACGAAAGCAACTAGGCTAGGGGGGGTACCCCACAGCTAGCACCACAAGGAGGGGGGGATACTTTCGGCCAAGGGCCTTCTCGAGGGGAGGGTGGTGGCGGACGAAACACTAGAAGGGAGGGAGTATTTGAGACATAGAAAGATTGCTCAATTTAGGATGAAATAACTCTTCAACAAGGGGGGTATTTATAGGTCAAGAAATGACCAACCAATGGCCAAGATTCATCCAAGTGTAAGGCAAGTGTAGGGCTAGATTTAAGCCAAGTGCACCTTATCCATCTACCACAACAACTTGCACAAAATATCCTACCAATTAAAGCTCACCCTTTCGTCCATTACCGCCCAATCTCACGTCCAATGTGAGGGTGACACATGTCACCCTCCCGTTGGTCCAAAATGTTTCGTCTCTCGGAAAAATCCGCAAAAATAATAAATGACATAGCCGGAATTTTCCCTTCGCATGTTACGTAAAGCGTTTAGTCGAAAACGACTCTTTTCGGCACTTGTGCCTAAATTTCGAACCTTGCCTACTTTAAGGCTTAAATTATAATACATACGCCCTCACGTACATACTCTGGAAATACGGGGTATAACATTCTCCCCTCCTTAGAAACATTCGTCCCGAATGTTCCTTCTCCAGACGGACAACGATGAAGTTCTTCTAACAAGTTGCCAACGCCACGCCTGGCCACGAGATAACACATGCGCGCAAATACTTAAATCCAGGCCAACGAGGAACCACCTCGATGATGCAAAACAATACCAACTCTCGCTCTTGGTCCAAGGGACACTCCGCCATGCGTTCATTTCTCAAAAATGATTACTTCCATCTTTCAGCACAAGTTCATTTCCTTCCTTACTCGTCGTACTCTTCTCGAACACTTGAACCCTTCTAGCATACGTACCACACTTCAGTCAACGCTTCTGTTGCCAAAACTTTGGAATCACCACCTCCAAACTTGGTCATCTTACTAGTCTCAATCTTCCTTAAGGCCATTCCCGGCCTTCACGATCCGCTTCTGGTCGAACATATCCACGAACTCATACGATGGTCATCAAAACTTGGGCCTAGCACCCTCGTGACCCTACCACCTGGCGGGACCACCCAGAGCTGACCCACCGAAGCAGGCGCGGGTTGGCGCAACATGGCCCCAACCCGACCTACTTAACGCACTGGCTCTTGTTTCCGATCCGAACAATCTTACCTATACAGGTCATGAAAGCTACCACTTCCATTTTACACTACCCAAGGAATTTTCCCACAATTACTCCACGTATACTTATATATTCTGACAACGATCACCTGCAAAGTCTTGTACTCAAGACGGCCTTACATCTAAGGTCTTAACATGAAATATTCTAAGGTTCACACTTTCCATGCCCCATACCTATCCCTTGACTAACCATGCTTTCTAACTCATAACCAACATAACGCTATCCGCATAGCACACAATAATAAGGTCATCATATCATGCATACAAACCTCTGAGGTTAAGGATATACTGAATCTACCGCTTCACTCTAATCATAGGCACGCTGCCAGGCGCATAGTCAGAAAGCGATGAACGCCTTGACGTGGTGAGTCATTCTGCATCCTTCCTATTAGGACGGTTTCGTCATATGGCCCCGACGACGCAGAAAAACATGCACCGGTAAAAAGACGACATTCCCGGGATGGCGTGCGCCACATTGTACACTGAGGAAAACTTGAACCGTGGCTAGAACCCGTATATATCGTGAACGAAGCCACGGAGCCCGACCATCTCGAATATCCGAACGTCACGAAGGCGTGGAGGACCACTCTGCCAGCGGAGGTACATAACTAACTGCTTTGGCGGCCCGCCTCGAAAGTTACCAAAGGACCCTGCTGTTCTGGCCCTCTTCTGCTGATCCTGGTCATTCCATCGACCCCTCCGTGCCTCACATCCAAGTGCATGAGCTTGCATGCGGGCAATGTCCATGCCCGGCTGAAGAGCTACACCCATACAAACCTCTGCCAAGTAATCATCTAGCCCGGTGATGTAGCGGTGTACTCTGTCCTCTATATCAGCTACTACAGCGGGAACATACCGAGCTAATGAGTCGAACTCCACATTGTACTCTCTAACCGTCCGCCCGTCCTGCCTCAACGTCAAAAATCTGTCGGCCCGAGCCCTCCTCATCTGTGGGGGCAAGAAATGTGCAAGAAAAGCCCTTGAGAACTCATCCCAAACGGCTGGAGGTGCATGCTCTCCCCGGGACAGCTCCCACGAATCAAACGATCATTGCAAAGATCACGCGGTGATGCGAACCTAATACCACCGACTCTGCCTCTGAGACTCTGATCACTCTCATGATCCGCTATAGCTGTCGGATAAACTCCACGAGGTCATCTCGGCTCGATCCATAGAACATCGGCGGCTACTGACTCGAGAAAGTCCGTAGCCTCAGCCATGCGCTCGGGGTGAACTACGGTGCTCTGGGGAATCGCTGCGTCCAGCCTATCCTCATATCGGCCACGACCACGGCGATGGCGGGCCATCTCCTTGTACCCCATCTCATCTGCTCCAGGCTGTGGGACTGGAGGCTCAGGTACTGTAGTCTCAGCAGCCACTGCTGCGGCTCTAAACTCTGCCGGCGCTGGCGGCGTCGCAAAACTCGCCGTCTGAAGCACAATCTCAGGTACTGACCGGGCCTGCGCCCTCGTACTCCTCTGTATCACACTAGCAGCTCCCTCAGCTGCCTTGCCCACCTGGGCCCGGGTTGCCTTACGCGGAGGCATAACTGGTAAAAATGAAATACGTCAGAGGGGTCCAACTTATCACACAGCTCTAAGGCACGATCTCAGAATGAGAAGAAATGGAAACCAATCCTAAATGTCCTGCAGCCTCCTGATTATAGATGTGGTGCACAACACATCGATAATCAAGACTCTACTAGACACGGTCTGTAGACACTTTCCGAGGACTAACTGCTCTGATACCACTTTTGTCACAACCCGAACCGGGCGTGGTCGTGTCTTACCGGGCACCCTAGTGATACAACATCAGAGAAAATCAGCGGAAATAAAAACACGAACATGAATTAAGAGACATGATAAATAAATAGGCCAACCAAAACAGTTGCCTTCAGTATATACATAAATACCCGAACAATTATCCTTTTTACAAACTCTGCCCACAACAGTACTACAGACATCTAAGAAGTGACAACAACTATGACGGACGGGGCCGCCATACCCTCGAATGTACAAGAACCTCTGCACTCGTGGTAACATACAAAAGATAAGCCTCCAAGAGGCGGGGCTTCCCAACACGCCGAACTTTGATCCTATGAGCGAGGATCCACAACCGATGTACTTACTGCGGCATGAACGCAGCCCCAAGCGAGGTCGATAACAGTACCAAGTATGTGAAAAAAGATCGCAAATGAAATCATAATAGTCTATATAAAGCGAGAGACATGTATGATAACCACTACTGATTCACAACATAAGCGATCATGTCAAGTCGTGGACTCACGCCTCAAGTCATCCTCATGCGTGGAACTCCTTCCTCACCGCCAGCTTAGGTATAAATCGTGTGGAATACGTGTCGACCCATCGTGGGACTCGATAAAGAATCATGTGGAATACGTGTCGGCCCATCCCATGGGACTCGGTGAGAATCGGGTGACATACGTGTCGGCCCGTCGTGGGACTCGGTGGATAATCGGATGGAATACGTGTCGGCCCGTCGTAGGACACGGTGAATAATCGATGGAATACGTGTCCGCCCATCGTGGGACACGGTGAATAATCGATGGAATACGTGTCGCCCGTCGTGGGACTCGGTGAATAATCGTTCATAACAAATCAGTCGGACCTCCATCGAGAGACGCGGTGGTATAGAAGTACAGTATTTGCACAACAAGGCTATCAAACACAAACATAGGCAAGTTACACACCACTCAAGTTTATTTTAGGCCAAAGTCCAGGTTCTGACCCCAAAGTATTACGTACGTTAAATTCTTTTAAAAAGATCTATTTCTTTTATAAAGGTCACCCGATACCCGTAGTATTAAAATAGAGTGACTCACATTTTTAGGTAAACCAAAACACTTTCCTTTTAACATCAAGTAACAACATTCTTTTCCAAAAGTTCAAGTTTTCCTAATTTCAAATACTTAAGTCTCTTATTTTAGAAAGGTTTCATAGTCCATAGACTTAATCACTTAAGAATATAATCCTCTTTTAAACAATTTGAGAAACATATGTCTTATATGTGAGTAGGTTTTTCTTGTTCATAATCAATATTATTAAAGCAGCCATGATCTAGGAAATGTAATATCATTTTGTCTCATCTTAGCTTCTATGCAGATGGAGGTTTCTACTGGTTTTAATAATACTTAATTAGTCAAAACATTTCATTTTAATAACGCTGCAGTGGTTTGTCGATACTCATTCGATTTCCAAAATCGAAGAAACATTATTCCTTTTAAAACCAATTACTCATTACTCACGAAGGAGGTTTCACACAAAACTCATATTTAATTCATTCAAGTCAAGTCTCTTATCTTTTAAGATTAAGTCTCTTAACTTCTAAAAATCAGTAAACCATTCTCTTTATCTCTCTTAAGACGTTATACCAAACTTCCCATAAAGCTAGTATAACTCTTATGTTTTCAAAACCAAGTATTACTCTTCTTTCAAAAAGGTTTCTTAATTCTTTGAAATACTTCAAGATTCTTATCATCACACATCAAGTCAGTTATCTTTTAAAAACCACAAAGCATTTCTTACTTACATAAAGTCGTTATAACCAACGTCCCATAAAGTCGTTATAACACTTTATGTTTTAAACCAATCAAATACTTTTAACAGATGTACGTCTACCGTACTACATAGTTATACACATATCATGCTAGGAAAGATAGGAAGAGGTTCACATACCTCGCGACGATTATCGACTAATAGCAAAACGCTCCAAGTACCTCAAATCGCTTCCTACACCTTAAGCCAAGCAGATCACACCACACGTAGTACTTCAACCTATAGAGGCCACAAGGCGCCTATTAACATCTAGATCTCAACGTAGAATATTCTACGTAAAATTCGCAGACCTCCTCTCCCGCAATCGCAGAATCTCCTCTCTATCGAGGCTCACGCTATGAGCCAACAACTCCCTGTAGGGGGTTGTATGTCTAATCCGGACGTGTACAATTCTACTTCACAGTAAAGCTACACAAGTCTAATGTAATACAGTCCTATGTGATTACAGTTCAGTTCTCTTCTTTAAATTCAGGCTTACGTCAAAAGACATTGCCGCACAATTATGTTCAGTTCTATATATAGTATACTTCAACTATATATTCCTACACATGTAATTTCCAATTACAATAGAAGGACAGTAGTATTTACCTCGATAAGCCCAAAATTATCCCAGTTTAAATGTCGATCCTGAGCAAGGTTTAGCTCCTACTCCGTGCGCTCCAACCCGCTCCAAACAACCCTTAGAAGTTCTAACCAACTTCTACTCAATTACTTCAACCATCAATGAAGATTTCCTTAGGGTTTCGTTTAGTGGCTAAAGGAAAGTATAATAATATTTCTGGGCTTTTAGTATAGGTATAACTTTGGAATACTACAAGGTATAAGGGCTAAAGTATTTGGGCATTATAACAATACTTGGAGAGTATTTCTATACCACAAAGGGGGGTATTATACGAAAGCAACTAGGCTAGGGGGGGTACCCCACAACTAGCACCACAAGGAGGGGGGATACTTTCGGCCAAGGGGCCTTCTCAAGGGGAGGTGGGGGCGGACGAACCACTAGAAGGGAGGGAGTATTTGAGACATAGAAAGATTGCTCAATTTAGGATGAAATAACTCTTCAACAAGGGGGGTATTTATAGGTCAAGAAATGACCAACCAATGGCCAAGATTCATCCAAGTGTAAGGCAAGTGTAGGGCTAGATTTAAGCCAAGTGCACCTTATCCATCTACCACAACAACTTGCACAAAATATCCTACCAATTAAAGCTCACCCTTTCGTCCATTACCGCCCAATCTCACGCCCAATGTGAGGTGACACATGTCACCCTCCCGTTAGTCCAAAATGTTTCGCCTCTCGAAAAATCCGCAAAATAATAAATGACATAGCCGGAATTTTCCTTCGCATGTTCTCAGAAACGCTTCGCGTAAAAACGACTCTTTTCGGCACTTGTGCCTAAATTTCGAACCTTGCCTACTTTAAGGCTTAAATTATAATACGTACGCCCTCACGTACATACTCTGGAAATATGGGGTATAACATTCTCCCCTCCTTAGAAACATTCGTCCCGAATGTTCCTTCTCCAGACGGACAACGATGAAGTTCTGCTAACAAGTTGCCAACGCCACGCTCGCCACGAGATAACATGCGCGCGCAAATACTTAAATCCAGCCAACGAGGAACCACCTCGATGATGCAAAACAATACCAATCTCGCTCTTGGTCCAAGGACACTCCTTCGCACATTCATTTCTCAAAATGATTACTTCCATCTTCAAAGACAAGTTCATTTCTTCCTTACTCGTTACTCTTCTCTAACACTTGAACCCTTCTAGCATACGTATTCATACTACCAACGTTCATTGCCAAAACTTTGGAATCACCACCTCCAAACTTGGTCATCTTACTAGTCTCAATCTTCCTTAAGGCCATTCCCGCCTTCACGATCCGCTTCGTCGAACATATCCACGAACTCATACGATGGTCATCAAAACTGGCCTAGCACCCTCGTGACCTACCACTGGCGGGACCACCCAGCGACCCCACTCGAAGCGGCCGCGGGTTGGCCCGCAACATGGCCCCAACCCGACCTACTTAACGCACAAGCTCTTGTTTCCGATCCGAACAATCTTACCTATACAGTCATGAAAGCTACCACTTCCATTTTACACTACCCAAGGAATTTTCCCACAATTACTCGCGTATACTTATATATTCGACAACGATCACTGCAAAGTCTTGTACTCAAGACGGCCTTACATCTAAGGTCTTAACATGAAATATTCTAAGGTTCACACTTTCCATGCCCCATACCTATCCCTTCAACTAACCATGCTTTCTAACTCATAACCAACATAACGCTATCCGCATATAGCACACAATAATAAGGTCATCATATCATGCATACAAACCTCTGTAGGTTAAGGATATACCGAATCTACCGCTTCACTCTAATCATAGGCTCACCGCAGGCGCATAGTAGGCGCGATGAACTCACATCGACTGTAGGTGAGTCATTCGTCTCGCATCCTTCCTATTAGGACATTCGTCATATACGGCGACGGCGCAGAAAAAACATGCACCAAGAAAGACGACATTACGGGATGGCGCGCACATTGTGCACACCGAGGAAAATTTGAACCCGATCGCTAGAACCTATGTATATCTCGTGAACTAAGCCACGAGCCCGACCACTCCCGAATATCCCTAACGCCTCAAGATCGCGGAGGACCACTGCACCGGGCGAGGTACATAACTAGCTCACTGGCGGCGCCCGCCGAGTTACCAAAGGACCTCATTGCTCGCCCTCTTCGCTGATCCTGGTCATTCCGTCGACCTCCGTGCCTCGCATCCAAGTGCATGAGCTTGCGTGCGGGCAATGTCCATGCCCACCAAGAGCTACACCCATACAAGCCTCTGCCAAGTAATCATCTAGCCCTGGCGTGGCGGTGTACTCGTCCTCCATATCGCCATTACTACGAACATACCGAGCTAATGAGTCGAACTCCACATTGTACTCTCTAACCGCCCGCCCGCCCCGCCTCAACGTCAAAAATCGTACCCGAGCCCTCTCATCTGTGGGCAAGAAATGTGCAAGAAAGCCCGAGAACTCGTCCCAAACGGCTGGAGGCATGCTCTCCCGGATAGCTCCGCGAATCAAACCACTGATCATAAGATCACGCACCGATGCGAACCTAATACCACCGACTCGCCTCCGAGACTCGATCACTCTCATGATCCATTGTAGTCGCTTGATAAACTCCGAGGTCATCCTCGCCTCTCGATCCATAGAACACTGCGGGCTACAACTCGTAAAGTCCTGTAGCCTCAAACTGCGCGGGGTGAACTACGGTGCTATCGGACTGAATGGCTGCGTCCAAATATCTCATATCTGCCACGACTCGCCGAATCGCCATCTCTTGTACCCATCTCATCTGCTTCCAGCCGTGGACCGAGGCTCGTATCAGAGTCTCGCAGCCTCGCTGCGGCTCTAAACTCGCTGGCCGGCGGCGCCGCAAAACTCGCCGTCAAGCACAATCTTAGGTCTTGGCCGGCTCGCGCCTCATCTCCTCAGATATCACTAGCAGCCTCTCACCGCGTTGCCCACTGGGCCCTGCCGCTTTACGCGAGGCATAATCGTAAAATGAAATACGTCGGAGGTCCAACTTATCACACATGACTAAGGCACGATCTCGTAATGAGAAGAAATGGAAACCAATCCTAAATGTCTGCAGACCTCTTGATTATAGATGTGGTGCACAACACATCGATAATCGAGACTCTACTAGACACGATCGTAGACACTTTCCGAGGAATAATCGCTCGATACCACTTTTGTCACGACCAACCGGCCCGCGGATCGTGTCTACCCCGCACCCTGGTGATACAACATCGAGAAAATCAGCGGAAATAAAAACACGAACATGAATTAAGAGACATGATAAATAAATAGGCCAACCAAAATAGCTTGCTTCAAAGTATATACATAAATACGACGGTTATCCTTTTACAAACTCGCCACAGCGGTACTACGGACTTCAGAAGTGACAACAACTATGACGGACAGGGCCCCGCCATACCCCTGAATGTACAAGAACCTACAGACTCAGGGTAACATACCAAAAGATAAGCCTCCGAAGAGACGGGGCTTCCCAACACGCTGAACTTTGATCCTATGAGCGAGGATCCACAACCGATGTACTTCTACCTGCGGCATGAACGCAGCCCCCCGAAGGAGGTCAGTACAACATGTACCAAGTATGTGAAACTGTAAAAGACTGCAAATGAAATCATAATAGTCTATATAAAGCAGGAGACATGTATGATAACCAAACTACAGTTCACAACATAAAAGCAGTCATGTCAAGTCAGGGACTCACGCCCTCAAGTCATCCCTCATGCCCGTGGAACTCCTTCCTCACTGCCGGCAGTCTAGGTATAAATCGTGTGGAATACGTGTCCCGGCCCATCCCGTGGGACTCGGTAAAGAATCATGTGGAATACGTGTCCCGGCCCATCCCATGGGACTCGGTAGAGAATCAGGTGAAATACGTGTCCCGGCCCATCTCGTGGGACTCGGTGGATAATCAGATGGAATACGTGTCGCCCGTCTCGGGACTCGGTGAATAATCGGATGGAATCGTGTCCCGCCCGTCTCGCGACACGGTGAATAATCGATGGAATACGTGTCCCGCCCATCTCGTAGGACTCGGTGAATAATCGTTCATAACAAATCAGTCGACCTTCATCGAGAGACGCGTGGTATAAATGCGATTTGCACAATAAGGCTATCAAACACAAACATAGGCAAGTTACACACCACTCAAGTTTATTTTAGGCCAAAGTCCAGGTTCTGACCCCAAAGTATTACGTACGTTAAATTCTTTTAAAAAGATCTATTTCTTTTATAAAGGTCACCCGATACCCGTAGTATTAAAATAGAGTGACTCACATTTTTAGGTAAACCAAAACACTTTCCTTTTAACATCAAGTAACAACATTCTTTTCCAAAAGTTCAAGTTTTCCTAATTTCAAATACTTAAGTCTCTTATTTTAGAAAGGTTTCATAGTACATAGACTTAATCACTTAAGAATATAATCCTCTTTTAAACAATTTGAGAAACATATGTCTTATATGTGAGTAGGTTTTTCTTGTTCATAATCAATATTATTAAAGCAGCCATGATCTAGGAAATGTAATATCATTTTGTCTCATCTTAGCTTCTATGCAGATGGAGGTTTCTACTGGTTTTAATAATACTTAATTAGTCAAAACATTTCATTTTATTAACGCTGCAGTGGTTTGTCGATACTCATTCTGATTTCCAAAATCAGTAAAACATTATTCCTTTTAAAAACCAAGTACTCATTACTCACGAAGGAGGTTTCATACAAAACTCATATTTAATTCATTCAAGTCAAGTCTCTTATCTTTTAAGATTAAGTCTCTTAACTTCTAAAAATCAGTAAACCATTCTCTTTATCTCTCTTAAGACGTTATACCTAACTTCCCATAAAGCTAGTATAACTCTTATGTTTTCAAAACCAAGTATTACTCTTCTTTCAAAAAGGTTTCTTAATTCTTTGAAATACTTCAAGATTCTTATAATCACACATCAAGTCAGTTATCTTTTAAAAACCACAAAGCATTTCTTACTTACATAAAGCTGTTATAACCAACTTCTCATAATGCCGTTATAACACTTTATGTTTTAAACCAATCAAATACTTTTAACACAAGTACGTCTACCGTACTACATAGTTATACACATATCATGCTAGAAAAGATAGGAAGAGGTTCACATACCTCGCGACGATTATCGACTAATAGCAAAACGCTCCAAGTACCTCAAACCGCTCGGCCACACCTTGCCAAGCAGATCACACCACACGTAGTACTTCAACCTATAGAGGCCACAAGGCGCCTATTAACATCTAGATCTCAACGTAGAATATTCTACAGAAAATTCTAAGCGACACTCTCCTCCCGCAACCGCGTAAATCTCCTCCTCTATCGAGGCCTGCTAACAGGCCAACAACTCCCTAGAGGGGGGGTTGTATGTCTAATCCGGACGTGTACAATTCTACTTCACGAAAGTTACACAAGTCTCATCAGAATACACCCTATGTGATTACATTCAGTTCTCTTCTTTAAATTCAGGCTTAAGTCAAAAGACATTGCCGCATAATTATGTTCAGTTCTATATATAGTATACTTCAACTATATATTCCTACACATGTAATTTCCAATTACAATAGAAGGACAGTAGTATTTACCTCGATAAGCCCAAAATTATCCCAGTTTAAATGTCGATCCTGAGCAAGGTTTAGCTCCTACTCCGTGCGCTCCAACCCGCTCCAACAACCCTTGAAGTTCTAACCAACTTCTACTAAATTACTTCAACCATCAATGAAGATTTCCTTAGGGTTTCGTTTAGTGGCTAAAGGAAAGTATAATAGTATTTCTGGGCTTTTAGTATAGGTATAACCTTGGAATACTACAAGGTATAAGGGCTAAAGTATTTGGGCATTATAACAATACTTGGAGAGTA
The DNA here is from genome assembly GCA_029844215.1 of Przewalskia tangutica. Classification (NCBI taxonomy): domain Eukaryota; kingdom Viridiplantae; phylum Streptophyta; class Magnoliopsida; order Solanales; family Solanaceae; genus Przewalskia; species Przewalskia tangutica. The sequence goes on along the minus strand of CM056720.1, from coordinate 37,461,028 downwards.
TTTCTATACCACAAAGGGGGGTATTATACGAAAGCAACTAGGCTAGGGGGGGTACCCCACGGCTAGCACCACAAGGAGGATACTTTCGCCAAGGGGCCTTCTCATGGAGGGTGGTGGCGGACGAAACACTAGAAGGAGGGAGTATTTGAGACTTAGAAAGATTGCTCAATTTAGGATGAAATAACTCTTCAACAAGGGGTATTTATAGGTCAAGAAATGACCAACCAATGGCCAAGATTCATCCAAGTGTAAGGCGAGTGTAGGCTAGATTTAAGCCAAGTGCACCTTATCCATCTACCACAACAACTTGCACAAAATATCCTACCAACTAAAGCTCACCCTTCGCCCATTACCGCTTAATCTCACGCCCAATGCGAGGTGACACGTCACCCTCCCGTTGGTCCAAAATGTTTCGTCTCTGGAAAAATCCGCAAAAATAATAAATGACATAGCGGAATTTTCCTTCGCATGTTCTCAGAAACGCTTCAGTCGAAAAACGACTCTTTTCGGCACTTGTGCCTAAATTTCGAACCTTGCCTACTTTAAGGCTTAAATTATAATACGTACGCCCTCACGTACATACTATGGAAATACGGGGTATCACAAGGGGTATTATACGAAAACAACTAGGCTAGGGGGGGGGGGGTACCCCACGGCTAGACACCACAAGGGGGGAGGGGGAGGCTCTCGGCCAAGGGCCTTTCTCAAAGGGGGAGGGGGGCTTTTGGACGAGATCAAACAAGAGGGAGGGAGTATTTGAGACTTAGAAAGATTGCTCAAGTTTTGGATGAAGAAAGTCTTCAAGTAAGGGGAGTATTTATAGGCTAACCAAAGGCCAACCAATGGCCAAGATGAAGACAAGTGTGGTGCAAGTGTAGGGCTAGATTTTAACCATGTGTACCTTATCTATCTACCACACAACTTGCACAAAATATCCTACCAACCCTCCCTTGACCCAATCGTCCATTACCGCCCACTCAAGCTTCCAATGTGAGGGTGACACATGTCACCCTCCCGTTGGTCCAAAATGTTTCGTCTCTCGGAAAAATCCGCAAAAATTATTAATGACATAGCCGTAATTTTCCCTACGAAAGCTGTGGAAACGTTTCGTCGAAAAACGACTCTAATCGGGTGTTGTGTACAAATTTCGAAACTTGCCTAACTTAAGGCTCAAATTTATATACGTACGCCCTCACGTACATACCCTGGAAATACGGGGTATAACAGTTGCGTAGAACTTCTAAGGGTTGTTTGGAGCGGGTTGGAGCGCATGGCGTAGGAGCTTAACGTTGCTCAGGAGCGACATTAAACTTGGATAATTTTGGGCTCATCGAGCATGTACTACTTGGAAGGTGGACAAGGCTAGCCGGGTTATAGCCGTGGAGCGTTTTGCTTATAGTCGATAATCATCGCGAGGTATGTGATTCTTCCTATACTCTTGAGCATGACGTTTTAAAAGTGTATATATATATAGTACGGTAGACGTACGTGTGGCAATGTCTTTTGACTTAAGCCTAAATAATGAAGAATCTGGTAGTATTTTACAAGAATATATATACAGTACGGTAGACGTACGTGTGTTAACTGAATATAGTTTTACGGCAATGTCTTTTGACTTAAGCCTGAATAATAAAGAATCTGGAAGTATTTTACAAGAATATATATATAGTACGGTAGACGTACGTGTGTTAACAGAACGTAATTGTACGGCAATGTCTTTTGACTTAAGCCTGAATAATAAGAATCTTGAAGTATTTCAAAAGAATTAAGAAACCTTTCTGAAAGAAGAGTAATACTTGGTTTTGAAAACATAAGAGTTATACTAGCTTTATGGGAAGTTAGGTATAACGTCTTAAGAGAGATAAAGAGAATGGTTTACTGATTTTTAGAAGATAAGAGACTTGATCTTAAAAGATAAGAGACTTGACTTAATATGGATGTTTGTGTGAAACCTCATTCGTGAGTAATGAGTACTTGGTTTTTAAAAGGGAATAACGTTTTACTGATTTCGGAAATCAGAATGAGTATCGACAACCCACTGCAGCGTTAATAAAGGAAAATTTATTGAATAATAAAGTATTATTAAAACCAGTAGAAACCTCCATCTGCATAGAAGCTAAGATGAGACAAAATGATATTACATTTCCTAGATCATGGCTGCTTAAAAAGATTTATTATGAACAAGAATAACCTACACTCATATAAGGCATATGTTTCTCAGATTGTTTAAAAGAGAATTATATTCTTAAATGATTAAGACTATGAACTATGAAACTTTTCTAAAATAAAGAGACCTGAGTAATTGAAATTAGGCAAACTGGAACTTTAGGGGAAAGAATGTTGTTGAAAAGGAAAGTATTTTGGTTTACCTAAAAAAAATGTGAGTCACTCTATTTTTACACTACGGGTATCGGGTGACCTTTATAAAAGGAATGGATCTCTTTAAAAGGAATTTAACGTACGTAGTACTTTAGGGTTAAAACCCGGACTTTGATATAAAATGGAAGTACTTTGAGTTGTGTATAACTTGCCTATGCCTGTTGTTGTATAACTTGTCTATGCTTGTTGTTGTGTAACTCGCCTATGCTTGTTGTGATAGCCTTTGTTGTGCAAGAATTGTGTTTCTATACTACCGCGTCTCTCGATGGAGGGCCGGTTGACTTGTTGAGCTTACTTGACGCGTCTGGCAGTGACGGAAGATTCCACGGGTATGCTTCCATTATTATTGCTACATGGGCATATCTACACCGATGCAGAATTCCGGGGGCATGTGGCCATGCGGAGGGGGTGATTACCCGCTGTAGGGTTATTGTTGATACATGGGCATGTCGCACCGACGCAGACTCGGGGCATGTGGCCACGCGGCAGGTTGACCACCCAAAGATATTGTTGTTGATGTTACATGGACATGCTCGCACCGATGCAGACTCGGGGCATGCGTTACGCGCAGGTTGACCACCAGATATTGATTGTTGATGTTACATGGACATGCCCGCACCGGCGTAATTCGGGCGTGTGGCCACGCGGCATTGTTATTAGTGTTGCATCACGGACACGCTCGCACCGGCGTAATCCGGCACGCGCCATGATGCGAACGTGATTGATGTTGTGGGCGTGAGACCCATAGTTATATATTGAGTGATGACTTTGAGGCGTGAGTCCGGACTTGATCGCTTATGTTGCGCATCGTATTTTGGTTATCATACATGTCTCGCTTTATATAGCCGTTATGATTTAACCGCAGATATCGCTTTCATACTTGGTACTGTTATCGACCTCCTTCGGGCTGCGTTCATGCCGCAGTAGAGTACACCAGAGTTGATCCTCGCCAGGATCACGAACAGATTAGGAAGCTCCGCTTCTGAGGCTTATTCTTCGTATGTGTTCCACGAGTTGTAGGTTCTTGTACATTCGTGGTATGGCGGGGCCCTGTCCCGTCATAGTTGTTGTAAATCTTAGAGGTCTGTAGTACTGTTGTGGGCAGGGTTGTAAAAAGGATTAAACTATTCGGGTTTTATGTAATTATATACAGAAGGCAACTGTTTTGGTTGGCCTGTTTATATATAATATCTCTTGCTTCATGTCTTGTTTTTATGTTCCGCTGATTTTCTCTGATGTATTACTACTTGGGTGCGGGTAGGCACGACCACGCGCCCGGTTCGGTCGTGACAAAAGTGGTATCGAGCGATTAATCCTCGGAAAGTGTCTACGCATCCGTGTCTAGTAGAGTCTTGATTATCTGTTGTTATACCCGTATTTCAGCAGTATGCGTGGGACGTACGTAGAAAAGTTTGTGCCTTAAAGTGCTTGGCCGAAATTATTTTTGTGCACAACACCCGGTTAGAGTCGTTTTTCGACGAAACGTTTTACACAACTCGCGTAGGGTAAATTCCGGCTATGTCATTTCTAATTTTTGCGGATTTTTCCGAGAGTCGAAACGTGTTGGACCAACAAGAGGGCGCCACTTGGCACCCTCTCATTGGTGGAGTGTGGGCGGTAAAGGTGGCCGAAAGTGTGGCCATTTTTGTCAAGGGTTAGGTAGGATATTTGTGTGTTAGTTGGTTAAGGACACATGGGTGAATCTTGGCCCTACACTTGCTATGCACTTGGCATGATCTTGGCCATTGGTTGGCCTTGGCTTGTCCTATAAATACCCCCCCCTTGGAAGACTTGTTCATCCATTCCTAAACTTTCCTAAAGTCTTGAGAGCTTCCCCCCCCTTTGGAGTGGTTGTCTCGTCCTCCCCCTTGTGAGGCCCCCTTGGCCGAGAGCCCCTCCCCCCCCTTGGCCGAGAGTACCCCCCCTAGTGGGGTAGGCCGAGGGGTATACACCCCCCCTTTTGGTGTTGTCTCGTATATATACCCCCCCTCTTGGTAGAAATACTCTCAAAAGTATTGTTGTTATACCCAAATTACCTTAGCCGTATACCTTGTAGTATTCTAAGGTTATATCGATACGAAAAGCCCCGTAATACTATTATACTTCCCGTCAGTCACAAAACCGAAACCCTAAGGAAAATCTCCATAGTTAGTTGGAGTAGTATGTAGAAGTTGGTTAGAACTTCTAAGGGTGGTTTAGAGCGGGTTGGAGCGCACGGAGTCGAGCCAACGTTGCCAGATCGACTTTATACTTGGATAATTTTGGGCTTATCGAGGTAAACACTTTTGACCTTCTGTTGTAATTGGAGATTACATGTTGTTGAATATATAGTTAAAGTATACTATATATAGAATGGAACATAGTTGTGCGGCAATGTCTTTTGACTTAAGCCTGAATAATACTTACGGCAATGTCTTGCGACTTAAGCCTGAATGTAAAGAAGAGTACTGAACTGTAATTACATAGGACTGTATTACAGTAGGCTTGTGTAGCTTTTCTGTGGGGTAGAATTGTGCACGTCCGGATTAGTCGTATAACCCCTCCCCCCTGGTTGGCTTGGTAGCCAGTTAGAGAGGAGATTTACTGCCATTGCGGGGTGCCGAAGTTTCTGTGGAATGTTCTACGATATGATCTAGATGTTAATAAGCGCCTTGTGGCCTTATAGGTTGAAGTACCATGCGTGGCGCGATCTACTTGGCTTAAGGAGTAGCCGACGGTTTGAGGTACTTGGAGCGTTTTGCTAATAGTCGATAATCGTCGCGAGGTATGTGAACCTCTTCCTACCCTTTCTAGCATGATATGTGTATAACTATGTAGTACGGTAGACGTACATGTGTAAAATGCTTTGTGGTTTTAAAAGGTAACTGACTTGATGTGTGATAATAAAGTAGAGTTATACTAGATTTATGGGAAGTTAGGTATAACGTTTTAAGAGAGGTAAAGAGAATGGTTTACTGATTTTAAAAGTTAAGAGGCTTAATCTTAAAGATAAGAGACTTAACTTGTTTTACTTGGTAATTAACATTTTGTTAAAAATGTTGTAAAACCTCATTCGTGAGTAATGAGTACTTGATTTTAAAAGCAATAATGTTTTACTGATTTCGGAAATCAGAATAAGTATCGAACAAACCACAACAGCGCTAATAAAGGGAAATGTTTTGACTAATAATGTATTAGTAAAACCAGTAGAAACTTCCATCTGCATAGAAACTAAGATGAGACAAAATGATGTTACATTTCCTAGATCATGGATGCTTAAATAAGACTGTTATAAACAAGAATAACCTACTCACGTATCGCATATATATTTCTCAAATTGCCTTTAAAGGAGAATTATATCATTAAGTGATTAAAATTATGAACTACGAAACCTTTCTAAAATAAGAAACGTGAACATTTGAAATTAGGCAAACCTGAAACATTTGGAAAAGAATGTCGTTACTTGATTTTACGAAGAGAAGTGTTTTGATTTACTTCAAAAGATAATCACTCTATTTTCATATACTACGTATTGTGTGACTTTGTAAACGTAACATCTTTTAAAAGATAATGTATGAAGTACTTTGGGAATAGATACCCGACCTGGTTAATCATAATGTAGAAAGTACCTTGTGTAAATAACTTGATTGTATTGATTTGTAATAGTCTTGTAATACTTTCTTGTTGACTTGATAAGTAAACATGTTAGGATGCTACGTGAGTTAGTATCTTGTGATGTTTGTGTAAAGGGGTTTTTCCTTGTTGTGCTTAGGTTGTTTAACGATAAGCTGTTATGATGATATTATATCAATCATGATTCCGGGTTAAGTCCTCCGACGCGGGTAGACTCAAAGTGGTCTAGTGACCTATGATTCGAGAATACCTTATGCAGTCTGTATGGCCTATCGCGAGCTACGAGAGTTCCGTTAGTTTGCGGCCTTTGTGGTCATGCGGTCTTTGGCCATGCGGACGGCGAGTCCAGACGCCGGGGAGTAGCTACCCACCGATGCGGGAATACCTCATGCGGGCCATTCGAGTGGCCCACGCGAGCTATGGGAAGTTCCGTGGCTAGACGCGACATTAGATATCGCGCGAGTGGCGGCTTTGATCATGTGACGGTCTAGACAGATCTCATGATACGGTTTACGACCTTGTTTGTAATGTGGGTTTTAGTAGTCGGCTATGCCTTCGTACTTACCCCGTACGGTTTTATGATGACTTTGAGGGCGTGAGTCCCTGACTTGACATGACTGCTTATTTATTGTGAACTATAGTTTTGGTTATCATACATGTCTCCTGCTTTATATAGACTACTATGATTTCATTTCATTTACGATTCGCCACATACTGTTACTGTTATCGACCTCCTGGCCGAGCGTATAAGAGGCGAGCCTCTACCACGGAACACCAACCGTGGCTCTCCGTATGGCACGTCCATTGTGTATGGGATCAAGCAGCCGGTACCATTTGTTGGGTCTCGGTGAGACTCGCGGTAAAGTGACAAAGTGGTATCGAGCAACTAATCCTCGGAAAGTGTCTACAGCATCGTATCCGATGAAGTCTTGATTATCGGTGTGTTGTGCACCACACCAATAATCAGGAGGCTATAGGATATTTAGGATTGGTTTCTATTCTTCTCACTCTGAGATCGTGCCTTAGAGCTGTGTTGTAAGTTGGACCCTCTCACGTATTTCTTTCCCTTACCGTTATGCCTCCGCGTAGGGCAACCCGGGCCCAGGAGGGCAAGGCAGCCGAGGGAGCTGCGAGTAGAGTACAGAGGGTTACGAGGGCACAGGCCCAACCATCACCTGAGTTAGGTGCTTCGTTCGGGGAGTTATGCTACGTCACCAGCCCCAGCAGAGTTTAGCACAGCGGCAGCAGTGCCTGCAGCGACCATAATATTTGAACCTTCAGTCCCACGACCGGGAACAGAGAATATAGATTGCAAAGAGACAACCCTGTTACTAGCTATGGATTTGGCTACCAGAGAGTATACCGATGTACCGCGAGTCTTGATGAATATCTTAGAAAGGGTTGTGCGAGAGAAATTCTTCAGTTAGGCTTGAGCATGGCCTGTGTACGGGCTTGTGCGCGGCAGGCCAAGAAACGTAGAGATCAACGGGTTAACGAAGGACAGCAGAAGAGGGCCAGAGCAGCAAGGTCCTTTGGTAACTTTCGAGGCAAGTCGCCTCACCAGCAGATTAGATATGCACCTCCGCCAGTGCAGAGTGGTCTTCCACGGATTTCAGGACGTTCGGGGTATGCAGGAGTTGGTCAGAACTCCAGGGCTTCCGGTTCACAGTGTGGCAGATGTCATCCCGGGGAATGTCGTCTTTTTAGATGGTACTTGTTGTACCTATGACCGTCAGGGTCTGATGTCGAGAAGAGTGTCCTAGTAGGAGGACTTAGCCTTCAGGATCGGTGGGTAGTTTGTCATCTTCTTTAGCTATGCGCCCTACGGGGCAGGTTTGATTAGAACGACTAAGGGGAGTGAAGCAGTAGATGCAGGCATATCTTTAACCCTCTAGAGTTTGGTATATGTGATAAGGTGAGTATACCTTAAGTGTTATGTTCAGATAGCATGGTGTAAATTGTGATTAGGAAATCATGGTTAGTTAACCAAGTAAGATTTGGGGGATAAAGAAGGTGTGAGCCTTAGAGTTTTATCTGTGAGACCTTAGAGGTAAGGCCATCTCGAGTAAAAGACGTATGTTTATGTTTGACCCTTATAGGAGTGCATAGTGCACGTGAGCTATGGTTGTGGGATAAGTCCCTGAGTAGTGTGGTATGAAAGAGGGTAGTTGAGCTAAGAAGACCGCTAGGTTTTCGTAACATAATTAGTGAAATTGTTCCGGTTCGGGGAGCAAGTGTTTTACGCGAGAGTGGGTCGGGTTGAGGCCACGTTGCGGGTCAACCCGCGGCCTGTTTGGTGGTGGGGTCATTTTGTGGTGGTCCCGCTTTGTATTAGGGTTATGAGGGTGTTAGGCCCAAGTTTAGTTAACCAGCGTACGAGTTCGTGGATGCATTCGACCAGTAGTCGGGCCGATGAGGTCAGCCCGTCTTATCTTTTAGTCCAAACCGTGTACTCGGTGGTATGTTGCGAGGCGTTATATCAGAAAGGTTGTAAGGCTGCACGGGGTGCCTACCTTTACCTTATGACAGACAGTGGAGCCCAGGTTACGGCTGTTTCTTTTTCTGGAAGTTTTACCAGGCAGGATTAGGAACTCAGGTGAGTCTCCGTATCGTATTCGCCCTCGGGCCAGTGTGTGGATTTCAGGGGTAGCTGTAAGGATTGTTGTCTCCTGTTGAGGGAGTGTTTTAGTAGCTACCATTTCAGTATTCGGATGTCGCTTTATGACGCCTTGCAGGGCGGAAGTGTAAGTTGCCGGTCGATTGGTTTGATGTTGGCAAGATTCAGATAGTTGGTTCAGGCTTGTTCCAGCAGACTGTGGATAGGGTAAAGCTTGTCTAGAAGAGGTTCTGGCAGCTCAGAGAAATCGTGCGGATAATCGGCGACGACGCTTAGAGTTCAGGTTGACGATCGGTCTTCTTGAAGATACCACCCCGGATAGGGTATGACGAGTTTTGGAAAAACAGAGGAAGCTTAGCCCGAGTTACTTTGGGCCTTTTGAGTTCATGTGAAGAATAGGCCAGGTTGCCTATATGTTAGCATTTGCCGTCCGACTTAGGAGGCAGTATGTCCGGTCTTTCGTATTGTTATGATCGGGAAAGTATCGGAGATCCATCCAGAGTGTTCCCAGTTAATGATGACCACGTTAGAGATAGTAACCCCGAGTTTTGGAAACTGAAGCAGTATCAGAAATGTGGTAAGAGTTCGAGTGTACGACAGCCTCAGGGATCGCATGCAGCCCGGTACCATTTGTTAGGTCGCCGGAGTGACACTAGAACCTCGCGGCAAAGTGACAAAAGTGGTATCACGACGAGTAAAGGGAGAAGCGAGCATGTATTGCGAGCAGAGATGTGACCATTTCTTTTGTATGGAGAAAGTGCGAAGGAATTATATTTTAGACCCTTGGATGGGAGCGTTGTGATGTTAGAGGTGTTTCCTCGTGGACTTGGATGTAAGTATTTTGCGCAGGTGTTGTTGTGGCGATTGTGGCGAGATTGTTCAGGTAAGTATAGTAGTGAAGACTATACTGGCGCACGTTTGGTTTGAGACTTAGAAGGAACATTCGGGACGAATGTTTCTAAGGAGGGGAGAATGTTATACCCCGTATTTCCAGAGTATGTACGTAAGGACGTACGTAGAAAAGTTTGTGCCTTAAAGTGCTTGGCCGAAATTATTTTTGTGCACACCTCCGGGTTAGTGTCGTTTTTCGACGAAACGTTTTACACAACTCGCGTAGGGTAAATTCCGGCTATGTCATTTCTAATTTTTGCGGATTTTTCCGAGAGTCGAAACGTGTTGGACCAACAAGAGGGCGCCACTTGGCACCCTCTCATTGGTGGAGTGTGGGCGGTAAAGGTGGCCGAAAGTGTGGCCATTTTTGTCAAGGGTTAGGTAGGATATTTGTGTGTTAGTTGGTTAAGGACACATGGGTGAATCTTGGCCCTACACTTGCTATGCACTTGGCATGATCTTGGCCATTGGTTGGCCTTGGCTTGTCCTATAAATACCCCCCCCCCCCCTTGGAAGACTTGTTCATCCATTCCTAAACTTTCCTAAAGTCTTGAGCTTCCCCTTTGGAGTGGTTGTCTCGTCCTCCCCCATGTGAGGCCCTTGGCCGAGAGCCCCTCCCCCCCTTGGGCGAGAGTACCCCCCCTGGTGGGGTAGGCCGAGGGGTATACACCACTTTTGGTGTTGTCTCGTATATATACCCCCCCTCTTGGTAGAAATACTCTCAAAAGTATTGTTGTTATACCCAAATTACCTTAGCCGTATACCATGTAGTATTCTAAGGTTATATCGATACGAAAAGCCCCGTAATACTATTATACTTCCCGTCATTCACAAAACCGAAACCCTAAGGAAAATCTCCATAGTTAGTTGGAGTAGTATGTAGAAGTTGGTTAGAACTTCTAAGGGTGGTTTAGAGCGGGTTGGAGCGCCGGAGTTGGAGCTAAACGTTGCCCAGGATCGACTTTATACTTGGATAATTTTGGGCTTATCGAGGTAAACACTTTTGACCTTCTGTTGTAATTGGAGATTACATGTTGTTGAATATATAGTTAAAGTATACTATATATAGAATGGAACATAGTTGTGCGGCAATGTCTTTTGACTTAAGCCTGAATAATACTTACGGCAATGTCTTGCGACTTAAGCCTGAATGTAAAGAAGAGTACTGAACTGTAATTACATAGGACTGTATTACAGTAGGCTTGTGTAGCTTTTCTGTGGGGTAGAATTGTGCACGTCCGGATTAGACGTATAACCCCCCCCTGGTTGGCTTGGTAGCCGGCCCCGTTAGAGGAGGAGATTTACGCTGTTGCGGGGGGGGAGGTGCTGCCGAATTTTCTGTGGAATGTTCTACGATATGATCTAGATGTTAATAAGCGCCTTGTGGCCTTATAGGTTGAAGTACCATGCGTGGCGCGATCTACTTGGCTTAAGGAGTAGCCGACGGTTTGAGGTACTTGGAGCGTTTTGCTATTAGTCGATAATCGTCGCGAGGTATGTGAACCTCTTCCTACCCTTTCTAGCATGATATGTGTATAACTATGTAGTACGGTAGACGTACATGTGTAAAATGCTTTGTGGTTTTAAAAGGTAACTGACTTGATGTGTGATAATAAAGTAGAGTTATACTAGCTTTATGGGAAGTTAGGTATAACGTTTTAAGAGAGGTAAAGAGAATGGTTTACTGATTTTAAAAGTTAAGAGGCTTAATCTTAAAGATAAGAGACTTAACTTGTTTTACTTGGTAATTAACATTTTGTTAAAAATGTTGTAAAACCTCATTCGCGAGTAATGAGTACTTGATTTTAAAAGCAATAATGTTTTACTGATTTCGGAAATCAGAATAAGTATCGAACAAACCACAGCAGCGCTAATAAAGGGAAATGTTTTGACTAATAATGTATTAGTAAAACCAGTAGAAACTTCCATCTGCATAGAAACTAAGATGAGACAAAATGATGTTACATTTCCTAGATCATGGCTGCTTAAATAAGATTGTTATAAACAAGAATAACCTACTCACGTATCAGACATATGTTTCTCAAATTGCCTTTAAAGGAGAATTATATCATTAAGTGATTAAAATTATGAACTACGAAACCTTTCTAAAATAAGAAACGTGAACATTTGAAATTAGGCAAACCTGAAACATTTGGAAAAGAATGTCGTTACTTGATTTTACGAAGAGAAGTGTTTTGATTTACTTCAAAAGATAATCACTCTATTTTCATATACTACGGGTATTGTGTGACTTTTGTAAACGTAACGTATCTTTTAAAAGATAATGTATGAAGTACTTTGGGAATAGATACCCGACCTGGTTAATCATAATGTAGAAAGTACCTTGTGTGAATAACTTGATTGTATTGATTTGTGATAGTCTTGTAATACTTTCTTGTTGACTTGATAAGTAAACATGTTAGGATGCTACGTGAGTTAGTATCTTGTGATGTTTGTGTAAAGGGGTTTTTCCTTGTTGTGCTTAGGTTGTTTAACGATAAGCTGTTATGATGATATTATATCACCATGATTCCGGTTGCGCCTCCGTCGCGGGTAGACTCAGCGGGTCTAGTGACCTATGATTCGAGAATACCTTATGCAGTCAGATGGCCTATGCGGAGCTACAAGAGTTCCATGTTAGCGGCCCTTGTGGTCATGCGGTCTTTGTGGCCACGCGGACGGCGAGTCCAGACGCCGGGAGTAGCTACCCTCGATGCGGGAATACCTCATGCGGGCCATTGGAGTGGCCCGTGCGAGCTATGGGAAGTTCCAGGCTAGACGCGCATTAGATATCGCGGGCGAGTGGCGGCTTTGATCATGTGACGGCCAGACAGATCTCATGATACGCTGATTCTGACCTTGTTTGTACTGTGGGTTTTAGTAGTCGGCTATGCCTTCGTACTTACCCCGTACGGTTTTATGATGACTTTGAGGGCGTGAGTCCCTGACTTGACATGACTGCTTATTTATTGTGAACTATAGTTTTGGTTATCATACATGTCTCCTGCTTTATATAGACTACTATGATTTAATTTACTGATTTTCGCCACATACTTGGTACTGTTGTCGACCTCCTTCGGGGCTGCGTTCATGCCGCAGTTGAGGTACACCGTCGTTGATCCTAGTTCTCGGTCACAGCTCAGCGTATGGAAGCTCCGTTTCTCGGAGGATTATCAGGTATAGTCCCGCCGTTGTAGGTATTTACATTCGGGGTATGGCGGGCCCCGCCCCGCCATTGTTGTCGTATCATTCTTAGAGGTCGTAGTAAATGTTGTGGGCGAGTTGTAATGGGATGTAATCGTCGGTTTAAAATTGATTTATATATATGCCGTAAGGCAAGTTTTCTCCGACATCGTTTCTTACTTCATAATATTTTCATGTCTTGTTTTATGTTCCGCTGATTACTCTGATGTTGTATCACTAGGGTGCCCGGGGTAAGACACCAGTCACGGTCCCGGGTTCGGGTCGTGACAGGTGTGTTGTGCACCACATCTATAATCAGGAGGCTGCAGGACATTTAGGATTGGTTTCCATTCTTCTCATTCTGAGATCGTGCCTTAGAGCTGTGTTGTAAGTTGGACCCCTCTGACGTATTTCGTTTTCACCAGTTATGCCTCCGCGCAAGGCAACCCGGGCCCAGGTGGGCAAGGCAGCCGAGGGAGCTGCTAGTGAGATACAGAGGAGTACGAGGGCGCAGGCCCGGTCATTACCTGAGACAGTGCTTCAGACGGCGAGTTTTGCGACGCCGCCAGCCCCAGCAGAGTTTAGAGCCGCAGCAGTGGCTGATGAGACCACAGTACCTGCACCTTCAGTCCCACAGCCTGGGGCAGAGGAGTTGGGGTACAAAGAGATGGCCCAGTTACTGGCCAGGATCGTGGCCAGACATGAGGATAGGCTGGACGCAGCAGTTCCGGTAGCACCCATGGTTCACCCAAGATCGGATAGTTTGAGGCTACGGGACTTTCTGAGATGTAGCCCGCCAGAGTTCTACGGGTCGAGGCCTGAGGATGATCCGCAGGAGTTCATCCGACAGTTACAGCGGATCATGAGAGTGATCAAGGCTTCGGAGACCGAGTCAGTGGTCCTAGGTTCGCATCGGCTGCGTGATACCGCAGTCGACTGGTTTGATTCGTGGGAGCTGTCCCGGGGAGAGAATGCACTTCCAGCCGTTTGGGACGAGTTTTCGGGGGCATTTCTTGCACATTTCTTGCCTCCACAGATGAGGAGGGCTCGGGCCGACAGATTTTTGATGTTGAGGCAGAACGGGCGTACAGTTCGGGAGTACAATGTGGAGTTCGACTCATTGGCTCGGTATGCCCCCGCTGTAGTAGCTGATATGGAGGACAGAGTACACCGCTACGTTACCGGGTTAGATGACTACTTGGCAGAGGCTTGTTCGGGTGTAGCTCTTCAGTCGGGCATGGACATTGCCCGCATGCAGGCTTATGCACTTGGGTGTGAGGAGCGGAGAGGTCGACGGAATGACCAAGATCGAGAAGAGGCGAACAACAGGTCTGTGGTGACTTTCGAGGCGGACCGCCTCAGCAGCATACTAGTTTTGTACCTCCGCCAGTGCAGAGTGGTCCTACACAACCTTCAGGGCATCCGGATTGGAGCGGTCGAGCTCGGGGTTCAGATTTCGGGAGTAGGGTGTGGGCGAATCGATCACCCTACCTCGGTGTGGTCGATGTGGTAGACCGCATTTCGGGAATGTCGTGGTACCAAGGAGCTTGTTATTTTGCGCCAACAGGCCATGGCGAGATCGTCCGACTGGGTAGCGCTGGTAGGATAGCACAGACTACTAGAGCAGTTGCGGGTTCTTCACCTTCCATAGCTAGGCAGGATGTTCATACACCGGCAGGCCACGGTAGAGGTCGCGGTGGAAGTTCCCAGTTTTAGCGGTCCTTTGAACCGCCTATTTTCAGGTATATCCTTAACCCTCTAGAGACTTGAATGTATTATTGTGATGATAATGTGTTAAGTGTTATGTTCGGATAGCTTTGTGCTAAAATGTGATTTAGAAACCTGGTTAGTGTAAAAGGGTAAGCCTGGGGGGTGAGAAAATGATGAACCTTAGAATATTACAATTGAGACCTTAGATGTAAGGCCGTCTTGAGTACAAGATTTTTGCGGGTGATCTTTGTCAGAATATATAAGTATACGTGGAGTAATTGTGGGAAATTTCCTTGGGTGGTGTAAGATGGAAGTGGTAGCTTTCATGACCTGTATAGGTAAGATTGTTCCGGATCGGGAAACAAGAGCTTGATGCGCTAAGTGGGTCGGGTTGGGGCCATGTTGCGGGCAAACCCGCGGCCTGTTTTGGGGTTGGGTCAGCTCTGGGTGGTCCCGCCAGGTGGTAGGGTCACGAGGGTGCTAGGTCCAAGTTTAGTTGACCATCGGATGAGTTCGTGGATATGTTCGACTGAAGCGGTCGTGAAGGCCGGAATGGCCTTAAGGAAGATTGAGGCTAGTAAGATGACCAAGTTTGGAGGTGGTGACTCCAAAGTTTTGAGAACTGAAGCGATGACTGAAGTGTGGTACGTATACTAGAAGAGTTCAAGTGTTCGAGAAGGGCACGACGAGTAAGGAAGGAAGAGGACGTGTGTTATTACGTGGCCAGGTGTGGCGTTGACAACTTGTTTAAGTTAAGAAGAACTTTATCATTATCCGTCTTGAGAAGGAACATTCGGGACGAATGTTTCTAAGGAGGGGAGAATGTTATACCCCGTATTTCCAGAGTATGTACGTGAGGGCGTACGTATTATAAATTTAAGCCTTAAAGTAGGCATAGGTTCGAAATTTGTGCACAACCCCCGATTAGAGTCGTTTTTCGACGAAACGTTTTACAAGACTTGCGAAGGGAAAAATACGGCTATGTCATTTATAATTTTTGCGGATTTTTCCGAGAGATGAAATATTTTGGACCAACGGGAGGGTGACACTTGTCACCCTCATTGGACGGCAAAGAGGGCTTCCCTTTGGCACGTTTTTTGTGTTTTTTTTGGTCAAGGGTTAGGTAGGATATTTTGTGTAGTAGATGGATAAGGACACATGGGAAAATCCTAGCCCTACACTTGAACCACACTTGTCTTCATCTTGGCCATTGGTTGGCCTTTGCTTGACCTATAAATACCCCTCTAAGTTGATGAACTTCTTCATCCTAAAATCATTTTCCAAGTCTAAAAATCCCCCCCCCCCCCCTTTGAGAAGCTTTGGTAGAGGTCCCCTTGTAGTGTTCTAGCCGAGGGGTACCCCCCCTAGCCTAGTTGTTTTCGTATAATACCCCCCTTTGTGGTATAGAAATACTCTCCAAGTATTGTTTTAATGCCCAAATACTTTAGCCCAAATACCTTGTAGTACTTTCCAAAGTTACCTCTATACGTAGAGCCCGAAAATACTATTATACTTTCCTTTAGCCACTAAACAAAACCCTAAGGAAAACCTTCATAGTCGGTTGAAGTGTTAAGTAGAAGTTGCGTAGAACTTCTAAGGGTTGTTTGGAGCGGGTTGGAGCGCACGGAGTAGGAGCTTAACATTGCTCAGGAGCGACATTAAACTTGGATAATTTAGGGCTCATCGAGCATGTACTACTTGGAAGGTGGACAAGGCTAGCCGGGTTATAGTCGTGGAGCGTTTTGCTTATAGTCGATAATCGTCGCGAGGTATGTGATTCTTCCTATACTCTTGAGCATGACGTTTTAAAAGTGTATATATATATAGTACGGTAGACGTACGTGTGGCAATGTCTTTTGACTTAAGCCTAAATAATAAAGAATCTGGTAGTATTTTACAAGAATATATATATACAAGATCAGACGACGTGCGTGTTAACTGAATATAGTTTTACGGCAATGTCTTTTGACTTAAGCCTGAATAATAAGAATCTTGAAGTAATTCAAAAGAGTTAAGAAACCTTTCTGAAAGAAGAGTAATACTTGGTTTTGAAAACATAAGAGTTATACTAGCTTTATGGGAAGTTAGGTATAACGTCTTAAGAGAGATAAAGAGAATGGTTTACTGATTTTTAGAAGATAAGAGACTTGATCTTAAAAGATAAGAGACTTGACTTAATATGGATGTTTGTGTGAAACCTCATTCGTGAGTAATGAGTACTTGGTTTTTAAAAGGGAATAACGTTTTACTGATTTCGGAAATCAGAATGAGTATCGACAAACCACTGCAGCGTTAATAAAGGAAAATGTATTGAATAATAAAGTATTATTAAAACCAGTAGAAACCTCCATCTGCATAGAAGCTAAGATGAGACAAAATGATATTACATTTCCTAGATCATGGCTGCTTAATAAGATTGATTATGAACAAGAATAACCTACACTCATATAAGGCATATGTTTCTCAGATTGTTTAAAAGAGAATTATATTCTTAAATGATTAAGACTATGAACTATGAAACTTTTCTAAAATAAAGAGACCTGAGTAATTGAAATTAGGCAAACTGGAACTTTAGGGGAAAGAATGTTGTTGAAAAGGAAAGTGTTTTGGTTTACCTAAAAA
This sequence comes from Przewalskia tangutica, assembly GCA_029844215.1. Taxonomy (NCBI): domain Eukaryota; kingdom Viridiplantae; phylum Streptophyta; class Magnoliopsida; order Solanales; family Solanaceae; genus Przewalskia; species Przewalskia tangutica. The sequence continues at coordinate 37,444,014 of CM056720.1, read as the reverse complement.
AAATGTGAGTCACTCTATTTTTACACTACGTGTATCGGGTGGCCTTTATAAAAGGAATGGATCTCTTTAAAAGGAATTTAACGTACGTAGTACTTTAGGGTTAAAACCCGGACTTTGATATAAAATGGAAGTACTTTGAGTTGTGTATAACTTGCCTATGCCTGTTGTTGTATAACTTGCCTATGCTTGTTGTTGTGTAACTCGCCTATGCTTGTTGTGATAGCCTTTGTTGTGCAAGAATTGTGTTTCTATACTACCGCGTCTCTCGATGGAGGGCCGGTTGACTTGTTGAGAGCTTACTTGGACGTACCGGCAGTGACGAAAGATTCCACGGGTATGCTTCCATTATTATTGTTACATGGGCATGTCTGCACCGATGCAGAATTCCGGGGGCATGTGGCCATGCGGCAGGGTTGATTACCCGATATATGGTTATTATTGTTACATGGGCATGTCTGCACCGATGCAGACCGGCATGGCGCTTGCGGCAGGGTTGACCACCCAGTATATTGTTGTTGATGTTACATGGACATGTCTGCACCGATGCAGAATTCCGGGGGCATGTGGCCATGCGGCAGGGTTGACCACCCAGTATATTGTTGTTGATGTTACATGGACACGCCCGCACCGTCGCACTCGGCGCGTGTGGCCATGCGGCATTGTTATTAGTGTTGCATTATGTACATGTCTGCACCAATGCAGAATTCCGGGGGCATGCGGCCATGATGCGAACGTGATTGATGTTGTGGGCGTGAGACCCATAGTTATATATTGAGTGATGACTTTGAGGGCGTGAGTCCCGGACTTGACTGCTTTTATGTTGCGTACTGTATTTTGGTTATCATACATGTCTCCTGCTTTATATAGGCTGTTATGATTTAAGCTGCAGATATCGATTTCACATACTTGGTACTGTTAGATCGACCTCCTTGAGGGCTGCGTTACGCCGCGGTAGGAGTACACCGTAGTTGATCCTCACCATAGGATCACGATCAACAGATTGGGAAGCTCCGTTTCTCCGGAGGCTTATTCTTCGGTATGTGTTCCCTGAGTTGTAGGTTCTTGTACATTCAGGGGTATGGCGGGGCCCTGTCCCGTCATGGTTGTTGTAAATCTTAGAGGTCTGTAGTACTGTTGTGGGCAGGGTTGTAAAAAGGATTAAACTGTTCGGGTTTTTATGTAATTATATACAGAAGGCAACTGTTTTGGTTGGCCTGTTTATATATAATATCTCTTGCTTCATGTCTTGTTTTTATGTTCCGCTGATTTTCTCTGATGTATGACTACTTGGGTGCCCGGGTAAGGCACCAGTCACGGGCCCGGGTTCGGGTCGTGACACCTTTACACAAACATCACAAGACGCTAACACACGTAGCATCCTAACATGTTTAATTATCAAATCAACAAGGAAGTATTACAAGGCTATCACAAACCAACACAATCAAGTTATTCACACAAGGTACTTTCTACTTTATGATTAACAAGTTCGGGTTTTTATCCCCAAAGTACTTCATACATTAACTCTTTAAAAGATCCGTTTCTTTCACAAAAGTCACACAATACCCGTAGTATAAAAATAGGGTGACTATCTTTTTAAGTAAACCCAAAACACTTCCCTTTATAAAATCAAGTAACAACATTATTTTCCAAACGTTCAAGTTTGCCTAATTTCAAATGCTCAAGTTTCTCATTTTCGAAATGTTTCGTAGTTCATAGTTTTAATCCTTTAAAACAATTTGAGAAACATATGTCTTATGTGTGAGTATGTTATTCGTGTTCATAACAATCTTATTAAAGCAGCCATGATCTAGGAAATGTAATATCATTTTGTCTCATCTTAGCTTCTATGCAGATGGAGGTTTCTACTGGTTTTAATAATACTTTATTAGTCAATACATTTCCCTTTATTAGCGCTGCTATGGTTTGTTCGACACTTATTCTGATTTCCGAAATCAGTAAAACATCATTCCTTTTGAAAACAAAAATACTCGTTACTCACGAATGAGGTTTCACACCTTTTAACAAAATTCACATTAATATAATTAAGTCAAGTCTCTTATCTTTTAAGATCAAGTCTCTTAACTTCTAAAATCAGTAAACCATTATTTTTACTTCTCTTAAGTCGTTATACCTAACTTCCCATAAAGCTAGTATAACTCTTAAGCTTTTAAAACCAAGCATTACTCTTTTTTCAAAAAAGTTTCTTAACTCTTTTGAATTACTTCAAGATTCTTATTATTCAGGCTTAAGTCAAAAGACATTGCCGTAAAACTACGTTCAGTTACACACGTACGTCTACCGTACTATATATATATTCTTTTAAAATATCATGCTCAAGAGGATAGGAAGAATCACATACCTCGCGACGATTATCGACTATTAGCAAAACGCTCCATGGCTATAACCCGGCTAGCCTTGTCCACCATTCAAACTGGCCTTAGATTGTATCGAGCTACATGCGTAGTATATGCTACTCGCAGAATATTCAACCTATAAAGGTTATACAAGTCTATCAATGCCTAGACTACTCTGTAGATTATTCTTCTGATGTGATTTCAGTTCAAGTCTTTTCTGTAATATCCTTCTATTACAGTTCAAATCTCTTCTATGAATCTTATATTCATTTCTATACAACTACAGTATGTAATTTCCAATTACAATAGAAGGATAGGATTATTTACCTCGGTAAGCCCAAAATTATCCAAGTTTAATGTCGATCCTGAGCAACGTTTAGCTCCTACTCCGGGTGCTCCAACCCGCTCCAAACAACCCTTAGAAGTTCTACGCAACTTCTACTTAACACTTCAACCGACTATGAAGATTTTCCTTAGGGTTTCGTTTAGTGACTGAAGGGAAGTATAATAGTATTTCTGGGCTTTTAGTATAAGTGTAACCTTGGAATACTACAAGGTATTTGGGCCAAGGTATTTTGGAATAGTAACAATACTTTGAGAGTAATTTCTACCAAGAGGGGGGGTATTTATACGAGACAACTCAAGAGAGGGGGGTGGGGTACTCTCGGCCAAGGCCACTAGGAGGGGGAGAGGTGTACCCTCCCGTGGCCTCACGAAAGGGGAGGAGGCTAGGACGAGAACTCAACACAAAGGGGGAAGTGGGCTTTAAATACTTATAAGTTTTTTGGATGAAGAAGTATTCACAGCTGTGGTATCTATAGGCAGTCCAATGGCCATGATCTAGCCAAGTGGGGGGCAAGTGGAGGGCCAAAATTTTCCCAAGTGCCCCCTAGCCCTACTCCACAAATCCCTCACAAACATTGACCCACAATTTAGGCCTCAAAACAAGCCAAGAACGTGACCCAACCGGCCATCCACATCGCCCACTTGAGGGTGACAAGTGTCGCCCTCTCGTTGGTCCAAAATATTTCATCTCTCGGAAAAATCCGCAAAAATAATAAATGACATAGCCGGAATTTTCCCTACGCAAGCTTTGGAAGACGTTTCGTCGGAAAACGATTCTTTTCGGGGGTTGTGCACAAAATTTTCGGTCTTATGCCTAACTTAAGGCTCAAACTTTCGTACGTACGTCCTTACGTACATACTCTGGAAATACGGGGTATAACAATAACTTTTAAATAAATCTAGTCTCAGGACTTTCAAATAAATCAAGTCTCATTAGTGTTGTAACCTAGCAAGATCAACTCGACTCCAATGCTTACTAAACACTCTTACCAACATCTCGCATAATACTTGGTAAGGGCTTAGGAATAACTTAGACATGTCTTTTGCATAGAATCAATAACATGAATACTCTAATAACGAGGCAAGTATGCTTCAAGAAATAATTCATGTATACTCCAATAATCAATCATGCCTATAGAAAGATGTCACGACCCGACCCCGGGCCCGCGACTGGTGCCCTCCCTGGGCACCCTTACAGGTATACATCAGAGATAATCAATGAAACATACATAAACTTAACAAGAAATAAATAACAGGTTAGCCGATAAGGCTACCTTCCTGGATACATATAACTATGTAAAACCAAAAGCAGTTACCTCTTTTTTTTCTTACAAAGTGGCCCACAAGATATGACTACAGACCTCTAAGAGTTTTGATATAACAACTGTGACGGGACAGGGCCCCGCCATACCCCTGAATGTACCAAAAATCTACAACCTCAAGGAACCGTACTAGCAGACAAAACCTCCGGAGAAATGGAGCTTTCCAAGAACTGAACTGTGATCCTAAGAGTGAGGATCAACAAGTTATGTACCTCAACCTGCGGCATGAACGCAACCCCCCAAAGGAGGTCAGTACGAAATATGTACCAAGTATGTGAAATCGAAAATATCAGAATGAAATCATAATGATCATATAAAGCCGAGACATGTATGATAACCAAAATGAAATCATAACTGAAAATACTGTAATGAAAGTCAGTTTTTTTACCTTGTACAGACTATTTCAACACATGAACAATAGTCACACCAGGGCTATGGACACAAGCCCTCAAATATCAAAGCGTGCCCGTGGAATCCCCATCACTGCCGATAGTTGTAAGTGTAAAATATAATCATGTGACGCGCCCGTGGCATCCTACCTCACTCGGCGTACACATATGTAATATATATATATATATATATATCCCGCCTGGAATCCCATCACGCCATACCTGGGTATAAAATATAACCACGTGACGCCCGTGGCATCCTACCTCACCGTTTACAGATACACATATATATATATATATATATTTATTTATATATATATATATATATATATATATATATCATGCCCGTGGAATCCCTCATCTCGGGTACATGACTACATGGAGAGCTAATCCATGGGGTAATAATCGTATATAACATGCCCGTGGAATCCCTCATCTTGGGCACATGTCTTCATAGGGAGCTAGTCCATGGAGTAATAATCATATATAACATGCCAGTGGAATCCCTCATCTCGGGTACATGTCCTCATAGAGAGCTAATCCATGGAGTAATAATCGTATATAACATGGCTGCATGCCCCGTAATCCCTCATCGTATAAGCATGGCCATGGGGTAATAAAATAAATTCGGGAATCTAACCCGCCTCCTGGTCGCATGCCCCGGAATCCCACATCGTATAAGCATGTCCAAGGAGTAATAAAAACAATCCGGGAATCTAACCCGCATTGTCACGACCCGTTCGGGCGGATCGTGCCTTACCCGCACCAAGTAGTCATACATCGAGTAATCGGAATATAAAAACAAGACATGAAACAATATGAAATGAGAAATGCTTTATTTGAGAAGAAGTTGTCTTTCGCATATATATATATACATCAAGAGTGAATAGCTACATCCCAACTTTACAACCGACTACGCACTCTAAGGAAGTAACAACTATGGCGGGACAGGCCCCGCCATACTCAATGTACAAAATATCTACAACACTGTGGAGAGTCGTACTAAAAGTCGAGCCTCCGAGAAATGGAGCTCCCGACACTGCAGTAAGGATCCTAAGAATGAGGATCAACCACCGCTTCCCTTTACTCGCGGCATGAACGCATTTCAAGGAGGTCAAGATAACAGTACCAAGTATGTGAAATCAGAAAGTACTTTAAATGAAATCATATCATTTTAAAACCAATTTTACAAATATGTACGAAACAACCAATGTAACCGCACATAGTGCCACAAAGATAACCAAAAGCAAAATAGATATAACATAATCGTCTTTTCTAGGCCGCTAATGATCGAAGCAAGGCTAATCGCCCATAGTATCATTATGCGAGCCTAATCCTCGAACTCCCGCACCGCATAGTCACATGCACCCGCATGAGGTATTCTCGCACGGTAGCTAACCCGCGGCATCCTCCTGGACTCCCGCAGTCCGCATAGTCACACAGACCGCATGAGCTATTCCTCGAATCATAGTCACACAGACCGCATGAGGTATACCTCGCATCGGGTAACACACCCGGAGTGATCATCCTGGAACTCCCGCAGCTCCGCATGGTCACACAGACCGCATGAGGTATTCCTCGCATCGAGGGTGGCAAGTCCTCGGCATCGAGGGTGGCAAGTCCTCGGCATCATAACAAGTCATGGGGGTATGTGATAAAATAGCAGTACAACAGGCTTAACGTTTAACAACGTAAGCACAACAAGAATAACCCCCTTACACAAACATCACAAGACACTAACACACGTAGTATCATAATATGTCTACTTATCAAACCATCTTACTACACTTTCCAGAAATCAATACAAGGCGTTCATAACAAATAAGTAAACCGTTCCTTTTATCTTTCTTAAGTCGTTATACCTAACTCCCCATAAAGCTAGTATAACTCTTAAGCTTTTTGTTTAAAAACCAAGTATTACTCTTCTTTTAAAAATGATTCATAATTCTTTTGAAATACTTCAAGATTCTTATTATTTAGACTCAAGTCAAAAGACATCAAAGTAAAACCATGTTCAGTTAACACGCGTACGTCTACCGTACTATATATATATTTTAAAAATATCATGCTCAAGAGGATAGGAAGAATCATATACCTCCTCGGCGAAATCCATCTGCCAAGTCGAATATGTCGCGCGCAGAGTATCAACCTATAATAGTCAAATACGTCTATCAACGTCTAGACTAATTTGTAGAATATTCTAAGTAGAAGGTTCTTAATTCTACGGAAAATTGGGCAGCACTTCCCTACCCGTCAAACTACACAAGTCTACTGTAAATACAGTCTTATGTAAGTACAGTTCAATTCTCTTCTTTTATACCCTCCTTCTATATATCTTATACTTATTTCTATACTACTACAATATGCAATCTCCAATTACAATAGAAGGACAAGATATTTACCTCGGTAAGCCCAAAATTATCCAAGTTTAAATGTCGATCCTGAACAACGTTTAGCTCCTAATTTGCACGCTCCGATAGCTCCAAGAAACCCTTAGAAGTTTCTAAGCAACTTCTACTTAACACTTCAACCAACTATGAAGATTTTCCTAGGGTTTCGTTTTGTGACTAAAGGATATAAAGTAGTATAGAGGTGACTTTGGAATACTACAAGGTATTTGGCTAAGGTATTTTGGAATAGTAACAATACTTGGAGAATATTTTTCTACCAAAGGGGGGGGGGGGGGGGGTTTCGGACGAAACTACTAGGAAAGGGGGGGAAGGACTTGGACGAGAACTACTAAGAGGTGGAGGGATTTTGGAGACTTGGAAAATGTTTAATGGGTGAAGAAGTCTTGCACTAGAGGGGGGTATTTATAGAACAATGAAGGGCCAAGATTCAAGCAAGTGGAGGGTGTAGATTTGGTAGCTTGTTCAAGTGAAGTCTTCCACCAAGTGTTCACCACAATAATGGGACATATGTCCACCACAAAATTGGAACATATGTCCACCACAACAAAGAGCCATGTGGCCTTCCACTAGCACAAAAAACGTCCAAGGCAAGCTCCCACTTGCCCACAAAAAATCGTCCACCTACTCCAACTCACCCAAAGAAAATATCTTGCAAGACTTGACTTTTTGACTTGTCCACTAGCCCAGCATTTCGTCCAACCCATGCCAACTAAGGGTGACACATGTCTCCCTCCTATTGGTCGAAAATATTTCATCTCTCGGAAAAATCCGTAATCGGTTAAAATATTAAAAACGTAGAATTTCCTTCACAAGGTTCGGAATCTTTTCCGTCGAAAGTTCACAATTTCATCCTAAACCTAATTAGGGCTTATACAATTGTACGTACGTCCTCACATACATACTCTGGAAATACGGGGTATAACATTCTCCCCTCCTTAGAAACATTCGTCCCGAATGTTCCTTCTCAAGACAGATAACGATATAGTTCCGCACAACTTAAACAATTTGCAAATGCCACACATGGCCACAATACAACACTTAAGTACATATGCCAAAGAAAATTTATAAGTAGGAAAGTGAGTTACCTGGGGGTGTGGGGAATAAGTGAGGATACTTCTGCCTCATGTCCTCCTCTGCTTCCCACGTCATCTCCTCTGCTCGCTCCGCCATAAGACTTGACGAAGCCACATCCTTCGTCCGCACTCGCTTAACTCGACGATCGAGTATCGCAATAGGAATCTCCTCATACGATAACCCTCGGTCACCTGGACATCGTCAATCGGGTGTACTCTAGATGGATCCCCGATACATCTCCTCAGCATAGAAACATGAAAAACCGGATGCACTGCCTCCAGATCGGACGGCAGATCCAACTCATAGGCAACCTTGCCTACCCTGCGGATAATCTGATAAGGCCCAATGTACCTTGGGCTGAGCTTCCCTTTCTTCCCAAACCTCATCACACCCTTCATGGGTGATACCTTCAGGAAAACCCAATCATCAACCTCAAACTCCAGATGCCGACGATGATGATCTGCATATACGACTGCCGACTCGAAAGTCGATAGCCGCCTCCCGGATAAGCTTCACCTTATCCATCGTCAGATCAAGTCTGGTCCCACTAACTGCACCTCGCCCACATCAAACCAGCCTATCGGCGATCTGCACTTCCTCCCATACAAGGCCTCATAAGGCGCCATCTGAATACTGGAGTGGTAGCTATTATTATACGCAAACTCTACTAGAGGCAAATGATCCTCCCAGCTACCCCTGAAGTCAATAACACAGGCTCGAAGCATATCCTCAAGAGTCTGGATAGTTGTCACGACCCGAATCCGGGCCCGTGACTGGTGCCTTACCCGGGCACCCAAGTAGACATACATCAGAGTAATCAGCGGAATATAAAATAAGACATGACATAATATGAAATATGAAACAGTTCATCTGAGAAAAACTTGCCTTTCGGCATCAATATATATAACAACTAGAACAGTTACATCCCTTTTTACAACTCGCCTCAACAAAGGTTCTGCACTTAAGAATGATATGACAACAATGGCGGGACAGGGCCCCGCCTTACCCCTGAATGTAAGTACCTACAACGACAGAGGACTATACCCCTGACGGCCGCAGGTAAAACAAGTATCAACAAAAGATGACATTCCCCGGGATGACGCCTGTCACCCTGTGAACCCTGGGGAGAAACTGAATCCGGCTGGCTGGATGTCACGACCCGAACCCGGGCCCGTGACTGGTGCCTTACCCCGGGCACCCTAGTGATACAACATCAGAGAAAACCAGCGGAAATAAAACTTAAACATGTAAATAGACATGGATTAAGATGAAAGAAAATAGGCCAACCAAAACGGCTGCCTTTCAACATATATATATATATAAACATTTGAACAAGCATAATCCTTACAACTCGCCCACAACAAAGCATGCACTCTAAGATTTATACAACAACTATGACGGACAGGACCCGCCATACCCGAATGTACAAGACTCATGCACTGTGGTAACATACCAAAGATAAGCCTCCGAATGGACGAGCTTCCAAGACGTCAAATGAGATCCTAAACGCGGATCGATAAATGGTACTTCTACTGCAGATGAACGCACTTCAAGGAGGTCGATAACAAGTACCAAGTATGTGAAATCAGAAATATCAGAATGAAATCATAATAGTCTATATAAAGCAGAGACATGTATGATAACTAAACTACGCTCACAACATAAAAGCAAAGATGTCAAGTCGTGACTCACGCCTCAAAGTCATCCTCATGCCCGTGGAACTTCTTCCTCACCGCTGCAGCCTAGGTACAAATCATGTGATACGATAACATGTCTCGGCCCATCTCATGGACCCAAAGATAGAAACGTGTGGATACATTCCTGCTCATCCTATGAACCGTAGTCGAGTGAAATACATTCCTGATGAACCTGTGAGTCGAGTGAAATACATTCCTGATGAACCAGTCGAGTGAAATACATTCCTGATGAACCGTTAGTCGAGTGAAATACATTCCGGATGAACCGGTAGTCGAGTGAAATACATTCCGGATGAACCTAGAGTCGAGTGAAATACATTCACTGATGAACCCAGAGTCGAGTGAAATACATTCCGGATGAACCAGAGTCGAGTGAAATACATTCCGGATGAACCCAGAGTCGAGTGAAATACATTCCGGATGAACCCAGAGTCGAGTGAAATACATTCCTGCTCATCCTACGAACCTAGAGTCGAGTAGAACACGATTGCACAACAAGGCTATCACACGTAACATGGTCAAGTTTCACAACAATAAGCCTAGGCGAGTGATACACAACTCAAGGTACTTTCATTTTATGTCAATGTCCGAATTTTAACCCTAAAGTACTACGTACGTTAAATTCCTTTTAAAGAGATCCATTCCTTTTATAAAAGTCACCCGATACGTAGTATAAAAATAGAGTGACTTACATCTTTTAAGTAAACCAAAACAACTTCCATACTTTCCTTTTTTAAAACCAATTAAGGCAATACCATACCTTCTTTTTAGACCAAAACACTTCTTTTTTTAAAGTCCAGTTAATACATTAAACCCAATGATAAAACCCTTTGTTTTCATAAAGTCGTTATAACCAACTTCCCATAAAGTCATTATAACACTCTAAGTTTTAAACCATTTTAAGACAACATAATGCCTTTCTTTTCCCTAAAGTTCCAGCTTTGCCTAATTTCAATTACGCAAGTCTCTTTTTAGAAAAGTTTCATAGTTCAATGTCTTAATCTCTTTTAAAACAATTGAGTAACATATGCCATAAAGTAGCAGTTATTCTTGTTCATAATCAATCTTATTAAGCAAATATGATCTAGAAAATGTAATATCATTTTGTCTCATCTTAGCTTCTATGCAGATGGAGGGTTCTACTGGTTTTAATGATACTTCATTTATTCAATACATTTTCCTTTATTAACGCTGCAGTGGTTTGTCGATACATATTCTGATTTTTGAAATCAGTAAAACATTATTCCTTTTAAAAACCACGTGCTCATTACTCACGAATGAGGTCTCACATTGTTAACAAACTTCATATCAAATCAATTAAGTCAAGTCTCTTATCTTTCGTAATAAGTCTCTTAACTTCTGAAAATCAGTAAACCATTCTTTTTATCTCTCTTAAGACGTTATACCTAACCTCTCATAAAGCTAGTATAACTCCTTATGTTTTCAAAACCAAGTATTACTCTTTTTCAAAAAGGTTCCTTAATTCTTTTGAAATACTTTAAGACTCTTTATTATTCAGGCTTAAGTCAACAGACATTGTCGTAACGCTACATTCGCTAATACACGACGCTCACCGTACTATATCTATATTCCTTTTAAAATATTTCAAGGTTCTTATTATTCAGCTTAAGTCAAAAGACATTGTCGTATAACTATATTCGCTAGCACACGACATCTACCATATAATATATACATATTATTTAGGCTTAAGTCAAAAGACATTGCCACACGTGACGCTCTACCGTACTATATGTATTCTTTTAAAATACTTCATGCTCAAGAGTATAGGAAGAATCACATACCGCGACGATTATCGACTATAAGCAAAACGCCCACGCTTATAACCCGCTAGCCTTGTTCACCTTCTAAGTAGCACATGCTACTTGCAAAACATTCAACCAATAAAGGTTATCACCATCGTAATACAAATTCTATGTAAGTACGCTTTAACTTCTACTTATATTCTTGAAGTGATTTCATTCAACTTTTCTGTAATATCCTTCTATTACACCAAGTCTCTTCTTATGAATCTTATATTCATTTATATACTACTACGATGTAATTTCCAATTACAATAGAAGGACAGAGTATTTACCTCGATGAGCCCATAAATTATCCAAGTATAAAGTCGCTCCCGAGCAACGTTAAGCTCCTACTCCGAGTGCTCCAATCCGCTCCAACAACCCTTAGAAGTTCTAACCAACTTCTACTTAAATACTTCAACTATCAATGAAGATTTTCCTTAGGTTTTTAGTGGCTAAAGAAAGTATAGTAGTATTTTCTGGCTTTGTATAAGTGTAACTTGGGAATACTACAAGGTATTTGGGCCAAGGTATTTGGGCATTATAACAATACTAGGAGAGTATTTCTATACCACAACAAGGGGTATTATACGAAACAACTAGGCTAGGGGTACCCTGCTAGTGGCATCACAAAGGGGGAGGAGGCTCTCGGCCAAGGTCCTTTTTCTCAAAGGGGAGGGGCTTGACGAGATCTTTGAGAGGAGGAGTATTTTGAGACTTAGAAAGATTGCTCAAGTTTTGGATGAAGAAAGTCTTCAAGTAAGGGAGTATTTATAAGCTAACCAAAGGCCAACCAATGGCCGGATGAAGACAAGTGTGGTGCAAGTGTAGGGCTAGATTTTAACCATGTGGACCTTATCCATCTACCACACAACTTGCACAAAATATCCTACCAACCCCTCGACCCAATCGCCCATTACCGCCCACTCAAGTTTCCAATGTGAGGGTGACACATGTCACCCTCCCGTTGGTCCAAAATGTTTCGCCTCTGAAAAATCCGCAAAAATTAGAAATGACATAGCCGAATTTTCCTTCGCAGTTTAGTAAAACGCTTCGCCGATAAACGATTCTTTTGGCACTTGTGCCCAAATTTCAAACTAGCCAACTTTAAGGCTCAATTTTTATACGCACGCCTACGCATACTACCGGAATTACGGGTATAACATCGACCTACGTGTATCCGCACCGAAGCCCCGAGCCTTGACCAACTCCTCGCATACCCCGCGACGCCCCGAACCCGTGGAGGACCACGTAATCAGCGGAGGTGCATATCTAATCTGCTGCTGAGGCGGTTCGCCGCGAAAGTTACCAAAGGACCCTACTGTTCTGGCCCTCTTCTGCTGATCTTGATTAACCCGTCGATCCCTACGTCTCTCGGCCTGCTGCGCATAAGCCCGTACACAGGCCATGCTCAAGCCTGACTGCAGAGCTACTCTTGCACATCCTTTCTTTAGATAGTCATCAAGACCCGTGATATATCGGTGCACTCTATATTCTCTGGTTGCTAAAATCCTAGCTAGTAATGTGTCCATTTCTTTTAATCCATATTCTTTGTTCCTGGCCGGAATCAAGGCTCATACATCATGGCCGCAGAGAACCGCCGCTGCTTTTAAACTTCATGGCCGTGACGCCGCAGAACTCCCCGAACGAAGCACTCTCCGTGATGATTGGGCTGTGCCTCGTAACCCTCTCAGATTTACTCGCAGCTCTCTACGCTTGCCTCTTCTAGGCCCAAGGTTGCCTTACGCGAGGCATAAGTGCACGGAAAGAAATACGTTAGAGGGTCCAACTTATAACACAACTCTAAGGCACGATCTCGTAACGAGAAGAATGAAACTAATCCTAAATGTCTCAGCCTCCTGATTATAGATGTGGTGCACAACACATCGATAATCAAGACTCTACTAGACACGGTCTGTAGACACTTTCCGAGGATTAACTGCTCTGATACCACTTTTGTCACGACCCGAATTCGGGCCCGTGACTGGTGCCTTACCCCGGGCACCCAAGTAGACATACATCAGAGTAATCAATGAATATAAAACAAGACATGACATTATATGAAATATGAAACAATATCTCGAGAAAACTTGCCTTCAAGATCAATATATATAACAACTAGAACGATTACATCCTTTTTACAACTCGCCCCAACAAAGGTTACTGCACTTAAGAATGATATGACAACAATGGCGGGACAGGGCCCCGCCATACCCCTGAATGTAAGTACCTACAACGACAGGGGACTATACCACTGATAAGCCTCCGGAGAAACGGAGCTTCCCAAATGCTGAACTGTGACCCTACGAGCGAGGATCAACGACTGGTGTACCTCTACCTGCGGCATTTAACGCACTTCGGGCGAGGTCAAGATAACAGGTACCAAGTATGTGAAACTGTAAAGTACTTTAAACGAAATCAAAGTATTTAAAACCATTTGCAAATACAATTAGTTCATTTGCACATAGTGCCACATCACAAACAAGAGCAATAATAGGTAAATTGTAACCGGCCTTTCCTAGGCCGCGAATGATCGAAGCAAGTCCAATCGCCCATAGTATCATTATGCATGCCTAACCTCGACTCGCATCGCATAGTCACACATAGACCCGCATGAGGTATTCCTCGTGACGGTAGCTAACCCCTGCATTCTCCTCGACTCCGCACCGCATAGTCTCAATAGACCGCATAGTCACATTGCATCGCATAGGCATCCCCGTGATCAGATAAAACACCCTAATGATCAACCTCGAACTCCCGCACTCCGCATAGTCACGCAGACCGCATAAAGCCATATAGACCGTGATCGGGTGGCAAGCCCTCGGTATAACAAGTCAAGGGGGTATGTGATATAATAACATAACAGCTTATCGTTAAACAACATAAGCACAACAAGGGGAACCCCTTTACACAAACACCACCAGATACTAACACACGTAGCATCCTAACATGTTTACTTATCAAATCAACAAGAAAGTATTACAAGGCTATCACAAACCAACACAATCAAGTTATTCACACAATGTACTTTCTACTTTATGTTAACAATTTCGGGTTTTTATCCCCAAAGTACTTCATACATTAACTCTTTTAAAAGGTCTGTTTCCTTCAAAAAGTTACACAATACCCGTAGTATAAAAATAGAGTGACTATCCTTTTAAGTAAACCAAAACACTTCCCTTTGTAAATCAAGTAACAACATAATTTTCCAAACGTTCAAGTTTGCCTAATTTCAAATGCTTAAGTTTCATTTTCAAAGGTTTCGTAGTTCATAGTTTTAATCACTTAATGATATAATTCTCCTTTAAAACAATTTGAGATACATATGCCTTATATGTGAGTAGGTTATTCTTGTTCATAATCAATCTTATTTAAGCAGCCATGATCTAGGAAATGTAATATCATTTTGTCTCATCTTTGCTTCTATGTAGATGGAGGTTTCTACTGGTTTTAATAATACTTTATTAGTCAATACATTTCCATTCATTAGCGCTGTTGTGGTTTGTTCGATACTTATTCTCATTTCCGAAATCAGTAAAACATTATTCCTTTTACAAACCAAGTACTCATTACTCATGAATGAGGTTTCACACAAAAACTCATATTAATTACTTAAGTCAAGTCTCTTATCTTTTAAGATCAAGTCTCTTAACTTCTAAAATTAATAAACCATTCTTTTTATCTCTCTTAAGTCGTTATACCTAACTTCCCATAAAGCTAGTATAACTCTTAAGCTTTTTGTTTAAAAACCAAATATTTCTCTTCTGTTAAAAATGATTCAGTATTCATTTGAAATGCTTCAAGATTCTTTTTATTCAGGCTTAAGTCAAAAGACATTGCCGTAATTATTATTCGCTAACACACGACGCTCACCGCATATATATATATTCTTTTAAAATATCATGCTCAAGAGGATAGGAAGGATCACATACCTCGCGACGATTATCGACTATTAGCAAAACGCTCCACGGCTATAACCCGCTAGCCTCGGCCCACCTTTCAAGTAGTACATGCTACTTGCGTAACATTCAACCTATAAAGGTTATATAGGTCTATCAACTTCTACATTAATAATCTTCTGATGTGATTCCAGTTCAAGTCTATTCTGTAATATCCTTCTATTACAATTCAATTCTCTTCTATGAATCTTATATTCATTTATACAATTACATGTAATTTCCAATTACAATAGAAGGTCAAGAGTATTTACCTCGATAAGCCCAAAATTATCCAAGTTTAATGTCGATCCTGAGCAACGTTTAGCTCCTACTCCGGGTGCTCCAACCCGCTCCAAACAACCCTTAGAAGTTCTACGCAACTTCTTCTTAATACTCCAACCAACTATGGAGATTTTCCTTAGGGTTTCGTTTTTATGACTGAAGGAAAGTATAATAGTATTTTTGGGCTTTTCGTATAAGTGTAACCTTGGAATACTACAAGGTATTTTGAATAGTAACAATACTTGGAGAGTATTTCTACCAAGAGGGGTAGTATTTTACGAGAACAACTAGGCAAGTGGGGGTGCTCTCGCCAAGGCCACTAGGAGGGTGTGTACCCGCCAAGGGCCTCACGGGGAGGGGAGGCTAGGACGAGAACTCTACACAAAAGGGGGGGGGGGAGAGGGCTTTCAAGACTTAGAACAATTTTTGGATGAAGAAGTTCATCAACTAAGGGGGGTATTTATAGGCCAACCAATGGCCAAGATCAAACCAAGTGTTATGCAAGTGTAGGGTGGGGATTTGGACATGTGTTTGTGGGTCCCACTTGCTCATCAATTACACAAAAATATCCTACCAACTACTTGATAAAATAGCCAAGGCAAAAACGCCCAAATCGTCCCAAATTTCTCGTCCACTTGAGGGTGACACTTGTCACCCTCTCGTTGGTCAAAAATATTTCGTCTCCCGGAAAAATCCGCAAAAATTAAAAATGACATAGCCGTATTTTTCCCTTCGCAAAGTTCGGAAAACGTTTCGTCGAAAAACGACTCTTTTCGCTAGTTGTGCACAAATTTCGCCACTTTGCCTACTTAAGGCTTAAACTTTTGTACGTACGCCCTCACGTACATACTCTGGAAATACGAGGTATAACATTCTCCCCTCCTTAGAAACATTCGTCCCGAATGTTCCTTCTCAAGACGGATAACGACGAAGTTCCTCATAGCCTAACCAGTTTGCAAATGCCACACATGGCCACATAAAACACCCGCGCAAATACTTACATCCAAGTCCACGAGGAATCACCTCTAACATCACAAAAACTCCCACCCAAGGGCTAAAAGATACTCCCTTCGCACCTTCACTTTACAAAAGAAAAGATCACATCTATGTTCTTAACATATGCTCGCTTCTTCCCTTACTTGTCGTACCCTTCTCGTACACTCAAATTCTTTCTCATAACTTACCATATCTCTGTTACTGATTCAGTTTCCAAATCTCTGGGTTACTATCTCTAACTTGGTCATCATTAACTGGGAACACTCTGGATGGATCTCCGATACTTTCCCGAACATAGCAACATGAAAGATCGGACGTACTGCCTCCTACGTCGGACGGTAATGCTAACTATAGGCAACCTGGCCTATTCTTCACATGACCTTAAAAGGCCCAAAGTAACTCGGGCTAAGTTTCCTCTGTTTTCCGAATCTCGTCACACCCTTCCGGGGTGGTACCTTCAAGAAGACCCACCGTCAACCTGAACTCCAAGCGTCGTCGCCGATTATCCGCACGACTTCTGTTGACTCTGAGCTGCCGATAACCTCTCCTAGATAGGCTTCACCCTATCCACATCCTGCCGAAACAAGTATGAACCAACTATCTGAACTTTGCCAACATCGAACCAATCGACCGACAACTTACACTTCCGCCCCTACGAGGCTTCGTAAGGCGATATCCGAATACTGAAATGGTAGTTATTAAACACTCCCTCAACAGGAGACAACAATCCTCACAGCTACCCCTGAACACCAAACACTGGCCCGAGGGCAAATGCGAGCATCGAGACTCACCGAAGTTCCTAACCCCGCTCGTAAAACCTTCGTAAAAGAAACAGAACGGGCTCCACCGTCATTGTCATAAGGTGAAGGTAGGCACCTCGTGCAGCCTTACAACCTTCCTGATATAACATCTCGTATAACCCTCTGCCGAGTAAACGGTCCTGGCTGAAAGACAAGATGGGTTGACCTCATCGGCCCGACTACTGGTCGAATGCTTCCACGAACTCGTACGATGGTTAACTAAACTTGGGCCTAACACCCTCATGACCCTATCACCCAATGACCACCACAACCGACTCCACCACAAACAGCCGCGGTTGACCAATGATTGGTCCTCAACCGACTCGCTATCGCAAGAAAACTCTTGTTCCCCGATCCGGAACAATCTCACTAATCAAGTTACGAAAAACCTAGTGGTCTTCTTAGCTCAACTACCCTCTTTCATTTCATACCACTCAGGGATTTATCACACAAACATATCTCACGTGTACTATGCACTCTGATAAGGGTCAAACATAAAAAAAAATACATCTTTTACTCGAGATGGCCTCGCCTCTAAGGTCTCTACGTATAAAACTCTAAGGCTCACACTTCCTCTATCCCCCAATCTTACCTGGTTAACTAACCATGATTTCTAATCACAATCTACACAAAGTTAACTGAACGTAACACTTAAGGTATACTTACCTTATCACACATACAATCTCTAGAGGGTTAAGGATACACCTGTATCTACTGCTTCACTACCCTCTATCGTTCCAATCAATCCTGCCCTGCTGGGCGCAAGCAAAACAAGCTGTCGAAGAAGTACGACACTCCCCCACAATGACACTTACCACAACGGCCACACCGAGGTGGGGGTGGCCTCCTCTGGCTAACACCCCTTCCTCTCCGAACTACTGAATCCGCAACTGATCTGGTAGGCTGAGTCCTCCTACTTGCATCCCTCCTACTAGGACATCCTGTCCACACATGGTCCTGACGGCCGCAGGTAAAACAAGTATCAACAAAAGATGACATTCCCCGGGATGACGCCTGTCACCCTGTGAACCCCGGGAGAAATCAATCCGGCCGGGATGTCACGACCAACTCCCGCGTGATCGTGCCTTACCCCGCACCCTAGTGATACAACATCGAGAAAACCATGGAAATAAAACTTAAACATGTAAATAGACATGGATTAAGATGAAAGAAAATAGGCCAACCAAAACGCGGTTGCCTTTTCAACATATATATATATATAAACATTTGAACAAGCATAATCCTTACAACTCGCCTACAACAAAGGCATGCACTCTAAGATTTATACAACAACTATGACGGGACAGGCCCCGCCATACCCTCAATGTACAAGGACCTGCTGACTGTGGTAACATACCAAAGATAAGCCTCCGGGACTGAGCTTCCAAGACGCTAAATGAGATCCTAAATGCGGATCGACAACCGGTGTACTTCTACTGCGGATGAACGCACTTCAAGGAGGTCGATAACAAGTACCAAGTATGTGAAATCAGAAATCAGAAATGAAATCATAATAGTCTATATAAAGCAGAGACATGTATGATAACCAAACTACGATTCACAACATAAAAGCAAGCATGTTAAGTCGTGACTCACGCCTCAAAGTCATCCTCACGCCCGTGGAACTTCTTCCTCACCGCCGGCGCCTAGGTACAAATCATGTGATACGTATAACATGTCTCGCCCATCTCATGGACCCAGATAGAAACGCGTGTGGATACATTCCTGTTCATCCTATGAACCCAGAGTCGAGTGAAATACATTCTGATGAACCGTAGTCGAGTGAAATACATTCCGGATGAACCTGAGTCGAGTGAAATACATTCCTGATGAACCGTAGTCGAGTGAAATACATTCCGGATGAACCTAGTCGAGTGAAATACATTCCGGATGAACCAGAGTCGAGTGAAATACATTCCCGGATGAACCGGTAGTCGAGTGAAATACATTCCCGGATGAACCGGTAGTCGAGTGAAATACATTCCCAGTTCATCCCATGAACCGGTAGTCGAGTAGAACACAATACTTGCACAACAAGGCTATCACACGTAACATGGTCAAGTTTCACAACAATAAGCATAGGCGAGTTATACACAACTCAAGGTACTTTCATTTTATGTCAAAGTCCGGATTTTAACCCTAAAGTACTACGTACGTTAAATTCCTTTTAAATAGATCCATTCCTTTTATAAAAGTCACCCGATACCCGTAGTATAAAAATAGAGTGACTTACATCTTTTAAGTAAACCAAAACAACTTCCATACTTTCCTTTTTTTTAAAACCAATTAAGGCAATACCATACCTTCTTTTTAGACCAAAACATTTTTTTTTAAAGTCCAGTTACTACATTAAAACCAATGATAAAAACCCTTTGTTTTCATAAAGTCGTTATAACCAACTTCCCATAAAGCTGTCATAACACTCTAAGTTTTAAACCATTTTAAGACAACACAATGCCTTTCTTTTCCCTAAAGTTCCAGTTTGCCTAATTTCAATTACGCAAGTCTCTTTTTAGAAAAGTTTCATAGTTCAATGTCTTAATCTCTTTTTAAAACAATTGAGTAACATATGCCATAGGCGAGTAGGTTATTCTTGTTCATAATCAATCTTATTAAGCAGCTATGATCTAGAAAATGTAATATCATTTTGTCTCATCTTAGCTTCTATGCAGATGGAGGTTTCTACTGGTTTTAATGATACTTCATTTATTCAATACATTTTCCTTTATTAACGCTGCAGTGGTTTGTCGATACACATTCTGATTTTTGAAATCAAGAAACATTATTCCTTTTAAAACCACGTGCTCATTACTCACGAATGAGGTCTCACATTGTTAACAAACTTCATATCAAATCAATTAAGTCAAGTCTCTTATCTTTCGTAATAAGTCTCTTAACTTCAAAATCAAGAAACCATTCTTTTATCTCTCTTAAGACGTTATACCTAACCTCTCATAAAGCTAGTATAACTCCTTATGTTTTCAAAACCAAGTATTACTCTTCTTTCAAAAGGTTCCTTAATTCTTTTGAAATACTTTAAGACTCTTTATTATTCGTGCTTAAGTCAAAAGACATTGCCGTAACGCTACATTCGCTTAATACACGACGCTCACCGCACTATATCTATATTCCTTTTAAAATATTTCAAGGTTCTTATTATTCAGCTTAAGTCAAAAGACATTGCCGCATAACTATATTCAGTTAGCACACGACATCTACCATATAATATATACATATTATTCAGCTTAAGTCAAAAGACATTGCCACACGTACGTCTACCGTACTATATGTATTCTTTTAAAATACTTCATGCTCAAGAGTATAGGAAGAATCACATACCTCGCGACGATTATCGACTATAAGCAAAATGCTCCACGGCTATAACCCGGCTAGCCTTGTCCACCTTCTAAGTAGCACATGCTACTTGCAAAACATTCAACCAATAAAGGTTATCACCATCAGAATACGCCCATGTAAGTACGTTTAACTTCTACTTATATTCTTCCTCAAGTGATTTCAATTCAACTTTTCTCGTAATATCCTTCTATTACACCAAGTCTCTTCTTATGAATCTTATATTCATTTATATACTACTACAGTATGTAATTTTCAATTACAATAGAAGGACAGTAGTATTTACCTCGATGAGCCCATAAATTATCCAAGTATAAAGTCGCTCATGAGAAACGTTAATCTCATACTCAGAGTGCCCCAATCCGCTCCAAACAACCCTTATATGTTATAACCAACTTATAATTAAATACTTCAACTATGAATGAAGAATTTCCTTAGGGTTTCGCTAGTGGCTAAAGAAAGTATAGTAGTATTTTCTGGCTTTGTATAAGTGTAACCTTGGGAATACTACAAGGTATTTGGGCCAAGGTATTTGGGCATTATAACAATACTAGAGAGTATTTCTATACCACAACAAGGGGTATTATAGGAAAACAACTAGGCTAGGGGGGGGGGGGGTACCCCTCGGCTAGGGCATCACAAAGGGGGGGAGGGGGAGGCTCTCGGCCTTGGGCCTTTTCTCAAAGGGGAGGGCTTGACGAGATCTTGAGAGGAGGGAGTATTTTGAGACTTAGAAAGATTGCTCAAGTTTTGATGAAGAAAGTCTTCAAGTAAGGGAGTATTTATAAGCAACCAAAGGCCAACCAATGGCCAAGATGAAGACAAGTGTGGTGCAAGTGTAGGGCTAGATTTTAACCATGTGGACCTTATCCATCTACCACACAACTTGCACAAAATATCCTACCAACCCCCCTTGACCCAATCGTCCATTACCGCCCACTCAAGCTTCCAATGTGAGGGTGACACATGTCACCCTCCCGTTGGTCCAAAATGTTTCGTCTCTCGGAAAAATCCGCAAAAATTAGAAATGACATAGCCGGAATTTTCCCTTCGCAAGTTTAGTAAAACGTTTCGTCGAAAAACGATTCTTTTTGGCACTTGTGCCCAAATTTCGAAACTAGCCAACTTTAAGGCTCAAATTTTTATACGTACGCCCTTACGTACATACTCTGGAATTACGGGGTATAACATTCTCCCCTCCTTAGAAACATTCGTCCCGAATGTTCCTTCTCAAGACGGATTACGATGAAGATCTTCTAATCATGTTGCCAACGCCACGCCTGGCCACGAAATAACACACGTTCTCTTCCTTCCTTACTCGTTGTGCCCTTCTCGAACACTTGAACTCTTCTAGTATAATGCATCATACTTCACCATCGCTTATTTTCCAAAACTTTGGAGTCACCACCTCCAAACTTGGTCATCTTACTAGCTTCACTCTTCCTTAAGGCCATTCCCGCCTTCACGATCCGCTCGTCGAACATATCCACGAACTCATACGGGTCATCTAAACTTGGGCCTAACACCCTCGTGACCCTACCACCGCGACCACCCGTAGTTGACCCAACCTCGAACAGTCGGGTTGGCCTCAACACGGCCCCAACTCGACCCACTTAACGCATCACGCCTTGTTCCCCGATCCAAACAATCTTACCTCTACAGTCATGAAAGCTACCACTTCCATTTCACACTACCCAGGACTTATCACACAATTACACCACGATACCTATACGCTCGACAAAGATCACTCGCAAAAACTTGTACTCAAGACGGCCTTACATCTAAGGTCTCAACTGTAGTATTCTAAGGTTCATCATTTTCACCCCCTGTGCTTACCCTTTTACACTAACTGTGTTTCTAAATCACATTTTAGCACCAAGCTATCCGACATAACACTAAACACATCATCAATACATACAAGTCTCTGTAGAGGGTTAAGGATATACCGAACCTACCGCTTCCACTCTAATCATAGGCTCACGCAGGCGCATACCGAAGCGATGAAACTCGCCATCGATCCGAGGTCGCGCTGCCGCCGCACTTCTCCTATAAGCACGCTCGTCACATGTCCCCGACGCCGCAGTGAAACAAGCACCTAAAAAGACGACATTCCCGATGATGTTTGCCACATCGCGCACTCGAGGACATGAATCCTGCCGCTAGCACTCACGTATACCGTGAACTAAGCCCGGAGCTCGACCAGCTCGAATACCTAACGCCCCAAGATCGTGGAGGACCACTGCATCGGCGGAGGTACATAACTAATCTCCGGCCACGAGGCGTCCGCCGAAGTTACCAAAGGACCTCGCTGTCCCGGCCCTCTTCGCGATCTCGGCCATTTCGCGACCTCTCCGTGCCTCACATCCTAGTGCATGAGCTGCATGCGGGCAATGTCCATGCCCTACAAGAGCTACACCTGCATAAGCCTCGCCAAGTAATCATCTAGCCTGACGTAGCTGTTCTCGCCCTCCATATCGCCTACTACGGGACATACCGAGCTAACGAGTCGAACTCCACATTGTACTCTCTAACCGCCCGCCCGCCCCGCTTTAACGCCAAAAATCTGCCCGAGCCTCTCATCCGCGAGGCGAAGTGTGCAAGAAATGCCTTTGAGAACTCGCCCCATACTACTGGAAGTGCATTCTCTCCCGACAGCTCCCACGAATCAAACTACGATCATGTATCACGCACCGATGCGAACCCAATACCACCGACTTCGTATCCGATGCCTCGATCACTCACGACCAGAATCGCCGGATGAACTCGCGATCATCCTCGTGCCTCACCCATAAAACATCAAGCGGCTACAACTCGTAAAGTCCAGTAGCCTCAAACCGCTCGCTGAATCACGACCAAATCGCCCGGATCGTGCCTTACCCCGCACCCTAGTGACACAACATCGAGTAATCAATGAACATAAAACAACAAATACGAGATAAATGAATATAAAACAATAAGTCAGGAAACTTGCCTTTCCATATATATAACCATCAACTCTTTTACAAATGAACAATTAATCCTTTTACCAACCCCGCCACAACAGATTACGCACTTAAGAATGATACGACACAATGGCGGACAGGCCCGCCAAACCCCGAATGTAAACACTTACTACGACAGGACTATACCATCGATAAGCCTCCGAGAAACGGAGCTTCCCAAACGCTGAATCGTGACCGAGAGCTAGGATCAACGATCGATGTACCTCAACTCGCGGCATGAACGCAGCCTCAAGGAGGTCAAGACAACAAATTTAGTATGTGAAACTAAAATAAATATCAGAAATGAAATCATAGTAGTCTATACAAAGCAGAGATACGATGATAACCAAACTACGCTCACTATAAATAAGCCATGTCAAGTCGTGACTCACACCTCAAGTCATCACCAATTTAACAACGGGTCTCACGCCCACAACATCAATCGTGCCCGTGAATACCTTCCTCATCGCCAGCTTTATGATATACAAGCACCAAGGAATACATACGAACACCGTGTCCCACCTGTCCTAATAAACTGCATGGTAAGTGCGGCGCATAGCCGACTACTAACACTCACCGTACTCAACAAGGTCATAAATCAGATCATAAGATCCGCCTAGACCGCCACATGATCAAAGCCGCCACTTGCCCGCAGATCTAATGCGCGTCTAGTCTCGAACTTCCCGCAGCCCGCATAGGCCAATCTCATCGCCCGCATGAGGTATTCCTCGCATCGAGGGTAGCTACTCCGATCGCCCCGACTTCGCACCGCACGCCACAAGGACCGCATGCCCATAAAGGACGACACTAACTCGAACTCTCGTAGCCCGCATAGGCCCTCAGACCCGCATTAGGTATTCTCGAATCACGGTCCTGCATCACCGAGTCTACCCCGTGACGGAGGGCGCTTAACCCTAATCATCTCAAGAGATGAATGCCACAATACTATCATAACGACCGATAGTTAATAAGCACAATCGCGGAAACCCCTTACACAAACATCACAAGATACTAACACACGAGCATCCTAACACTTTTACTTATCAAAGCAACAAGAAAGTATTACAATGCTATCACAAACCAATACAATCAAGTTATTCACACAAGGTACTTTCTACTAACAAGTTCGTATCTATCCCCAAAGTACTTCACACATTAAAATCTTAAAAAGATCTGCTTTTTCACATAAGTCACACAATACCCGTAGTATAAAATAGAGTGATCCCTTTTAAGAAAACTAAAACCTTACCTTTGTAAAATCAAGAATAACATTATTTTCCAAACGCCCAAGTTTGCCTAATTTCAAATGTTCACGCTTTATTTTAGAAAGGTTTCAGCTCATAGTCTTATTCATTTAAGAATATAATTCTCTTTTAAACAACTGAGAAACATAAGCCTTATATGTGAGTAGGATATTCTTGTTTATAACAATCTTTATTACAAGCAACATGATCTAGGAAATATCATTTTGTCTCATCTTAGCTTCTATGCAGATGGAAGTTTCTACCGGTTTTAATAATACTTAATTGTTCAAAACATTTCCTTTTATTAACGCCGCAGTTGGTTTGTCGATACACATCCCGATTTCCAAAATCAAGAAACGTTCTTAAGCCGCTATACCTAACTTCCCATAAAGCTAGTATAACTCTTAAGTTCTCAAAACCAAGTATTACTTCTTCAAAACGATTTTAAATCTTTGAAATACTTCAAGTTCTTTATAATCACACATCAAGCCGCTTATAAACAAATCATTTACCTTTTAAAGACCACAAAGTGTTTTCTTATCTACATAAAGTCGTTATAACTAACTTCCCATAAAGCCGTTATAACACTTTATGCTTTAAACCCATCGAATACATTTAGCACATGTATCGCTCACCGCATACATAGTTCACACATATCATGCCAGAGAGATAGGAAGAGGTTCACATACCTCGCGACGACATCGACTAATAGCAAAATGCTCCGAGTACCTCGCCGCTGCCACTCCTTGCCACGTGATCGCGCCACACGTAGTACATCCACCTATAAGGCCACAAGGCGCTTATTAACATTTAGGTCTCATCGTAGAACTTCTACGTAAAATTCAGACTTCCCGCAACACAGAATCTCCTCCTCATCGAGGCCGCCACTAAGCCAACCAGTGGGTTTATACATCTAACCCTAACGGTACAATTCTACTCCACTGACTACTACACAAGCTCATCAGAATACACCCATGTAATTACAGTCAGCTTCTTCAGCTTAAGTCCGACATTGCCACAAGCTATGTTCGCTTATATATATATAGTATACTTCAACTATATACTCCTACAACACGTAATATCCAATTACAATAGGACAAGATAATTACCTCGATAAGCCCATAATTATCCAAGTATAAAGTCGATCCCGGGCAATCGCTTAGCTCCAACTCCGAAGGCCCAACTCGCTCTAAACCACCCTTAGAAGTTCTAACCAACTTCTACACAATACTCCAACTGACTATGGAGATTTTCCTGTGGTTTTGTCTGGGACTTTGAAGTATAATAGTATTTTCGTGGCTTTTCAGATAGGTATAACCTAGAATACAACAAGGTATAGGGCTAAGGTAATTGGGCATTATAACAATACTGAGAGTATTTCTATACCACAGTGTATTATACTAAAGCAACTAGCAGTGGGTACCTACTCACGCTAGCACCTCAAAGGAGTGGTGTCTACTCGCCCACCCCACTGGGGAGACTCTCGCCAAGGGGGAGGAGGGCTCTGCCAAGACACCACACTATGTAAGGAAGAAGCTTCAAGACTTAGGCAACCAGGAATGAATTAGTCTTCCGGGAGTGGTATTTATAAGACAAGCCAAGGCCAACCAATGGCCAAGATCTAGCCAAGTGTTAGGCAAGTGTGGGCCAAGATTCACCCATGTGTACCTAGCCAACTTGCACACAAAATATCTACCAAAAATATCTCCCACAAAGCCTTCCCAATCGCCCATCAGGCCGCCCACTTGCTTCCAATGCGAGGTGACACGCCACCCTCCCGCTGTCCAAAATGTTCCGCCTCTCTAAAAATCCGCAAAAATACTTAATGACATAGCGGAAATTCCCTACGAAAGTCGTGGAAAACGCTTTCGTTAAAAACGACTCTAACCAAGGCCAGGCACAAACATATTTCGCCCAGTGCCATACGGGGTGACACGTGTCGCCTCGATTCGCCCAAAATATTTCGCCTTCCGAAATATCCAAAACGCCAAAATCTCAAAATCAAAGCGGCCCCACAAAACCAGAATTTCTCCCGTGGCCCCACGTGACCATTTTCAAAAATAAAATTCCATAATTCTCTAATATTCCGTGAAGTCCGAATACCAAACTGGAATCCACCCCAAAACGAACCTTTTTCCTTCACAAAACCTAAACTTTTCCGTGGAAAATCGCTCTTTCTTCCTTTCCAATCTTTCGTCAGATTCTCGCACGCACGCCCTCGCATACATACCTCGGAACTACGGGTATAACATTCTTCCTCTTAGAAACATTCGTCCCGAATGTTCCTTCTAAGTCTCAAACGAACACGTGATGATAGTCTTCACTACTATACTTACTTAAACAATCCTCGCCACACCGCCACGTAAATACCCACGAAATACTTACATCCAAGTCCACGAGGAAACACCTCTAACATCACCACAAATAATACTACTTTTGTCACTTTGTCGCGAGCCTTGCTCGACGACCCAACAAATGGTACCGGTCGCATGCGATCACCGGTCGTCAGACACTTGACTCTTACCACATTCTCGATACGGCCGTCAAAACTCGGGTTACTTATCTCTAACGTGGTCATCATTAATCGAACATTCTCGATGGATCTTCGATACTTTCCAACATAACAATACGAAGACCTGGACGCCCTTCTTCCTAAGTCGGACGCAAGAATGCTAACATATAGGCAACCCGCCTATTCTTCACATGAACTCACCAAGGCCCAAAGTGACTCGCTAAGTTCCTTCGTTTCACAACTCGCCACACCGTCCGGTGGTACTTTCAAGACCACCGTCAACTCCGAACTCTAAGTTGCCGCCGATTATCCGCACGCATTCCTCCGAGCCGCCGTAACTTCTTCTAGACAAGCTTCACTATCCACAACCGGAACAAGCTCAACTAACTATCTCAACCTCGCCAACATCGAACCAATCGACCGCAACTTGCATTTCGCTTCTACAAGGCGCTACAAGATTTACATCCGAACATCAAATGGTAGCTAAACACTTCAACCGAGACAACGATCCTCACAAATACCCTCAAATCAAAACACCGCCCGGCGACGCGATACGAGACTCACCTCGAAGTTCCTAGCCCCGCTCGTACAAACTCCAGAAGAGAAACAGCACTGGCTCCACTGTCACATAAGGCGAAGGTAGTACCCTGCAACCTCACAACCTTTTCGATAATATCAACACCGCTGGGGAACGACTCGACCAAGAACACGATAGTCGCTTCATCGCCCGGACCACCGCCTAACGATCCACGAACTTGCACGGCTAACTAAATACGGGCCTAACACCTCATGACCCTAACACAAAGAGGGACCACCACAACCGACCCCACCACCAAACCTACCGCTGGTTGACCCAAGACGTAGCCTCAACCCGACCTAAGGCGCAAAATACCATCTCCCGTAGAACAATCTTACTAACACGTTACTTAAAACCTAGCGGTCTTCTTAGCTCAACTACCCTTTCATTTCATACTACATGTGACTTATCCCACAAACATAGCTCACGGCACTATGCACTCCTATGGTCAAACATAACACTACACCTTTCTCGAGACGGCCTTACCTCTAAGGTCTTTACGTATAACACTCTAAGGCTCACACCTTCTATCCCCAAAATCTTACTTGCTAACCCACCATGATTCTAATCACAACTAACACACTGCTATCGTAACATAGCACTTAAGGTATACTCACCTTGAAAGTTACCAAGGACTCACGCCCGCTCTTCTCGCCCTCGTTAACCCGCCGACTTCACGCTTTCTACGCGCATAAGCCCGCATACGTGCCATGCCGCTTCAATCAAGGACTACTCTTGCACAACCTTCTCTTAGGTAGTCATCAAGACTCATGATACATCGTATACTCTCCGTAGCCAAATCCATAGCTAGTAATGTCGTTGTTCGCAATCTATATTCTCGCTCTGGCCGTGGAACAAGGTTCAAATATCGCGGACGCAGTAGAACCGCCGCCACACCGTTAAACTCACGGCAGCGACGCCGCAGAAATCCCGAACGAAGCACTACCCTAGGTAATGATTGGGCCTGCGCTCGCCATGCTTAAACTCGCCGCAGCCTCGCCGCTTTGCCCTCCCGGGCTCTGGCCTACGCGAGGCATAACGAGCAAGTGGAAAGAATTTCGCCGTAGGTCCAACTTACAACACAAATCTAAGGCACGATCTCGAGTGAGAAGAATAGAACCCAATCCTAAATATCCTATAGCCTCCTCGACATTAAGGTGCACAACACACCGATAATCAAGCACTTCATCGATACGGTTCAGACACTTTCCGAGGATTAATCGCTTCGATACCACTTTTGTCACGACTAAATCGTGGATCGTGCCTTACCCCGCACCCTAGGACACAACATCGAGTAATCAACAACATAAAACAACAACATGAGATAACAGAATATAAAACAATAAGTCAGGAAAACTTGCCTTTCGCATATATATAACCATCAACTCTTTTACAAATGAATGTTTTAATCTTTACCAACCCCGCCACAACAAGCATTTCTGCACTTAAGAATGATACGACACAATGGCGGGACAGGCCCCGCCAAACCCCGAATGTAAACACTTACTACGACAGGACTATACCACCGATAAGCCTCCGAGAAACGGAGCTTCCCAAACGCCGAATCGGACTCGAGAGCTAGGATCAACGATCGATGTACCTCAACTCGCGCATGAACGCAGCCCCAAGGAGGTCAGATAACAAACCGAGTATGTGAAACTAAAATAACATCAGAATGAAATCATAGTAGTCTATACAAAGCAGAGACATGTATGATAACCAAACTACGCCACCATAAATAAGCCATGTCAAGTCGTGACTCACACCTCAAGTCATCACTCAATTTAACAACGGGTCTCACGCCCACAACATCAATCGTGTCTGCGGAATACCTTCCTCACCGCCGCTTTATGATATACAAGCACCAAGGAATACACATGAACACCAGTCCCACCTGTCCTAATAAAACTGCATGCAGGGGCAACGGCATAGCCGATTACTAACACTCACCGTACAACAAGGTCATAAATCAGATTATAAGATCTGTCTGCACCGCCACATGATCAAAGCCGCCACTTGCCCGCAGATCTAATGCGCGCTTCAGTCCTCGAACTTCCCGCACCCGCATAGGCCAATCTCATCGCCCGCATGAGGTATTCCCGTGACGAGGGTAGCTACTCCCGCATCGCCCCGACTTCGCACCGCACGCCACAAGGACCGCATGCCCATAAAGGACGACACTAACCCGAACTCGTAGTTCGCATAGGCCCCCAGACCCGCATGAGGTATTCTCGAATCACGGTCCTGCATCACCGAGTCTACCCCGCATCGAGGGCGCTTAACCCCTAATCATCTCAAGAGATGAATGCCACAATACTATCATAACGATCGATAGTTAATAAGCACAATCAAGGGAAACCCCTTACACAAACATCACAAGATACTAACACACGAGCATCCTAACACTTTTACTTATCAAAGCAACAAGAAAGTATTACGCTATCACAAACCAATACAATCAAGTTATTCACACAAGGTACTTTCTACTAACAAGTTCGTATCTATCCCCAAAGTACTTCACACATTAAAATCTTAAAAAGATCTGCTTTTCACATAAGTCACACAATACCCGTAGTATAAAATAGAGTGATCTGCCCTTTTAAGAAAACTAAAACTCCTTACCTTTGTAAAATCAAGTAACAACATTATTTTCCAAACGCCCAAGTTTGCCTAATTTCAAATGTTCACGCTTATTTTAGAAAGGTTTCAGCTCATAGTCTTATTCATTTAAGAATATAATTCTCTTTTCTTTAAACAACTGAGAAACATAAGCCTTATATGTGAGTAGGATATTCTTGTTTATAACAATCTTTATTACAAGAAATGATCTAGGAAATATCATTTTGTCTCATCTTAGCTTCTATGCAGATGGAAGTTTCACTGGTTTTAATAATACTTAATTGTTCAAAACATTTTTATTAACGCCGCAGTTGGTTTGTCGATACACATCCCGATTTCCAAAATCAAGAACGTTTAAGCCGTTATACCTAACTTCCCATAAAGCTAGTATAACTCTTAAGTTCTCAAAACCAAGATTACTTCTTTCAAAACGATTTCGTAAATCTTTTGAAATACTTCAAGTTCTTTATAATCACACATCAAGCCGCTTATAAACAAATCATTTACCTTTTAAAGACCACAAAGTGTTTTCTTATCTACATAAAGTCGTTATAACCAACTTCCCATAAAGCCGTTATAACACTTTATGTTTTAAACCCATCGAATACATTTAGCACATGACGCTCACCGCATTTACATAGTTCACACATATCATGCTAGAGAGATAGGAAGAGGTTCACATACCGCGACGATTATCGACTAATAGCAAAACGCTCCAAGTACTTCCAACTGTCGGCTACTCCTTAAGCCACGTAGATCGCGCCACACGTAGTACATCCACCTATAAGGCCACAAGGCGCTTATTAACATTTAGGTCTCATCGTAGAACTTCTACAAATTCGCAAAGACCTCCCCGCAACAGAAATCTCTCCTCATCGAGGCCGCTACCAAGCCAACCGTGGGGTTGATACATCTAACCCTAACCGTACAATTCTACCTACTCAGACACTACACAAGTTCATCATACATCCATGTAATTACGTCGGGCTTCTTCAGCTTAAGTCCAAGGACATTGCCACAAGCTATGTTCAGCTATATATATAGTATACTTCAACTATATACTCCTACAACATGTAATATCCAATTACAATAAGATAATTACCTCGATAAGCCCATAATTATCCAAGTATAAAGTCGATCCGGCAATCGCTTAGCTCCAACTCGAGCGCCCAACCCGCTCTAAACCACCCCAAGTTCTAACCAACTTCTACACAATACTCCAACTGACTATGGAGATTTTCCTGTTACTTGCCAGGTTACTGGCATACGGCCGACGAAGTATAATAGTATTTTCGTGGCTTTTCAGATAGGTATAACCTTAGAATACAACAAGGTATGTGGCTAAGGTAATTGGGCATTATAACAATACTGAGAGTATTTCTATACCACAGTGGGTATTATACTAAAGCAACCAGTTGTGGGTACCCCACTGGCTAGCACCTCAGCCGTATGCAGGTTCACCCCTCCTACCGGCCCACTGGGAGACTCGCCAAGGGGAGGGAGGCCTCGCCAAGACACCACACTGGGGGAAGGAAGAAGCTTCAAGACTTAGGCACTTGTGAATGAATTAGTCTTCCAAGGAGTGGCATTTATAAGACAAGCCAAGGCCAACCAATGGCCAAGATCTAGCTGTAATACAAGTGTTAGGCAGGGCAAGATTCACCCATGTGTACCTAGCCAACTTGCACACAAAATATCTACCAAAATATCTCCCACAAAGCCTTCCCAATCGTCCATCAGGTCGCCCACTTGCTTCCCAATGCGAGGTGACACATGCCACCTCCCGTCAGTCCAAAATGTTCTGCCTCGGAAAAATCCGCAAAAATACTTAATGACATAGCCGAAATTCCCACGAAGCAGTCGTAAACGCTTCGCACGAAAAACGACTCTAACCTGTCAGCACAAACATATTTCGCCCAAAGCCGCCACACGGGGTGACACGTGTCGCCCCGATTCCCAAAATATTTCGTCTTCCGAAAATATCCAAACGCCAAAATCTCAAAATCAAAGTGCTCCACAAAATCAGAATTTCTCCCGTGGCCCCACGTGACCATTTTCAAAATAAAATTCCATAATTCTCTAATATTCCAGAAGTCCGATACCAAACCGGGAATCCAATTCCCAAAACGAACCTTTTTCCTTCACAAAACCGAAACTTTTCCGTGGAAAATCGCCTCTTTCTTCCTTTCCAATCTTTCGTCAGATTCTCGCACGCACGCCCTCGCATACATACCGAACTACGGGTATAACATGAACTACGGTGCTCTCGGCCGGAATCGCCGATCCAAATTTATCCTCATATCTCGCCACGACTCGCCAGAATCGGGCCATCTCCTCATTCCATCTCATCTTCTCCAGCCGCGACCGAGGTGTATCAGAGTCTCAGCAGCACGCCGCGCTCTAAACTTCACGGCCGGGCGGCGCCGCTAAATCGGCCGTCAAGCACTATCTCAGTAATCGACGCTCGCGCTCGCATTCCTCAGATCTCACTAATGGCCTCGTCGCTTCGCCCATTTATCTCAAGCCTGGGTTTTACGCGAGGCATAATCGTAAAGCGAAAGGAATACGCCGAGGGCCCAACTTATCACACTCTCAGTGGCACGATCTCGTAATGAGAAGAATGAAAACTAATCCTAAATGTCCTATAGCCTCGACATAGATGTGGTGCACAACACACCGATAATCAAGACTCTACTAGACACGTCAGACACTTTCCGAGGACTAATCGCCTGATACTACTTTTGACACGCACCAACTCGCTCGTGGATCGTGCCTTACCCCGGCACCCTAGTGATACAATATCGTAGAAAATCAGCGAAATAAAAATACGAACATGAATTAAGAGACATGATAAATAAACAGCAACCAAAACAAAGCCTTCAAAGATATATACATAAATACCCAAGCTTATCCTTTTTAGCATCGCCACAACAAGATTGCTGCACTTAAGAAGTGACAACAACTATGACGGACAGGCCCGCCATACCCTCGAATGTACAAGAACCTGCACTGTGGTAACATACCAAAGATAAGCCTCCAAGGAACGGAGCTTCCCAACACGCCTAAATGTGATCCTATAAGTGGATCGACAAATGACTGTACCTCACTGCGGGATGAACGCAGCTCAAGGAGGTCAAGATAACAGTACCAAGTATGTGAAATCAGAAATATCAGAATGAAATCATAATAGTCTATATAAAGCAGAGACATGTATGATAACTAAACTAAGCTCACAACATAAAAGCAAATATGTCAAGTCGTGACTCACGCCTCAAAGTCATCCTCATGCCCGTGGAACTCCTTCCTCACCGCCGGCGCCTAGGTACAAATCATGTGATACGTATAAGTCTCGCCCATCTTATGGACCCAGATAGAAACGCAGGAATACATTCCTGCTCATCCACGAACCGAGAGTCGAGTGGAATACATTCCTGATGAACCTAGTCGAGTGAAATACATTCCTGATGAACCTGTGAGTCGAGTGAAATACATTCTGATGAACCTAAGTCGAGTAGAACACAGTACTTGCACAACAAGACTATCACACCTAACATGGTCAAGTTTCACAACAATAAGCATAGGCAAGTTATACACAACTCAAGGTACTTTCATTTTATGTCAAAGTCCGGATACCCGTAGTATATAAAAATGTGTGACTTATATCTTTTAAGTAAACCAAAACAACTTTCATACTTTCCTTTTTAAGACCAAATTAAGGCAATACCATGCCTTCCTTTTGGACCAAAATACTTCTCTTTTAAAAGTCAAGTTACCACATTAAAACAAATGATAAAACCCTTCTTTTGTTTTCATAAAGTCGTTATAACCAACTTCCCATAACGCTGTTATAACACTTTATGTTTTAAACCATTTTAAGACAACACAATGCCTTTCTTTTCCCTAAAAGTTCCAGTTTGCCTAATTTCAATTACGCAAGTTTCTTTTTAGAAAAGTTTCATAGTTCAATGTCTTAACCTCTTTTTAAAACAATAGAGTAACATATGCCATAAAGTAGGTTAATCTTGTTCATAATCAATCTTATTAAGCACCATGATCTAGAAAATGTAATATCATTTTGTCTCATCTTAGCTTCTACGCTTGAGGTTTCTAATGGTTTTAATAATACTTAATTATTCAATACATTTTCCTTTATTAATGCCGCAGGGTTTATTGATACACATTCGATTTCCAAATCAAGAAACATTATTCCTTTTAAAACCAAGTACTCATTACTCACGAATGAGGTTTCACACAAAATCCATATTAATTCATTTAAGTTAAGTCTCTTATCTTATAAGATCCATTTCTTAACTTTTGAAATTAATAAACCATTCATTTTACCACTCCTTAAGACGTTATACCTAACTTCCCATAAAGCTAGTATAACACTTATGTTTTAAAACAACCAAATACAGCTAACACACGATGTCTACCGCACTACATAGCTCACATATCATGCTAGAAAAGATAGGAAGAGGTTCACATACCTCGCGACGATTATCGACTAATAGCAAAATGCTCCAAGTACCTCAAACCGCTCGCTACTCCTGCCAAGTAGATCACGCCATACGTAGTACTTCAACCCATAGAGGCCACGAGCCTATTAACATCTAGATCTCAATGTAGAATATCCTACGTAAAATTCAAAGACTCCCCGCAACAACGTAAATTTCCTCCTCTATCGAGGTCGCTACCAAGCCAACCAGTGGGGGTTTTGCACGCCTAACCTGACGTACAATTCTACTCACAAGAATACTAGATAAGTCATCAGAATACACCTATGTAATTACGCCGCTTCTTCTTTAAATTCAGCTTAAGTCAAAAGACATTGCCGCACAATAATGTTCATTTGATATATAGTATACCTTAACTATATATTCCAACAACATGTAATTTCCAATTACAAATGTAGGTCAAGAGTGTTTACCTGATAAGCCCAAAATTATCCAAGTTATAATGTCGATCCCGAGCAAGGTTTAGCTCCTAATTCGGCGCTCCAATCCGCTCCAAACAACCTTAAGTTCTAACCAACTTCTACTTAAATACTCCAACTCGCATGAAGATTTACTTAGGGTTTCGGTTTGAGACTAAAAGGACAAAGGTAGTATTTCCTGCTCTACGATAGAGGTAACTTTTGGAATACAACAAGGTAAAGGCTAAGGTATTTTGGGCATTATAACAATACTGAAGACAACTTTCTACCAGTGGGGTACCTGCCACACCACTGTGAGTGGGAGGAACCTCTACCACAAGGCCACCTCAGCCGGGAGGGAAGGCTTAGGACGAGAACAACAAGAGGAGAGGAGAATTGCAACACTTTGAACACATTGATGATGAAGTCTTCAACAGGGAGTGGTATTTATAGGAAGTCAAGGGCCAACCAATGGACAAGATCAAGCCATGCAAGGCAAGTGTAAGGCCTTGATCAAGCCAAGTGCACCCTAACCCTACTCCACAAAACATGGAACAAAACAAGGCACAAAACAAGGCCAAAACAAGGCACAAACAAGGGCCAATCGCCATGAGACGTGACCCAAATGGTTAACCCAGCGCCCACTTGAGGGTGACAAGTGTCACCCTCTGGCCCAAAATGTTCCGCCGCCGAAAAATCCGCAAAATACAAACGACATAGCCGGAATTTTCCTTCGCAGTTCTCAGAAACGCTTCGCCGAAAACGACTAAACCGTGTTGTGCACAAAATTTCGAACCTATGCCAAACTTTAAGTCTCAAATTGTCGACGACGCCCCACGTATATATTCGAAATACGGTATAACAAGAACAACCAGGCAGGGTGGGTTTCGCCAAGGCCACTATAGGGGCGTGTGTAAACTCGCCAAGGGCCTCACGAAAGGGGGAGGGGGAGGCTGGGACGAACTCTACACAAAGGGGGAAGAGGGCTTTCAAGACTTAGAACAATTTTTGACGAAGTTCATCAACTAGGGTATTTATAGGCCAACCAACGCCAAGATCAAGCCGTGTTACGCAAGTGTAGTGGGGATTTGGACATGTGTTTGTGGGTCCCACTTGCTCATCAACTACACAAAAATATCCTACCAACTACTTGACAAAATAGCCAAGGCAAAAACGCCCAAATCGTCCCAACTTTCTCGCTCACTGAGGTGACACTTGTCACCCTCTCGCTGTCCAAAATATTTTGTCTCGGAAAAATCCGCAAAAATTAAAAATGACATAGCCGTATTTTTCCTTCGCAGTCAGAAAACGCTTCCTGAAACGACTTTTCGCTAGTTGTACAAATTTCGCCACTTTGCCTACTTAACGCTTAAATCCAGACGCACGCCTCACGCATATACTGGAAATACGGTATAACAATAGTACGATTCCTCATCCGTCGCTCGAGGATGGAATGCGATCGAGGCTCACTCGCCCTAATCCTTTCGAAAGACCTCCGTGTTAGCCAGAACCGCTCTCTATCTCGATATGATAGAAATAGGACCCTACGCATTTCACGATCTCTGATGTAAAGTCTAGCATAATCCTCAACCGGTGTCGTCCGACGGAAGAAAGTGGGCTGATTTCACACCGTCGACGATAACCCAGCCTAGAATCATGTTTCCTGAGTGCGAGGTAACCCCGTGATAAAGTCCATGTTGATCACCTCCCACTCCGTGTCGGGATCTCTATCGCCAGAATAATCCACCGGGCCTCTCGTGCTCTACCTTACATGCCGACAACACGCATCGAGCCACAAACTCGCAACATCCTCTTCAAGCCATCCCACCAATACACGATCCGAGGTCGTGGTACATCTTTGCCGACGATGGATAGAGTACGCTACAGGCTTCCCTAGAACTCCGCCGCCAAGTCCTCGCAATATCCGAACACACAAATCGCCTCAAACCTTAGCACCCGTCAAAAGCACTCAAAAGGACCCTTCCCCTCACGAAGAGCCGTATCACGATACCGGGTCAAAATCGGATCCTCAAACTGTTTCCTCTTCACC
Organism: Przewalskia tangutica; assembly: GCA_029844215.1. Lineage (NCBI taxonomy): Eukaryota > Viridiplantae > Streptophyta > Magnoliopsida > Solanales > Solanaceae > Przewalskia > Przewalskia tangutica. Next base: position 37,406,355 of record CM056720.1, on the reverse strand, counting down.
TCTTCGACGATGGAAGACTCGGCAACCTCTCGAACCCCGCTACTATCAGAATCAATCAATCGGACTCCAATGCTCGCTAGCTGATGCAACTTGCGGACCATGTCCCTCCTCTCTGGCTGTACAACTGATAGAATCCCCATCGACCTACGACTAAGGGCATCTGCCACAACATTGGCCTTCCCCGAGTGGTACAGGATATCGACATCATAATCCTTGAGTAACTCTAACCACCCTCTCTGCCGTAAGTTCAGCTCCTTCTGGCTGAAGATATACTGGAGGCTCTTGTAGTCTGTGTAAATATCCACATGAACTCCATACAAATAGTGCCTCCAGATCTTCAAGGCGTGAATCACCGCTGCCAACTCCAAATCATGGGTGGGGTAGTTCCTCTCATGCTTCTTAAGCCGCTTGGATCGCTGTGACGCTTATAACCTTGCCCCGCCGCATCAACACACATCCAAGCCCGCGCTCGACGATCACAATACACCACATAGCCGCCTAGACCTCCGAAGAGTAAGAACCGAGCGGTCGCCAACCTCTCCTTCAAGAATCGAAACCCCGCCACAAGCATCACCATCAAACTTAGCCGCCCGAGTCACTTTAGTCAAAATGTAAATAGAAGCAAACTTCTCCACGAGCCTCCGATAGTAACTCGCAAGGCCAGAAAGTCGCGCACTGCCGGAGTAGTAGGTCTAGGCCAACTCGATCGCCTAGATCTTCGCCAGATCCACCAATACCATCTACCACAATATGCCCAAGAAATGCCACCGGTCAACCGTAACTCACACTTCAAAACTTGGCGCATAACCGCCGGGTCTCGAGAATTCAAAGATACTCTCAAATGCTCGTGATGCCTCGCCCGAGCGAGAATAAACTAAGATGTCATCAATGAATACTATCACAAACGTATCCAAAATGGCTTGAACACTGGTTCATCAAATCCATAAATACCGCCGAGCATTGGTCAAACTGAAAGACATAACCTCAACTCATAGCTTCGTCACGTCCGTAATGCGCCCTAGGGACATCCGCCTCTAACTCGCACTGATGATAGCCCGATCGCAGATCAATCTGAGAAACATCTCGCACTCGCAATCGGTCGAACAAATCATCAATCCCGGGAAGGTACTGCTTAATAATCACCTTGTTCAAATTTTCCTCAGATCAACACATGCAGCTGGCCCCGCCCTTCTTCTTCACGAATACCACGCCCTGGAGAAACATTAGGCCCGATGAAGCCCTTCTCCAAAGAAATCTCTCACCGTCCTTCAACTCTCTCAACTCGGCAGCATTTGTATGGCGGAATGGAATAAAGCCGAGTGTCCGCAAAGACATCGACACAAAACTCTATCTCCCTATCAGGAGGGATACCCGGGAGGTCGTCCGGAAACACATCTGGGAACTCTCTGACTACTGGAACTGACTGAAAATCTGGTACCGCAGCCTCAGTATCAAACACCCGGATGAGATGGTAGATATACCCTTCGAACCATCTTCCTAGCCTCGAGGTAAGAAATAAACCTACTCTGGCGACACACGTTGTTCTTCCCACTCAATAACGCCTCAGAAACCGAACCGCACTCACTCTCTCCTGTAGCCACATTGGTAGCAAGAAGCTAGCCAATCCATACTCATAATCACATCGAAATCGGTCATATCCAACTCTATCAAGTTCCAGGTCCGACGATCGCATAAAGTCATCGGGCAAGCCCTATATACCGCCGAGCTACCACCGAATCACCCATCGCGTAGCTACCGAGTCTATGGACTCGTGCTCTAACCCTATCCTACTAGCAATAAGTGGAGATATATGACAGTAGAACCCGGATCTATCAAGGCATACACGCCACAACATGAACCGATAAAGTACTGCGATTTACATCAGCGACGCCCGTCCCGCTACCGATACAAGGCATAAATGCGGTTCAGGACCGCTAAAACTAGGACTCGCCACAACCTCTTCCGCGACTGGCCGTCCTCGAGCACCGCTCCCGGCGAGTATGTCACGACCAACCCTGCCCGTGATCGTGCCTTACCCGGCACCTGGCACCTACATCGAGTAACAACAGAATATGAAACAAGACATGAAACAATATGAATGAGAAATAGTTTATCTGAGAAAGTTTCCTTTCGGCATATATATATAAAAGCTTTAATAGCTATATCCCTTTTACAAACCCGCCACAATAAAGATTACTGCACTTAAGAATGTTATAACAATGGCGATGTGGTTCCCGCCATACCCTTAATGTAAGTACTTACAACGACAGTGGACTATACTAAAGATAAGCCTCCGAGACACGAGCTTCCCAAAACGCTGAATCGGACTCCATGAGCGAGGATCAACAATCGGTGTACCTCTACCGCGCAGATAACGCAAATTCCGGGCGAGGTCGCATAACAGTACCAAGTATGTGAAATCAAAATATCAGAATGAAATCATAATAGTCTATATAAAAATGTAAGACATATATGATAACCAATTTACGATACAATATGTAAGCAAATATGTCAAGTCGTGACTCACGCCTTAAAGTCATCACTCAAATATAACCATGGGTCTCATGCCCACAATATCAATCATGCGTGGAATTCTTCACCGCCACACCCATGATATAAAAGCACGCGAATATCAGAACGATCTGCCCGGTTCAAGCATCGTGCCTTACCCTGCACCCTAGTGATACATACATCATAGAAAATCAGCTGAACATAAAACATGAGTCATTTAACAAAAGGTATAATAAATAAACAGCAACCAAAACAACAGCTTTCAAGATATACATAAAACTCAACAGCTTTAATCCTTTTACAACCCCGCCACAACAAGATTTCGCACTTAAGATATACACGACTATGACGGACAGTGGCTCGCCATACCCTGAATGTACAAGAACCTACAACTCAGGAACACCTACTAAAAGATAAGCCTCCGAGAAACGGAGCTTCAAATGCGCTCAACCGTGATCCTATGAGCGAGATCCACGATCGATGTACTCTACCGCGGATGAACGCAGCTTCAAGGAGGTCGCATAACAGTACCAAGTATGTGAAATCATAACATCAGAATGAAATCATACTAGTCTATATAAAGCAGAGACATGTATGATAACCAAACTACAATTCACAACATAAAACCATCACCTAATATAACTACGGGTCTCACGCCCACCACATCAATCAGTTCGTTATGGCCGATGCCCTTAATCATGCACGGTGTAGATATGTCCATGATGCAACACACCAATGTCCCAATACCCACACGCCAATTGCATCGGTGTAGACATGTCCACGTGACTCAACAACAAGACAGAATCCAAATGGAAGCATACCCGCGCGCTACGATCGCGGTCGATGTCCAAAGGGAAACAATAAGACAACTTTCCAAATGGACGATACCCGCGGCGCTACGATCGTGTCAAGATGTCCAAAAGGAAATCACTGGCGATAATCGAATGGAAACATACCCGCGCGCCACGTATCGCGATATATCCAAAGCGACAACAAGACCCAACTAAAATGGAAGATACACCCGCCACGCATCGTGTCGGTATGTCCAAAGCGATTAACAACAATAATACTATCAGAACGCATCTGAATTTCTCCGCCACCGCACGCCCAAGTAAGTTCTCAACTACCAACCGACCTCTATCGAGACGCAAAGAATACGTAAACACAACGCTTGTACAATAAAGGCTATCATCACAAGCATAGGCAAGTTTCACACAACTCAAAGTACTTTCATTTTATGCCAAAGTCCGGTTTTTAACCCCAAAGTACTACATACGTTAAGTTTTGTAAAAGAGATCCATTACTTTTATCAAAGTCACCCGATACGTAGTATTAGAATGACTAACCCACATTTTTAAGTAAACGAACACTTTCCTTTTATTAACGCCGCAGGTGGTCCTGTCGATACACATTCCGATTCCCAAATCAAGAAACATTATCCCTTTAAAACCAAGTACTCATTACTCACGAATGAGGTTTCACACAAACATCCACATTAAAACAAATAAGTTAAGTATCTTATCTTATAAGATCAAGTCTCTTAACTTCTAACATCAAGAAACCATTTTCACTTACATAAGGTCGTTATAACTAACTTCCCATAAAGCTATTATAACACCCTATGTTTTAAACCAACCAAATCACTTAGCACATGTACGCTCACCGTACTACATAGTTCACAACAATCATGCTAGAAAAGATAGGAAGAGGTTCACATACCTCGCGACGATTTATCGACAATAAGCAAAATGCTCCAAGTACTACAACCTGCTAGCCCTTTCCACTTCGAGTAGAATACGCTACTCTTAGTACTTTCACCTATAAAGGTCAAAACGTCTATTAACCCCAAAACACAAGTTTCTATCTTTCTATAGAAAATTCTAAAAGACTCTCCCGCAACAGAATCTCCTCCTCATCGAGGCCTGCTACCAAGCCAACCAGTGGTTTACACGCCTACCCTGACGTACAATTCTACTCAAGAATACTACACAAGTCTGCAATACCCCATGTAAATACAGTCAGATTCTTTATTCTTCAGCTTAAGTCAAAAGACATTGCGAATACTAAGTATAGTTCCATATATAGTATACCTCAACTATATATTCTAACAAACATGTAATTTCCAATTACAAGAGGACAAGATAATTACCTCGATAAGCCCAAAATTATCCAAGTTATAATGTCGATCCCGAGCAAGGTTTAGCTCGCATTCCAGGCGCTCCAAACCACTCCAAACAACCCTTAGAAGTTCTAACTAACTTCTACTCAAATACTTCAACCAATCCATGAAGATTTCCTTGTGGTTTCTGGTTTGAGACTAAAGGACAAAAGGTAGTATTTCCGGATTCTACGTAAAGAGGTATCTTTGGAATACTACAAGGTACAAGGCTAAGGTATTTAGGGCATTATAACAATACTGGGAGTATTTCTATACCACAACAAGGGTATTATAATAAAACAACTAGGCTAGTGGGGTACCCCACGCCAAGCCTCACTCAAAGTGGGCCTCTCGCCAAAGCTCCACAAGGGGAGGGCTTTGGACGATTTCAACTCACAGTGAGAGATTTCAAGACTTGAAATGATTTTGATGAATAAAGTTCATCAACTAAGGGTATTTATAAGAAACCCAAAGGCCAACCAATGGCCAAGATCTAGCCAAGTGCTACACGTGTAAGGCCAAGATATGCCCAAGTGCACCCTAGCCCCTACTCCTTAAAACCTCACAAATATCTACCAAAAATATCTACCCACTGACACCCCAATCGCCCAAGCCGCCCACCTAGTTTAATGCGGTGACACGCCACCCTCCCGCTGGTCCAAAATGTTCCGCCTCTAAAAATCCGCAAAATACAAAACGACATAGTCGGAATTTTCCTTCGCAAGTTACGAAAACGCTTCGCCAAAAACGATCTAACCGTCAGGCACAAATGTTATTTCAAGCGGTGCCACATGGGGTGACACGTCGCCCCGATTCGCCTAATATTTCGTCTTCCAAAATATCCAAAATACCTAAAACTTAAAACAAAGCGGCTCTACAAACAGAATTTCTCCCTGGGCCCCACGTGACCATTTCCAAAATAAAATCTCAAAATTCTAATATAATCTATGAAGTCCAAATACCAAACTGGGAATCCAATTCCATTAACGAACCTTTTTCTTCACAAAACCGGAAGCTTTTCCGTGAAACTCACATCTTTCTTTCTTTTCAAAATTTTCACTCGTATTCAGACGCACGCCCTCACATACATACCCGCAACTACGGGGTATAACATTCTCCCTCCTAGAAACATTCGTCCGAATGTTCCTTCTCAAGACGGATATCGATGAAGTTCTAACAAGTTGCCAACGCCACGCTGGCCACAGATAACATACGTTATCTTCCTCCTTACTCGTCAGACTTTCTCGAACACTCGAACTCTCCCAAGACGTACCATACTTCACCATTACTCGCTCCGAAAATCTCCGGAGTCACTACCTCCAAACTTGGTCATCTTACTAACCTCAACTTCATTAAGGCCATTCCCGCCTTTACGAACCGCTCGTCGAACGCGCCCACGAACTCATACGATGATCATACAAACTGGCCTAGCATCCTCGTGACTTACCACCGCGACCACTCAGAACTGACCCCACCCCAAACCGGTTACGGGTTGACCAAATGGTCCTCAACCCGACCCCAACCGCGCCAAACTCTTGTTCCCGATCCTAACAATCTTACTAATTCACATCATGAAAGCTACCACTTCCATCTCACACTACCCATGGACTTATCACACAAATAAATCCCACGTATACTACTCACCCTTATAAAGGTCAAACATAAAACGAATCTTTTACTCAAGACAACCTTACCTCTAAGGTCTCAGGGGTGAAATAGTGTATGGTTAACACTTACCATGCCTCCATACGTATCCTTCCCACTAACCATGCATTCTAACTCACACAGAGAACAATGCTATCCGTACATAGCACACAATAATGAGATCATCATAACACGCATACCAAAACTCTGTGAGGGTTAAGGATATACCGGCTACCGCCTCCACTCTAATCATAGGCTCGCAGGCGCATACCAGAAGGTGATGAACCAGCCACAGATCCCGGCGTCGAGTCGCACATCCGCGCTTTGGTAGGACAGCTCCTCGCAAATGGCCCAGCTGGCCGCATGCAAAACAAACTCCCAATCTAGCACGACACTCTCCAAAATGGAGTCTACCACAATGGTCACAACGAGGTAGGTGGCTTCACCGTTAACACCCTCTCACAAAATCTGAACCTCGAGCCCCGACCGCTCTCAAGACGGTGGAGGACCACTGCAGGTGGGGTATATAACTAGCTCTGAGGCGGTCTGACTCGAAAGCCACCAAAGGACCCTGCCGTCCTGGCCCTCTTCTGCTGATCCAGGTCATTCCGTCGACCCCTCCGTGCCTCACATCCTAGTGCATGAGCCTGCATGCGGGCAATGTCCATGCCCGGCTGAAGAGAAACACCCGCACAAGACTCAGCCATATAATCATCTAGCCCGGTGACGTAGCGATGCACCCTATCCTCCATATCTGCAACTAGCGCAGGGACATATCGAGCCAAAGAATCGAACTCGACATTGTACTCCTGACAGCGCCTCGCCTCAAGAATAAAAATCGCCGCCCTCCTCATCCGTGAGGCAAGAAGTGCGAGGAAAGCCCGAAACTCATCCCATACCGCTGGAGGCATGCTCTCCCGAAAGCTCCCATGAATCAAACCAATCGATCGCGGATCACGCACCGATAACCAAAGGTCACAGACTGGTCTCAAGCCTTGATCACCCGCACGATCCAGAATCGCCGGATGAACTCCTCGCGGATCATCCTCGAACCTCGACCCGTAAAACTCGCGGGCTACAACTCAGATAGTCCCGTAGCCTCAAACTATCGCTCGGTGAATCCATCGGTGCATCGACCGAATCGCGATCCAAACCTGTCATATCGCCACAACTCGCCAATAATCGGGCCATCTCTCATGACTCATCTCCCGCTTCCATCGCGGACGAGGCTCAGTATCGTAGTCTCATCCCACCGCTGCGCTTAAACTCGCTGTTGGCGGCGCCGCGAAACCCGCTGTCTCAAGCACAACTCGTGTATCGCCTGCGCTCGCAAATGCTCCTCAGATCTCACTAGCAGCACCCTGGCTGCCTTGCCCTTCGGCTCTGCGCTCGCGGAGGCATAATCGTAAAAACGAGATACGCTGGGGTCCAACTTACAACATGTTCTAAGGCACGATCTCGTAATGAGAAGAATGGAAACTAATCCTAAATGTCTCGCCTCTCGACTATAGATGTAGTGCACAACACATCGATAATCAAGACTCTACTAGACACGGTGCTCAGACACTTTCCGAGGATTAATCGCTCGATACCACTTTTGTAACGACTGCCCGGCCCATCGTGCCTTACCCGCACCCTAGTGATACATACATCGAGAAAATCAGGAACATAAAACATGAGTCATTTAACAAAAGATATAATAAATAAACAGGCCAACCAAAATGCCTTCAAGATATACATAAAACTAATAGTTTAATCCTTTTACAACCCCGCCTACAAGACTACACAAGATATACATGACTATGACGGACAGGCCCCGCCATACCCCAATGTACAAGAACCTACAACTCAGGAACACCTACAAAGATAAGCCTCCGAGAAACGGAGCTTCAAATGCGCTGAACCGTGATCCATGAGCGAGGATCCACGATCGACGTACCTTACTGCGGCATTTAACGCAGCCCAAGGAGGTCGATAACAGTACCAAGTATGTGAAACTGCATAATATCAGAATGAAATCATACTAGTCTATATAAAGCGGGAGACATGTATGATAACCAAACTACCTCACAACATAAAACCATCACTAATATAACTATGGGTCTCACGCCCACCACATCAATCAGTTCGTGACATGGCCGCATGCCTAATATCGACGGCAGACATGTCCATGATGCAACAATAATACCAATGTCCCACGCCACATGCCCCGGACTCAGATCGGTGTAGACATGTCCATGTGACTCAACAACAAGACAAGAATCCAAATGGAAGCATACCGTGCGCTTTCACGATCGTGTCGATGTCCAAAGTGGAAACAATAAGACAACTTTCCAAATGGACGCATACCCGCGCGCTTACGATCGCGGTCGATGTCCAAAAGGAAATCACAAGGCGATAATCGAATGGAAACATACCCGCGCGCTACGATCGTGGTCAAGATATCCAAAGCGATTAACTACAAGACCTTAACCAAATGGAAGCATACCCGCGCGCTACGATCGTATCGATGTCCAAAGCGATTAACAACAATAATACTATCAACGAACGCATTGCGGAATTTCTCCACACGCCAAGACGCCCAAGTAAGTTCTCAACTACCAACCGACCTCTATCGAGACGCAGAACACAGAAACACAACGCTTGTACAATAAAGGCTATCATCACAAGCATAGGCAAGTTTCACACAACTCAAAGTACTTTCATTTTATGCCAAAGTCCGGGTTTTTAACCCCAAAGTACTACATACGTTAAGTTTTGTAAAAGAGATCCATTACTTTTATCAAAGTCACGATACGTAGTATTAGAATGACCAACCCACATTTTTAAGTAAAACACACTTTCCTTTATTAACGCAGCGGGTGCTGCCGATACACATTCGATTCCCAAATCAAGAAACATTATCCCTTTAAAAACCAAGTACTCATTACTCACGAATGAGGTTTCACACAAACATCCACATTAAAACAAATAAGTTAAGTCTCTTATCTTATAAGATCAAGTCTCTTAACTTCTAACATCAGTAAACCATTTTCACTTACATAAGGTCGTTATAACTAACTTCCCATAAAGCTATTATAACACCCTATGTTTTAAACCAACCAAATCACTTAGCACACGTACGCTCACCGCACTACATAGTTCACAACAATCATGCTAGAAAAGATAGGAAGAGGTTCACATACCTCGCGACGATTTATCGACAATAAGCAAAATGCTCCAAGTACTACAACCTTGCTAGCCCTTTCCACTCCTCGAGTAGAATACGCTACTCTTAGTACTTTCACCTATAAAGGTCAAAACGTCTATTAACCCCAAAACACAAGTTTCTATCTTTCTATAGAAAATTCGAAGATTCTCCCACACAACAGCGTAATCTCCTCCTCTATCGAGGCTGCCACCAAGCCAACCGGGTTTACACGCCTACCCGGGCGTGTACAATTCTACTCGAATACTACACAAGTCTATCGCAATACACCCTATGTAAATACGATTCGATTCTTTATTCTTCAGCTTAAGTCAAAAGACATTGGAATACTAAGTATAGGTCCATATATAGTATACCTCACCTATATATTCTAACAAACATGTAATTTCCAATTACAATAGAGGGACAAGATAATTACCTCGATAAGCCCAAAATTATCCAAGTTATAATGTCGATCCTGAGCAAGGTTTAGCTCCACTCCATGCGCTCCAAACCACTCCAAACAACCCTTAGAAGTTCTAACCAACTTCTACTCAAATACTTCAACCAACTGAAGATTTCCTTGGGTTTCGGTTTGAGACTAAAGGACAAAGGTAGTATTTCCGATTCTACGTAAAGAGGTATCTTTGGAATACTACAAGGTACAAGGCTAAGGTATTTAGGGCATTATAACAATACTAGGAGTATTTCTATACCACAACAAGGGTATTATATTTAAAACAACTAGGCTGTGAGTACCCCACGCCAAGCCTCACTCAAAGGGGGCCTCGCCAAAGCTCCATTGGGGAGGGCTTTGACGATTTCAACTCACAGGGAGAGATTTCAAGACTTGGAAAATGATTTTGATGAAGAAAGTTCATCAACTAAGGGGTATTTATAGCAAACCCAAAGGCCAACCAATGGCCAAGATCTAGCCAAGTGCTACACAAGTGTAAGGCCAAGATATGCCCAAGTGCACCCTAGCCCTACTCCTTAAAACCTCACAAATATCTACCAAAAATATCTACCCACTGACACTGATCGTCCAAGTGCGCCCACCTAGCTTCCCGATGTGAGGTGACACATGTCACCCTCCCGTTGGTCCAAAATGTTCCGTCTCTCGAAAAATCCGCAAAATACAAAACGACATAGTCGAATTTTCCTTCGCAAGTTACGCGAAAACGTTTAGTCGAAAAACGACTCAACCGTGTGTTGTGCACAAATGTTATTTCGCCAGGGTGCCACGTGGGGTGACACGTGTCGCCCCGATTCGCCAGAATATTTCGTCTTCCAAAATATCCAAAATACCGGAAAACTTAAAAACAAAGCGGCTACAAAACCAGAATTTCTCCCGTGGCCCCACGTGACCATTTCCAAAATAAAATCTCAAAATTCTAATATAATCTATGAAGTCCAAATACCAAACTGGGAATCCAATTCCCGTTAACGAACCTTTTTCTCCACAAAAACCGAAGCTTTTCCGTGAAAACTCACATCTTTCTTTCTTTTCAAAATTTTCTCAGACTCTCGCACGACGTCCTCACATACATACCCGCAACTACGGTATAACAAATACACATGAACACCGTGTCCCACTGTGTCATAATAAATCAGACGGAAGTGCGAAGGCATAGCCGACTACTAAAACCCACGCACTAACAATGCTATAAATCGTATCACGAGGTCTTTCTGCATCGCGCCATACGATCGTAGTTGGCCACTCGCCTCGATATCAATGTGCGTCAAATCTGGAACTCACCGCAGCCGCGTAGGCCACCTAGGCGCATGAGGTATTCCCGCATCGAGGGTAGCTACTCTTGGCATCGCCCCGACTCTCGTAGTCCGTGGCCACATGCATCGCAGGTATTCCCCGCACACTAACCTGGAACTCTCGTAGCTCCGCATAGGTCCCCTGGACCCGCATGAGGCATCCCTCGCATCGGGGGGCAACTTAACCCCCGGTATATCATGTCAAGAGGTGAGTGGTACAATACTAACATAACGGCTAATCGTTAAACAACATAAGCACAATCAAGGGAAACACCTTTACACAAACATCACAAGACACTAACACACGTAGCATCCTAACATGTTTACTTATCAAACCAACAAGAAAGTATTACAAGGCTATCACAAACCAACATAGTCAAGTTATTCACACACGGTACTTTCTATTTTATGTAAACAAGTTCGGGTTTTTATCCCCAAAGTACTTCATACATTTACTCTTTAAAAAGATCCGTTTCTTTCACAAGAGTCACACGATACCCGTAGTATCAAATAGAGTGACTATATTTTTAAGTAAACTAAAACAACTTCCCTACCTTCTTTTTTAACCAACTTAAGACAAAAACATGCCTTCCTTTTTAAACGAAAACACTTCAATTTTTCAAGTCTTTGTCTTTTATAAAACAAGTTCTTACTTTGAAATTTTTAAGAAAATCAAAACTTGTTTATAAATGATCTTATTAAAGCAGTCATGATCTATGAAATGTAATACAATTTTGTCTTATCTTAGCTTCTATGCAGATGGAGGTTTCTACTGGTTTTAATAATACTTAATTAGTCAATACATTTTCCTTTATTAGCGCTGCAGTGGTTTGTTCGATACTTATTCTCATTTCCGAAATCAATACAAGGCTTTCATAAACAATTAAGTAAACCGTTCCTTTTATTTCTCTTAAGTCGTTATACCTAACTTCCCATAAAGCTAGTATAACTCTTAAGCTTTTAAAACCAAGTATTACTCTTCTTTCAAAATCGATTCTTAATTCTTTTGAAATACATCAAGATTCTTATTATTTAAAACTCAAGTCAAAAGACATCGAAGTAAAACCACGTTCAGTTAACACACGTACGTCTACCGTACTATATATATTCTTTTAAAATATCATGCTCAAGAGGATAGGAAGAATCACATACCTCCTCGGCGAAATCCACTTGCCAAGTCGAATATGTCGCGCGCAGAGTATCAACCTATAATAGTCAAATACGTCTATCAACGTCTAGACTACTCTGTAGAATATTCTAAGCAGAAGGTTCTTATTTCTACGGAAATTTGGGCAGCACTTCCCTACCCGTCAAGCTATACAAGTCTATTGTAAATACAGTCCTATGTAAGTATAGTTCAATTCTCTTCTTTTATACCAACCTTCTATATCTTATACTCAATTCTAAACTACTATATGTAATTTCCAATTACAATAGAAGGACAAAGATATTTACCTCGATAAGCCCAAAATTATCCAAGATTAAAGTCGATCCTGAGCAAGGTTTAGCTCCTATTCTGTACGCTCCAATTCGCTCCAAGAAACCCTTAGAAGTTCTAAACAACTTCTACTTAATACTTCAACCAACTATGAAGATTTTCCTAGGGCTTCGTTTTGTGACTAAAGGATATAAAGTAGCATTTCCGGGCTTTTTGTATAGAGGTAACTTTGGAATAATACAAGGTATTTGGGCTAAGGTATTTTGGAATAGTAACAATACATGAAGACATTTTCCTACTAAAGGGGGTGTTTTACCAAGCAACTAGGAAGGGGGGGGGAGGTGTTAGGACGAGAGCTTTACTAAGGGGGAGAGGGATTTTGAGACTTGGAAATTGTTCAAGTGATGAAGAAGTCTTGCTAGCAAGGGGGGTATTTATAGAACACTCAAGGGTCAAGATTCAAGCAAATGGATGGTGTAGATTAGGACAAGTGCTACCTTATCTATCTACCACACAAATATCTTCAAGACTTTGACCAAACATTTTAAGCCTTTAAAACACAAAAAATGTGCCCAACAATTCCTCACCTAAACCGTCCACTTGAGGGTGACACATGTCGCCCTCTCGTTGGTCCAAAATCTTCATTTTCCAAAAATATCCGTAATGCCAAAAATCCGAAAATAAAGTGGGCTTCACAAAAACCGTAAATTCTCTCGTGGGCCCCACGTGACCAATTCCGGAAATTAAAATTCCAATACTTCTAAAATATTCCAAAAAGTCCGAATACCAAAACTGGGAATCTAATTCACATTAACGAACCTTTACTTCACAAAAACCGGAAACTTTTCCGTCGAAAAATCACATCTTTCTTCCTTCCCAAAATTACTATCGTATTCTCGTACGTACGTCCTCACATACATACCCTGGAACTACGGGGTGTAACATTCTTTCCCCCTTAGAAACATTCGTCCCGAATGTTCCTTCTAAGTCTTAAATCACACACACGCCGGTATAGTCTTCACTACTATACTTGTAAAACCAATTATGCCACACCTGGCCATAATATACACACGCGCAATTACTTAAATCCAAGTCCACGAGGAATCACCTCTATCCTCACAAAAGCTCCCACCCAAGGTCTAAAAGATACTCCCTTCGCACCTTCATTTTACAAAATAAATGATCACTTCTATTCTCTTACTCGTCGTACCCTCCTCGTACACTCGAACACTTCCTAAATAAACTTACCACCTTTCTTTTATTGCTTCAGTTTCCAAAATCTTGGGGTTACTATCTCCAACCTGGTCATCATTAACTAGGAACACTCTGGATGGATCTCCGATACTGAAATGGTAGTTATAATGATACTCACTCGACAAGAGGCACATAATCCTCGCTGCTTCCCCTGAAATCAAAGCACCGGCCCGAGGGTGAATGCAATACTGAGACTCACCTGAGTTCCTAACCTTGCCTGGTAAAACCTCCATAAAAAGAAATAGCCGTAAACTGGGCTCCACTGCCTGTCATAAGTAAAAGTAGGAACCCCGTGCAGCCTTACAACCTTCCTGATAACATCTCGCATAACCCTCCGCCGAGCAAACAATCCTGACTGAAAGACAAGATGGGTTGACCTCATCGGCCCGACTACTGGTCGAACGCATCCACGAACTCGTACGATGGTTAACTAAACTTGGGCCTAATACCCTCGAGACCCTATCACATAGCGGGACCACCACAAATTTTCCTTACTTCAAACCGAGCGGCGGGATTACCCGCAATATGGCCTCAACCCGACCCATTTATCGCGCCAAGCTCTTGTTTCCCTATCCGGAACAATCTCACCATCGAGTCACGAAAACCTAGTGGTCTTCTTAGCTCAACTACCCTCTTTCATTTCACACTACTCAGGGACTTATCACATAAATATATCTCACGTATACTATGCACTCCGATAAGGGTCAAACATAAAAATAAATCTTTTACTCAAGATGGCCTCGCCTCTAAGGTCTCCACGTATAAAACTATAAGGCTCACAATTTTCCTATCCCCAATCTTACCCTTTTAACTAACCATGATTTCTAATCACAATTAACACAATGCTATCTGAACATAACACTTAAGATATACTCATCTTATCACACATACTAATCTCTAGAGGGTTAAGGATATACCTGTATCTACTGCTTCACTCCCCTTTGTCGTTCTAATCAATCCCGCCTGGGCGATACAGTGAGGTGATGAACTAGCCACCGATCCTCGGCTGAGTCTCTACATCCGCGCCACCTCTGGTTGGACAATTTCTCGCAAAATGGCCCTGCTGGCCGCAAGCATAACAAGCTGTCGAAGAAGTACGACACTCCCCACAATGACACCTACCACAACGGCCACACCGAGGTGGGGGTGGCCTCCTCTGGCTAACACCCCTTCCTCTCTGAACCACTGAATCCGCAACTGATCTGGTAGGCTGAGTCCTCCTACTTGCATCCCTCCTACTTGAACATTCTTTCGTCACATGGCCCTGACGGCCGCAGGTAAAACAAGCACCAACAAAAAGACGACATTCCCCGGGATGACGCCTGCCACACTGTGAACACTGAGGGAAAACTGAATCCGGCTGGCTGGAACCTACGTGTATCTGTGAACCGAGCACCGAGCTCGACCAACTCCTGCATACCCCGAGCGTCCCGAAGTGCAGCGGAGGACCACTGCATCGGGCGGAGGTGCATAACCGCTTCCGGTAAGGTCCGCCAAAGTTACCAAAGGACCTGCCGATCCGCCCTCTTCTCGCCTTGGTTAACCCGTCGATCCTACGCTTTCGCTGCCGCGATAAGCCCGCATACGTGCCATGCTCAAGCCTGACTGAAGAGCTACTATTGCACAACCCTTTCTTAGATAATCATCAAGGCCCGCGATAAATCGGTACATAATATACTCTCTGGTTGCTAAATCCCTAGATAGTAACAGGGTAGTCTCTTTGCAATCCATACTTTCTGCTACTGGTCGTGGAACTGAAGGTTCAAATATCATGGCCGCAGTAGGAATCGGGCCGCCGTATAGACTGGCCGGGCGACGTCGCAGAACTCCCCGAATGAAGCACCACCTCAGGTGATGATTGGGCCTGTGCCCTCGTAACCCTATGTGCTCTACTCGCAGCTCCCTCGGCTGCCTTGCCCTTCTGGGCCCGGGTTGCCTTGCATGGAGGCATAACTGGTAAGGGAAAGAAATACGTTAGCGGGGTCCAACTCATAACACAGCTCTAAGGCACGATCTCAGAGTGAGAAGAATGGAAACCAATCCTAAATATCCTATAGCCTCCTGATTATTGGTGTGGTGCACAACACACCGATAATCAAGACTCTACTAGATACGGTCTGTAGACACTTTCCGAGGATTAACTGCTCTGATACAACTTTTGTCACGACCCGAACCCGGGCCCGTGACTGGTGCCTTACCCGGGCACCCAAGTAGACATACATCAGAGTAACCAGCGGAATATAAAACAAGACATGAAACAATATGAAGTGAGAAATAGTTTATCTGAGAAAAGTTGCCTTTCGGCATATATATATAAAAGCTTGAACAGTTACATCCCTTTTACAAACCCTGCCCACAACAGTACTACAGACCTCTAAGAATGTTATAACAACAATGGCGGACAGGCCCGCCATACCCTTAATGTAAGTACCTACAACGACAGGACTATACTAAAGATAAGCCTCCGAGACACGAGCTTCCCAAAACGCTGAATCGTGACCATGAGCGAGGATCAACAATCGTGTACTCTACCGCGGATGAACGCACCCAAGGGCGAGGTCATAACAGGTACAAAGTATGTGAAACTGAAAATACTGTAAATGAAATCATAATAGTCTATATAAAAAAAGAAGACATATATGATAACCAATTTACGATACACAATATGTAAGCAGTCATGTCAAGTCAGGGACTCACGCCCTTAAAGTCATCACTCAAATATAACCATGGGTCTCATGCCCACAATATCAATCATGCCCGTGGAATTCCTTCCTCACTGCCGGCAGTCCATGATATAAAAGCACCAAGGAATACACATGAACACCAGGTCCCACCTGTGTCATAATAAAATCAGACGGTAAGTACGGCGCATAACCGACTACTAAAACCCACAAGACCAACAATGCTATAAATCAGATCACGAGGTCTTTCTAGACCCCGCCACATGATCGGCCGCCACTCGCCTCGATCAATGTGCGCGTCAAATCTCGAACTCACCGCAACTCCGCGATAGTCACCTAGCCCGCATGAGGTATTCCCGCATCGAGGGTAGCTACTCCTGCATCGCCCCGACTCTCGTAGTCCGCGTGGCCACATAGACCGCATGAGGTATTCCCGCACACTAACCTCGAACTCTCAGAGCTCGCGTAGGTCCCTGGACCCGCATGAGACATCCTCGTGACGGGGCGCTTAACCCCGGTGATCATGTCAAGAGGTGAGTGGTACAATACTAACATAACGGCTTATCGTTAAACAACATAAGCACAATCAAGGGAAACCCCTTTACACAAACATCACAAGACACTAACACACGTAGCATCCTAACATGTTTACTTATCAAACCAACAAGAAAGTATTACAAGGCTATCACAAACCAACATAGTCAAGTTATTCACACACGGTACTTTCTATTTTATGTCAACATGTTCGGGTTTTTATCCCCAAAGTACTTCATACATTTATTCTTTAAAAAGATCCGTTTCTTTCACAAGAGTCACACGATACCCGTAGTATCAAATAGAGTGACTATCTTTTTAAGTAAACCAAAACAATTTCCCTACCTTCTTTTTGAACCAACTTAAGACAAAAGCATGCCTTCCTTTTAAACGAAAACACTTCAATTTTTCAAGTCTTTGTCTTTTATAAAACAAGTTCTTACTTTGAAATTTTTAAGAAAATCAAAACTTGTTTATTAATGATCTTATTAAAGCAGCCATGATCTAGGAAATGTAATACAATTTTGTCTTATCTTAGCTTCTATGCAGATGGAGGTTTCTACTGGTTTTAATAATACTTAATTAGTCAATACATTTTCCTTTATTAGCGCTGCAGTGGTTTGTTCGATACTTATTCCCATTTCCGAAATCAATACAAGGCTTTCATAAACAATTAAGTAAACCATTCCTTTTATTTCTCTTAAGTCGTTATACCTAACTTCCCATAAAGCTAGTATAACTCTTAAGCTTTTAAAACCAAGTATTACTCTTCTTTCAAAATCGATTCTTAATTCTTTTGAAATACTTCAAGATTCTTATTATTTAAAACTCAAGTCAAAAGACATCGAAGTAAAACCACGTTCAGTTAACACACGTACGTCTACCGTACTATATATATTCTTTAAAATATCATGCTCAAGAGGATAGGAAGAATCACATACCTCCTCGGCGAAATCCACCTGCCAAGTCAAATATGTCGCGCGCAGAGTATCAACCTATAATAGTCAAATAAGTCTATCAACGTCTAGACTACTCTGTAGAATATTCTAAGCAGAAGGTTCTTATTTCTACGGAAATTTGGGCAGCACTTCCCTACCCGTCAAGCTATACAAGTCTCATCAGAATACACCCCATGTAAGTACAGTTCAATTCTCTTCTTTTATACCAACCTTCTATATCTTATACTCAATTCTAAACTACTATATGTAATTTCCAATTACAATAGAAGGACAAAGATATTTACCTCGATAAGCCCAAAATTATCCAAGATTAAAGTCGATCCTGAGCAAGGTTTAGCTCCTATTCTGTACGCTCCAATTCGCTCCAAGAAACCATTAGAAGTTCTAAACAACTTCTACTTAATACTTCAACCAACTATGAAGATTTTCCTAGGGCTTCATTTTGTGACTAAAGGATATAAAGTAGCATTTCCGGGCTTTTTGTATAGAGGTGACTGGTTATGCCAATCCCACATATGAATACAGACCTCTAGGAGTTGAACTGAAATATGACGGGACAAGGCCCCGCCATACCCAAAACTGTACAAAGCCTGTACTGAAGGATATATACCAAAAAGATAAACTCCTGGACAGAGGGAGCTATCCAAAAACCCTGAGCAGGATCCTACACCTGCCGATCACCAAACAACAGACCTACACTGCGGATGAACGCACTCCGGGCGAGGTCAGTAGGAAGAATGTACCATGTATGTGAACAATAAGTATCAGAATGAAATCATAATCTAAACAAAACAGAGACATGTATGATAGCCAACCTACAAGACATAACACATAAGCAAATATATCAAGTCGTGACGCAGCCCTCAAGTCACTACTCGATATAACTATCGGGTCTCACGCCCATACATCAATCATGCCCGGAATCCTTCCTCGCCGGCGATCCATGATATACTACAACATCGCAGCCACCGAACCTTACAATCATGAGAGCAAATATTAGTATACTTGTAATATAAAATAGGAAGCTCACGTTCAAAGCAGGACCACCGCCCGCAGTATCAATAAGCAATCCTACTCCTGGGACTATTTCACCCGCATAAGTCGCATGGACCCGCGTGAGGTATTCCTCGCGGGACTATTTCACCCGCATAAGCCCTTACGGACCCGCATGAGATATTCCTCGTGAGACTATTTCACCGCATAAGTCCTTACGACCGCACGAGGTATTCCTCGCGATAGGTCGGACCCACCCGCACGGGACTATTTCACCCGCGTAAGCCCTACGGACTCGCATGAGGTATCCTCGATCGTGGGTAGCAAATCCACGGAATTATGCAAATGCCACAAACCCGGATCGACTCAAACGACCGATATACCAATAGCACACAACCGCTATTTCCATCACACATAGGCAAATCCTCGATTAACAAGCCAAAGTCCTTACTAAGGCACACTTAGAATGATTCACAATCAATCAAGCCAAAGTACTTATCAAGGCACACTTAGACTAATTCTCAATTAATCAAGCCAAAGTACTTATCAAGGCATATATAGAATAATTCTCTTTAACAAGCCAAAGTACTTATCAAGGCACACTTAGACAAATTCTCAATTTATCAAGCCAAAGTACTAATCAAGGCATACATAGAATAATTCTCTTTAACAAGTCAAAGTACTTATCAAGGCACACTTAGACAAATTCTCAATTTATCAAGCCAAAGTACTAATCAAGGCATACATAGAATAATTCTCTTTAACAAGTCAAAGTACTTATCAAGGCACACTTAGACAAATTCTCAATTTATCAAGCCAAAGTACTAATCAAGGCATACATAGAATAATTCTCTTTTAACAAGTCAAAGTACTTATCAAGGCACACTTAGACAAATTCTCAATTTATCAAGCCAAAGTACTAATCAAGGCATACATAGAATAATTCTCTTTTAACAAGTCAAAGTACTACGTACGCACATTCTTTTATAAAAGACTCCTTTCTATGTAAAGCCCCAAGATACTAACACCCGTAGTATCAAGACGTGTCTATTTTTCAAAGTAAGTTACTACACGTTTAGAAAACTCATTTCAAGGCTTGAAATCAAGTAACTTCAAATTTTCACAATCTTGGCAACTTATGCCCTTTAATCAAAATAGACAACTTTCTAAATCTTCCATAAAGCCGTTATAACCAACTTCCCATAAAGCCGTTATAACCCTTTATGGTTTTAGACCTATCCATTCCTTTTATAACCAAGAGACTTATGCTTTTAAAACTAAGTATCACATACTTACAATTTAAACATCAAAGTACAATCAAGGAAGTTCATAGAACAAATTCTATTCTAGGCAATCCAAATACAACCAAGGAATGGATCATTTAAGGAGTAGAACATACTTTCTTAATCTTAAGGAATCATGCTAGAAGAGGAGATAGTTCACATACCTTTTCGGCTAAATCCACAAGCTAAGCCGAATACGCCGTACGTAGAAGTGTCAACCTATAAAGGTCACAACAAGGCTATCAACTTCTAGTCTCTATGTAGAATAATACTAAGTATTTAGTCTCTAATTCTACGGAAAATCTGCAAGACTTCCTTTGTTTCTACTCACTTTGCCACCTTTTTCAAGGCCGAATACAATAACCAACAAGCCACATTTAAGGCTCCAAACAACAACCAAACAAAAGGGGATTACACTCCTTACCATACGTGTAAAATTCCGCCCCACAATTCATACGAAGTAGTTCAATACTTACTAGTCATTCTCGGCCAACAATGACTCAACACAAGTCCTTTCCAATTCTTTTTACAATTCCAAGTTCTAAGGTCTAACATGTTAGATAGTCTAAACCACTTCAACAACTACAATTTCCTTCTTTATACAACATGCGACGACTTAAACGAATAATCAACTTGAATTGTAATCTTAAGGTTAACATGCTAGTTTTCGGATTTAGGGTTCCAATAGCCAATACACTAATCTAACTATATAATATACATCTCATACTTGCTAATAACCATAGATACAACAATAAGTAAACTTAATTGCTAAAACGACAAAATTTATACCTTTCAAAGCCCTTAAAATTCCCAAGATTCCAAAGTCGCGCCTTAGCAATTCTTAGCTCCTTTCCTTAGGTTCCAATCCGCTCCAAGCACTCCTTAGAAGCCTATGAAGAACTCATCTTCAAGTTCCAACTTCAAGGTTGAAGAACACCTTTAGTTTCCGCCTTGCGACTAATACGAAAACTCCGTTTTTCCGAGATCTTTCTATTGAGATAACCTTATAATACCCTTAGGGACATTGGGTTTAAGTCTTGTGGCTAATGGATCAAAATCACAAAATTTTCTTGTGAGGGACATGCCAAACCCGAGAGCACTATCTCTTGGCACAAATGTTCTCTCAATTTTTCTAAGTGTAATGAGCTAGTCTTGCACTAGTAGTGAGCTTATAACACACAATGGAGGGCTTAGACTATAACAAATGGGTGGCTAAGATGAAAATCACAAGGATTAAGCACAAGTGGACAAGTTGACTTGGTCAAATATATCAAGCTTGAAGACTTATCTTCCAAGATGGTCAATGACCATATTACCCCTCCTCTAATTCGACCAAGACCTTAAGTAGGGGTGCCACGTGTCGCCATCTCATTCGTCCATAAAATTCCGTAACCCTCGTGGGCCCCACAAAACGTAAAATTCCTCGGGTGGGCCCCACATGACCAAATCCGTAAAAATAAATTTCCATAATATTAATAAGTTCCATATTCTTCAAATAATGCATTTTGAGAATCCAATTCTCAATAACGAACATTTTTCCTTTCCGACGTCCGGAAGATTTTTCGTCGGAAAAACAATTCTTCCTTTCGTACCAATTTCCAAGTCTTGTTTCCTTTCGTACATTCTCTTTTACATGTTCTGGACTTACGGGGTGTAACATTAGTCCTCGGAAAGTGTCTACAGACCGTGTCTATTAGAGTCTTGATTATCGGTGTGTTGTGCACCACATCTATAATCAGGAGGCTGCAGGATATTTAGGATTGATTTCCATTCTTTCACTCTAAGATCGTGCAATAGAGCTGTGTTATAGGTTGAACTCCCTCTGACATATTTTTTATGTATCAGTTATGCCTCCACGCAAGGCAACCGCTGCCCAGAAGGGCAAGGCAGCTGAGGGAGCTGCTAGTAGGACACGGAGGGTCACGAGGGCACAGGCCCAGTCTTTACCTGAGATGATTTTTCGGGCGGTGAGTTCCATGACGCCCGGCCTCGCCGAGTTCCGGCAGCAGCGGCCATCGAGACCGCGTACTGAGCCTCGCCTCACCAGTGGCCGAGCATATAGATTACTGGGAGCAGATCCGGTTATTGACCAACATCAGAGCAGGCGGCCGACAGAGCGTGCAACCAACCCTAGAGTCGACAGTTTACGGATTCGGGATTTCCTGGGTTGTCATCCACCCGAGTTCTATGGTTCGAGATCCGAGGAGGATCCTCAGGAGTTTGTTCGGCAGTTACATCGGACTATGCAGGTGCTTAGGGCCTCGGAGGCTGAGTCCGTCATGCTAGCCTCTTACCGGTTGCGCGATATTACGTTGAACTGGTTTGAGTCATTGGAGTTGTCTAGAGGTGATGGTGCTCTTCGAGCTGTTTGGGAGGAGTTCACAGAGGCCTTCTTGGATCACTTCTTGCCTCCTGAGATGAGGAGAGCCCGCGTGGATAGATTCTTGACCTTGAGGCAGAATGGGAGGACTATCAGAGAGTACAGCCTGGAGTTTGACTCATTGGCCCGGTATGCGCACACCATTGTAGCCGCATACGACGCATGTGGTTCATCGCTATGTGATGGGGCTAGACCGTCATATGATTACTGCATGCTTGGGGGTGGCTCTTCAGCCAGGTATGGATATTGCCATGACGCAGGCGTATGCGCAGGGGATAGAGGACAGAGAGAGGGAGGATCAGCTAGACTCAGGCCAGCCCAAGAGGGCCAGGACAGCAGGGTCTCAGGGCAGTTTTCGAGGCGGACAGCCTCAGCAGCAGACTAGGTCCACATTTCAGCCAGCACAGAGTGCTCCTTCTCGGTTTTCTGGCGGGAGGTCTGATCAGCCGGGTCATTCAGGAGCAGGTCAGGGCTCCAGGACTTCGGGGTTTCAGGGAGGCAGAGACCGTCACCGATCAAGACCACCCACATCTTGGTGTGCTCGATGCGGTAGGTCTCACCCAGGCGAGTGTCGTGTTCCTCCAGGAGCTTGTTACTCTTGTGGCCAGCAGGGCCATTTGAAGAGAGATTGTCCGACCAGAGGTGGCGGGAGTGTTATGGTTCAGCCGACAGGGTCAGTTGCTGGATCTTCGTCTTCGACGGTTATGCGCCCCGGAGGGCAGGGTGTTCACGGGCCAGCAGGCCGCGGCAGGGGTCGTGGTGGGGGTCCCAGTTCCAGCGGTCCTCAGAACCGCATTTATGCTATGTCCAGCCGTCAGGACCAGGAGGCGTCACCAGATGTCGTCACAGGTACATTATTGGTTTCATGCTGTGATGTATATGCTTTGATAGATCCAGGTTCTACCTTGTCCTAAATATCTCCTCATATTGCTGGTAGAATAGGGATAGAGCCCGAGTACATAAAACCTTTTGAGGTGGCTACGCCAGTAGGTGATTCGGTGGTAGCCGAACGGGTATATAAGGCTTGCCCAGTGACTATATACAGTCGTCAGACTCTAGCCGACTTGATAGAGTTGGATATGACGGACTTTGATGTGATTATGGGTATGGATTAGCTAGCGTCTTGCTATGCCAATGTGGAGTGTAGAGAGAGATTGGTACGGTTCCAGTTTCCTGGGGAACCGGTTATCGAGTGGAAGGGGAATACAGTGTCGCCAAGGGGTAGGTTTATTTCTTACCTCAAGGCTAGGAAGATGGTGCGGAAGGGGTATATCTACCATATGGTTCGGGTGTTCGATACTGAGGCCGAGGTACCAGACCTTCAGTCAGTTCCGGTTGTTAGAGAGTTCCCAGATGTATTCCTAGACGATCTCCCGGGTATCCCTCCTGAGAGGGAGATTGAGTTTTGCATTGATACATCGCCAGACACTCGACCTATATCTATTCCACCATACAGGATGGCACCTGCGGAGTTGAGGGAATTGAAAGACCAGCTGAAGGACTTGCTGGAAAAAGGCTTTATCAGGACTAGTGTTTCTCCCAGGGGAGCGCCATTGTTATTTGTAAAGAAGAAGGATGGGACACTGCGTATGTGTGTTGATTACAGGCAGCTGAATAAGGTAACTATCAAGAACATACATCCCCTCCCCAGGATTGATGATTTGTTTGACCTGCAGGGTGCGAGGTGTTTCTCCAAGATAGACTGCGATCCGTTACCATCAAAGTGCGAGTTAAGAGAGACAGATATCCCAAAGACTGCATTCAGGACCCGGTATGGGCACTATGAGTTCAGGGTGATGTCTTTCGGGTTGACCAACGCCCCAGCAGTATTCATGGATTTGATGAACAGGGTGTTCAAGCCATTCTTGGATATGTTCGTTATAGTATTCATTGATGATATCCTAGTGTATTCGCGCACAGAGCAGGAGCATGCAGATCACTTGAGGCGTGTTGGAGTCCTCGTGGACCGACCAGATGCCAAGTTCTCGAAATGCGAGTTTTGGTTGGCTTCAATGACTTTCTTAGGGCATGATATCGGGGCCGATGGTATTCGAGTTGATACAGCGAAGATTGAGGCGGTCAAGACTTGGCCTAGACCCACTACATCAACGGAGGTGCGCAACTTTTTGGGCCTTGCGGGTTATTATCGGAGATTTGTGGAGAAGTTTGCTTCCATTTCAGTACCTTTGACTAAGCTGACTCAGAAAGCAGCTATGTTCCGGTGGACGGATGCTTGTGAGGAGAGTTTCCAGTTAATGAAGGAGAAATTGTCGACCGCCCCCGTTCTTACTCTTCCAGAGGGTTTAGACGGATATGTGGTTTATTGTGATGCGTCGGGTGTCGGGCTTGCCGACGCAAAGACGCAGAAAGTTATAGCTTACGATCTCGACATTTCGTGAAGCATGAGAAGAACTATCTCACACATGACTTAGAGTTGGCGCAGTGATTCATGCCTCAAGATCCGAGACATTATTTGTATGGAGTTCATGTGGATATTTACACAGACCACAAGAGCCTCCAGTATATCTTCAGCCAGAGGGAGCTGAACTTACGGCAGAGACGGTGGTTGGAGCTACTTAAGGATTATGATGTCGATATCCTATACCACCCAGGGAAGGCCAATGTAGTTGCAGATGCCCTTAGTCGTAGATCGATGGGTAGTCTGTCAGGTGTGTAGCCAGAGATGAGGGGCATGGTCCGCGAGTTACATCAGCTAGCGAGCCTTGGGGTTCGTTTGATTGGTTCTTATAATAATGGAGTTCGGGTTCGAGAAGTTGCCGATTCTTCCATCGTCGAGGAGGTGAAAAAGAGACAGTATGAGGATCCGATTATGGTTCAGTATCGAGATGCAGCTCTTCAGGAAGAGAAAAGTCCATTTGAGATAGCGCCTGATGGGGTGCTAAGATTTGAGGGTCGGCCAGGTGTTCCCGATGTGGACAGACTTCACAAGAGATTCAGGGAGGCACACAGTGCTCGTTATTCTATTCATCCGGGGTCGACTAATATGTACCATGACCTCAGATGTTTGTATTGGTGGGATGGCCTGAAGAGGGACGTTGCGGAGTTTGTGGCGCAGTGCCCGAATTATCAGCAGGTCAAGGTTGAGCACCAGAAGCCCGGTGGGCTATTGCAGACTATTGATATTTCTACTTGGAAGTGAGAGGTGGTAAATATGGATTTTATTACAGGGTTACCTCACACTCAGAGGAAGCATGATTCCATCTGGGTTATTGTCGACAGGCTGACGAAATCAGCCCACTTTCTGCCAGTCAGGACGACTTTTTCGGCCGAGGATTATGCTAGATTGTATATCAGAGAGATTGTGAGACTGCACGGAGTGCCTATATCGATCATCGTGTGAGCCCGGTTCGCTAACTTCAAGGTCTTTCCGGAAGGATTAGGGACACAGTGAGTCTCGATCGCGTTTCATCCTCGGACCAGCGGACGGCCGAGCGTACTATCCGCACCGCGAGGATATGCTGCGGGCTTGTGTTATTGATTTCAGGGGTAGCTGGGAGGATCATTTACCTCTTGTGGAGTTTGCTTATAACAACAACTACCATTCTAGTATCCAGATGACGCCTTATGAGGCCTTATACGGGAGGAAGTGCAGGTCACCGATAGGCTGGTTTGAGGTGGGAGAAGTTCAGTTGGTCGGGCCAGACTTGATTCAGCAGGCAGTGGATAAGGTGAAGCTTATCCAGGAGCGGTTATCATTTCGAGTTGTGAAGTCGTATGCAGATCATCGGCGTCGACACTTGGAGTTTGAGGTAGATGATTGGATCTTCCTGAAGGTATCACCCATGAAGGGCGTGATGAGATTTGGGAAGAAGGGGAAACTTAGCCCAAGGTACATTGGGCCTTATCAGATTGTCCGTAGGGTAGGCAAGGTTGCCTATGAGTTGGATCTGCCGTCCGATCTGGAGGCAGTACATCCAGTTTTTCACGTGTCTATGTTGCGGAAATGTATTGGAGATCCATCTAGAGTACACCCGATTTGTGATTTCCAGGTGACAGAGGGGTTATCATATGAGGAGAGTCCCATAGCGATACTCGATCGTCAGGTTAGGCGACTACGGACAATGGATGTGGCTTCCGTCAAGGTCTTATGGCGGAATAAGAACAAAGAGGAAATGACATGGGAAGCAGAAGAGGACATGATGAAGAAGTATCCTCACTTGTTCTCTACACCTCCAGGTAACCCACTTTCCTGATTGTTAGTTTTTAAATTTAGCAAGTATGCTCAAGTATTGTTGTGGCCATGTGTAGCGTCTTTATTTGCGAGAAGAATAGTTAAGAGGGCCTATGTCGATATTGTGATTTGAGTAAGCCTAGAAGGAACATTCGGGACGAATGTTTCTATGGGGGGGAGAATGTTACACCCCGTAGTTCAGGTCATGCTTTAGAGAACATACGAAAGGAATTGAGACTTAAATTTTAGAAAGATAGGTTGACGGATTGTTTCGGGCGGGTTTTTAGTCAACTTTGAGGCAGTTTATGTCCAGCTGCATTATGAGTTCCTAGGTGTTTCAAAGGCCTAGTACGTAGTTAGTTGATTCTAGTTCGCAACGCAACCAACCGTTCGTCGATAGGACATCGGAGTAGAAAGTTATGAAAGTTACAAGTTCAATACGCAGCTGACGTAAAAGTATTTCGGCCGAGCGCTACGCGCGCGGATGTTCAATGTTCGCTGAAGTTGCGTAGCCACGAGCGGGGCGGCGCCAGAAGTTCTGAAGGTTGGCAGAGGTTTCAGCGCGGCGGCACCGACTGCAGGGCCGCGGCGCCGAGGCAGAGTTTTTGGCGGAATCTGGGGGGAAAATCAGATATTTTCTTTTTAAAAGGCCATGGGAGGGTGACAAGTATCCCCCCCATCTGATTTTTGCATGTCCTATTTATTGACCAAGTCTTGAAGACTTGGTCATTCTTCAAAGCTCTCACTTCTCTCTAAAAATTAAAAGCTCTCCCTTCTCTCTAGAAAATCAAGAGGAAATCAAGTCTTGAGAAAAATCTGAAAAGGTGGCAAGAAGGAAACATGTTGGCAAGCTTGTAGGAGTTTTTGTGGTGGTGATTGTGGAAAGGAGGCTAGTGAATTTGTTGGATTAATTTGGGTAAGCTCTAAGGTAACAATCCTTTCTCTTTTGCTAGTTTATTGTGTTGCATGTGAAGAAGAAATGACTTGTAGTTGTAAATATTGCTCTTAGATAAATTGCATGTAAGAAATATGATTTGGATTTGAAGGGATTGAATAAGGTTAGTATGTGAACATGTTGTAGCCAAAATACTACTTTTAACTTATTGATTTAGTTAATATGCATTGTGGGGCAGAATTTACACATCCAAGATTAGGTGTGTAATCCCCTTTGTATTGATTGGATTGTTAGGCCTTAAAAGTGGCGTTTGGATGTTGAATTCGGCCTTGAAAAAGGTGGCAAAGTATGTAGAAACAAAGGAAATGCTGTCCGATTTTCCGTAGAATTTAGTGACTTTGCACTTGGAATATTCTATGTTGAAGCTAAAGGTTAATAAACGTATTATGGTCATTATAGGTTGACGTACTACGTGCGGTATATTGGACTTAGCAAGTGGATTGACCCGAAGAGGTATGTGGAACTTTCCTATCTCTTGAGCATGAATAGTTTTACCTATATAGTATGGTAGACGTACAAGACCTTGGTATCCTTTACTCGTTTTTAAAGTGTCCAAGTCGGTGGAGTTAGGAGATTTACTCACTTCTTTAAAAGTAGTAAGAATGTCTTAAGTTTTCAAGATTAAGGGACTTGAAGTGTTTTTGAGTATATGATACTTGTTCCGTTTTAAATCTACAAGTCCCTTGGATATAGGAAAATGTAATTTATTTATAGTATGAAGTTAATATAACGACTTTATGGGAAGTTGGTTATATTAGCCTTATAGAAAGTTAAAAAGAGAGATTTACTCTAAGTAAAATAAGTAAGGATAAATGACGTGATTTGATGAAAGGCAAATTGATTTTAAGGCATCAATTGCCTAAGGTTTTAAAAGAGTAGAAGTACATAGTACTTTGGGTTAAATTCCCGGATTTCATAAAGACATGTTAGTGCCTTAAGTAAACTAAAATGAGAATGTGTATGAACAAGACTAATAAGAAGTTAGAGGATTTCTTAACTTGCTTATATTATGTATGTGTCACGACCCGACCCCGGGCCCGTGACTGGTGCCCTACCTGGGCACCCTTACAGATAAACATCAGAGATAATCAGCGGCACATACATGAAACTTATAAAATAAAACAACAGAAATAAACAACAGGTTAGCCGATAGGGCTACCTTCCTGGACATATATATATAACCGAAGCAGTTGCCTCATTTCTTTACAAACAGACCCACAATATGTGACTACAGACCTCTAAGAGTTTTAACATAACAACTGTGGCGGGACAGGGCCCCGCCATACCCCTGAATATACATGAATCTACTACCTCAGGGAAAACCGTACCAAGAGCTAAGCCTCCGGAGCAAATGGAGCTTTCTCTCAAAAACTGAACCGAGATCCTAAGAGCAAGGATCACCAACCTGGTACCTAAAACCTGCGGGCATTTAAGGCACCCGAGGGCGGGCCGATAACAAAATTTAATATGGAACAGAAGTAACATACAGTAAACATATCATAACTGTACAAAAGAATGACATGGACAAGTATAAAAAGTACATACCAGATCCTGCCGTGTCATTACCACTTATGAACTTAATCGTAGCTTATTATCTTTTCCCATTTTCAATAAAAGTTATAGTCACACTCTTATGCATATGATTAGGAAAATCATTAAGTTCATTACCTTATAACTTACTTATCTTTCATAACACAATCCGGCCCTTTTATGGAGCGACGCATATACTACCCGGCCCAATCCAGGACGCGATCAAGTCACACAAAATAGCAAAGTGTGGCCGTGGAATCCCCCATCACTGCCGACAGCTATAAGTGTCAAATATAACCATGTGACGCGCCCGTGGCATCCCACCTCACTGTCGGCGTACACATACACAATACATCTATATATCTCCTGCCCGTGGAATTCCACATCACTGTCGACAGCTATAAGTGTAAAATATAACCATGGGTCTCACGCTCATAATATCAATCAAAGCAGTGGTATAACGCCTGGGCTTGCCTCATTTATACTCTTACCCCGAGAAGGTGGTATAACGTCTTGGGGTTTGCCTCATTTATACTCTTACCCTATCTCGACTTGGCCACAAACAACACATAAAGGTGGTACATCGTCTCGGGGTTTACCTCACTTATACTCTTACCCTGGAGAAGGTGGTATAACGTCTTGGGGCTTGCCCCTCATTTATACTCTTACCCTATCTCGACCGACCATCAAACAAGACATAAGCACTACCATGTCTTTTATAAAATCCGGGAATTTAACCCAAGTACTACAAATAACGGAAGCATACCCGTGCAATCCCACATCACCGCCAGACGCCCAAGTAACTTACAACAAGACAGCTGCCTCTTGTCACGACCGATTCCGGCCCGTGATCTGCCTTACCCTGCACCCTGGTGATACAACCTCGAGTAATCAGAACATAAAACAATACAAGACATATTATGAAATATGAAACAATAATCTGAGAAAACTTGCCTTTCGGCATATATATAAATAACGACTTTTTTCCAACATGAACAGTTTTAATCCTTTTTACAAACCCTGCCCACAACAAGATTACATGCACTTAAGAAATGATACGACAACAATGGGCGGACAGGCCCGCCATACCACGAATGTAAACACCTACAACAACAGGACTATACCATCGATAAGCCTCCGAGAAACGAGCTTTCCCACACGAATCATGACCCTAAGAGCGAGGATCAATGATCGTGTACCTTTACTGCGGCATGAACGCACCCCGAGCGAGGTCGATAACAGTACCAAGTATGTGAAATCAAAATAAATCAGAAATGAAATCATAGTAGTCTATACAAAGCAGAGACATGTATGATAACCAAACTACGCCACCATAAATAAGCATATGTCAAGTCGTGACTCACGCCTCAAGTCATCACTCAATTTTACCAATGGGTCTCACGCCCACAACATCAATCGTGCCCGTGGAATACCTTTCCTCACCGCCAGCTTTATGATACACAAACACCAAGGAATACACATGAACACCAGTCCCACCGTGTCCTAATAAAACAAGATGCAGGCACGAAGGCATAGCCGACTACTAACACCTACAGCACTCAACAAGGTCATAAATGTGTCATGATATCTGCTCTGCACCGTCACATGATAAAAGCTGGTCACTCGCCCGCAGTATCAAATGTGCGTGTCTAGCCCTGGAACTCTCCGCAGCTCCGCAAAGGCCAACCTCATAGTCCAGCATGAGGTATAACCCCGCATCGAGGGTAGCTACTCCCGCATCGCCCCGACTCGCATGACGGCCACAAAGACCGCATGACCACGCGGCCGTAAACTAACCCGAACTCCCGTAGTTCCGCATGGATCCCCGACCCGCACGAGGTATCCTCGAATCATGGTCCTGCATCACCGAGTCTACCCCAGACGGAGGCGCCTTAACCTCCGACACAAGTCAAGGTGAGTGGTACAATACCAACATAACTACGATAGTCAAACAACTTTAAGCGCAGTCGAGGGGAAAAGCACTTTACACTATCATCACAAGATACTAACACAATTAGCATGCTTACAGGTTTAGTTCTCTAATCATCATTAAAGTATTACAAGGCTAACACAAACCAATACCATCAAGTTATTCACACACTGCTTTCTACTAACAAGTTCTGTATCTAACCCCAAAGTACTTCACACATTAAATCTTTAAAAGATCTGCTTTTCACATAAGTCACACAATACCCGTAGTATAAAATAGAGTGATCGCCCTTTTAAGAAAACCAAAACTCTTACCTTTGTAAAATCAAGTAACAACATTATTTTCCAAACGTCCAAGTTTGCCTAATTTCAAATGTTCACGTTTCTTATTTTAGAAAGGTTTCGTGGTTCATAGCCTTATTCATTTAAGAATATAATTCTCTTTTAAACAATCTGAGGAACATAAGTCTTATGTGAGTAGGATATTCTTGTTTATAACAATCTTATTACAAAGACGTGATCTAGGAAATATCATTTTGTCTCATCTTAGCTTCTATGCAGATGGAAGTTTCTACTAGTTTTAATAATACTTAATTATTCAAAACATTTCCTTTTATTAACGCTGCAGTGGTTTGGCGATACACATCCTGATTTCCAAAATCAGTAAAACATTCTTAAGCCGTTATACCTAACTTCCCATAAAGCTAGTATAACTCTTAAGTTTTTCAAAAGAAACCAAGTATCACTCTTCTTTCAAAACGATTTAGAAATCTTTTGAAATACTTCAAGTTCTTTATTATCACACATCAAGCCAGTTATAAACAAATCATTTACCTTTTAAAAACCACAAAGTATTTTCGGACCTACATAAAGTTGTTATATCCAACTTCCCATAAAGCCGTTATAACACTTTATGTTTCAAACCAATCAAATACATTTTACACATGTACGTCTACCGTACTACATAGTTCACACATATCATGCTAGAAGAGATAGGGAGAGGTTCACATACCTCGCGACGAGTATCGACTAATAGCAAAACGCTCCAAGTACCTCCAACTGTCGGCTACTCCTTGCCAAGAGTAACGCGCCACACGTAGCACTTCAACCTATAAGGCCACAAGGCGCTTTATTAACATCAAGATCTTATCGTAGAACATTCTACGTAAAATTCGCAAAGACCTCCCCCGCAAACAGAAATCTCCTCCTCTAACTGGCCGCTACCAAGCCAACCAGGGGTTATACATCTAACCCGAACGGTACAATTCTACTCCACAAGATTACTACACAAGTCTATCAGAATACGCCTGGGCTTCTTGAGCTTAAGTCAAAAGACATTGCTAACTAACCACGTTCAGTTCTATATATAGTATACTTCAACTATATATTCTAACAACATGTAATTTCCAATTACAATAGAGACAAGATATGTACCTCGATCAGCCCCTAATGCTCCCAGTCTAAAGTCGATCCTGGGCACGCGGTTAGCTCCAACTCCGAGCGCTCCAACCCGCTCTAAACCACCCTTAGAAGTTCTAACCAACTTCTACACAATACTCCAACGGACTATGGAGATTTTCCTAGGGTTTCGGTTTTGTGACTGACGGGAAGTATAATAGTATTTCCGGGCTTTTCGTATAGGTATAACCTTAGAATACTACAAGGTATACGGCTAAGGTAAGTTGGGCATTATAACACTACTTTAGAGAGTATTTCTACACCACACAGGGGTATTATACTAAAGCAACTAGGCTAGTGGGTACACTCTGGGCTAGCACCCTAGAGGGGGTGCTCTCGGCCACACGGGGGAGGGACGAGAACCATAAGGACGGGAGGGGGAGGATTCTAACACTTAGGAAATATTTAGGATGAAGAAGTTCATCAAAGGAGAGGGGTATTTATAGCACAAGCCAAGGCCAACCAATGGCCAAGATCTAGCCAAGTGTATAGCAAGTGTAAGGCCAAGATTCACCCAAGTGCCCCTAGACCCTACTCCTTAAAACCTCACAAATATCTACACAAATATCAACCAAGACTTGCTCATCCATTCGCCCTAACGCTCTTCAGTCCACCAACGAGGGTGCCAAGTGTTGCCCTCTCGTTGGTCCAAAACGCTTCGCCTCTCGGAAAAATCCGCAAAAATACTAAATGACATAGCCGTAATTTACCCTTCGCAGTTAGGTAACGCTTCGTAAAAACGACTCTAACCGTGTTGTGCACAAATGCCATTCTACTAAGCCACCTAGGCGGGGTGACACGTGTCACCCTCCTATTGGCCCAAAATAAAACATCTTCCAAAATATCCACAATGGCCAAAATCTCAAAACAAAGTGGCCCTACAAAACCGTAAATTTCACCCGTGGCCCCACGTGACCATTTCCAAAATAAAATTCCATAATTCTCTAATATTCCAGAAGTCCGAATACCAAATGGGAATCCAATTCCCATTAACGAACCTTTTCCTTCACAAAACCGGAAACTTTTCCGTGGAAAAATCACCTCTTTCTTCCTTTCCAATCTTTCGTCAGATTCTCGCACGCACGCCCTCGCATACATACCACGGAACTACGGGTATAACATTCTTCCTTAGAAACATTCGCCCCGAATGTTCCTTCTAAGTCTCAAAACAAACGTGCGCCAGTATAGTCTTCACTACTATACTTACGAAACAATCCTGCCATACCTGGCCACAGAAATACCTGCGCAACATACTTATCTCCAAGTCTACGAGGAAACACCTCTAACATCACCACAAATACACTTTTGTCACATTGTCGCGAGCCTAGCTCCGACGACCCAACAAATGGTACCGGCCGCCATGATCCTCGAGGCACGCCTACGGCCCTTCTCGTGATGTGCCATACGAGAGCCACTTCGTCGGTTCCGTGGTAGAGGCTCGCCTCTTTATACGCTCACCCGAACATAAATACGAAGACCGGACGCATCGCCTCCTAAGTCGGACGGCAATCAACATATATAGGCAACCCGCCTATTCTTCACATGAACTCTTAAAGGCCCAAAGTAACTCTGCCACGTTCCTTCGCTTCAAACTCGTCACACCGCCCGGTGGTACTTTCAAGAAGACCGACCGTCAACTCAACTCTAAGCGCCGCGATTATCCGCACGATTCTCCGAGCCGCCGTAACTTCTTCTAGACGAGCTTTACCTCATCCATCACCGGAACAAGCTCGATCCAACTATCTCAACCTTGCCAACATCGAACCAATCGACCGCAACTTACACTTCGCCCCTTACAAGGCTTCGTAAGGCGACATCCGAACACCAAATGGTAGCTTAAACGCCTCCTCCACAGAGACAACAATCTCACCACTACCCCCAAATTCACACACCGCCCGAGGGCGAACGCGATTCTCGAGACTCACCGAGTCCTTAACCCCGCCTCGTAAAACTTCCGTAAACAAAACAGCCGTAACACTGGCTCCACTGTCGCCATAAGGTGAAGGTAGGCACCCCGCAGCCTTACAACCTTTCTCGATAAATCAACATCGCCGAGTGAACGGTCCCGATCAAGAACACGATGGCTGCCCCATCGACCGACCACCGGTCGAACGCATCCACGAACTCGTGACGCTAGTTAACTAAACTCGAGCCTAACACCCTCGTGACTACCACAAGGCGACCACCACAACCGCACCCCACCACCAAACATGCCGCTGGTTGACTCGCAACGTGGCCTCAACCCGACCCGCAAGGCGCAAATACCATCTCCCGGCGAACAATCTCTCAAAACACGCTACGAAAACCTAGCGGTCTTCTTAGCTCAACTACCCTCTTCCTTCCACACTACTCGGGGACTTATCCCACGAACATAGCTCACGTGCACTATGCACTCCTATAAGGGTCAAACATAATATACGCCTTTTACTCGAGACGGCTTTACCTCTAAGGTCTCTACGTATAACACTCTAAGGCTCACACCTTCTATCCCCAAAATCTTACTCTGCTAACCCACCATGATTTCTAATCACAACTAACACACCGCTATCGTAACATAGCACTTAAGGTATACTCACCTTGAAAGTTACCAAGGACCTCACGCCCGCCCTCTTCTCGCCCTGGTTAACCCGTCGATCTCTACGCTTTTCGCCCTGCATAAGCCCGCATACGTGCCATGCCAAGCCCAATCAAGAATTACTCTTGCACAACCTCTCTAGGTAGTCATCAAGACTCGTGGTACATCGGTATAATCTCCGTAGCCAACTCCATAGCTAGTAACAGGTCGCCTTTGCAATCTATATTCACTGCTCTGGCCGTGGAATCAAGGTTCAAATATCATGGACGCAGAGGAACCGCCGCCGCCGTGCTAAACTCGCCGGGCTAGTGACGCCGCAGAAATCCCGAATGAAGCACTACCCTAGGTAATGATTGGGCATGTGCCCTCGCAACCTTCCTCGAACTCAACTCGCAGCCTCCTGCCCCGCCTCCCGGGCCCGGGTTGCCCACGCGAGGCATAATGATAAGGAATGAATTTCGCCGAGGGTCCAACTTACAACACGCCTCTAAGGCACGATCTCGAGTGAGAAGAATAGAAACCAATCCTAAATATCCTATAGCCTCCGATTATTGGTGTGGTGCACAACACACCGATAATCAAGACTCTATCGATACGGTAGACACTTTCCGAGGATTAATCGCTCGATACCACTTTTGTCACGACCGATTCCGGCCCGTGGATCGTGCCTTACCCTGCACCCTAGTGATACAACCTCGAGTAATCAATGAACATAAACAATACAAGACATATTATGAAATATGAAACAATAACTGAGAAAACTTGCTTTCTGCGTATATATAAATAACAACTTTTTCCAACATGAACGCTTTAATCCTTTTACAAACCCCGCCACAACAAGATTACATGCACTTAAGAAATGATACGACAACAATGGCGGGACAGGCCCCGCCATACCACGAATGTAAACACCTACAACAACAGGACTATACCATCGATAAGCCTCCGAGAAACGGAGCTTTCCCACACGCCGAATCTGCGACCCTAAGAGCGAGGATCAATGATCGTGTACCTTTACTCGCAGATGAACGCACTTCCGGGCGAGGTCGATAACAGTACCAAGTATGTGAAATCAAAATAAATCAGAAATGAAATCATAGTAGTCTATACAAAGCAGAGACATGTATGATAACCAAACTACAGCTCACTATAAATAAGCAAATGTCAAGTCGTGACTCACGCCTCAAGTCATCACTCAATTTTACCAATGGGTCTCACGCCCACAACATCAATCGTGCCCGTGGAATACCTTTCTCACCGCCATAGCTTATGATACACAAACACCAAGGAATACACGAACACCGTGTCCCACCTGTGTCCTAATAAAACAAGACAGTAAGCACGAAGGCATAGCCGACTACTAACACCTACGCACTCAACAAGGTCATAAATGTGTCATGATATCCGCTCTGCATCATACATGATAAAAGCCGTCACTCGCCGCAGATCAAATGTGCGCGTCTAGCCACGAACTCCGCAGCCTCCGCATAGGCCAACCTCATAGGCCCGCATGAGGTATAACCCCGCATCGAGGGTAGCTACTCCCGCATCGCCCCGACTCGCACCGCATGGCCACAAAGACCGCATGACCACAAGGGTCGAACTAACCGGAACTCCCGTAGTTCCGCATGGATCCTCGACCCGCATGAGGTATCCTCGAATCACGGTCCTGCATCACCGAGTCTACCCCGCACGGAGGGCAAATTAACCTCCTGACACAAGTCAAGGCGAGTGGTACAATACCAACATAACTACCGATAGTCAAACAACTTTAAGCGCGATCGAGGAAAACCCCTTTACACTAACATCACAAGATACTAACACACGTAGCATCCTAACATGTTTACTTCTCAAATCAACAAGAAAGTATTACAAGGCTATCACAAACCAATACCATCAAGTTATTCACACACGGTGCTTTCTACTAACAAGTTCGGGTATCTAACCCCAAAGTACTTCACACATTAAATCTTTAAAAGATCTGTTTCTTTCACATAAGTCACACAATACCCGTAGTATAAAATAGAGTGATCATCCTTTTAAGAAAACTAAAACTCTTACCTTTGTAAAATCAAGTAACATTATTTTCCAAACGCCCAAGTTTGCCTAATTTCAAATGTTCACGCTTTATTTTAGAAAGGTTTCGTGGTTCATAGCCTTATTCATTTAAGAATATAATTCTCTTTTAAACAATCTGAGGAACATAAGTCTTATGTGAGTAGGATATTCTTGTTTATAACAATCTTATTACAGCAGCCATGATCTAGGAAATATCATTTTGTCTCATCTTAGCTTCTATGCAGATGGAAGTTTCTACTGGTTTTAATAATACTTAATTATTCAAAACATTTCCTTTTATTAACGCTGCAGTGGTTTGTCGATACACATCCTGATTTCCAAAATCAGTAAAACATTCTTAAGCCGTTATACCTAACTTCCCATAAAGCTAGTATAACTCTTAAGTTTTCAAAAGAAACCAAGTATCACTCTTCTTTCAAAACGATTTAGAAATCTTTTGAAATACTTCAAGTTCTTTATTATCACACATCAAGCCAGTTATAAACAAATCATTTACCTTTTAAAAACCACAAAGTATTTTCGGACCTACATAAAGCTGTTATAACCAACTTCCCATAAAGCCGTTATAACACTTTATGTTTCAAACCAATCAAATACATTTAACACATGTACGTCTACCGTACTACATAGTTCACACATATCATGCTAGAAGAGATAGGGAGAGGTTCACATACCTCGCGACGAGTATCGACTAATAGCAAAACGCTCCAAGTACCTCCAACTGTCGGCTACTCCTTAAGCCAAGTAGAACGCGCCACACGTAGTACTTCAACCTATAAGGCCACAAGGCGCTTATTAACATCAAGATCTTATCGTAGAACATTCTACGTAAAATTCGCAAAGACTCTCCCGCAACAAACAGAAATCTCCTCCTCTAACTGGGCCGCTACCAAGCCAACCAGGGGGTTATACATCTAACCCGAACGGGTACAATTCTACTCCACAAGACTACTACACAAGTCTCATCAGAATACGATTCGATTCTTGTGCTTAAGTCAAAAGACATTGCCAACTAACCACGTTGATTCTATATATAGTATACTTCAACTATATATTCTAACAACATGTAATTTCCAATTACAATAGAGGACAAGATATTTACCTCGATAAGCCCATAATTATCCAAGTATAAAGTCGATCCCGGCAATCGTTTAGCTCCAACTCCGAGCGCCCAACCCGCTCTAAACCACCCTTAGAAGTTCTAACCAACTTCTACACAATACTCCAACTGACTATGGAGATTTTCCTAGGGTTTCGGTTTTGTGGA
Source organism: Przewalskia tangutica (assembly GCA_029844215.1). Taxonomy (NCBI): domain Eukaryota; kingdom Viridiplantae; phylum Streptophyta; class Magnoliopsida; order Solanales; family Solanaceae; genus Przewalskia; species Przewalskia tangutica. Next base: position 37,367,578 of record CM056720.1, on the reverse strand, counting down.
CCGACGGAAGTATAATAGTATTTCCGGGCTTTTCAGATAGGTATAACCTTAGAATACTACAAGGTATACTAAGGTAATTTGGGCATTATAACAATACTTTAGAGAGTATTTTTACACCACAAAGGGGTATTATACGAAAGCAACTAGGCTAGTGGTACACTCTGGCTAGCACCCCTAGAGGGGTGCTCTCGCCACAAGTGGGAGGGACGAGAACCATAAGGAAGGGAGGAGGATTCTAACACTTAGAAATATTTAGGATGAAGAAGTTCATCAAAGGAGAGGGGTATTTATAGCACAAGCCAAGGCCAACCAATGGCCAAGATCTAGCCAAGTGTATAGCAAGTGTAAGGCCAAGATTCACCCAAGTGCCCCCTAGACCCTACTCCTTAAAACCTCACAAATATCTACACAAATATCAACCAAGACTTGCTCATCTATTCGCCCTAACGCCCTTCAAGTCCACCAACGAGGGTGCCAAGTGTTGCCTCTCGTTGGTCCAAAACGCTTCGTCTCTCGGAAAAATCCGCAAAAATACTAAATGACATAGCCGTAATTTACCCTCGCAAGTTAGGTATAACGTTTCGAAAAACGACTCTAACCGTGTTGTGCACAAATGCCATTCGGCTAAGCCACTTAGGCGGTGACACGTGTCACCCTCCTATCGCCCAAAATAAAACATCTTCCAAAATATCCACAATGGCCAAAATCTCAAAACAAAGTGGGCCCTACAAAACCGTAAATTTCACCCGTGGGCCCCACGTGACCATTTCCAAAATAAAATTCCATAATTCTCTAATATTCCAGAAGTCCGATACCAAACTGGGAATCCACCCCATTAACGAACCTTTTCCTTCACAAAAACCGGAAACTTTTCCGTGGAAAAAATCACCTCTTTCTTCTTTTCCAATCTTTCTGTCGTATTCTCGTACGTACGTCCTCGCATACATACCCTGGAACTACGGGGTATAACACCTCTAACCGAGAGTCGCGGCAACGTAATAAAACATAATACTTGCACTCAAAGGCTATCACCAGCACATACAGGCTAATTCTCAATTAACCAAGCCAAAGTACTTATCAAGGCACACATAGAATAATTCTCATTTAACAAGCCAAAGTACTTATCAGGGCACAAATAGAATAATTCTCATTTAACAAGCCAAAGTACTTATCAGGGCACAAATAGAATAATTCTTATTTAACAAGACAAAGTACTTATCAGGGCACAAATAGAATAATTCTTATTTAATCAAGACAAAGTACTTATCAGGGCACAAATAGAATAATTCTTATTTAACAAGCCAAAGTACTTATCAGGGCACAAATAGAATAATTCTTATTTAACAAGCCAAAGTACTTATCAGGGCACAAATAGAATAATTCTTATTTAATCAAGCCAAAGTACTAAGTACGTACTTTCTTTTCAAAAGACTCTTTTCCAAATAAAACATCCCCGATACTAACAACCGTAGTATCAAGTCCTATCCACCTTTCAAGACAAGTCACAATACTTTTTAGAAATACAATACCGGCTTCTAAATCAAGTGACTTCTTTATTAAAAACCTTAAGCAATTGGTACCTTTAAAACAATTTGCCCTTCCTTCATACAAGTTATTTCTTTGATTACTTAATTAGAGAAAACCATTCTCTTAACCTTCCATAAAGCCGTTATAACCAACTTCCCATAAAGCAGTTATAACCCTTTATGGTTTAGACCAACACGTTCCTTTTATAACCAAAAGACTTCTACTTTTTGAAACCAAGTATTATATATTTTCAAATCAATTCTCTTAACCTTCAAAAATACAATTAGTCTCTTAACCTTTAGAAAACAAGTGACTCCTTTTATTACAAAACCTTAGGCAATTGATGCCTTAAAATCAAATTGCCTTTTCACTAAAATCAAGTCATTTGTCTTTCCATAAAGCAAATATAACCAACTCCCCATAAAGTCGTTATATTCACTTTATACCTTAGCCAAATACAATTTCCTATCCAAGGGACTTATACGTTCAAAACGGAACAAGTATCACATACTTTAAAACTCTTCAAGTCCCTTAACTTTAATACAACATTAGACATCCTTAATACTTTCAAAGAAGTGAGTTAATCTCCTAACTCCCCCGGCTTGGCTATTCATAAAACTAGTAAGGGATATCAAGGTGTTGTACGTCTACCGTACTACATACGTGCAACAAGTCATGCTCAAAGATAGGAAAAGTTCTACATACAGTAAATCACACAACTACCTCTTAACTTCTAAGAGTAGAAGGAAACATGAAATGATACCACAAGTATATTCCATACATAGAATCATGCCAAAGGAAGGAAGAGGTTCACATACCTCGCGACGATTATCGACAAGTAGCAAAATGCTCCAAAGTACTCCAACCTTGATAGCTACTCCACTCTCCAAGTAGGATACGCTATACTTAGTACTTCAACATATTATGGTCACAATATGTCCATTAACCTTTCACTTATAACGTAGAATTATTCTAAGTGCTAAGTCACTAATTCTACGGAAAATCGGGCAGCACCTCCTTTGTTTCTACTAACTTTGCCACCTTTTTCAAGGCCGAATACAATAACCAAACACGCCACATTTAAGGCCCAATCAAAGTAATCAACAATAGGGGATTACACGCCTACTAGACGTGTAAAATTCCGCCACACAAACGATATCAAATTAAAACAACTTACTAGGCCAATTCGGCTAACTTGAAGTACTACAACATCAATTCTTATCCAATGTCCATTTCAATCCAAGTTATTAGCCTAACATGATATCAAGTCGCAAACGATTATAACTACTATAATCTCCAAGTAATTAACATGCGACGATTCTAATAAACGACCAAATTGTAATCCAACTTAACATGACTTACATTACATTTCGGATTTAAGCTACAAGTAACCCATAATACTTATAAACTTCAACTTAAAAACTTCATGCTAGCAACATGTAAAGCTAACAACAACAATATAATTATATAATCTTGTAACACTTTAAAAGACAAGATTATACCTCAACAACTCTTAATCCAACTCCAATCCGAAATCGCTCCTTAGAAGATTAGAACCTCTCCAAGACACTTCAATCCATTGAGACCCTTAGAACAACACTAACAATTGTCCTTCAACTCTCCAAACAAAACCTAGAAAGACAACTAGGTTTTCGTTTTGCGACTAACCCGTAAACTATCTTTTTCCAAGATTTCTCTATTGAGATATGCTTACACTACCCTCAAGAACCTTGGTTTAATGTGTGGGGCTTAAAGGACAAGAAACAAAAAAATTTCTTTCTTGTTGCTAGTGAACCCGAGAGCAATGCTCTAGTTCATCCAATTTTTCTTGAAAATTTCTAAGTGTTGGACATCTCTCTTGCTACTAGTAGTATAATAAAGGGTCATGGAGGGACAAGATGCAACCATTTGGGTGGCTAGGATAAGCTCTACTTAAATATCAAGACCTTGTGGTCCCTTTGACTTAGTCAAGATTGTCAAGCTACACTTGCAAGACTTGTTCATCCAAGACTTATGGTAAACGACCATTATGGGCATGCCTAATTCGACCAAGGCATCACTAAGGGGGGTGACACGTGTCGCCCTCCCATTCGTCACAATAAAACGTTTTCCGACAAATTTCATAATTCCGATAAATTTTTACAAGTCTCAAATCTTAACACTTGTGAGTTCTTATGTACCTTCTTAAAACATGTCCTGTAAATACGGGGTGTAACAGTATGATAGCCGGTTTGTGCTAATGATATATTATTCATTACGGGGCCATTCCCCGGGTTGTGGCATTTGCATATTCCGTGGATTTGCTACCCATGATGCGATGAATACCTCATGCGAGTCCGTAGGGCTCATGCGGGTGAAATAGTCTCATGCGGGCGGGTACAGCCTATGCGAGGAATACCTCATGCGGGTCCACACGACCCATGCGGGTGAAATAGTCCCAGGAGTAGGATTGTTTAATGATACTGCGGGTGGGTGACCTTGCTTTGATCATGAGCTTCCTATTTTCATGCAGTATAGTATATGCTTGATATTCTCATTATTAGTAAGGCACAATGTTCTGTAATTGATTATCATACATGTCTCCAGTTATTTTAGACTTACGAGGTATTTTCAGTATTTTCCGGTTTCACATACTTAGTACATATTGTGTACTGACCCCCTTCCTCGGGGGCTGCGTTCATGCCGCAGGTAAGGGTAAGCAGGTGGTGGATCCTCACTCTTAGGATAATTGGTCTGGTGTCAGAAGCTCCATTCCTCCGGAGGCTTGTTTTGTTGGTACGGTTTTTCCCTGATGCTATAGGTATTATGTACATTCAGGGGTATGGCGGGGCCCTGTCCCGCCACAGTTGTTTCCTAGAGGTCTGTAGTCACGTTTGTGGTTTGGGCTGTAAGAACAAAGTTGTACTGTTTTACTTTTGGTTAAGTATATTCTATGGAAGGCGGCCTTGTCGGCTAGCCAGTGATGTTTACTATCTACATGTTTATGTGTTATGTATGTTCTGCTGCTATTCTCTGATGTATATCTGAACGGGGTGCCCTGGTAGGGCACTAGTCGCGGCCCCGGGGTCGGGTCATGACAGACTTATACTTTCAAATCAAGTTGCATAACTTTCAAAATACTTCAAGTCTCTTATCTTTAGAAATCAAGTTTCTTACTTTAGAAATCAAGTCTCTTATCTTTAGAATATCTAGAAATCAATACTTTCCAAATCAAGTATTCTATACTTTTAAATCAAGTCATTCCTTCCTTTAAGAATCAAGTCCCATAACTTTAAAAATAAAGTCTCTTAACCTTTTAAGAATTTAAGGTTCATAGTCTTAAAACATTATAACGTAAACTCTTTAAATTAAGTAACATATACTTTTGTGCGTTGTGAATAGGTTATACTTGTTTATAACGATCTTATTAAATCAGCCATGATCTAGAAAATGTAATACAATTTTGGCTTATCTTAGCTTCTATGCAGATGGAGAATTCTAATCATTTTAATTTAATTGATTGCCGAAACATTTTCTTTTATTAACGTTGCAATGACTTGTTCGATACTTATTCACATTCGTGCAGTAACTTAGCAAAGTCAACTCGACTCCAAATACTTCCTAACAACTCTTACCAACATCCCCCATAAGACTTGGTAAGAACTTAGTGTCACGACCCGACCCCGGGCCCGCGACTGGTGCCCTACCTGGGCACCCCTTACAGGTATACATTAGAGAATAGCAGCGGAACATACACAATTCATAAAAACACTTAGACATAATACATTAACAGGCTAGCCGATAAGACCACCTTTCGTAAAACATACATAACAAAAGAAACATCAGTTATAATTCTTTCTTTACAGCCCAAACCCCTAGACATGACTATAGACCTCTAAGAATAACAACTGTGGCGGGACAGGGCCCTGCCATACCCCTGAATGTACAACAACCGACAATACCAGGGATAAGCCTCCGGAGTAATGGAGCTTCTCCACAGCTGAATCAGTGATCCTAAAAGTGAGGATCAAGACACATACTCACTGCGGCATGAACGCAGCCCCCCGAAGGAGGTCAGTACAACATGTAACAAATATGTGAAACTGAAAGTACTGTAATGAAATCATAAGTCTATAATAAAACTGGAGACATGTATGATAACTCAATTAACAGTACATTGTGCCTTACTAACAATGAGAGTAAACAAGAGTACTTTAATGCATAAAAATAGAAGGCTCATGATCAAAGTAGGGCCACCCGCCCGTAGGTCATTAAGCAATCCTACTTCTGGGACTATTTCACCCGCATAGGTCCTGTGGACCCGCAATGAGGTAACTTTCTCGCATAAGCTGTATCCGCCCGCATAGGTCGTGTGGACCCGCATGAGGTATTCCTCGCATAGGACTATTTCACCCGCACAGGACTATTTCACCCGCTTGGGCCCGGTGGGCTCGCAATGAGTACAAACGCCGCACTCGCATCATGGGTAGCAAATCCATGGAATTAGTAGTAACCCGGGGCTTTACCCCGTAAGAATAACATAAACTAGCACAACCGGCTATCATACATAACATAAGCACTACCGGCTTATCATACATAACATAAGCGCTCACACGCATCCTAACATAACATAAGCGTTGCCGGCTTATCATACATAACATAAGCAAGTTAAGAAATCCCCCTAACTTCTTATTAGTCTTATTCATATACACTCTCATTTTAGTTTACTTAAGGCACTAACATGTCATTATAACAATCCGGGAATTTAACCCAAAGTACTACATACTTCTATTCTTTTAAAATGACTCTTTTTCATATAAAACTTCCAAGATACTAATAACCGTAGTATCAAGTCACATCTATTTTTCAAGACAAGTCACAATACCTTTTAGAAATACATTTAGGCTTCTAAATCAAGTGACTTCTTTCTTTTAAAAACCTTAAGAAATTGATGCCTTCAAATCAATTTGTCTTTCATTATTTCAAGTCATTTATCATACATACATTACTTAGAGTAACCCACTCTTTTTAACTTTCCATAAAGCTATTATAACCAACTTCCCATAAAGCCGTTATACTAGCTTTATGCCTTAGATACTTACATTCTTCTTTATAACTAAGAGACTTAAATTTTCCAACAAAACAAGTATCGAAAATACTTTCAAAATACTCAAAGTCTCTTAAGTTTTAGAAACCAAGATATCCTTAATATTTTTAAACAAGTGAGTTAATTCCCTAACTCAACCAACTTGGAAATTCTTAAAATAAGCCAAGGATATCAAATGGACTAGATTGTCAAAATCGTGTACGTCTACCATACTATACATTTACAACTTATTCATGCTCAAGAGATAAGAAAGTTCCACATACCTCTTCGGTTCAATCCACTTGCTAAGTCCAATATGTCGTACGTAGTATGTCAACCTATATGACCATAATACGTCTATTAACTTCTAGTTTCAAACGTAGAATATTCCAAGTGCAAAGCTACTAAATTCTTTGGAAAATCGGACAACACTTCCTTTGTTTCTACATACTTTGCCACCTTTTTCAAGGCTGAATTCAATAACCAAACACGCCACATTTAAGGCTCAACCATGTAGTTAACAATAGGGGATTACACGCCTACAAGACGTGTAAAATTCCGCCCCACAAATTATAACAAACTAGTCCAAAATACAATGTCAATTCGGCAAATTGGAGGGAAATAATACATAGTCTTTTCCAATTCATTTTCCATCCATGTTGTTTAGTATAACATGTTATAAAGCCGCAATCGATTATAACAACTATAATCTTCAAGTAGATAACATGCGACGATTCTAGTTAACGACCAAATTGTAATTCAATTTCAAATGACTCAACATGTCATTTTCAGATTTGAGCTTCTAAACTTCCATAACACTTATCAATCTTCATAACACATATCACATGATCATTTCTAACTTATCATAACATGGAATCTTCAATTACAAAAGTAAGACGAAGATTATTACCTCAATTAGCCCAAATATGATCCAAGATTACAAGTCGATCCTTAGCAACTTTAGCTCCTCTTTTTGACGTTCCAATCCACTCCATGCAACCCTTAGAAGCTTATGAAGAACTCATCTTCAAGTTCTAACTTCAAAGTTGAAGAACTCCTTAAGTTTCCGCCTTGCGACTAATACGAAAACGCCACTTTTCCGGGATCTTTCTATAGAGATAACCTTACAATACTCTTAGGAAACTTGGTTTAAAGTATTGTGAATTTTGAACAACAATTGCCAAATTTCCTCTTCCAAATGGCCGTAATGTCGTGATCTCTATGAAGAGCAAGAACAAGATTTCAATTTTTTTCTCTAAGTGTAGAATGACAAAGTCTTACTACTAGTATACTTAAATAACACTAGGAAGGGTCAAGATTAAAACAAATGGGTGGCTTGGATGAGTTTCACAAGGATCAAGCCCAAGTGGCCCTTTGACAAGTCAACAATGTCAAGCTCTTTGTCTTAGCAAGACTTGGTCATTTAAATTATGGTCAAATGACCATTTTATCCATGCCATTTCGTCCAAGAACACTAAAGGGGGGGGGGGGTGACACGTGTCGCCCTCCCATTCGTCGTAATATTTCGTTTTCCGACAATTCCATAATTCCGATAAATTTTTACTCGTCTCAAATCTTAATATTTTTGAGTTCTTACGTACATTCTTATAAACATGTCCCGGAATTACGGGGTGTAACACTTAGGATAACTTAGACGTAACTTTTACATAGAGTAAATCAACATACATACCTCTTAACTTCTAAGAGTATAAGGAATCATGAAATAGCACCACATGTATATTCCATACATAGAATCATGCCAAAAGAAGGAAGAGGTTCACATACCTCGCGACGATTATCGACAAGTAGCAAAATGCTCCAAAGTACTTCAACCTTGATAGCTATTCCATCCTTCAAGTAGAATACGCTATACTTAGTACTTCAACCTATAATGGTCATAATACGTCTATTAACCTATAGCTTCAACGTAGAATATTCTAAGTGTAAAGTCACCAAATTCTACGGAAAATCGGACAACACTTCCTTTGTTTCTACGTACTTTTCCACCTTTTTCAAGGCCCGAAAATCAATAACCAAACACCACATTTAAGGCCCAACAATTCAACAAATACAAAGGGGATTACACGCCTAATAGGACGTGTAAAATTCTGCCCCACAATCAATATAAAATTGTCCATTCCTTAAGGCACATTCTCGGCAATATCACTATCCATAACAATGTCAATTGTCTTCCAATTTCCTTTTTCAATCCAAGTTGTTATTCCAACATGTTATATACATAATAACAATTACAACAACTATAAATCCTTTCTTCCTTAACATGCGACGATTGTAACTATCGACCAAATTGATTACAACATTAATGGCTAACTTGTCCATTTTTTCGGTTTTAACATGTCGACATGATCCAAATCTTTTCAAACTTCAATATATATACCACATGCTCATTTCTTAACTACTATAACATGTAATCTTCAATTACATTAAGAAGATGAAGATTTTACCTCAATAAGCCCTAATAATGTCCAAGCGTAAAAGTCGCTCCTTAGCAACTTTTAGTTCCTCTTCTTATGTTCCAATCCGCTCCAAGCACTCTTTAGAAGCTCATGAAGAACTCCTCTTCAAGTTCCATCTTCAAAGTTGAAGAACATCTTAGGTTTTGGCCTTGCGACTAACGTGAAAACGTCGTTTTTCCGAGATCTTTCTATTGATATATCCTTACAATACCCCTAGGAACCTTGGGTTAATGTCTTGTGGCTAATGAACCACAAACGAAAATATTTTCTTGTTCTATGAGGGCAAACCCGAGAGCCTCTTCTCAAGAACATCAAGTTCTTGATTTAATTCTAAGTGTAGAATTGTCTTGCACTAGTATAGGATATATACAACAACCAAGGGCCTAGATTAAAACACTTGTGTGGATGAGATGTGGTCAACAATATCAAGCCAATTGGCTCTTGACTTGTCTTCATTTTTCCGCCCCACATGGCACTTGGAGGGTGACACGTGTCGACCTCCGGTTTGTCTAAAATATTTCATCTCCCAAAATTCCGATAAATTCTATAAGTCTCAAATATCAAATTCGGGAACTCAATTCTCATTAATGAATAATTTTCCTTCCCGAGGCTCGAAATCATTTTCTGTAGGAAAAAGAAATCCTTCTTTCGTTTCAATTTTAAAGTTGTACTTTCTCACGTACATTCTCTTAAACACATGTCCTGGAACTACGGGGTGTACCAATCTTCCCCCCTTATAAACATTCATCCCCGAATGTTCTTTCGGAGTCCATTCTAATTAGATAGCGACATATTCTCCTTATACTACACCATTCATACAAAATATGCCACCCATGGCCACATAACAATACTTATACTAAAACGTCAACCTGAACTCCAAGTGTCGATGTCGATTATCTGCATAAAGCTTCTGCTAACTCCAAGCTTACTAAAAATCTTTCCTGGATAAGCTTCGCCTTATCCACAGCCCGCTGAATCTAGTTTGGGCTAATTATCTGAACCTCGCCTTCGTTGAACCAACCAATTGGCGATTCTACACTTTCTTTCATACAAAGCCTCGTACCGGGCCATCTGAATACTGGAACGGTAACGGGTATTATACGTAACTTATCGAGAGCCAAAAAATCCTCACTGCTACCCCTGAAATCAATAACACAGGACCACAACCTATCCTCAAGGGTCTGGATAATATGTCTTGCCTGTCTGTCGGCCTGAGGGTGAAATGTAACACCGAGACTCACATGTGTCCCCAATCCCTCCTGGAAAAACTCCAGAAGCTTGCCGTAAACTGGGCTCATTTATCTATCATAAATAATGTAGGAACTCCGTGCAGTCTCATAATCATCCTGATATATACTCTCGCATAATCCTCAATTGCCTCAACACAATACTTTTCCCACGGTTATCTAAAACAGTAACCTATGGCATGACGACGCTGAAGATCTTACATGTCCCACACCCATCGCCTAACAACCTGGGTACACATAACCCCATACTGATTCTGGCCCCCAATCACTGGAGTCACTCTATTAAACAATATAAGGCCATTTCTGGCTCTCACGACCTGGTTCCGATGGAACGCGTCCACGAACCTGTGAAACAATTAACTAGACTTGGGCCTTGTACCCTCATGAACCTGTCATGTAGCGGGACTACTACCAACTGATCCCACTCCACTTCAAACTATGAGGCGACCCGTAATAGGTCCTCAACCCGACCCACCGTCGCACTTAACTCTTACCCAAAGTCTGCATAAAATCTTATTGCCCGAGAAGGCCTTATATACCTAAGGTCTCGACGGTTATCAATATTCTTAGGCTCGCATTTTCCATGCACCAAGCCTACCTTATCAGTCCCCCCGTAAATGGGTACAATAACTTCTCATAATACCATAATCGTGTTGTCTTGATCACAACAACCATTACTTACTCCATACGGATCTCATCCATACAATTCTCTTAATCCTACCACGTAGCTTAATCTATTAACATGGAATTCCATTAAGTTCCTTAACATGACTTCTTAAGGGTTCACTACGGTTACACCTCGTAAGTTTATGGCGATAATTAGAGAACGCAATTAAGGAAACATGATTCAAGTATTGGAAGAAAAGAATATTACACATGCCAATACGGAAATTAGTATACAAAAAAATGTGCTCCCGGAATAATTTTTGGATGTACAAGTGTGACGATAAGAATTAATAATAATAGTTGTGTATCCGCAAAAGAGGTGGTGGACTAATGTTATATTACAAATTATGACATCGAGTATGCGAAGATCTTATGAATTTTTAAAATTTAAGTGAATTGGGATCGAAAATTAATTATGTGTATAATTGATGAATTATGGAGGGAAGTCATTTATTTTAATTAGGGGACACGTTGGTGCACGTGCCAATACCAAATGCCCCCACCGCCAATATTGGCTAGGTGGAGGATGTTCCTATCACTTATGCATGTGATATCCTTGTAAGGATTAAAGAGGGGCTATGTATCCTTTGCTTATCAATAAAAGTGGCAGCATATCACTTTAAGTGTACTACTTCAAGTAGCAAAATCGTTCCAGCACTTTTATTTTTTAGCAAAGAACATAACATTCATAATTTCCTTCAACAATTTAGTAGTAACATTTTTTCTCCAAAGAACAAGCAGCAACGTTACTGTATTGGTGCAGCAACGTGCTGGAGACCCAGGTAGCAATCGGGTGTTTCTTCACGTAGTTTGTCTGATTCCTATAAGTTTGGATAAAAGTGTACTGGTTTGCTTCATGGTTATTTGAAACACAAGAAATTGGAGCTAAAGCACAAAGGTTTGGAGCTAAGACTTGCTTTGGAACGACTTTAAAATCTTGGATATTGTTGGGCTAGTATTGAGGTAATGAACCTTAAACTCTTTGTGAATTTGATTATTATGTATATAAGGATATTATACATATATTGGAAGTATATTATGGACTATAACTTATATAAAGATTGAAATATAAGTTGAAAGACTAATGAAGTAATTGGATAAGTAAAATGTAAAAGTTGGCCAAGGACCCCAACTTAAGGATCGTATCTACTTTGGACTTTTTACTTGAACTTCTTTTTACTTATTGTTATTATGAAGGCGAGATAGTAAACCGCGTTACCGTTTGGGCGTGTAATCCCCTTCTTTTTACTTATTGTTATTATGAAGGCGATATAGTAAACCGTGTTACCGTTTGGGCGTGTAATCCCCTTCTTTTTACTTATTGTTATTATGAAGGCGAGATAGTAAACCACGTCACCGTTTGGGCGTGTAATCCCCTTCTTTTACTTATTGTTGTTATGAAGGCGAGGTTGTTAATCACGTTCTGTTTGGGCGTGTTACCCCCTTCCTTACTTATCGGAATTATTGCGCCACGTTGGTTACTATTATCCGGTCTTGTTAAAAATAGAGAATTGAGTAAAAACGGGGGAGGTGCTGCCCAATTTTCCGTAGACTAAGAGAAGTCCTACTTAGAAGAATTTCCACGAAAAACTAGAAGTTAATAGTCATGTTTTGACTATTATAGGTTGACACTCTGCGCGCGACATATCCGACTTGGCAAGTGGGTTTAGCCGAGGAGGTATGTGATTCTTCCTATCCCTTTGAGCATGGTATTTTCCAAATATATATAAAGTACGGTAGACGTACGTGTGATAAACTAAACTTGGTTTTACTTTGATATCTTTTGGACTTGAGTTCTAAATAATAAGAATCTTGAATATTTCAAAAGAAGTTGTGAATCATTTTTGGAAGAAATGTAACACTTGATTTTTACAAAAAGCTTAAGGGTTATACTAGCTTTATGGGAAGTTAGGTATAACGACTTAAGAAAGATAAGAAAACGGTTTTTATTATTTGTTTATCAATGCTTGAAATATTGTCTGAAGGTATGGTAAATTGGTTTGATAGTCTTGTTATGATACTACGTGTGTTGGTATCTTGTGACGCTTATGTAAGGAGGTTATTCTTGTTATGCTTATATTGATCAACGTTAAGTCGTTGTGTTCGATTCTTGTGATGTTTGTGTAAAGAGGTTATTCTATTTGTGCTTATGTTGTTTAACGATAAGCCATTGTGTTAAGTATTGTACCACTCACCTCTTGACACGTTATACCGGGGGTTAAGCTGCCCCCCGATGCGAGGAATGCCTCATGCGGGTCCAGGGGACCTATGCGGAGCTACGGGAGTTCCAGGTTAGTGTGCGAGGGATACCTCATGCGGTCTATGTGGCCATGCGGACCGCGAGAGTCCAGGACGATGCCGAGGAGTAGCTACCCTCGATGCGAGGAATACCTCATGCGGGCCTAGGTGGCCTATGCGGACTGCGGGAGTCCAGGATTAGACATGCATAATGATACTATGGCGATTGGCCTTGCTTCGATCATTCGCGGCCTAGAAAAGACCTGTTACAGTATACCTATTATTGCTCTTGTTTGTGATGTGGCACTATGTGCATTAACTCGGTTATTTTCATACATATTTGTAAATTGGTTTTAAAGTGTCATGGTTTTATATATGTATATATATCTGTACTTTACAGTTTCACACACTTGGTATCATTGCATCGACTCTCCCGGGCCGCGTCATGCCGCAGGTAAAGGGAAGCAGGTGGTAGATCCTCAGTCTTAGGATCTTTACTCTGGTGTCAGGAGCTCCATTTCTTGTCACAACCCGAACCCGGGCCTGTGACTGGTGCCTTACCCCGGGCACCCAAGTAGACATACATCAGAGTAATCAGCGGAATATAAAACAAGACATGAAATAATATGAAGTGAAAGACAGTTTATCTGAGAAAATTGCCTTTCGGCTTATATATTACTTGAACCCAACAGCATCCCTTTTACAAACTCGCCACAACAGATTTCATGCACTTAAGAATGATATAACAACAATGGCGGACAGGCCCGCCATACCTGAATGTAAGTACCTACAACGACAGGACTATACCCAAGATAAGCCTCCGAGAAACGGAGCTTCCCAAACGCTGAATCGTGACCCTATGAGCGAGGATCAACATCGGTGTACTCTACCGCGGCATGAACGCAGCCCAAGGAGGTCAAGATAACAGTACCAAGTATGTGAAATCAAAATATCGTAAATGAAATCATAATAGTCTATATAAAATGTAAGACATATATGATAACCAATTTACGATACACAATATGTAAGCAGTCATGTCAAGTCAGGGACTTACGCCCCTAAAGTCATCACTCAAATATAACCATGGGTCTCATGCCCACAATATCAATCATGCCCGTGGAATTTCTTCCTCACTGCCGGCAGTCCATGATATAAACACACCAAGGAATACATGTACACGTGTCCCACTGTGTCATACTAAAACCGCACGGTAAGTACGAAGGCATAGCCAACTACTAAAACCCACGCACCAACAATGCCATAAATCAGATCACGAGGTCTGCCTAGACCGCCACATGATCGAAGCCGCCACTCGCCGCAGATCAATGTGCGCTGCCTAATCTCGAACTTCCGCAGCTCCGCATAGGCCACACATAGGCCCGCATGAGGTATTCCCGCATCAAGGGTAGCTACTCTTCGGCATCGTCCTGACTCGTAGTCCGCATGGCCACATAGACCGCATGGCCACATAGACCGCACACTAACCTGGAACTCGTAGCTCGCATAGGTCCTCGTGACTGCATGAGGTATTCTCGAATCATAGTCCTGCATCGCTCGAGGTATACCCTGCATCGGAGGGCAGCTTAACCCCCGGTATAACATGTCAAGGGGTGGGTGGTGCAATACTAACATAACGGCTTACCGTTAAACAACATAAGCACAACAAGTGAAACCCCTTTACACAAACATCACAAGACACTAGCACACGTAGCATCCTAACATGCTTACTTATCAAATCAACAAGAAAGTATTACAAGGCTATCACAAACCAACATAGTCAAGTTATTCACACAAGGTACTTCATACATTATCTCTTTAAAAAAAATATTATGTTTCTTTCACAAGAGTCCCACGATACCCGTAGTATTAAAAATAGAGTGACTATCTTTTTAAGCAAACCAAAACAATTTCCCTTTTTAAAGACAAGTGACAACCTTCCTTTACAAAAGTTTAAGTTTGCCTAAGTTCAAATACTTAAGTCTCTTATTTTCGAAAGGTTTCGTAGTTCATAGTCTTAATCACTGTAATAATATAATTCTCTTTTAAACAATTTGAGAAACATATGCCTTATGTGTGAGTAGGTTATTCTTGTTCATAACAATCTTATTAAAGCAACCATGATCTAGGAAATGTAATATCATTTTGTCTCATCTTAGCTTCTATGCAGATGGAGGTTTTTACTGGTTTTAATAATACTTTATTAGTCAATACATTTCCCTTTATTAGCGCTGCTGTGGTTTGTTCGATACTTATTCTTATTTCCGAAATCAATATAAGGCGTTCATAAACAATTAAGTAAACCGTTCCTTTTATCTCTCTTAAGTCGTTATACCTAACTTCCCATAAAGCTAGTATAACTCTTAAGCTTTTAAAACCAAGTATTACTCTTCTTTCAAAAACGATTCTTAATTCTTTTGAAATACTTCAAGATTCTTATTATTCAGACTTAAGTCAAAAGACGCCGCAAAGAAACCACGCTCGCTTAACACACGTACGTCTACCGTACTATATATATTCTTTTAAAATATCATGCTCAAGAGGATAGGAAGAATCACATACCTCGCGACGATTATCGACAATTAGCAAAACGCTCCACGGCTATAACACGGCTAGCCTTGTCCACCTTTCAAGTAGAACATGCTACTCGCAGAACATTCAACCTATAAAGGCCATATACGTCTATTAACGTCTAGACTACTCTGTAGAATATTCTAAGCAGGGCGTTCTTTATTCTTCGGAAAATCGGGCAGCACTTCCCTACCCGTTAAACTACACAAGTCTACTACAAATACAGTCCTATGTAAGTACAGTTTAATCTTCTTCTTTAATATTCTTCTGATGTGATTTCAGTTCAATTATCTTCTGTAATATCCTTCTATGTATCTTATATTCATTTCTATACTACTACAGTATGTAATTTCCAATTACAATAGAAGGACAAGAGTATTTACCTCGGTAAGCCCAAAATTATCCAAGTTTAAATGTTGATCCTGAGCAACGTTTAGCTCCTACTCTGGGTGCTCCAACCCGCCCCAAACAACCCTTAGAAGTTCTACGCAACTTCTTCTTAATACTTCAACCAACTGTGCAGATTTTCCTTAGGGTTTCGTTTTGTGACTGAAGGAAAGTATAGTAGTATTTCTGGGCTTTTAGTATAGGGGTAACCTTGGAATACTACAAGGTATTTGGGCCAAGGTATTTTGGAATAGTAACAATACTTGGAGAGTATTTTCTACCAAGGGGGGGTACTTTCGGCCAAGGCTTCTCAAAGGGGGAGGGGTTGCTCTTTGGACGAGAGCTTCTACTAAGAGGGGGGAGGATTTTCAAGACTTAGAAATGTTTTAGGGATGAAGAAGTCTTCAACCTGCTGGTATTTATAGGCCAATCAATGGCCAAGATTAAGACAAGTGGTGGGCAAGTGGAGGGTGAGGATTTGGACAAGTGTTGTGTGGGTCCCACTTACTCATCTAACACACAAATATCCTACCAAACATTGACCAAATGTTTTAGGCACAAAAAATGAAAAAAACGTGCCAAAGGAAGCCCACAATTTCCGTCCACTTGAGGGTGACAAGTGTCGCCCTCTCGTTGGTCCAAAATATTTTATCTCTCGGAAAAATCCGCAAAAATTATTAATGTTGCAACCGTAATTTTCCCTTCGCAAAGTTTGGAAAATGTTTCGTCGAAAAACAATTCTTTTCGGTAGTTGTGCACAAATTTCGTCCCTTGCCTAACTTAAGGCTTAACTTTTCAGACGCACGCCCTCACGCATACTGAAATACGGGGTATAACATTCTCCCCTCCTTAGAAACATTCATCCCGAATGTTCCTTCTAAGTCTCAAAAACATACATGCGCCAGTATAGTCTTCACTACTATACTTACGAAAACAATCATGCCACACCTGGCCATAAAATAACACACGCGCAAATACTTAATCCAAGTCCACGAGGAATCACCTCCATCACTACAAAAGCTCCCACCCAAGGGCTAAAAGATACTCCCTTCGCACCTTTTCTTTACAAAAGAAATGATCAACATCTATGTTCTTAACACATGCTCGCTTCTTCCCTTACTCGTCGTACCCTTCTCGTACATTCGAACTCTTTCTCATAACTTACCACATTTCTGTTACTGCTTCTGTTTTCAAATCTCTGGGTTACTACCTACAACTTGGTCATCATTAACTGGGAACACTCTGGATGGATCTCCGATAGTTTTCCGAACATAACAACATGAAAGACCGGACACACTGCCTCCCACGTCGGACGACAAAGATAACTTATAGTCAACCTGGCCTATCCTCCAAAGGATCTCAAACGCCCAAGTACCTCAGCAGTTTCTCTGCTTTCCAAAACTCGTCACACCCTTTCCGGTGGTACCTTCAAGAAGACCCACCGCCAACTCAACTCCAAGCGCCGCCGATTATCCGCACGACTTCACTCGAGCCGCCAATAACCTCTTCTCGATAAGCTTCACCCTATCCACATCCCGCCAAACAAGTATGAACCAACTATCCAACTCGCCAATATTGAACAATCGACCAAGAACCTACACTACCGCCCATACAAGGCTTCATAAGGCGACATCCGAATCAAATGGTAGCTATAAAACACTCCTCAACAGAGACAACAATCCTCACACTACCCTCGAAATCCAAACATCGCCCGAGGCGAACGCGACATCGAGACTCACCGAAGTTTCTAACCCCGCCGTAATACTTCCGTAAAACGAAATAGCCGTGAACTGGCTCTCGCTCACATAAGGTGAAAGTAGGCACCTCGTGCAGCCTTACAACCTTCCCGATATAATCATCTCGCATAACCTCTCACGAGTAAACGGTCTTGACTAAAAACAAGACGGGTCGACTCATCGCCCGACCATCGGTCGAACGCATCCACGAACTCGCAGACGATGGTTAACTAAACTTGGGCCTAACACCCTCGTGACTTCACCACCGGCGACCACCTAACCGACTTACCACATTGTAGTCGCGGGTTGACCCGCGATCGGTCTCAACCCGACCATTATCGCAAGAAAACTCTTATTTCCGATCCGGAACAATCTCACTAATCAAGTTACGAAAACCTAGTGGTCTTCTTAGCTCAACTACCCTCTTTCATTTCATACCACTCAGGGACTTATCACACAAATATATCTCACGTATACTATGCACTCCGATAAGGGTCAAACATAAAAATGAATCTTTTACTCGAGATGGTCTTGCCTCTAAGGCCTCCACGTATAACATTCTAAGGCTCACACTTTCCCTTATCCCCAATCTTACCCTTTTAACTAACCATGATTTCTAATCATAATTAACACAATGTTGTCTGAACACAACACTTATGATATACTCGTCTTATCACACATACCAATCTCTAGAGGGTTAAGGATATACCTGTATCTACTGCTTCACTCCCCTTTGTCGTTCTAATCAACTCGTCCGCTGGGCGATAGCAGTGAGGTGATGAACTAGCCACCGATCCTCGGTCGAGTCTCTACATCCGCGCCACCTGGCCTGACAATTTCTCGCAAATGGCCCCGCTGGCCGCAAGCATAACAAGTTGTCGGGAAGTACGACACTCCTCATAATGACACTTACCACAACGCCACACCGGGTGGGGTGGCCTCTCCGCTAGCACCCTTCCTCTCCGAACCACCGACCGCAATCGATCCGTAGGTTGAGTCCTCCTACCTACATCCCTCCTACTAGGACATCCTTTCGACACATGGCCCTAACGGCCGCAGGTAAAACAAGCACCAAAAAAGATGACATTCCCCGGGATGAGGTCTGTCACACTGTGAACACTGGGAAAATCAATCCCTGGCCGAACCTACGTGTATCGTGAACCGTAAGCCCCGAGTTCTCACCAACTCCTACATACCCCGAACGCCCCAAGTCCGCGAGGACCACTCGCTCGCGGAGGCGCATAACCACTGCCGGAAGGTCCGCCGAAAGTTACCAGCGGCCCCGCCGACCGCCCTCTTCGCTGATCTTGGTTAACTCGCCGATCCTCACGCTTTAGGCTCGCCGCGATAAGCCCGCATACGTGCCATGCTCAAGCTCGATCAAGAGCTACTCTTGCACAACCATCTCTTAGATAGTCATCAAGACCCGTGATAAATCGATACATAATATACTCTGCAGTTGCTAACTCCTAGCTAGTAACAGGTCGCCTCTTTGCAATCTATTCTTTCGCATCGGTCGGAACCAAGGTGTAAATGTCATGGCCGCAGCTGAATCGCCGCCGTATAAACTCGGGCCGGCGATGTCGCAGAACTCCCGAATGAGCACCACCCTAGGTGATGTTTGGGCTCGTGCCTCGTAATCCTCTCGGTTTCTACTCAGCCTCCTAGGCCGCTTGCCCTTCTCGCCCGGGTTGCCTTACGCGAGGCATAATCGTACGGAAAGAAATACGTTAGAGGTCCAACTTATAACACCGCCTAAGCACGATCTCGAGTGAGAAGAATGGAAACCAATCCTAAATATCCTATAGCCTCGACATTGGTGTGGTGCACAACACACCGATAATCAAGACTCTACTAGATACGGTCTGTAGGCACTTTCCGATGATTAACTGCTCTGATACCACTTTTGTCACAACCCAACTCCGTGGATCGTGCCTTACCCCGCACCCAAGTAGACATACATCGAGTAATCAGAATATAAAACAAGACATGAAATAATATGAAGTGAAAGACAATTTATTCGAGAAAATTGCCTTTTCGCTTATATATAACTTGAACCCAACAGCATATCCCTTTACAAACTCGCCACAACAAGCATTACTGCACTTAAGAATGATATAACAACAATGGACAGTGGTTCCCGCCATACCCTCGAATGTAAGTACTACAACGACAGGACTATACCCAAGATAAGCCTCCGAGAAACGGAGCTTCCCAAACGCTGAATCGTGACCGTATGAGCGAGGATCAACATCGTGTACCTCTACCGCGCAGATGAACGCAGCCCCGGGCGAGGTCGACAACAGTACCAAGTATGTGAAATCAAAATATCAGAAATGAAATCATAATAGTCTATATAAAATGTAAGACATATATGATACCAATTTACGATACACATATGTAAGCAAATATGTCAAGTCGTGGACTCACGCCTTAAAGTCATCACTCAAATATAACCATGGGTCTCATGCCTACAATATCAATCATGCCCGTGGAATTTCTTCCTCACTGCCGGCAGTCCATGATATAAACACACCAAGGAATACACATGTACACCAGGTCCCACCTGTGTCATACTAAAACCGCAGACGGTAAGTACGGGCATAGCCGACTACTAAAACCCACGCACTAACAATGCCATAAATCGTATAACGAGGTCCGCCTAGACCGCCACATGATCGGCCGCCACTCGCTCGCAGAGATCAATGCGCGCCTAATCTCGAACTTCCCGCACTCAAGATAGCCACACATGTGCCCCACGAGGTATTCCCGCATCGAGGGTAGCTACTCATCGGCATCGCCCCGACTCGTAGTCCGCATGGCCACATGCACCGCATGGCCACATAGACCGCACACTAACTCGAACTCTCGTAGCCCGCATAGGTCCCCGACCCGCATGAGGTATTCTCGAATCATAGTCCTGCATCGCTCGAGGTATACCCCGCATCGTAGGCGCTTAACCCCAGATAACATGTCAAGGGTGGTGCAATACTAACATAACGACTTACCGTTAAACAACATAAGCACAACAAGGGAAACCCCTTTACACAAACATCACAAGACACTAGCACACGTAGCATCCTAACATGCTTACTTATCAAATCAACAAGAAAGTATTACAAGGCTATCACAAACCAACATAGTCAAGTTATTCACACAAGGTACTTCATACATTATCTCTTTAAAAAAATATTCTGTTTCTTTCACAAGAGTCCCACGATACCCGTAGTATTAAAAATAGAGTGACTATCTTTTTAAGCAAACCAAAACAATTTCCATTTTTAAAGACAAGTGACAACCTTCCTTTACAAAAGTTCAAGTTTGCCTAAGTTCAAATACTTAAGTCTCTTATTTTCGAAAGGTTTCGTAGTTCATAGTCTTAATCACTGTAATAATATAATTCTCTTTTAAACAATTTGAGAAACATATGCCTTATGTGTGAGTAGGTTATTCTTGTTCATAACAATCTTATTAAAGCAGCCATGATCTAGGAAATGTAATATCATTTTGTCTCATCTTAGCTTCTATGCAGATGGAGATTTCTACTGGTTTTAATAATATTTTATTAGTCAATACATTTCCCTTTATTAGCGCTGCTGTGGTTTGTTCGATACTTATTCTCATTTCCGAAATCAATATAAGGCGTTCATAAACAATTAAGTAAAACGTTCCTTTTATCTCTCTTAAGTCGTTATACCTAACTTCCCATAAAGCTAGTATACCTCTTAAGCTTTTAAAATCAAGTATTACTCTTCTTTCAAAAACGATTCTTAATTCTTTTGAAATACTTCAAGATTCTTATTATTCAGACTCAAGTCAAAAGACGCCGCAAAGAAACCACGCTCGCTTAACACACGTACGTCTACCGTACTATATATATTCTTTTAAAATATCATGCTCAAGAGGATAGGAAGAATCACATACCTCGCGACGATTATCGACAATTAGCAAAACGCTTCACGGCTATAACCCGGCTAGCCTTGTCCACCTTTCAAGTAGAACATGCTACTCGCAGAACATTCAACCTATAAAGGCCATATACGTCTATCAACGTCTAGACTACTCTGTAGAATATTCTAAGCCGGGGGTTCTCTATTCTACGGAAAATCGGGCAGCACTTCCCTACCCGTTAAACTACACAAGTTCATCGCAAATACAAATTCCTATGTAAGTACAGTTTAATCTTCTTCTTTAATATTCTTCTGATGTGATTTCAGTTCAATTCTCTTCTGTAATATCCTTCTATGTATCTTATATTCATTTCTATACTACTACAGTATGTAATTTCCAATTACAATAGAAGGACAAGAGTATTTACCTCGGTAAGCCCAAAATTATCCAAGTTTAAATGTCGATCCTGAGCAACGTTTAGCTCCTACTGGTGCTCCAACCCGCCCCAAACAACCCTTAGAAGTTCTACGCAACTTCTTCTTAATACTTCAACCAACCGTGAAGATTTTCCTTGTGGTTTCGCTTTTGGATCAAGGGAAGTATAGTAGTATTTCGGCTTTTAGTATGTGGTAACTCGAATACTACAAGGTATTTGGGGCCAAGGTATTTTGGAATAGTAACAATACTGAGAGTATTTTCTACCATGGGGTACTTTCGCCAAGGCTTCTCAAAGGGAGGGGTTGCTCTTGACGAGAGCTTCTACTAAGAGGGGAGGATTTTCAAGACTTAGAAATGTTTTAGGGATGAAGAAGTCTTCAACCTGCTGGTATTTATAGGCCAATCAATGGCCAAGATTAAGACAAGTGGTGGGCAAGTGGAGGGTGAGGATTTGGACAAGTGTTGTGTGGGTCCCACTTACTCAAATACCACACAAATATCCTACCAAACATTGACCAAATGTTTTAGGCATAAAAAATGAAAAAAATGTGCCAAAGGAAGCCCACAATTTCCGTCCACTTGAGGGTGACAAGTGTCGCCCTCTCGTTGGTCCAAAATATTTTATCTCTCGGAAAAATCCGCAAAAATTATTAATGTTGCAACCGTAATTTTCCCTTCGCAAAGTTTGGAAAACGTTTCGTCGGAAAACAATTCTTTTCGGTAGTTGTGCACAAATTTCGTCCCTTGCCTAACTTAAGGCTTAACTTTTGTACGTACGTCCTCACGTACATACTCTGGAAATACGGGGTATAACATTTCTCTGGAGGCTCAACTTTTGGTATAGTTCTCCCTGGTGTCGTAGATGTTTTGTACATTCAGGGGTATGACGGGGCCCTGTCCCGTCATAGTATTTACACTTCCTTAGAGGTCTGTAGTCCTGTCGTATTTTGGGATTGTAACTGTTCACTATTGGGTAATTGTATATATATATGCCGAAAGGCAACTTTTCTTTGGATAGACTATGCTTACTTCTATTGTTTCATGTCTTGGTTATATTCCGCGGGTTACTCTGATGTTTGGCTACTTGGGTGTCCGGGTAAGGCACCAGTCACGGGCCCGGGAATGGGTCGTGACAAAAGTGGTATCAGAGCAGTTAATCCTCGGAAAGTGTCTACAGACCGTGTCTAGTAGAGTCTTGATTATCGGCGTGTTGTGCACCACATCTATAATCAGGAGGCTGTAGGACATTTAGGATTGGTTTCCATTCTTCTCACTCTGAGATCGTGCCTTAGAGCTGTGTTATAGGTTTGACCCTTCTGACGGATTTCTCTTTCTTACCAGTTATGCCTCCACGTAAGGCAACCCGGGTCCAGAAGGGCAAGGCAGCCGAGGGAGCTGCTAGTAGTATACAGAGGGTCACGAGGGCTCAGGCCCAGCCCTTACCCGAGGTAATACATCCGATGGCGAGTTCCACGACGTCGCCAGCCCCAGCAGAGTTTAGAGCCGCAGCAGAGGCTGCTGAGGCCACGACACCGGAGCCTCCAGCCCCACAGCCGGGAGCAGAGGACATGGGTTATAAGGAGATGGCCCAGTTATTGGCCAGGGTCGTGGCGAGGCACGAGGATAGGCTGGACGCAACAGTTCCAGTCTCAGTAGTACCCGTGGTTCACCGGAGGTCAGATGGTTTGAGACTTCGGGACTTTCTGAGTTGCGGCGCGCCAAAGTTTTATGGGTCGTGACAAAAGCGGTATCAACCGTACCAACCGCTTCCTACAGTATATATTGGCGTAGCAAGAAGCTAACCAATCCATACCCATGATCACATCAAAATCGGTCATATCCAACTCTATCAAGTCGGCTAGGGTCTGACGACTGTATATAGTCACTGGGCAAGCCCTATATACCCGCTCAGCTACTACCAAATCCCCCACTGGCGTAGCTACCTCGAAAGGGTCTATGGACTCAGGCTCTATCCCTATCCTACTAGCAATAAGGGGAGATATATAGGACAAGGTAGAACCTGGATCTATCAGGGCATATATGTCGCAACACGAAACTGATAAAGTACCTGTGATGACATCCGCGACGCCTCGGTCCCGGCGGCCGACATGGCATAAATGCGTTCGAGGACACCGAACTAGCACCCCTGCCACGACCTCTGCCGCGACCTGCTGGCCGCAAGTGAAACAAACTCCCGCAGCAGTACCACATTTCTCGAAATGGGATCTCCCACATCGAACACACTGAGAGGAAAGTGGTCTCGATTGGTTAGCACCTTTGCTACCTCGAAGTTCAAGTCCCGGGCCCCGACCGCTTCAATACCTCGCCGGTCCCAAGATGGTGTAGGACTGCTCTGAGTTGGCTGAGGTGCAAACCTACTCCGCTGCTGAGGTCGTCCACCTCGAGAACTACCAAAGGACCCCGCTGCCCCGGCCTTCTTCTCGCCGATATCCGCCAACCCGCCGCCTCTACGCCTCACACCTAAGCGTACGAGCTCGCACGCGCAATGTCCATGCCCTACCAAGAGCTACACTGAGCAAGACTCGCCAAGTAGTCATCAAGCCTCGTGGACGTAGCGGTGCACTCGGTCCTCCATATCTGCTACTAACGCGGGAACATACCGAGCTAATGAGTCGAACTCCATGTTGTACTCAATCAGGCGCCTTCTCGCCAAAGATCAAAAATTGTCACCGTGCCTCTCATCTCGCGAGGCAAGAAGTGAACGAGAAATGCCTCTGAGAACTCGTCCCAAACGGCTGGAGGCGCCTGCTCCCCCGGGACAGCTCCCAAGAATCGAACCACTCTACAGCAGGTATCGCGCAGCCGATGTGAACCTAAGACCCCTGACTCGGTCTCCGACGCCTTGATCACTCTCATGATATGTTGTAACTGTCTGATGAACTCCTGTGGACCATCCTCAGGCCTCGACCCATATCCATTCCGTCATACCGAATGGCACCTGCCGAGTTGAGAGAGTTGAAGGACCAGCAGAGCGATTTGCTGGAGAAAGGCTTCATTAGGCCTAGTGTTTCTCCCTGGGGAGCGCCGGTATTGTTCGTGAAGAAGAAGGATGGGACGTTGCGTATGTATGTTGATTACAGGCAGCTGAACAAGGTGACTATTAAGAACAGATACCCCCTTCCCAGGATCGATGACTTGTTCGACCAGTTACCGGGCGCGAGGTGTTTCTCTAAAATAGACCTACGATTTGGTTACCATCAGGTGCGAGTTAGGGAGTCGGATATCCCTAGGACTGCATTCCGGACCCGGTATGGGCACTATGAGTTTAGGGTCATGTCTTTTGGCTTGACCAATGCTCCAGCGGTATTCATGGATTTGATGAACCGAGTGTTCAAACCATTTTTGGATACGTTCGTGATAGTATTCATTGATGACATCTTAATTTATTCTCGCTCGGAGCAGGAGCATACAGAGCATTTGAGGACGGTGCTGAGAGTCCTCCGGGACCAGCAGTTATATGCCAAATATTCAAAGTGTGAATTTTGGTTAGCTTCGGTGGCGTTCTTAGGACACATTGTAGGGGCCGATGGTGTTCGGGTAGATACGGCAAAGATCGAGGCGGTCAAGAGTTGGCCTAGACCTACTACCCCGACGGAGGTGCGCAACTTTTTGGGCCTCGCGGGTTACTACCGAAGGTTTGTGGAGAAGTTTGCTTCCATTTCAGCACCTTTGACCAAGCTGACTCAGAAGGCAGCTAAGTTTCAGTAGACGGATGCTTGCGAGAAGGGCTTCCAGTTACTAAAGGAGAGGTTGACGACCGCCCCAGTTCTTACTCTTCCAGAGGGGCGAGACGGCTATACGATTTATTGTGATGCGTCGGGCATCGAGCTTGGATGTGTGTTGATGCAACAGGGCAAGGTTATAGCTTACGCATCTCGACAGCTCAAGAAACATGAGAAGAATTACCCCATACATGATTTAGAGTTGGCAGCGGTAATTCACGCCTTGAAGATCTGGAGACATTATTTGAATGAAGTTCACGTGGATATTTACACCGACCACAAGAGCCTCCAGTATATCTTCAGCCAGAAGGAGCTGAACTTGCGACAGAGACAGTGGTTGGAGCTACTCAAGGATTATGATGTCGATAACTTATACCACCCAGGGAAGACCAATGTAGTGGCAGATGCCCTTAGTCGTAGGTCGATGGGTAGTTTATCAGATGTTCAGCCAGATAGGAGGGGCATGGTCTGCGAGTTACATCAGCTAGCAAGCCTTGGAGTCCGATTGATTGATTCTGATAGTAGCGGGGTTCGGGTTCGAGAGGTTGCCGAGTCTTCCATCGTCGAGGAGGTGAAAAGGCGACAGTATGAGGATCCGGTTATGGCACGATATCGTGATAAGGCTCTTCGTGAGGGGAAGGGTCCTTTTGAGGTAGCACCTGATGGGGTGCTAAGGTTTGAGGGCAGGTTGTGCGTTCCAGATATTGCAGGACTTCGACAGCAGGTTCTAGGGGTAGCACACAGCGCGCGTTACTCTATCCATCCGGGGTCGAAAAAGATGTACCACGACCTCAGATCTATGTATTGGTGGGACGGCCTGAAGAGAGACGTTGCAGAATTTGTTGCTCGTCCCGAAAGGTCGCAGTCAAGGTAGAGCACCGCAGGCCAGTGGGTTGTTGCGAGCTATAGAGATTCCGACACGGGAGTGGAGGTGATCAACATGGACTTCATTACAGGATTACCTTGCACTCGGAGGAAGCATGATTCTATCCGTTATCGTCGACAGTCGATTTAAATCAGCCCACTTTCTTCCCGTCAGGACGACTTTTTCGGCCGAGGATTACGCCAGACTTTACATCCAAGAGATCGTGAGACTGCATGGGGTCCCTATATCTATCATATCTTACCGAGAAGCCTAGTTTACAGCTAACTTCTGGAGGTCTTTCCAGAAGGGATTAGGGACGCAGGTGAGCCTCAGTACTGCATTTCATCCCCAGACCGACGGACAGGCAGAGCGCACTATCCGCATACACTCGAGGATATGTCACGAGCCCGTGTTATTGATTTCGTGGGTAGCCGGAAGATCATTTTCCCCTAGTAGAGTTTGCGTATAATAATAGCTACCACTCCAGTATCCAGATGGCGCCTTACGAGGCCTTATATGGGAGGAAGTGCAGGTCACCGATAGGCTGGTTCGATGTGGGTGAGGTACAATTAGTCGGTCCAGACTTGGTTCAGCAGGCAGTGGATAAGGTAAAGCTTATCCAGGAGCGGTTATTGACAGCTCAGAGTCGACAGAAGTCGTATGCAGATCATCGGCGTCGACATTTGGAGTTCGAAGTTGCTGATTGGGTTTTTTTCTGAAGGTATCACCCATGAAGGGTGTGATGAGGTTTGAGAAGAAAGGGAAGCTTAGCCCAAGGTACATTGGGTCTTACCAGATCATTCATACTATAGGAAAGGTTGCCTATGAATTAGATCTACTATCTGATTTGAAAGCAGTACACCCAG
The DNA here is from genome assembly GCA_029844215.1 of Przewalskia tangutica. NCBI lineage: Eukaryota > Viridiplantae > Streptophyta > Magnoliopsida > Solanales > Solanaceae > Przewalskia > Przewalskia tangutica. Next base: position 37,339,864 of record CM056720.1, on the reverse strand, counting down.
TATTTCACATATCGATGCTACGTAAGTGTATTGGAGATCCTTCCAGAGTCTTCCCAGTATATGATGTCCAGGTGATAGAGGAGCTGTCTTATGAGGAAAGTCCCGTATCCATACTTGATCATCAGGTCAGGAGATTACAGACGAAAGATGTGGCATCTGTTGGTTTGCTGAATATTGGTGGATAGGCATAGTTATAAAGGAGACTCTGCCAAAAAATTTCTAGCATAATACTTACAATGGACATTCGAGGACGAATGTTTCTAAGGGGGGAAGGATGTTACACCTCGTAAGTTTATGGCGATAATTAGAGAACGCAATTAAGGAAACATGATTCAAGTATTGGAAGAAAAGAATATTACACATGCCAATACAGAAATTAGTATACAAAAAAAATGTGCTCCCGGAATAATTTTTGGATGTACAAGTGTGACGATAAGAATTAATAATAATAGTTGTGTATCCGCAAAAGAGGTGGTGGACTAATGTTATATTACAAATTATGACATCGAGTATGCGAAGATCTTATGAATTTTTTGAATTTAAGTGAATTGGGATCGAAAATTAATTATGTGTATAATTGAGGAATTACGGAGGGAAGTCATTTATTTAATTAGGGGACACGTTGGTGCACGTGCCAATACCAAATGCCCCCACCGCCAATATTGGCTAGGTGGAGGACGTTCCTATCACTTATGCATGTGATATCCTTGTAAGGATTAAAGAGGGGCTATGTATCCTTTGCTTATCAATAAAAGTGGCAGCATATCACTTTAAGTGTACTACTTCAAGTAGCAAAATCGTTCCAGCACTTTTATTTTTTTAGCAAAGAACATAACATTCATAATTTCCTTCAACAATTTAGTAGTAACATTTTTTCTCCAAAGAACAAGCAGCAACGTTACTGTATTGGTGCAGCAACGTGCTGGAGACCCAGGTAGCAATCGGGTGTTTCTTCACGTAGTTTGTCTGATTCCTATAAGTTTGGATAAAAGTGTACTGGTTTGCTTCATGGTTATTTGAAACACAAGAAATTGGAGCTAAAGCACAAAGGTTTGGAGCTAAGACTTGCTTTGTAACGACTTTAAAATCTTGGATATTGTTGGGCTAGTATTGAGGTAATGAACCTTAAACTCTTTGTGAATTTGATTATTATGTATATAAGGATATTATACATATATTGGAAGTATATTATGGACTATAACTTATATAAACATTGAAATATAAGTTGAAAGACTAACGAAGTAATTGGATAAGTAAAATGTAAAAGTTGGCCAAGGACTCCAACTTAAGGATCGTATCTACTTTGGACTTTTTACTTGAACTTCTTTTTACTTATTGTTATTATGAAGGCGAGATAGTAAACCGCGTTACCGTTTGGGCGTGTAATCCCCTTCTTTTTACTTATTGTTATTATGAAGGCGAGATAGTAAACCGCGTTACCGTTTGGGCGTGTAATCCTCTTCTTTTTACTTATTGTTATTATGAAGGCGAGATAGTAAACCGCGTCACCGTTTGGGCGTGTAATCCCCTTCTTTTAATTATTGTTGTTATGAAGGCGAGGTTGTTAATCACGTTCCGTTTGGGCGTGTTACCCCCTTCCTTACTTATCAGAATTATTGCGCCACGTTGGTTACTATTATCGGGCCTTGTTAAAAATAGAGAATTGAGTAAAAACGGGGGAGGTGCTGCCCAATTTTCCGTAGACTAAGAGAAGTCCTACTTAGAAGAATTTCCTCGAAAAACTAGAAGTTAATAGTCATGTTTTGACTATTATAGGTTGACACTCTGCGCGCGACATATCCGACTTGGCAAGTGGGTTTAGCCGAGGAGGTATGTGATTCTTCCTATCCCTTTGAGCATGGTATTTTCCAAATATATATAAAGTACGGTAGACGTACGTGTGATAAACTAAACTTGGTTTTACTTTGATATCTTTTGGACTTGAGTTCTAAATAATAAGAATCTTGAATATTTCAAAAGAAGTTGTGAATCATTTTTGGAAGAAATGTAACACTTGATTTTTACAAAAAGCTTAAGGGTTATACTAGCTTTATAGGAAGTTAGGTATAACGACTTAAGAAAGATAAGAAAACGGTTTTTATTATTTGTTTATCAATACTTGAAATATTGTCTGAAGGTATGGTAAATTGGTTTGATAGTCTTGTTATGATACTACGTGTGTTGGTATCTTGTGACGCTTATGTAAGGAGGTTATTCTTGTTATGCTTATATTGATCAACGTTAAGTCGTTGTGTTCGATTCTTGTGATGTTTGTGTAAAGAGGTTATTCTATTTGTGCTTATGTTGTTTAACGATAAGCCATTGTGTTAAGTATTGTACCACTCACCTCTTGACACGTTATACCGGGGGTTAAGCTACCCCCGATGCGAGGAATGCCTCATGCGGGTCCAGGGGACCTATGCGGAGCTACGGGAGTTCCAGGTTAGTGTGCGAGGGATACCTCATGCGGTCTATGTGGCCATGCGGACCGCGAGAGTCCAGGACGATGCCGAGGAGTAGCTACCCTCGATGCGAGGAATACCTCATGCGGGCCTAGGTGGCATGCGGATCGCGGAGTCCAGGATTAGACATGCATAATGATACTATGGCGATTGGCCTTGCTTCGATCATTCGCGGCCTAGAAAAGACCTGTTACAGTATACCTATTATTGCTATTGTTTGTGATGTGGCACTATGTGCAGTTAACTCGGTTATTTTCATACATACTTGTAAATTGGTTTTAAAGTGTCATGGTTTTATATATGTATATATATATATGTACTTTACAGTTTCACATACTTGGTACCTGTTGTACTGACATCCTTCGGGGGCTGCGTTCATGCCGCAGGTAAAGGGAAGCATGTGGTAGATCCTCAGTCTTAGGATCTTTACTCTGGTGTCAGGAGCTCCATTTCTCCGGAGGCTCGACTTTTGGTATGGTTCTCCCTGGTGTCGTAGATGTTTTGTACATTCAGGGGTATGACGGGGCCCTGTCCCGTCATAGTATTTACACTTCCTTAGAGGTCTGTAGTCCTGTCGTATTTTGGGATTGTAACTGTTCATTATTGGGTAATTGTATATATATATGCCGAAAGACAACTTTTCTTTGGATAGACTATGCTTACTTCTATTGTTTCATGTCTTGGTTATATTCCGCGGGTTACTCTGATGTTTGGCTACTTGGGTGTCCGGGTAAGGCACCAGTCACGGGCCCGGGAATGGGTCGTGACAACTACCCTATCAGACAACTCATCATTTCCCAATTATATCAAAATAACACATAAGACCTTGGCGAGAATTCATTAATTGTTTCATACTTTCCCGGTATCTATTTAGTCCTTACCAAATCCTGGTAATCTAAAATCATTCTAGGAAACACGCGTCTGACCCTCATACATAACTCCGTATAGCTGTATGTCAATATACCAACTATACTACAATCATTACCAACCTGGATACGCAATCCACATAGTCCTTCCTAGGTCACTGCTGAATTTCTCATAGCTGCAATCAACATAACTCGTTAGGGAGAGACGACCCTAACAACACAGCTCTATCGCACGATCTCAGAGTGAGAAAAATGGAAACCAATCCTAAATGTCCTGCAGCCTCCTGGTTATAGATGTGGTGCACAACACACCGATAACCAAGATTCTACTAGACACGGTCGGTAGACACTTTCCGAGGACTAACTAATCTGATACCACTTTTGTCATGACCCGACCCCTGCTGATCGTGCCCTACCCGGCACTTACAGTATACATCGAGATAATCAATGAACATACATAAACTTAACAAGAAATAAATAACAGGTTAGAGGATAAGGCTACCTTCCTGGATACATATAACTATGTAAAACCAAAAGCAGTTACCTCTTTTTTTTTCTTACAAAGTGACCCACAAGATATGACTACAGACCTCTAAGAGTTTTGACATAATAACTGTGATGGTACAGGGTCCCGCCATACCCCTGAATGTACCAAAAATCTACAACCTCAGGGAACCGTACTAGCAGACAAAGCCTCCGGAGAAATGGAGCTTTCCAAGAACTGAACTGTGATCCTAAGAGTGAGGATCAGCAAGCTATGTACCTCAACCTGCGGCATGAACGCAGCTTCGGGCGAGGTCAAGACGAAATATGTACCAAGTATGTGAAACTGAAAATACTGTAATGAAATCATAACAGTCTATATAAAGCTGGAGACATGTATGATAACCAAAATAACAGTACACGGTGCCTTGCCAAAGTGAAAGTAATGAAAGTCATTTTTTTTACCTTGTACAGACTATTTCAACACATGAACAATAGTCACACCAGGGCTATGGACACAAGCCCTCAAATATCAAAGCGTGCCCGTGGAATCCCCCATCACTTCCGACAGTTGTAAGTGTAAAATATAACCATGTGACGCGCCCGTGGCATCCTACCTCACTATCGGCGTACACATATGCAATATATATATATATATATATATATATATATATATATATATATATATATATCCCGCCTGGAATCCCCATCACGCCCAAAGCGTGGGTGTAAAATATAACTAACCATGTGACGCATCCTACTGTGATACATATACATATATATATATATATATATATATATATATATATATATATATATATATATATATATATATATATATCATGCCCGTGGAATCCCTTATCTCGTTTACATGACTTCATGGAGAGCTAATCCATGGGGTAATAATTGTATATAACATGCCCGTGGAATCCCTCATCTCGGGTACATGTCTTCATGGGGAGCTAGTCACTGAAGTAATAATCGTATATAACATGCCCATGGAATTGTCACAACCCGAACTGGGGCCCGTGACTGGTGCCTTACCCGGGCACCCAAGTAGACATACATGTTACACCCCGGAATTTCAGGATATGTTTATAAGAACGTACGTAAGAACTCAACAATGTTAAGATTTGAGACGAGTAAAAGTTTGTCGGAATTTTTGGAATTGGTCGGAAACGAAATATTGCGACGAACGGGAGGGCGACACGTGTCACCCCCTTATGGTCATGGACGAAATTGTCATGGTTAGAATGGTCATTTGACCATAAATTAAATGACCAAGTCTTGCTAGTCTTGAAGCTTGACAAAGTTGACTAAGTCAAAGGCCACCTAGACTTGATGTTACACCCCGTAATTCCAAGAGGATGAGATGAGAACGTACGAAAGGAAATAAGATTCGAAGTTGAAAAAATAAAAAAGTTGGCAGAATATTTTTTTTTGGACAGTTTTTCAGTCAACTTGGAAGCAGCATATCTCCTAGTATAATTGGGGTTTTTAGGTGTTTCAAAATCCTAATATGAAGTTCATTGAGTCTAGTTTCCAACGCAACAAACCGCTCGTCAATAGGACGTCGGAGTAGAAAGTTATGGACGTTACAAGATTGGCTGACAGAGCAGGCAGGGTCAGGCGCCGCGGCGCCGAGGCGGGATTTTTTGCGGAAATGGGGTAAAAATAGAAGATATTTGTTGTAAAGGACCCCTGGGTGGGTGACAAGTGTCCCCCCAACTTGTGGAACAAGATAAAGGCTATATAAGACATGTCTTGCTAGATTTACATCATTTGCAAGACTTCACCCAAATTTTTCTCTTCTCTTCTCTTCTCTCTCAAATAGTTAAAAACCCTAGGCCTAAATGAGATTTTTGGAAAGGCAACAAGAAGGAAATATGTTGGCAAGCTTGTAGGGGATTAGTAGAGATGATTTTAGCGGGAAGAAGAATTTCAAAAAGAGGAGCTAAAGTTGCTAAGGATCGACTTGTAATCTTGGAGCATTTTTTGGGCTAAATGAGGTATAATTTTCGTCTTACTTTTGTTATTGAAGATTCCATGTTATTATAAGTTAGAAATGATCATGTGATAAGTGTTATGGAAATTTGGAAGCTCAAATCCGAAAATGACATGTTAAGCCATTTGAAATTGAAATACAAATTGGTCGATAATTAGAATCGTCGCATGTTTACCTACTTGAGGATTGTAGTAGTTGTAATCGATTGCGGCTTGATATCATGTTATACTAAACCACTTGGATTAAAAAGGAATTGGAAATGATTTGTATTGTTTCCTAATTGCCGAATTGACATTTTAGTTTAGACTAGTTTGTTATCGTTTGTGGTGAGCCAATTGGGGCTGTTTGGTTATTCATTTGTATTGAACTACCTTATAAATTGTGGTGAGCCAATTGGGGCTGTTTGGTTATTGTATTCGGCCTTGAAAAAGGTGGCAAAGTTAGTAAAACAAAGGAAGTCTTTGTCCGATTTTCCGTAGAATTTAGTGACTTGCACTTGGAATATTCTACGTTTGAAACTAGAAGTTAATAGACGTACTATGGTCATTATAGGTTGGCATACTACGTACGGCGATTGGACTTAGCAAGTTGATTAAACCGAAGAGGTATGTGGAACTTTCTTATCTCTTGAGCATGATTAAGTTGTAAATGTATAGTACGGTAGACGTACAAGATTTTGACAATCTAGTCTATTTGATATCCTTGGCTTATTTTAAGAATGCCCAAGTTGTTTGAGTTAGGGAATTTACTCACTTGTTTAATTATTAAGGATATCTTGGTTTTTAAAAGTTAAGAGACTTTAAGTATGTTGAAAGTATTTTGATACTTGTTTTGTTAGAAAGTTTAAGTCTCTTGGTTAAAAAGAAGTATGTGACACTTGTTTCGTTTTAAACGTATAAGTCCCTTGGATAGGAAATTGTACTTGACTTAGGTATAAAGTGAATATAACGACTTTATGGGGAGTTGGTTATATTGGCTTTATGGAAAGATAAATGGCTTGATTTATTTGAAAGGCAATTTGATTTAAAGGCATCAATTGCCTAAGGCTTTTACGAGAGAAGAAGTCACTTGATTTAGAAGCCTAATTTTATTTCTAAAAGTATTGTGACTTGTCTTGAAAAAGAAATTGTAACTTGATACTACGGTTATTAGTATCTTGGAAGTTTTATAATGAAATGAGTCATTTTGAAAGAATAGAAGTACGTAGTACTTTGGGTTAAATTCCCGGATTTTTTATAAAGAACATGTTAGTGCCTTGAGTAAACTAAAATGAGAGTGTATATGAAACAGAATAATAAGAAGTTAGGATTGCTTAACTTGCTTATATATTGTATGATGCCGGTAGTGTTTATGTTATGTGTGATAGCGGATTTGTGCTAGTAGTTCAAGAATAATTATGGTCATTCCTCGGGTTTGTGGCATTGCATATTTCCGTGGATTTGCTACCCACGATGCGAGGAATACCTCACGCGAGTCCGTAGGGCTTATGCGGTGAAATAGTCCCACGCGGTGGTCCACCTATGCGAGGAATACCTCACGCGAGTCCGTAAGGGCTTACGCGTGAAATAGTCCTATGCGAGGAATATCTCATGCGGGTCCACGCGATCTACGCGTGAAATAGTCCCGTGAATAGGATTTCTTAATGATATCGCTGACAGTGGTACTGTTTTGATAGTGATCTTCCTACTTTATATTGTAAGTATACACCTATTTACTCTCATTAGTAAGGCACATTGTCTCGTTAATCGAGTATCATACATGTCTCGCTTTATTATTAGACTTATGATTTCATTACGATTTCAGTTTCACATATTTGGTACATGTTGTATCGACCTCCTTGGGCCGCGTCACGCCGCAGTAGAGTACAGTGCCGATTCTCGCTCTTAGGATCACTGTCACCGTTGAGAAACTCCTCATTTCGGAGGCTTATCCCCGTATTGTCGGTTGTTGTACATTCGTGGTATGGCGGGCCCCGCCAGGATTGTTATTCTTAGAGGTCTGTAGTCACATTGTGGATTGGGTTGTAAAGAAAAAAAAAATGTATTGTTTTATTGGTATAAGTTACGGAAGGTGGCCTTATCGGCTAGCCTGTTGTTATTTTATGTTTAAGTATTTTATCAGTTGTGTATGTTCCGCTGCTATTCTCTGATGTATGCCAAAAGGGGTGCCCAGGTAGGGCACCAGTCGCGGGCCCGGGGTCGGGTCGTGACAAAAGTGGTATCAGAGCAGTTAGTCCTCGGAAAGTGTCTACAGACCGTGTCTAGTAGAGTCTTGATTATCGGTGTGTTGTGCACCACATCTATAATCAGGAGGTTGCAGGACATTTAGGATTGGTTTCCATTCTTCTCACTCTAAGATCGTGCGATAGAGCTGTGTGGTTAGGGTCGTCTCTCCCTAACAGGTTATGTTGTTTGCAGCTACGAAAAAGGCAGCAGTGACCCAGGAAAGATTATGTGGATTGCGTATCCAGGTTGGTAATGTTTGTAGTATAGTTGGTATTGGGACATACAACTATACAGATTTATGTATTAGAGTCACATATGTGTTGCCTAGAATGGTTTTAGATTACCAGGATTTGGTAAAGACTAAATAGATACCGGGAAGGTATGAACAGTTAAGGAACTCTCATCGAGGTTTTACGTGCTAAATTGAGATAATTAGGTGATGATGAGTTGTGTGAGAATGAAATGGACCCTTAAGAGGTTAATTAAGGGACTTAATGGAAGACTATGTTAATAGATTGAGCTACGTAGTGGGATTTCGAGAATGGTACGGGTGAGATCCGTATGGAGTAAGTATGGTTGTTGTGGACAAGACAACCCGATTATAGTATATGAGAAGTTAGTGTACCCGTTTATGGGGTGGGATCAATTGATAGTAGTCCCGCTACGTGACAGGGTCACGAGGGTACAAGCCGAGTCTAGTTAATCGTTTTACGGGTTCGTGGACGTGTTCCACCGGAACCAGGTTGTGAGAGCCGGAATGGGCCTTATATGGTTTAATATAGTATCTCCAAAGAGTGAGGCGAATTAGTATGGAATTTATGTACGTATGCTAGTATAAGTTTGGAAATGCGGAAAGAGTACGACCAAGGAAAAGAGAGCAACCAAGTGTAAAGAAATAAAGCCTGAATCCACGAGGACCTTTCGAGTGACTACACCCGTGAGTGTTGGGTGGTAGCCGAGCGGATAGATAATTGCGCCGAACGATACAATGTTGGACCCTAGCAGACCTAGAAGAGCTGTTATAACAGACATAGAGGTCATTATGAGTACGATCTAGTTGGCCTCTTGTTATGCCAACGTTGACTGCAGAGAGAGATTGGCTCGATTCCAGTTTTCTAGTAAGCTGATTATCCAATGTAAAGGAAGAGAAGTGGCGGTAACCAGTGAATTATCCTTCCTTCTTTGGCATCATTGTTTTTCTTTTTAAGTCTGTGTGACTTGTTCACTTGAGGTAAATTGACGCAGAAAGTAAGTAATAATTGAATTTGAAGGAATTTATGTTAAGTGCCCTTGGAGGTACTTGGAGTTGGTTTGGTGTGGCGGTCAGGGCCACGACCTTCCAGATAATTTCAGGAAAATGTACAAGGCAAGAATAAAATAAGTACGAGTGCTGCCGGCGGAAAGCTGAGGGCATCTTTGGTGGGTTGGAAAATCTACACGAACTTAAAGGCGGTGCGTAATGATTAGATAATTACTGGACCGCAAGAGGACCCTGTGATTATGGTTGTGACTCCAAGGAAAGTTTAAGAAAGGGAGATAAGTTCTCTTCCCCACGTAAAAGGACAGTTTTACGTATTATGGGGTTATGTGTACTCATGTTGTTAGACGCAGGATACGAGATCGTAAGGTCTTGATATCGCTACGCCATAGGTTACAGATTGTAGATACCCGTGGAAAAAGTGTTGTGTTGGGGTAATTAAGAACGACGCATTTAATTGGTCGAGGAAGTATCGTAAAGATATTAATGTAAGTTTCACGGGTCATGATTACCCCAGACGAGTGTAAAGACCATTAGTTGATAATGGGCAGTAAGAACATTTCAAGAAAATGTGGTAACACCTAGTTATAGGCTCTACAACCGGGAAAGGAAAACCGGTTACTACTTGACGAGATCAAGGAAACCTCCCCAAAAAAATGTGATTGTGATGAAGTCTTAGCCGTGAGGCAAGCAAAGGAATCAAATCTAAGTTTAGTGACCAAGTTTGGTTGCAACAGAAAGGGAAACAGAACCATAAGTGAGATTAAGGATACCCGAATATTTCGCAGAATGAGAAAGGCTTTCGTTATCGAAAGATAAGTTGACCACGACTAGCTTCTAACCCTCGTGAGACTAGAGGTTAGGTTATTATGATAACACGTTGGGTGTTGGGCTAGGTTGTGTCTTGACGCAACCCGATAAGGATAGAACCTATGTTTTCCGGTAGTTAGGAAGCGGAGAAGAAATCGCCACTCACGATTTAGAGTCGGCGATTAAATCATGCCCGAAGATTTGGGGCATGGCGTATATCTGCACTTCATGTGGATAATTGTGCAGACCACAAAAGCCTCGGTATGTCTGCAGATGAGGCGAGAATTTGCGACACCGATGGTGGTTAGAGTTACTCAAGGATTGTGATATTGGTATCCTATACCATCCGGGAAAGCCAAGACGATTCTGAATACTCTTTGTGGTGGACTTGGGTAGTCCGCGGATGGGCAGCCGACAGATAGTGATATGGTCCGTGAGATCCTTCGCCATCGAGCCTGGGGTTCGATTATTTGTTTCAAGGTTAATGAAGTCTAGATCCGAGAGGTTGCCGAGTCTTCCGTTGTTGGGGAGGTAAGGAGGCGGCGATGAGGATTCAGCTATGATACGGTGTCGAGTTACGACTCTCGAGAGAAGAGCTGTTTGAAGTAGCACCGGATGGGTCTTTGTGAGATGAGGATAGATTGCGTGTACCGGTGCTGCAGGACTAGTCAGCAGGTTTTAGGGGAGGCACGCAGTGCTTATTGCTCTAATTGTTTGGGGCCGACTAAGTCGTGTCGTGACCTCAGATGTATGTATGGGTAAGATGACCGGAAAAGAGACATAGCGGAGTTTACTGCTTAGTGTCCGAGTTAGTAGCAGGTCATGGTTGTGTACCAGAAGCCCAGTGGGCTATTGCAGGCGATTGAAATCCCAACCTAGATATGAGAGGTAATTATTATGGATCTTGTTACAGGGTGGCATCGTACTCAGAGGTTCGTGCTAGTTTTTTTTTTAGCAGGGGGATCGTGAGACTGCACGGAGTTCCTACGTTTATGATGTCGCATGCATGAGCTCGACATGATAACTTCCGGAGTTTTTGTAAGGGTTTTAGGACACAAGTGAGTCTCGATTGCATTACACCTCGCATCGACGGACAGCAGAGCGCGTACTATCCGTGCACTCGAGGATAGGTCATGCATGTGTTCTTGATTTCGTAAATAACCGGAGGGTTAGTTGCCTCTTGTTGAGTTACGACGATATGAGATACCCTTCCGATTCGGATGGCACAGTAAATAGGTGACGAAACCACCGTGTTCTTCCTGTTAGACCACTTACTCTACCGAGGTTCGTGCTAGTTTTTTTAGCGGGATTGTGAGATCGCACGGGGTTCCTACGTTTATGATGTCGCATGATGAGCTCGATTACAAATAACTTCTGGAGGTTTTTCAGAAGGGTTTTAGGGACACAAGTGAGTCTCAGTATTGCATTACACCCTCGCATCGACGGACAGCAGAGCGTACTATCCGAGCACTCGAGGATAGGTCGGGCCTGTGTTCTTGATTTCGTAAATAACCGGAGGGTTAGTTGCCTCTTGTTGAGTTACGTCGATAACAATGATACCCTTCCGATTCGGATGGCCTGTATGAGGCCTTGTATGTAGGAAAGTGTAGATCGCCGGTTGGATGGTTCGACATAGGCGAGGTTCGATTATTTGGTCCGCACTTGATTCAATGGCCGTGGATAAGGCGGCTTATCCGAAAGATTATTAGCAAGCTCAGAGTCGATAAAAGCTTTATGCAGATAACCGACGTCGACACTTGGAGTTCAGGTTGACGTTGTAGCATAAGTATTGTTATGTGGCCAGGTGTGGCAAGTGTGATTATGTTGGGTGTAGTCAAGGGACTATGCCAATATCCGTTTAGATTGGACTCCGAAAGAACATCCGGGGACGAATGTTTCTAAGGGGGGAAGAATGTTACACCCCGTAATTCCAAGAGGATGAGATGAGAACGTACGAAAGGAAATAAGATTCGAAGTTGAAAAAAAAAAAAAGTTGGCAGAATAATTTTTTTTGGACAGTTTTTCAGTCAACTTGGGAGCAGCATATCTCCTAGTATAATTGGGGTTTTTAGGTGTTTCAAAATCCTAATATGAAGTTCATTGAGTCTAGTTTCCAACGCAACAAACCGCTCGTCAATAGGACATCGGAGTAGAAAGTTATTGTCGTTACAAGATTGGCTGACAGAGCAGGCAGGGTCAGGCGCCGCGGATCGCAGCATGGCGCGGAAAGCCTGAAATTGTCTGAAATTGCAGAGCCGCGGCGCCGGCTGCAGGGCCGCGGCGACGAGGCGGGATTTTTTGCGGAAATGGGGTAAAAATAGAAGATATTTGTTGTAAAGGACCCCTGGGTGGGTGACAAGTGTCCCCCCAACTTGTGGAACAAGATAAAGGCTATATAAGACATGTCTTGCTAGATTTACATCATTTGCAAGACTTCACCCAAATTTTTCTCTTATCTTCTCTTCTCTCTCAAATAGTTAAAAACCCTAGGCCTAAATGAGATTTTTGGAAAGGCAACAAGAAAGAAATATGTTGGCAAGCTTGTAGGGGATTAGTAGAGATGATTTTAGCGGGAAGAAGAATTTCAAAAAGAGGAGCTAAAGTTGCTAAGGATCGACTTGTAATCTTGGAGCATTTTTTGGGCTAAATGAGGTATAATTTTCGTCTTACTTTTGTTATTGAAGATTCCATGTTATTATAAGTTAGAAATGATCATGTGATAAGTGTTATGGAAATTTGGAAGCTCAAATCCGAAAATGACATGTTAAGCCATTTGAAATTGAAATACAAATTGGTCGATAATTAGAATCGTCGCATGTTTACCTACTTGAGGATTGTAGTAGTTGTAATCGATTGCGGCTTGATATCATGTTATACTAAACCACTTGGATTAAAAAGGAATTGGAAATGATTTGTATTGTTGCCTAATTGCCGAATTGACATTTTAGTTTAGACTAGTTTGTTATCGTTTGTGGTGAGCCAATTGGGGCTGTTTGGTTATTCATTTGTATTGAACTACCTTATAAATTGTGGTGAGCCAATTGGGGTTGTTTGGTTATTGTATTCGGCCTTGAAAAAGGTGGCAAAGTTAGTAAAAACAAAGGAAGTGCTGTCCGATTTTCCGTAGAATTTAGTGACTTGCACTTGGAATATTCTACGTTTGAAACTAGAAGTTAATAGACGTACTATGGTCATTATAGGTTGGCATACTACGTACGGCGATTGGACTTAGCAAGTTGATTAAACCGAAGAGGTATGTGGAACTTTCTTATCTCTTGAGCATGATTAAGTTGTAAATGTATAGTACGGTAGACGTACAAGATTTTGACAATCTAGTCTATTTGATATCCTTGGCTTATTTTAAGAATGCCCAAGTTGTTTGAGTTAGGGAATTTACTCACTTGTTTAATTATTAAGGATATCTTGGTTTTTAAAAGTTAAGAGACTTTAAGTATGTTGAAAGTATTTTGATACTTGTTTTGTTGGAAAGTTTAAGTCTCTTGGTTAAAAAGAAGTATGTGACACTTGTTTCGTTTTAAACGTATAAGTCCCTTGGATAGGAAATTGTACTTGACTTAGGTATAAAGTGAATATAACGACTTTATGGGGAGTTGGTTATATTGGCTTTATGGAAAGATAAATGGCTTGATTTATTTGAAAGGCAATTTGATTTAAAGGCATCAATTGCCTAAGGCTTTTACGAGAGAAGAAGTCACTTGATTTAGAAGCCTAATTTTATTTCTAAAAGTATTGTGACTTGTCTTGAAAAAGAAATTGTAACTTGATACTACGGTTATTAGTATCTTGGAAGTTTTATAATGAAATTAGTCATTTTGAAAGAATAGAAGTACGTAGTACTTTGGGTTAAATTCCCGGATTTTTTATAAAGAACATGTTAGTGCCTTGAGTAAACTAAAATGAGAGTGTATATGAAACAGAATAATAAGAAGTTAGGGGATTGCTTAACTTGCTTATATATTGTATGATAAGCCGGTAGTGCTTATGTTATGTGTGATAGCCGGATTTGTGCTAGTAGTTCAGTAATAATTGCGGGGTCATTCCTCGGGTTTGTGGCATTGCATATTTTCGTGGATTTGCTACCCACGATGCGAGGAATACCTCATTCGAGTCCGTAGGGCTTATGCGGGTGAAATAGTACCACGCGGCGTCCAAACCTATGCGAGGAATACCTGATGAGAGTCAGTAAGGGCTTATGCGGGTGAAATAGTCCCATGCGAGGAATATCTCATGCGGGTCCACGCGATTTATGCGGGTGAAATAGTCCCAGGAATAGGATTGCTTAATGATACTGCGGACAGGTGGTCCTGTTTTGATCGTGATCTTCCTACTTTATATTGTAAGTATACACCTATTTACTCTCATTGTTAGTAAGGCACGCATCGTTAATCGAGTATCATACATGTCTCCGCTTTATTATTAGACTTATGATTTCATTACGATTTCGCCACATATTTGGTACATGTTGTACTGACCTCCTTCGGGGGGCTGCGTTCATGCCGCAGGTAGAGTACAGGTTGTTGATTCACGCTCTTAGGATCACTGTTCAGCTGTTGAGAAACTCCCTCATTTCGGAGGCTTATCCCTGGTGTTGTCAGTTGTTATACATTCAGGGGTATGGCGGGGCCCTGTCCCGCCAGGATTGTTATTCTTAGAGGTCTGTAGTCACATTGTGGATTGGGTTGTAAAGAAAAAAAAATATGTATTGTTTTATTGGTATAAGTTACGGAAGGTGGCCTTATCGGCTAACTTTGTTATTTTATGTTTAAGTATTTTATCATTGTGTATGTTCCGCTATTCTCTCGATGTATGCCAAAGGGGTGCCTGTGTAGGCACCGCCATGCCCGGGGTCGGGTCGTGACACTTGATCCATGTGAAACTTATCCAAGCCACACAATTGTGCTAATCTTAACCCTCCATCATGTTATATATTGTATGCTAGTGCAAGACAAGGCAAAACACTTAGAAATTTTCAAGAAAATTTGAGGGAGGCTTGAGGAGCTCTCGCCAAGGGCTAGGGTTTGAAGGAAATTTTTCAATTGTTGTCCAATAATTCCCCACTTTAAACCAAGGTACCTAAGGGTATAGTAAGTGTTTCTCAATAAAAGATCCGGAAATGTGGTGTTTTCGTATTAGTCGCAAGGCTTAAAACCTAAAGGGTTATTCAACTTTGAAGTTGAAACTTGAAGATGAGTCTTTATAAGCTTCTAAGGGTTGTTTGGAGTGGATTGGAACGCGTCGAAAGGAGGAGCTAAAGTTGCTAAGGAGCGACTTGTGATCTTGGATCATAATTGGGCTAATTGAGGTATAATCTTCGTTTTACTTTTGTAATTGAAAATTTCATGTTATGATAAGTTATAAGTGATCATGTGATTTGTGTTATGAAGTTTGATAAGTGACATGGATTGTAGAAGCCTAGAACCGAAAAGGACATGATTAGCCTTTTGGAAATTGAAATACAATTTTGGTCGTTTATTAGAATCGTCGCATGTTTACATACTTGAGGATTGTAGTAGTTGTAATCGATTGCGGCTTGATATCATGTTATACTAAACCATTTGGATTAAAAAGGAATTGGAAACGATTTGTATTGTTGCCTAATTGCCGAATTGACATTATAGTTTAGACTAGTTTGTTATCGTTTGTGGTGAGTCAATTGGGTCGCTTGGTTATTCATTTGTATTGAACTACCTTATAAATTGTGGTGAGCCAATTGGGGCTGTTTGGTTATTGTATTCGGCCTTGAAAAGGTGGCAAAGTTAGTAAAACAAAGGAAGTCATCCGATTTTCCGTAGAATTTAGTGACTTGCACTTGGAATATTCTACGTTTGAAACTAGAAGTTAATAGACGTACTATGGTCATTATAGGTTGGCATACTACGTACGGCGATTGGACTTAGCAAGTGGATTAAACCGAAGAGGTATGTGGAACTTTCTTATCTCTTGAGCATGATTAAGTTGTAAATGTATAGTACGGTAGACGTACAAGATTTTGACAATCTAGTCTATTTGATATCCTTGGCTTATTTTAAGAATGCCCAAGTTGTTTGAGTTAGGGAATTAACTCACTAGTTTAATTATTAAGGATATCTTGGTTTTCAAAAGTTAAGAGACTTTAAGTATGTTGAAAGTATTTTGATACTTGTTTTGTTGGAAAGTTTAAGTCTCTTGGTTAAAAAGAAGTATGTAAGTTGCTAATGTATAAAGCTAGTTTAACGGCTTTATGGGAAGTTGGTTATAATAGCTTTATGGAAAGTTAATAAGAGAATGGTTTACTCTTAAGTAATTTAAGCATGTTAAGGGAATTGAAGAGTTTTAAAGAATGTGACACTTGTTTCGTTTTAAACGTATACGTCCCTTGGATAGGAAATTGTACTTGACTTAGGTATAAAGTGAATATAACGACTTTATGGGGAGTTGGTTATATTGGCTTTATGGAAAGATAAATGGCTTGATTTATTTGAAAGGCAATTTGATTTAAAGGCATCAATTGCCTAAGGCTTTTACGAGAGAAGAAGTCACTTGATTTAGAAGCCTAATTTTATTTCTAAAAGTATTGTGACTTGTCTTGAAAAAGAAATTGTAACTTGATACTACGGTTATTAGTATCTTGGAAGTTTTATAATGAAATGAGTCATTTTGAAAGAATAGAAGTACGTAGTACTTTGGGTTAAATTTCCGGATTTTTATAAAGAACATGTTAGTGCCTTAAGTAAACTAAAATGAGAGTGTATATGAAACAGAATAATAAGAAGTTAGGGGATTGCTTAACTTGCTTATATATTATATGATAAGCCGGTAGTGCTTATGTTATGTGTGATAGCCGGATTTGTGCTAGTAGTTCAGTAATAATTGCGGGGTCATTCCCCGGGTTTGTGGCATTGCATATTCCCGTGGATTTGCTACCCACGATGCGAAGAATACCTCATGCGAGTCCGTAGGGCTTATGCGGGTGAAATAGTCTCATGCGGGCGGGTCCACCTATATGCGAGGAATACCTCACGCGAGTCCGTAAGGGCTTACGCGGTGAAATAGTCCCATGCGAGAATACCTCATGCGGGTCCACGCGATCTACGCGGGTGAAATAGTCCCGTGAATAGGATTGCTTAATGATCATCGCGACGTGGTGCCGTTTGATCGTGAGCTTCCTACTTTATATTGTAAGTATACACCTATTTACTCTCATTGTTAGTAAGGCACGGTAATCGTTAATCGAGTATCATACATGTCTCCGCTTTATTATTAGACTTATGATTTCATTACAGCATTTCGCTTCACATATTTGGTACATGTTATCGACCTCCGGGCCGCGTTCACGCCGCAGTAGTAGTGCTGATCCTCGCTCTAGGATCACTGTTCACCGGTTGAGAAGCTCCTCATTTCGAGGCTTATCCTGGTATTGTCGGTTGTTGTACATTCGTGGTATGGCGGGGCCCCGTCCCTCCGTGATTGTTATTCTTGAGGTCCGTAGTCACATTGTGGATTGGGTTGTAAAGAAAAAATGTCGCTTTATTGGTATAAGTTACGGAAGGTGGCCTTATCGGCCAGCTGTTGTTATTTTATGTTTAAGTATTTTATCATTGTGTATGTTCCCGCTATTCTCTCGATGTATGCCAAAGGGTGCCCAGGTAGGGCACCCAGCGCCCGGTCGGGTCGTGACAAAAGTGGTATCGAGCGCTAGTCCTCTGAAAGTGTCTACGCACCGTGTCTAGTAGTCTTGATTATCGGTGTTGTGCACCACATCTATAATCGTGAGGTCGCAGGACATTTAGGATTGGTTTCCATTCTTCTCACTCTAAGATCGTGCGATAGAGTTGTATGGTTAGGGTCGTCTTTCCCTAACAAGTTATGATTATTTGCGCTACGAAAGGCAAATGACCCGGGAAGGATTATGGATTGCGTATCCGTGTTGGTAATGTTTGTAGTATAGTTGGTATTGTGACATACAACTATACGGATTTGTTTGGGGTCACACGTGTGTTGCTTAGGATGATTTTAGATTACCGTGATTGGGTAAGGACTAAATAAATACCGGAAGGTATGAAAGTTAAGGAACTCTCATCAAGGTTTTACGTGCTAATTTGAGATAATTAGGTGATGATGAGATGTGTGAGAATGTAATGGACCCTGAAGTTAATTAAGAGACTAAGTGGAAGACTATGTTAGCAACTTAAGCTACGTGGTATGCTTAAGGGAATTGTACGGGCGAGATCCGGACGAAGAAAGTATAGTTGTTGTGGTCAAGACAACACGGCTATGATTTTATGAGAAGTTTTGTACCCTTCACGTGGCGATAAGTTAGGCTTGGAGCATGGAAATCGCGAGCCGAGAATGTGTTAACCGCCGAGACCTTAGGTATATAAGGCCTTCTCGCAGTAAAGTTAAGTCGCACCGAGGGTAAGAGTTAAGTGTGACGCCGAGTCGGGGGGATCTATTAAGGGTCGCCCATAGCTTGAAATGAAATGGGATTAGTTGGTAGTAGTCCCGCCACGCGATGGTCACGGTGTAAGGCCCAAGTCTAGTTAATCGCTTTATGGGTTCGTGGACGCATACCACCGAACCAGTGTCATGCGAGCCTAATGGGCCTTGTATTGTTTAATTTAGTAACTCCAAAGATCGAGACCGGATCGATGAAGGCTATATACGTACGCTAAAATAAGTTTGGGAGTACGGGAAAAGTACGACCAGTGAAAAAGAGAGCAACCAAGTGTAAAGAAATAAAGCCTGAATCCATGAGAACCTTTCGGGGTGATCACACCCGTGAGTGATGGGTGGTAGCTGAGCGAGTAGATAATAACTACCGGTAACGATACAGTCGTTGGACCTTAGCAGACCTAGCAGCTGTTATGACAGACGTTGAGGTCATTATGAGTACGGACTAGTTGGCCTCTTGTGATGCCAACGTGGACTACAGAGAGAGATTGATTTCGGTACCAGTTTTCCGATAAGCCGGTTATCGAGTGGAAAGGAAGAGAAGTGGTGGTAACCAGTGAATTATTCTTCCTTCTTTGACATAATTGTTTTTAATAAGTCTGGGTGAATTGTTCATTTGAGGTGGATTGAGGCAGAAAGTAGTAATAATTGAATTTGAAGGAATTTATGTTAAATGCCCTCGAGGTACTTGGAGTTGGTTTGGTGTGGCGGTCGTACACGACCTTCCGTATAATTTCGTGAAAATGTGCAAGGCATGAATAAATAAGTACGGGTGCTGCCGGCGGAAAGCTGAGGGCATCTTTGGTAGGTTTTGAAAATCTACACTACTTTAAGGCGGGGCGTGATGATTAGATAATTACTGGACCGCGAGAGGACCCTGTGATTAGGGTTGTGACTCCAAGGAAAGTTTAAGAAAGGGGAGATAAGTTTTCTCCCCCACATAAAAGGACAGTTTTACGAATTATGGGGTTGCGTGTACCCATGTTGTTAGACGAAGGATATAAGACAGGTAAGGTCTTCGGTATCGTCATGCCATAGGTTACAGTTGTAGATAACCGTGGGAAAAGTGTTGTGTTGGGGTAATTAAGAACGACGTACGAATTGGTCGAGGAAGTATCGTAAAGATATTAATGTAAGTTGCACGGGTCATGATTACCCCAGACGAGTGTAAAGACCATTAGTTGATAATGGGCAGTAAGAACATTTCAAGAAAATGTGGTAACACCTAGTAATAGGCTCTACAAACTGGGAAAGGAAAACCGGGTTACTACTTGACGAGATCAAGGAAACCTCCCCCCCCCCCCCCAAAATGTGATTGACAGTAAGTCTTAGCTGTGAGGCAAGCAAAGGAATCAAATCTAAGTTTAGTGACCAAGTTTGATTGCAACAGAGAAAGGGAAACAGGAACCATAAGTGAGATTAAGGGTACCCGAATATTTCGCAGGAATGAGAAAGGCTTTCAGTTATCGAAAGATAAGTTGACCACGACTACAGTTCTAACCCTTCCTGTGAGACTAGAGGGTTAGGTTGTTATGATAACACGTTGGGTGTTGGGCTAGGTTGTGTGCTGACGCAACCCGATAAGGATAGAGCCTATGTTTTCCCGATAGTTAAGGAAGCAGGAGAAGAAATTGCGCCACTCACGATTTAGAGGCGCGATTAAATCATGCCTGGAAGATTTGGGGGCATGACGTATATACAGACTTCATGTGGATAATTGTGCAGACCACAAAAGCCTTCGGTATGTCTGCAGACTGAGGCAGTAGAATTTGCGACACCGATGGTGGTTAGAGTTACTCAAGGATTGTGATATTGGTATCCTATACCATCCGGGGAAAGCCAAGATAGTTCTGTATACTTTTTGTGGTGGACTAAGGGTAGTCCGCGGACGGGCAGCCGATAGACAGATATGGTCCGTGAGATCCTTCGCCAACGAGCCTGGGGTTCGATTATTTGTTTCAAGGTTAATGGTCTAGATCCGAGAGGTTGCCGAGTCTTCCGTTATGGGGAGGTAAGGAGGCGACAGATGATGATTCGCTATGATACGGTATCGAAGTTACGACTCCATGAGAGAAGAGTTTATTTGAGTAGCACCGGACGGGTGCTATGAGATGAGGATAGATCGTGTACCCGGTCCGCAGGACTAGTCATCGGAGTTCTAGGAGGCACGCAGGCTTATTGCTCTAATTGTTTGGGGCCGACTAAGTCGCGGTCGTGGCCTCGCATGTATGTATGGGTAAGATGACCTAAGAGAGACATAGCGGAGTTTCTCGCTTAGTGTCCGAGTTAGTAGCAGTCATGGTTGTGTACCGAAGCCCAGGGCTATTGCAGCATTGAAATCCCAACCTAGATATGAGAGGTAATTATTATGGATCTTATTACAGGTGGCATCGCACGGAGGAAGTGCGACTCGGGGTCATGGTAATTAGGTCGCGAAACCAGTGTGTTCTTTCTGATTGGGACCACTTACTCTACCGAGGTTTATACTAGCTTGTATAGCGTAGAGATTGTGAGACCGCACGAGGTTCCTACGCTTATGATTACGTATAGATGAGCTCACATTGCGGATAACTTCGGAGGTTTTTCGTAAAGGATTAGGGACACAGTGAGTCTCGGTGTTGCATTACACCTCGGATCAACTGGCCAGCAAACCGCATTATCCGGCACTCGAGGATAGGTTGCGCCCGTGTTTTTAATTTCGTGAATAGCCGAAGGTTAATTGCCTCTTGTCTTGTTACGTAACGATAACGTATACCCTTTCGCTTTCGTGGCCCGCACGAGGCCTCGTGTAAGAAAGTGGAGATCGCCGGTCGGATGGTTCGACATAGGCGAGGTTCGCTTATTTGGTCCGCACTTGACTCGGGCTATGGATAAGGCGAGGCTTATCCGGGAAGATTGTAGTAAGCTTAGAGTCCGCAGGCTTTATGCAGATAACCGATGTTGACACGTGGGTTCTTGATATTTTAGTATGAGTATTGTTATGCGCCAAGTGTGGCATTATTGGTACGTAGGGGTTGTAGGAGACTATGTCGCTATCTTAGGTTTGACTCCCGAGAGAACATTCGGGGACGAATGTTTCTAAGGGGGAAAGAATGTTACACCCCGGATTTCAGGATATGTTTATAAGAACGTACGTAAGAACTCAACAATGTTAAGATTTGAGACGAGTAAAAGTTTGTCTAATTTTTGGAATTGGTCGAAACGAAATATTGCGATTTAACGGGAGGCGACACGTGTCACCCCCCCTTATGGTCATGGACGAAATTGTCATGGTTAGAATGGTCATTTGACCATAAATTAAATGACCAAGTCTTGCTAGTCTTGAAGCTTGACAAAGTTGACTAAGTCAAAGGCCACCTAGACTTGATCCATGTGAAACTTATCCAAGCCACACAATTGTGCTAATCTTAACCCTCCATCATGTTATATATTGTATGCTAGTGCAAGACAAGGCAAAACACTTATAAATTTTCAAGAAAATTTGAGGAGGCTTGAGGAGCTCTCACTGCGGCTAGGGTTTGAAGGAATTTTTTCAATTGTTGTCCAATAATTCCCACTTTAAACCAAGGTACCTAAGGGTATAGTAAGTGTTTCTCAATAAAAGATCCGGAAATGTGGTGTTTTCGTATTAGTCGCAAGGCTTAAAACCTAAAGGGTTATTCAACTTTGAAGTTGAAACTTGAAGATAGTCTTTATAAGCTTCTGGCGGTTGCTTGGAGTGGATTGGAACGCCGAAAGGAGGAGCTAAAGTTGCTAAGGAAGCGACTTGTGATCTTGGATCATAATTGGGCTAATTGAGGTATAATCTTCGCTTTACTCAGTAATGAAGATTTCATGTTATGATAAGTTATAAGTGATCATGTGATTTGTGTTATGAAGTTTGATAAGTGACATGGATTGTAGAAGCCTAGAACCGAAAAGGACATGATTAGCCTTTGAAATTGAAATACAATTTTGGTCGCTTATTAGAATCGTCGCATGTTTTCCTACTTGAGGATTGTAGTAGTTGTAATCGATCGCGGCTTGATATCATGTTATACTAAACCACTTGGATTAAAAAGGAATTGGAAACGATTTGTATTGTTGCCTAATCGAATTGACATTATAGTTTAGACTAGTTTGTTATCGTCATGGTGAGCCAATCGGGTTGTTTGGTTATTCATTTGTATTGAACTACCTTATAAATTGTGGTGAGCCAATCGGGCTGTTTGGTTATTGTATTCGCCTTGAAAAAGGTGGCAAAGTTAGTAAAACAAAGGAAGTCTGTCCGATTTTCCGTAGAATTTAGTGACTTGCACTTGGAATATTCTACGCTTGAAACTAGAAGTTAATAGACGCACTATGGTCATTATAGGTTGGCATACTACGACGCGATCGACTTAGCAAGTGGATTAAACCAAGAGGTATGTGGAACTTTCTTATCTCTTGAGCATGATTAAGTTGTAAATGTATAGTACGGTAGACGTACAAGATTTTGACAATCTAGTCTATTTGATATCCTTGGCTTATTTTAAGAATGCCCAAGTTGTTTGAGTTAGGGAATTAACTCACTTATTTAATTATTAAGGATATCTTGGTTTTCAAAAGTTAAGAGACTTTAAGTATGTTGAAAGTATTTTGATACTTGTTTTGTTGGAAAGTTTAAGTCTCTTGGTTAAAAAGAAGTATGTAAGTTGCTAATGTATAAAGCTAGTTTAACGGCTTTATGGGAAGTTGGTTATAATAGCTTTATGGAAAGTTAATAAGAGAATGGTTTACTCTAAGTAATTTAAGCATGTTAAGGACTTGAAGAGTTTTAAAGAATGTGACACTTGTTTCGCTTTAAACGATACGCCCCTTGGATAGAAAATTTTACTTGACTTATGTATAAAGTGAATATAACGACTTTATGTGGAGTTGGTTATATTGGCTTTATGGAAAGATAAATGGCTTGATTTATTTGAAAGGCAATTTGATTTAAAGGCATCAATTGCCTAAGGCTTTTACGAGAGAAGAAGTCACTTGATTTAGAAGCCTAATTTTATTTCTAAAAGTATTGTGACTTGTCTTGAAAAAGAAATTGTAACTTGATACTACTGTTATTAGTATCTTGGAAGTTTTATAATGAAATGAGTCATTTTGAAAGAATAGAAGTACGTAGTACTTTGGGTTAAATTCCCGGATTTTTATAAAGAACATGTTAGTGCCTTAAGTAAACTAAAATGAGAGTATATGAAATGTAATAATAAGGTTGTGGATCGCTTAACTTGCTTATATATTATATGATGTTTGGTAGTGCTTATGTTATGTGTGATAGCCTGATTTGTGCTAGTAGTTCAAGAATAATTGCGCGGTCATTCCCGTTTGTGGCATTGCATATTCCCGTGGATTTGCTACCCACGATGCGCGAATACCTCACGCGAGTCCGTAGGGCTTATGCGGTGAAATAGTCCCACGCGGGCGGTCCAACCTATGCGAGGAATACCTCACGCGAGTCCGTAGCGGCTTACGCGGGTGAAATAGTCCCATGCGAGGAATACCTCACGCGGGTCCACGCGATCTACGCGGTGAAATAGTCCCGTGAATAGGATTGCTTAACGATATCGCGACAGTGGTCCTGCTTTGATCATGAGCTTCCTACTTTATATTGTAATGATACACCTATTTACTCTCATTGTTAGTAAGACACAATGTAATCGTTAATCGAGTATCATACATGTCTCCGCTTTATTATTAGACTTATGATTTCATTACGCATTTCGGGCCACATATTTGGTACATGTTGTATCGACCTCCTTCGGGGCCGCTCATGCCGCAGTAGTACAGCTGCCGATCCTCGCCTTAGATCACTGCTCACCGCTGAGAAGCTCCTCATTTCGGAGGCTTATCCTCGGTATTGTCGGTTGTTGTACATTCTGTGGTATGGCGGCCCCGTCCCTCCGTGATTGTTATTCTTAGAGGTCCAGAGTCACATAGTGGATCGTTGTAAAGAAAAAAAAATGTACTGCTTTATTGGTATAAGTTACTAAGGTGGCCTTATCGGCCAGCTGTTGTTATTTTATGTTTAAGTATTTTATAAGTTGTGTATGTTCGCCGCTATTCTCTCGATGTATGCTAAAAGGGGTGCCTGTGTAGGCACCACATGGCTCGGTCGGGTCGTGACAATACATCAGAGTAACCAGCGGAAAATAAAACAAGACATGAAACAATATGAAGTGAGAAACAGTTTTTTTTTTAGAAAAGTTGCCTTTCGGCATATATATACATAAACTTGAACAGTTACATCCCTTTTACAAACCCTGCCCACAACAGTACTACAGACCTCTAAGAATGTTATAACAACAATGGCGGGACAGGGCCCCGCCATACCCCTGAATGTAAGTACCTACAACTACAGGGGACTATACCAAAGGTAAGTGTTACACCCCGTAATTTCAGGACATGTTTTAAGAACTCACAAGTGTTAAGATTTGAGACTTGTAAAAAATTTAACGGAATTATGGAATTTTCTGAAAATGTTTTATTCAGGATTTAACGAGGCGACACGTGTCACCCCCTTTATGATGCCTTGGTCGAATTGGCATGGCCTAAATGGTCATTTGACCATAGTCTTGGATGACTAAAAGTCTTGCAAGTGTAGCTTGAGTTCCTTGACTAAGTCAAAGGCCCCACTTTAG
The DNA here is from genome assembly GCA_029844215.1 of Przewalskia tangutica. NCBI lineage: Eukaryota > Viridiplantae > Streptophyta > Magnoliopsida > Solanales > Solanaceae > Przewalskia > Przewalskia tangutica. Next base: position 37,314,648 of record CM056720.1, on the reverse strand, counting down.
TCTTGATATTTAACTAGAGCTCATCCTAGCCACCCAAATTGGTTGTATCTTGACCATCCATTGCTCTTTATTATACTAGTAGTGCTAGAGAGAGCCAACACTTAGAGAAATTTCACACAAAACTTTGAAGAACTCATTGGAGGTCTCGGGTTCACCACAAGAAAGAAGAAATTTTTTTCGTTCCTTGTCCTTTTGATTCCACACTTTAAACCAAGGTTCTTAGGTGTATTGTAAACACATCTCAATAGAAAAGTCTTGGAAAAAGAGAGTTTACGGGTTAGTCGCAAAACGAAAACCTAGTGGTCTTTCTAGGTTTTGTTTGGAGTTTTGAAGGATAATTGTTGGTGTTGTTCTAAGGGTCTCAACAAGCGGATTGAAGTGTCTTGGAGAGGCTCTAAACTACTAGGAGCGACTTCGGATTTGGAATTGGATTAAGAATCGTTAAGGTATAATCTTGTCTTTTAAAGGTGTTACAAGATTATATATTTATATTGTTGTTGTTAGCTTTACTTGTTGCTAGCATGAAGTTGATATGTTGAAGTTATAAGTATTATGGATTGCTTGTAGCTAAATCCGAAATGTTATACAAGCCACTTGAAAAATTGGATTACTAATTGGTCGTTTTTAGAAATCGTCGCATGTTACTTACTTAAAGATTATGGTTATTATAATCAAATGCGACTTGATATCATGTTATGCTACCAATTTGGATTGAAATGGAAATTGGATAAGAATTGGTATTGTTGAACTCAAGGTGGCCGAATTTGGACTTGTAGTTTGTTATTCATTTGTATTGGACTACCTTCTAAATTGTGAGCCAATTGGGGTTGTTTGGTTATTCATTTGTATTGGACTACCTTCTATATTATTGTGAGCCAATTGGGGCTGTTTGGTTATTCATTTGTATTGGACTACCTTCTATATTATTGTGAGCCAATTGGGGCTGTTTGGTTATTCATTTGTATTGGACTACCTTCTATATTGTTGTGAGCCAATTGGGGCTGTTTGGTTATTGTATTTCGGCCTTGAAAAAGGTGGCAAAGTAAGTAAAAACAAAGGAGGTGCTGTCTGATTTTCCGTAGAATATAGAGACTTAACACTTATAATATTCTACGATTGAAGTAAGGCTTTAATAGACGTATTGTGAATATTATAGGTTGACATACTACGGGCGGGACTTTGTACTTGGCAAGTGGTTTGACCCGACGAGGTATGTAGAACTTTCCTATCTTTGGAGCATGACTAGTTGTACGTATATAGTACTTAGACGACAAGACTTTGACATTCCTTACTAGCCTTATAAAATGCCAAGTCGGGTGAGTTAGGAAGTTAACTCACTTCTTTGAAAATATTAAGGATGTCTTAAGTCTTAGTAAAGTTAAGGGACTTGAAGGGATTTAAAGTATGTGATACTTGTGTCGTTTTAATCGTATAAGTCCCTTGGATAGGAAAATGTACTTGACTAAGGTATAAAGTGAATATAACGACTTTATGGGGAGTTGGTTATATTGACTTTATGCAAAGGTAAATGGCTTGTGTTAATGAAAGGCAAATTGATTTTAAGGTATCAATTGCCTAAGGTTTTAATAAGAAAATGAGTCACTTGATTTAGAAACCTACTTTAATTCTAAAGGTATTGTGACTTGCCTTGAAATGTAATTTGGACTTGATACTATGGTTAATAGTGTCTTGGAAGCTTTCTACTAAAAAGAGTCATTTGTTTTTAAAGAGTAGAAGTACGTGGTACTTTGGGTTAAATTCCCGGATTCTTATAAAAGACCTGTTAGTGCCTTAAGTAAACTAAAATGAGAGTGTAGACGAATAAGACTAATAAGAAGTTAGGGGGATTTCTAACATGCTTATTTATTGTATGATGGTCGGTTGAGATAGGATAAGAGTATAAGTGAGGGGTAAACTGTTACACCCCGTAAGTCCAGGACATGTATAAGAGAATGTACGTAAGGAAACAAGACTTGGAAATTGATACGAAAGGAAGAATTGTTTTTCCGACGGAAAATCTTCCGGACGTCGGTAAGGGAAAAATGTTCGTTGTTGAGAATTGGGTTCTCAAAAGGCATTATTTGAAAAGTATGGAACTTATTAATACTATGGAAATTTATTTTTACGGATTTGGTCACGTGGGGCCCACCCGAGGAATTTTACATTTTTGTGGGGCCCACGAGGGTTACGGAATTTTATTGACGAATGAGAGGGCGACACGTGGCACCCCCACTTTTGGTCTTGGACGAATTAGAGGAGGGGTAAAATGGTCATTGACCATCTTGGAAGATAAGTCTTGCTAATTAAGAGCTTGACATTGTTGACCAAGTCAAGAGCCATTTGGCTTGATCTCTTCCCTCCAATTTTAACAAGTGTTGTTATCCAAGCCCTCCATTGTGTTATAAGTATACTACTAGTAGCAATACAAGGTCTTGAAGACTTAGAAAAAATTCACTAGCCTTTGTGCTAGCCTTAGTGCTCTCGGGTTTGAGCATCCCCTCACACAAAAATTTTGTAATCTTGTTCCTTTGTCCACAAGACTTTAAACCAAGGTTCCTAAGAGTGTTGTAAGGTTATCTCAATAGAAAGATTTCGGAAAAACGGAGTTTTCACGTTAGTCGCAAGGCGAAAACTATTGGAGTTCTTCAACTTTGAAGTTGGAACTTGAAGATGGGTTCTTCATAGGCCTCTAAGGAGTGCTTGGAGCGGATTGGAACCTAAGGAAAGGAGCTAAGAATTGCTAAGGCGCGACTTTGAATCTTGGAAATTTTAAGGGCTTTGAAAGGTATAAATTTTGTCGTTTTAGCAATTAAGCTTACTTATTGATTGTAGCTATGGTTATTAGCAAGCATGAGTTATATTACGAAGTTTGATTATTATGTTGGCTATTGGAACCCTAATCCAAAAACTAGCATGTTTAGCTTTAAGATTGGAATTCAAGTTGATTATTAGTTTAAGTCGTCGCATGTTGAATAAAGAAGGAAATTGTAGTTGTTGAAGTTATTATGACTAAGTAACATGTTGACCCTAGAACTTGGAATTGGAAAAGGATTGGAAAAGACGTAGTGTTATTGGTTATATGTTGGCCGAGAATGGCTAGTGAAGTATTATACTATTTTGGTATGAATTGTGGGGCGGAATTTTACACGTATTGTAAGGCGTGTAATCCCCTTTGTTTGGTTGTTGTTTGGAGCCTTAAATGTGGCGTGTTGGTTATTGTATTCGGCCTTGAAAAAGGTGGCAAAGTGAGTAGAAACAAAGGAAGTGCTGCCCGATTTTCCGTAGAATTAGAGACCGTATACTTAGTATTATTCTACGTTGAGACTAGAAGTTGATAGTCTTTTTGTGACCATTATAGGTTGACACTTCTGCATTACGTATTCGGCTTAGCTTGTGGATTTAGCCGAAAGGTATGTGAACTATCTCCTTCTAGCATGATTCCTTAAGATTAAGAAAGTATGTTCTACTCCTTAAATGATCCATTCCTTGGTTGTATTTGGATTTCCTAGAATAGAATTTGTTCTATGTACTTCCTTGATTGTACTTTGATGTTAAATTGTAAGTTGTAAAATCCATTTTCTTAGTGAAGTTTGGATTCTTAAAAGTGAAAGTATTTTACTTAAAGTACATGGAGTCTTGAAAAGGAAGTGGTTTCCAAATCTTTTGGGCTAGTGCCTTAGTCCCAAAATCCTAATGGTCATTATAATTACTTTAGGGGAGTCAAAGGAGTGATTTACTTAATTGTTTTAAAAGAGGAGAAATGACATGATTTAAGAGAAGTAACTTGTTTTAAAGGAGTGAGTTACTTGAGGTTTAAAAGTAGAAGAAACTTGTTTCCTATATATTAAGAGACTTGAAGTGTTTTGAAAGTTAAGAACTTGATTTGTAAGTATGTGATACTTGGTTTTAATAGTATATGTCTCTTGGTTATAAAAGGGATGGATATGTCTAAAACCATAAAGGGTTATAACGGCTTTATGGGAAGTTGGTTATAACGTCTTTATGGAAGGTTTAGAAAGTTGTCTATTTTGATTAAAGGGCATAAGTTGCCTAGATTGTGAAAATTTGAAGTTACTTGATTTCAAGCCTTGAAATGAGTTTTCTAAACGTGTAGTAACTTACTTTGAAAAATAGACATGCCTTGATACTACGGGTGTTAGTATCTTGGGATTTTACATAAAAATGAGTCTTTTGAAAAGAATGAACGTACGTAGTACTTTGGCTTGTCAAATGAGAATTATTCTATTTGTGCCTTGATAAGTACTTTGACTTGATTAATTGAGAATAATTCTATGTGTGCCCTGATTAGTAATTTGGCTTGATAAATTGAGAATTTGTCTAAGTGTGCCTTGAGTAGTAATTTGGCTTGATAAATTGAGAATTTGTCTAAGTGTGCCTTGATTAGTACCTTGACTTGATAAATTGAGAATTTGTCTAAGTGTGCCTTGATTAGTACTTTGGCTTGATAAATTGAGAATTTGTCTAAGTGTGCCTTGATTAGTACTTTGGCTTGATAAATTGAGGATTTGTCTAAGTGTGCCTTGATAAGTACTTGGGCTTGTTAAATGAGAATTATTCTATTGGTGCCTCGATAAGTACTTTGGCTTGATTAATTGAGAATTAGTCTAAGTGTGCCCTGATAAGTACTTTGGCTTGATTAATTGAGAATTATTCTAAGTGTGCCTTGGTAAGGACTTTGGCTTGTTAATTGAGGATTTGCCTATGTGTGCTGGAAATAGCCGGTTGTGTGCTATTGGTATATCAGTCGTTCCGGGGTCATTCCCCGGGGTTGTGGCATTGCATATTTCCGTGGATTTGCTACCCACGATGCGAGGAATACCTCATGCGAGTCCGTAGGGCTTATGCGGGTGAAATAGTCCCATGCGGGCGGGTCCAGCCTATGCGAGGAATACCTCATGCGAGTCCGTAAGGGCTTATGCGGGTGAAATAGTCCCATGCGAGGAATACCTCACGCGGGTCCACGTGACCTATGCGGGTGAAATAGTCCCAGGAAAAGGATTGCTAAATGATCTTTGCGGGAGGTGGTCTGCTTTGATCGTGAGCTTCCTATTTTATATTGTAAGGATACTACTATTTACTCTCATTGTTAGTAAGGCACAGTGTGTTGTAATTTGATTATCATATATGTCCCGGATTTGTTTGTGTTACCGTATGGTCATGCTTTTCTGATGTGGGATTAGGGGCATGAGACCACAGGTATTTAGGACACAGTGGGGCTTGGTGTTCATGTATCCTTATTGGTGTTATTATATCATGGATTGGCGGTGAGGAAGGATTCCACGCATGAATGATATTATGGCGTGAGACCCATGGTTATAATTGAGTAATGACTTTGAGGGCTTGCGTCCACGACTTGATATGATCGCTATGTGTGTTATGTATCGTAGGTTGGCTATCATACATGTCTCCTGCTTTGTTAGACTATTATGATTTTATTACGGTATTTCATCGCTCACATACTTGGTACATTCTTTCTCGACCTCGCCCGGGAGGCTGCGTTCATGCCGCAGGTTTAGGTACGCAGTTCGGTGATCGGTAGGTGTAGGATCCTGCTCAGGATTTTTGGATAGCTCCCTCTGTTCAGGAGTTTATCTTTTTGGTATATATCCTTCATGCAGGCTTTATGCTTTTGGACGGCGGGGCCTTGTCCGTCATAGTTCAAGATAACTCTTAAGTGCAGTATTCATATGTGGGATTGGACTCATGTACGGTGTAGTGTCTTTTGTCTATGTATATATGGCAGCCTTGTCGGCTTTGCCCTTGCACGTACGTTGTTTTAAAAAAAAAATGAGGTGTTATTTAATTTCCGCAGTTTACTTGCGTTGTTAAGGTAGAAGGGTGCCCAGGTAGGGCACCAGTCACGGGCCCGGGGTTCGGGGTGTGACATAAACCCCCAAGACGATATACCACCTTCTCCAGGATAAGAGTATAAATGAGGGGTAAACCCCCAAGACGTTATACCACCTGTTTTATTACCTTTTCCAGGGTAAGAGTATAAATGAGGGGCAAAACCCCCGAGACGTTATACCACCTGCTTCAGGGTAAGAGTATAAATGAGGGGTAAGAACCCTAAGATGTTATACCACCTGTTTCTATGGGCTCGCTACCCATGATTTGATCGGGAGTCTCCTATTGTGATGTTGTATGTATCCCTTTGATTTACTCTCATTGTTAGTAAGACATTGTGTACTGTAATTCTGTTATCATACATGTCTCCGGCTTTGTTTTAAACTTATGTTGTAATTACAGTACTTTCCAGTTTTACATACTTAGTACATATTGTGTACTGACCCCCTTCCTCGAAGTGCGTTAAATCTTGAGGAAGGAGTAGCGGTGGATTCCCACTCTTAGGATCGCTTATCAGACGACGGAAGCTCCATTCTCCGGAGGCTTGTCTTTCTTTTGGTACAGTCTTTCCCTGATGTTGTAGATTTATGTACATTCGTGGTATGGCGAGCCCGTCCCACGCTTGTTATTCCTGTGAGTGCAGTATTCACATATGTGGTTGGGCTATAAGAACCGAGTTGTAAAGTTGTACTTTTGACTTTGTTTATATTATAGTAAGCGGCCTTATCGGCTGCCTGTGTTGTTATATTGTTTACACATGTGTTTATGTTGTGTATGTTCACCGCTATTCTCGATGTATACAGGCAGGGTGCCTGGGTAGGGCACCGATCGCGCCGGTCGGGTCGTGACAAAAGTGGTATCAGAGCAGTTAGTCCTCGGAAAGTGTCTACAGACAGTGTCTAGTAGTCTTGATTATCGGTGGGTTGTGCACCATCTATAATCGTGAGGTCGCAGGACATTTAGGATTGGTTTCCATTCTTCTCTCTGAGATCGTGCATTGAGTCGTCTTATTAGGTTGAACCCTTTCGACCTCTTCTTATGAAACGCTTATGCCTCCACGGAAGGCTACCAGGCCCGCAAGGGCAAAGCGGTGCGAGGCGCTAAGCGGTACTCGAGAGGTTACGGGCTCGAGCCGCACTATGCCCGAGGTAGTAAGTGGTCGGCGAGTTCAGCCACGCTGCGATTTTAGAGAGCCAAGCGGCGGTAGCTCGAGGTTCCGCACGAGCCTCCAGCCCACGGCCACCGAGTATAGAGACTACGAGAACAGATTCATTTGTTGACCAAGATAGTAGTCGGGCGGCAAGACAAGAGCAGCCACCCTAGAGCCGACGGTTTGCGGGTTAGGGATTTTTCGGGATGCCATCCACCGAAGTTTTATGGTTCGAGGTCCGATGAGGATCCGCAGGAGTTCGTTCGACGGCTCTGACGGACCATGCAGTTCTTAGGGCTTGAGACAGTGCATTACACTAGCCTCTTACCGGTTGCGCGATATTGCGTTGAACTGGTTTGAGTCGTGGTTGCTTTCGAGAGGTGATCGCTCTTCCGGTGTTTGGGAGGAGTTTACAGAGGCCTTCATGGATCACTTTTTGCCTCCCGAGATGAGAGAGCCGGGTAGACATTCTTGACCTCGAGGCGAGCAGGAGGCGTATCGGGAGTATAGCTTGAGTTTGGCTCCTTGGCCGACATCGCATACTATTGTGGCGACATGGCGGATAGGGTTCATCGCTTGTGATGGGGCTTGGCCGTCATATGATTACCGCGTGCTTGGGTGTGGCTCTTCATCCCGGTATGGACATCGCCGGATGCAAGCCTATCTGCGAGGATAGAGGATAGAGAGAGGAGGACCGGATTTGATTCAAAGCCGGCCAGAGGCTAGGACATCGTGGTCTCAGGCGATTTAGGCGGGCGGCCTCGGCGAACAGTCCACTGTCCGGCCCAAAGACAGAGTGCTCCTTCACGGTTTTCTGGCAAGAGGTCTGATCAGCCAGGTCGGTCAGGAGCAGTCGTGGCTCGGGACTTCGGGATTTCAAGGAGGCAGGAACCGCCGCGTCGGGACCACCACACCTCGGTATGCTCGATGCGGTAGGTTCCACGCGGCGAGTGTCGCGAGCCGGGAGCTTGTTACTCGTGTGGCGGCAGGCCATTTGAGAGAGATTGTCGTCTCAGAGCGGCGCAGGTGGTACGGTGCAGCCGACAGGATCTGTTGCTGGGTCTTCTTCTCCTTCTGTGGTTATGCGCCCCGGAGGGCAGGGTACTCACGGACCGGCAGGCCGCGGTAGAGGTCGTGGTGGTGGTTCTAGTTCTAGCGGTCCACAGAACCGCATATATTCTCTAGCCAGCCGCCAGGATCAGGAGGCTTCCACGCCGTCGTCACAGTACATTCGATTTCAGTGATGTTTATGCTTTGATAGATCCGTGTTCTACCTTGTCCTATGTGTCCTCTTGTGCGGGTAGAATCGGGATAGAGCCGGTGTCGATAGAGCCGTTTGAGGTAGCTACGCCAGTGGGTGATTCGGTGTTAGCTGAGCGGGTGTATAGAGGTTGTCCGGTATTCATTTACAGTCGTCAGACCCTTGCAGACTTGATAGAGTTAGAGATGACAGATTTTGATGTCATTATGGGTATGGACTGGTTGGCTTCTTGTTATGCCAACGTTGGTATGTAGGACAGTTGGTTGTTCGGTTTCTGGCGAGCCAGTTATCGAGTGGAGGGGCAACACAGCGTCGCCAAGGGGTAGGTTTATTTCTTACCTCAAGGCTAGGAAGATGGTGCAAAAAGGGTACATCTATTATCTGGTGTGGGTATTTGATACAGAGTCTGAGGTGCCAGTTCTTGACCAACGCGGTGGTTAGGAATTTGCGGATGTGTTCCCGCATGATCTTCCGGTATCCTCCTGAGAGGGAGATTGAGTTTTGTATTGACACGTTGCCAGACACTCGACCTATTTCCATTCCGCCATACAGGATGACACCTGCCGAGTTGAGAGAGCTGAAGGACCAGCTAAAAGATTTGCTGGAAAAAGGCTTTATCAGGCCTAGTGTATCTCCCTGGGGAGCGCCGGTGTTGTTTGTGAAGAAGCGGATGGGACGCTGCGTATGTGTGTTGACTACAGGCAGCTGAATAAGGTAACCATTAAGAATAGGTACCCCCTCCCCAGGATTGATGATTTGTTTGACCAGTTGCAGGGTGCGAGGTGTTTCTCAAAGATAGACCTGCGGTCTGGTTATCATCAGGTTCGAGTTCGAGGCGAGATATCCCAAAGATCGCATTCAGGACCCGGTATGGGCACTATGAGTTCAGGGTTATGTCTTTCGGTTTGACCAACGCTCCAGCGGTATTTATGGATTTGATGAACCGGGTGTTCAAGCCATTTTTGGATACATTCGTGATAGTGTTCATCGATGACATCCTGATTTATTCACGGACAGAGCAGGAGCATGAAGACCACTTGAGGACGGTGCTTGGGATTCTCCGGAGTCGGCAGTTATGCGCCAAGTTCTCCAAGTGTGAGTTTTGGTTGGCCTCAGTGGCATTCCAGGGCATATTATTTGGGTGATGGTGTTCGGGTAGATACGGCAAAGATGAGGCGATCAGTCTTGGCGAGACCTACTACTCCGACCAAGTGCGCGATTTCTTAGGACCGCGTGGTATTATCGTAGGTTTGTGGAGCGCTTGCTTGATTTCGCACCGCTGACTAGGGTGACTCGAAGGCGGCCAAGTTCCGATGGGCGAGGCTTGCGAGAAGGGTTTCGAGTTCTTTGAAGGAAAGGTTGACTCTGACTCAGTTCTTACTCTCCCGAGGGTTAGGCGGCACGTGATCTATTGTGATGCCTCGGGTATCGGGTTAGGGTGTGTTTTAATGCAGCACGGCAAGGTTATAGCCTATGCTTCCCGACAATTACGGAAGCATGAGAAGAATTACCCTACCCATGACTTAGAGTTGGCCGCGGTTATTCATGCCTTGAAGATTTGGAGAAACTATTTGTATGGGGTTCATGTGGATATTTTTACATACCACAAGAGCCTCCAGTATATCTTCAGGCAGAGGGAGCTGAACTTGAGACAGAGAAGGTGGTTAGAGTTACTGAAAGATTATGATGTTGATATTCTATACCATCCGGGGAAGGCCAACGTAGTTGCTGATACCTTGAGTCGTAGGTCGATGGGGAGCCTATCAGTACGGCCGGAGAGACGATACATGGTCCGTCAGATCCACCAGTTAGCGAGCCTTGGGGTTCGATTGATCGATACCGACGATAGTGGGGTACGGGTTCGTGAGGTTGCCGAGTCTTCCATCATTGATGAGGTGAAGATGCGACAGTTTGAGGACCCAGTGTTGGTATGGTATCGAGATTCATCTCTTCGGGAGCAGAAGAGTCTTTTCGAGGTAGCGCCTGATGGGGTGCTGAGATTTGAGGGCCGGTTGTGTGTTCCCGATGTGGCAGGACTCGGCAGATTCTCGGGAGGCACACGGTGCTCGTTATTCTATTCATCCGGGTCGACCAAGATGTACCATGACCTCGGATGTTTGTATTGGTGGGATGGCACGAAGAGGGACGTGGCGAGTTTTGTTGCACGCTGTCCTAATTGCCCGGCATGTCAAGGTCGAGCACGAGGCCCAATGGATTATTGCAGCTATCGAGATTCCGACTTGGAAGTGGGAGGTGATCAACATGGACTTCGTTCTGAGGTTACCTCGCACTAAGAAATGCGACTCCATTTGGGTTATTGTTGTGGTGTGAAATCAGCCCATTTCCTTCGGTCGGGACGACGTTTTGGTGAGACTATGCCGATTGTACATCGAGAGATTGTGAGGCGCGGTGTCCGTGTCGATTATATCCGATAGGAGCCAGTTCTGCCTAACTGGAGATCTTTCCAGAAGGTTCTTGGGACACAGGTGAGTCTTAGTACAACATTTCATCCTCGGTGTGACGCGGCGAGCGTACTATCCGCACACTTGAGGATATCTGCGAGCTGCGTGATTGATTTCATCGTAGGGAGGACCATTTGCCTCTTGTGGAGTTTGCTTATAATAACAGCTACCATTCCAGTATACAGATGGCGCCATACGAGGCTTTATATGGGCGGAAATGCAGGTCGCCGATCGGTTGGTTCGACGTGGGCGAGTGCGCTTAGTTGGCTGCACTTGGTACAGGTGTGGATAAGGTGAAGCTTATCCGAGAGGATCATAGCGGCTCGTAGTCGGCGGAAGTCTTATGCGGATAATCGGCGTCGGCATTTGGAGTTTCGGTGAAGCGATTGGGTCTTCTTGAAGGTGTCACCCATGAAGGGTGATGAGATTCGAAGAAGAAACTCAGCCCAAGGTACATTGGGCCCTACCAGATCGTCCGTAGAGTGGGCAAGGTTGCCTATGAGCTGGGTCTGCCATCAGAGTTGGAGGCGGTACATCCGGTCTTCCATGTTTCTATGTTGCGGAAGTGTATCGGTGATCCAGCGAGAGTTTTTCCTACTAGTGAGGTCCAGGTGACAGAGGGGTTATCGTATGAGGAGAGTCCCATAGCGATACTCGATCGCCCAGTCGCGATCGCGGACGAGGATGTAGCTTCCGTCAAAGTCCTGTGGAGGAATGATAACCGAGAGGTGATGACTTGGGAAGCGGAGGAGGACATGTTGAGGAAGTATCCTCACTTAGTTCCTATACCTTCAGGTAATTCATCTTCCCTTACTTGTCAAGTTTTAATAGAAGTATTCTTTTTGCTTAAATGCTATTGTGTGGCATTTTTGGCCTCGGGGTTGTGTAAGGAAACTATGTCGCTAATTATAAGTTTGACTCCGAAAGAACATTCGGGGACGAATGTTTCGAAGGGGGGAATAATGTTACACCCCGTAATTTCAGGACATGTTTTAAGAACTCACAAGTGTTAAGATTTGAGACTTGTAAAAAATTTAACGGAATTATGGAATTTTCGGAAAACGTTTTATTGTGTTAATGGGAGGCGACATGTGTCACCCCCTTTATGATGCTCGTCGAATTGGCATGGCCTAAATGGTCATTTGACCATAGTCTTGGATGATTAAAAGTCTTGCAAGTGTAGCTTGAGTTCCTTGACTAAGTCAAAGGCCCCACTTTAGTCTTGATATTTAACTAGAGCTCATCCTAGCCACCCAAATTGGTTGTATCTTGACCATCCATTGCTCTTTATTATACTAGTAGTGCTAGAGAGAGCCAACACTTAGAGAAATTTCACACAAAACTTTGAAGAACTCATTTGGAGGTCTCGGTTCACCAGAAAGAAGAAATTTTTCGTTCCTTGTCCTTTTGATTCCACACTTTAAACCAAGGTTCTTAGGTGTATTGTAAACACATCTCAATAGAAAAGTCTTGGAAAAAGAGAGTTTACGGGTTAGTCGCAAACGAAAACCTAGTGGTCTTTCTAGGTTTTGTTTGGAGTTTTGAAGGATAATTGTTGGTGTTGTTCTAAGGGTCTCAACAAGCGGATTGAAGTGTCTTGGAGAGGCTCTAAACTACTAGGAGCGACTTCGGATTTGGAATTGGATTAAGAATCGTTAAGGTATAATCTTGTCTTTTAAAGGTGTTACAAGATTATATATTTATATTGTTGTTGTTAGCTTTACTTGTTGCTAGCATGAAGTTGATATGTTGAAGTTATAAGTATTATGGATTGCTTGTAGCTAAATCTGAAATGTTATACAAGCCACTTGAAAAATTGGATTACTAATTGGTCGTTTTTAGAAATCGTCGCATGTTACTTACTTAAAGATTATGGTTATTATAATCAAATGCGACTTGATATCATGTTATGCTACCAATTTGGATTGAAATGGAAATTGGATAAGAATTGGTATTGTTGAACTCAAGGTGGCCGAATTTGGACTTGTAGTTTGTTATTCATTTGTATTGGACTACCTTCTAAATTGTGAGCCAATTGGGGTTGTTTGGTTATTCATTTGTATTGGACTACCTTCTATATTATTGTGAGCCAATTGGGGTTGTTTGGTTATTCATTTGTATTGGACTACCTTCTATATTATTGTGAGCCAATTGGGGTTGTTTGGCTATTCATTTGTATTGGACTACCTTCTATATTGTTGTGAGCCAATTGGGGTTGTTTGGTTATTGTATTTCGGCCTTGAAAAAGGTGGCAAAGTAAGTAAAAACAAAGGAGGTGCTGTCCGATTTTCCGTAGAATATAGAGACTTAACACTTATAATATTCTACGATTGAAGTAAGGCTTTAATAGACGTATTGTGAATATTATAGGTTGACATACTACGGGCGGGACTTTGTACTTGGCAAGTGGTTTGACCCGACGAGGTATGTAGAACTTTTTCCTATCTTTTGAGCATGACTAGTTGTACGTATATAGTACGGTGACGTCTGAGACTTTGACATTCCTTACTAGCCTTATAAAATGCCAAGTCGGGTGAGTTAGGAAGTTAACTCACTTCTTTGAAAATATTAAGGATGTCTTAAGTCTTAGTAAAGTTAAGGGACTTGAAGGGATTTAAAGTATGTGATACTTGTGTAGTTTTAATCGTATAAGTCCCTTGGATAGGAAAATGTACTTGACTAAGGTATAAAGTGAATATAACGACTTTATGGAGAGTTGGTTATATTGACTTTATGCAAAGGTAAATGGCTTGTGTTAATGAAAGGCAAATTGATTTTAAGGTATCAATTGCCTAAGGTTTTAATAAGAAAAGGAGTCACTTGATTTAGAAACCTACTTTAATTCTAAAGGTATTGTGACTTGCCTTGAAATGTAATTTGGACTTGATACTATAGTTAATAGTGTCTTGGAAGCTTTCTACTAAAAAGAGTCATTTGTTTTTAAAGAGTAGAAGTACGTGGTACTTTGGGTTAAATTCTGATTCTTATAAAAGACCTGTTAGTGCCTTAAGTAAACTAAAATGAGAGTGTAGACGAATAAGACTAATAAGAAGTTAGGGGGATTTCTAACTTGCTTATTTATTGTATGATGGCCGGTTGAGATAGGATAAGAGTATAAGTGAGGGGTAAACCCCCAAGACGCTATACCACCTTCTCCAGGATAAGAGTATAAATGAGGGGTAAACCCCCAAGACGTTATACCACCTGTTTTATTACCTTTTCCAGGGTAAGAGTATAAATGAGGGGCAAAACCCCCGAGACGTTATGCCACCGCCTGTGGTAAGAGTATAAATGAGGGGTAAGAACCCTAAGACGTTATACCACCTGTTTCTATGGGCTCGCTACCCATGATTTGATCGGGAGTCTCCTATTGTGATGTTGTACGTATCCCTTTGATTTACTCTCATTGTTAGTACGGCACTGTGTACTGTAATTCTGTTATCATACATGTCTCCGACTTTGTTTTAAACTTATGTTGTAATTACAGTACTTTCCAGTTTTACATACTTAGTACATATTGTGTACTGACCCCCTTCCTCGGGGGCTGCGTTCATCTGCGAGGAAGGTGTAGCGGTGGATTCCCACTCTTAGGATCGCTTATCAGACGACGGAAGCTCCATTCTCCGGAGGCTTGTCTTTCTTTTGGTACAGTCTTTCCCTGATGTTGTAGATTTATGTACATTCAGGGGTATGGCGGGCCCCGCCATACGCTTGTTATTCCTAGAGGTTTGTATTCACATATGTGGTTGGGCTATAAGAACCGAGTTGTAAAGTTGTATTTTGACTTTGTTTATATTATGGAAGCGGCCTTATCGGCAGCTTTGTGTTGTTATATTGTATACACATGTGTTTATGTTGTGTATGTTCATTGCTATTCTCGATGTATACAGGCAGGGTGCCTGTAGGGCACCGCCGCGCTCGGTCGGGTCGTGACGATAAGCCTCGAGACACGGAGCTTCCCAAAATCAACCGTGATCCCGTGAGCGAGGATCAACAATCGCGTACCTCTACCGCGGCATGAACGCGGCCCCGAAGGAGGTCAAGACAACAGTACCAACTATGTGAAATCAAAATCAGAAATGAAATCATAATAGTCTATATAAAACGAAGACATATATGATAACCAATTTACGATACACATATGTAAGTTATGTCAAGTCGTGGACTCGCCGCCAAGGTCATCACTCAAATATAATCATGGGTCATGCCCAATATCAATCATGCGTGGAATTCCTTCCTCACCGCTGATCCATGATATAAAAGCACCAAGGAATACACATGAACACCAGGTCCCACCTGTGTCATAATAAAACTGTACGGGGTAAGTACGAAGGCATAGCCGACTACTAAAACCCACAGTACCAACAATGCTATTGTTATACCCCGTATTTCCAGAGTATGTACGAGAGGGCGTACGTACAAAAGTTTAGTCTTAAAGTTAGGCTATGGACGAAAAAGTTTGTGCACAACACTCGAAAGGAATCATTTTTCGACGAAACTGTCACGACCCGTTCCGGGGCCCGTGACTGGTGCCTTACCCGGGCACCCAAGTAGTCATACATCAGAGAAAAATCAGCGGAATATAAAACAAGACATGAAATAATTGTAAATGATACACAGTTTCTGAGAAAAGGGTTGCCTTTCGGCATATATACATAAACCAAGGTTTGCAGTTACATCCCAACTGTACAACATGACTACAGACCTCTAAGGAAATAAACAACTATGGCGGACAGGCCCGCCATACCTGGATCGTACAAAACTATCTACAACGGGAGATCATACCCAAAAGTAGAGCCTCGGAGAAGATGAAGCTCACGACACCAACGCAAGAGATCCACAGGATGTGGATCTAGCACTGCTTGCCGCCTGCGGCATGAACGCAGCCCCAGAAGGAGTCGATAACAGTACTAAGTATATGAAATCAGAAAGTACTTAAATGAAAACATATCATTTTAAAATCAGTTTTGCAAGTATGTATGAAACAACGAAGGTAACCGCATAGTGCCACATCATAAACAAGAGCAACAATAGGTAAAGCAGTAACAGTCTTTTCTAGGTGCGAATGATCGAGGCCAATTGCGTAGTATCACCATGCAAGCCTAATCCTCGACTCCGTAGTCGCATAGGCCACTCATATAGGCCCGCATAGGGTATGTAACCCGCATCGAGGGTAGCTACTCCTCGGCGTAAATCGGACTCGTAGTCCGCGCCACATAGACCGCATGAGGTATAACCCCGCATCACTAACTCAGAACTCCCGTAGCTCGCATAGGTCCCTCGACCCGCATGAGGTATTCTCGAATCATGGTCCTGCACCACGAGTCTACCCGCATCGGAGGCGCCTTAACCCCTGTAATATGTCAAGAGGTGAGTGATATTATACTAACATAACAGCTTATCGTTAAACAACATAAGCACAACAAGAATACTCTCTTATACAAACGTTACAAGACACTAACACACATAGCATCATATCATGTCTACTTATCAAACCATCTTATTATTCTTTTCACAAATCAATATAAGTCTGTTATAAACACATAGGCAAAACTGCTTTTATCATGCTTAAGTGGTTATACCTAACTTCCCATAAAGCTAGTATAACTCTTAAGCTTCTGTTTTAAAAACCAATTTGTTCTCTTTTGTTTAAAAATGATTCAGTATTCTTTTGAAATGCTTTCAGATCCTTATTATTCAGGCTTAAGTCGCAAGACATTGCCGTAAGTATTATTCAGGCTTAAGTCAAAAGACATTGCCGTAGTTATTATTCAGTTAACACATGTATGTCTACCGTACTACATATATATTTTAAAATATCATGCTTTAGGAAGAATCACATACATTCTCAGCGAAAACCACCTGCCAAGTTGAATATGTCGCGCGCAGAGAAATCAACCTATAATAGTCGACACGCCTATCAACGTCTAGACTACTCATGTGATTCTAAGCGAGAGGGTTTTATATCCTACGGAAAATTGGGCAGCACTTCCTACGGTGAGCTACTCAAGTCCAGTGAAAACAGTCTATGTAAGTATAATTTGATTATTCTTCTTTAAACCCTTCTTGTGATAACAGTTCAATTCTATTCGTGATATTCTTCTAAGTATTTAATACTTATTCTTATACTACTACGATGTATTCTCTAATTCAAAAGAGGTTAGGATTATTTACCTCAGTAAGCCCAATAATATCCTAGATAAAGTCGCGCTGAGCAAGGTTTAGCTCTAGGTTGTGCGCTCAGAGTAGCTCGAGAAACTTTAGAAGTTCTTCACAACTTCTACTAAGGACTAAGGGATTTGGGCTAGGGTATTTTGGGCATTATAACAATACTAGAAGGCAACTTTTCTACCAAGGGAGGGGGTAGATTTCCAGGCTGAGTGGGTAGCCTCTGCAAGCTTCTCAAAAGGGGGTGTTGACGAAACAAGCTCGAGGAGAGGAGGATTTTCAAGACTTGGAAAGGAATTTGTGGATGAAGAACTCTTCATCTTAAGGGGGTATTTATAGGTCAAGCCATGGCCAACCAAGGGTCAAGATGATGCCAAGTGCAAGGCAAGTGTAGGGTGAAGATTTAGGCAAGTGTCCATTCTATCTACTACACACAAATATCCTACCAACTCCTTGACTTGTGCAAAGGCACAAAAAACGTGCCATCCAAGTCCAATTCGTCCAATGGACGATTCAAGTCCATCAATTGGAGGGTGACAAGTGTCGCCCTCCCGTTGGTCCAAAATGTTTCAAAATTAGAAATGGCATAGCCGGAATTTTCCCTACGGAAGCTGTGGAAACGTTTCGTCGGAAAACGATTCTTTTAGCGAGTTGTGCACAATTTTCGAACTTGGCCTAACTTTAAGGCTAAACTTTCGTACGTACGCCCTCACGTACATACTCCGGAAATACGGGGTATAACATTCTCCCCTCCTTAGAAACATTCGTCCCGAATGTTCCTTCCCAAGACAGTTATCGATAAAGCTTAAACAGTTTGCAAGTGCCACACATGGCCACAATATAACACTTAACAATTTACGAAAATTAAACCAGCAAATAGGAAAGTAAGTTACCTGGAGGTGTGGGGAATAAGTGAGGATACCTCCGCCTCATGTACTCCTCAGCTTCCCACGTCATCTCCTCCCTAAGCTCGTTCCGCCACAAGACTTTGACGGAAGCCACATCTTTGGTCCGCATACGCCTAACCTGATGATCGACTATCGCTATGGGAATCTCCTCATACGATAACCCCTCGGTCACCTGGACATCGTCAATCGGGTGTACCCTAGATGGATTCCCGATACATCTCTCAAAGATAGATACGTGAAAAACCGGATGCGCCTCCGGATCGGACGGCAGATCCAACTCATAGGCAACCTTGCCGCTGCGGACAATCAAACGCCCAATGTACCTTGGTGAAGTTTCTTCTTTCGAATCTCATCACACCCTTCATGGGTGACACGAGAAAACCCAATCATCAATCGCGAACTCCGGATGCCGACGACGATGATCTGCATGACTTACGCCGACTCGGTATCAATAGCCGCCTCGGATAAGCTTCACCTTATCCATCGCTGCCGCACCAAATCTGGTCCCACTAGCTGCACCTCGCCCACATCGAACCAACCTATAGGCGATCTGCACTTCCTCTCATACAAGGGCTCATAAGGCGCCATCTGAATACTGGAGTGGTAGCTATTATTGTACGCGAACTCAACTAGAGGCAAATGATCCTCCCAGCTACCCCTGAAGTCGATAACACAGGCTCGCAGCATATCCTCAAGATTCTGGATAGTGCGCTCGGCCTGTCCGTCTGTCTGTGTATGGAATGCAGTACTCAGGCTCACCTGCGTCCCTAAACCTCTCTGGAAAGACCTCCAGAAGTTAGCCATAAACTGGGCTCCTCTGTCTGATATGATCGAAGTAGGGACTCCATGCAGTCTGACGATCTCTCGGATGTAAAGTCTGGCATAATCCTCAGCCGAAAAAGTCGTCCTGTCGGGAAGAAAGTGGGCTGATTTCGTCATCCTGTCGACGATAACCCATATAGAATCATGTCTCCTATGAGTGCGAGGTAATCCTGTGATGAAGTCCATGTTGATTACCTCCCACTTCCAGGTCGGGATCTATATCGCCTGCAACAAACCACCAGGCCTCTGGTGCTCTACCTTCACCTGCTGACAACATGGGCACTGAGCTACGAACTCTGCAACGTCCCTCTTCAAGCCATCCCACCAATACACAGATCTAAGGTCGTGGTACATTTTGGTCGACCCCGGATGGATAGAGTAACGCCTTGTGTGCTTCCCCAAGAACTGCTGCCAAGTCCTCAAACATCCGGAACACACACGCCCTCAAACCTTAGCACCCGTGGTCTTTGCCTCAAAGGACCGCGCCTCACGAAGAGTCAGATCACGATAACGTGTCAAAGCGGATCCTCGAATCGTTGCCTCTTCACCTCCTCGACGATGGAAGACTCGGCAACCTCACGAACTCGAACCCCACCGCTATCGTAATCAATCAAGCGGACACAAGGCTCGCTAATCGATGCAAATCACGAACCATGTCCTCCTCCTCTCTGCACATCCGATAGGCTCCCATCGACTACGACTAAGAGCATCCGCCACAACATTGGCTTTCCTCGGTGGTATAGGATATCAACATCGTAATCCTTAAGCAACTCTAACCACCGCCTCGCCGTAAGTTCGGCTCCTCTGGTGAAGATATCTTTGGAGGCTCTTGTGGTCTGTATAAATATCCACGTGAACCCCATACAAATAGTGCCTCCAGATCTTCAAAGCGTGAATCACGGTGCAACTCAAATCATGGGTGGGGTAGTTCTCTCGTGTTTCTTGGTGTCGGGATGCATATGATATAACCTTGCCATGATTCATCAACACACATCCCAACCCGATGCGGCGACGATCACAATACGACATATAACCGCTCGACCTCCGAATAGTAGAAGCAGGCGGTCGTCGATCTCTCTTTCAAGAATCGAAACCACGCTCACAAGCATCGACCATCAAACTTGGCGCCTTCCGAGTCGGCCCTAGTCAATGGTGCGAAGATAGAAGCAAACTTCTCCACGAACCGCCGATAATATCTGCAAGGCCCGAACTGCGAACCTCTGCCGGAGTAGTAGGTCTAGGACAAGTCTGACGCCTCGATCTTGGCGTATCCACGAATTCCATCGGCCAGACAATATGCGAAGAAAAGCCACCAAGTCAACAAAACTCACATTTGGAAAACTTGGCGTATAATCTGGTCTGGAAGCTATCGGCCTGATCGCCAAATGCTCGCATGCTCGCTCTGGCGAGAATAAACCAAGATATCATCAATGAAAACTATCACAAACGTGTCCAAAAATGGTTTGAACACTCGGTTCATCAAATCCATGAATACCGCGGAGCATTGGTCAACCAAAAGACATGACCACGAACTCATAATGCGTATCGGGTCGGAATGCGATCTAGGGACATCCACCTCTCTCGACTGCACTGATGATAGCGACCGTAGATCAATCTTGGAGAAACATCTCGCACCACCAACCGGGTCGAACAAATCATCAATCACAGGAAGGGGTATTCGTTCTTAATGGTCACCTTGTTCATTGCACGTAATCAACACGCATGCGCGCGTCGTCACTTCTTCACGAACAATACCGCGCTCCCGGGGAGAAACACTAGGCTGATGAAGCCCTTCTCCAAAGAAATCCCTAAGGCGATCCTTGACTCTCTCAACTCGGCGGTGCCGTTCGTATGGCGGAATGGAAATAGGCGAGTGTCTGCAATATGTCTATACAAACTCAATCTCCTCTCGGGAGGATACCGAGGTCGTCGAAACACGTGCGGAACTCTCGACCACTTTGGGCCGAGCGGAAAATGGTACCGCAGCCAAAGATCAAACACCCGAGCGAGATGGTAGATATACCCATTCGCACCATCTTCCTAGCCTTGAGGTAGGAAATAAACCTACCCACCGGCGATCTGGTGCTCCCACTCAACAACCGGCTCGCAGAAGCGGAACCGTATTACTCTCTCTGCGGTCTACATTGGCGTAGCAAGAAGCTAGCCAATCCATCCCCATGATCACGTCGAAGTCAATCATCTCCAACTCTATCAAGTCGGCTGGGATCGACGACGTAAATGGTCACAGACAAGCTCTATATACCGCCGAGCTACCACCGAATCACCATCGCGTAGCTACCTCGAAAGGTCTATTGACTCGGGCTCTATCCTATCCTACTAGCAACAAGGGAGATATATAGGACAGTAGAACCCGGATCTATCAAAGCATACACATCAAACCCGAACCCGATAAGGTACCTGGCGACATCGGTGAGGCCTCCCGATCCTCGGTGGACAAAGCATAAATGCGGTTCCGAGGATCGCTAGGCGGGACCGCGCCACGACCTCTGCGCGACCTGCTGGTCCATGAGTACCTTGCCCTCGGCGAGTAGGCTGTCGGGGATGAAGAAGACCGGCGAAAGAACTCGTGGTGACCCTACCACCAAGATCGCCCTTGGTGACGGTTCCTCGCATAGTGACCTGCCGCCACAATCAAACAAGCTCCGTAGCACCACAACTCGAAGTGGGATCTACCGTCGGCCACACCGGAGGTGGTCGATCGGCAGTACTCTGCTGCGGGCGTCACGAAGTCTGGGGCCTGAGTGCGCCTCGAATATCCCGGTGTCGAGGCGGTGCAGAGTGCTCACGGTGGCGTGGTGCAAATCTAGGCTGCTGCGGCCGCCCACGATAGCCACCAAAGACCACTGCCGTCACTGGTCTTCTGCTGCTGTCAACCCGTCGGTCTCGCTCGCCGCATCCAAGAGCATGATCTGCGTGCGGGTAATGTCCATACGGTGAAGAAACACCCGCACATGACTCGGCCATATAATCATCTAGCGGTGACGTAGCGGTGCACCCTATCCTCCATATCTTCTACTAACGCTGGACATATCGAGCCAATGAATCAAACTCGACATTGTACTCCACGGCGGTCGTCCTGCGCCTCGGCGGTAAAAATCTATCGGCCGCGCCCTCGCCGTGTGGAGGCAAGAAGTGAGTGAGAAAGCCTCGAGAACTCATCCCAGTAGCCGGGACGCGTGCTCTCCCGGATAACTCCCACGAATCAAACCAATCGATCGCGGTATCACGCGACCTATGTGAACCAAAGATCACGCACTCGGTCTCGGCATACGATCACTCTCAAAATCCTCAGTAGCCGACGGATGAACTCCTGCGGATCATCCTCGGCCTCGACCAGTAAAACTCGCGGGCTACAACTCGGGAAGTCTCGTAGCCTCAAACTCTCGCCTCGGGTGAACCACGGTACGATGGGGCTGAAGCTGCGCATCCGGCTGTCCTCATGTCGCCACGATCTGGCGATGGCGGGCCATCTCTGTAACCCATCTCATCTGCTCCAGGCTGTGGGACTGGAGGTGTAGGTACTGTAGTCTCTGCTGGGACTGGCGGCGTCGTAGAACTCGCCGTCTCTGGTATAGACTGGGCCCGAGCCCTCGTGACTCTAGGTGTCCCACTAGCGACTCGCCATGCCTTGCCGCCAGGCGGGTTGCCTTACGTGGAGGCATAACTGTTACAGAAAAGGAATACGTTAGAGGGGTCCAACTTTAACACAACTCTAAGGCACGATCTCAAGAGGTGAGTGATATTATACTAACATAACAGTTTATCGTTAAACAACATAAGCACAACAAGAATACTCTCTTATACAAACGTTACAAGACACTAACACACATAGCATCATATCATGTCTACTTATCAAACCATCTTATTATTCTTTTCACAAATCAATATAAGTCTGTTATAAACACATAGGCAAACTGTTTCTTTTATCATGCTTAAGTGGTTATACCTAACTTCCCATAAAGCTAGTATAACTCTTAAGCTTCTGTTTTAAAAACCAATTTGTTCTCTTCTGTTTAAAAATGATTCAGTATTCTTTTGAAATGCTTTCAGATCCTTATTATTCAGGCTTAAGTCGCAAGACATTGCCGTAAGTATTATTCGAGCTTAAGTCAAAGACATTGCCGTAGTTATTATTCGATTAACACGTATGCGTCTGCGTACTACATATATATTTTAAAATATCATGCTTTAGGAAGAATCACATACCTTCTCAGCGAAAACCACCTGCCAAGTTGAATATGTCGCGCGCAGAGAAATCAACCTATAATAGTCAGACACGTCTATCAACGTCTAGACTACTCTGTGATTCTAAGCGAGAGGGTTCTATATCCTACGGAAAATTGGGCGCAACTTCCACCCGGTGAGCTACTCAAGTCATCAGAAAACAGTTCTATGTAAGTACAATTTGATTATTCTTCTTTTAAACCCTTCTCTTTGTGATACTTGATTCAATTCTATTCTGTGATATTCTTCTAAGTATTTAATACTTATTCTTATACTACTACAGTATGTATTCTCTAATTCAAAAGAGGGTTAGGATTATTTACCTCGGTAAGCCCAATAATATCCTAGATAAAAGTCGCGTCTGAGCAAGGTTTAGCTCCTAGGTTGTACGCTCCGGTAGCTCCAAGAAACCTTAGAAGTTCATCACAACTTCTACTAAGGACTAAGGGATTTGGGCTAGGGTGTTTTGGGCATTATAACAATACTAGAAGGCAACTTTTCTACCAAGGGAGGGGGGGTAGATTTCGGCTAGGCTAGGGGGTAGCCTCGGCAAGCTTCTCAAAAAGGGGGTGTTGGGCTAAACAAGCTCAAGGAGAGGGAGGATTTTCAAGACTCGAAAGGAATTTGTGGATGAAGAACTCTTCATCTTAAGGGGGTGTTATAGGTCAAGCCATGGCCAACCAAGTCGAATGATGCCAAGTGCAAGGCAAGTGTAGGGTGAAGATTTAGGCAAGTGTCCATTCTATCTACTACACACAAATATCCTACCAACTCCTTGACTTGTGCAAAGGCACAAAAACGTGCCATCAAGTCAATTCGTCCAATGGACGATTCAAGTCCATCAATTGGAGGGTGACAAGTGTCGCCCTCCGTTGGTCAAAATGTTTCGTCTCTCGGAAAAATCTGCAAAAATTAGAAATGGCATAGCCGGAATTTTCCCTACGGAAGCTGTGGAAACGTTTCGTCGGAAAACGATTCTTTTAGCGAGTTGTGCACAATTTTCGAACTTGGCCTAACTTTAAGGCTAAACTTTTGTACGTACGCCCTCACGTACATACTCCGGAAATACGGGGTATAACAGAAACATTTTACTAAACTCGCGTAGGGTAAATTCCGGCTATGTCATTTATAATTTTTGCGGATTTTTCCGAGAGACGAAATATTTTGGACCAACGGGAGGGTGACACTTGTCACCCTCATTGGACGACAAAATGGACATTGATTGGCACGTTTTTTGTGCCTTTGCACAAGTCAAGGAGTTGGTAGGATATTTGTGTAGTAGATGGATAAGGACACTTGCCTAAATCTTCACCCTACACTTGCCTTGCACTTGGCATCATCTTGGCCATTGGTTGGCCATTTCTTGACCTATAAATACCCCCCTTAAGATGAAGAGTTCTTCATCCACAAATCATTTCTCCAAGTCTTGAAAAATCCCTCCGCTCTCTTGTAGTGTTTTCGTCCAAACACTCCTCCCCCTTGAGAAAGCCTTGGCGAATACCACCATAAAAGAAGCCCTAGCGAAACACTACCCCCTTGGTAGATAATTGTCTTCCAAATACCTAGCCCATTCCTTATAGTATTTTAGTAGAAGTTGTTGGGAACTTCTAAGGGTTCTTGGAGCTATCGGGCGTACAAATTAAGAGCTAAACCTTGCTCGGGAGCGACTTTTAACTTGGATAATTTTGGGCTTACCGAGGTAAATACTCTTGTCCTTCTATTGTAATTGGATATTACATATAAGAATAGTTAAGACTTGAGTATAAGATATGAAAGAATATTAATGAATAGAATTGAACTGTTATCACATTAGAAGGGTTTAAAAGAAGAATAATTGAACTATACTTACTTAGATTGTTTTCACGATGACTTGAGTAGCTCACCGTAGGGAAGTCTTTGCCGATTTTTGTAGAATAGAGGACCCTGCTTAGAATCTGTTCTGAGTAGTCTAGACGTTGATAGACGTGTCTGACTATTATAGGTTGATTCTCTGCGCGCGACATATTCAACTTGGCAGGTGGTTTTCGCCGAGAAGGTATGTGATTCTTCCTACACTCTTGAGCATGATATTTTAAATATATATATAGTACGGTAGACGTACGAGTGTTAACTGAATAATAATTACGGCAATGTCTTTTGACTTAAGCCTGAATAATAACTACGGCAATGTCTCTTGACTTAAGCCTGAATAATAAAAGATCTTGAAGCGGTTCAAAAGAATCTTGAATCATTTTTAATGTAAGAAAGCGATTGGTTTTAAAAGCTTAAGAGTTATAGTAGATTTATGGGACGTTAGGTATAACAACTTAAGAAAGAGAAAAATAACTGTGTCCTTATTTGCTTATAAAAACCTTGTATTGATTTACGTAAGGTGTAGTAAGATTGATTGATAAATAGACATATTATGATGCTACGTGTGTCTTGTGATGTTGTGAAAGGGGGTCATTCTTGTTGTGCTTACGTTGCTAAACGGTAAGTCAGTTGTACAGTTATAATATCACCTACCCCCTTGACTTGTTATACCGAGGGCTTGCCACCCGATGCGGTCTATACGGCTATGCGGTGCTGTGAGACTATGCGAACTGCGGGAGTTCGAGATTGATCATTCCGGTGTTTTAGCGATCACGCGGATGCCCTATGCGATGCACGCGTGACTATGCGGTCTATTGAGACTATGCGGTGCGGGAGTCGGGAGAATGCAGGGGTTAGCTACCCCCGATGCGAGGAATACCTCATGCGGGTCTGTGTGTGACCTATGCCGACTGCGGGAAGTCCAGGACTAGGTACGCATAATGATACTATGGGCGATTGGCCTTGCTTCGATCATTCGCGGCCTAGGAAAGACCAGTTACATTATATCTATTAGTGTTCTTGTTTGTGATATGGCACTAGGTGCAATTGAACGGTGTATTTGCAAATGGCTTTAAATACTTTGATTTCATTTAAGTACTTTCTGATTTCACATACTTGGTACTGTTAGATCGACCTCCTTGGGCTGCGTTCATGCCGCAGGTAAGGGCAAGCAGGTGCTAGATCCACATCCTTAGGATCTTTGCTTTGGTGTCGGGAGCTCCATCTTCTCCGGAGGCTCTACTTTTTGGGTATGATCTCCCTGTATTGTAGATAATTTTTGTACATTCAGGGTATGGCGGGGCCCTGTCCCGCCATAGTTGTTTACTTCCTTAGAGGTCTGTAGTCCTATTGTACAGTTGGGATGTAACTGCAAAACTTGGGTTATATATATATGCCGAAAGGCAAGCTTTTCATCAGATAAACTGTTTTCTCTTTCCATAATGTTTCTTGTCTTGTCTTATGTTCCGCTGATTACTCTGATTTATGACTACTTGGGTGCCCGGGTAAGGCACCAGTCACGGGCCCCGGAACGGGTCGTGACAAAAGTGGTATCAGAGCAGTTAATCCTCGGAAAGTGTCTACAGACCGTATCTTGTAGAGTCTTGATTATCGGTGTGTTGTGCACCACACCAATAATCAGGAGGCTATAGGATATTTAGGATTGGTTTCCATTCTTCTCACCCTGAGATCGTGCTTTAGAGCTGTGTTATAAGTTGAACCCCTCTAACATATTCCTTTTCGGTAACAGTTATGCCTCCACGTAAGGCAACCCGGGCCCAGAAGGGCAAGCGTAGGAGGCCGCTAGTAGGACACCGAGAGTTACGAGGGCTC
Source organism: Przewalskia tangutica (assembly GCA_029844215.1). Lineage (NCBI taxonomy): Eukaryota > Viridiplantae > Streptophyta > Magnoliopsida > Solanales > Solanaceae > Przewalskia > Przewalskia tangutica. The sequence continues at coordinate 37,288,080 of CM056720.1, read as the reverse complement.
GTGCCCGATCTATGCCCGAGGCGGCGAGTTCCATGACGCCCGGCCCAGCGAGACCACGCATGCCGTACCTCGTCCCCGGCACAGGCGGAGAGTTAGGGTACAAGGAGATGGCCCACTATTGGCTAGGATTGTGGCTGCACATGAGGATAAATTTGGATCTGGCAGTTCGATTCAGCCCGATGGCGCGTGGTTCACCCGAGGCGAGATAGTTTGAGGCTACGAACTTTCTCGAGTTGTAGCCCGCGAGTTTTACTGGTCGAGGCCGAGGATGATCCGCAGGAGTTCATCCGTCACCGCAGAGGATTATGAGAGTGATCGGCGTCGGAGACCGAGTGCGTGATCTTGGTTCGCATCGGTGCGTGATACGCGATCGATTGGTTTGATTCATGGAGTTATCCGGGAGAGCACGCGTCCCAACTACTTGGGATGAGTTCTCGGAGGCTTTCCTCACTCACTTCTTGCCTCGCGGATGAGGAGGCGCGGGCGACAAATTTTTATTGCGAGGAGAGGGGCCTTGCGATTAGGGAGTACAATGTCGAGTTCGATTCTTTGGCTCGATATGTCCCTGCATTGGTAGCGGATATGGAGGGCGGTGCATCACTAAGTCACCGGCTAGATGATTATATGGCGAGTCTTGTGCGGTGTGTCTCTTCACGAGCATGGACATTACGTATGCGAGCTCATGCACTTGGATGCGAGGCGCGAGACAAGCGAGTCGGCGGATATCGACATCGAGAAGAAGGCGAGCGGCGGTTCTTTTGGTAGTTCTCGGGAGGACGGCCTCAAGCAGATCTAGATTTGAACCCAGCCGGCTCGAGCACTCCTACATCGTTTTGGTACAACGAGCATTCGGGCGGTCGGGGCCCGTGACTTGGACTTCGGGGTAGCAAGGGTGCTAACCGATCGAGGTCCGCTCGGTGTGTCCGTTGTGGTAGATTCCATTCGGAGCCGTAGTACTACTCGAGCTTGCTATACTTGTGGCCGCGAGTCATTATGCGAGTTTGTCCGGCCGGCGGCGGCGGTAGTAGGCTCGGCTACGAGATCTGTTGTCGGTTCATCGTCTCCTACAGTTACTCGCCCCGGAGGGCAGGGTACTCATGGGCCAGCAAGTCGCGGCAGAGGTCGTGGCGCGGGTCCCAGTTCTAGCGGTCCTCAGAACCGCATTTATGCCTTGTCGGTAGCGGGACGTGAGGCCTCACGATGTAAATCACGAATACCTTATCGATCTCGATTATGATGTGTATGCCTTGATAGATCCGGGTTCTACTCTGTCCTATATATCTCCCCTTGTTGCTAGTAGGATAGGGATAGAGCCTGAGTCCATAGACCCTTTCGAGGTAGCTACGCCAGTGGGTGGTTCGGTGGTAGCTCGGCGGGTATATAGAGCTTGTCCAGTGACTTTATGCAGTCGTCAGACCCTAGCAGACTTGATAGAGCTGGACATGACTGATTTCGACGTGATCATGGGCATGGATTGGCTAGCTTCTTGCTATGCCAATGTAGACTGCAGGGAGAGAGTGGTACGGTTCCAGTTTCCTGGGGAGCCGGTTATTGAGTGGGAGGGGAACACTGTGTCGCCGAGGGGTAGGTTTATTTCCTACCTCAAGGCTAGGAAGATGGTGCAGAAGGGGTATATCTACCATCTCGTTCGGGTGTTTGATCGAGGTCGCGGTACCAGATTTTCATCGATTCGAGAGTCAGAGAGTTCCCAGACGTGTTTCCAGACGACCTCCCGGGTATCCCTCCTGAGAGGGAGATAGAGTTTTGTATTGATGTGCTGCCAGACACTCGGCCTATTTCCATTCCGCCATACAGAATGGCACCTGCCGAGTTGAGAGAGTTGAAGGACCAGCTGAGGGATTTGCTGGAGAAGGGTTTCATCAGACCTAGTGTTTCTCCCTGGGGAGCGCCGGTATTGTTCGTGAAGAAGAAGGACGGGACGCTGCGCATGTGTGTTGATCTGAGCGGTGAACAAGGTGACCATTAAGAACGAATACCCTTCCTGTGATTGATGATTTGTTCGACCACCGCGAGTGCGAGATGTTTCTCCAAGATTGATCTGCGATCGGGCTATCATCAGTGCGAGTCGAGAGGCGGATGTCCCTAGGATCGCATTCGACCGACGTGCGGGCATTATGAGTTCAGGGTCATGTCTTTTGGATTGACCAATGCTCCGGCGGTATTCATGGATTTGATGAACCGAGTGTTCAAACCATTTTTGGACACGTTTGTGATAGTGTTCATCGATGATATCTTGGTTTATTCGCTCGAGCGAGGAGCATGCGGAGCATTTGAGGCTGTCTTGTGATTTTCGAGACCAGCGGTTATCGCCAATTTTTCCAAATGTGAGTTTTGGTTAGCTTCGTGGCTTTTCTTGGGCATATTGTGGGGCGATGGTATTGTGTGGATACGGCAAGATCGAGGCGATCGAGTTTGCCTCGACCTACTATTCCGGCGAGGTTCGCGATTTTACGGGCCTTGCGAGTTATTATCGGTGGTTCGTAGAAGTTTGCTTCTATCTTCGCACCATTGACTAGGTGACTCGGAAAGCGGCTAAGTTTCATCCACCCGATTCTTGAAGGAGAGTGACGGCGCCCGTTCTTACTCTTCCGCAGGTCGACGGTTATGTCGTGTATTGTGATCGTCGGGCATCGGGTTGGGATTTGTGTTGATGCGCGAGGCAAGGTTATAGCGTATGCATCCCGACGGTGAAGAAACACGAGAGGAACTACCCCACCCATGATTTGGAGTTAGCGGCGGTGATTCACGCCAAGATCTGGAGGCACTATTTGTATGGGGTTCATGTGGATATTTATCTGAGACCACAAGAGCCTCGGTATATCTTCGGCGGAGGAGCCGAACTTACGGCGAGACGGTGGTTAGAAGCGCTCGAGGATTATGATGTTGACATCCTGTACCACGGGAAGGCCAATGTTGTGGCGTATGCTCTTAGTCGTAGATCGATGGGTAGCCTATCGATGTGCAGCCGCAGAGGAGGGCATGGTTCACGATTTGCATCGATTAGCGAGCCTTGGTGTCCGCTTGATTGATTACGATAGCGGTGGGGTTCGAGTTCGAGAGGTTGCGAGTCTTCCATCATCGAGGAGGTGAAGAACGATTTGAGGATCCGGTTTTGATTCGGTGTCGTGATACGACTCTTCGTGAGGCAAGGGTCCTTTTGAGGTAGCACTGATGGGGTGCTAAGGTTTGAGGCGTGTTGTGTGTTCCGGATGTTTGTGACTTGAGCGAGTTCTTGGGGAAGCACACAGCGGCGTTACTCTATCCGTCGGTCGACCAAGATGTACCACGACCTTAGATCCGTGTATTGGTGGGATGTCTTGAAGAGGGGCGTTGCGAGTTCGTAGCTCGGTGCGTGTTGTCGGCAGTGAAGGTAGAGCACGCAGGCACGGTGGTTTGTTGCGACGATTGATATCCCGACCAGAAGTGGGAGGTGATCAACATGGACTTTATCACGGATTACCTCGCACTCGGAGGAGACATGATTCTATATGGGTTATCGTCGGCGGTGAAATCAGCCCACTTTCTTCCGTCGGGGCGACTTTTGGTACCGAGGATTATGCGAACTTTATATCCTGAGATCGTCGATCGCATGGAGTCCCTATTTCGATCATATCGCATGGAAGGAGCCGGTTCGGCTAACTTCGGAGGTCTTTCCGTAAGGGTTTAGGGGCCAGTGAGCACGAGTCGCATTCCATCCACAGACGAGGCGAGGCGAGCGCACTATCCGCACTCTTGAGGATATCTGCGAGCACAGTGTTATCGACCGATGGTAGTTGGGAGGATCATTTGCCTCTAGTTGAGTTTGCGTACAATAATAGCTACCACTCCAGTATTCAGATGGCGCCTTATGAGGCCTTGTATGGGAGGAAGTGCAGATCGTCTATAGGTTGGTTCGATGTGGCGAGTGCGATTAGTGGGACCAGATTGGTGCGGCGGAGTGGATAAGGTGAAACTTATCCGAGAGAGGTTATTGACAACTCAGTCGGCGAAGTCGTATCACGAGATCATCGTCGTCGGCATCTTGAGTTCGAGGTTGATGATTGGGTTTTCTGAAGGTGTCACCATGAAGGGTGTGATGAGATTCGGGAAGAAAGGAAACTCGGCCAAGGTACATTGGGCCCTATCGATTGTCGCGGGGTAGGCAAGGTTGCCTATGAGTTGGATCTGTCGTCCGATCTGGAGGCAGTGCATCCGGTGTTTCATGTTTCTATGCTGAGGAGATGTATCGGGGATCCATCTAGAGTGCATCCGATTGACGATGTCCAGGTGACCGAGGGGTTATCGTATGAGGAGATTCCCATAGAGATAGTCGATCGTCAGGTTAGGCGTCTGCGGACCAAGGACGTGGCTTCCGTCAAAGTCTTGTGGCGGAACGAGCTCAGGGAGGAGATGACGTGGGAAGCTGAAAGGACATGAGGCAGAAGTATCCTCACCTATTCCCCAAACCTCCAGGTAATTCACTTTCCTACTTGTAAATTTTCATTGTCATATATGCCTAAGTGTTGTTTTGTGGCCGTATGTGGCATTTGCAAACTGTTTAAGTTATGAGGAACCTTATTGTTATCTGTCTTGGGAAAGAACATTCGGGACGAATGTTTCTAAGGAGGGGAGAATGTTATACCCCGTATTTCCAGAGTATGTACGAGAGGGCGTACGTACAAAAGTTTAGTCTTAAAGTTAGGCTATGGATGAAAAAGTTTGTGCACAACACTCGAAAGGAATCGTTTTTCGACGAAATGTTTTACTAAACTCGCGTAGGGTAAATTCCGGCTATGTCATTTATAATTTTTGCGGATTTTTCCGAGAGACGAAATATTTTGGACCAACGGGAGGGTGACACTTGTCACCCTCATTGGACGGCAAAATGGACATTGATTGGCACGTTTTTTGTACCTTTGCACAAGTCAAGGAGTTGGTAGGATATGTGTGTAGTAGATGGATAAGGACACTTGTCTAAATCTTCACCCTACACTTGCCTTGCACTTGGCATCATCTTGGCCATTGGTTGGCCATTTCTTGACCTATAAATACCCCCCTTAAGATGAAGAGTTCTTCATCCACAAATCATTTCTCCAAGTCTTGAAAAATCCCTCCCCTCTCTTGTAGTGTTTTCGTCCAAACACTCCCCCTCCCCCCCCTTGGTAGATAATTGTCTTCCAAATACCCTAGCCCAATTCCCTTATAGTATTTTAGTAGAAGTTGTTGGGAACTTCTAAGGGTTCTTGGAGCTATCGGAGCGTACAAATTAGGAGCTAAACCTTGCTCAGGAGCGACTTTTAACTTGGATAATTTTGGGATTACCGAGGTAAATACTCTTGTCCTTCTATTGTAATTGGATATTACATATAAGAATAGTTAAGACTTGAGTATAAGATATGAAAGAATATTAATGAATAGAATTGAACTGTTATCACAGTAGAAGGGTTTAAAGAAGAATAATTGAACTATACTTACTTAGAATTTGTTTTCACGGAGACTTGAGTAGCTCAGGGTAGGGAAGTCTGCCCGATTTTCCGTAGAATAGAGGACCCTCTGCTTAGAAGCTTCTGAGTAGTCTAGACGTTGATAGACGTGTCTGACTATTATAGGTTGATTCTCTGCGCGCGACATATTCAACTTGGCAGGTGGTTTTCGCCGAGAAGGTATGTGATTCTTCCTACACTCTTGAGCATGATATTTTAAATATATATATAGTACGGTAGACGTACGAGTGTTAACTGAATAATAATTACGGCAATGTCTTTTGACTTAAGCCTGAATAATAACTACGGCAATGTCTCTTGACTTAAGCCTGAATAATAAAAGATCTTGAAGCAGTTCAAAAGAATACTGAATCATTTTTAACAGAAGAGAAACAGTTGGTTTTTAAAAGCTTAAGAGTTATACTAGCTTTATGGGAAGTTAGGTATAACAACTTAAGAAAGATAAAAAGAACTGTTTACTTATTTGCTTATAAAAACCTTGTATTGATTTCTGTAAGGTGTAGTAAGATTGATTGATAAATAGACATATTATGATGCTACGTGTGTCTTGTGATGTTGTGAAAGGGGGTCATTCTTGTTGTGCTTACGTTGCTAAACGGTAAGTCAGTTGTACTGTTATAATATCACCTACCCCCTTGACTTGTTATACCGAGGGCTTGCCACCCTTGATGCGGGTCTATACGGCCTATGCGGTCTGTGAGACTATGCGGAACTGCGGGAGTTCCAGGATTGATCATTCCGGGTGTTTTAGCCCGATGCGGGGGATGCCCTATGCGGTCTGTGTGACTATGCGGTCTATTGAGACTATGCGGACTGCGGGAGTCCAGGAGGTGCAGGGGTTAGCTACCCCGTCACGAGGAATACCTCACGCGGTGCATGTGTGACCTATGCCGACTGCGGGAAGTCCAGGACTAGGTACGCATAATGATACTATGGGCGATTGGCCTTGCTTCGATCATTCGCGGCCTAGGAAAGACCAGTTACATTATATCTATTAGTGTTCTTGTTTGTGATATGGCACTAGGTGCAATTGAACTGATTGTATTTGCAAATACTTTGATTTCATTTAAGTACTTTACAGTTTCACATACTTGGTACCTGTTGTACTGACCTCCTTCGGGGGGCTGCGTTCATGCCGCATGTAAGGGCAAGCAGGTGCTAGATCCACATCCTTAGGATCTTTGCTTTGGTGTCGGGAGCTCCATCTTCTCCGGAGGCTCTACTTTTTGGGTATGATCTCCCTGTATTGTAGATAGTTTTTGTACATTCAGGGTATGGTGGGGCCCTGTCCCGCCATAGTTGTTTACTTCCTAGAGGTGCAGAGTCCTATTATGCATTGGGATGTAACTGCAAAACTTGGGTTATATATATATTCCGAAAGGCAAGCTTTTCATCAGATAAACTGTTTTCTCTTTCCATAATGTTTCTTGTCTTGTCTTATGTTCCGCTGATTACTCTGATTTATGACTACTTAGGTGCCCGGGTAAGGCACGATCCACGAACCGGGCAGGTCGTGATGACTATAAAATCAGATCACGAGGTCTTTCTAGACTGCGCCACATGATCGAAGCTGGCCACTCGCCCTCAGTATCAATGAGCGCGTTAAATCCTGGAACTTACCGCAGCTCCGCATAGGCCACCTAGGCCCGGATGAGGTATTCCCCGCATCGAGGGTAGCTATTCCTCGGCATCGTTCTGGACTCTCGTAGTCCGCATGAGGTATTCCCCGCACACTAGCCTGGAACTCTCGTAGCTCCGCATAGGTCCCCTGGACCCGCATGAGGTATTCTCGAATCATAGTCACACAGACCGCATGAGGTATACCTCGCATCGAGGGGTAGCTTAACCCCCGGTATAACATGTCAAGAGGTGAGTGGTACAATACTAACATAACGTCTTATCGTTAAACAACATAAGCACAACAAGGGAAACCCCTTTACACAAACGTTACAAGATACTAACACACGTGGCATCATAACATGTTTACTTATCGAACCAACAAGAAAGCATTACAAGGCTATCACAAACCAACATAGTCAAGTTATTCACACAAGGTACTTTCTACTTTATGTCAACAAGTTCGGGTTTTTATCCCCAAAGTACTTCATACATTAACTCTTTAAAAACCAAGTACTCATTGCTCACGAATGAGGTTTCACACTTTTTAACAAAATTCATATCAAGTCAATTAAGTCAAGTCTCTTATTTTCAAAAGATTCATAGATCATAGTTTTAAACACTTAACAACGTAATCTCCTTTTTAAAACAGTTTGAGTAACATATGCCTTATGTGTGAGTAGGTTATTCTTGTTTATAACAATCTTATTAAAGCAGCCATGATCTAGGAAATGTAATACAATTTTGTCTTATCTTTTAGCTTCTATGCAGATGGAGGTTTCTACTGGTTTTAATAATACTTAATTAGTCAATACATTTTCCTTTATTAGCGCTGCAGTGGTTTGTTCGATACTTATTCTCATTTCCGAAATCAATATAAGGCTTTCATAAACAATTAAGTAAACCGTTCCTTTTATCTCTCTTAAGTCGTTATACCTAACTTCCCATAAAGCTAGTATAACACTTAAGCTTTTAAAACCAAGTATTACTCTTCTTTCAAAAACGATTCTTAATTCTTTTGAAATACTTCAAGATTCTTATTATTTAAAACTCAAGTCAAAAGACATCGAAGTAAAACCACGTCCAGTCAACACACGTACGTCTACCGTACTATATATATATTCTTTTAAAATATCATGCTCAAGAGGATAGGAAGAATCACATACCTCCTCGGCGAAATCCACCTGCCAAGTCGAATATGTCATGCAGAGTATCAACCTATAATAGTCAAATACGTCTATCAACGTCTAGACTACTCTGTAGAATATTCTAAGCAGAAGGTTCTTATTTCTACGGAAATTTGGGCAGTACTTCCCTACCCGTAAGGCTACACAAGTCTACTGTAAATACAGCCCAATGTAAGTACAGTTCAATTCTCTTCTTATATACCATCCTTCTATATCTTATACTCAATTCTAAACTACTATATGTAATTTCCAATTACAATAGAAGGACAAAGATATTTACCTCGATAAGCCCAAAATTATCCAAGATTAAAGTCGATCCTGAGCAAGGCTTAGCTCCTATTTTGTACGCTCCAATTCGCTCCAAGAAACCCTTAGAAGTTCTATACAACTTCTACTTACTACTACAACCAACTATGAAGATTTCCCTAGGGTTTCGTTTGGTGACTAAAAGAAATATAGTAGTATTTTCCGGGCTTTTAGTATAGAGGTAACTTTGGAATACTACAAGGTATTTGGCTAAGGTATTTTGGAATAGTAACAATACTTGGAGAATACTTTTCTACCAAAGGGGGGGGGGGGTGTTTCGGCTAGAACACTCAAGAGGGGGGGAGAGGGTGCTTTGGACGAGAGCTTCTCAAAGGGGGGAGGAAGTTTTGAGACTTGGAAATTGTTTTGTGGATGAAGAATTCTTGCAACTTAGGGGGGGTATTTATAGGACCTCCAATGGTCAAGATTCAAGCAAGTGGAGGGAGGAGATTTGGACAAGTGTGTGTGGGTCCCACCTTATCCATCTACCCACAAAATATCTCACCAAACATTGACCAAATGTTTAAGGCCTTTTTCACACAAAAAATGTGCCAAGAATGACCAACCAAAACCGTCCAACTTTGCCACCTAAGGGTGACACATGTCTCCCTCCTATTGGTCCAAAATATTTCATCTCTCGGAAAAATCCAAAATAAATATTTTCTTGAAAACGTAAAATTCCTTTACAAGGTTCGGAAAATTTTCCGTCGGAAAAACAAATCTTTCTCGTGGAAGTGCACAATTTCGTCCTTAACATAATTCGGGCTTACACAATTGTACGTACGTCCTCACATACATACTCTGGAAATACGGGGTATAACATTCTCCCCTCCTTAGAAACATTCGTCCCGAATGTTCCTTCTCAAGACAGATAACGATGAAGTTCCTCTTAACTTAAACAAGTTGCCAATGCCACACATGGCCACAAAATAACACACGCGCAAATACTTAAATCCAAGTCCACAAGGAATCACCTCTAGCATCACAAAAGCTCCCACCCAAGGTCTAAAAGATATTCCCTTCGCACCTTTACTTCACAAAAGTAATGATCACTTCTATTCTCTTACTCGTCGTACCCTCCTTGTACACTCGAACACTTCCTAAATAAACTTACCACCTTTCTGTTATTGCTTCAGTTTCCAAAATCTCGGGGTTACTATCTCCAACTTGGTCATCATTAACTGGGAACACTCTGGATGGATCTCCGATACTTTTCCGAACATAGCAACATGAAAGACCGGACGTGCTGCCTCCTACGTCGGACGACAAAGCTAACTTATAGGCAACCTGGCCTATTCTCCGAATGATCTGAAAACGCTCAAAGTACCTCGGGCTAAGTTTCCCCTGCTTTCCAAATCTCATCACGCCCTTTCGGGGTGGTACCTTTAAGAAAACCCACCGTCAACCCGAACTCCAAGTGTTGACGCTGATAATCCGCACGACTTATGTTAACTCTGAGCTGTCAATAACCTCTCCTGGATAAGCTTCACTCTATCCACATCCTGCTGAATCAAGTATGAACCAATAATCTGAACCTTGCCAATATCGAACCAATCGACCGACAACCTACACTACCACCCATACAAGGCTTCATAAGGTGACATCTGAATACTGAAATGATAGCTATTATAATACACACTCAACAAGAGGCGAATAATCCTTACAGCTACCTCTGAAAATCAAAAACACCGGCCCGAGGGTGAATGCAATACTGAGACTCACCTGAGTTCCTAACCTTGTTTGGTAAAACCTCCATAAAAAAAAAAGAAATAGCCGCAAACTGGGCTCCACTGTCTGTCATAAAGTAAAAGTAGGAACCCCGTGCAGTCTTACAACCTTCCTGATATATAACATCTTGCATAACCCTCTGCCGAGTAAACAGCTTCGATCAAAGACAAGATGGTGACCTCATCGGCGGACTCATCGTCGAACGCATCCACGCGTACGATGGTTAACTAAACTTGGGCCTAACAGCCTCGTGACCCTATCACAAAGTGGGACCACCACAATTTTTCCTTACTTCAAACCGGGCTGCGGGTTGACCCGCAATCTGGCCTCAACCCGACCCATTTACCGCGCCAAGCTCTTATTTCCCGATCCGGAACAATCTCACCATTGAGTCACGAAAACCTAGTGGTCTCCTTAGCTCAACTACCCTCCTTCATTTCACACTACTCAGGGACTTATCACACAAATCTATCCCACGTATACTAAGCACTCCGATAAAGGTCAACATAAATAAATCTTTTACTCGAGATGGCCTCGCCTCTAAGGTCTCCACGTATAAAACTCTAAGGCTCACACTTTCCCTATCCCCAATCTTACCCTTTTAACTAATCATGATTTCTAATCACAATTAACACAATGCTATCTGAACATCACACCTAAAATATACTCATCTTATCACACATACTAATCTCTAGAGGGTTAAGGATAAACATGTATCTACTGCTTCACTCTCCTTTGTCGTTCTAATCAATCTTGCCCTGTTGGGCGCATAGCTAGGGAAGGTGATGAACTAGCCACTGATCCTGAAATTTGAGTCTCTACATCCGCGCCACCTCTGGTCGGACAATTTCTCGCAAAATGGCCCTGCTGGCCGCAGGCATAACAAGCTGTCGAAGAAGTACGACACTCCCCCCAATGACACCTACCACAACGGCCACACCGAGGTGGGGTGGCCTCTCGCTAACACCCTTTCCTCTCGAACCATCAATCCGCACTAATCAGTGCCGAGTCCTCCTACTTGCATCCCTCCTACTTGAACATTTTTTCGTCACATGGACCTGACGGCCGCAGGTAAAACAAGCACCAACGAAACGACGACATTCCCCGGGATGACGCTGCCTGTGTGAACACCGAGGAAAATCAATCCGGTGGTGGAACCTACGTGTATCACGTGAACTAAGCCCGGAGCTCGACCAACTCCTGCATACCGAACGTCCCGAACCGCTTTGAGGACCACTCTGCGCGGCGGAGTGCGTATCGATCTCTTCTTGAGGCTATCCGCCTCGAAAGTTACCAAAGGACCCTGCCGATCTGGCCCTCTTCTGCTGCTCTTGGTTAACCCGTCGATCTCTATGTTTCTCGGCCTGCTGCGCATAAGCCCGTCTGTGAGCCATGCTCATGCCGATCAAGAGCTACCTTTACACAACCTCCTTTAGATAATCATCAAGACCGCGATAAATCGGTACATAAAATACTCTCTGGTTGCTAAATCCTAGATAATGTGGTCGTCTCTTTGCAATACATACTGCACTCTTGGTCGTGGCGAAGGTCAGATATCATGGCGCAGAGGAATCGCTGCCATTGTACTAAACTCTGCTTTGTGGCGACATATCGTAACTCCGAATGAAGCACCACGCCGGTGATGATTGGGCTGTGCCCTCGTAACCCTGCGTGCTCTACTCGCGGCTTCCTACCGCCTTGCCCTTCAGGCCGGGTTGCCTTGCGCGGAGGCATACAGTAAGGGAAAGAAATACGTTAGAGGTCCAACTTATAACACGGCTCTAAGGCACGATCTCGAGTGAGAAGAATGGAAACCAATCCTAAATATCCTATAGCCTCACGATTATTGGTGTGGTGCACAACACACCGATAATCAAGACTACTAGATACGTCTGTAGACACTTTCCGAGGATTAATCGCTCGATACCACTTTTGTCACGACCGACCGGGGCGTGGATCGTGCCTTACCCGGGCACCCAAGTAGACATACATCAGAGTAACCAGCGGAAAATAAAACAAGACATGAAACAATATAAAGTGAGAAACAGTTTTTTTTTTGAGAAAAGTTGCATTTCGGCATATATATACATAAACTTGAACAGTTACATCCCTTTTACAAACCCTGCCCACAACAGTACTACAGACCTCTAAGAATGTTATAACAACAATGGCGGGACAGGGCCACTTCGCCATACCCCGAATGTAAGTACCTACAACTACAGGACTATACCAAAGGTAAGCCTCCGAGACACGGAGCTTCCCAACGCTGTGATCCTATGAGCGAGGATCAACAATCGGTGTACCTCTACCGTAGCATGACGCAGCCCCGAAGGAGGTCAAGACAACAGTACTAAGTATGTGGCGAAAATCGTAAATGAAATCATAATAGTCTATATAAAGCAGAAGACATATATGATAACCAATTTACGATACACAATATGTAAGATTATGTCAAGTCGGGACTCACGCCTAAGGTCATCACTCAAATATAACCAAGGGTCTCATGCCCACAATATCAATCATGCCGTGGAATTCCTTCCTCACCGCGATCCATGATATAAAAGCACCAAGGAATACACATGAACACCGTGTCCCACCGTGTCATAATAAAGCATGCGGGGTAAGTAATGCGAAGGCATAGCCGACTACTAAAACCCACGCAGTACCAATAATGCTATAAAATTGTATCACGAGGTCTTTCTAGACCGCGCCACATGATCGGCCGCCACGCCCTCGGTATCAATGCGCGTCAAATCTCGAACTTACCGCAGCTCGCGTAGGCCACCTAGGCCCGCGTGAGGTATTCCCGCGTCGAGGGTAGCTACTCCTCGGCATCGCCCCGACTCTCGTAGTCCGCATGGCTACATAGACCGCATGAGGTATTCCCGCACACTAACACGGAACTCTCGTAGCTCGCATAGGTCCCCGGACCGCATGAGGTATTCTCGAATCATAGTCACACGCATCGCATGAGGTATACCTCGTCGAGGCGACTTAACCCCGGTATAACATGTCAAGAGATGAGTGGTACAATACTAACATAACGGCTTATCGTTAAACAACATAAGCACAACAAGGGAAACCCCTTTACACAAACGTTACAAGATACTAACACACGTGGCATCATAACATGTTTACTTATCAAACCAACAAGAAAGCATTACAAGGCTATCACAAACCAACATAGTCAAGTTATTCACACAAGGTACTTTCTACTTTATGTCAACAAGTTCGGGTTTTTATCCCCAAAGTACTTCATACATTAACTCTTTAAAAACCAAGTACTCATTGCTCACGAATGAGGCTTCACACTTTTTAACAAAATTCATATCAAGTCAATTAAGTCAAGTCTCTTATTTTCAAAAGATTCATAGATCATAGTTTTAAACACTTAACAACGTAATCTCCCTTTTAAAACAATTTTAGTAACATATGCCTTATGTGTGAGTAGGTTATTCTTGTTTATAACAATCTTATTAAAGCAGCCATGATCTAGGAAATGTAATACAATTTTGTCTTATCTTAGCTTCTATGCAGATGGAGGTTTCTACTGGTTTTAATAATACTTAATTAGTCAATACATTTTCCTTTATTAGCGCTATGATGGTTTGTTCGATACTTATTCTCATTTCCGAAATCAATATAAGGCTTTCATAAACAATTAAGTAAATCGTTCCTTTTATCTCTCTTAAGTCGTTATACCTAACTTCCCATAAATCTAGTATAACACTTAAGCTTTTAAAACCAAGTATTACTCTTCTTTCAAAAACGTTTCTTAATTCTTTTGAAATACTTCAAGATTCTTATTATTTAAAACTCAAGTCAAAAGACATCGAAGTAAAACCACGTTCAGTCAACACACGTACGTCTACCGTACTATATATATATTCTTTTAAAATCCACCTCGGCGAATCACATACCTCCTCGGCGAAATCCACCTGCCAAGTCGAATATGCCGCGCGCAGAGTATCAACCTATAATAGTCAAATACGTCTATCAACGTCTAGACTACTCTGTAGAATATTCTAAGCAGAAGGTTCTTATTTCTACGGAAATTTGGGCAGTACTTCCCTACCCGTAAGGCTACACAAGTCTACTGTAAATACATCCCAATGTAAGTACAGTTCAATTCTCTTCTTACATACCATCCTTCTATATCTTATACTCAATTCTAAACTACTATATGTAATTTCCAATTACAATAGAAGGACAAAGATATTTACCTCGATAAGCCCAAAATTATCCAAGATTAAAGTCGATCATGAGCAAGGCTTAGCTCCTATTCTGTACGCTCCAATTCGCTCCAAGAAACCCTTAGAAGTTCTATACAACTTCTACTTACTACTACAACCAACTATGAAGATTTCCCTAGGGTTTCGTTTGGTGACTAAAAGAAATATAGTAGTATTTTCCGGGCTTTTAGTATAGAGGTAACTTTGGAATACTACAAGGTATTTGGCTAAGGTATTTTGGAATAGTAACAATACTTGGAGAATACTTTTCTATCAGGGGGGGGTGTTTCGGCTAGATCACTCAAGAAATGCGGGGAGAGGGTGCTTTGGACGAGAGTTTCTCAAAGGGGGGAGGAAGTTTTGAGACTTGGAAATTGTTTTGTGGATGAAGAATTCTTGCAACTTAGGGGGGGTATTTATAGGACCTCCAATGGTCAAGATTCAAGCAAGTGGAGGGAGGAGATTTGGACAAGTGTGTGTGGGTCCCACCTTATCCATCTACCCACAAAATATCTCACCAAACATTGACCAAATGTTTAAGGCCTTTTTCACACAAAAAACGTGCCAAGAATGACCAACCAAAACCGTCCAACTTTGCCACCTAAGGGTGACACATGTCGCCCTCCTATTGGTCCAAAATATTTCATCTCTCGGAAAAATCCAAAATAAATATTTTCTTGAAAACGTAAAATTCCTTTACAATGTTCGGAAAATTTTCCGTCGGAAAAACAAATCTTTCTCGTGGAAGTGCACAATTTCGTCCTTAACATAATTCGGTCTTACACAATTGTACGTACGTCCTCACATACATACTCTGGAAATACGGGGTATAACAGGAATCCCTCATCTCGGGTACATGTCTTCATGGAGAGCTAATCCATGGAGTAATAATCGTATATAACATGGTCGCATGCCCCGGAATCCCTCATCGTATAAGCATGGCCATGGGGTAATAAAATAAATCCGGGAATCTAACCAGCCTCCTGATCGTATGCCCCGAAATACCACATCGTATAAGCATATCCAAGGAGTAATAAAAACAATCCGGGAATCTAACCCGCATCCTGGTCGCATGCACCGTAATCCCACATCGTATAGGCATGTCCAAGGATCAATCACAATGGAAGCATACTCGTGGAAGCCTCCGTCACTGTCGGTACGTCCAAGTAAATTCACAACAAGACAGCCGACCCTCCAACTGAGAGTCACGGCAGCGTAAACATATAATACTTACACTCAAGGCTATCACAAGCAAGCATAGGCAAGTTCATAAAATCTTTAGACTTTCATTTTATATACTCAAGGCACTTTTCGTTTCACATAAAAATCCGGGAATTTAACCCAAAGTACTACGTACTTCCATTCTTTTCAAAAGACTCTTTTTCATATAAAATCGCAAGACACTAACACCTGTAGTATCAAAGCATGTCTATTTTTTAAATTAAGTTACTAAACCTTTAGAAATTTATTTCAAGACATTGAAACCAACTAGCTTCCAATTTCACAAACTAGGCAACTCATGCCTATCAATCAAAATAGACAACTCTCTTAACCTTCCATAAAACCGTTATAACTAACTTCCCATAAAGCCGTTATAACTCTTTATGGTTTAGACAAATTCATTATTTTTATGACCAAGAGACTTATACTTTCAAATCAAATTGCATAACTTTCAAAATACTTCAAGTCTCTTATCTTTAGAAATCAAGTTTCTTACTTTAGAAATCAAGTCTCTTATCTTTAGAATATCCAGAAATCAATACTTTCCAAATCAAGTACTCTATACTTTCAAATCAAGTCATTCCTTCCTTTAAGAATCAAGTCCCATCTTGAGATACCTCAACGACTGATTGTAGCCACTTCCTTTTCGTTATTAGTAATAATATTTGCATTTACCTAAAAAAAAAGAATCAAGTCCCATAACTTGAAAAATAAAGTCTCTTAACCTTTTAAAAATTTAAGGTTCATAGTCTTAAAACTTTATAACGTAAACTCTTTAAATTAAGTAACATATACTTTTGTGTGTTGTGAATAGGTTATACTTGTTTATAACGATCTTATTAGAGAAGCCATGATCTATAAAATGTAATACAATTTTGTCTTATCTTAGCTTCTATGCAGATGGAGAATTCTACTCATTTTAATTTAATTGATTGCCGATACATTTTCTTTTATTAACGTCGCAATGTCTTGTTCGATACTTATTCTCATTCGTGCAGTAACTTAGCAAAGTCAACTCGACTCCAAATACTTCCTAACGACTCTTACCAACATCCCCCATAAGACTTGGTAAGAACTTAGGATAACTTAGACGTAACTTTTACATAGAGTAAATCAACATACATACCTCTTAACTTCTAAGAGTAGAAGGAATCATGAAATAGAACCACATGTATATTCCCTACATAGAATCATGACAAAAGAAGGAAGAGGTTCACATACCTCGCGACGATTATCGACAAGTAGCAAAATGCTCCAAAGTACTTCAACCTTGGTAGCTATTCCATCCTTCAAGTAGAATACGCTATACTTAGTACCTCAACCTATAATGGCCATAATACGTCTATTAACCTCTAGCTTCAAACGTAGAATATTCTAAGTGTAAAGTCACCAAATTCTACGGAAAATCGGATAACACTTCCTTTGTTTCTACGTACTTTTCCACCTTTTTCAAGGCCCGAAAATCAATAACCAAACGCCACATTTAAGGCCCAACAATTCAGATAATACAAAGGGGATTACACGCCTAATAGGACGTGTAAAATTATGCCCCACAATCAATTTAAATCTGTCCATTCCTTAAGGCACATTCTCGGCAATATCACTATCCATAACAATGTCAATTGTCTTCCAATTTCCTTTTTCAATCCAAGTTGTTATTCCAACATTTTATATACATAATAACAATTACAACAACTATAAATCCTTTCTTCCTTAACATGCGACGATTGTAACTATCGACCAATTTTTTTTCCGGTAAATGCAAATTTTATTACTAATAACAAAAGGTAAGTAGCTACAATCAGTCATTGAGGTATCTCAAGCCTCAACGTAAAGTAAACAACAAGAGAGGAAGGGGAGGAGTGGTCACTCAAATGGTGCCATTACAAGAAGGGATAAAATCATAGAGAACTCTATAAGCTGTAGTTTTGATTCTTGCAATGACCTCCTCCGCCGGAAAGCTTGTGCCTTCAAAGAGCAATGTGTTTCTTGCCCTCTAAATCTCATAGACCACAATGCAAAAAGTAAGCAAAATAGCTTTGGCTCGGATGCTTGTCCCGCGGTGATCTTTCTTAATCCACTTAAGGGAGCTTTCAACAGTTGTCATCTCTCTTCTAATACCCAACCAATCTTTTATGCTCCTCCAGATATTATGTGTGTAGGGGCAAGTAAAGAAGAGGTGCTCCCTTGTTTCATTTGCTTGCTTGCAGAACCCGCATGATATATCCTCCAAGTTGAGATATGATAGAGTATCCTTTGTAGCTAACCGCTTTCCGCAATTTAGCCACACAGTAAAAGAGAATTTGGGAGGAATGAAGCCTTTCCAGATTTGTGACATCCAAGGCTTTTTAACTTGCGGAGTGCGCAAGATATTATACACGAGGCTTGAATCAAATATGTTGTTGGCACAACACTTTGTAAAGCCGTCAATAGCATCACCATGGCTACCAAAGATAGAAACAAATTTGTCGCGAATCCCACAAATATTTCTGAATAAGGGGGAGTCCCTAGGACGTACCTCATAGTCCCAAATAGTAACACCTCTCAAATAGTGGCCATTGATCCATTGGACCCATAGAGAGTCAGCATCCGTGTGAGTTTGCCAAATAGTCCTGGATAGCAAGGCATGATTCCATTCCTTGATGTTCATTAGACCCAAGCCACCTTCAGTTTGAGGCAAGCAAATGATATCCCAAGCAACTCTTGGTGGTTTCCCTCCCCATAAGAACTGAATACAAGAAGACCGTACCTTGTTGATAATAGCGGCCGGGATAGGAAGTGCCCGGAACCAAAAACTCTCAACCCCTTGGACAACCGACCTGATTAGTTCCAGCTTACCCGCATAAGAAAGGGTGTGATGCCCCCATTTCTGGATGTAATTCGAAATTGCACTAGTGAATGGAGCAAATTGGTCCACCGAGACTGAAATTGGGGACAAAGGGATCCCCAAGTATCGTACCGGAAAGCTACCAATGGCGAATCCACTGGACAATATCAAGTCACGAACTGTAGTATGCATTCCCGCTAAGTAGACAGAGGATTTGGACGGGTTAAGAGTTAGCCCTGAGGCAGCCTCCAACTCTTCCAGACAATTCATAAGAATCCCAACTGAAGATATATCTCCTCTAGCAAAAAGCATGAGGTCGTCCGCAAATGCTAGATGAGTAATGCCCAATTTCTTGCACTTTGGAAAATATGAGAAAGCTCTTGTCTCAGCCTTCCTTTTAAGCAGCCTTGAGAGGTATTCCATGCACAAGATAAAGAGACTAGGGGACATAGGATCACCTTGTCTTAGACCGCGCTTTCCTTTGAAGTATCCATGTAGCTCACCGTTGATAGAAAGGGAGAAGGAGGTTGAGCTAACACATTCCATGATCCAATTTGTAAATCTGGCTGGAAATTTTAGACTTCTTAGTACCAATTCGAGGAAACTCCAAGAGACTGTATCGAATGCTTTACGAAGGTCCACCATAAGCATACATCTTGGTGAGACTCTGGCTCTATTAAATCCTCTCACAAGCTCCTGTGCCACATATACGTTGTCCATCATGTTTCTTCCTTTCACAAAATCCCCTTGGGATTTGTCAATGAGAGAAGGAAGGATCAATTCCATTCTGTTAGCTAGAATCTTTGTGATGATCTTATAGACCACATTAGTCAATCCGATGGGCCTGAAATCATTTACCTTAGGGTCATGATCAGTCTTTGGTAGTAGGGTAATGATGGTATGATTCACCTGCTTCAAAAGAACTCCAGTAGAGAAGAACTCTTGGACACTTCTTACAACATCATGGCCCACATCTCTCCATCTATTCTTGAAGAAAGCACTAGAATAACCATCCTGGTCAGTGCTTTGTCATTGCCTATATCAGAGAGAGCTTCCCAAATCTCCTTTGGGGTGATGAAATGCAAAAGCTGTAATCTCTCATCTTCACTTAGCTTTGGGCCATAGTTGAACACATCCGGATCAAAGTTGGTAGTGGGTCGGGAAGTACCTAATAGATCTTTGTAAAATTCAACAAGCAACTTCCTAACTTCTTCTGGGGATGTAGTGATACTACCATTGGCTTTAACAAGAAAGTTAATTGAGTTCCTGACATTACTCCTCTTGATCAAGCTATGAAAATATTTGGAGCATCTATCACTTCCAATCAAGTGTTTCTGTCTTGACTTCTGCCTTATGAAGTGTCTTTCTGCTTCTAGTAAGGTGTTTGCTCTAGCTCTTGAGGACTTAACCTTGGCTTTTAGCTCCTCATCAAAGGGATTTTCCATGTGTGCATTGATAGCATCCTTGAACTCAATGTTTGCCCCTTTTGCTCTTTGTTCAATACCCTCAAAGTCACTTTTGTTCAATGCCCTTAATGGTTGCTTTAGGGCTTTCAATTTTGAGGCAAGGACGAATTGAGCAGTTCCCAATATGTCTTGTCTCCAACATGAAGTCATTATGTCCTCGAAGGCTGGGTGAGAAAGCCACATATTCATGAACTTGAAAGGACGCTTACCAACAATATAGGATGCAATAACCGTGGCTATCACAGGACAGTGGTCTGAGACAGGTTCCATAGGCATGAAATTGGTCGTGCATTCTAGGGTCAAATCACTCCAATTTTGATTCATCAATACTCTATCAAGCTTAGACCAAATCGAACCATTTGTCCAAGTGTAGAAGGAACCGGAAGAATGAGCGTCTTCTAGTCCCTGAGAAATCCTGAAATCGCCAAGATCCCTAAGTGCATAAGGCGTGAGAGGAGGACCCCCCACCTTATCATTAGGGTTGCAGTAAGTATTGAAATCTCTCATAATCATCCAAGGCTTAGTGACGGTAATGCCCAAGTGAGTAAGGTGATGCCAAAGCATCCTTCTATCCGAGATGCTATAAATTGGGTACACAAATGTGGCAAGGAAGGACACTTGTGTTATATTGCAACTTGCCTGGACATGGATATGCTGAGAGTCCATACCAAGCACTTCGTAACAAACCCTAGTTGGATCCCAAAGTAATAGCATTCTTCCGCCTCCAATGAATTCCAAATTTGAGCAAAACTTCCAAGCTTTGAATCTTTGAGTAGAGAAAGATTTTGTCCTTGGCCGAGATAGTTTAGTTTCCAAAAGACAAATCATAGCCGCATCATGCTGTTTTGTGATACTACACACTAGAGCTTGCGTGGCTGCCCTATCCCTTTGTCCGCAAAGACCACGGACATTCCAACAAAGTATTTTCATTAGGAAACAAATGAGGTTTTGTTAGCACCTCCGCGCTTAGCTGCCTTCGCTTTCCCACTATTTTTCGGCCCATTCTTTTTTGACAAAACTTCTTGCCATCCATCATCCTTGTTACTGGAAGCCATAACTTGTGTTCCAGCCAAGCTATGTTCCCCGCGTTCAAAGTTAACGTTACATGACACAAGTTGAGCCTTTTCCTTAGCACCCTTGTATGTATCTCCATCCAATGAAGGTGGCGGGTTCATAAGCATCTCAGAATCAGAATGTTTTGACTCACAACTCGTCCTAACATGTTGTGCACTGCCATGGTGAGAAATAGGCAGTGAGGACTTTGCTAGAGAATCCAAAGCATGATGGGCGAGTGTCCCAAAGCCGAGGACCGCGACATGTGATGCTTCTCCCAAACTTCCGGAACCAGGAGGTGTTGTGTGTTCAGTTTCTTCAATGTCCATCAAGTTATCAGCATCTACGGGATGTTGAGAAGGAGGTGGATGAGGGGGAGGAGGGTTGGTTCCACCCGTACCTCTGTTGACTTCTAAACAAGTAGAGGCTTCCTTATTGTTAGGGGGTATTGCAGTATTGCGTGTTTTTGGAGCTTCTTCATAGTTGACATCATCCCTCAGCTTTCTACACTTTAAATGGTTGTGTCCAAAAGCGCAATGATAGCAAAGTCCGGTAATTCTCATAGTTTACCCTTTGAGTATACCTTCTGTTATCGGGGAGTTTGACGACAAAATCCATTATTGGCTCCTTGCTAACATCCACTTCCACTAGAACTCTTGCATAGTTCATTTTAGACCTTTCCTTAGTATATTGGTCCGTGTAAAGAGGTTTTCCTACACGTGAAGCAATCTTACTAAGGCCCGTTGCACTCCAAATAGAATGGGGAATGTCAGGAAAGTGACCCAAATAGGAATGTCCATGAAAAGATCATCCGTTATTAGAACTCCTTTATTGATAGCCTTGAGCATCATGGTTTTCCCGTAGACCATATAAGGGCCTCCGTGAAGTACATTAGTGCGCTCCTCTTCCGTCATGAATTTGAACACTGTCCATCCTTTGCCATATGGTATAATACGACATTTAACTCCCCATCCTTTCACAATGGTATTCAATGCTTCTCTTCCCGGGAAATGACCCGTGAAGCAACCTATTAGGCAATTGCCCCATGTTTCTATGAAAGGGACTTCATCCTCAGCTTCTATATCTACTTCCGCCCCTTGTTGTTCAATAAATTGTAACTTCATTCCTTTTGCCTCAATCCTAGTTCCATGAGACTCCAAGCGTAAGTCTTTTTGGGAGGGAGGGTACCTTTGCCATGGTTTGGGGGAAGATTGTTATGAGTTGTAGCCGCGGTAGGAATATGATGTGGTTTAGAAGATGCATTAGTGTGTAAATCATTGGGGGGTATTTCTGGAGGTATAGGCAGAGGTGGATGGGTAGAAGGAAATGAGCTTGTGCCCGCGATTGGAGGAATGATTCGCGTGCCATTTGGAAGGGTAGGGAATTTATGTTGGGTATTAGGAGGGGTAGAAGGAAGTGGAGATAGAAGGGGCGAGGTGTTGTGTTTTTCAGAAAGTAGTGAAGTGTTATTAGATGAGAGAGGGGGTATGTTAAAGACTTTACTCGAATCTGAGGAAGTATTAAAGACGGAAGGCTTGTTGTGGTTCTTGAGATTGACTCCACTTAGCAAACTAGCTAAAGTAGGGAAGGCTTCATTAATGACATTTAAAGAAGTCTGGGGTTGTTGTCTTAATACACGAGAGGACTCTTTGGATCCCGCAACATTCAAGGCTGGCCCCTCGGCTCTTGCGTTATTAATGGTTATGTAGTTCCTAGGCTCCTTGGAAATAGAATTAGCATTATTTCTCACAACTGACTTGGCTCCTTGTATAACGGGAATATTCAATGTCCCTTGGTTATTCCCCTGGCCCATCTTGGAAGTCAGACCATCATAAAGTCCCGTGCTAGTGAGTGAATCGTTGGTACCCGCAGCATAAATGTATGACGCCTCGGCACCCTCAATCATAACGTTAGAACTCACAACTGACTTGGCTCCTTGTATAACGGGAGTAGTTAATGTCCCTTGGTTATCCCCCTGTCCCGTCTTGGAAATCAGACCATCATAAAGACGTGAGTGAATCGTTGGTACCCGCCACATTAATTGTTGACGCCTCGGCACCCTCAATAATAACGTTAGAATCCTTGGGGGTAGAAATCCCTTCGTATCCCACGTCTGACCTTGGTCCTTGCATAGAGTGCATATTCCTAGTTTCATTGTTATCCTCCTGACCCGCCATGTCCTTCTGACCCAAGCCCCGACCCATAATAGGAGGAGTCACCTCGTTTCCCGGGGCATTAAACTTTCTTCTCTTGACACCCGCGTTAAACTTCTTGGGTATAGGAGTACCTTCAATGCTTTCAACTGACTTTGAATCAAACAAGACGTGATTACTCTTGGACCCATGGACACCTTCCCGACCCGCCATGAACTCCTGACCCACGCCTTGACTCGGTTTAGACCCGAGTATGCCATCGTACCTTGTTACTCCAATTGCAATGTCAGGCCCAGAATTTGACCCTTTTCCGGCTAACCTTAGTGAAATTCCAGGTAGTGACGGGGTACTAATGCTAGAGTGACTGTCCTGTTCTTCCGAAATGGTCCCGTTAGCAACTATTTGGCCCGTGGAATGGTCGACCACCATAGTAGCATTAGGGGTGTCAATGGCTAACGGTAAAAGACCCTCCCTGCCGGAAGTTCTGCTTTCAAATTCACTTATATCCAAGCTTTCAATTTCTATATTATTGCCCCATTCATGTATCTTTTGTAGCATAGAATCGTCTACAACATTCTCTAATGTAAAGCGCGAGTCTGGCGTGACATGAACCAAGATAGAAGGGTCCGATATAGCCGGAATAAGATTTTCCTCGGCAATTATTGGACTGCCGCCACTCTTTTTTTTCTTCCTTGTTCTAGCTTTAGCCGAACTGCCTGAACCTCCTGAATCATTGCTAGAACGTGTGTAACGTTTAGACTTCTTCATATTGTGAACAATAACAATTAAACCATAGTGAAACAAACGAAAATCTTAGGGGGGAAGAAGAGGAAAAACCGAAGGAGCAACTAAGGGGAAACGTTGAGAGCGTTTTCTTAGTGAGAGAAACTTCTCTCTAACTCCTTTTTTGATTTTATCAACTATCGACCAAATTGATTACAACACTAATGGCTAACTTGTCCATTTTTTTAAACCATTTTTTTGGTTTTAACATGTCGACATGATCCAAATCTTTTCAAACTTCAATATATATATACCACATGCTCATTTCTTAACTACTATAACATGTAATCTTCAATTACATTAAGAAGATGAAGATTTTACCTCAATAAGCCCTAATAATGTCCAAGCGTAAAAGTCGATCCTTAGCAACTTTTAGCTCTTCTTCTTATGTTCCAATACGCTCCAAGAACTCCTTAGAAGCTCATGAAGAACTCCTCTTCAAGTTCCATCTTCAAAGTTGAAGAACACCTTAGGTTTTCGCCTTGCGACTAACGTGAAAACGTCGTTTTTCCGAGATCTTTCTATTGAGATATCCTTACAATACCCCTAGGAACCTTGGGTTAAAGTCTTGTGGCTAATTAACCACAAACGAAAATATTTTCTTGTTCTATGAGGGCAAACTCGAGAGCCTCTTCTCAAGAACATCAAGTTCTTGATTTAATTCTAAGTGTAGAATTGTCTTGCACTAGTATAAGATATATACAACAACCAAGGGCCTAGATTAAAACACTTGTGTGGATGAGATGTGGTCAACAATATCAAGCCAAGTGTCTCTTGACTTGTCTTCATTTTTCCGCCCCACATGGCACTTGGAGGGTGACACGTGTCGCCCTCCGGTTGGTCTAAAATATTTCATCTCCCAAAATTCCGATAAATTCTATAAGTCTCAAATATCAAATTCGGGAACTCAATTCTCATTAACGAATAATTTTCCTTCCCGAGGCTCGAAATTATTTTCCGTAGGAAAAAGAAATCCTTCTTTCGTTTCAATTTTTAAAGTCATACTTTCTCACGTACATTCTCTTAAACACGTGTCCTGGAACTACGGGGTGTAACAAAGGAAGAAGTTCACATACCTCGTTGACGACTAACCAACACGACAAGTAGAATATGCCCCAATGTACTTCGACCTTGTCGGCTATTCCACATGCCAAGTAGAATATGTCACACGTAGTACTTCAACCTAAAATGTCACGACCCGACCTCGGGCCTGCGACTGGTGCCTTACCCCGGGCACCCTAGTGATACAACATCAGAGTAAATCAGCGGAAATAAAAACTCATAAAAGATAAACAGTGAAATAAGAAAACAGGCTAACTGAGCGGTTACCTTTACGAATATATAAATAAAAACTTGAACGATTACATCCCTTTTACAAACCCCCACAACAAGATTACTACTGCACTTAAGAATGTTATACCAACAACGACGGGACAGGGCCCCGCCATACCCCTGAATGCAAGAACCTACAACGACAGGGGACTATACCAAAGATAAGCCTTCGGAGAAACGGAGCTTCCCAAAACGCTGAACTGTGATCCTATGAGCGAGGATCAACAATCGTGTACCTCTACTGCGGCATGACGCGGCCTCAAGGAGGTCGATAACAGTACCAAGTATGTGAAATCAGAAAGATCAAATAAAATCATAACATTTTAAAACCAATTACAAATACGTACAAACAACCAATTTAACTGCACATAGTGCCACAGCATAAACAAGAGCAAAATAGATATAACGTAACTGGTCTTTTCTAGGCCGCTAATGATCGAAGCAAGGCCAATCGCCCATAGTATCATTATGCGAGCCTAATCACGACTCCGCGATCGCATAGACCACCTAGGTCCGCATGAGGTATTCCTCGCATCGGGGGTAGCTAACCCTCGGCATCAACATGGACTCCCGCAGTACCCATAGTCACACAGATCGCATGACGTATCCTCGTGACGGTAACACACCGAGTGATCATCCCGAACTCCGCACTCCGCGCATAGGTCACATGCACCGCATGAGGTATTCCTCGCATCGGGGGCGGCTAACCCTCGGCATAACAAGTCAGGGGGGTAAGTGATATAATATCAGCGTAACTGCTTATCGTTAAACAACATAAGCACAACAAGACAAACCCCCTTACACAAACGTCACAAGACACTAACACGCGTAACATCATAACATGTTTACTTATCAACCCAACAAGAAAGTATTACAAGGCTATCACAAGCCAACATAGTCAAGTTACTCACACAAAAGTCACCCGATACCCGTAGTATCAAAAATAGAGTAACTACCCTTTAAGTAAACCAAAACAATTTACATACCTTCTTTTAAAACAAAGACACTTTTTCCTTTTTAAAGTCAAGTAGCAATATACTTTTTAAACCAAGTGTCTTACTCTTTTAAAAACAAGTAACCTATACCATTAAATCAAGTTACTTCTCCTTTCCCAAAATCAAGTTGTTTATAAGTCAAGTCTCTTAACTTTCAAAAATCAGTTTCTTAATCTGTAAATCATATCTTTTAAGGAAACCAACTTCCAACCTTTAAAATGTCAAGTTATCATTTTAAATCCAATGATAAAATCATTCTTTTGTTTTCATAAAGTCGTTATAAATAACTTCCCATAAAGCTATTATAACACTTTATGTTTTAAACCAACCAAGGACAACTATTCTCATTTTCGAAACCAAGATAACTTTATTCTTTAAAAGACCAAACACCCATTTCTCATGAATGAGGTTTTACAACTTTTTAACATAATTCAAGTCAAGGACACAAAAGGAAAATCTAATTCCTTTAAACACACGTGTGTCTACCGCACTATATATATTTCACAATAATCATGCTAGAAAGGATAGGAAGAGGTTCACATACCTCGCGACGATTATCGACAATTAGCAAAACGCTCGAAAGTACTCTAACCTTGCTCGCCTTTTCCACCCTTCAAGTAGAATACGCTACTCGTAGTACTTCAACCTATAAAGGCCACAAAACGTCTATCAACCTCTAGATCTCTTCGTAGAATAATTCTAAGTACAAGGTTCCTTATTCTACGGAAAATTCGGCAGCACCTCCCCCCCCCCCCCGCAACCACATAAATCTCCTCCTCTATCGAGGCCTGCTACCAAGCCAACAATTCTAGGGGGGTTACACGTCTAACCGGACGTGTACAATTCTACTCCACAATAATACTACAAGTCTACTGTAAATACAGTCCAATGTAAATACAGTTCAATTCTTTTTTAATCATCCTTCCATAAATCATATACTCAATTATACATTACTACAACATGTAATCTCCAATTACAATAGGGGGATAAAGATCATTACCTCGATAAGCCCAAAATTATCCAAGTTTATAAGTCGATCCTGAGCAACGTTTAGCTCCACTTCCTTACGCTCCAACCCGCTCCAAGCAACCCTTAGAAGTTTCTAAACAACTTCTATTAACACTCCATCCATCTATGAAGATTTTCCTAGGGTTTCGTTTTACGACTATTGAAATAAAGTAGTATTTCCGGGCTCTTATGTTGGGATTTCTTTGGAATACCACAAGGGATTTAGGCTAAAGTATATGGGATTATAACAACACTTGAAGAATTCTACTCAAGGTGGGGGGGGGGGGTGTTTGGACGAGAACTCACTAAGGGGAGGGAGGATAATTTTTGCCTTGGAACTCTCTAATGTGGATGAAATAAAGTCTTGCACACAAGGGGTATTTATAGGGAAATCGATGGCCAAGATCTAGGCAAGTGTGTGGTGTAGATTGGGGACATGTGGGTGTGGATTCTACCAACCACATGTCCACCACAAAAATTGGACAAGTGGCTAGCCACTTGTCCACTATCAAACCATCCAAGGACAAGTGTCCTTCACCAATTCGTCCACATGGCCACATGGGGGTGACACGTGTCGCCCCCCTACTCGTCCAAAATATTTCATCTTCCGAAAATATCCGTAATGCCAAAAATCCGAAAATAAAGTGGGCCCCACAAAACCGTAAATTTTCCCGTGGGCCCCACGTGACCAATTTCGGAAATAAAATTCCATAATACTCAAAATACCAAATCTGGGAATCCAATTCCCATTAACGAACCTTTTTCCTTCACAAAATCCGGAAACTTTTCCGTCGAAAAATCACATCTTTCTTCCTTTCCAATTTTAATGTCGTATTCTCGTACGTACGTCCTCATATACATACCCTGGAACTACAGGGTGTAACATAAAATGACAATAGCACTTCTATCAACTTCAAGCTTCCAAGTGTAAGACTTATACCAAATAATGGCCCTCTTATTCTACGGGAATTTGGGCAGCACTTTCTTTGTTTCTACGTACTTTTCCACCTTTTCCAAGGCCCAAATTCAACAACAATCAAGCCCCAATTAAGGGCACAACCAGCAGTTAACCAAAGGGGATCACATGCATACCTTACATGCAAAATTCAGCCCCTTGACTTAAATAAACAGTCCACTAAAATCAGTCCATAGTCCAATGTAAAAACAGTCCTTTAGTCCGCTAAAATCAGTCCATGAATAACCAACATTAAGGGTACAATGTGAAGCTTTTTTCACCCTTATTCCTTAGGACTTTCATTAGTCATTTTCCCACATTAAACATGCAAAATGAGGGCTGAATTTCTAGAATTCCAACGCCCTAAAACAGTCCCTAAAAAACTGTATAATAACGTCCAACAGTTTTATACATTCCACGACCAATAACTACAATCCGATAACTCTTTCCTTAATTCAATTTATTCCTATTCAAGTTCCAACACTTTCATATATGACATACCAACTTATCAACAACCATATTACCTCATTTTAACATGCGACAAGTGCGGATAACAACAACAATATAACCAACGAAACAAATGGCATAAAATCGCCTTAAATCGGCCAACAACACATCTATCACATACACATCTTATTTTCCATATCTTCCTTAACATAAATTCATCCCTTAAACATAACAATATGTAATATTCATCTACTTTAATTTAAGAAGAACTATTACCTCATTTTTGTGCCCAATATCGTCCAAAACAGCCCCTACTATAATGGTCCGCAGTTTTCGTTTTGCTCCACTTCTTCAAGTTCCAATCACATATATGTATCTACAAGCTTATATCTAACTTCCCCTTATATTTCACTTCCAAAAAGTTGATAGAACTTAGGGTTTTCTTGCACCCTTTCTCAGCCCAAACAAGTCTCAAAAGGTTGAGATGTTAATCTTGGTTCAACACTTGGTTTAGGGGCTTAATCTTGAAGAAATAAATTGATCAATAATGGTTGTTCTTTGTCTAAAGGTGCTCGAGATTTAGAGCTCAAAGGTAGAGAAGATGAGAGATATTTTTGGTTAAGTGTATAATGAATCCAAGTCTTGAAAGACTTGGATATATAACAAGTGTATGGACAAGTGGAGTGGGACCCATGTGGGCCACTTGTCCACTTATCCTCTTTGTCTTAAATATTTATGTCTTGCCATCTTGCAGGACAAGTAGATGGGTGACACATGTCACCCTCTTATTGGCCCAAAATAAATTCTTCACAATTAAATTCAATACTTGGAAAAAATATCTAAAAATCTCGTGGGCCCCACAAAATCTTAAAATTTCCTGTGGGCCCCACATGACCAAATCTGAGACATAAAAATCCAAAACTTCAATATACTATAATAATTCCATAAATCCAATTAGAAGTATTAAACTCCAAGTTAATAATTTTTCGTCGTCACTTTTCTTTTCCGAAATTTTCCTTAAGAAAATGTAATTATCCTTTCCTTCCAAAATTCAAATCTTAAACCATTAATCATGTTCTCAATTAGTAGCCCTGGTATTACGGGGTGTAACAATTAGGTAAGATCATTATAATATATAACCTACCAACGGCTCATAAAATGAATTATTTGGCAATTCGGATCGGTTATCACCATGCAAACGTTTCCATAATGTTAGCCAGAGGAGCGAGACAATTTAGATTATATATACGGCGGAAGTACGTAATTCCATTGAACCCTTTATTATACATGATATGAAAGAGTCTTGATTGTGAAAGTGTAAGTGACTTGATTTTGAAAGTGTAAGTGACTTGATTTTAAAAGTGTAAGTGTCTTGATTTTATAAGTGAAAGTGCCTTGAAGTTACAAGTTCTAGTATCTTTGGTTTCCTAAAATGAAAGTTCATTTTGGCATGATTTATATAAAATGAATGTACGGTGGACGTACATAGTACTTTTGGGTCCAAGTCCCTAATATTACATGACATGATAGTGCTTGGGTTTTCTAAAATAAAATATATGATAAGTGCCTTTGATGTTATAAGTGAAAGTTCATTTTAATGATTGGTACATGATGTGTTGGTACCTTGGTGTTTTCTAAAAATGAAGGATGTGATAGTGCCTTGGCTTTTCTAAAATGAAGGATGTGATAGTGTCTTGGCTTTTCTAAAATGAAAGATGTGATAATGCCTTGGTTTTTCAAAAATGAAAGGTCATTTTAAAGATTTTATTGAGAGTCAAAAGATGATTTAAATTGCATATGGTTGCTCATGATAGCTATTCGTGCAAGTGTATTATCCGTGAACTTGTATTCACGATGCGGGTATAGATTCCCATGAGATGTGTATTGTCCGTGAACTTGTATTCACGATGCGGGTATAGATTCTCATGAGATGTGTATTATCCGTGAACTTGTATTCAGGATGTGGGTATAGATTCCCATGAGATGTGTATTGTCCGTGAACTTGTATTCACGATGCGGGTATAGATTCCCATGAGATATGTATTGTCTGTGAACTTGTATTCATGATGCGGGTATAGATTCCCATGAGATGTGTATTGTCCGTGAACTTGTATTCACGATGCGGGTATAGATTCCCATGAGATGTGTATTGTCCGTGAACTTGTATTCACGATGAGGGTATAGATTTCCATGAGATGTGTATTGTCCGTGAACTTTTATTCACGATGCGGGTATAGATTCCCATGAGATGTGTATTGTCCGTGGACTTGTATTCACGAAGCGGGTATAGATTTCCATGAGATGTGTATTGTCCGTGAATTTGTATTCATGATGCGGGTATAGATTCTCATGAGATGTGTATTGTTCGTGGACTTGTATCCATGATGCGTGTATAGATTCCCATGAGAGTATATGATTATATGAACAGACATACATGATTTTGAAATAACTCTCTTTTAAAAAGGCACAGTTGATTCTCATTCTTATAAAGTGCAGTGATACACCGAGTCCCTCACCAGAGGGCCAAGACGTGTTATAGAGATGATTCCATCGAGCCCCTCACCAGAGGGCCGAGATATTTTATACATACAGTCATGACAGTTATATGGCACGGTTGGATCTGGTATTTGATTTTTATACTTGTCCATGTCATTCTTTGGCCAGTTATGATCTTATTTACTGTACTTTATGTTTACATACTTAGTATATTATTTGTACTGACCCCCTTCGGGGGGCTGCATTCATGCCCGCAGGTATAGGTACTCAGTTGGGTGATCCGCGAGTGTCACACCCCGAACCCCGGGCCCGTGACTGGTGCCCTACCTGGGCACCCTTCTACCTTAACAACACAAGTAAACTGCGGAATTTACAACACTTTTTTTTTTTTTTTTTTTAAAACCAACGTACGTGCAAGGGCAAAGCCGTCAAGGCTGTCATATAATATACATAATGAAAGACACTACTGCATACGAGTCCAATCCCACATATGAATACGCACTTCTAGGAGTTAAATCAAATATGACGGACAAGGCCCCGCTACCCAAACTGCATAAAGCACATCTTGAAGGATATATACCAAAAAGATAAACTCCTGAACAGAGGGAGCTATCCAAAAACTCTGAGCAGGGTCCTACACCTGCCGATCACCAAACTGCGTACCTAAACCTGCGGCATGAACGCAGCCCGAAAGTCGAAGACGAAGAATGTACCAAGTATGTGAAATGATGAAATCAGAATGAAATCATAACGATTTAAAACAAAGCGAGAGACATGTATGATAGCCAACCTACGGTACATAATACATAGCGATCATATCAAGTCGTGGACGCGTGCCTCAAGTCAGTTCTAAAATATAACCATGGGTCTACGCCCATAATATCAATCCTGCCCGTGGAATCCTTCCTCACTGCCGGCAGTCCATGATGGAATAACACCAATAAGGATACATGAACACCCGGTCCCCTTCTCGTGTCCTAAATGCCTCGTGGTCTCATGCCCCGGAATCCCACATCGTAAAAGCATGACCATAGGGTAACACAATCAAATCTGGGGACATATATGATAATCAAATTACAACACATTGTGCCTTACTAACAATGAGAGTAAACGATGAGTATCCTTACAATATAAAATAGGAAGCTCATGATCAAAAGCAGACCATCCGCCCGCAGATCATTTAACCATCCTACTCGGGACTATTTCACCGCATGATAGGCGCGTGGACCGGCGTGAGGTATTCCTCTCATTGGACTATTTCAACCGCTTAAGACCTTACGGACTCGCATGAGGTATTCCTCGCATAGGCTGGACCCGCCCGCATGGGACTATTTCACCCGTATAAGTCCTTACGGACCCGCATGAGGTATTCCTCGCATCATGGGTAGCAATTCCACGAAATCTGCAAATGCCACAAACCCGGGGAATGACCCCGAAACGACTGATATTCCAATAGCACACAACCGGCTATTTCCAGCACACATAGGCAAATCCTCAATTAACAATCCAAAGTCCTTACCAAGGCACACTTAGAATGATTCACAATCAATCAAGCCAAAGTACTTATCAAGGCACACTTAGACTAATTCTTAATTAATCAAGCCAAAGTACTTATTCAAGGCATACATAGAAAAATTCTCTTTTAACAAGTCAAAGTACTTATCAAGGCACACTTAGACAAATTCTCAATTTATCAAGCCAAAGTACTAATCAAGGCATACATAGAATAATTCTCTTTTAACAAGTCAAAGTACTTATCAAGGCACACTTAGACAAATTTTCAATTTATCAAGCCAAAGTACTAATCAAGGCATACATAGAATAATTCTCTTTTAACAAGTCAAAGTACTTATCAAGGCACACTTAGACAAATTCTCAATTTATCAAGCCAAAGTACTACGTACGTACATTCTTTTATAAAAGACTCCTTTCTATGTAAAGCCCCAAGATACTAACACCCGTAGTATCTAGGCGTGTCTATTTTTCAAAGTAAGTTACTACACTTTTAGAAAACTCATTTCAAAGCTTGAAATCAAGTAACTCCAAATTTTCACAATATAGGCAACTTATGCCGATTAATCAAAATAGACAACTTTCTAACCTTCCATAAAGCCGTTATAACCAACTTCCCATAAAGCCGTTATAACCCTTTATGGTTTTAGACGTATCCATTCCTTTTATAACCAAGAGACTTATGCTTAAAAGCTAAGTATCACATACTTATTAAATCAAGTTCTTAACTTTCAAAATACTTCAAGTCTCTTAATAGTTAGAAAACAAGTTTTCTTCTACTTTTTAAACCTCAAGTAACTTCACCCTTAACACAAGTTACTTCTCTTAAATCATGTCATTTCTCCTCTTTTAAATCAAATAAGTAAATCACTCCTTTGACTCCCCTAAAGTCATTATAATGACCTTTAGGTTTTAGAACTAAGGCACTAACCAAAAGATTTGGAAACCACTTCCTTTTTAAGACTACATGTACTTTAAGTAAAAATACCTTCACTTTTAAGAATCCAAACTTCATCAAGAAAATGGATTCTACAACTTACAATCTAAACATCAAAGTACAATCAAGGAAGTACATAGAACAACTTCTATTTTAGGCAATCCAAATACAACCAAGGAATGGATCATTTAAGGAGTAGAACCTACTTTCTTTATCTTAAGGAATCATGCTAGAAGAGGAGATAGTTCACATACCTTTTCGGCTAATATCCACAAGCTAAGCCTAATACGCCGTACGTAGAAGTGTCAACCTATAATGGTCACAACAAGACTATCAACTTCTAGTCTCAACGTAGAATAATACTAAGTATACGGTCTCTAATTCTACGGAAAATCGGGCAGCACTTCCTTTGTTTCTACTCACTTTGCCACATTTTTCAAGGCCGAATGCAATAACCAACATGCCACATTTAAGGCTCCAAACAACAACCAAACAAAGGGGATTACACGCCTGTTATACCCCGTATTTCCAGAGTATGTACGTAAGGACGTACGTAGAAAATTTGAACTTGAGAATTAGGCTTGGCCGAATTAACTTTGTTCACAACACCCGGTTAGAGTCGGTTTTCGACGAAACGTTTTCACAGCTTTCGTAGGGGAATTTCCGGCTATGTCATTTTTAATTTTTACGGATTTTTCCGAGAGACGAAACGTGTTGGGCCAACAAGAGGGCGCCACTTGGCACACTCTCATTGGCGGACATGAGTGGGCGGTAAAGGGAGGGTTGGACGAATTGGCCTTGTTGGTCAAGGGGAGTTGGTAGGATATTTTTGTGTGTTAGTTGGTCAAGGACACATGGGTGAATCTTGGCCCTACACTTGCATGGCACTTGGCTAGATCTTGGCCATTGGTTGGCCTTGGCTTGTGCTATAAATACCCCCCTTTGGAAGACTTCTTCATCCATTCCTAAATTGTTCTAAGTGTTAGAAATCCTCCCCTCCCCCTTTGAAAGGCCCCCTTGGCCGAGAGCCCTCTCCCCCCCTCCTTGTAGTGTGGCCATGGGGTACCCCCCCCTAGCTTAGTTGCTTTCGTATAACCCCCCCCCCCCTGGTTGGCTTGGTAGCCGGCCCCGATAGAGGAAGAGATTTACGCTGTTGGGGAAGTCTTCGAATTTTACGTAGAATGTTCTACGAAGGGATCTAAATGTTAATGAGCGCCTTGTGGCCTTATAGGTTGAAGTACTACGTGTGTGGCGCGATCTACTTGGCTTAAAGGTAGCGGCGGTTGGAAGTACTTGGAGCGTTTTGCTATTAGTCGATACTCGTCGCGAGGTATGTGAACCTCTTCCTATCTCTTCTAGCATGATATGTGTGAACTATGTAGTACGGTAGACGTACATGTGCTAAATGTATTTGATTGGTTTAAAACATAAAGTGTTATAACGGCTTTATGGGAAGTTGGTTATAACAGCTTTATGTTGGTAAGAAAATACTTGTGGTTTTTAAAAGGTAACTGATTTGAACTATAACTGGCTTGTTATGTGTTAATAAAGAACTTGAAGTATTTCAAAAGGGTTTTGATTCATTTTGAAAGAAGAGGTAATACTTGATTTGTTTTGAAAACTTAAGAGTTATACTGGCTTTATGGAAAGTTAGGTATAACGTCTTAAGAATGTTTTACTGATTTTGGAAATCAGAATGTGTATCGACAAACCACTGCAGCGTTAATAAAAGGAAATGTTTTTAATAATTAAGTATTATTAAAACCAGTAGAAACTTCCATCTGCATAGAAGCTAAGATGAGACAAAATGATATTTCCTAGATCATGGTTGCTGTAATAAGATTGTTATAAACAAGAATATCCTACTCACATATAAGGCTTATGTTTCTCAGATTGTTTAAAGGAGAATTATATTCTTAAATGAATAAGACTATGAACTACGAAACCTTTCTAAAAAGGCAAACTTGAACATGGGAAATTAGGCAAACTTGAACATTGGAAAAGAATGTTACTTGATTTTACAAAGAGAAGTAATTGATTTACTTTAAAAAGATAATCACTCTATTTTCATATACTACGTATTGTGTGGTTTTGTGAAACGTATCTTTTAAAGATTTAATGTATGAAGTACTTTGGGGATAGGTACGAACTTGTTAGTAGAAAGTACCTTGTGTGAATAACTTGATTGTATTGGTTTGTGATAGCCTTGTAATACTTTCTTGTTGATTTGATAAGTAAGCATGTTAGGATGCTACGTGTGTTAGTATCTTGTGATTATTGTGTAAGGGGTCACTCTTGTTGTGCTTACGTTGTCAAACGTTAAGCCCGTTATCGTTATTGTATCACATACCCCTTGACTTATTATACCGAGGGCTTGCCACCCGATGCGGTCTCTACGGCCTATGCGATCCTTGTGACTACGCGGTCGCGGTAGCCGGGATTGATCATTCCGGTGTTTAGCCCGATGCGGGATTCCTATGCGATGCTGAGACTATGCGGTCTTTTGAGACTATGCGGGCCGCGGGAGCCTGGCGGATACCGAGGTTAGCGCCTTCGATGCGGGGTATACCTCAGCGATGCAGGACCATGATTCGAGGAATACCTCACGCGGGTCCGGGTGACCTATGCGGGCTGCGAGAGTTCGAGGATAGACGCGCATTGATATTGGCGCGAGTGGCGGCTTCGATCATGTAGTGCGGTCTAGAAAGACCTCGGGATACGGTTGTGGTATTTTTTTGATGCTGGGTCTTAGTAGTCGGCTATGCCTTCGCATTACTTGCCCCGCATTTTTATTGTGATAACTTTGAGGCGTGAGTCCACGACTTGACATATCGCTTATTTATTGTGATCGTAGTTTGGTTATCATACATGTCTCTGCTTTATATAGACTACTATGATTTCATTTACTGATATTTATTTTCGATTTCACATACTTGGTACTGTTATGCTTGACCTCGCCCGAGGCTGCGTTCATGCCGCAGGTAAAGGTACACCAGTCGTTGATCCTCGCTCTTAGGGTCACAATTCAGCGTTTGGGAAAGCTCCGTTTCTCCGGAGGCTTATCTTGGTATAGTCCCCTGTCGTTGTAGGTATTTACATTCAGGGGTATGGCGGGGCCCTGTCCCGCCATTGTTGTCGTATCATTTCTTAAGTGCATGTAATCTTTGTTGTGGCGAGGTTGTAAAAGGATTAAACTGTTCATTTGTAGGAGTTGTTATTTATATATATCGAAAGGCAAGTTTCCTCAGTTCTTGTTTTGTACTTCATTTGTTTCATGTATGTGTTTTATGTTAGTCCACGATTACTCGATGTTGTATCACTAGGGTGCCCGGTAAGGCACGATCCACGCCAGTTCGGTCGTGACAAAAGTGGTATCGAGCGATTAATCCTCGGAAAGTGCCTACGCACCGTATCCAAGAGTCTTGATTATCGGTGTGTTGTGCACACCAATAATCGTGAGGCTATAGGATATTTAGGATTGGTTTCTATTCTTCTCACTCTGAGATCGTGCCTTAGAGCCGTGTTGTAAGTTGGACCTCTAACGTATTTCTTTCCACTACCGCTATGCCTCGCGTAGCAACCGGCCCAGAGGCAAGCGCGAGGAGGCTGCGAGTAAGTCTGAGAGGGTTACGTGGGCACGAGCCCAATTATCACCTTGGGTGGTGCTTCATTCGGGAGTTTTGCGACGTCACTAGCCCCAAAGAGTTTAGCACGGGCGGCGGTTCCTCTGCGGCCATGATATTTGAACCCGGTTCCACGAGAATAGTGAATATAGATTGCGAGGCGACCGTTACTAACTATGGATTTGACTACGAGAGTATACCGATGTACCGCGAGTCTTGATGATTATCAAGAAGGTTGTGCAAGAGTAAGTTCTTCGATTGAAGCTTGAGCATGGCACGTATGCGGGCTTATACAGCAGCCGAGAAACGTAGAGATCGACGGGTTAACCAAGGCGGCGAAGAGGGCGAGTAGCGAGTCCTTTGGTAACTTGCGGCGAGTCGCCTCACCAGTGATTAGATTATGCACATCCACCGGTCTGCGAAAGGTCCTCGCGTGGTTCAGGACGTTCGGGGTATGCAGTAGTTGTTTAGAACTCCAGGGATTCCGGTTCACAGTGTGACAGACGTCATCCCGGGGAATGTCGTCTTTTGG
This sequence comes from Przewalskia tangutica, assembly GCA_029844215.1. Classification (NCBI taxonomy): domain Eukaryota; kingdom Viridiplantae; phylum Streptophyta; class Magnoliopsida; order Solanales; family Solanaceae; genus Przewalskia; species Przewalskia tangutica. The sequence continues at coordinate 37,250,166 of CM056720.1, read as the reverse complement.
TTGGTACTTGTTGTACCTATGACCGTCAGGGTCTGGTGTCGAAGAGTGTCCTTGTAGGAGGACTTAGCCTTCAGGGTCGGTGGGTAGTTCGTCACCTTCCTTAGCTATGCGCCCTACGGGGCAGGTTTGATTAGAACGACTAAGGGGAGTGAAGCGATGAATCTGAGATAGATCTTTAACCTCTGTGGTTTAGTATGTGTGATAAGGTGAGTATACCTTAAGTGTTATATTCGATAGCATTGTGTAAATGGTGATTAGAAATCTTGTTTAGTTAAGCAAGTAAGTTTTGGGGGATAGAGAAGGTGTGAGCCTTAGAGTTTTATACGTAGAGACCTTAGAGGTAAGGCCATCTCGAGAAAAGATGTATTGTTTATGTTTGACCCTTATAGGAGTGCTAGTGCACGTGAGTTATGTTTGTGGGATTAGTCCCTGAGTAGTGTGGAATGAAGAGGGTAGTTGAGCTAAGAAGACCGCTAGGTTTTCGTAACGTGATTAGTGAGAGTTTTCCTTCAGGGAGCCAGCATTTTGCGCAAGTTGTTTCTGTGGCCAGGTGTGGCAGGATTGATTCTCGTAAGTATAGTAGTGAAGACTATATTGGCGCACGTTTGTTTTGAGACTTAGAAGGAACATTCGAGACGAATTTTCTAAGGAGGAGAATGTTATACCCGTATTTCCGAGTATGCGTGGGGCGTGCGTAGAAAATTTGAACTTGAGAATTAGGCTTGGCGAATTAACTTTGTTCACAACACGGTTAGAGTCGGTTTTTTTCGGCGAAACGTTTTCCACGGCTTTCGTAGGGAATTTCCGGCTATGTCATTTTTAATTTTTACGATTTTTCCGAGGCGAAGCGTGTTGGGCCAACAAGAGGTGCGGCACTTGGCACCTCTCATCGGACGTGAGTGGGCGGTAAAGGGAGGGTTGGACGAATTGGCCTTGTTGGTCAAGGGGAGTTGGTAGGATATTTTTGTGTGTTAGTTGGTCAAGGACACATGGGCGAATCTTGGCCCTACACTTGCATGGCACTTGGCTAGATCTTGGCCATTGGCTGGCCTTGGCTTGTGCTATAAATACCCCCCTTTGGAAGACTTCTTCATCCATTCCTAAATTGTTCTAAGTGTTAGAAATCCTCCTCCCCTTTGAAAGGCCCCTTGGCCGAGGGCCTCTCCCCTCCTTGTAGTGTGGCCATGGGTACCCCTAGCCTAGTTTCTTTCGTATAACCCCACGGTTGGCTTGGCGTAGCCCCAGATAGAGAAGAGATTTACGCTGTTGCGGGAGGAGTCTTTGAATTTTACGTAGAATGTTCTACGAAGGGATCTAAATGTTAATGAGCGCCTTGTGGCCTTATAGGTTGAAGTACTACGTGTGGCGCGATCTACTTGGCTTAAAGGAGTAGCCGACAGTTGGAAGTACTTGACCGTTTGCTATTAGTCGATACTGCCGCGAGGTATGTGAACCTCTTCCTATCTCTTCTAGCATGATATGTGTGAACTATGTAGTACGGTGACGTACATGTGCTAAATGTATTTGATTGGTTTAAAACATAAAGTGTTATAACGGCTTTATGGGAAGTTGGTTATAACAGCTTTATGTTGGTAAGAAAATACTTGTGGTTTTAAAAGGTAACTGATTTGAACTATAACTGGCTTGTTATGTGTTAATAAAGAACTTGAATTATTTCAAAAGGTATTTGAAACATAATGAAAGAAGAGGTAATACATGAATTGGTTTGAAAACTTAAGAGTTATACTAGCTTTATGGAAAGTTAGGAATAACATCTTAAGAATGTTTTCTTGATTTTGGAAATCGAATGTGTATCGACAAACCAACTGCGGCGTTAATAAAAGGAAATGTTTTTAATGATTAAGTATTATTAAAACCAGTAGAAACTTCCATCTGCATAGAAGCTAAGATGAGACAAAATGATATTTCCTAGATCATGGTCATTGTAATAAGATTGTTATAAACAAGAATATCCTACTCACATATAAGGCTTATGTTTCTCAGTTGTTTAAAGGAGAATTATATTCTTAAATGAATAAGACTATGAACTAAGAAACCTTTCTAAAAAGGCAAACTTGAACATGGGAAATTAGTCAAACTTGAACATTGGAAAAGAATGTTGCTACTTGATTTTACAAAGATAAGTAATTGATTTACTTTAAAAGATAATCACTCTATTTTCATATACTACGGTATTGTGTGGTTTTGTGAAGTAACGTATCTTTTAAAGATTTAATGTATGAAGTACTTTGGGGATAGGTACGAACTTGTTAGTAGAAAGTACCTTGTGTGAATAACTTGATTGTATTGGTTTGTGATAGCCTTGTAATACTTTCTTGTTGATTTGATAAGTAAGCATGTTAGGATGCTACGTGTGTTAGTATCTTGTGATTATTGTGTAAGGGGTCACTCTTGTTGTGCTTACGTTGTCAAGCGTTAAGCGTTGTCTTGTTATTGTATCACATACCCCCTTGACTTATTATACCGGGCTTGCCACCCTTGATGCGGTCTCTACGGCTATCAGATCCTTGTGACTACGCGAGTCGCGGTAGCCGTGATTGATCATTCGGGTGTTTAGCCCGATTCGGGATTCCTATGCGGTCTGTTGAGACTATGCGGTCTTTTGAGACTATGCGGGCTGCGGGAGCCTAGGCGGATACCGAGGTTAGCGCCCGATGCGGGGTATACCTCGGTGATGCAGGACCATGATTCGAGGAATACCTCATGCGGGTGCTGGGTGACCTATGCGGGCTGCGAGAGTTCGAGGATAGACGCGCGCATTGATATTGCGGGCGAGTGGCCGCCGATCATGTGGTGCGGTCTAGAAAGACCTCGGGATACGGTTGTGGTATTTTTGGTACCGTGGGTCTTAGTAGTCGGCTATGCCTTCGCACTTGCCGTGCGGTTTTATTGTGATAACTTTGAGGCGTGAGTCCACGACTTGACATATCGCTATTTATTGTGATCGTAGTTTGGTTATCATACATGTCTCCGCTTTATATAGACTACTATGATTTCATTTCTGATTTATTTTGATTTCACATACTTGGTACTGTTATCGACCTCGCCCGGGCTGCGTTCATCCGCAGTAAAAGGTACACGATCGTTGATCCTCGCTCTTAGGGTCACGATTCAGCGTTTGGGAAAGCTCGTTTCTCGGAGGCTTATCTTGGTATAGTCCCTGTCGTTGTAGGCATTTACATTCGTGGTATGGCGGGCCCTGTCCGCCATTGTTGTCGTATCATTTCTTAAGTGCATGTAATCTTTGTTGTGGCGGGGTTGTAAAAGGATTAAGCTGCTCATTTGTAGGAGTTGTTATTTATATATATGCCGAAAGGCAAGTTTCCTCAGTTCTTGTTTTGTACTTCATTTGTTTCATGTATGTGTTTTATGTTCACTGATTACTCGATGTTGTATCACTAGGGTGCCCGGTAAGGCACGATCCACGCCCATTCGGTCGTGACAAAAGTGGTATCAGAGCAGTTAATCCTCGGAAAGTGCCTACAGACCGTATCTATAAGAGTCTTGATTATCGGTGTGTTGTGCACCACACCAATAATCAGGAGGCTATAGGATATTTAGGATTGGTTTCTATTCTTCTCACTCTGAGATCGTGCCTTAGAAAGTGTTGTAAGTTGGACCTCTAACGTATTTCTTTCCCTTACCGTTATGCCTCCGCGTAGAGGCAATGCCCGGGAGGGCAAGCGGCGAGGAGGCTGCGAGTAAATCTGAGGGTTACGTGGGCACAGCCCAATTATCACCTTGGGTGGTGCTTCATTCGGGAGTTTTTGCGGCGTCACTAGCCCCACAGAGTTTAGCACGGCGGCGGTTCCTCTGCGGCCATGATATTTGAACCTTCGCGGCATCGAGAATAGTGAATATAGATTGCAGGAGGCGACCACATTACTAACTATGGATTTGACTACCGCAGTATACCGATGTACGCGAGTCTTGATGATTATCAACGAGAAGGTTGTGCAAGAGTAAGTTCTTGATTAAGCGAGCATGGCACGTATGCGGGCTTATGCACAGGCGAAAGCGTAGAGATCGACGGGTTAACGAGGGCGAGAAGAGGGCCAGAGTAGCAAGGTCCTTTGGTAACTTGCGAGGCGAGTCGCCTCACCAGCAGATTAGATTATGCACATCCACCAGTGCAGAAAGGTCCTCCACAGGGTTCAGGACGTTCGGGGTATGCAGGAGTTGGTCAGAACTCCAGGGTTTCCGGTTCACAGTGTGACAGACGTCATCCCAGGGAATGTCGTCTTTTGGTTGGTACTTGTTGTACCTATGACCGTCAGGGTCTAGTGTCGAAGAGTGTCCTTGTAGGAGGACTTAGCCTTCAGGGTCGGTGGGTAGTTCGTCACCTTCCTTAGCTATGCGCCCTACGGGGCAGGTTTGATTAGAACGACTAAGGGGAGTGAAGCGATGATCTGAGATAGATCTTTAACCCTCTAGGGTTTAGTATGTGTGATAAGGTGAGTATACCTTAAGTGTTATATTCTGATAGCATTGTGTAAATGGTGATTAGAAATCTTGGTTAGTTAACCAAGTAAGATTTGGGGGATAGAGAAGGTGTGAGCCTTAGAGTTTTATACGTAGAGACCTTAGAGGTAAGGCCATCTCGAGAAAAAGATGTATTGTTTATGTTTGACCCTTATAGGAGTGCATAGTGCACGTGAGTTATGTTTGTGGGATTAGTCCCTGAGTAGTGTGGAATGAAAGAGGGTAGTTGAGCTAAGAAGACCGCTAGGTTTTCGTAACGTGATTAGTGAGAGTTTTCCTTCAGGGAGCCAGCATTTTGCGCAAGTTGTTTCTGTGGCCAGGTGTGGCAGGATTGATTCTCGTAAGTATAGTAGTGAAGACTATACTGGCGCACGTTTGTTTCGAGACTTAGAAGGAACATTCGGGACGAATTTTTCTAAGGAGGGGAGAATGTTATACCCGTATTTCAGTATATGCGTGGGGCGTGCGTGAAAATTTGAACTTGAGAATTAGGCTTGGCGAATTAACTTTGTTCACAACACGGTTAGAGTCGGTTTTCGGCCAACGTTTTCCAGCTTTCGTAGGGAATTTCCGCTATGTCATTTTTAATTTTTACGGATTTTTCCGAGAGACGAAGCGTGTTGGGCCAACAAGAGGTGCCACTGGCACCTCTCATTACGCGTGAGTGGCGGTAAAGGAGGGTTGGGACGAATTGGCCTTGTTGGTCAAGGGAGTTGGTAGGATATTTTTGTGTGTTAGTTGGTCAAGGACACGTGGCGAATCTTGGCCCTACACTTGCGTAATGGCTAGATCTTGGCCATTGGCTGGCCTTGGCTTGTGCTATAAATACCCCCCTTTGGAAGACTTCTTCATCCATTCCTAAATTGTTCTAAGTGTTAGAAATCCTCCCGTCCCCCTTTGAAAGGCCCCCTTGGCCGAGGGCCCTCTCCCCCCCCCCTCCTTGTAGTGTGGCCATGGGGTACCCCCCCTAGCCTAGTTGCTTTCAGATAACCCCCCGGTTGGCAGTAGCCGGCCCGATAGAGAAGAGATTTCTGTTGTTGCGGGGAGGTCTTTGCCAATTTTACGTAGAATGTTCTACGAAGGGATCTAAATGTTAATGAGCGCCTTGTGGCCTTATAGGTTGAAGTACTACGTGTGGCGCGATCTACTTGGCTTAAAGGAGTAGCCACGGTTGGAAGTACTTGGACCGTTTGCTATTAGTCGATACTGTCGCGAGGTATGTGAACCTCTTCCTATCTCTTCTAGCATGATATGTGTGAACTATGTAGTAATGCGGTGACGTACATGTGCTAAATGTATTTGATTGGTTTAAAACATAAAGTGTTATAACGGCTTTATGGGAAGTTGGTTATAACGACTTTATGTTGGTAAGAAAATACTTGTGGTTTTTAAAAGGTAAGATTTGAACTATAAGCGGCTTGTTATGTGTTAATAAAGAACTTGAATTATTTCAAAGGTTTTGATTCATTTTGAAAGAAGAGGTAATACTTGATTTGTTTGAAAACTTAAGAGTTATACTAGCTTTATGGAAAGTTAGGTATAACGCCTTAAGAATGTTTTCTTGATTTTGGAAATCGTAATGTGTATCGACAAACCATCGCAGCGTTAATAAAGGAAATGTTTTAATAATTAAGTATTATTAAAACCGGTAGAAACTTCCATCCGCATAGAAGCTAAGATGAGACAAAATGATATTTCCTAGATCATGGTCTTTGTAATAAGATTGTTATAAACAAGAATATCCTACTCACATATAAGGCTTATGTTTCTCAGTTGTTTAAAGGAGAATTATATTCTTAAATGAATAAGACTATGAACTACGAAACCTTTCTAAAAAGGCAAACTTGAACATGGGAAATTAGGCAAACTTGAACATTGGAAAAGAATGTTGCTACTTGATTTTACAAAGAGAAGTAATTGATTTACTTCAAAAGATAATCACTCTATTTTCATATACTACGGGTATTGTGTGGTTTTGTGAAGTAACGTATCTTTTAAAGATTTAATGTATGAAGTACTTTGGGGATAGGTACCCGAACTTGTTAGTAGAAAGTACCTTGTGTGAATAACTTGATTGTATTGGTTTGTGATAGCCTTGTAATACTTTCTTGTTGATTTGATAAGTAAGCATGTTAGGATGCTACGTGTGTTAGTATCTTGTGATTATTGTGTAAAGTGGTCACTCTTGTTGTGCTTACGTTGTCAAACGTTAAGCCCGTTGTCGTTATTGTATCACATACCCTTGACTTATTATACAGGGCTTGCCACCCTTGATGCGGGTCTCTACGGCTATGCGATCCTTGTGACTACGCGGAGTCGCGGTAGCCGAGATTGATCATTCGGTGTTTAGCCCGATTCGGGGATTCCTATGCGATCTGTTGAGACTATGCGGTCTTTTGAGACTATGCGGGCCGCGGAGCCTAGGCGGATACCGAGGGTTAGCGCTTCCGATGCGGGGTATACCTCGGTGATGCAGGACCATGATTCGAGAATACCTCATGCGGTGCTGGGTGACCTATGCGAGTCTGCGAGAGTTCGAGGATAGACGCGCATTGATATTGCGGCGAGTGGCCGGCCGATCATGTGGTGCGGTCTAGAAAGACCTCGGGATACGCTTTGTGGTATTTTTGGTGCGTGGGTCTTAGTAGTCGGCTATGCCTTCGCATTTGCCCGTGCGGTTTTATTGTGATAACTTTGAGGCGTGAGTCCACGACTTGACATGGCCTTATTTATTGTGAGCGTAGTTTGGTTATCATACATGTCTCTGCTTTATATAGACTACTATGATTTCATTTACTGATTTATTTTCGATTTCACATACTTGGTACTGTTATCGACCTCCTTCGGGCTGCGTTCATCTGCAGTAAAGGTACACCAGTCGTTGATCCTCGCTCTTAGGGTCACAGTTCAGCGTTTGGGAAAGCTCCGTTTCTCCGGAGGCTTATCTTGGTATAGTCCCCTGTCGTTGTAGGCATTTACATTCAGGGGTATGGCGGGGCCCTGTCCCGCCATTGTTGTCGTATCATTTCTTAAGTGCATGTAATCTTGTTGTGGCGGGGTTGTAAAAAGGATTAAACTGTTCATTTGTAGGAGTTGTTATTTATATATATGCCGAAAGGCAAGTTTCCTCAGATTACTGTTTTGTACTTCATTTGTTTCATGTATGTGTTTTATGCTCCGCTGATTAATCTGATGTTGTATCACTAGGGTGCCCGGGGTAAGGCACCAGTCACGGGCCCAGATTCGGGTCGTGACAACGCCTTACAATACGTGTAAAATTCCGCCCCACAATTCATACCAAATAGTATAATACTTCACTAGCCATTCTCGGCCAACATATAACCAATAACACAAGTCCTTCCCAAATTCTTTCCAAATTCCAAGTTCTAAGGTCTAGCATGTTATATAGTTATAAGCCACTTCAACAACTACAATTTCCTTCTTACACAACATGCGACGACTTAAACGAATAATCAACTTGAATTGTAGTCTTAAGGCTAACATGCTAGTTTTCGGATTAGGGTTCCAATAGCCCATAAACATATCAAACTTCATACTATATAACACATGCTTGCTAAAATCCATAGCTACAACAATAAGTAAGTCTTAACTACTAAAACGACAAAATTTATACCTTTCCAAGCCCTTAAAATTTCCAAGATCCAAAGTCGCGCCTTAGCAATTCTTAGCTCCTTTCCTTAAGCTCCAATCCGCTCCAAGCACTCCTTAGAGGCCTATGAAGAACCTATCTTCAAGTTCCAACTTCAAAGTTGAAGAACTCCTTTAGTTTCCGCCTTGCGACTAACGTGAAAACTCCGTTTTTCCGAAATCTTTCTATTGAGATAACCTTACAACACCCTTAGGAACATTGGGTTAAAGTCTTATGGCTAATGGATCAAAACTGCAAATTTTTCATGTGAGAGCTTAGCCAAACCCGAGAGTTCTTAAGCAAGAACAATGGTTCTCTAAAATTTTCTAAGTGTAAAGTGAGCTAGTCTTGCACTAGTATGATACATATAACACATTGGAGGGTCTAGATATCAACAAATGTGAGGCTAGGATGAATATCACAAGGATTGAGCCCATGTGGACAAGTTGACTTGGTCAAATATGTCAAGCTTGCAAGACTTATCATCTACATAGGTCAAATGACCATTCTACCCCTTGCATTTTCGTCCAAGACCACATGAGGGGGTGCCACGTGTCACCCTCTCATTCGTCCATAAAATTTCGTAACCCTCGTGGGCCCCACAAAAATGTAAAAATTCCTCGGGTGGGCCCCACGTGACCAAATCCGTAAAAATAAATTTCCATAAGGTTAAGAGTTCCATACTCTTCAAATAATGCCTTTTGAGAATCCAATTCTCAACAACGAACATTTTTCCTTTCCGGCGTTCGGAAGATTTTCCGTCGGAAAAACAATTCTTCCTTTCGTACCCAATTCCTAGTCTTGTTTCCTTTCGTACATTCTCTTTTACATGTCCTGGACTTACGGGGTGTAACAGCGAGCTTAGGATCATTGCTCAGTGTTTTGGGATAGCTCCATTGTTCCGGATCTTGTCATTTTGGTACAGGTCTTCCATTTTGGCTTATGTATATTCAGGGGTACGACGGGGCCTTGTCCCGTCATAGTTCACTGTATACTCTTAGAGGTATGTAGTCATGTGTGGTTTGAACATGTACAGTTGTAGCTCGTTTTGATTCTATGTAAAGTGGTGGCCTTGTCGGCTTGTCTATTTTTATTTTTATGAGATTATGAGTTTCTTAAGCTTCCGCTGATTTTATGTGATGTATGACTAGAAGGGTGCCCAGGTAGGGCACCAGTCGCGGGCCTGTCGGTTCGGGTCGTTACATTTAGCTTGCTTACTTCCTTTATAATCTCAAAGATAACCCCTTCCTTAAACTTATTTCAACTATCTTACAATGGATCCAACTTACAAAAGTACGAGATATAAGAGTTTAGGTGAAATTGATGAAGTTTGTAACTCAATAATGAACATGGTGGCTAAATTAAATTATTTTTTATAATCCGGAGATCTAACTAAATAGATTGAAAAATTCTTTTTTTTAGAACATTAGAATCAAAGTAGCAGAGCGATAAAAGATTGTTCATTTATTATAAATGGTACTCCCTCCGTCCCATATTATTCGTCCACCTTCCCATTTGCACGCCTCTTAAAAATCATAAATAAAAATGTATTTTTACTATATTACCCTTATTTATTTTCATTAAATTTCACTCTAATGAATATTCATAATTTAAAAATAATTAATGTTAAGGACAAAATAGGAAATAATGAGTTAATTTTATCTTGATTTTGTAAATTGACAAGTATTATGGGATGAATATTTTTAGTAATACGGGCAACCAATATGAGACTGAATGAGTATATAATAGTAGGAACCTATTATATTCTCTCTTTTTCTTAATCACACCTAAACAATGTACTCCATCCGAATAAAAAAGAGTGTCCACTTAGTTATTTGCACACCTCTTAAGAAAATATTAACTTCTAGACAAAAAGAAGTAATTTGATTAAACTGCTCCTAATTAAATATGTATTGGATTTGATTAAATAGTACTTAATAGGGATAAATCTGAAAAAATAAAGTTAATTCTTTCTTGATTTGATAAGTGGACACTCTTTATAACTCAAGAAAAAAAGGGTTAAGTTTGACATTTTTTTATCCGGAGTAGTAGTATGTAACACAATAAAAAGTAGGGTTGGCCACCGGGCCGGTTGGCCCAGCCCCACCCCAACCTTACCCTGGTCCCGCCCCGATCCAGCCCGGTCCCGCTTTATTGGTAACATGATTCAAATATCGATAACGAAATTCAAACCAGGACGAGATCTGAGCTCGTCCCGCCAGGCCCATCCCGACCCAGGCCTGCCAAGACCGGTCCCGCCCGCTCCCTTTGCACAAAATAACCATTGCACAACGACCATTTTATATTTTGGTTGTTGTGCAACGACCATTTTTGGCCTCCCCAACCCCCTACCCCTTAATATTTATTTGTAACCCCTAAGTTATTATATTTACACTTTAACCTAATTTTCTCAACTATAAATACCTTATTTTCTCTTCATCTTTCTCACAAATCTTCTTACAATCTCTCTATCTGATCTCACAATCTATATCTCTACAAGTCTATATCGTATACTAAATATTCAATTTTATTTATTCATTTGGGAGTGAAGTTGGCAACTAGCTTGAGGATCATCCATCGAGCAAAGTTTCAATTTTCAATCTCTCGATTACACGTCGACGTTACATCGACAATTGGTACATTCATTAAATTATTATTGTTTCTTTATTTTAATTAGTGCACTTAATTTTATTATCTTTAATTATTTATTTGCATAATTATAATGGAACGCCTTGGACGTATGATTAAGGGTAAGGGTTATGGTCAGACTTCTTCTAGTAGGGGTAACAAGGGCTGGGTACTTCTTCTAGTCATCCTATTCCTCCTAGACATGACAGTTTTATTGATACTGAATTTTTTTCTGAAGTACCATTAGATTTAGACGAGGATATATTTTCTTGAATTTAACAAGACTTTAATTTAGAAGATAATCTAGATGACATATGTTACACCCCGTAATTCCAAGGCACATAAGTGAGAACGTAAGAAAGGAAATAAGATTTGAATGTTTGAAGGAAAATATATTTACATTTTCTATATGGAATAATTTTGGATACAACAAATGTGACGACGAGAATTAATATTAGTGGTTGAATTCTTTCCAAATGGAGTTATGGACTTGGGATTGTATTATTAAATCTTGGCATTAAGAATGTGGGACCCATCGGAAATTTCACAATTTTGGCGGGGGGGGGGGGGGGGTGTTCCATCGAAAATAGTAAGATTTGGCTAAGTGTTGGAATTAATATTTTGTGAAGAGATTAGTGTGGGAGATATTTTTGTGACAAGTGGACAAGTGGGGTACATGGGTCCCCATCCACTTGTGCTATATACACCTCTTATCTACAAGTCATGGAAGACTTTTGTTACACCCCGTAATTCAAAGGCATTAATATGAGAACGTACGTAAGGATATAAGATTTGAATTTTGGAAGGAAAGTATAAGTACATTTTCTTATGGAAAATTTTGGAAAAATGTGACGACGAGAAATTCATTAACTCGGAGTTGGATTCCCTAATATGGATTTATGGACTTAGTATTGTATTATGAAGTCTTGGGATTAAGAATATGAGCTAATTAAAAATTTCACATTTTTGGGGGAGGGGTGTTACACCCCGTAGTTCCAGGGTATGTATATGAGGACGTACGTACGAAAATACGACATTAATATTGGAAAGAAAGAAAGATGTGATTTTTTCGACGGAAAAGTTTCCGGATTTTGTGAAGGAAAAAGGTTCGTTAATGGGAATTGGATTCCCAGATTTGGTATTCGGACTTCTTGGAATATTAGAGAATTATGGAATTTTATTTCCGGAATTGGTCACGTGGGGCCCACGGGGAAAATTTACGGTTTTGTGGGGCCCACTTTGTTTTCGAGATTTTGGATATTACGGATATTTTCGGGAGATGAAATATTTTGGACGAGTAGGGGCGACACGTGTCAACCCCTTAGGTGGCCTTGGCCGAAATGGTCATGACACTTGGCCTCTTGGCCGATTTTTTGTTGACATGTGGCTAGCCACTTGTCTTGCTTGGACAAGTGGCTTGTGGCACACACACTTTTCCCCAAGATCTACCACACACTTGCCTTGATCTTGACCATTGAATGTCCTATAAATACCCTTTAAGTTGCAAGACTTCATCATCCACACTTGAGATTTCAAGTCACAAAATACTCCCTCCCTTTGTGTGCGCTCGTCCACCCCCCCCCCCCACCCCCCACTTTGTGTAGAAAATACTTCAATTGTTGTTGTATAATCCCAAATACCTTAGCCTAGTATCCCTAGTAGTATTCTAAAGTAATCCCAACATAAGAGCCCGGAAATACTACTTTATTCCAATAGTCGTAAAATGAAACCCTAGGAAAATCTACATAGCTTCGATGAAGTATTAAGAGAAGTTGTTTAGAAACTTCTAAGGGTTTCTTGGAGCGGATTGGAGCGTAAGGAATAGGAGCTAAACGTTGCTCAGGATCGACTTATAAATCTTGGATAATTTTGGGCTTATCGAGGTAATGATCTATGTCCTTCTTTTGTAATTGGAAATTACATATTGTAGTAGTTTATAATTGAGTAAGATATATGGAAGGATGATTAAAAAGGATTGAACTGTATTTACATTGGGTGTATTCTGATGAACTTATGTAGTATTCGTGGGGCGCTTTGTACACGTCCGGTAGGCGTGTAATCCCCTTTGAGTTGTTGGCTTGGGAGCGGGCCTTGATAAAGGAGGATATATGTGGTTACGGGAGGGGAGGTGCTTCCGAATTTTCCGTAGAATATGGAACCTTGTACTTAGAAATGTTCTACGAAGAGATCTAGAAGTTAATAGACGTTTTATGGCCATTATATGTTGAAGTACTACGAGTAGCGTATTCTACTTGAAGGGTGGAAAAGGCTAGCAGGGTTATAGTACTTTGGAGCATTTTGCTATTTGTCGATAATCGTCGTGAGGTATGTGAACCTCTTCCTATCCTTTCTAGCATGATTGTTGTGAACTATGTAGTACGGTAGACGTACGTGTGCTAAACGAATTTGGTTGGTTTAAAACATAAAGTGTTATAATGGCTTTATGGGAAGTTTGTTATAACAACTTTATGTAGGTAAAAGAATAAGTTATATTGATTTCGGAAATGGGAATAAGTATCGAACAAGCCATTGCAGCGTAAATAAAGGAAAATGTAATGACAAATAATTATATTAAAACAATTAGAATCCTTCATCTGCATAGAAGCTAAGATAAGGCAAAATTGTATTACATTTTATAGATCATGGCTGCTTTAATAAGAATCATTATAAACAAGTATTGATTTTCTTAAATTCCAAAGTAAGGAACTTGGTTTCTAAAAGAAAAGAGACTTGAGGAATTGAAGAGTTTTTGGTTTAAAAGAAAGGCCTGGTTTTGTCTTAAATTGGTTTAAAAAAAAAGAAGGCATGGTATTGTCTTGGTTTATTCATAAAGAAGGTATGGAAATTGTTTTGGTTTACTTAAAAAAAATAGTTACTCTATTTTGATACTACGGGTATCGTGTGACCTTCGTAAAAGAAATGGATCTTTTTGAAAGAATTAAAGTACGTAGTACATTGGGGTTAAAACCCAGATTTGTTGTCATAAAATGAAAGTCTAAGAGTATGTTGAACTTGCCTATGCTTGTTGTGATAGCCTTTGTTGTGCAAGTGTTGTATTTTCTGTGCTACCGCGTCTCTCGATGGAGGGCCGGTTATCTGGTTGATTGATGGACATACTGACACGATGGGTGGCCCATGGGTATGCTTCCACTATATCGATCCTTTTGGACATACTGACACGATGGGTGGCCCACGGGTATGCTTCCACTAGGAGTGTTATCTTGTTATATCCTTGGACCTACTGACATGTTGGGTGGCCCACGGGTATGGTTCCATTAGGATTGTTGTTCCATGGACTAGCTCTCCATGAGGTTTACTGATACGGCTTGGTATCTGGTAGTTGGTTTTCTTACTTGCCCCCGTCATTGGCGTGACGCAGGAGGTATCTGGTAGTTAGCCTTCTGTTACACCCCGTATTTACAGGACATGTTTTAAGAACGTAAGTAAGAACTCACAAGTGTTAAGATTTAAGACTTGTAAAAATTTATCGGAATTATGAAATTGTCGGAAAACGAAATATTGTGACGAATGGGAGGGCGACACGTGTCACCCCCCCTTATTGGTGCCTTGGACGATTTTGTGCAAGGGCAAGAGGGTCATTGGACCCTTGTTAGCAAGACAAGTCTTGCAACTTGTATCTTGAGAGAATTGACTTGATCAATGGGACCACCACACTTGATATTTAATAAGACTACATCCAAGCCTCACATTTGTTTATATCTTGACCCTCCATAGCACTATATTATACTAGTAGTGCTAGACAAGCTTAAAAACTTAGCCAAAAATTCACAAAAAATTGGAAGAACAAGAGCATTGCTCTCGGGTTCACTCACAAAGGAAAAGAAATTTTTTTGTTTCTTGTTCATTAAGCTCCCCACTTTAAACCAAGGTTCTTATGTGTATTGTAAACATATCTCAATAGAAAAATCTCGGAAAAATATAGTTTACGGGTTAGTCATGAAAAAAAACCTAGTTGTCTTTCTAGGTTTTGTTTGGAGATTTGAAGGAAAATTGTTGGTGTTGTTCTAAGGGTCTCAACTAGCGGATTGAGCGTCTTGAAGAGTCTCTAAGTTACTAAGGAGGACTTGGTTGGAATTGGATTAAGATTCGTTAAGGTATAATCTTGTCCTTTGAAAGTGTTACAAGATTATTTATATTGTTGTTAGTTTTACATGTTGCTAGCATGAAGTATATGTGTTGAAGTTATAAGTATTATGGATTGCTTGTAGCTTAAATCCGAAATGTTATACAAGCCACTTGAAGTTGGATTACTAATTGGTCGTTTATTAGAAATCGTCGCATGTTATTTACTTGGAGATTATAGTAGTTATAATCGTTTGCGACTTGATATCATGTTAGGCTAATAACTTGGATTGAAATGGAAATTGGATAAGGATTGATGTTGTAATATTTCAAGTTAGCCGAATTGGCCTAGTAAGTTGTATTAATTTGATATCGTTTGTGGGGCGGAATTTTACACGTCTAGTAGGCGTGTAATCCCCTATTGTTGATTGCATTGATTGGGCCTTAAATGTGGCGTGTTTGGTTATTGTATTCGGCCTTGAAAAAGGTGGCAAAGTGAGTAGAAACAAAGGAGGTGCTGTCCGATTTTCCGTAGAATTTAGCGACTTGACACTTATAATATTCTACGTTTGAAGTAAGGCTTTAATAGACGTATTGTGAATATTATAGGTTGACATACTACGGGCGGGACTTTGTACTTGGCAAGTGGTTTGACCCGGCGAGGTATGTAGAACTTTTCCTATCTTTTGAGCATGACTAGTTGTACGTATATAGTACGGTAGACGTACAAGACCTTGATATCCTTTACTAGTTTTATGAATAGCCAATTTGGGTGAGTTAGGAGATTAACTCACTTCTTTGAAAGTATTAAGGATGTCTAATGTTTTATTAAAGTTAAGGGACTTGAAGAGTTTTAAAGTATGTGATACTTGTTCCGTTTTAAACGTATAAGTCCCTTGGATAGGAAATTGTATATGGCTAAGGTATAAAGCGAATGTAACGACTTTATGGGGAGTTGGTTATAATTGCTTTATGGAAAGATGAATGACTTGATTTTAATGAAAAGGCAATTTGATTTTAAGGCATCGATTGCCTAAGGTTTTATTATAAAGGAGTCACTTGATTTAGAAACCTAACTTTATTTCTAAAGGTATTGTGACTTGTCTTGAAAAGTAATTTTGACTTGATACTACGGTTTATAGTATCTTGGAAGTTTTATATGAAAATGAGTCATTTTCAAAAGGTTAGAAGTACGTAGTACTTTGGGTTAAACTCCCGGATTTATTATAACATATTAGTGCCTTAAGTGAACTAAAATGAGAGTGTAGATGAATAAGACTAATAAGAAGTTAGGGGGATTTCTAACTTGCTTATTTATTGTATGACGGCCGGTTGAGATAGGGTAAGAGTATAAGTGAGGGGTAAACCCCCAAGACGCTATACCACCTTCTCCAGGATAAGAGTATAAATGAGGGGTACACCCCCAAGACGTTATACCACCTGTTTTATTACCTTCTTCAGGGTAAGAGTATAAATGAGGGGTAAAAACCCCCAAGACGTTATACCACCTGTTTCTATGGGTTCGCTACCCATGATATGATCGGGAGTCTCCTATTGTGATGTTGTACGTATTCCCTTGATTTACTCTCATTGTTAGTAAGGCAATCGTGTCGTAATTTTGTTATCATACATGTCTCGCTTTGTTTTAAACTTATGTTGTAATTACGCACTTTCAGTTTACATACTTAGTACATATTGTCTTGACCCCCTCGGGCTGCGTTCATGCCGCGAGGAAAGGAGTAGCAGTGGTGGATCCTCATACTTAGGATCACTTATCAGACGTCAGAAGCTCCATTTCTCCGGAGGCTTGTCTCTTTTGGTACAGTCTTTCCCTGATGTTGTAGATTTATGTACATTCAGGGGTATGGCGGCCCGTCCATACGATTGTTATTCCTAGAGGTCTATATTCACATATGTGGTTGGGCTGTAAGAACTGAGTTGTACAGTTGTACTTTTGATTATGTTTATATTATGGAAGGCGGCCTTATCGTCTAGCCTATGATGTTTTTTTTTTGTTTACACATGTGTTTATGTTGTGTATGTTCCGCTGCTATTCTCTGATGTATACCTGAACGGGGGGCCCAGGTAGGGCACCAGTCGCGGCCCCGGGTTCGGGTCATGACAAAAGTGGTATCAGAGCAGTTAGTCCTCGGAAAGTGTCTACAGACCGTGTCTAGTAGAGTCTTGATTATCGGTTTGTTGTGCACCACATCTATAATCAGGAGGATGCAGGACATTTAAGATTGGTTTCCATTCTTCTCTCTCTAAAGATCGTGCAATAGAGCTGTCTTATTAGGTTGAATCATCTCTGACCTCTTCTTATGAAACAATTATGCCTCCACGGAAGGCGACCAGGGCCCAGAAGGTCAAGGCAGCAGCAGGAGCTGCTAGCGGTACTCAGAGGATTACACGGACTCAGGCACAGACTATACCTGAGGTAGTAGGCGGGTCGGCGAGTTCAGCCACGCCGGCGATAGAAGGCGAGCGGCGGTAGCTCGAAGGTTCCGTGCAGCCTCCATTCCCGCGGTGCCGAGTATAGAGACTACGGGAGCGATTCGGTTATTGACCAAGATAGTAAGCCGGCGTGTGAGCGAGAAGCCCACCATAGAGCCGACAGTTTGCGGATTAGGGATTTTTTTGGTTGTCATCCACCTGAGTTTTATGGTTCGAGGTCTGAGGAGGATATGCAGGAGTTCATTCGACAGCTACAGCGGACCATGCAGGTTCTTAGGGCTTGAGATGCAGTGCATTACGCTAGCTTCTTACCGGTTACGCGATATTGCGTTGAACTGGTTTGAGTCGTGGTTGCTTTTGAGAGGTGATGATGCTCTTCCAGCCGTTTGGGAGGAGTTTACAGAGGCCTTCATGGATCACTTTTTGCCTCCTGAGATGAGGAGAGCCCGGGTAGATAGATTCTCGACCTTGAGGCAGAACGGGAGGACTATCAGGGAGTATAGCTTGGAGTTTGACTCCTTGGCCAGACATGCGCATACTATTGTAGCTGACATGGCGGATAGGGTTCATCGTTATGTGATGGGGCTAGACCGTCATATGATTACCGCATGCTTGGGTGTGGCTCTTCAGCCCGGTATGGACATCGCCAGGATGCAGGCCTATGCGCAGGGGATAGAGGATAGAGAGAGGGAGGACCAGATTGACTGTTACACCCCGTAAGTCCAAGACATGTATAAGAGAATGTACGAAAGGAAACAAGACTTGGAAATTGGTACGAAAGGAAGAATTGTTTTTCCGACAGAAAAATCTTCCGGAAGTCGGAAAGGAAAAATGCTCGTTGTTGAGAATTGGATTCTCAAAAGACAATATTTGTAAAGTATGGAACTTATTAACACTATGGAAATTTATTTTTACAGATTTGGTCACGTGGGGCCCACCCGAGGAATTTTACATTTTTGTGGGGCCCACGAGGGTTACGGAATTTTATGGACGAATGAGAGGGCGACACGTGGCACTCCTTCCATATGGCTTGGTCGAAATTGTGTAAGGGCAAAATGGTCATTGACCATGGTAAAAGATAAGTCTTCCAAAGCTTGATATTGTTGACAAGTCAACTTGTCCACCTAGGCTTGATCCAAGTGAAACCCATCCTAACCTCACATTTGTGGACATCTAAACCCTCCATTGTGTTTTATATATCATACTAGTAGCAAGTCTAGCTCATTTACACTTAGAAAATTTTAGAGAACCATTGTTCTAGCATAAGTGCTCTCGGGTTCAAGCCTTCTCCCACACAAAAATTTTGTGATTTTGATCCATTAGCCATAAGACTTTAACCCAATGTTCCTAAGGGTGTTGTAAGGTTATCTCAATAGAAAGATTTCGGAAAAACGGAGTTTTCACGTTAGTCGCAAGGCGGAAACTAAAGGAGTTCTTCAACTTTGAAGTTGGAACTTGAAGATGGGTTCTTCATAGGCCTCTAAGGAGTGCTTGGAGCGGATTGGAGCTTAAGGAAAGGAGCTAAGAATTGCTAAGGCGCGACTTTGGATCTTGGAAATTTTAAGGGCTTGGAAAGGTATAAATTTTGTCGTTTTAGTAGTTAAGACTTACTTATTGTTGTAGCTATGGATTTTAGCAAGCATGTGTTATATAGTATGAAGTTTGATATGTTTATGGGCTATTGGAACCCTAATCCGAAAACTAGCATGTTAGCCTTAAGACTACAATTCAAGTTGATTATTCGTTTAAGTCGTCGCATGTTGTGTAAGAAGGAAATTGTAGTTGTTGAAGTGGCTTATAACTATATAACATGCTAGACCTTAGAACTTGGAATTTGGAAAGAATTTGGGAAGGACTTGTGTTATTGGTTATATGTTGGCCGAGAATGGCTAGTGAAGTATTATACTATTTGGTATGAATTGTGGGGCGGAATTTTACACGTATTGTAAGGCGTGTAATCCCCTTTGTTTGGTTGTTGTTTGGAGCCTTAAATGTGGCGTGTTGGTTATTGCATTCGGCCTTGAAAAAGGTGGCAAATTGAGTAGAAACAAAGGAAGTGCTGCCCGATTTTCTGTAGAATTAGAGACTGTATACTTAGTATTATTCTACGTTGAGACTAGAAGTTGATAGTCTTGTTGTGACCATTATAGGTTGATAAGTACTTTGGCTTGTTTAATTGAGAATAATTCTAAGTGTGCCTTGATAAGTACTTTGGCTTGATTAATTGAGAATTATTCCATGTGATGCTTTGATAAGTACTTTGGCTTGTTAATTGAGAATTATTCTATTTGTGCCTTGATAAGTACTTTGGCTTGATTAATTGAGAATTAGTCTAAGGGTGCCTTGATAAGTACTTTGGCTTGCTAAATGAGAATTATTCTATGTGTGCCTTGATAAGTACTTTGGCTTGTTTAGTTGAGAATTGCCTATGTGTGCTGGAAATAGCCGGTTGTGTGCTATTGGTATATCAGTCGTTTCGGGGTCATTCCCCGGGTTTGTGGCATTTGGATATTCCGTGGATTTGCTACCCACGATGCGAGGAATACCTCATGCGGGTCCGTAAGGACTTATGCGGGTGAAATAGTCCCATGCGGGCGGGTCCAGCCTATGCGAGGAATACCTCATGCGAGTCTGTAAGGGCTTATGCGGGTGAAATAGTCTCATGCGAGGAATACCTCACGCGGGTCCACGCGGCCTATGCGGGTGAAATAGTCCCAGGAGTAGGATGGCTAAATGATACTGCGGGCGGATGGTCCTGTTTTGATCATGAGCTTCTTATTTTATATTGTAAGGATACTACTGTTTACTCTCATTGTTAGTAAGGCACAATGTGTTGTAATTTGATTATCATATATGTCCCCGGATTTGTTTGTGTTACCCTATGGTCATGCTTTTACGATGTGGGATTCCGGGGCATGAGACCACGTGGTATTTAGGACACAGGTGGGACTTGGTGTTCATGTATCCTTATTGGTGTTATTACATCATGGACTGCCGGCAGTGAGGAAGGATTCCACGGGCATGATTGATATTATGGGCGTGAGACCCATAGTTATATTTGAGTAGTGACTTTGAGGGCCTGCGTCCCTGACTTGATATGACTGCTTATGTATTGTGTACTGTAGGTTGGCTATCATACATGTCTCCTGCTTTGTTTAGACTGTTATGATTTCATTACAGTACTTACTGTTCACATACTTGGTACATTCTTCGTACTGACCTCCTTCGGGGGGCTGCGTTCATGCCGCAGGTCTAGGTACGCAGTTTGGTGATCGGCAGGTGTAGGACCCTGCTCAGAGTTTTTGGATAGCTCCCTCTGTTCAGGAGTTTATCATTTTGGTATAGTTCCTTCAGTACAGGCTTTTGTACAGTTATGGGTACGGCGGGGCCTTGTCCCGTCATATTTCAGTAAAACTCTTAGAGGTCTGTATTCATATGTGGGATTGGACTCATGTTCAGTGTAGTGTCTTTTATTATGTATATTATATGGCAGCCTTGTCGGCTTTGCCTTGCACGTACGTTGGTTTTAAAAAAAAATGATGAGGTGTTATTAAATTTCCGCAGTTTACTTAGTTGTTAAGGTAGAAGGGTGCCCAGGTAGGGCACCAGTCACGGGCCCGGGGTTCGGGGTGTGACAGAGTGGTATCAGAGCAGTCAGTCCTCGGAATGTTTACAGACCGTGTCTAGTAGAGTCTTGATTATCGGTGTGTTGCGCGCCACACCCATAAACAGGAGGCTACAGGACATTTAGGGGTTGGTTTCTATTCTTCTCACTCTAAGATCGTGCCATAGAGCTGTGTTAGTAAGATAATTCCTCTCTGACGTATTGTTGTGTCTGATTATGCCTCGAGGAGAACGGCCGCCCGAAGGGCAAAGGAGTAGCGAGCTACTAGTCGGACTCGAGAGTTGATAGGGCTTATGCCCGTGGCATACCAGATGTGGTTCGCGATGGCGAGTTCTTCGCCGAGTTTTGAGCCCAAAGACACGAGCCTCCAGTTTCTGATTGAGGAATACTTTAGGGTCGTGAAGGAAAGCCATTATGTTATTGACCGGATAGCGATCTACTGATTTCATCAGCGAGGGTTATTCGGCGATGCAGGCAGTGTCAGAGGGTAGAGGCGGCGCGGAGATCTGCGTAAAGAGGCTAGACCGGTTGGTTATTAGGTTAGTTTTTGGACGAGTTGCCTCGTGAGTGAGATATTCGCCCGACCTACCCGACGTACCCCACGGCTCAGTGGAAGGTGGACCCCACAAGGTATTTAGGGCCGGTCCAGCTCCAGGGTCGAGGTCTCGAGGAAGCGGAGGACTTCCTCGATCGAGGTCACCTATTCCTCGATGTTTGGATGTGGTAAGCGTCGTTCGGAAATGCCGTTATAGTTATGCACGGTGTTTGTTATTATTATGGCCGTCAGGCCATATTGCGAGGGTATTTCCTTTTAGAAGAAGCAGGTGGTGGCTCGACTATGAGGCGGTAGTTGATTCCCTTTCCTCCATGTTGTCGTCCCCGGGCGGTGTTCGGATGTCGGCCGGTAGTGGTAGAGTCAGTAGAGTTTATAGTTACGGCGGTCCTTGAACCGCGAAGCAGCGTGACTCTTGGCGAGGATCAGGAGGCGACATCGCACGGGGTTACAGGTATAGTTCGATTCTTTTGAATCATACGTGCATTGTTAGATTCAGATTTTTCCTTAGCGTATATGTTTTCCCTTTGTTGCTAGAGTTGTAAGTGATAGTACCCCAGAGGTAGGGATACTTTGATTAGTAAAGTGAAAAGTTATGAATGTTGACAAGAATGATAAGTGAACTGAGACTATAGTTGTGTAGAGTTCACAAGTTGTAATTACCCCATAAGTGTAAGACCGATAGGAAGATTATGCTGATAGAAATACTTTGGCTTATATGACGAACCTCTAGTAAATAGGGGATAGGGTAATAAGTACCTTGAGATAAGAGTGAGATTTATTTCAGACTAAGAATGAGGAGTTAAGTGTGACGATGAGTCGGGTTATGGACTCATTTTGGGTCAGCCGATAGTATGGAATGAGGTGATGTGATTAGAAATGGTCCGATTATGTGATAGGGTCCCGGGATGCAAGGCCCAAGTTTAGTTAATTGTGAGTACGAGTTTGTGGATGCGTTCCACCGAACTAGGTCGTAAGGACCGAGAAGAGCCTTATCGGAATGTAAGTAACAATATGGCCAAGTTTGGATAGTAACTCGAGTTGGGAACGAAACAAAATTTGAGATTTTGTGCGTGTCTTAGATGAGTTTGAAAGTCGAGAAAGTATGAGAAGTAAGGAAAGAAAGGAACCTCTAAGGATCCCGTGTTTGGGAAGACCGTAACCTTCGAGTTTTGTGAGAAGGGACCACGGATGGAAGGTCCATTATTATGTTTACGTATGTTATGTGGTGGCCATGTGTGGCATCGTTGGTCCTGTGCATTTGATTGATAGGCATAGTATAGAGATTGTCCCGGAGTTTGTATAGCATGACAGACTAAGAACATTCGGGGACGAATGTTTCTAAGGGGGGAAGAATGTTACACCCCGTAAGTCCAAGACATGTATAAGAGAATGTACGAAAGGAAACAAGACTTGGAAATTGGTACGAAAGGAAGAATTGTTTTTCCGACGGAAAAATCTTCCGGAAGTCGGAAAGGAAAAATGCTCGTTGTTGAGAATTGGATTCTCAAAAGACAATATTTGTAAAGTATGAAACTTATTAACACTATGGAAATTTATTTTCTGATTTGGTCACGTGGGGCCCACAGAAATTTTACATTTTTGTGGGGCCCACGATGTTTACTGAATTTTATGTACGAATGAGAGGGCGACACGTGGCACTCCTTCCACATGGCTTGGTCGAAATTGTGTAAGGGCAAAATGGTCATTGACCATGGTAGAAGATAAGTCTTCCAAAGCTTGATATTGTTGACAAGTCAACTTGTCCACCTAGGCTTGATCCAAGTGAAACCCATCCTAACCTCACATTTGTGGACATCTAAACCCTCCATTGTGTTTTATATATCATACTAGTAGCAAGACTAGCTCATTTACACTTAGAAAATTTTAGAGAACCATTGTTCTAGCATAAGTGCTCTCGGGTTCAAGCCTTCTCCCACAAAAAATTTGTGATTTTGATCCATTAGCCACAAGACTTTAACCCAATGTTCCTAAGGGTGTTGTAAGGTTATCTCAATAGAAAGATTTGGAAAAAGCGGAGTTTTCACGTTAGTCATGGCGGAAACTAAAGGAGTTCTTCAACTTTGAAGTTGGAACTTGAAGATGGGTTCTTCATAGGCCTCTAAGGAGTGCTTGGAGCGGATTGGAGCTTAAGGAAAGGAGCTAAGAATTGCTAAGGCGCGACTTTGGATCTTGGAAATTTTAAGGGCTTGGAAAGGTATAAATTTTGTCGTTTTAGTAGTTAAGACTTACTTATTGTTGTAGCTATGGATTTTAGCAAGCATGTGTTATATAGTATGAAGTTTGATATGTTTATGGGCTATTGGAACCCTAATCCGAAAACTAGCATGTTAGCCTTAAGACTACAATTCAAGTTGATTATTCGTTTAAGTCGTCGCATGTTGTGTAAGAAGGAAATTGTAGTTGTTGAAGTGGCTTATAACTATATAACATGCTAGACCTTAGAACTTGGAATTTGGAAAGAATTTGGGAAGGACTTGTGTTATTGGTTATATGTTGGCCGAGAATGGCTAGTGAAGTATTATACTATTTTGTATGAATTGTGGGGCGGAATTTTACACGTATTGTAAGGCGTGTAATCCCCTTTGTTTGGTTGTTGTTTGGAGCCTTAAATGTGGCGTGTTGGTTATTGCATTCGGCCTTGAAAAAGGTGGCAAAGTGAGTAGAAACAAAGGAAGTCTTTGCCGATTTTCCGTAGAATTAGAGACCGTATACTTAGTATTATTCTACGTTGAGACTAGAAGTTGATAGTCTTGTTGTGACCATTATAGGTTGACACTTCTACGTACGGCGTATTCGGCTTAGCTTGTGGATTTTAGCCGAAAAGGTATGTGAACTATCTCCTCTTCTAGCATGACTCCTTAAGAGAAAGAAAGTACGTCCTACTTCTTAAATGATCCATTCCTTGGTTGTATTTGGATTGCCTAAAGTAGAAATTGTTCTATGTACTTCCTTTGATTGTACTTTGATGTTTAAATTGTAAGTTGTATAATCCATTGCCTTAGTGAAGTTGGATTCTTAAAAGTGAAAGTATTTTACTTAAAGTACATAGAGTCTGGAAAAGGAAGTGGTTTCCAAATCTTTTGGGCTAGTACCTTAGTCTCAAAATCCTAAAGGTCATTATAATGACTTTAGGGGAGTCAAAGGAGTGATTTACTTAATTGTTTTAAAAGAGGAGAAATGACATGATTTAAGATAAGTAACTTGTTTTAAAGGAGTGAGTTACTTGAGGTTTAAAAGTAGAAGAAACTTGTTTTCTATATATTAAGAGACTTGAAGTGTTTTGAAAGTTAAGAACTTGATTTGTAAGTATGTGATACTTGGTTTTTAATAGTATAATTCTCTTGGTTATAAAAGGAATGGACATGTCTAAAACCATAAAGGGTTATAACGGCTTTATGGAAAGTTGGTTATAACGGCTTTATGGAAGGTTTAAAAAGTTATCTATTTTGAGTAATTAGGCATAAGTTGCCTAGATTGTGAAAATTTGGAGTTATTTGATTTCAAGCTTTGAAATGAGTTTTCTAAAAGTGTAGTAACTTACTTTGAAAAATAGACACGCCTTGATACTACGGGTGTTAGTAACGTGGGGCTTTACATAGAAGGGAGTCTTTTATAAAAGAATGTACGTACGTAGTACTTTGGCTTGTTAATTGAGAATTTGTCTAAGTGTGCCTTGATAAGTACTTTGGCTTGTTTAATTGAGAATAATTCTAAGTGTGCCTTGATAAGTACTTTGGCTTGATTAATTGAGAATTATTCCATGTGATGCTTTGATAAGTACTTTGGCTTGTTAATTGAGAATTATTCTATTTGTGCCTTGATAAGTACTTTGGCTTGATTAATTGAGAATTAGTCTAAGGGTGCCTTGATAAGTACTTTGGCTTGCTAAATGAGAATTATTCTATGTGTGCCTTGATAAGTACTTTGGCTTGTTTAGTTGAGAATTGCCTATGTGTGTTGGAAATAGCCGGTTGTGTGCTATTGGTATATCAGTCGTTTCGGGGTCATTCCCCGGGTTTGTGGCATTTGGATATTCCGTGGATTTGCTACCCACGATGCGAGGAATACCTCATGCGGGTCCGTAAGGACTTATGCGGTGAAATAGTCCCGTGCGGCGGGTCCGACCTATGCGAGAATACCTCACGCGAGTGCTGTAAGGGCTTATGCGGGTGAAATAGTCTCATGCGAGGAATACCTCACGCGGGTCCACGGCCTATGCGGTGAAATAGTCCCGAGTAGGATGGCTAAATGATCTGCGGGCGGATGGTCCTGTTTGATCATGAGCTTCTATTTTATATTGTAAGAATACTCTGTTTACTCTCATTGTTAGTAAGGCACAATGTGTTGTAATTTGATTATCATATATGTCCCGGTTGTTTGTGTTACCCTATGGTCATGCTTTTTACGATGTGGGATTCCGGGGCATGAGACCACGTGGTATTTAGGACACAGGTGGGACTTGGTGTTCATGTATCCTTATTGGTGTTATTACATCATGGGCTGCCGGCAGTGAGGAAGGATTCCACGGGCATGATTGATATTATGGGCGTGAGACCCATAGTTATATTTGAGTAGTGACTTTGAGGGCCTGCGTCACGACTTGATATATTGCTTATGTATTGTATCTTGTAGGTTGGCTATCATACATGTCTCTGCTTTGTTTAGACTGTTATGATTTCATTCACGATTTACTGTTCACATACTTGGTACATTCTTCGTCTCGACCTCCTTGAGTTGCGTTCATCTGCAGTCTAGGTCATGATTTGGTGATCGGCAGTGTAGGACCACCTTTCGAGTTTTGGATAGCTCCTCTGCTCGGAGTTTATCATTTTGGTATAGTTCCTTGATGCATGCTTTTATGCGATTATGGATGCAGCTTAGCCTTGTCGTCATATATCGATAAAACTCTTAGAGTGCGTGTTCATATGTGGGATTGGACTCATATTCGATGTAGTGTCTTTTATTATGTATATTATATGGCGGCCTTATCGGCTTTGCCTTAGCGTCGTTGGTTTTAAAAAAATTGATGAGGTGTTATTAAATTTCCAGATTTACTTAGTTGTTAAGGTAGAAGGGTGCCCGGTAGGGCACCGATCCTGAGCTTGAGGTTCGGGGTGTGACAGTGGTATCGAGCGATCGATCCTCGGAATGTTCTGAGGCCGTGTCTAGTAGAGTCTTGATTATCGGTGTGTTGCGCCACACACATAAGCAGGAGGCTACGGGACATTTAGTAGTTGGTTTCTATTCTTCTCACTCTAAGATCGTGCCATAGTTGTGTTAGTAAGATAATTCCTCTCTGACGTATTGTTGTGTTCTGATTATGCCTCCAAGAGAGCGGCCGCCCGAAGGGCAAAGGAGTAGCGAGAGCTACTAGTCGGACTCGAGAGAGTTGATAGGGCTTATGCGGGGCATCTGGATGTGGTTCCACGATCGCGAGTTCTTCTTCGCTGGGTTTGAGGCCCCCACGAGCCTCGATTTCTCGATTAGGGAATACTTTAGGGTCATGAAGGAAGCCATTATGTTATTGACCGGATAAGCGGTGCTACGATTTCATCAGGGGGTTATTCGGCGATGCAGACAGTGTGTACAGAGGGTAGAGGGCGTAGCGGAGATCTGCGTAAGAGGCTAGGCCGGTTAGTTATTCCGGTTAGTTTTGGGCGAGTTGCCTCGAATGAGTGAGATATTCGCCCGACTACCCGACGTACCCCGTAGCTCACGGTGGAAGGTGGACCCCGAGGTATTTAGGAGCGGTCCAGCTCCGAGGTCGAGTCTCGGAGAGCGAGAGGACTTCCTCGATCGAGTCACCTATTCCTCGATGTTTGGATGTGGTAAGCGTCATTCGGGGAAATGCCGTTATAGTTATGGCACGGGTGTTTGTTATTATTGTGGTCGTCCGGGCCATATTCTGAGGGTATGTCCTTTTAGAAGGAGCACCGGTGAGGTGGCTCAGCCTATGAGGCCGGTAGTTGGTTCCCTTTCCTCGCATGCGTCCGCCGAGCGGGGTGTTGAGATGTCGGCCACCGTGGTAGAGGTCGAGTGGAGTTTATAGTTCTGGCGATCCTTGACGCGAAGCAGCGTGACTCTGGGCAGGATCAGGAGGCGACATCGCACGGGGTTACAGGTATAGTTCGATTCTTTTGAATCATACGTGCATTCTTAGATTCAGATTTTTCCTTAGCGTATATGTTTTCCCTTTGTTTCTAGAGTTGTAAAGTGATAGTACCCCAGAGGTAGGGATACTTTGATTAGTAAAGTGAAAAGTTATGAATGTTGACAAGAATGATAAGTGAGCTGAGACTATAGTTGTGTATAGTTCACAAGTTGTAATTACCCCATATAAGTGTAAGACCGATAGGGAAGATTATCTGATAGAAATACTTTGGCTTATATGTGAACCTCTAGTAAATAGGGGATAGGGTAAGAAGTACCTTGAGATAAGAGTGAGATTTATTTGGACTAAGAATGAGGAGTTAAGTGTGACGATGAGTCGGGTTATGGACTCATTTCGAATTCGTCAGATAGTATGGAATGAGGTGATGTGATTAGAAATGGTCAGATTATGTGATAGGGTCCAGGATGCAAGGCCCAAGTTTAGTTAATTGTGGTACGAGTTTGTGGATCGTTCCACGGAACTAGGTCGTAAGGACCGAGAAGAGCCTTATCGGGAATGTAAGTAACAATATGGCCAAGTTTGGATAGTAACTCGAGTTGGGAGCAGAAACAAAATTTGAGATTTTGTACGTGTACTATATGAGTTTGAAAGTACGAGAAAGTATGACAAGTAAGGAAAGAAAGGAACCTCTAAGGATCCCGTGTTTGGGAAGACTGTAACCTTCGAGTTTTGTGAGAAGGGACCACAGACGGAAGGTCCATTATTATGTTTACGTATGTTATGTGGTGGCCATGTGTGGCATCGTTGGTCTTGTGCATTTGATTGATAGGCATAGTATAGAGATTGTGCCGGAGTTTGTATAGCATGACAACCGACTAAGAACATTCGGGGACGAATGTTTCTAAGGGGGGAAGAATGTTACACCCCGTAAGTCCAAGACATGTATAAGAGAATGTACGAAAGGAAACAAGACTTAGAAATTGGTACGAAAGGAAGAATTGTTTTTCCGACGGAAAAATATTCCGGAAGTCGGAAAGGAAAAATGCTCGTTGTTGAGAATTGGATTCTCAAAAGACAATATTTGTAAAGTATGGAACTTATTAACACTATGGAAATTTATTTTTACAGATTTGGTCACGTGGGGCCCTTTAGAAATTTTACATTTTTGTGGGGCCCACGAGGGTTACGGAATTTTATGGACGAATGAGAGGGCGACACGTGGCACTCCTTCCACATGGCTTGCTCGAAATTGTGTAAGGGAAAAATGGTATAAGTCTTCCAAAGCTTGATATTGTTGACAAGTCAACTTGTCCACCTAGGCTTGATCCAAGTGAAACCCATCCTAACCTCACATTTGTGGACATCTAAACCCTCCATTGTGTTTTATATATCATACTAGTAGCAAGACTATCTCATTTACACTTAGAAAATTTTAGAGAACCATTGTTCTAGCATAAGTGCTCTCGGGTTCAAGCCTTCTCCCACACAAAATTTTTGTGATTTTGATCCATTATCCATAAGACTTTAACCCAATGTTCCTAAGGGTGTTGTAAGGTTATCTCAATAGAAAGATTTCGGAAAAACGGAGTTTTCACGTTAGTCGCAAGGCGGAAACTAAAGGAGTTCTTCAACTTTGAAGTTGGAACTTGAAGATGGGTTCTTCATAGGCCTCTAAGGAGTGCTTGGAGCGGATTGGAGCTTAAGGAAATGAGCTAAGAATTGCTAAGGCGCGACTTTGGATCTTGGAAATTTTAAGGGCTTGGAAAGGTATAAATTTTGTCGTTTTAGTAGTTAAGACTTACTTATTGTTGTAGCTATGGATTTTATGGCATGTGTTATATAGTATGAAGTTTGATATGTTTATGGGCTATTGGAACCCTAATCCAGAAAACTAGCATGTTAGCCTTAAGACTACAATTCAAGTTGATTATTCGTTTAAGTAAATCGCATGTTGTGTAAGAAGGAAATTGTAGTTGTTGAAGTGGCTTATAACTATATAACATGCTAGACCTTAGAACTTGGAATTTGGAAAGAATTTGGGAAGGACTTGTGTTATTGGTTATATGTTGGCCGAGAATGGCTAGTGAAGTATTATACTATTTGGTATGAATTGTGGGGTGGAATTTTACACGTATTGTAAGGCGTGCAATCCCCTTTGTTTGGTTGTTGTTTGGAGCCTTAAATGTGGCGTGTTGGTTATTGCATTCGGCCTTGAAAAAGGTGGCAAAGTGAGTAGAAACAAAGGAAGTGCTGCCCGATTTTCCGTAGAATTAGAGACCGTATACTTAGTATTATTCTACGTTGAGACTAGAAGTTGATAGTCTTGTTGTGACCATTATAGGTTGACACTTCTACGTACGGCGTATTCGGCTTAGCTTGTGGATTTTAGCCGAAAAGGTATGTGAACTATCTCCTCTTCTAGCATGACTCCTTAAGAGAAAGAATGTACGTCCTACTTCTTAAATGATCCATTCCTTGGTTGTATTTGGATTGCCTAAAGTAGAAATTGTTCTATGTACTTCCTTTGATTGTACTTTGATGTTTAAATTGTAAGTTGTATAATCCATTGCCTTAGTGAAGTTGGATTCTTAAAAGTGAAAGTATTTTACTTAAAGTACATAGAGTCTGGAAAAGGAAGTGGTTTCCAAATCTTTTGGGCTAGTACCTTAGTCTCAAAATCCTAAAGGTCATTATAATGACTTTAGGGGAGTCAAAGGAGTGATTTACTTAATTGTTTTAAAAGAGGAGAAATGGCATGATTTAAGATAAGTAACTTGTTTTAAAGGAGTGAGTTACTTGAGGTTTAAAAGTAGAAGAAACTTGTTTTCTATATATTAAGAGACTTGAAGTGTTTTGAAAGTTAAGAACTTTATTTGTAAGTATGTGATACTTGGTTTTTAATAGTATAATTCTCTTGGTTATAAAAGGAATGGACATGTCTAAAACCATAAAGGGTTATAACGGCTTTATGGGAAGTTGGTTATAACGGCTTTATGGAAGGTTTAAAAAGTTATCTATTTTGAGTAATTAGGCATAAGTTGCCTAGATTGTGAAAATTTTGAGTTACTTGATTTCAAGCTTTGAAATGAGTTTTCTAAAAGTGTAGTAACTTACTTTGAAAAATAGACACGCCTTGATACTACGGGTGTTAGTATCGTGGGGCTTTACATAGAAGGGAGTCTTTTATAAAAGAATGTACGTACGTAGTACTTTGGCTTGTTAATTGAGAATTTGTCTAAGTGTGCCTTGATAAGTACTTTGGCTTGTTTAATTGAGAATAATTCTAAGTGTGCCTTGATAAGTACTTTGGCTTGATTAATTGAGAATTATTCCATGTGATGCTTTGATAAGTACTTTGGCTTGTTAATTGAGAATTATTCTATTTGTGCCTTGATAAGTACTTTGGCTTGATTAATTGAGAATTAGTCTAAGGGTGCCTTGATAAGTACTTTGGCTTGCTAAATGAGAATTATTCTATGTGTGCCTTGATAAGTACTTTGGCTTGTTTAGTTGAGAATTGCCTATGTGTGCTGGAAATAGCCGGTTGTGTGCTATTGGTATATCAGTCGTTTCGGGGTCATTCCCCGGGTTTGTGGCATTTGGATATTACGTGGAATTGCTACCCACGATGCGAGGAATACCTCACGCGGTCCGTAAGGACTTATGCGGTGAAATAGTCCCGTGCGGCGGGTCCGACCTATGCGAGGAATACCTCATGCGAGTGCAGTAAGGGCTTATGCGGGTGAAATAGTCTCATGCGAGGAATACCTCACGCGGGTCCACGCGGCCTATGCGGGTGAAATAGTCCCAGGAGTAGGATGGCTAAATGATACTGCGGGCGGATGGTCCCGTTTTGATCATGAGCTTCCTATTTTATATTGTAAGGATACTCATTTACTCTCATTGTTAGTAAGGCACAATGTGTTGTAATTTGATTATCATATATGTCCCGGTTGTTTGTGTTACCTATGGTCATGCTTTTCGATGTGGGATTCCGGCATGAGACCACGTGGTATTTAGGACACAGGTGGGACTTGGTGTTCATGTATCCTTATTGGTGTTATTACATCATGGATGCCGTGATGAGGAAGGATTCCACGGGCATGATTGATATTATGGCGTGAGACCCATAGTTATATTTGAGTAGTGACTTTGAGGGCTGCGTCACGACTTGATATATTTGCTTATGTATTGTATCGTAGGTTGGCTATCATACATGTCTCTGCTTTGTTTAGACTATTATGATTTCATTCTGATGCTACATTCACATACTTGGTACATTCTTCGTCTTGACCTCCTTGAGGCTGCGTTCATCTGCATGAGTCTAGGTGATTTGGTGATCGGCAGTGTAGGACCGCTCGAGTTTTGGATAGCTCCTGCTCGTGAGTTTATCATTTTGGTATAGTTCCTTGATGTGCTTTTATGCGATTATGGATGCAGCGGGGCCTTGTCCCGTATATCGATAAAACTCTTAAGTGCAGTATTCATATGTGGGATTGGACTCATGTTGGTGTAGTGTCTTTTATTATGTATATTATATGGCGACCTTGTCGGCTTTGCCTTACGTCGTTGGTTTTAAAAAAATGATGAGGTGTTATTAAATTTCGCGATTTACTTAGTTGTTAAGGTAGAAGGTGCCTGTGTAGGCACCGATCCACGAGGTTCGGTGTGACATTGACTCGAGCCAGCCAAGAGGGCTAGGGCAATGAGTTCTCGGGGCGATTTTAGGCGGGCGGCCTCGGCCAGAACTAGGTCCACTTTCCGGCCAGCGCGAGTGCTCCTCACGGTTTTACGCGGGAGGTGCGCTCGGCCAGTCATTCGGAGCGGTCGTGGCTCGGGACCGGGATTTCGGAGGCGGAGCGTCACCGTCGGGACCACCCACACCTCGGTGTGTTCGATGCGGTAGGTTTCACTGGCGAGTGTCGCGAGGCCGGGAGCTTGTTACACTTGTGGCGGCGGGGCCATTTGAGAGAAGGCGTCGTCTAGGCGGCGTGGGTGGTGCAGTGCGGCCGGCGGATCTATTCTTTGGGTCTTCTTCTTCTTCTGTGGTTATGCGCCGGGCGAGTACTCACGGAGGCCGCGGCGCGGTAGAGGTCGTGGTGGTGGTTCGATTCTAGCGGTCCACGTAACGCATATATTCTCTAGCCACCGCCAGATCGGAGGCTTCCAGCGTCGCCGCAGTACATTATTGATTTGGTGTGATGTTTATGCTTTGATAGATCCAGGTTCTACCTTGTCCTATGTGTCCTCTTATGCGGGTAGAATCGGGATAGCGCGAGTCGATAGAGCCTTTTGAGGTAGCTACGCCGATGGCGATTCGGTGTTAGGCGGCGGGTGTCTGAGGTTGTCAGATTCATATACGATCGTCGGACCACTTGCAGACTTGATAGAGTTGGAGATGACAGATTTTGATGTCATTATGGGTAGTTATGCCAACGTTGACTGTAGGGACAGGTTGGTTCGGTTCCAGTTTCCTGGCGAGCCAGTTATCGAGTGGAAGGGCAACACAGCGTCGCCGAGGGGTAGGTTTATTTCTTACCTCAAGGCTAGGAAGATGGTGCAGAAAGGGTACATCTATCATCTGGTTCGGGTATTTGATACTGAGGCTGAGGTGTCAGTTCTTGATCGATGCCGATGGTTAGGAGTTTCGGATGTGTTCCCAGATGATCTTTCGGGTATCCCTCCTGAGAGGGAGATTGAGTTTTGTATTGACACGTTGCCAGACACTCGACCTATTTCCATTCCGCCATACAGGATGGCACCTGCTTAGTTGAGGAGTGAAGGACCGGTGAAAGATTTCTTTGGAGAAAGGCTTTATCGTGCCTAGTGTATCTCCCAGGGAGAGCGGTTTTGTTTGTGAAGAAGAAGGATGGGCCTGCGTATGTGTGTTGATTACGACGGTGAATAAGGTAACCATTAAGAATAGGTACCCCCTCCCCAGGATTGATAATTTGTTTGACCAGTTGCAGGGTGTGAGGTGTTTCTCAAAGATAGACCTGCGGTCTGGTTATCATCAGGTACGAGTTCGAGGCGAGACATCCCAAAGATCGCATTCGGGACCTGTATGGGCACTATGAGTTCGGGTTATGTCTTTCGGTTTGACCAACGCTCAGGGTATTTATGGATTTGATGAACCGTGTTCAAGCCATTTTGGATACATTTGTGATAGTATTCATTGATGACATCTGGTTTATTCGCGGACGAGCAAGAGCATGCGAATCACGAGGCGGTGCCAGGGTTCTCGGGCCGCGATTTATTCGCCAAGTTCTCCAAGTGTGAGTTTTGGTTGGCCTCGGTGGCATTCTGGGGCATATTATTGGGTGATGGTGTTCGTGGATACGACAAATATTGAGGCGATCAAGTCTTGGCGAGACCTACTACTCCGACCGAGATGCGCGATTTCTTAGGGCGGCGGTATTATCGTAGGTTTGTGGAGCGGTTGCTTCGATTTTCAGATTGACTAGGTGACTCGAGAAAGCGGCCAAGTTTGATGGGCGAGGCTTGCGAGAAGGGTTTCCGATTCTTTGAAGGAAAGGTTGACTACGGCTCAGTTCTTACTCTTCGAGGGTTAGGCAGTGCGTGATCTATTGTGATGCCTCGGGTATCGGGCTAGGGTGTGTTTGATACAAAGACGGCAAGGTTATAGCCTATGCTTCGGCGATTCTGGAAGCATGAGAGGAATTACCCTACCCATGACTTAGAGTTGGCGCGATTATTCATGCCTTGAAGATTTGGAGATATTATTTGTATGGGGTTCATGTGGATATTTATACGGACCACAAGAGCCTCGAGATATCTTGAGCGAGAGGAGTGAACTTGCGGCGAGGCGGTGGTTAGAGTCTTTGAAAGATTATGATGTTGATATTCTATACCATCGGGAAGGCAACGTAGTTCTTGATGCCTTGAGTTGTAGATCGATGGGGCACATCGGAGGTACAGCCAGAGAGATAGGACATGGTCCGTCAGATCCACCAGTTAGCGAGCCTTGGGGTTCGATTGATCGATACCGATGATAGTGGGGTACGGGTTCGTGAGGTTGCCGAGTCTTCCATCGTTGATGAGGTGAAGAGGCGACAGTTTGAGGACCCAGTGTTGGTATGGTATCGAGATGCAGCTCTTCGGGAGGAGAAGAGTCTATTCGAGGTAGCGTCTGATGAGGTGCTGAGATTTGAGGGTCGGTTGTGTGTTCCCGATGTGTCGAGGACCCGTCGGTCTGAGAGGCATACAGTGCTCATTATTCTATTCATCCGGGGTCGACCAAGATGTACCATGACCTCAGATGTTTGTATTGGTGGGATGGCCTGAAGAGGGACGTGGCAGGTTTTGTTGCACAGTGTCCTAATTGCCAGCAGGTCAAGGTCGAGCACCAGAGGCCCAGTGGATTATTGCAGTCTATTGATATTCCGACTTGGAAGTGGGAGGTGATCAACATGGACTTTGTTCTGAGGTTACCTCGTACTCGAGGAGAATCGACTCCATTTGGGTCATTGTTGTGGTGACGAAATCAGCCCATTTCCTTCGATCGGGGCGGCGTTTTGGTGAGGACTATGCAGTTGTACATCAGAGAGATTGTGAGGTTGCACGATGTCCCGGTGTCGATTATATCTGATAGAGGAGCCCAGTTTACGGCTAACTTCTGGAGGTCTTTCCAGAAGGGTTTAGGGACACAGGTGAGTCTCAGTACAACATTCCATCCTCGGTGGCGGGCGAGCGGGCGTACTATCCGGACAACGAGGATATGTTGCGGGCTGCGTGATTGATTTGAGGTAGCTGGGAGGATCATTTGCCTCTTGTAGAGTTTGCTTATAACAAGCTACCATTCCAAGATATCTGAGATGGCGCCATACGAGGCTTTATATGGCGGAAATGTAGTCGCCGATTGGTTGGTTCGGCGTGGGCGAGTGCGATTAGTTGGCCCGGACTTGATACGGCGGTGTGGATAAGGTGAAGCTTATCCAGAGAGGCGTTAGCGACTTAGAGTCGGCGAAGTCATATGCGGATAATCGGCGTCGGCATTTGGAGTTTGGTGAAGCGATTGGGTCTTCTTGAAGGTGTCACCCATGAAGGGTGTGATGAGATTCGGTAAGAAGGGGAAACTCAGCCCAAGGTACATTGGGCCCTACCAGATCGTCCGTCGAGTAGGCAAGGTTGCCTATGAGTTGGATCTGCCATCAGAGTTAGAGGTGGTACATCCGGTCTTCCAAGTTTCTATGTTGCGGAAGTGTATCGGAGATCCAGCGAGAGTTTTCCCTACTAGTGAGGTCCAGGTGACAGAGGGGTTATCGTATGAGGAGAGTCCCATAGCGATACTCGATCGCCAGGTCAGGCGACTGCGGACCAAGGATGTGGCTTCCGTCAAAGTCCTGTGGAGGAATGATAACCGGGAGAAGATGACTTGGGAAGCGGATGAGGACATGTTGAGGAAGTATCCTCACTTATTTCCTATACCTTCAGGTAATTCATCTTCCCTTACTTGTCAAGTGTTAATTGAAGCATTTGTTTTGTGTAAATGCTATATTGTGGCCATGTGTGGCAGTATTGGTATGTCAGGGTTGTGTAAGGAAACTATGTCGCTATTTAGAAGTTTGACTCCGAAAGAACATTCGGGGACGAATGTTTCTAAGGGGGGAAGAATGTTACACCCCGTATTTACAGGACATGTTTTAGGAACGTAAGTAAGAACTCACAAGTGTTAAGATTTGAGACTTGTAAAAATTTATCGGAATTATGAAATTGTCGGAAAACGAAATATTGTGACGAATGGGAGGGCGACACGTGTCACCCCCCTTATTGGTGCCTTGGACGATTTTGTGCAAGGGCAAGAGGGTCATTGGACCCTTGTTAGCAAGACAAGTCTTGCAACTTGTAGCTTGAGAGAATTGACTTGGTCAATGGGACCACCACACTTGATATTTAATAAGACTACATCCAAGCCTCACATTTGTTTATATCTTGACCCTCCATAGCACTATATTATACTAGTAGTGCTAGACAAGCTTAAACACTTAGCCAAAATTTCACAAAAAATTGGAAGAACAAGAGCATTGCTCTCGGGTTCACTCACAAAGGAAAAGAATTTTTTTTGTTTCTTGTTCATTAAGCTCCCCACTTTAAACCAAGGTTCTTATGTATATTGTAAACATATCTCAATAGAAAAATCTTGGAAAAAGATAGTTTACGGGTTAGTCGCAAAACGAAAACCTAGTTGTCTTTCTAGGTTTTGTTTGGAGATTTGAAGGAAAATTGTTGGTGTTGTTCTAAGGGTCTCAACTAGCGGATTGAAGCGTCTTGAAGAGGCTCTAAGTTGCTAAGGATCGACTTCGGATTTGGAATTGGATTAAGATTCGTTAAGGTATAATCTTGTCATTTGAAAGTGTTACAAGATTATTTATATTGTTGTTAGTTTTACGTATTGCTAGCATGAAGTATATGTGTTGAAGTTATAAGTATTATGGATTGCTTGTAGCTTAAATCCGAAATGTTATACAAGCCACTTGAAGTTGGATTACTAATTGGTCGTTTATTAGAAATCGTCGCATGTTATTTACTTGGAGATTATAGTAGTTATAATCGTTTGCGATTTGATATCATGTTAGGCTAATAACTTGGATTGAAATGGAAATTGGATAAGGATTGATGTTGTAATATTTCAAGTTAGCCGAATTGGCCTAGTAAGTTGTATTAATTTGATATCGTTTGTGGGGAGGAATTTTACACGTCTAGTAGGCTTGTAATCCCCTATTGTTGATTGCATTGATTGGGCCTTAAATGTGGTGTGTTTGGTTATTGTATTCGGCCTTGAAAAAGGTGGCAAAGTGAGTAGAAACAAAGGAGGTGTTGTCCGATTTTCCGTAGAATTTAGCGACTTGACACTTATAATATTCTACGTTTGAAGTAAGGCTTTAATAGACGTATTGTGAATATTATAGGTTGACATACTACGGGCGGGACTTTGTACTTGGCAAGTGGTTTGACCCGGCGAGGTATGTAGAACTTTTCCTATCTTTTGATCATGACTAGTTGTACGTATATAGTACGGTAGACGTACAAGACCTTGATATCCTTTACTAGTTTTATGAATAGCCAAGTTGGGTGAGTTAGGAGATTAACTCACTTCTTTGAAAGTATTAAGGATGTCTAATGTTTTATTAAAGTTAAGGGACTTGAAGAGTTTTAAAGTATGTGATACTTGTTCCGTTTTAAACGTATAAGTCCCTTGGATAGGAAATTGTATATGGCTAAGGTATAAAGAGAATGTAACGACTTTATGGGGAGTTGGTTATAATTGCTTTATGGAAAGATGAATGACTTGATTTTAATGAAAAGGCAATTTGATTTTAAGGCATCGATTGCCTAAGGTTTTATTATAAAAGGAGTCACTTGATTTAGAAACCTAACTTTATTTCTAAAGGTACTGTGACTTGTCTTGAAAAGTAATTTTGACTTGATACTACGGTTTATAGTATCTTGGAAGTTTTATATGAAAATGAGTCATTTTCAAAAGGTTAGAAGTACGTAGTACTTTGGGTTAAACTCGGTTTATTATAACATATTAGTGCCTTAAGTGAACTAAAATGAGAGTGTAGATGTATTAGTCTCATAAGAAGTTAGGTGGATTTCTAACTTGCTTATTTATTGTATGATTGAGGTTGAGATAGGGTAAGAGTATAAGTGAGGTAAACCCCAAGACGCTATACCACCTTCTCCGAGATAAGAGTATAAATGAGGGTACACCCCAAGACGTTATACCACTGTTTTATTACCTTCAGGATAAGAGTATAACTGAGGGGTACACCCCCAAGACGTTATACCACCTGTTTCTATGGGTTCGCTACCCATGATATGATCGGGAGTCTCCTATTGTGATGTTGTACGTATTCCCTTGATTTACTCTCATTGTTAGTAAGGCCTTTGTGTCGTAATTTTGTTATCATACATGTCTCCGACTTTGTTTTAAACAT
The DNA here is from genome assembly GCA_029844215.1 of Przewalskia tangutica. Lineage (NCBI taxonomy): Eukaryota > Viridiplantae > Streptophyta > Magnoliopsida > Solanales > Solanaceae > Przewalskia > Przewalskia tangutica. The sequence goes on along the minus strand of CM056720.1, from coordinate 37,211,574 downwards.
ATGTTGTAATTACTGATTACTTTCGATTTACATACTTAGTACATATTGTGTCGACCCCTTCCTGGGCTGCGTTCATGCCGCAGAAAGGGTAGCGGTGGTGGATCCTCATACTTAGGATCACTTATCGACGTCGAAGCTCCATTTCTCGGAGGCTTGTCTCTTTTGAGTGATCTTTCCACGATGTTGTAGATTTATGTACATTCGTGGTATGGCGAGGCCCTGTCCCGCCACGATTGTTATTCCTGAGTGCGTATTCACATATGTGGTTGGGTAGAAGCGAGTTATCTGATTGTACTTTTGATTATGTTTATATTATGGAAGACGGCCTTATCGGCTAGCCTGTGATGTTTTTTTTTTTTTACACAAGTGTTTATGTTTTGTATGTTCACTGCTATTCTCTCGATGTATACGAGCAGGGTGCCAGGCGGGCACCGATGCCGCTCCGGTCGGGTCGTGACACCTTCGTACTTGTCCCGTTCAGTTTTGTGGCGGAGTCTCGTGATTACGGCTTGGTATCTGGTAGTTGGCCTTCGTACTTGCCCCCGTCAGCTACGTGGCGCAGGTGGTATCTGATAGTCGGCCTTCGTACTTGCCCCGTGTCAGCTTCGTGATACAGTTATATAGTATTGTTGGTACGGTAGGTATCTGGTAGTTGGCTTTCGTACTTGCCCCGATCAGTTGATGATTGTCACGACCCGACCTCGGGCCCGCGACTGGTGCCTTACCCCGGGCACCCTAGTGATACAACATCAGAGAAAATCAGCGGAAATAAAAACTTAAATATGAAACAAGATATACAATAAGAAACAGGCTAACCAAAACGGTCACCTTTCTGTATATATACATAACACCCGAACAGTTATATCGTTTACAAACCCGGCCCACAACAGTACTACAGACATCTAAGAATTTTATAACAACAATGACGGGACAGGGCCCCGCCATACCCCTGAATGTACAAGTACCTACAATCTCAGGGAGTCATACCAAAAGATAAGCCTCCGGAGAAACGGAGCTTCCCAACGCAATGACGTGATCCTATGGCGAGGATCAACAACCGTGTACCTACTGCGGCATGAACGCAGCGGCCGAGGTCGATAACAGGTACCAAGTATGTGAAACTGAAAATACTGTAAATGAAATCATAACAGTCTATATAAAAACAGGAGACATGTATGATAACCAAACTACAGTCCACAATATATAAGCAATCATGTCAAGTCAGGGACTCACGCCCTCAAAGTCATCACTCAAATATAACTATGGGTCTCACGCCCACAACATCAATTATGCCCGTGGAATACCTTCCTCACTGCCGGCAGTCTATGATATAATAACACCAAGAAGTACACATGAACACGTGTCCCATGTGTCATAAAACCGTGACGGCAATGCGAAGGCATAGCTACCAGATCCAACCTGCATCAACAACTGACCGGGGCAAGTACAAAAGCCAGCTACCAGAACCTACCGTACCAACAATACTAAACAACCATATCACGAAGTTGACACGTGGCAAGTGCGATAGCCTCTACCAGATCCTCCCTGCGCCACGCGTGGCGGCGGGGCAAGTAATCAGGCTAACCACCAGATCACAACCGTAAGTCACGAGGCTTCGACCAAACACTGACTCGCGAAGCTGACATGTGGCAAGTGCGATAGCCTCTACCAGATCCTCCCTGCGCCACGTAGGCGGCGGGGCAAGTAACGAGCTAACCACCGATCACAACCGTAAGTCACGATACTTGCGCGAAGGCGACACGTGGCAAGTCGATAACCTCTACCAGATCCACTGCGTCACGTAGGCGACGGGGCAAGTAACGAGCTAACCACGGATCACAACCGTAAGTCACGATGCCGCGCGAAGGCGACACGTGGCAAGTGCGATAACCTCTACAGATCCACTGCGTCACGTGGCGGCGGGCGTAACGGCTAACCACCGGATCACAACCGTAAGTCACGAGACTTCGCCACAAACCGAAGCAGGGCAAGTCGAAGGCTAACTACCAAAACCAATGTTACACCCGTAGTTCCGGTATGTATGTGAAGGCGTGCGTGCGAGAATACGGCGATAATTTTGGAAAGAAAGAAAGATGTGATTTTTCGACGGAAAAGTTTCCGGATTTTGTGAAGGAAAAAGGTTCGTTAATGGGAATTGGATTCCCAGATTTGGTATTCGGACTTTTTGGAATATTTGAGAATTATGGAATTTTATTTTCTGGAATTGGTCACGTGGGGCCCGCGGGAGGAATTTACGGTTGTAGGGCTCACTTTATTTTTTCGAGATTTTTGGCATTACGGATATTTTCGGAAGATGAAATATTTTGGACCAATAGGAGGGCGACATGTGTCACCCCTAGGTGGCAATGTTGGACGAAATGGTGGTCAATGTTTGGCACGTTTTTTGCCTTTAAAATGTCTAAAACATTTGGTCAAAGTTTTGAAGATATTTTGAGTAGTAGATAGATAAGTGGGACCCACACACACATTGCTCAATCTAGACCTTACACTTGCTTTGATCTTGGCCATTGATTTGCCTATAAATACCCTCTTAGTGCAAGACTAAAATTCATCCACACCCTAGCCACTAAAAGTACCCCTTGGCCGAGAGTTGCCACAATCAAAGCCTAAGTGTTCTTCACTTTTTGGAGTTGAAGTGTTAAGAGAAGTTGTTTAGAAACTTCTAAGGGTTGCTTGGAGCGGGTTGGAGCGTAAGGAATTGGAGCTAAACATTGCTCAGGATCGACATATAATCTTGGATAATTTTGGGCTTATCGAGGTAATGATCTTTATCCCCCTATTGTAATTGGATATTACATATTGTAGTAATGTATAGTTGAGTATACTATATGTAGAATGAATATTGGAAAGGATTGAACTGTATTTACATTGGACTGTATTTACAGTAGACTTGTGTAGTATATCTATGGGGTAGAATTGAACACGTTCGGTTAGACGTGTTATCCCCTGGGAGTTGTTGGCCTGGTAGCGGGCCTGAGTAGAGAGGAGATTTATGTGGGTTGGGAGAGGTCTTTAGAATTGTCCGTAGAATAAGGAATTGTTTACCTAGAATTGTTCTACGAAGAGATCCAGAAGTTGATAGACGTTTTATGACCATTATAGGTTGAAATCTGCGAGTAGCGTATTCTACTTGAAGGGTGGAAAAGGCTAGCGATTCTGATACTTTGGAGCTTTTGCTGTTGTCGATAATCGTCGCGAGGTATGTGAACCTCTTCCTATCTTTTCTAGCATGATTGTGTAAACTATGTAGTACGGTAGACGTACGTGTGCTAAACGAAGTAGGTTGGTTTAAAACATAAAGTGTTATAACGGCTTTATGGGAAGTTTTTATAACAACTTTATGTAGGTAAAGAAATAGGTTGTGGTTTTTAAAAGATAAGAGACTTGACTTATTAATGACTTGATGTGAAATGCTACGGACTTGGTTTGTGTTAAAAGTTGTGAAACCGCATTTATGAGAAATGGGTAATTGGGTTTTAAAAAGGAATAAGTTATATTGATTTCGGAAATGAGAATAAGTATCGAACAAACCACTGCAGCGTTAATAAAGGAAAATGTATTGACTAATTAATTATTATCAAAACCAGTAGAAACCTCCATCTGCATAGAAGCTAAGATAAGACAAAATTGTATTACATTTCCTAGATTATGGCTGCTTTAATAAGATTGTCATAAACAAGTATAACCTACTCACACATAGATTTATGTTACTCAAATTGTTTTAAAAGAGATTACGTTGTTAAGTGATTAAGACTATGAGCCATGTGTTATACCCCGTATTTCCAGAGTATGTACGTAAGGACGTACGTAGAAAAGTTTGAAGCTTAAAGTAGGCTTGGCCGATTTTATTTTGTGCACAACCCCCGATTAGAGTCGTTTTTAAATGAAGCGTTTTAGACAACTTGCGAAGGAAAATTCCGGCTATGTCATTTTTAATTTTTGCGGATTTTTAGAGGCGAAACATTTTGGACCAACGAGAGCGACACTTGTCACCCTCTGGTGGAGGATGTTTGGCGGTAATGTCACGACGAATCGGGCGTGGTCGTGCCTTACCGGGCACCTAGTGACACAACATCGAGAAGATCGTGAAATAAAACATGAACATGAAATGAGAGATATTATAAATAAACGAGCCAACCAAAGCGGTTGCCTTTCAACATATATATATAAGCGTTTGAGCGAGTTACAATCCTTACAACAAGCCTTGTGATGCTCTGGACCTCTAAGATTTTTACTACAACTATGACGGGACGGGGCCGCCATACCCACGAATGTACAAGAACCTACGGACATCGTGGTAACATACAAAGATAAGCCTCGAAGGAACGGAGCTTCCCAATCTGCTGAAAGGTGATCCTAAAAGCGGGGATCGGCGGCCGATGTACTTACTGCGGCATGACGCGGCCGAAGGAGGTCGATACCAAGTATGTGAAGCGTAAATCACGTAAATGAAATCATAATAGTCTATATATAGCAGGAGACATGTATGATAACCAAACTACAGTACACACATATAACAGTTATATCAAGTCAGGGTCTCATGCCCTCCGGGCCATTTACTCAAATATAATTATGGGTCTCACGCCCAACATCGATCGTGCGTGGAATACCTTCCTCATCTGCGGCGATCTATGATATGATAACACCAAAAGTACACGAACACCAAGTCCTACACGATGCAAAGCCGTAATAACAAAACAATACAACGAACCACGAAGGCGACATGGGGCAAGTGCGAGGCCGACTACGGATACCAAGGCGGTCACGTGGCGGCCAGGGCAATGCGGTGACCACAGTACCAGGCGTATCACGAGACCGTCACTCTGAGCAGGGCAAGTCACGAGGGCTAACTACAGTACCAAGGTGAATCGACCACGAGGCGGGCAAGTCTGGCCGACCACCGTGTACCAGCGAACGATAGAAACCTCATGAGAGCTAGTCCATGGAATAACACTATCATCGGGAGCATACGTGGAATTTTCCGTCACCGCTGTGCGTCCAAGTAAGTCCTCAACGAGTCAACCGGCCCTCCATTGAGAGACGCGGTAATATAGAACACAATTCTTGCATAACAAAGGCTATCACAACAAGCATAGGCAAGTTACACAACAACAAGCATAGGCAAATTATACACAACTCAAGGTACTTTCATTTTATGTCAAAGTCCGGGTTTTAATCCTAAAGTACTACGTACGTTAAGTTCCTTTTAAAGATCCATTCCCTTTTATAAAAGTCACCCGATACCCGTAGCATAAAATAGAGTGACTTATATCTTTTAAGTAAACCAAAACAACTTCCATACTATCCTTTTTAAAACCAAATTAAGGCAACACCATGCCTTCTTTTTAGACCAAAACACTTCTCTTTTTAAAGTCAAGTTACCACATTAAAACCAATGATAAAACCCTTCTTTTGGTTTCATAAAGTCGTTATAACTAACTTCCCATAAAGCTGTTATAACACTTTATGGTTTAAACCAATTTAAGATAACACAATGCCTTTCTTTTCCCTAAAGTTCGGTTTGCCTAATTTCAAGTATTCACGTTTCTTATTTTAGAAAGGTTTTGTAGTTCATAGTCTTATTCATTTAAGAATATAATTCTCTTTTAAACAAGTGATAAACATATGCCTTATATGAGAGTAGGTTATTCTTGTTCATAATCAATCTTATTAGCGGCCATGATCTAGGAAATGTAATATCATTTTGTCTCATCTTAGCTTATGCGGATGGAGGTTTCTCTTGGTTTTAATAATACTTCATTATTCAATACATTTCCCTTTATTAGCGCTGCGATGGATTGGCGATACACGTTCGATTTCAAACCGAAGAAACATTATTCTTTGGAAACCAAGTACTCATTATTCACGAATGAGGTTTCATACATCTTACCACTTTCAAATCGATTAATTAAGTTAAGTCTCTTAACTTCTAAAATCAGTAAACCATTTTCTTTACCTCTCTTAAGACGTTATACCTAACTCCCATAAAGCTAGTATAACTCTTTTTAAAACCTTTAAAACCAAGTGTTACTCTTCTTTCAAAAATGGTTTCTTAACTCTTGTGACATACTTCAAGTTCCTTATTATCACACATCAAGTCAGTTATAAGTCAAATCAGTTACCTTTTAAAACCACTGACATTTTCTTACCTACATAAAACTGTTATAACCAACTTCTATAAAGCGTTATAACACTTTATGTTTTAAACCAATCAAATACATTTAACACGTATGCGTCTACCATACTACATAGTTCACACATATCATGCTAGAAAAGATAGGAAGAGGTCCACATACCTCGCGACGATTATCGACTAATAGCAAAAGCGCTCCAGTACCTCAAACCGTTGGCTACACCTTAAGCCAAGTAGACCACGCCACGTAGTATTTCAACCTATAGAGGCCACAGGCGCCTATTAACATCTTAGATCTCAATGTAGAATATCTTACGAGAAAATTCGGCACCTCCCCACAGTAAATCTCCTCTCATCGGGGCTGCTATGCCAACAACTTCCTAGAGGGGGTTTGCATCTAACAGGGCGTGTACAATTCTACTACACAGAATGCTACACAAGTCTCTTATGTCTGATCCTACGTAATTCTGATTCGATTCTCTTTTAAATTCAGCTTAAGTCGCAAGACATTCTGTAAGTATTATTCGAGCTTAAGTCAAAAGACATTTGCCGCACAATTATGTTCAGATCTATATATAGTATACTTCAACTATATATTCGTACAACATGTAATTTCCAATTACAATAGAAGGTCGAGTGATTACCTCGATAAGCCCAAAATTATCCAAGTTATATGTCGATCACGAGCAAGGTTTAGCTCTACTCTGTGCGCTCCAACCCGCTCCAAACAAACCTTAGAAGTTCTACGCAACTTCTACTTATAACTTCAACTACGGGTGAAAATTTACTTAGGGTTTCGTTTAAGTGACTGAGGGAAGTATAATAGTATTTTCTGGGCTTTTGTATAAGTGTAATCTTGGGAATACTACAAGGTATTTGGGCCAAGGTATTTGGGCATTATAACAATACTTGGAGAGTATTTCTATACTACAAAGGGGTATTTATACGAGACAACTAGGCTAGGGGTACCCCACTGCTAACCACTACAAGGGGAGGAAGCTCTCGGCCAAGGGCCTTCTCAAGGGGAGGGGTGGGGTGGACGAAAGAACAAGAGGGAGGGAGTAGTTTGAGACTTAGAGAAATGCTCAAGTTTTGGATGAAGAATGTCTTCAACTAGAGGGGTATTTATAGGTCAAGCAAAGGCCAACCAAGGGCCAAGATGAAGACAAGTGCATAGCAAGTGTAAGGCCAAGATTTAGCCATGTGCTACCTTATCCATCTACACAAAATATCCTACCTAACCCTTGACCAAAATTTCAAGACAAAAAAACATGCCAATGGTCTAGCTTTGCCGTCCACTTGCTTCCAATGTGAGGGTGACACTTGTCACCCTCCCGTTGGTCCAAAATGTTTCGTCTCTCGGAAAAATCCATAAAATTATTAATGACATAGCGAATTTTCCCTACGTAAGCTAATGGAAAGCGTTTCGTCGGAAAGCGACTCTTTTCGCACTTGTGCCCAATTTTGAACCTTGCCTAATCTTAAGGCTCAAATTCTTATACGTACGCCCTCACGTACATACTCTGGAAATACGGGGTATAACATTCTCCCCTCCTTAGAAACATTCGTCCCGAATGTTCCTTCTCAAGACGGATAACGATGAAGTTCTTCTAACAAGTTGCCAACGCCACACCTGGCCACGAAATAACACACGTTCTCTTCCTTCCTTACTCGTCGTGCCCTTCTCGAACACCTAAACTCTTCTAGTATCGTACCACACCGGTCATCGCTCGGTTCCCAAAACTTTGAGTCACCACCTCGAACTTGGTCATCTTACTAGCTTCACTTCTCTCTACGGCCTGTCCCCGCCTTCACGATCTGCTTCTAGTCGAACATAACCACGAACTCATACGACGGTCATCTAAACTTGGGCCTAGCACCCTCGTGACCCTACCACCTGGCGGGACCACCTCGATCTGACCCCACCTCATTCCGACTCACGGGTTGACACGCAACACGTCCTCAACCCGAGCCTCACACGCCGACTCTCGTTTCTCGATCCGGAACAATCTTACCTATACAGTCATGAAAGCTACCACTTCCATTTACACCACGGAAATTTTCCACAATTACACCACGCATACTTACACATTCGACAAAGATCCCCGCAAATCTTGTACTCAAGATGGCCTTACATCTAAGGTCTCAACTGTAATATACTAAGGTTCATCATTTCTCACCCTTTGCTTACCCTTTTTACCAACGGGTTTCTAAATCACATTTTAGCACAAAGCTATCCGAACATAACACTAAACACATCATCATAACATCAATACATACAAAACTCTAGAGGGTTAAGGATATACCTGAAAATAGGCGGTTCAAAGGACCGCTAAAACTGGGAACTTCCACCGCGACCTCTACCGGGGCCTGCCGGTGTATGAACATCCTGCCTAGCTATGGAAGGTGAAAGACCCGCAACTGCTCTAGTAGTCTGTGCTATCCTACCAGCTACCCACAGTGGACAGTCTCGCCAGATGGCCTGTTGGCGCAAGAATAACAATCTCCCAAGTCGACGACACTCTCCCTTATGAAGTTTTCCACAACGCCACACCGAGACAAGGGCAACCTCATCCGCGAGCACTCTACTCCCGAAAATCTGAAACACAGGAGCCACGACTGCTCTGAATAACCCAAAGGTCGAAAAGTGGAGGACCACTGTCTTGGTGGAGCGCATAATCGGCTCTTCTTGGCGGTCCGCCTCGAAAGTCACCAAAGGACCCTGCTGTTCTGGCCCTCTTCTGCTGACCCTGGTCATTCCGTCGATTTATCCGCTCCTCACATCCAAGTGCATACGTGTTATACCCCGTATTTCCAGAGTATGTACGTGAGGGCGTACGTATAAAAGTTTAAAGCCTTGAGTAGGCAAAGTGGCTTGGCCGAATTAAATTTGTTCACAACACCCGTTTAGAGTCGTTTTTGAAAACGTTTTCCACGACTTTCGTAGGGGAATTTCCGGCTATGACATTTTTAATTTTTGCGGATTTTTCCGAGAGACGAAACATTTTGGACCAACAAGAGGGCGACACTTGTCACCCTCTCATTGGTTAGGCTTGGACGGTAAAAGGCTTGGCCGAAAGTGTGGTTGAAATAGTCAAGGGTTGGTAGGATATTTTTGTGTTAGTTGGTTAGGGTGCACTTGGCAAGATCTTGGCCCTACACTTGCTATGCACTTGGCAAGATCTTGGCCATTGGTTGGCCTTGGCTTGTCCTATAAATACCCACCTCTTTGGAAGACTTATTCATCCTAAAAATCTCTAAGTCTTGAAAGACTCTCCCCCCCTCCCTCTATTGTTCTCGTCCCTCCCCATTTCGTGAGGCCCCCTTGGCCGAGAGTAGCGCCCCCCCCCCTCCTAGTAGTGTGGCCGTGGGGTACCCCCCCCCCTAGCCTAGTTGTCTCGTATAATACACCCCCCTTTTTGTGGTATAGAAATACTCTCCAAAGTATTGTTATAATGCCCAAATTACCTTAGCCGTATACCTTGTTGTATTCTAAGGTTATACCTATACGAAAAGCCCAGAAATACTATTATACTTCCCGTCAGTCACAAAAACCGAAACCCTAAGGAAAATCTCCATAGATAGTTGGAGTCATAAGTAGAAGTTGGTTAGAACTTCTAAGGGTTGTTTGGAGCGGGTCCGAACCTGAGTTGGAGCTAAACGATTGCCCAGGATCGACTTTATACTTGGATAATTATGGGCTTATCGAGGTAATTATCTTGTCCCTCTATTGTAATTGGAAATTACATGATTGCTTGAATATATAGTTGAAGTATACTATATATAGTACTGAACGTAGTTATCGGCAATGTCTTTTGACTTAAGCCTGAATAATACTTACGGCAATGTCTTGCGACTTAAGTCTGAATTTAAAGAAGAATCTTGAATAATTACATAGGCTGTATTACGATGAACTTGTGTAGTAGTGCGTGGAGTAGAATTGTACCGTTAGGGTTAGACATTTAACCGGTTGGCTTGGTAAGTGGCCTCGATAGAGAGGAGATTTCTGTTGTTGCGGGAGGTCTTGCGAATTTTACGTAGAATGTTCTCCGAAGGGATCTAAATGTTAATAAGCGCCTTGTGGCCTTATAGGTTGAAGTACTACGTGTGGTGCGATCTACGTGGCTTAAAGGAGTAAGCGGTTGGAAGTACTTGAAGCGTTTTGCTATTAGTCGATACTCGTCGCGAGGTATGTGAACCTCTTCCTATTTCTTCTAGCATGATATGTGTGAACTATGTAGTACGGTAGACGTACATGTGCTAAATGTATTTGATTGGTGTAAAACATAAAGTGTTATAACGGCTTTATGGGAAGTTGGTTATAATAGCTTTATGCTGGTAAGAAAATACATGTGGTTTTTAAAAAAAGGTAATTGATTTGAACTATAACTGGCTTGTTATGTGTTAATAAAGAACTTGAAGTATTTCAAAAGATTTTTGAATCATTTTGAAAGAAGAAGTAATACTTGGTTTTTGAAAAACTTAAGAGTTATACTAGCTTTATGGGAAGTTAGGTATAACGGCTTAAGAATGTTTCTTGATTTGGAAATCGAATGTGTATCGACAAACCAACTGCGGCGTTAATAGAAGGAAATGTTTTGACTAATTAAGTACTAATAAAACCAGAGAAACCTCCATCTGCATAAGCTAAGATGAGACAAAATGATATTTCCTAGATCATGGTCTTTGTAATAAGATTTGTAATAAACAAGAATATCCTACTCACATATAAGGCTTAGGTTTCTCAGTTGTTTAAAGGAGAATTATATTCTTAAATGAATAAGACTATGAACTACTGAAACTTTTCTAAAATGAGAAACTTGAACATTGGAAATTAGACAAACTTTAACATTGGAAAAGAATGTTGCTACTTGATTTTACAAGGAGAAGTAATTGATTTACTTTAAACAGATAATCACTCTATTTTCATATACTATGGGTATTGCGAAGTAGCATTATCTTTTAAAGAGTTAATGTATGAAGTACTTTGGGGATAAAACCGATCTTGTTAATCATATAGTAGAAAGTACCTTGTGTGAACAACTTGATTGTATTGGTTTGTGATAGCCTTGTAATACTTTCTTGTTGATGTGATAAGTAAACATGTTAGGATGCTACGTGTGTTAGTATCTTGTGTGATCGTGATGTAAGGAGGTCATTCTTGTTGTGCTTACGTTGTTAAGCGTTAAGCCCGTTGTACTATTATTGTATCACATACCCCTTGACTTATTATACAGGGCTTGCCACCGCGATGCGGTCTTTACGGCTATGCGGTCCTTGTGACTATGCGGTCGCGGTAGCTCGAGTTGATCATTCAGTGTTTAGCCCGATGCGGGGTTTCCTATGCGGTGCAGTGAGACTATGCGGTCTTTTGAGACTATGCGGGTTGCGGGAGCCTAGGAAGATACCGAGGTTAGCTGCGCCCGATGCGAGGTATACCTCGGTGATGCAGGACCATGATTCGAGAATACCTCACGCGGTCCGTGTGAGACCTATCGAGTCTGCGAGAGTTCGAGGATAGACGCGCGCATTGATATTGCGGGCGAGTGGCGGCCGATCATGTGGTGCGGTCTAGAAAGACCTCGGGATACGATTTGTGGTATTTTTGGTGCGTGGGTCTTAGTAGTCGGCTATGCCTTCGCACTTACCGTGCGGTTTTATTGTGATAACTTTGAGGCGTGAGTCCACGACTTGACATATCGCTATTTATTGTGAGCGTAGTTTGGTTATCATACATGTCTCACGCTTTATATAGACTACTATGATTTCATTTACTGATGTTACTTTCATTTCACATACTCGTTGTTGTCTTGACCTCACTCCGGCTGCGTTCATCTGCATGAGTAAAGGTACACCGATCGTTGATCCTCGCTCTTAGGGTCACAGATTCAGCGTTGAAAGCTCCGTTTCTTGGAGGCTTATCGATGGTATAGGCCCCTGCTGTGTAGGTATTTACATTCGAAGTATGGCGGGCCTGTCCGCCATTGTTGTCGTATCATTTCTTAAGTGCAGTAATCTTGTTGTGGCGGGGTTTTGTAAAAAGGATTAAAGCTGTTCATGTTGAAAAAGTTGTCATTTATATTTATCTTAGAAAAGGCAAGTTTTCTCAGTTATTGTTTCATATTTCATAATATGTCATGTATCGTTTATGTTCGTGATTACTCGATGTTGTATCACTAGGGTGCCCGGTAAGGCACCGATCCACGGGCGGAATCGGGTCGTGACAATACGCCGCATCGCGGCAATGTCCATGCCGGTGAAGAGCTACACCGAACAACTCTCGGCTAGGTGATCATCGAGCCACTGTAACAAATCGGTGCACTCGATCCTCCATACTAGCTACCAACGCGAGGATGTGCAAGCCAATGAGTCGAACTCCACATTGTACTCCCGAATGCGCCTGCTCTGTAGAACACCAAAAATCTGTCTTGCCCGAGCCCTCCTCATCTGTGGAGCCAAGAAATGTGCAAGAAAGGCCTCTCAGAACTCGTTCCATACGGCAGGAAGTGCATGCTCCCCCCGGGATAGCTCCGCGAATCAAACGATCGGCTGCGGATCACGCGATCGATGCGAACCTAGGACCATCGACTCGGTCTCCGATGCCTTGATCACTCTGATCGCTGGCTATCGTTTGATGAACTCTCGCGGATCATCCTCGGTCTCGACCCATAAAACTCGGCGGTTTACAACTCGAGAAAATCCAGCAGCCTCGAACTATCTCGATCTAGGGTGAACCACTGGTGCTCTTTGGGCTGCTGCGTCCGGCCTATCCTCAAGTCAGCCTGACCACGGCCGTTAATCGGGCCAGCTCCTTGGGACTCATCTCTCTGCTCGGTGCGGGGTGGAGGCTCGTATCTTGTGGTCTCTGCCTCGCTCTACTCGCGCCTCCTCTGCGCCTTGCCATTACGGGCGGGTTGCCTTACGCGGAGGCATAAGCGGTAAAAGCGAAGTATGTCGGAGGGTCGATATTATCACACGGCTACAGGCACGATCTCGTAATGAGAAGAATGGAAACCAACCTAAATGTCCTATAGCCTCACGATTATAGATGTGGTGCACAACACACCGATAATCAAGACTCTACTAGACACGGTGCAGACACTTTCCGAGGACTAATCGCTCTCGATACCACTTTTGTCACGACCGAATCGGGCCGTGATCGTGCCTACCGGTGCACCATAGTGACACAACATCAGAGAAGATCAGCGGAAATAAAACATGAACATGAAATGAGAGATATTATAAATAAACAAAGCAACCAAAGCGATTGCCTTTCAACATATATATATAAACGTTTGAGCGATTTACAATCCTTACAACCACACTTGCGGCGATTACTCTGCACCTATAAGATTTTTACTACAACTATGACGGACGGGGCCACGCCATACCACCGAATGTACAAGAACCTACAGACATCGGGTAACATACCAAAGATAAGCCTCCAAGAAGGCGAGCTTCCCAATACGCTGAAAGGTGATCCTAAAAGCGGGGATCGACAATGATGTACTTCTACTGCGGCATGAACGCCCGAAGGAGTCAAGAAAGCAGTACCAAGTATGTGAATCGTAAATCAGTAAATGAAATCATAATAGTCTATATAAAGCAGGAGACATGTATGATAACCAAACTACAGTACACACATATAACAGTTATATCAAGTCAGGGTCTCACGCCCTCCGGGCCATTTACTCAAATATAATTATGGGTCTCACGCCTGCATCATCGCCATGCCCGTGGAATACCTTCCTCACTGCCGGCAGTCTATGATATGATAACACCAAGAAGTACACCTGAACACCAAGTCCTACCTGATGCCAAAGCCGTAATAACAAAATAATACAACCAAACCACGAAGGCGACCGCGGGGCAAGTGCGAGCCGACTACGGATACGAGGCGGTCACGTGGTGGCCGGGGCAAGTCGGTGACCACCGGTACCAAGGCGTATCACGAGACTTCGTCACTACACTGAGCAGGGCAAGTCGAGGGCTAACTACCAGTACCAAGGCGAATCAGCCACGAGGCGGGGCAAATCTGGCCGACCACGGTACCAAGGCCGAGCGAAGAAACCTCGGAGAGCTAGTCCATGGAATAACACTATCATCGTGAGCATACGTGGAATTTTCCGTCACGCTTAGTGCGTCCAAGTAAGTCCTCACGAGTCAACCGCCCTCATTGAGAGCAGCGGTAATATAGAACACAATTCTTGCATAACAAAGGCTATCACAACAAGCATAGGCAAGTTACACAACAACAAGCATAGGCAAGTTATACACAACTCAAGGTACTTTCATTTTATGTCAAAGTCCGGGTTTTAATCCTAAAGTACTACGTACATTAAGTTCCTTTTAAAGATCCATTCCCTTTTATAAAAGTCACCCGATACCCGTAGCATAAAATAGAGTGACTTATATCTTTTAAGTAAACCAAAACAACTTCCATACTATCCTTTTTAAAACCAAATTAAGGCAACACCATGCCTCCTTTTTAGACCAAAACACTTCTCTTTTTAAAGTCAAGTTACCACATTAAAACCAATGATAAAACCCTTCTTTTGTTTTCATAAAGTCGTTATAACTAACTTCCCATAAAGCTGTTATAACACTTTATGGTTTAAACCAATTTAAGATAACACAATGCCTTTCTTTTCCCTAAAGTTCCAGTTTGCCTAATTTCAAGTATTCACGTTTCTTATTTTAGAAAGGTTTTGTAGTTCATAGTCTTATTCATTTAAGAATATAATTCTCTTTTAAACAAACTGATAAACATATGCCTTATATGAGAGTCGGTTATTCTTGTTCATAATCAATCTTATTAAGCAGCCATGATCTAGGAAATGTAATCAACCAAGTACTCATTACTCACGAATGAGGTTTCATACATCTTACCACTTTCAAATCGATTAATTAAGTTAAGTCTCTTAACTTCTAAAATCAGTAAACCATTTTCTTTACCTCTCTTAAGACGTTATACCTAACTCCCCATAAAGCTAGTATAACTCTTTTTTAAAACCTTTAAAACCAAGTGTTACTCTTCTTTCAAAAATGGTTTCTTAACTCTTGTGACATACTTCAAGTTCCTTATTATCACACATCAAGTCAGTTATAAGTCAAATCAGTTACCTTTTAAAACCACTGGCATTTTCTTACCTACATAAAGCTGTTATAACCAACTTCCCATAAAGCCGTTATAACACTTTATGTTTTAAACCAATCAAATACATTTAACACATGTACGTCTACCGTACTACATAGTTCACACATATCATGCTAGAAAAGATAGGAAGAGGTCCACATACCTCGCGACGATTATCGACTAATAGCAAAAGCGCTCAAGTACCTCAAACCGTCGACTACACTTAAGCCAAGTAGACCACGCCACACGTAGTATTTCAACCTATAGAGGCCAAGGCGCCTATTAACATCTTAGATCTCAATGTAGAATATCTTACGAGAAAATTCGCGGCACCTCCCACAACAGTAAATCTCCTTCTATCGGGCTGCTGCAGCCAACAACTCCTAGAGGGTTTGCACGCCTAACCTGACGTGTACAATTCTACTACACAAAGAATGCTACACAAGTCTCATGTCTGATCCTACGTAATTCTGATTCGGTTCTCTTTTAAATTCAGGCTTAAGTCGCAAGACATTGCCGTAAGTATTATTCAGGCTTAAGTCAAAAGACATTGCCGCACAATTATGTTCAGATCTATATATAGTATACTTCAACTATATATTCCTACAACATGTAATTTCCAATTACAATAGAAGGTCCAGAGTGATTACCTCGATAAGCCCAAAATTATCCAAGTTATATGTCGATCCTGAGCAAGGTTTAGCTCCTACTCGTGCGCTCGACCGCTCCAAACAACCCTTAGAAGTTCTACGCAACTTCTACTTATAACTTCAACTACGGTGAAAATTTACTTAGGGTTTTGTTTAAGTAGTGAGGAAGTATAATAGTATTTTAGGCTTTTGTATAAGTGTAATCTGGGGAATACTACAAGGTATTTGGGCCAAGGTATTTGGGCATTATAACAATACTTGGAGAGTATTTCTATACCACAAAAGGGGGGTATTTATATGAGACAACTAGGCTAGGGGGGGGGGGTTACCCACGGCTAACCACTACAAAGGGGGAGGGGGAAGCTCTCGGCCAAAGGGCCTTCTCAAAGGGGGGGAGGGGGTGTGGTGGACGAAAGAACAAGAGGGAGGGAGTAGTTTGAGACTTAGAGAAATGCTCAAGTTTTGGATGAAGAATGTCTTCAACTAGAGGGGTATTTATAGGTCAAGCAAAGGCCAACCAAGGGCCAAGATGAAGACAAGTGCATAGCAAGTGTAAGGCCAAGATTTAGCCATGTGCTACCTTATCCATCTACACAAAATATCCTACCTAACCCTTGACCAAAATTTCAACACAAAAAAACGTGCCAATGGTCTAGCTTTGCCGTCCACTTGCTTCCAATGTGAGGGTGACACTTGTCACCCTCCCGTTGGTCCAAAATGTTTCGTCTCTCGGAAAAATCCGCAAAAATTATTAATGACATAGCCGGAATTTTCCCTACGTAAGTCGTGGAAAGCGTTTAGTCGGAAAAGCGACTCTTTTCGCACTTGTGCCCAATTTCGAACCTTGCCTAATCTTAAGGCTCAAATTCTTATCGTGCGCCTTCACGTACATACTGCGGAAATACGGGTATAACATTCTCCTCGCCAGAAACATTCGTCCCGAATGTTCCTTCTCAAGACGGATAACGATGAAGTTCTTCTAACAAGTTGCCAACGCCACACCTGGCCACGAAATAACACACGTTCTCTTCCTTCCTTACTCGTCGTGCCCTTCTCGAACACCTAAACTCTTCTAGTATACGTACCACACTTCGGTCATCGCTACAGTTCCCAAAACTTTGGAGTCACCACCTCCAAACTTGGTCATCTTACTAGCTTCACTTCTCTCTAAGGCCATTCCCGGCCTTCACGATCCGCTTCTGGTCGAACATAACCACGAACTCATACGACGGTCATCTAAACTTGGGCCTAGCACCCTCGTGACCCTACCACCTGGCGGGACCACCTCGATCTGACCCCACCTCATTCCGGGCTACGGGTTGACACGCAACACGTCCTCAACCCGAGCCTGCATCACGCCCGACTCTCTCGTTTCTCGATCCGAACAATCTTACCTATCAGTCATGAAAGCTACCACTTCCATTTACACCACCCAAGGAAATTTTTCCACAATTACACCACGCATACTTACACATTCTGACAAAGATCCCCCGCAAAATCTTGTACTCAAGATGGCCTTACATCTAAGGTCTCAACTGTAATATTCTAAGGTTCATCATTTTCTCACCCCCAGGCTTACCCTTTTTACCAACCAGGTTTCTAAATCACATTTTAGCACAAAGCTATCCGAACATAACACTAAACACATCATCATAACATCAATACATACAAAACTCTAGAGGGTTAAGGATATACCTGAAAATAGGCGGTTCAAAGGACCGCTAAAACTGGGAACTTCCACCGCGACCTCTACCGGGGCCTGCCGGTGTATGAACATCCTGCCTAGCTATGGAAGGTGAAAGACCCGCAACTGCTCTAGTAGTCTGTGCTATCCTACCAGCGCTACCCCTGGTCGGACAGTCTCTCGCCAGATGGCCCTGTTGGCCGCAAGAATAACAATCTCCCAAGTCAGTACGACACTCTCCCTTATGAAGTTTTCCACAACGGCCACACTGAGACAAGGGCAACCTCATCCGGCGAGCACTCCTACTCCCCTGAAAATCTGAAACCTGGGAGCCCTGACCTGCTCCTGAATATCCCAAAGGTCCCGAAGGCTGTGGAGGACCACTCTGTACTGGTGGAGGCGCATAACTGGCCTGCTGCTGAGGCGGTCCGCCTCGAAAGTCACCAAAGGACCCTGCTGTTCTGGCCCTCTTCTGCTGACCCTGGTCATTCCGTCGATTTATCCGCTCCTCACATCCAAGTGCATACGCCTGCATGCGGGCAATGTCCATGCCCGGCTGAAGAGCTACACCCGAACAACTCTCGGCTAGGTGATCATCGAGCCCTGTAACAAATCGGTGCACTCGATCCTCCATACTAGCTACCAACGCGGGGACGTACCGGGCCAATGAGTCGAACTCCACATTGTACTCCCGAACCGTACGCCCGTTCTGCCGTAACACCAAAAATCTGCGCCGAGCCTCCTCATATCCGTGGAGGCAAGAAATGTGCAAGAAAGGCCTCGAGAACTTCGTTCCATACGGTGGAAGTACATGCTCCCGGGATAGCTCACGAATCAAACCGATCATTGCAGTATCACGCGATCGATGCGAACCTAGGACCACCGACTCGGTCTCGATGCCTTGATCACTCCTATGATCCGTGCAAGCCGGATGAACTCCTGCGGATCATCCTCGTGTCTCGACCCATAAAACTCGCGGTTTACAACTCGTAAAATCCCGTAGCCTCGAACTATCTCGATCTAGGGTGAACCACTGTGCTCTTTGGCTACTGCGTCCGGCCTATCTCAAGTCGCCTGACCACGACCATTAATCGGGCCCACTCTGGGACTCATCTCCTCTGCTCGGCTGCGGGATGGAGGCTCGAGTCTTGTGGTCTCTGCCATTGCTCTACTCGCGACTCCTCTGCTGCCTTGCCGCCTAGGCCGGGTTGCCTTACGCGGAGGCATAACTGGTAAAAGCGAAGTATGTCAGAGGGTCGATCTTATCACACTCTAAGACACGATCTCGGAATGAGAAGAATGGAAACCAACCTAAATGTCCTATAGCCTCACGATTATAGATGTGGTGCACAACACACCGATAATCAAGACTCTACTGACACGGTGCAGTAGACACTTTCCGAGGACTAATCGCTCTCGATACCACTTTGTCACGACCGAATCCGGCGTGGTCGTGCCTACCCGGCACCCTAGTGACACAACATCGAGAAGATCGTGAAATAAAACATGAACATGAAATGAGAGATATTATAAATAAAGCAGACAACCAAAGCGATTTGCCTTTCAACATATATATATATAAGCGTTTGAGCGATTTACAATCCTTACAACCGCCACAACGATTACTCTGGACCTCTAAGATTTTTACTACAACTATGACGGGACGGGGCCCGCCATACCCACAGAATGTACAAGAACCTACGACATCGTGGTAACATACCAAAGATAAGCTTCGAAGGAACGGAGCTTCCAATCTGTTGAAAGGTGATCCTAAAGCGGGATCGACAATGATGTACTTCTACTGCGGCATGAACGCGGCCGAAGGAGGACAAGATAACAGTACCAGTATGTGGCGTAAATCATGTAAATGAAATCATAATAGTCTATATAAAGCGGGAGACATGTATGATAACCAAACTACGATACACATATAGCGCTTATATCAAGTCGAGTCTCACGCCTCGGGCCATTTACTCAAATATAATTATGGGTCTCACGCCCACAACATCGTGCAGTGGAATACCTTCCTCATCGCCGTGATCTATGATATGATAACACGAAGTACACACGAACACCAAGTCCTACGATGCCAAAGCCGTAATAACAAAACAATACAACCAAACCACGGGCGACACGGGGCAAGTGCGAGCCTACGGATACCAAGGCGGTCACGTGGCGACCGGCAAATCGAGGTGACCACAGTACCGGTCGTATCACGAGACTTCGTCACTACATTGAATGGGGCAAGTCGAGGGCTAACTACGGTACAAGGCCGAATCAGCCACGAGGCGGGGCAAGTCTGGCCGACCACCGTGTACCAAGGCGAACGAAGAAACCTCATGGAGAGCTAGTCCATGGAATAACACTATCATCGTGAGCATACGTGGAATTTTCCGTCACATGCAGACGCGTCAAGTAAGTCCTCAACGAGTCAACCGGCCCTCCATTGAGAGACGCGGTAATATAGAACAAAATTCTTGCATAACAAAGGCTATCACAACAAGCATAGGCAAGTTACACAACAACAAGCATAGGCAAGTTATACACAGCTCAAGGTACTTTCATTTTATGTCAAAGTCCGGGTTTTAATCCTAAAGTACTACGTACGTTAAGTTCCTTTTAAAGATCCATTCCCTTTTATAAAAGTCACCCGATACCCGTAGCATAAAATAGAGTGACTTATATCTTTTAAGTAAACCAAAACAACTTCCATACTATCCTTTTTAAAACCAAATTAAGGCAACACCATGCCTTCTTTTTAGACCAAAACACTTCTCTTTTTAAAGTCAAGTTACCACATTAAAACCAATGATAAAACCCTTCTTTTGGTTTCATAAAGTCGTTATAACTAACTTCCCATAAAGCTGTTATAACACTTTATGGTTTAAACCAATTTATGATAACACAATGCCTTTCTTTTCCCTAAAGTTCCAGTTTGCCTAATTTCAAGTATTCACGTTTCTTATTTTAGAAAGGTTTTGTAGTTCATAGTCTTATTCATTTAAGAATATAATTCTCTTTTAAACAAACTGATAAACATATGCCTTATATGAGAGTAGGTTATTCTTGTTCATAATCAATCTTATTAAGCAGCCATGATCTAGGAAATGTAATATCATTTTGTTTCATCTTAGCTTATGCGGATGGAGGTTTCTCTTGGTTTTAATAATACTTCATTATTCAATACATTTCCCTTTATTAGCTGCGATGGATTGGCGATACATTACGATTTACGAAACCAAGAAACATTATTCTTTGGAAACCAAGTACTCATTACTCACGAATGAGGTTTCATACATCTTACCACTTTCAAATCGATTAATTAAGTTAAGTCTCTTAACTTCTAAAATCAGTAAACCATTTTCTTTACCTCTCTTAAGACGTTATACCTAACTCCCCATAAAGCTAGTATAACTCTTTTTTAAAACCTTTAAAACCAAGTGTTACTCTTCTTTCAAAAATGGTTTCTTAACTCTTGTGACATACTTCAAGTTCCTTATTATCACACATCAAGTTAGTTATAAGTCAAATAAGTTACCTTTTAAAACCACTGGCATTTTCTTACCTACATAAAGCTGTTATAACCAACTTCCCATAAAGCCGTTGTAACACTTTATGTTTTAAACCAATCAAATACATTTAACACGTATGCGTCACCGTACTACATAGTTCACACATATCATGCTAGAAAAGATAGGAAGAGGTCCACATACCTCGCGACGATTATCGACTAATAGCAAAACGCTCCAAGTACCTCAAACCGTCGGCTACACCTTAAGCCAAGTAGACCACGCCACACGTAGTATTTCAACCTATAGAGGCCACAGGCGCTATTAACATCTTAGATCTCAATGTAGAATATCTTACGTAAAATTCAAGCACCTCCCGCATGAGGCGTAAATCTCCTCTCTCTATCGGGGCTGCTAACAGCCAACAACTCCACAGAGGGGTTTGCACGCCTAACCGGACGTGTACAATTCTACTACACAGAATGCTACACAAGTCTCTTGTAATACTGATCCTATGTAATTCTGATTCGATTCTCTTTTTAAATTCGGGCTTAAGTCGCAAGACATTGCGTAAGTATTATTCGGGCTTAAGTCAAAAGACATTGCCGCACAATTATGTTCATATCTATATATAGTATACTTTAACTATATATTCCTACAACATGTAATTTCCAATTACAATAGAAGGTCCAGAGTGATTACCTTGATAAGCCCAAAATTATCCAAGTTATATGTCGATCTGAGCAAGGTTTAGCTCTACTCAGTGCGCTCCAACCCGCTCAAACAACCCTTAGAAGTTCTACGCAACTTCTACTTATAACTTCAACTACGGTGAAAATTTACTTAGGGTTTCGTTTAAGTATCGAGGAAGTATAATAGTATTTTCGGGCTTTTTATAAGTGTAATCTTGGGAATACTACAAGGTATTTGGGCAGGTATTTGGGCATTATAACAATACTTGGAGTATTTCTATACCACAAAAGGGGTATTTATACGAGACAACTAGGCTAGGGGTACCACGGCTAACCACTACAAAGGGGAGGAAGCTCTCGGCCAAAGGGCCTTCTCAAAGGGGAGGGGGTGTGGTGGACGAAAGAACAAGAGGAGGAGTAGTTTGAGACTTAGAGAAATGCTCAAGTTTTGGATGAAGAATGTCTTCAACTAGAGGGGTATTTATAGGTCAAGCAAAGGCCAACCAAGGGCCAAGATGAAGACAAGTGCATAGCAAGTGTAAGGCCAAGATTTAGCTATATGCTACCTTATCCATCTACACAAAATATCCTACCTAACCCTTGACCAAAATTTCAACACAAAAAAACGTGCCAATGGTCTAGCTTTGCCGTCCACTTGCTTCCAATGTGAGGGTGACACTTGTCACCCTCCCGTTGGTCCAAAATGTTTCGTCTCTCGGAAAAATCCGCAAAAATTATTAATGACATAGCCGGAATTTTCCCTACGTAAGCTGTGGAAACGTTTCGTCGGAAAACGACTCTTTTCGGCACTTGTGCCCAATTTCGAACCTTGCCTAATCTTAAGGCTCAAATTCTTATACGTACGCCCTCACGTACATACTCTGGAAATACGGGGTATAACAGGTAAAGGGGCCGAAATTGTGGTTTGTTTGTCAAGGAGTTGGTAGGATATTTGTGTGGTAGATGGATAAGGTACACATGGGTGAATCTTGACCTTACACTTGCCTTGCACTTGGCATGATCTTGGCCATTGGTTGGCCATGGCTTGACCTATAAATACCCCCCCTTTGTGAAGACTTCTTCATCCAAAAACTTTACTAAGTCTTGAGAGATCTTCCACCCCTTTGTTTTGATTTCTCTTCCTAGCCTCCCCTCACTCCTTTGTGAGGCCCCTTGGCGAGTCCCCCTCCCGCGAGAGTACCCCACTCCTAGTGGGTTTGGCCGAGGTACACCCCTTGTGGTGTTGTCTCGTATAAATACACCCCACTCTTGGTAGAAATACTCTCAAAGTATTGTTACTATACCCAAATTACCTTAGCCATATACCTTGTAGTATTCCAGTTACACTTATCTGAAAAGCCGGAAATACTATTATACTTCCTTCATCACAAAACACAACCCTAAGGAAATCTCCATAGTTGGATGGAGTATTAAGAAGAAGTTGCGTAGAACTTCTAAGGGTTGTTTGGAGCGGGTTGGAGCACCCGGAGTAGGAGCTAAACGTTGCTCAGGATCGACATTATAACTTGGATAATTATGGGCTTATCGAGGTAAATATCTTGTCTCCCTATTGTAATTGAGTTTACATACTATTGATGTATAAGTATAAGTATATACAAGGAAAGTATATAAGAAGGGAATTGAACTATACTTCAATAGGACTGTATTACAGTAGACTTGTGAAGTTTGACGGGTAGGGAAGGGCTGCCCAAATTTCCGTAGAATCTTGTATCTAGATTTATTCTACCGAGTAGTCTAGGCTTTGATAGACTCGTATAACCTTTATAGGTTGAATGTTCGGTGAGTAGCATGTGCTACTTGAATGATGGACAAGGCTAGCCGGGTTATAGCCGTGGAGCGATTTGCTTATAGTCGATAAATCGTCACGAGGTATGTGATTCTTCCTATCCTCTTGAGCATGATATTTTAAAGAATATATATATAGTATGGTAGACGTACGTGTGTTAACTGAATAATAATTACGGCAATGTCTTCGGACTTAAGCCTGAATAATAATTACGGCAATGTCTTTTGACTTAAGCCTGAATAATCTTGAAGTATTTCAAAAGAATACTGTATCATTTTTAACAGAAGAGTAATACTTGGTTTTAAAAGCTTAAGAGTTATACTAGCTTTATGTGAAGTTAGGTATAACAGCTTAAGAGAGATAAAAAGAATGATTTATTGATTTAAGAAGTTAAGAGACTTTGTCTTAAAAGATAAGAGACTTTTTTTTTTTTTTTTAGGTAAATGCAAATATTATTACTAATAACGAAAAGGAAGTGGCTACAATCAGTCGTTGAGGTATCTCAAGCCTCAACGTAATGCAAACAAGAAGAGATAGAGGGGAGGGGTGGTCACTCAAAAGGTGCCACTACAAGAGGGGATAAAATCATAGAGAACTCTATAAGATGTTGTTTTGATTCTTGCAATGACCTCTTCAAGCTTGTGCCTCAAAGAGCATTGTGTTTCTTGCCCTCCAAATCTCATAAACCATTATGCAAAAAGTAAGCAAAATAGCTTTGGCTCGGATGCTTGTCCCGGTGTTCTTTCTTAATCCATTTAGGAGCTTTCAACGCTTGTCATCTCTCTTCTAATACCCAACCAATCTTTTATGCTCTTCCAAATCATGTGTAAAGGCGGTCAAAGAAGAGGTGTTCCTTGTTTCATTAGCTTGCGAATCCAGATTTATCCTCCAAGTTGAGAAATGATAGAGTATCCTTTGTAGCTAACCGCTCGCAATTTAGCCACATAGTAAAAGAGAATTTGGGAGGAATGAATCCTTTCCAAATTTGTGACATCCAGCTTTTTAGCTTGCGGTGCAGATATCATATACGAGCTTGAATCAAATATACGCACAACATTTTGTAAAGCCGTCAATAGCATCACCATGGCTACCAAAGATAGAAACAAATTTGTCGCGAATCCCACAAATCTTTTTGAATAAAGGGAGTCCCTAGGGCGTACCTCATAGTCCCAAATTGTAATATCTCTCAAATAGTGGCTATTGATCCATTGGACCCATAGAGAATCAAAGTGTGAGTTTGCCAAATCGTCTGGATAGCGGGCATGATTCCATTCCTTGATGTTCATAAGACCCAAGCCACCTTCGTTTGAGGCGCAAATGATATCCCAAGAAACTCTTGGTGGTTTCCATAAGAATTGAATACAAGCGGACCTTACCTTGTTGATAATAGTGGCGGGATAGGAAGTGCCCTCAACCCTGGGCGATTAGTTCATAAGAAAGTGTGGTGCCCCCATTTCGAATGTAATTCGAAATAGCACTAGTGAATGGGGCAAATTGATCCACGAGACTGAAATAGGGACAAAGGGATCCCCAGTATCGTCTGAAAGCTACCAATGGCGAAACCCACTCTGGTCAATATCAAGTCGGTATTGAATGCATTCCGCTAAGTAGACAGAGGATTTAGCGGGGTTAGAGTTAATCCGAGGCAGCCTCCAACTCTTCCGGACAATCCATAAGAATCCCAATCAAGATATATCTCCTTTGGCAAAGCATGAGGTCATCCGCGAATGCAAGATGAGTAATGCCCAATTTCTTACACTTTGGAAAATATGAGAAAGCTCTTGCCTCAGCCTTCATTTTAAGCAGCCTTGAGAGGTATTCCATGCACAAGATAAAGAGAGTAGGGGACATAGGATCACCTTGTCTTAGGCCACGCTTTCCTTTGAAGTATCCATGTAGCTCACCATTGATAGAAAGGGAGAAGGAGGTTGAGCTAACACATTCCATGATCCATCTTGTAAATGCACTGAAATTTTAGACTTCTTAGTACCAATTCGAGGAAGCTCCAAGAGAATGCTTTACGAAGGTCCACCATAAGCATACATCTTGGTGAGACTCGCTCTATTAAATCCTCTCACAAGCTCTTGTGCCACATATCGTTGTCCATCATGTTTCTTCCTTTCACAAAAGCCCCTGGGATTTGTCAATGAGAGAAGGAAGGATCAATGCCATTCTTAGCTAGAATCTTTGTGATGATCTTATAGATCACATTAGTCAATCCATGGGCACAAATCATTTACCTTGGGATCATGGTCAGTTTTTGGTAGCGGTAATGATGGTATGATTAACTCCTTCAAAGAACTCCGAGAAGAACTCTTGGACACATCTTACAACATCACGGCCCCATCTTTCCATCTATTCTTGAAGAAGGCATAACCATCCAGTGCCTTGTCATTGCCTATATCGAGAGTGCTTCCCAAATCTCCTTTGGGGTGATGAAATGCAAAGGCGTAATCTCGCCTCTTCACTCGGACTAAATAAGTTGAACACATCAGATCAAAGTTGGTAGTGGGTGAAGTACCTAATAGATCTTTGTAAAATTCAACAAGCAATTTCGACTTCTTCCGGTGATGTAGTGATAGTACCATTAGCTTTAATAAGAAAGTTAATGGAGTTCGACATTACTCCTTTTGATCAAACTATGAAAGTATTTGGAACATCTATCACTTCCAATCAAGTGCTTCTTGACTTCTTATGAAGTGTCTTTCACTTCGATGGGTGTTTGCTCTAGCTCTTGAGGACTTAACCTTGGCTTTAAGCTCCTCATCAAAGGATTTTCCATGTGTGCATTGATAGCCTCCTTGAACTCTATGTTTGCCTTTTGCTCTTTGTTCGATACCTCCAAAGTCACTTATGTTCAAAGCCCTTAAAGGTTGCTTGAGGCTTTCAATTTGGCATGTCTTGTCTCAACATGAAGTCATAATGTTCTCAAAGGTGAAAGCCACATATTCATGAACTTGAAAGGCGTTTCCCAACATTATAGGATGCAATAATCGTGGCTATCACAGACAAAGGTCCGAGACAGGCTTCATAGGCATGAAATTGGCCTTGCATTCTAAGGTCAAATCACTCCAATTTTGATTCATCAACACTCTATCAAGCTTAGACCAAATCGAACCATTCGTCCAGTGTAGAAGGCAGGATGAAGGGCGTCTTCTAGTCCATGAGAATTCGAAATCTCCAAGATCCCTAAGTGCATAAGGCGTGAGAGGAGGACCCCCACCTTATCATTAGGGTTGCGTAAGTGTTGAAATCTCCCATAATCATCCAGGCTTATTGATGCCAACGCCCAGTGAAAGGTGATGCAAAGCATCCTTCTATCCGAGATGCTATAAGCGGGTACACAAATGTGGCAGGAAGGACACTTGTGTTATATTGCAACTTGCTGGACATGGATATCTGAGAGTCCATACCAAGCACGCAACAAACCTGGATGGATCCCAGTAATAGCATTCTCCGCCTCAATGAATTCCAAATTTGAGCAAAACTTCCATGCTTTGAATCTTTGAGTAGAGAAAGACTCTTGGTTGAGATAGCTTAGTTTCCAATAGACAAATCATAGTCGCATCATGTTGCTTTGTGATACTACACACTAGAGCTTGCGTGGCAGCCCTATCCTTTGTCGCAAAGACCACGGACATTCCAACAAAGTATTTTCATAAGGAAACAAAGGAGGTTTTATTAGCACCTCCGCCAGCTTTCCCAGCCCATTCTTTTGGACAAAACCTCTTGCCATCCATCATCTTTGTTGCTGGAAGCCATAACTTGTGTACCAGCCAAGCTATGTTCCCACGTTCAAAGTTAACGTTACTTGACACAAGTTCGCCTTTTCCGTAGCAGTTGAATGTAACTTCATCCAATGGTGGCGGGTTCATAGGCATCTCGTAATCAGAATGTTTTGACTCACCTCATCCTAACATGTTGTGTACTGCCATTGTGAGAATTAGGCAGTGAGGACTTTGCTAGAGAATCCATGAACATGGTGGGCGAATGACCAGGAGGACCGCGGCATGTGATACTTCTCCCAAGCTTCGGTACCGGAGGTGTTGTGTGCACAGTTTCTTCAATGTCCATCAAGTTATCGGCATCTACGGGATGTTGAGAAGTTGGTGGATGAGGAGGTTGGTTCCACCTTTGTTGACCTTCAAATGAATAGAATCATCCTGTTAGGGGACCTCGATTGCATGTTATTGGAGCTTCTTCAATGTTGACATCATCCTCGACTTCCTACACTTCAAGTGGTTGTGTCCAAAAGCGCACAATGATAGCAAAAGTCCGGTAATTCTCATAGTTTACCCTTTGAGTATACTTTCATATCGGGAGATTGACGACAAAGTCCGTTATCGGCTCGCTAACATCCACTTCCACTAACTCTTGCATAGTTCATTTTAGACCTTTCCTTAGTATATTGGTCGATGTAAAGAGGTTTTCCTACACGTGAAGCAATCTTACTAAGGCGTTGCACTCGAATAGAAAGGGAATGTCAGGAAAGTGACCCAAATAGGAATGTCCATAAACAAATCATTCGTTATAAGAACTCCTTTATTGATAGCCTTGAGCATCATGGTTTTCCGTAGACCATATAAGGGCCTCGTGAAGTACATTAGTGCGCTCTTCCTCCGTCATGAATTTGAACACTTTGCCATATGGTATAATCGGCATTTAACTCCCCATCCTTTCACAATCGTATTCATGCTTCTCTTCGAAAGGACCTGAAGCAACCTATTAGGCAATAGCCCCAAGTTTCTATGAAAGGAACTTCATCCTCGATCTATATTTACTTCCTCCCTTGTTGTTCAATAAATTGTAACCATACCTTTTGCCTCAATCTAGTTCCCAAAGACTCAGATAAGTCTTTTTAGGAGGAAGGACCTTTGCCATGGTTTGGGGAAGATTGTTGTGAGTTGTGGCCGTGGTAGAAATGATGTGGTTTAGAAGGTGCATTAGTGTGTAAATCATTGGGAGGTATATCTGGAGGTATAGGCGGAGGAGGGTAGAAGGGAGTGAGCTTGGGCATGATAGAAGAGATGATTTGCGTGCCATTTGGGAGGGTAGGGAATTTGTGTTGGTTTTCAGAAGGAATAGAAGGAAGAGGAGATAGAAGGGGTGTGGTGTTGTGAAATTCAGGAAGTAGTGAAGTGGTATTAGATGAGAGAGGGGGGAAGTTTAGGACTCTACTCGAATCCGAGGAAGTGTTAAAGACGAAATGAGTGTTGTGATTCTTGAGATTGGCTCCACTTAGCAAACTAGCTAAAGTAGGGAAGGCTTCATTGGTGACACTTAAAGAAATCTGGGGTTGTTGACTTGAATCACGAAGGCACTTTGAATGCCGTCTCATTCAATGTTGACTCGCCGACTTTGCATCATTGATGGTTATGGAGTTCCTAGGCTCCTTGGACATAGAAATAGCTTTGTTTCTTACAATTGACTTGGCTCTTCGTGTAACGTGAGTAGTCAATGCCCCTAGATTGTCCCCCTGATTCGTCTTGGAACCAAGACCATCATAAAGTCCCGGAGTTAGTAGAGAGTCATTGATACCCGCCACATTCAAGCCCGCCGGCTCTCGTGGAGTTCCTAGGCTCGACAAAGAAATAGCTTTGTTTCTCACAATTGACTTGGCTCTTCGTAACGTGAGTAGTCAATGCCCCTAGATTATCCCCCTGATCCGTCTTGGAACTAATACCATCATAAAGAACCGAGTAATGAGAAGTCGTTGGTACGCCTCATAAATGCGACGCCTCTCAATCAAAATGTTGGAACCCACCATTGACTTAGCTCCTTGTAAAGCGGGGTAGTTAATGCCCTGTTATCCCCTGCCCCGCCTTGAAATCGGACCATCATTAAGGCGAAGTTGGGAGTGTAAACTTGATACCCGCGTTAAAGTTTGGCGCCTCGCTTCAATTGTGGCGTTG
Organism: Przewalskia tangutica; assembly: GCA_029844215.1. NCBI lineage: Eukaryota > Viridiplantae > Streptophyta > Magnoliopsida > Solanales > Solanaceae > Przewalskia > Przewalskia tangutica. The sequence goes on along the minus strand of CM056720.1, from coordinate 37,182,030 downwards.
AAACCTCGGGGCTAGAAACCCCGCCGTATTCCACATCTGATCTTGATCCTTGCATAGAGTGCATATTCCTAGTATCATTGTTATCCTCGTGACCCGCCTTAGCCTTGACCCAAGACCCACCCGCTTGGAGTAGTCCATCGTTTCGGGCGTTGAAGTTTGCTCTCTTGACATCGCGTTGAACTTCTTGGGGATGAAGTACCATCAATGCTTTCAACTGACTTCAATCAAACAAGACATGATTACTCTTGGACCCATGAACCCCACGACCCGCCAAGAACCTTTGACCACGGTTTGGGCGAGAATGCCATCGTGTCTTGCTTCACCAATTGCAATGTCGGCCCGATTTCAACCCTTTTCGAGAGAATTTCCGTAGTGTCGGGTACTAATCTTGAGTAGTATCTAGTTCTTCGAAATGAACCCTTTACCAACAAATTGGCGTGGAATGATCGACCACCATAGTAGCATTAGGGCGTCAATGGTCCTCTTGAAGTTTTGCCTTCAAACTCACTAATATCCAAGCTTTCAATTTCGATATTTTTGCCCCATTCATGTATCCTTTGTAGCATAGAATCATCTACTACATTTTCTAAAGGAAAGCGCGAGTGCGAGTAACATGAACCAACACGTATGGTCCGAGATTGCGGAATAAGATTTTCCTGCAATTGTTGGACTGCCATTCTTTTTCTTCTTCGTTGTTCTAGCTTTAGGCGAACTGCCTGAACCTCCTGTTTCATTGCTAGAACGTGGGTAACGTTTAGACTTTTTCATAGTGTGGTCAATAACAATCAAACCATATTGAGTCAAACGAAAAACTAAGAAGAGGAAGAAACCTAAGGAGCAACTAAGGGAAACGTTGAGAGCGTTTTCTTAGTGAGAGAAACTTCTCTCTAACTCCTTTTGAAAGGGATACAGTTGATTTTAAAAGATAAGAGACTTGACTTAATTGAATTTTGTTAAAAAGTGTGAAACCTAATTCGTGAGTAATGAGTACTTGGTTTTTAAAAGGAATAATGTTTCTTGATTTGGAATCGAATAAGTATCGAACAAACCACAGCAGCGCTAATAAAGGGAAATGTTTTGACTAATAAAGTATTATTAAAACCAGTAGAAACTTCCCTCTGCATAGAAGCTAAGATGAGACAAAATGATATTACATTTCCTAGATCATGGCTGCTGTAATAAGATTGTTATGAACAAGAATAACCTACTCACACATAAGGTATATGTTTCTCAAATTGTTTTAAAGGATTAAAACTATGAACTACGAAACCTTTCGAAAATGATAAACTTGAGAAATTGAAATTAGGCAAACTTGAACGTTTGGAAAAGAATGTTGTTACTTGAATTTACAAAGAGAAGTGTTTTGATTTACTTCAAAAAGATAATCACTCTATTTTTTTATATACTACGGGTATTGTGTGACTTTTGTGAAAGTAACGTATCTTTTAAAGAGTTAAGGTATGAAGTACTTTGGGGATAAAAACCCGATCTTGTTAATCATATAGTAGAAATTACCTTGTGTGAATAATTTGATTGTGTTGGTTTGTGATAGCTTTGTAATACTTTCTTGTTGATTTGATAAGGAAACATGCTAGGATGCTACGTGTGTTAGTATCTTGTGATGATTGTGTAAAGGGGTTTCCCTCGATTGCGCTTAAGTTGTTTAACGATCAGCCGTTATGTTGGTATTGTACCACTCACCTTGACATGTTCCCAGAGGTTAAGCTGCCCTCCGATGTGGGGTAATACTCAGGCAGTCTGTGCGACTATGATTCGAGGATACCTCATGCGGGTCCCGGGGACCTATCGCGAGCTACGAGTTCGGTGTTAGTGTGCGGACTTTATGGTCATGCGGTCTATGTGGCCATGCGGTGCGAGTCGAGCGGATCGGGAGTAGCTACCCTCGATGCGGGGAATACCTCATGCGGGCCATTGGAGTGGCCTATGCGGAGCTGCGGGAAGTTCCAGGGCTAGACGCGTACATTAGATACTGCGGGCGAGTGGCCAGCTTTGATCATGTGACGGTCTAGACAGATCTCATGATACAGTTTATGACCTTGTTTATCGTGGGTTTTAGTAGTCGGCTATGCCTTCGTACTTACCCCGTGCGGTTTTATGATGACACAGTGGGACACAGTGTTCATGTGTATTCCTTGGTGCTTTTATATCATAGGCCAGCGGTGAGAAAGGTATTCCACGGCGCATGATTGATGTTGTGGGCATGAGACCCATTGTTATATTTGAGTGATGACTTTGAGGCGTGAGTCCACGACTTGACATGATCGCTTATTTATTGTGGCTGTAGTTTGGTTATCATACATGTCTCCGCTTTATATAGACTACTATGATTTCATTTACGTATTTTCGATTCACATACTTGGTACCTGTTGTACTGACCTCCTTCGGGGGGCTGCGTTCATGCCGCAGGTTGAGGTACACCAGTCGTTGATCCTAGCTCTCAGGGTCACAGTTCAGCGTTTGGGAAGCTCCGTTTCTCCGAAGGCTTATCAGTGGTATAGTCCCCTGTCGTAGTAGGTGCTTACATTCAGGGGTATGGCGTGGCCCTGTCCCGCCATTGTTGTCATGTCACTCTTAGAGGTCTGTAGTACTGTTGTGGGCAGAGTTGTATATGGGATGTAACTGTTCGGATTTAAGTCTTCATATATACATGCCGAAAGACAATTTTTCTCATATTATTATTTCATACTTCATGTTATTTCATGTTATTGTTTTATATTCCGTTGATTACTCTGATGTTATATCACTAGGGTGCCCGGGGTAAGGCACCAATCACGGGCCCGGGTTCGGGTCATGACAAAAGTGGTATCAGAGCAGTTAATCCTCGGAAAGTGTCTACAGACCGTATCTAGTAGAGTCTTGATTATCGGTGTGTTGTGCACCACACCAATAATCACGAGGCTATAGGATATTTAGGATTGGTTTCCATTCTTCTCACTCTGAGATCGTGCTTAGAGCTGTGTTATAAGTTGGACCCCTCTAACGTATTTCTTTCCCTTACCATTATGCCTCCGCGTAAAGGCCCAGCCCGGGAGGCAAGGCGGCCGAGGAGCTACGAGTAAAGTCTGAGAGGGTTACGTGGGCACGGGCCCAATCATCACCTGGGGTGGTATTTCATTCGGGGAGTTATGCTACGTCCCCAGCCCCAACAGAGTTTACACAGCGGCAGCAGTGCCTACTGCGACCATGATATATGAACCTTCAGTTCCACGACCGGGGACAGAGAATATAGATTGCAAAGAGGCGACCCTGTTACTAGCTATGGATTTGGCTACCAGTGAGTATACCGATGTACGCGAGTCTTGATGAATATCTAAGAGAGGTTGTGCAAGAGTAATTCTTGATTGGGCTTGAGCATGGCACGTATGCGGGCTTATGCGCGAGCCAAGCGTAGAGATCGACGGGTTAACGAAGACAACGAGAAGAGGGCGAGCAAGAAGGTCCTTTGGTAACTTTCGAGGCAAATCACCTCGTGAAGAATCGATACGCACATCCACCGGTGCAGTGGTCCTCGCGGGGTTCGAAGCGTTCGGTATGCGAGAGTTGGTCGAGCTCGCATCTTCCGGTTCCACGCTACACGTAGGTTCGGCCGGTAGATTGATTTTCCCGATGTTCACAGTGTAATGACGTCATCCCGGGGAATGTCGTCTTTTAGTTGGTACTTGTTTTACCTGCGGCCGTCAGGGCCATGTGTCGAAAGGATGTCCTAGTAGGAGGGATGTAAGTAGGAGGACTCAGCCTTCATGATCAGTGACCAGTTCATCATCTTCCTACTGGTATGCGCTCTACAGGCGAGTTTGATTAGACGACTAAGGGGAGTGAAGCAGTAGATACAGGTATATCCTTAACCCTCTAGAGATTAGTACGTGTAAGATGAGTATATCTTAAGTATTATGTTCAGATAACATAAGTGAAAAATTGTGATTAGAATTCATGGTTAGAAACCGGGGAAGATTGGGGGATAGGAAAAGTGTGAGCCTTAGAGCTTTATACGTGGAAACCTTGAAGGCAAGGCAATCTTGAGTAAAAGGTTACATTCGTGTTTGACCCTTATCGGAGTGCATAGTGCACGTGAGTTATATTGGTATATAAGTCCATGAGTTGTGGGAAATGAAAGAGGGTAGTTGATCTAATAAGAACGCTAGTTTTTAGTAAGCTGGATTAGTGAGATTGTACCGGATCGAGGAGCTAGTGTTTTGCGCATTGCCGGGTCGGGTTGAGGCCATATTGCGGGTCAACCCGCGGCCTGTATGGTGGTGGGGTCAGTTTGTGGTGGTCCCGCTTTGTGTTAGGGTCACGAGGGTGTTAGGCCCAAGTTTAGTTAACCATCGTACCCGTTCGTGGGTGCGTTCGACCAATAGTCGGGCCGAGGAGGTCAGCCCGTCTTATCTTTTAGTCAAAACCTTGTACTAGGCAGTAAGTTATGCGATATGTTATATCATGAAGGTTGTAAGGATGCACGAGGTGCCTACCTTCACCTTATGGCGCATGTGAAGCCCGAGGTTGTGTTTCTTTTCGGAGGTTTTACGAGCGGGGTTAGGAACTTCGGGTGAGTCTCGATGGCGTTCGGCCTCGGGCCTGTGTTTGGATTTCAGGGGTAGCTATGAGGATTGTTGCCTCCTGTTGAGGGAGTGCTTTTATAACTACCATTTCAGTATTCGGATATCGCCTTACGAAGCCTCGTAGGGGCGGAAGTGTAAGTTGCCGGTCGATTAGTTCGATGTTGGCAAAGTTCAGATAGTGGGTTCATACTTGTTTCGGCAGGATGGGGATAGGGTGAAGCCTATCCAGGAGAGGTTATCGGCGGCTCGAGAATCAGAAGTAAATGACGGATGATCGACGACGACGCTTGGAGTTCAGGATGACGGTGGGTTTTCTTGAAGGTACCACCCCGGAAGGGTGTGACGAGATTCAGAATCAGAGGAAACTTAGCCCGAGTTACTTTGGGCCTTTTCAGGTCATGTGAAGAGTAGGCCAGATTGCCTATATGTTAGCTTTTGTCGTCCGACTTAGGAGGCAGTATGTCCGGTCCTTCCTGTTGTTAGGTTCGGAAAAGTATCGGAGATCGATCCAGAGTGTTCCCAGTTAATGATGACCAAGTTAGAGATAGTGACCCAGATATTTGGAAACCGAATCAGTAACAAAGTTATGGTAAGAAAGAGTTCGAGTGTACGAGAAGGGTACGACGCGTAAGGGAAAGAAACGAGCATGTATTGCGAGCATAGATGCGATCATTTTTTTTGTAAGGAGAAGGTGCGAAAGAAGTATATTTTAGACCTCGGGTAAGGGCTTTTGTGTTGCTAGAGGTGTTTCCTCGTAGACTTGGATGTAAGTATTTTTGCGCAGGTGTTTCTGTGGCCAGGTGTGGCAGGATTGTTCTCGTAAGTATAGTAGTGAAGACTATACTGGCACACGTATGTTATGAGACTTAGAAAAAACATTCGGGACGAATGTTTCTAAGGAGGGGAGAATGTTATACCCCGTATTTCCAGAGTATGTACGTAAGGACGTACGTAGAAAAGTTTGAAGATTAAAGTAGGCTTGGCCGATTTTATTTTGTGCACAACCCCCGATTAGAGTCGTTTTTCGACGAAACGTTTTAGACAACTTGCGAAGGGAAAATTTCGGCTATGTCATTTTTAATTTTTGCGGATTTTTCCGAGATACGAAACATTTTGGACCAACGAGAGGGCGACACTTGTCACCCTCTAATTGGAGGATGTTTGGGCGGTAAAGGGGCCGAAAGTGTGGTTGGTTCGTCAAGGAGTTGGTAGGATATTTGTGTGGTAGATGGATAAGGTACACATGGGTGAATCTTGACCTTACACTTGCCTTGCACTTGGCATGATCTTGGCCATTGGTTGGCCATGGCTTGACCTATAAATACCCCCCCTTTGTGAAGACTTCTTCATCCAAAAACTTTCCTAAGTCTTGAGAGCTCTTCCCCCCCTTTGGGGTGGTGTGTCGTCCTAGCCTCCTCCCCTTTGTGAGGCCCGCGGCGAGAGTCCCTCCCTTGGCCGAGAGTACCCCCCCTCCTAGTGGGGTTGGCCGAGGGGTACACCCCCCCTTGTGGTGTTGTCTCGTATAAATACACCCCCCTCTTGGTAGAAATACTCTACAAAGTATTGTTACTATACCCAAATTACCTTAGCCGTATACCTTGTAGTATTCCAAGGTTACACTTATACGAAAAGCCCAGAAATACTATTATACTTCCCTTCAGTCACAAAACACAACCCTAAGGAAATCTCCATAGTTGGATGGAGTATTAAGAAGAAGTTGCGTAGAACTTCTAAGGGTTGTTTGGAGCGGGTTGGAGCACCCGGAGTAGGAGCTAAACGTTGCTCAGGATCGACATTATAACTTGGATAATTATGGGCTTATCGAGGTAAATATCTTGTCTCCCTATTGTAATTGAGTTTACATACTATTGATGTATAAGTATAAGTATATACAAGGAAAGTATATAAGAAGGGAATTGAACTATACTTACATAGGACTGTATTACAGTAGACTTGTGAAGTTTGACGGGTAGGGAAGGGCTGCCCAAATTTCCGTAGAATATTGTATCTAGATTTATTCTACCGAGTAGTCTAGGCTTTGATAGACTCGTATAACCTTTATAGGTTGAATGTTCGGTGAGTAGCATGTGCTACTTGAATAATGGACAAGGCTAGCCGGGTTATAGTCGTGGAGCGATTTGCTTATAGTCGATAAATCGTCACGAGGTATGTGATTCTTCTTATCCTCTTGAGCATGATATTTTAAAGAATATATATATAGTATGGTAGACGTACGTGTGTTAACTGAATAATAATTACGGAAATGTCTTCGGACTTAAGCCTGAATAATAATTACGGCAATGTCTTTTGACTTAAGCCTGAATAATCTTGAAGTATTTCAAAAGAATACTGAATCATTTTTAACAGAAGAGTAATACTTGGTTTTAAAAGCTTAAGAGTTATACTAGCTTTATGGGAAGTTAGGTATAATGGCTTAAGAGAGATAAAAAGAATGATTTATTGATTTAAGAAGTTAAGAGACTTGATCTTAAAAGATAAGAGACTTGACTTAATTGAATTTTGTTAAAAAGTGTGAAACCTCATTCGTGAGTAATGAGTACTTGGTTTTTAAAAGGAATAATGTTTCTTGATTTGAAATCAGAATAAGTATCGAACAAACCACAGCAGCGCTAATAAAGGGAAATGTTTTGACTAATAAAGTATTATTAAAACCAGTAGAAACTTCCCTCTGCATAGAAGCTAAGATGAGACAAAATGATATTACATTTCCTAGATCATGGCTGCTGTAATAAGATTGTTATGAACAAGAATAACCTACTCACACATAAGGTATATGTTTCTCAAATTGTTTTAAAGGATTAAAACTATGAACTACGAAACCTTTCGAAAATGAGTAACTTGAGAAATTGAAATTAGGCAAACTTGAACGTTTGGAAAAGAATGTTGTTACTTGAATTTACAAAGAGAAGTGTTTTGATTTACTTCAAAAAGATAATCACTCTATTTTTTTATATACTACGGGTATTGTGTGACTTTTGTGAAAGTAACGTATCTTTTAAAGAGTTAAGGTATGAAGTACTTTGGGGATAAAAACCCGATCTTGTTAATCATATAGTAGAAAGTACCTTGTGTGAATAATTTGATTGTGTTTGTTTGTGATAGCCTTGTAATACTTTCTTGTTGATTTGATAAGGAAACATGCTAGGATGCTACGTGTGTTAGTATCTTGTGATGATTGTGTAAAGGGGTTTCCCTCGATTGCGCTTAAGTTGTTTAACGTTCAGCCGTTATGTTGGTATTGTACCACTCACCTTGACATGTTCCCGGAGGTTGTCGCCTCCGTGCGGGGGTAATACTCGAGCGATGCAGTGTGACTATGATTCGAGGATACCTCACGCGGTCCCGGACCTATGCGGAGCTACGAGAGTTCGAGTTAGTGTGCGGCCTTTATGGTCATGCGGTCTATGTGGCCATGCGGATCGCGAGTCCGAGCGGATGTCGGGAGTAGCTACCCTCGATGCGAGAATACCTCATGCGGGCCATTGGAGTGGCTATGCGGAGCTGCGGGAAGTTCCAGGGCTAGACGCGCACATTAGATACTGCGGGCGAGTGGCCAGCTTTGATCATATGACGATCTAGACAGATCTCATGATACAGTTTATGACCTGTTTGTATGCCGTAGGTTTTAGTAGTCGGTTATGCCTTCGTACTTACCGTGCGGTTTTATGATGACACAGTGGGACCAGTGTTCATGTGTATTCCTTGATGCTTTTATATCATAGGCTAGGCGGTGAGGAAGGTATTCCACGGGCATGATTGATGTTGTGGCGTGAGACCCATTGTTATATTTGAGTGATGACTTTGAGGCGTGAGTCCACGACTTGACATGATCGCTTATTTATTGTGAATCGTAGTTTGGTTATCATACATGTCTCCCGCTTTATATAGACTACTATGATTTCATTTACGATATTTTGATTTCACATACTTGGTACTGTTATCGACCTCCTTGAGTGCGTTCATGCCGCAGTTGAGGTACACGATCGTTGATCCTAGCTCTCAGTCACGATTCAGCGTTGGGAAGCTCCGTTTCTGGAGGCTTATCGGTGGTATAGTCCCTGTCGTAGTATGTGCTTACATTCGGGGTATGGCGGGCCACTGTCCGCCATTGTTGTTATGTCACTCTTAAGTGCAGTAATCATTATGGGCAGAGTTGTATATGGGATGTAACTGTTCGGATTTAAGTCTTCATATGTACATGCCGAAAGGCAATTTTTCTCAGATTATTATTTCATACTTCTTGTTATTTCATGTTATTGTTTTATATTCCGCTGATTACTCTGATGTTATATCACTAGGGTGCCCGGGGTAAGGCACCAATCACGGGCCTGGGTTCGGGTCGTGACACTATGAAATCTTTCGAAAATAAGAGACTTGAGTATTTGAAATTAGGCAACTTGAACTTTTGGAAAAGAATGTTGTTACTTGATTTTAAAAGGGAAAGTGTTTTGGTTTAAAAAAGACATGGTATTGTCTTAATTTGGTTTAAAAAGGAAAGTATGGAAGTTGTTTTGGTTTACTTAAAATGTCAGTCACTCTATTTTGATAATACGGGCGGGTGACCTTTGTAAAAGAAATGGATCTTTTAAAAAGAATTTAACGTACGTAGTACTTTGGGGTTAAAACCTGGACTTTGGCATAAAATGAAAGTACCTTGAGTTGTGTGTAACTTGCCTATGTTTGCGTGTGATAGCCTTGTCGTGCTAGTATTGTATTTCTATACCGCGTCTCTCGATGGAGGCGGCTGATTTGTTATGATCTTACTTGGGCGTCTGGCGGTGTGGAGCATTCCACGGTGCGCACGTGATTATTATTCCATGAACTAGCTCTCCACGAGGTTTTTCTTGATTCGGCTTGGTATCGGTAGTTGGCTCGTACTTGCCCGAGGTCGTGGTGATTCGGCTTGGTATCCGGTAGTTAGCCTTCGTACTTGCCGTTCAGTTTTGTGGCGAAGTCTCGTGATTCGGCTTGGTATCCGGTAGTTAGTCTTCGTACTTTCCCGACCACGCGTGGCGCGGTGGTATCCGTAGTTGGCTTCGTCTTGCCACTGGGTCGACCGTGGTATGGTTATATAGATTTGTTAGTACGGCTTTGGTATCCGGTAGTTGGATTTTGTACTTGCCGGTCGGTTGATGATGCGGCTTTGGTATCAGTAGTTAGCCCGTACTTGCCCGTCACGGTTTGTATGACACAGTGGGACACGGTGTTCATGTGTACTCCTTGGTGTGGTTATCGTGATCATGGCGATGAGGAATGTGTTCCACGGGCATGATTGATGTTGCGGGCATGAGACCCGTAGTTATATTTGAGTGATGACTTTGAGGTGTGAGTCACGACTTGGCGTATTCGCTACATATTATATCGTAGTTTGGTTATCATATATGTCTCTGCTTTATATAGACTACTATGATTTCATTTCTGATATTTTGATTTCACATACTTGGTACTGTTATGCTTGACCTCCTTGAAGTGCGTTCATCTGCCGCGGTAGAGGTACATCGGTTGTTGATCCTCGCTCATAGGATCACAGTTCAGCGTATTGGGAAGCTCCGTTTCTCCGGAGGCTTATCTTTTGGTATGTTTCCCTGAGTTGTAGGTTCTTGTACATTCAGGGGTATGGCGGGGCCCTGTCCCGTCATAGTTGTTGTTACACTCTTAGAGATGCATAATGCTTGTTGTGGCGGGGTTGTAAAGGATGTAATCGTTCAAATTTTGTATATATATGCAAAAGGCAACCGTTTTAGTTGCTTTGTTTTCTTTTATCTTGTTTCATATCTGTATGTTTTATTTCCGCTGGTTTTTCTCTGATGTTGTATCACTAGGGTGCCCGGGGTAAGGCACCAGTCGCGGGCCCGTGGTCGGGTCGTGACAAAAGTGGTATCAGAGCAGTTAGTCCTCGGAAAGTGTCTACAGACCGTGTCTAGTAGAGTCTTGATTATCGGTGTGTTGTGCACCACATCTATAATCAGGAGGCTGCAGGACATTTAGGATTGATTTCTATTCTTCTCACTCTGAGATCGTGCCTTAGAGTTGTGTCGTAAGTTGGACTCCCTCTGACGTATTCTTTTGTACCAGTTATGCCTCTACGCAAGGCAACCAGAGCCCAGAAGGGCAAGGCAGCAGAGGGAGCTGCGAGTAGAGCACGGAGGTTACCGGGCAGAGGCCCGTCTTTACGAGGTGGTGCTACGACGGCGGATTCTACGATGCCGGCCAGCGAGTTTAGAGCGGCGGCGGTAGCTAACGAGGCCACGATATCTGCGCCTCGATCCAGCGGCATGGAAGCGAGGAGATGGGTTCTGAGGAGATGGCGATTACTAAGCGGGATCGTGGCGAACATGAGATAGGCTGGGCCAGCGCGTTCGAGCACCGTGGTTCATCCTAGATCGGATAGCTTGAGACTACGAGATTTTCGTGAGTTGCGCCCGCGAGTTCTACGGGTCGAGGCACGAGGATGATCGCGAGGAGTTCATCAAGCGATTCTGACGGATCATGAGTGATCAAGGCTTGAGACCGAGTCGGTGGTCTTAGGTTCGCATCGGTGCGTGATCTGCGATCATTGGTTTGATTCGTGGGAGTTGTCGGGGAGCATGCGCCTCGGTGTGTGGGACGAGTTCTCGAGCATTTCTTGCCTCACGGATGAGAGGGCTCGGGCCGCTTTTTGATGTTGAGGCGAAGCGGGCATACGGTTCGAGTACAGATGTAGAGTTTCACTCTTTAGCTCGGTATGTCCCGCATTAGTGGCGAACATGGAGGATAGGGTGCCGATATGTCACAGACTTGACGATTATTTAGCGGAGGTTGCACAGAGTAGCTCTTCAGGGCATGGACATTGCCGTATACGTGCCTATGCACGGGGATGGAGAACGTAGAGACCGACGTAGGACCGAGATCAGCATAAGAGGGCGAGACAGCGAGGTCCTTTAGTAACTTTCGAGGCAGGGCCTCCATTGCAGATCGAATATATACCTCATCCGATTCGAGTGGTCCTCCACGCCTTCGGACGTCGGGAGTATTCAGGAGCGGTCGTGGCTCGGGGTTCGAGTTTTGGGGAGTAGTGGTGTTGGCGGATGAGGCCACCCTTACCTCGATGTGGATGTTGCGGTAAAATCCATAAGGAGGAGTGTCGTGCAAGTTTGGGAGTTTGCTTTACATGCGGCCAGCAGGGCCATTATGCGAGAAAATGTCCGACCAGAGGTGGCACTAGTGGGATAGCACAGACTACGAGATCAGTTGCAGGTTCTTCACCTTCAATAGCGAGGCAGGATGTTCATATCTGCGGAGCCACGGCGGTCGCGGTGGAAGATCGATTTTAAGCGGTCCTTTGAATCACTTATTTTGGAATCGTTCGTATAACCTTAACCTCTAGAGTTTAGTATGCTTGATATGATGATCTTATTATTGTGTGCTATGTACGGATAGCGTTGTGTTATTTGTGAGTTAGAAAACATGGTTAGTTGAAAGGATAAGTATGGGGACATGGAAGGTGTGAACCTTAGAATATTACACGTTGAGACCTTAGATGTAAGGCCGTCTTGAGTAAAGGATTTTACGGTTAACCCTTGTCGGAGTGCATGGTATACGTGGAGTTTTGTGTGATAATTCCATGGGTAGTGTGAGATGGAAGTGGTAGCTTTCATGACGTGAATTAGTAAGATTGTTCCGGATCGGGGAACAAGAGTTTGGCGCGATTATGGGTCGGGTTGGAGACTATTCGCGGGTCAACCCGTATCCCCGTATGAGGTGGGGTCAGTTCGAGGTGTTCCCGCCAGGTGGTAGGGTCACGAGGGTGCTAGGCCCAGGTTTAGGTAACCATCATATGAGTTCGTGGATATGTTCGACCAGAATCGGATCGTGAAGGCCGGGAATGGCCTTAAAGGAATTTGAGGCTAGTAAGATGACCAAGTTTGGAGGTAGTGACTCCAAGGTTTTGGAAACTGAAGTGATGAAGGGAGTGTGGTAAGTGTACTAGAAAGAATTCGGGTACGAGAAGTGCACGAGTAAGAAAGAAGTGAATGTGTGTTAAGAGGTCGGAGTGATCTTTTTGTGAAGTGAAGGTCTGAAGAGAGTATCCTTTGGACCGGGAGTGAGAGTTAGTGTTGTTTTTCATCTTAGAGGTGAATCCTCGTTGGCTTGGATTTAGGTTTTTCGTGTGTTATATTATGGCCATTGGTGGCACAATTGGTTTCGTAAGTATAGTAGTGGAGACTATCACCCGCTTGTATGTTGGGAGACTTAGAAGGAACATTCGGGACGAATGTTTCTAAGGGAGAATGTTACACCCGTAGTTCGAGTATGTATGTGAAGGCGTGCGTGCGAGAATCGACGATAATTTTGGAAAGAAAGAAAGATGTGATTTTTCGGGAAAAGTTTCTGGATTTTGTGAAGGAAAAAGGTTCGTTAATGGGAATTGGATTCCCAGATTTGGTATTCGGACTTTTTGGAATATTTGAGAATTATGGAATTTTATTTTCCGGAATTGGTCACGTGGGGCCCGCGGGAGGAATTTACGGTTGTAGGGCCCACTTTATTTTCGAGATTTTTGGCATTACGGATATTTTCGGAAGATGAAATATTTTGGACCAATAGGAGGGCGACATGTGTCACCCCTAGGTGGCAATGTTGGACGAAATGGTGGTCAATGTTTGGCACGTTTTTTGCCTTTAAAATGTCTAAAACATTTGGTCAAAGTTTTGAAGATATTTTGAGTAGTAGATAGATAAGTGGGACCCACACACACATGGCTCAATCTAGACCTTACACTTGCTTTGATCTTGGCCATTGATTGGCCTATAAATACCCTCTTAGTGCAAGACTAAAATTCATCCACACTTAGAGTTTTCCAAGTTTGAAATACTCCCTCCCTCTTGAGTGTAGCTCTCGGCTTTGCCTTGATTTTGTGAGCTAAAGTTGTCCAAAAATTCTTAAAATTTTAAGTGTTCTTCCTTAGTGTATTAGGAGATTATTAACCAAAAGTTAGAAAAGATTTCACACCCTAGCCACTAAAAGTACCCCTTGGCTGAGAGTTGCCACAATCAAAGCCTAAGTGTTCTTCACTTTTTGGAGTTGAAGTGTTAAGAGAAGTTGTTTAGAAACTTCTAAGGGTTGCTTGGAGCGGGTTGGAGCGTAAGGAATTGGAGCTAAACGTTGCTCAGGATCGACAAATAATCTTGGATAATTTTGGGCTTATCGAGGTAATGATCTTTATCCCCCTATTGTAATTGGATATTACATGTTGTAGTAATGTATAGTTGAGTATACTATATGTAGAATGAATATTGGAAAGGATTGATCAGATTTACATTGGGTGTATTCTGATAGACTTTGTGTAGTATATCTGTGGGGTAGAATTGAACACGTCCGGTTAGACGTGTAATCCCCTGGGAGTTGTTGGCCTGATAGCGGGCCTGAGTAGAGGAGGTGATTTATGTGGTTTCGGGGGGGAGGTGCTGCCGAATTTTCCGTAGAATAAGGAATTGTTTACCTAGAATTGTTCTACGAAGAGATCCGAAGTTGATAGGCGTTTATGGCCATTATAGGTTGAAATCGCGAGTAGCGTATTCTACTTGAAGGGTGGAAAAGGCTAGCGGGATTCTGATACTTTGGAGCTTTTTGCTATTTGTCGATAATCATCGCGAGGTATGTGAACCTCTTCCTATCTTTTCTAGCATGATTGTGTAAACTATGTAGTACGGTAGACGTACGTGTGCTAAACGAAATAGGTTGGTTTAAAACATAAAGTGTTATAACGGCTTTATGGGAAGTTTATTATAACAACTTTATGTAGGTAAAGAAATAGGTTGTGGTTTTTAAAAGATAAGAGACTTGACTTATTAATGACTTGATGTGAAATGCTACGGACTTGGTTTGTGTTAAAAGTTGTGAAACCGCATTTATGAGAAATGGGTAATTGGGTTTTAAAAAGGAATAAGTTATATTGATTTCGGAAATGAGAATAAGTATCGAACAAACCACTGCAGCGTTAATAAAGGAAAATGTATTGACTAATTAATTATTATCAAAACCAGTAGAAACCTCCATCTGCATAAAAGTTAAGATAAGACAAAATTGTATTACAGTTCCTAGATTATGGCTGCTTTAATAAGATTGTCATAAACAAGTATAACCTACTCACACATAGACTTATGTTACTCAAATTATTTTAAAAGAGATTACGTTGTTAAGTGATTAAGACTATGAGATATGAAATCTTTCGAAAATAAGAGACTTGAGTATTTGAAATTAGGCAACTTGAACTTTTGGAAAAGAATGTTGTTACTTGATTTTAAAAGGGAAAGTGTTTTGGTTTAAAAAAGACATGGTATTGTCTTAATTTGGTTTAAAAAGGAAAGTATGGAAGTTGTTTTGGTTTACTTAAAATGTCAGTCACTCTATTTTGATAATACGGGTGGGTGACCTTTGTAAAAGAAATGGATCTTTTAAAAAGAATTTAACGTACGTAGTACTTTGGGGTTAAAACCTGGACTTTGGCATAAAATGAAAGTACCTTGAGTTGTGTGTAACTTGCCTATGTTTGCGTGTGATAGCCTTGTCGTGCTAGTATTGTATTTCTATACCACCGCGTCTCTCGATGGAGGGCCGGCTGATTTGTTATGATCTTACTTGGAGCGTGCGGCGGTGGCGGAGCATTCCGCACGCTTCGTGATTATTATTCCATGAACTAGCTCTCCACGAGGTTTCTTGATTCGACTTGGTATCGATAGTTGGCTCGTACTTGCCCGAGGTCGTGGTGATTCGGCAGTATCCGTAGTTAGCCTTCGTACTTGCCCGCTCAGTTTTGTGACGGTCTCGTGATTCGGCTTGGTATCGGTAGTTAGTCTTCGTACATTCCCGCCATTACGCGCGCAGTGGTATCGGTAGTTGGCTTTCGTACTTGCCACAGGTCGACCGTGGTATGGTTCTATAGATTTGTTGGTACGGCTTTCGTCTCTGGTAGTTGGCTTTCGTACTTGCCCCGGTCAGTTGATGATGCGGCTTTGGTATCGGTAGTTAGCCTCGTGATTTGCCGTCACGGTTTGTATGACACAGTGGGACTGGTGTTCATGTGTACTCCTTGGTGTGGTTATCGTAGACTGCCGGCAGTGAGGAAGGTATTCCACGGGCATGATTGATGTTGCGGGCATGAGACCCATAGTTATATTTGAGTGATGACTTTGAGGGCGTGAGTCCCTGACTTGACGTGACTGCTTACATATTATGTACTGTAGTTTGGTTATCATATATGTCTTCTGTTTTATATAGACTACTATGATTTCATTTACAGTATTTTCAGTTTCACATACTTGGTACCTGTTGTACTGACCTCCTTCGGGGGGCTGCGTTCATGCCGCAGGTAGAGGTACATCGGTTGTTGATCCTCGCTCATAGGATCACAGTTCAGCGTATTGGGAAGCTCCGTTTCTCCGGAGGCTTATCTTTTGGTATGTTTCCCTGAGTTGTAGGTTCTTGTACATTCAGGGGTATGGCGAGGCCCTGTCCCGTCATAGTTGTTGTTACACTCTTAGAGGTGCATAATCTTTGTTGTGGGCAGGGTTGTAAAGGATGTAACTGTTCAAATTTTTGTATATATATGCAAAAAGGCAACCGTTTTGGTTAGCCTGTTTTCTTTTATCTTGTTTCATATCTGTATGTTTTATTTCCGCTGGTTTTTCTCTGATGTTGTATCACTAGGGTGCCCGGGGTAAGGCACCAGTCGCGGGCCCGTGGTCGGGTCGTGACAACCAAAGCCGAATCAGCTACGACCGGGGAAAGTACGAGAGCCAACTACCAGATACCAAGGCCGAATCAGTAAAACCTCATGGAGAGCTAGTCCATAGAATAACAATAATGGTCACATGCCCCCGAAATCCCTCATCGGTGTAGACATGCCCATGTGACAATAATAATGGAAGCATACCCGTGGAATCTTCCGTCACCGCGATGCGTCAAGTAAATTCACAACAAGTCAGTCGGCCCTCCATCGAGAGACGCGGTGGTATAGAAATACAATACTTGCACAACAAAAGCTATCACAACTAGCATAGGCAAGTTCAACATACTTTTAGACTTTCATTAACATGTAAATTTGTCACAACCCGAACCCCGGGCCCGTGACTGGTGCCCTACCTGGGCACCCTTCTACCTTAACAACTAAGTAAACTGCGGAAATTAAATAACACCTCTTTTTTTTTCTTATAAAACCAATCGTACGTGCAAGGGCAAGCAAAGCCAGCTGCCGTATAATATACATAACGAAATACACTACACCGCATACGAGTCCAATCCCACATGAATACAAACCTCTAAGAGTTATCTTGAACTATGACGGACAAGGCCGCGTACCCATGGCGTACAAAAGCACATCTTGAAAGAACTCATACCAAAAAGATAAACTCGAACGAAGGAGCTATCCAAAAACTACGGCGGTCCTACACCTGCCGATCACCAAACTGCGTACCTAAACCTGCGGCATGAACGCAGCCCCCCGAAGGAGGTCAGTACGAAGAATGTACCAAGTATGTGAAACAGTAAGTAATGTAATTAAATCATAATAGTCTAAACAAAACAGGAGACATGTATGATAGCCAACCTACGATACAACACATAAGCGGTCATAACAAGTCGTGGCGCGTGCCTCAAGTCATTTCTAAAATATAACCATGGGTCTCACGCCCATAATATCAATCCTGCCCGTGGAATCCTTCCTCACTGCCGGCAGTCCGTGATATAATATAACACCAATAGGCATACATGAACACCAAGTCCCACCGGTGGTATAGCGTCTTGGGGGTTTACCCCTCACTTATACTCTTACCCTGGGGAAGAAGGTAAAGCAGGTGGTATAGCATCTTGGGGGTTTACCGCTCACTTATACTCTTACCCTGGAGAAGGTGGTAAAGCATCTTGGGGGTTTACCCCTCACTTATACTCTTACCCTATCTCAACCGACCATCAAACCAAAACAAGAAGGGGGTATAATGTCTTGGGGGTTTACCCCTCACTTATACTCTTACCCTATCTCGACCGGTCGTCAAACAAAACAGAAGCACTACCATGTCTTCTATAAAAATCCGGGAATTTAACCCAAGTACTACAAATAACGGAAGCATACCCGTGGAATCCCACATCACTGTCGGTACGTCCAAGTCACTTATAACAAGACAGCCGGCCCTCCAACCGAGAGTCGCGACAACTTAATAAAACATAATCCTTGCACTCAAAGTCTATCGCCAGCACACATAGGCAATTCTCAATTAATCAAGCCAAGGTACTTATCAAGGCACACATAGAATAATTCTCACTTAACAAGCCAAAGTACTTACCAAGGCACAAATGGAGTAATTCTCATTTAACAAGCCAAAGTACTTATCAAGGCACAATTAGAATAATTCTCATTTAACAAGCCAAAGTAATTATCAAGGCACAATTAGAATAATTCTCATTTAACAAGCCAAAGTACTTATCAAGGCACAATTAGAATAATTCTCATTTAACAAGCCAAAGTACTTATCAAGGCACAATTAGAATAATTCTCATTTAACAAGCCAAAGTACTTATCAAGGCACAATTAGAATAATTCTCATTTAACAAGCCAAAGTACTTATCAAGGCACAACTAGAATGATTCTCATTTAACAAGCCAAAGTACTTATCAAGGCACAATTAGACAAATTCTCAATTTATCAAGCCAAAGTACTAATCAAGGCACACTTAGACAAATTCTCAATTTATCAAGCCAAAGTACTAATCAAGGCACACTTAGACAAATTCTCAATTTATCAAGCCAAAGTACTAATCAAGGCACACTTAGACAAATTCTCAATTTATCAAGCCAAAGTACTAATCAAGGCATCACATAGAATTATTCTCAATTAAACAGGCCAAAGTACTACGTACGTACATTCTTTTCAAGAGACTCCTTTTTGTGTAATACCCCAAGATACTAACACCCGTAGTATCAAGGTGTGTCTATTTTTCAAAGTAAGTTACTATACTTTTAGAAAACTCATTTCAAAGCTTGAAATCAAGTAACTTCAAATTTTTACAATCTAGGCAACTTATGCCCAATAATCAAAATAGAAAACTTTCTAAACCTTCCATAAAGCCGTTATAACCAACTTCCCATAAAGCCGTTATAACCCTTTATGGTTTTTAGACAATTTCATTCTTTTTATAACTAAGAGACTTATACTTAAAACCAAGTATCACAAACTTTCAAATCGAGTCTCTTAACTTTCAAAATACTTCGAGTCTCTTAATATTTAGAAAACAAGTTTCTTCTACTTTTAAACCTCAAGTAACTCACACCTTTAAAACAAGTTACTTCTCTTAAATCATGTCATTTCTCCTCTCTTAAAACAATTAAGTAAATCACTCCTTTAACTCCCCTAAAGTCATTACAACAACCCTTAGGTTTTGGAACTAAGGCACTAGCCAAAAGGTTTGGAAGTCACTTCGTTTTCAAGACTCCATGCACTTTAAGTAAAATACTTTCACTTTTTTAAGATTCCAAACTTCACTAAGGAAATGGATTATACAACTTACAATTTAAACATCAAAGTACAATCAAGGGAGTACATAGAACGAATTCTATTTTAGGCAATCCAAATACAACCAAGGAATGGATCATTTAAGGAGTAGAACTTACTTTCTTTATCTTAAGGAATCATGCTAGAAGAGGAGATAGTTCACATACCTTTTCGGCTAAATCCACAAGCTAAGCCGAATACGCCGTACATAGAAGTGTCAACCTATAATGGTCACAACAAGACTATCAACTTCTAGTCTCCAACGTAGAATAATACTAAGTATACGGTCTCTAATTCTACGGAAAATCGGGCAGCACCTCCTTTGTTTCTACACACTTTGCCACCTTATTCAAGGTCGAATACAATAACCAACACGCCACATTTAAGGCTCCAAACAACAACCAAACAAAGGGGATTACACGCCTTACTATACGTGTAAAATTCCGCCCCACAATTCATACGAAAATAGCCCCATAAGCTAGCCATTCTCGGCCAACATGAATAATAACACTAAGTACTTTACAATCCTTTTCCAATTCCAAGTTCTAAGGTCTAACATGTTATAAAGTTATAAACCACTTCAACAACTACAATTTCCTTCTTTTTTTTTACAACATGCGACGACTTTACTAATAATCGACTTGAATTGAAATCTTAGGGCTAACATGCTAGTTTTCGGATTTAGGGTTCCAATAGCCAATACACAAATCCAACTACAATATATAACTCATGCTCTAATAACCATAGCTACAATCAATAAGCAAACTTAATTGCTAAAACAACAAAATTTATACCTTTCCAAGCCTTTAAAATTTCCAAGATTCAAAGTTGCGCCTTAGCAATTCTTAGCTCTTTTCCTTAGGTTCCAATCCGCTCCAAGCACTCCTTAGAGGCCTATGAAGAACCCATCTTCAAGTTCCAACTTCAAAGTTGAAGAACTCCTTTGGTTTCCGCATTGCGACTAACGTGAAAATGCGTTTTTTCCGAAATATTTCTATTGAGATATCCTTACAACACTCTTAGGAACCTTGGGTTTAAGTCTTGTGGCTAATGGACAACATTTGCAAAAATTTTGTGTGAAAAGTTCCTCAAAGCCGAGAGCACAAGTTCTTGCACAAGACTAGTTCTTGAAAAATTTCACTAAGTGTAGAATGCTCAAGTCTTGCTACTAGTAGTATACTTATAACACAATGGAGGGCTTGGATAATAACACTTGTTAAAATTGGAGGGAAGAGATCAAGCCAAATGGCTCTTGACTTGGTCAACAATGTCAAGCTCTAGCAAGACTAATCTTTTACCTTGGTCAATGACCATTATGCCCTTGCATAAATTCGACCAAGCCATGAGGGGGGAGGTGCCACATGTCGCCCTCTCATTCGTCCACAAAATTTCGTAACCCTCGTGGGCCCCGCAAAACGTAAAATTCCTCGGGTGGGCCCCACGTGACCAAATCCGTAAAAATAGATTTCCATAATATTAATAAGTTCCATATTCTTCAAATAATACATTTTGAGAATCCAATTCTCAACAACGAACATTTTTCCTTTCCGACGTTCGGAAGATTTTCCGTCGGAAAAACAATTCTTCCTTTCGGACTAATTTCCAAGTCTTGATTCCTTACGTACATTCTCTTATACATGTCCTGGACTTACGGGGTGTAACATTCTTCCCCCCTTAGAAACATTCGTCCTCGAATGTTCTTAGTCGGTTGCCAAGCTATACAAACTCCGGCATAAACTCTATACTATGCCTATCAATCAAAACATGCACAAGACTAACGATGCCACACATGGACACCACAAAACATATGTGAACATAATAATGGACCTTCCGTCCGTGGTCCCTTCTCACAAATCTCGAAGGTTACTGTCTTCCCAAACACGGGATCCTTAGGGGTTCCTTTCTTTCCTTACTTGTCATACTTTCTCGTACTTTCAAACTCATCTAGTACACGTACAAAATCTCAAATTTTGTTTCTCTTCTCCAATCCTTGGAGTTACTACCCAAACTTGGCCATATAGTTACTTACATTCCCGTTAAGGCTCTTCTCGGTCCTTACGACCTAGTTCCAGTGGAACACATCCACGAACTCGTACAACGATCAACTAGACTTGGGCCTAGCACCCTCGTGGCCCTATCACATAGTGAGACCATTTCTAACTGACATCACCCCATTCCACACTACCGACCGACCCGAAATGAGTCCATAACCCGACTCATCGTCACACTTAACTTCTCATTCTTAGTCTGAACTACATCTCTCTCTTATCTCAAGGTACTTCTCACCCTATCCTCACATTCACTACAGGTTCGTCACATAAGCCAAAGTATTTCTACTGTACATCCTTCCCTATCGGTCTCACATCACATTTGGTAATTACTACTTGTGAACTCTACACAACTATAGTCTCAGTTCACTTATCATTCCTGTCAACATTCTTAACTTTTCTCTTTACTAATCAAAGTATCCCTACCTCTGGGGTACTATCACTTTACAACTCTAGCAACAAAGGAAAAACATATACGCTAGGGTAAAATCTGAATCTATCAACACACGTATGATTCAAAAGAATCGAAATATACCTGTAACCCCGTGCGATGTCACCTCCTGATCCTGCCCAGTAGTCGCGTCATCTATGCGGTTCGAAGGACCGCCAGAACTATAAACTCCACCCTGACCTCTACCACGGCTGGCTAACATCTGAACACCCTGCCCTGGGGAACGCACAGCTGCGGAGGAAAGGGAACCAACCATCGGCCTCATAGGCTGAGCCACCTCACCGGTGCCCCTTCTAAAAGGACATACCCTCAGTATATGGCCCGGACGGCCACAATAATAACAAACACCTGTGCCAAGACGGCATTTCCCCAAATGACGCTTACTACAATGGAAACACTGAGGAATAAGTGGCCTCGACTGAGAAAATCCCCTGCTCCTTTGAGCACCTCGACCCCTGGAGCTCGGACCGGCTCCTAAATACCTCAGGATCAAATCTCCCACCTGTGAGCTGCGGGGGTATGTACTGGGTAGGCTGGGACGAATATCTCACTCGCTGCTGAGGCAGCTCGTCCAAAAACTCACCGGGATAACCAACCGGTCTAGCCCTCTTACGCAGATCTCCGCGTTGGCCCTCTACCCTCTGTACACCTGTCTGTACTGGCCGAATAACCTCCTGCTGAGGAAACTGTAGCACTACTATCTTTGTCAATAACATAATGGCTTCCTTCATGACCCTAAAGTCTTCTCCTAACTGAGAAACTGTAGGCTCTGGTGCTGTGGTCTCAAAACTTGGCGCAGAAGAACTCGCCGACTGTGGTACAACATCTGGTATACCCTGGGCACAAGCCCTATCAACTCTCTGAGTCTGACTAGTAGCTCCTGCTACTCCTTTGCCCTTCTGGGCGGCTGTTGCCCTCCTTGGAGGCATAACTGTAACACAAAATCACGTCAGAGAGGAATTATCTTACTAACACAACTCTATGGCACGATCTTAGAGTGAGAAGAATAGAAACCAACTCCTAAATGTCCTGTAGCCTTCTGTTTATGGGTGTGGCGCGCAACACACCGATAATCAAGACTCTACTAGACACGGTGCCTCAGACATTCCGAGGATCGATCGCTTTGATACCACTGTCACAACCCGAACCGGCCCGTGGATCGTACCCTACCCGGGCACCCTTCTACCTTAACAACTAAGTAAATCTGGAAATTAAATAACACCTCTTTTTTTCTTATAAAACCAATCGTGACGCGTGCGGCAAAGCCGACCAGTGCCGCCATATAATATACATAACGAAATACACTACACCGCATACGAGTCCAATCCCACACATGAATACGCACTTCAAGAGTTATATCAACTATGACGACAAGGCCCCGCCGCATCTATGATCGTACAAAAGCTTTGATCGAAAGAACTCATACCAAAAAGATAAACTCCCGAATGTAGGAGCTATCCAAAACTCCGAGCGGTCCTACACTGCCGATCACCAAATCACAGTACCTAAAATCAAGGCCATGAACGCAGCCTCAAGGAGGTCGACGAAGAATGTACCAAGTATGTGAAACAAGAAATCAGAATGAAATCATAATAGTCTAAACAAAATAGGAGACATGTCTGATAGCCAACCTACAGTACACAACACATAAGCAGTCATAACAAGTCAGGGACGCATGCCCTCAAGTCATTTCTAAAATATAACCATGGGTCTCACGCCCATAATATCAATCCTGCCCGTGGAATCCTTCCTCACTGCCGGCAGTCCGTGATATAATATAACACCAATAGGCATACATGAACACCAAGTCCCAACGGTGGTATAGCGTCTTGGGGGTTTACCCCTCACTTATACTCTTACCCTGGGGAAGTAGGTAAAGCAGGTGGTATAGCATCTTGGGGGTTTACCCCTCACTTATACTCTTACCCTGGAGAAGGTGGTAAAGCATCTTGGGGGTTTATCCCTCACTTATACTCTTACCCTATCTCAACCGACCATCAAACCAAAACAAGCAGGGGGTGTAATGTCTTGAGGGTTTACCCCTCACTTATACTCTTACCCTGGAGAAGGTGGTATAGCCTCTTGGGGGTTTACCCCTCACTTATACTCTTACCCTATCTCGACCGGCCGTCAAACAAAATGTACACTACCATGTCTTCTATAAAAATCCGGGAATTTAACCCAAGTACTACAAATAACGGAAGCATACCCGTGGAATCCCACATCACTGTCGGTACGTCCAAGTCACTTATAACAAGACAGCCGGCCCTCCAACCGAGAGTCGCGGCAACTTAATAAAACATAATCCTTGCACTCAAAGGCTATCGCCAGCACACATAGGCAATTCTCAATTAATCAAGCCAAGGTACTTATCAAGGCACACATAGAATAATTCTCATTTAACAAGACAAAGTACTTACCAAGGCACAAATGGAGTAATTCTCATTTAACAAGCCAAAGTACTTATCAAGGCACAATTAGAATAATTCTCATTTAACAAGCCAAAGTACTTATCAAGGCACAATTAGAATAATTCTCATTTAACAAGCCAAAGTACTTATCAAGGCACAATTAGAATAATTCTCATTTAACAAGCCAAAGTACTTATCAAGGCACAATTAGAATAATTCTCATTTAACAAGCCAAAGTACTTATCAAGGCACAACTAGAATGATTCTCATTTAACAAGCCAAAGTACTTATCAAGGCACAATTAGACAAATTTTCAATTTATCAAGCCAAAGTACTAATCAAGGCACACTTAGACAAATTCTCAATTTATCAAGCCAAAGTACTAATCAAGGCACACTTAGACAAATTCTCAATTTATCAAACCAAAGTACTAATCAAGGCATCACATAGAATTATTCTCAATTAAACAGGCCAAATTACTACGTACGTACATTCTTTTCAAGAGACTCCTTTTTGTGTAATACCCCAAGATACTAACACCCGTAGTATCAAGGTGTGTCTATTTTTCAAAGTAAGTTACTATACTTCTAGAAAACTCATTTCAAAGCTTGAAATCAAGTAACTTCAAATTTTTACAATCTAGGCAACTTATTTTTTTTTTTTTAGGTAAATGCAAATATTATTACTAATAACGAAAAGGAAGTGGCTACAATCAGTCGTTGAGGTATCTCAGGACTCAACGTAATGCAAACAAGAAGTGAAATAGGGGAGGGGTGGTCACTCAAAAGGTGTCATTACAAGAGGGGATAAAATCATAGAGAACTCTATAAGATGTTGTTTTGATTCTTGCAATGACCTCTTCTGACGGAAAGCTTGTGCCTTCAAAGTGCATTGTGTTTCTTGCCCTCCAAATCTCATAAACCATTATGCAAAAAGTAAGCAAAATAGCTTTGGCTCGGATGCTTGTCCCGCGGTGTTCTTTCTTAATCCATTTAAGGGAGCTTTCAACAGTTGTCATCTCTCTTCTAATACCCAACCAATCTTTTATGCTCTTCCAAATCATGTGTGTATAGGGGCAGGCAAAGAAGAGGTGTTCCCTTGTTTCATTAGCTTGCTTGCAGAACCCGCAAGATTTATCCTCCAAGTTGAGAAATGATAGAGTATCCTTTGTAGCTAACCGTTTTCTGCAATTTAGCCACATAGTAAAAGAGAATTTGGGAGGAATGAAGCCTTTCCAAATTTGTGACATCCAAGGCTTTTTAGCTTGCGAGTGCAAGATATCATACACGAGGCTTGAATCAAATATACCGTTGGCACAACATTTTGTAAAGCCACAATAGCATCACCATGGCTACCAAAGATAGAAACAAATTTGTCGCGAATCCCACAAATCTTTTTGAATAAGGGGGAGTCCCTAGGACGTACCTCATAGTCCCAAATAGTAATACCTCTCAAATAGTGGCTATTGATCCATTGGACCCAAAGAGAATCAACTTCCGTGTGAGTTTGCCAAATCATCCTGGATAACAAGGCATGATTCCATTCCTTGATGTTCATAAGACCCAAGCCACCTTCAGTTTGAGGCAAGCAAATGATATCCCAAGCAACTCTTGGTGGTTTCCCACCCCATAAGAACTGAATACAAGCAGACCGTACCTTGTTGATAATAGTGGTCGGGATAGGAAGTGCCCGGAACCAAAGCTCTCAACCCTCGACAACCGACTGATTAGTTCCACTACCAAAGATAAGAAAGGGTGTGATGCCCCCAGTTCTGAATGTAATTCGAAATAGCACTAGTGAATAGGGCAAATTGATCCACCGAGACTGAAATTGGGGACAAAGGGATCCCCAAGTATCGTACCGGAAAGCTTCCAATGGCGAAACCCACCCTGGACAATATCAAGTCCCGAACTGTAGAATGCATTCCCGCTAAGTAGACAGAGGATTTAGCTGGGTTAAGAGTTAATCCTGAGGCAGCCTCCAACTCTTCCAGACAATTCATAAGAATCCCAACTGAAGATATATCTCCTTTGGCAAAAACCATGAGGTCATCCGCGAATGCCAGATGAGTAATGCCCAATTTCTTACACTTTGGAAAATATGAGAAAGCTCTTGCCTTAGCCTTCATTTTAAGCAGCCTTGAGAGGTATTCCATGCACAAGATAAAGAGAGTAGGGGACATATGATCACCTTGTCTTAGGCCGCGCTTTCCTTTGAAGTATCCATGTAGCTCACCATTGATAGAAAGGGAGAAGGAGGTTGAGCTAACACATTCCATGATCCATCTTGTAAATCTGTCTGGAAATTTTAGACTTCTTAGTACCAATTCGAGGAAGCTCCAAGAGATCAGATTTAATGCTTTACGGCGTCCACCATAAGCATACATCTTGGTGAGACTCAGTTCTATTAAATCCTCTCACAAGCTCTTGTGCCACATATACGTTGTCCATCATGTTTCTTCCTTTCACAAAAGCCCATTGGGATTTGTCAATGAGAGAAGGAAGGATCAATGCCATTCTGTTAGCTAGAATCTTTGTGATGATCTTATAGGTCACATTAGTCAATCCGATTGGCCTGAAATCATTTACCTTGGGATCATGATCAGTCTTTGGTAGCAGGGTAATGATGGTATGATTTACCTGCTTCAAAAGAACTCCAGTAGAGAAGAACTCTTGGACACATCTTACAACATCATGGCCCACATCTTTCCATCTATTCTTGAAGAAGGCCGCCGTATAACCATCTGGTCCAGGTGCCTTGTCATTGCCTATATCAGAGAGAGCTTCCCAAATCTCTTTTGGGGTGATGAAATGCAAAAGTTGTAATCTCTCTTCTTCACTCAACTTTGGGCCATAGTTGAACACTTCAGGATCAAAGTTGGTAGTGGGTCGGGAAGTACCTAATAGATCTTTGTAAATTCAACGAGCAACTTCCTAACTTCTTCTGGTGATGTAGTGATAGTACCATTAGCTTTAACAAGAAAGTTAATGGAGTTCCTGACATTACTCCTTTTGATCAAGCTATGAAAGTATTTGGAACATCTATCACTTCCAATCAAGTGTTTCTGTCTTGACTTCTGCCTTATGAAGTGTCTTTCGGCTTCCAGTAAGGTGTTTGCTCTAGCTCTTGAGGACTTAACCTTGGCTTTAAGCTCCTCATCAAAGGGATTTTCCATGTGTGCATTGATAGCCTCCTTGAACTCTATGTTTGCCCCTTTTGCTCTTTGTTCGATACCTCCAAAGTCACTTATGTTCAAAGCCCTTAAAGGTTGCTTCAAGGCTTTCAATTTAGAGGCAAGGACGAATTGAGCAGTTCCCAATATGTCTTGTCTCCAACATGAAGTCATAATGTTCTCAAAGGCTGTGTGAGAAAGCCACATATTCATGAACTTGAAAGGGCATTTCCCAACATTATAGGATGCAATAATCGTGGCTATCACAGGACAGTGGTCCGAGACAGGTTCCATAGGCATGAAATTGGCTGTGCATTCTAGGGTCAAATCACTCCAACTTTGATTCATCAACACTCTATCAAGCTTAGACCAAATCGAACCATTCGTCCAAGTGTAGAAGGAACCGGAAGAAGGAGCGTCTTCTAGTCCATGAGAATTCCTGAAATCTCCAAGATCCCTAAGTGCATAAGGCGTGAGAGGAGGACCCCCCACCTTATCATGAGGGTAGAAATAAGTGTTGAAATCTCCCATAATCATCCAAGGCTTAGTGATGCCAACACCCAAGTGAGAAAGGTGATGCCAAAGCATCCTTCTATCCGAGATGCTATAAACCGGGTACACAAATGTGGCAAGGAAGGACACTTGTGTTATATTGCAACTTGCCTGGACATGGATATGCTGAGAGTCCATACCAAGCACTTCGCAACAAACCCTGGATGGATCCCAAAGTAATAGCATTCTACCGCCTCCAATGAATTCCAAATTTGAGCAAAACTTCCATGCTTTGAATCTTTGAGTAGAGAAAGACTACCCTCGCCGAGATAGCTTAGTTTCCAATAGACAAATCATAGCCGCGTCATGTTGTTTTGTGATACTGCACACTAGAGCTTGCGTGGCAGCCCTGTCCCTTTGTCCGCAAAGACCACGGACATTCCGACAAAGTATTTTCATTAGGAAACAAAGGAGGTTTTATTAGCACATCCGCGCTTAGCTGCCTTCGCTTTCCCACTGCTTTTCGGCCCATTCTTTTTGGACAAAACTTCTTGCCATCCATCATCTTTGTTGTTGGAAGCCATAACTTATGTACCAGCCAAGCTATGTTCCCCGCGTTCAAAGTTAACGTTACTTGACACAAGCTAAGCCTTTTCCGTAGCACCGTTGTATGTCACTTCATCCAATGAAGGTGGCGGGTTCATAGGCATCTCAGAATCAGAATGTTTTGACTCACCCCTCATCCTAACATGTTGTGTACTGCCATTGTGAGAATTAGGCAGTGAGGACTTTGCTAGAGAATCCCGCAAACATGGTGGGCCGAATGACCCAAAACCGGAGGACCGCGCACGTGATACTTCTCCCAAGCTCCGCTACTGCGAGGTGTTGTGTGCTCAGTGTCTTCAATGTCCATCAAGTTATCAGCATCTACGGGATGTTGATGAGTTGGTAGATGAGGGGGAGGAGGGTTGGTTCCACCCGTACCTTTGTTGACCTTCAAACTAGTAGAATCATCTTTGTTGTTGTGGTACCTCGATTATGCGTGTTTTGGAGCTTCTTCATTGTTGACATCATCCTCGCCTTCCTACACTTCAAATGGTTGTGCCCAAAGCCGCACAATGATAGCAAAAGTCCGTAATTCTCATAGTTTACCCTTTGAGTATACCTTCGTTATCGGGAGATTGACGACAAAATCCATTATCCGCTCTCGCTAACATCCACTTCCACTAACTCTTGCATAGTTCATTTTAGACCTTTCCTTAGTATATTGGTCGGTGTAAAGAGGTTTTCCTACACGTGAAGCAATCTTACTAAGGCCCGTGCACTCCAAATAGAAAGGGGAATGTCCGAAAGTGACCCAAATAGGAATGTCCATAAACAAATCATCCGTTATAAGAACTCCTTTATTGATAGCCTTGAGCATCATGGTTTTCCCGTAGACCATATAAGGGCCTCCGTGAAGTACATTAGTGCGCTCTTCCTCCGTCATGAATTTGAACACTGTCCAGCCTTTGCCATATGGTATAATACGGCATTTAACTCCTCATCCTTTCACAATCGTATTCAATGTTTCTCTTCCCGGGAAAGGACCCGTGAAGCAACCTATTAGGCAATAGCCCCAAGTTTCTATGAAAGGAACTTCATCCTCAGCTTCTATATGTACTTCCTCCCCTTGTTGTTCAATAAATTGTAACTTCATACCTTTTGCCTCAATCCTAGTTCCCGCAAAGACTCCAGCATAAGTCTTTTTAGGAGGGAAGGGACCTTTGCCATGGTTTGGGGGAAGATTGTTTTGAGTTGTGGTCGTGGTAGGGATATGATGTGGTTTAGGAGATGCATTCGTGTGTAAATCATTGGGAGGTATATCTGGAGGTATAGGCAGAGGGGGAAGGGTAGAAGGGAGTGAGCTTGGGCCCGCAATAGAAGAGATGATTTGCGTGCCATTTGGGAGGGTAGGGAATTTGTGTTGGTTTTCAGAAGGAATAGAAGGAAGAGGAGATAGAAGGGGTGAGTTGTTGTGAAATTCGGAAGTAGTGAAGTGGTGTTAGATGAGAGAGGGGATGTTAAAGACTCTACTCGAATCAGGAAGTGTTAAAGGCGAAAGGAGTGTTGTGATTCTTGAGATTGCCTCCACTTAGCAAACTAGCTAAAGTAGGGAAGGCTTCAGTGGTGACACTTAAAGAAATCTAGGGTTGTTGACTGGAATCACGAGAAGGCACTTTGAATCCGTCTCATTCAATCTCGACTTCGGCTCTTGCATCATTGATGGTTTTGGAGTTCCTAGGCTCCTGGACATAGAAATAGCTTTGTTTCTCACAATTGACTTGGCTCTTCGTAACGCAGTAGTCAATGTCCCTAGATTGTCCCTCGATCCGCCTTGGAACCAAGACCATCATAAAGTCCCGGAGTTATTAGAGAGTCATTGATACCCGCCTCATAAATGTGCGACGCCTCGGCTCTTGCATCATTGATGGTTATGGAGTTCCTAGGCTCCTTGGACATAGAAATAGCTTTGTTTCTCACAATTGACTTGGCTCTTCGTGTAACGTGAGTAGTCAATGCCCCTAGATTGTCCCCCTGATCCGTCTTGGAACCAAGACCATCATAAAGTCCCGGAGTTATTAGAGAGTCATTGATACCCGCCTCATAAATGTGCGACGCCTCGGCACCCTCAATAAAAACGTTAGAACACACCACTGACTTAGCTCCTTGTAAAACGGGGGTAGTTAATGTCCCTAGGTTATCCCCCTGCCCCGCCTTGGAAATCAGACCATCATAAAGGCCCGTGGTTGTGAGTGACATGTTGATACCCGCGGCATTAATGTGTGACGCCTCGACACCCTCAATAATGACGTTAGAGTCCTTGCATAGAGTGCATATTCCTAGTATCATTGTTATCCTCGTGACCCGCCTTAGCCTTCTGACCCAAGACCCGACCCGTAATAGGAGTAGTCACATCGTTTCCCGGGGCATTGAAGTTTGCTCTCTTGACACCCGTTGAACTTCGGGATAGGAGTACCATCAATGCTTTCAACCGACTTGAATCAAACAAGACATGATTACTCTTGGACCCATGAACACCGCACGACCGCCAAGAACTTTTGACCCACGCCGACCGGTTAGACCCGAGAATGCCATCGTGTCTTGCTTCACCAATTGCAATGTCTGGCCTAGATTCTAACCCTTTTCCGGCTAACCTGAGAGAATTTACAGGTAGTGTCGGGGTACTAATGCTGGAGTGACTGTCTAGTTCTTCCGAAATGATCCCGTTACCAACAAATTGGCCCGTGGAATGAGCAACCACCAGAGTAGCATTGTGGCGTCAATGGTCCCGGAAGTTTTCGCTTCAAACTCACTAATATCCAAGCTTTCAATTTCGATATTTTTGCCCCATTCATGTATCCTTTGTAGCATAGAATCATCTACTACATTTTCTAAAGGAAAGCGCGAGTCTGGAGTAACATGAACCAACACAGAAGGGTCCGAGATTGCCGGAATAAGATTTTCCTCGGCAATTGTTGGACTACTGGCATTCTTTTTTTTCTTCTTTGTTCTAGCTTTAGCCGAACTGCCTGAACCTCCTGAATCATTGCTAGAACGTGTGTAACGTTTAGACTTTTTCATATTGTGGACAATAACAATCAAACCATAATGAATCAAACGAAAATCTAAGGGGGGGGAAGAAGAGGAAGAAACCTAAGGAGCAACTAAGGGAAACGTTGAGAGCGTTTTCTTAGTGAGATAAACTTCTCTCTAACTCCTTTTTGTGTTCAAAATGTTGTTACTTTCTAGGCAACTTATGCCCAATAATCAAAATAGACAACTTTCTAAACCTTTCATAAAGCTGTTATAACCAACTTCCCATAAAGCCGTTATAACCCTTTATGGTTTTTAGACAATTTCATTCTTTTTATAACTAAGAGACTTATACTTAAAACCAAGTATCACAAACTTTCAAATCGAGTCTCTTAACTTTCAAAATACTTCGAGTCTCTTAATATTTAGAAAACAAGTTTCTTCTACTTTTAAACCTCAAGTAACTCACACCTTTAAAACAAGTTACTTCTCTTAAATCATGTCATTTCTCCTCTCTTAAAACAATTAAGTAAATCACTCCTTTAACTCCCCTAAAGTCATTACAACAACCCTTAGGTTTTGGAACTAAGGCACTAGCCAAAAGGTTTGGAAGCCACTTCCTTTTCAAGACTCCATGCACTTTAAGTAAAATACTTTCACTTTTTTAAGAATCCAAACTTCACTAAGGAAATGGATTATACAACTTACAATTTAAACATCAAAGTACAATCAAGGGAGTACATAGAACGAATTCTATTTTAGGCAATCCAAATACAACCAAGGAATGGATCATTTAAGGAGTAGAACTTACTTTCTTTATCTTAAGGAATCATGCTAGAAGAGGAGATAGTTCACATACCTTTTCGGCTAAATCCACAAGCTAAGACGAATATGTCGTACGTAGAAGTGTCAACCTATAATGGTCACAACAAGACTATCAACTTCTAGTCTCCAACGTAGAATAATACTAAGTATACGGTCTCTAATTCTACAGAAAATCGGGCAGCACCTCCTTTGTTTCTACACACTTTGCCACCTTTTTCAAGGTCGAATACAATAACCAACACGCCACATTTAAGGCTCCAAACAACAACCAAACAAAGGGGATTACACGCCTTACTATACGTGTAAAATTCCGCCCCACAATTCATACGAAAATAGCCCCATAAGCTAGCCATTCTCGGCCAACATGAATAATAACACTAAGTCCTTTACAATCCTTTTCCAATTCCAAGTTCTAAGGTCTAACATGTTATAAAGTTATAAACCACTTCAACAACTACAATTTCCTTCTTTTTTTTTACAACATGCGACGACTTTACTAATAATCGACTTGAATTGAAATCTTAGGGCTAACATGCTAGTTTTCGGATTTAGGGTTCCAATAGCCAATACACAAATCCAACTACAATATATAACTCATGCTTGCTAATAACCATAGCTACAATCAATAAGAAAACTTAATTGATAAAACAACAAAATTTATACCTTTCCAAGCCTTTAAAATTTCCAAGATTCAAAGTCGCGCCTTAGCAATTATTAGCTCCTTTCCTTAGGTTCCAATCCGCTCCAAGTACTCCTTAGAGGCCTATGAAGAACCCATCTTCAAGTTCCAACTTCAAAGTTGAAGAACTCCTTCGGTTTCCGCCTTGCGACTAACGTGAAAATGCGGTTTTTCCGAAATCTTTCTATTGAGATATCCTTACAACACTCTTAGGAACCTTGGGTTTAAGTCTTGTGGCTAATGGACAACATTTGCAAAAAAATTGTGTGAAAAGTTCCTCAAAGCCGAGAGCACAAGTTCTTGCACAAGACTAGTTCTTGAAAAATTTCACTAAGTGTAGAATGCTCAAGTCTTGCTACTAGTAGTATACTTATAACACAATGGAGGGCTTGGATAATAACACTTGTTAAAATTGGAGGGAAGAGATCAAGCCAAATGGCTCTTGACTTGGTCAACAATGTCAAGCTCTAGCAAGACTAATCTTTTACCTTGGTCAATGACCATTATGCCCTTGCATAAATTCGACCAAGCCATGAGGGGGAGGTGCCACGTGTCACCCTCTCATTCGTCCACAAAATTCTGTAACCCTCGTGGGCCCCGCAAAACGTAAAATTCCTCGGGTGGGCCCCACGTGACCAAATCCGTAAAAATAGATTTCCATAATATTAATAAGTTCCATATTCTTCAAATAATACATTTTGAGAATCCAATTCTCAACAACGAACATTTTTCCTTTCCGACGTTCGGAAGATTTTCCGTCGGAAAAACAATTCTTCCTTTCGGACTAATTTCCAAGTCTTGATTCCTTACGTACATTCTCTTATACATGTCCTGGACTTACGGGGTGTAACAAAATTGATTCACCATTTATATAAACTCAAGTACTCCCATTTTGTGCCAACAATCCGGGTTTTAATCCTAAAGTACTACGTACTTAAATTCTTTCAAAAGACCCCTTTCTTTTACAAAAGTCATACGATACCCATGGTATCAAAACCATGCCTTCTTTTTAAACCAATTTAAGACAAAACCATGCCTTCTTTTTAAACCATTTTAAGACAAAACCAAGCCTTTCTTTTAAACCAAAACACTTAAATTCCTCAAATCTCCTTTCTTTTATAAATTAAGTTCCTTACTTTGGAATTTAAGAAAAATCAATACTTGTTATTAATGATCTTATTAAAGCAGCCATGATCTAGGAAATGTAATACAATTTTGTCTTATCTTAGCTTCTATGCAGATGGAGGTTTCTACTAGTTTTAATATAATTAATTGTTATTACATTTTTTTTTATTAACGCTGCAATGGCTTGTTCGATAATTATTCCCATTTCCGATGACCCATGGTTATATTTGAGTGATGACTTTGAGGGCGTGAGTCCCTGACTTGACATGACTGTTATTATGTTGTGTACTGTAGTTTGGCTATCATACATGTCTCCTGCTTTATATATATTGTTATGATTTCATTATAGTATTTTCAGTTTCACATACTTGGTACCTGTTGTACTGACCTCCTTCGGGGGGCTGCGTTCATGCCGTAGGTAGAGGTACACCAGTTGTTGATCCTCGCTCATAGGATCACGGTTCTGTGTATTGGAAAACTCTATTTCTCCGGAGGCTTATCTTTTGGTATAGTCCCCTGTCATTGTAGGTACTTCTACATTCAGGGGTATGGCGGGGCCCTGTCCCGTCGTTGTTGTTATAAAAATTCTTAGAGGTCTGTAGTACTATTGTGGGCAGGGTTTGTAAAGGATGTAACTGTTCGGGTTGTATGTATATATACAGAAAGGTGACCATTTTGGTTAGTGTGTTTCTTATTGTATATCTTGTTTCATATCTGTAAGTTTTTTGTTACACCCCGTATTTACAGGACATGTTTTAAGAACGTACGTAAGAACTCATAAGCGTCAAGATTTGAGACTTGTAAAAATTTAGCGGAATTAAGGAATTGTCGGAAAACGTATTATTGTGATGAATGGGAGGGCGACACGTGTCACCCCCCTTAGAATGCCTTGGACGAATTTGATCATGGACAAAAGGGTCATTTGACCCTTGTTAGGAAGACAAGTCTTGCTAGCCTTAGAGCTTGACAACATTGACCAAGTCAAAGACCCCACATTAGTCTTGATATTTGTTAAGACCTCATCCAAACCACCCATTTGTTTAGATCTTAATCCTCCATTACACTATGTAATACTAGTAGTGCAAGACAAGCTTAACACTTAGCCAAAATTTCACACAATTTGAAGAACATAAAAAGCCTAGCTCTCGGGTTCACTAGAAGGAAGAAAGAAAAAATTTCGTTTCTTGTTCTTTAAGCCCCACACTTTAAACCAAGGTTCCTAAGTGTGTTGTAAGCATATCTCAATAGAAAAATCTCGGAAAAAGATAGTTTTCGGGTTAGTCGCAAAGTGAAAACCTAGTGGCTTTCTAGGTTTTGGATTGGAAGTTTGAAGGAAAGTTGTTGGTGTGGTTCTAAGGGTCGCAAGTAGCGGATTGAAGTATCTTGAAGAGGCTCTAGGTTGCTAAGGAGCGACTTCGGATTTGGAGTTGGATTAGGATTCGTTGAGGTATAATCTTGTTCTTTGAAAGTGTTACAAGATTAATTATATTGTTGTTAGCTATACTTGTTGCTAGCATGAAGTATATGTGTTGAAGTTTGTAAGGATTATGGATTGATTGTGGCCTTGGAAATCCGAAATGTAATGTGAGCCATGTTAAGTTAGATTACAATTTGGTCGTTATTAGAATCGTCACATGTTATTGACTTGAAGATTATAGTAGTTATAATTGGTTGCGACTTGATATCATGTTATGCTAACAACTTGGATTGAATTGGAAATTGGATAAGAATTAATGTTGTGGTACCTCAATGTAGCCGAATTGGCCAAGTATGTTGTATTAAATTAATATCGGTTGTGGGGCGGAATTTTACACGTCTAGTAGGCGTGTAATCCCCTATTGTTGATTGCATTGGTGTGCCCTTAAATGTGGCGTGTTTGGTTATTGTATTCGGCCTTGAAAAAGGTGGCAAGGTAAGTAAACACAAAGGAGGTGCTGTCCGATTTTCCGTAGAATTTGGCGACTTAGCACTTAGAATATTCTACGTTTGAAGTAAGGGGTTAATGGACGTATTGTGACCATGATAGGTTGAAGAACTAAGTATAGCGTATCCTACTTGAAGAATGGAATAGCTCAAGGTTGAAGTACTTTGGAGCATTTTGCTACTTGTCGACAATCGTCGAGGTATGTGAACCTCTTCCTTCCTTTGGCATGATTCTATGTATGGAATATACCTGTGGTATCATTTCATGTTTCCTTATACTCTTAGAAGTTAAGAGGTAGTTGTGTGACTTACTCTATATAGAACTTTTCCTATCTTTTGAGCATGACTAGTGGCACGTATGTAGTACGGTAGACGTACAACACCTTGATATCCTTTACTAGTTTTATGAATAGCCAAGTCGGGTGAGTTAGGAGATTTACTCACTTCTTTGAAAGAATAAAGGATGTCTTAAGTTTTATTAAGTTAAGGGACTTGAAGATTTTTAAAGTATGTGATACTTGTTCTGTTTTAAACGTATATGTCCCTTGGATAGGAAATGGTATTTTGGCTAAGGCATAAAGTGAATATAACGACTTTATGGGGAGTTGGTTATAATTGCTTTATGGAAAGATAAATGACTTAATTTTAGTGAAAAGGCAACTTGATTTTAAGGCATCAATTGCCTAAGGTTTTATAATAAAAGGAGTCACTTGAGTTCTAAAGGTTAAGAGACTAGCTGTATTTTTGAAAGTTAAGAGAATTGATTTGAAAGTATATAATACTTGGTTTCAAAAAGTAGAAGTCTCTTGGTTATAAAAAGAATGAATTAGTTTAAGGCATAAAGTTAGTATGACGGCTTTATGGGAAGTTGGTTATAATAACTTTATAGGAGGTTAAGAGAATGGTTTTTTTCCAGTAACATAAACAAGAAATGATTTGAAATAAAGAAGGGCAAATTGTTTTAAAGGTACCAATTGCTTAGGGTTTTTAAGAAAGAAGTCACTTGATTTAGAAGCCGGTAATTGTATTTCTAAAAAGGTATTGTGACTTGTCCTGAAAGGTAGAGATGACTTGATACTACGGTTGTTAGTATCTGGGAAGTTTTATTTGAAAAAGAGTCTTTCTAAAGGAGTAGAGGCGCGTAGTACGTTGGGTTAAATTCCCGGGTTTTATATGACATTATCGACCCAGAGATGGGCGGGCAAGATACCTTACGCGCACTATATGACATTATCGACCCGAGACGGGCGGCAAGATACCTTACGCGCACTATATGACATTATCGACCCGAGATGGGCCGGCAAGATACCTTTACGCGCACTATATGACATTATCGACCCACGGATGGGCCGCAGACTATATGACATTATCGACCCGCAGATGGGCCGAGCGATACATTTACGCGCACTATATGACATTATCGACCCGAGACGGGCCGCAAAGATACCTTACGGCGGACTATATGACATTATCGACCCAGAGATGGGGCGGGTAGTATACCTTTACGGGCAGACTATATGACATTATCACGTCCCCGAGATGGGCCGACAAGATACCTTTAGGGCGCACTATGTGACCTTGATCGCCCCGCATTCGCCGGTAGTATAGCGCCCTCCTTAAAGGGCCGGATGTACTTATGAAAGATAAGTAAGTTATATAGAAATGAACTTAATGATTTTTTCTAATCATGTGCGTAAGAATGTGGCTATAACCTTTATTGAAAATGGGAAAAGATATTGATGTGAAATTAAGTTCATAAGTGGTAATGACACGGCAGGATCTGGTATGTATTTTTATACTTGTCCCTGTCATTCTTTTGTACGATTATGATCCGCATTATCAGACGTTATTTCATTCCATATTCGATTTTTGTTATCGACCCCTTCGGGGGGCTGCGTTCATGCCCGCAGGTTTTAGGTACCCAGGTTGGTGATCCTTGCTCTTAGGATCTCGGTTCAGTTTTTGGGAAAAAGCTCCATTTGCTCCGGAGGTTTATCTCTTGGTACGGTTTTCCCTGAGGTAGTAGATTCATGTATATTCAGGGGTATGGCGGGGCCCTGTCCCGCCACAGTTGTTATGATAAAAACTCTTAGAGGTCTGTAGTCACATATTTGTGGGTCAGTTTGTAAAGAAATGAGGCAACTGCTTCGGTTGTATATATTTATGTCCAGGAAGGTAGCCCTATCGGCTAACCTGTTGTTTTACTTCTGTTGTTTTATTTTATAAGTTTCATGTATGTTCCGCTGATTATCTCTGATGTTTACCTGTAAGGGTGCCTGTGTAGGGCACTGGCCGCGTCCCGGTGTCCTCGACATTTTATTTCCGCTGGTTTTTCTCTGATGTATTATCACTAGGGTGTCCGGGGTAAGGCACCAGTCGCGGGCCCGAAGTCGGGTCGTGACAAAGGGGGGGGGTCCATCGAAAATACTATGAGTTGGCTAAGTGTTGGATTTATATTTTGGATTAATTAATTGTCACGACCCGATCCCGGGCCCGTGACTGGTGCCTTACCCCTGGCACCCTAGTGATACAACATCAGAGAAAATCAGCGGAAATAAAAAAACTAAAACATGAGACAAGTCATAAAGCATGAACCAAAGCAACTAAAACGGTCACCTTCCCGAATATATACATACATCAAATCAATAGCTTAAATCCTTTTACAAAACTCGCCACAACAAGATTCATGCACTTAAGAATGTAATCATAACCATGACGGGACAGGGCCCCGCCATACCCCTGAATGTACAAGTAACTACACTGACAGGGGACTATACCAAAGATAAGCCTCCGAAGAAACGGAGCTTCCAAAGTCGAATCGTGATCCTAAGAGCGCGGATCCACAACCGATGTACTTCTACCTGCAGATGAACGCAGCTTCTGGCGAGGTCGATAACAGTACCAAGTATGTGAAATCAGAAATATCAGTAAATGAAATCATAATAGTCTATATAAAGCGAGAGACATGTATGATAACCAACTATACCCATAATATATAAACAAATATGTCAAGTCGTGACTCACGCCCTCAAAGTCATTACTCAAGTATAACAATGGGTCTCACGCCCACAACATCAATCATGCCCGTGGAATACCTTCCTCACTGCCGGCAGTCTATGATATAATCACACCAAGAAGTACACATGAACACTAGGTCCCACCTGTGTCATAACAACCGCATTAACAATACTATACAACCAAACCACGGTCGACACGGCAACACGAAAGCCGACTACCGATACCGCGTCGTGTCACGAGTCGACGGGCAAGTACGAGGGCTAACTACCAGGTACCAAGGCCGTGTCACGAGACTTCGTCACTACACTGAACGGGGCAAGTGCGAGGGCTAACTACCAGGTACCAAGGCCGAATCAGCCACGAGACGGGGCAAGTACGAAAGCCGACCACCAGATACCAAGGCCGAATCAGTAAACCTCATGGAGAGCTAGTCCATGGAACTACAATCCTAATGGAACCATACCCGTGGGCCACCCATCGTGTCAGTAGGTCCAAAAGGATACAACAAGACAACAATCACAATGGAAGCATACTCGTGGGCCACCCATCGTGTCAGTATGTCCAAAGCGATTAACAAAATAACACTCCTAATGGAAACATACCCGTGGGCCACCCATCGTGTCAGTATGTCCATCAATCAAGAATAACATGACCGGCCCTCCATCGAGAGACGCGGTAACATAAGGATACAACACTTGCACAACAAGGCTATCACACGCAAAACACACGCAAGTTACACACAACTCAAGGTACTTTCATTTTATGCCAAGGTTCAGGTTTTAATCCCAAAGTACTACGTACGTTAAATTCTTTTTAGAAGATCCATTTCTTTTACAAAAGTCACCCGATACCCGTAGTATCAAAATAGAGTGACTAACATTTTTAAGTAAACCAAAACAACTTCCATACTTTCCTTTTAAAACCAAATTAAGGCAATACCATGCCTTCTTTTTAGACCAAAACACTTCTCCTTTTAAAGTCAAGTTACCACTTTAAAACCAATGATAAAACCATTCTTTTGTTTTCATAAAGTCGTTATAACTAACTTCCCATAAAGCTGTTATAACACTTTATGTTTTAAACCAACTTAAGACAAAACAATGCCTCCTTTTAAACCGAAAACTCTTCAATTCCACAAGTCTCTTTTCTTTTAAAACCACAACAGTATTCTTTTAAAACCCAAATAATGTACTCTTTTCAAAACAAGTAACCTATACTCAAAATCAAGTTACTTCTCTTTTTCCGAAAACAAGTCGTTATAAGTCAAGTCTCTTATCTTTCAAGATCAAGTCTCTTAACTTTCAAAATCAAGTTGTTTATAATTCAAGTCTCTTATCTTTGAAGATCAAGTCTCTTAACTTCTACAATCAATAAACCATTCTTTTACCTATATAAAGTCGTTATAACTAACTTCCCATAAAGCTATTATAACACCCTATGTTTTAAACCAACCAAATCACTTAGCACATGTACGTCTACCGTACTACATAGTTCACAACAATCATGCTAGAAAAGATAGGAAGAGGTTCACATACCTCGCGACGATTATCGACAATTAGCAAAACGCCCACGATCGTAACTCGCTAGCCTTTTCCACTCTTCAAGTAGAATACGCTACTCGAAGTACTGCAACCTATAAAGGCCACAAAACGCCTATCAACTCCTAGATCTCTTCGTAGAATATTCTAAACACATGGTTCCATATTCTACGTAAAATTCGCAAGACCTCCCCGCTATCACACAAATCTCCTCCCCTATCAAGGCCCGCTACCAGGCCAACAACTCCCAGGGGATTTACACGTCTAACCGGACGTGTTGAAATCTGCTTCACAATAATACTACACAAGTCTACTGTAAATACAGTCCAATGTAAATACAGTTCAATTCTTTTCAATACTCATTCTATATATAGTATACTCAACTATATATTACTACAATATGTAATTTCCAATTACAATAGGGGGACAAGATTATTTACCTCGATAAACCCAAAATTATCCAAGATTAAAGTCGATCCTGAGCAACGTTTAGCTCCAATTCCTTACGCTCCAACCCGTTCCAAGCAACCCTTAGAAGTTTCTAAACAACTTCTCTTAACACTTCAACCAAGCTTATGAAGATTTTTCTAGGGTTTCATTTTGCGACTTTTGGAATAAAAGTAGTATTTTCGGGCTCCTAGTATTAAAACAACTTTGGAATATTACTAGGGATACTAGGCCAATGTATTTGGGATTATACCACAATACTCCAAGTATTTCTACACTAGAGGGGGAGGGGACGAAAATGCTACAAAAGGGAGGGAGTATTATTTGCCTTGAAAGCTCTTAAGTATGGGATGAATTAGTCTTCAAGCTAAGGGGTATATATAGAAGATTCAAGGGCCAAGATCAAGTCAAGTGGGTGGTCAATATTGGGCCATGTGTGTGTGGGTCCCACCACACCACATGGCCAACGATTTAGGCATCCAAGTGTTGGGCCATTTCGGCCAAGGGACAAGTGGCCTAGCCAACATCGCTGATTCGGCCACGTGGCCACCTGAGGGTGACACGTGTCGCCCACGATTAAATCCAAAATATTTCGTCTCGAAAATATCCAAAATACCGAAAATCTCAAAAACAAGCGGGCCCAAAACCGTAAATTTCTCGTGGGCCCACGTGACCATTTCAAATAAAATCTCAAAATTCTAATATAATCCAAGAAGTCCAAATACCAAATGGGAATCAATTCCCGTTAACGAACCTTTTCTTCACAAAAAGCGGAAATTTTTCCGTCGAAAAAATCACATCTTCCTTTCTTTCCAAAATTTCTGTCGTAACCTCGTACGTACATCCTCACATATATACCCTGGAACTACGGGGTATAACATTAATTCTTGGCCTTGGGAATGTTTAGTCCATCGAAATAGAGAAATATGACTAAATGTGGGAGATATATTATGTATTGTAAGATTTGCTAAAGTGTGGAAGATATTTCATACAAGTGCACAAGTGGGTCCCCCATCAACTTGTCTTGTGCACACATTATATGTACAAGTATAGCAAGACGTAGCCTCATAAAATATCTTCATGCAAACTATCCTTGACCTCTCTTCTCCTCCAAATTTTTGAACCAACCCTAAGCCAAGAGAAGATCAAGATCAACTTATTTTCTTTCCAAGATTAAGCACCTTAACTAAGTGCTAAGCCTACTTCACTCTCCAAGAACCATAACTCATGGTTTGGCCGAAAATGGTGGTGCAAACCTAGGCTTGTTTATGAACTTTTTGGAAGTAATACAAGAAGGGAAGATGGTTACAAGCTTGTAGTGGATATATGGATATGATTGGAACTTCAAGAAGTGGAGCTAAGACAAAACTGTGGGCCGAAAGTTAGTGGACTGTTTTGGGCGAATTTGAGGTAAGATTTCTTCCTCCTTTTGAAGTAATTGGATATTACATGATGTTATAGTTAAGGTATGAACATGTATTAAGTGAAATGGAGAATAAGAAATGCATGAGACTATTTTAGGCATGTTAGCCGAACTGGAACAGTTTTGGAGTCGATTGTATTCGTTGGTTATTGTTGTTGTTATCGTCACTACTTGCATGTTAAAATGAAGGAATCTTGTTGTTGATAAGTTAATGTGGTTTATATTAAAGTGTTGAGACTTGAATTGGAATATAAAGGATTATTGAAAAGGGCTTTGGTTGTAGTTGTTTGGCCGAGACTAGTATAAAATTGTTGGATATTGTTATGCAGTTTTAAGGGACTGTTTTGTGGCGTATAATGCTGGAAATTCATCCACCTATATGCATGTTTAAATGTGGTAAAAGCTAATGTAAGTCCTAAAGTAATAAGGGTATAGAGAGGTGTTGAAAAGCCTCACATTTTACCCTCATTATTGTTGGATTGTGGACTGTTTTGCCGAGATTGTGGACTGCTTTTACGTGAGAAATAGGTGTGTGAATCACCTTGGTTAACTGTTAGGTTGTGCCCTTAATTGGTGCTTGGTTATTGATGAATTTGACCTTCTTGAAAGGTGGAAAAATATGTATAAGTAGGGGAAGTGCTGCCCGAATTTTTAGAGGAAAAGAGAGTCATTATATGGTATATCTCTTATACTAGTATCATGAGATTGATAGACATGTTGTTGTAATTATAGGTTGAAGTACCTATTTGGGACATATTCTACTTGTCGTGTTGGTTAGTCGTCAATAAGGTATGTGAACCTCTTCCTTCTCTCTTTTGGCATGTTCTACGTATGAACCACAACTGTGGTATTGTTTCAAAAGTTATTCTACTCTTAGAAGTGAAGGAGTATTCATGTTATTTATTCTATGCTAAAGGCATGTCTAAATTATTCCTAAAATCTTACCAAGTCTTATGGGAGATGTTGGTAAGAGTTTTTAGTAAGCATTGGAGTCGAGTTGATCTTGCTAAGTTACATCACTAACGAGAAAATGTATCGAACAAACCATTGCAGCGTTAAATGAAAAAGGTATCGACAAATTATTATTGAAATGAGTAGAATTTCCATTTGCATAGAAGCTAAGATATAACCAGTTCGTTTTACATTTTCTAGGTTCACAACTGATTATATAAGATCATTATTAAATATATAACCTACTAACGGATCATAAAATGAATTAATTTGGCAATTCGGATATGTTATCACCATTCAAATGTTTCCATAATGTTAGCCAGAGGAGCGAGACGAATTTAGATTATCGAGTTGGTACAGACGACAAGTGTTAGTATGTGACTCTTCATTTCTTCTTTGAGCATGAACTTTATAAAATGAGTGTACGGTGGACATACGTATTTTAAATGAATCTAGATTTCATGTGGTACATGAGGCGATAGTAACTTGATTTTAAAAGTATACTTGACTTGATTTTAAAAGTTTGAGTCACTTGGTTGTAAAAGTGTAATTGTCCTGATTTTCCAAAAGAGAATTTAAAATGATACTTGATATGATAAGTGTCTTGATTTTCCAAATGAGGATTTAAAAATGAAAGGTATGAGAGTGCCTCGACATTTCTAAAAGGAAAAGTTTATTATATG
This sequence comes from Przewalskia tangutica, assembly GCA_029844215.1. Lineage (NCBI taxonomy): Eukaryota > Viridiplantae > Streptophyta > Magnoliopsida > Solanales > Solanaceae > Przewalskia > Przewalskia tangutica. The sequence goes on along the minus strand of CM056720.1, from coordinate 37,138,143 downwards.
TGATTGGTACATAATATGTTGGTACCACACATTTCTAAAAGGAAAAGTTTATTATATGTGATTGGTACATGATATGTTGGTACCACACATTTCTAAAAGGAAAAGTTTATTATATGTGATTTGTACATGATATGTTGGTACCACACATTTCTAAAAAGAAAGTTCATTTTAATATTTGGTATACGAGATGTTGGTACCTAGGTTTAGTTAAAATGAAAGATTTTATATGTGTTTGGTACATGATATGTTGGTACCTTGGCATAGTTAAAATGAAAGATTTTATGTGTGTTTGGTACATGATATGTTGGTACCTTGACATAGCTAAAATGAAAAGTTCGTATATGTGATTGGTACATGAGATGTTGGTACCTTGGTTTTATTCCTTTGAGAGTCAAAACATGAGTTAAGCTGCACAAGGTTGCTTATAGTAGCTATTCGTGCAAGTGTTATCATTCCATTTCCCCGAGTCCCTCACTAAAGCGCCGGGATATATTATAGTGAGTTCGCCGAGTCCCTCACTAAAGGGCCGAGATGCGTTATATGAAAACAGATACGATGACTCTCATTTCTATAAAGTACATCGGTATCGTGGTACAGTTGTACAGTGATACAGTGGTATAGTGATACAGTGGAAAAAGGTACAGTTGGATCTTATTTTATATGGCACTGTTGGATATGGTATTTGATTTTCATAATTGTCCCTGTCATTCTTTTGTACAGTTATGATCTTGTTTACTGTACTTCCTGGTTACATACTTAGTACTTGTTGTAATGACACCGCCGTGAAATTTCTTTGTCATGACCCGACCGGGCATGGTGCCCTACCTGGGCACCCCTTACAGGTATACATCATAGAATAGCAGCGGAACATACACAACTTATAAAATGCTTAAACATAAAATAACAACAGGCTAGCCGATGAGGCCACCTTCCGTAAAATATACATACCCAAAAAATAAATCAGTACATCTTTGTTCTTAAAAACCTAATCCATAAATGTGACTACAGACCTCTAAGAATAACAACTGTGACGGGACAGGGCCCCGTCATACCCCTGAATATACAACAACCGACCATACCAGGGATCTGAACCAGGGATAAGCCTCCGGAGTAATGGAGTTTCCCAACAGCTGAACAGTGATCCTAAGAGTGAGGATCAGCAACCTGTATACTCTACCTGCAGCATGAACCACGGCCCGAAGGAGTCGATTACAACATGTACCAAATATGTGGCCCAGAAATCTTGTAATGAACTCATAAGTCTAAATAAAGCTGGAGACATGTATGATAACTCAATTAACGGTACACTGTGCCTTACTAACGATGAGAGTAAACAAGAGTATACTTTATTGCATAAAAATAGGAGGCTCATGATCGAAGTAGGGCCACCCACCCGTAGTATCATTGAGCAATCCTACTCCTGGAACTATTTCACCCGCATAGGTCCTGTGGACCCGCAATGAGGTAACCGCTCGCGTAATTGTATCCGTCGCATAGGTCGTGTGGACCCGCGTGAGGTATTCTCGCGTAGGACTATTTCACCCGCGGGACTATTTCACCGCTTAGGCGGTGGGCCGCATGAAGTACAAATCTTTGCACTCGCGTCATGGGTAGCAAATCCATGTAATTAGTAGTAACGGGGCTTTACCGTAAGAATAACATAAACTAGCACAACCGCTATCATACATAACATAAGCACTACGGTTTATCATACATAACATAAGCGCTCTGAACATCCTAACATAACATAAGCGCTACCGGCTTATCATACAGAATATAAGCAAGTTAAGAAATCCCCCTAACTTCTTATTAGTCTTATTCATATACACTCTCATTTTAGTTTACTTAAGGCACTAACATGTCATTATAACAATCCGGGAATTTAACCCAAAGTACTACGTACTTCTACTCTTTTAAAATGACTCTTTTTCATATAAAACTTCCAAGATACTAATAACCGTAGTATCAAGTCACATCTACTTTTCAAGACAAGTCACAATACCTTTTTGAAATACATTTATAGGTTTCTAAATCAAGTGACTTCTTTCTTTTAAAATCTTAAGCAATTGATGCCTTAAAATCAATTTGCCTTTCATTATTTCAAGTCATTTATCATACTTACATTACTTAGAGTAAACCACTCTTTTTAACATTCCATAAAGCTATTATAACCAACTTCCCATAAAGTCGTTATACTAGCTTTATACTTTGGACAATTACATTCTTCCTTATATCCAAGGGACTTATACTTTTAAAACGAAACAAGTATCATATACTTTTAAAATACTTCAAGTGCCTTAACTTTTAGAAACCAAGATATCCTTAATATGTTTAAACAAGTGAGGTAATTCCCTAACTCAACCAACTTGGACATTCTTAAAATAAGCCAAGGATATCAAATGGACTAGATTGTCAAATCTCGTACGTCTACCGTACTATATGTTTACAACTATTCATGCTCAAGAGATAAGAAAGTTCCACATACATCTTCGGTTCAATCCACTTGCTAAGTCCAATATGCCGTACGTAGTATGTCAACTTATAATGACCATAATGCGTTTATTAACTTCTAGTTTCAACGTAGAATATTCTAAGTGCAAAGTCACTAAATTCTACGGAAAATCGGACAGCACTTCCTTTTTCTACATACTTTTCCACCTTTTTCAAGGCCCGAATTCAATAACCAAACACACCACATTTAAGGCTCAACAATGTAGTTAACAATAGCAGATTACACGACTACAAGACGTGTAAAATTCCGCCCCACAATTGATATCAAACTAGTCCAAACGACAATACCATTCTCGGCCAAAAGGTGTCACAACATATCTTTCTTTCCAATTCATTTTCAATACAAGTTGTTTAGTATAACATGTTATAAAGCCGCAATCAATTATAACAACTATAATCTTCAAGTAGATAACATGCGACGATTCTAGTTATCGACCAAATTGTATTTCAAGTTCAAATGGCTCAACATGTCATTAAGGATTTTAGGCTTCAACTATCCATAACACTTATCAATCTTTAATACATATACTTTAGGCTAGTCAAAAAGTAAGGCTACAACAATATGTAATATTATAATACTTAAGAGAACAAGATTGTTACCTTAACGAGCCTTAATCCACTTCAAGATCCGTAGTCGCTCCCTAAAGACTTAGAGCCTCCCCTTGACACTCCAATCCGCCACTTGAAGCCCTTAGAAGATCACAAACAAATTTCCTTTAATCTTCCAATCCAAACCTAGGAAAGTGACTAGGTTTTCACCTTGCGACTAATACGAAAATGCCATTTTTCCGGGATCGTTCTATTGAGATACCCTTACAATACCCTTAGGAACCTTGGTTTAAAGTATGGAGATTATTGAACAACAAACAAAAAAAAAATCATGTTGGGAAGAGGGCAAACCCGAGAGCTCCCATATGAGTTCTTCAAATTCTTGAAAATTTAGCTAAGTGTACAAAATACCTAGCCCAAATACCTTGTAGTACTTGTAGAAGTTGTGAAGAAACTTCTAAGGTTCTTGGAGCAACGCAACTTAAAGCATAAACTTTTTCTGCTTAATTATTGGCTTATTGGTATAAAAGTAATACAATAAAACTCTTTATAGAGATAACTTACGACATATTATGAAATAGTATAAATACTTAGAAGTATATCACGTATCGAATTGAGTTGTTAATCACTTTAGAGGGTTTAAAAAAGACTAATCAAAAAAATTACATTTATTTCTTTCTTTTTGAACCTGATGGCTTACGGCTCACCGCAGGTTTGAAGTGCTACTTATTTAATTATGAAGAATGACCTTGAGATAGTCTTTAATAGATATATCGTGTTTATTAGTGACTACTGCTCTGTGCGTATATATTGACTTAGCGGGTTTTTTTTTAGGAAGGTATAAATGAGCATGATATGATCTTATGTGTGTGTTAGTATCTTGCGTTTGTTGTATAGGTGATCCTTATTGTGTGCTTATATTGTTTGTTGTTATGTTAGTATACTATCACTCACCTCTGAGAATGATCAGGGTTAGGCACGCCCTCCCTCAGAGAGGGTCGAGCTTCGATGACTCGAGGACCGACCGCGAGAATACCTGCATGCGGGCCCGAGGAGGCCTATCTTCCGTGTTAGTAGTTCGGGGGTTGGTATGCGGCAGGTTATACCTGCAGTGGCCCAGCGTGGACGACGCCCGAGGCGATGCAGAGGTAGCTCGGGTTATACGGGCCGCCCTCATGCGGGGGGCTGACATGCTGTGGCACGAGGATTATCACGGATAGGGAGTGAGGATGATGATGAAGCTCCGATGATGTTCCGATCGCGAGACTACTGAACCGAACTCATTGCGATTTTATTGTTTTTCTTTGTTTTGATGTGGTGATGTGTGTATGTGTCATTCATGTGTGTAAATATTTTTGGTTTTAAATTGTAAAATGATATGTTTCATGTAGAAGCTTGTCTTGCTACTAGTACATATATATAACACTATGAAGGGTTAAGATTAGAACAAATGGGTGGCTTAGATGAGTTTCACAAGGATTCTAGCCAAGTGGCCTTCACTAAGTCAATAATATCAAGCTCTAGCTTTAGCAAGACTTGGTCATATTCAATTATGGTCAAATGACCATTTTATCCATGTCAATTTCGTCCAAGACCACTAAAGGGGTGACACGTGTCGCCCTCCCATTCGTCGCAATATTTCATTTTCCGACAAATTCCAAAATTCCGATAAATTTTTACTCGTCTCAAATCTTAACATTTTTGAGTTCTTACGTATGTTCTTAAAAACATATCCTGGAATTCCGAGGTGTAACATTTTTCCCCCCTTAGAAACATTCGTCCCCGAATGTTCTTTTGGGAGTCAAACTTAAAGATAGCGACATAGTCTCCTTACAACCCCTACATACCAATAATGCCACACGTGGCCACATAATAATACTCATACTAAAATGTCAAGATGAACCCCCATGTGTCAACGTCGGTTATCTACATAAAGCTTCTGCTGACTCTGAGCTTACTAATAATCTTTCCGGGATAAGTTTCGCCTTATCCAAAGCCCGCTGAATCAAGTCTGGACCAAATAACTGAACCTCGCCTACGTCGAACCAACCAACCGGCGATCTACATTTTCTTACATACAAGGCCTTATACAGGGCCATCTGAATACTGGAAGGGTGTTACACCCCGGAATTCCAGGATATGTTTTTAAGGACGTACGTAAGAACTCAAAAATGTTAAAATTAGAGACTTGTAAAAATTTATCGAAATTACGGAATAATCGAAAAACGTAATATTATGACGAATAGGAGGGCGACACGTGTCACCCCCCTTATGTTGCCTTGGACGAAATTAGGCATGGGCAAAAGAGTCATTTGACCATTGTTAGGAAGACAAGTCTTGCAAGTAGTAAAGCTTGACAATGTTGACTTAGTCAATGGGACCACATGTCTTGATATTTAAAAGAACCTCATCCAAGCCACACATTTGTGCACATCTTGACCCTCCATTGTGCTATATAGTAGTACTAGTAGTGAGACAAGCTCCACACTTAGCCAAATTTTCAAGAAAATTGGATGAACAATACAAGGTGCTCTCGGGTTCATCAAGAATGAAAAGGAAAAAAATTTGTTTGTTGTCCAATAATCTTCCCACTTTAAACCAAGGTTCCTAATTGTTTTGTAAGGGTATCTCAATAGAAAAATCCCGGAAAAAAATAGTTTTCGTATTAGTCGCAAGATAAAAACCTAGTTGCTTTTCTAGGTTTTGTTGGGAAGATTGAAGGAAATTTGTTTGTGTTATTCTAAGGGTCTCAAGTAGCGGATTGAAGTGTCAAGAAGAGGCTCTAAGTTGCTAGGGAGCGACTTCGGATTTGAAGTTGGACTAAGACTCGTTGAGGTAATAATCTTGTCTCTTAAAGTGTTACAAGATTATATATTGTTGTTAGCCTTACATGTTTGCTAGCATGAAGTATATGTGTTGATGTTTTATAAGTGTTATGGATTGTTGTAGCCTAAAATCCGAAATGTCATATGAGCCATTTGAAGTTGGATTACAATTTGGTCGTTAATTAGAATCGTCGCATGTACTTACTTGAATATTATAGTAGTTATAATCGATTGCGACTTGATATCATGTTATGCTAACAACTTGGATTGAAAAGGAAATTGGATAAGAATTGGTGTTATTGTATCTCAATGTTGCCGAATTGGCCTAAGTAGTTTGTATTAGTTTGATATCATTTGTGTTACACCCCGTAAGTCCAGGACATGTAAAAGAGAATGTACGAAAGGAAACAAGACTTGGAAATTGATACGAAAGGAAGAATTGTTTTTCCGACGGAAAATCTTCCGAACGTCGGTTCGTTGTTGAGAATTGGATTCTCAAAATGCATTATTTGAGGAATATGGAACTTGTTAACATTATGGAAATTTATTTTTACGGATTTGGTCACGTGGGGCCCACCCGAAGAATTTTACATTTTTGTGGGGCCCGAGGTTCTAATTTTATGGACGAATGAGAGGGCGACACGTGGCACCCCCACTTATGCTCTTGGTCGAATTAGAGGGAGGGTAAAATGGTCATTGACCATCTTGGAAGATAAGTCTTGCAAGCATGACATTGTTGACTTGTCACTTGTCCACATAGGCTTAATCCAAGTTAAATTCATCCTAGCCTCACATTTGTGATAATCCAAGCCCTCCATTGTGTTTTATAAGCTTACTACTAGTGCAAGACTAGCTCATTTACACTTAGAAAAATTAGAACACTTAGTGCCAAGAGAAGAAGCTCTCGGGTTTGGTCTTGCTCACACAAGAAAATTTTGTGATTTTGATCCATTAGCCACAAGACTTTAACCCAAGGTTCCTAAGAGTGTTGTAAGGATATCTCAATAGAAAAATCCCGGAAAGAGAGAGTTTTCGTGTTAGTCATGAGTGAAAACCTAGTTGCTTTTCTAGGTTTTGATTGGAAATGGAAGAGAAGTTGGTGGTGAACTTCTAAGGGCTTCAAATAGCGGATTGGAACATAAGGAAAGGAGCTAAAAATTGCTAAGGCGCGACTTTGAATCTTGGAAATTTTAAGGGCTTATAAAGGTATAAATTTTGTCGTTTTAGCATTTAAGATTTACTTATTGTTGTAGCTATGGATATTAGTGACATGAGATGTTTAGTATGAAGTTTGATAATTATATTGGCTATTGGAACCCTAATCCAAAAACTAGCATGTTAGCCTTAAGACTACAATTCAAGTTGATTATTCGTTTAAGTCGTCGCATGTTGTATAAAGAAGGAAATTGTAGTTGTTGAAGTTGTTTATAACTATATAACATGTTAGACCTTAGAACTTGGAATTTGAAAAAGGGTTGGAAAAGACTTGTGTTGTGTTATTGTTGGCCGAGAATGGCTAGTGAAGTATTAACTACTTGGTACGAATTGTGGGGCGGAATTTTACACGTATTGTAAGGCGTGTAATCCCATTTGTTTGGTTGTTGTTTTGAGCCTTAAATGTGGCGTGTTGGTTATTGTATTCGGCCTTGAAAAAGGTGGCAAAGTGAGTAGAAACAAAGGAAGTGCTGCCCGATTTTCCGTAGAATTAGAGACCGTGTACTTAGTATTATTCTACGTTAGAGACTAGAAGTTGATAGTCTTGTTGTGACCATTATAGGTTGACACTCCTACGTACGGCGTATTAGGCTTAGCTTGTGGATTTAGCCGAAAAGGTATGTGAACTATCTCCTCTTCTAGCATGATTCCTTAAGATAAAGAAAGTATGTCCTACTCCTTAAATAAACCATTCCTTGGTTGTACTTGGATTGCCTAGTATAGAATTTGTTCTATGTTCTTCCTTGATTGTACTTTGATGTTTAAATTGTAAGTTGTATAATCCATTGCCTTAGTGGAGTTTGGATTCTTAAGAGTGAAAGTATTTTGCTTAAAGTACATAGTCTGGAAAAGGAAGTGGTTTCCAAATATTTTGGCTAGTGCCTTAGTTCCAAAACCTAAGGGTCATTATAATGAGTTTAGGGGAGTCAAAGGAGTGATTTGCTTAATTGTTTTAAAAGAGGAGACATGACGTGATTTAAGAGAAGTAGCTTGTTTTAAAGGTGTGAGTTGCTTGAGGTTTAAAAGTAGAAGAAACTTGTTTTCTAAATATAAGAGACTTGTAGTATTTTGAAAGTTGAGAACTTGAGATATAAAGCATGTGATACTTGATTTTAATAGTATAAGTCTCTTGGTTATAAAAAGAATGAAATTGTCTAAAACCATAAAGGGTTATAACGGCTTTATGGGGAGTTGGTTATAACGACTTTATGGAAGGATAAGAAAGTTGTCTATTTTGATTATTGGGCATAAGTTGCCTAGATTGTGAAAATTTGAAGTTACTTGATTTCAAGCTTTGAAATGAGTTTTCTAAAAGTGTAGTAACTTACTTTGAAAAATAGACACACCTTGATACTACGGGTGTTAGTATCTTGGGATTTTACATAAAAAATGAGTCTTTTGAAAAGAAGGCACGTACGTAGTACTTTGGCTTGTTAAATGAGAATTATTCTATTTGTGCCTTGATAAGTACTTTGGCTTGTTAAATGAGAATTATTCTATTTGTGCCTTGATAAGTACTTTGGTTTGTTAAATGAGAATTATTCTATTTGTGCCTTGATAAGTACTTTGGCTTGTTAAATGAGAATTATTCTATTTGTGCCTCGATAAGTACTTTGGCTTGTTAAATGAGAATTATTCTATTTGTGCCTTGATAAGTACTTTGGCTTGTTAAATGAGAATTATTCTATTTGTGCCTTGATAAGTACTTTGGCTTGTTAAATGAGAATTATTCTACTTGTGCCTTGATAAGTACTTTGGCTTGTTAAATGAGAATTATTCTATTTGTGCCTCGATAAGTACTTTGGCTTGTTAAATGAGAATTATTATATTTGTGCCTTGATAAGTACTTTGGCTTGTTAAATGAGAATTATTCTATTTGTGCCTTGATAAGTACTTTGGCTTGTTAAATGAGAATTATTCTATTTGTGCCTCGATAAGTACTTTGGCTTGTTAAATGAGAATTATTCTATTTGTGCCTTGATAAGTACTTTGGCTTGTTAAATGAGAATTATTCTATTTGTGCCTTGATAAGTACTTTGGCTTGTTAAATGAGAATTATTCTATTTGTGCCTTGATAAGTACTTTGGCTTGTTAAATGAGAATTATTCTATTTGTGCCTTGATAAGTACTTTGGCTTGTTAAATGAGAATTATTCTATTTGTGCCTTGATAAGTACTTTGGCTTGTTAAATGAGAATTATTCTATTTGTGCCTTGATAAGTACTTTGGCTTGTTAAATGAGAATTATTCTATTTGTGCCTCGATAAGTACTTTGTCTTGTTAAATGAGAATTTATTCTATGTGTGCCTTGATAAGTACTTTGGCTTGATTAATTGAGAATTGCCTATGTGCGCTGGCGATAGCCTTTGAGTGCAAGGATTATGTTTTAATAAGTTGCCGCGACTCTCGGTTGGAGGGCGGCTGTCTTGTTGTAAGTTACTGACGTACCGACAGTGATGTGGGATTCCACGGGTATGCTTCCGTTATTTGTAGTACTTGGGTTAAATTCCCGGATTTTTATAGAAGACATGGTAGTGCCTATGTTTTGTTTGACGGCCGGTTGAGATAGGGTAAGAGTATAAGTGAGGGGTAAACCCCCAAGATGCTTTACCACCTTCTCCAGGGTAAGAGTATAAGTGAGGGGTAAACCCCCAAGACATTATACCCCCTGCTTGTTTTGTTTGATGGTCGGTTGAGATAGGGTAAGAGTATAAGTGAGGGGTAAACCCCCAAGATGCTTTACCACCTTCTCCAGGGTAAGAGTATAAGTGAGGGGTAAACCCCCAAGACATTATACCCCCTGCTTTACCACCGCTGTTTTTCCCGGGCCGTCTGCAGTTTTAGGACACAGTGGGACTTGGTGTTCATGTATGCCTATTGGTGTTATACTATATCATGGATCGCGGTGAGGAAGGATTCCACGGGCATGATTGATATTATGGGCGTGAGACCCATGGTTATATTTTAGAAATGACTTGAGGGCATGCGTCCCTGACTTGTTATGACTGCTTATGTGTGGTGTACTATAGATTGGCTATCATACATGTCTCCTGTTTTGCTTAGACTGCTATGATTTCATTATAGTACTTACTGTTTCACATACTTGGTACATTCTTCGTACTGACCTCCTTCGGGGGGCTGCGTTCATGCCGCAGGTTTAGGTACCTAGATTTGTGTCGGCAGTGTAGGACCGCCGTAGTTTTGGATAGCTCCTTCAGTTCGGGTGTTATACCCCGTATTTCCAGAGTATGTACGTAAGGACGTACGTAGAAAAGTTTGGGCTTTAAAGTGGCTTGGCCGAAAATTATTTGTTCACAACACCCGATTAGAGTCGTTTTTCGACGAAACGTTTTACATAACTTGCGAAGGGAAAATTCCGGCTATGTCATTTCTAATTTTATGGATTTTTCCGAGAGCGAAACGTGTTGGACCAACAAGAGGCGTACTTGGCACCCTCTCATTGGTGGAGTGTGGCGGTAAAGGTGGCGAAAGTGTGGCCATTTTTGTCAAGGGTTAGGTAGGATATTTGTGTGGTCGTGGGATAAGGACACATGGGTGAATCTTGGCCCTACACTTGCTATGCTCTTGGCATTGTCTTGGCCATTGTGTGGCCTTGGCTTGTCCGATAAATTCCCCCCCCCCCCCCCTTGGAAGACTTGTTCATCCATTCCTAAACTTTCCTAAAGTCTTGAGCTTCCCCTCGCCGAGTACCCCCTAATGGGGTAGGCCGAGGGTATACACTTGTGGTGTTGTCTCGTATATATACCCCCCCCGCTTGGTAGAAATACTCTCAAAAGTATTGTTATAATGCCCAAATTACCTTAGCAGTATACCTTGTAGTATTCTAAGGTTTTACTTATACAAAAGCCCGTAAATACTATTATACTTCCCTTCAGTCACAATACCGAAACCCTAAGTAAACTCTACATAGTTGGTTTGAGTATTAAGTAGCAGATGGTTAGAACTTATAAGGGTTGTTTGCAGCGGCGTGGAGAGCACGGAGTAGGAGCTAAACCTTGCTCAGGATCGACATTTAAACTCGGATAATTTTGGGCTTATCGAGGTAAACACTCTTGACCTTCTATTGTAATTGGAAATTACATGTTGTAGGAATGTATAGTTGAAGTATACTATATATAGAACTGAACATAATTGTGCGGCAATGTCTTTTGACTTAAGCCTGAATTTAAAGAAGAGAATCGAATCAGTAATTACATAGATCAGACATGAGACTTGTGTAGCATTACTGTGAAGTAGAATTGTACACGTCCGGTTAGATGTATAAACCCCCCCTGGTTGGCTTGATAGCCGGCCTCGATAGAGGAGGAGATTTACGCGGTTGCGGGGGGGGAGGTGCTGCCGAATTTTCTGTAGAATGTTCTACGATTAGACCTAGATGTTAATAAGCGCCTTGTGGCCTTATAGGTTGAAGTACCATGCGTGGCGCGATCTACTTGGCTTAAAGGAGTAGCCGGCGGTTTGAGGTACTTGGAGCGTTTTGCTATTAGTCGATAATCGTCGCGAGGTAAGTGAACCTCTTCCTATCTCTTCTAGCATGATATGCGTGTAACTATGTAGTACGGTGACGCGTACGTGTGTTAAATGTATTTGATTGGTCTAAAACATAAAGTGTTATAACGGCTTTTTGGGAAGTTGGTTATAATGACTTTATGTATGTAAGAAAATACTTATGGTTTTTAAAAGGTAATCGATTTGAACTATAACCGGTGGTTATGTGATAATAAAGAACTTGAAGTATTTCAAAAGATTTTGAATCATTTTGAAAGAAGAGTAATACTTAGTTTTTGAAAACTTAAGAGTTATACTAGATTTATGGGAAGTTAGGTATAACGGCTTAGAATGTTTCTTGAGTTCGAAATCGAATGTGTATCGACAAACCATCGCAGCGTTAATAAAAGGAAATGTTTTGACAGATTAAGTATTATTAAAACCAAGAGAAACTTCCATCCGCATAGAAACTAAGATGAGACAAAATGACGTTACATTTCCTAGATCATGGTCGCTTAATTAAGATTGTTATAAACAAGAATAACCTACTCACGTATCAGACATATGTTTCTCAAATTGCTTTTAAGGGAGAATTATATCATTAAGTGATTAAAATTATGAACTACGAAACCTTTCGAAAATGAGAAACTTGAGTAATTGAAATTAGGCAAACTTGAAACATTTGGAAAAGAATGTTGTTACTTGATTTTACGAAGAGAAGTGTTTTGATTTACTTCAAAAGATAATCACTCTATTTTTATATACTACGGGTATTGTGTGACTTTTGTAAACGTAACGTATCTTTTAAAAGATAATGTATGAAGTACTTTGGGAATAGATACCCGATCTTGTTAATCATATATTAGAATGTACCTTGTGTGTATAACTTGATTGTGTTGGTTTGTGATAGCCTTGTAATATTTTCTTGTTGATTTGATAAGTAAACATGCTAGGATGCTACGTGTGTTAGTATCTTGTGATGTTTTGTGTAAAGGGGGTTTTCCCTCGACTGCGCTTAAAGTTGTTTGACTCTCAGCCGTTATGTTGGTATTGTACCACTCACCTTGACTTATTTCCGGAGGTTAAGCTGCCCTCCGATGCGGGGTAGACTCAGGCGGTCTGGGACCATGATTCGAGAATACCTCATGCGGGTCCAGGGGATCCATGCGGAACTACGGGAGTTCCAGGTTAGTTTGCAGCCCTTGTGGTCATGCGGTCTTTGTGGCTACGCGATCGCGAGTCCAGGACGATGCCGGGGAGTAGCTACCCTCGATGCGAGGAATACCTCATGCGGGCCTATGAGGTTGGCCTATGCGGAGCTACGGAGAGTTCCAGGGCTAGACGCGCACATTTGATACTGCGGGCGAGTGACCAGCTTTGATCATGTGACGGTCTAGACAGATATCATGATACAGTTTATGACCCTGTTAGTACTGTGGGTGTTAGTAGTCGGTTATGCCTTCGTACTTACCCTGTACTATTTTATTAGGACACAGGTGGGACCTGGTGTTCATGTGTATTGCTTGGTGCTTTTATATCATAAACTGCCGGCAGTGAGGAAGGTATTCCACGGGCATGATTGATGTTATGGGCGTGAGACCCATAGTTACATTTGAGTGATGACTTTGAGGGCGTGAGTCCCTGACTTGACATGACTGCCTATTTATTGTGAACTGTAGTTTGGTTATCATACATGTCTCCTGCTTTATAGACTATTATGATTTCATTTATAGTATTTTCAGTTTCACATACTTGGTACCTGTTGTACTGACCTCCTTCGGAAATTGCGTTAACGCCGCAGTTGAGGTACACCGATCGTTGATCCTAGTTCTCGGTCACGATTCAGCGTATGAGAAGCTCCGTTTCTCCGAGGCTTATCGATGGTATAGTCCCCTGTCGTTGTAGGTATTTACATTCGGGTATGGCGGGCCCCCCGCCATTGTTGTCGTATCATTCTTAGAGGTCTGTAGTACTGTTGTGGGCAGAGTTGTAATGGGATGTAACTGTTCGGTTTTAAAATTGATTTATATATATGCCGTAAGGCAAGTTTTCTCCGATTACTGTTTCTTACTTCATAATATTTTCATGTTTTGTTTTATGCTCCGCTGATTACTCTGATGTTGTATCACTAGGGTGCCCGGGGTAAGGCACCAGTCACGGGCCCGGGTTTGGGTCGTGACATCGGGAGTTTATCTTTTTGGTATAAGTTCTTTCAGTACATGCTTTTGTACAGTTATGGGTACGGCGGGTCCTTGTCCCGTCATAGTTCGGTATAACTCTTAGAGGTCTGTATTCATATGTGGGATTGAACTCATGTACAGTGTAGTGTCTTTCGTTTATATATATTATGGCAGCCTTGTCGGCTTTGCCGTTTCACGTATGTTGGTTTTAAAAAAAAAATGGTGTTATTTAAATTCCGCAGTTTTACTTAGTTGTTAAGGTAGAAGGGTGCCTGTAGGGCACCATCCACGCCCGGTTCGGGCGTGACAGTGGTATCATCGAGCGATCGATCCTCGGAATGTCTGACGCCGTGTCTAGTAGAGTCTTGATTATCGGTGTGTTGCGCGCCACACCCATAAACAGGAGACTACAGGACATTTAGGAGTTGGTTTCTATTCTTTTCACTCTAAGATCGTGCCATAGAGCTGTTAAGGGCGTACGTACAAAAGTTTAGCCTTAAGATAGGCACTATGGGCGAAATTTGGGCACAACTCACGAAACGAATGGTTTTCCGAAGAAACGTTTTCCAAAACTTGCGTAGGGAAAATTACGGCTATGTCATTTATAATTTTTGCGGATTTTTCCGAGAGATGAAACATTTTGGACCAACGAGAGGGTGACACTTGTCACCCTCAAGTGGACGGCAAAGGGGGGGCGGAACCTTGGACGATTGGCATGATTTTGTGGCTTGTTTTGTGGCCTAAAACTTGGGTCAATGTTTGTGAGGGATTTGTGGAGTAGGATAGGGTGCACTTGTGCAAATCTCCACCTTACACTTGCCTACCACTTGGCTTCATCTTGGCCCTTGAAAGCCCTATAAATACCCCCCTTGAGTTGATGAATTCTTCATCCACAAATCAACTTTCCAAGTCTTAAAATCCTCCCCCTTCTAGTTGTAGTTTTCGTCCAAGCCATCTTCCCCCCTCTTAGTGAGCTTAGCCGAAACACCCCTCTTCCCCCCCTTCCTAGTAGTCTCGGCTAAAGCCCTCCCCCCTTGGTAGAAAATACTCTCCAAGTATTGTTACTATCCTCAAAATACCTTAGCCAATCCCTTGTAGTATTTCCAAAGTTATCTCTGTACTTAGAGTCCGGAAATTACTACTAAACTTCCTTTAGACACTAAACGAAACCCTAGGAGAAACTTCATTGTTGGTTGAAGTTGTAAGTAGAAGTTGTGTAGCAACTTCTAAGGGTTTCTTGGAGCGGACTGGAGCATACAGATTAGGAGCTAAACCTTGCTCAGGATCGACATTTAACTTGGATAATTTTGCGCTTATCGAGGTAAATACTCCTGTCCTTCTATTGTAATTGGATATTACATATAAAAATAGTTAAGACTTGAGTATATGATTTAGAAGGATATTAAAGAATAGAATTGAACTGAAATCACAGTAGAAGGATATATGAAGAATTGAATCAGTACTTACATGGAGTATTTACGATGAACTTGTGTAACAGCGGTAGGGAAGTGCTGCCCAATTTTCCGTAGAATAAAGAACCCTCTGCTTAGATTATCCTACAGAGTAGTCCAGACGTTGATAGACGTATTTGACTATTATAGGTTGATACTCTGCGCGCGACATATTCGACTTGGCAGGTGGATTTCGCCGAGAAGGTATGTGATTCTTCCTATACCCTTGAGCATGATATTTTAAAGTATATATATAGTACGGTAGACGTACGTGTGTTAACTGAACATGGTTTTACTTGAGTCTAATAATAAGAATCTTGAAGTATTTCAAAAGAATTAAGAATCGCTTTTTAAAGAAGAGTAATACTTGGTTTTAAAAGCTTAAGAGTTATACCAGCTTTATGGGGAGTTAGGTATAACGACTTAAGAATGATAAAAGGAACGGTTTACTTATTTGTTTATGAAAGTCTTGTATTGATTTCTGAAAAGTATAGTAAGATGCTTTGATAAGTAACCATGTTATGATGCTACGTGTGTTAGTGTCTTGTGTTGTTGTGTAAGGGGGTTATTCTTGTTGTGCTTACGTTGTTAAACGTTAAGACCGTTGTACTGTTATGATATCACATACCCTCTTGACTTGTTATATCGAGGGCTTGCCACCCTTGATGCGGGTCTATACGGCTTATGCGGTCTGTGTGACTATGCGCGAGTCTGCGGAGTTCCAGGATTGATCATTAGGGTGTATTATCCCGACGCGAGAGTGCCTTATGCGATGCGTGTGACTACGCGGTCTATGTGACTACGCGTGCGGAGTCCAGGAGAATGCAGGGCTAGCTACCCCGACGCGTCTATACGCATACGCGGTCTATGTATGACCTATGCGAGTGCGCGGAAGTCCAGGATTAGGCACGCATAATGATACTATGGGCAATTGGCCTTGCTTCGATCATTAGCGGCCTAGAAAAGACCAGATACAGTATATCTATTTTGCTCTTGTTTATGTTGTGGCACTATGTGCAGTTTAACTGCTTGTATTTACAAATTGTTTTAGACACTTGATTTCATTTCAGTACTTTACAGTTTCACATACTTAGTACCTGTTATGATCGACCTCCTTCTGGGGATGTATTCATGCCGCAGGTAAGGGAAAGCAGGTGCTAGATCCACATCCTTAGGATCTCTACTTTGGTGTCAGGAGCTCCATCTTCTCCGGAGGCTCGACTTTTGGTATGGTTCTCCCTGTGTTGTAGATATATGTACATTAAGGGTATGGCGGGGCCCTGTCCCGCCATAGTTTTCTTCTTCCTTAGAGGTCTGTAGTCCTATTGTACAGTTGGGATGTAACTGCCAAACTTTGATATATATATATATGCCGAAAGGCGACGTTTTCTCGATAAACTGCTTTTTCATATTGATTCTGTCTTCTTTTATATTCCACGATTACTCGATGTATGACTACTGGGTGCCCTAAGGCACGATCCACTGCCCCGAACGTCGTGACAAAAGTGGTATCGAGCGATTAATCCTCGGAAAGTGTCTACGCACCGTATCTAGTAGAGTCTTGATTATCGGTGTTGTGCACCACACCAATAATCGAGGCTATAGGATATTTAGGATTGGTTTCCATTCTTCTCACTCGAGATCGTGCCTTGAGCCGTGTTATAAGTCGGACCCTCTAACGTATTCCTTTTACACGATTATGGCTCACGTAAGGCAACCCCGCCCGGCGGCAAGGCAGCGGCGGAGCTTCTAGTAGACACCGAGAGTCACGAGGGCTCGTGCCCGATATACCCGAGACGGCGAAGTTCCACGACGCCGCCGCCAGCAGGTTTAGGCCGCAGCAGCGGTCGATGAGACCACGACTGCACCTCCACCCCACACCGGAAGCAGATGAGATGGGTTACTGAGAGATGGCGATTCGCCATCGCCGTGATCGTGGTCCGCACACGAGATAGGCCGGATGCAGCAGCTTCCAGTTCAGCGTTCGTGGTTCACCCGAGATCGGACAGTTTGAGGCTACAGGATTTTCTGAGTTGTAGCCCGCCAGAGTTCTACGGGTCGAGGCCTGAGGATGATCCGCAGGAGTTCATCCGTCAGCTACAGAGGATCATTCGAGTGATCAAGGCTTCAGAGACCGAGTCCGTGATCTTCGGTTCACATAGGATGCGTGATACCGCAGTCGATTGGTTTGATTCGTGGGAGTTATCCCGGGGAGAGCACGCGTCCCCAGCTACTTGGGACGAGTTCTCGGAGGCTTTTCTCACCCACTTCTTACCTCCGCAGATGAGGAGGTCACGGGCCGATAGATTGTTGTTGGTGAGACAGAGAGGGCGCACAGTTAGGGAGTACAACGTTGAGTTCGATTCGTTGGCTCGATATGTGATGCGCGTTAAGATGCACACACTTTAAATGCAAGTGCACGTTATCGTATCAAGTAGTATAGTCTTTGATAAGACCGAATATCGTCCTCTGGGATTAGGGTTCAAGTACCAACTATCTATTTTCTAGTATCTATTTGGTGGATTAATGATTGATTGGTTGTTTATGACTAAGAATTATGAAAACTATTTAAAGTATAAAGGTTTACTTCAGATGTGATGAGAATAGGCTTATGTATCCTCACTATCCGCTTATGCTACTTACTAATGCATTACTTATGGTATTCTTCTTTTGGAGAAAGCAGGTTTACGAAATCGTTTTATACTCCCGTTAGGGTTATATAAACACTCAACCCCAAAGATCGCTCCTTACCTACCTTCTGATAAGGGTAACTTTATAGGAGGATTAAGAACAAAACCTAGTTGACCGTCACGCACAATGCGCAAAATTAGGGTTGTTAAGCCTCTCATCAACGCTACATAAATAATTGAGGTATTTTCATCCCCAATCCAAGAATGTCTACCCAACTTACAGCATATTCACAATCCCCCCTTTTCAGAATCTGATTAGAAATCATATAGTGATAATTAGTTGTCAATTAATTACCAAGAATTCAACTCAATTATTGGATAGATCTCACAATAAGAACAATAACCATAAGCATGCATTAATTTATAACATATGTTTCAAGCAATTCAACATAGAAAGCCCTATAAGAGAATTATTTCCTAGCCATAAAGATGACATGAACTAATTACATGTTCATTATGCAAAACTGAAATAAAGTAAAAGAAAAGGAAAAGAAATTACTAAATTAATGGTATCCAATCTCCAAGCATAAGTCATGAGTTGTGCAAGAAGGGGAACCCTCAAAAACTGCCTAGGGTTCTCCTTTTATAGGCTGTCTACCGCCTCTTTCCTTCAGCCCGCCTAAATTCGTCCAAAACCTAATTTTTCCGCGTCGGCGCCTTCGCAGACAGCAGTGTCTGGTCCTGGTCGTCGGTGTTTTAGCGCGCCGCTTCTGCTCTGGCATGCGAGGCGCCCGCGGCCAGTATCTCGTAGCTCTCCGGATGTTTGGCGCCGCGCCGTCATCGCTGCGAGGCGCCGCGTGCCAGTCTTCTGCCTCTACGAATAGTGGCGCCGCGTCCTACTTTGCGAGGCGTGCGCGGCCTTGTCCGATTTACCTCGTTTGCCACTTTCTCTTCGGCTCGCATCTCTCTTTTGCCCTCTTTTGCTCCTTTTCCGCCATTTGACCATTTTAACCACTTTGACTCAAAAGAAAGAAAAACTATCCTAATACGACACTTATATGTGCAAATGGGACAAAAGATTAACTAAAATCGACTCAAAAGGTGTATATAAAATACACCGATCAAATACCCTTAAACTTAACCTTTGCTCGCCTCGAGCAAAGATAGAAAGAAATAAAATAAAAGACTCAAAGAAACGAAAAAATAAAAGACTCATCGCCATTAATCACTTTTGTTGCATAAATGTTAACTAGAAAAACATGAAGGTTAGCGTAATAATACGCAGGAACATATAGCATGAAATTTTCAAAGACACTAAACACATGAAGCTAAATATTTCGCAAACTCATATTCATCATGCTTAATGGAAGTCAATATACTAAATCATGCATATAAATTCAAGAATTCCTATGGCATGCTTACTTGCTATTCTCCACTAATTCTGGATATGCATAAAAGAGATCTTCAGGACTTTAAGGGTTGTAATGTAGGCTTAGGTATAGGTAGGTAACAACAGGCAATTTAGGCTCATTTCATGTACCATAAGCTCTTCAGCTTTTCAGTATTCCCTTTTTCCTTTTTGTTCTTTTCTTCATTTCGATTCTATCTTTCCCCTCTTTTGTTTTGGGAGAGTGAAGTATATAATGATAAGCACCCCCAAACTTAGGCTTTTGCCTATTTCTTATTATTTTTGTATTGGGGTGCAACAGACTTATTCACTCTTTTTGTCTCTTTTTTAACACAATGTATTCCACTATTTCATATTTTCACTTATGGTATAATTTGTGGGAATATAGGGTGTCAAAGAAGAAGTTTCAAATTTAGGCTCAATGGGGCTGACTAGGGATATTTTTAAAGTACGGGATAGAAAAGAATGGTACGAATTGGCTATCAAAGAAATGCCTGAGTCATCTCCCTAACATGCATATCCTAACTATTTCGCCTCAAATAGCAAGCAATCATAACACATAAGCATTTATCATTTAGCATGCATAACTCAAGCAAGAAACTCCAAATAGACAGATTCTGTGAGTTTTTGGCATATCTAACCTAAGTGTTTAGATAGTTGCTTCAATTCCTTTACATTATTCCACCTTACTTCACTAGGTGTTTCTAGCAACTACAGCATGCATGATCTTTGACAGGCAATTATGACTCAAAAAGGAAAAAATTTTGGTGACTCAAAATAAACATAAAACAAATAAAAAGACTTAAATAAAACATAACATGACACACAAATAAAACACCCCCAAACTTAAATCACACATTGTCCCCAATGTGTGCAAGACTCAAAGAAAATAAAAGAAAAAAAAACACTTACAGACTTTGGCTAAAATGGTGGTGGTGGCGGTGGATAGTGCATCGACCATTGGTTGAACAAGGCAGTCAGCTCGTCGATTTGTTGCCTTGTTTCTTGCTGTCCTTGTACTCTCGCTTGCAAGGTCCGCATCATCTCCTTCGATGTTGGTACAATTGCCCCATTGTGGGCTCAAGGTTCCGCTTTGTGGTTGGCCGTGGCCGGGTCCGCCTCATATCAGGCCCTCTTTCGTGCTCATCTTCATCCATGGCGCCTCTGCTGCTGCGGTGGTGGTTGTACTCCGTCCGCCGCTGGGGCTAGTGGTTCGGAAAAGAGTGCACTATCCCATAGTACACCGACAGTTGGTTTCTTTCATGAGTATCAGTGGGTAGTTGTGGGACCGCACTCATGTGACATAGCTTGGTGATAACTGAGCCATGTCCCAATCCGCCTGTCGTCGCCAACCTGCTGATTTCTTCAATGCTCTGCACTATTTCTTTCCCACATCAATTGTCACTTCATAATTCCATAAATCAACTTAACCCTATCTTCCGCACTCGTGAAGTGCGTGGATGGAATCACGCGCATCGACAAAATACAGCCAAGCCTCGTCGCTTGTTGAATTGGCACCGCCGGTGCTCTCGATCCATTTCTTCCAATCTCAAAAGCAGCTCCCTGGTAGCTCACGGTGTCTGCAACGGCATTCCAGTCGATGTGGTCAATGCTTCTAGACCATGTTCTAAAGTGATTCCAATCACTTCTTTCTTCAACATCAATTGTTTTCAATTGTATATTAATATTTTCTGCCGTCACAGGCACATAGATTCCCCTTACAAAGCATCCCCTTTCCACCTTATCCGAAAAGTTGGCATAAAATTCTCGCACCATTGTTGTGATTGCTGGTGTTATCTTCTCCGGGTTCACAAATTTTCTCCACTCCCTTAACTCAATATTCGCCCGAATGGGCTCATAAACATCTCCTTCTCCAAATGACGCCCTCTGATAGTCCATTCCCCTTTCTGGTATTAAGGGTCCGTATCGCTTTTGTATCTTTGAGAGGCTTCGTAGCTTACAAACCTACTTTCGTCATATTGTGGGGTTGGGGTGGATGTGGAGCCTCTTCTTTTTCTGGTGGCCATGGTTAAAACAGTTTCTGGAGCTTTCAATTTAGTGGCACAACTATCTCCTACACACTCAACACTAGCAGCGAATACAATACCCCCAAACTTCAACCTTTCTACTCAATACCTACAACCTTCACAATCACTTTTCAGCACCCAAACTACTCCAACTACAATACTCCTCCAAACTACTACTTCCTATGGCTTCAGTAAAAGGATTCAAGAACAAAGAAAGGGGTTACCTTTTTATGAGAGCTTCACGCTGTTCTTGTTTCAATTGGTTGGCTTGAGGGTATGGAATGGAGCTTTGTTATTTGGGATAGTTGGGGGTTTTGAGGAATTTAAGAATTTAGGTTGTGGTTGTGTTGGATTTGTGGAGGATTTGTGGGCAAACTTCTGGGATTTCGTGGGTTTTTGGAGAGGGAAGGTTAGGTTTTTGAATTTGGAATTGGGAAAAATCTGATTTTTGGGCGTTTAAAGTTCTGGATTCCCGCTTTGGCGCCGCGCGCCAATCATCTGCGCGCCTTCGACTTTCTGCGCGCCATGCATCTGGCGCCGCGGCTCCTAGACTTGGCAAACTTTCAGCTCTTTTGGCACCGCAGCCTTGCTCCTGGGCGCCGCGGCGCTTAGACTTCTGATCCTGTTCAGTTCTTTTGGCGCTCGCTCCCCCAAAGGGCGCTACCCGCTTTTTCTCGAATTCTTACTTTTCTTCAGTTTATTTCCCTGTACCTGTCAATCACAGTACAAACACAAAACCCCAAGACCGTGAGACTGTTCTTAGACACAATAAAATTAACTAAAGACGGAAATTAAAATAACAAAATTGAAAGCGTTGGTTTGCCTCCCACGTAGCGCTGTCTTTAACGTCTTTTACCCGGACGCAAGTTCCTTAGCCTTAATAACCTTGGGGAGGATTAAGCCCCCAACCTATCCATTTCCTCCACATTTGGCGTTGTCTTTTTCTTCTTTTCTTTTTGGCGTTATCAGTAATAGGGAGTTCAGGAACACTTACCTCCTTTAGTGTCATTTCGGCAAACCATGCATGCTTTCTTGGGCTCATCGCTCTTTGGTTGACTTGTATCGGCTCGCATGGTTTGATGGTGCTGATTGCAAAGCACCCCCTCATTGTTGGTGGCTCAATGACGTGTTTAAAAACTTTAAACACCATTTCTTCGGACTCCACCCTTAGTGTTAATTCTCCTCTTTCAACATCGATCAAAGCTCTTCCCGTTGCTAGGAATGGCCTCCCCAATATGATAGGGATTTCCGCGTCTTCTTCCATGTCAAGAATGAGGAAGTCTGCAGGAAAGAAGAATTTTCCTACTTTCACAATCACGTCCTCAATTTTTCCTCGTGGATGAACCACTGTCCTGTCAGCTAGTTACAGACTCACAGTGGTTGGTTTGGCCTCTCCCAACTCCAATCTTTTAAAAACTGATAAGGGCATCAAATTTATACTTGCCCCTAAATCGCATAGAGCTCTGTTGCAAGTCACCCTGCCCACTGTGCAAGGTAGTGTAAAGCTGTCAGGATCCTTTAGCTTTGGTGGCAACTTCTTTTGCAAGATAACACTACACTCTTCTGTTAGTGCTACTACCTCATATTCCACCAGCTTCTTCTTTTTCCCCAAGATTTCTTTCATGAACTTGAAATAGGAAGGCATCTGCTCCAAAGCCTCTATAAAAGGTATGTTGATATGCAGCTTCCTGAATACTTCCAGAAATTTGGAAAATTGTTTATCGACCGCCTTCCTCTGTAATCTCTGGGGGAAAGGGATCTTTTCTCAGATACTCCTTTTCAGAGTTGTCTCTATCACCGGGCTAGGCTCAATCACCTTCTTTTTCTAACTCGATTTCTTCTCAACTCGGGCCGAGGTGGTCAGCCGCTTCCAATCGTTTCCACTTCTCAACCGCATCGCCGACATCGCTTCTCTGGATTTACCTCTGATTGCTGGCAATGCCTCGTGGCTTCGATGTTTGCTTGCTTTGCGGTGACCCACTGAGTTTCAAGTTCTGAATGAGGATCTAGCTTCTGTCATGAATCGGGTGCAGGCATTGGCAAGTCTTGCCACACCGCTTACTCGTCGCTTTTCTTCAATCGTGCATTGAATCGTTGACGCCGCGGGCTTGAGTGAAGCGGTCATGATTCTGCATCGGTTCTCGACATCGCCCCTATACCGATTCTCGCTTCGATATTGGTTCTGCACGCCTCGTCGCTCGCCGCTCGTATCGATTTCGCTGCCCCGATCTCCTTTCCATGAGAAATTTGGGTAATTCCTCCACCGGATTATAAGTGTTTGAGTAGGGATTGTTCTGCCGCTCGGTAATTACCTACCGCTGACACTCTGCCGCTCCATTGGTATATTGTTGGGATCCGAAGGACACCTATCAAATGTATGTGGGCCACCACATAACTCATGCCTTTTAGGCATCTCAGACGGCATTTATCGACATCAGTATGTTCTTTGCAATCGTTTCGCTGTAAGAGCCACTGGGCATTCAAGGCAAGAATATCATCTATCTTGTGGACTCCCACGTTCTTCTCCCACTAGTCGCCCTCTCTTGATGACATGGTTGTTAGTGGCCATATCTTCTAATAACTCATGGCGTCGTGGTCGCTTTCTCATGAATGCTCCACTGGCTGCGATCTATGATGGTTCTTGTCTTGCTGGCCGTTGTAGAAGATGTGGACCAAGTTCCATAACTCAATGCAATGGTGTGGACACTTCCTTTTTAGATCCTTGAACTTTTCCCAAGCTTCATATAAGGACTCTCCATCAGCTTGGTAGAAGTTGTTCAACTCCCCTCGCAATTTTGCTTCTTTACATG
This sequence comes from Przewalskia tangutica, assembly GCA_029844215.1. Classification (NCBI taxonomy): domain Eukaryota; kingdom Viridiplantae; phylum Streptophyta; class Magnoliopsida; order Solanales; family Solanaceae; genus Przewalskia; species Przewalskia tangutica. The sequence goes on along the minus strand of CM056720.1, from coordinate 37,114,029 downwards.
GGGGAAAGAACTTGGCTAGGAATTTCTGTGTCAGCTCGTGCCATGTGAATATCGAATCGGCTGGCAGGGAATTCAACCATACTTTTGCTCTATCCCTGAGTGAGAAGGGAAAGAGCCTCAACTGACGCATCATCGCGAACTCGTTATATCTGAAAGTGGCACATAGCTCCAAGAAATTAGCTATGTGCATATGTGGATCCTCCGATAACAGTCCTCCGAATTGCACTGTGTGCTGTACCATGCTCAGAATCGCCGGTTTTATTTCGAAATTGTTGGCTCCTATTGTAGGGAGCCTAATGCAAGTCTGTGCTCCATTCACTCTTGGCAGCACATAATCTCCCAAACTTCTTTCTGGCTGGATTTGGACTCTCTCTTCCACGTCTATTGGCGCTTGCCTAGGTATTCCTGGGTGGGGTTGATTCTCTCCTAACCCTTCTCCCATCCCGTTGTTGTTCTGAACGCCGTTCATCTCTAATAAGGTTGCACTCCGCTGATTCTTTCTGTTTTGTTTGCAGGTTTTCTCAATTTCTGGATTGAAGGGAACAAGAGTGTCTGCTCCTCTTCTCCTTCGCATAAACTGACTTCCTGAAATAGATCAAAAACAGACAACAAATCACGGCACCTCGAATTTTCAAAAGAAAAACGTAAAAATTAAAAATTAAAAGAAAAGTTAAAAACCAAATTAGAAATTAAAAATAGACAACTTTGATATTGAACTATGCCTAATCCCCGGCAACGGCGCCAAAAACTTGATGCGCGTTAAGATGCACACACTTTAAACGCAAGTGCACGTTATCGTATCAAGTAGTATAGTCTTTGATAAGACCGAATATCGTCCTCTGGGATTAGGGTTCAAGTACCAACTATCTATTTTCTAGTATCTATTTGGTGGATTAATGATTGATTGGTTGTTTATGACTAAGAATTATGAAAACTATTTAAAGTATAAAGGTTTACTTCAGATGTGATGAGAATAGGGCTTCTATGTATCCTCACTATCCGCTTATGCTACTTACTAATGCATTACTTATGGTATTCTTCTTTTGGAGAAAGCAGGTTTACGAAATCGTTTTATACTCCCGTTAGGGTTATATAAACACTCAACCCCAGTATCGTTCCTTACCTACCTTTCGGTGATAAGGGTAACTTTATAGGAGGATTAAGAACAAAAACCTAGTTGACCGTCACGCACAATGCGCAAAATTAGGGTTGTTAAGCCTCTCATCAACGCTACATAAATAATTGAGGTATTTTCATCCCCAATCCAAGAATGTCTACCCAACTTACAGCATATTCACAATCCCCCCTTTTCAGAATCTGATTAGAAATCATATAGTGATAATTAGTTGTCAATTAATTACCAAGAATTCAACTCAATTATTGGATAGATCTCACAATAAGAACAATAACCATAAGCATGCATTAATTTATAACATAAGTTTCAAGCAATTCAACATAGAAAGCCCTATAAGAGAATTAGTTCTTAGCCATAAGGATGACAAGAACTAATTCCATGTTCATCATGCAAAACTGAAATAAAGTAAAAGAAAAGGAAAAGAAATTACTAAATTAATGGTATCCAATCTCCAAGCAAAAGTTTTGAGTTGTGCAAGAAGGGAACCCTCAAAAACTGCCTAGGGTTCTCCTTTTATAGTCGCCTACCGCCTCTTTTTCCTTGAGCTCGCCCGTAAATTCGTCCAAAAACCTAATTTTTCCGTGGCACAGCCCGCAGACAGCGCCAGGCGCGGAAGGTCTGCAATCCGTCGGGTGTTTTGGCGCCGCGGCCCTGCTATCTGCTGTCTGAGGGCGCCGCAGTGCTGTATCTTCTGTAGCTCCTCGGATGTTTAGCGCCGCCCGTGATCTGCATCTGGTAGCCGCGCCCAGTCTTCGCCTCTGAATAGTGGCGCCGCGGCCGCTGATCGCAGGAGGCCGCGCGCTTGTCTGGATTTCGCCCTCGTTTGCCACTTTCTCTGCTTTCGGCTCGCATCTCTCTTTGCCCTCTTTTTGCTCCTTTTCCGCCATTTGGCCATTTTAACCACTTTGACTCAAAAGAAAGAAAAACTATCCTAATACGACACTTATATGTGCAAAACGGGACAAAAGATTAACTAAAACTGACTCAAAAGGTGTATATAAAATACACCGATCAATATGTCCCTGCGTTGGTAGCAGATATGGAGGACAGGGTACACCGCTACGACACCGGGCTAGATGATTATATGGCCGAGTCTTGTGCGGGTGTGGCTCTTCAGCCAGGCATGGACATTACCCGTATGCAGGCTCATGCACTTGGATGCGAGGAGCATAGAGACCGCCGGGTCGACAGATATCAGCAGCAGAAGAATTATTCTATTTGTGCCTTGATAAGTACTTTGGCTTGTTAAATGGGAATTATTCTATTTGTCCCTGACTTGTTATGACTGCTTATGTGTGGTGTACTGTAGATTGGCTATCATACATGTCTCCTGTTTTGCTTAGACTGCTATGATTTCATTATAGTACTTACTGTTTCACATACTTGGTACATTCTTCGTACTGACCTCCTTCGAGGGGCTGCGTTCAAGCCGCAGGTTTAGGTACGCAGTTTGGTGATCGGCAGGTGTAGGACCCTGCTCAGAGTTTTTGGATAGCTCCTTCAGTTCGGGAGTTTATCTTTTTGGTATAAGTTCTTTCAGTACAGGCTTTTGTACAGTTATGGGTACGGCGGGGCCTTGTCCCGTCATAGTTCGGTATAACTCTTAGAGGTCTGTATTCATATGTGGGATTTGACTCATGTACAGTGTAGTGTCTTTTGTTTATATATATTATGGAAGCCTTGTCGGCTTTGCCGTTGCACGTATGTTGGTTTTAAAAAAACAATTGTGTTATTTATATTCCGCAGTTTTACTTAGTTGTTAAGGTAGAAGGGTGCCTGTAGGGCACGATCCACGCCCGGTTCGGGCGTGACAGAGTGGTATCGAGCGATCCTCGGAATGTCTACAGACCGTGTCTAGTAGAGTCTTGATTATCGGTGTGTTGCGCGCCACACCCATAAACAGGAGACTACAGGACATTTAGGAGTTGGTTTCTATTCTTTTCACTCTAAGATCGTGCCATAGAGCTGTTATACCCCGTATTTCCAGAGTATGTACGTAAGGGCGTACGTACAAAAGTTTAGCCTTAAGATAGGCACTATGGGCGAAATTTGGGCACAACTCACGAAACAAATGGTTTTCCGACGAAACGTTTTCCAAAACTTGCGTAGGGAAAATTACGGCTATGTCATTTATAATTTTTGCGGATTTTTCCGAGAGATGAAACATTTTGGACCAACGAGGGTGACAAGTGTCACCCAGTGGACGGCAAAGGGCGGAACTCGACGATTGGCATGATTTTGTGGCTTGTTTTGTGGCCTAAAACTTGGGTCAATGTTTGTGAGGGATTTGTGGAGTAGGATAGGGTGCACTTGTGCAAATCTCCACCTTACACTTGCCTACCACTTGGCTTCATCTTGGCCCTTGAAAGCCCTATAAATACCCCCCTTGAGTTGATGAATTCTTCATCCACAAATCAACTTTCCAAGTCTTAAAATCCTCCCCCTTCTAGTTGTAGTTTTCGTCCAAGCCATCTTACCCCCTCTTAGTGAGCTTAGCCGAAACACCCCTCTTCCCCCCCTTCCTAGTAGTCTCGGCTAAAGCCCTCCCCCCTTGGTAGAAAATACTCTCCAAGTATTGTTACTATCCTCAAAATACCTTAGCCAATCCCTTGTAGTATTTCCAAAGTTATCTCTATACTTAGAGTCCGAAAATTACTACTAAACTTCCTTTAGACACTAAACGAAACCCTAGGAGAAACTTCATTGTTGGTTGAAGTTGTAAGTAGAAGTTGTGTAGCAACTTCTAAGGGTTTCTTGGAGCGGACTGGAGCATACAGATTAGGAGCTAAACCTTGCTCAGGATCGACATTTAACTTGGGATAATTTTGGGCTTATCGAGGTAAATACTCCTGTCCTTCTATTGTAATTGGATATTACATATAAGAATAGTTAAGACTTGAGTATATGATTTAGAAGGATATTAAAGAATAGAATTGAACTGAAATCACAGTAGAAGGATATAACAGAAGAATTGAACTGTACTTACATAGGACTGTATTTACAGTAGACTTGTGTAACTTGACAGTAGGAAGTCTTGCCAATTTTCCGTAGAATAAAGAACCCTCTGCTTAGATTATCCTACGAGTAGTCCAGGCGTTGATAGGCGTATTTGACTATTATAGGTTGATACTCTGCGCGACATATTCGACTTGGCGGTGGATTTCAGAAGGTATGTGATTCTTCTTATACCTTGAGCATGATATTTTAAAGTATATATATAGTACGGTAGGCGTCGTGTGTTAAGCGAACATGGTTTTACTTGAGTCTAATAATAAAAATCTTGAAGTATTTCAAAAGAATTAAGAATCGTTTTTGAAAGAAGAGTAATACTTGGTTTTAAAAGCTTAAGAGTTATACCAGCTTTATGGGGAGTTAGGTATAACGACTTAAGAATGATAAAAGGAACGGTTTACTTATTTGTTTATGAAAGTCTTGTATTGATTTCTGAAAAGTATAGTAAGATGCTTTGATAAGTAACCATGTTATGATGTTACGTGTGTTAGTGTCTTGTGTTGTTGTGTAAGGGGGTTATTCTTGTTGTGCTTACGTTGTTAAACGTTAAGACCGTTGTACTGTTATTATATCACATACCCCCTTGACTTGTTATACCGAGGGCTTGCCACCCTTGATGCGGGTCTATACGGCCTATGCGGTATGTGTGACTATGCGGAGCTGCGGGAGTTCCAGGATTGATCATTCCGGGTGTATAATCCCGATGCGAGGAGTGCCTTATGCGGTCTGTGTGACTATGCGGTCTATGTGACTACGCGGACTGCGGGAGTCCAGGAGGGTACCGGGGCTAGCTACCCCGATGCGGGTCTATACGGCCTATGCGGGTCTATGTGTGACCTATGCGGGCTGCGGGAAGTCCAGGATTAGGCACGCATAATGATACTATGGGCGATTGGCCTTGCTTCGATCATTAGCGGCCTAGAAAAGACCAGTTACAGTATATCTATTTTGCTCTTGTTTATGTTGTGGCACTATGTGCAGTTTAACTGATTGTATTTACAAATGGTTTTAGACACTTGATTTCATTTCAGTACTTTACAGTTTCACATACTTAGTACCTGTTGTACTGACCTCCTTCGGGGGGCTGTATTCATGCCGCAGGTAAGGGAAAGCAGGTGCTAGATCCACATCCTTAGGATCTCTACTTTGGTGTCAGGAGCTCCATCTTCTCCGGAGGCTCGACTTTTGGTATGGTTCTCCCTGTGTTGTAGATATATGTACATTAAGGGTATGGCGGGGCCCTATCCCGCCATAGTTGTCTTCTTCCTTAGAGGTCTGTAGTCCTATTGTACAGTTGGGATGTAACTGCCAAACTTTGATATATATATATATGCCGAAAGGCGACGTTTCGTATAAACTGCTTTCTTTTCATATTGATTCTGTCTTGTTTTTATATTCCGATTACACGATGTATGACTACTGGGTGCGGGTAAGGCACGATCCACGCACCGAACGGTCGTGACAAAAGTGGTATCGAGCGATTAATCCTGGAAAGTGTCTACAGACCGTATCTAGTAGAGTCTTGATTATCGGTGTGTTGTGCACCACACCAATAATCAGGAGGCTATAGGATATTTAGGATTGGTTTCCATTCTTCTCACTCTGAGATCATGCCTTAGAGCCGTGTTATAAGTCGGACCCCTCTAACGTATTCCTTTCTCGAATGATTATGCCTCACGTAAGAAACCCGGCCCGAAGCGGCAAGGCACCGATGGAGCTGCTAGTAGGACACCGAGAGTCACGAGGCTCGAGCCCGATATACCGAGACGGCGAGTTCCACGACGCCGCCCCCAGCAGGTTTAGGCCGCAGCGATGGTGATGAGACCACGACTGCACTCCGCCCCACACCGGAGCGGATGAGATGGGTTCTGAGAGATGGCCCGCCATCGCCGGGATCGTGGCGAACGAGGATAGGCCGACGCAGTGAGCCCAGCCCGATGCACATGGTTCACCCGAGATCGGACAGTTTGAGGCTACGGGATTTTCTGAGTTGTAGCCCGCCAGAGTTCTACGGGTCGAGGCCTGAGGATGATCCGCAGGAGTTCATCCGTCAGCTACAGAGGATCATGCGAGTGATCAAGGCTTCATAGACCGAGTCCGTGATCTTCGGTTCACATAGGATGCGTGATACCGCAGTCGATTGGTTTGATTCGTGGGAGTTATCCCGGGGAGAGCACGCGTCCCCAGCTACTTGGGACGAGTTCTCGGAGGCTTTTCTCACCCACTTCTTGCCTCCTCAGATGAGGAGGGCACGGACCGACAGATTTTTGTTGCTGAGACAGAGAGGGCGCACAGTTAGGGAGTACAACGTTGAGTTCGATTCGTTGGCTCGATATGTGATGCTCGTTAAGATGCACAAACTTTAAACGCAAGTGCACGTTATCGTATCAAGTAGTATAGTCTTTGATAAGACCGAATATCGTCCTCTGGGATTAGGGTTCAAGTACCAACTATCTATTTTCTAGTATCTATTTGGTGGATTAATGATTGATTGGTTGTTTATGACTAAGAATTATGAAAACTATTTAAAGTATAAAGGTTTACTTCAGATGTGATGAGAATAGGGCTTCTATGTATCCTCACTATCCGCTTATGCTACTTACGAATGCATTACTTATGGTATTCTTCTTTTGGAGAAAGCAGGTTTACGAAATCGTTTTATACTCCCGTTAGGGTTATATAAACACTCAACCCCAGTATCGTTCCTTACCTACCTTTCGGTGATAAGGGTAACTTTATAGGAGGATTAAGAACAAAAACCTAGTTGACCGTCACGCACAATGCGCAAAATTAGGGTTGTTAAGCCTCTCATCAACGCTAGATAAATAATTGAGGTATTTTCATCCCCAATCCAAGAATGTCTACCCAACTTACAGCATATTCATAATCCCCCCTTTTCAGAATCTGATTAGAAATCATATAGTGATAATTAGTTGTCAATTAATTACCAAGAATTCAACTCAATTATTGGATAGATCTCACAATAAGAACAATAACCATAAGCATGCATTAATTTATAACATAAGTTTCAAGCAATTCAACATAGAAAGCCCTATAAGAGAATTAGTTCCTAGCCATAAAGATGACAAGAACTAATTCCATGTTCATCATGCAAAACTGAAATAAAGTAAAAGAAAAGGAAAAGAAATTACTAAATTAATGGTATCCAATCTCCAAGCAAAAGTCTTGAGTTGTGCAAGAAGGGGAACCCTCAAAAACTGCCTAGGGTTCTCCTTTTATAGGCTGTCTACCGCCTCCCTCTTTTCCTTCAGGCCTGGCCCAGAAATTCGTCCAAAAACCTAATTTTTTCAGCGCGCGCCCTGTTGACAGCGCCGCGTTCGCATGGCCCGGCCGGAAGTTCTGCAATCCGGGTGTTTTGGCGCCGCCCGCTATCTCGCTGTTCGGGCGCCGCGCCCCGTGACTGCTGCTCGAGAGCCGCGGCTGAGTCTTCGCCTTCGAATAGTGGCGCCATGCCCTACTTTTGATCGCAGGAGGCACCGCGCGCTTTGTCGATTTCGCCTCGTTTGCCACTTTCTGCTTCGGCTCGCATCTCCTCTTTTGCCCTCTTTTTGCTCCTTTTCCGCCATTTGACCATTTTAACCACTTTGACTCAAAAGAAAGAAAAACTATCCTAATACGACACTTATATGTGCAAAACGGGACAAAAGATTAACTAAAACTGACTCAAAAGGTGTATATAAAATACACCGATCAAATACCCCCAAACTTAACCTTTGCTCGCCCTCGAGCAAAGATAGAAAGAAATAAAATAAAAGACTCAAAGAAACGAAAAATAAAAGACTCCCTGTCATTAATCACTTTTGCTGCATAAATGTTAACTAGAAAAACATGAAGGTTAGCAGAATAATATGCAGGAACATATAGCATGAAATTTTCAGCACACTAAACACATGAAGCTAAATATTTCGCAAACTCATATTCATCATGCTTAATGGAAGTCAATATACTAAATCATGCATATAAATTCAAGAATTCCTATGGCATGCTTACTTGCTATTCTCCACTAATTCTGGATATGCATAAAAGAGATCTTCAGGACTTTAAGGGTTGTAATGTAGGCTTAGGTATAGGTAGGTAACAACAGGCAATTTAGGCTCATTTCATGTACCATAAGCTCTTCAGCTTTTCAGTATTCCCTTTTTCCTTTTTGTTCTTTTCTTCATTTCGATTCTATCTTTCCCCTCTTTTGTTTTGAGAGAGTGAAGTATATAATGATAAGCACCCCCAAACTTAGGCTTTTGCCTATTTCTTATTATTTTTGTATTGGGGTGCAACAGACTTATTCACTCTTTTTGTCTCTTTTTTAACACAATGTATTCCACTATTTCATATTTTCACTTATGGTATAATTTGTGGGAATATAGGGTGTCAAAGAAGAGGTTTCAAATTTAGGCTCAATGGGGCTGACTAGGGATATTTTTAAAGTACGGGATAGAAAAGAATGGTACGAATTGGCTATCAAAGAAATGCCTGAGTCATCTCCCTAACATGCATATCCTAACTATTTCGCCTCAAATAGCAAGCAATCATAACACATAAGCATTTATCATTTAGCATGCATAACTCAAGCAAGAAACTCCAAATAGACAGATTCTGTGAGTTTTTGGCATATCTAACCTAAGTGTTTAGATAGTTGCTTCAATCCCTTTACATTATTCCACCTTACTTCACTAGGTGTTTCTAGCAACTACAGCATGCATGATCTTTGACAGGCAATTATGACTCAAAAAGGAAAAAAATTTGGTGACTCAAAATAAACATAAAACAAATAAAAAGACTTAAATAAAACATAACATGACACACAAATAAAACACCCCCAAACTTAAATCACACATTTTCCCCAATGTGTGCAAGACTCAAAGAAAATAAAAGAAAAAGACACTTACAGACTTTGGCTAAAATGGTGGTGGTGGCGGTGGATAGTGCATCGACCATTGGTTGAACAAGGCAGTCAGCTCGTCGATTTGTTGCCTTGTTTCTTGCTGTCCTTGTACTACTGTTTTCAAGGTCTGCATCATCTCCTTCTGATGTTGGTACAATTGCCCCATTGTGGGCTCTGAAGGTTCTGCTCCTGTGGTTGGCCGGCGGCTGGGTCCTGCCTCATATTGAGCCCCTCTTTCAGGCTCATCTTCATCCATGGCGGCCTCTGCTGCTGCTGCTGGTGGTGGTTGTACTCTCCGTCTGGCTGCTGGGGGGCTAGGGTCTGGAAAAGAGTGCACTATCCCATAGGACACCGGCAATTGGTTTCTTTCATGAGTATCAGTGGGTAGTTGTGGGACCGCACTCATGTGACATAGCTTGGTGATAACTGAGCCATGTCCCAATCCCGCTGTCGCCAACCTGCTGATTTCTTCAATGCTCTGCACTATTTCTTTCCCCACATCAATTGTCAGCCCCCTCATAATTCCATAAATCAACTTAACCCTATCTTCTGGCACTCTGGTGAAGTGCGTGGATGGAATCATGCGGGCACTGACTAAATACAGCCAAGCCTTGGCTGCCTTGTTGAATTGGCACCGCCGGTTTCTCGATCCATTTCTTCCAATCTCAAAAGCGGCTCACAGTAGCTCACGTTCTGCAACGACATTCCAGTCGATGTGGTCAATGCTTCTAGACCATGTTCTAAAGTGATTCCAATCACTTCTTTCTTCAACATCAACTGTTTTCAATTGTATATTAATATTTTCTGTCGTCACAGGCACATAGCTTCCCCTTACAAAGCATCCCCTTTCCACCTTCTCCGGAAAGTTGGCATAAAATTCTCGCACCATTGTTGTGTTTGTTGGTGTTATCTTCTCCGGGTTCACAAATTTTCTCCCCTCCCTTTAACTCAATATTCGCCCGAATGGGCTCATAAACATCTCCTTCTCCAAATGACGCCCTCTGATAGTCCATTCCCCTTTCTGGTATTAAGGGTCTGGTATCAAGCTTTTTGTATCTTTGAGAGGCTTCGTAGCTTACAAACCTACTTTCGTCATATTGTGGGGTTGGGGTGGATGTGGAGCCTCTTCTTTTTCTGGTGGCCATGGTTAAAACAGTTTCTGGAGCTTTCAATTTAGTGGCACAACTATCTCCTACACACTCAACACTAGCAGCGAATACAACACCCCCAAACTTCAACCTTTCTACTCAATACCCACAACCTTCACAATCACTTTTCAGCACCCAAACTACTCCAACTACAATACTCCTCCAAACTACTACTTCCTATGGCTTCAGTAAAAGGATTCAAGAACAAAGAAAGGGATTACCTTTTTATGAGAGCTTCACGCTGTTCTTGTTTCAATTGGTTGGCTTGAGGGTATGGAATGGAGCTTTGTTGTTTGGGATAGTTGGGGGTTTTGAGGAATTTAAGAATTTAGGTTGTGGTTGTGTTGGATTTGTGGAGGATTTGTGGGCAAACTTCTGGGATTTCGTGGGTTTTTGGAGAGGGAAGGTTAGGTTTTTGAATTTGGAATTGGGAAAAATCTGATTTTTGGGCGTTTAAAGTTCTGGATTCCCGCTTCGGCGCCGCGGCCCTGCTTTTGGCGCCGCGGCGCCCAATCTTCTGCGCTCCTTCGGGACTTTCTGCGCCGCGGCCCTGTTACGGGGCGCCGCGGCTCCTAGACTTGGCAAACTTTCAGCTCTTTTGGCGCCGCGGCCTCTGGCGCAGCGCTAGACTTGCGCTGTTCGATTCTTTTGGCGCCGCCGCTCTCAGCCGCGCGCTACCCATTTTTCAGGAATTCTTACTTTTCTTCAGTTTATTTCCCTGTACCTGTCAATCACAGCACAAACACAAAACCCCAAGACCGTGAGACTGTTCTTAGACACAATAAAATTAACTAAAGACAGAAATTAAAATAACAAAATTGAAAGCGTTGGGTTGCCTCCCACGTAGCGCTGTCTTTAACGTCTTTTAGCCGGACGCAAGTTCCTTAGCCTTAATAACCTTGGGGAGGATTAAGCCCCCAACCTATCCATTTCCTCCACATTTGGCGTTTTCTTTTTCTTCTTTTCTTTTTGGCATTATCAGTAATAGGGAGTTCAGGAACACTTACCTCCTTTAGTGGCATTTCGGCAAACCATGCCTGCTTTCTTGGGCTCATCGCTCTTTGGTTGACTTGTATCGGCTCGCATGGTTTGATGGTGCTGATTGCAAAGCACCCCCTCATTGTTGGTGGCTCAATGACGTGTTTAAAAACTTTAAACACCATTTCTTCGGACTCCACCCTTAGTGTTAATTCTCCTCTTTCAACATCGATCAAAGCTCTTCCCGTTGCTAGGAATGGCCTCCCCAATATGATAGGGATTTCCGCGTCTTCTTCCATGTCAAGAATGAGGAAGTCTGCAGGAAAGAAGAATTTTCCTACTTTCACAATCACGTCCTCAATTTTTCCTCGTGGATGAACCATCGTCCCGCCTAGTTGCAGACTCACAGTGGTTGGTTTGGCCTCTCCCAACTCCAATCTTTTAAAAACTGATAAGGGAATCAGATTTATACTTGCCCCTAAATCGCATAGAGCTCTGTTGCAAGTCACCCTGCCCACTGTGCAAGGTAGTGTAAAGCTGCCAGGATCCTGCCTGAACAAGGTGACCATTAAGAACAGATACCCCCTTCCCAGGATTGATGATTTGTTCGACCAGTTGCAAGGTGCGAGATGTTTCTCCAAGATTGATCTGCGATCGGGCTATCATCAGGTACGAGTCAGAGAGGCGGATGTCCCTAGGACTGCATTTCGCACCCGGTACGGGCACTATGAGTTCAGGGTTATGTCTTTCGGATTGACCAATGCTCCAGCGGTATTCATAGATTTGATGAACCGAGTGTTCAAGCCATTTTTGGATACGTTTGTGATAGTATTCATTGATGACATCTTGGTTTACACCCCATTCCAAAATTATAAATGACATAACAATGGACTGGTACCGAATCAATCTCTCTCTGTAGTCCACGTTGGCATAACAAGAGGCCAACTAGTCCGTACTCATAATGACCTCAATGTCTGTCATAACAGCTCTGCTAGGTCTGCTAGGGTCCAACGACTGTATCGTTACCGGTAATTATTATCTACCCGCTCAGCTACCACCCAACACTCACGGGTGTAGTCACCTCGAAAGGTTCTCATGGATTCAGGCTCCATTTCTTTACACTTGGTTGCTCTCTTTTTCACTGGTCGTACGATTTCCGTACTTCCAAATTTATACTAACATACGTATATAACTTCAATACTACATATGTCCTCCAATCTTTGGAGTTACTAAATTAAACAATATAAGGCCATATCCGGCTCTCATAACCTGGTTCCGGTGGAATGTGTCCACGAACCCGTAAAACGATTAACTAGACTTGGGCCCTGTACCCTCGTGACCCTGTCACGTAGCAGGACTACTACCAACTGATCCCATTCCATTTTCTTAATCATACCACGTAGCTTAATCTGTTAACATAGTCTTCCATTAAGTCCCTTAATTAAACTTCTTAAGGGTCCATTTCCTTCTCAGACAGCTCATCATCTCCTAATTATCTCAAATTAGTACGTAAAACCTTGCTGAGAGTCTATTAACTGTTCATACCTTCTCGGTATTTATTTAGTCCTTACCAATTCCTGGTAATCTCAACCCATCCTAGGCAACACATATGTGACCCTCATACAAAAATCCGTATAGCTGTATGTCACAATACCAATTATACTACAAACATTACCAACCTGGATACGAAATCCACATAAACTTTCCTGGGTCACTGCTGCCTTTCTCGTAGCTGCAAACAACATAACTCGTTAGGGAGAGACGACCCTAACAACACAACTCTATCGCACGATCTCAGAGTGAGAAGAATGGAAACCAATCCTAAATGTCCTGCAGCCTCCTGATTATAGATGTGGTGCACAACACACCGATAATCAAGACTCTACTAGACACGGTCTGTAGACACTTTCCGAGGACTAACTGCTCTGATACCACTTTTGTCACGACCCGACCCCGGGCCCGCGACTGGTGCCCTACCTGGGCACCCCTTTCAGGTATACATCAGAGAATAGCAGCAGAACATACACAACTCCTAAAATAAAAATTATACTTAGACAGTAGACATCAACCGGCTAGCCGATAAGGCCGCCTTTTGTAACATATACATAATACAAAATTAAAATAGTACATCTCTGTTCTTACAAACCCAATACACAAATGTGACTACAGGCCTCTAAGAATAACAACTTTGGCGGGACAGGGCCCCGCCATACCCCTGAATGTACATCAACCGACAATACCAGGGATAAGCCTCCGAAATAAAGGAGCTTCTCAACAGCTGAACAGTGATCCTAAGAGTGAGGATCAACAACCTGTACTCTACCTACGGCATGAACGCAGCCCCCCGAAGGAGTTCAGTACAACATGTACCAAATATGTGAAACTGCAAGTACTGTAGTGAAATCAAAAGTCTAAAATAAACTTGAGACATGTATGATAATCAAATTACAGTTCACTGTGACTTACTAACAATGAGAGTAACTAAGAGTATACTTACAACATAAAAATAGGAGGCTCACGATCAAAGCAGGGCCACCCGCCCGCAGTATCATTAGCAATCCTACTCTTGGGACTATTTCACCCGCAAGGGTCGTGTGGACCCGCATGAGGTATTTCTCGCATCATGGGTAGAAAATCCATGGAGTGGTATAATGTCTTGGGGGTTTACCCCGCAATCATACTCAGAAGGTGGTATAACGTCTTGGGGGTTTACCCCGCATTTATACTCTTACCCTAGAGAAGGTGGTATAACGTCTTGGGGGTTTACCCCACATTTATACTCTTACCCTGGAGAAGGTGGTATAACGTCTTGGGGGTTTACCCCGCATTTATACTCTTACACTGGAGAAGGTGGTATAACGTCTTGGGGGTTTACCCCGCATTTATACTCTTACCCTGGAGAAGGTGGTATAACGTCTTGGGGGTTTACCCCACATTTATACTCTTACCCTGGAGAAGGTGGTATAACGTCTTGGAGGTTTACCCCGCATTTATACTCTTACCCTAGCTCAACCGGCTATTATACATAACATAAGTAAGTTAAGAAATCCCCTAACTTCTTATTAGTCTTGTTCATATACACTCTCATTTTAGTTTACTTAAGGCACTACCATGTCATTATAAAATTCGGATATTTAACCCAAAGTACTACGTACTTCTATTCTTTTAAAATGACTCTTTTTCATATAAAACTTCCAAGATACTAATAACCGTAGTATCAAGTCATAACTACTTTTCAATACAAGTCACAATACCTTTTAGAAATACATTTAGGCTTCTAAATCAAGTGACTTCTTTCTTTAAAACAAAACCTTAAGCAATTGATGCCTTCAAATCAATTTGTCTTCAATTATTTCAAGTCATTTATCATACTTACATTACTTAGAGTAAACCACTCTTTTTAACTTTCCATAAAGCTATTATAACCAACTTCCCATAAAGCCGTTATACTAGCTTTATTCCTTAGATACTTACATTCTTCTTTATAACTAAGAGACTTAAATTTTCCAACAAAACAAGTATCGAAAATACTTTCAAAATACTCAAAGTCTCTTAAGTTTTAGAAACCAAGATATCCTTAATATTTTTAAACCAGTGAGTTAATTCCCTAACTCAACCAACTTGGATATTCTTAAAATAAGCCGAGGATATCAAATGGACTAGATTGTCAAAATCTTGTACGTCTACCGTACTATACATTTACAACTTAATCATGCTCAAGAGATAAGAAAGTTCCACATACCTCTTCGGTTCAATCCACTTGCCAAGTCCAATATGCCGTACGTAGTATGTCAACCTATAATGACCATAATACGTCTATTAACTTCTTACCTCAAACGTAGAATATTCTAAGTGCAAAGTCACTAAATTCTATGGAAAATCGGACAACACTTCCTTTGTTTCTACATACTTTGACACCTTTTTCAAGGCCGAATGTCAATAACCAAACACGCCACATTTAAGGCTCAACAATGTAGTTAAAAATAGGGGATTACACGCCTACAAGACGTGTAAAACTCTGCCCCACAATTGATATCAAACTAGTCCAACATACTATGTCACATTCGGCAAATTTGAGGTACATCACCACAAAGTCTTTTCCAATTCCTTTTCAATCCCAGTTGTTTAGTACAACATGTTACAAAGCCGCAATCGATTATAGCAACTAAAATCTTCAAGTAGATAACATGAAACGATACTAGTTAACGACCAAATTGTAATTCAATTTCAAACTACTCAACATGTCATTTTCGGATTTAGGCTACTTCAATCCATATCACTTATCAATCTTCAATACATATACTTCATGCTAGTTAAAATGTATAACTACAACAATAAGAAATCTTCAATCACTTAAGAGGACAAAGTGGTTACCTTGATAAGCCCAAAATAGTCCAACAATCTTGCCCACTTTATCCCTCTTTCCGAAATTCTTCTTCCCGCAAATATCATCTCTACGAACCCCCTACAAGCTTGCCAATGTATTTCCTTCTTGTTGCCTTTCTAAAAAAATCTCTTTTAGGCTTAGGGTTTCAACCATTTGAGAGAGAAGAGAAGAGAAGATTTGGGTGAAGTCTTGTAAAATGATTTTAATCTAGCAAGACTTGGTCAAATATAGCCTTTATCTTGTTCCACAAGTTGGGGGGACACTTTTCACTCACCCAGGGGTCCTCTACAACAAATATCTTCTATTTTCCCCCTATTTCCGCAAAAATTCCGCCTGCGCCTTGCAGCCGCGCCTTGCAGCGGCGACCGCAATCAGGACAATTTCGGCTTTTGCCGACCGACTCATGCTCTGTCAACCGATATTGTAACGTCCATAACTTTCTACTCCAATGTCCTATCGACAAGAGGTTTGTTGCGTTGGAAACTAGACTCAATGAAATTCATATTAGGCTTTTGAAACACCTAAAAACTTCAACTATACTAGGAGATATACTGCTCCCAAGTTGACTGAAAAACTATCCAAAAATATTCTGCCAACTTTTTTTTTTCTTTTTCCAACTTCGAATCTTATTTCCTTTCGTACGTTCTCATCTCATCCTCTTGGAATTACGGGGTTTAATAGTATGTAAACCTTTCTTATCTATTGAGCATGATTATTATGAAATATGTAGTACGGTAGACGTACGTGTGTTAAATGAATTTGGTTTCATTTTTGATGTCCTAGACTTGATTCTAAATGTTAAGAGACTTGTATTATGTTAAAAAGTTGTGAAGAATATTTCCGAAATTAATGGGTACTTGGTCTTTAAAGAATAAGTTCTGTTGATTTCAGAAATGAGTGTAGTTGTCTTTGGTTTGTTTAAAACATAAAGTGTTATAATGACTTTATAGGAAGTTAGTAATAACGACTTTATGAAGTCAAAAGAATGATTTATTTATTTTATTTAAACTGGTAACTTGATTTTAAAAAGCCTTGAAATGATTTTCTGAAGGT
The DNA here is from genome assembly GCA_029844215.1 of Przewalskia tangutica. NCBI lineage: Eukaryota > Viridiplantae > Streptophyta > Magnoliopsida > Solanales > Solanaceae > Przewalskia > Przewalskia tangutica. The sequence continues at coordinate 37,097,413 of CM056720.1, read as the reverse complement.
GTAGTAACTTAGTTTGAAAAGAAAACGTGTCTTGATACTACGGGTATTAGTATCGTGTGGCTTTTACGTAAAAGGGGATATTTTAAGAGAGTTGAAGTACGTAGTACTTTGGGGTTAAAACCCGGATTGTTGGCATAAAATTAAAGTACCTTGAGTTTATTAAATGGTCAATCAGTCTACATGTTAATGAGAGTCTAGAAGTATGGTAACTTGCCTATGCTTGCTTGTGATAGCCTTGTTGTGAAGTGTTGTATTCTTATGCTACCGCATCTCTCGATGCAGGGCCGGTCATCTTGCTATTTACTTGGACATACCGACACTGTTGGAGGGTCCACGGGTATGCTTCCCCTATGATTTTTCCATGGACATGCTTACACCGATGAGAGATTTCGGGGGCATGCGGCCATGCTGTAGATACTTGCCTTGGTCATTTCTCGTGATACAGCAGACTATGGTAGGTGGCTTTAGATACTTGCCCCGGTCATATCTCGTGATACGGTAGGCTCTGGTACGTTGGATTTAGATACCTGCCCCGGTCAGTTTCGTGACGCAGGATGGATCTGGTAGTTGGATTCTGTACTTGGCCCGATCAATTTTATGATGCAGGCTGGATCTGGTAGTTGGCTTTCCTACTTGGCCTAGTCAGTTTTATGACGCAGGTGGGATCTGGAGTTCAGGTACACATATTGGTGTTATATTATATCATGGACTGCCGGCGGTGAGGAAGGAATTCCACGGGCATGATTGATATTGTGGGCGTGAGACCCGTGGTTATATTTGAGTAATGATTTTGAGGGCATGCGTCCCTGACTTGACATGACTGCTTATATATTGTGAAATGGTCTTTTAAAAGATGAAATTGATTTTCATTACTCTTATTGTTAACTAGGCACCCGAGGTCGGGTCGTGACAAAAGTGGTATCAGAGCAGTTAGTCCTCGGAAAGTGTCTACATACCGTATCTAGTGGAGTTTTGATTATCGGCGTGTTGTGCACCACACCTATAATCAGGAGGCTACATGATATTTAGGATTGGTTTCCATTCTTTTCACTCTAAGATCGTGCGATATAGCTGTGTTATAAGTTGGACTCCCTCTGACGTATTCTTATGTACCAGTTATGCCTCCACGCAAGTCAATCAGGGCCCAGAAGGAAAAGGCAGCAGAGGGAGTTGCTAGTAGAACACAGAGGGTTACGAGGGCACAGGCCCAGTCATTACCTGAGGTAGTGCTTAACGGCGAGTTCTACGACGCCACCAGCTGTTACACCCCGGAATTCCAAGATATGTTTATAAGAATGTACGTAAGAACTCAAAAATGTTAAGATTTGAGACGAGTAAAAATTTATCGAAATTATGGAATTGTCGGAAAATGAAATATTGCGATGAATGGGAGGTCAATACGTGTCACCCCTTAGTGGTCTTGGACGAAATGGACCATGGATTTAATGGTCATTTTACCATAATAAAGATGACCAAGTCTTGCTAAGTCTAAGAGCTTGACATTGTTGACTTAGTCAAAAGCCACTTGGCTTGATCCTTGTGAATTGCATCCAAACCATCCATTTGTTCTAATCTTGACCCTCCATATGTTTATATAAGCTCACTAGTAGCAAGACAAGGCTTCTATACTTAGAAAATTTTCAAGAAAACTTAGAGGGGAGCTCTCGGGTTTGGAGGGCTTCAAGAAGAGGAAATTTTTGTTTGTTGTCCAATAATCCCCATACTTTAAACCAAGGTTCCTAAGAGTATTGTAAGGGTATCTCAATAGAAAGATCCCGGAAAAGTGGCGTTTTCATATTAGTCGCAAGGTGAAAACCTAGTCACTTTCCTAGGTTTGGATTTGGAATTGAAGGAAAGTTGTTTGTGATCTTCTAAAGGGCTTCAAGTGGCCGATTGGAGTGTCAAGGAGAGGCTCTAAGTTGCTAGGGAGCGACTTCGGATCTTGAAGTGGATTAAGGCTCACTAAGGTAACAATCTTGTTTTCTTAAGTGTTATATGATTACATATTGTTGTAGCCTTACATTTTGACTAGCATGAAGTATATGTATTAAAGATTGATAAGTGTTATGGATATTGGAAGCCTAAAATCCGAAATGACATTGATTAGCCATTTGAAATTGAAATACAATTTTTGTCGATAATTAGAATCGTCGCATGTTACCTACTTGAAGATTGTAGTAGTTATAATCGATTGCGGCTTGATAACATGTTATACTAAACAACTTGAATTGAAAAGGAATTGGAAAGGTTGATATGTTGTTACACCTTTGGCCGAGAATGACTTTGTATGTTGGACTAGTTTGATATAATTTGTGGGGCGGAATTTTACACGTCTTGTAGGCGTGTAATCCCCTATTGTTAACTACATTGTTGAGCCTTAAATGTGGCGTGTTTGGTTATTGAATTCGGGCCTTGAAAAAGGTGGAAAAGTATGTAGAAACAAATGAAGTGTTGTCCGATTTTCCGTAGAATATAGCGACTTTGCACTTAGAATATGCTACGTTTGAAGTTAGAAGTTAATAGACGTACTATGGTCATTATAGGCTGACATACTACGTACGGCATATTGGACTTGGCAAGTGGATTGAACCGAAGAGGTATGTGGAACTTTCTTATCTCTTGAGCATGAATAGTTGTAAATATATAGTACGGTAGACGTACGAGATTTTTTGACAATCTAATCCATTTGATATCCTTGGCTTATTTTAGGAATGTCCAAGATGGTTGAGTTGGGGACTTAACTCACTTGTTTAAGAATATCTTAGTTTCTAAAAGTTAAGAGACTTAAAGTATTTTAAAAGTATATGATACTTGGTTTTGAAAGTATAAGTCTCTTGGATTTAAAGAAGAATGTATTTGTCTAAAGTATAAAGCTAGTATAACGACTTTATGGGAAGTTGGTTATAATAGCTTTATGGAAAGTTAAAAATAGTGGTTTACTCTAAGTAATGTATGTATGATAAATGACTTGAAATAATGAAAGGCAAATTGATTTTAATGCATCAATTGCTTAAGGTTTTAAAAGAAAGAAGTCACTTGATTTAGAAGCCTATAAATGTATTTCTAAAAGGATTGTGACTTGTCTTGAAAAGTAGATATGACTTGATACTACGGTTATTAGTATCTTGGAAGTTTTATATGAAAAAGAGTCATTTTAAAAGAATAGAAGTACGTAGTACTTTGGGTTAAATTCCCGGATTTTATAATGACATGTTAGTGCCTTAAGTAAACTAAAATGAGAGTGTATATGAATAAGGCTAATAAGAAGTTAGGAGAATTTCTTAACTTGCTTATGTTATGCATTTATAAGTTCTAGTGCTTATGTTATGTATGATAAGCCGGTAGTGCTTATGTTATGTATGATAGCCGGTTGTGCTAGTTTATGTTATTCTTACGGGGTAAAGCCCCGAGTTACTACTAATTCCATGGATTTGCTACCCATGATGCGAGTGCGGCGTTTGTACTCATTGCGTGCCCATCGGGCCTAAGCGGGTGAAATAGTCCTGTGCGGGTGAAATAGTCTTGTGTGGGTGAAATACCTCATGCGGGTCCACACGACCTATTCGGGCGGATACAACCTGTTACACCCCAGAATTTCAGGACAAGTATACGAGAATAGACGCAAGAACACAAGACTTGAAAATTGGTACGAAAGGAAGAATTGTTTTTCCAAAGGAAAATATTCCGAACGTCGGAAAGGAAAAATATTCGTTGATGAGAATTAGATTCTCAAAATGCGTTATTTGAAGAGTATGATACTTATTAACATTATGGAAATTTATTTTTATGGATTTGGTCACGTGGGGCCCACCCGAGAAATTTTATGTTTTGTGGGGCCCACGAGGGTTACGAAATTTATGGACGAATGGGAGGGCGACATGTGGCACCCCCCAATGGTCTTGGACGAAATAAGACAAGGGTAGTATGGTCATTGACCTATGTGGAAGATCAAGTCTTCCAAGCTTGAGAAAATTGACCAAGTCAACTTGTCCACTTGGCTAATTAATTAATGCTCTTCATCCTAGCCTCACATTTCTTGTAATCTAAGCCCTCCATTGTGTTATATATACACTACACTAGTGCAAGACTTGTCTTCAACACTTAGAAAAATTAGAAACCTTGTTCTTCACTTGTAGGTGCTCTCGGGTTTGGCATAAGTTCCACACAAAAATTTTGTAGTTTTGGTCCATTATTCACAAGACTTTAACCCAAGGTCCCTAAGGGAATTGTAAGGATATCTCAATAGAAAGATCTCGGAAAAATGACGTTTTCACGTTAGTTGCAAGGCGAAAACCTAAGTCGTTTTCATAGTTTTGGATTGGAAATGGAAGAGAAGTTGGTTGTGAACTTCTAAAGGATTCAAATAGTGGATTGGAGCGTAAAGGAAAGGAGCTAAGAATTTCTAAGTAGCGACTTTGAATCTTGGAATTTTTAAGGGCTTATAAAGGTAAAAATCTCGTCGTTTTAGTAATTAAGATTTCTTATTGTTGTAGCTATGGATATTAGCAAGCATGAGGTATATATTATGAAGTGTGATAAGTGTTATGAATATTGGAAACCCTAATCCGAAAGTTGCATGATTAACCCTAAGATTGTAATTCAATTTGGTTATTTGTTTTAGTCGTCGCATGTTATATAAAGAAAGGATTATAGTTGTTTGAATTGTTTGCAACTATATAACATGATAGGACGACATTATGGATTGAAAGGAATTGGAAAGAAATAGATGTTGTTGTGGTCCTTGATATTGCCGAATATTGCCTAAAGTTATTGGATTGTTTTGTATTATTGTGGGGCAGAATATTACACGTCTTGTTAAGGCGTGTAATCCCCTTTGGATAGCTGAATTGTTGGGCCTTAAATGTGGCGTGTTTGGTTGTTAATTCGGGCCTTGAAAAAGGTGGAAAAGTACGTAGAAACAAAGGAAGTGCTGTCCGATTTTCCGTAGAATTTGGTGACTTTACACTTAGAATATTCTACGTTTGAAGCTAGAGGTTAATAGACGTATTATGGCCATTATAGGTTGAAGTACTACGAGTATATGATTTTATAAGTATAAGTAAATGGACTTTAAAGAATGTATGTTATGATGTTTTAAGACTACAAACTTTGATTGTCTTATAAGGATTATGAAGTTTTAAGCGATATGATTTTAAAGAGTGTATGCTACGAGGGGTTAATACTATAAATGTTATACCCCGTATTTCCAGAGTATGTATGTGAGGACGTACGTACAAAAGTTTAAGCCTTAGTTAGGCATTAGGGACGAAAATTGTGCACAACTAACGAAAAGAATTTTTTTCCGACGAAGAGTTTTCCGAACCTTGCGAAGGGAAAATTACGGTTGCGACATTTATTATTTTTGCGGATTTTTCCGATAGATAAAATATTTTGGACCAACGAGAGGGAGACATGTGTCACCCTTAGGTGGCAAAGGTTGGACGATTTTGTGGGCATTCTTTGGCAGGTTTTTTGCAAGGAAAATGCCATAAACATTTGGTCAATGTTTGGTTAGATATTTATGGAGTAGATGGATAAGGTTACACTTGCCCAAATCTCCACCATCCAATTGCCCTCCACTTGCCTTAATCTTGGCCATTGATGGCCCTATAAATACCCCCCTTAGTTGAAGACTTCTTCATCCACAAAATAATTTCTAAGTCTTAAAAATCCTTCCCCCTCCCTCTTGAAGCTCTCGTCCAAACCACCCCTCCCCCCCTTTGTGAGCCCTTGGACGAAACCCCCCTTCATAGTTGTGCTAGCCGAAACACCCCCCCCCCCCTTGGTAGAAAATATTCTCCAAGTATTGTTGTTATTCCAAAATACCTTGGCTCAAATACCTTGTAGTATTCCAAAGTTATTTCAATACTAAGAGCCCGGAAATACTACTATACTTTCTTTAGTCACAAAACGAAACCCTAGGGAAAAATCTTCATAGTGGTTGAAGTATTAAGTAGAAGTTGTGTAGAACTTCTAAGGGTTTCTTGGAGCGAATTGGAGTGCATGGATTAAGAGCTAAACGTTGTTCAGGATCGACATTTAAACTTGGATAATTTTGGGCTTAACGAGGTAAATAATCTTATCCTTCTATTGTAATTGGAGATTACATATTGTAGAAGTTTAGAATTGGGTATAACATGTATAGAAGGATGGTATAAGAGAAGAGAATTGAACTGTAATTACATAGGATTGTATTACAGTAGACTTGCGTATTTTGACGGGTAGGGAAGTGCTGCCCGATTTTCCGTAGCAATAAGAACCTTCTGCTTAGAATATTCTACAGAGTAGTCTAGACGTTGATAGACGTATTTGACTATTATAGGTTGATACTATGCGCGCGACATATTCGACTTGGCATGTGGATTTCGCCGAGGAGGTATGTGATTCTTCCTATCCTCTTGAGCATGATATTTTAAAAGAATATATATATAGTACGATAGACGTACGTGTGTTGACTGAACATGGTTTTACTTCGATGTCTTTTGACTTGAGTTTTAAATAATAAGAATCTTGCAGTATTTCAAAAGAATTAAGAATCGTTTTTAAAAGAAGAGTAATACTTGGTTTTAAAAGCTTAAGTGTTATACTAGCTTTATGGGAAGTTAGGTATAACGACTTAAGAGAGATAAAAGGAACGGTTTACTTAATTGTTTATGAAAGCCTTATATTGATTTCGGAAATGAGAATAAGTATCGAACAAACCACTGCAACGCTAATAAAGGAAAATGTATTGACTAATTAAGTATTATTAAAACCAGTAGAAACCTCCATCTGCGTAGAAGCTAAGATAAGACAAAATTGTATTGCATTTCCTAGATCATGGCTGCTTTAATAAGATTGTTATAAACAAGAATAACCTACTCACACATAAGGCATGTGTTACTCAAATTGTTTTAAAAAGGAGATTACGTTGTTAAGTGTTTAAAACTATGATCTATGAATCTTTTGAAAATAAGAGACTTGAGTATTTGAAATTATGCAACTTGAACTTTTGGAAAAGAATGAGTTATTGATTTTAGAAGTTAAGAGACTTGATCTTAAAAGATAAGAGACTTGACTTAATTGACTTGATATGAATGTTGTTAAAAAGTGTGAAACCTCATTCGTGAGCAATGAGTACTTGGTTTTTAAAGAGTTAATGTATGAAGTACTTCGGGGATAAAAACCCGAACTTGTTGACATAAAATAGAAAGTACCTTGTGTGAATAACTTGACTATGTTGGTTTGTGATAGCCTTGTAATACTTTCTTGTTGGTTTGATAAATAAACATGTTAGGATGCTACGTGTGTTAGTGTCTTGTGATGGTTGTGTAAAGGGGTTTCCCCTTGATTATTCTTATGTTGTTTAACGATAAGCCGTTATGTTAGTATTGTACCACTCACCTCTTGACATGATATACCGGGGGTTAAGCTTCCCCCCGATGCGAGGGATGCCTCATGCGGGTCCAGGGGACCTATGCGGAGCTACGAGTTCCGGTGTTAGTGCGGGTAATTACCTCACGTGGTCTATGTGGCCACGCGGACTACGAGAGTCCAGGAGGATGCCGCGGGTTAGCTACCCCCGATGCGAGGAATACCTCATGCGGGCCTATGTGTGGCCTATGCGGAGCTGCGGTAAGTTCCAGGATTAGACGCGCACATTGATACTGAGGGCGAGTGGCCAGCTTCGATCATGTGGCGCGGTCTAGAAAGACCTCGTGATACAGTTTATGGCATTGTTGGTACTGTGGGTTTTAGTAGTCGGCTATGCCTTCGTACTTACCCCGTACGGTTTATTATGACACAGGTGGGACCTGGTGTTCATGTGTATTCCTTGGTGTTTTTATGTCATGGATCACGGCATTGGAAGGAATTCCACGCATGATTGATATTGTGGGCATGAGACCCATGGTTATATTTGAGTGATGACTTTAAGGCGTGAGTCCACGACTTGACATGCACGCTATATCAGGTATCGTAAATTGGTTATCATATATGTCTTCTGTTTTATATAGACTATTATGATTTCATTTACAGTATTTCAGTTTCACATACTTGGTACTGTTGTCGACTCCTTTCGGGCTGCGTTCATGCCGCAGGTAGGTACACCGATTGTTGATCCTCGCTCATGTGGTCACATTCAGCGTTTTGGGAAGCTCCGTGTCTCCGAGGCTTATCTTTCGTATAGTCCACACGCGTTGTAGGTACTTACATTCAGGGGTATGGCGGGGCCCTGTCCCGCCATTGTTGTTATAACATTCTTAGAGGTCTGTAGTACTGTTGTGGGCAGAGTTTGTAAAAGGGATGTAACTGTTCGGGTTCAAGTTTATATATATATATGCCGAAAGGCAACTTTTCTCAGATAAATTGTTTCTCACTTCATATTAATTCATGTCTTGTTTATATTCCGCTGGTTACTCTGATGTATGTCTACTTGGGTGCCCGGGTAAGGCACCAGTCACGGGCCCGGGTTCGGGTCGTGACAAAAGTGGTATCAGAGCAGTTAATCCTCGGAAAGTGTCTACAGACCGTATCTAGTAGAGTCTTGATTATCGGTGTGTTGTGCACCACACCAATAATCAGGAGGCTATAGGATATTTAGGATTAGTTTCCATTCTTCTCACTCTGAGATCGTGCCTTAGAGCTGTGATTATAAGTTGGACCCCTCTAACGTAATTCTTTCCCCTTACGATTATGCCTCGCGCGGCAACCCGGGCCCAGAAGGCAAAGCGGCTAGGAGTGCGAGTAAAGCAGAAGAGGTTCACGAGGCATGTGCCCAATCATCATCCGAGTGGTGCTTCATTCGGGAGTTCTGCGGCGTCGCCACCCAATGAGTCTAGCACAATGCAACAGTTCCTACTGCGGCCATGATATTTGAACATTCAGTTCCACGACCAGTAGCAGACAGTATGTATTGCAAGGAGACGACCCTGTTACTATCTAGGGATTTAGCAACCAGAGAGTATATTATGTACCGATTTATCACGGGTCTTGATGACTATCTAAGAGAGGGTTGTGCAAGAGTAGCTCTTGATCGAGCTTGAGCATGGCTCGCGACGGGCTTATCGCGCAGCAGTCGAGAAACGTAGGATCGACGGGTTAACCAAGAGCAGCAGAAGAGGGCCAGATCGGTAGGGTCCTTTGGTAACTTTCGAGGCGGATCGCCTCAAAGAACTGATCGATACGCACCTCCGCCAGTGCAGAGTGGTCCTCCACAGGGTTCAGGACGTTCGGGGTATGCAGGAGTTGGTCAGAGCTCCAGGGCTTCTGGTTCACAGATACACGTAGGTTCCAGCCAGCCGGATTCAGTTTTCCCTCAGTGTTCACAGTGTGGAAGGCGTCATCCCGAGGAATGTCATCTTTTTGTTGGTGCTTGTTTTACCTGCGGCCGTAAGGGCCATGTGACGAGATAATGTTCAAGTAGGAGGGATGCAAGTAGGAGGACTCAGCCTATCAGATCAGTTGCGGATTCAGTGGTTCGGAGAGGAAGGGGTGTTAGCCGGAGGAGGCCACCCCTACCTCGGTGTGGCCGTTATGGTAGGTGTCATTTTGGGGAGTGTCGTACTTCTTCGACAGCTTGTTATGCTTGCGGCCAGCAGGGCCATTTTGCGAGAAATTTTCCGACCAGAGGTGGCGCAGATGTAGAGACTCAGCCTTCAGGATCAGTGGCTAGTTCATCACCTTCCCTAGCTATACGCCCAACAGGGCAGGATTGATTAGAACGACAAAGGGGAGTGAAACAGTAGATACCGGTATATCCTTAACCCTCTAGAGGTTAGTATGTGTGATAAAGATGAATGTATTTTAAGTGTTATGTTCAGATAGCATTGTGTTAATCGTGATTAGAAATCATGGTTAGTTAAAAGGGTAAGATTGGGGATAGGGAAAGTGTGAGCCTTAGAGTTTTATACGTGGAGACCTTAGAGACAAGGCCATCTTGAGTAAAAGATTTATTTCTATGTTTGACCCTTATCAGAGTGCATAGTATACGTGAGATATGTTGTGTGATAAGTCCCTGAGTAGTGTAAAATGAAAGAGGGTGGTTGAGCTAAGAATGACCACTAGGTTTTCGTGACTTGATTAGTGAGATTGTTCCGGGTCGGGGAACAAGAGCTTGGCGCGATAAATGGGTCGGGTTGAGGCAAGATTGCGGGTCAACCCGCAGCCCGGTTAGAAGTAAGGAAAAATTGTGGTGGTTCCGCTTTGTGATAGAGTCACGAGGGTGTTAGGCCCAAGTTTAGTTAACCATCGTACGAGTTCGTGGGTGCGTTCGACCAGTAGTCGGTCCGATGGGGTCAGCCCATCTTGTCTTTCAGTCAGAACTGTTTACTCGGCAGAGGGTTATGCGAGACGTTGTATATCAGGAAGGTTGTAAGACTGCATGGGGTTCCTACTTTTACTTTATGACAGGCAGTGGAGCCCAGTTTGCGGCTATTTCTTTTGTGTCTGGAGGTTTTACCAGGCAGGGTTAGGAACTCGAGTGAGTCTCAGTATTGCATTCACCCTCGGGCCGGTGTTTTTGATTTTCAGAGATAGCTGTAAGGATTATTCGCCTCTTGTTGAGTGAGTATTAAAATAGCTACCATTTCGGTATTCGGATGTCGCCTTATGAAGCCTTGTAAGGGCGGTAGTGTAGGTTGCCGGGCGATTGGTTCGATGTTGGCAAGGTTCAGATTGTTGGTCCACTTGATTCAGCAGGATGTGGATAGGGTGAATCTTATCCAGGAGAGGTTATTGGCAGCTCAGAGTCAACAGAAGTCATGCGGATAATCGACGTCGACACTTGGAGTTCAGATTGACGGTGGGTTTTCTTGAAGGTACCACCGGGCGGCGTGACGAGGTTTGGAAAGCGGGAAACTTAGCGAGGTACCTTGGCGTTTGATCATTTGGAGAATAGGCCAGGTTTCCTATAAGTTATCTTTGCCGTCCGACGTAGGAGGCAGTACGTCCGGTCTTTCATGTTGCTATGTTCGGGAAAGTATCGGAGATCCATCCAGAGTGTTCCTAGTTAATGATGACCAAGTTGGAGATAGTAACCACGAGATGTTGGAAATCAAGCAATACTTGAAATGTGGTGCGTATAGTAGGAAGAGTTCGAAGTGCGACGAGAAAGGGGAGAAGCGAGCATAGGTTAAGAGAATAGAAGTGATCATTTCTTATGTGAAGTAAAGGTGCGAAGGGAGTATCTTTTAGCCCTTGAAGTGGGAGCTTTTGTGATGATAGAGGTGATTCCTCGTGGACTTAGATTTCAGTATTTGCGCGTGTGTTATTTTGTGGCCATGTGTGGCATCGGCAACTTGTTAAGTTAAAAGGAACTTCAGCGTTATCTGTCTTGGGAAGGAACATTCGGGACGAATGTTTCTAAGGAGGGGAGAATGTTATACCCCGTATTTCCAGAGTATGTATGTGAGGACGTACGTACAAAAGTTTAAGCCTTATTTAGGCATTAGGGACGAAAATTGTGCACAACTAACGAAAATAATTTTTTTCCGACGAAGAGTTTTCCGAACCTTGCGAAGGGAAAATTACGGTTGCGACATTTATTATTTTTGCGGATTTTTCAGAGAGATAAAATATTTTGGACCAACGAGAGGGCGACATGTGTCACCCTTAGGTGGCAAAGGTTGGACGATTTTGTGGGCATTCTTTGGCACGTTTTTTCCAAGGAAAATGCCATAAACATTTGGTCAATGTTTGGTTAGATATTTATGGAGTAGATGGATAAGGTTACACTTGCCCAAATCTCCACCATCCACTTGCCTTAATCTTGGCCATTGATGGCCCTATAAATACCCCCTTAGTTGAAGACTTCTTCATCCACAATATAATTTCTAAGTCTTAAAAATCCTTCCCCCTCCCTCTTGAAGCTCTCGTCCAAACCACCCCTCCCCCCCTTTGTGAGCCCTTGGCCGAAACCCCCCTTCCTAGTTGTGCTAGCCGAAACACCCCCCCCCCCTCCTTGGTAGAAAATATTCTCCAAGTATTGTTGTTATTCCAAAATACCTTGGCCCAAATACCTTGTAGTATTCCAAAGTTATTTCAATACTAAGAGCCCGGAAATACTACTATACTTTCTTTAGTCACAAAACGAAACCCTAGGGAAAAATCTTCATAGTGGTTGAAGTATTAAGTAGAAGTTGTGTAGAACTTCTAAGGGTTTCTTGGAGCGAATTGGAGCGCACGGATTAGGAGCTAAACGTTGTTCAGGATCGACATTTAAACTTGGATAATTTTGGGCTTAACGAGGTAAATAATCTTATCCTTCTATTGTAATTGGATATTACATATTGTAGAAGTTTAGAATTGGGTATAAGATGTATAGAAGGATGGTATAAGAGAAGAGAATTGAACTGTAATTACATAGGACTGTATTACAATAGACTTGCGTATTTTGACGGGTAGGGAAGTGCTGCCCGATTTTCCGTAGCAATAAGAACCTTCTGCTTAGAATACTCTACAGAGTAGTCTAGACGTTGATAGACGTATTTGACTATTATAGGTTGATACTCTGCGCGCGACATATTCGACTTGGCAGGTGGATTTCGCCGAGGAGGTATGTGATTCTTCTTATCCTCTTGAGTATGATATTTTAAAAGAATATATATATAGTACGGTAGACGTACGTGTGTTGACTGAACGTGGTTTTACTTCGATGTCTTTTGACTTGTGTTTTAAATAATAATAATCTTGCAGTATTTCAAAAGAATTAAGAATCGTTTTTGAAAGAAGAGTAATACTTGGTTTTAAAAGCTTAAGTGTTATACTAGCTTTATGGGAAGTTAGGTATAACGACTCAAGAGAGATAAAAGGAATGGTTTACTTAATTGTTTATGAAAGCCTTATATTTATTTCGGAAATGAGAACAAGTATCGAACAAACCACTGCAGCGCTAATAAAGGAAAATGTATTGACTAATTAAGTATTATTAAAACCAGTAGAAACCTCCATCTGCATAGAAGCTAAGATAAGACAAAATTGTATTACATTTCCTAGATCATGGCTGCTTTAATAAGATTGTTATAAACAAGAATAACCTACTCACACATAAGGCATGTGTTACTCAAATTGTTTTAAAAAGGAAATTACGTTGTTAAGTGTTTAAAACTATGATCTATGAATCTTTTGAAAATAAGAGACTTGAGTATTTGAAATTATGCAACTTGAACTTTTGGAAAAGAATGAGTTATTGATTTTAGAAGTTAAGAGACTTGATCTTAAAAGATAAGAGACTTGACTTAATTGACTTGATATGAATTTTGTTAAAAAGTGTGAAACCTCATTCGTGAGCAATGAGTACTTGGTTTTTAAAGAGTTAATGTATGAAGTACTTCGGGGATAAAAACCCGAACTTGTTGACATAAAATAGAAAGTACCTTGTGTGAATAACTTGACTATGTTGGTTTGTGATAGCCTTGTAATACTTTCTTGTTGGTTTGATAAATAAACATGTTAGGATCTACGTGTGTTAGTGTCTTGTGATGGTTGTGTAAAGGGTTTCCTTGATTATGCTTATGTTGTTTAACGATAAGCCGTTATGTTAGTATTGTACCACTCACCTTGACATGATATACCGGGGTTAAGCTGCCCGATGCGGAGGATGCCTCATACGTCCAGGGACCTATGCGAGCTACGAAAGTTCCGAGTTAGTGTGCGGGTAATTACCTCATGTGGTCTATGTGGCGTGCGGACTACGAGTCCGGGAGGATGCCGCGGTTAGCTGCCCCGATCGAGAATACCTGTGCGGGCCTATGTGTGGCCTATCGCGAGTCGCGGTAAGTTCGAGGATTAGACGCGCACATTGATCTCGAGGCGAGTGGCGGCCTTCGATCATGTGGCGGTCTAGAAAGACCTCGTGATACGATTTATGGCATTGTTGGTACGTGGGTTTTAGTAGTCGGATATGCCTTCGTACTTACCGTGACGGTTTATTATGACACGTGGGACTCGTGTTCATGTATTCCTGGTGCTTTTATATCATGGATCGCCGGCGGAGAAGGAATTCCACGGGCATGATTGATATTGTGGGCATGAGACCCATGGTTATATTTGAGTGATGACTTTAGCGGCGTGAGTCCACGACTTGATACATCGCTTACATATTGTGTATCGTAAATTGGTTATCATATATGTCTTCTGCTTTATATAGACTATTATGATTTCATTTACTGATTTTCGGCCAAATACTTGGTACTGTTATGCGACCTCGGCCGCTGCGTTCATGCCGCAGTAGAGGTACACCATTGTTGATCCTCGCTCATGTGGTCACATTCAGCGTTTTGGGAAGCTCCGTGTCTCGGAGGCTTATCTTTCGTATAGTCCTGTCGTTGTAGTACTTACATTCAGGTATGGCGGCCCCTGTCCGCCATTGTTGTTATAACATTCTTAGAGGTTTGTAATCTTTATGTGGCGAGTTTGTAAAAGGGATGTAACTGTTCAAGTTTATATATATATATGCCGAAAGGCAACTTTTCTCAGATAAATTGTTTCTCACTTCATATTAATTCATGTCTTGTTTATATTCCGCTGGTTACTCTGATGTATGTCTACTTGGGTGCCCGGGTAAGGCACCAGTCACGGGCCCGGGTTCGGGTCGTGACAATAAGCCTTGATTTTATGAGTGGGAATGACTAAACTTTAAAAAGTATGACTTCTTAATTTATTTCAAAAGTTAAGAAGATGGTTTCCAAAAGAGTGTGTGACTTGAGCTTTAAAAAGAAAGGAGTTTTATGATTCTTTTTAAGTATGTTTGTACGTAGTATTTTTGGGTCTAGTTTTCCTAATGTTGTAAGAATAAAAGTGTCTTAAGTTCTCTAAAATGAATGGTTGTTATAATAGCTTTATGGGAAGTTGTTATGACGACTTAAGAAGAAGTGAAAAGATGGTTTAAAAATGTTATGTAAGGAAAAACACACCGAGCCTACAAATAGGCCGGATTATGTTATGAAATACACCGAGCCTACAAATAGGCCAGATTACGTTATGAGATACACCGAGCTTACACATAGGCCGGATTACGCCATATTACCCCGAGCCTACACATAGGCCAGGTTACGTCATCTTACACCGAGCTCACAGCGGCGGATTATGCTACATGATTCCACAGTACACCGAGCTCCACAGGCGGGCCGGATTATGCTACATGATTCCACAGTACACCGAGCTCCATAGGCTGGCCGGATTATGCTACATGATTCCACAGTACACCGAGCTCCACAGGCGGGCCGGATTATGCTACATGATTCCACAGTACACCGAGCTCCAAAGGCGGGCCGGATTATGCTACATGATTCCACAGTACACCGAGCTCCACAGGCGGGCCGGATTATGCTACATGATTCCACAGTACACCGAGCTCCACAGGAGGGCCGGATTATGTCACATGATTCATCAGTACACCGTGTCTCGCAAATGTGCCGGATTACGTTATCACGTATGGATGATCAAAGTAAGCTCCCAAATAAGAAGTCCCTCCATAAAGGGCCGGATTATGTTATGTAAGTTATGTAAGTTATGTGGAAATACTTGATTAAATCCTTAAAGTAAGTATGTAAGAATATGAAGTTAATTTTTATTGAAAGAAGGAAAAGAACGGGTAATATACGATTGATTTCATGAGTTAAAATGGCACGGTAGGATCTGGTATTTCATTTTTATACTTGCCCCTGTCATTTTTTTTATACAGTTATGATTTGGTTATCGCATTTATTTCTGCTCCATACTAAATTACTGTTGTACTTACCCTTGTCCACGACCTGCCCGGGCGTGGCCGTGCCTTACCCGGGCACCCAAGTAGACATACATCGAGTAATCACGAACATAAAGACAATACATGAAACCGAGTGTAATAAGGCGGTGAAATAAGAAGACAAGCAACCAAAACGTTACCTTCGGTATATATATAAATAGCAACTTTTTCAACATGAACGTTTAATCTTTTACAAACCCTGCCACAACAAAGATTACGGACTCTAAGAATGATACGACAACAATGGCGGGCGGGCCCGCCAAACCACGAATGTAAACACTTACGACGGCGAGGACTATACCACCGATAAGCCTCGGAGAAACGGAGCTTCCCAAATCAAACTGTGACACGAGAGCTAGGATCAACGATGGTGTACCTCAACTCGCGGCATGAACGCACGGCCGAGGTCGATAACAAAAATTTAGTATGTGAAATCAAAATACATACGTAAATGAAATCATAGCGATCATATAAAGCAGAGACATGTATGATAACCAAACTACGATTACAACAAGCGATATGTCAAGTTAGGGACTCACGCCTCAGTCATCACTCAAGTATAACAATGGGTCTCGAGCCCACAACATCAATCGCCGTGGAATACCTTCCTCACCGCCAGCCGTGCATGATATAAAGCACCAAGGAACACACATGAACACCGTGTCCCACCGTGTCATAATAAATCAGACGGTAAATACGAAGGCATAGCCGACTACTAAAACCCACGCACTAACAAGGTCATGAATCGTATCATAAGATCGACTAGACCGTCACATGATCAAAGCCGCCACTTGCCCGCAAAGATCGATGCGCGTCTAACCTGGAACTCCCGCACTCCGCGTAGGCCAATCTCGTCGCCCGCATGAGGTATTCCTCGCATCGAGGGTAGCTACTCCCGTCGTCCCGACTTCGCATCGCGTAGCCACATGGACCGCGTGCCCATAAAGGGCGACACTAACACGGAACTCGTAGCTCGCGCAGGCCCCGGGACTGCGTAGGTATTCTCGAATCATAGGTCCATCGACCGCCGAAGTCTACCGCGTCGGAGGCGACTTAACCGGAATCATCTCGAGATGAATGCCACAATACTATCATAACGACCGATAGTTAATAAGCATAATCAAGAAACCCCTTCACACAAACAACACAATATACTAAAAAAAGTATCATCCCAACACGTTTACTTATCAACGCAATCAAAAAAGTATTACAAGGCTATCACAAACCAAAACAATCAAGATGTTCACACAACGTACCTTCTACTATATGATTAACAAAATCGGTTTTATCCACAAAGTACTTGATAGATAACCTCTTTAAAAGATACTTTACTTTCACAATTTCACACAATAGCCGTAGTATAAAATAGAGTGACTTTCGTTTTAAAGTATATCAATTACTTCTCTTTGTATAATCAAGTAGCAACGTTCTTTTCCAATGATCAAGTTTGCCTAATTTCCAATGTTCAAGTTTCTCATTTTAGAAAGGTTTCAGAGTTCATAGTCTTATTCATTTGAGAATATAATTCTCCTTAAAACTATCTCGAGAAACATAAGTCTTATATGTGAGTAGGATATTCTTGTTTATAACAATCTTATTACAAACCATGATCTAGAAATATCATTTTGTCTCATCTTAGCTTCTATGCGATGGAAGTTTCTCTTGGTTTTAATAATACTTAATTAGTCAAAACATTTCCTTTATTAACGCTGCGATGGTTTGTCGATACACATTACGATTTCGAAATCAAGAAACATTCTAAGCCGTTATACCTAACTTCCCATAAAGCTAGTATAACTCTTAAGTTTTTCAAAACCAAGTATTACTTCTTCTTTCAAAATGATTCAAAATCTTTTGAAATACTTCAAGTTCTTTATTAACACATAACAAGCCGGTTATAGTTCAAATCGGTACCTTTTAAAACCACATGTATTTTCTTACCAACATAAAGTCGTTATAACCAACTTCCCATAAAGTCGTTATAACACTTTATGTTTTAAACCAATCACATACATTTAGCACATGCGTCTCACCGTACTACATAGTTCACACATATCATGCTAGAAGAGATAGGAAGAGGTTCACATACCTCGCGACGATTATCGACTAATAGCAAAACGCTCCAAGTACCTCAAACCGCCGCCTACTCCCTAAGCCAAGTAGAGCGCGCCACGCATAGTACTTCCACCTATAAGGCCACAAGGCGCTTTATTAACATAAGGTCTCTTCAGAGAACATTCTACGTAAAATTCGGAAGACCTCCCGCAACATGACAGAAATCTCTCCTCTATCGAGGCCGCTACCAAGCCAACCAGGGGTTATACATCTAACCCTAACGGTACAATTCTACTCCAGACTACTTCACAAGTCTATCAGAATACAGCCCTAAGTAATTACAGTTCAAGAATCTTCTTTAAATACAGCTTAAGTCGCAAGACATTGCAGTAAGTATTATTCAGCTTAAGTCAAAAGACATTGCCAATAACTACGTTCGTTCTATATATAGTATACTTCAACTATATATTCTAACAATATGTAATTTCCAATTACAATAGAGGACAAGATATTTACCTCAATAAGCCCATAATTATCCAAGTAAAAGTCGATCTGGGCAATCGTTTAGCTCCGACTCCGAGCGCTCAACCCGCTCCAACTACCCTTAGAAGTTCTAACCAACTTCTACAAACTACTCCAACTAACCATGGAGATTTTCCTTAGGGTTTCGTTTAGAGGCTAAAGGGACGTATAATAGTATTTTCCGGCTTTTCGTATAGAGGTACTTTGGAAATACTACAAGGTATTTGGGCTAAAGTATTTGGGTATTATAACAATACTTGAAGAGTATTTCTACCAAGGGGTAGTATTTCGACTAGCACAACTAGGCTGGGGTTGCTCGCCAAAAGGCCACTCAAAGGGAGGGGAGTTGGACGAGACAACTACAAGGAGGAGTGTTTTGAGTCTAGGAATTTGCTCAAGTGTGGATGAAATAACTCATCAACTAAGGGGTATTTATAGGGCACTCAAAGGCCAAGATTGAGCCAAGTGGTAGGCAAGTGTAAGGTGAAGATTAAGCCATGTGTTGTGTGGGTCCCACTTGGTCATCCACTCCACAAAATATCTCACAAACATTGACCCAACATTTTAGGCACAAAAGATGAAAAACGTGCAAGCCTGAAGCTTCCACCAGGAAATTTCGTCCAACTCGACACCTAAGGTGACACATGCCGCCTCCAATTGGTCCAAAATATTTCGTCTCTCGAAAAATCCGTAAAAATAATAAATGACATAGCCGAATTTTCTCTACAAAAGCCGTGGAAACGTTTCAGGAAAATGACTCTTTCGCACTTGTGCACAAAAATAATTTCGCCAAGCACTTTATCTCAAGTTCGAATTTTCTACGTCGTCCATACGCATATACTCAAAATACGGTATAACATTCTCCCCGCCGGCGAAACATTCGTCCCGCATGTTCCTTCTCAGTCTCAAAACAAAACGTGCGCCAGTATAGTCTTCACTACTATACTTACGAGACTCAATCCTGCCACATCTGGCCACAGAAACAACTTCGTAAATACTTACATCAAAGTCCACGAGGAAACACCTGTAATCATCATCGCAACACACTTCTCACCGGGGTCTAAAATATACTTCCTTCGCACCTTCTCTTTATAAAAGAAATGATCGCATCTATGCTCGCCATACATGCTCGCTTCTTTACTCGTAGATACCACTTTGTCACTTTGCTCGAGGCATTAACCTTCTCAGCGACCAACAAATGGTACCACTTTGTCACTTTGTCGCGAGCCTTGCTCAACGACCCAACAAATGGTACCGGACTGCATGCGATCCCTGAGGATGTCGTATACTCGAACTCTTTCCACATTTCTGATACTGCTTCAGTTTCCAAAACTCGGGGCTACTATCTCTAACGTGGTCATCATTAAGTGGGAACACTCTGGATGGATCTCCGATACTTTCCCTGATCATAACAATACGAAAGACCGGACGTACTGCCTCCTAAGTCGGACGGCAAAAGCTAACATATAGGCAACCTGGCCTATTCTTCACATGAACTCGTAAAGGCCCAAAGTAACTCGGGCTAAGTTCCTCTCAGATTCCAAACTCGTCACACCCAACCCGGGTGGTACTTTCAAGACCGACCGTCAACTGAACTCTAAGCATCGCCGATTATCCGCACAACTCATCCGAGTCCGGAACTTCTTCTAGACAAGCTTCGACTATCCACGATCTGCGGAACAATCCTCAACCAACTAATCAACCTTGCCAACATCGAACCAATCGACCGGAAATTTACACTTCCGCCCCTACAAGGCTTCACAAAGCGATATCCGAACACTGAAATGGTAGCTTAAACACTTCCTCCACAGGAGACAACAATCCCCCACGACTACCTCTGAAATCCACGCACTGGCCCGAGGGCGAATGCGATTCTGAGACTCACCTGAGTTCTTAACCCTGCCTGGTAAACTGTTAGAAGACGAACAATAGCCACAACTCGGGCTTCATCGTTCGACATATAAGGTGAAGGTAGGCACCCCGTGCAGCCTTACAACCTTTCTGATAAAACAATACTGCCGAGTAAACGGTCTTTGCTAGAAGACAAGACGGCTGACCTCCTCGGTCCGACTACTGGTCGAATGCATCCACGAGTTCGTACGCTGGTTAACTAAACTTGGGCCTAACACCCTCGTGACCCTACCACAAGGCGGAACCACCACAACTGACCCACCACCAAACATGCCGCGGGTTGACCCGCGACGTGACTCAACCCGACCCAACGCCGCATAATACTAGCTCCCGATCCAACAATCTCACTAATCACGTTTGAAAACCTAGCGGTCTTCTTAGCTCAACTACCCCCTTTCATTCCACACTACTAGGGACCTATCCCAAACATAACTCACGTGCACTATGCACTTCCATAAGGATCAAACATAATACTACACCTTTACCTGAGATGGCCTTACTTCTAAGGTCTTTACGTAAACATTCTAAGGCTCACACCTTTTCTATCCCCCAAAATCTTACTCGGTTAACCCACCATGATTCTAAACACAACTAACACACCGCTATCGAACATAGCACTTAAGGTATACTCACCTTATCACACATCTTGACCTAGAGGGTTAAAGATATATCTATATCTCATCGCTTCACTCCTTAGTCGTTCTAATCAAACTCGCCTGTAGGCGATAGCTAAGGAAAATGACGAACTACCCACCAATCTCAAGGCTAAGTCCTCCTACAAGGACACTCTTCGACATGGCCCTCGACGGCCGCAGTGCAACAAGTACCAACTAAAAGACGACATTCCCGATGACGTCGTCCATCAGAATCGAAGCCACGGAGTTCGACCAACTCTACACACCCCGAACGCCCCGAAATCGGAAGACCACTCGCACCGCGGAGGTGCATATCTAATCTGCTGGTGAGGCGACTCGCCTCGAAAGTTACTAAAGGACCTTGCTGCTCTGGCCCTCTTCTGGTGTCCTTCGTTAACCTGTCGATCTCTACACGTCTCGGCCTGCTGCGCATAAGCCCGTACACAGGCCATGCTCAAGCCTAATCAAGAATTACTTGCACAACCTCTTTAGATAGTCCTCAAGACTCGCGGTACATCGGTATACTCCGTAGCCAAATCTATAGCTAGTAACAGGGTCGCCTCTTTGCAATCTAAATTCTCTGTTCCCGGTCGTGGAACTGAAGGTTCATATATCATGGCCGCAGTAGGCACTGCTGCCGCCGAACTAAACTCTGCTGGGGCTAGTGACGTCGCAGAACTCCCCGAATGAAGCACTACCCTAGGTAATGATTGGGCCTGTGCCCTCGCCACCTTCTGAACTCTACTCGCAGCTCCCTCGGCTGCCTTGCCCTCCTGGGCCCGGGTTGCCCTACGCGGAGGCATAACGATAAGGGAAAATAATTTCGTCAGAGGGTCCAACTTACAACACAGCTCTAAGGCACGATCTCAGAGTGATAAGAATAGAAACCAATCCTAAATATCCTATAGCCTCCTGATTATTGGCGTGGTGCACAACACACCGATAATCAAGACTTCATCGGATACGGTGCATAGACACTTTCCGAGGATTAATCGCTCGATACCACTTTTGTCACGACTGCCCGGGCGTGACCGGTGCCTTACCCCGGGCACCCACGTAGACATCCATCAGAGTAATCAGAACATAAAGACAATACATGAAACCAAAGGTAATAAGACAATGAAATAAGAAGACAAAGCAACAAAAACGGCACCTTCAAGATATATATAAATAGCAACTTTTTCAACATGAACAGTTTAATCCTTTTACAAACCCCGCCCACAACAAGCATTTCTGGACTTCTAAGAATGATACGACAACAATGGCGGACAGGCCGCCAAACCCCCGAATGTAAACACTTACGACGACAGGACTATACCACCGATAAGCCTCCGAGAAACGGAGCTTCCCAAACGCTGAAATCGTGACCACGAGAGCTAGGATCAACGATCGTGTACCTCAACTGCGGCATGAACGCAGCCCGGGCGAGGTCAAGATAACAAGTACCGAGTATGTGAAATCAAAATACATCTCGTAAATGAAATCATAGCGATCATATAAAGCGAGAGACATGTATGATAACCAAACTACGCTTACAACAAAGCGATGTCAAGTTAGGGACTCACGCCTCAAGTCATCACTCAAGTATAACAATGGGTCTCGTGCCCACAACATCAATCGTGCGTGGAATACCTTCCTCACCGCCAGCGATCTATGATATAAAAGCACCAAGGAACACACATGAACACCGTGTCCCACTGTGTCATAATAAAACTGACGGTAAGTACGAAGGCATAGCCGACTACTAAAACCCACGCACCAACAAGGTCATGAATCAGATCATAAGATCGACTAGACCGCCACATGATCAAAGCCGCCACTTGCCCGCAGATCAATGTACGCGCCTAACCTCGAACTCCCGCACTCGCGATAGGCCAATCTCATCGCCCGCATGAGGTATTCCGCGTCGAGGGTAGCTACTCCCCGTCGTCCCGACTTCGCACCGCACGCCACGGACCGCATGCCCATAAAGGACGACACTAACCCGAACTCGTAGCTCGCGATAGCCCCGGACTGCGTGAGGTATTCTCGAATCATAGGTCCATCGACCGCCGAGTCTACCCCGACGGAGGGCGCTAACCCGGAATCATCTCAAGAGATGAATGCCACAATACTATCATAACGACCGATAGTTAATAAGCACAATCAAGGAAACCCTTCACACAAACATCACAAGATACTAACACACGTAGCATCCCAACACGTTTACTTATCAACGCAATCAAAAAAGTATTACAAGGCTATCACAAACCAATACAATCAAGTTGTTCACACAAGGTACCTTCTACTATATGATTAACAAAATCGGGTTTTTATCCCCAAAGTACTTCATACATTAACTCTTTAAAAGATACGTTACTTTCACAATGTCACACACAATACCGTAGTATAAAATAGAGTGACTATCCTTTTAAAGTAAATCAATTACTTCTCTTTGTAAAATCAAGTAGCAACATTCTTTCCAATGATCAAGTTTGCCTAATTTCCAATGTTCAAGTTTCTCATTTTAGAAAGGTTTCGTAGTTCATAGTCTTATTCATTTGAGAATATAATTCTCCTTAAAACTATCCGAGAAACATAAGTCTTATATGAGTAGGATATTCTTGTTTATAACAATCTTATTACAAACCATGATCTAGGAAATATCATTTTGTCTCATCTTAGCTTCTATGCAGATGGAAGTTTCTCGGTTTTAATAATACTTAATTAGTCAAAACATTTCCTTTTATTAACGCTGCATGGTTTGTCGATACACATTCTCGATTTCCAAATCAAGAAACATTCTTAAGCCGTTATACCTAACTTCCCATAAAGCTAGTATAACTCTTAAGTTTTTCAAAACCAAGTATTACTTCTTCTTTCAAAATGATTCAAAATCTTTTGAAATACTTCAAGTTCTTTATTAACACATAACAAGCCGCTTATAGTTCAAATCAAGACTTTTAAAACCACATGTATTTTCTTACCAACATAAAGTCATATAACCAACTTCCCATAAAGTCGTTATAACACTTTATGTTTTAAACCAATCACATACATTTAGCACATGACGTCTCACCGTACTACATAGTTCACACATATCATGCTAGAAGAGATAGGAAGAGGTTCACATACCTCGCGACGATTATCGACTAATAGCAAAACGCTCAAGTACCTCAAACCGCCACTCCCTAAGCCAAGTAGATCGCGCCACGCATAGTACTTCCACCTATAAGGCCACAAGGCGCTTATTAACATAAGGTCTCTTCAGAGAACATTCTACGAAAAATTCGCAGACTCTCCCGCAACAGCGTAAATCTCCTCTCTCTATCGAGGCCGGCCACCAAGCCAACCAGGGGGGGTTATACATCTACCCCTAACGGTACAATTCTACTCCACTGTACTACTTCACAAGTCTCTGAATACACCCTAAGTAATTCTGATTCGGTAATCTTCTTTAAATACAGCTTAAGTCGCAAGACATCAGTAAGTATTATTCGGGCTTAAGTCAAAAGACATTGCCAATAACTACGTTCATTCTATATATAGTATACTTCAAGTATATATTCTAAGAATATGTAATTTCTAATTACAATAGAGGGACAAGATATTTTCCTCAATAAGCCCATAATTATCCAAGTAAAAGTCGATCCAGCAATCGTTTAGCTCCAACTCCGGCGCTCAACCCGCCTCCAAACTACCCTTAGAAGTTCTAACCAACTTCTACAAACTACTCCAACTAACCATGGAGATTTTCCTTAGGGTTTCGTTTAGAGGCTAAAGGGACGTATAATAGTATTTTCCGGCTTTTCAGATAGAGGTACTTTGGAAATACTACAAGGTATTTGGGCTAAAGTATTTGGGTATTATAACAATACTTGAAGAGTATTTCTCTACCAAGGGGGTAGTATTTCGACTAGAACAACTAGGCTAGTGGGTTGCTCTACCAAAAGGCCACTCAAAGGGGGGGAGTTGGACGAGACAACCAAGGGAGGAGTGTTTTGAGTCTAGGAATTTGCTCAAGTGTGGATGAAATAACTCATCAACTAAGGGGGTATTTATAGGGCACTCAAAGGCCAAGATTGAGCCAAGTGGTAGGCAAGTGTAAGGTGAAGATTAAGCCATGTGTTGTGTGGGTCCCACTTGGTCATCCACTCCACAAAATATCTCACAAACATTGACCAAACATTTTAGGCACAAAAGATGAAAAACGCAAGCCTGTAAGCTTCCACCAAGGAAATTTCGTCCAACTGGACACCTGGTGACACATGTCGCCTCCAATTGGTCCAAAATATTTCGTCTCTAAAAATCCGTAAAAATAATAAATGACATAGCGGAATTTTCTACAAAAGTATGGAAACGTTTCGCCGGAAAATGACTCTTTTCGGCACTTGTGCACAAAAATAATTTCGGCCAAGCACTTTATCTCAAGTTCGAATTTTCTACGTACGTCCATACGTACATACTCTGAAAATACGGGGTATAACACCCCTTTTGGGGGCTGCGTTCATGCCCGCATGTGTTAGGTACACAGGTTGGTGATCTCTGTTCAGTTTTTGGGAAGAAGCTCCATTCACTCCGGAGGCTTATCTTTTGGGTATGGTTTCCCTGATATTGTAGATTATGTACATTCAGGGATATGATGGGGCCCTGTCCCGCCACAGTTGTAATTCTTAGAGGTCTGTAGTCATATCTTGTGGGTCGGTTTGTAAAAAAAAGAAGGATGTAACTGCGGTTGTTTAAGTATATGTATATGTGTCCAGGGAGGTGGCCTTATCGGCTAACCTGTTGTTTAAATTCTTGTTGTTTTATTTTATCAGTTTCATGTATGTTCCGCTGATTATCTCTGATGTGTACCTGTAAGGGTGCCTAGGTAGGGCACCGATGCCCGGCCTGGTCGTGACAAAATGGTATCGTGAGCGATTAGTCTCGGAAAGTGTCTACAGACCGTATCTAGTAGAGTCTTGATTATCGGTGTGTTGTGCACCACATCTATAATCAGGAGGATGCAGGACATTTAGGATTGGTTTCCATTCTTCTTACTCTGAGATCGTGCAATAGAGCTGTGTTATTAGGTTGATCCATCTCTGACGTATTCTTATGTGTATGAATCAGCTATGCCCCCACGGTAGGTGACCAGGGCCTAGAAGGGCAAGGCAGCAACAGGAGCTGCTAGTGGTGAGCAGAGGATTACTAGGACTCAGACCCAGACTATGCCTGAGGTTGTGGTCCAGCGCGGTTGATTCGCCGGCGATAGAGGAGCAGAGCGATCGCAACTCTGGGGTTTCGATACACGAGCCTCGATCCACCACCAGGCGGAGTATAGAGATTATGGAGAGCAGATCAGGTTATTGACTAGCATAGTGGTAGGGCAGCGCCGACAGAAGCAGGTAGCTAACCCTAGAGCGGACAGTTTGAGGATTCAGGATTTTTTGGGTTGTAGTCCACCCGAGTTCTATGGTTCGAGATCTGAGGAGGATCCTCAGGAGTTTATTCGGCAGATACAACGGACTATGCAGGTGCTTAGGGTCTCGGAGACCGAGTCAGTGTTGCTAGCGTCTTACCGGTTACGCGATATTGCGTTGAACTGGTTTGAGTCATGAGAACTGTCTAGGGGTGTGGGTGCTCCTCCAGCTGTTTGGGATGAGTTCACATAAGCCTTTCTTGATCACTTTTTGCCTCATGAGATGAGGAGAGCCCGTGTTGATAGGTTCTTGTCATTGAGGCAGAATGGGAGAACCATCAGGGAGTACAACCTGGAGTTTGACTCATTGGCCAGGTATGCGCACACTATTGTGGCTGACATGGCTGATAGAGTTCATCGCTATGTTATGGGGCTAGACCGCTATATGATCACTACTTTCCTGGGAGTGGCCCTTCAGCCAGGTATGGATATTTCCAGGATGCAGACATATGCACAGGGGATTGAGGACAGGGAGAGAGAGGACCGGCCAGACCAAGGCCAGCCCAAGAGGGCCAGGACGGCAGGGGTTCAGGGTGATTTTCGAGGCGGAGAGCCTCAGCAGCAGACTAGGTCTACATTTCAGCCAGCACAGAGTGCTCCTTCCCAGTTTTCTGGCAGGAGGTTGGATCAGCCGGGTAATTCAGGAGCTGGTCAGAGCTCCAGAGTTTCGGATTCGCATGTGCACATGGGTTCTAGGCAGTCGGTGTTATACCCCGTATTTCCAGAGTATGTACGTGAGGGCGTACGTATAAAAATTTAAGCCTTAAGGTTGGCAAGGTTCGAAATTTGTACACAAGTGCCGAAAAGAATCGTTTTTCGACGAAACGTTTTACAAGACTTGCGAGGGAAAATACGGCTATGTCATTTTATTTTTGCGGATTTTTCCGAGAGGCGAACATTTTGGATTAACGGAGGGTGGCGTGTCACCTCACATTGGAAGTGATTGGGGCGGCAAGTTGGACGACTTGGAGCTTGTGGTTGGTAGGATATTTTTGTGCAAGTTGGTGTGGTAGATGGATAAGGTACACATGGTTAAATCCTAGCCCTACACTTGCCTAGCACTTGGCTTCATCTTGGCCATTGGTTGGCCTTTGCTTGACCTATAAATACCCCCCTTAGTTGATGAACTTCTTCATCCAAAAATCATTCTCCAAGTCTAAAAACCCTCTCCCCCTTAAGTGTTGTGTTCGTCCAAGGTCCCCCCCCCCCCCTTGGGAAGCCTTGGCCGAGAATCTACCCCCCCTTGCCTAGTGGTTTCGTATAATACCCCCCCTTTGTGGTATAGAAATACTCTCCAAGTATTGTTTTAATGCCAAAATACTTTAGCCCAAATACCTTGTAGTACTTTCCAAAGTTACCTCTATACGTAGAGCCCGGAAATACTACTATATTTCCTTCAGTCACTAAACGAAACCCTAAGGAAAACCTTCATAGTCAGTTGAAGTGTTAAGTAGAAGTTGCGTAGAACTTCTAAGGGTTGTTTGGAGCGGGTTGGAGCGCACGGAGTAGGAGCTTAACGTTGCTCAGGAGCGACATTAAACTTGGATAATTTTGGGCTCATCGAGGTAAATACTACTGTCCTTCTATTGTAATTGGGAATTACATACTGTAGTTGTATAGAAATGAATATAAGATTCATAGAAGAGATTTGAACTGTAATAGAAGGATATTACAGAAAAGAATTGAACTGTAATAGGAGGATATTACAGAAAAGAATTGAACTGTAATAGGAGGATATTACAGAATAGACTTGAATAGATCACATCAGAAGAATAATAAAGTAGAAGATTCAACTGTACTTACATAGGACTGTATTTACAGTAGACTGATAGCCTTTATTGGTTGAATGTTCTGCGAGTAGCATGTGCTACTTGGAAGGTGGACAAGGCTAGCCGGGTTATAGCCGTGGAGCGTTTTGCTTATAGTCGATAATCGTCGCGAGGTATGTGATTCTTCCTATACTCTTGAGCATGATATTTTAAAGGAATATATATAGTACGGTAGACGTACGTGTGGCAATGTCTTTTGACTTAAGCCTGAATAATAAGAATCTGGAAGTATTTTACAAGAATATATATATAATACGGTAGACGTACGTGTGCTAACTGAACGTAGTTGTACGGCAATGTCTTTTGACTTAAGCCTGAATAATAAGAATCTGGAAGTATTTTACAAGAATATATATATAGTAAGGTAGACGTACGTGTGCTAACTGAACGTAGTTGTACGGCAATGTCTTTTGACTTAAGCCTGAATAATAAGAATCTGGAAGTATTTTACAAGAATATATATATATATAGTACGGTAGACGTACGTGTGCTAACTGAACGTAGTTGTACGGCAATGTCTTTTGACTAAAGCCTGAATAATAAGAATCTTGAAGTATTTCAAAAGAATTAAGAAACCTTTTTGAAAGAAGATTAATACTTGGTTTTGAAAACATAAGAGTTATACTAGCTTTATGGGAAGATAGGTATAACGTCTTAAGAGAGATAAAGAGAATGGTTTACTGATATTTAAAAGTTAAGAGACTTGATCTTAAAAGATAAGAGACTTGACTTAAATGAATTAATATGAATTTTGTGTGAAACCTCATTCGTGAGTAATGAGTACTTGGTTTTTAAAAGGAATAATGTTTTACTGATTTCGGAAATCAGAATGAGTATCGACAAACCACTGCAGCGTTAATAAAGGAAAATGTATTGAATAATGAAGTATTATTAAAACCAGTAGAAACCTCCATCTGCATAGAAACTAAGATGAGACAAAATGATATTACATTTCCTAGATCATGGCTGCTTAATAAGATTGATTATAAACAAGAATAACCTACTCACCTATAAGGCATATGTTTCTCAAATTGTTTAAAAGAGAATTATGTTTTAAAGGATTAAAACTATGAACTACGAAACCTTTTCGAAAATGAGAAACTTGAGCATTTGAAATTAGGCAAACTTGAACGTTTGGAAAATAATGTTGTTACTTGATTTTACAAAGGAAAGCGTTTTGGTTTACTTAACAATGTAAGTCACTCTATTTTTATACTACGGGTATCGGGTGACCTTTGTAAAAGAAATGGATCTTTAAAAGGAATTTAACGTACGTAGTACTTTAGGGTTAAAACCCGGACTTTGACATAAAATGAAAGTACCTTGAGTTGTGTATAACTTGCCTATGCTTGTTGTTGTGAAACTTGCCTATGCTTGTTGTGATAGCCTTTGTTGTGCAAGAATTGTGTTTCTATACTACCGCGTCTCTCGGTAGAGGGCCGGTTGACTTGTTGGGAACTTGCTTGGACGCGTCTACGGTGACGAGAATTCCACCGCACGCCACGTTGATAGTGTTATTTTGTTGTATCCTCTCGACCCATCGACACGATGGGTGGCCCACGTATGGTTCCATTAGGATTGTTATTCCATGGACTAGCTCTCCACGAGGTTTTACCGCTCGCCTCAGATCCGGTGGTCGGCTTTGCTGCCGCCTCGTGGTGATTCGGCCTCGTACTGTAGTTAGCCCTCGCACTTGCCCGCTCGTGTAGTGACGGTCTCGTGACACGCCTTGGTACCGTAGTTAGCCCTCGTACTTGCCCGGCCACGTGACACGGCCTTGGTATCCGTAGTCGGCCGTACTTTCCCGTGTCGCCGTGGTTTGGTTGTATAGTATTGTTAGTACGGCTTTGGCATCGTAGGACTTGGTGTTGGTGTACTTCGTGTTATCATATCATATACCGCCGGCGAGGAAGGTATTCCACGCACGATTGATGTTGTGGGCGTGAGACCCAATATTTATATTTGAGTAATGACTTGAGGCGTGAGTCCCTGACTTGTTATAATCATATATGTGTGTCTCGTAGTTTGGTTATCATACATGTCTCCCGCTTTATATAGACTATTATGATTTCATTTACTGATTTACAGCTTCACATACTGTACTGTTAGATCGACCTCCTTCGGAGGCCGTCATGCCGCAGTAGAGGTACATCTACCGCCGATCCCCGCTAGGATCACATTTCAACAGATTGAAGCTCCGTTCCTTCGAGGCTTATCTTTGGTATGTTACCCGTGTCCGTAAGTTCTTGTACATTCGTGGTATGGCGGGCCCCGTCCCGTCATAGTTGTTGTATAAATCTTAGAGGTCTGTAGCAATGCAAGTGTGGCGGGTTGTGGATTAAACTGCTCAACTTTGTAATTATATATATATGCCGTAAAGCGATTTCCTCTCGTGTAAAAAGTGTCTCATTTCACATTTTGTTTCATGTATTGTTTTATGTTCACTGATTACTGATGTATGACTACTGGGTGCGGGTAAGACTAGTCCGCCCCGAACGGGTCGTGACAAAAGTGGTATCGTGAGCGATTAATCCTCGGAAAGTGTCTACGCATCGCGTCTACAGAGTCTTGATTATCGGTGTGTTGTGCACCACATCTATAATCGGGAGGTCGCAGACATTTAGGATTGGTTTCATTCTTCTCATTCCGAGATCGTGCCTGAGCCGTGTGATAAGTCGACCCTCCGACGACTTCGCTTTTACCGATTATGCCTCCGCACAAGGCAACCCGCCCATAAGCAAGGCAGCAGAGCGGAGTCGCGAGTAGCAAATGCGCCTCTACAGAGACCACAAGACTGAGCCTCCACCCCACACCGAGCAGCAGGAGACGGGTTACGCGAGCTGGCCCGATTAATGGCCGTGGTCAGGCGACTTGAGGATAGCCGGACGCAGCAGCCCAAAGAGCACCAAATGGTCCACCCTAGATCGAGTAGTTTGAGGCTACGGATTTTCCGAGTCAGAGCCCGCCGTAGTTTTATGGGTCGAGGCACGAGGATGATCCGCAGGAGTTCATCCGACAGCGATTCTGGATCACGAGAGTGATCAAGGCATCGAGACCGAGTGAGTGGTCCTAGGTTCGCGTCACCGCGTGATACCGCAATGATCGGGTTTGATTCGCGGAGCTGTCCCGGGAGAGAATGCACTTCCATATGGGACGAGTTCTCGTGAGCATTTCTGCACATTTCTTGCCTCCACAGATGAGGAGGGCTCGGCCGACAGATTTTTGGTGTTGCGCGCAATCCGCGACGGTTCGAGTACAATGTGGAGTTCGACTCATCGGCCAGACGCCCCGCGTTAGTAGCTAGTATGGAGGATCGAGTGCACCGATATATTACAGGGCTCGATGATTACCTAGCAGAAAGTGGTTCGGGTGTAGCTCTTCAGCCGGGCATGGACATTGCCCGCATGCAGGATTATGCACTTGGATGTGAGGAGCGGAGGAATCGACGGAATGACCAAGATCAGCAGAGGCCGAGCAATGAGGTCCTTTGGTCACTTTCGAGGCGGACCGCCAAGAAGAGACTAGTTATGTACCTCCACCAAGACAGAGTGGTCCTCCACAGCCTTCGACCTTCGGTATTCAGAGCGTCGTGGCTCCCGTGTTTCAGATTTTCGGGAGTAGGAGTGCTCGCGACGAGGTCGCCACTTGTCTCAGGTGCCGCTGTGGAAAACTTCATAAGGGAGAGTGTCATACTAACTTGGGAGATTGTTATTCTTGCGACCAACAGGCTATCCGGCGAGATCGTCCACTGTGGGGTAGCGCTGGTAGATAGCACAGACTACGGATCGGGCCATGGTTCTTCACCTTCCATAGCTAGGCAGATGTTCATACACCGGCAGGCTACGGCAGAGGTCGCGGTGGAAGTTCCCTGTTTTAGCGGTCCTTTGAACCGCCTATTTTCAGGTATATCCTTAACCCTCTAGAGACTTGTATGTATTGATGTTATGATGATGTGTTTAGTTTTATGTTCGGATAGCTTTGTGCTAAAATGTGATTTCAAAACCTGGTTAGTGAAAAAGGGTAAGCTCAGGGTAGAAAATGATGAACCTTAGAATATTACGCTGAGACCTTAGATGTAAGGCCGCCTTGAGTACAAGACTTCATGGGTGATCTTTGTCGAATGTATAAGTATACGTGGAGTAATTGTGGGAAAATTCCTTGGGTAGTGTAAAATGGAAGTGGTAGCTTTCATGACCAGATAGGTAAGATTGTTCGATCGGAAACAAGAGCTTTATGCGTTAAGTGGGTCGGGTCAGCCATGTTGCGGTCAACCCGTAGCCCGGCCTGGGGTTGGGTCAGTTCGAGGTGGTCCCGCCACGTGGTAGGGTCACGAGGGTGCTAGGCCCAAGTTTAGATGACCATCATATGAGTTCGTGGACGTGTTCGACCGTAGCGGATCGTGAAGGCGGGAATGGCCTTAAGGAGATTGAGGCTAGTAAGATGACCAAGCTCGAGGTAGTGACTCCAAAGTTTTGGAAACTAAAGCGATGGCATCAAGTGTGGTACGATACTAGAAGAGTTCGTGTTTGAGAAGCGGCACGAGTAGCGGCGAAGAGAACGTCGTTAGTTCATGGCGGTGTGGCGTTGGCAACTTGTTAGAGGAACTTTATCGTTATCCGCCTCAGAAGGAACATTCGGACGAATGTTTCTAGCGAGGAAAAATGTTATACCCTCGTATTTCCGCAGTATGTACGTGGGCGCACGATAAAAATTTAAGCCTTAAGGTTGGCAAGGTTCGAAATTTGTACACAAGTTAAAAGAATCGCTTTTTCGACGTAAACGCTTTACAAGACTTGCGAAGGGAAAAATACGGCGATGTCATTTTTATTTTTTGCGGCTTTTTCCGAGACGAAACATTTTGGATCAACGGAGGGTGACATGTGTCACCCTCACATGGAAGTGATTAGGCGCAAGTTGGACGACTTGGAGCTTGTGGTTGGTAGGATATTTTGTGCAAGTTGGTGTGGTAGATGGATAAGGTACACATGGTTAAATCCTAGCCCTACACTTGCCTAGCACTTGGCTTCATCTTGGCCATTGGTTGGCCTTTGCTTGACCTATAAATACCCTTAGTTGATGAACTTCTTCATCCAAAAATCATTCTCCAAGTCTAAAACCTCTCCCCTTAAGGTGTTCGTCCAAGGTACCCCTCGGAAGCCTTGGCCGAGAATCTACCCCCTTGCCTAGTGGTTTCAGATAATACCCCCTTTGTGGTATAGAAATACTCTCCAAGTATTGTTTTAATGCCAAAATACTTTAGCCCAAATACCTTGTAGTACTTTCCAAAGTTACCTCTATCGTAGAGTTCAGTAAATACTACTATATTTCCTTGATCACTAAACGAAACCCTAAGGAAAACCTTCATAGTCGGTTGAAGTGTTAAGTAGAAGTTGCGTAGAACTTCTAAGGGTTGTTTGGAGCGGGTTGGAGCGCGGAGTAGGAGCTTAACGTTGCTCGGGAAGCGACATTAAACTTGGATAATTTTGGGCTCATCGAGGTAAATACTCGTCCTTCTATTGTAATTGGTAATTACATCTTGTAGTTGTATAGAAATGAATATAAGATTCATAGAAGAGATTTGAACTGTAATGAAGGATATTACAGAAAGAATTGAATCGTAATAGGAGGATATTACGTAATAGACTTGAATAGATCACATCGGAAGAATAATAAAGTAGAAGATTCAATCAGTACTTACATAGATTGTATTTCTGATGGTGATAGCCTTTATTGGTTGAATGTTCTGCGAGTAGCATGTGCTACTTGGAAGGTGGACAAGGCTAGCCGGGTTATAGCCGTGGAGCGTTTTGCTTATAGTCGATAATCGTCGCGAGGTATGTGATTCTTCCTATACTCTTGAGCATGATATTTTAAAGGAATATATATAGTACGGAAGACGTACGTGTGGCAATGTCTTTTGACTTAAGCCTGAATAATAAGAATCTGGAAGTATTTTACAAGAATATATATATAATACGGTAGACGTATGTGTGCTAACTGAATGTAGTTGTACGGCAATGTCTTTTGACTTAAGCCTGAATAATAAGAATCTGGAAGTATTTTACAAGAATATATATATAGTACGGTAGACGTACGTGTGCTAACTGAACGTAGTTGTACGGCAATGTCTTTTGACTTAAGCCTGAATAATAAGAATCTGGAAGTATTTTACAAGAATATATATATAGTACGGTGAGCGTCGTGTGCTAACTGAACGTAGTTGTACGGCAATGTCTTTTGACTTAAGCCTGAATAATAAGAATCTTGAAGTATTTCAAAAGAATTAAGAAACCATTTTGAAAGAAGAGTAATACTGATTTTTAGAAGTTAAGAGACTTGATCTTAAAAGATAAGAGACTTGACTTAAATGAATTAATATGAATTTTGTGTGAAACCTCATTCGTGAGTAATGAGTACTTGGTTTTTAAAAGGAAAAATGTTTCTTGATTTGAAATCGTAATGAGTATCGACAAACCACTGCAGCGTTAATAAAGGAAAATGTATTGAATAATGAAGTATTATTAAAACCAGTAGAAACCTCCATCTGCATAGAAACTAAGATGAGACAAAATGATATTACATTTCCTAGATCATGGCTGCTTAATAAGATTGATTATAAACAAGAATAACCTACTCACCTATAAGGCATATGTTTCTCAAATTGTTTAAAAGAGAATTATGTTTTAAAGGATTAAAACTATGAACTACGAAACCTTTTCGAAAATGAGAAACTTGAGCATTTGAAATTAGGCAAACTTGAACGTTTGGAAAATAATGTTGTTACTTGATTTTACAAAGGAAAGCGTTTTGGTTTACTTAACAATGTAAGTCACTCTATTTTTATACTACGGGTATCGGGTGACCTTTGTAAAAGAAATGGATCTTTAAAAGGAATTTAACGTACGTAGTACTTTAGGGTTAAAACCCGGACTTTGACATAAAATGAAAGTACCTTGAGTTGTGTATAACTTGCCTATGCTTGTTGTTGTGAAACTTGCCTATGCTTGTTGTGATAGCCTTTATTGTGCAAGAATTGTGTTTCTATACTACCGCGTCTCTCGGTAGAGGGTCGGTTGACTTCTATACTACCGCGTCTCTCTGCAGTCAGTCCTCGGAATGTCTACAGACCGTGTCTAGTAGAGTCTTGATTATCGGTGTGTTGCGCGCCACACCCATAAACAGGAGGCTACAGGACATTTAGGAGTTAGTTTCTATTCTTCTCACTCTAAGATCGTGCCATATAGCTATGTTAGTAAGATAATTCCTTTCTGATGTATTTTTGTGTTACAGTTATGCCTCCAAGGAGGGCAACAGCCGCCCAGAAGGGCAAAGGAGTAGCAGGAGCTATTAGTCAGACTCAGAGAGTTGCTAGGGCTTATGCCCAGGTTATACCGGATGTTGTTCCGCAGTCGGCGAGTTCTTCTGCGCCAGGTTTTGAGGCCCCAGCACCAGAGCCTCCAGTTTCTCAGTTAAGAGAAGACTTTAGGGTCATGAAGGATGCCATTATGTTATTGACCAAGATAGCAGTGCTACAGTTTCATCAGCAGGAAGTTTTTCGGCCAGTACAGTCAGGTGTACAGGGGGTAGAGGGCCAAACCGGAAATCTGCGTAAGAGGGCTAGACCGGTTGGTTATCCCGGTGAGTTTTTGGACGAGCTGCCTCAGCAGCGAGTGAGATATTCGTCGACCTACCCGGACATACCCTCGCAGTTCACAGGTGGGATATTGGACCCCACAAGGTATTTAGGAGCCGGTCCAAGCTCCAGAGGTCGAGGTTCTCAGAGGAGCAGAGGATTTTCTCGGTCGAGGCCACCTATTCCTCAGTGTATCAGATGTGGTAAGCGTCATTCGGGGAAATGCCGTTATGGCACAGGTGTTTGTTTTTGTTGTGGCCGTCCGGGCCATATTCGGAGGGTATGTCCTTTTAGAAAGAGCACCGGTGAGGTGGCTCAGCCTATGAGGCCGATGGTTGATTCCCTTTCCTCCACAGCTGTGCGTCCCCCCCAGGGCAGGATGTTCAGATGTCAGCCAGCCGTGGTAGAGGTCAGGGTGGAGTTTATAGTTCGGGCGGTCCTTCGAACCGCATAGCTGACGTGACTACGGGACAGGATCAGAAGGCGACATCGCATAGGGTTACAGGTATATTTCGATTCTTTTGAATCATACGTGCATTGATAGATTCAGATTTTACTCTAGCGTATACGTTTTCCCTTTATTGCTAGAGTTGTAAAGTGATAGTACCCCAGAGGTAGGGATACTTTGATTAGTAAAGTGAGAAGTTAAGAATGTTGACAAGAATGGTAAGTGAACTGAGACTATAGTTGTGTAGAGTTCACAAGTAGTAATTGCCCCAAAACAGTGTAAGACCAATAGGGAAGATTGTACAGTAGGAATACTTTGGCTTATGTGACGAACCTCTAAGTGAATAGGGGATGGGGTAAGAAGTACCTTGAGATAAGAGAGAGATTTATTCCAGACTAAGAATGAGAAGTTAAGTGTGACGATGGGTCGGGTTATGGACTCATTTCGGGTCAACCGATAGTATAGAATGGGGTGATGTTAGTTGTTAATAGCCCCGCTATGTGATAGGGTCCCGGGGATGCAAGGCCCAAGTTTATTTGATCTTGTACATATGCTCAAATAAGTTTGGAAGTACGAGAAAATATGACAAGTAAGGAAAGAAATGAACCTCTAAGGATCCCGTGTTTGAGAAGACTGTAACCTTCGAGTTTTGTGAGAAGGGACCACGGACGGAAGGTCCATTGTTATGTTTATGTATGTTGTGGTGGCCATGTCTGGCATCGTTGGTCTTGTGCAGTTTTGATTGATAGGCATAGTATAAAGTTTATGCCGAAGTTTGTATAGTTTGGCAACCGACTAAGAACATTCGGGGACGAATGTTTCTAAGGGGGGAAGAATGTTACACCCCGTAAGTCCAGGACATGTAAAAGAGAATGTACGAAAGGAAACAAGACTTGGAAATTGATACGAAAGGAAGAATTGTTTTTCCGACGGAAAATCTTCCGAACGTCGGTAAGGAAAAATGTTCGTTGTTGAGAATTGGATTCTCAAAATGCATTATTTGAGGAATATGGAACTTGTTAACATTATGGAAATTTATTTTTACGGATTTGGTCACGTGGGGCCCACCCGAGGAATTTTACATTTTTGTGGGGCCCACGAGGGTTACGGAATTTTATGGACGAATGAGAGCGCGACACGTAGCATTCCCACATATGGTGTTGGACGAAATTAGTAAGGATTGGATGGTCATTTGACCATTGTGGATGAAGTCTTCAAGCTTGAGTTTGCTGACCAAGTCAACTTGTCCACTTGGCTTTTCATTAATTGTCCTTCATCCTAGACAACAAGTGTATTAATCTAAGCCCTTCTTTGTGTTATATAAGCATTCTACTAGTGAAAGACTAGCTCTTCAACACTTAGAATTTATCACAACATTTCTTGTTCTTCACTAAGCTCTCGGGTTTGGGTAAAGTTCCACACAAATTTTGTGATTTTGATCCATTAGCCACAAGACTTAAACCCAATGTCCCTAAGGGTATTATAAGGATATCTCATCAGAAAGATTTCGGAAAAATGGCTTTTTCGTATTAGTCGCAAGGCGGAAACTAAAGGAGTTCTTCAACTTTGAAGTTGGAACTTGAAGATGGGTTCTTCATAGGCTTCTAAGGAGTTCTTGGAGAGGATTGGAACTTAAGGGAAGGAGCTAAGAATTTCTAAGGCGCGACTTTGAATCTTGGAAATTTTAAGGGCTTGGAAAGGTATAAATTTTGTCGTTTTAGTAATTGAGATTACTTGTTGTTGTAGCTATGGTTATTAGCAAGCATGAGATGTATAGTATGAAGTTTGATAATTATATTGGCTATTGGAACCCTAATCCGAAAACTAGCATGTTAGCCTTAAGATTACAATTCAAGTTGATTATTAGTTTAAGTCGTCGCATGTTGTATAAAAAGGAAATTGTAGTTGTTGAAGTTGTTTATGACTATATAACATGTTAGACCTTAGAACTTGGAATTGGAAAAGGATTGGAAAAGACTTAGTGTTGTTGGTTATAAGATTGGCCGAGAATGGCTTGGATTTTTGTACTACTTGATATGAATTGTGGGGCGGAATTTTACACGTATTGTAAGGCGTGTTATCCCCTTTGATTGGTTGTTGTTTTGAGCCTTAAATGTGGCGTGTTGGTTATTGTATTCGGCCTTGAAAAAGGTGGCAAAGTGAGTAGAAACAAAGGAAGTGCTGCCCGATTTTCCGTAGAATTGGAGACCAAATACTTAGTATTATTCTACGTTAGAGACTAGAAGTTGATATTCTTGTAGTGACCATTATAGGTTGACACTTCTACGTACGGCGTATTCGGCTTAGCTTGTGGATATTAGCCGAAAAGGTATGTGAACTATCTCCTCTTCTAGCATGATTCCTTAAGATAAAGAAAGTATGTCCTACTCCTTAAATGATCCATTCCTTGGTTGTATTTGGATTGACTAAAATATAATTTGTTCTATGTACTTCCTTGATTGTACTTTGATGTTTAAATTCTAAGTTGTATAATCCATTTCCTTAGTGAAGTTTGGATTCTTAAAAGTGAAAGTATTTTACTGAACGTACATAGAGTCTTGAAAAGGAAGTGGTTTCCAAACCCTTTTGGCTAGTGCCTTAGTTCCAAAACCTAAGGGTTGTTGTAATGACTTTAGGGGAGTTAAAGGAGTGATTTACTTAATTGTTTTAAGAGAGGAGAAATGACATGATTTAAGAGAAGTAACTTGTTTTAAAGGTGTGAGTTACTTGAGGTTTAAAAGTAGAAGAAACTTGTTTTCTAAAGATTTAGAGACTTGAAGTATTTTGAAAGTTAAGAAACTTGATTTGAAAGTTTGTGATACTTTGTTTTAATTAGTATAAGTCTCTTGGTTATAAAAAGGAATGAATATGTCTAAAACCATAAAGGGTTATAACGGCTTTATGGGAAGTTGGTTATAACGGCTTTATGGAAGGTTAAGAAAGTTGTCTATTTTGATTATTGGGCATAAGTTGCCTAGATTCTGAAAATTTGAAGTTACTTGATTTCAAGCTTTGAAATGAGTTTTCTAAAAGTGTACTAACTTACTTTGAAAAATAGACACACCTTGATACTACGGGTGTTAGTATCTTGGGATTTTACATAAAAAAGAGTCTTTTGAAAGAATATGCGTCGTAGTACTTTGGCTTGTTAAATGAGAATTATTCTATTTGTGCCTTGATAAGTACTTTGGCTTGTTAAATGAGAATTATTCTATTTGTGCCTTGATAAGTACTTTGGCTTGTTAAATGAGAATTATTCTATTTGTGCCTTGATAAGTACTTTGGCTTGTTAAATGAGAATTATTCTATTGGTGCCTTGATAAGTACTTTGGCTTGTTAAATGAGAATTATTCTATTGGTGTCTTGATAAGTACTTTGGCTTGTTAAATGAGAATTATTCCATGTATGCCTTGATAAGTACTTTGGCTTGATTAATTGAGAATTGCCTATGTGTGCTGGTGATAGCCTTTGAGTGCAAGTATTATGTTTTATTGCGTTGCCGCGACTCTCGGTTGGAGGTCCGGCTGTCTTGTTGTAAGTTACTTGGGCGTCAAGCGGTGATGTGGGATTCCACGGGTATGCTTCCGCTATTTGTAGTACTTAGGTTAAATTCATTTTTATAAAAGACACAGTAGTGCTTATGTGTTGTTTGTGGGTCGAGATAGGGTAAGAGTATAAGTGAGGGTAAACCCCAAGACGCTATACCACATTCTCGGGTAAGAGTATAAATGAGGGTAAACCCCAGACATTATACCCCGCTTGTTTTGTTTGATGGTCGGTCGAGATAGGGTAAGAGTATAAGTGAGGGTAAACCCCAAGACGCTATACCACCTTCTCAGGTAAGAGTATAAATGAGGTAAACCCCAGACATTATACCCCCTGCTTGTTTTGTTTGATGGTCGGTCGAGATAGGGTAAGAGTATAAGTGAGGGGTAAACCCCCAAGACGCTATACCACCTTCTCCAGGGTAAGAGTATAAATAAGGGGTAAACCCCCAAGACATTATACCCCCTGCTTGTTTTGTTTGATGGTTGCCAGAGATAGGGTAAGAGTATAAATGAGGGGTAAACCCCCAAGACATTATACCCCCTGCTTTACCACCTGCTCGTCTTCCTACTTGGCCCGTACAGTTTTTAGGACACATGTGGGACTTGGTGTTCAGGTATGCCTTGTTATACCCCGTATTTCCAGAGTATGTACGTGAGGGCGTACGTACAAAAGTGTAGCCTTAAGTAGGCATTAAGGGCGAAAATTGGGCACAACACACAAAACGAATGGTTTTCCGACGAAACGTTTTACTAAACTCGCGTAGGGTAAATTACGGCTATGTCATTTCTAATTTTTGCGGATTTTTCCGAGAGACGAAACATTTTGGACCAACGAGAGGGCGACACTTGTCACCCTCTAGTTGGCGGATTTGAGGCGTCCATTTGGACGATTTTGTGGCTTGTTTTGTCAAGGAGTTGGTAGGATATTTTTGTGTAGTAGATGGATAAGGACACTTGCCTGAATCCTCACCCTACACTTGCATAGCACTTGGCTTCATCTTGGCCATTGGTTGGCCATTGGTTGGCCTATAAATACTCCCCTAACTTGAAGGTTTTCTTCATCCACAAATCACTCTCCAAGTCTTGAAAATACTCCTCTCTCATGAGCTTTTGTCAAGCCTCTTCTCCCCAGAGTGAAGCTTAGCCAGAAACAACCTCTTCCCTCTAGCCCTAGCCGAAACAACCCAAATTTGTAGATAGTTTTCTTACAAATACCCTAGCCCAATTACATTATAGTATTTTAGTAGAAGTTGTTGGAAACTTCTAAGGGTTCTTGGAGCTATCAGAGCGTACAAATTAGGAGCTAAACCTTGCTCAGGAGCGACATTTAACTTGGATAATTTTGGGCTTATCGAGGTAAATACTCTTGTCCTTCTATTGTAATTGGATATTACATATAAGAATAGTTAAGACTTGAGTATAAGATAGGAAAGAATATTATTGAATAGAATTGAGTATTATCACGGTAAGGGTATAAAAGAAGAATAATTGAACTATACTTACATAGAATTGTTTTCACGATGAGACTTGAGTAGCTTGGCGGGTAGGAAGTCTTGCCCAATTTTCCGTAGAATAGAGAACCTCTACTTAGAATTACATGAATAGTCTAGACGTTGATAGACGTATTTGACTATTATAGGCTGATTCTCTGCGCGCGACATATTCGACTTGGCAGGTGGATTTCGCCGAGAAGGTATGTGATTCTTCCTATACTCCTGAGCATGATATTTTAAAATATATATATATATAGTACGGTAGACGTACGTGTGTTAACTGAACGTAGTTATACGGCAATGTCTTTTGACTTAAGCCTGAATAATAAGAACCTTGAAGTATTTCAAAAGAATTATGAATCATATTTAAAAGAAGAATAATACTGGATTTTTAAAAAACAGAAAGCTTAAGAGTTATACTAGCTTTATGGGAAGTTAGGTATAACGACTTAAGAAAGATAAAAGGAACGGTTTTACTTGTTTGTGTATGAAAATCTTGTATTGACTTCTGCAAAATATAGTAAGATGGTTTGATAAGTAGACATGTTATGATACTACGTGGGTTAGTGTCTTGTGATGTTATTCTTGTTGTGTTTACGTTGTTAAACGCTAACACCGTGGTACTGTTGTTATATCACATACCCCCTTGACTTGTTATACCGAGGGCTTGCCACCCTTGATGCGGGTCTATACGGCCTATGCGGTCTGTGTGACTATGCGGAGCTGCGGGAGTTCCAGGATTGATCATTCCGGGTGTTTTATCCGTCACGGGGATGACCTATGCGTTCTGTGTGACTATGAGGTCTATTGAGACTATGCGGGCTGCGTGAGTCCAGTAGTGTACCGGGGTTAGCTACCCCGTCGCGAGAATACCTCACGCGGTGCGTGTGTGACCTATGCGGACTGCGGGAGTCCAGGATTAGGCACGCATGATGATACTATGGGCGATTGGCCTTGCTTCGATCATTCGCGGCCTAGAAAAGACCTGTTACAGTTTACCTATTATTGTTCTTGTTTGTGATATGACACTATGTGCAATTGAACTGATTGTATTTGCAAATGGTTTTAAATACTTTGATTTCATTTAAAGTACTTTACAGTTTCGCATACTTGGTACTGTTGTCTTGACCTCGCCCGGGTGCGTTAAATCGCAGGTAAGAGCGGCAGTGCTAGATCCACATCCTTAGGATCTTTTGCTTTGGTGTCAGGAGCTCCATCTTCTCCAGAGGCTCGACTTTTGGGTATGATCTCCCTGTTGTTGTATATAGTTTTGTACATTCAGGGTATGGCGGTGTCACGACCCGTTCCGGGGCCCGTGACTGGTGCCTTACCCGGGCATCCAAGTAGTCATACATCAGAGAAATCAGCGGAACATAAAAACAAGACATGAAACAATTGTAAAATGAACCACATTTTAACTGAGAGAAAATCGCCTTTCGGCATATATATATACAAAGTTGAGCGACTTAATCCTTTTTACAAACCACCTTGCACGATTTACAGACCTCTAAGAATGTAACGACAACTATGGCGGGGCCCTGTCCCGCCATGCCCCTGAATGTACAAGAACTTATAGACTCAGGGTAACATACCACAAGATAAGCCTCCGGAGAAACGGAGCTTCCCAAAACGCTGATTTGTGATCCTAGAAGCGAGGATCAACAACCGATGTACCTCTACCTGCGGCATGAACGCAGCCCCCCGAAGGAGTCGCATCAATGGTACCAAGTATGTGAAACTGAAAATACTGTAGTTAAATCATAACAGTCTATAAAAAGCAGGAGACATATATGATAACCAAAATACAGTACGCAACATAAAATCAGTCAAGTCAGGGACTCACGCCCTCAAAAATCATCACTCAAATATAACAATGGGTCTCACGCCCACAACAGCAATCATGTTCGCATCTTGGCCACATGCCCCCGGAATTCTCCATCGGTGTAGACATGTCCAGGATG
This sequence comes from Przewalskia tangutica, assembly GCA_029844215.1. Taxonomy (NCBI): domain Eukaryota; kingdom Viridiplantae; phylum Streptophyta; class Magnoliopsida; order Solanales; family Solanaceae; genus Przewalskia; species Przewalskia tangutica. The sequence goes on along the minus strand of CM056720.1, from coordinate 37,054,211 downwards.
CAACAATAATAACAAGGTATCGGGTAATCAACCTGCGCGTGGCCACATGCCGGTGCATCGGTGCGGGCATGTCCATGTAACAATAATAACAATACCACCGGTGATCAACCCCGCGTGGCCATATGCCCCGGATTGCAGCCGGTGCGGCATGTCCATGTAACAACAATAACAATATATCGGGTGATTAACCCGCGTGGCCGCGTGCCCCGGAATTGCGTCGGTGCAGACATGTCCATGTAACAACAATAACAATATATCGGGTGATTAGCCCGCCGCATGGCCGCATGGCCCCGGAATTCTGCATCGGTGCAGACATGTTCATGTAATAACCATAACAATATATCACACAACTAGGCTATCACAAGCAAGCACAAGCAAATTACCATACTTCTAGACTCTCATAAAAAGATCCATTCTTTCTCAAGAAGTCACCTGATACTAACACTTGCACAGCAAAGGCTATTACCAGGTGCATAGGCAAGTTCAACATACTTATAGACTCCTATTTTGTTACAACAAATCCGGGTTCTAACCCCAAAGTACTACATACATTAATCCTTTCAAAAAGACCTCCTTTTTACGTAAGAACAACTCGATACTATTATCCGTAGTACCAACTACGTTCATGTTTTAAAATCAAATATTTTACACCGTTTTAAACCAAGTGGCTTACACTTTCTAGAACAACGTCAAGTAACAACATTCTTTTCCAAAAGTTCAAGTTTGCCTAATTTCAGATACTCACGTCTTTTAGTTTGAAAAGATTTCATAGTTTATAGTCTTAATCAAATAACGTACTCCCCTTTAAAACAATAAGCCTTATGTGTGAGTAGGTTATTCATTGTTTATAACAATCTTATAAAAGCAGCCATGATCTAGGAAATGTAATATCATTTTGTCTCATCTTAGCTTCTATGCAGATGGAGGTTTCTACTGGTTTTAATAATACTTAATTATTCAATACATTTCCCTTTATTAGCGCTGCAGTGGTTTGCTCGATACTTATTCTGATTTCCGAAATCTGTAAAACATTATTCCTTTTAAAAACCAAGTACTCATTACTTGCGAATGAGGTTTCACACTTTTAACAAAATTCATATCAATTCAATTAAGTCAAGTCTCTTATCTTTTAAGATCAAGTCTCTTATCTTTTAAGATCCGTAAACCATTCTTTTTACCGCTCTTAAGACGTTATACCTAACTTCCCATAAAGCTAGTATAACTCTTATGTTTTCAAAACCAAGTATTACTCTTCTTTCAAAAAGGTTTCTTAATACTTTTGAAATACTTCAAGATTCTTATTATTCAGGCTTAAGTCAAAAGACATTGCCGTAAGACTACGTTCCGTTAACACACGTACGTCTACCGTACTATATATATATATATATTCTTTTAAAATACTTCAAGATTCTTATTATTCAGGCTTAAGTCAAAAGACATTGCCGTAACACTACATTCAGTTAACACACGTACGTCTACCGTACTATATATATATATTCTTTTTAAAATACTTCATGCTCAAGAGGATAGGAAGAATCACATACCTCGCGACGATTATCGACTAATAGAAAAACGCTCCACGGCTATAACCCGTCTAGCCTTGTCCACCTTCCAAGTAGTACATGCTACTCGCAGAACATTCAACCAATAAAGGTTATAAGTCTCAGTAAATACATCCCATGTAAATCTGATTTAATCTTCTTATAATATTCTTCGATGTGATTTCGTTCAAGTCTTTTACGTAATATCCTTCTATTACGTTCAATTCTCTTCTATGAATCTTATATTCATTTCTATACAACTACGATGTAATTTCCAATTACAATAGAAGGATAGGATTATTTACCTCGGTAAGCCCAAAATTATCCAAGTTTAATGTCGATCCCGAGCAACGTTTAGCTCCTACTCGGTGCTCAACTGCTCCAAACAACCCTTAGAAGTTCTACGAAACTTCTTCCTAATACTTCAACCAACTGTGAAGATTTTTCCTTAGGGTTTCGTTTAGTGGCTAAAGGAAGTATAATAGTATTTCTGGGCTTTTAGTATAGGTATAACCTTGGAATACTACAAGGTATTTGGGCCAAGGTATTTGGGAATAGTGACAATACTTGGAGGATACTTTTCTACCAGGGGTATTTATACGAGAACCACTTTAGGAGGGGGTTTGCCTCGGCTAGGGCTTCACAAAGGGGGAGGGGGAAGGTAGGACGAAAACCATACTAAGGGGGAGAGGGTTTTTAGACTTGGAATTTCAAGTGAGGATGAAGAATAAGTCTTCAACTAAGGGGGTATTTATAGGACTTTCAAGGGCTAGGATCAAGCCAAGTGGTAGGCAAGTGTAGGGTGGGGATTTGGACATGTGTTTGTGGGTCCCACTTGCTCATCAACTACACAAAATATCCTACCTACTCCTTGACAAAAATGGAAGGCCAAATCGTCCATCAATTTCTTCCACTTGAGGGTGACACTTGTCACCCTCTCGTTGGTCCAAAATATTTCGTCTCTCGGAAAAATCCGCAAAAATTATAAATGACATAGCCGTATTTTTCCCTTCGCAAAGTCCGAAAAACGTTTCGTCGGAAAACGACTCTTTTCGCTAGTTGTGTACAAATTCGCCACTTTGCCTACTTAAGGCTTAAACTTTTGTACGTACGCCCTCACGTACATACTCTGGAAATACGGGGTATAACAGGCGGGGCCCTGTCCCGCCATAGTTGTTTATCTTCTTAGAGGTCTGTAGTCCTATTGTACAGTTGGGATGTAACTGCTAAACGATGTTTATATATATAAGCCGAAAGGCGACATTTTCTCACATAAAACTGTGTCTCGTTTTACAACGGTTTCATGTCTTGTTTTTATATTTCCGCTGATTACTCTGATGTATGACTACTTGGGTGTCCGGGTAAGGCACCAGTCACGGGCCCCGGAACGGGTCGTGACAAAAGTGGTATCAGAGCAGTTAATCCTCGGAAAGTGTCTGAGCCGTATCTAGTAGAATCTTGATTATCGGTGTGTTGTACCACATAATCGTGAGGTTATAGGATATTTAGGATTGGTTTCCATTCTTCTCACTCTAAGATCGTGCTTTAGAGTTGTGTTATAAGTTGGACCCCTCTAACGTATTCCTTTTCTGTAACAGTTATGCCTCTACGTAAGGCAACCCGCCCGTAAGGGCAAGCGATCGAGGAGTCGCTAGTAGGACACCGAGTCACGAGGCTCGTGCCCGATCTATACCGAGACGGCGAGTTCCATGACGCCGCCGACCCAGCGAGACCACGATGCCGCGCCTCGTCCCCGCGGCACAGGGCGGAGAGTTAGTACAAGGAGATGGCCCGGCTTTTGGCGGGATCGTGGCGGACACGAGAGCAGTGGATCACGGCCAGTTCGATTCGGCCCAAGAGTACCGTGGTTCACCCGAGGTGTTATACCCTGTATTTCCAGAGTATGTACGTGAGGACGTACGTACAAAAGTTTAAGCCTTAAGTAGGCAAAATGGCGAAATTTGTACACAACTAGCGAAAAGAGTCGTTTTCCGACGAAACGTTTTACAAACTTTGCGAAGGGAAAATTCCGGCTATGTCATTTATTATTTTTGCGGATTTTTCCGAGAGATGAAATATTTTGGACCAACGGGAGGGTGACACATTGTACGGCAACATTGGGCCAAAGTGGACGATTTTCTAGGCTTTTCTTTAGTCAAGGTTAGGTAGGATATTTTGTGTAGTAGATGGATAAGGGCACATGGATGAATCCTCACCCTACACTTTCATGGCACTTGGCTTCATCTTGGTCATTGGTTGGCCATTGGTTGGCCTATAAATACACCCCTTAGTTGATGAACTTCTTCATCCAAAAAATTGTTCTAAGTCTTGAAAGCCCTCTCCCCCCCTTTGTGTTGAAGTTCTCGTCCTAGCCTCCCCCTCCCCCCTTTGTGAGGCCCCTTGGCCGAGAGCCCCCTCCCCCTTGGCCGAAAGTACCCCCCCTCCTAGGGGTGCTAGCCGAAACCTACCCCCCTCCTTGTGGTGTTGTTCTCGTGAAAATACCCCCCCTCTTGGTAGAGAATACTCTCCAAGTATTGTTACTATACCCAAATACCTTGGCCCAAATACCTTGTAGTATTCCCAAGGTTACCTCTATACGAAAAGCCCAGAAATACTATTATACTTCCCTTAAGTCACAAAAACGAAACCCTAAGGAAAATCTTCACAGTTGGTTGAAGTATTAGGAAGAGGTTTCGTAGAACTTCTAAGGGTTGTTTGGAGCGGGTTGGAGCACCCGGAGTAGGAGCTAAACGTTGCTCAGGATCGACATTAAACTTGGATAATTTTGGGCTTACCGAGGTAAATAATCTTATCCTTCTATTGTAATTGGAAATTACATACTGTAGTTGTATAGAAATGAATATAAGATTCATAGAAGGGAATTGAACTGTAATAGAAGAATATTACAGAAAAGACTTGAACTGAAATCACATCAGAAGAGTATTAAAGTAGAAGTTTAAACTGTACTTACATAGGACTGTATTTACAGTAGACTTATAACCTTTATTGGTTGAATGTTCTGCAAGTAGCATGTACTACTTGGAAGGTGGACAAGGCTAGCCGGATTATAGCCGTGGAGCGTTTTGCTAATAGTCGATAATCGTCGCGAGGTATGTGATTCTTTCTATACTCTTGAGCATGATATTTTAAAGGAATATATATAGTACGGTAGACGTACGTGTGGCAATGTCTTTTGACTTAAGCCTGAATAATAAGAATCTTGAAGTACTTCAAAAGAATTAAGAAACCTTGTTGAAAGAAGAATAATGCTTGGTTTTAAAAACTTAAGAGTTATACTAGCTTTATGGGAAGTTAGGTATAACGACTTAAGAGAGATAAAAAGAATGGTTTATTAATTTTAGAAGTTAAGAGACTTGATCTTAAAAGATAAGAGGCTTGACTTAAATGAATTAATATGAATGTTTGTGTGAAACCTCATTCGTGAGTAATGAGTACTTGGTTGTTAAAAGGAATAATGTTTTACTGATTTCGGAAATCAGAATATGTATCGAACAAACCACAGCAACGCTAATAAAGGGAAATGTATTGACTAATAAAGTATTATTAAAACCAGTAAAAACCTCCATCTGCATAGAAGCTAAGATGAGACAAAATGATATTACATTTCCTAGATCATGGCTGCTTTAATAAGATTGTTATGAACAAAGAATAATCTACTCACACATAAGACATATGTTTCTCAAATTGTTTTAAAGCATTAAAACTATGAACTACGAAACCTTTTCGAAAATGAGAAACTTGAGCATTTGAAATTAGGCAAACTTGAACGTTTGGAAAATAATGTTGTTACTTGATTTTACAAAGGGAAGTGTTTTGGTTTACTTAACAATGTTAGTCACTCTATTTTTATACTACGGGTATCGGGTGACCTTTGTAAAAGAAATGAATCTTTAAAAAGGAATTTAACGTACGTAGTACTTTAGGGTTAAAACCTGGACTTTGACATAAAATGAAAGTACCTTGAGTTGTGTATAACTTGCCTATTCTTGTTGTTGTGTAACTTGCCTATGCTTGTTGTGATAGCCTTTGTTGTGCAAAAATTGTGTTTCTATACTACCGCGTCTCTCGATGGAGGGCCGGTTGACTTGTTGAGAACTTACTTGGGCGTCTGCGATGTGGAAGATTCCACGGGTATGCTTCCATTATCATTGTTACATGGGCATGTCTACACCGATGATGGATTCTGTGGACATGTGACCATTATGGTTATTTCTGGCGAAGTATCGTGACTTACGGTTGTGATCGAGTGCATAGCCTGTTTACTTGCCCCCGTCAGCTACGTGACGCAGGTGGATCTGGTATAGGTTATCGCACTTGCCACGTGTCAGCTTCGCGGTGAAGTATCATGACTTACGGTTGTGATCTGGTGCTTAGCCGATTCACTTGCCCCGTCGGCCTAGCACGGGAAGGAGGCGGTGGAGGCTAGTGCACTTGCCACGGTCGGGCCGCGAGTCGGTGTTTGGATGGAGCCGTGACTTACGGTTGTGATCTGTGCGTATCCGATTTACTTGCCCCGTCGCCATTGGCGCGAGGAGGAGCTGGTGGAGGCTATTGCACTTGCCACGTGTCAGCTTCATGATATGGATGTACAATATTATTGGTACGGTCGGATCTGGTAGTTATACTTGCCCCGTACGGTTTTTATGATACAAGTGGGACCTGGTGTTCATGTATACTCCTTGGTGTTGTTATATCATAGATCGCGGTGAGGAAGGAATTCCACGCACGAGTGATGATTTGGAGGCGTGAGTCACGACTTGATATATTTATTTATATGTTGTATCGTAGTTTGGTTATCATACATATCTCCGCTTTATATAGACTATTATGATTTCATTTTCGTGATTTTCGCCACATACTTGGTACTGTTATCGACCTCCTTGAGTGCGTTCATGCCGCAGTAGAGGTACATCTACCGCCGATCCCGCCATAGGATCACATTTCAGCGTATTGGGAAGCTCCGTTCCTTCGGAGGCTTATCTTTTGATATGTTACCCTGAGTCTGTAGGTTCTTGTACATTCAGGGGTATGGCGGGGCCCTGTCCCGTCATAGTTGTTGTAAAAATCTTAGAGGTCTGTAGCACTGTTGTTGTTATACCCCGTATTTCCAGAGTATGTACGTGAGGGCGTACGTATACAATTTGAGCCTTAAAGTAGGCATAGGTTTGAATTTGTGCACAAGTGCCGAAAAGAGTCGTTTTCCGACGAAACGTTTCCACAGCTTACGTAGGGAAAATTCCGGCTATGTCCTTCATAATTTTTGCGGATTTTTCCGAGAGACGAAACATTTTGGACCAACGAGAGGGAGACACTTGTCACCCTCTAATTGGGGCACGTTTGGGCGGTAATTGGGACGAAAATGTGGCTTGTTTTGTCAAGTAGTTGGTAAGATATTTTTGGTGGTAGATGGATAAGGTGTACTTGGCTTGATCTTGGCCTTACACTTGCCTAACAAATGGATTAATCTTGGCCCTTGGTTGGCCATGACTTGACCTATAAATACCCACCCTTTGTTGATGAAATTCTTCATCCAAATATTTTCTAAGTGTTAAAAATCCCTCCCTCTCCTCGTGAAGTTTTCGCCCACCACACCCCCTTGAGTGAGCTTGGCGAGAGCCACCCCCTCCTTTGAATTGCCATAGCCTTGGGGTACACCCCCCCTAGTCTTGTTGTCTCGTATAAATACCCCCCTTTTGTGGTATAGAAATACTCTCCAAGTATTGTTATAATGCCCAAATACCTTAGCCCAAATACCTTGTAGTATTCCCAAGGTTACACTTATACAAAAGCCCAGAAAATACTATTATACTTCCCTCAGTCACAAAAACGAAACCCTAAGGAAAAACCTTCATAGTCGGTTGAAGTGTTAAGTAGAAGTTGGTTAGAACTTCTAAGGGTTGTTTGGAGCATGTTGGAGCGCACGGAGTAGGAGCTAAACCTTGCTCAGGATCGACATATAAACTCGGATAATTTTGGGCTTATCGAGGTAAACATTCTTGACCTTCTGTTGTAATTGGAAATTACCTGTTGTAGGAGTATATAGTTAAGTATACTATATATAGAACTGAACATAGTTGTGCGGCAATGTCTTTTGACTTAAGCCTGAATTTTAAGAAGTGAACTGAACTGTAATTACATAGGACTGTATTACAGTAGACTTGTGTAGTATTACTGTGAGTAGAATTGTACACGTCCGGTTAGACGTGCAAACCCCCCCTGGTTGGCTTGGTAGCCGGCCTCGATAGAGGAGGAGATTTACGCTGTTGTGGGGGGGGAGGTGCTGCCGAATTTTCTGTAGAATATTCTACATTGAGATCTAGGATGTTAATAGGCGCCTTGTGGCCTCTATAGGTTGAAGTACTGCATATGGCGTGATCTACTTGACTTAAGGAGTAAGCGATTTGAGGTACTTGGAGCATTTTGCTATTAGTCGATAATCGTCGCGAGGTATGCGAGCCTCTTCCTATCTGTTCTAGCATGATATGTGTATAACTATGTAGTACGGTGAGCGTACGTGTTTAATGTATTTGATTGGTTTGAAACATAAAGTGTTATAACGGCTTTATGGAAGTTGGTTATAACAACTTTATGTTGGTAAGAAAATGCTTTGTGATTTCAAAGGTAAATCGATTTGACTTATAACGGATTTGATGTGTAGTAATAAAGAACTTGAAGTGTTTCAAAAGACCTTTGAAAGAAGAGTAATACTTGGCTTTGAAAACATAAGAGTTGTACTAGCTTTATGGGAAGTTAGGTATAACGTCTTAAGAGTGATAAAAGAATGGTTTCTTGATTTTTGAAGATAAGAGACTTGACTTAATGGTATTGATATGAATTTTGTTAAAAGTGTGAAACCTCATTCGTGAGTAATGAGTACTTGGTTTTAAAAGGAATAATGTTTCGATTTGAAATCGAATGAGTATCGACAAACCAACTGCAGCGTTAATAAAGGAAAATGTATTGAATAATGAAGTATGGTATTAAAACCAGTAGAAACCTCCATCCGCATGAAGCTAAGATGAGACAAAATGATATTACATTTCCTAGATCATGGTCGCTTAATAAGATTGATTATAAACAAGAATAACCTACTCACATATAAGACATATGTTTCTCAAAACGTTTAAAGGAGAATTATGTTTTAAAGGATTAAAACTATGAACTACGAAACCTTTTCTAAAATGAGAAACTTGAGCATTTGAAATTAGGCAAACTTGAACGTTTGGAAAATAAGGTTGTTACTTTATTTTACAAAGGAAAGCATTTTGGTTTACTTAACAATGTTAGTCACTATAATTTTATACTACGGGTTTCTGGTGACCTTTGTAAAAGAAATGGATCTTAAAAGGAATTTAACGTACGTAGTACTTTAGGAGTTAAAACCTGACTTTGGCATAAAATGAAAGTACTTTGAGTTGTGTATAACTTGCCTATGCTTGTTGTTGTGAAGCTTGCCTATGCTTGTTGTTGTGAAACTTGCCTATGCTTGTTGTGATAGCCTTTGTTGTATTTCTGTACCCCGCGTCTCGATGGAGGCGGTTGATTTGTTATGAGCGATTCTACAAGTCCCGAGATGGGCGAGACACGTATTTCATCTGATTATACACCGAGTCCACGAGATGGGCAGGGACACGTATTCCATCTGATTATACACCGAGTCCCACGAGATGGGCAGGGACACGTATTTCATCTGATTATACACCGAGTCCCACGAGATGGGCCGGGACACGTATTTCATCTGATTATACACCGAGTCCCACGAGATGGCGAGACACGTATTCCATCGATTATTCACCGAGTCCCACGGACGGGCGGGACACGATTTCATCGGTTATCATACATGTCTCCTTCTTTATATAGACTATTATGATTTCATTTACGATCTTTTCTGATTTCACATACTTGGTACTGTTATCGACCTCCTTGAAGTGCGTTCATGCCGCAGTGGAAGTACATCGGTTGTGGATCCTCGCTCATAGGATCACGATTCAGCGTGTCGAAGCCCATTTCTTGGAGGCTTATCTTTTGGTATGTTACCACAGTGCATGAGATTCTTATACATTCGGGGTATGGCGGGGCCCTGTCCGTCATAGCGCATTGTAAAAATCTTAGAGGTGCATGCTTTGTTGTGGCGGGTTTGTAAAAAGATAATCGTTCGTATTTATGTATATATGATGAAGGCAACTGTTTTGGTTGCTTTGTTTATTTATCTTGTCTCTTAATTCATGTTCATGTTTTTATTTCCGCTGATTTTCTCGATGTTGTATCACTAGGGTGCCGGTAAGGCACGATCACGCCCAGTTCGTTCGTGACAAAAGTGGTATCGAAGCGATTAGTCCTCGGAAAGTGTCTGACCGTGTCTAGTAGAGTCTTGATTATCGGTGTGTTGTGCCACATCTATAATCGTGAGGCTATAGGACATTTAGGATTGGTTTCCATTCTTCTCATTCGAGATCGTGCCCTAGAGTCGTGTGATAAGTTGGACCCTCCGACGTATTCCTTTCCTTTACGATTATGACTCGCGTAAGGGCAACCTGCACCAGATGGGCAAGGCGATCGAGGAGGCCGTTAGTGAGATACTGAGAGTACGAGCGCGAGCGGCCAATGCCGAGCAGTGCTTCCGGCGAGTTTCGCGGCCGTCGGCACCAGCAGAGTTTAGAGCGCAGCAGATGGCTGCCGAGACTCTGATACACTGAGCCTCGGTCCCACACTGGAGCGAGATGAGATGGGTACAAGGAGATGGCGATTCTTGGCGGTCGTGGCCGATATGAGGATAGGTGGATCACGGTGATTCGGCCCAATAGCACCGTAGTTCACCCCGAGCGGTTTGAGGCTACGGGACTTTCGAGTTGTAGCCACTTGATGTTCTATGGATCGAGCCGAGATGACCCTCGTGAGTTTATCCGAAGCAGCCTGACGGATCGTAGTGATCGAGTCTCGCAGGCGTAGTCGGTGGTATTGGTTCGCATCACCGCGTGATACCGCAGATTGGTTTTGATTCGTGGGAGTTGTCGGGAAGAGCATGCACTTCCACGTATGGGACGAGTTCTCAAGGGCTTTTCTTGCACATTTCTTGCCCACAAATGAGGAGGGCTCGGGCGACAGATTTTTGACGTTGAGGCGGGGCAGGCGGGCCGGTTAGAAGTACAATGTGGAGTTCGACTCATTAGCTCGGTATGTTCCAGTGGTAGCCGATATGGAGGACGAGTACACCGCCACGCCACCGGCTGGATGATTACTTGGCGAGGCTTGTGCGGGTGTAGCTCTTCGGTAGGGCATGGGCGTTGCCCGCGTCAAGCTCATGCACCAGGATGTGAGGCACGGAGAGGTCGACGGAATGACCGAGATCGGCGAAGAGGCGAGCAGCGAGGTCCTTTGGTAACTTTGAGGCGGACGCCTCGGCCGATCTAGTTATGTACCTCCACCAAGATGCAGTGGTCCCCCACGATCGTCGGGGCGCTCGTGGTATTCGAGCTGGTCGAGCTCGTGGCTTCGTTCCGAGATATACATGGGTTCTAGATCGGGTTGAGTTTTCCTCGGTGTACGATGCGATGTGGCGACGCCATCCCGGAATGTCGTCTTTTTACTGGTGCTTGTTTTTCCTGCGGCCGTCAGGGCCATATGACGAGAAACTGTCCTAGTAGGAAGGATGCAAACAGAATGACTCGACCTACGGTCGATGGCGAGTTCATCGCCTTCTACTATGCGCCTGCAGGCGTGCTTATGATTAGAGTGGAGCGGTAGATTCAGGTATATCCTTAACCCTCTAGAGATTTGTATGCATGATATAATGACCTTCTTATTGTGTGCTACGTTCGGATAGCGTTATGTTGGTTATGAGTTAGAAAGCATGGTTAGTTGAAAGGATATGTATGGGGGCATGGAAAGTGTGAACCTTAGAATATTACAGTTGAGACCTTAGATGTAAGGTCGTCTTGAGTACAAGACTTTGCAAATGATCCTTGTCGAAGTACATTATATACCTAGGGTGCATTGTGTGATAAGTCCCTGGGTAGTGTGAAATAAAAGTGGTAGCTTTCATGACCTGTATAGGTAAGATTGTTCCGGATCGGGAAACAAGAGTTTGATGCGCAAGTGGGCCGGGTTGGGGCCCTGTTGCGGGCCAACCCGCGGCCAGTGTTGGGGTTGGGTCAGCTCTGGGTGGTCCCGCCAGGTGGTAGGGTCACGAGAGTGCTAGGCCCAAGTTTTCATGACCATCGTATGAGTTCGTGGATATGTTCGACCAGAATCGGTTCGTGAAGGCCGGGAATGGCCTTAGAGAGAAGTGAAGCTAGTAAGATGACCAAGTTTGGAGGTGGTGACTCCAAAGTTTTGGGAATCAAGCGATAATCAAGTATGGTACGATACTAGAAGAGTTCAAGTGTTCGAGAAGCGGCGACGAGTAAGGAAGGAAGAGAACGTGTGATATTTCGTGGCGGTGTGGCGTTGGCAAGCCGTTAGAAGAACTTCATCGTTATCCGTCTTGAGAAGGAACATTCGGGACGAATGTTTCTAAGGAGGAGAATGTTATACCCGTATTTCGCAGTATGCGTGAGGCGTCGATACAATTTGAGCCTTAAAGTAGGCATAGGTTCGAATTTGTGCACAAGTGCGAAAAGAGTCGTTTTCACGAAAAGTTTCCACGACTTACGTAGGGAAAATTCGGCTATGTCCTTTATAATTTTGCGGATTTTCCGAGAGACGAAACATTTTGGACCAACGAGAGGGCGACACTTGTCACCCTCTAATTGGGGCACGTTTGGGCGGTAATTGGGACGAAAATGTGGCTTGTTTTGTCAAGTAGTTGGTAAGATATTTTTGGTAGTAGATGGATAAGGTGTACTTGGCTTGATCTTGGCTTTACACTTGCCTAACACATGGATTAATCTTGGCCCTTGGTTGGCCATGGCTTGACCTATAAATACCCACCCTTTGTTGATGAAATTCTTCATCCAAATATTTTCTAAGTGTTAAAAATCCCTCCCTCCCTTGTGAAGTTTTCGCCCACCACACCCTTGAGTGAGCTTGGCGAGAGCCACCCCCTCCCTTTGTAGTGCCCTAGCCGTGGGTACACCCCTAACCTTGTTGTCTCGTATAAATACCCCTTTTGTGGTATAGAAATACTCCAAGTATTGTTATAATGCCCAAATACCTTGGCCCAAATACCTTGTAGTATTCCCAAGGTTACACTTATACAAAAGCCCAGAAAATACTATTATACTTCCCTCAGTCACAAAAATGAAACCCTAAGGAAAAACCTTCATAGTCGGTTGAAGTGTTAAGTAGAAGTTGGTTAGAACTTCTAAGGGTTGTTTGGAGCGGGTTGGAGCGCACGGAGTAGGAGCTAAACCTTGCTCAGGATCGACATATAAACTCGGATAATTTTGGGCTTATCGAGGTAAACATTCTTGACCTTCTGTTGTAATTGGAAATTACATGTTGTAGGAGTATATAGTTAAGTATACTATATATAGAACTGAACATAGTTGTGCGGCAATGTCTTTTGACTTAAGCCTGAATTTTAAGAAGTGAACTGAACTGTAATTACATAGGACTGTATTACAGTAGACTTGTGTAGTATTACTGTGAGTAGAATTGTACACGTCCGGTTAGACGTGCAACCCCACTCCCGGTTGGCTTGGTGGCCGGCCTCGATAGAGGAGGAGATTTCTGCTGTTGCGGGGAGGTCTTGCGAATTTTCTACGTAGAAAATTCTACATTGAGATCTAGGATTTTAAAAGGCGCCTTTTGGCCTCTATAGGTTGAAGTACAACGTATGTCGTGATCTACTTGGCTTAAGGAGTAGAAGCGGTTTGAGGTACTTGGAGCATTTTGCTATTAGTCGATAATCGTCGCGAGGTATGTGAACCTCTTCCTATCTGTTCTAGCATGATATGTGTATAACTATGTAGTACGGTAGACGTACATGTTTTTATTGTATTTGATTGGTTTGAAACATAAAGTGTTATAACGGCTTTATGGAAAGTTGGTTATAACAGCTTTATGTAGGTAAGAAAATGCTTTGTGATTTCAAAGGGTAACTGATTTGACTTATAACGGATTTGATGTGTAGTAATAAAGAACTTGAAGTGTTTCAAAAAGACCTTTTTGAAAGAAGAGTAATACTTGGCTTTGAAAACATAAGAGTTGTACTAGCTTTATGGGAAGTTAGGTATAACGTCTTAAGAGTGATAAAAAGAATGGTTTACTGATTTTTTGAAGATAAGAGACTTGACTTAATGGTATTGATATGAATTTTGTTAAAAGTGTGAAACCTCATTCGTGAGTAATGAGTACTTGGTTTTAAAAGGAATAATGTTTTACTGATTTGAAATCGAATGAGTATCGACAAACCACTGCAGCGTTAATAAAGGAAAATGTATTGAATAATGAAGTATGGTATTAAAACAGTAGAAACCTCCATCTGCATAGAAGCTAAGATGAGACAAAATGATATTACATTTACTAGATCATGGATGCTTAATAAGATTGATTATAAACAAGAATAACCTACTCACATATAAGACATATGTTTCTCAAAACGTTTAAAGGAGAATTATGTTTTAAAGGATTAAAACTATGAACTACGAAACCTTTTCTAAAATGAGAAACTTGAGCATTTGAAATTAGGCAAACTTGAACGTTTGGAAAATAAGGTTGTTACTTGATTTTAAAAAGGAAAGCATTTTGGTTTACTTAACAATGTTAGTCACTCTATTTTTATACTACGGGTATCGGGTGACCTTTGTAAAAGAAATGGATCTTTAAAAGGAATTTAACGTCGTAGTACTTTAGGTTAAAACCGACTTGGGCATAAAATGAAAGTACTTTGAGTTGTGTATAACTTGCCTATGCTTGTTGTTGTGAAGCTTTCCTATGCTTGTTGTTGTGAAACTTGCCTATGCTTGTTGTGATAGCCTTTGTTGTATTTCGCACCCCGCGTCTCGATGGAGGCGGTTGATTTGTTATGAACGATTCTACACCGAGTCCCACGAGATGGGCGAGGACACGTATTTCATTTGATTATACACCGAGTCCCACGAGATGGCGAGGACACGTATTCCATCGATTATACACCGAGTCCCACGAGATGGGCGAGGACACGTATTCCATCCGATTATACACCGAGTCCCACGAGATGGCGAGGACACGTATTTCATTTGATTATACACCGAGTCACGAGATGGGCGGGGACACGTATTCCATCCGATTATACACCGAGTCCCACGAGATGGGCGAGGACACGTATTTCATCGATTATACACCGAGTCCCACGAGATGGGCGACACGTATATTCCATCCGTTATCATACATGTCTCGCACTTTATATAGACTATTATGATTTCATTTGATCTTTTCTGATTTCACATACTTGGTACTGTTGTCTCGACCTCCTTGGGCCGCGTTCATGCCGCAGGTGGAAGTACATCGGTTGTGGATCCTCGCTCATAGGATCACAATTCAGCGTGTCGGGAAGCCCCATTTCTTCGGAGGCTTATCTTTTGGTATGTTACCCTGAGTCTGTAGATTCTTATACATTCAGGGGTATGGCGGGGCCCTGTCCCGTCATAGTTGTAAAAATCTTAGAGTGCATGCTTTGCTGTGGCGGGGTTTGTAAAAAGATAACCTTCGGTATTTATGTATATATGATGAAGGCAACTGCTTTGGTTGGCTTTGTTTATTTATCTTGTCTCTTAATTCATGTTCATGTTTTTATTTCATTGATTTTCTCGATGTTGTATCACTAGGGTGCCGGTAAGGCACCATCCACGCCCAAGTTCGGGTCGTGATAAGTGGTTGTAAGGATTGTAAGAATCGCTCAAAGGTCGATATATATATATTTGAAAGGCAACCGTTTTGGTTGGCCTATTTTCTTTTATCTTGATCCATATCTAATTGTATGTTTAAGTTTTTATTTCCGCTGGTTTTTCTCTGATGTTGTATCACTAGGGTGCCCGGTAAGGCACGATCATGGGCCGGTTCGGTCGTGACAAAAGTGGTATCGCCAGATTAGTCCTCGGAAAGTGTCTGCACCGTGTCTAGTAGAGTCTTGATTATCGATGTGTTGTGCACCACATCTATAATCAGGAGGCTGCAGGACATTTAGGATTGGTTTCCATTCTTCTCATTCTGAGATCGTGCCTTAGAGCTGTGTGATAAGTTGGACCCCTCTGACGTATCTCGTTTGTACCAGTTATGCCTCCGCAAAGGCAACCCGCCCGAAGGGCAAAGCGGCGAGAAGGAGGCTGCCCGAGTAAACGGCGGCGGTCTACGAGACCACGATGCACGAGCCTCCATCCACATGCGGAGCGAGAGGAGATGGGTTACAAGAGTTGGCGATTATTGGCGTGGTTGTGGCGAACTTGAGGATAGGGCCGACGCAGGTTCGATAGCACCAGTGGTTCACCTGATCGAGATAGTTTGAGGCTACTGGATTTTCGAGTTGTAGCCCGCCGAGTTCTATGGGTCAAGGCACGAGGATGATCGCGGGAGTTCATCAAGCGATTCTGACGGATTATGAGAGTGATCAAGGCATCGGAGACCGAGTCAGTGGTCCTAAGTTCGCATCGGCTGCATGATACCGCAGTCGACTGGTTTGATTCATGGGAGCTGTCCCGGGGAGAGAATGCACTTCTAGCTATATGGGACGAGTTCTCAGGGGAATTTCTTGCACATTTCTTGCCTCCACAGATGAGGAGGGCTCGGGCCGACAGATTTTTGGTGTTGCGGCAAGACGGGCGTACGGTTCGGGAGTACAATGGAGTTTGACTCATTGGCGTGCGTCCGCGTTAGTAGCTAGTATGGAGGATCGAGTGCACCGATATGTTCTGTGGCTCGATGATTACCTAGCGCAGAGTTGTTCGTGTAGCTCTTGGCGAGGCAAGGACATTGCCGCACGCAGCTTATGCACTTGGATGTGAGGCGGAGAAATCGACGGAATGACCCGGACGAGAAGAGGCGAGCAGCGGGGCCTTTGATGACTTTACGTTATACCCCGTATTTCCAGTATATGCGTAGGGCGTCGTATTTAAATTTGAGCCTTAAGGTTTTGGCAAGATTCGAAATTTGGGCACAAGTGCGAAAGAATCGTTTTTCTAAACGCTTTACTAAACTTCGCGAAGGAAAATTCGCTATGTCATTTATAATTTTTGCGGATTTTTCCGAGAGACGAACATTTTGGATCAACGGAGGGTGACATGTGTCACCCTCACATTGGAAGCTTAGGGACGGCAATGGGACGAAATAAGGGCACTTTAGTTGGTAGGATTTTTTGTGCAAGTTGGTGTGGTAGATGGATAAGGTGCACATGGCTTAATCCTAGCCCTACACTTGCCTAACACTTGGAAGAATCTTGGCCATTGGTTGGCCATTCCTTGACCTATAAATACCCCCTTAGTTGATGAACTTTCTCCATCCAAAAATCATTTTCCAAGTCTTGAAATCTCTTCCCCTTTGTGAGTTAAAATCGTCCAAACCCTCCCCCTTTGAGAAAGGCCCTTGGCCGAAAGCTTCCCCCTCCCCTTTGTAGTGTTCTAGCCGTGGGGTACCCCCCCCTAGCCTAGTTGTCTCGTATAAATATCCCCATTTTTGTGGTATAGAAATATTCTCCAAGTATTGTTATAATGCCCAAATACCTTGGCCCAAATACCTTGTAGTATTCCCAAGGTTACACTTATACAAAAGCCCAAATACTATTATACTTCCTTTAGCCACTAAACGAAACCCTTTGGAAAACTCTTCATAAGTAGTTGAAGTGTTTAGTAGAAGTTGAGTATAACTTCTAAGGGTTTATTGGAGCACTCAGAGTGTGCAATTAGGAGCTAAACCTTGCTCAGGATCGACTTATAACTTGGATAATTTTGGGCTTATCGAGGTAAACACTCTTGACCTTCTATTGTAATTAGAAATTACATGTTGTTGAAATATATAGTTGAAGTATACTATATATAGAATTGAATAATACTTACGGCAATGTCTTTTGACTTAAGCCTGAATAATACTTACGCAATGTCTTGCGACTTAAGCTGAACTTTAAGAAGAATCAATCAGTAATTACTTAGGACTGTATTACAGTAGACTTGTATAGCATTACTGTGAAGTAGAATTGTACACGTCCGGTTAAACGTGTAAACCCCCCCCCCCCCCTGGTTGGCTTTGTAGCCGGCCTCGATAGAGGAGGAGGATTACGTTGCGGGGAGAGTCTTCGAATTTTCTGTAGAATATTCTACGTCGGGATCTAAAGATATTAATAGGCGCCTTGTGGACTCTATAGGTTGTAGTACTACGTGTGGAGTGATCTGCTTGGCTTAAAGTGTATTCGACGGTTTGAGGTACTTGGAGCGTTTTGCTATTAGTCGATAATCGTCGCGAGGTATGTGAACCTCTTTCTATCTGTTCTAGCATGATATGTGTATAACTATGTAGTACGGTGACGCATACGTGTTAAATGTATTTGATTGTTTTTAAACATAAAGTGTTATAACGGCTTTATGGGAAGTTGGTTATAACAGCTCTATGTAAATGAGAGAGAAATGCTTTGTGGTTTTTTTTAAAAAGATAATTGATTTGACTTATAACCGACTTGATGTGTGATAATAAAGAACCTTGAAGTATTCTAAAAGATTAAGAAACCTTTTTGAAAGAAGTGTATACTTGGCTTGAAAACATAAGAGTTATACCAGCTTTATGAGAAGTTAGGTGTAACGTCTTAAGAGATAAAAGAATGGTTTAATGGTTTAGAAGTTAAGAGACTTATTCTTAAAAGATAAGAGACTTGACTTAATATGGATGTTTGTGTGAAACCTCATTCGTGAGTAATGAGTACTTGGTTTTGAAAGGAATAATGTTTCTTGATTTGGAAATCGAATGTGTATCGACAAACCACTGCAGCGTTAATAAAGGAAAATGTATTGAATAATTAAGTATTATTAAAACCAGTAGAAACCTCCATCTGCATGAAGCTAAGATGAGACAAAATGATATTACATTTTCTAGATCATGGTGCTTAATAAGATTGATTATGAACAAGAATAACCTACTACTTTATGGCATATGTTACTCAATTGTTTTAAAAGAGATTAAGACATTGAACTATGAAACTTTTCAAAAAAGAGACTTGTGTAATTGAAATTAGGCAAACCGAACTTTAGGGAAAAGAAAGGCATTGTGTTGTCTTAAAATGGTTTAAAACATAAGGTGTTATAACAGCTTTATGGGAAGTTGGTTATAACGACCTTATGAAAACAAAAGAAAGGTTTTATCATTGGTTTTAATGTGGTAACTTAACTTTAAAAAGAGAAGTGTTTTGGTCAAAAAAGAAGGCATGGTGTTGCCTTAATTTGGTTTTAAAAAGGAAAGTATGGAAGTTGTTTTGGTTTACTTAAAAGATATAAGTCCCTCTATTTTTATACTACGGGTATCGGGTGACTTTTATAAAAGGAATAGATCTCTTTAAAAGGAATTTAACGTACGTAGTACTTTAGGGTTAAAACCCGGACTTGGGCATAAAATGAAAGTACTTCTAGTTGTGTATAAACTTGCCTATGCTTGTTGTTGTGAAACTTGCCTATGCTTGTTGTTGTGAAACTTGCCTATGCTTGTTGTGATAGCCTTTGTTGTGCAAGAATTGTGTTTCTATACTACCGCTCTCGATGGAGGGTCGGTTGACTTGTTGAGAACTTACTTGGACGTGACCGGCGATGTGGATAAATTCCACGCACGTTCTCGCTGATAGTGTTACTTTTGTTAATCGCTTTGGACATACCGACCACGATCGTAGCGCGCGGGTATGCTTCCACTTTGATTACCGCCTTGTTGTCTTATTATTTCCCTTTGGACATCTCGACACGATCGTAGCGCGCGGGTATGCTTCCATTTGGAATCTTTGTCTTATTGTTTCCTTCGACTCATCGACACGATGCGTAGCGCACGGGTATGCTTCCATTTGGAATGCTGTCTTATTATTTCCCTTTGGACCTACTGACACGATGCGTAGCGCACAGGTATGCTCCCATTTGGATTGCTGTCTTGTTGTTATCATATCATAGACTGCCGGCAGTGAGGAAGGTACTCCACAGGCAGGATTGATGTTGTGGGCGTGAGACCCTGAATTGATATAACTGTTATGTGTGTGTACTGTAGTTTGGTTATCATACCGCCTCGCTTTATAGACTATTATGATTTCATTTACGATTTTCTGATTTCACATACTTAGTACTGTTATCGACCTCCTTCGGGGCTGCGTTCAATCCGCAGATGAGGTACATCGGTTGTCGATCCCCGCGTTTAGGATCTCATTTCAGCGTTTTGGGAAGCTCCGTTTCGTCGGAGGCTTATCTTTGGTATGTTACCCTGAGTCTGTAAGTTCTTGTACGTTCAGGGGTATGGCGGGGCCCTGTCCCGTCATAGTTGTTGTATAAATCTTAGAGGTCTGTAGCACTGTTGTGGGCAGGGTGTAAGGATTGTAACTGTTCAAATGTTTATATATATATGTTGGAAGGCAACCGTTTTGGTTGGCCTATTTGCTTTTATTTATCATGTCTCTTGTTTCATATTTATGCTTTATGTTCCGCTGATTTTCTCTGATGTTGTATCACTAGGGTGCCCGGGGTAAGGCACCAGTCACGGGCCCCGGTTCGGGTCGTGACAAAGTGGTATCAGAGCAGTTAATCCTCGGAAAGTGTCTACAGACCGTGTCTAGTAGAGTCTTGATTATCGGTGTGTTGTGCACCACATCTATAATCAGGAGGCTATAGGACATTTAGGATTAGTTTCCATTCTTCTCATTCTGAGATCGTGCCTTAGAGCTGTGTTGTAAGTTGGACCCCTCTGACGTATCTCGTTTTACCGCTATGCCTCGCGCCAAGGCAACCGGGCGAAGGGCAAAGCGGCAGAGGAGATACGAGTAGAAGCGGCAGCGATCTCTGAGACCACAAGCACTGAGCCTCCAGTCCTACAGGCTGGGGCAGAGGACATGGGTTACAAGGAGATGGCCTAGTTAATGGCCAGGGTTGTGGCCAGACTTGAGGATAAGCTGGACGCAGCATTCCGCCCCGAGAGCACCGTAGTTCAACCCGGCGAGCGGTTTGAGACTACGGGATTTTCCGAGGTGTAACCCGCGAGTTTTATGGGTCGAGGCCCGAGGATGATCGCGAGGAGTTCATCCGGCGATTCTGACGGATCATGAGTGATCAAGGCCTCGAGACCGAGCCGGTGGTCTGAGTTCGCATCGGTGCGTGATACCGCAGATCGATTGGTTTGATTCGTGCGAGCCGTCGGGAGAGAATGCACTTCCGCTCGGGACGAGTTCTCAAAGGCATTTCTTGCACACTTCTTGCCGCCACAAATGAGGAGGGCTCGGGCCGACAGATTTTTGGTGTTGCGGCAGAACGGGCGTACGGTGCGGGAGTACAATGTGGAGTTCGACTCATTGGCCCGGTACGTCCCCACATTAGTAGCTAGTATGGAGGATCGAGTCCACCGATATGTTACAGGGCTCGATGATTACCTAGCAGAGTTGTTCGGTGTAGCTCTTCACCGGCATTGAACATTGCCGCATGCAGCTTATGCACTCGAGGCGAGGCGGAGAAATCGCGGAATGACCAAAGTCGGCGAAGAGGGCGAGCTGCGTGGTCCTTTGGTGATTTTCGAGGCGCACCGCCTCGCCAGCAGACTAGTTATGCGCCTCGCCCGACAGAGTGGTCCTCTACAATCTTGAGCGTCAGAGTTTTCGGAGCGGTCGTGGCTCCAAGGGTTCAGATTTTGGAGAGCGTGGTGTTAACGGTGAAGCCACCCTACCTCGTTGTGGCCGTGTGGTAGACTCCACAGTGGGAGTGTCGTGCTAGTCCGGAGTTTGTTTTACATGCGGTCGGTAGGGCCATTTGGGAGAAATTGTCCGACTGTGGGTAGCTGGTAGGATAGCACAGACTCTGGGATCGGGCGGGTTCTTCACCTTCCATAGCCAGCAGATGTTCATACACCGCGGGCCACGGTAGAGGTCGCGGTGGAAGTTCCCGCTTAGCGGTCCTCGAATCGCCTATTTTCAGTATATCCTTAACCTCAGAGACTTGTATGTATTGATGTTATGATAATGTGTTAAGTGTTATGTTCGGATAGCTTTGTGCAAAAATGTGATTTAGAAACCCGTTTGTGAAAAAGGGGTAAGCACAGGGTGAAAATGATGAACCTTAGAATATTACAGTTGAGACCTTAGATGTAAAGGCCGTCTTGAGTACAAGTTTTTGCAAGTGATCCTTGTCAGTGCATTTTATGCCAAGAATGTATTGTGTGATAAGTCCCCGGGTAGTGTGAAATGGAAGTGGTAGCTTTCATGACTGTAGAGGTAAGATTGTTCGGATCGGAAACAAGAGCTTGATCGTTAAGTGGGTCGGGTTGGGCCCATGCTGCGGGCCAAACAGCGGACAGTTTTGGGGTAGGGTCACCTCTCGGTGGTCCCGCCAGCTGGTAGGGTCACGAGGGTGCTAGGCCCAATTTTAGATGACCATCGTATGAGTTGTGGATATGTTCGACCAGAATCGGTTCGTAAAGGCCGGGAATGGCCTTAGAGGAAAGTGAAGCTAGTAAGATGACCAAGTTTGGAGGTTGTGACTCCAAAGTGTGGGGAACTGAAGCAATTACTGAAGTGTGGTACGTATACTAGAAGAGTTCAAGTGTTCGAGAAGAGCACGACGAGTAAGGAGGGAAGAGAACGTGTGTTATTACGTGGCCAGGTGTGGCGTTGACAACTTGTTAGAAGGAACTTCTTCGTTATCTGTTTCGAGAAAGAACATTCGGGATGAATGTTTCTAAGGAGGGGAGAATGTTATACCCCGTATTTCCAGAGTATGTACGTAGGGCGTACGTATTTAAATTTGAGCCTTAAGGTTTTGGCAAGATTCGAAATTTGGGCACAAGTGCCGAAAAGAATCGTTTTTCGACGAAATGTTTACTAAAACTTGGCGAAGGGAAAATCCGGCTATGTCATTTATAATTTTTGCGGATTTTTCCGAGAGACGTAACATTTTGGACCAACGGGAGGGTGACATGTGTCACCCTCACATTGGAAGCTTAGGGACGGCAATGGGACGAAATAAGGGCACTTTAGTTGGTAGGATTTTTTGTGCAAGTTGGTGTGGTAGATGGATAAGGTGCACATGGCTTAATCCTAGCCCTACACTTGCCTAACACTTGGAAGAATCTTGGCCATTGGTTGGCCATTCCTTGACCTATAAATACCCCCTTAGTTGATGAACTTTCTTCATCCAAAAATCATTTTCCAAGTCTTGAAATCTCTTCCCCTTTGTGAGTTAAAATCGTCCAAACCCTCCCCCTTTGAGAAAGGCCCTTGGCCGAAAGCTTCCCCCTCCCCTTTGTAGTGTTCTAGCCGTGGGGTACCCCCCCCTAGCCTAGTTGTCTCGTATAAATACCCCCATTTTTGTGGTATAGAAATACTCTCCAAGTATTGTTATAATGCCCAAATACCTTGGCCCAAATACCTTGTAGTATTCCCAAGGTTACACTTATACAAAAGCCCAAATACTATTATACTTCATTTAGCCACTAAACGAAACCCTTTGGAAAACTCTTCATAAGTAGTTGAAGTGTTTAGTAGAAGTTGAGTATAACTTCTAAGGGTTTATTGGAGCACTCGGAGCGTGCAATTAGGAGCTAAACCTTGCTCATGATCGACTTATAACTTGGATAATTTTGGGCTTATCGAGGTAAACACTCTTGACCTTCTATTGTAATTAGAAATTACATGTTGTTGGAATATATAGTTGAAGTATACTATATATAGAATTGAATAATACTTACGGCAATGTCTTTTGACTTAAGCCTGAATAATACTTACGGCAATGTCTTGCGACTTAAGCCTGAACTTTAAGAAGAGAATCGATCAGAATTACTTAGGATTACAGATGACTTGTATAGCATTATCGTGAAGTAGAATTGTACACGTCGGTTAAGCGTGTAAACCCCCGGTTGGCTTGGTAGCCGGCCTCGATAGAGAGGAGGATTACGCTGTTGTGCGGGGAGTCTTGCCGAATTTTCTGAGAATATTCTACGTCGATCTAAAGATATTAATAGGCGCCTTGTGGACTCTATAGGTTGTAGTACTACGTGTGGAGTGATCTGCTTGGCTTAAAGTGTATTCGACGGTTTGAGGTACTTGGAGCATTTTGCTATTAGTCGATAATCGTCGCGAGGTATGTGAACCTCTTTCTATCTGTTCTAGCATGATATGTGTATAACTATGTAGTACGGTAAACGTACATGTGTTAAATGTATTTGATTGTTTTTAAACATAAAGTGTTATAACGGCTTTATGGGAAGTTGGTTATAAATTTATGTAAATGAGAGAAATGCTTTGTGCTTTTTTTTAAATAGATAACTGATTTTACTTATAACCGACTTGATGTGTGATAATAAAGAACCTTGAAGTATTCTAAAAGATTAAGAAACCTTTTTGAAAGAAGTGTATACTTGGCTTGAAAACATAAGAGTTATACCAGCTTTATGAGAAGTTAGGTGTAACGTCTTAAGAGAGATAAAAAGAATGGTTTAATGGTTTAGAAGTTAAGAGACTTATTCTTAAAAGATAAGAGACTTGACTTAATATGGATGTTTGTGTGAAACCTCATTCGTGAGTAATGAGTACTTGGTTTTGAAAGGAATAATGTTTTACTGATTTCGGAAATCAGAATGTGTATCGACAAACCACTGCAGCGTTAATAAAGGAAAATGTATTGAATAATTAAGTATTATTAAAACCAGTAGAAACCTCCATCTGCATAGAAGCTAAGATGAGACAAAATGATATTACATTTTCTAGATCATGGCTGCTTAATAAGATTGATTATGAACAAGAATAACCTACTTTATGGCATATGTTACTCAATTGTTTTAAAAGAGATTAAGACATTGAACTATGAAACTTTTCAAAAAGAGACTTGTGTAATTGAAATTAGGCAACCGAACTTTAGGGAAAAGAAAGGCATTGTGTTGTCTTAAAATGGTCTAAAACATAAGGTGTTATAACGACTTTATGGGAAGTTGGTTATAACGACCTTATGAAAACAAAAGAAAGGTTTTATCATTGGTTTTAATGTGGTAACTTAACTTTAAAAAGAGAAGTGTTTTGGTCAAAAAAGAAGGCATGGTGTTGCCTTAATTTGGTTTTAAAAAGGAAAGTATGGAAGTTGTTTTGGTTTACTTAAAAGATATAAGTCCCTCTATTTTTATACTACGGGTATCGGGTGACTTTTATAAAAGGAATAGATCTCTTTAAAAGGAATTTAACGTACGTAGTACTTTAGGGTTAAAACCCGGACTTGGGCATAAAATGAAAGTACTTCTAGTTGTGTATAAACTTGCCTATGCTTGTTGTTGTGAAACTTGTCTATGCTTGTTGTTGTGAAACTTGCCTATGCTTGTTGTGATAGCCTTTGTTGTGCAAGAATTGTGTTTCTATACTACCGCGTCTCTCGATGGAGGGTCGGTTGACTTGTTGAGAACTTACTTGGACGTGACCGGCAGTGACGGATAAATTCCACGGGTACGTTCCGGCTATGTCATTTATTATTTTTGCGGATTTTTCCGTGAGATGAAATATTTTGGACCAACGGGAGGGTGACACTTGTCACCCTCATTGTACGGCAACATTGGGCCAAAGTGGACGATTTTCTTGGCTTTTCTTTAGTCAAGGTTAGGTAGGATATTTTGTGTAGTAGATGGATAAGGGCACATGGATGAATCCTCACCCTACACTTTCATGGCACTTGGCTTCATCTTGGTCATTGGTTGGCCATTGGTTGGCCTATAAATACACCCCTTAGTTGATGAACTTCTTCATCCAAAAAATTGTTCTAAGTCTTGAAAGTCCTCTCCCCCCCTTTGTGTTGAAGTTCTCGTCCTAGCCTCCCCCTCCCCCCTTTGTGACGCCCGCCGAGAGCCCTCCCTTGGCCGAAAGTACCCTCTCCTGGGTGCTAGCGAAACCTACCCCCTCCGTGGTGTTGTTCTCATGAAAATACCCCCCCTCTTGGTAGAGAATACTCTCCAAGTATTGTTACTATACCCAAATACCTTGGCCCAAATACCTTGTAGTATTCCCAAGGTTACCTCTATACGAAAAGCCCAGAAATACTATTATACTTCCCTTAAGTCACAAAAACGAAACCCTAAGGAAAATCTTCACAGTTGGTTGAAGTATTAGGAAGAGGTTTCGTAGAACTTCTAAGGGTTGTTTGGAGCGGGTTGGAGCACCCGGAGTAGGAGCTAAACGTTGCTCAGGATCGACATTAAACTTGGATAATTTTGGGCTTACCGAGGTAAATAATCTTATCCTTCTATTGTAATTGGAAATTACATACTGTAGTTGTATAGAAATGAATATAAGATTCATAGAAGGAATTGAACTGTAATAGAAGAATATTACGTAAAAGACTTGAATCAAATCACATCGTAAGAGTATTAAAGTAGAAGTTTAAATCAGACTTACATAGACCGTATTTATGAGACTTATAACCTTTATTGGTTGAATGTTCTGCAAGTAGCATGTACTACTTGGAAGGTGGACAAGGCTAAGCGGATTATAGCCGCGAGCGCTTTGCTAATAGTCGATAATCGTCGCGAGGTATGTGATTCTTCCTATACTCTTGAGCATGATATTTTAAAGGAATATATATAGTACGGTAGACGTACGTGTGGCAATGTCTTTTGACTTAAGCCTGAATAATAAGAATCTTGAAGTACTTCAAAAGAATTAAGAAACCTTGTTGAAAGAAGAATAATGCTTGGTTTTAAAAACTTAAGAGTTATACTAGCTTTATGGGAAGTTAGGTATAACGACTTAAGAGAGATAAAAAGAATGGTTTATTAATTTTAGAAGTTAAGAGACTTGATCTTAAAAGATAAGAGGCTTGACTTAAATGAATTAATATGAATGTTTGTGTGAAACCTCATTCGTGAGTAATGAGTACTTGGTTGTTAAAAGGAATAATGTTTTACTGATTTCGGAAATCAGAATATGTATCGAACAAACCACAGCAGCGCTAATAAAGGGAAATGTATTAACTAATAAAGTATTATTAAAACCAGTAGAAACCTCCATCTGCATAGAAGCTAAGATGAGACAAAATGATATTACATTTCCTAGATCATGGCTGCTTTAATAAGATTGTTATGAACAAAGAATAACCTACTCACATATAAGGCATATGTTTCTCAAATTGTTTTAAAGGATTAAAACTATGAACTACGAAACCTTTTCGAAAATGAGAAACTTGAGCATTTGAAATTAGGCAAACTTGAACGTTTGGAAAATAATGTTGTTACTTGATTTTACAAAGGGAAGTGTTTTGGTTTACTTAACAATGTTAGTCACTCTATTTTTATACTACGGGTATCGGGTGACCTTTGTAAAAGAAATGGATCTTTAAAAAGGAATTTAACGTACGTAGTACTTTAGGGTTAAAATCCGGACTTTGACATAAAATGAAAGTACATTGAGTTGTGTATAACTTGCCTATGCTTGTTGTTGTGTAACTTGCCTATGCTTGTTGTGATAGCCTTTGTTGTGCAAAAATTGTGTTTCTATACTACCGCTGCGTCTCGATGGAGGCCGCTGACTTGTTGAGAACTTACTTGGACGTCTGGCGCGTGGAAGATTCCACCGTATGCTTCCATTATCATTGTTACATGGGCATGTCTACACCGATGATGGATTCGTGGACACGTGACCATTATGGTTATTTATGGCGAAGATCGTGACTTACGGTTGTGATCGAGTGCATAGCTCGCTTACTTTCCCCGCCGCTACGTGACGCAGGTGGATCTGGTATAGGTTATCGCACTTGCCACGTGTCAGCTTCGCGGTGAAGTATCATGACTTACGGTTGTGTTCTGGTGCTTAGCCGATTCACTTGCCCCCGTCAGCTACGTGGCGCAGGAAGGAGCTGGTGGAGGCTAGTGCACTTGCCACGTGTCAGCTTCGCGAGTCAGTGTTTGGATGGAGCTTCGTGACTTACGGTTGTGATCTGGTGCGTATCCGATTTACTTGCCCCGCCGCCACGTGGCGCAGGAGGAGTCGTGGAGGCTATTGCACTTGCCACGTGTCAGCTTCATGATATGGTTGTACAATATTATTGGTACGGTCGGATCTGGTAGTTATACTTGCCCCGTACGATTTTTATGACACAAGTGGGACCTGGTGTTCATGTATACTCCTTGGTGTTGTTATATCATAGACTGCCGGCAGTGAGGAAGGAATTCCACGGGCATGATTGATATTTTGGGCGTGAGTCCCTGACTTGACATGACTGCTTATATGTTGTGTACTGTAGTTTGGCTATCATACATGTCTCCTGCTTTATATAGACTGTTATGATTTCATTTTCGCCACATACTTGGTACCTATCATCGACTCTCCTTCTGCGTTCATGCCGCAGTAGAGGTACATCTACTCGATCCCCGCTTATAGGATCACATTTCAACAGATTGGGAAGCTCCGTTCCTTCGAGGCTTATCTTTTGGCATGTTACCACCAGTCAGAGGTTCTTGTACATTCGTGGTATGGCGGGCCCTGTCCCGTCATAGTTGTTGTAAAAATCTTAGAGGTCCAGCATGCTGTTGTGGGCGGGGTTGTAAGGATTATCGCTCAAAGGTCGATATATATATATATGCTGAAAGGCAACCGTTTTGGTTGGCCTATTTTCTTTTATCTTGATCCATATCTAATTGTATGTTTAAGTTTTTATTTCCGCTGGTTTTTCTCTGATGTTGTATCACTAGGGTGCCCGAGGTAAGGCACCAGTCACGGGCCCGGGTTCGGATCGTGACACGAGGGCAGATAGTTTGAGGCTACGGGATTTCCTGAGTTGTAGCCCGCCAGAGTTTTACGGGTCGAGGCCGGAGGATGATCCGCAGGAGTTCATCCGCCGATTCTGAAGAGATCATCACGGGTGATCAAGGCTTCAGAGACCGAGTCCGTGACATTCGGTTCGCATCGGCTGCGTGATACCGCAGTCGATTGGTTTGATTCATGGGAGCTTTCCCGGGGAAAGCATGCGCCTCCAGCAGTATGGGACGAGTTTTCGGAGGCTTTTCTCACGCACTTCTTGCCTCCGCAGATGAGGAGGGCACGCCTCTGATTTTTATTCTTTGAGGCAGAGAGGCGCGCGTTAGGGAGTACAACGTCGAGTTCGATTCATTGGCTCGATATGTCCCTGCGCTAGTAGCAGATATGGAGGACCGAGTGCACCGATACATCACTGGGCTAGATGATTACATGGCCGAGTCTTGTGCGGGTGTGGCTCTTCAGCCAGGCATGGACATTACCCGTATGCAGGCTCATGCACTTGGATGCGAGGAGCGTAGAGACCGACGGGTCGACAGATATCGCCAGAAGGTAAGGCCAAGACGGCGGTTCTTTTGGTAGTTCTCGGTGGACGGCCTCGTGACGCCTAGATTTTCACCACCAGCTCAGAGCACTCCCACATCATTTTCAAGACAGCAGAGCATTCGGGGCGTGTCGGGGCCCGTGACTTGGACTTCGGGTAGCAAGGGTGCTAACCGATCGAGGTCTGCTCAGTGTGTCCGTTGTGGTAGATTCCATTCAGGGAGCTGTAGTACTACTTCAGGAGCTTGCTATACTTGTGGCCAGCAGGGTCATTATGTGAGAGTCTGTCAGGCAGGCGCAGGGTAGGGTCACCTTCGTGCATTGCCGGTCTTCATCCCCTTCGCTACTCGCCCGGGCGTGGTACTCATGGACCAGCAGGTCGCGGCAGGTCGTGGCGCGGGTCGATTCTAGCGGTCCTCGTAATCGCATTTATGCCTTGTCCACCGGGCAGATCGTGAGGCCTCACCGATGTCGCCACGGTACCTTATCGGTTCGATTCGATGTGTATGCCTTGATAGATCCGGGTTACTCTGTCTATATATCTCCCTTATCGCTAGTAGGATAGGATAGAGCTCGAGTCCATAGACCCTTTCGAGGTAGCTACGCCGATGGGTGATTCGGTGGTAGCTCGGCGGGTATATAGGGCTTG
Organism: Przewalskia tangutica; assembly: GCA_029844215.1. Taxonomy (NCBI): domain Eukaryota; kingdom Viridiplantae; phylum Streptophyta; class Magnoliopsida; order Solanales; family Solanaceae; genus Przewalskia; species Przewalskia tangutica. The sequence continues at coordinate 37,024,606 of CM056720.1, read as the reverse complement.
TCCAAAGGACTATATACATCGTCGGACCTGCCGACTTGATAGAGTTGGATATGACCGATTCGATGTGATCATGGGTATGGATTGGCTAGCTTCTTACGCCCATAGACCGCAGGAGAGAGTAGTACGGTTCGCTTTCTGAGGAGCCGGTTGTCGAGTGGGAGGAACATGTATCGCCGAGGGTAGGTTTATTTCCTACCTCAAGGCTAGGAAGATGGTGCGAAGGTACATCTACCATCTCGCTCGGGTGTTTGATAACGAGGCCGCAGCGCAGATTTTTCATCGCCTGAGTCGAGAGTTCCCAGCGTGTTTCAGCACGACCTCCCGTATCCCTCCCGAGAAGGAGATAGAGTTTTGTATTGATGTCTTTGCGGCCACTCGGCTATTTCCATTCCGCCATACGTAATGGCACCGCCGAAGTTGAGAGTTGAAGGACCGGTGAGAGATTTCTTTGGAGAAGCGGCTTCATCGCATCTAGTGTTTCTCCGGGAGCGCCGGTATTGTTCGTGAAGAAGAAGGGCGACGCCGCGCACGTGTTGATTACAGGCGGTGAACAAGGTGACCATTAAGAATGTATACCCCTTCCCGTGATTGATGATTTGTTCGACCACCGCAGGTGCGAGATGTTTCTCCAAGATTGATCTGCGATCGCTATCATCAGTGCAGTCGAGAGAGGTGGATGTCCCTAGGATCGCATTCGGACCCTGCATGCATTATGAGTTCGTGGTCATGTCTTTTGTTGACCAATGCTCGCGGTATTCATGGATTTGATGAACCGAGTGTTCAAACCATTTTTGGACACGCTTGTGATAGTGTTCATCGATGATATTTTGGTTTATTCTCGCCGTAATGCGAGCATGCGAGCATTTGAGAGGCCGTCTTGCGATTCTCCAGACTGCAGCTTATACGCCAAGTTTTCCAAATGTGAGTTTTGGTAGGCTTCGTGGCTTTTCTTGGGCATATTGTGGGCCGATGGTATTCGGTGGATACGGCCAAGATCGAGGCGTCAGACTTGGCCTAGACCTACTACTCCGGCAGTGCGCGCCTTTACGGGCCTCGCAGTTACTATCGGCGGTTCGTGGAGAAGTTTGCTTCTATCTCGCACCATTGACTCGGTGACTCGTAAGCGGCTAAGTTTCGATGGTGATGCTTGTGGCGTGGTTTCGATTCTTGAAGGAGAGGCGACGCGCCCGTTCTTACTCTTCCGCAGGGTCGCACGTCTATGTCGTGTATTGTGATCGTCGTGCATCGGGTTGGGATGTGTGTTGATGCAGCAGGCAAGGTTATAGCGCATGCATCCCGGACAATTAAGAAACACGAGGAACTACCCCACCCATGATTTGGAGTCGCGCGGTGATTCACGCCTTGAAGATCTGGATGCACTATTTTTATGGGGTTCATGTGGATATTTATACAGACCACAAGATCCTCCAGTATATCTTCAGCCAGAGGGAGCTGAACTTACGACAAAGACGGTGGTTAGAGTTGCTTAAGGATTATGACGTCGATATCCTGTACCACCCGGGGAAGGCCAATATTGTGGCAGATGCCCTTAGTCGTAGGTGGATGGGTAGCCTATCATATGTGCAGCCAGAGAGGAGGGACATGGTTCGCGATTTGCATCAGTTAGCGAGCCTTGGGGTCCGATTAGTTGGTTCTGATAGCAGTGGGGTTCGAGTTCGAGAGGTTGCCGAGTCTTCCATCGTCGAGGAGGTGAAGAGGCAACAGTTTGAGGATCCAGTTTTGACACGGTACCGTGATACGGCTCTTCGTGAGGGGAAGGGTCCTTTTGAGGTAGCACCTGATGGGGTGCTAAGGTTTGAGGCGTGTTGTGTGTTCCGGATATTGCAGACTTCTGGCAGGTTCTAGGAAGCACACAACGCGCGTTACTCTATCCATCCGGGTCGACCAAGATGTACCACGACCTTAGATCCGTATTGGTGGGATGGCTTGAAGAGGACGCTGCAGAGTTTGTAGCTCGATGCGTGTTGTCGCAGTGAAGGTTGAGCACCGCAGGCCCGTGGTTTGTTGCGCGATTGAGATCCCGACCGAAGTGGGAGGTGATCAACATGGACTTCATCACGTGATTACCTCGCACTCGGAGGAGACATGATTCTATATGGGTTATCGCCGACAGTCGTGAAATCAGCCCACTTTCTTCCGTCGGGACGACCTTTTCGGTGAGGATTATGCGCACTTTACATCCGAGAGATCGCCGATCGCATGGAGTCCCTATTTCGATCATATCGCATGCAGGAGCCCGGTTATGGCTAACTTCGGATGTCGTTCGTATGGTTTAGGACGCAGTGAGCCTCGATCGCATTCCATCCACGCACAGACGGACAGTGGCGCACTATCCGCACTCTCGAGGATATGTGCGAGCTGCGTTATTGACTTCGTGAGTAGCCGAGGATCATTTGCCTCTAGTTGAGTTTGCATATAATAATAGCTACAACTCCAGATTCGGATGGCGCCTTATGAGGCCTTGTATGGGAGGAAGTGCGATCGCCGATAGGCTGGTTTGATAATGGCGAGTGCGATTAGTGGGACCGGTGGTGCAGCAGCGATGGATAAGGTGAAGCTTATCCAGAGCGGTTGCTCACAGCTGAGTCGGCAAGTCGATGCAGATCATCGCCGTCGGCATCCGAGTTCGAGGTTGATGATTGGGTTTTCTCAAGGTGTCACCCATGAAGGGTGTGATGAGATTCGAAGAAAGCGAAACTCACCAAGGTACATCGGGCGTATCAGTTGTCCGCAGGTAGGCAAGGTTGCCTATGAGTTGGATCTGTCGTCCGATCCGGAGGCGAGGCATCCGGTGTTTCATGTTTCTATCCGAGGAGATGTATCGGGATCCATCTAGAGTGCATCCGATTGACGATGTCCGTGTGATCGGGGTTATCGTATGAGGAGATTCCCATAGCGATAATCGATCGTCAGGTTAGGCGTCTGCGGACCAAGGACGTGGCTTCCGTCAAAGTCTTGTGGCGGAACGAGCTCAGGGAGGAGATGACGTGGGAAGCTAAGGAGGACATGAGGCAGAAGTATCCTCACCTATTCCCCACACCTCCAGGTAACTCACTTTCCTACTTGTAAATTTTCATTGTCATATATGCTTAAGTGTTGTTTTGTGGCCGTATGTAGCATTTGCAAACTGTTTAAGCTTTACCGTTAACTGTCTTGGAAAGGAACATTCGGGACGAATGTTTCTAAGGAGGGGAGAATGTTATACCCCGTATTTCCAGAGTATGTACGTGAGGGCGTACGTACAAATGTTTAGCCTTAAGTAGGCATTAAGGGCGAAAATTGGGCACAACACACAAAACGAATGGTTTTCCGACGTAGAACTAGAATCAACAGATGAAGTCCCCTTCATTGAATCGTCGAATGATTCTAGTTCTACCAACTCCTTGCAATATTTTTGTGTAGTAGATGGATAAGGACACTTGCCTAAATCCTCACCCTACACTTTCATAGCACTTGGCTTCATCTTGGCCATTGGTTGGCCTATAAATACTCCCCTAACTTGAAGGTTTTCTTCATCCACAAATCACTCTCCAAGTCTTGAAAATCCTCCCCTCTCCCTTGTGAGCTTTTCGTCCAAGCCTCCTCTCCCCCCCTTGAGTGAAGCTTAGCCGAAACAACCCTCTTCCCCCTAGCCGAAACACCCCCCCTTGGTAGATAGTTGTCTTCCAAATACCCTAGCCCAATTCCCTTATAGTATTTTAGTAGAAGTTGTTGGAAACTTCTAAGGGTTCTTGGAGCTATCGGAGCGTACAAATTAGGAGCTAAACCTTGCTCAGGAGCGACATTTAACTTGGATAATTTTGGGCTTATCGAGGTAAATACTCTTGTCCTTCTATTGTAATTGGATATTGCATATAAGAATAGTTAAGACTTGAGTATAAGATAGGAAAGAAAATTATTGAATAGAATTGAACTGTTATCACAGTAGAAGGGTATAAAAGAAGAATAATTGAACTGTACTTACATAGGACTGTTTTCACAGTAGACTTGAGTAGCTTGGCGGGTAGGGAAGTGCTGCCCAATTTTCCGTAGAATAGAGAACCCTCTACTTAGAACTGTTTACAGAATAGTCTAGACATTGATAGACGTATTTGACTATTATAGGCTGATTCTCTGCGCGCGACATATTCGACTTGGGAGGTGGATTTCGCCGAGAAGGTATGTGATTCTTCCTATACTCCTGCGCATGATATTTTAAAATATATATATATATAGTACGGTAGACGTACGTGTGTTAACTGAACGTAGTTATACGGCAATGTCTTTTGACTTAAGCCTGAATAATAAGAACCTTGAAGTATTTCAAAAGAATTATGAATCATATTTTAAAAGAAGAGTAATACTGGATTTTTAAAAACAGAAAGCTTAAGAGTTATACTAGCTTTATGGGAAGTTAGGTATAACGACTTAAGAAAGATAAAAGGAACGGTTTTACTTGTTTGTGTATGAAAATCTTGTATTGACTTCTGCAAAATATAGTAAGATGGTTTGATAAGTAGACATGTTATGATACTACGTGGGTTAGTGTCTTGTGATGTTATTCTTGTTGTGTTTACGTTGTTAAACGCTAACACCGTGGTACTGTTGTTATATCACATACCCCCTTGACTTGTTATACCGGGCTTGCCACCCGATGCGGTCTATACGGCTATGTGGTCCGTGTGACTATGCGAGTCGCGGAGTTCCGTGATTGATCATTCCGGTGTTTTATCCGTCGCGGGGATGCCCTATGCGATCCGTGTGACTACGCGGTCTATCGAGACTATGCGATGCGGGAGTCGAGGAGGCAGGGGTTAGCTACCGATGCGAGGAATACCTCACGCGGGTGCAGTGTGACTATGCGGATCGGGAGTCGTGATTAGGCACGCATGATGATACAACGGGCGATTGGCCTTGCTTCGATCATTCGCGCCTAGAAAAGACACTACGATTTACCTATTATTGTTCTTGTTTGTGATACGGCACTATGTGCAATTGAACCGATTGTATTTGCAAATGGTTTTAAATACTTTGATTTCATTTAAAGTACTTTCTGATTTCACATACTTGGTACTGTTATCTTGACCTCCTTCGGGCTGCGTTCATGCCGGTAAGGGCAAGCAGTGCTAGATCCACATCCTTAGGATCTTTTGCTTTGGTGTCAGGAGCTCCATCTTCTCCGGAGGCTCGACTTTTGGGTATGATCTCCCTGTTGTTGTATATAGTTTTGTACATTCAGGGTATGGCGGGGCCCTGTCCCGCCATAGTTGTTTATCTTCTTAGAGGTTTGTAGTCCTATTGTACAGTTGAGATGTAACTGCTAAACGATGTTTATATATATATGCCGAAAGGCGACATTTTCTCACATAAAACTGTGTCTCGTTTTACAATTGTTTCATGTCTTGTTTTTGTATTTCCGCTGATTACTCTGATGTATGACTACTTGGGTGCCCGGGTAAGGCACCAGTCACGGGCCCCGGAACGGGTCGTGACATGCCTATTGGCGTTATACTATATCATGGACTGCCGGCAGTGAGGAAGGATTCCACGGGCATGATTGATATTGTGGGCGTGAGACCCATGGTTATATTTTAGAAATGACTTGAGGGCATGCGTCCCTGACTTGTTATGACTGCTTATGTGTTGTGTACTGTAGGTTGGCTATCATACATGTCTCCTGTTTTGCTTAGACTGTTATGATTTCATTACAAGATTCATCGTGTCACATACTTGGTACATTCTTCGTACTGACCTCCTTCGGGGGGCTGCGTTCATGCCGCAGGTTTAGGTACGCTGTTTGGTGATCGGCAGGTGTAGGACCCTGCTCAGAGTTTTTGGATAGCTCCCCCTGTTCAGGAGTTTATCTTTTTGGTATAGTTCCTTCAGTACAGGCTTTTGTACGGTTATGGGTACGGCGGGGCCTTGTCCCGTCATAGTTCAGTATAACTCTTAGAGGTCTGTATTCATATGTGGGATTGGACTCATGTACGGTGTAGTGTCTTTTCATGTATATTATATGGCAGCCTTGTCGGCTTTGCCCTTGTACGTATGTTGGTTTTAAAAAAAAGAAAAGAAGAGGTGTTATTTAAATTCCGCAGTTACTTAGTTGTTAAGGTAGAAGGGTGCCCAGGTAGGGCACCAGTCACGGTCCCGGGGTTCGGGGCGTGACACTTATCTTTTGGGTATGGTTTCCCTGATATTGTAGATTATGTACATTCAGGGGTATGGCGGTGCCCTATCCCGCCACAGTTGTAATTCTTAGAGGTATGTAGTCATATCTTGTGGGTCGGTTTGTAAAAAAAGAAGGATGTAACTGCGGTTGTTTAAGTATATGTATATGTGTCCAGGGAGGTGGCCTTATCGGCTAACCTGTTGTTTAAATTCTTGTTGTTTTATTTTATCAGTTTCATGTATGTTTCGCTGATTATCTCTGATGTGTACCTGTAAGGGTGCCCAGGTAGGGCACCAGTCGCGGGCCCGGGGTCGGGCCGTGACACAGCCTATGCGAGGAAGTTACCTCATTGTGGGTCCACAAGACCTATGCGGGTGAAATAGTCCCAGGAGTAGGATTGCTTAATGTCATACGGGCGGGTGGCCCTACTTTGATCATGAGCCTCCTATTTTTATGCAGTAAAGTATACTCTTGTTTACTCTCATTGTTAGTAAGGCACATTGTACTTGTCACGACCCGACCGGGCGTGGATCGTGCCCTACAGGCACCCGTTCGGTATACATCGAGAATAGCAAATGAACATACACAACATAAACACATGTGTAAATAAAAAGTCACAGCAAGCCGATCGCATCGCTTTCTATAATATAAACATAATCAAAAGTACAACTCGGTTCTTACCAACCACATATGTGAATACGCACCTCTAGAATAATAATCGTGGCGGGACAGTGGCCGCCATACCCCTGAATATACATGAATCTACTACCTCAGGGAAAACCGTACCAAGAGCTAAGCCTCCGGAGCAAATGGGGCTTTCTCTCAAAACTGAACCGAGATCCTAAGAGCAAGGATCACCAACCTGGGTACCTAAAACCTGCGGGCATGAACGCAGCCCCAGAAGAATTCGCATAACAACAGTTTAATATGGAATGTAAATAACGTCTGAGAAACAAATCATAACTGTACAAAAGAATGACAGGGACAAGTATAAAAAAATACATACCAGATCCTGCCGTGTCATTACCACTTATGAACTTAATCGTACCTTATTATCTTTTCCTATTTTCAATAAAGGTTATAGCCCCATTCTTACGCACATGACTAGGACAAATCATTAAGTTCATTTCTATATAACTTACTTATCTTCCATAAGTATAATCCGGCCCTTTAAGGAGGGCACATTTACTACCCGGCCCAATCTGGGACGCGATCAAGTCACACAAATATCAAGCGTGTCCGTGGAATCCCCATCACCGCCGACTATAAGTGTAAAATATAATCATGACGCGCCGTGGCATCCCACCTCACCGCTTGGCGTACACATACACAACACATATATATATATCTCCTGCCCGTGGAATCCCACATCACTGCCGACAGTCCAGGATATAATAATACACCAATAGGCATACATGAACACCAAGTCCCACCGGTGGTATAGCGTCTTGGGGGTTTACCCCTCACTTATACTCTTACCGTGGAGAAGGTGGTAAAGCAGGTGGTATAGCATCTTGGGGGTCTACCCCTCACTTATACTCTTACCCTGTAGAAGGTGGTATAGCATCTTGGGGGTTTACCCCTCACTTATACTCTTACCCTATCTCGACCGACTATCAAACAAAACAAGCATGGGGTATAATGTCTTGGGGGTTTACCCCTCACTTATACTCTTACCCTGGAGAAGGTGGTATAGCATCTTGGGGGTTTACCCTTCACTTATACTCTTACCCTATCTCGACCGGCCGTCAAACAAACAGAAGCACTACCATGTCTTCTATAAAAATTCGGGAATTTAACCCAAGTACTACTAATAACAGAAGCATACCCGTGGAATCCCACATCACTTTCGGTACGTCCAAGTACTTACAACAAGACAGCCGGCCCTCCAACCGAGAGTCGCGGCAACGTAATAAAACATAATACTTGCACTCAAAGGCTATCACCAGTACACATAGGCTAATTCTCAATTAATCAAGCCAAAGTACTTATCAAGGCATACTTAGACAAATTCTCAATTAATCAAGCCAGAGTACTTATCAAGGCACAAATAGAATAATTCTCATTTAACAAGCCAAAGTACTTATCAAGGCATACTTAGACAAATTCTCAATTAATCAAGCCAAAGTACTTATCAAGGCACAAATAGAATTATTCTCATTTAACAAGCCAAAGTACTTATCAAGGCATACTTAGACAAATTCTCAATTAATCAAGCCAAAGTACTTATCAAGGCACAAATAGAATAATTCTCATTTAACAAGCCAAAGTACTTATCAAGGCATACTTAGACAAATTCTCAATTAATCAAGCCAAAGTACTTATCAAGGCACAAATAGAATAATTCTCATTTAACAAGCCAAAGTACTACGTACGTACATTCTTTTTAAGAGACTCCTTTTTGTGTAAAACCCCAAGATACTAACACCCGTAGTATCCAGGCTTGTGTGCATTTCACATAAGTCACGATACTTTTAGAAATACATTTCTCGGCTTCTAAAATCAAGTGACCCTTACTTAAAAGCTTTAAGCAAGTGATACCTTTAAATCACTTTGCCTTTCCTTAATACAAGTTAATTCTTTGATTACTTTATTAGAGAAAACCATTCTCTTCACTTTCCATAAAGCCGTTATAACTAACTTCCCATAAAGCCGTTATAACCCTTTATGGTTTTAGACAAAACTCTTTTTCCTTTTGTAACCAAGAGACTTCTACTTTTTGAAACCAAGTATTAATATACCTTCAAATCAATTCTCTTAACCTTCAAAAATACAATTAGTCTCTTAACCTTTAGAACTCAAGTGACTCCTTTTATTATAAAACCTTAGGCAATTGATGCCTTAAAATCAAGTTACCTTTTTACTAAAATCAAGTCATTTATCTTTCCATAAAGCAAATATAACCAACTCCCCATAAAGTCGTTATATTCACTTTATGCCTTAGCCAAAAACAATTTCCTATCCAAGGGACTTATACGTTTAAAACGGAACAAGTATCACATACTTCAAAACTCTTCAAGTCCCTTAACTTTAATAAAACTTAAGACATCCATTATTCTTTCAAAGAAATGAGTTAATATCCTAACTCACCTGACTTGGCTATCTATAAAACTAGTAAAGGATATCAAGGTATTGTACGTCTACCGTACTACATACGTGCAACTAGTCATGCTCAAAAGATAGGAAAAGTTATACATAGAGCAAATCACTCAACTACCTCTTAACTTCTAAGAGTAGAAGGAAACATGAAATGATACCACAGGTATATTCCATACATAGAATCATGCCAAAGGAAGGAAGGGGTTCACATACCTCGCGACGATTATCGACAAGTAGCAAAATGCTCCAAAGTACTTCAATCTTGATAGCTAATCCATCCTTCAAGTAGGATACGCTATACTTAGTACTTCAACCTATAATGGTCACAATATGTCCATTAACCTCTTACTTCGACGTAGAATATCCTAGGTGCTAAGTCATTAAATTCTACGGAAAATCGGACAGCACCTCATTTGTTTTTACTTACTTTGCCACCTTTTTCAAGGCCGAATACAATAACCAAACACGCCACATTTAAGGCCCAATCAAATGCAATTATCAATAGGGGATTACACGCCTACTAGCCGTGTAAAATTCCGCCCCTCAATAGATATCAAACTAATACAAACTATATGTCCAATTCGGCTAACTTGAAATACTACAACTTCAATTCTTATCCAATTTCCATTTCAATCCAAGTTATTAGCCCAACATGATATCAAGTCGCAAACGACTATAACTACTATAATTTTTAAGTCAACAACATGCGACGATTCTAATAACGACTAAATTGTAATCCAACCTAACATGGCTTACATTACATTTCAGATTTCCAAGGTTACAATCAATCCATAATCCTTATAAACTTCAACACATATACTTCATGCTAGCAACATGTAAAGATAACAACAATATAAATAATTTTGTAACACTTCTAAGAGACAAGATTATACCTCAACGAATCTTAATCCAATTCCAAATCCGAAGTCGCTCCTTAGCAACTTAGAGCCTCTTCAAGACACTCCAATTCGCTAGTTGAGACCCTTAGAACCACACCAACAACTTTCCTTCAAACTTTCAATCCAAAACCTAGAAAGCCACTAGGTTTTCACTTTGCGACTAACCCGAAAACTATCTTTTTCCGAGATTTTTCTATTGAGATATGCCTACAATACACATAGTAACCTTGGTTTAAAGTGTGGGGCTTATTGGACAAGAAACAAAAATTCTTTTGTGAAGAGAGGGGCAAACTCGAGAGCTCTACTATGAGTTCTTCCAATATTTGTGAAATTTGGCTAAGTGTTTAAGCTTGTCTACTACTACTAGTATTATATAATGTAATGTAGGGTCAAGATGCAAACAATTGGGTGGTTTGGATGATCTCTTATTAAATATCAAGACTTGTGGGACCTTTTACTTTGGTCAATTTTCAGAAGCTCACACTTGCAAGACTTTGTCATCTTAAGACTATGGTCAATGACCATTTTGGCCATGCCTATTTCGTCCAAGGAATCATAAGGGGGGGTGACACGTGTCTCCCTCCCATTCGTCACAATATTACGTTTCCGACAATTTCACAATTCCGATAAACCTTTTTACAAGTCTCAAATCTTAACACTTGTGAGTTCTTACTTACGTTCTTAAAACATATCCTGTAAATACGGGGTGTAACAGTACTGTTATTTGAGTTATCATACATGTCTCCAGCTTTATTTTAGACTTATGATTTCACCACAGTACTTTCAGTTTCACATATTTGGTACATGTTGTACTGACCTCCTTGAGTGCGTTAAATCTGCGTGGTAGAGTATATAGGTTGCTGATCCTCACTTTTAGGATCACCGATTCAGCTGTTGAGAAGCTCCATTACTCCGGAGGCTTATCCTTGGTCCAGATCCCTGGTATTGTCGGTTGTTGTACATTCAGGGGTATGGCGGGGCCCTGTCCCGTCACAGTTGTTATTCTTAGAGGTCTGTAGTCATGTCTTGTAAGAAAAAAAAATGTAACTGATGTTTTTGGGTATGTGTATATTTTACGGAAGGTGGCCTTATCGGCTAGACTGTTGTTGTTTATTGTCTAAGTATTTATATGTGTTATGTATATTCCGCTGCTATTGTTACACCCGGAATTCCAGGATATGTTTATAAGAACGTACGTAAGAACTCAAAAATGTTAGATTTGAGGCGAGTAAGAATTTATCGGAATTATGGAATTGTCGAAAAACGAAGTATTGCAACTGTTACACCCCGTAGTTCCAGGGTATGTATGTGAGGACGTACGTACGAGAATACGACAGTAATTTTGGAAAGAAAGAAAGATGTGATTTTTCGACGGAAAAGTTTCCGGATTTTTTGAAGGAAAAAAGTTCGTTGATGGGAATTGGATTCCCAGATTTGGTATTTGGGCTTCTTGGATTATATTATAATTATGGAATTTTATTTTCGGAAATGGTCACGTGGGGCCCACGGGAGAAATTTACGGTTTTGTGGGGCCCACTTTGTTTTCGAGATTTTTTTTTCGGTATATTGGATATTTTCGGAAGATGAAATATTTTGGACGAGTAGGGGGGCGACACGTGTCACCACCATGTGGCCAAAGTGGCCGAATTGGCTTGACAAGTGGCCTTGTGGCCGTTTTTGTGTGCCAAGTGGCTAGCCACTTGTCTTGCTTAAACAAGTGGCTTGTGGCACCCACACTTGTCCCAATATCTCACCACACACTTGCCTTGATCTTGGCCATTGATTTCTCTATAAATACCCCTTGTGTGCAAGACTTATTCTTCATCCACACTTGAGATTTCCAAGGAAAAATATACCCCCTCCCTTGAGTTGCTTTCGTTCCCCCCCACTTTGTGTAGAGAAATACTTCAAGTATTGTTGTATTATCCCAAATACCTTAGCCTAGTATCCCTAGTAGTATTCTAAAGAAATCCCAACATAAGAGCCCGAAAATACTACTTTATTCCAATAGTCGCAAAATGAAACCCTAGAAAAATCTTCATAGCTTGGTTGAAGTGTTAAGAGAAGTTGTTTAGAAACTTCTAAGGGTCGCTTGGAGCGGGTTGGAGCGTGAGGAATTGGAGCTAAACGTTTCTCAGGATCGACTTATAAATCTTGGATAATTTTGGGCTTATCGAGGTAATGATCTTTGTCCCCCTATTGTAATTGGATATTACATATTGTAGTAATTTAGAATTGAGTATAAGATATATTGGAAGGACTATTATAAAGAATTGAACTGTATTTACATTGGACTGTATTTCCAGTAGACTTGTAGTATTATTGTGGGGCAGTGTTGTACACGTCCGGTTAGACGTGTAACCCCCTTGGAGTTGTTGGCTTGGTAGCAGGCCTTGATAGAGGAGGATATTTATGTGGTTACGGGGAGGTTACTCGAATTTTCCGTAGAATAAGGAACCTTGTACTTTGAAATGTGCTACAAAGAGATCGAGAAGTTGATAGACGTTTTGTGGCCTTTATAGGTTGAATACTGCGAGTAACGTATTCTACTTGAAGGGTGGAAAAGGCTAGCAGAGTTATAGTACTTTGGAGCGTTTTGCTAATTGTCGATAATCGTCGCAAGGTATGTGAACCTCTTCCTATCTTTTCTAGCATGATTGTTGTGAACTATGTAGTACGGTAGACGTACGTGTGCTAAACGAATTTGGTTGGTTTAAAACATAAAGTGTTATAACGACTTTATGGGAAGTTTTTTATAACAACTTTATGTAGGTAAAGAGTGGTTTGTGGTTTTTAAAAGATAAGAGACTTGACTTATAAATGACTTGATGTGAAATATTAAGGACTTGGTTTGTGTTAAAAAGTTGTGAAACCGCATTTATGAGAAATGGGTAATTGGGTTTTAAAAGGAATAAGTTATATTGATTTCGGAAATGAGAGTAAGTATCGAACAAACCACTGCAGCGTTAATAAAGGAAAATGTATTGACTAATTAATTATTATTAAAACCAGTAGAAACCTCCATCTGCATAGAAGCTAAGATAAGACAAAATTGTATTACATTTTCTAGATCATGGCTGCTTTAATAAGATCATTAATAACAAGTATTGATTTTTCTTAAATTCCAAAGTAAGGAACTTGTTTTCTAAAAGAAAAGAGACTTGAGGAATTTTAAGTGTTTTGGTTTAAAAGAAAGGCATGGTTTTGCCTTAAGATGGTTTAAAAAGAAGGTATGGAAATTGTTTTGGTTTATGTCACGACCCGTTCCGGGGCCCGTGACTGGTGCCTTCCCCGGGCACCCAAGTAGTCATGCATCAGAGTAATCAGCGGAATATAAAAACAATACATGAAACAGTTGTAAAATGAGACACAGTTTTATGTGAGAAAAATGTCGCCTTTCGGCATATATATATATAAACATAGTTTTGCAGTTACATCCCGACTGTACAATAGGACTACAGACCTCTAAGAAGATAACAACTATGGCGGGACAGGGCCCCGCCATACCCTGAATGTACAAAACTATATACAATAACAGGGAGATCATACCCAAAAGTCGAGCCTCCGGAGAAGATGGAGCTCCTGACACCAAAGCAAAGAGATCCTAAGGATGTGGATCTAGCACCTGCTTGCCCTTACCTGCGGCATGAACGCAGCCCCCCGAAGGAGGTCAGTACAACAGGTACCAAGTATGTGAAACTGTAAAGTACTTAAATGAAACCAAAGCATTTAAAACCATTTGCAAATACAATCAGTTCAATTGCACATAGTGCCACATCACAAACAAGAACAAATAATAGGTAAACTGTAACAGGTCTTTTCTAGGCCGCGAATGATCGAAGCAAGGCCAATTGCCCATAGTATCATTATGCGTGCCTAATCCTGGACTCCCGCAGTCCGCATAGGTCACACACAGACCCGCATGAGGTATTCCTCGCGCGTCGGTAGCTAACCCCGGTACCTCGCGGACTCCGCGATGCGCATAGTCTCAATAGACCACATAGTCACACGGACCGCGCATGGCATCCCCGCGTCGGGCTAAAACACCGGAATGATCAATCTGGAACTCCGCACTCGCGTAGTCTCGGACCGCATAGCCGTGTATAGACCAGCGTCGAGGTGTGAGCCCTCGGTATAATAAGTCAAGGGGGTAGGTGACATAATAACAGTACAACTGACTTACCGTTTAGCAACGTAAGCACAACAAGAATGACCCCCTTTCACAACATCACAAGACACTAACACACGTAGCATCATAATATGTTTATTTATCAATCAATCTTACTACACCTTACAGAAATCAATACAAGGTTTTCATAAGCAAGTAAGTAAACATTTCTTTTTATCATTCTTAAGTTGTTATACCTAACTTCCCATAAAGCTAGTATAACTCTTAAGCTTTTGTTTAAAAACCAACTGTTTCTCTTCTGTTAAAAATGATTCAGTATTCTTTTGAAATGCTTCAAGATCTTTTATTATTCAGGCTTAAGTCAAAAGACATTGACGTAGTTATTATTCAGGCTTAAGTCAAAAGACATTGTCGTAGTTATTATTCAGTTAACACTCGTACGTCTACCGTACTATATATATATATTTAAAATATCATGAGAGTATAGGAAGAATCACATACCTTCTCGGCGAAAACCACCTGCCAAGTTGAATATGTCGCGTGCAGAGTATCGACCTATATCAGTCAAATACGTCTATCAACGTCTGAAGATCTTGTATAAAGCTCTAAGCAGAGGGTTCTCTATTCTATGGAAATTTGGGCAGCACTTCCCTACCCGGTAAGCTATACAGTCTACTGTAAAAACAGTCCTATGTGAGTACAGTTCAATTATTCTTCTTTTATACCCTTCTACTGTGATAACAGTTCAATTCTATCCTTTAATATTCTTCTAAGTATTTGATACTTATTCTTATACTTCTACAGTATGTATTCTCTAATTACAAAAGAAGGGTAAGATTATTTACCTCGATAAGCCCAATATTATCCAAGTATAAACGTCGATCCTGAGCGAGGTTTAGCTCCTAATTTGTACGCTCCGATAGCTCCAAGAACCCTTAGAAGTTCTTCACAACTTCTACTAAGTACTAAGGGATTTGGGCTAGGGTATTTTGGTATAGTAACTACACTTGGAAGACAACTTTTCTACCAAGGGAGGGGGGGTAGGTTTCGGCTAGGCTAGGGGGGTAGCTTCGGCTAAGCTTCACTCAAGGGGAGAAGGCTTGGACGAAAAAGGCTCACAAGGGAGAGGGGAGGATTTTCAAGACTTGGAGAAAGATTTGTGGATGAAGAACTCTTCATCTTAAGGGGGTATTTATAGGTCAAGCCATGGCCAACCAATGGCCAAGATGATGCCAAGTGCAAAGCAAGTGTAAGGTCAAGATTTGGGCAAGTGTCCTTATCCATCTACTACACAAAATATCCTACCAACTACTTGACAAAAAAAGGCCATCCAATTCGGCTCACTACCGCCCATACATCCATCAATGAGAGGGTGACAAGTGTCGCCCTCTCGTTGGTCCAAAATGTTTCGTCTCTCGGAAAAATCCGCAAAAATTAGAAATGACATAGCCGGAATTTACCCTACGCGAGTTTAGTAAAACGTTTCGTCGAAAAACGATTCTTTAAGTGACTTGTGCCCAAAAAAACGTCCCATGCCTAAACTTTGAAGGCTAAACTTTCGTACGTACGCCCTCATGTACATACTCTGGAAATACGGGGTATAACATTCTCCCCTCCTTAAATATTCGTCCCGAATGTTCCTTCCCAAGACCGTTAACGATAAGGTTCCTCATAACTTAAACAGTTTGCAAATGTCACATACGGCCACAAAACAACACTTAGGCATAAACGATAATGAAAATTTACAAGTAGGAAAGTGAGTTACCCGGAGGTGTGGGGAATAAGTGAGATACCTGCGCCATGTCCTCCTCTGCTTCCCACGTCATCTCCTCCACGAGCTCGTTCCGCCACAAGACTTTGTGGAAGCCACATCCTGTCCGCGACGCCTAACGACGATCGATTATCGCTATGGGAATCTCCTCATACGATAATCCTCGGTCACTGAACATCGTCGATCGGGTGTACCACTAGATGGATCCCGATACATCTCCTCGGCATAGAAACATGAAACACGGATGCCGCCTCCGGATCGGACGGCGGATCCAACTCGTAGGCAACCTTGCCTACTGCGGACAATCTGATAGGGCCCGATGTACCTTGGTGAGTTTCCCTTTCTTCCGAATCTCATTACACCATTCGTGGGTGACACCAGAAAACCCAATCATCAACCTCGAACTCGGATCTGCGACGGCGATGATCTGCGTATGACTTCATGCGACTCGAGCTATCGGAACCTCTCTGGATAAGCTTCACCTTATCCATCACTGCTGCACCAAATCTGGTCCCACTAGCGTACCTCGCCTCATCAAACCATCCTATCGGCGATTTTCACTCCTCATACAAGGCCTCATAAGGCGTCGTCCCGAATCTTTGGAGTGGTAGCTATTATTATATGCAAACTCAACTAGAGGCAAATGATCCTCCCTACCCACGAAGTCGATATAACAGCTCATGACATATCCTCAAGAGTCTAGATAGTGCGCTCGGCTGCATGCATGCTGTGGATGGAATGCGATGCTCGAGCTCACTGCGTCCCTAAATCCTTCGGAAAGACCTCCGAAGTTAGCGTGGCCCGGGCTCCTCTATCGATATGATCGAAATAGGGACTCCATGCGATCGACGATCTCTCGGATGTAAAGTCCGCATAATCCTCGGTGAAAAGGTCGTCTGACGGAAGAAAGTGGGCTGATTTAAATCGACTGTCGGCGATAACCCGTATAGAATCATGTCTCCTGCGAGTGCGAGGTAATCCTGTGATGAAGTCCATGTTGATCACCTCCCACTTCCGGTCGGGATCTCGATAAATGCGCAACAAACCACGGGCCTCGGTGCTCTACATTCACTGCCGACACGGGCATTGCCGCAAACTGCAACGTCCTCTTCAAGCCATCCCACCAATACGGATCGAGGTCGTGGTACATCTTGGTCGACCGGATGGATGAGTAACGTCTTGTTGTGTGCTTCCCCTAGAACCTGCTGCGAAGCCACGAAACATCTGGAACACACAACCGCCCTCGAACCTTAGCACCCATCGTGCTACCTCAAAAGCGACCCTTCCTCACGAAGAGCGTATCACGATAACGTGTCAAAATTGGATCCTCGAGCTGTTGCCTCTTCACCTCGCCGACGATGGAAGACTCGGCAACCTCGGACTCGAACCCATCTGCTATCGAGAATCAATCAAGCGGACACCAAGGCTCGCTAATCGATGCAAATCACGAACCATGTCCTCTCCTGCAGCTGCACATCGATAGGCTCCCCGTCGACCTACGACTAAGGGCATACGCCACAACATGGCCTTCCGGGTGGTACAGATGTCAACATCATAATCCTTGAGCGACTCTAACCACCGTCTGCCGTAAGTTCACTCTGCATGCGAAGATATCTTTGGAGGCTCTTGTGGTGCGTATAAATATCCACATGTACCCATACAAATAGTGCCTCGGATCTTCAAGGCGTGAATCACCGCGCGACTCAAATCATGGGTGGGGTAGTTCTGCGTGTTTCTTGGTGTCGGGATCATACGATATAACCTTGCCTGCTGCATCAACACATCCCAACCCGATGCCCGACGATCACAATACGACATAACCGTCGGACCCTGCGGAAGAGTAAGAGCGGGGTGGTCGTCGATCTCTCCTTCAACAATGGAAACCACTGCTCACACGCATCACCGGCTGAAATTTGCCGCCACGAGTCACCTAGTCAATGGTGCGTAGATAAAGCAAACTTCTCTGAACGCCGATAATAACTGCAAGGCCCGAGCTGCGAACCTCTGCCGGAGTAGTAGGTCTAGGCCAAGTCTGCGCCTCGATCTTGGCGTATCCTCGAATGCCATCGGCCCGACAATATGCCCGAAAAGCCACGAAGTTAACCAAAACTCACATTTGGAAAACTTGGCGTATAAGCTAGTCTGGAAGCGTCGGCCACGATCGCCAAATGCTCCGCGTGCTCGCTCTGGCGAGAATAAACCAAGATATCATCAATGAACACTATCACAAACGTGTCCAAAAATGGTTTGAACACTCGGTTCATCAAATCCATGAATCTGCGGAGCATTGGTCAACCCAAAAGACATGACCACGAACTCATAATGCGTCGTGTCCGAATGCGATCTATGGACATCCGCCTCTCGACTCGTACGATGATAGCGATCGCAGATCAATCTTGGAGAAACATCTACGCACTCGCAACTGGTCGAACAAATCATTAATCACAGGAAGGGTATCTGTTCTTAATGGTCACCTTGTTCACCGTAATCACACATGCGCGGCGTCGTCCTTCTTCTTCACGAACAATACGGCGCTCCCGAGGAGAAACACTAGTCGATGAAGCCTTTCTCGGAAATCTCTCGGTGGTCCTTGACTCTCAACTCGGCGGTGCCATTACGTATGGCGGAATGGAAATAGGCGAGTGTCTGCAACACATCTATACAAAACTCGATCTCCTCTCGGGAGGATGCGGAGGTCGTGCGAAAACACGTCTGGGAACTCTCGACTACTGACGGCGAAAATCGCGCTGCGGCCTCGATATCAAACACCCGAGATGGTAGATGTACCGCCTGCGCACCATCTTCCTAGCCTTGAGGTAGGAAATAAACCTACCACCGGCGTCTGGTGTTCCCACTCAACAACCGGCTCGGAGGCTGGGCGTACCACTCTCCTGCGGTCTACATTGGCGTAGCGAAGCTAGCCAATACATACCCATGATAACATCCAAATCAGTCATATCCAACTCTATCAATTCGGCTAGGTCCGGATCGCAAATGGTCACTGACAAGCCATATATACCCGCCGAGCTACCACCGAATCACCCACTGGCGTAGCTACCTCGAAAGGGTCTATGGACTCAGGCTCTATCCCTATCCTACTTGTTATACCCCGTAGTTCCAGGGTATGTATGCAAGGACGTACGTACGAGAATACGACATTGAAATTGGAAAGGAAGAAAGAGGTGATTTTTCCACGGAAAAGTTTTCGGTTTTTGTGAAGGAAAAAGGTTCGTTAATGGGAATTGGATTCCCAGATTTGGTATTCGGACTTCTTGGAATATTAGAGAATTATGGAATTTTATTTTTCGGAAATGGTCACGTGGGGCCACGGAGAAATTCTGATTTTGTAGCCAGCTTTGTTTTGAGATTTGGGCCATTGTGGATATTTTCGAAGATGAAATATTTTGGGCCAGTAGGAGGCGACACGTGTCACCCCTTGTTGGCTTGGCGATTTCACTTTGTGCCACCCGTTTAGAGTCGTTTTTCGAAGCGTTTTACTAGACTTCGCGTAGGATAAATTCCTGCTATGTCATTTCTAATTTTTGGGGATTTTTCAGAGGCGAAACACTTTGGACCAACGAGAGGCGACACTTGTCACCTCTCGTTGAGTGAACTTGTTAGTGATAATAGGGCGAATGGGTGGCTTATTTTGTCAAGTAGTTGGTAGGATATTTTGTGTGCAAGTTGGCTAGGACACTTGCCCTAATCCTCACCTACTGCCTTGCACTTGGCACCATCTTGGCCCTTGGTTGGCCGTCCATGACCTATAAATACCCCCTAGATGAAGAGTTCTTCATCCACATTTCACTTTCAAGTCTTGAAAATCCTCCCTTCCTTGTTGTGTTTCGTCCAACCTTTCCCCTCTAGCCTTAGTGGCTTGGCGAGCCCCTCTAAAGCTAGCCTAGCGAAACACTACCCCACTCCTGGTAGAAAAGTTGCCTTAGTATTGTTATAATGCCCAAATTACCTAGCCCAAATCCCTTAGTCCTTAGTAGAAGTTGTGAAGAACTTCTAAGGTTTTCTTAGACTCTGAGCGCACAACTTAGGAGCTAAAACCTTGCTCAGCGACTTTTATCTAGGATATTATTGGGCTTACCGGGTAAATAACCTTATCCTCTTTTGTAATTAGAATATACATCTTGTAGAAGTATAGGAATAAGTATAAATACTTAGAAGGATATTAAAGAATAGAATTGAGCGATATCACGATAGAAGGGTTTAAAAGATGAATAATAGATCTGTACTTATATGAATTTGTTTTCACGATGAACTTGAGTAGCTCACGGGTAGGAAGTCTGCCCAAATGTCCATAGAATAACGAACCCTCGCTTAGAGCTTTGTGCAGTCTGATCTAGACGTTGATAGGCGTGTTGGTATTATAGTCGACTCTCTGCGCACGACATATTCAACTTGGCAGGTGGATTTCGCCGAGAAGGTATGTGATTCTTCCTATCCTCTTGAGCATGATATTTTAAAGAATATGTATATAGTACGGTAGACGTACGTGTGTTAACTGAATAATAATTACGGCAATGTCTTCGCTTAAGCACGAATAATAATTACGGCAATGTCTTGGACTTAAGCACGAATAATAATTACGGCAATGTCTTGACTTAAGCCTGAATAAAAAGAATCTTAAGTAGTTCAAAAGAATTAAGAAACCTTTTTTTGAAAGAAGAGTAACACTTGGTTTTAAAAGCTTAAGAGTTATACTAGCTTTATGGGAAGTTAGGTATAACGGCTTAAGAGTGATACAAAGAACGATTTATTGATTTAAGGAAATAAGAGACTTGACTTATTATACTAATATGAATTTTGTTAAAAAGTGTGAAACCTCATTCGTGAGTAAATAGTATTTTTGGTTTTCAAAAGGAATGATGTTTCTGCGATCGTAATAAATGTCGAACAAACCAATGGCGCTAATAAAGGAAATATTTTGACTAATAAAGTATTATTAAAACCGGTAGAAACTTCCATCTGCATAGGAGCTAAGATGAGACAAAATGATATTACATTTACTAGATCATGGCTGTCATTGTAATAAGATTGTTACGAATAATAATAACCTACTCACACTTAGGGTATATGTTTCTCAAATTGTTTTAAAGGATTAAAGCTATGAACTACGAAACCTTTCAAAATGAGAAACTTGAGTAATTGAAATTAGGCAAACTTAAGCGTTGGGAAAAGAATGTTGTTACTTGATTTTACAAAGAGAAATGTTTTGATTTACTTCAAAAGATAATCACTTTATTTTTATACTACGGGTATTGTGTGACTTTTGTGAAAAGCGGATCTTTTAAAGAGTAATACATAAAGTACTTTGGGGCTAAAAACCCGAACTTGTTAGCATAATGTAGAAAGTACCTTGTGTGAATAACTTGATTGTATTGATTTGTGATAGTCTTGTAATACTTTCTTGTTTACTTGATAAGTAAACATGTTAGGATGCTACGTGAGTTAGTATCTTGTGATGTTTGTGTAGAGGGGTTTTCCCTTATTGTGCTTAGGTTGTTTAACGATAAAGCATCGTGTTGATATTATATCACTCATGATTCCGGTTAAGCTGCCCTCCGATGCGGGGTAGACTCAAAGGGTCTAGTGACTATGATTCGAGAATACCTTATGCAGTGCAGTATGGCCTATCGGAGCTACGGGAGTTCGAGTTAGTATCGGCCGCCTTGTGGTCATGCGGTCTTTGTGGCCATGCGGACGGCGAGTCGGGGCGGCTGGGAGTAGCTACCCTCGATGCGGGAATACCTCATGCGGGCCATTGGGTGGCCCGTGCGGGCTGGGAAGTTCGGGGCTAGATGCGCGCATTAGATCTGCGCGCGAGTGGCGGCTTTGATCGTGTGGCGATGCAGACAGATCTCATGATCTGATTTCGACCTTGTTTGTCTTGTAGGTTTTAGTAGTCGGCTATGCCTTCGTACTTACCGTGCGGTTTTATGATGACTTTGAGGCGTGAGTCCACGACTTGACATGATCGCTACTTATTGCGTAGTTTTGGTTATCATACATGTCTCCCGCTTTATATAGACTACTATGATTTCATTTGATATTTTGATTTCACATACTTGGTACTGTTGTCTTGACCTCCTTGGGGCTGCGTTCATGCCGCGAGTAAAGGTACTCCTCCGTTGATCCGTTCTTAGGATCACCGTTTCAGTGGGAAAAGCTCCGCTTTCTCGGAGGCTTAGCATTTTGGTATGGTCCTGTCGTTGTAGATATTTGTATTGGGGTATGGCGGGGCCTGTTCCGCCATTGTTGTTTTAAAACTCTTAGAGTGCGTAGTCTGTTGTAAAGTTGGGATGTAACATTCATTTTGGGTATTGATATATATATGCGAAAGGCAACTTTCTTGAGATAATTGTGTCTCAAATTTATCTGTTTCTTATCTTGGTTGTTTTATATTCCGCCGATTACTCGATGTATGACTCTTGGGTGCGGGTAAGGCACGATCATGGGCCGGGCGAGTCGTGAAGTGGTATCGAGCAGTTAATCCTCGGAAAGTGTCTACATACCGTATCTAGTATAGTCTTGATTATCGGTGTGTTGTGCACCACACCAATAATCAGGGGGCTATAGGATATTTAGGATTGGTTTCCATTCTTCTCACTCTGAGATCGTGCTTTAGAGCTGTGTTATAAGTTGGACCCTAACGTATTCCTTTCCTTTACGGTGATGCCTCGCGCCGAGCTTCGGGCCCGAGAAGAGCGGCGGTAGGAGGCTGAGTGGAGTTGAGAGATTTAGAAGAACGCAGCCCAATCATCACTGAGGTGATGCTTACGTGCGAGGGAGTTACGAGGCGTCGCCAAGGCCAGAGTTTGGCACGGCGGCGATTCCTCTGCGGCCATGACATCTAGACTTTCGGTTCCACGACTTGGAGCGGAAAATATGGATTGGAAGAGAGCGGCCTGTTACTAGCGAGGACTTGGCGGCAGTATTTTATGTACCAGTATACCAAGGATATTGATGCTTATCTAAAGAAGGGTTGTGAGGAGTAGCTCTTGATCGAGCGAGCGGGCTTGCGTTCAGATTATGTGCGTGAGAGAGGTAGAGATCGGCAGTTAAACAAGATCGCGAGAAGAGGCCCGATTGGCGGGATCATTTGGTAACTCTCGGCGAACGCCTCGGCCAATTAGACATGCGCCTCGCCAAGACAGAGTGTCCTCCACGAGGTTGATTTTCCTCGGTGTTCACGGTGGCGGCGTCATCGGGAAGTGCGTCTTTTTGGTGCTTGTTTTTTGCGGCCGTCGAGCCATATGGCGAGGAATGTTCTATGAGGAAGGATGCAAGTAGGAAGACTCGACCTACGGATCGATTGCGGATTCACTGGTGCGGAAAGCAAGGGGTGTTAGCCAGAGGAGGCCACCCCCACCTCGGTGTGGCCGTTGTGGTCGGTGTCATTCGGGGGAGTGTCGTGCTTCTCCGCCAGCTTGTTATGTTTGTGGCCAGCAGGGCCATTTTGCGAGAAATTGTCCAACCAGAGTTGGCGGGGATGTGGGGACTCGACGCCGGGATCGATGGATAGTTCATCACCTTCCCATCTAGTCATCGCGTCGGCGGGTTTGATAGAAACGACCTCGGGAAGTGGCGTGAATCTGGTATATCCTTAACCCTTTAGAGATTTATATGTGTAGTAAGATGCGAATGTCTTAAGTATTGTTTTCGGTTAGCATGGTGTTAGTGTGATTAGAATTATTTTTAGTTAACCGGGTAAGATTGGGGGATAGAGAGAGTGGGAGCCTTAGAATATTATACGTAGAGACCTTAGAGGCGAGGCCATCTTTGGTAAAAGAATTATTTCGTGTTTGACCCTTATCGAGGTGCATAGTATACGTGAGATATTTTTGTGGGATGAATCCCTGAGTGATGTGAAATGAAAGAGGGTAGTTGAGCTTAGAAGACCGCTAGGTTTCGTAACGTGATTGGTGAGATTGTTCGGATCGGGAGCTAGTGTTTTGCGGCGTTGCGGGTCGGGTTGAGGCCGTGTTGCGGGTCGACCATACTGTTTGGTGATGGGGTCAGTTTGTGGTGGTCGCTTTGTGTTAGGATCACAAGGTGTTAGGCCAGTTTAGTTAACCATTATGCGAGTTCGTGGATGTGTTCGACCGATGAGTCGGGCGATGGGGTCAACCCGTCTTATCTTTTAGTCAAAAGTGTACTCGGTAGTAAGTTGCGAGATGATTATTTCAAGAAGGTTGTAAGGCTGCAGGTGCCTACCTTCACCTTATGGTGACGGGAGTCGAGTTACTGGTTTCTTTTACGGAAGAGTTACCGAGCAAGGTTAGGAACTCAGTGAATCTCGGTGTCATTCACCTCGAGCGATGGTTGGATCTCTGAGTAGGTAAGGACTCTTCGCCTCTTGTTGAGTATGTATTATATAGCTACCATTTGATATTCGTGTCGCCGTTTGGAGCCTTGTTATAAGCGCTAGTGTAAGATTGTCGATCGATTGATTCAATGTAATCAAGGTGCAGACAGTTGGTTCGTACTTGTTCAGCAGGGCGTGGATAGGGTGGAGCTTATCCAGAAGAGGTTATTGGCGGCTCAGTCGGTGGAGCGATGCGAAACATGGTAAGTGATAAGGAAGAGTTCGAGTGTACGAGAAAGTACGACAGTAAAGCAAAGTGACAAGCGTGGTATGGGAAGAAGCGAGCATGTATTACGAGCATAGGTGTGATCATTTCGTTTGTAAAGAGTAGGTGCGAAGGAGTATCTTTTAGACCTCTAGTAGGAGCTTTCGTGATAGAGGTGATTCCTCGTGGACTTGGAGATAAGTATGTGCGCTTGTTGTGTTGTGGCGGTGTGGCGTGGATGTTTCAGTAAGTATAGCGATAAGGACTATCTTCGCTGTTCGTTTGAAACTTAGAAGGAACATTCGGGACGAATGTTTCTAAGGAGGAGAATGTTATACCCGTAGTTCGAGGTATGTATGCAGGGCGTGCGTGCGAGAATACGACATTGAAATTGGAAAGGAAGAAAGAGGTGATTTTCCACGGAAAAGTTTCGGTTTTGTGAAGGAAAAAGGTTCGTTAATGGGAATTGGATTCCCAGTTTGGTATTCGGACTTCTTGAAATATTAGAGAATTATGGAATTTTATTTTTGGAAATGGTCACGTGGGGCCACTGAGAAAATTCTGTTTTGTGGGGCCAGCTTTGTTTTGAGATTTTGGCCATTGTGGATATTTTGGAAGATGAAATATTTTGGGCGAGTAGGAGGCGACACGTGTCACCCCACTAGTTGGCTTGGACGATTTCACTTTGTGCACAACACCGTTTAGAGTCGTTTTTCGACGAAGCGTTTTACTAGACTCGCGTAGGATAAATTCGGCTATGTCATTTCTAATTTTTGCGGATTTTTAGAGGCGAAACACTTTGGACCAACGAGAGGCGACACTTGTCACCTCTCGTTGGTGGACTTATGTGTAATAGGGCGAATGGAGTGGCTTATTTTGTCAAGTAGTTGGTAGGATATTTTGTGTGCAAGTTGGCTAGGACACTTTCCTAATCCTCACCCTACACTTGTCTTGCACTTGGCACCATCTTGGCCGGGTTGGCCATCCTTGACCTATAAATACCCCCTTTAGATGAAGAGTTCTTCATCCACATTTCACTTTCCAAGTCTTGAAAATCCCTCCCTTCCTTTGTTGTTTTCGTCAACCTTCCCCTCTAGCCTTAGTGGCTTGGCGAGAGCCCCCTCTAAAGCTAGCCTAGCCAAACACTACCCCCTCCTGGTAGAAAAGTTGCCTTAGTATTGTTATAATGCCCAATTACCCTAGCCCAAATCCATAGTCCTTAGTAGAAGTTGTGAAGAACTTCAAGGTTTTCTTGGAGCTCTGAGCGCCTGACTTAGGAGCTAAACCTTGCTCAAAGCGACTTTTATCTAGGATATTATTGGGCTTACTGAGGTAAATAACCTTATCCTCCTTTTGTAATTAGAATATACATCTTGTAGAAGTATAGGAATAAGTATAAATACTTAGAAGGATATTAAAGAATAGAATTGGTGATATCACGGTAGAAGGGTTTAAAAGATGAATAATAGAAGCGTACTTATATAAAGTGTTTTCACGATGAACTTGAGTAGCTCACCGGGTAGGGAAGTCTGCCCAAATGTCCATAGAATAACGAACCCTCTGCTTAGAGCTTTTATGCGATCTGATCTAGATGTTGATAGGCGTGTTGGTATTATAGGTCGATTCTCTGCGCGACATATTCAACTTGGCGGTGGATTTCGAGAAGGTATGTGATTCTTCCTATCCTCTTGAGCATGATATTTTAAAGAATATGTATATAGTACGGTAGGCGTCGTGTGTTAAGCGAATAATAATTATGGCAATGTCTTGGACTTAAGCACGAATAATAATTACGGCAATGTCTTGGACTTAAGCTGAATAATAATTACGGCAATGTCTTGACTTAAGCCTGAATAAAAAGAATCTGAAGTAGTTCAAAAGAATTAAGAAACCCTTTTTTGAAAGAAGAGTAACACTTGATTTTAAAAGCTTAAGAGTTATACTAGCTTTATGGGAAGTTAGGTATAACGGCTTAAGAGTGATAAAAAGAACGATTTATTGATTTAAGGAAATAAGAGACTTGACTTATTATACTAATATGAATTTTGTTAAAAAGTGTGAAACCTCATTCGTGAGTAAATAGTATTTTTGGTTTTCAAAAGGAATGATGTTTCTGGATCAGAATAAATGTCGAACAAACCACATCAGCGCTAATAAAGGGAAATATTTTGACTAATAAAGTATTATTAAAACCAGTAGAAACTTCCATCTGCATAGGAGCTAAGATGAGACAAAATGATATTACATTTACTAGATCATGGTTGTTGTAATAAGATTGTTACGAATAATAATAACCTACTCACACTTAGGGTATATGTTTCTCAAATTGTTTTAAAAGGATTAAAGCTATGAACTACGAAACCTTTCGAAAATGAGAAACTTGAGTAATTGAAATTAGGCAAACTTAAGCGTTGGGAAAAGAATGTTGTTACTTGATTTTACAAAGAGAAATGTTTTGATTTACTTCAAAAGATAATCACTTTATTTTTATACTACGGGTATTGTGTGACTTTTGTGAAAGAAACGGATCTTTTAAAAGAGTAATACATAAAGTACTTTGGGGCTAAAAACCCGAACTTGTTAGCATAATGTAGAAAGTACCTTGTGTGAATAACTTGATTGTATTGATTTGTGATAGTCTTGTAATACTTTCTTGTTTACTTGATAAGTAAACATGTTAGGATGCTACGTGAGTTAGTATCTTGTGATGTTTGTGTAGAGGGTTTTCCTTATTGTGCTTAGGTTGTTTAACGATAAAGCATCATGTTGATATTATATCACTCATGATTAGGGGTTAAGCCTCCGTCTGCGGGGTAGACTCAGCGGGTCTAGTGACCTATGATTCGAGAATACCTTATGCAGTGCAGTATGGCTATCTTGAGCTACGGGAGTTCGAGTTAGTATCGGCCCTTGTGGTCATGCGGTCTTTGTGGCGACGGCGAGTCGGGGCGCTGCCGGGAGTAGCTACCCTCGATGCGGGAATACCTCATGCGGGCCATTGGAGTGGCCCGTGCGAGCTACGAAGTTCGGGGCTAGAGCGCGCATTAGATCTGCGCGCGAGTGGCGGCTTTGATCGTGTGGCCGATCAGACAGATCTCATAATCTGATTTACGACCTTGTTTGTCTTGTGGGTTTTAGTAGTCGGCTATGCCTTCGCACTTACCGTCACGGTTTTATGATGACTTTGAGGCGTGAGTCACGACTTGACATCGCTACTTATTGTGAGCTGTAGTTTTGGTTATCATACATGTCTCTGCTTTATATAGACTACTATGATTTCATTTTCGATATTTGCGATTTCACATACTTGGTACTGTTGTCGACCTCGCCCGAGGCTGCGTTCATGCGCAGTAAAGGTACTCCTACGTTGATCCGTTCTTAGGATCACCGTTTGGCGTGGGAAAAGCTCCGTTTCTCGAGGCTTAGCATTTTGGTATGGTCCCCTGTCGTTGTAGATATTTGTATTCGAGGGTATGGCGGGGCCTGTTCGCCATTGTTGTTTTAAAACTCTTAAGTGCGTAGTCCTGTTGTAAAGTTGGGATGTAAGCTGTTCATTTTGGGTATTGATATATATATATGCCGAAAGGCAACTTTCTTCGATAATCGTGTCTCAAATTTATCATTTCTTATCTTGGTTGTTTTTATATTCCGCTGATTACTCTGATGTATGACTACTGGGGTGCCCGGGTAAGGCACCAGTCACGGGCCCCGGAACGGGTCGTGACACTACTAGCAATAAGGGGGGATATATAGGACAGAGTAGAACCCGGATCTATCAAGGCGTAAACATCATAACCAGAAACTGATAAAGTACCTGTGACGACATCAGGTGAGGCCTCCTGATCCTGCCGGCTGGATAAGGCATAAATGTGGTTCTGAAGACCGCTAGAACTGGGACCCGCGCCACCACCTCTGCCGCGACCTGCTGGCCGTAGTACTCGCCTCGGGCGAGTAATCGTAGGAGATGATGAGCAATGCAGACCGTAGGTGAGCCACCACCGCCGCCCGGTCGGACAAACTCTCGCATAATGACCTGCGGCCACAAGTATAGCAAGCTCCGAGTAGTACTACGGCTCACGAATGGAATCTACCACAACGGACACTGAAAGCAGACCTCGATCGGTTAGCACCCTTGCTACCCTGGAAATCTGAAGTCCTGGGGCCCTGACCTGCCCCCGAATACTCTGGCTGTACTGACAATGATGTGGGAGTGCTCTGAGCTTGCTGGGGTGCAAATCTAGACTGCTGCTGAGGCCGTCCACCCCGAGAACCACCAAAAGAACTGGCCGTCTTGGCCTTACGATGTTGATATCATCGACTCGTCGGTCTCTGCGCTCGCCGCGTCAGTCGTGAGCTGCATCACGGGTAATGTCCATGTACGGTGAAGAGACACACCGCACAAGACTCGGCCATATAATCAATCTAGCGGTGGCGTGGCGGTGTACACGGTCCTCCGTATGCTACTAAGCGCGAGACATATCGAGCCAAAGAATCGAACTCGACATTGTACTCCCTAATGGCGTGCGCCTCGCCTCGCCAACAAAAACTGTCGGCGTGCCTCATCTGCGGAGGCAAAAAGTGCGTGAGAAAAGCCTCCGAAAACTCATCCCATACTGCTGGAGGTGCATGCTCTCCTCGGGAAAGCTCCCACGAATCAAACCAATCGACTGTGGTATCACGCAGCCGATGCGAACCGAAGATCACGGACTCGGTTTCCGACGCCCTGATCACCCTCATAATCTTCTGTAACTGACGGATGAACTCCTGCGGATCATCCTCTGGCCTCGACCCGTAAAACTCTGGCGGGCTACAACTCAGGAAATCTCGTAGCCTCAAACTGCGCCTCGGGTGAACCACGGGTGCTCACGGCTGGGCTGAACTGCGTCCGGCTGTCCTCGTATCGCCACGATCCTAGCCAATAGTGGGCCGTCTCCTTGTACCTAACTCTCCGCCCGGTGTGGGGCGGGAGGTGTGGGTACTGTGGTCTCTTTGGGGCGGCGTCATGGAACTCGCCGTCGAGGTATCGCCTCGGGTAAGAACTGGGCCTGTGCCCTCGTAACTCTCGGTGTCCTACTAGCAGCTCCCTCGGCTGCCTTGCCCTTCTGGGCCCGGGTTGCCTTACGTGGAGGCATAACTGTTACAGAAAAGGAATATGTTAGAGGGGTCCAACTTATAACACAGCTCTAAGGCACGATCTCAGAGTGAGAAGAATGGAAACCAATCCTAAATATCCTATAGCCTCCTGATTATTGGTGTGGTGCACAACACCGATAATCAAGACTTACTAGATACGATGCAGAGACACTTTCCGAGGATTAACTACTCGATACCACTTTTGTCACGACCCGTTCCGGCCGTGGAGTGTCTTCCCCGGGCACCCAAGTAGTCATGCATCAGAGTAATCAGCGGAATATAAAAACAATACATGAAACAGTTGTAAAATGAGACACAGTTTTATGTGAGAAAAATGTCGTCTTTCGGCATATATATATATAAACATAGTTTTGCAGTTACATCCCGACTGTACAATAGGACTACAGACCTCTAAGAAGATAACAACTATGGCGGGACAGGGCCCCGCCATACCCTGAATGTACAAAACTATATACAATAACAGGGAGATCATACCCAAAAGTCGAGCCTCCGGAGAAGATGGAGCTCCTGACACCAAAGCAAAGAGATCCTAAGGATGTGGATCTAGCACCTGCTTGCCCTTACCTGCGGAATGAACGCAGCCCCCCGAAGGAGGTCAGTACAACAGGTACCAAGTATGTGAAACTGTAAAGTACTTAAATGAAACCAAAGCATTTAAGACCATTTGCAAATACAATCAGTTCAATTGCACATAGTGCCACATCACAAACAAGAACAAATAATAGGTAAAGCATGTGTCTTTTCTAGGCGCGAATGATCGGCAAGGCCATTACCCATAGTATCATTATGCGTGCCTAATCACGACTCCGCGATCGCATAGGTCACACGCACTGAGAGGTAGGTATTCGCGTCGGGTAGCTAACCCCGATACCTCCTGGACTCGCGCATCCGCATAGTCTCAATAGACGCGTAGTCACACGGACCGCCTAGGGCATCCCCGTCGGGCTAAAACACCGGAATGATCAATCCCGAACTCCGCAGACTCGCGTAGTCTCACGGACCGCGTAGGCCGTATAGACCCGCGTCAAGGGTGGCAAGCCTCGGTATAATAAGTCGAGGGTAGGTGACATAATAATGATAACCGACTTACCGTTTAGCAACGTAAGCACAACAAGAATGACCCCCTTTCACAACATCACAAGACACTAACACACGTAACATCATAATATGTTTATTTATCAATCAATCTTACTACACCTTACAGAAATCAATACAAGGTTTTCATAAGCAAGTAAGTAAACAGTTTTTTTTATCATTCTTAAGTTGTTATACCTAACTTCCCATAAAGCTAGTATAACTCTTAAGCTTTTGTTTAAAAACCAACTGTTTCTCTTCTGTTAAAAATGATTCAGTATTCTTTTGAAATGCTTCAAGATCTTTTATTATTCAGGCTTAAGTCAAAAGACATTGCCGTAGTTATTATTCAGGCTTAAGTCAAAGACATTGCCGTAGTTATTATTCAGTTAACACTCGTACGTCTACCGTACTATATATATATTTAAAATATCATGCTCAAGAGTATAGGAAGAATCACATACCTTCTCGGCGAAAACCACCTGCCAAGTTGAATATGTCGCGCGCAGAGTATCGACCTATATCAGTCAAATACGTCTATCAACGTCTAGAGGCATCGTATAAAGCTCTAAGCAGAGGGTTCTCTATTCTATGGAAATTTGGGCAGCACTTCCCTACCCGGTAAGCTATACAGTCTACTGTAAAAACAGTCCTATGTGAGTACAGTTCAATTATTCTTCTTTTATACCCTTCTACTGTGATAACAGTTCAATTCTATCCTTTAATATTCTTCTAAGTATTTGATACTTATTCTTATACTTCTACAGTATGTATTCTCTAATTACAAAAGAAGGGTAAGATTATTTACCTCGATAAGCCCAATATTATCCAAGTATAAACGTCGATCCTGAGCGAGGTTTAGCTCCTAATTTGTACGCTCCGATAGCTCCAGAACCCTAGAAGTTCTTCACAACTTCTACTAAGTACTAAGGGATTTGGGCTAGGGTATTTTGGTATAGTAACTACACTTGGAAGACAACTTTTCTACCAAGGGAGGGGGGGTAGGTTTCGGCTAGGCTAGGGGGTTACTTCGGCTAAGCTTCACTCAAAGGGGGGAGAAGGCTTGGACGAAAAGGCTCACAAGGGAGAGGGGAGGATTTTCAAGACTTGGAGAAAGATTTGTGGATGAAGAACTCTTCAACTTAAGGGGGGTATTTATAGGTCAAGCCATGGCCAACCAATGGCCAAGATGATGCCAAGTGCAAGGCAAGTGTAAGGTCAAGATTTGGGCAAGTGTCCTTATCCATCTACTACACAAAATATCCTACCAACTACTTGACAAAAAAGGCCATCCAATTCGGCTCACTACCGCCCATACATCCATCAATGAGAGGGTGACAAGTGTCGCCCTCTCGTTGGTCCAAAATGTTTCGTCTCTCGGAAAAATCTGCAAAAATTAGAAATGACATAGCCGAAATTTACCCTACGCGAGTTTAGTAAAACGTTTCGTCGAAAAATGATTCTTTAAGTGAGTTGTGCCCAAAAAAACGTCCCATGCCTAAACTTTTAAGGCTAAACTGTTATACCCCGTGGTTAGGGCCGGGACCTCGGTCGGTCTCACATGTGCGCCGGAAGAAGCGCGGCTCAAGGTAATTGTCATGGCGCCGGAAGTCCGGGCCGCGGCGAACCCTGGTCGCTGAAGTTTGATCTGCGGCCGGAAGCAGGCCGCGCGGAAGATCACGGGTTCGCAGGAGTTGCGGATCCATGGCCGGAAGCGAGGCGCGCGCCGAGGCGAAATCAGCGGAAAAACTTAGGAAAAGTCGATTTTTATTTTGAAAGGGGTTGTGTGGGGACAAGTGTCCCCCATCTGATTTTTACATGCGATATATTGACCAAGTCTTAAAGACTTGGTCATTTGTCATCTCTCTTTGAAAAACCTCTTCCTTCTCTCTAAATATTTCAAGCTCCTCCTTCTCTCTAAAAATCCAAGAGGATTCTAGCCTTAAGAAAAATCTGAAAAATTAAAAGACAAGAAGGAAGCTTGTGGCTAACTTGTGAAGGTGGTGGTGGTGGTATTCTTGGTAGAAAGGCTAGAAAATTGTTGGATAAAATTTGGCTAAAGCTCTAAGGTAATGATTCTTCCTCTATTATTAGTTTATAGAGTTGCATGTTAAAAAGAAGATACTTATGGTGGTAAATAATGCTCTTAGAGTCATTGCATGCTAGAAATGTGGGTTGAATATGAAGGATTTGGCTAAAGAAATATTATGAGCATGTTGGAGCCTAAAAACCACCTTAGAATTGTTAAGTATACTATTATAACTTATGGGGCAGAATTTTACACACCCAAGATTAGGTGTGCAATCCCCTTTGTGTTGGTTTGGTTGTTGGGCCTTAATAAGGCGTTTGAATGTTGAAAAATCGGCCTTTGAAAAGGTGGCAAAGTGAGTAGAAACAAAGGAAATGCTGCCCAATTTTCCTTAGGAATTGATAACTTGAATTTGGAATTTCTACATTGAAATTAGAGGTTAATAAACACACTATGATTATTATAGGTTGACATATTACTTGCGGTAGTTGGACTTAGCAAGTGGATTGACCAAGGAGGTATGTAGAGCTTTCCACCTCTCGAAAGCAACCACGACTCAAACCATTTCAACGCAATATCGCGTAACCGGTAAGAGGCTAGTGTAACAGACTCTGTCTCTGAAGCCCTAAGAACCTGCATGGTCCGCTGTAGCTGCCGAATGAACTCCTGCGGATCCTCCTCAGACCTCGAACCATAAAACTCAGGTGGATGACAGCCCAGAAAATCCCTAATCCGCAAAATGTCGGCTCTAGGGTGGGCTGCTCTGTCGCGTATTGCCAGGCTACTATACTGGTCAACAACTGGATCTGCTCCCCGTAGTCTCTATACTCGGCCATGCGGGCGGAGGCTCGTGCAGGAACCTCGAGCTCTTGCCGCTCTCGGCTCCTCTGTCGCTGCGTGTGGTGAACTCTCCGACCCGCCTCTTACCTCGGGTATAGTGCGTGCTGAGCCGTATAACCTCTCGAGTACCGCAGCTCCTGCTGCTGTCTTGCCTTCGGGCCTGGTCGCTTCCGTGAGGCATATCATTTCATAAGACTAGGTCAGAAAGGATTCAACCTAATAAGACAGCTCTACTGCATGATCTCAGAGAGAGAAGAATGGAAACCAATCCTAAATGTCCTGCAACCTCCTGATTATAGATGTGGTGCACAACACACCGATAATCAAGACTACTAGACACCTGCAGCGTAGACACTTTCCGAGGACTAATCGCTCACGATACCACTTTTGTCACGACCGACCGGTCACGATCGTGCCCTACACAGGCACCTGTTGATATACATCATAGAATAGCGGCGAACATACACAACATAAACCCGTGTGTAAACAATAAAACATCACAAAGCTGGCGATAAGGCGCGCTTCCATAATATAATATAATCAAAAGTACAACATCGGTTCTTACATTGA
The DNA here is from genome assembly GCA_029844215.1 of Przewalskia tangutica. NCBI lineage: Eukaryota > Viridiplantae > Streptophyta > Magnoliopsida > Solanales > Solanaceae > Przewalskia > Przewalskia tangutica. Next base: position 36,990,287 of record CM056720.1, on the reverse strand, counting down.
CCACATGTGAATACAGACCTCTAGGAATAATAACTGTGGCGGGACAGGGCCCCGCCATACCCCTGAATGTACATAAATCTTCAACACCAGGGAAAAGACTGTACCAAAAGAGACAAGCCTCCGGATAAATGGAGCTTCTGACGTCTGATAAGTGATCCTAAGAATGAGGATCCACCACCGCTCTTACCACTCTGCGGCGTGAGCGGCCAGAAGGAAGGGGGTCAATACACAATATGTACTAAGTATGTAAAACTGGAAAGTACTGTAATTACAACATAAGTTTAAAACAAAGCCGGAGACATGTATGATTACAAAATTATAGTACACAGTGTCTTACTAACAATGAGAGTAAATCAAGGGAATTATACAACATCACAATAGGAGATTCCCGATCAAATCATGGGTAGCGAACCCATAGAAACAGGTGGTATAACGTCTTAGGGTTCTTACCCCTCATTTATACTCTTACCACAAGCAGGTGGTATAACGTCTTGGGGGTTTACCCCTCATTTATACTCTTACCCTGGAGAAGGAAATAAAGCAGGTGGTATAACGTCTTGGGGGTTTACCCCTCATTTATACTCTTATCCTGGAGAAGGTGGTATAGCGTCTTGGGGCTTACCCTCACTTATACTCTTACCCTATCTCTACCGGCCGTCATACAATAAATAAGCAAGTTAGAAATCCCCCTAACTTCTTATTAGACTTATTCATCTACACTCTCATTTTAGTTTACTTAGGCACTAATATGTTATAATAAATTCGGGAGTTTAACCCAAAGTACTACGTACTTCCAACCTTTTAAAAATGACTCATTTTCATATAGAACTTCCCAGATACTATAAACCGTAGTATCAAGTCAAAATTATTTTTCAAGACAAGTCACAATACCTTTTAAACATAAAGTTAGGTTTTTAAATCAAGTGACTCCTTTTATTATAAACTTTAGGCAATTGATGCCTTAAAAATCAAATTGCCTTTTCATTAAAATTAAGTCATTTATCTTTCCATAAAGCAAATATAACCAACTCCCCATAAAGTCGTTATATTCGCTTTATACCTTAGCCATATACAATTTCCTATCCAAGGGACTTATACGTTTAAAACGGAACAAGTATCACATACTTTAAAACTCTTCAAGTCCCTTAACTTTAATAAAACATTAGACATCCTTAATACTTTCAAGAAGTGAGTTAATCTCCTAACTCACCCGACTTGGCTATTCATAAAACTAGTAAAGGATATCAAGGTCTTGTACGTCTACCGTACTATATACGTACAACTAGTCATGCTCAAAAGATAGGAAAAGTTCTACATACCTCGCCGGGTCAAACCACTTGCCAAGTACAAAGTCCCGCCCGTAGAATGTCAACCTATAATATTCACAATACGTCTATTAAGGCCTTACTTCAAACGTAGAATATTATAAGTGTCAAGTCGCTAAATTCTACGAAAAATCGGACAGCACCTCCTTTGTTTTTACTAACTTTGCCACCTTTTTCAAGGCCGAATATAATAACCAAACACGCCACATTTAAGGCACAATCAAAGCAATTAATCAATAGGGGATTACACGCCTACTAGACGTGTAAAATTCCGCCCCACAAACGATAACAAACTAATACAACTACTAGTCCAATTTCGGCCATAATGAATACATCAACACCAATTCTTATCCAATTTCCATTTCAATCCAAATTGGTAGCATAACATGATATCAAGTCGCATTTGATTATAACTACCATAATCTTCAAGTAAGTACATGCGACGATTTCTAATAACGACCAATTAGTAATCCAATCTTCAAGTGGCTTGTATGACATTTCGGATTTAAGCTACAAGCAATCCATAATACCCATAAACTTCAACATATCAACTTCATGCTAGCAACATGTAAAGCTAACAACAACAATATAAATATATAATCTTGTAACACTTTAAAAGACAAGATTATACCTCAACGAATCTTAATCCAACTCCAAATCCGAAGTCGCTCCTTAGTAGTTTAGAGCCTCTCCAAGACACTTCAATCCGCTTGTTGAGACCCTTAGAACAACACCAACAAATATCCTTCAAATCTCCAAACAAAACCTAGAAAGACCACTAGGTTTTCGTTTTGCGACTAACCCGTAAACTATCTTTTTCCAAGATTTTTCTATTGAGATATGTTTACAATACACTCAAGAACCTTGGTTTAAAGTTAGGAGCTAAATGGACAAGAAACAAAGATTTTTCCTTTTTTCTCAAGAGGAACCCTAGAGCAATGCTCTTGCTCTTCCAATTTTTTTGTGAAATTTAGCTAAGTGTTAAGCTCTCTCTTGCTACTAGTAGTAATATATAGCACATTGGAGGGTCATGATATAAACAAATGGGTGGTTTAGATGTAGTCTTATTAAATATCAAGACCATTGTGGGTCCTTTGACTTAGTCAAGATTATCAAGCTTCAAGTTGCAAGACTTGTCTTGCTAACAAAGTGTCACACCCCGAAAATCGGGCCCGTGACTGGTGCCTTACCCCGGGCACCCTAGCGATACATACATCAGAGAAAAATCAGCGGAACATAAAACATGAGTCATTATACAAGAGATATAATAAATAAACAGGCCAACCAAAAGCGGTTGCCTTGGTATATACATAAAACACGAGCAGTTTAATCCTTTTACAACTCTCTAAGATATACATGACTATGACGGACAGGGCCCGCCATACCCCGAATGTACAAGAACTTACAACTCGAGGAACACTACTAAAAGATAAGCCTCGGAGAAGCGGAGCTTCAAATCTGAATTGTGATCTATGGCGAGGATCCACGGCCGATGTACCTACTGCGGCGTGAACGCAGCGAGGTCGATCTGACAGTACCAAGTATGTGAAATCGCATGTAAATGAAATCATACTAGTCTATAAAGCGAGACATGTATGATAACCAAACTACGATTCACAACATAAAAGCGATCATCCTCCAATATAACTATGGGTCTCACGCCCGCAACATCAATCGGTCGCATCATGGCGCGTGCCCGAATCTTGCATCGGTGTAGACATGTCCATGTGACCTCAACAACAAGACAAAGAATCCGGATGGAAGCATACGTGCGCTACGCGTCGTGTCGGTATGTCCAAAGAAACAATAAGACAACTTTCCAAATGGACGATGCGTGCGCTACGCATCGTGTCGATATGTCCAGAGGAAACAATAGGGCGGCATTCCAAATGGACGATACTCGCGCGCTACGCATCGTGTCGAGATGTCCAAAAGGAAATCACGAGGCGATAATCAAAATGGAAACATACCCGCGCTACGCGTCGTGTCGATATATCCAAAGCGATTAACCACAAGACCTTAACCAAAATGGAAGCATGCGTGCGCCACGCGTCGTGTCGGTATGTCCAAAGTGATTAACAACAATAATACTATCAGCGAGGCGTGCGTGGAATTTCTCCGCGAAGCGTCAAGTAAGTTCTCAACAAGTCAACCGACCTCCATCGAGAGCGGTAACACGAAATACAACGCTTTGCACAACAAAGGTTATCACAATAAGCATAGCCAAGCTTCACAACAACAAGACAGTTTCACAACAACACAAAGTACTTTCATTTTATACCAAAGTCCGGTTTTAACCCCAAAGTACTACATACGTAAGTTCTTTTAAAGAGATCCATTTCTTTTATAAAAGTCACCCGATACGTAGTATTAGAATGACCAACCCACCTTCCTTTTCAAAACCAAGTAACAACATTCTTTTCCTAAGTTCCGGTTTGCCTAGTTTCAATTACTCAAGCTCATTTTCAAATGGTTTCATAGTTCCCAAACTTAATCACTTGATTCCTTTTTAGAACAATTAAGTAACATATGTCATATACGTGAGTAGTTTATTCTTGTTTATAACGATCTTATTACAAAGACATGATCTAGAAAATGTAATATCATTTTGTCTCATCTTAGCATGCGGATGGAGGTTTCTGCGGTTTTAATACAACATCATTATTCAATACATTTTCCTTTTATTAACGCCGCAAATACACATTCGACTCAAATCAAACATTATCCCTTTAAAACCAAGTACTCATTACTCACGAATGAGGTTTCACACAAACATCCACATTAAAACAAATAAGTTAAGTCTCTTATCTTATAAGATCAAGTCTCTTAACTTCTAACGTCGATAAACCATTTTCACTTACATAAAGTCGTTATAACTAACTTCCCATAAAGCTATTATAACACCTATGTTTTAAACCAACCAAATCACTTATGCACACGTAGTCTACATAGTTCACAAACAATCATGCTAGAAAAGATAGGAAGAGGTTCACATACCTCGCGACGATTTATCGACAATAAGCAAAATGCTCCAAGTACTACAACCACTAGCCCTTTCCACTCCTCGTAGAATACGCTACTCTTCTTACTTTAACCAATAAAGGTCACAAACGTATATTAACCCCAAAACATAAGTTTATATCTTTCTATAGAAAATTCGGGCAAGACTCTCCCCAAAACATGTGTGAAATCTCTCTCTATCGAGGCCGGCTACCAAGCCAACCGGGTTTTACACGCCTAACCTGACGTGTACAATTCTACAAGCCTCACCGCCATGTAAATACAGCTTTAGTTCGTTCTTAATTCTTGGGCTTAAGTCAAAGACATTGCGAATAGTATAGTTCCATATATAGTATACTTCAACTATATATCCTAACAAACATGTAATTTCCAATTACAATAGAGGACAAGATAATTACCTCGATAAGCCCAAAATTATCCGAGTTTAATGTCGCTCCCGAGCAAGGTTTAGCTCAGTGCGGCCCAAACCACTCGAACAACCCTTAGAAGTTCTAACCAACTTACTCAATTACTTGACCAACTATGAAGATTTCCTTGGGTTTCGGTTTGAGACTAAAAGGACAAAAGGTAGTATTTCCTGACTACGTAAAGAGGTATCTTTGGAATACTACAAGGTCTGAGGCTAAGGTATTTTGGGCATTATAACAATACTAGGAGTATTTCTATACCACAACAAGGGGTATTATACGAAACAACTACAGTGGGGTACCCAGCTAGCACCACAAAGGGGACTTCTCGCCAAAGGCCACAAGGAGGAGGAGGGGAGAGGCTTAGGGCGAGCTACTAGAGGAGGAGGGATTTCAAGACTTAGACAAAGTGAGGTGAATGAATAAGTCTTCACAAGAGGGTATTTATAGCAAACCCAGGCCAACCAATGGCGAGATCTAGCCAAGTGCAAGGCAAGTGTAAGGCCAAGATCAAGCCAAGTGCACCCTAGACCTACTCCTTAAAACCCTGCAAATATCTACACAAATATCAAGCCCAACTTGCCCTTGTTTCGGCCAAGTCGCCCACTTGTCTATTGTGAGGTGACACATGTCACCCTCCGTTGGTCCGAATGTTTCGTCTCTCGGAAAAATCCGCAAAAACAAAGCGACATAGCCGAATTTTCCTTCGCAGTTACGCACGAAAACGCTTCGCGACTCTAGCAAGTGTTGTGCCCCAAATGTAAAATCGATAGGGTGCCACATGGGGTGACACGTGCCGCCCCGATTCGCCATATTTCGTCTTAGAAAATATCCAATTTCTGAAATCTCAAAACAAAGCGGGCCCCAAACCGTAAATTTCTCCGTGGGCCCACGTGACCATTTCCAAAATAAAATTCCATAATTCTCTAATATTCAGAAGTCCGAATACCAAATCGGGAATCCAATTCCCGTTAACGAACCTTTTCCTTCACAAACGGAAACTTTTCCGTGGAAAAATCACCTCTTTCTTCCTTTCCAATCTTTCTGCGTATTCTCATACATACTCTGGAAATACGAGGTATAACATTCTCCCCTTAGAAACATTCGTCGAATGTTCCTTCATGAGCGGATAACGAAGAAGCTCTTCTAACAAATTGCCAGCGCGGCGGCTTGGACATGAAATAACACACGTTATCTTCCTTCCTTACTCGTCGTGCTTCTCGAACACTTGAACTCTTCTAGCATACGTGCCCATCGCCGGTTCCCAAAACCGAGTCACCACCTCGGTCATCTTACTAACCTCGAACTTCCAGGCCATTCCGGCCTTTACGAACGGCCGTCCACGAACTCATACGATGATCATACAAACTTGGGCCTAGCATCCTCGTGACCCTACCACCTCGCGGGACCACCCAGAACTGACCCTACCTTAATCGCTACGGGTTGACGTATCACGTCCTCAACCCGACCCACAATCATGTAAACTCTTGTTCCCGATCCGAACAATCTTACTAATTCACATCATAAGCTACCACTTCCATCTCGCACTACCCACGGACTTATCACACAAATAAATCCCACGTATACTACTACTCGATAAAAGTCAAACATAAAGCGAATCTTTAATCTCAAGACGCACCTTACCGTCCAGTGACATAGTCTAAGGTTCAATCTTACCATGCCCCATCGTAACCTCCCAACTAAACATGTTTTCAAACTCACAATATCACAATGCTATCCGTACATAGCACACAATAATGAGATCATCATAACAAGCATACCAAAACTCTAGAGGTTAAGGATATACACGAGGCTGCTCACTCTAATCATAGGCACGCCTGCGAGCATGGTGTAGAGAAAGGTGATAAACCAGATCACGAAGGTGAGTCGTAACATCCGCGCTTCTTGGACAGTTCCTTGAAAAATGGCCTGTGCAAAACAAACTCCCAATCTAGCACGACACTCTCCAAAATGGAGTCTACCATGATAGTCACAACGAGGTAGGGGTGGCTTGTGGTTAACACCCCGCTCTCGAACCTCGGAGCTCGCAAGGCGGTGGAGGACCACTCTGGGGGTATATAACTAACTTTGAGGCGGTCGCCTCGAAAGCCACCAAAGGACCTGCTGATCCGGTCGTTCCGTCGACCCTCCGTGCCTCGCGTCCATGAGCTGCGTGCGGGCAATGTCCAAGAGAAACACCCGCAAGACTCGGCCATATAATCATCAAGCGGTGGCGTGGCGATGCACCTATCCTCCATATCTGCAACTAGCGCGAGGACATATCGAGCAAAGAATCGAACTCGACATTGTACTCACGGCGGTCGCCTGCTGTCTCGGTAACAAAAATCGCCGGCGTGCCCTCGCGGAGGCAAGTGCGTGAGAAAGCCCGAAAACTCATCCCATCTGCTGGAGGTGCATGCTCTCCCGAAAGCTCCGTGAATCAAACCAATCGAGTGGTATCGCGGCCGCCCGACTACGAAAAGGTCACAGACTCGGTCTCTGAAGCCTTGATCACCGCGTGATCGCTGCCGGATGAACTCTGCGGATCATCCTCGAGCCTCGACCAGTAAAACTCGGCGGGCTCTGACTCGAGAAAGTCCGTAGCCTCAAACTATCTGCTCGGGGTGAACGGCATGGTGCAGGCTGCTGCGTCCGGCTGTCGCCATATCGCCTGACCACGGCGACAATCGCCATCTCGCGTAACCCATCTCCTGCGCCCCCGGGTGGGGATGGAGGCTCAGTTGTAGTCTCATCCCACGGCCGCGGCTCTAAACTCTTTGGTCTTTGGCGATCGCGAAACCCGCCGTCTGAAGCCTGACCTTCTCTTGTTGCGGCTGCGCCCTCGTACTCCTCTGTATCTCACCCTTTGCCTCTCCAGGCTCTGGTTGCTAGCGGAGGCATAAGCGGTAAAAGCGAGATCGTCGGTGACACAACTTACAACTCTAAGGCACGATCGGAATGAGAAGAATGAAACCAATCCTAAATGTCCTATAGCCTCACGATTATAGATGTGGTGCACAACACAGATAATCAAGACTTCCCGCACATCGTGACACTTTCAGAGGATTAAGCGCTCGATACCACTATGTCACACCCCGAAAATCGGGCGTGGTCGTGCCTTACCGGGCACCACTAGCGATACATACATCGAGAAAAATCAGCGGAACATAAAACATGAGTCATTATACAAGAGATATAATAAATAAACAGCAACCAAAGCGGTTGCCTTAGTATATACATAAAACACGAGCATTTAATCCTTTTACAACCACCCTTTACAAGACTGCAAGATATCATGACTATGACGGACGGGGCCCGCCATACCGAATGTACAAGAACTTACAACTCGTGGAACACTAAAAGATAAGCCTCGGAGAACGGAGCTTCCGCTGATCCTATGGCGAGGATCCACGTAGATGTACCAAGTATGTGGCTGGCACAATTGTAAATGAAATCATACTAGTCTATATAAGCGAGATACATGTATGATAACAAACTCTGATTCACAACATAAAACGATCATCCTCCATATAACTATGGGTCTCACGCCCGCAACATCAATCGGTCGCATCGGCGCGTGCCGGAATCTGCATCGGTGTAGACATGTCCATGTGACCTCAACAACAAGACGGAATCCGGATGGAAGCATACGTGCGCTACGCGTCGTGTCGGTATGTCCAAGGAAACAATAAGACAACTTTCCAAATGGACGCATGCGTGCGCTACGCATCGTGTCGATATGTCGAGGAAACAATAGAGCATTCCAAATGGGCGATACGTGCGCTACGCGTCGTGTCGGTATGTCCAAAAGGAAATCACGGCGATAATCAAAATGGAAACATACCCGCGCTACGCGTCGTGTCGATATATCAGCGATTAACTACAAGACCTTAACCAAAATGGAAGCATACGTGCGCTACGCATCGTGTCGATATGTCCAAAGTGATTAACAACAATAATACTATCAGCGAGGCGTGCGTGGAATTTCTCCGCCACCGCAAGACGCGTCAAGTAAGTTCTCAACAAGTCAACCGCCATCGAGAGACGCGGTAACACGTAAATACAACGCTTTGCACAACAAAGGTTATCACAATAAGCATAGCCAAGCTTCACAACAACAAGCATAGGCAAGTTTCACAACAACACAAAGTACTTTCATTTTATACCAAAGTCCGGTTTTAACCCCAAAGTACTACATACGTAAGTTCTTTTAAAAGAGATCCATTTCTTTTATAAAAGTCACCGATACGTAGTATTAGAATGACCAACCCACCTTTTTCAAAACCAAGTAACAACATTCTTTTCCTAAGTTCCGGTTGCCTAGTTTGATTACTCAAGCTTCTCATTTTCAAATGGTTTCATAGTTCCCAAACTTAATCACTTGATTCCTTTTAGAACAATTAAGTAACATATGTCATATACGTGAGTAGTTTATTCTTGTTTATAACGATCTTATTACAAAGAACATGATCTAGAAAATGTAATATCATTTTGTCTCATCTTAGCTTATGCGGATGGAGGTTTCTCTTGGTTTTAATACAACACATCATTATTCAATACATTTTCCTTTTATTAACGCTCGCAGTGGTGCTGCCGATACACATTCGACTCGAAATCGAGAAACATTATCCCTTTAAAACCAAGTACTCATTACTCACGAATGAGGTTTCACACAAACATCCACATTAAAACAAATAAGTTAAGTCTCTTATCTTATAAGATCAAGTCTCTTAACTTCTAACGTCGATAAACCATTTTCACTTACATAAGGTCGTTATAACTAACTTCCCATAAAGCTATTATAACACCCATGTTTTAAACCAACCAAATCACTTATGCGTATGCGTCTACATGTACGTACATAGTTCACAACAATCATGCTAGAAAAGATAGGAAGAGGTTCGCATACCTCGCGACGATTTATCGACAATAAGCAAAATGCTCCAGTACTACAACTCGAGTAGAATACGCTACTCTTAGTACTTTCACCTATAAAGGTCACAAACGTCTATTAACCCCAAAACATAAGTTTATCTTTCTATAGAAAATTCGCGCCTCCCCAGCGCAGCGTAAATCTCTCTCTCTATCGAGGGCTGGCCAGCCAACCGGGGTTTTACACGCCTAACCTGGCGTGTACAATTCTACACAAGCCTGATCCTATGTAAATACAGTTTAGTTCGGTTCTTAATTCTTCAGCTTAAGTCAAAAGACATTGCGAATACTAAGTATAGTTCCATATAGTATACTTCAACTATATATCTAACAAGCATGTAATTTCCAATTACAATAGAGGACAAGATAATTACCTCGATAAGCCCAAAATTATCCGAGTTTAATGTCGCTCACGAGCAAGGTTTAGCTCCTTTCGTGCGCTCCAAACCACTCCAAACAACCTTAGAAGTTCTAACCAACTTCTACTCAATTACTTCAACCAACTATGAAGATTTCCTTAGGGTTTCGGTTTGAGACTAAAAGGACAAAGGTAGTATTTGACTCTACGTAAGAGGTATCTTTGGAATACTACAAGGTACAAGGCAAAGGTATTTTGGGCATTTTAACAATAATCGGGGAGTATTTCTATACACCAACAAGGGGTTTTATCCGAAAACAACTAGGCTAGGGGACCACTTCTCGGCCAAGGCCGGGAGGAGGAGGGGAGAGGCTTAGGGACGAGAGCTACTAGAGGAGGAGGGATTTGAGACTTAGACAAAGTGAGGTGAATGAATAAGTCTTCCGAGGAGGGTATTTATAGCAAACCCAGGCCAACCAATGGCCAAGATCTAGCCAAGTGCAAGGCAAGTGTAAGGCGAGATCAAGCCAGTGCACCCTAGACCTACTCCTTAAAACCCTACAAATATCTACACAAATATCAAGCCCAACTTGCCCTTGTTTTGGCCAAGACCCAGTCTCTATTGTGAGGTGACACATGTCACCCTCCCGTTGGTCGAGAATGTTTCGTCTCTCGGAAAAATCCGCAAAAACAAAAGCGACATAGCCGGAATTTTCCGCCGCCAAGTTACTGTAAAGTTTTTTCGAAAACTCATCTAGCAGGATGTTGTGCCCCGAATGTAAAATCGGCCGGGTGCCACATGGGGTGACACGTGTCGCCCCGATTCGCCGAATATTTCGTCTTGAAAATATCCAATTTCTGGAAATCTCAAAAACAAAGCGGGTAAATTTCTCCTGTGGGCCAAGCAAGTGACCATTTCAGAAAATAAAATTCCATAATTCTCTAATATTCCGAAGTCAGAATACCAAATCGGGAATCCAATTCCGTTAACGAACCTTTTTCCTTCACAAAAACCGGAAACTTTTCCGTGGAAAAATCACCTCTTTCTTCCTTTCCAATCTTTCTGCCGTATTCTCGTACGTACGTCCTCGCATACATACTCTGGAAATACGAGGTATAACACAAAGGTCCAATGACCCTTTAGCCCTTGCTACAAATCGTCCAAGGCATTAATAAGGGGGTGACACATGTCGCCCTCCCATTCGTCATAATAATACGTTTTCCGACAATTTCATAATTCCGATAAAATCTTTTTCAAGTCTCAAATCTTAACACTTGTGAGTTCTTACGTACGTTCTAAAAAAATATGTCCTGTAAATACGGGGTGTAACAATGAGTCCAATCCTACATATGAATACAGACCTCTAAGAGTTATACTGAACTATGACGGGACAAGGCCCCGTCGTACCCATAAATGTACAAAAGCCTATACTGAAGGATCTATACCAAAAAGATAAACTCCACGAGCAGGAGCTATCCAAAACTCGAGCGGTCCTACACTGTAGATCACCAAAGCTGCGTACCTAAACTCGTGGCATGAACGCGGCCAGGGAGGTCGATCGAAGAATGTACCAAGTATGTGAAAAGAACTCAGTAATGAAATCATAACGATCTAAACAAAGCAGAGACATGTATGATAGCCAACCTACGATCTACAATACATAAGCGGTCATATCAAGTCGTGACGCGTGCCTCAAAGTCACTACTCAAAAATAAATATGGGTCTCACGCCCATAATATCAACCATGCCCGTGGAATCCTTTCTCACTGCCGGTAGTCCATGATATAATATAACACCAATAGGCATACAAATAAATCCGGGAATCTAACTCGCCTCCTGGTCACATGCCCCAGAATCCCACATCGTATAAGCATGTCCAAGGAGTATCCCTCGTGGTCGCATGCCCCGGAATCCCACATCGTATAAGCATGACCATGGGGTAATACAAACAAATCTGGGAATCTAACCCGCCTCGCGGTCACGTGCCGGAATCCACATCGTATAAGCGTATCCAAGGAGTATCCTCGTGGCGCGTGCCGGAATCCCACATCGTATAAGCATGACCATGGGGTAATACAAACAAATACGGAATCTAACGCCTCGCAGTCACATGCCGAATCCACATCGTATAAGCGTGTCGAGTATCCTCGCGTCGCGTGCCGGAATCCCACATCGTATAAGCATGACCGTGGGTAATACAAACAAATCCGGGAAACTAACCCGCCTCCAGGTCATATGCCCGGAATCCCACATCGTATAAGCATGTCCAAGGAGTATCCCTCGTGGTCGCATGCCCCGGAATCCCACATCGTATAAGCATGACCATGGGGTAATACAAATAATGGGAGCATACCCGTGGAATCCCACATCACCGTCGGTACGTCCAAGTAAACTTACAACAAGACAGCCGGCCCTCCAACCGAGAGTCGCGGCAACGTAATAAAACATAATACTTGCACTCAAAAGCTATCACCAGCACACATAGGCAAGTTCATAAAATCTTTAGACTTTCATTTTATAAACTCAAGGCACTTATAGAATAATTCTCAATTAAACAAGCCAAAGTACTTATCAAGGCACACATAGAATAATTCTCAATTAAACAAGCCAAAGTACTTATCAAGGAACACATAGAATAATTCTCAATTAAACAAGCCAAAGTACTACGTACGTACATTCTTTTCAAAAGACTCATTTTTATGTAAAACCCCAAGATACTAACACCCATAGTATCAAGGTGTGTCTATTTTTCAAAGTAAGTTACTACACTTTTAGAAAACTCATTTCAAAGCTTGAAACCAAGTAACTTCAAATTTTCACAATCTAGGCAACCTATGCCTAATAATCAAAATAGACAACTTTCTTAACCTTCCATAAAGTCGTTATAACCAACTTCCCATAAAGCCGTTATAACCCTTTATGGTTTTAGACATATTCATTCCTTTTATAACCAAGAGACTTATACTTTTAAAACCAAGTATCACATACTTACAAATCAAGTTTCTTTACTTTCAAAATACTTCAATTCTCTAAATCTTTATAAATCAAGTAGCTTATACTTTTAAATCCCAAGCAACTCACACCTTTAAAACAAGTTACATCTCTTTAAATCATATCATTTCTCCTCTTTTAAATCAATTAAGTAAATCACTCCTTTGACTCCCCTAAAGTCATTATAACAACCCTTAGGTTTTGGAACTAAGGCACTAGCCAAAAGGTTTGGAAACCACTTCCTTTTCAAGACTCTATGTACTTTAAGTAAAATACCTTCACTTTTGAGAATCCAAACTTCACTAAGGAAATGGATTATAACAACTTACAATTAAAACATCAAAGTACAATCAGGGAAGTATATAGAACAAATTCTATATTAGGCAATCCAAGTACAACCAAGGAATGAATCATTTAAGGAGTAGGACATACTTTCTTTACCATACGGAATCATGCTAGAAGAGGAGATAGTTCACATACCTTTTCGGCTAAATCCACAAGCTAAGCCGAATACGCCGTACGTAGAATTGTCAACCTATAATGGTCACAACATGACTATCAATTTCTAGTCTCTAACGTAGAATAATACTAAGTAAGCGGTCTCTTATTCTACGGAAAATCAGGAAGCACCTCCTTTGTTTCTACATACTTTTCCACCTTTTTCAAGGCTGAATACAATAACCAAACATGCCACATTTAAGGCTCAACACAACAACCAACCAAAGGGGATTACACGCCTTACAATACGTGTAAAATTCCTCCCCACAATTCATACCAAGTAGTTTAAAATCCAAGCCATTCTCGGCCAACAACATAACCAACAATTCAAAGTCTTTTCCAATCCTTTTCCAATTCCAAGTTCTAAGGTATAACATGTTATATAGTCATAAACAACTTCAACAACTACAATTTCCTTCTTTATACAACATGCGACGACTTAAACTAATAATCAACTTGAATTGTAATCTTAAGGCTAAACATGCTAGTTTTCGGATTAGGGTTCCAATAGCCAATAAACTTATCAAACCTCATACTAAATATCTCATGCTTGCTAATATCCAAAGCTACAACAATAAGTAATCTTTAACTACTAAAACGACAAGAATTATACCTTTACAAGCCCTTAAAATATCCAAGATTCAAAGTCGCTCCTTAGCAATTCTTAGCTCATTTCCTTATGTTCCAATCCGCTCCAAGCACTCCTTAGAAGCCTATGAAGAACCCATCTTCAAGTTCCAACTTCAAAGTTGAAGAACTCCTTAAGTTTCCGCCTTGCGACTAACGTGAAAACACCGTTTTTCCAAAATCTTTCTATTGAGATGTCCTTACAATACCCTTAGGGACCTTGGGTTTAAGTCTTGTGAATAATGGATCAAAACTACAAAAATTTTGTGTGGATAACATGTCAAACCCGAGAGCTCAATGAAGCACAAGAAATGTTGTGATTTTTCTAAGTGTTGGAAGACCTTGTCTTGCACTAGTAGTATGCTTATATAACACATTGGATGGCTTAGATTAAAACACTTGTGGGCTAGGATGAAGGACAATTAATGTAAATCCAAGTGGACAAGTTGACAAGTCAACAATCTCAAGCTTTGAAGACTTGTCTTCCTTGATGGTCAATGACCATTTTACCCTTACCATTTTTCGACCAAGACCATGTGGGGGAGTTGCCACGTGTCTCCCTCTCATTCGTCCATAAAATTCCATAACACTCGTGGGCCCCACAAAACGTAAAATTCCTCGGGTGGGCCCCACGTGACCAAATCCATAAAAATAAATTTCCATAATGTTAATAAGTTCCATATTCTTCAAATAATGCATTTTGAGAATCTAATTCTCCTCAACGAACATTTTTCCTTTCCGACGTTCGGAAGATTTTCCGTCGGAAAAACAATTCTTCCTTTCGTACCAATTTCCAAGTCTTGATTCCTTACGTACATTCTCTTATACTTGTCCTGGACTTACGGGGTGTAACATTCTTCCCCCCTTAGAAACATTCGTCCCCGAATGTTCTTAGTCGGTTGTCAAGCTATACAAACTCGCGATCTATCTATACTATGCCTAACAGTCAATACTCCACAAGACCAACGATGCCACACATGGCCACCACAACATACGTAAACATATCAATGGACCTTCCGTCTGCGACCCCTTCTCACAATACTCGAAGGTTACAGTCTTCTCAAACACGGGATCCTTAGAGGTTCCTTTATTTTCTTACTTGTCATACTTAACTTCTCATTCTTAGTCTGAAATAAATCTTTCTCTTATCTCAAGGTACTTCTTACCCTATCCTCCCATTCACTAGAGGTTCGTCACATAAGCCAAAGTATTTCTACTGTACATCCTTCCCTATCGGTCTTACACTTATTATGGGGTAACTACAACTTGTGAACTCTACACAACTATAGTCTTAGTTCACTTTATCATTCTTGTCAACATTCTTAACTTTTCACTTTACTAATCAAAGTATTCCTACCTCTGGGGGTACTATCACTTACAACTGCTAGCACCGCTATCTTGGTCAATAACATAAATGCTTCCCTCATGACCCTATAGTCTTCTCCTAACTGAGAAACTGGAGGCTCTGGTGCTGGGGCCTCAAAACCTGGCGCATAAGAACTCATTGACTGCGGCACAATATCCGGTATACCCTGGGCATAAACCCTATCAACTCTCTGAGTCTGACTAGTAGCTCCTGCTACTCTTTTGCCCTTCTGGGCGACTGTTGCCCTCCTTGGAGGCATAACTGTAACACAAAATTACGTCAGAGAGGAATTATCTTACTAACACAGCTCTATGGCACGATCTTAGAGTGAGAAGAATAGAAACCAACTCCTAAATGTCCGGTAGCCTCCTGTTTATGGGTGTGGCGCGCAACACACCGATAATCAAGACTCTACTAGACACGGTCTGTAGACATTCCGAGGATCGATCGCTCGATACCACTCTGTCACACGAACCGCGGGCGTGGTGATCGTGCCCTACCTGGGCAACCTTCTACCTTAACAACTAAGTAAATTGCGGAAATTAAATAACACCTCTTTTTTTCAAAACCAACATACGTCTGAGGCAAAGCCGACAAGCGCCGCCATATAATATACATAATCAAAAGACACTACATCGCATACGTGAGTCCAATCCACATATGAATACATACCTCTAAGAGTTATATCAACTATGACGACAAGGCCCGCCGTACCCATGCATGTAAAAGCACATCAAGGATCTATACCAAAAGATAAACTCCTGAGCAGAGGAGCTATCCAAAACTCTACGAGGGTCCTACACCTGCAGATCACCAAACAGCGTACCTAAACCTGCGGCATGAACGCAGCACCCCGAAGGAGGTCAGTACGAAGAATGTACCAAGTATGTGAAACAGTAAGTACTGTAATGAAATCATAACAGTCTAAACAAAACAGGAGACATGTATGATAGCCAACCTACAGAACACAATACATAAGTAGACATATCAAGTCAGGGACGCATGCCCACAAAGTCACTACTCAAAAATAAATATGGGTCTCACGCCCATAATATCAACCATGCCCGTGGAATCCTTTCTCACTGCCGGCAGTCCATGATATAATATAACACCAATAGGCATACAAACAAATCCGGGAATCTAACCCGCCTCCTAGTTACATGCCCCGGAATCCCACATCGTATAAGCATGTCCAAGGAGTATCCCTCGTGGTCGCATGACCCGGAATCCCACATCGTATAACATGACCATGGGGTAATACAAACAAATCCGGGAATCTAACCCGCCTCCTGGTCACATGCCCCGGAATCCCACATCGTATAAGCATGTCCAAGGAGTATCCCTCTTGGTCGCATGCCCCGGAATCCCACATCGTATAAGCATGACCACGGGTAATACAAACAACCGAATCTAACCCGCCTCCCGGTCACATGCCGAATCCCACATCGTATAAGCGTGTCCAGAGTATCCTCGTCGCGTGCCCGGAATCCCACATCGTATAAGCATGACCACGGGTAATACAAACAACCGAATCTAACCGCCTCGCAGTCACGTGCCTCGGAATCCGCATCGTATAAGCATGTCCGAGTATCCTCGTGGTCGCGTGCCCGAAATCCCACATCGTATAAGCATGACCGTGGGTAATACAAATAATGGGAGCATACCCGTGGAATCCCACATCACCGTCGATGCGTCAAGTAAACTTACAACAAGGCACAGCCACTCCAACCGAGAGTCGCGTAACGTAAAACATAATACTTGCACTCAAAAGCTATCACCAGCACACATAGGCAAGTTCATAAAATCTTTAGACTTTCATTTTATAAACTAAAGGCACTTATAGAATAATTCTCAATTAAACAAGCCAAAGTACTTATCAAGGCACACATAGAATAATTCTCAATTAAACAAGCCAAAGTACTTATCAAGGCACACATAGAATAATTCTCAATTAAACAAGCCAAAGTACTACGTACGTACATTCTTTTCAAAAGACTCTTTTTTATGTAAAACCCCAAGATACTAACACCCGTAGTATCAAGGTGTGTCTATTTTTCAAAGTAAGTTACTACACTTTTAGAAAACTCATTTCAAATCTTGAAACCAAGTAACTTCAAATTTTCACAATCTAGGCAACCTATTCCTAATAATCAAAATAGACAACTTTCTTAACCTTCCATAAAACCGTTATAACCAACTTCCCATAAAGCCGTTATAACCCTTTATTATTTTAGACATATTCATTACTTTTATAACCAAGACACTTATACTTTTAAAACCAAGTATCACATACTTACAAATCAAGTTTCTTTACTTTCAAAATACTTCAAGTCTCTAAATCTTTATAAATCAAGTAGCTTATACTTTTAAATCCCAAGTAACTCACACCTTTAAAACAAGTTACATCTCTTTAAATCATATCATTTCTCCTCTTTTAAATCAATTAAGTAAATCACTTCTTTGACTCCCCTAAAGTCATTTTAACAACCTTTAGGTTTTGGAACTAAGGCACTAGCCAAAAGGTTTGGAAACCACTTCCTTTTCAAGACTCTATGTACTTTAAGTAAAATACCTTCACTTTTGAGAATCAAACTTCACTAAGGAAATGGATTATAACAACTTACAATTAAAACATCAAAGTACAATCAAGGAAGTATATAGAACAAATTCTATATTAGGCAATCCAAGTACAACCAAGGAATGGATCATTTAAGGAGTAGGACATACTTTCTTTACCATACGGAATCATGCTAGAAGATGAGATAGTTCACATACCTTTTCGGCTAAATCCACAAGCTAAGCCGAATACGCCGTACGTAGAATTGTCAACCTATAATGGTCACAACATGACTATCAATTTCTAGTCTCTAACGTAGAATAATACTAAGTAAGCGGTCTCTTATTCTACGGAAAATCGGGCAGCACCTCCTTTGTTTCTACATACTTTGCCACCTTTTTCAAGGCCGAATACAATAACCAAACATGCCACATTTAAGGCTCAACACAACAACCAACCAAAGGGGATTACACGCCTTACAATATGTGTAAAATTCCGCCCCACAATTCATACCAAGTAGTTTAAAATCTAAGCCATTCTCGGCCAACAACATAACCAACAATTCAAAGTCTTTTCCAATCATTTTCCAATTCCAAGTTCTAAGGTCTAACATGTTATATAGTCATAAACAACTTCAACAACTACAATTTCCTTCTTTATACAACATGCGACGACTTAAACTAATAATCAACTTGAATTGTAATCTTAAGGCTAAACATGCTAGTTTTCGGATTAGGGTTCCAATAGCCAATAAACTTATCAAACCTCATACTAAATATCTCATGCTTGCTAATATCCAAAGCTACAACAATAAGTAATCTTTAACTACTAAAACGACAAGAATTATACCTTTACAAGCCCTTAAAATATCCAAGATTCAAAGTCGCTCCTTAGCAATTCTTAGCTCCTTTCCTTATGTTCCAATCCGCTCCAAGCACTCCTTAGAAGCCTATGAAGAACCCATCTTCAAGTTCCAACTTCAAAGTTGAAGAACTCCTTAAGTTTCCGCCTTGCGACTACGCATTAACGCCGTTTTTCCGAAATCTTTATATTGAGATGTCCTTACAATACCCTTAGGGACCTTGGGTTTAAGTCTTGTGAATAATGGATCAAAACTACAAAATTTTTGTGTTGATAACATGTCAAACCCGAGAGCTCAATGAAGCACAAGAAATGTTGTGATTTTTCTAAGTGTTGGAAGACCTTGTCTTGCACTAGTAGTATGCTTATATAACACATTGGATGGCTTAGATTAAAACACTTGTGGGCTAGGATGAAGGACAATTAATGTAACGCCAAGTGGACAAGTTGACAAGTCAACAATCTCAAGCTTTGAAGACTTGTCTTCCTTGATGGTCAATGACCATTTTACCCTTACCATTTTTCGACCAAGACCATGTGGGGGGAGGTGCCACGTGTCTCCCTCTCATTCGTCCACAAAATTCCGTAACTCTCGTGGGTCCCACAAAACGTAAAATTCCTCGGGTGGGCCCCACGTGACCAAATCCGTAAAAATAAATTTCCATAATGTTAATAAGTTCCATATTCTTCAAATAATGCATTTTGAGAATCTAATTCTCCTCAACGAACATTTTTCCTTTCCGACGTTCGGAAGATTTTCCGTCGGAAAAACAATTCTTCCTTTCGTACCAATTTCCAAGTCTTGATTCCTTACGTACATTCTCTTATACATGTCCTGGACTTACGGGGTGTAAAAGTTATCTGATGGGGCTGAACCATTATTTAATCGATGGTTGTATGGCGGTGTGTCATGACCCGACCCCGGGCACCCTAGTGATACAACATCAGAGAAAATCAGCGGAAAATAAAAACTTACACATGAAACAAGATATGCAATAATGAAATAAGAAAGCAGGCTAACCAAAACGGTTACCTTTCTGTATATATAAATAAAACTTTAACATGAACAGTTACATCCCTTTTACAAACCCTACCCACAACAGTACTACAGACCTCTAAGAGTTTTATAACAACGATGGGACAGGGCCCCGCCATACCCCTGAATGTAAGTACCTACAACGACAGGGGACTATACCAAAGATAAGCCTCCGGAGAAACGGAGCTTCCCAAAGCTTGCTGTGATCCTATGAGCGAGGATCAACAATCGTGTACCTCTACTGCGGCGTGAGCGGCCCGAGGAGTCGATCTGGCAGTATCAAGTATGTGAATCGTAAAAATCAAATAAAATCATAGCATTTTAAAACCAATTACAAATACGTTTAACAACCAATTTAATCGCACATAGTGCCAAAGATAAATAAGAGCAAAATAGATATAACATAATCGTCTTTTCTAGGCGCTAATGATCGAAGCAAGGCGATCGCCCATAGTATCATTATGCGAGCCTAATCACGAACTCCGCGATCGCATGTAGACCACCTAGGTCCGCGTGAGGTATTCCTCGCGACGGGGTAGCTAAACCTCGGCATCATCACGGACTCCGCGATCGCGTAGTCACACGACCGCGTGAGGTATTCCTCGCGTCGGCGTAACACGCGGAGTGATCATCCCGAACTCCGCAGACTCGCATAGGTCACAGACCGCGTGAGGTATTTCTCGCATCGGGGGCGTATAACCCTCGGCATAATAAGTCAGGGGGGTAAGTGATATAATACCGGATAATCGCTTATCGTTAAACAACATAAGCACAACAAAAACCCCTTACACAAACGTCACAAGACACTAACACACGTAGCGTCATAACATGTTTACTTATCAAACCAACAAGAAAGTATTACAAGGCTATCACAAGCCAACATAGTCAAGTTACTCACACAAAAGTCACACGATACCCGCAATATCAAAATAGAGTAACTATCTTTTAAGTAAACCAAAACAATTTCCATACCTTCTTTTTAAACCAATCTTAAGACAAAAGCATGCCTTCCTTTTTAAACCATTTTAAGACAAAACCATGCCTTCCTTTAAAACCAAGACACTTTTTTTCCTTTTTAAAGTCAAGTAGCAATATACTTTTTAAACCAAGTGTCTTACTCTTTTAAAAACAAGTAACCTATACCTTTAAATCAAGTTACTTCTCCTTTCCCGAAATCAAGTTGTTTATAAGTCAAGTCTCTTTACTTTCAAAAATCAGTCTCTTAATCTTTAAATCATACCTTTTAAGGAAACCAACCTCCAATTTTTAAAATGTCAAGTTATTATTTTAAATCCAATGATAAAACCATTCTTTTGTTTTCATAAAGTCGTTATAAATAACTTCCCATAAAGCTATTATAACACTTTATGTTTTAAACCAACCAATGACAACTATTCTCATTTTCGAAATCAAGATAACTTTATTCTTTAAAAGACCACACACCCATTACTCATGAGTGAGGTTTTACAACTTTTTAACATAATTTAAGTCCTTAATATTTCATAACAAGTCACTTAACTTTGGAATCAAGTCAAGGACACAAAAGGAAAATCAAATTCCTTTAAACACACGTGTGTCTACCGCACTATATATATTTCACAATAATCATGCTAGAAAGGATAGGAAGAGGTTCACATACCTCGCGATGATTATCGACAATTAGCAAAACGCTCCACAGTACTATAACCCTACTAGCCTTTTCCACCCTTCAAGTAGAATACGCTACTCGTAGTACTTCAACCTATAATGGCCATAAAATGTTTATTAACTTCTAGATCTCTTCGTAGAACAATTCTAAGTACAAGGTTCCTTATTCTACGAAAATTCGGCAGCACCTCCCCCCCCCCCCCGTAACCACATAAATCTCCTCTTCTATCAAGGCCCGCAACCAAGCCAACAACTCCTAGGGGGGGTTACACGTCTAACCGGACGTGTACAACACTGCCCCACAATAATACTACAAGTCTACTGTAAATACAGTCCGATGTAAATACAGTTCAATTCTTTATAATCACCCTTTCAATATATCTTCTACTCAAATATTAACTACTACAGCATGTAATTTCCATGTACAATAGGGGGATAAAGATCATTACCTCGATAAGCCCAAAATTATCCAAGATTATAAGTCGATCCTGAGCAACGTTTAGCTCCTATTCTGTACGCTCCAAACCGCTCCAAGCAACCCTTAGAAGTTTCTAACAACTTCTCTTAAACACTTCAACCAACTATGAAGATTTTCTTAGGGTTTCACTTTTGCGACTAATGGAATAAAGTAGTATTTCCGGGCTCTTATGTTGGGATAACTTTGGAATACTACAAGGGATTTAGGCTAAGGTATTTGGGATTAAAAATGATACTTGAAGAAATTTTCTACAATGGGGGGGGGGGGGGGGATTTTCGGACGAGATATTAACAAGAGGGGGGGACGAAAAACAACTAAAGAGAGAGAGTGTTTGCCTTGGAAAATCTTTAAGTGTGGATGAAATTAGTCTTGCAACAAGGGGGGTATTTATAGAGAAATCAATGGCCAAGATCTATGCAAGTGTGTGGTGTAGATTGGGGACATGTGGGTGTGGATTCTACCAACCACATGTCCACCATAAAATTTGGACAAGTGGCTAGCCACTTGTCACTACCTAACCAGATCGAGACAAGTGTCCTCATCATCGACCACGTGGCCACATGGGGGTGACACGTGTCTCCCCCCTACTCGTCCAAAATATTTCATCTTCCGAAAATATCCGTAATGCCAAAAATCCGGAAATAAAGTGGGCCCTACAAAACCGTAAATTTTCCCCGTGGGCCCCATGTGACCAATTCCGGAAATAAAATTCCAAAATTCTCAAATATTCCAAAATTCCGAATACCGAATCCGGGAATCCAATTCCCTTTAACGAACCTTTTTCCTTCACAAAAATCTGGAAACTTTTCCGTCGAAAAAAAAATCACATCTTTCTTCCTTTCCAATTTTTGTGTCGTATTCTCGTACGTACGTCCTCACATACATACCCTGGAACTACGGGGTGTAACATTCTTCCCCCCTTAGAAACATTCGTCCCGAATGTTCCTTCTAAGTCTCCAAAACATACCTGTGCCGGTATAGTCTTCCCTACTATACTTACGAAACCAATTGTGCCATACATGGCCATAATACAACATACGCGCAAAAACTCACATCCACGCCAACGAAGAATCACCTCTAATCGTATAACAATACTATTAGCTCCACCTATGGTCCAAATGATACTTTCTTCACACAAGAAATGATCATTTCTATTCTCTTAACACATGCTCGCTTCTTCCCTTACTCGTCGTACCCTTCTCGTACCCAAACTCCCTATAGTATATGTACCCTATTTCCGTCATTGATATAGGACTATCCTCATACGATAACCCCACGTCACCGCCATCATTAATCGGGAACACTGCGGATGGATCTCGATACTCTTCCGAATCATAGCATGGAAGACCGGACGTACCGCCTCACAAGTCGGACGGCGGTGCTAACTTATAAGCAACCGCCTATTCTACAAACGATTCGAGAGGGCCCCAGTACGCCGCTAAGTTTTCCACGCTTTCCAAATCTCGTCACACCGCCGGGTGGTACCTTGAAGACCCACCGTCAACCTGAACTCCAAGTGTCGACGCCGATTATCCGCATGAATTTTGTTGACTCTGAGCTGCTAATAACCTCTTCTGGATAAGCTTCACCCTATCCACATCCTGCGGAATCAAGTATGGACCATTAATCAACCTTGCCAACATCGAACCAATCGATCGGCAACTACACTTCCGCCCATACAAGGCTTCATAAGGCGACATCCGAATCCGAAATGGTAGCTATTATAATACTCACTCAATAAGAGGCGAATAATCCTTACGGTACCCGCGAAATCAAAACAGGCGTAACCTATCCTCAAATGCGGATAAAGCGCGTTGTTTGTCAGTCGGCCGAGGTGAATGCAATATTGAGACTCACGAGTTCCTAACCCCTTTGGTAAAACCTCCGAAACAAAGAAATAGCCGAAAATCGGGCTCACCGCCCGCCATAAAAGTAGGAACCGTGCGACCTTACAACCCTCGATATACAACATCTCGCATGACCTCGCCGAGTAGCAAATCGCGACTAAAAGACAAGATGGTGACCATCGGCCCGACTGCTCGTCGAACGTATCCACAACTTCGTGCGATGGTTACCTAAGCGTGGGCCTAACACCCTCGTGACCTATCACCTAGCGGACCACCTCAAGCCCACCACATTCCGGCCGCGGGTTGACTCTCGATATGGCCTCAACCCGACCCACTTCGTACTAAACTCGTTCCCGATCCGAATAATCTTACGATTCACGTCATGAAAGCTACCACTTCCATCTCACACTACCCATGGAATTATCCCAATATATATCACGCATACCAAGTACTTCACAAAGACCAACCGTAAAAATCATCCACTCGGGGCGGCGCAGCGTCTGGTCTCCATGGTTATCTGTGATTCTATGGCTCAAAATTTTCTCGTCCCCGGACTTACCCTTTTCAACTACCCATATAATTATCCCACCTAACACAATGCTATCCGTCATAGCACTCCACGTATATCTACTATAACGACTAAACAAGTCTCTTGGGTGAAGATATCTCTGTAACTCTTGCCTCACTTTCCTTTGTCGCCTAATCAAATCTGCTCTGTGGCGCATAACTCTGAAGTTGATGAACCAACATCGATCCCGGTGAGTCGTAACATCCGCGCCACCTGCGGTGGACAATTTCGCAAATGGCTCGCTGGCCGCAATCCTAACAAGCTATCTAAGTAGTACGACACTCCCCATAAGAACACCTACCACAACGGCCATACCGAGGTGGGGGTGGCCTCCTCTGGCTAACACCCCTTCCTCTCCGAACCACTAAATCCGCAACTGACCTGGTAGGCTAAGTCATCCCACCTGTATCCCTCCTAGTAGGACATTCTCTCCTCACATGGCCCTAATGGCCGCTGGTAAAACAAACATTAGTAATAAGACGACATTTCCCGGGATGACGTCTACCACATAGTGAACACCGAGAAGCGAATCAGGCCGCTAGAACCTATGTAAATCGTGAACGGAAACCACGGAGTTCGACCAACTCCTAAATACCCCGAATGTCCTAAAGTCTGTGGAGGACCACTCTGTCTTTGGCGGAGCGCATAACCACTTCCGGTAAGATCCGCCTCGAAAGTTACCAAAGGACCCTGCTGTTCTGGCCCTCTTCTGTTGATCTTGGTTAATCCGTCGATCTCTTCGTTCCTCAGTCTGCTGCGCATAAGCTTTGTCTGGGCAACGCGTCCATGTACGATCAAGAGTTACTCTTGTACGCCTTCACTAGATAATCGTCAAGTCTGTGACATATCGGTGCACACTATCCTCCATGTCCGCTTACTAAAGCGGGGATATAACGAGCGATGAGTCAAACTCGAGCATCGTATTCCCGAACCGTGCGCGGCTCGCCTCAACATAAAAATCTAAGCGCGAGCTCTCGCCGTTTGCGAGGGCAAGAAGCGTGTGAAATGCCTCTAAGGTCTTGATCACCTCCGTGATGCTGCAATCGTCGAATAAAGTCACGAGGATCTTCGCCGGTTCTCAATCCAAAGAACTGGGTGGATCAACTCAAGAAGTCCGAAATCTCAACTATCGGATCTAGGGTGAACTCACGGTACTACCGAACCTCCGACTCTCGTCGGCCTCATTCCTAGCCACAAGCTGGCTAGTAACTGGGCCATCTCCTTGTAACTCATATCCTCGGCTCCTGGTCATGGAACTGAAGACTCAGGTATCGTGGTCTCTGTAGCTACTGCTGCTGCTCTAAACTCTCACAGGGCTAACGGCGTCGCGAACTCCCGAATGAAGAACTATCTCGGTGTGGCCAGTGCGTGCCTCGTAACCCTCCGTGTTCTACTCGTAGCTCCTCTGTTGCCTTGCCCATCCGGGCCCCGATTGCCTTGCGTGGCGCATACCCGCACGTAAGAATACGCCAGAGGGAGTCCAACTTATAACACAGCTCTAAGGCACAATCTCAGAGTGAAAAGAATGGAAACCAATCCTAAATATCCTGCAGCCTCCTGATAATAGGTGTGGTGCACAACACGCCGATAATCAAGACTCTACTAGATACGATGCGTAGACACTTTCCGAGGATTAATCGCTCGATACCACTTTTGTCACGACCCGACCCCGGGCCCGTGACTGGTGCCTTACCCCGGGCACCCTAGTGATACAACATCAGAGAAAATCAGCGGAAAATAAAAACTTACACATGAAACAAGATATACAATAATGAAATAAGAAAACAGGCTAACCAAAACGGTTACCTTTCTGTATATATAAATAAATCTTGAACTCGAACGATTACATCCTTTTACAAACCCCGCCACAGCATTACTATGCACTCTAAGAGTTTTATAACAACAACGACGGGACAGGGCCCCGTCATACCCCTGAATGTAAGTACCTACAACGACAGGGGACTATACCAAAGATAAGCCTCCGGAGAAACGGAGCTTCTCAAAATGTTGAACTGTGATCCTATGGCGAGGATCAACAATCGGTGTACCTCTACCGCGGCATGAGCGGCCCGAATGAAGTCGCGACAACAGTACCAAGTATGTGAAATCAGAAAATCTCGAAATAAAATCATAGCATTTTAAAACCAATTACAAATACGCATTTAACAACCAATTTAATCGCACATAGTGCCGCGTAAACAAGAGCAAAATAGATATAACGTGAATCGGGTCTTTTCTAGGCGCTAATGATCGAAGCAAGGCGATCGCCCATAGTATCATTATGCGAGCCTAATCCTCAAACTCTCGCGGTCGCATAGACGCTAGGTCGCGTAGGTATTCTCGCATCGGGGTAGCTAACCCTCGGCGTCATCTCGACTCCGCGATCGCATAGTCACTGGACGCGTGAGGTATTCCTCGCACGGCGTAACACACCGGAGTGATCATCCCGAACTCCGCAGCCCGCATAGGTCACACGCACCGCATGAGGTATTCTCGCATCGGGGGCGGCTAACCCTCGGCATAACAAGTCAGGGGGGTAAGTGATATAATACCAGCATAACTGATTATCGTTAAACAACATAAGCACAACAAGAAAACCCCCTTACACAAACGTCACAAGACACTAACACACGTAGCGTCATAACATGTTTACTTATCAAACCAACAAGAAAGTATTACAAGGCTATCACAAGCCAACATAGTCAAGTTACTCACACAAAAGTCACACGATACCCGCAGTATCAAAATAGAGTAACTATCTTTTAAGTAAACCAAAACAATTTCCATACCTTCTTTTTAAACCAATCTTAAGACAAAAGCATGCCACCTTCCTTTTTAAACCATTTTAAGACAAAACCATGTCTTCCTTTAAAACCAAGACACTTTTTTTCCTTTTTAAAGTCAAGTAGCAATATACTTTTTAAACCAAGTGTCTTACTCTTTTAAAAACAAGTAACCTATACCTTTAAATCAAGTTACTTCTCCTTTCCTGAAATCAAGTTGTTTATAAGTCAAGTCTCTTTACTTTCAAAAATCAGTTTCTTAATCTTTAAATCATACCTTTTAAGGAAATCAACCTCCAATTTTTAAAATGTCAAGTTATTATTTTAAATCCAATGATAAAACCATTCTTTTGTTTTCATAAAGTCGTTATAAATAACTTCCCATAAAGCTATTATAACACTTTATGTTTTAAACCAACCAAGGACAACTATTCTCTTTTTCGAAATCAAGATAACTTTATTCTTTAAAAGACCACACACCCATTACTCATGAGTGAGGTTTTACAACTTTTTAACATAATTAAAGTCCTTAATATTTCATAACAAGTCACTTAACTTTGGAATCAATACAAGGAAAAAAAAGTAAAATCAAATTCCTTTAAACACACGCGCCTACCACTATATATATTTCACAATAATCATGCTAGAAAGGATAGGAAGAGGTTCACATACCTCGCGGCGATTATCGACAATTAGCAAAACGCTCCACAAGATCGCGACCCGACCGGGCGTGGTCGTGCCTACCCCGGCACCCTAGTGATACAACATCGAGAAAATCAGCGGAAAATAAAAACTTACATGAAACAAGATATACAATAATGAAATAAGAAACAAAGCTAACAAAATGGTTACCTTTCAGTATATATAAATAAAACTTGAACACGAGCTACATCCCTTTTACAAACCACCCACAACAAGATTTACAGACTCTAAGAGTTTTATAACAACAACGACGGACAGGGCCGCCATACCCCGATTGTAAGTACTCTACAACGACAGGACTATACGAAAGATAAGCCTCCGAGAAACGGAGCTTCCAAATGTTGAATCGTGATCCTATGAGCGAGGATCAACAATCGCGGTGTACTCTACTGCGGCGTAACGCACTTCAAGGAGGTCGATCTAACAGTACCAAGTATGTGAAATCAGAAAAATCAAATAAAATCATAGCATTTTAAAACCAATTACAAATACGCATTTAACAACCAATTTAATCGCACATAGTGCCAAAGATAAACAAGAGCAAAATAGATATAACGTAACTATTCTTTTCTAGACCGCTAATGATCGAAGCAAGGCCAATCGCCCATAGTATCATTATGCGAGCCTAATCCTGGAACTCCCGCAGTCCGCATAGACCACCTAGGTCCGCATGAGGTATTCCTCGCATCGGGGTAGCTAACCTCGGCATCATCCTCGACTCCGCGATGCGCATAGTCACGCAGACCGCATGAGGTATTACTCGCGTCGGCGTAACACGCGGTGATCATCCCGAACTCCGCACTCATAGGTCACGCGCACCGCGTAGGTATTCGCATCGGGGCGGCTAACCCTCGGCATAACAAGTCGGGGTAAGTGATATAATACGGATAATCGCTATCGTTAAACAACATAAGCACAACAAGAAAACCCCCTTACACAAACGTCACAAGACACTAACACACGTAGCGTCATAACATATTTACTTATCAAACCAACAAGAAAGTATTACAAGGCTATCACAAGCCAACATAGTCAAGTTACTCACACAAAAGTCACACGATACCCGCAGTATCAAAATAGAGTAACTATCTTTTAAGTAAACCAAAACAATTTTCATACCTTCTTTTTAAACCAATCTTAAGACAAAACATGCCTTCCTTTTTAAACCATTTTAAGACAAAACCATGCCTTCCTTTAAAACCAAGACACTTTTTTTCCTTTTTAAAGTCAAGTAGCAATATACTTTTTAAACCAAGTGTCTTACTCTTTTAAAAACAAGTAACCTATACCTTTAAATCAAGTTACTTCTCCTTTCCCGAAATCAAGTTGTTTATAAGTCAAGTCTCTTTACTTTCAAAAATCAGTCTCTTAATCTTTAAATCATACCTTTTAAGGAAACCAACCTCCAATTTTTAAAATGTCAAGTTATTATTTTAAATCCAATGATAAAACCATTCTTTTATTTTCATAAAGTCGTTATAAATAACTTCCCATAAAGCTATTATAACACTTTATCTTTTAAACCAACCAAGGACAACTATTCTCATTTTCGAAATCAAGATAACTTTATTCTTTAAAAGACCACACGCCCATTACTCATGAGTGAGGTTTTACAACTTTTTAACATAATTTAAGTCCTTAATATTTCATAACAAGTCACTTAACTTTGGAATCAAGTCAAGGACACAAAAGGAAAATCAAATTCCTATAAACACACGTGCGTCTACCGCACTATATATATTTCACAATAATCTTGCTAGAAAGGATAGGAAGAGGTTCACATACCTCACGACGATTATCGACATTTAGCAAAACGCTCCACAGTACTATAACCCTACTAGCCTTTTCCACCCTTCAAGTAGAATACGCTACTCGTAGTACTTCAACCTATAATGGCCATAAAATGTTTATTAACTTCTAGATCTCTTCGTAGAACAATTCTAAGTACAAGGTTCCTTATTCTACGAAAATTCGGCGACACCTCCCCAGTAACCACAGAAATTTCTTCCTCTATCAAGGCCCTCTACCAAGCCAACAACTCCTAGGGGGGTTACACGTCTAACCGGACGTGTACAACACTGCCCCACAATAATACTACAAGTCTACTGTAAATACAGTCCGATGTAAATACAGTTCAATTATTTATAATCACCCTTTCAATATATCTTCTACTCAAATATTAACTACTACAACATGTAATTTCCAAGTACAATAGGGGGATAAAGATCATTACCTCGATAAGCCCAAAATTATCCAAGATTATAAGTCGATCCTGAGCAACGTTTAGCTCCTATTCTGTACGCTCCAAACCGCTCCAAGCAACCCTTAGAAGTTTCTAACAACTTCTCTTAAACACTTCAACCAACTATGAAGATTTTCTTAGGGTTTCACTTTTGTGACTAATGGAATAAAGTAGTATTTCCGGGCTCTTATGTTGGGATAACTTTGGAATACTACAAGGGATTTAGGCTAAGGTATTTGGGATTAAAAACGATACTTGAAGAAATTTTCTACAAGGGGGGGGGGGGATTTTCGGACGAGAGCTTCACAAGAGGAGGGGGACGAAAAACAACTAAAGGGA
Source organism: Przewalskia tangutica (assembly GCA_029844215.1). Lineage (NCBI taxonomy): Eukaryota > Viridiplantae > Streptophyta > Magnoliopsida > Solanales > Solanaceae > Przewalskia > Przewalskia tangutica. The sequence continues at coordinate 36,959,701 of CM056720.1, read as the reverse complement.
GAGAGTGTTTTCCTTGGAAAATATTTAAGTGTGGATGAAATTAGTCTTGCAACAAGGGGGATATTTATAGAGAAATCAATGGCCAAGATCTATGCAAGTGTGTGGTGTAGATTGGGGACATGTGGGTGTGGATTCTACCAACCACATGTCCACCACAAAATTTGGACAAGTGGCTAGCCACTTGTCCACTACCAAACCGTCCAAGGACAAGTGTCCCTCATCAATTCGGCCACATGGGGGTGATACGTGTCGCCCCGCTACTCGTCCAAAATATTTCATCTTCCGAAAATATCCGTAATGCCAAAAATCCAGAAATAAAGTGGGCCCCACAAAATCGTAAATTTTCCCCGTGGGCCCCACGTGACCAATTCCGGAAATAAAATTCCAAAATTCTCAAATATTCCAAAAGTCCGAATACCGAATCCGGGAATCCAATTCCCTTTAACGAACCTTTTTCCTTCACAAAAATCCGGAAACTTTTCCGTCGAAAAAAAAATCACATCTTTCTTCCTTTCCAATTTTTGTGTCGTATTCTCGTACGTACGTCCTCACATACATACCCTGGAACTACGGGGTGTAACACGGTGGCTCTTCAGTCGGGTATGGATATTGCTCGTATCCAGGCATATGCACAGGGGGTTGAGGACCGAAATAGAGGGCGACAACCAGACAGAGGTCTGGAAAGGGACCAGCATAAGAGGGCTAGGTCAGTAGGTTATTTCGGTGAGTCTCAAGACAGGAAGCCTCAGCAGCAGGTCAGATATTCATCTCAGCCAGCACAGAGTTCTCCTCTACAGTCTACGGGCAGGAGGTTCGACCGTCCAGGGTATTCAGGAGCCGGCCAAAGCTACAGGGTTTTGGGTTCTCAGAGGAACAAGGGTTCTACTCAGTCGAGGCCACTTTATCCTCGGTGCTCTCAGTGTGGTAAGCTTCATGTTGTGGAATGTCGTTCGACCACAGGTGTTTGCTTCTCTTGCGGCCGTCAGGGCCATATGATGAGAGAGTGTCCCTACAGGGGTGGTTCAGGTGGTATGGCACGGCCTACGGGGTTGTGTGCGGGTTCGTCATCATCCATAGCTATGCACCCCACCGGGCAGGGTATTCAGACGCCAGCAGGCCGTGGTAGAGGTCGTGGTGGAGTCTCTAGTTCTGGCGGTCCTTTGAACCGCATATATGCTTTGGCCAGTAGACGTGATCAGGAGGCGTCACCAGATGTTATTACAGGTATACTATCGGTCTTTTTCTGTGATGTATATGCTTTGATAGATACAGGTTCCACATATCCTACATATCCCCTCTTGTTGCTAGTGGAATATGGATAAAACCTGAGTCGATAGAACCATTTGAGGTAGCTACGCCGGTAGGAGATTCGGTTATAGCTAAGCGTGTGTATAAAAATTGCTAGGTGGTGATATATAGTCGTCATACCCTAACAGATTTTATAGAGTTGGATATGATCGACTTTGATGTTATTATGGGTATAGATTGGTTGACTTCTTGTTTTGCTAATGTTGAATGTAGAGAGAAAGTTGGTTCGATTTCAGTTTCCAGACAAGCCAGTTATAGAATGGAAGAGGAATACAACATCGCCGAGGGGTAAGTTTATTTCATACCTCAAGGCAAGAAAGATGGTTAGAAAGGGTTGTATCTATCATTTGGTTCGGGTGCGTGATACGGAAGCAGAGGTATCGGCTCTTCAGTCAGTTCCGGTAGTTAGTGAGTTCCCGGATGTATTCTCAAATGATCTTTCAAGTCTTCCTCCAGAGCAGGAGATAAATTTCATTGTAGATGTATTGTCAGGTACCCAACTCATATTTATTCCTCCTTATAGAATGGCACCTGCAGAGTTGAAGGAGTTGAAGGAGCAGCTGAGAGACTTGTTGGAAAATGGCTTCATTAGGCCTAGTACATCTCCCTGGGGAGCACCGGTATTATTTGTGAGGAAAAATGATGGATCACTGCGGATGTGTATTGATTATAGGAAGCTGAATAAGGTAACCATCAAGAACATGTATCCCCTCCCCAGGATTGATGATTTATTTGACCAGTTCCAGAGTTCTAAGTGTTTCTTGAAGATATACTTGCGGTCAGGTTATCATCAAGTGCGGGTAAGGGAGACAGATGTTCCAAAGACAATATTTAGAACCCAATATAGACATTATGAGTTTAGGGTGATGTCATTATGCTCCAGCATTGTTTATGGCTTTGATGAACCGGGTATTCAGGTTGTTCTTAGACATGTTCTTCATTATATTCATTGATGATATCCTGGTTTATTTTCGTTCAGAGCAGGAGCATGCAGACCATTTAAAGACAGTATTTAGGGTCCTCCAGCACCAGCAGTTGTATGCCAAGTTCTCTAAGTGTAAATTTTGGTTGGACTCAGTGGCATATTTGGGGCATATTATCGGGGCTGATGAAATTCGGGTGGATACACATAAGATAGAGGCGGTGAAGACTTGGCTCAGACTTACTACCCCTACTGAGGTACGCAGTTTTCTGGGGCTAGCAGGGTATTACAGGAGGTTTGTGGAGAAGTTTGTCTCGATCTCAGCGCCTTTGACTAGACTAACTCAGAAGGCAGCTAAGTTCCAGTGGAAGGATGCGTGTGAGCACAACTTCAAATTATTGAAGGACAAGTTGACTACGGCTCCAGTTCTGACTCTTCCTGAGGGACCGGATGGTTATGTCATTTATTGTGATGTTTCAGGTGTTGAACTTGGTTGTGTGTTGATGCATCATGGAAGAGTTATAGCTTATGTCTTCCGACAGCTCATAAAGCATGAAAAGAATTACCCCACTCATGATTTGGAGCTAGCAGCGGTGATTCATGCCTTGAAAATATGGAGATATTATTTGTATGGGGTTCATGTTGATATTTATACGGATCACAAGAGTCTCCAATATATCTTTAAGCAGAAGGAGTTGAACCTACGACAGAGACGGTGGCTAGAGTTGCTAAAGGACTATGATGTTGATATTCTATACCACCCAGGGAAAGCCAATGTTGTGGCATATGCTCTTAGCCGTAGATCTATGGGTAGCTTGTCGGATGTGCAGCCAGACAGGAAGGAGATGGTTCGTGAGATACACAGGCTAGCTAGTCTTGGAGTCCGGTTGGCGGATTCGGGAGATAGTGGGGTTCTTGTTCGAGAAGTTGTTGAGTCCTCTATCGTAGAAGAGGTAAAGAGACGTCAGTATGAGGATCCTGTTCTAGCACGGTATAGAGATACGGCTCTTCGAAAGGATAAGACTCTATTTGAGGTTGTACCTGATGATGTGTTGAGGTATGAAGGCATATTATATATACCTGATGTTGCAGGGCTACGACATCAGGTTATGGGAGAAGCACACAATGCCCATTATTCCATTCATTCGGGATCGACGAAGATGTACCATGACCTTAGATTTTTATATTGGTGGGATGGCATGAAAAGAGACATAGCAGAGTTTGTTGCCCAGTGCCCAAATTGTCAGCAGGTTAAGGTTGAGCATCAGAAGCCTGGTGGTTTATTGCAGGAGATAGAGATCCCGACTTAGAAGTGGGAAGTGACCAATATGGATTTCATTACAGACTTACCTCGCGCTCAGCAGAAGTGGGATTCCATATGGGTTATTGTGGATAGGCTGACGAAATCAGCCCATTTTCTTCTAGTCAGGACTACTTACTCAGCTGAGGACTATGCTAGGCTATATATCAGGGAGTAGGGGTGCACAAAGGGTCAAAACCGGACCGGACCGGACCGAACCGGACCGGAACGAAGACCGAATCTTCGGATTCTCCGGACCGAAGACCGGACCGAATTTCGGTCGGTCGGTCGTCATCGGTCCGGTCGGTCGGCCTCTTTGGACCGATGGACCGAATTGCCCACTCCCAGCGATCCCCACTCCCAGGCCCAAACCCCAGTCCCAGCCCATTACCCCAGCCCCCCCCACCCCCCGGCCCCCACCCCTGTGCCTTCCCTCCCGCCCGGACGTGACATATGAAATATAGGTTGTAAATTGATCAAACTTTATACGGTCGTAACTGCGCTCGGACGTCCGTTTTACCTAATTGTTTTTGATTTCGCGTATTTTTCGATCTGGGGTGGCCAAACTGCATAAGTGGTTTGATTCGTCCGATTTCTCCAAAAACGTCCATCTTGCCCCTCAATTTCTCTTTTCCCCCAAATCGTTACGTTTTTCCCATTTTCAAATCTAAATATCTTGCGATGTACAATAGATTTCAACGTAAAAATTTCGTGGCACCGTGTCGAGAATGTCAATTTCATTATTGGTAATTCAATTTTAAAAAATAAAGCAGGCCGGAACTCTAATTATATATATATATTATATATTAGGAATTTAGAAAATTAGGAATTATATATCTTATATATATTAGGAATTATATATATTATATATATTAGAAATTATATATATTATATATATTAGGAATTATATATATTAGGAATTTAGAAAATTAGGAATTATATATATTAGGAAGGAATTTAGAAAATTAGGAATTATATATATTATATATATTAGGAATTATATATATTAAATATATTATATATATTAGAATTATATAAATTATATATATTATAAAAAAATTAAAAAAATTAGTCGAATAGGACCGACCTGAACCAGGACCGAAAACCGAAATAAGTTTTTTTAAGGACCGAAGACCGGACCGATAATCTCGGTCCGGTTCGGTCCGGTCCAAAGAGGGTCGGTCCGGTCCGATTTTTCTGTCCGGACCGAAAATTGTGCACCCCTATCAGGGAGATAGTGAGACTATATGGGGTTCCCACATCTATCATATCGGACCGAGGAGCTCAGTTTACAGCTAACTTTTAGAGATCGTTCCAGAAGGGATTGGGGACACAGGTGAGTCTCGGCCTGACATTTCATCCCAGACGGATGGGCGGCGAGCATATGTCGAGGCGAAGCGGTAGTGACTAACGTCTAATTAGGCGTCATTCGACTGTCACTCTTAATCCATCTAATACTGAGATCTATAGAAATTTCGCGACAACGCTGCTTTTACAACATCTCCCTAAAAATGGGCGAGCCGACAAGGCTGCCAAAACAACAACAGAACAACAATCATAATGGGCTAGCCGACTAGGTTGCCACCAACCAACATTATGTACACAAAGGAATAATCAAGATAAGCAAGCCGGCAAGGCTGCCACTAGATAACAACAAGTATAACTGGGAACGCCCTAACACGGGGTATAACAACATCAAAACCAAAACAAGGTACAAACGTCCAACCCATGGTCTGCGGACCTAAGAGTGTAATATCGGCATATGGCGGGACAGACCGTCGTGCCCAAAATATGCATAAGTCTGAAAGATAAAGGTGCGTACCAAAATAGGCGCTCGGAACGAAAGGAGCTCCCAGCCGCTGTGCAAATCCTAGGCGGAGGGTCACTATCTGAACACTGAACTGCGGGCGTAAGCGACCCAGGAAAAGGGTCGATCGATAGATGTACCAAGTATGTGGAACTGGAAAAACTGTACTAGAAATCATAACAGTTCAACGTAAAACAGTAGACAAGTAAGAATTCAACTTAACTGTATAACTATACTCCATCAAATGAGAGTAATGAAAATCAGTTCTTCCTTTTTCAAAATATGCAAATCATATCAAAGTCATGAACTCCTATCCTCAGGATATAATAGCACGGGACTCGAACCCGTCTAGGTACATATATATCATGGGACTCGAACCCAAGTAAGCATGTATATCGTGGGACTCAAACCCACGTAAATATATGGAATAATATAATGTCATGGGACTCGAACCCGCATCATGGAGAGCTAATCCATGGAATAATAATAATCTGGGAATTTAACCCGCTTGGGACTCGAACCCAAGTAATATAATAATAATAGTCGGGACTCGAACCCGGAACATACTATATTGTTACACCCCGTAATTCCAGGACATGTTTAAGAGAATGTACGTAAGTAACATAAGACTTGAAATTGGTACGACAGGAAGAATTGTTTTTCCGACGGAAAATCTTCCGAACATCGGAAAGGAAAAATGTTCGTTGAGGAGAATTAGATTCTCAAAATGCATTAATTGAGGATTATGGAATGTATTATCATTATGGAAATTTATTTTTACGGATTTGGTCACGTGGGGCCCACCCGAGGAATTTTACGTTTTGTGGGACCCACGAGGGTTACGGAATTTTATGGACGAATGGGAGGGCGACACGTGGCACCCCCCCCCCCCACAATGGTCTTGGACGAAAATATTCAAGGGTAAAATGGTCATTTGACCAATGTATAGATGACCAAGTCTTGCTAATTAAAGAGCTTGAGATAATTGACTAGTCAAAGGGCCACTTGGCTTGATCTCTTCCATCCAACCCTAACAAGTGTTATGATCTAGACCCTCCATTGTGTTATATAATCATCCTAAGTAGCAAGACTTGCCTTTAACACTTAGAAAAAATTTCAAGACCTTGTCTTGACACAAAAATGCTCTCGGCTTTGTGTATTGGAGAACAAGAAAAAATTTTGCAATTGTGGTTCATAATTCACAAGACTTTAACCCAAGGTTCCTAGGGGTATTGTAAGAATATCTCAATAGAAAGATCCCAGAAAAACGACGTTTTTACGTTAGTCGCAAGGCGAAACCCTAAGGTGTTCTTCAACTTTGAAGATAGAACTTGAAGAGGAGTTCTTCATGAGCTTCTAAGGAGTGGTTGGAGCGGATTGGAACATAAGGATAGGAGCTAAGAATTTCTAAGGAGCAACTTTGAATCTTGGAAATTATAAGGGCTTGTAAAGGTAAAAATCTTGTCGTTTTAGCAATTAAAGATTACTTATTGTTGTAGCTATGGATATTAGCAAGCATGAGGTATTTAGTATGAAGTTTGATAAGTGTATTGGCTATTGGAACCCTAATCTGAAAACTAGCATGTTTAACCCTTAAGATTACAATTCAAGTTGATTATTAGTTTAAGTCGTCACATGTTATATAAAGAAGGAATTATAGTTGTTGAAGTTGTTTATATAACATGTTAGACCTAATAATTTGGATTGAAAGAATTGGAAAGGACTTTGTGTTGTTGTATATGTTAGCCGAGAATGTCTTTAAATATGGAACTAGTTTCGTATCTATTGTGGGGCGGAATTTTACACGTCTTGTTAGGCGTGTAATCCCCTATTGTTAACTACATTGTTGAGCCTTAAATGTGGCGTGTTTGGTTATTGAATTCGTCCTTGAAAAAGGTGGCAAAGTATGTAGAAACAAAGGAAGTGTTGTCCGATTTTCCGTAGAATTTAGTGACTTTGCACTTAGAATATTCTACGTTCGAAGCTAGAGGTTAATGGACGTATTATGGCCATTATAGGTTGAAGTACTAAGTATAGTGTATTCTACTTGAAGGATGGAATAGCTATCAAGGTTGAAGTACTTTGGAGCATTTTGCTTTTTGTCGATAATCGTCGCGAGGTATGTGAACCTCTTCCTTCTTTTGACATGATTCTATGTATGGAATATACATGTGGTATTATTTCATGATTCCTTCTACTCTTAGAAGTTAAGAGGTATGTATGTTGATTTACTCTACGTAAAGGTTATGTCTAAGTTATCCTAAGTTCTTACCAAGTCTTATGGGGGATGTTGGTAAGAGTCGTTAGGAGGTATTTGGAGCCAAGTTGACTTGGCTAATTTACGGCGCGAATGAGAATAAGTATCGAACAAGCCATTGCAGCGTTAATAAAAGAAAATGTAATGACAATTAATTAAAGTAAAATGAGTAGAATTCTCCATCTGCATAGAAGCTAAGATAAGACAAAATTGTATTACATTTTCTAGATCATGGCTACTTGAATAAGATCGTTATAAATAAGTATAACTTATTCACAACGCACCAAAGTATATGTTACTTAATTTAAAAGAGTTTACGTATGAAGTTTTAAGACTATGAACCTCAAATTCTTAAAAGGATAAGAGACTTTATTTTTTCAAGTTATGGGACTTGATTCTTAAAGGAAGAAATGAATTGATTTAAAAGTATAGAATACTTGATTTGGAAAGAATTGATTTCTTGTCATTCTAAAGATAAGAGACTTGATTTCTAAAGTTAAGAAGCTTGATTTCTAGAGTTAAAGAAGCTTGATTTTAAAAGTTAAGAGACTTGAAGTATTTTGAAAGCTATGTAATTTGATTTGAAAGTATAAGTCTCTTGGTTATAAAAGGAATGAATTTGTCTAAGACATAAAGGGTTATAACGGCTTTATGGGAAGTTAGTTATAACAACTTTATGGAAGATTAAAAGAATGGTTTTCTTCAGTAATGTAAGAAAAGAAATGACTTGAAATAAAGAAGGGCAAATTGTTTTAAAGGTACCAATTGCTTAAGGTTTTAAAGAAAGAAGTCACTTGATTTAGAAGTCTATAAATGTATTTCTAAAAGGTATTGTGACTTGTCTTGAAAAAGTAGATATGACTTGATACTACGGTTATTAGTATCTTGGAAGTTTTATTTGAAAGAGAGTCATTTTAAAGGAGTAGAGGTACGTAGTACGTTGGGTTAAATTCCCGGATTTTATAATGACATGTTAGTGCCTTAAGTAAACTAAAATGAGAGTGTATATGAACAAGCTAATAAGAAGTTAGGGGATTTCTTAACTTGCTTATGTTATGTATGATAAGCCGGTAGTGCTTATGTTATGTATGATAGCCGGTTGAGCTAGGCTATGAGTATAAATGCGGGGTAAACCCCCAAGACGTTATACCACCTCCTGAGTATAAATGCGGGGTAAACCCCCAAGACGTTATACCACCTCATGAGTATAAATGCGGGGTAAACCCCCAAGACGTTATACCACCTCCTGAGTATAAATGCGGGGTAAACCCCCAAGACGTTATACCACATTCTGAGTATGATTGCGGGGTAAACCCCCAAGACATTATATCTCTCCATGGATTTGCTACCCATGATGCGAGGAATACCTCATGCGGGTCCACACGATCTATGCGGGCGGATACAGTCTATGCGAGGAATACCTCATGCGGGTCCACACGACCTATGCGGGAGGATACAGTCTATGCGAGGAATACCTCATGCGGGTCCACACGACCTATGCGGGCGGATACAGTTGATGCGCGGTAAGATGCACACACTTTAAACGCAAGTGCACGTTATCGTGACAAGTAGTATAGTCTTGATAAGACCGAATATCGTCCTCAAGGATTAGGGTTCAATTACCAACTATCTATCTTTTGGTATCTATTTGGTAAATTGATATTTGGATTTGTTGTTGATAACTAAGAATTATAAAAGCTATTTAACTATAAGAGTTTACTTCAGTGGTGATGAGAATAGGGCTTCCACGTCTCCTCACTATCCGCTTATGCTACTTATTAATGCAATAACTTATGGTCTTCTTCTTTTGGAGAAAGCAGGTTCACTAAATCATTTTATACTCCCGTTAGGGTTATATAAACACTCAACCCCAGTATTGCACCTTACCTACCTTTCGGTGATAAGGATAACTCTATAGGAGGATTAAGAACAAGAACCTAGTTAACCGTCACGCTGCGCAAAATTAGGGTTTTAAGCCTCTCATTAACGCTTACATAAATAATTGAGGTATTTTCATCCCCAATCCAAGAATTTCTACCCAACTTACAAGATATTCACAATCCCCTTTCGAATCGATTAGAAATCATATAGTGATAATTAGTTGTCAATTAATTACCAAGAATTCAACTCAAATATTGGATAGATCTCAACAAGAAGAATAACCATAAGCATGCATTAAATCATAACATAAGTTTCTAGAGATTCAACATGGAAAGCCTATAGAGGAATTAGTTCCTAGCCATTGCCATGACAAGAACTAATCCCATGTTCATCATACAAAACTGAAATAAAGAAAAGAAAAGGAAAAGAAATTACTAGACTATGGTCTCGATCTCTAAGCAAGAAGCCTTGTGTTGTGCAAAAGGAACCCTTAAAAGCGCCTAGGGTTCTCCTTTTATAAATCGCCTCAACTTTCCTGCAGGCTGGCCCAAAATCCGTCTGAAACCTAATTTTTCCGTCGGCGCGCCTGCATGGCGCGCGGCGCGGAACTCTGCAATCCGGCGGATGATGTGGCGCCGCGCCAGTTCTGTTATGCGAGGCGCGCGCACTGCAACTCGTAGCTTCGGATGTTTAGGCGTCGCGGCCCTGCACTGCTTGTCGTGCGCGCGGCCGGCGAAGTCTTCTGCGACCTCTGGATAGTGGGCGCGCGGCTTCGATCGCGGGAGGGCGCGGCGCCGGCCTCGTTCGCCACTTTCTCTGTTTTTAGCTCTGGAATCTCCTCTTTTGCCCTCTTTTAGCTCCTTTTCCGCCATTTGGCCATTTTAACCACTTTGACTCAAAAGAAAGGAAAACTATCCAAATACGACACTTATATGTGCAAAACGGGACAAAAGACTAACTAAAACTGACTCAAATGGTGTATATAAAATACACCGATCAAATACCCCCAAACTTAACCTTTGCTCGCCCTCGAGCAAAGATAGAAAGAAAGAAATAAAAGACTCAAAGAACGAAAATAAAAGACTCACTGTCATTGATTACTTTTGCTGCATTAGTGTTAACTGGAAAAACATGAAGGTTAGCAAAATAATATGCAGGAACATATAGCATGACATTTCAGCACATTAAGCTAGATATTTCGCAAACTCATATTCATCATGCTTAATGGAAGTTAATATATTAAATCATGCATATAAATTCAAGAATTCCTATGACATGCTTACTTGCTATTCTCCACTAATTCTGGATATGCATAAAAGAGATCTTCAGGACTTTAAGGGTTGTAATGTAGGCTTAGGTAGGGGTTGGTAAAAATAGGCATTTAGGCTCATTTTTGTGTACCATAAGCTCTTTAGCTTTTCAGTATTTCCCTTTTCTTTTTGTTCTTTTCTTCACTTCAATTCTATCTTTTTCTCTCTTTTGTTTTGGGAGAGTGAAGTATCTAATAATGACAAGCACCCCCAAACTTAGGCTTTTGCCTATTTCTTATTACTTTTTATTGGGGTCTGTGAGCTTATTCACTCTTTTTGTCTCTTTTTTAACACATTTTATTCCACTACTTCACCTTTTTACTTATGGCACAATTTGTGGGAATATAGGGTGTCAAAGAAGAAGTTTCTATTTTTGGCTCAATGGGGCTGACTAGGGATATATTTAAAGTCCGGGATAGAAAAGAATGGTAAAAATTGGCTATCAAAGAAATGTCTGAGTCATCTCCCTAACATGCATATCCTAACTATTTCGCCTCAAATAGCAAGCAATCATAACACATAAGTATTTATCATTTAGCATGCATAACTCAAGCAAGAAACTCCAAATAGACAGATTTTGTGAGTTTTTGGCATATCTAACTTAGGTGTTTAGATAGTTTCTTCAATTCTGTTACATTATTCCACCTTACTTCACTAGGTGTTTCTAGCAACTACAGCATTCATGATCTTTGACAGGCAATTATGACTCAAAAAGAAAGAAAAAAAATTGGTGACTCAAAATAAACATAAAACAATCAAAAAGACTTAAATAAAACATAACAAGACACAAATAAAATACCCCCAAACTTAAATCACACATTGTCCCCAATATGTGTAGACTCAAAGACAATAAAAGAAATACGACACTTACAGACTTTGACTAAAATAGTGGTGGTGGCAGTGGATAGTACTTTGAATTCCGTGAGGGGAGGAGAGTTCTGGGTGGTTGAATTGGTGACAGGCGCCGGATCGTGGCATCTTTGTAATTCATATTTTAGTTGTGAAGCGCGGCCACACGCAAATGGCGCGCGGCTGAAACTCTGTCTTTGGTTACGAACTTCTGCGCGGCCTGCGAAATAAGTCGTGGCGCTCAGATTTCTGAGCGTCTTCTGATCTTTTGGCGCCGCTCGCTTCAGCGTCGCGCTGGCGATTTTCTGGAGATCAATTGCTTCTCTTCGGTTTTTGCCTTCCAAATCCTTGGCATTCACCTGTCAACACAACACAAACACAAGAGCCCAAGACCGTGAGACTGTTCAAGACAAAATAAACTAAGGATAGGAATTGAAATAACATAATTGAAAACGTTGGGTTGCCTCCCAAGTAGCGCTGTCTTTAACGTCTTTTAGTCGGACGCAAGTTCCTTAGCCTTAATAACCCTGGGGTGGATTAAGCCCCCAACCAATCCATTTTCTCCACATTTGGCGTTTTCTTTTTCTTCTTTTCTTCTTAGCATTATCAGTAAGGGGGAGTTAAGGAATACTTACCTCCTTTAGTGGCATTTCAGCAAACCATGCCTGCTTTCTTGGGCTCATCGCTCTTTGATTGACTTGTATTGGCTCGCATGGGGGTTTGATGGTGCTGATTGCAAAGCACCCACTCATTGTTGGTGGCTCAATGACGTGTTTAAAAACTTTAAACACCATTTCTTCATTCTCCACCCTTAATGTTAACTCTCCTCTTTCAACATCAATCAACGCTCTCCCCGTTGCTAGGAATGGCCTCCCCAATATGATAGGGATTTCCGCGTCTTCTTCCATATCAAGAATGAGGAAGTCTGCAGGAAAGAAGAATTTTCCTACTTTCACAATCACGTCCTCGATCTTGCCTCTTGGATGAACCACTGTCCTGTCGGCCAGTTGCAGGCTTACTGTGGTTGGTTTGGCCTCACCCAACTCCAATCTTTTAAATACTGATAAGGGCATGAGATTTATACTTGCCCCTAAATCACATAGAGCTCTGTTGCAAGTTACCCTGCCCACTGTGCAAGGTAGTGTAAAGCTCCCTGGATCTTTTAGCTTTGGTGGCAACTTTTTCTGCAAGATAGCACTACACTCTTCTGTTAGTGCTACTATTTCGTACTCTGCCAGCTTTTTCTTCTTCCCCAAGATCTCCTTCATAAACTTGAAATAGGAGGGCATCTGCTCTAATGCCTCTATGAAAGGTATGTTGATATGCAGCTTCCTGAATGTCTCCAAAAATTTGGAGAATTGTTTATCAACCGCCTTTCGCTGTAGTCTCTGGGGGAAAGGGATCTTCTCTGTATACTCCTTCTCCGGAGCTTTCTCTACTACAGGGCTGGGCTCAATCACCTTCTCTTTTTATAACTTTGCCTTCTTCTCAACTCATCGGCGTGATCTTTGCTCCAATCGTTGCCGCTTCTCAATTGCACTGCCTGGCATTGCTCCCTTGGATTTACCTCTGTGTTGCTTGGCAATGTCCCCTGTGGCCTGCTGTTTGCCTGCTTTGCTAGCTGACCCACTTGAGTTTCCAAGTTCCTGAATGAGGATCTAGCTTCACATGCACCGGGTGCAGGCGTTGGCAAGTCTTTATCCTGGCTTCAGCTCGTCGCTTTTCTTGTTGAGCGGTGCATTGAACCGCTGAGGTGTGGGGCTTGAATGAAGGGTCGCTGATTCGTATCGCTTACGATCGCCTCGTATTGGATCTGCTGCCCCCGTATTGATTCTGTTGCCTGGTATTGGTTCTGCTTGGATTGGTCTTGCTTCTGCGTCTCCTCTCCATGAGAAATAAAGGTTCCTCCATCCTGGATTATAAGTGTTGGAGTAGGGGTTGTTCTGTTGCCTCTGATAATTACCTATGGCCTGACACTCTGCCTGCTCCATTGGTATATTGTTGGGATCAGCTGAAGGACACCTGTCAAATGTATGTGGGCCACCACATATTTCACAGCTTTTAGGCATCTGCACCGCATTTACTGACACTGTATGTTGCTGCAACTGTTTCGCTAAAAGGGCCACTTGGGCATTCAAGGCAGCAATAACATCTATTTCGTGGACTCCCACTGTTCTTCTCCCACTTGTCGACCTCTCTTCTGTGACATGGTTGTTGGTGGCCATATCTTCTAATAGCTCATGAGCGTCGTGGGCTATTTTCCTCATGAATGCTCCACCTGTTGCTGTATCTATAATGGTTCTGGTTGTACTGCTCAGCCCGTTGTAGAAGATGTGGACCAAGTTCCACAACTCAATGCAATGGTGTGGGCACTTTCTCTGTAGATCTTTGAACCTTTCCCAAGCTTCATATAATGACTCTCCATCTTCTTGGTAGAAGTTGTTCAACTCCCCTCTCAGTTTTGCTGCTTTACACGGGGGAAAGAACTTGGCTAGGAATTTCTGTGCCAGCTCTTGCCATGTAAAAATTGAATCGGCCGGCAGGGAATTCAACCATACTTTTGCTCTATCCCTGAGTGAGAAGGGAAAGAGCCTCAATCTGACGGCATCATCAGTAACGCCGTTATATCTGAAAGTTGCACATAGCTCCAAGAAATTAGCTATGTGCATATGTGGATCCTCCGATGGCAGTCCTCCGAATTGCACTGTGTGTTGTACCATGCTCAGAATCGCCGGTTTTATCTCGAAGTTGTTGGCTCCTATTGCAGGGAGCCTAATGCATGTCTGTGCTCCATTCACTCTTGGCAGCACATAGTCCCCCAAACTCCTTTCTGGCTGGATTTGGACTCTCTCCTCCACGTCCATTGGTACTTGCCGAGGCATTCCTGGGTTATGTTGATTTTCACCTAACCCTTCTCTCATCATGTTATTGTTTTGAGCACCGTCCATTTCTATCAAAGTTGCAATCCGCTGATTCTTTCTGTTCTGTTTGCAGGTTTTCTCAATCTCTGGATTGAAGGGAACAAGAGTGTCTGCTCCTCTTCTCCTTCGCATAAACTGATTTCCTGAAATAGATCAAAAACAAACAACCAATCACGGTACCTCGAATTTTCCAAAAATAATAAAAAACGTAAAAATTAAAATTAAAATTAAAAACCAAATTAGAAATTAAAAATAGATAAATTTGATATTGAATTATGCCTAATCCCCGGCAACGGCGCCAAAAATTTGATGCGCGGTAAGATGCACACACTTTAAACGCAAGTGCACGTTATCGTGACAAGTAGTATAGTCTTGATAAGACCGAATATCGTCCTCAAGGATTAGGGTTCAATTACCAACTATCTATCTTTTGGTATCTATTTGGTAAATTGATATTTGGATTTGTTGTTGATAACTAAGAATTATAAAAGCTATTTAACTATAAGGGTTTACTTCAGTGGTGATGAGAATAGGGCTTCCACGTCTCCTCACTATCCGTTTATGCTACTTATTAATGCAATAACTTATGGTCTTCTTCTTTTGGAGAAAGCAGGTTCACTAAATCGTTTTATACTCCCGTTAGGGTTATATAAACACTCAACCTCAGTATTGCATCTTACCTACCTTTCGGTGATAAGGATAACTCTATAGGAGGATTAAGAACAAGAACCTAGTTAACCGTCACGCACAATGCGCAAAATTAGGGTTTTTAAGCCTCTCATTAACGCTACATAAATAATTGAGGTATTTTCATCCCCAATCCAAGAATGTCTACCCAACTTACAGCATATTCACAATCCCCCCCTTTCGGAATCTGATTAGAAATCATATAGTGATAATTAGTTGTCAATTAATTATCAAGAATTCAACTCAAATATTGGATAGATCTCAACACGAAGAAGAATAACCATAAGCATGCATTAAATCATAACATAATTTTCTAGAGATTCAACATGGAAAGCCCTATAGAGGAATTAGTTCCTAGCCATTGCCATGACAAGAACTAATCACATGTTCATCATACAAAAACTGAAATAAAGAAAAGAAAAGGAAAAGAAATTACTAGACTATGGTCTCCAATCTCTAAGCAAGAAGCCTTGTGTTGTGCAAGAAGGGGAACCCTTAAAAACTGCCTAGGGTTCTCTTTTATAAGTGAAAACCGCCTCAACTTTTCCTGCAGCTGGCCCAAAATCCGTCTGAAACCTAATTTTTCAGCGTCGGCGCCAGCGGCCCTGAACGGCGCGCGCCGGAACCTGCAATCCGTCCGGATGATTTGGCGCCGCGGCCAGTTCTGTTATGCAGCGCGCGGCGCTGCAACTCGTAGCTTCTCGGATGTTTAGCGCCGCGCCGCACTCTGTCGTGAGGCGCGTACGCAGGTCTTCTGCGACCTCTTCGGATAGTGGCGCGCGCCTCGATTGCGAGGCGCGCCATGCAGGTTCGGCCTCGTTCGCCACTTTCTCTGTTTTTAGCTCTGCATCTCCTCTTTTGCCCTCTTTTAGCTCCTTTTCCGCCATTTGGCCATTTTAACCACTTTGACTCAAAAGAAAGGAAAACTATCCTAATACGACACTTATATGTGCAAAACGGGACAAAAGACTAACTAAAACTGACTCAAATGGTGTATATAAAATACACCGATCAACAGTCTATGCGAGGAATACCTCATGCGGGTCCATACGGCCCTTGCGGGTGCAATAGTCCCAAGAGTAGGATTGCTAAATGATACTATAGGCAGGTGACCCTAAGTTGATCATAAGCTTCCTATTTTTATGCAGTATACCTTTATGGGCAGACTTTTGTTAATTTATCGCGTCCCAGATTGGGCCGGGCAATATACCTTTATGGGCAGACTTATGTTACTTTATCGCGTCCCAGATTAGGCCGGGCAGTATACCTTTATGGGCAGACTTATGTGAATTTATCGCGTCCCAGATTGGGTCGGGCAGTATAGGCGTCCCTCCAAAAAGGGGCCGGATTTATGTTATGAAAGGTAAGTAAGTTATATGGTAATGAACTTGATGCTTTTTCCTAAGTATGTACGTAAGCATTTGACTATAACTCTTATTGAAATATGGGAAAATATAATAAGGTACGATTAAGTTCACGAGATGGTAATGACACGGTAGGATCTGGTATTTACCCTTTTTATACTTGCCCCTGTCATTTTTTTGTACAATTATGATTTGTTTATCAGACTTATTTTTCCGCTCCATATTCGCAATTTGTTATGTCGACCCCCTTCGGGGGGCTGCGTTCATGTCCGCATGTTTAGGTACACAGTTGTGGATCCGCGAGCTTAGGATCCTGGTTCAGCATTTTGAGATGGCTCCAATGTTCCGGAGCTTGTCGTCATGGTTATGTATATTCAGGGGTACGGCGGGGCCTTGTCCCGTCATAGTATTTGTCCAAATCTTAGTGGTATGTATTCATCTGTGGGCTGGACTGGCTAGGGTTGTTTTACATTGTTAAACAGTGTAGACCCTTTCGGGTAATTTTTTATGTTATGACAGCCTTATCGGCTTGGCCTTAGTTTTGACAAAAAAAAGGAGTGTTATGTCACGACCCGACCCCGGGGCCGCGACTAGTACCTCTGGGTACCACCATCGTATCGTCGAGAGAATAGCAATGAACATACATAACACCTAACTTACAATAAGGTAAACATCACAGGTCAGCCGACAAGGCCGTCTTCCATAAAATAACTTAATCGTAAGTGAAACAGTACAACTTATTCTTACAGCCCAAACCACAAACGTGACTACAGACCTCTAGGAATAACAACTGTGGCGGGACAGGGCCCGCTGCACTTCGAATGTACAAAAGTCTATAACCTCAGGGAATCATACCAAAAAAAGACAAAGCCTCCGGAGAGATGGAGCTTTCCAAGAAATGAACAGTGATCCTAAGAGTGCGGATCAACAAGCTACGTATCTCGACCTGCGGCATGAGCGGCCCCAAGGAGGTCGATAACAGTACCAAGTATGTGAATCGAAAATCAGTAATGAAATCATAATAGCATATATAAAGCGGGAGACATGTATGATAGCCAAACTACGATTACCACAACATATACGCAGCCGTATCAAGTCGGGACTCACGCCCTCTAAGTCATCACTCAAATATAACCATAGGTCTCATGCACATAATACCAATCATGCCCGTGGAATTCCTTCCTCACTGCCGGCAGTCTATGATATAACAACACTAAGGAGTACACATGAATACCAGATCCCACCTGTATCATAAGAACCGTACGAGGCAAGTACGAAGGCATAGCTACCAGATCCACCTCGATCCTCAATCGCCAGGCAAGTACGAAAGCGCTACGAGATCCACCATACCAACAATACTAATTACGAATCACGGCGGCGGCAAGTACGATAGCCTCTACCAGATCCACCTGCGTCACATCGTGGCCAGGCAAATCGCAGCTAACCACCGATCCACTGCATCACACAACTTCGCCCTAACACCGGCCAAGTACGAAGCCAACTACCGATCCACCTGCATCACATCTCGGCCGGGCAAGTACGAGGCTAACTACCGATCCACCTGCGTGATCGACCTCATGGAGAGCTAGTCCATGGAACAACACTATCAACAGGGAGCGAACCCTCATCATGGACGCATACCCGTGGAATCCTCCATCACTGACGGTACGTCCAAGTAGACTCGTAACTACATGCTTTTAATTCGAATTGCAATACCATGTCTTTACATAAACCAAGACAATTACCATGCCTTCTTTTCACATAAACCAAGATAATCCTTATTTAAGCAAGCCAAAGTACTTTATCAAGGCACACATAGAATAATTCTCAATTAAACAAGCCAAAGTACTATCAAGGCACAAAATAGAATAATTCTCAATTAGACAAGCCAAAGTACTATCAAGGCACAAAATAGAATAATTCTCTTTTAACAAGCCAAAGTACTATGTACGTACATTCTTTTCAAAAGACTCTTTTTTATGTAAAATCCAAGATACTAACACCCGTAGTATCAAGGCGTGTCTATTTTTCAAAGTAAGTTACCACACCTTTAGAAAACTCATTTCAAAGCTTGAAACCAAGTAACTTCAATTTTTCACAATCTAGACAACTTATGCCCATTAATCAAAATAGATAACTTTCTTAACCTTCCATAAAGTTATTATAACCAACTTTCCATAAAGCCGTTATACTAACTTTATGCTTTAGAAATTAAGACATTCTTATCCTTTCATAAGGCCGTTATAACTAACTTCCCATAAAGCCGTTATAACTTCTTATAAACCATTTCGTTCTTTTACTAACCAAGAGACTTATGCTTCAAACAAGTTTCTTACCTCAAAAATTTAAGCCTCTTATCTTTTAGAATAATTCAATACTCAATACTTTCACACCAAGTACTCTATACTTCTTTATGTCAAGAAATCCTTGTCTACCTTATTTAGGATAAACCACTCCTCAAGAACAAGCGGGTTAACTTCTTAACCCAACCAACTTAGACATTTTCTTAAAACAAGTCAAGTATAACAAAAGGATTTTCTTCATTTAAAACACGTACGTCTACCGTACTATATAGTTATAACTACTCATGCTCAAGAGATAAGAAAGTTTCCACATACCTCTTCGGTCAATCCACTTGCTAAGACCAAACTACCGCAAGTAATATGTCAACCTATAATAACCATGATACGTTTATTAACCTCTAATTTCAATGTAGAAATAATCTAAGTTCAAAGCCACAAAATTCTATGGAAAATTGGGCAGCATTTCCTTTGTTTCTACATACTTTGCCACCTTTTTAAGGTATGAATTCAACATCCAAACGCCACTTCTTAGGCCCAACAATCCAAACATCTCAAGGGGATTACACACCTAAACTTGGGTGTGTAAAATTCTGTCCCAAAAGGTACACAATTAACTTAATCAAGTTTAAGGTAGTTCTTAGGTTACAACATGCTCATAATATCTTTTTAACCAATTCTTTCACATCCAAACCATATTTCTTACATGCAATTCTTCCAAGGGCAATATTTACTACTACAAGTTCCTTCTTCTTCACATGCAACATCAATACTAGCTATAAGAGAAGAAATGTTACCTTTAGAGCTTTAGCCAAAACTATTCCAACAACTTTGCTAGCCTCCTTCCAAGAACACCACCACAATAACTCCTACAAGCTAGCCACAAGCTTCCTTCTTGTCCTTAACTTTTCAGATTCTTCTTAGGCTTTGAATTCCTCTTGGAATTCTAGAGAGAAGTGAGAGCTCTAACTTAGAGAGAGGGAAAGTCTTGAAAGATGACCAAGTCTTCAAGACTTGGTCAATATAAGGGACATGCAAAAAATCAGATGGGGGGGGGGGGGGACACTTGTCACCCTCCCATGGCCTTTTTAAAATAAGAAAATCAGATTTCCTCAGTTTTTCGCGAAATTCGCCTCACGCGCCGCGTGCCAATAAACTTTTTGCGGACTTTCAGAACTTCCGTGCCGCGCCTCGCCTCGGCCGCGGCTCGCAACTTCATCGGCCTCGAATAACCGCGCCGCGTGATCCGGCCGCGGGCCCTGTGGCTAACGAAACACATTTCGCCGATCACGCCGGACTTATAACTCCCATAACTTTCTACTCCGACGTCCTATCGACGAACGGTCGGTTGCGTTGGAAACTAGACTCAACGAACTACGCCCTAGGCCTTTGAAACACTTAGGAACTCTCAATGTACCGGGTCATAACCCGCCTCAAAGTTGACTAAACCCGTCCGAAACAATCCATCAACTTATCTTTCGAAAAATTTTAAGTCTTACTCCCTTTCGTACGCTCTCATACGCATGACCTGAACTACGGGGTGTAACATGTTATTTATCTTCCGCAGTTTATTATATTGTATGAATATGAGGGTGCCCAGGTAGGGCACCAGTCGCGGCCCAAGGTCGGGTCGTGACATATATAGTGTCGGCCCTCTATGTGAGAGACTCGGTGAATGTGTAATAGGACTCGGCACGAGTAGATATCATGAGCAACTATATGCAATTTGAAATCATCTTTGACTTTCGATAATATCATCATAATACACTCTTTACTGAAATCATAGGCACTTGTCATAACAATTTTCCTTTAAAACTAACTCTGTATAAAATCATGTACGTCCGCCGTACTTTTATTAAAATCAAGTCAAATGAAAGTATTTCACAAGGTCGTGCCAAAAATAGGGAAAAAGGATTTTCTCAAAATCATGCCAAAGAAAGAATAGTCTCACATACCTTTTAAGCGAGCAAATCAACTAAATGCTAAGACATGTCTCGTCTAGTATGTCAACCTATAACAATGACAATACGTTCGTCAATTCTACGGTCTCTAACGTAAGTTATTCAAATAACGGCTTCTTATTTCTATAAAAATTTGGGCAGCACTTCCCCTGTTTATATGCATATCCACAATTTACCAACAAGTCAACCAACACCAATAATCCAACATTATTCCAAGATATAATTAAGTTAAGTCCAACATATGTCATATAAGTTATCCTATAACCTTCCTTCTCTTTATATCCATAGAAGACAACAACTTCAACAATCAAGTGACTATCACACTTATTTATCATGGTTATTCAATCCTTTAGTCATGTTAAAATAATTCATAAAAGTAATCTCAAACTTTTATCAACATTTAAGAATTCAAGAATGTGAAGTTTATAATCCCCTATACTTTAATTCTTCCAAGACACGTATAGGTGATTACCACAATGCATATACTTGATTTCCAATATTATGATCTTAACAAGTAGTCTCTAATACAACACAATCATGTTCAATTATCCCATCAACCTTTCGGTCAACCCATCATTCAATTCCTGTTATACCCCGTATTTCCAGAGTATGTACGTAAGGACGTACGTAGAAAATTTGAAACTTGTACTAAGGCTTGGCCGATTTAATTTTGTTCACAACACCCGGTTAGAGTCGTTTTTCGGCGAAACGTTTTCACAGCTTTCGTAGGGGAATTTCCGGCTATGTCATTTTTAATTTTTGCGGATTTTTCCGAGAGACGAAACATTTTGGACCAACAAGAGGGCGCCACTTGGCACCCTCCAATTGGTGGCTTGAAATCGTCCAACTTGGACGAAATGGCAAGGTAAGGCACATTTTTTGTGCCTTGACAAAGTCAAGGGTAGGTAGGATATTTATGTTTGGTAAATCCTAGCCCTACACTTGCCTAACACATGGATTGATCTTGGCCTTTGGTTGGCCATCCCTTGACTATAAATACCCCTCTCCCTTTGATGAATTCTTCATCCTTTCCACAAATCTTTAAGTGTTAAACTCTCCCCCTCCCTTGTTGTGTTTCGTCCCCCTTTGTGAGGCTTAGCGAGAGCACCCTTCCCCTCGTCGAGAGTACCCCACAGTGGGGTAGGCGAGGGTATACACCACTCTCAGGGTGCTAGCCGTGGTACCACTGCCTAGTTGTTTTCATATAATACCCCCCTCGTGTTAGAAATACTCTCAAAAGTATTGTTATAATGCCCAAATTACCTTAGCCATATACCTGGTAGTATTCTAAGGTTATACTTGTACTGAAAAGCCCGTAAATACTATTATACTTCCCTTCACTACAAAACCGAAACCTAAGGAAAATCTCCATAGTTAGTTGGAGTAATAAGTAGAAGTTGGTTAGAACTTCTAAGGGTTGTTTAAATGGTCGGGCGCACGGAGTAGGAGCTAAACCTTGCTCAGGACCGACATTTAAACTCGGATAATTATGGGCTTATCGAGGTAATTATCTTGTCCCTCTATTGTAATTGGAAATTACATATTGTTAGAATATATAGTTGAAGTATACTATATATAGTACTGAACGTAGTTATCGGCAATGTCTTTTGACTTAAGCCTGAATAATACTTACGGCAATGTCTTGCGACTTAAGCCTGAATTTAAAGAAGAATACTGAACTGTAATTACTTAGGGCTGTATTACAGTAGACTTGTGAAGTAGTACCGTGGAGTAGAATTGTACCCGTTAGGGTTAGATGTATAACCCCCCCCGGTTGGCTTGGTAGCCGGCCTCGATAGAGGAGGAGATTTCTGTTGTTGCGGGAGAGTCTTTGAATTTTCTGTAGAATGTTCTACGAAGGGATCTAAATGTTAATAAGCTCCTTGTGGCCTTATAGGTTGAAGTACTACGTATGGCGCGATCTACTGGCTAAGGAGTAGCCGACGGTTTGAAGTACTTGGAGCGTTTTGCTATTAGTCGATACTCGTCGCGAGGTATGTGAACCTCTTCCTATCTCTTCTAGCATGATATGTGTGAACTATGTAGTACGGTAGACGTACATGTGCTAAATGTATTTGATTGGTTTAAAACATAAAGTGTTATAACGGCTTTATGGGAAGTTGGTTATATGACTTTATGTTGGTAAGAAAATACTTGTGGTTTTTAAAGGTAACTGATTTGAACTATAACTGGCGTGTTATGTGTTAATAAAGAACTTGAAGTATTTCAAAAGATTTTTGAATCATTTCGAAAGAAGAAGTAGTACTTGATTTGTTTTGAAAACTTAAGAGTTAT
Source organism: Przewalskia tangutica (assembly GCA_029844215.1). Classification (NCBI taxonomy): domain Eukaryota; kingdom Viridiplantae; phylum Streptophyta; class Magnoliopsida; order Solanales; family Solanaceae; genus Przewalskia; species Przewalskia tangutica. The sequence continues at coordinate 36,936,539 of CM056720.1, read as the reverse complement.
GCTAGCTTTATGGAAAGTTAGGTATAACGTCTTAAGAATGTTTTCTTGATTTTGGAAATCGAATGTGTATCGACAAACCAACTGCAGCGTTTATAAGAGGAAATGTTTTTAATAATTAAGTATTATTAAACGAGAAACTTCCATCTGCATAGAAGCTAAGATGAGACAAAATGATATTTCCTAGATCATGGTCATTGTAATAAGATTGTTATAAACAAGAATATCCTACTCACATATAAGACTTATGTTTCTCGGATAGTTTAAAAGAATTATATTCTTAAATGAATAAGACTATGAACTACTGAAACCTTTCTAAAATGAGAAACTTGAACATTGGAAATTAGGCAAACTTGATCATTGGAAAAGAATGTTGCTACTTGATTTTACAAAGAGAAGTAATTGATTTACTTTAAAAGGATAGTCACTCTATTTTATACTACGGGTAGTGTGTGACATTGTGAAATGCGTATCTTTTAAAGAGTTAATGTATGAAGTACTTTGGGGATAAAACCCCGAACTTGTTGGCATATAGTAGAAAGTACCTTGTGTGTATAACTTGATTGTGTTGGTTTGTGATAGCCTGGTAATACTTTCTTGTTGATTGATAAGTAAACATGCTAGGATGCTACGTGTGTTAGTATCTTTTGATGTTGTGTAAAGGGGTTTCCTTTGTTGTGCTTATGTTGCTTAACGATAAGCTGTTGTGTTAGTATTTTACATCACTCATCTCTTGAGATGATTAGGGGTTAATTGCCCTCCGTCTGCGGGGTAGACTCAGCGGTCGATGGACCTATGATTCGAGAATACCTCACGCAGTCCCGGGGCCTATCGCGAGCTCTGAGAGTTCGAGTTAGTGTCGTCCTTTATGGGCATGCGGTCCATGTGGCCGTGCGGATCGCGAAGTCGGGACGATCGGGAGTAGCTACCCTCGATGCGGGAATACCATGCGGGCGATGAGATTGGCCTATGCGGGCTGCGGGAGTTCGGGGTTAGACGCGTGCATCGATCTGCGGGCAAGTGGCGGCTTTGATCATGTGACGGTCTAGCAGATCTTATAATCTGATTCATGACCTTGTTGGTACTGTGGGTTTTAGTAGTCGGCTATGCCTTCGCACTTACCGTCTGATTTTATTATGACACAGTGGGACACGGTGTTCATGTGTGTTCCTTGGTGCTTTTATATCATGAAGCTGGCGGTGAGGAAGGTATTCCACGCATGATCGATGTTGTGGGCACGAGACCCATTGTTATACTTGAGTGATGACTTGAGGCGTGAGTCCACGACTTGACATGGCTGCTTTGTTGTAAGCGTAGTTTGGTTATCATACATGTCTCTGCTTTATATGATCGCTATGATTTCATTTCTGATATGTATTTTGATTTCACATACTCGGCACTTTGTCTTGACCTCGCTTGAGTGCGTTCATCCGCGAGTTGAGGTACACCAGTCGTTCATCCAAGCTCTCAGGTTCACAGTTTTAGCGTTGGGAAGCTCCGTTTCTCCGGAGGCTTATCAGTGGTATAGTCCCCTGTCGTAGCAAGTGTTTACATTCAGGGGTTTGGCGGGGCCACATCGCCATTGTTGTCGTATCATTTCTTAGAAGTGCAGTAATCTTGTTGTGGGCGGGGTTTGTAAAGAAAGGATTAAAGCTGTTCATTTGAAAGAGTTGTTATTATTATTTATCTTGGAAGGCAAGTTTTCTAAAAGATAAGCGTATGCGACTTCTTGTTATTTCATGTTGTTGTGTTATGTTCGTGATTACTCGATGTTGTCTCACTAGGGTGCGGGGTAAGGCACGATCACGGGCCCGGTTGGTCGTGACAAAAGTGGTATCGAGCGATTAATCCTCGGAAAGTGTCTCTGAGCCGTATCGATGGAAGTCTTGATTATCGGTGTGTTGTGCACCACACCAATGTCGAGGAGGCTATAGGTATTTAGGATTGGTTTCTATTCTTCTCACTCCGAGATCGTGCCTTAGAGTATGTTGTAAGTTGGACCTCGACGTATTTCTTTCCTTACCGCTATGCCTCGCGTAGGCAACCCGCCCAGAGGGCAAAGCGGCCGAGGGAGGCTGCGAGTAAATCTGAGAGGGTTACGTGGGCACAGCCCAATTATCACCTTGGGTGGTGCCTTCATTCGGGAGTTCTGCGGCGTCACTAGCCCCAAAGAGTTTAGCACGGCGGCAGCGATTCCTACTGCGGCCATGATATTTGAACCTTGATTCCACGGCCAGGAGCAGAGAATATAGATTTCAAGGCGACCTGTTACTAGCTATAGATTTGGCTACGCAGTATACCGATGTCTGCGCGAGTCTTGAGGACTATCTAAAAGAGGTTGTGCAAGAGTAATTCTTGATTGGGCTTGAGCATGGCACGTATGCGGGCTTATGCGCGTGAGCCGAAAGCGTAGAGATCGACGGGTTAACGAAGGGCGAGAGAGGAGGCGAGCGTGAGTCCTTTGGTAACTTTCGAGGCAAGTCGCCTCGGCGGATTGATATACACCTCGCCGATGCAGTGGTCTTCCACGGATATCAGGACGTTCGGAGTACGCAGGAGTTGGTCAGAGCTCCAGAGCTTCCGGTTCACAGCTACACGTAGGTTCCAGCCATCCGGATTCAGTTTTTCTCAGTGTTCACAATGTGGCAGGCGTCATCCCAGGGAATGTCGTCTTTTTGTTGGTACTTGTTGTACCTATGACCGTCAGGGTCTGATGTCGAAAGGGTGTCCTTGTAGGAGGACTTAGCCTTCAGGATCGATGGGTAGTCGTCACCTTCCTTAGCTATGCGCCTGCAGGCGAGTTTGATTAGAACGACTAAGGGGAGTGAAGCAGTAGATATAGATATATCTTTAACCCTCTAGAGATCAGTATGTGTGATAAGGTGAGTATACCTTAAGTGCTATGTTCTGATAGCAGTGTGTTAGTCGTGATTAGATCATGGTTGTTTAACCGAGTAAGATTTTGGGGGATAGAGAAGGTGTGAGCCTTAGAGCTTCTTACGTAAAGACCTTAGAGGTGAGGCCATCTCGAGAAAAGGTGTAGTGTTATGTTTGACCCTTATCGGAAGTGCATAGTGCACGTGAGTTATGTTGGGATAGGTCCCTAGTAGTGTGGAATGAAAGGGGGTAGTTGAGCTAAGAAGACCGCTAGGTTTTCGAAACGTGATTAGTGAGATTGTTCCGGATCGGGGAGCTAGTATTGTGCGCGTTGCCGGGTCGGGTTGAGGCCACGTTGCGGGTCAACCCGCGGTAGGTTTGGTGGTGGGGTCAGGTTGTGGTGGTCCCGCCTTGTGTTAGGGTTGTGAGGGTGTTAGGCCCAAGTTTAGTTAACCAGCGTACGAGTTCGTGGATGCATTCGACCAGTGGTCGGGTCGATGGGGGCAGCCCATCGTGTTCTTCGGTCAGGACCGTTTACTCGGAGCTGTTGTTATCCGAAAGGTTGAAAGGCTGCACGGGGTGCCTACCTTCACCTTATGTCAGACAGTGAAGCCCAGGTTGTGGCTATTTTCATTTTCTAAAAGTTTACCGAGCAGGTTAGGAACTCAGCAGTCTCGACCGCATTCGCCCTCGGGCGGTGTTTGATTTCGAGGATAGTTGGGGATTGTTGTCTCTGTGGAGGTAGTGTTTGATCTACCATTTCAATGTTCGGATGTCGCCCTGAAGCCTGGTAGGGCGGAAGTGTAAGTTCTTGGCCGATTGGTTCGATGTTGGCGGTGCGAGATAGTTGGTTCAGCTTGTTCCAGCAGATCGTGGATGGGAAGTCGTCTCAGAGAGGTTTTGGCACCGGAGAAATCGTGCGGATAATCGGCGACGACGCTTAGAGTTCAGGTTGACGGTCGGTCTTCTTGAAAGTACCACCCCGGGTTGGGTGTGACGAGTTTTGAAAAAACAGAGGGAACTTAGCCCGAGCTGTTTTGGGCCTTTTTAAGTCCATGTGAAGAATAGGCCAGGTTGCCTATATGTTAGCTTTTGCCGTCCGACGTAGGAGGCAAGCGGTCCGTCTTTTCGTATTGTGATGTTCGGGGAAGTATCGAAGATCCATCCAGAGTGTTCCCAGTTAATGATGACCACGTTAGAGATAGTAACCCCGAGTTTTGGATACTGAAGCCGTATCAGATTGTGGTATGAGTTCGAGTGTACGACATCCTCCGGGATCGCAAGCAGCCCGGTACCATTTGTTGGATCGTCGGAGCAAGGCTCGCGACAAAGTGACAAAAGTGGTACCATTTGTTGGGTCGCCTGAGAAGGTTAATGCCTCAGGCAAAGTGACAAAGAGAAGGTGCGAAGGAAGTATATTTTAGACCCTGGAGAGAGGTGGTTGTGGTGATGTTAGAGGTGTTTCCTCGTGGACTTGGTTATAAGTATTTTGCGCAGTTGTTTCTGTGGCCATGTGTGGCAGGTTTGTTCTCGTAAGTATAGTAGTGAAGACTATACTGGCGCGCGTTTGTTTTGAGACTTAGAAGGAACATTCGGGACGAATGTTTCTAAGGAGGGGAGAATGTTATACCCCGTATTTCCAGAGTATGTACGTAAGGACGTACGTAGAAAATTTGAAACTTGTACTAAGGCTTGGCCGATTTAATTTTGTTCACAACACCCGGTTAGAGTCGTTTTTCGGCGAAACGTTTTCACAGCTTTCGTAGGGGAATTTCCGGCTATGTCATTTTTAATTTTTGCGGATTTTTCCGAGAGACGAAACATTTTGGACCAACAAGAGGGCGCCACTTGGCACCCTCCAATTGGTGGCTTGAAATCGTCCAACTTGGACGAAATGGCAAGGTAAGGCACGTTTTTTGTGCCTTGACAAAGTCAAGGGTAGGTAGGATATTTGTGTTTGGTAAATCCTAGCCCTACACTTGCCTAACACATGGATTGATCTTGGCCTTTGGTTGGCCATCCCTTGACCTATAAATACCCCTCTCCCTTTGATGAATTCTTCATCCTTTCCACAAATCTTTAAGTGTTAAACTCTCCCCCTCCCTTGTTGTTTTCGTCCCCCTTTGTGAGGCTTAGCCGAGAGCACCCTTCCCCTCGCCGAGTACCCCCTGAGTGGGGTAGGCGGTATACACCCCCTCTGGGTGCTAGCAATGGGTACCCACTAGCCTAGTTGTTTTCATATAATACCCCCCTCTTGTTAGAAATACTCTCAAAAGTATTGTTATAATGCCCAAATTACCTTAGCCGTATACCTTGTAGTATTCTAAGGTTATACTTTTACGCAAAGCCCGTAAATACTATTATACTTCCTTGACCACAAAACCGAAACCCTAAGGAAAATCTCCATAGTTAGTTGGAGTAATAAGTAGAAGTTGGTTAGAACTTCTAAGGGTTGTTTAGATGGTCGGGCGCACGGAGTAGGAGCTAAACCTTGCTCAGGACCGACATTTAAACTCGGATAATTATGGGCTTATCGAGGTAATTATCTTGTCCTCTATTGTAATTGGAAATTACATATTGTTAGAATATATAGTTGAAGTATACTATATATAGTCTTCGAACGTAGTTATCGCAATGTCTTTTGACTTAAGCTGAATAATACTTACAGAATGTCTTGCGACTTAAGCTGAATTTAAAGAAGAATCGAATCTGTAATTACTTAGGTCAGACATGAGACTTGTGAAGTAGTGCCGTGGAGTAGAATTGTGCAGTTAGGTTAGATGTATAACCCCCGGTTGGCTTGTAGCCTCGATAGAGGAGAGATTTACGCCGCATGGGAGGTCTTGCCGAATTTTCTCGTAGAATGTTCTACGAAGGATCTAAATGTTAATAAGCTTGTGGCCTTATAGGTTGAAGTACTACGTATGGCGCGATCCATGGCTAAGGAGTAGCCGACGGTTTGAAGTACTTGAGCGTTTTGCTATTAGTCGATACTGCCGCGAGGTATGTGAACCTCTTCCTATCTCTTCTAGCATGATATGTGTGAACTATGTAGTACGGTAGACGTACATGTGCTAAATGTATTTGATTGGTTTAAAACATAAAGTGTTTAACGGCTTTATGGAAAGTTGGTTATAACAGCTTTATGTTGGTAAGAAAATACTTGTGGTTTTTAAAGGTAACTGATTTGAACTATAACTGGCGTGTTATGTGTTAATAAAGAACTTGAAGTATTTCAAAAGATTTTTGAATCATTTCGAAAGAAGAAGTAGTACTTGATTTGTTTTGAAAACTTAAGAGTTATGCTAGCTTTATGGAAAGTTAGGTATAACGTCTTAAGAATGTTTTACTGATTTTGGAAATCAGAATGTGTATCGACAAACCACTGCAGCGTTTATAAGAGGAAATGTTTTTAATAATTAAGTATTATTAAACCAGTAGAAACTTCCATCTGCATAGAAGCTAAGATGAGACAAAATGATATTTCCTAGATCATGGTCATTGTAATAAGATTGTTATAAACAAGAATATCCTACTCACATATAAGACTTATGTTTCTCAGATAGTTTAAAAGAGAATTATATTCTTAAATGAATAAGACTATGAACTACGAAACCTTTCTAAAATGAGAAACTTGAACATTGGAAATTAGGCAAACTTGATCATTGGAAAAGAATGTTGCTACTTGATTTTACAAAGAGAAGTAATTGATTTACTTTAAAAGGATAGTCACTCTATTTTATACTACGGGTATTGTGTGACTTATGTGAAAGAAACAGATCTTTTAAAGGGTTAATGTATGAAGTTCTTTGGGGATAAAACCCAACTTGTTGGCATATAGTAGAAAGTACCTGTGTGTATAACTTGATTGTGTTGGTTTGTGATAGCACCGTAATACTTTCTTGTTGATTGATAAGTAAACATGTTAGGATGCTACGTGTTAGTATCTTTTGATGTTGTGTAAAGGGTTTCCTTTGTTGTGCTTATGTTGCTTAACGATAAGTCGTTGTGTTAGTATTTTACATCACTCATCTCTTGAGATGATTCCGGTTAAGCCGCCTCCGATGCGGGTAGACTCAGTGGTCGATGGACCTATGATTCGAGAATACCTCACGCAGTCCTGTGGGCCTATGCGAGCTACGAGAGTTCCGTGTTAGTGTCGTCCTTTATGGGCATGCGGTCCATGTGGCCACGTGCGGATCGCGAAGTCGTGACGATGCCGGGAGTAGCTACCGATGCGGAATACCTCATGCGGGCCGATGAGATTGGCCTATGCAGAGTCGCGGGAGTTCCGGGGTTAGACGCGCATTGATATCTGCGGGCAAGTGGCGGCTTTGATCATGTGACGGTCAGACAGATCTTATGATCTGATTCATGACCTTGTTGGTGCGTGGGTTTTTAGTAGTCGGCTATGCCTTCGCATTTACCCAAGATGCTTTATTATGACACGTGGGACCGGTGTTCATGTGTTCTTGGTGCTTTATATCATAGATCGCCGCGGTGGAAAGGTATTCCACGCATGATCGATGTTGTGGGCACGAGACCCATTGTTATACTTGAGTGATGACTTGAGGCGTGAGTCCACGACTTGACATGATTGCTTTGTTGTAAATGGCCGTAGTTTGGTTATCATACATGTCTCCTGCTTTATATGATCGCTATGATTTCATTTACGTGATGTATTTTCGCCACATACTCGGCACTGTTATCGACCTCTTCGGGCTGCGTTCATGCCGCAGTTGAGGTACACCGCCGTTGATCCTAGCTCGTGGTCACGCTGAGCGGGAAGCTCCGTTTCTCGGAGGCTTATCGGTGGTATAGTCCCTGTCGTAGTAAGTGTTTACATTCGTGGGTTTGGGCCCGCCCCGCCATTGTTGTCGTATCATTTCTTAGAGGTCTGTAGTACTGCAAGTGTGGTTTGTAAAGAAAGGATTAAACTGCTCATTTTGAAAGAGTTGTTATTATTATTTATCTTAAGGCAAGTTTTCTAAAGATAACTGTTGTACGCTTCTTGTTATTTCATGTTGTTGTGTTATGTTCCGCTGATTACTCTGATGTTGTCTCACTAGGGTGCCCGGGGTAAGGCACCAGTCACGGGCCCGGGTTCGGGTCGTGACAATTCCAACACCTATTCTTAATTCTTTTAGAATCTAATTTCATATTATAATACTTCTACATTACTAATTATAACTTAATTTCAAGATTTATTTTCAATTCTCAACATGCACTTAGTGATAAGAATAAAATCTTAACGCTCCATTCCAATGTACATAAAATAGTCTTCAAGTATATCCAACAACATTCTTCCATTAATCATTTCTTTACTCCTAAAAATTCAACTTCATATTTCAACATTCTTTTCTAAACAACTACAAATTAAATCTCCATGTTTCCTCCAATTTGTAACATGTAATTAGCAACAATAACAACAATACTCGACTCAATTTATATACCAAATCAGTCCCATAATCGGCTATAACCAATGTCACCACAACATATGCGATTTCACTTCCATTCCTCTTAATCTTAGTTTAATTCTCAACACAAGTTTCAATCTAATATTTACAACAACATGCAACTTAATTTATACCATAAGGAGAGGAATTTTATACCTTAAAGATTGTCCAAAACTGTCCAAAAATCGCATGAACACTGCCCAAATTTTTAACCCAGAATTTCATCAATTTCTTGTCCGATTTTTCACTTCATCAACTCCATTTTAACATGCAACCATTCTTCAATGTTAGACCAACATCCCTACACGTTTCTCTTCCTAAAATTTGCTCCAAAAATCCAAAACTTGAAGCTCAGGATCGCGGCAGCAGTGGCGAAAATGCCCACTGTTTTTGGGTATAAAACTTGGCTAGAATTGTAGAAAAATCTACCTAGAATAGGAGTTGATAAGTGCTTAATTCTTGCTAAGAAAGTGGGGGAGAAATCGGCTAGGAGATGAGAGGATTGAGTGAGAATTGGTTTTGAAATCAATTGGAAATATGAAGGGTTTTTTTGTTATATTGAAATCAGATTTTTTTTTGCATTTTAGTCCCAAATTCCACTACTAATAATCTCATACCCCACTTAACTTAAATTCGGGAAATAACATAAGTCTCATATTCATGACGTCGAAATTTATATACTATAACACTAATCCATAACCCCTATTAGGAATATAAAACTAACATCTTGAATTTCCATTATTCGGATCTTATTATCCTAATTACGTTCTTAATTATTGTCTTAAACTTACGAGGTGTAACATTCTCCCCCCCTTAAAAACATTCGTCCTCGAATGTTCATAACAAGCCTCAAGTTCTAGAAATTTCGACAGAACCTCCTTTATAATTGTGTCTAACCATCTATGTTCGGCAAACCAACATATGCCACACAGGGCCGTAAATAAACACGCATATACAGTTTACAATTATTATGATCAACCAAGGAAGTTAGATTGAATTACCTGAAGGCACAAGGAACAAATGAGGATACCTCTTATTCATCTCGTCCTCTGCCTCCCAAGTCATTTCCTCTCTATTGTTGTTCCGCCATAACACCTTGACGGACGTAACATCCTTAGTCCGCAGCCTCCTGACTTGGCGATCCAATATGGCCACGGGATTCTCCTCATAGGACAACTCCTCAGTCACCTGGACATCGTCCACTGGGAAAACTCTGGAAGGGTCACCAATACACATCCGTAACATGGATACATGCAAAATTGGATGTACTGCTTCCAAATCTGCGGGTAGGTCCAACTCATAGGCAACTTGGCCTACTCTGCGAATGATCCGATAAGGTCCAATATACCTCGGGCTAAGTTTCCCCCTCTTCCCAAATCTCATCACACCCTTCATGGGTGATACCTTCAAGAATACCCAGTCGTCGATCAGAAACTCTAAGTACCGACGTCGATTGTCAACATACGACTTCTGTCGACTCTGAGCTGCTAGTAATCTCTCCTGTATGAGTTTCACCTTGTCGACAGCCTGCTGAACCATGTCTGGACCAATCAACTGAGTCTCACCAACGTCAAACCAACCAATGGGCGACCTGCACTTCCTCCCATACAAAGCCTCATACGGGGCCATCTGAATGCTAGAGTGGTAGCTGTTATTGTAAGCAAACTCAATAAGTGGCAAGTGATCATCCCAGCTACCTCTAAAATCAATAATACAAGCCCTCAACATATCCTCCAGTGTCTGTATGGTACGCTCTGCCTGCCCATCCGTCTGAGGATGAAATGTTGTGCTGAGACTCACCTGCGTTCCCAATCCCTTCTGAAATGATCTCCAGAAGTTAGTTGTGAACTGGGATCCTCGGTCAGATATGATAGATATAGGAACCCCATGCAGCTTCACTATCTCTCTCATGTATAATCTGGCATAGTCCTCAGCTGAATAAGTAGTCCGGACTGGAAGAAAATGGGCTGATTTTGTCAGCCTATCTACAATAACCCAGATGGAATCACACTTCCGCTGAGTACGAGGCAAACCTGTAATAAAATCCATATTAATCACCTCCCACTTCCAAGTCGGGATCTCTATCGCCTGTAGTATCCCACCAGGCTTCTGATGTTCGACCTTAACCTGCTGACAATTTGGTCACCGAGCAACAAACTCTGCCACATCTCTCTTCATGTCATCCCACCAATACAAGCTCTTAAGATCATGATACATTTTCGTCGACCCTGGATGAATAGAATAACGGGCATTGTGTGCCTCACTCATAACCTGCTGATGCAGTCCTGCAATGTCGGGTAAACATAACCTACCCTCATACCGTAGCACACCATCAGAGGTCACCTCAAATAAAGCCTTCTCCTTTCGGAGAGCTGCATTTCTATACCATGCCAGAACAGGATCATCATACTGGCATCTATTTACCTCTTCTATGATAGAGGACTCAGCAACTCCTCGAACAAGAATACCACTATCTCCAGAATCCGCCAACCGGACTCCCAGACTGGCTAGCCTGTGAATCTCTCGAACCATCTCTTTCCTGGCCGACTGTACGTCCGACAAACTACCCATGGATCTACGGATGAGAGCATCTGCCACAATGTTGGTCTTCCCTGGGTGGTACAGAATATCAACATCATAATCCTTCAGCAACTCAAGCCACCGCCTCTGTCTCAGATTCAGTTCCTTCTGCTTAAAGGTGTATTGAAGACTCTTATGATCCATGTAAATATCAACATGGACACCATACAAGTAATGTCTTCATATCTTCAAAGCATGAATCACCGCTGCTAGCTCTAAATCATGAGTGGGATAATTCTTTTCATGTTTTCTAAGCTGTCGGGAGGCATAAGCTATAACTTTGCCATGATGCATCAACACACAACCTAACCCGATACCTGAAGCATCACAATAAATCACATACCCGTCTAACCCCTCCGGAAGAGTCAGGACTGGGGCCGAAGTCAACTTATCCTTCAACAATTGAAAATTGTGCTCACAAGCATCGGTCCACTGGAACTTAGCTGTCTTCTGGGTTATCCTAGTCAAGGGCGCTGAGATCGAGGCAAAATTTTCCACAAACCTCCTATAATACCCTGCTAGACCTAAAATCGCTGCACTCAGTAGGTGTAGTGGGCCTGGGCCATGTCTTCACCGCCTCAATATTCTGAGTATCCACCCGAATACCATCTGTCCCGACAATATGCCCCAAGAATGCCACTGAGGCCAACCAAAACTCACATTTTGAAAATTTGGCATACAATCGCCGGAGGGAGACTCAATCTTGTCTCAAATGATCCGCGTGCTCTCGCTTCGGCGAATATACCAGGATGTATTAATGAATACTATAACAAATGTATCCAAGAATGGTTTGAACACCCGGTTCATTAGGTCCATGAACACTGCTGGGGCATTAGTCAACCCAAACGACATTACCCTAAACTCATAATGTCTGTATCGGGTCCTGAACGCAGTCTTCGGGACATCTGCCTCTCTAACCCGTACCTGATGATAACCGGAACGCATGCCTATCTTCGAGAAATACTTAGCACCCTGCAACTGATCGAACAAGTCATCAATCCTGGGAAGGGGGTACCTATTCTTGATGGTCACCTTATTCAGCTGCCTATATTCAATGCACATCTGCAGCGAACCATCCTTCTTCTTTACAAATAATACCGGCGCACCCCATGGAGATGCGTTAAGCCTAATGAAGCCCTTATCCAATAGGTCTCTCAACTGTTCCTTCAACTCTTTCAATTCTGCAAGTGCCATTCTATAAGGGGGAATGGATATAGGTTGGGTACCTGGCAATACATCTATACTGAAATCTATCTCCCGCTCTGGAGGAAGACCTGGGAGATCATCCGGGAATATATCCGGAAACTCACTGACTATTGGAACTGACTGAAGGGCTGGTACATTGGCCTCTGTATCATGCACCCGAACTAAGTGGTAAATACACCCCTTTCGAACCATCTTCCTTTCCTTGAGGTATGAAATAAACTTACCCTCGATGCGCAGATTCCTTTCCATTCAATAATCGGTTCGTCTGGAAACTGGAATCGAACCAACTTCTCTCGACAATCAACGTTGGCAAAACAAGAAGCCAACCAATCCATACCCATAATAACATCGAAGCCAGTCATATCCAATTCTATCAAATCTGCTAAGGTACGACGGCTATATATCACCACCGAGCAATTCTTATACACACGCCTAGCTATAACTGAATCTACCACCGGTGTAGCTACCTCGAAGGTTCTATCGGCTCAGGTTCTATCCCTATCCTACTAGCAACAAGAGGGGATATATAGGACAAGGTGGAACCTGGATCAATCAAAGCATACACATCATGGAAAAATACCGATAATGTACCTGTGACAACATCTGGTGACGCCTCCTGATCGCGTCTACTGGCCAATGCATACATGCGGTTCGGAGGACCGCCAGAATCGAACCTCGCCACGGCCGCCACGCCGGTGATGTCTGAGTACCCTGCCCGATGGGGCACATAACTGTAGATGACGATGAACCGACAATAGAACTCGTAGGCTGAGCCATAGTACCCGTGCCATCTCTATACGGACACTCTCTCTGCCTATGTCCCTGACGACCGCAGGAATAACAGGCTCCTAAAGCAGCATGACACTCCCCAAAATGGGTCCTACCCATCGAACACACTGAGGCAAAGGTGGCCTCGCCTGACTAGGAACCCGAGACATGTGTGAACCCGAAACTCTAGAACTCTGACCGAACCCCGGACGGTCATACCTCCTACCAAGATCGCGTGAAGGAGCACTCAGGCCGGGCCGAGGAATACAGTATTCTCACGAGATCGCCGCCGAAATCACCCAAAAACCCAGCTGATCTGGCCCTCTTATACTGGCTCCTACCATGGTCTATATCCAACCGTCTCCCTTTGTGTCGCTCCTCGATTCCCTGCGCAAATGCCTGCATACGAGCAATATCCATGCTTGGCTGCAGCGCTGATGTCATGCACCCATCAATAAGATAGTGGTCTAACCCCATCACGTAATGGTGTATCCTATCTGCCATGTCTGCTACCATAGTAGGTGTGTACCGGGCCAATGAGTCAAACTCCAAGCTATACTCTCTAACCGTCCTCCCATTCTGCCGCAACTGTAGAACTCTGGAGGCAGAAAGCGGCCAAGGAATGCTTCTGAAAACTCATCCCATACTGTAGGAGAAGCACCCTCGCCCCTAGAAACTCCCAGGACTAAAACCAATTGACTGCTATATCGCGCAACCGGTATGAGGCCAATATAACTGACTCAGTCTCTGAAGCCCGGATCACCCTCAATGTAATCTGCGTCTGGTGGATGAACTCATGAGGATCATCCTCGGGCCTTGACCCGTAAAACTCTGGCGGACTGCAACTCAGGAAATCTCTAACCCTCAAACCATCGCTGGGGTTAATCGTTTGGCCTCGTCTATGAACCTGTCCCGCCACTATCCTTGCCAATAACTGGACTGTCTCTCTCAAATCTCCATCATGTGCCCTCGGCCGGGAACCAAGGCTCGTCTCGGGATCTCGGATACGGGTGATGTTGCCCCCTGAGAGGGAGCCTCTAGAACTGGTGACGAGGCAGAGTCCGTCGTCGGGGGTACACTCTCAGGAGTAGACCGCGTGCGGACTCAGTAGCTCTTCGCACGACTAGTGTCCTCATCAGATTTTCCTTCCGCCATGGGCACCTTCCTCGGAGGCATAGTTGTAAACATAATAAACTATCAGAAAACGGATCATCCTAATAGCACAGCTCTATAGGACGATCTAAGAGATGGAAGAATAGAAACAATCCTAAATGCCCAGTAGCCTCTTGTGTATAAGTATGATGCACAACATATCCATACACAAGACTCTACTAGACACGGTCTGTAGACATTCCGAGGACTATCCGCTCTGATACCACTTTGTCAAGACCCGACCCGACGGGCCGCGACTAACGTCCTAATTGGACGTCATTACTGACCTGTCACTCTTAATCCATCTAATACAAAGATCTATAGAAATTTCGGCAGCACAACGCTTCTTTTACAACATCTCCCTAAAAAATGGGTGAGCCGACAAGGCTGCCAAAACAATAACAGAACAACAATCATAATGGGCTAGCCGACTAGGCTGCCACCAACCAACATTATGTACATAAAGGAATAATCAAGATAAGCAAGCCGGCAAGGCTGCCACTAGATAACAACAAGTATAATTGGGAACGCCCCAACACAGAGTATAACAACATCAAAACCAAAACAAGGTACAAACGTCCAACCCACAACGCTTCATGCACTCAAGAGTGTAATACTGACATATGACGGGACAGGACCCCGTCGTGCCCAAAATATGCATAAGTCTAAAAGATAAAGGTCTGTACCAAAATAGCTGGCTCCGGAAAAAAGGAGCTCCCCAACTGCTGTACAGAAATCCTAGACTGGAGGGTCACCTATCTGAACACCTGAACCTGCGGGCATGAACGCAGCCCCCCCGGAAAAAGGGGGTCAGTACGATAGATGTACCAAGTATGTGGAACTGGAAAAACTGTACTAGAAATCATAACATTTCAACGTAAAACAGTAGACAAGTAAGAATTCAACTTAACTGTATAACTGTATTTCATCAAATGAGAGTAATGAAAATCAGTTCTTCCTTTTTCAAAATATGCAAATCATGCCAAAGTCATGAACTCATATCCTCAGGATATAATAGCACGGGACTCGAACCCGTCTAGGTACATATATATCATGGGACTCGAACCCAACTAAGCATGTATATCATGGGACTCGAACCCACGTAAATATATGGAATAATATAATGTCATGGGACTCAAACCCGCATCATAGAGAGCTAATCCATAGAATAATAATAATCCGGGAATTTAACCCGCTTGGGACTCGAACCCAAGTAATTAATAATAATAGTCGGGACTCGAACCCGGAACATACTATATATTGTCGGCCCTCTATGTGAGAGACTCGGTGAATGTGTAATAGGACTCGGCACGAGTAGATATCATGAGCAACTATATGCAATTTGAAATCATCTTTGACTTTCGATAATATCATCATAATACACTCTTTACTGAAATCATAGGCACTTGTCATAACAATTTTCCTTTAAAACTAACTCTGTAGAAAATCATGTACGTCCGCCGTACTTTTATTAAAATAAAGTCAAATGAAAGTTTTTCACAAGGTCGTGCCAAAAATAGGGAAAAAGGATTTTCACAAAATCATGTCAAAGAAAGAATAGTCTCACATACCTTTTAAGCGAGAAAATCAACTAAATGCTAAGACATGCCTCGGCTAGTATGTCAACCTATAACAATGACAATACGTTCGTCAATTCTACGGTCTCTAACGTAAGTTATTCAAATAACGACTTCTTATTTCTATAAAAATTTGGGCAGCACTTTCCCTGTTTATATGCATATCCACAATTTACCAACAAGCCAACCAACAACAATAATCCAATATTATTCCAAGATATAATTAAGTTAAGCCCAACATATGACATATAAGCTATCCTATAACCTTCCTTCTCTTTATATCCATGGAAGACAACAACTTCAACAATGAAGTGACTATCACACTTATTTATCATGGTTATTCAATCATTTAGTCATGTAAAAATAGTTCATAAAAGCAATCTCAAACTTCTATCAACATTTAAGAATTCAAGAATGTGAAGTTTATAATCCTCTATACTTTAATTCTTCCAAGACACGTATAGGTGATTACCACAATGCATATACTTGATTTCCAATATTATGATCTTAACAAGTAGTCTCTAATACAACACAATCATGTTCAATTATCCCATCAACCTTTCGGCCAACCCATCATTCAATTCCAACACCTCTTTTTAATTCTTTTAGAATCTAATTTCATATTCTAATACTTCTACATTACAAATTATAACTTAATTTCAAGATTTCTTTTCAATTCTCAACATGCACTTAGTTATAAGAATAAAATCTTAACGCTCCATTCCAATGTACATAAAATAGTCTTCAAGTATATCCAACAACATTCTTCCATTAATCATTTCTTTACTCCTAAAAATTCAACTTCATATTTCAACATTCTTATCTAAACAACTACAACTTAAATCTCCATGTTTCCTCCAATTTGTAACATGCAATTAGCAACAATAACAACAATACTCGACTTCAATTTATATACTAAATCAGTCCCACAATCGGCTACAACCAATGTCACCACAACATATGCAATTTCACTTCCATTCCTCTTAATCTTAGTTTAATTCTCAACACAAGTTTCAATCTAATATTTACAACAACATGCAACTTAATTTATACCATAAGGAGAGGAATTTTATACCTTAAAGATTGTCCAAAACTGTCCAAAAATCGCATGAACACTGCCCAGATTTTTAACCCAGAATTTCATCAATTTCTTGTCCGATTTTTCACTTCATCAACTCCATTTCAACATGCAACCATTCTTCAATGTTAGACCAACATCCCTACACATTTCTCTTCCTAAAATTTGCTCCAAAAATCCGAAAATTGAAGCTCAAAATCGCAGCAGCAGTGGCGAAAATGCCCACTATTTTTGGGTATAAAACTTGGCTAGAATTGTAGAAAAATCTACCTAGAATAGGAGTTAATAAGTGCTTAATTATTGCTAAGAAAGTGGGGGATAAATCGGCTAGGAGATGAGAGGATTGAGTGAGAATTGGTTTTGAAATCAATTGGATATATGAAGGGTTTTTTTGTTATAATGAAATCAGATTTTTTTTGCATTTTAGTCTCAAATCCCACTACTAATAATCTCATACCCCACTTAACTTAAATTCGGAAAATTTCATAAGTCTCATATTCATGACGTTGAAATTTATATACTATAACGCTAATCCATAACCCCTATTAGGAATATAAAACTAACATTTTGAATTTCCATTATTCGGATCTTATTATCCTAATTACGTTCTTAATTATTGTCTTAAACTTATGAGGTGTAACATCATACTATTCAGACACTAGAGGATATGATGAGAGTCTGTATTATTGACTTCAGAGGTATCTGGGATGATCATTTACCACTCATTGAGTTTGCCTATAACAACATCTATCATTCTAGTATCCAGATAGCCCCGTACGAGGCCTTATATGGGAGGAAGTGCAGGTCACCTATTGGTTGTTTTAATGTAGGTGAGACTAATTTGATCGGCCAAAACATGGTTCAGCAAGTTGTTGATAAGGTGAAGCTCATTCAGGAGAGATTATTAGCAGCCCAGAGTCGACAGAAGTCATACGCTGATAATCGACATCGACACTTAGATTTCCAGGTTAGTGATTGGGTATTCTTGAAGGTATCACCTATGAAGGGTGTGATGAGGTTTGGTAGGCAAGGGAAGTTTAGCCCAAGGTACACTGGGCCTTACCAGATCATTCGTAGAATAGGAAAGGTTGCCTATGAGTTGGATCTACCGTCTGATTTGGAAGCAGTACACTCAGTCTTCCACGTATCGATGCTACGTAAGTGTATTGGTGATCCTTCCAGAGTCTTCCCAGTAGATGATGTCCAGGTGACATAAGAGTTGTCGTATGAGGAGAGCCCCATAGCCATACTTGATCGCCAGGTCAGGAGATTACGGACAAAGGATGTGGCTTCCGTCAAGGTGTTGTGACGAAACAACAATAGGGAGTAAATGACTTGAGAGGCAGCGGATGAAATGAAGAAGAAGTATCCTCACTTGTTCTATGTGCCTCAATGTAATTCAATTCAACCCCTTATTTGATATTAATAATTGGTGAATTGTATATGTGTGATATATTGTGGCCCTGTGAGGTATCTGTTGGTTTGTTGAATATAAGTGGATAGGCATAGTTATAAAAGAAAACTCTGCCGAAATTTCTTTAGCACAAGACCTATTAAGAACATTCGAGGACGAATGTTTCAAAAGGGTGGAAGGATGTTATACCTCGTAAGTTTAATGCTGTAATTAAGAACATCATTAAGGAAGTAATATTCGAATATTGAATATAAAGAGTACTTACATATGTTAATACGGAAATTAGTGTATAAACGGATGTTATCCCGGAATAGTTTTTTTTAAGTACTACAAATATGACGACGAGAATTAATCATAGTAGTTGAATTTGTTCCAATGGAGTTATGGAATAGTATTGTATTATAAAATCTTGGCATTGAGAATACGAGGTCTTATGAAATTCTAGGAAAATTAAAGGAAGCGGGATTTAAGCTTTAATTATTACTTGAGGGATTAATTTATGAAGACAATTAGGGGAGTAGACCAAAGTGTAATAAACTATTTTCAGATTTTTAAAATTAGCCCATATAAAACCTTTCTTCTTTCATTATATTGCAATTCAAAAAAAAAAGGGAAAAAATATACTCTCTTCTCCTTCTCCTCTCAACCGAACCCATACCCCATTGCTATACAAAATTGAAATTTTGTTTCTTTTAATTCCTCTCCTAGATTAAGTCATTTTCATCCAATTTTCTAAGTCAAAAAAATTACTCCAAAACAGTGGCAAAACGTGCCACTGCTGGGCCGAACTGGGCAGTCCTTTTTTCCAAGTATTTGGACGAAATCGTTGGAGGAAAACATGTAGGAATGGTGGATTAACATTATGGGATTCATGCATGACGATTTGGAGTTGAAGAATTGTTAAAATTGGGCAAGAAATTGGGCAATTGGACCGATTTTTCTAGGGACTATTTTGGCTTCAATTTAAGGTATAAAATTCTTCTTTCTATGATATAATTGGAGTGTGTGTTGTTATAATTAAGGAGATGAATTTGTGTTAAGGGAAATTGGAATTAAGACATTGCATGTTGAAATTGGAATTAATCTTGATGTTTAGAGTTATAATGGTTTATACGAAAGTATTGAAATATAAATTGGATTTTAGACTTCAATTGGATTTTAAGGAATTATGATAAGAGTTGGTATTGTGGGTGTTGGCCGAGACTTGTATGAAATTATTGGACACGTTGTGTTGCACTTTAGGGGCTGTTTTGGCTAAGTTAAGATGCTGGAAATTTCAGTTAAGAACCTATAATTACGTTGTTATAATTGTGAATATATATCCTAAAAGAATTAAGGTATAAAAAGGTGTAGAAAAGTTTCACATTCCACTCTCGTTATTGATAAAGTGTGGGCTGTTTTAATGGACTGTCTTGACGTAGATAAAAGAGTTAGATTAAAATGAGAAATAGGTGTATGAATCACCTTGGTTGTTATGGTGATTGTATTCCATAAATGTAAAGAGAAAGAATGTATTATGGTAGCGTATATGAAGTATATGGGACTAATTTGGTTATATCTTGGAATTGTGCTTGGTTATGGTTTGGTTGGCATTTGTTATTAATTGTGGATACATATAAACAGGGGAAGTGATGCCCGAATTTTTATAGAATAGGAAGTCGTCATTCAATATAATTTACGTTAGAAATCATAGAATTGATGGACGTATTACCCTTTATTATAGGTTGACGTACTAGTTGAGACGAATCCTATTCTTCGAGTTGGTTAGTTCGGCGAAAAGGTATGTGAAACCCTTACTTCTTTATTTTTGACATGATTTAATGAAAGTACGGCGGACGTACATGATTCTTACATAGTCTAACTTTAAAAGATGATTGTTATGAGAAGTGCCTATAATTTTTCAGTAAAGAGTTTATTATAATGATTTTATTGAGAGTCAAATGATGATTTTTAATTGCATATGATTGCTCATGATCTCTACTCGTGCTAAGTATTATTACTTCACCCCACCGAGTCCTGGGCTGGCTTATGTTCGTGCACAGCCTTGCATTGTTCACCGAGTCCCTCACTAGAGGGCCGGATTACGTAGGATGCATCCATAGATGAGATGATGACTTCACCGAGTCCCAGTATGGGTCAGGTTATGATATGATTCCACCGAGTCCCGCATTAGAGGGTTGGATTACGTTATAGGTATATATGTATTTGATGACTATATGGACAGGCATTTATAGTTTTTGACTTGACTCTCATTTTTATAAGGCACAACTGACTCTTATTGTTTACGGCACAGTTGGATTTGAATTCTTATTTTTATACGGGTCTCCTGTTATCTGTTGGCTACTTATGATCCCATTTACAGTATTTCATGTTTTACTTACTCAGTACATTATTTCGTACTGATCCCCTTTCCTCGGGGGGCTGCGTTCATGCCCGCAGATACAGGTGCTAAGTTTGGTGATCCTCCGGTCTAGGTTCCTGCTCAGCTGTTTGGAAATCTCCTTGATTCAGAGCTTTGTCATTTTGGTACAGAACCCTATTATTTTGACTTATGGATATTTAGGGGCACGACGGGGCCCTGTCCCGTCATATGTCGTTATCCTTCTTATAGAGGTCTGTAGACAGTTGTGGGTTGTATATATGTGGGTTGTCATATAGGGATTGTAGTTATTTTTTGTTCAGTTGAACTATTGTATTTCGTTTTGGGATGTTTCCGTATATAGTGGCAGTCTTGTCGACTTGCGTCCTCTGTTATATTTGCTTAGAGGTGACTCCTCGGGAGACAGGGTTATTTGTGTGTAAAGGCAGCTTTGCTGACTTGCCTATTCAGACATGTGTTATGATTGCGACGTTGTGCTGCCGAATTTCATATTCTTCTTAGTGTCAGTCTGACTACGTGACAGGTTAGTATAATGGCGTCATTAGGGTGTCTAGTCGCGGCCCGTCGGGTTGGGTCGTGACAGCAGTCAAAAGTATTGTTAAGTATCTCAGACGTACTAAAGATAACTTCTTAGTCTATGGTAGAGATGAAAATCTAGTTGCTACTGGATACACTGATGCTAGCTTCCAGACAGATGTTGATGACTTCAAATCTCAGTCTGGTTACACGTTCATTTTCAATGGTGGAGCAGTGAGCTGGAAGAGTTCCAAACAACCTACGACTGCTGATTCAACAACTGAAGCTGAGTACATTGCTGGATCGGAAGTTGGTAAAGAGGCTGTCGTGATTTCTGAGTTCCTGAATGAACTAGGGGTTGTTCCGAGTGCTAGTTGTCCAATAACTATTTATTGTGACAACACTGGTGCGATTGCACAGGAAAAGGAACCAAGATCAAAAAAACATAAACAAGCATATACCAATGAAGTACCACATACTCAGAGAGATGGCGGAGACTGGAGATATTAGATTAGATTATGTTCCCACAGACAATAATCTGGCAGACCCGTTTACTAAAACATTAAGCTTGGTTAAGCATAATGGTCATTTTGAAAACATATGTATTAGATATGTTGGTGATTGGCTCTAGGCCAAGTGGGAGATTGAAAGTATATTTATGTCCTAGAGACAATCTGTATTGGACAAATGTATTTTATACACATTCATATTTATATTAATGAAGATTAATATTATGGCATTTGCAGTTATTGAATTATTGGTTGATTGTCTATAATATTCTATAAATGCATCCCTAGAGGTTACGTGGTTATTAATAATGTGAGAGATTAATATTATAACGTAACTCTTAAACTGTCTCGACTAATGATCATCAAGAATGAGATATCGATGATATGTGATACGTCGACATGTGGTCTACATCATATCCTTTGGGGATGTAGTATGTCTCACCTGCTACGAGTTATGGAAACTCGTGATGGACACATGGATACTTTTGGGAGTATTGGTATACCCTGCTGATGTGTTGTTTGTTATAGATGTCTAAAGTATCATCAACGTGTGGGAGATAGAAGTCCTTAGACTTGAGGTCGATACGCGCCTTGTTTACATAGTAATGTACTTTGATCCTGTCCTAATCTCAAATGTCTTATAGATTGAGACGCGGCTTGTATTGGGTATATTGCGACGTTGATTAAAGGTGGTAGTTGAGCCAAGACTAAGATTCATTCCTCGAATGTATCTTCGAGAGAACACTCAAATTCTCATATGGTATTAGGTTGACTAAGTCGTTGGCCAACGCAGTAGACATACCTATGATATGATCTTGTTGTCATCTAATATATATGAGATATAATGATCAAGCCATTTGGATGGACACTTGGCACATCCTAAGCTTGATCGAGTGTGTCGTGAATGAAAGGATTTTATCTTCCCACATAGAGGTTCAATTCACATGTTTCGTGTAGCTATACTTCATATATTGAGTTCGTCTTCCGGCGCCGTCTAGGAGTTCCGTGTAGACCCTAATGTTATTAGTGTCGATATGTGAATGCATGTAGGTTAACACTAAGTCAATTGTTCTGTCGATTCAAGGATGTAATCATAGAGAATATAAATGTTCGGTTTATAATCGAGACATTAGAATAAATAATGATTATTTAATTAAATCGATATGGTATTCAGATTTAATTAAAATAGAAACGAGACAAAATTGGACTAGGGTCGCGGCTCAAAGGACGCACCGCGGCGCCACCCATTGAGCGTCACGACTCCATGTGTCCAGTGGGTCCGAGTGACCTACTCTGCCTCGGTTTTTGGGCATGGACCACTTGGAAACCCTAACTAATTTTTGCAGCTATAAATAGAGGGTTCAATCATTATTTTAATACACCCAATTCACTTGAATTATTCTCTGTTGAAACTCTGCCGGATTTCCTAGCTTCCGAAAGAGTAATTACATTGGAGTCTTGACTTGCAAATCGAGGAACGGTTGCGTGCTCACCTTCGGTATACACTTGAAGAAGAAGATTCCAAATTTGCAAATTGTAAGTGTTCTATCGACGCATTACAGTTTCTATGTGTTTTCATTATATAATCATCCATCAGTTTGACTGTCCGTTGGGTTTGAAATATAAATTTTCAAATTCTGATGCGTGTACGAATCCGATAAAACCCTACCGCTACCCCACAAATCTTCTGTTTAAACATAGAACAATGTTATTAATATATTGATGCCAATTAAATGTGTCCTATCCAAAATTAGATGTTTTATCCTCCTAACTTCATAGTTATTCGTTCGTGAGGGACGAAATTCCAATAGACCTAGGCATTGAGTTGAACAGGTGCTCTGCTCGACTCATTTTGTATTTTAGCTCGACGTAATTCAGTTCAATTATGTTTCAGATAAAGCTCAGTTTAACTCGATTCTATTTTGATCCGAGTTTGTCTCGATTCGATTAAAATTTAAATTTCAATTTTTGTATCGATTGAGCCAACTCAACTCGGCTTGGTTTATTTAGTTGAGTCATGTAATTATTAATTTCTTTTAATTTAGCTCAATTGAAAATAAATTTATAATTTTCCTATCAAGGTGGAGGTAAGGTCTGTGTACACTTACCCTTTTCAGATCACATATTGTGAAATTTCACTGGGTGTGTTGTTATTGTTTTAATTTAGCTCAATCATTAAGTAATTAATTCAATATATTAAGTTAATAATTGATAATTGGAAATAAATTTGTAATTTTCTATTTCTTTATTCAATGTTATTAAATGTTAATATCATTGTAACTTAAGTCTACTTTTTCGTGATTCAAAATGTAATTAAAATTTCCAATTTAAAATACTGAAATTTGATAAATTTTAATTAATTGCTGTAACACTTTCAGCTTTGAAGTTTAATTTTTACGTGCAATATCCAGTTATATAATTCTACCGCATTTGAATTCTATTGTCAATTTAAACTATTAGTTTCTTTTTTTTTTCTTAGTCAATGAATTTGTACGTATTCTTTTTTAGGAAAAATATGCGGTAGAAAGCTTTAAAGAGTCGAGTCGAATTAGTTCATCTCTGCATGACCTTGATTAAACTATAAGAGAACTTGATCGACCTTCGGGCATATTCACTCAGTTAAATTTGATTGGAAAAAAGAATGATTTGGTGTACAAAACATCCCGTATTAGCAGGATTTGAAGAAGGGACGCGATCAAATGATATGATATAGAAAATCTATCACCATTCAAATTTATAACATATAAATCATTCGAATACAATTTTACTGTTGCTCCAAGACTATCCTTCATTAAATTTGATTGGAACTGCAGTTGAATTTATGTAATGAACAGCTTAGCTTCAAGTTCTTACAGTGGGGCTATCATCGGCCTAGGCTGTCCTGTGCTTTTGTCACGTTATGCTATCATCATTCCCAAGGCAACCAACCAATTCAATGGGCAAACAACATTTTATACTTCTATATATCAGCCCCCTTCCCTTATTGGACCATTCGAAGGCAAAAAAGAGAAGTTACCTAATTTTGTGCTCATTGAAATATTGAAATTGCAATTGGATAAGGTTCTTGTTATAAAGAAAGAGACACTACGGTCATCCAATGCTGTTAGATCTACAATTAATAAGCGGTAATCTGAGGAGCTTTCCGTTCATTAAAAATAACCACTTTGCCATTTTATTTTTGTGAAAGTGCATGAAGGCCTACTTAAACCTGGCTACCGGTCCGGTTGACCCGGAACCGGATCGGTCGACCCGATACAAAATTCGATCCGGTCCGGACCTATAAGCAATACCGGGTTGGGGGTCGATTTGGCCCCAACCCGCACGGATTAAAGAGAAATCTGATAAGGACTCGGACCTGTTGAATCGGTAACGGAAACTGGTGACCTTACCGGTTAACCGGTCCGGTAAGATAAAAAATAAAATAAAAATAAAACAAAGAGTTGTTGGCCCAACGGTAATATTACCGTTGGGGGAGGGCTGGGGGTGGGCAACGGTCTTAAGACCGTTTTTGGCCATTTTTATTTTATTATTTTTTTGTTTTTTAATTTTTAGTTAATTACATTTTTATCCTTTAAAAAATCTATAAATATTCTACATTCTTCTCATTTTATCACACAATTATTTCTACAATTCTCAATTCTCACACTCTCTTAATTCTCTATATTATTAATTCTCAAGTTATTATTATTATTATTATTATTAATTTCAAAGTAACAAGACGGAAGATTTCAAGCTTCGAGTTTCACTTTCAATTGAATTCTGAATCCCGAAGGTTGGTACACTCGTTTCATTCTCTAATTATTTTATTAAATTGTCATATTTATTTGTTGATTATTTAAATATTTTATAATGTCTTTGCTAAAGGAAATTGGGTCGGGACTGCGCCGTAAATCTAGTTCAAGGGGTAAAAAATCTATAGATTTTTCATCATCTAATAAAAGTATAGATTATGATCAAATGCAAGAAGTTTGGAATAGAAGATAATGAATATGATAACGTTCAATTAGATAATATTGTTGAACTTGAAACTGAACCTCCTACACATACTAGTGTTCCTTCTGTCAATGTTGGTACTGCTAGTGGTAGTCGTAGACCTCCTTTACCAGAAGTTTCAGAACCAAAAGTAAGGGGGAAAAATGAGTAACGTGTGGCTCTTTTATGATAGAGTTGGGGACACTGATAGAGTTAGATGTAATATTTGTGGGGAAACTTACAAACATAAGAGAGGGGGTGGTGACGAGGGGACGGGCATTATAGGTAGGCATTTATTGAAAGATCATCTGATACAATGGGGTGTTGCCACTGATTTAGAACCCGGTCAACAACAACTTAATCCATTAACGGGGGGTTGGCTAAGTACGATCCAAAGAAGGATCGTATTGAATTAGCAAAAATGATTGTCAGAGGCTGTTTACCTTTTTCTTTTGCTTCTTCTTCATATTTAATTACATATATTCAAAGAGTATATAATCCTTGTTTTACAGATGTTCCTCGTAGTACTTGTAGAACTGATGTTTTTAGACTTTATAATGATTATGTTATTTTTTTTGCAATATTTGTTCACTACTCTTCCATGTCTAGTTAGTTTTACTGCAGACATTGGACATGCTTTAAACGGTTATGATTATTTAACAATTACTTTTCATTGGATTGATGAAAATTTTAAAATGGAAAAATGTATTATTGCTTTTGCGTATGACGAGGATCAAAGTCATACTGAAAAATATATAAGAGAAACTATTTGTGCATATGCCAAAAATTATAATTTTTATAAAAATATATTTTGTATATCATTCGATAATGCATCTAATAATACTGCTGATGTTGATCTTTTAAAAGCGGAATTAGAACCGTCATTTCCTGGTATATTTCATGTTCGTTCTGCTTGTCATATTTATAATTTAATTATTAAAAGTGGTCTTGAGTTATTTGCAACTGAAATACAAATTGTCAAAAGAGTTGTTGGAGTTATTCAAGGTAATAATAAAAAAAATAGACTGATAGAATTTAAAGAAAAATGTAAACAATTTTATTTGAGACCTAAATTCATGCCACAAGAGATTATTACACGGTGGAATTATACTTATTTATTTTTAAAAGAATGTTATAAGTATAAAGACCCGATAACACGTGTTTCAAATGCTCATTGTAAGAACGTGATTTATATGTTAACCGACGATGTTTGAAAATCAATTGCTGAACTTTTAAAAAATTTATGTAAATTTTACATTTTCGGGATCTTATTACCCAACAGTTTGTAATGCTTTAGCTCATACAGCTAAAATTTCATATTTAATTTATGGTTTAAAATCAAATATAAAATATAAAGCTGCAGTTACAGTTATGTTTGAAAAGTATAAAAAATATATTTTTCCTATTCCTGATATTTATTGTATTGGTGCAGTCTTAAATCCTTATGTTAAAAAAGTAGATTGTCATAATTTAATATTTAGTTTATATACTTATATGGAAGTAGGTGAAACAGAAACTCCATCTTCATTTGATTGCGTATGTACACTTGATACTAATTTAACTAAATTATATGAATATTATGCTACATTACATGACAACAACAAAAATTCCTTCTAGTTCTGCTTCTGCTTCTGTGTCTACATCTGCAGGATTCGATAAAGACGATGAAAATGAATCTTTATCTATATGGAACACTTTTAGAACAACACAAGCAAGCACAACTCGAAATTGTGATGAGATGCAGTTTTCTTTGCAAAAGTCAACGGAGCCGAAGAAGAACTTTCAACCTTTACAATGGTGACAGGATAACAAAAGACAATTTTCGGTACTAGCAGCTATGTCACGGGATGTTCTTAATGTGTCTGTCTCAACAGTGGCTTCTGAAAGTGCATTCAGCTAAGCACGAGATCAAATAGGAGACACACTTAACTCATTGGGCTGAAGCACATTAGAAGTGTTAGTATGATCAAGGGATTGGATCAGATCAAAGAGAAGAAATCAAGGATATGAAGACGTTGACTCTCTGGAAGATGAAAAAATCGGTAATATTTTGGAAACCGGGAGCGCAAGCGGGACTGGAATTAATACTTCAGATTTAGAGGCTATGGAGCATAACCAATTCAATCAACCTATAAATTACCAAGAACTTGCAAGAAGGATGCATAATATGTAAATAACAATTATTATTACTTCATTATGTACGCTTATTAACAATTAACATTATGAATAATGAAAGTTCGAAAGTTTACATCTTATTATTAGTTTTTATTTTATTATCTCTTTAGTTGTTATTTGTTAACTTATGTCTACTAATTTAATAAATTAATAAATTTTCGGAATAAAAAAAATTAATTTTCTTTTAACTACAATATAAACTATAAAGTATAAAGTTATAAACTATATTATATTATTATATTACATAAAGTATAAAGTTATAAACTATATTATATTATTATATAACATATTTAATTTGAATTTAGTTAAATTTTTGTAATTTACAAAAAAAAACAAAAAACAAAACCCGGACCTGCACGGGCCAACCAGAAATCCGGTAATGAACCGGACCGGTAGGCCCGGTAAGCCAGTGAACCGGTTCAACCCTGTAATTAGCTACCGATCCGGTCCGGATCGATCCGTTAGATAGGTATACGCCTACTTTAAACCTGGCTACCGGTAGGGGTTGACCCGGAACCGGACCGGTCGACCTGGTACAAATTTCGGTCCGATCCGGACCGGTAATCAATATCGGATTAGGGGGGCCCCAACCCCAACCCGTACGGGTTAAAGAGAAATCCGATAAGGATCCGGACCGGTAACGGAAACCGGTGACCTTACCGGTTAACCGGTCCGGACCGTACCGATAAGGTAAAACAATAAAAAAAAAACAAAGGGTTGTTGGCCCAACGGAATATTACCGTTGGGGGGGAGGGGGGGGGCAACGGTCTTAAGACCGTTTTTGGTCTTCTTCTTTTTTTTTAATTTTTTTTTGTTAATTGCATTTTTATCCTTTAAAAATTTATAAATACTCTACGTTCTTCTCATTTTTATCACACAATTATTTCTACAATTCTCATACTCTCTTAATTCTCTATATTATCAAGTCTCAAGTTATTATTATTATTATTAATTTCAAAGTAGCAAGACGGAAGATTTCAAGCTTCGAGTTTCACTTTCAATTGAATTTTGAATCCCGAAGTTTGGTACACTCGTTTCATTCTCTTATTATTTTATTAAATTGTCATATTTATTTATTGATTATTTAAATATTTTATAATGTCTTTGCTAAAGGGAATTGGGTCGGGACTGCGCCGTAAATCTAGTTCAAGGGTTAACAAATCTATAGGTTCTTCATCATCTAATAAAAATATTGATTATGACCAAATGCAAGAAGATTTTGGAATAGAAGATAATGAATATGATAACGTTCAATTAGATAATATTGTTAAACTTGAAACTGAACCTCCTACACCTACTAGTGTTCCTACTGTCAATGTTGGTACTGCCAGTGGTAGTCATAGACCTCCTTTACCAGAAGTTTCAGAACCAGAAGTAAGGAAAAAAATGAGTAAAGTGTGACTCTTTTATGATAGAGTTGGGGACACTGATAGAGTTAGATGTAATATTTGTGGGAAAACTTACAAACATAAGAGAGGGGGTGGTGACGGGGGACGGGCACTATAGGTAGGCATTTATTGAATTATCATCTGATACAATGGGGTGTTACCATTGATTTAGAACCCGGTCAACAATAACTTAATCCATTAACGGGGGGTTGGCTAAGTACGATCCAAAGAAGGATCGCATTGAATTAGCAAAATTGATTGTCGGAGGTTGTTTACCTTTTTCTTTTACTTCTTCTTCATATTTAATTACATATATTCAAAGAGTATATAATCCTTGTTTTACAGGTGTTCCTCGTAGTACTTGTAGAACCGATGTTTTTAGACTTTATAATGATTATGTTATTTTTTTACAATATTTGTTCACTAATCTTCCATGCCTAGTTAGTTTTACTGGAGACATTGGACATGCTTTAAACGGTTATGATTATTTAACAATTATTTGTCATTGGATTGATGAAAATTTTAAAATGGAAAAACGTATTATTGCTTTTGCGTATGACGATGATCAAATTCATACTGGAATAAGCGAAACTATTTGTGCTTATTCCAAAAATTATAATCTTTATAAAAAATATTTTGTATATCATTCGATAATTCATATAATAATATTTTGCTGATGTAGATCTTTTAAAAGCGGAATTAGAACCGCCACTTTCTGATATATTTCATGTTCGTTGTGTTTGTCATATTTATAATTTAATTGTTAAAAGTGTCTTGAGTTATTTGCAACTGAAATACAAACTATCAAAAGAGCTGTTGGAGTTATTCAAGGTAATAATAGAAAAAACTAGACTTCTCTGTGGAACTCACTTACTGACAGTAATAATTTTTATCCCATTTTATTTATAATACAATTTTATATTTATATGTTTTTAAGTTATTGCACTTCATGGTATCAGCTAGGGTTGTCCAACGGGGCGGGGTCGGGGTTTGGCGGGGCTGGGGGTAGGTCGGGCCTGGTCCGGAAGTGGAGGAGAAGCACGCCCGTCCCGATTCGGGGTAGGGCCTGGTCGGGCCTGGGGTGGGGTCGGGGTTGGTCGGGGTGGGGTCGGGTGGGATTATTTTTTTATTTGTCTTTAAATTAAATAAATAAATAACACACATACACAACAAGATAGTTTAATAAAAACATCTCAAGACTGTTTTTGTGCCTCTTATATTGAAAATTACAAATAAATAATATAGTAAAATTACAATTAAAAGAATTACATTTTAAGAAACACATTTTCTAGTTTCTTTATAATTTCTTGTGCTTCTTCTTTGCTGATCTCCGGTTGACCGCAAGTCCGCAACTCCTACGCTCCGCACGAATCCATTCTCTGAATATAACTGCAATCTCTAAAGAGTCTCCTGCCAATGAATGTATGTGCTGTCACGACCCGACCTCGGATCCGTGACTGGTGCCTTACCCCGGGCACCCTTGTGATACAACATCAGAGAAAACCAGCGGAAATAAACTCACGAACAAGAACTATATAAGAATATAAAACAAAGCAACCCCAGTGGCTACCTCTAAATATAATAAAATGAATAGCACATCCTTACACCCCAATTCATGACAGACTAAGCCTCTAAGAAGGTATAACACTATGACGGGACAGGGCCCCGCCATACCCCCTGAATGTACAAAAGTCTACAACCTCAGGGAATCGTACCAAAAGACGAGGCCTCCGGAGAAATGGAGCTCCTGACACCTAAGTACAAGATCCTAGGAATGAGGATCTACCACCTGCTTTCCCTTACCGCAGATGAACGCAGAGCGGGGTCGACACAACGTATCAAGTATGTAAATCGAAAATACTGTAGTAATATCATAAGTCCAAAATACACTGAAGTTATAGATAAAACCAAATTATGTTGCACTGTGCCTTACTAATAATGAGAGTAACAAGTATACATTTTATAGCATAAAAATAGGAGGCTCATGATCAAAACAGGGTACCTCGCCCGTAGTATCATTAAGCAATCCTACTCCTGGGACTATTTCACCCGCATAGGTCCTGCGGACCCGCATGAGGTCATCCGCCTCGTCATGGGACTGTTTCACCCGCATGGGACTATTTCACCCGCATGGATCCTGTGGATCCGCATGAGTACCATCGCGTACTCGCATGGGACTATTTCACCCGCATGGATCCTATGGTCCAGATCCGCATGAGTACAAACGCCGCACTCGCATCATGGGTAGCAAATCCATGGCATAAGTAGTAAACCATCCTATTGGAGCATACCCGTGGGCCACCCATCGTGTCAGTATGTCCAAAGGAAGTAACAAGAATAACCCGGGGTTTACCCGTAATAATATATATATAACATAGCTCATCCGGCTATCATACATAACATAAGCACTACCGGCCTATCATATCATAACATAAGCACTACCGGCCTATCATATCATAACATAAGCACTACCGGCCTATCATATCATAACATAAGCACTACCGGCCTATCATATCATAACATAAGCACTACCGACTTATCATATCATAACATAAGCACTACCGGCCTATCATATCATAACATAAGCAAGTTAAGAAAATACCCTAACTTCTTATTAACATCATTAATATATCCTCTCTCATTTTAGTATACCTAAGGCACCAACATGTCTTTTAATAGAAAATCCGGACATTTAACCCAAGTACCATGTACTTCTAACCTTTTAAGAAATAACTCATTTTTATACAAAAATTCCAAGATACTAATCACCATAGTATCAAGTTACAATTTCTTTTCAAAACAAGTCACATTTCCTTTTAAAACTATCTCAAGCTTCTAAATTAAGTGACTTCATTTCTTGTAAAACCTTAGGCAATTCATGCCTTAGAACCATTTTCCTTCCACAAGTTCAAATCATCAAAACCTTTCTCCATTAAACTTTCACAAACTAATATAACCAACTCCCCATAAAGCCGTTACATTAGAGTTAAACAATAGTAAAACACATTCCCTTAAGTCCAAGGGATTTTTATACTTTTCTTTTAAAACGGCAAGTATCAAATACTTATAACAAACGAAGATTTCCAAATCTTGTCGCTCACCGTACTACATAGGTACAACTAATCATGCTCAAGAGATAGGAAAGCTCCACATACCTCTTCGGTCAATCCACAAGCTAAGTCCAATTTACCGCACGTAGTATGTCAACCTAAAATGACCACAATACGTTTATCAAGCTCTAATTACAATGCAGAATTTTTCCAAGTTAAAGTCATCAATTTCCTACGGAAAATTGGGCAGCGTTTCCTTTGTTTCTACATACATTGCCACCTTTCCAAGGTCGATTTTTAACGCTCAAATGTCATGTTTAAGGCTCAACAACCAACCAACACCAAGGGGATTACACACCTAAACTTTGGTGTGTAAAAATTCAGCCCCACAAGTTACAACAACTAACCCAACAAGTCTAATGTAGTATTTAGGCAACAACATGCTCATAAAATCCCCCTAACCAATTCTTTCATAATCACACCCCATTTCTTACATGCAACTACTCTAAGTGCATTTTTCCAACTACAAGTTCTTCCTATTAAACATGCAACACCCAATACCAACTACAAGAGAAGAAATGTTACCTTAAGTTTTAGTCAAACTTATTCCAACACCTTGCTAGCCTTTTTCTCCAAGAACACCACCACAATAGCACTTCTAAGCTAGTCACAAGCTTCCTTCTTGCCTTTAACTTTTCAGATTTTCTTAGGCTAGAACACTTCTTGAGGTTTTAGAGAGAAGGGGGAGCTCAAGCTTTGGAGAGAGAGAGTAAAGATGAAAGATGGAAAAGTGACCAAGCCTTGGTCAATTATATTGCATGCATTCTGAAAATCAGATGGGGGGGGACACTTGTCACCCACCCATGGCCCCTTTTAAAACAAAAATCAGATTTTCTAAGTTTTTCCGCCCAAATTTCCGCTCGCATGTTCGCTTCCTGGCATGCGCCAGAATCTGCGGACCGGATCTTTCGCGCCATGCTGCTTCCCAGCGCGGCTAGCACTTCAGCCACCACCGCACTTCACTCGCCGCGCCGCGGCCCCGCCTCCGGCCGCGCTCAGGCCCCGAACGTGTTTCTCTAATTTCTCGCACGACCCCACACGCACGACCCAAACCACGGGGTATAACATTCTCCCTCCCTTAGAAACATTCGTCCCGAATGTTCCTTTTAGCCTTACACAAAACACAATATAAACATATCTTCTTAACTATTCCTTTGCAAATAAGAATGCTCCCCGAGCCACAACATTACTCAAGCATAATCAACTAAATTAACACCAATCAGTAGGAAAGGGGGTTACCTGGAGGTATAGGGAATTAGTGTGGGTATTTCTTCATCATATCATCCTCCGCTTCCCACGTCATCTCCTCTCTGTTCTCGTTCCGCCATAAAACCTTGACGGAAGACACCTCCTTCGTCCGGAGTCGTCTAACTTGACGATCGAGTATCACTATGGGACTCTCCTCATACGACAACTCCTTTGTCACCTGGATATCCTGAATCGGGTGCACTCTAGATGGATCTCCAACGCATTTCCGTAACATAGACACGTGAAAAACTGGATGTACCGCCTCAAGATCGGACGGCAGATCCAACTCATAGGCAACCTTGCCCACTCTTCGGAGGTTTCAGCGCCGCGGCGCCGAGGCGCCGAGGCGGGAATTTTGGGCGGAAAAACTTAGAAAAGTCTGATTTCTCTTTTAAAAAGGGCATGGGAGGGTGACAAGTGTCCCCCCTCATCTGATTTTGCTTGCATGGCTTATATTGACCAAGTCTTGTAGACTTGGTCATCTCTCAAACATCTTCCTCTCTCTAAAAATCAGCTCCCCCTTCTCTCTAAAAAACCCAAGAAAAATCTGAATAGTTTAGAACCAAAAAGGAAGCTTGTAGCTAGCTTGTTGGCATTGTTGTGGTGGTGTTCTTGGCAAGGAAGCTAGCAATATTTGGAATAAGTTTGGGCTAAAACTTTAAGGTAATGATTCTTCCTTTAGATTTAGTTTTGCATGTTAAGAAAGAACTTGTGGTAGTAAATAATGCTCTTAGAGTCATTGCATGCTAGAAATGTGTTTTGGATATGAAAAATGGGTTAAGAAGAGTTTATGAGCATGTTGAAGCCTAAAAACTACCTTAGGATTGTTAAGTGAATTATTGTAACTTGGGGCAGAATTTTACACACCCAAGTTTAGGTGTGTAATCCCCTTTGAATTGTTGGATTGATTGAGCCTTAAATGTGGCGTTGAGTGTTAAAAACCGGCCTTTGAAAAGGTGGCAAAGTGAGTAGAAACAAAGGAAATGCTGCCCAAATTTCCGTAGGATTTAGTGGCTTTGAGTTTAGATTATTCTACATTGAAATTAGAGGTTAATAAACGTATCATGATTATTATAGGTTGAAATATTACTTATGTGTAGTTGAGCTTGGCGGATTAACAAAAGAGGTATGTGGAGCTTTCTTATCTCTTGAGCATGAGTAGTTTGAACTATATAGTACGGTAGACGTACGGGTTTTAAATGAAGTAAATCCATTTGTTGTACTTGACTTGTTTTAAGAAAATGTCTAAGTTGGTTGGGTTAGAGAGTTAACCCACTTATTCCTAAGTAATGGTTTAACCTAAATAAGGTAGAAAAGGATTTCGTGACATGAAGAAGTATTACGGAAATTGTGTGAGTTTGATTTGAAGTATAAGTCTCTTGGTTAATAAAAAGAACGAAATCTTTTGAAACATAAGGAGTTATAAGCGGCCTTATGGGAGGTTAGTTATAACGCCCTATGAAAGAGTATGAACGTCTAAAGCTTTAAGGCATAACGTTAGTATTACGGCTTTATGGGTAGTTGTTTATAATAACTTTATGAAAGGTTAAAGAGTTGGTTTTTCTTGAATAAGGTAATGAAAATGAGTTTCATTTTGTATGTTAATGAAAGCCTAAAGAAGTTATGAGTTACTTGGACATCCGCGGTGATGAAGGATTCCACGTATGCGTCCATTGTTCAGTTATGAGTTACTTGGACGTACCGCCAGTGATGAAGGATTCCACAGGTATGCTCCCATTTTTCAGTTATGAGTTACTTGGAGGTACCTCCAGTGATGAAGGATTCCAAGGGTATGCTCCCAGTGTTCTGTTATGAGTTACTTGGACGCATCGATGATGAAGGATTCCACGTATGCTTCCATTGTTCGATTATGAGTTACTTGGACGCATCGCCGATGATGAAGGATTCCACGTATGCTTCCATTGTTCGATTATGAGTTACTTGGGCGTCGCATGATGATGAAGGATTCCACGTATGCTCCCATTGTTCGATTATGAGTTACTTGGGCGTCTGCTTGATGAAGGATTCCACGTATGTTTCCATTGTTGATTATGAGTTTACTTGGATGTACCGCCAGTGATGAAGGATTCCACGGGTACGCTTCCATTGTATTTGATTTATGAGCTTCCTATTCTTCATGCCGTATAGTATATGATTGATGTTCTTATTGATGGTAAGGCACAGTAAAAGGTAATTTGATTTCATCCCTAACCCCAGCTTGTTTTCAGACTTATGTTTTCATTACAGTATTTTCAGTTTCACATACTTGGTACCTGTTGTCTTGACCTCGCCGAAGCTGCGTTCATGCCGCAGTCGAGATACGTAACTTTGAGTCCGCACTATTAGGATCACCGCTCATTTTCCGAAAGCTCCATCCTCCGAGGCTTTGTCTTTTGGTATGATTCCACGAGGTTATTTACTTTTGTACAATCGGGGTATGGCGGCCCCGCCCCGCCACGTTATTCTAAGTGCGTAGTCACGTTTGTGGTTTGGTGTAATGATAAGATGTCTTGTTTCACTTTTGGTTAAGTTATTTTATGAAAAGCGGCCTTATCGGCTTGCTAGTGATGTTCACCTTATACGATTTTGTTTCATGTATGTTCATTGCTATTCTCGATGCATACCGATAGGGTACCGGTAAGTACGATCGCGGCCGGGTCGGTCGTGACAAAAGTGGTATCGAGCGATTAGTCCTCGGAAAGTGTCTCTGACCGTATCTAGTAAGTCTTGATTATCGGTGTGTTGTGCACCACATCTATAATCGTGAAGTGCAGGATATTTAGGATGGGTTTCCATTCTTCTCACTCTGAGATCGTGCCTTAGAGGCATGTTATAAGTTGGACTCCTCGACGTATTCTTTTATAGCGGTGATGCCTCACGTAAAGCAACCGAGCCCGAAGGGCAAGCGATTGAGAAGCTGCAAGCGGGGCCTTGAGGCTACGAGGCCCACCCGCCTTTTCCGAGATGATGTTTGGTGGCGGCGAGTTCCACGACGCCGCCCGGCCTCGTGAGTTCGGCGTGCAGCGGCCATCGAGACCGCAGTACGAGCCTCCCGTTCCACGGCCGGGCGAGTATAGGGATTATGGGAGCGATCGGGTTGTTGACTAGCATTGTGGTAGGCGATCGCTTGAGCCGTGGCTAACCCTGGCCAAGTTTAAGGATTCGGACTTTCTAAGTTGTGATCCACCCGAGTTCTATGGTTCGAGGTCCGAGAGGATCCTCGGAGTTTATCCAACAAGTGCGCGGACTACGCAGTGCTTAGGGCCTCGGAGGCGAGTCCATTGTGTTAGCTTTTCTGGGTTCTGCGATATTGCGTTGAATTGGTTTGAGTCGTGGTTGTTGTCAAAAGGTGTAGGTGCTCCTCCACCGCTTGGGATGAGTTCACGGAAGCCTTCCTGGCCACTTTTTCCTCGAGACGAGAGAGCCCGCTTGGATAGGTTTTTGGCATTGAGACGAATGGGAAGACCATCAGGGAATACAACCTAGAGTTTGATTCATTGGCCAGATATGCGCCCACTATTGTGGCAAACATGGCGGACCGAGTTCACCGCTATGTGATGGGGTTACATCGTTACATGATTACTGCATGTCTGGGAGTGGCTCTTCAGCCAGGTATGGATATTGCCAGGATGCAGACGTTTGCACAGGGGATTGAGGACAAGGAAAGTGAGGCGGCCAGTCGGCCCGGCCAAGAGGCGGGGCGGCGAGGTTTTAGGATAGCTTTGTGGTGGGCGGCCTCAGGCAGTTGGGTCTACATTCGAGTGCCCGCCGGTCTTCCGCGGGTGGTTTGGCCGTCGGGGATATTCGTGAAGCGGTCAAGGCTCCGGGGCGACAGGTTCACAGGTATCCGAAGATAGTATGCAGGGGGGGCCACCTTTGCCTCGATGTGGTCATTGTGGTAGATCTCATTTTGGGGAGTGTCGGACTAGATCGACGACTTGTTACATGCGCCAACAAGGCCATTTGGCGAGATCCGACCAGTAGCCACAGTGGGATGGCACAATCTATTGGATCGATTGCGGGTTCTTCACTTTCAATGGCTAGCAGATGTTCATACACCGGGGGCCAGGCGAGTCGTAGTAGCGGTTCCCAGTTTTAGCGGTCCTTTGACCCGCCTATATGACGTCAGGTATACCTTTGACCCTTTAGAGATTAGTATGCATGATAGGATTGTTGTATGATGGAATGCCATGAGTGGAGGATATTAAGGTTATGTATGTATGCTAGCAGTAGGTTGGAAGTACGATAAGAGAATCCTTTTAGGCCTTGAAAAGAATTAAGATAGCGTTAGTGCACCCTTGGGGTCTGTTGTCTTGTGTGATAGTGATGAGTGGATATGTGTGTACGATATCTTAGGACCATGTGTGGCATAATAAAGTTCCATTAGTGTAAAGTACGAGGGAGTACCGAGGGATATTAGATTGGCTCCAAAAGAACATTCGGGGACGAATGTTTCTAAGGGGGGGAGAATGTTACACCCCGTAGTTCAGGTCATGCGTTTGAGTACGTACGAAAGGGGGTAAGACTTAAAATTTTCAAAGGATAGGTTGACGGATTATTCCGGGCGGGTCTTAGTCAACTTTGAGGCGGGTTATGACCCGGTAAATTGAGAGTTCCTAAGTGTTTCAAAGGCCTAGGGCATAGTTCGTTGGGTCTAGATTCCAACGCAACCACCCGTTCGTCGATAGGACATCGGAGTAGAAAGTTATGAGGGTTACAAGTTCAGTGCGCAGTCGGACAGAAATGTGTTTCGGGCAAGGGCGACAGGGCCGCGGCGCCGGATGCAGGGCCGCGGCGCCTAAAGTTCTGAAGGGTCGATGTAGTTACAGCGCCGGCCACGGATGGCGGCGCGCGAAAGAAAGAAAGAGAGGTCGCGGAGGTTTCAGCGCCGCGGCGCCGAGGCGGGAATTTTGGGCGGAAAAACTTAGAAAAGTCTGATTTCTCTTTTAAAAAGGGCATGGGAGGGTGACAAGTGTCCCCCCTCATCTGATTTTGCTTGCATGGCTTATATTGACCAAGTCTTGTAGACTTGGTCATCTCTCAAACATCTTCCTCTCTAAAAATCAGCTCCTTCTCTCTAAAAACCCTTAGAAAAATCTGAATAGTTTAGAACCAAAAAGGAAGCTTGTAGCTAGCTTGTTGGCATTGTTGTGGTGGTGTTCTTGGCAAGGAAGCTAGCAATATTTGGAATAAGTTTGGGCTAAAACTTTAAGGTAATGATTCTTCCTTTAGATTTAGTTTTGCATGTTAAGAAGAAAGAACTTGTGGTAGTAAATAATGCTCTTAGAGTCATTGCATGCTAGAAATGTGTTTTGGATATGAAAAATGGGTTAAGAAGAGTTTATGAGCATGTTGAAGCCTAAAAACTACCTTAGGATTGTTAAGTGAATTATTGTAACTTGGGGCAGAATTTTACACACCCAAGTTTAGGTGTGTAATCCCCTTTGAATTGTTGGATTGATTGAGCCTTAAATGTGGCGTTGAGTGTTAAAAATCGGCCTTTGAAAAGGTGGCAAAGTGAGTAGAAACAAAGGAAATGCTGCCCAAATTTCCGTAGGATTTAGTGGCTTTGAGTTTAGATTATTCTACATTGAAATTAGAGGTTAATAAACGTATCATGATTATTATAGGTTGAAATATTACTTGCGGTAGTTGAGCTTGGCAAGCGGATTGACAAAAGAGGTATGTGGAGCTTTCTTATCTCTCGAGCATGAGTAGTTTGAACTATATAGTACGGTAGAGTACGGGTTTTAAATGAAGTAAATCCATTTGTTGTACTTGACTTGTTTTAAGAAAATGTCTAAGTTGGTTGGGTTAGAGAGTTAACCCACTTATTCCTAAGTAATGGTTTAACCTAAATAAGGTAGAAAAGGATTTCGTGACATGAAGAAGTATTACGGAAATTGTGTGAGTTTGATTTGAAGTATAAGTCTCTTGGTTAATAAAAAGAACGAAATCTTTTGAAACATAAGGAGTTATAGCGGCCTTATGGGAGGTTAGTTATAACGGCCCTATGAAAAGAGTATGAACGTCTAAAGCTTTAAGGCATAAAGTTAGTATAACGACTTTATGGGGAGTTGTTTATAATAACTTTATGAAAGGTTAAAGAGTTGGTTTTTCTTGAATAAGGTCATGAAAATGAGATTCATTTTGTATGTTAATGAAAGCCGAAAGAAGTTATGAGTTACTTGGGCGTCGCCCGATGATGAAGGATTCCACGTATGCTTCCATTGTTGATTATGAGTTACTTGGGCGTCGCTTGATGATGAAGGATTCCACGTATGCTTCCATTGTTCGATTATGAGTTACTTGGACGCATCGCCGATGATGAAGGATTCCACGGTATGCTCTCATTGTTCGATTATGAGTTACTT
The DNA here is from genome assembly GCA_029844215.1 of Przewalskia tangutica. Classification (NCBI taxonomy): domain Eukaryota; kingdom Viridiplantae; phylum Streptophyta; class Magnoliopsida; order Solanales; family Solanaceae; genus Przewalskia; species Przewalskia tangutica. Next base: position 36,896,762 of record CM056720.1, on the reverse strand, counting down.
GGACGCGTCGCCCGATGATGAAGGATTCCACCGTATGCTCCATTGTTCGATTATGAGTTACTTGGGCATCGCCCGATGATGAAGGATTCCACGGGTATGCTTCCATTGTTCAGTTATGAGTTACTTGGACGTACCGCCAGTGATGAAGGATTCCACGGGTATGCTTCCATTGTTCAGTTATGAGTTACTTGGACGTACCGCCAGTGATGAAGGATTCCACGGGTATGCTCCCATTGTTCAGTTATGAGTTACTTGGACGTACCGCCAGTGATGAAGGATTCCACGGGTATGTTTCCATTGTTCAGTTATGAGTTTACTTGGATGTACCGCCAGTGATGAAGGATTCCACGGGTACGCTTCCATTGTATTTGATTTATGAGCTTCCTATTCTTCATGCCGTGTAGTATATGATTGATGTTCTTATTGATGGTAAGGCACAGTAAAAGGTAATTTGATTTCATCCCTGACCCCAGCTTGTTTTCAGACTTATGTTTTCATTACAGTATTTTCAGTTTCACATACTTGGTACCTGTTATCGACCTCCTTGAGGCTGCGTTATGCCGCAGTCGAGATCGTAACTTGGTCCGCACTATTAGGATCACTGCTCATTTTCTCGAAAGCTCCATCCTCCGAGGCTTTGTCTTTGGTATGATTCCGAGGTTATTTACTTTTGTACAATCGGGGTATGGCGGCCTCCCGCCACGCCGTTATTCCTGAAGTGCGTAGTTACGTTTGTGGTTTGGGCTGTAATGATAAGATGTACTGTTTCACTTTCGGTTAAGTTATTTTATGAAAGACGGCCTTATCGGCTTGCTAGTGATGTTCACCTTATACAGATTTTGTTTCATGTATGTTCCGCTGCTATTCTCTGATGCATACCTGATAGGGTACCGGTGAGTACCGATCGCGCCCGGTCGGCCGCCTCGCGCGGCGCCGCAACCTGCGGACCCTCGGATCTTTCGCGCCCGCTTCCCGGCGCGCGCTAGCGCCTTGGCGCCATTCACTCGCCGCGCCCGCCCCGCGTCCGCGCCGCGGCCCTGAGGCCACGAGCGTGTTTCTCTAATTTCGCACGCCCCACACACGGCGAACCACGGGGTATAACATTCTCCCTAGAAACATTCGTCCGAATGCTCTTCTAACCTTACACACAAACACAATATAAACATATCTTCTTAACTATTCCTTTGCAAATAAGAATGCTCCCCGAGCCACAACATTACTCAAGCATAATCAACTAAATTAACACCAATCAGTAGGAAAGGGGGGTTACCTGGAGGTATAGGGAATTAGTGTGGGTATTTCTTCATCATATCATCCTCCGCTTCCCACGTCATCTCTTCTCTGCTCGTTCGCCATAAAACCTTGTGGAAGCCACCTCCTTCGTCCGAGTCGTCTAACCTGACGATCGAGTATCGCTATGGGACTCTCCTCATACGACAACTCCTCTGTCACCTGGATATCCTGAATCGGGTGCACTCTAGACGGATCTCCAACTTATTTCCGTAACATAGACACGTGAAAAACTGGATGTACCGCCTCAAGATCGGACGGCAGATCCAACTCATGGCAACCTTGCCCACTCTTGGACAATCGATACAACCCAATGTACCTTGGTGAGTTTCCCTTTCCTCCCAAATCTCATCACACCCTTCATGGGTGACACTTTCGAAAGACCCGATCATTAACCTCAAACTCAAGTGTCGACGCCGATGATCTGCATACGACTTGGCCGACTCGAATGACAATAGCCGCTCTGGATAAGCTTCACCTTATCCACTACCTGTACCAAGTCCGCCCGACTAATCGAACTTCTCCCACCTCAAACCAACCTATCGGTGACCTACACTTCCTCCCATATAAGGCCTCAAAAGGCGCCATCTGGATACTAGAATGGTAGCTGTTGTTATAAGCATACTTCCACAAGAGGTAAATGATCCTCCAGCTACCCCTGAAATCAATAACACAAGCCCGCGGCATATCCTCAAGTGTCTGGATAGTGCGCTCGGCCTGTCCGTCCGTCTGAGGATGAAACGCCGTGCTGAGACTCACCTGTGTCCCTAATCCCTTCTGAAAAGACCTCCCGAAGTTAGCCGAGAACTGGGCTCCTCTATCTGATATAATCGACACCGGGACTCCGTGCAGTCTCACAATCTCTCTAATAAAATCCATATTTACCACCTCCCACTTCCAAGTCGGAATATCAATAGCCTGTAACAGCCCACCGGGCTTCTGATGGTCAACCTTAACCTGCTGACAAATAGGACACGGTGCAACAAAAACCGCCGCCCCTCTTCAGGCCGTCCCACCAATACACACATCTGAGGTCATGGTACATCTTAGTCGACCCCGGATGAATAGAATAATGCACGCTGTGTGCCTCCCCCAGAATCTGCTGACGAAGTCCTGTCACCTCGGGGACACACAATCGGCCCTCAAATCTTAGCACCCCATCCGGCGCTACCCCTAATAGACTCTTTTCTTTCTGAAAAACGGCATCTCGATACCGTACCCTAATCGGATCCTCATACCATTGCCTCTTTACCTCCTCGACGATGGAAGACTCGGCAACCCCTCGAACCCGAATTCCATCACTATCAGAATCAACCAATCGAACCCCAAGGCTCGCTAGCTGATGTAACTCGCGGACCATGTCCTTCTTCCCTGGCTGCACCCCCGACAGACTACCCATCGATCTGCGACTAAGGGCATCTGCAACTACATTGGCCTTCCCTGGGTGGTATAGGATATCAATATCACAATCCTTGAGTAACCCTAACCACCGTCTCTGTCGCAAATTCAGCTGCCTCAGTCTGAAGATATACCGGAGTTTCTTGTGGTCTACGCAAATATCCACATGAAATCTATATAAGGAATTGCCTCCAAATCTTCAAGGTACGATTAACTGCCGCCGACTCTAAATCGTGAGTAACGTAATTCCTTTCTTGCTTCCCTAACCGCCGGGAAACATAAGCTCTAACCTTATCGTGTTGCGTCAGCACACAACCTAGCCCAACACCCAACGTGTTACAATAATACCCTAACCCTCTAGTCTCTCAAGAGGGGTTAGAACTGTAGTCGTGGTCAACTTCTCTTCCAATAACTGGAAGTCTTTCTTGTACTTGCGAAATATTCGGGCATCCTTAATCTCAGTTATGGTTCTTGTTTCCCTTTCCCTGTTGCAACCAAACTTGGTTACTATACTTGGATCTGATTCCTTTGCTTGCCGCATGGCTAAGACTTCCTGCCAATCACAATTTAGGGGGAAGACTTCTTTGATCTTGTCAAGTAGTAATCCTATTATCCTCTCTCAGCTCGTAGAGCTTATAGTCCGGTGTTCAACCTCAATTCACGGTATTACATAATCCAATGACTTGTCAAGATTTCTTATCGTTCGAGTGTCTACTCGTCTTTCCTTTATAAGTTATTTCAAGTTGTCCTGGGGTCCCTTACCTCTCCGTATTCTCTTACTATCTTTCTCGTCAGTACAGATGCTACTACCTTTCCTCGAGGTGTTCCTACTGCCCATTACCTACTAATGGTCTTACACTAGTCCGGGGTAACTGTATCTCGTGCAACTTACATAACCATAGTTGTATTCTCTTTTATCCTTCTGGTCATAACCTACCTTATGCTTATTAATAGTAAAGTGTTTCTAATTTGATCCATAATCGCATTTCAAATATCGTACTACGCATTTTCTTACGACACTTCCGACCGTTTAACGCGTCGTTCTTAATTACCCCAACATAATACTTTTTCCACGGTTATCTAAAGCGTAACTTATGGCATGACGATATCAAGACCTACGGTCTCCCATCCTTCGTCTAACTACATGGGTACACATAACCCCATAATACGTAAGACTATCCTTTTATGTAGGGGAGAGAACTTATCTCCCTTCAATAAACTTTCCTTGGTGTCACAACCCTAATCACCTGGTCCTCTCGTGGTCCTGTAAATATCTAATCATTACGCACCGCCTTAAAATCGTGTAGATTTTCAAAACCTACCAAAGATGCCCTCAGCTTTCTGCCGGCAGCGCCCGTACTCATAATGACCTCAACGTCTGTCATAACAACTCTGCTAGGGTCCGACGACTGTATCGTTACCGACAATTATTATCTGCCCACTCAGCTACCACCCCACACTCACGGGTGTGGTTACCTCATAAAGGTTCTCATGGATTTTGGCTTCATTTCTTTCACACTTGGTTGCTCACTTCCTTACCGGTCGTACTCTTTTCCGTACTTCCAAACTTATTCTAGCTTACGTACATAACTTCCATAATAAAACTGGCCTCCAATCTTGGAGTTACTAAGTTAAACAATATAAGGTCATTTCCGGCTCTCACAACCTGGTTCCGGTGGAATGCGTCCACGCATCCGTAAAACGATTAACTAGACTCGGGCTTGTACCCTCGTGACTCTGTCACGTAGCAGGACTACTATCAACTGATCCCACCCCATAAACGGGTACCCTAACTTCTCATAATACCATGACCGTGTCGTCTTGATCACAACAACCATTACTTACTCCACACGGATCTCATTCGTACTATCCTCTTAAGCATACCACGTAGCTCAATTTACAAACATAGTCTCCCATTGGGCCCCTTAATTAAGCTTCTTAAGGTTCCATTACTTTTTCCGACAACTCATCGTCTCCTAATTTTCTCAACTAGCACGTAAAACCTCGATGAGAGTTCCTTAACTGCTCATACCTTCCCGGTATCTATTTAGTCCTTACCAAATCCTGGTAATCTAAAATCATTCTAGGCAACACATATGTGACCCTCATACAGAAATCTGTATAGCTGTATGTCACAATACCAACTATACTACAAGTATTACCAACCTGGATACGCAATCCACATAATCTTCCCTGGGTCACTGCTGCTTCCTCGTAGCTGCAAACACCATAACCTGTTAGGGAGAGACGACCCTAACCACACAGCTCTATCGCACGATCTTAGAGTGAGAAGAAATGGAAACCAATCCTAAATATCCTGCAGCCTCCTGATTATAGATGTGGTGCACAACACACCGATAATCAAGACTCTACTAGATACGGCCTGTAGACCCTTTCCGAGGATTAATCGCTCGATACCACTTTTGTCACGATCCGACTCGGATCCGCGGATCGTGCCTTACCCCGGGCACCCTTGTGATACAACATCAGAGAAAACCAGCGGAAATAAACTCACGAACAAGAACTATATAAGAATATAAAACAGGCTAACCCCAAGTGGCTACCTCTAAATATAATAAAATGAACAGTTACATCCTTACACCCCAATTCATGACAGGACTACAAGCCTCTAAGAAGGTATAACACTATGACGGGACAGGGCCCCGCCATACCCCCTGAATGTACAAAAGTCTACAACCTCAGGGAATCGTACCAAAAGACGAGGCCTCCGGAGAAATGGAGCTCCTGACACCTGAGTACAAGATCCTAGGAATGAGGATCTACCACCTGCTTTCCCTTACCTGCGGCATGAACGCAGCCCCCGAGGAAGGGGGTCAGTACACAACGTACCAAGTATGTAAAACTGGAAAATACTGTAGTAATATCATAAGTCCAAAATACACTGAAGTTATAGATAAAACCAAATTATGTTGCACTGTGCCTTACTAATAATGAGAGTAACAAGTATACATTTTATAGCATAAAAATAGGAGGCTCATGATCAAAGCAGGTACCTGCGCGTATTATCATTAAGCAATCCTACTCAGGACTATTTCACCCGCATAGGTCCTGCGGACCCGCGTGAGTCATCCGCCTCGTCATGGGACTGTTTCACCCGCATGAGACTATTTCACCCGCATGGATCCTGTGGATCCGCATGAGTACCATCGCGTACTCGCATGGGACTATTTCACCCGCATGGATCCTATGGTCCAGATCCGCATGAGTACAAACGCCGCACTCGCATCATGGGTAGCAAATCCATGGCATAAGTAGTAAACCATCCTATTGGAGCATACCCGTGGGCCACCCATCGTGTCAGTATGTCCAAAGGAAGTAACAAGAATAACCCGGGGTTTACCCGTAATAATATATATATAACATAGCTCATCCGGCTATCATACATAACATAAGCACTACCGGCCTATCATATCATAACATAAGCACTACCGGCCTATCATATCATAACATAAGCACTACCGGCCTATCATATCATAACATAAGCACTACCGGCCTATCATATCATAACATAAGCACTACCGGCCTATCATATCATAACATAAGCAAGTTAAGAAAATACCCTAACTTCTTATTAACATCATTAATATATCCTCTCTCATTTTAGTATACCTAAGGCACCAACATGTCTTTTAATAGAAAATCCGGGAATTTAACCCAAGTACCATGTACTTCTAACCTTTTAAGAAATTACTCATTTTTATACAAAAATTCCAAGATACTAATCACCATAGTATCAAGTTACAATTTCTTTTCAAAACAAGTCACATTTCCTTTTAAAACTATCTCAAGCTTCTAAATTAAGTGACTTCATTTCTTGTAAAACCTTAGGCAATTCATGCCTTAGAACCATTTTCCTTCCACAAGTTCAAATCATCAAAACCTTTCTCCATTAAACTTTCACAAACTAATATAACCAACTCCCTATAAAGCCGTTACATTAGAGTTAAACAATAGTAAATCACATTCCCCTAAGTCGAGGATTTTTATACCTTTCTTTTAAAACGAAGCAAGTATCAAATACTTATAACAAACGAAGATTTCCAAATCTTGTACGTCTACCGTACTACATAGGTACAACTAATCATGCTCAAGAGATAGGAAAGCTCCACATACCTCTTCGGTCAATCCACAAGCTAAGTCCAATTTACCGCACGTAGTATGTCAACCTAAAATGACCACAATACGTTTATCAAGCTCTAATTACAATGCAGAATTTTTCCAAGTTAAAGTCATCAATTTCCTACGGAAAATTGGGCAGCGTTTCCTTTGTTTCTACATACATTGCCACCTTTTCCAAGGTCGATTTTTAACGCTCAAATGCCATGTTTAAGGCTCAACAACCAACCAACATCAAGGGGATTACACACCTAAACTTTGGTGTGTAAAAATTCAGCCCCACAAGTTACAACAACTAACCCAACAAGTCTAATGTAGTATTTAGGCAACAACATGCTCATAAAATCCCCCTAACCAATTCATTCATAATCACACCCCATTTCTTACATGCAACTACTCTAAGTGCATTTTTCCAACTACAAGTTCTTCCTATTAAACATGCAACACTCAATACCAACAACAAGAGAAGAAATGTTACCTTAAGTTTTAGCCAAACTTATTCCAACACCTTGCTAGCCTTTTTCTCCAAGAACACCACCACAATAGCACTTCTAAGCTAGTCACAAGCTTCCTTCTTGCCTTTAACTTTTCAGATTTTCTTAGGCTAGAACACTTCTTGAGGTTTTAGAGAGAAGGGGGAGCTCAAGCTTTGGAGAGAGAGAGAGAGAGTAAAGATGAAAGATGGAAAAGTGACCAAGCCTTGGTCAATTATATTGCATGCATTCTGAAAATCAGATGGGGGGGGACACTTGTCACCCACCCATGGCCCCTTTTAAAACAAAAAACAGATTTTCTAAGTTTTTCCGCCCAAATTTCCCGCCTCGCGCGCCTGCTTCCGGAGCGCGGCGCGCGCTCTGCGGACCTCGGATCTTTCGGCGCGCCTGCTTCACGGCCGCTGCACTTCAGCGCCACCGCACTTCACCCGCCCGCCTTGGCGCGCGCCACGCCTCGTGCGCGGCTCGAGCCCCGAACGTGTTTCTCTAATTTCTCGCACGGCCCCACACGCACGGCCCGAACCACGGGGTATAACATGTGCTCCCCTATTTAAAATCTTTCCGCAGAAAATGCGCTTTCAGACGCTGCTGATGTGCTTCCCAACTAGCTCTGTGAATGTTTTTTACATGTCTCAATAAACTTTCCGTCCCACCCTAACCTTTTCCCATTTTAAAATTATAAATATTTTCACAAATTTGACATCTAACTATTTCATTTTCTACGTCCCTATCAAAAAAAGCCCTAACATCTGATTTTACATTTCGTTGTGGAGGGTCTCGTCTCATACTAGGGGGAATAGGAGGCGGTGCCGTTTGAGGTGCACTAGTGGTGTGTCATCTAAATCTAATGATACTTCAGAAAAAGATTCAGTATTAATGAAATCGTCTTGTCTATGAGGATCTGGAGGAATATGATGACTAGAAGAAGTACCCATGCCCTTGTTACCCCTACTAGTAGAAGTACCCTTGCCCTTGTTACCTTCCATTATAATTATGCAAATAAATAATTAAAGATAGTGAAATTTAATTAAGTGCGCTAAATAAAATGAAGAAACAATAATAATTTAATGAAGGAACGAATGTACCAAACGTCGACGTGTAATCGAGATATTGAAAATTGAAACTTAATAGACAATGTAAAGAGAATGAGATATAGATTGAGAAATTATTAGAGAGATTGTAATTGTAGGAAGATTTGTGAGAAATAATGAAGAGAAAATGAAGTATTTATAGTTGAAAAAATTGAGTTAAAGTGTAAATATAATAACTGAAAGGTTAGAAATAAATATTAGGGGGTAGGGGTTAGGGGAGGGGGAGGGGTATTTTGCCGTTGCACAACGACCAAATTGGTACAAAGCCGTTGTGCAACGGCTAGTAGGGGTTCGGATGAGGTGGGGAAGGGTCGGGGCAGGGTCGGGGCTGGGGCGGGGTCGGGATCGATTTTTTTTCTCGGTCCGTCTGCATCGATCTGAAATCTGCGATACCGATCTGATCTTGGGGATCGGGGTGGGGTCGGTGTACCCCACCCCGTTGGACAGACCTAGTATCAGCCTTTTGGAGTACTTCTGCTCATGTTATAGGAGAAAAGTAGTAAAAAGTTGTCAAATAAAAAATATACAGATGGAACACCCATGAGCAGAAGTACCCCAAAAGGCTCACCATGAAGTGCAATAGCTTAAAAATATATAAATATAAAATTAACATATAAAATGATCCACCAATTTTATAATAAACAAAATGGGATAAAATTATTACTATCAACAAGTGGGATCCACATTGGGTAAAAGTGAAAATTACAGAATAAGTTAACTCGTCGTTCATAAATGGGCCAATTTGGCCTACATGCTCTTTTTACAAAAGTAAAAGGGTAAAGTGGTCATTTCTAATGAACGGGAAACTCCCCAGATTCCCGCTTATTAATAATAGTCGGGAATCTGAGGAGCTTCCCATTCATTAAAAATGATCATTTTGCCTTCTACTTTTGTAAAAAAGAGCATGTAAGCACACTTATGAACGGCGGGTTAGTTTATTCCGTAAGTTTTACTTTTTTCCTATGTGGAACCCACTTGCTGAGAGTAATAGTTTTATCCCATTTTGTTTATAATAATATTTTATATTTATATATTTATAAGTTATTGCATTCATGATGTCAGCATGTTGGAGTACTTCTGCTCATGTTATAGGAGAAAAGTAGTAAAAAGCTGTCAAATGAAAAATATACGGATGGAACACACATGAGGTCAAAAGACTGTCACCATGAAGTTCAGTAGCTTAAAAACTGGTGAAATAAACGATTGATTATTTTCATTAATGAAGAGGTATATATACATGATATACTGTAACATCATGTATTTTCGGGTCATGATTTGAACAGGTAGATGTGTACAAGTAGATCTGAGGCCGAGGAAATTTTGTTATACGAATGTATGCACATCAAGAGCTTAGTATATAAAAAGATAAAACTCTAAAATAATTTTGGACATAACACGTGTGATAATGATGACTAGAAATAATATTCTTGTATGTGTCAAAATAGGATACGGAATAGTATTATATCAGATGATTATGAAAATAAGTATATGAATATTTATTAATTAAGTGGATATATGTAGGTGGATAACTGGCCACATGGAATGATTATATAAATCATGTAGTGTGACTAATCTACATATAGGACCTAGTAGTGACACGTTTTTGGGAATGGTTCATAAACATTGTTATCTTTTTTAGATATACTTCAAGGTGGTAGCCAAGAGAATCTTCTTAACCTTTCTTGGTACAAATTGGTAATCAACTTCGTGTGACACTACACGTGGAGATTTCCCACCCATATTCAGGTTGGTGCTAAGACACAACTTCAGCAAAACAATCATAGAATTCTTTAAGAACCATGCAATCAATTTGTTTTCTTCTCAAACACCACTTTACTTGGTTGATTCTGTGTTGATATCTAAAAATTAACCAATGTGTCCCTCTATAAAAGAAGCCAACCTTTGATAATTGATCATGGCAGGTAAATATCAATATTTCACTTTGAGTTATTAAGCTTGAATTAGAGGTATGTTAAGACAAATCCTTCTTTCTTTTGACATGTTTCATGTAACATAACGTAGCCGTAATATTGTTACATAAATTATTCTACTCTTAGTAGTTAAGAATATTCATGTTATTGATTTTTATGTTAAAAGCATGTCTAAACATGTCTTTAAATCCTTATTGAGGTATGCGGGAAAGATGTTAATATTTCCAATATTAGCCGAAGGTATAAGGATATATGTCATCCGATAAGTTCAGAATGTTTTATTATCATTCATGCATTTGCAATATATTCATGTATTACCCTGGACCCACATGTGTTATATACACTACTATATTGTATGAATTATATATATGTAGGGGATGGGGATGGAGAAAAGGGAATATGTTATATACGCACACCACCTGCAGCGGGTGAAGACTATCACAAAAAGAAGATGTCCAATGAGGCCAATATGATTATGCATGTCCACAGAGGCCGAAATGAAATAATATCTACAGACGTTGTTATGGACAGAAAGATGCCCTTGTGTTGACCAAATATATATGTATATCGCATTTGCATCATACATGACAATTAGGCATTCACTATGATATGATGCCCACAGAGGCTGTTGTGGTAAGAAAGATGCCCGATGAGGCCAATGTATATGTATACCGCATCATGCATGACATTTAGACATTCACTATTGATCAGTTGATGCTATCGGATATGTATGTCGGTTGTTTATGTTTCAATTTATTGTTATATCCCTGTTATGCTATTTTTCATTCCTAACATACTCAGTACATCAGTCGTATTGACGTCCCTTTTGTAGAGGGACGTTGCGTTTCATGCCCGCATGCTCAGGTAAACAGTGGAACGATTCGTGCTAGTAGGTTGTTGGTTCAGCAGATATTAGAGCACTCTACTTGTTTCATACTTGCAGTCTGGTCATGGTATTGTATTTTTTATATGCATATGGGTATGGCGGGGCTCTGTCCGTTCTTGTGATGTCATGTACTCTTTAGAGGCTTGTAGACGGTTGTTCATGTGTATAGTAATTGTGTATGGCCCTGTCGGGTGTGATGTATGTGTCAGCTGAATGTTCAGTAACGGCTCTTGTGGCCATGATGATATATGTTAAGTATGTGAAGAGTGGTGCTCGGCAGGTAAAGTTTGGGTGCCCGTTCTGGCCCTCCGATTTGGGTCGTGACAAAACTTGGTATCAGAGCATGTCTGTCCTAGAGAGTATACAAGTTCTGTTTAGTAGAATCTTATTTATGGGTGTGTTACGCGCCACACTTATAAATAGGAGGCTGCAAGGCATTTAGGTATGGTTTCCATTTTTTCATATCATAGATCGTGCAGTAGAACTGAGTCTTAAGTATTGGAGTTTAACTTGTGCCTTACACTGTTTCAGTAATGCCGGTCACCAAAAGACTCTGGTTAGTGCATAGTCGTAGCTCGTAAATGATTGACTCCTACCAGACGATTGATATGCCAGAAGGGCAGTATTATGTAAAACGTTTCGAGATTATGAGAAGTTGTCTCACTCAGATACGGAAGAGATAATGCAAGCATGGAGAGAAACTTGTTTGTTTTGGGATACAAAAAAAGGGAGTAAAGTAAAGGAAGTACTAAGCACCAAAACGTTGAAGATTCTATCGTGTTTATGATTACAGTAATGTTTTCTTCCAGTAAGGTTATGATTAGCAGGGGGATTGAAGTTGGATTGAGTGTAAATACGAGTAGTATGCTGTCACGACCCGACCTCGGGAGCGCAACTGGTGCCTTACCCCGGGCACCCTAATGATTATACATCAGAGAAAACCAGCGGAATAAAACTCATAGACAGGTAACAATGTAATACAAGAAACAGGCTAACCGATAGGTCGCCTTTCTGCATATATACATATATCTCAAAAGCCCGAACAGTTACATCATTTACAAACCCAACTCACAACAGGACTACAGACCTCTAAGAGTTTGACATAACAACTATGATGGGACAGGGCCCCGCCATACCCACAGATGTACTGCATTACACTGCTGTCGAAATCATACCAAAAGATAAGCCTCCGGAGAAACGGAGCTTCCCAAAACGCAGAATTGTGATCCTATGAGCGAGGATAAACGGTGTACCTCTACCAGCGACATGAACGCAGCCCCCCGAAGGAGGTCAGTACAATAGATACCAAGTATGTGAAACTGAAAGTACTGAAATGGAATCATAATAGTCTAAATATAAAATAGGAGACATGTATGATAACCAAAATACAGTACACTGTGCCTGGTTAACAATAAGAGTAATGAAAATCAATTTCATCTTTTAAAAGACCATTTCACAATATATAAGCAATCATGTCAAGTCAGGGACGCATGCCCTCAAAATCATTACTCAAATATAACCATGAGTCTCACGCCCACAATATCAATCATGCCCGTGGAATTCCTTCCTCACTGCCGGCAGTCCATGATATAATATAACACCAATATGTGTACCCGAACACCAGATCCCACCTGCGTCATAAAACTGACCGGGCCAAGTAGGAAAGCCAACTACCAGATCCAGCCTGCATCATACAATGGCTGGCACGGCCAAGCCAACTACTGTGATCGGATGCGTGCTTAAACCGACGGCGGCAGGTATCTAAAGCCAACGTACCAGAGTCTGCCGTATCACGAGATATGACCGGGGCAAGTATCTTAAGCTACCTACCAGAGCATGTCGTATCACGAGAAATTACCAGGGCAAGTATCTAACGCATGGACGCATGCCCCCGGAATCTCTCATCGGTGTAAGCATGTCCATGGAACAATCATAGTGGAAGAATACCCGTGGACTTTCCAACAGTGTCGGTATGTCCAAGTAAATAGCAAGATGACCGGCCCTCCATCGAGAGATGCGGTAGCATAAGAATACAACACTTGCACAACAAGGCTATCACAAGCAAGCATAGGCAAGTTACCATACTTCTAGACTTTCATTAACATGTAAACTGATTCACCATTTTATAAACTCAAGGTACTTTCATTTTATGCCAACAATTCGGGTTTTAACCCCAAAGTACTACGTACTTCAACTCTCTTAAAAAGATCCCCTTTTTACGTAAAAGCCACACGATTCTAATACCCGTAGTATCAAGACACGTTTTCTTTTCAAACTAAGTTACTACACCTTCAGAAAATCATTTCAAGGCTTTTTATAATCAAGTAACTTCTACTTTCATAATTCAAGTAACCTATTCTTTAAATCAAGTTACCAGTTTAAATCAAATAAATAAATCATTCTTTTGTCTTCATAAAGTCGTTATAACTAACTTCCCATAAAGCCATTATAACACTTTATGTTTTAAACCAACCAAAGACAACTACACTCATTTCTGAAATCAAGAGAACTTATTCATTAAAGACCAAGTACCCATTACTTTCGGAAATATGCTTCACAACTTTTCAACATAATATAAGTCTCTTAACATTTAGAATCAAGTCTAGGACATCAAAATGAAACTAAATTCAGTTAACACACGTACGTCTACCGTACTAAATTTTTTCATAATAATTATGCTCAAGAGGATAGGAAGAGTTCACATACCTCTTCAGCTTAATCCACTAGCCAAGTCGAGCATGCCGCGCGTAAAATATCAACCTATAATAACCATAACACGTCTATCAACTTTTAGTTTTCTTCGTAGAATATTTCTAAGTATAAGGTCTCTTATTCTACGGAAAATTGGGAAGCACTTCCCCTGTTTCAACGTACTTTTCCACCTTTTTCAAGGCCCGAAAGCAATAACCAATTGCCACATTTAAGACGCAATAATACAGTAAGTCAAAGGGGATTACACGCCTAACTGGACGTGTAAAATTCAGCCCCTTAATCTTCCAACGCTGTCCATAATACTAGTCCATAGTCTAATGTAAAAACAATCCAAAGTCCAATGTAAAAACAGTCCAAATTCCAATGTAAAAACAATCCATAGTCCAAGTCCTTTAGTTGGTGTTCTTGGCCAACTACTACAATCAAAATCGTCCAGTTTTCGGCTAGCATGCCAATACTTGTTTCATTACTTCTTTAATATTCCAACTTATATTCCAATCTTTATATAAGTTACATTAACTTGTCATTAACAAGATTCCTTCATGTCAACAAGTAATAGGTAATGTTTTAACAACTTTAATGGCTAGCATGTCAATTCTCGATTTTAACAACTTTAATGGGCATGCCAATTTCAGTTTTTAACATCTTATTAAGGTCCAAATCTTTTCAATCTTCCTTCCACATATCATATACTCAAACATATACTCAAACATATACTACTAACATATGTAACTTCCAACTTCACTAAAAGGACAAAGATTATTACCTCAATAAGCCCAAAATTTTCCAAGATTATAAGTCGATCATTAGGAATCTTAGCTCCTATTCCTTACGTTCCAATCCACTCCAAGCAACCCTTAGAAGTTCCTATCCAACATCTCTTAGCACTTCATCCAAAAATATGAAGATTATCTTAGGGTTTCACTTTGCGACTATTAGATTAACGTAGTATTTCCGGGTCCTTAGTATTTGCTTAACCTTAGAATACCTCTAAGAACACTTGGGTTAAGTAGGGGGATTTATCAAGAACAATTGAACAAGTTTGCCTAAGGGGGGGTTCGGCCGAGAGCTAACAAGGGGAGGGAGTATATTTTTCTTGTCTTGGAATTTATTCTAAGTGTGGAATGAAGTCTTCACTACTTGGGTGTATTTATACAACAACCAAGGTCTAGAATTAAAATAAATGTGTGGTTGAGATTGGGGACAAGTGTGTGTGGGTCCCACAAGCCACTTGTCCAATACAAGACTTGGGACACTTGGCTTGCCACTTGTCCCACAAGTTTCGGCCAACATGGCCCCATGGGGTGACACGTGTCGCCCTCCTATTGGTCCAAAATATTTCATCTCTCCAATGTCTCAATAATTGGTCAAATATCGAAAATCTTATGGGCGCCACAAAATCGTAAAATTTCCCGGGTGGGCCCCACATGACCAAATCTGGAAATAAAATTCCTTAATTCTTATAAATCTTATAAGTCCCAATTTCCAAAATTGGGAACCCAATTCCCATTAATAAACTTTTTTCCTTCACGAGGTTCAGAATATTTTCCGTAGGAAAAAGAAATCTTTCTTCCTTTTCAACTTAAGGTCGCATTCTCTTACGTACGTCCTCATATACCCTGAAACTACCGGGTGTAACATTCTCCCCCCCCCCCCTAGAAACATTCGTCCCGAATGTTCCTTCTAAGCTAGATCAAATCAGATATCGCTATAGTCCCTCTTAACTATACCCACAAAATCACGAATTCCACACAAGGCCACAATATAATACCTAAGTATATGTCAACATGGAAGACCAGATGTACTGCCTCCAGATCGGACGACAGATCTAACTCATAGGCAACCTTTCCTACTCTACGGACAATCTGATAAGGCCCAATGTACCTTAGGCTAAGTTTTCCCTTCTTCTCAAACCTCATCACACCCTTCATGGGTGATACCTTCAAGAAGACCCAATCGTCATTCTCAAACTCCAGGTGTCGACGCCGAATATCTGCATACGACTTCTGTCGACTCTGGGCTGCTAACAACCTCTCCTGGATACGCTTCACCTTATCCATTGCCTGCTGAATCAAGTCCGACCCGACTAACTGAACCTTGCCCACATCGAACCAGCCTATCGGCGACCTGCACTTCCTTCCATACAAGGCCTCATAAGGCGCCATCTGGATACTGGAATGGTAGCTGTTATTATACGCAAACTCCACAAGAGGCAAATGATCCTCCCAGCTACCTCTGAAATCAATAACACAGGCCCGCAGCATATCCTCAAGTGTCTGGATATTACGCTCTGCCTGTCCGTCGGTCTGAGGATGGAATGCAGTACTGAGGCTCATCTGCGTCCCTAAACCCTTCTGGAAAGACTTCCAGAAATTAGTCGTAAATTGGGATCCTCTGTCCGATATGATAGATGTAGGGACCCCATGCAGTCTCACAATCTCCCGGATGTAAAATCTAGCATAATCCTCGGACGAATAAGTCGTCCAGACCGGAAGAAAAATGGGCTGATTTCGTCAGCTGTCTACTATAACCCATAAGGAGTCGCACTTCCTCTGAGTATGATGCAACCCTATAACATAATACATATCAATCACCTCTCACTATCAAGTCGGGATCTCAATCGTCGATAATAGCCCACTGGGCTTCTTATGCTCACCCTTGACCTGCTGCCAATTGTACACTAAGCAACAACTCTGCTACGTCCCTCTCCAGGCCATCTTACCAATACATACATCTGAGGTCATGATACATCTTAGTCGACCCCGAACAAATAGAGTAATGAGCACTGTGTGCCTCCCCTAAAACCTGCTGACAAGTTCTGCAGCATCGGGTACACACAATCTATCCTCATATCACAGCACCCCATTCGGTGCTACCCAAACAGGCAATTCTCCTCTCGGAGGGTCGTATCTCAATTCCGTACTAGAGTTGGATCCTTAAACTATCGCCTCTTCACCTCCTCAACGATGGAAGACTCGGCAACCTCTCGAACCCGAACCCCACTCAATCAGTTTATTCCATGACACAAGTCACATAGACTCCACAATCTATCATGTCAAAGAAGGAAGGAATAACTTACATATTACCAACACTTCCATTCCTTTTTCATCGATAACCGGCTCACCGGGAGACTGGAATCGAACCAATCTCTCTCTATAGTCAACCTTGGCATACAAGAATCCAACTAGTCCATCCCCATAATGACCTTAAAATCTGTCGTATCCAGCTCTACTAGGTCTGCTAGGGTCTGACGACTGCATCATCACCGGGCAAATCTTATATACCCGCTCAGCTACTACCTAAACACTCACGGATGTAGCTACCTCGAAAGGTCCTTATGGATTCAGGCTTTATTCTTTTACACTTGGTTGCTCTCATTCTTACTGGTCGTACTCTTTCCGTACTTCCAAACTTATTCTAGTTATACGTATATAATTTCTATCACGGCTTCTGTCTTTCAAATCCTCGGAGTTACTACATCCAACATTTAAGGCCATTTCCGGCTCTCACGATCCGATTCCAGTGGAACGCGTCCACGAACTCGTACAACGATTAAATAGACTTGGGCCTTACACCCTCGTGAACCTGTCACGTAGCGGGACCACCCTCAATTGACCCTGCTCCAACTCGGGCTATGGGTTGACCCGTATTGGTCCACAACCCGACTCATAGTCGCACTTAATTCTTATTCCTTGTCTAAATCAATTTTTACTACTCGAGAAGGCCTTATACACCTAAGGTCTCAGCGGTTATCAATATTCTAAGGCTCAAAATTTTCATGCCCCAAGCCTACCTTATCCTTCCCCGCATACGGGTAAGATAGCTTCTCATAAATCCACAATCGTGTTGTCTTAACCACAACAACCATAATTACTCCATACAGATCTCATCCGTACAATTCTCTTAAGCATACCACGTAGCTTAATCCATTTACTTAGTCTTCCATTAAGTCCCTTAACATGATTTCTTAAGGGTTCATCACCCTCTCAGACAACTCATCATTTCCTAGTTATTTCCAATTAGAACATAAAAGCTTGATGAGAATTCATAAAATTGTTTCATACCTTCCCGGTATCTATTAGTCCTTACCAATTCCTGGTAATCTCTAATCATCCTAGGCAACACATATATGACCCTCATACATAAATCAGTATAGTCGTACATTATGATACCAATTATACAACAATTCTTACCAACCTGGATACGCAATCCATATCATCCTTTTTCGGGTCACTGTTTCCATTCTCATAGCTGCAATCAACATAACTCGTTAGGGAGAGACTACCCTAACAACACAGCACTATCACACGATCGTAGAGTGAGAAGAATGGAAACCAATCCTAAATATTATGTAGCATCCTGATTATAGGTGTGGTGCATAACACACCGATAATCAAGACTCTACTAGATACGGTCTGTAGACACTTTCTGAGGACTAACTGCTCTGATACCACTTTTGTCACGATCCGACCTCAGGCCCGCAACTGGTGCCTTACCCCGGGCACCCTAGTGATTATACATCTGAGAAAACCAGCGGAATAAAACTCATAGACATGTAACAATGTAATACAAGAAACAGGCTAACCAATAGGTCGTCTTTCTACATAAATACATATATCTCAAAAGCCCGAACAGTTACATCCTTTACAAACCCAACTCACAATAGGACTATAGGCCTCTAAGAGTTTTACATAACAACTATGATGGGACAGGGCCCCGCCATACCCCTGAATGTACCTGTACCTACACTGTCAGGGAACCATACCAAAAGATAAGCCTCCGGAGAAACGGAGCTTCCCAAAATGCAGAACTGTGATCTTATGAGCGAGGATCAACAACCGGTGTACCTCTACCTGCGGCATGAACGCAGCCCCCCGAAGGAGGTCAATACAACAGGTACCAAGTATGTGAAACTGAAAGTACTAAAATGGAATCATAATAGTCTAAATATAAAACAGAAGACATGTATGATAACCAAAATACAGTACATTGTGCCTGGTTAACAATAAGAGTAATGAAAATCAATTTCATCTTTTAAAAGATCATTTCACAATATATAAGCAGTCATGTCAAGTCAGGGACACATGCCCTCAAAATCATTACTCAAATATAACCATGGGTCTCACACCCACAATATCAATCATGCCCGTGGAATTCCTTCCTCACTGTCGGCAGTCCATGATATAATATAACACCAATATATGTATTCGAACACCAGATTTCACCTACGTCATAAAACTGACCGGTCCAAGTAGGAAAGTCAACTACCAGATCCAGCCTGCATCATAAAATTGACCGGGCCAAGTACGGAAGTCAACTACCAGATCCAGCCTGCGTCACGAAACCGGCCGGGGCAGGTATCTAAAGCCAACATACCAGAGCCTGCCGTATCACGAGATATGACCGGGGTAAGTATCTTAAGCTACCTACCAGAGCCTGCCGTATCACGAGAAATGACCAGGGCAAGTATCTAACGCATGGCCGCATGCCCCCGGAATCTCTCATCGGTGTAAGCATGTCCATGGAACAATCATAGTGGAAGCATACCCGTGGACCCTCCAACAGTATCGGTATTTCCAAGTAAATAGCAAGATGACCGGCCCTCCATCGAGAGACGCGGTAGCATAAGAATACAACACTTGCACAACAAGGCTATCACAAGCAAGCATAGGCAAGTCACCATACTTCTAGACTTTCATTAACATGTAAACTGATTCACCATTTTATAAACTCAAGGTACTTTCATTTTATGCCAACAATTCGGGTTTTAACCCCAAAGTACGACGTACTTCACTCTCTTAAAAAGATCACTTTTTACGTAAAAGCCACACGATACTAATACCCGTAGTATCAAGACACGTTTTCTTTTCAAACTAAGTTACTACACCTTCAGATAATCATTTCAAGGCTTTTTAAAATCAAGTAACTTCTACTTTCATAATTCAAGTAACCTATTCTTTAAATCAAGTTACCAGTTTAAATCAAATAAATAAATCATTTTTTTGTCTTCATAAATTCGTTATAACGAACTTCCCATAAAGCCATTATAACACTTTATGTTTTAAACCAACCAAAGACAACTACACTCATTTCTGAAATCAAGAGAACTTATTCTTTAAAGACCAAGTACCCATTACTTTCGGAAATATGCTTCACAACTTTTCAACATAATACAAGTCTCTTAACATTTAGAATCAAGTCTAGGACATCAAAATGAAACTAAATTCATTTAACACACGTAAGTCTACCGTACTATATTTTTTCATAATAATCATGCTCAAGAGGATAGGAAGAGTTTGCATACCTCTTCGGCTTAATCCACTAGCCAAGTCGAGTATGCCGCGCATAGAATATCAACCTATAATAACCATAACACGTCTATCAACTTCTAGTTTTCTTCGTAGAATATTACTAAGTATAAGGTCTCTTATTCTACGGAAAATTGGGCAGCACTTCCCCTGTTTCTATGTACTTTTCCACCTTTTGCAAGGCCCGAAAGAAATAACCAATTGCCACATTTAAGGCGCAATAATACAGTAAGTCAGAGGGGATTACACGCCTAACTGGACGTGTAAAATTCAGCCCCTTAATCTTCCAACGCTGTCCATAATACTAGTCCATAGTCCAATGTAAAAACAGTCCAAAGTCCAATGTAAAAACAGTCCAAAGTCTAATGTAAAAACAATCCTAGTCCAAGTCCTTTAGTTGGTGTTCTTGGTCAACTACTACAATCAAAACTGTCCAGTTTTCGGCTAGCATGCCAATACTTGTTTCATTACTTCTTTAATATTCCAACTTATATTCCAATCTTTATATAAGTTACCTTAACTTGTTATTAACAAGATTCCTTCATGTCAACAAGTAATAGGTAATGTTTTAACAACTTTAAGGGCTAGCATGCCCATTTCTCGATTTTAACAACTTCAATGGCTAGCATGCCAATTTCGGTTTTTAACATCTTATTAAGGTCCAAATCTTTTCAATCTTCCTTCCACATATCATATACTCAAACATATACTACTAACATATGTAACTTCCAACTTCACTAAAAGGACAAAGATTATTACCTCAATAAGCCCAAAATTTTCCAAGATTATAAGTCGATCCTTAGAAATCTTAGCTCCTATTCCTTACGTTCCAATCCACTCCAAGCAACCCTTATAAGTTCATATCCAACTTCTCTTAGCACTTCATCCAAAAATATGAAGATCATCTTAGGGTTTCACTTTGCGACTATTGAATTAACGTAGTATTTCCGGGTCCTTAGTATTTGCTTAAACTTAGAATACCTCTAAGAACACTTGGGTTAAGTAGGGGAATTTATCAAGAACAATTGAACAAGTTTGCCTAAGTGGGAGGGGTTCGTAGGAGCTATGAGGGGATGGAGTATATTTTTCTTGTCTTGGAATTTATTCTAAGTGTGGAATGAAGTCTTCACTACTTGGGTGTATTTATACAAAAACCAAGGGCTAGGATTAAAACAAATGTGTGGTTGAGATTGGGAACAAGTGTGTGTGGGTCCCACAAGCCACTTGTCCAATACAAGACTTGGGACACTTGGCTTGCCACTTGTCCCACAAGTTTCCAACATGGCCCCATGGGGGTGAAACATTTCGCCCTCTTATTGGTCCAAAATATTTCATCTCTCCAAAGTCTCAATAATTAGTCAAATATCGAAAACCTTGTGGGCCCCACAAAATCGTAAAATTTTCCGGGTGGGCCCCACATAACCAAATCTGAAAATAAAATTCCTTAATTCTTATAAATCTTATAAGTCTCAATTTCCAAAATTGGGAACCCAATTCCCATTAGTAAACCTTTTTCCTTCACGAGGTTCGGAATATTTTCCGTAGGAAAAAGAAATCTTTCTTCCTTTTCAACTTAAGGTCGCATTCTCTTACGTACGTCCTCATATACATAACCTGAAACTACGGGGTGTAACATATGCTCTTTATTGAAACAGATCCATCAGAGGATATGAGTAAGTTGTCTTCCAGATACGACTTTATCCTAGATCATCTGATAGAAATAATCCCCTCGAGGGGTCAGATGGCTCATAACTAGGGAATTTATAAGTTAGGGATCACCGATATTTAAAGGGTCAGATATGTTACACCCCGTAATTCAAGGACATGTTTAAGAGAATGTATGTAAGGAGTCAAGACTTGAAAATTGGTACGAAAGAAAGAATTGTTTTTCCGACGGAAAAATCTTCCGAACGTCGGAAAGGAAAAATGTTTGTTGATGAGAATTGGATTCTCAAAATGCATTATTTGAAGAGTATGGAACTTATTATCATTATGGAAATTTATTTTTACGGATTTGATCACGTGGGGCCCACCCGAGGAATTTTACGTTTTGTGGGCCCCACGAAGGTTACAAAATTTTATGGATGAATGAGAGGGCGACACGTGGCACCCCCACATGGTCTTGGATGAAAATTAGCAAGGGTATTATAGTCATTGACCTATGTAGATGAACAAGTCTTCAAAGCTTGAGATAATTGACCAAGTCAACTTGTCCACTTGGCTTAATAATTAATCTCCTCCATCCAAGCCACACAAGTGTTGTGATCTAAGCCCTCCATTGTTTTATATATACCACACTAGTGTAAGACCAAGTCTTCAACACTTAGAAAAATTTAGAGATCATTTGTGCAAACTAAGTTGCTCTCGGCTTTGTGCTTCTTCTCACAAGAAAATTTTACAATTTTGGTTCATTATTCACAAGACTTTAACCCAAGATCCCTAAGGGTATTGTAAGGATATCTCAATAGAAAGATATCCAAAAAAACGACGTTTTCACGTTAGTCGCAAGGCGAAAACCTAAGTCGTTTTCATAGTTTTGGATTGGAAATGGAAGAGAAGTTGGTTCTGAACTTCTAAAGGCTTCAAATAGCGGATTGGAGCGTAAAGGAAAGGAGCTAAGAATTTCTAAGGAACGACTTTGAATCTTGGAATTATAAGGGCTTATAAAGGTAACAATTTTTGTCGTTTTAGTAATTAAGATTACTTATCGTTGTAGTTATGGATATTAGCAAGCATGAGGTATATATTATGAAGTTTGATAAGTGTATTGGCTATTGGAACCCTAATCCGAAACTAGCATGTTTAGCCTTTGAGTTTACAATTCAATTTGATTATTAGTTTAAGTCGTCACATGTTATATAAAGAAGGAATTATAGTTGTTAAAATTGTTTATGACTATATAACATGTTATACCTAAGAACTTGGATTGAAAAAGAATTGGAAAGGACTTTGTATTGTTGTATATGTTAGCCGAGAATAGCTTTGAATGTTGAACTACTTAGTATGAATTGTGGGGCAGAATTTTACACGTATTGTAAGGCGTGTAATCTCCTTTGATTGGTTGATGTATTGAGCCTTAAATGTGGCATGTTGGTTATTGATTATCGGGCCTTGAAAAAGGTGGAAAAGTATGTAGAAACAAAGGAGATGCTGCCCGATTTTCCGTAGAATAAGAGACCGTATACTTAGTATTATTCTACGTTAGAAGCTAGAAGTTGATAGTCGTGTTGTGGCCATTATAGGTTGACCATTCTACGTGCGGCGTATTCGACTTAGCTTGTGGATTAAGCCGAAAAGGTATGTGAACTATCTCCTCTTCTTCTAGCATGATTCCTTATGGTAAAGTAAGTAAACCATACTCCTAAATTGATCCACTCCTTGATTGTACTTGGATTGCCTAATATAGAAGTTGTTCTATGTACTTCCTTGATTGTACTTTGGGTGATTAAATTGTAAGTTGTTATAATCCATTCCCTTAATGAAGTTTGGATTCTCAAAAGTGAAAGTATTTTACTTGAAGTACTTAGAGTCTTAAAAAAGAAGTGGTTTCCAAATCTTTTGGCTAGTGCCTTAGTTTCAAAACCTAAAGGTTGTTATAATGACTTTAGGGGAGTGAAAGGAGTGATTTACTTAATTGATTTAAAAGAGGAGAAATGACATGACTTAAAGAGAAGTAACTTGTTTTAAAGGTGTGAGTTACTTGAGATTTAAAAGTAGAAGAAACTTGATTTCTAAAGTTAAGAAACTTGATTTCTAAAGATTAAGAGACTTGAAGTATTTTTGAAAGTTAAGAAACTTGATTTGAAAGTATGTGATACTTGGTTTTAAAAGTATAAGTCTCTTGGTTATAAAAAGAATGAATTTGTCTAAAACCATAAAGGGTTATAACGGCTTTATGGGAAGTTGGTTATAACGGCTTTATGAAAGGTTAAGTGAGTTGTCTATTTTGATGGATAGGTATGAGTTGCCTAGGTTGTGTAATTTTAAGTTACTTGGTTTCAAAGCCTTGAAATGAATTTTCTAAAGGTGTAGTAACTTATTTTGAAAAATAGACATGCCTTGATACTACGGGTGTTAGTATCTTGGGGTTTTATAAAAAAATGAGTCTTTTGAAAAGAATGGACGTACGTAGTACTTTGGCTTGTTTAAATGAGAATTATTCTATTTGTGCCTTGATAGTACTTTGGCTTGTTTAAATGAGAATTATTCTATTTGTGCCTTGATAGTACTTTGGCTTGTTTTAATGAGAATTATCCTATTTGTGCCTTGATAGTACTTTGGCTTGTTTAAATAAGGATTTCTCTTGGTTTATGTAAAAAGAAGGTGTGGTAATTGTCTTGGTATATGTAAAAAGAATGCATGGTAATTGTCTTGGTATATGTAAAAAGAAGGCATGGTAATTGTCTTAGTTTATGTAAAAAGAAAAGGCATGGTATTGTCTTGGTTTATGAAAAAAAAAGGCATGGTAATTGTCTTGATTTGTGTAAAGGCATGGTATTGTCTTGGTTTGCTTGCATATGGGTTGCTCATATAGACATTCATGCAAGTGTCATATTTCCACATCTCCGCGTCCCTCCATAAAGGGCCGGCAACTTGGTTCACAAGATACCATGGGGTAGCTCCCCATGGGGGTTAGTGGTACACACTCACAGCGGGTCGGTATTTGACTCGGGCGGGTTAAATTCCCGGAATATATATATAAGCCATAGATTAGCTATCCGTGATGCGAGTATCGTGTACCGATGACTCATTGCGGGTCCACCTGACCTATGCGGGTGAAATAGTCTCTTGCGGGTGAAATAGTCCTATGATAGATTGCATTATAACACAGATGATGGTTGACCCTAGAACTGGAACGGCCTTCATGTTTTGAAATGGTAGTGATTTCATTAATGAAAGGGTGCAGTGTGTTTATGACTTAAAGTGGAACAGTTGGTCTCATTATTAAAAGCATAACTTAAAAGATAAAAAGAATTGCATTACTCTCATGATTGCAAGGTTCAGTATGCTTATTGAGGTTATATTATATCATGGACTGCCGGCAGTGAGGAAGGATTCCACGGGCATGATTGATATTATGGGCGTGAGACCATGGTTATATTTGAATAATGACTTTGAGGGAATGCGTCCCTGACTTGATATGACTACTTATGTATTGTGTACTGTAGATTGGCTATCATACATGTCTCCTGCTTTGTTTAGACTGCTATGATTTCATTACAGTATTTACTGTTTCACATACTTGGTACATTCTTCGTACTGACCTCGTTCGGGGGGCTGCATTCATGCCGCAGTTTAGTACTGTGATTTGGTGATCTGCAGGTGTAGGACCCTGCTCCGAGTTTTGGATAACTCCATCTTTTCAGGAGTTTATCATTTTGGTATAGATCCTTCAGTACAGGCTTTTGTACAGTTATGGATACGGCGGGGCCTTGTCCCGTCATAGTTCAGTAAAACTCTTAGGGGTCTGTATTCATATGTGGGATTGGACTCGTGTACGGTATAGTGCCTTTGTATTATGTATGTTATATGGTAGCCTTGTCGGCTTGCCCTTGCATGTTAGTTTGTTTTTTAAAAAAACGAGGTGTTATTTAGTTCCGCGATTTACTGGTGTCAGTCAGGTAGAAGGGTGCCCAGGTAGGGCACCAGTCACGGGCCCGGGGTTTGGGGCGTGACAAGAGATGTCAATACTTTAGGGTCAAAGTTGTAAAGGTTGAGTTAGATCGCCCCGACCATCTGGTAGTCAGTATGGTCGAACGCATGTTGAAGTATGTCGCAAAGGTACATGAGGTTGGTTTAGTGTGGCAGTTATGGCCACAACGTTCCGAAGTGTCCAAATTGATGTGCAAATATAATGATAAGATGATGATAAAATGTATAGATTAAAAAGAAGAAGACATCATTGAAAGGTTTAGTAGGTTATGAAAAGCTACACGTTTACAGAAGTGATTGCCACAACCGAAATGTTTGAAGAGTGACCATCAATAAATTGAAGAAGATCACGTAAGGTGACGTACCCAGAGTAGTGAGCCCAAATCATATATAAGGATCGAGTTATCCACGGTAGTGGAAGGGGACATAAGCCTCTCATTTGCATAAAGGGGGATACCACATTTTATTGAGAATTAAATGTATCAATGATAGTAAGTTGCGGTATGCTATAGGTATTGAACTAGTAAGGTCTTCAACTTCATTGTGCAGCATATTACAATTCTACATAACCTCTGAATAACCATAGCTTGTTAGGGGTAATTGAGGACGAGAACTATGGAACCATCGAAGAAGGGTTGTAGGAAATATGAAACAGTTAATAAGTATGAATGGAATGGTATGATCAAGTATCAAGGAAACTTGAAATGGAAATATAAAGGTAAGATGAATGAGAACTCGATCGATGGGAGGTCTAATAATGATAAGATAGAAAAGCTTGACAAGTTCTTGTATCATGTAACACCGTGGGTTGGATCTAAACATACGAACATCGGTTCCATAATATATGCAGTCATACCTCTCAAAAGGTAGGTAAATGGAAGTGACGGTAAGTAAAGCTCGAGATTAGAACCTAGATAGGTGAAAAGGGGCCAATGATACTTAGGGATACAAGGTAGACATTAAAAGATATATGTCAAGAGGTAATGACATTATAATGAAGATAAAATGTCATGTAAATACAGATGTCTGTGAGAATTTATGAATTGACCAAAGGTTCCATGAGGTAGATACGGTAATGGGTGTATATCTTAATGAGATCAAGGAAATCCTCTCTTGAAGTGCCATTGACAGATGGTCTTAGCTATGAGGCTAGTGAAAGAATTCGAATCTAAGTATAATGACTAAGTTTGGATATAGTAGAACGACGTCAGGTAATGTAAATTGTTTAGAATATACGTACTGAATAATGGAATAAGTTAACAACTCATCCTTTAAGGAGAGTAATGCCAATGATTGGGATAAAGAGCAATGTTTGAGATTATGTATATATACCAGAATAATTTAGAATTAAGAAGAGTAGGATAAGTAAGAAAATGAGTGAACAAGTTCTAAAATAAGTAAGGAAAATGAGTTGTTATAATTACGAGTAGTGAGAAAGTTGCAAACCATGAATAAGAGTTAAATGTGATGATACATACACTTTATATTCGATGATATTATTCATAAAAGTATTCACGGTTGAGGTACTACAAATATAAGAGTTTCCAACACATCAGTTAGTTAACAAAGCTAAGTTGATAATATAAGTATTCATCCACAAGTGGCTTGACTAACGTAAGGGCTAAGGAAAAGAGTAGACCTAAGGGAACACATCAGTTAGTTAAGTGGAAGTCCGATTGGAGGATTCAGATAGCGATAGCTCTATAACTCAGAATACAACAAGGTCATCCCTGATACTAAAGAGAAGGAACATCATGATGAAGATCCTATTCTTAGAGAAGATTGGGAAAGATATTTAGCAATATAGAATCGTAACCTTCGGGTATAGAGGGAGAGGGACCCCCATGTGGAAGATCAATTTATGTATTTCCAATGAAACAGGATTACGATGTAAGATTATGATGGATATCTATTGCTCATGATATTCCATTTACCATAGATCTACTAAGATGTATTATGATCTCAAAGGTATGTACTGATGGGACGACATGACGAGAAATATTGCGGGGTTTGTAGCTTAATATCTTAACGGTCAGCAAGTGAAAATAGAGCACCAAAACCCAGTGGCTTAATTCAGAATAGTGAGATCCCAATACGGAAATGGGAAATGATTAATATGGATTTTGTTACGGGTTTACCTCATCCTTACCGTGAATTTGATTCTATTTGGGTAATAGTTGGTAGGCTGACCAAATCATTCAGTTCCTGGCGGTCAAACTACCGACACAACCGAGGATTAAGCAAAGTTGTACTCATTTATGGTATGCCTATTTCTATTATATCTTACCAAGGTGCGCAGTTCACAGTTAAATTCTGGAAATCATTTCAAAAAAAGATTTGGACACTCAAGTTAATATTAGGACAACTTTCCACCCTCAGATAGACGGACATACCAAATGTACGGTACAACACTCGAGGACATACTACGAGCTTTCATATTCGACTTTAAGGAAAGTTGGAATGATCATTTACCCCCTATTGAATTTGCGTACAATAACATTTATCATGCTAGCATTAAATGGCTCTATATGAGGCTTTGTATGGATGAAAATGTAAATCTTCTATCAAATGGTTCGAGGTAGGAAAATCATAATTATTTGGGCCTGACTTCGTACACCAAGCCATAGAAAAGGTGAAGTTTGTCCAAGAACTGTTGGTTACCGCTCAAAGTCGTCATAAGTCTTATAAGTTTGTACGATGGTGGGACTTAGAATTCCAAGTAGATGATTGGGTGTTTTTGAAGATTTCACCTATTAAGGGAGTAATGAGATTTGAGAAAAAGGAAACGATCATCCCGCAGTATATTGATATCGTATAATTCGACGAGTCAGCCAAGCAGCTTACGAATTGGACTTGCCTTCGGAGTTAGAGTTTGTTCATCCGGTTCTCCATGTTTCTATTTTAAGAGTGTGTGTTGTGGATCCTTCCTGGATTGTACCGTTTGACGATGTGAAAGTTACAGAGGACTTATCACATAAAGAGGTTCCTATTTGCTATCGTAGATTGACAAGTCAGCAAGTTAAGAACTAAAGATGTAGCCTCCGTGAAAGTTCTATGGCAGAATAAGAATATAGAGAAAATTATATGGGAGGCGGAAGAGGAGATGAAACACAAATATCCTTACCTATTTCAGGTCAACGCTGAGGTTCCAAGAGAAGCATACGGTGAGTTTTATTTCAGACTATTATCATTAATGCTTGTGATCGTGGGAGGTCCGACATAAGGATAAATATTATATTATATGGCATGGGAAGCGGTGGATGTGTTTTCTGACTACGGACGGGAATTAGAGATGTCACCCCAACATTTGAGGATGCATATTTCTAAGGGAAGAAGAATGTAACATCCCGTACTTTCGGGTCATGATTTGAACAACTAGACGTGTACAAGTAGATCTGAGGCCGAGGAAATTTTGTTATATGAAGGTATGCACATCAAGAGCTTAGTATATAAAAAGATAAAACTCTAAAATAATTTTGGACATAACAAGTGTGATAACGATGACTAGAAATAATATTCTTGTATGTGTCAAAATAGGATACGGAATAGTATTATATCACATGATTATGAAAATAAGTATATGAATATTTATTAATTAAGTGGATATATGTAGGTGGATAACTGGCCACATGGAATGATTATATAAATCATGTAGTGTGACTAATCTACATATAGGACCTAGTAGTGACACGTTTTTGGGAATGGCTCATAAACATTGCTATCTTTTTTAGATATACTTCAAGGTGGTAGCCAAGAGAATCTTCTTAACCTTTCTTGGTACAAATTGGTAATCAACTTCGTGTGACACTACACGTGGAGATTTCCCACCCATATTCAGGTTGGTGCTAAGACACAACTTCAGCAAAACAATCATAGAATTCTTTAAGAACCATGCAATCAATTTGTTTTCTTCTCAAACACCACTTTACTTGGTTGATTCCGTATAGATATCTAACAATTAACCGACGTGTCCCTCTATAAAAGAAGCCAAGCTTTGATAATTGATCATGGCAGTTAAATATTAATATTTCACTTCGAGTTATTAAGCTTGGATTCGAGGTATGTTAAGGCAAATTCTTCTTTCTTTTGGCATGTTCCATGTAACGTAATATAACCGTGATATTATTCCATAAAATTTTCTACTCTTAGTAGTTAAGAATGTTTTGTTATCGATTCCTATGTTAAAAGCATTTCTAAACATGTCCCTAAATCATGTGGAAAAGATGTTAATATTCTCAATGTTAGCCGAAGGTACAAGGATATTATGTCATCCGATAAGTTCAGAATGTTTCATTATCATTCATGCATTTGCATCATATTCATGTATTACTCTTGACTCACATGTGTTATATATATTACTATATGGTATGAATTATATATATGTAGGGGGTGGGGAAAGGGAATGACATTATATACGCACATCACCTGCAACTGGTACATACTATCACAAAAAGAAGATGTCCAATGAGGCCAATATGATTATGCATGCCCACAGAGGTCGAAATGAAATAATGCCTACAGAGGCTGTTATGGACAGGAAGATGCCCTTGTGTGGCCAATATATATGTATGTATACCACATCACATCTTGCATGATATTTGGGCATTCACTATATGATATGATGCCCAGAAAGACCCTTGTGGTAAGGAAGATGTCTGTTGTGGCCAATATATGTGTATACCGCATCATGCATAATATTTAGGGATTCACTACTGATTGACTGTTAATATCGGTTGTTGCTATGGGCTATGTATGTCGACTATTTCAATTTTAGTTTATTGTTATATCCCTGTTATGCTATTTTTCATGCCTGACATACTCGGTACATCAGTGTACTGACATCCCTTTAGTCAGGGGACACTGCGTTTCATGCCCGCATGCTCAAGTAAACAGTGGGATGATTCGCGCAAGTAGGTTGTTGGTTTAGCTGATATTGGAGCACTCTACTTGTTTCAGAGTTGCATTCTGATCGTGATATGATATTTTGCATATGTATATGGGTATGGTGGGACCCTGTCCCATCCTTGTGATATCATGTACTCTTTAGAGGCTTGTAGACGGTTGTCCTGTGTATAGTAGTTGTGTATGGCCCGGTCGGCTGTGATGTATGTGTCAGCCGAATGTTTGGTAACGACCCTTGTGGCCATGATTGTTTACGGATATATGTTAAGTATGTGAAGAGTGGTGCTCGGCAGGTAAGGTTTGGGTACCCGTCATGGCCCTCCGATTTAGGTCATGACATATACAATATCTATATATGGAAAATAAGTATACCTTTTCCTAATACAAGACTAATACATATTCCTATTACAATACTAATACCATAATTACACTTGTATAAGAATTCTACAAATAGGTAAATAACCAAACCAAATTCGGTCACTTGGTATACACAATATAAATCGTGTATACATTGCCTTTCTATCACACCCCCGCAGGCATAGCGGGCGGTAGTCGTAAGCTGAGAATGTCCCTAAAATATTTAAACAGAATCAAGGGAAGAACCTTAGTAAA
The DNA here is from genome assembly GCA_029844215.1 of Przewalskia tangutica. Classification (NCBI taxonomy): domain Eukaryota; kingdom Viridiplantae; phylum Streptophyta; class Magnoliopsida; order Solanales; family Solanaceae; genus Przewalskia; species Przewalskia tangutica. The sequence goes on along the minus strand of CM056720.1, from coordinate 36,865,349 downwards.
TATGTCAGCAATTTGGTATCTTAAAGGGACATGCAAGACACGTACTTGTCCATGAGCTACCTTTTCGCGAATAAAGTGAATATCCATCTCGATATGTTTAGAGTGCTGATGTTGGACCGGATTCCCAGATATATAGATGACACTAATATTATCATAGTAGACCAAGGTAGCTTTATGATTAGGTAAGTGAAGCTCTAATAAAATATTACGCATCCAATATGACTCATACACCATATTGGCTAATCCTCGATACTTGGCCTCCGTACTAGGTTGCGATAAAGTAGCCTGACATTTTACCGACAAAAAGATCAAATTATCATCAAGAAACATACAATAAAAAGATGTTGAACGTTTGGTATCTAGACATCCACCCCAATCAACATCTGTATAAGACATGAGAGTAAAGACGGAGGATGGATATAAATGCAACAAGGACAAAAAGTATAGCATTACATTTTAACAGACATATGAAAGCTAGGTCTCTACTCCTTCTGAATGAGGAAGAAAGGCCTTGTTTCATCTAGATCGACGTAAGGTGCGTAGCGGTGTAGAGTCCAACTAAGACTTCCATGAAAGGTCTCATTCATTTGATTGAGGAGTTTCTTACGATCTAGATGATAACAAGGCCTTTCTTCTTCATTCAGAAGGCGTAGAGACCTAGCTTTCATCTGTCTGTAGGGTCGGGATATCCCCGCCCTCCGAACCAGACGTGAGTCCAAAGTGATTCTTTCTTGATTGGATGTCAGCCTTTCTGTCATTTTGCATATAGGTGGGACATTCTCCCTATTCTTTGAGAGGTTGCTTGCGACCGTAGCATTAACTAGGTAATCAAGGCAGGTCGAACAGAGTCAGTCCTAGGGTGAAGATCATCGGATGGAAAAATGGATTGAGCTGGCTAATCACTTGATGACCCGGTGGAGAATGTGAACAGAGAGTCGATCCCATAAACGAATGAATGGGACCATAATCAAGTGTGCACTGTATGTATCGTATAATGTGTTTGAGAGCATGCATGTGCTCAATACGTGGATCATGCATAAATAAACACAAGATGTACTACATAAGTATTATATGGTCTCTTGAAAGTAAGTTACTAAAGAGCCCCTACAAGACTATGATAGTGCGAGGGATCCTCATATGGTGTTCTAGAAGTAGAACTCACCTTCGGTTTGGTATCAATCGGGGTAGAAGAAGACTTATAAGACGACATGCCAACTCTCTCAATAATCTCAGTCGCATACTTCTTTTGTGAAAAAAATAGACCACCTACATGACGAGTGACAGCTATATCCAAAAAATAACTCAATGGCCCAAGTCTTTCTGTAGCAAATTCTTATCTCAGAAGGGACATGATATACTTGCGCAAATTATTAGAGGAGGCAGTCAAAATGATATCATCCACATATAACAGAATGTATGCTAGAGAAGTACCACGACAATAGATGAACAGAGAATGATCAGACCTGCTATGAGAAAATCCAATTGTAGACACATAATCTGGAAACCTCTCATACCAAGCCTGTGGGGCCTGCTTAAGCCCATACAAGGACTTCTTCAGCAAACATACATGGTAATGATAATTGGGGTCTTTAAAACTCAAGGGCTGATGCATGTATACTGTCTCCTTAAGATCATCGTGTAAGAAATTATTTTTCACATCCAGCTGATGAATGAGTCATGCTTTCGAGAGAGCCGAACTAAGCACAGTGTGAATGCTTGTCGGTTTGACCACTGGACTAAATGTCTCTCTAGAATCCATGTCAACCTATTGTGTTTTACCATCACTGACAAGACGGGTCTTATGCTTCTTAAAAGAACCGTCAGAATTTTCTTTATGAGTAAAAATCTACATAGAACAAATAATATTAACACCAGAGGGACATTAACTCCCACGTTTTATTTTCAATAAGAGCATTATATTCGTCATCCAAGGTCATTTTATAATTTGGGTCATGAAGGACAGATATTGGGTTACATGGTAGGGGGATTTATTGACATTATAATTAAGATTAAAATGTCATTTTGGTTTAAAATATCCCGTTGACTACGAGTAATAGGCCTTTGACCCGAGATAGAATTGGACGGGTTTTGGATAATTATCAGTCAGCGATTATGCGGCGTGACGGTGGGCTGCCGCCCAATAACGGGTGGCTGAAAAAGTGGATGCAGGGAAAAACTATTTGGGCCAAAAACTGGACCGGTACAGGATCGAGAATCATAGGCATAAACGGGACAAAGATTAGCACTGAGCCGTGACTCGAGAATAGTACCGAGAATATACTGCCCGGGACAACTCGGATAAATGGTAGATAATATACGTTGAGAGTACATCATCTAAAAAATTATACGAACTCGACACGGAATTATACAATTAGCAAGAGAAAATTGGGTTTCATAAAAAATGATATGGTGACTAATTATGATTTTATTAGCGGATAAATTAAATATTTGTAACCACGATGATTAGACGAATAACCCAAAAACACACAAGCAGTAAAACGGACTTCTAGTTTGTTAATTGTAGTAGACTAGATAAGCGGATAACACAAACACCCAAACACCCAAACATCCTAAGATGAGAATACGAGGGATCCTTATTATAAAGAATTTTCAGGGGTGATTGATATGCTAAACCTTTGCTAGGGAGTATGTTAAGGAGATAGGTAGTCATTTGTAATGCATGATGCCAAAAAACAGAGGTAGTGAAGCATGGGCCAGTAAAGATCAGACGATATTATTAATGGTATGAATTTTTCTTTTGACCTTTTCATTTTGGGAGGACGTATGAGGACAAGAAAATTGAAAAGATATGTCATGAATGTCACAAAATTCCCGAAATGGCCCATTATCATATTCCCTACCATTATCACATTGAATGTTTTTAATTTTCCGTTCAAATTGGGTACGGTTGAAAGCTCTAAATTTTAGACAAAGGAAAAGTCCACAAAAATTAGAATAATCATCCAAAAATAAAATATAATAATGATGGTCCAAAGAACTGAAAATGGGAGATGTCCATAAATCACTATGAATAATGTCAAAAGGCATCGACGTACTAGAAGTAGAGGCTACAAACGGTAATCTAACATGTTTCCCTAGAGGACAAAAAGGACAATTATGAGTATTACGCGTACTCTTACAATCAATAAAATTATTATTTTTAAGAGAAGAAATAATAGACGACCTCGGATGACCCAAACGTGCATGCCACAAAGAAGGAGCAAGAGCGGCAAATATTGAAGGTATGGCTTGACTCATGGAAATGGAGGTGGTGGTGGTGATTGGATAAAGCTCGCCCTGACTATTACATCTCATTAGAGGTATCCCCGTCTTGAAATCCTTCACAAAAAATCCAAAAGGGTCAAAGTTAACAGAAACTCAAGTATAAGTTGTGAATTTTTGGACAGACATCAAATTTTTAATTTAGGGGCATGAAGGACATTTTAAAGACTAGAGGTGAATGTGGTAGGGGGGGGGTAAATTTGTGTGACCATAATCGCAAATTGAAATTGAATTGTCATTACCTACAATTATGCCACGATTTTTGCTCAAATTGAAATAAGACGAAAGATTACCTTGTGCCGACATCATATGAGAAGTGGCTCAGGTGTTCATGTACCAATTTACGTCCGGGGGATTTAATTTAAGTGTATGCATCGCAGCCTCAATATCCATGGGTGTCGGACCAGACACTAGGCTCGCACCAGCGAAGGCTTGCTAAGGTCGAAGCCCAAGTAGGCCAGCTTGCTGCCAAGGTCAAGCCGGCTGTCTGGGCTAGGAATGCTGGAACGATGAATTTGGCATCTGCTGGCCACTAGCCCAATGTTACACCCAGTAATTACAGGAAATGTATAAGAGAATGTACGTAAGGAATCAAGACTTGAAAATGTGTACGAAAGAAAGAATTGTTTTTCCGACGGAAAATCTTCCGAACGTCGGAAAGGAAAAATGTTCGTTGATGAGAATTAGATTATCAAAATGCATTATTTGAGGATTATGGAACTTATTAACATTATGGAAATTTATTTTTACGGTTTTTGTCACGTGGGGCCCACCCGAGAAATTTTACATTTTGTGGGGCCCACGAGGGTTACGAAATTTTATGGACGAATAGGAGGGAGACACGTGGCACCCCCTCCACATGGTCTTGGACGAAAAATTGCAAGGGTAAAATGGTCATTGACCATGGTAGATGAATAAGTCTTCAAAGCTTGAGATTGTTGACTTGTCAACTTGTCCACTTGGCTAATTATCCAAGTGTTCTTCATCCAAGACACACATATGTTGTAATCTAAGCCTTCCATTGTGTTATATATACACTACACTAGTGCAAGACTAGTCCTCAACACTTAGAAAATGTCACAACATTTCTTGTCCACAATTGAGCTCTCGGCATTGTGGCTATCTCCACACAAAAAATTTGTAGTTTTGATCCATTATTCACAAGACTTTAACCCAAGGTCCCTAAGGGTATTGTAAGGATATCTCAATAGAAAGATTTCGGAAAAACGACGTTTTCACGTTAGTCGCAAGGCAAAAACCTAAGTTGTTTTCATAAGTTTGGATTGGAAATGTAAGAGAAGTTGGTTGTGAACTTCTAAAGGCTTCAAATAGCGGATTGGAGCGTAAAGGAAAAGAGCTAAGAATTGCTAAGGAGCGACTTTGAATCTTGGAAATTAGAAGGGTTTGTAAAGGTAAAAATCTTGTCGTTTTAGCTATTAAAGATTACTTATCATTGTAGTTATGGATATTAGCAAGCATGAGGTATTTAGTATGACATTTGATAAATGTATGCTATTGGAACCCTAATCCGAAAACTAGCATGTTTAGCCTTAAGATTACGATTCAATTTGATTATTAGTATAAGTCGTCACATGTTATATAAAGAAGAAAATTGTAGTTGTTGAAGTTGTCTATGACTATATAACATGTTAGACCTAAGAACTTGGATTGAAAAAGAATTGAAAAGGACTTGTGTTGTTGTATATGTTGGCCAAGAATGGCTTTGGATATTAAACTACTTCGTATGAATTGTGGGGAAGAATTTTACACGTATTGTAAGGCGTGTAATCCCCTTTGGTTGGTTGTTGTATTGAGCCTTAAATGTGGCATGTTAGTTATTGATTATCGGGCCTTGAAAAAGGTGAAAAAGTATGTAGAAACAAAGGAGGTGCTGCCCGATTTTCCGTAGAATAAGAGACCGTTTACTTAGTATTATTCTACGTTAGAAGCTAGAAATTGAAAGTCGTATTGTGGCCATTATAGGTTGACAATTCTACGTGCGGCGTATTCGTCTTAGCTTCTGGATTAAGCCGAAAAGGTATGTGAACCATTTCCTCTCCTTCTAGCATAATTCCTTAAGATAAAGAAAGTAAGTATTACTCCTTAAATGATCCATTCCTTGATTGTACTTGGATTGCCTAATATAGAAGTTGTTCTATATACTTCCTTGATTGTACTTTGGATGTTTAAATTGTAAGTTGTTATAATCCATTTCCTTAATGAAGTTTGGATTCTCAAAGGTGAAAGTATTTTACTTAAAGTACATAGAGTCTTGAAATGAATTTCTAAAGGTTGTTATAATGACTTTAGGGGAGTCAAAGGAGTGATTTACTTAATTGAGTTAAAAGAGGAGAAATGACATGATTTAAGAGAAGTAACTTGATTTAAAAGTATAAGTTACTTGATTTCTAAAGTTAAGAAACTTGATTTCTAAAGTTAAGAGAATTTAAGTATTTTGAAAGTTAAGAAAAATGGATCTGAAAGTATATGATACTTGGTTTTAAAAGTATAAGTCTCTTGGTTATAAAAGGAATGAATTTGTCTAAAATCATAAAGGGTTATAACGGCTTTATGGGGAGTTGGTTATAACTGCTTTATGGAAGGTTAAAGAAAATTGTCTATTTTTGATTCATAGGCATAAGTTGCCTAGGTTGTGAAATTTAAAGTTACTTAGTTTCAAAACCTTGAAATGAATTTCTAAAGGTGTAGTAACTTATTTTGAAAAATAGACATGCCTTGATACTACGGGTGTTAGTATCTTGGGGCTTTGTATAACAAGTAGTCTTTTGAAAATAATGGACGTACGTAGTACTTTGGCTTGTTAAATGAGAATTATTCTATTTGTGCCTTGATAGTACTTTGGCTTGTTAAATGAGAATTATTCTATGTGTGCCTTGATAGTACTTTGGCTTGTTAAATGAGAATTATTCTATGTGTGCCTTGATAGTACTTTAGCTTGTTTAAATAAGGATTTTCTCTTGGTTTATGTAAAAAGAAGGCATGGTAATTGTCTTGGTTTATGTAAAAAGAAAAGGCATGGTAATTGTCTTGGTTTATGTAAAAAGGAAAGGCATGGTAACTGTCTTGGTTTGTATAAAGGCATGGTATTGTCTTGGTTTATGTGAAAAGGAAAAGGCATGGTGTTGTCTTGGTTTACTTGCATATGGGTTGCTCATATAGATATTCGTGCAAGTGTAATATTTCCACATCTCTGCGTCCCTCCATAAAGGGCCGACAACTTGTTTCAAGGATACCATGGGTTAGCTCCCCATGGGGGTGAGTGGTACACACTCACGGCGGGTCGGTATTTGATTCGGGCGGGTTAAATTCTCGGGATATATATAAGTCATGGATTAGCTATCCGTGATGCGAGTATCGTGTAACGATGACTCATTGCGGGTCCACATGACCTAAGCGGGTGAAATAGTCCTCATGGTGAAATAGTCCTATGATAGGTTGCATTATAACACAGGGTGGTTGACTCGCACCGCACGGCCTTCATGTTTTGAAACGGTAGTGATTTCATTAATGAAAGGGTGCAGTGTGTGTATGACTTAAAGTGGAACAGTTGGTCTCATTGTTAAAAGCATAACTTAAAAGATAAAAAGGATTGCATTACTCTCATGATTGCAATGTTCAGTGTGCTTACTGATGTTATATTTTATCATGGACTGTCGGCAGTGAGGAAGGATTCCACGGGCATGATTGATATTCTGGGCGTGAGACCCATGGTTATATTTGAGTAATGACTTTGAGGGCATGCGTCCCTGACTTAATATGACTGCGTATGTATTGTATATTGTAGTTTGGCTATCATACATGTCTCCTGCTTTGTATAGACTGTTATGATTTTTTTACAGTATTTACTCTTTCACATACTTGGTACATTCTTCGTACTGACCTCCTTCGGGGGGCTGCGTTCATGTCGCAGGTTTAGGTACGCAGTTTGGTGATCTGCAGGTGTAGGACCTTGCTCAGAGTTTTTGGATAGCTCTACCTGTTCAGGAGTTATCATTTTGGTATAGTTCCTTCAGTACAGGCTTTTGTACAGTTATGGGTACGGCGGGGCCTTGTCCCGTCATAGTTCAGTAAAACTCTTAGAGGTCTGTATTCATATGTGGGAATTGACTCGTGTACAGTGTAGTGCCTTTTTATCTATGTATATTATATGGCAGCCTTGTCGGCCTTGTCATCGCACGTACGTTGGTTTAAAAAAAATGAGGTGTTATTTAATTCCGCGAGTTATTTGTGTCAGTTAGGTAGAAGGGTGTCCAGGTAGGGCACCAGTAACGGACCCGGGGTTCGGGGCATGACAGAGTGGTATCAGAGCAGTTAGTCCTCGGAATGTTTACAGACCGTGTCTAGTAGAGTCTTGATTATCGGTGTGTTGCGCGCCACACCCATTAACAGGAGGCTACAGGACATTTAGGAGTTGGTTTCTATTCTTCTCACTCTGAGATCGTGCCATAGAGCTGTGTTAGTATGATAATTCCCCTCTGACGTATTCTTATGTTACAACTATGCCTCCAAGGAGGGCAACAGTCGCCTGTATGGAAGGGCAAGAGCAGGAGCTACTGCACTCGCAGAGTTGATAGAGCTCATGCCCGTGATATACCGGATATTGTCGCCGCATTGGCGAGTTCTTCGCGCCATGTTTGATGCCCCAACACTGCAGCCTCCGCTAGGGGAAGACTATAGGGTCATAAGGGAAACAGTTATGTTATTGACCAAGATAGCGGTGCTACAGTTTCATCAGCAGGAGGTTATTCGGCCAGTACAGACAGGTGTACAGAGGGTAGAGGGCCAACGCGGAAATCAGCGTTAGAGGGCTAGACCGGTTGGTTATCCCGGTGAGTTTTTGGACGAGCAGCCTCAGCAACGAGTGAGATATTCGTCCCATCCTACCCAATACATACCCCCACAGCTCACAGGTGGGAGATTTGACCCCACAAGGTATTTAGGAGCCGGTCCAAGCTCCAGGGGTCGAGGTTCTCAAAGAAGCAGATGATTTTCTCAGTCGAGGCCACTTATTCCTCAGTGTTTCCGATGTAGTAAGAGTCATATGGGGAAATGCCGTTATGTTACAGATGTTTGTTTTTATTGTGGTCGTCCGGGCCATATACTGAGGGTATGTCCTTTTAGAAAGAGCACCGGTGAGGTGGCTCAGCCTATGAGGCCGATGGTTGATTCCCTTTCCTCCACAAATGTAAGGCCCCCGTGGCAGGTGTTCATGTCACGACTGCTCTGCCCGTGGATCGTGCCTTACCCCTGCACCCTAGTGATACAACATCGAGAAAACCAGGAAATAAAAACCTTAAACATGAAATGAGAGACATGATAGATAAACAAAGCAACCAAAACAGCTTGCCTTCAGATATATACATAAAAACCCGAACAGCTTATCCTTTTACAAAACCCTTCCCACAACAAAGGCTGCACTTAAGATTTTTTTCAACAAAGAATGACGGACAGTGGTCCGCCATACCCCGAATGTACAAGAGACTACAACTCAGTGGAAACCTACCAAAGATAAGCCTCCAAGGAACGGAGCTTTCCAACACGAAATGTGATCCTAAGAGCGAGGACCACGATCGATGTACTCTCTACTGCAGATGAACGCAGCTCAAGGAGGTCAAGACAACAGTACCAAGTATGTGAATCAGAAATATCAGAATGAAATCATAGCGCTATATAAAGCGAGAGACATGTATGATAACCAAACTACAGATACAACATATAAACAAATATATTAAGTCGTGACTCACGCCTCCAAATCATCACTGTGCCGTGGAATTCCTTCCTCACCGCCGATACCTATGATATGATATCAACAAGACAAGAATCCAAATGGGAGCATACCCGCGCGCTACGATCGTGTCGGTGATGTCCAAAGGGAAACAATAAGACAAGATTCCAAATGGAAACATACCCGCGGCGCTACGATCGTGTCGCATGCCCAAAGGGAAACAATAAAGCAAAGATTCCAAATGGAAACATACCCGCGCTCACGATCGCGGTCGATGCCCAAAGGGAAACAATAAAACAAGATCAAATGGAAGCATACCCGCGCGCACGATCGTGTCGATGTCCAAAGCGATTAGCAAAAGTAACACAATCAACAGAACGCACTGCGGAATTTCTCCGTCACCGCCAAGACGCCCAAGTAAGTTCTCAACAAGTCAACCGACCTCCATCGAGGCGCCAGAGTATAGAAACACAATTCTTGCACAACAAAGGCTATCACGACAAGCATAGGCAAGTTTCACAACAACAAGCATAGGCAATTTTCACAACAACAAAGATAGGCGTGTTTCACAACAACAAGCACAGTGTGTTTCACAACAACTCAAAGTACTTTCATTTTATGCCAAGGTCCGGTTTTAACTCCTAAAGTACTACGACGTTAAATTCCTTTTAAGAGATTCATTCTTTTTATAAAAGTCACCCGATACCGTAGTATAAACTAGAGTGACTTACATCTTTTAAGTAAACCAAAACAACTTCCATACTTTATGTTTTAAACCATTTTAAGACAACACAATGCCTTTCTTTTCCCTAAAGTTCCAGTTTGCCTAATTTCAATTACACAAGTCTCTTTTTAGAAAAGTTTCATAGTTCAATGTCTTAATCCCTTTTAAAACAATTGAGTAACATATGCCATAAAGTAGGTTATTCTTGTTCATAATCAACCTTATTAAGCAAACATGATCTAGAAAATGTAATATCATTTCGTCTCATCTTAGCTTCTATGCAGATGGAGGTTTCACCGGTTTTAATAATACTTAATTATTCAATACATTTTCCTTTATTAACGCCGCAGTTGGTTTGTCGATACACATTCTGATTTCCGAAATCAATAAAACATTATTCCTTTCAAAAACCAAGTACTCATTACTCACGAATGAGGTTTCACACATCTTACAACATTCAAATCAATTTAATTAAGTTAAGTCCCTTATCTTCTAAGATCACGTCTCTTAACTTCTAAGATCAAATAGCCATTTTTTTTTTTATCTCTTTTAGACGTTATACCTAACTTTCCATAAAGCGAGTATAACTCTTAAGTGCTCAAAACGAAGTATGACTCTTCTTTCAAAAATGGTTTCTTAATGAAAGACGTCAAGGTCTGTCTCCTCACACATCACGTCATGTATAACTCGGATCGCTTACCTTTTAACAATCACTGTGCTTTTTCTTATCTACATAAAGTCGTTATAACCAACTTCCCATAAAGCCGTTATAACCCTTTATGTTTTAAACCAATCAAATACTTTAACACACGTGACGCTCACCGTACTACATAGTTACACACATATCATGCTAGAAAGATAGGAAGAGGTTCACATACCTCGCGACGAGTATCGACTAATAGCAAAACGCCCAAGTACTTCAAACCGCTTACTACTCCTTAAGCCACGTAGATCGCACCACACGTAGTACTTCAACCTATAAGGCCACAAGGCGCTTATTAACATCTAGATCTCATTGTTCCATATTCTACAGAAAATTCGGCAAGACTCTCCCGCACAACAGAAATCTTCTCCTCTATCGAGGCCGCTACCAAGCCAACCGTGGGGGTTTGCACGCCTAACCTGACGTACAATTCTACCCACGAATACTACACAAGTTCATCAGAATACACCCTATGTAATTACATCACCACCTTTAAATTCAGCTTAAGTCGCAAGACATCGCCGTAAGTATTATTCAGCTTAAGTCAAAAGACATTGCCGCACAATTATAATGTTCAAGAATATATATAGTATACTTCAACTATATATTCCTACAACATGTAATTCCCAATTACAATAGAAGGTCAAGAGTGTTTACCTCGATAAGCCCAAAATTATCCGAGTATATACGTCGATCCCGAGCAAGGTTTAGCTCCTACTCCGGCGCCCAATCCGCTCCAAACAACCCTTAGAAGTTCTAACCAACTTCTACTAAAATACTTCAACCAACTATGAAGATTTCCTTAGGGTTTCTGTTTGAGACTAAAAGGACAAAAGGTAGTATTTCCTGCTCTACGATAGAGGTAACTTTGGGAATACTACAAGGTATTTGGGCTAAAGTATTTTGGGCATTAAAACAATACTAGAGAGTATTTCTATACCACAAAGGGGGTATTTATACGAGACAACTAGGCTAGTGGGTACCCTCGCCAAGGCTTCACAAGGGAGGGTGTGGTGGCTCTCGCCAAGCTCAACTAGGAGTGGAGAGGGACGAAAAGCTCAAGCTAAGAGGAGTAGTTTGAGACTTAGATAGATTGCTCAATTTTTGGATGAAGAAAGTTCATCAACTAAGGGTATTTATAGGTCAAGTGAAGGCCAACCAATGGCCAAGATGGTGCCAAGTGCAAGGCAAGTGTAAGGCCAAGATTAAGCCACGTGCAACCTTATCCATCTACACAAAATATCCTACCTAACCCTTGACCACAAATTCAACACCAAAAACGCAAGCTTAGCCCATTTGTCGTCAACCTCTTTCCAATGCGAGGTGACACATGCCACCTCCCGCTGGTCCAAAATGTTACGCCTCTAAAAATCCGCAAAAATTATAAATGACATAGCCGGAATTTTCCCTACGAAAGTTGTGGAAACGTTTCGTCGAAAATCGACTCTAACCGGGTTTTGTGTACAAATTTCGAATCTTGCCTATATTAAGGCTCAAATTTTATACGCACGCCCCACGCACATACTGCGAAATACGGTATAACATTCTCCCTCCTTAGAAACATTCGCCCCGAATGTTCATTCTCAAGATTGATAACGATAGAGTTCTTCTAATAAGTTGCCAACGCCACAACTGGCCACGAAACACCCGCGTAAATACTTACATCCAAGTCCACGAGGAAACACCTCTAACATCACAAACTTTTGTCACTTTGCCGCTAGGTTCTAGTGTCACCCTACGACCCAACAAATTGTACCGATCGCATGCGATTCCCGAGGTCTAAAATATACATCCTTCGCACCTTCTCCTTCACAAGAAATGATCATATCTATGCTCGCAATACATGCTCGCTCTACCCTTACTCGTCGTACTTCTTCTAACACTTGAACTCTTCTAGTATAATGCACCACACTTTAGTCAACGCTCGTTTCCAACCCTCGAGTCACTACCTCCAAACTTGGTCATCTTACTAGCCTCAATCTTCCTTAAGGCCATCCCCGACCTTCACGACCGCTTCGTCGAACACACCCACGAACTCATACGATGGTCAACTAAACTGGGCCTAGCACCTCGTGACCCTACCACCGGCGACCACCCGGTCGACCCTACCTCAACTGGCTACGGTTGATACGCAACACGCCCTCAACCCGAGCATCCGTCACGCCGACTCTCTCGCTTTCGATCCCAACAATCTTACCTCTACAGTCATGAAAGCTACCACTTCCATTTCACACTACCTGGACTTATCACACAATACATTCTAGGCATAAAATGCACTCCGACAAGGATCACTTGCAAAAACTTGTACTCAAGACGGCCTTATATCTAAGGTCTCAATCTGTAATATTCTAGTGGTTCATCATTTCTCACCTCAAGCTTACCCTTCTCACTAACCAGTTCTACATCACATTTTAGCACAAAGCTATCCGAACATAACACTAATCACAACATCAATACATACAAAACTCTGAGGTTAAGGATATACTGAAAGTAGGCGGTTGAGGACCGCTAAAATCGAAACTTCCACCGCGACCTCTACCGTGGCCCGTGTATGAACATCCCGCTATGGAAGGTGAAGAACCCACAACCGATCTCAGATTCGGGCTATCCTACCAGCTACCCCGGTCGGACAGCTCCCAAAATGGCCCTGCCGCATGTAAAACAAACTCCTGACTAGCACGACACTCCCACCGCGAGTCTACCACAATGTCACAACGAGGTAGGGTGGCTTCACCGCTAACACCCCGCTTCTCCCGAAAATCAACCTCGAGCCCCGACCGCTTCCCGAATACTCGATGCTCAAGATTGTGGAGGACCACTCAGATCGGGCGGAGGCGCATAACTAGTCTCGGGCCGAGGCGGTCCACCTCGAAAGTCACCAAAGGACCTCGCTCGCCCTCTTCACGACTTGATCATTTCGCCGATTTCTCCGCTCCTCACCTCCAAGTGCATAAGCTCAGATGCGGGCAATGTCCATGCCCTGAAGAGCTACACTGAACAACTCTCGCTAGGTAATCATCGAGCCCTCGTGAACACATCGGTGCACTCGATCCTCCATACTAGCCACTAATGCGGGACGCATCGCCAATGAGTCGAACTCCACATTGTACTCCAACCGCACGCCTGCTCGCCGCAACACCAAAAATTGTTTACCCGAGCCCTCCTCATCCGCGGAGGCAAGAAGTGTGCAAGAAATGCCTTTGAGAACTCGTCCCATAAAGCCGAAGTGCATTCTCCCGACAGCTCCCACGAATCAAACCAATCGATCGCGGTATCACGCACCGACGCGAACTCAGACCACCGACTCGGTCTCCGATGCTTGATCACTCACGATCCGTCAGAATCGCCGGATGAATTCCTCGCGGATCATCCTCGTGCCTCACCCATAAAACTCGGAGGGTTACATCTCGTAAAATCCCGTAATCTCAAACCGCTCGCCGGGGTGAACTACGGTGCATCGGGCCGGAATCGCTGATCCGGGGCCTATCTCACGTTCGCCACGATCTCGCCAAGAATCGCCATCTCTCAGAACCCATCTCCTCTCGCTTCCATCGTGGGATCAAGGCTCGTGCATCGTGGTCTCGTAGAGACCGCGCCGTTTACTCAGCCTCCTCTCGCCGCTTTGCCCTTCGCCCGGGTTGCCTTACGCGAGGCATAATCGTAAAGGAAAGGAATACGTCGGAGGGTCCAACTTATCACATGCCTCTAAGGCACGATCTCGTAATGAGAAGAATGGAAACCAATCCTAAATGTCCTATAGCCTCTGATTATAGATGTGGTGCACAACACACCGATAATCAAGACTCTACTAGACACGATCGTAGACACTTTCCGAGGACTAATCGCTCGATACCACTTTTGTCACGACTGCCTGCCCGTGGATCGTGCCTTACCCCGCACCCTAGTGATACAACATCGAGAAAACCAATGGAAATAAAAACCTTAAACATGAAATGAGACATGATAGATAAACAGCCAACCAAAACAGCTTGCCTTCAGATATATACATAAAAACCCAACAGCTATCCTTTTACAAAACCCTTCCCACAACAAAGCATGCACTCTAAGATTTTTTTCAACAAAGAATGACGGACAGGGCTCCGCCATACCCCCGAATGTACAAGAGACTACAACTCGTGGAAACCTACCAAAGATAAGCCTCCAAGGAACGAGCTTTCAACACGCTGAAATGTGATCCAAGAGCGAGGACCCACGATCGATGTACTCTACTCGCAGATTTAACGCACTTCAAGGAGGTCAAGATAATAGGTACCAAGTATGTGAATCAGAAATATCAGAATGAAATCATACGCCTATATAAAGCGTGAGACATGTAAGATAACCAAACTACGATACAACATATAAACAAATATATTAAGTCGTGGACTCACGCCCAAATCATCACTCGTGCGTGGAATTCCTTCCTCACCGCACGGCAGCCTATGATATGATATCAACAAGACAAGAATCCAAATGGAGCATACCCGCGCGCACGATCGTGTCGGTATGTCCAAAGGGAAACAATAAGACAAGATTCCAAATGGAAACATACCCGCAGCGCCACGATCGCGGTCGTGATGCCCAAAGGGAAACAATAAAGCAAGATTCCAAATGGAAACATACCCGCGCCACGATAGTGTCGTGATGCCCAAAGGGAAACAATAAAGCGAGATCAAAATGGAAGATACCCGCGCGCTACGATCGTGTCAAGATGTCCAAAGCGATTAGCAAAAGTAACACAATCAACGCGAACGCACTGCGGAATTTCTCCACACGCCAAGACGCCCAAGTAAGTTCTCAACAAGTCAACCGACCCTCCATCGAGAGCCGCGGTTGTATAGAAACACAATTCTTGCACAACAAAGGCTCTCACTACAAGCATAGGCAAGTTTCACAACAACAAGCATAGGCAATTATCACAACAACAAGCATAGGTGTTTCACAACAACAAGCACAGTGTGTTTCACAACAACTCAAAGTACTTTCATTTTATGCCAAGGTCCGGGTTTTAACCCTAAAGTACTACGTACGTTAAATTCCTTTTAAGAGATTCATTCTTTTTATAAAAGTCACCCGATACCCGTAGTATAAAATAGAGTGACTTACATCTTTTAAGTAAACCAAAACAACTTCCATACTTTATGTTTTAAACCATTTTAAGACAACACAATGCCTTTCTTTTCCCTAAAGTTCCAGTTTGCCTAATTTCAATTACACAAGTCTCTTTTTAGAAAAGTTTCATAGTTCAATGTCTTAATCCCCTTTAAAACAATTGAGTAACATATGCCATAGGCGAGTAGGTTATTCTTGTTCATAATCAACCTTATTAAGCAGCCATGATCTAGAAAATGTAATATCATTTTGTCTCATCTTAGCTTCTATGCAGATGGAGGTTTCTACTGGTTTTAATAATACTTAATTATTCAATACATTTTCCTTTATTAACGCTGCAGTGGTTTGTCGATACACATTCTGATTTCCGAAATCAGTAAAACATTATTCCTTTCAAAAACCAAGTACTCATTACTCACGAATGAGGTTTCACACATCTTACAACATTCAAATCAATTTAATTAAGTTAAGTCCCTTATCTTATAAGATCACGTCTCTTAACTTCTAAGATCAAATAGCCATTCCTTTTTTTTTATCTCTTTTAGACGTTATACCTAACTTTCCATAAAGCTAGTATAACTCTTAAGTTCTCAAAACGAAGTATTACTCTTCTTTCAAAAAGGGTTTCTTAATGAAAGACTTCAAGTTCTTTATCATCACACATCAAGTCAGTTATAACTCAAATCAGTTACCTTTTAACAATCACCAGGCTTTTTCTTATCTACATAAAGCTGTTATAACCAACTTCCCATAAAGCCGTTATAACCCTTTATGTTTTAAACCAATCAAATACTTTTAACACACGTAACGCTCACCGTACTACATAGTTACACACATATCATGCTAGAAAGATAGGAAGAGGTTCACATACCTCGCGAGTATCGACTAATAGCAAAACGCCCAAGTACTTCAAACCGCTCGGCTACTCCTTAAGCCACGTAGATCGCACCACACGTAGTACTTCAACCTATAAGGCCACAAGGCGCTTATTAACATCTAGATCTCATTGTTCCATATTCTACGTAAAATTCAAGAAGACCTCCCCGCAACAACAGAAATCTCCTCTCTATCGAGGCCGCTACCAAGCCAACCAGGGGTTTGCACGCCTAACCGGACGCGTGTACAATTCTACCCACGAATACTACACAAGTCTCATCAGAATACATCCCATGTAATTACAGCTCACCACCTTTAAATTCAGCTTAAGTCGCAAGACATCGCTGTAAGTATTATTCGAGCTTAAGTCAAAAGACATTGCCGCACAATTATAATGTTCGAATATATATAGTATACTTCAACTATATATTCCTACAACATGTAATTCCCAATTACAATAGAAGGTCAAGAGTGTTTACCTCGATAAGCCCAAAATTATCCGAGTATATATGTCGATCCCGAGCAAGGTTTAGCTCCTACTCCGCCCTCCAAACAAACATTAGAAGTGCAAACAAACTTCTACTAAAATACTTCAACCAACGATGAAGATTTCCTTAGGGGTTCGGTTTGCGACTCACCGGACAACAGGTAGTATTTTCTGCTCTACGATAGAGGTAACTTTGGGAATACTACAAGGTATTTGGGCTAAAGTATTTTGGGCATTAAAACAATACTAGGAGAGTATTTCTATACCACAAAGGGGGTATTTATACGAGACAACTAGGCTGGGTACCCTCGGCAAGGCTTCACAAGGGGAGGGTGTGGTGGCTCTCGCCAAGCTCAACTAGAGGGGGAGAGGGACGAAAGCTCAAGCTAAGAGGAGTAGTTTGAGACTTAGATAGATTGCTCAATTTTGATGAAGAAAGTTCATCAACTAAGGGGTATTTATAGGTCAAGTGAAGGCAAACCTATGGCCAAGATGGTGCCAAGTGCAAGGCAAGTGTAAGGCCAAGATTAAGCAATGTGCAACCTTATCCATCTACACAAAATATCCTACCTAACCCTTGACCACAAATTCAACACCAAAAACGTGCAAGCTTAGCCCATTTGCCGTCAACCTCTTCCAATGTGAGGTGACACACGCCACCCTCCGTTGGTCCAAAATGTTACGCCTCTCGTAAAAATCCGCAAAAATTATAAATGACATAGCCGGAATTTTCCTACGAAAGTCATGGAAACGCTTTCGAAAAACGACTCTAACCGTGTTGTGTACAAATTTCGAATCTTGCCTATCTTAAGGCTCAATTTTATACGTCGCCCCACGCATACTGCGGAAATACGGTATAACGGTCAGATGTCGACCACCGTGGTAGAGGTCGTTGAGTTTATAGTTCGCGGTCCTTCGAACCGTAGATGACGTGACCATCGGGCGTGATCGTGAGGCAACATCGCACGGGTTACGGTATATTTCGATTCTTTTGAATCATACGTGCATTGATAGATTCAGATTTCGCCCTAGCGTATATGTTTTCCCTTTGTTGCTAGCAGTTGTAAAGTGATAGTACCCCCAGAGGTAGGGATACTTTGAATAGTAAAGTGAAAAGTTAAGAATGTTGACAAGAATGATAAAGTGAACTGAGACTATAGTTGTGCAGAGTTCACAAGTTGTAGCTACCCCATAATAAGTGTAAGACCGATAGGGAAGAATGTACAGTAGAAATACTTTGGCCTATGTGACGAACCTCTAGTGAATAGAGGGATAGGGTAAGAAGTACCTTTAGATAAGAGAGAGATTTATTTCAGACTGAGAATGAGAAGTTAAGTATGACGATGAGTCGGGTTATGGACTCATTTCGGGTCAACCGATAGTATGGAATGGGGTGATGTCAGTTGGATATGGTCCCGCTATGTGATAGGGTCACGAGGATGCAAGGCCCAAGTCTAGTTAATCGTTGTACGAGTTCGTGGACGTGTTCCACCGGAACTAAGTCGTGAGGGCCGAGAAGGGCCTTAACGAAAATGCAAGTAGTATATGGCCAAGTTTGGATAGTAACTCCAAGGATTGGAGAACAAAAGCAATATTTGAGATTTTGTACGTGTACTAAAATAAGTTTGGACGTACGAAAAAGTATGACAAGTAAGAAAAGGAAGGAACAAGGGTTAAAAGAACTATAATGATTATGGTTATGAGTAATGTAGGTGCGTAGAGAAAATTCCTTTTAGGCCATGAGTGGAGGTTAATTGTGATGATATACACACCTTAGGTTCAGTAACGCTGCCCATAGGTGCTCGTGATTGAGATACTACTAGTATTAGAGTTTACACCGGTTGGTAAACTAAGCTAGGCAGATTATAGTTCATATCCCAACTAGTTTGGTGACTAAGTGAGACAGAGAAGGGAAGTAACACGGGAAACACATCAGTTAGCTGAGTGGGAGTCCGACTGAAGGGTTCAGATAGTGTTAGTCCCATGACTTAGAATACGACAGGGCCATCCCTTTATACGGGGAGAGAAAGAAACCTCTAGAAGATTATGTTTTTGATAAGACTGTAACCTTCGAGTTTGTGAGAAGGGACCGCGGATGGAAGGTCCATTGATATGTTTACGTATGTTATGTGGTGGCCATGTGTGGCATCGTTGGTCTTGTGGAGTATTGTTTGATAGGCATAGTGAAGAGACTACGCCAGAGTTTGTATAGCTTGAAAACCGACTAAGAACATTCGGGGACGAATGTTTCTAAGGGGGGAAGAATGTTACACCCCGTAATTATAGGACATGTATAAGAGAATGTACGTAAGGAATCAAGACTTGAAAATTTGTACGAAAGAAAGAATTGTTTTTCCGACGAAAAATCTTCCGAACGTTGGAAAGGAAAAATGTTCGTTGATGAGAATTAGATTCTCAAAATGCATTATTTGAGGATTATGGAACTTATTAACATTATGGAAATTTATTTTTACGGTTTTTGTCACGTGGGGCCCACCCGAGGAATTTTACGTTTTGTGGGGCCCACGAGGGTTACGAAATTTTATGGATGAATGGGAGGGCGACACGTGGCACCCCCACATGGTCTTGGATGAAAAATTTCAAGGGTAAAATGGTCATTGACCATGGTAGATGAATAAGTCTTCAAAGCTTGAGATTGTTGACTTGTCAACTTGTCCACTTGGCTAATTATCCAAGTGTTCTTCATCCAAGCCACACATATGTTGTAATCTAAGCCTTCCATTGTGTTATATATACACTACACTAGTGCAAGACTAGTCCTCAACACTTAGAAAATTTCACAACATTTCTTGTCCACAAGTGAGCTCTCGGCATTGTGGCTATCTCCACACAAAAATTTTGTAGTTTTGATCCATTATTCACAAGACTTTAACCCAAGGTCCCTAAGGGTATTGTAAGGATATCTCAATATAAAGATTTCGGAAAAACGACGTTTTCACGTTAGTCGCAAGGCGAAAACCTAAGTCGTTTTCATAAGTTTGGATTGGAAATGGAAGAAAGTTGGTTGTGAACTTCTAAAGGATTCAAATAGCGGATTGGAGCGTAAAGGAAATGAGCTAAGAATTGCTAAGGAGCGACTTTGAATCTTGGAAATTATTAGGGCTTGTAAAGGTAAAAATCTTGTCGTTTTAGCTATTAAAGATTACTTATCATTGTAGTTATGGATATTAGCAAGCATGAGGTATTTAGTATGAAGTTTGATAAGTGTATTGGCTATTGGAACCCTAATCCGAAAACTAGCATGTTTAGCCTATAAGATTACAATTCAATTTGATTATTAGTATAAGTCGTCACATGTTATATAAAGAAGGAAATTGTAGTTGTTGAAGTTGTCTGTGACTATATAACATGTTAGACCTAAGAACTTGGATTGAAAAAGAATTGAAAAGGACTTGTTGTTGTATATGTTGGCCGAGAATGGCTTTGGATATTAAACTATTTCGTATGAATTGTGGGGAAGAATTTTACACGTATTGTAAGGCGTGTAATCCCCTTTGGTTGGTTGTTGTATTGAGCCTTAAATGTGGCATGTTGGTTATTGATTATCGGGCCTTGAAAAAGGTGGAAAAGTATGTAGAAACAAAGGAGGTGCTGCCCGATTTTCCGTAGAATAAGAGACCGTTTACTTAGTATTATTCTACGTTAGAAGCTAGAAATTGATAGTCGTATTGTGGCCATTATAGGTTGACAATTCTACGTGCGGCGTATTCGTCTTAGCTTCTGGATTAAGCCGAAAAGGTATGTGAACCATCTTCTCTCCTTCTAGCATAATTCCTTAAGATAAAGAAAGTAAGTCCTACTCCTTAAATGATCCATTCCTTGATTGTACTTGGATTGCCTAATATAGAAGTTGTTCTATATACTTCCTTGATTGTACTTTGGATGTTTAAATTGTAAGTTGTTATAATCCATTTCCTTAATGAAGTTTGGATTCTCAAAGGTGAAAGTATTTTACTTAAAGTACATAGAGTCTTGAAAAGGAAGGGGTTTCCAAATCTTTTGGCTAGTGCCTTAGTTCCAAAACCTAAAGGTTGTTATAATGACTTTAGGGGAGTCAAAGGAGTGATTTACTTAATTGAGTTAAAAGAGGAGAAATGACATGATTTAAGAGAAGTAACTTGATTTAAAAGTATAAGTTACTTGATTTCTAAAGTTAAGAAACTTGATTTCTAAAGTTAAGAGACTTGAAGTATTTTGAAAGTTAAGAAAAATGGATCTGAAAGTATATGATACTTGGTTTTAAAAGTATAAGTCTCTTGGTTATAAAAAAGAATGAATTTGTCTAAAACCATAAAGGGTTATAACGGCTTTATGGGGAGTTGGTTATAACGGCTTTATGGAAGGTTAAAGAAAATTGTCTATTTTTGATTCATAGGCATAAGTTGCCTAGGTTGTGAAATTTAAAGTTACTTAGTTTCAAAACCTTGAAATGAATTTCTAAAGGTGTAGTAATTTATTTTGAAAAATAGACATGTCTTGATACTACGGGTGTTAGTATCTTGGGGCTTTGTATAACAAGGAGTCTTTTGAAAAGAATGGACGTACGTAGTACTTTGGCTTGTTAAATGAAAATTATTCTATTTGTGCCTTGATAGTACTTTGGCTTGTTAAATGAGAATTATTCTATGTGTGCCTTGATAGTACTTTGGCTTGTTAAATGAGAATTATTCTATGTGTGCCTTGATAGTACTTTAGCTTGTTTAAATAAGGATTTTCTCTTGGTTTATGTAAAAAGAAGGCATGGTAATTGTCTTGGTTTATGTAAAAAGAAAAGGCATGGTAATTGTCTTGGTTTATGTAAAAAGGAAAGGCATGGTAATTGTCTTGGTTTGTATAAAGGCATAGTATTGTCTTGGTTTATGTGAAAAGGAAAAGGCATGGTGTTGTCTTGGTTTACTTGCATATGGGTTGCTCATATAGATATTCGTGCAAGTGTCATATTTCCACATCTCCGCGTCCCTCCATAAAGGGCCGACAACTTGTTTCAAGGATACCATGGGTTAGCTCCCCATGGGGGTGAGTGGTACACACTCACGGCGGGTCGGTATTTGATTCGGGCGGGTTAAATTCCCGGGATATATATAAGCCATGGATTAGCTATCCGTGATGCGAGTATCGTGTACCGATGACTCATTGCGGGTCCACATGACCTAAGCGGGTGAAATAGTCCCTTGCGGGTGAAATAGTCCTATGATAGGTTGCATTATAACACAGAGGGTGGTTGACCCTGGCACTGGCAGGACCTTCATGTTTTGAAACGGTAGTGATTTCATTAATGAAAGGGTGCAGTATGTGTATGACTTAAAGTGGAACAGTTGGTCTCATTGTTAAAAACATAACTTAAAAGATAAAAAGGATTGCATTACTCTCATGATTGCAAGGTTCAGTGTGCTTACTGATGTTATATTTTATCATGGACTGCTGATCGGTGTATTTTATATACACCTTTTGAGTCAGTTTTAGTTAGTCTTTTGTCCCGTTTTGCACATATAAGTGTTGTATTAGGATAGTTTTTCTTTCTATTGAGTCAAAGTGGTTAAAATGGCCAAATGGCGGAAAAGGAGCTAAAAGAGGGCAAAAGAGGAGATGCCAGAGCTGAAAACAGAAAAAGTGGCGAACGAGGGTGAAATCGGACCGCCGCGCGCCTCGCACTGTTAGGCCGCGCGCCACTATTCGAGAGGCTGCAGAAGACCCAGCGCGCGCCTCGTAGCGATGCAGGCCGCGGCGCTAAACATCCGGAAGCTACAGAGTTCCAGCACGCGCGCCTCGCATGCCAGATATCAGGGCCGCGACGCCAAAACACCCGAGGGATTGCAGTACTTCGTGGCGGCGCCGACGCGGAAAAATTAGGTTTTTGGACAAAATTCTGGGCCAGGCCTGAAGGAAAAGAGGGAGGCGGTTTTCAGCCTATAAAAGGAGAACCCTAGGCAGTTTTTAAGGGTTCCCTTTCTTGCACAACACAAGGATTCTTGCTTAGAGATTGGAGACCATAGTCTAGTAATTTCTTTTCCTTTTTTTTACTTTATTTCAGTTTTTGTATGATGAACATGGGATTAGTTCTTGTCATGTCTATGGCTAGGAACTAATTCTCTTATAGGGCTTTCCATGTTGAATCTCTAGAAACTTTTGTTATGAGTTAATGCATGCTTATGGTTATTTTTCTTATTGTGAGATCTATCCAATATTTGAGTTGAATTCTTGGTAATTAATTGACAACTAATTATCACTATATGATTTCTAATCAGATTTCGAAAGGGTGGGATTGTGAATATGCTGTAAGTTGGATAGACATTCTTGGATTGGGGATGAAAATACCTCAATTATTTATGTAGCGTTAATGCGAGGCTTAACAACTCTAATTTTGCGCATTGTGCGTGACGGTTAACTAGGTTTTTGTTCTTAATCCTCCTATAGAGTTATCATTTTCACCGAAAGGTAGGTAAGGTGCGATACTGGGGTTGAGTGTTTATATAACCCTAACGGGAGTATAAAACGATTTCGTAAACCTGCTTTCTCCAAAAGAAGAATACCATAAGTTATTGCATTAATAAGTAGCATAAGCGGATAGTGAGGATACATGGAAGTCATATTCTCATCACAACTGAAGTAAACTCTTATAGTTAAATAGCTTTTATAATTCTTAGTTATAAACAACAAATCAAAATATCAATCTACCAAATAGATACAAAAAAATAGATAGTTGGTACTTGAACCTTAATCCTTGAGGACGATATTCGGTTTTATCAAGACTATACTACTTGTCACGATAACGTGCACTTGCGTTTAAAGTGTGTGCATCTTACCGCGCATTAGGCATAGTTCAATATCAAATTTGTCTATTTTTAATTTCTAATTTGTTTTTTAATTTTTAATTTTTTCGTTTTTTTTATTATTTTTGGAAAATTCGAGGTACCGTGATTGGTTGTTTGTTTTTGATCTATTTCAGAAAATCAGTTTATGCGAAGGAGAAGAGGAGCAGACACTCTTGTTCCCTTCAATCCAGAGATTGAGAAAACCTGCAAACAGAACAGAAAGAATCAGCGGATTGCAACTTTGATAGAAATGGACGGAGGTCAAAACAATAACATGATGAGAGAAGGGTTAGGTGAAAATCAACATAACCCAGGAATGCCTCGACAAGTACCAATGGACGTGGAGGAGAGAGTCCAAATCCAGCCAGAAAGGAGTTTGGGGGACTATGTGCTGCCAAGAGTGAATGGAGCACGCATGATTAGGCTCCCCGCACAGAGCCAACAACTTCGAGATAAAACCGGCGATTCTGAGCATAGTACAACACACAGTACAATTCGGAGGACTGCCATCGGAGGATCCACATATGCACATAGCTAATTTCTTGGAGCTATGTGCAACTTTCAGATATAACGGCGTTACTGATGATGCCGTCAGATTGAGGCTTTTTCCCTTCTCACTCAGGGATAGAGCAAAAGTATGGTTGAATTCCCTGCCGGCCGATTCGATTTTTACATGGCACGAGCTGGCACAGAAATTCTTAGCCAAGTTCTTTCCTCCGTGTAAAGCAGCAAAACTAAGAGGGGAGTTGAACAACTTCTACCAAGCAGATGGAGAGTCCTTATATGAAGCTTGGGAAAGGTTCAAAGATCTACAGAGAAAGTGCCCACACCATTGCATTGAGTTGTGGAACTTGGTCCACATCTTCTACAACGGTCTGAGCAGTACAACCAGAACCATTATAGATGCAGCAGCAGGTGGAGCATTCATGAGGAAAACAGCCCACGACGCTCATGAGTTATTAGAAGATATGGCTACTAATAACCATGTAACAGAAGAGAGGTCGACAAGTGGGAGAAGAACAGTGGTAGTCCACGAAATAGATGCGATTGCTGCCTTGAATGCCCAAGTGGCCCTTTTAGCGAAACAAGCATTGCGGAACATACAAAGGTCGATGAATGCGGTGCAGATGCCTAGAAGCTGTGAGATATGTGGTGGCCCACATACATTTGATAGGTGTCCTTCAGCTGATCCCAACAATATACCAATGGAGCAGGCAGAGTGTCAGGCCATAGGTGATTATCAGAGGCAACAGAACAACCCCTACTCCAACACTTATAATCCAGGGTGGAGGAACCACCCAAATTTCTCATGGAGAGGAGACTGCGGGCGCAGAACCAAAGACCGTAATCCGCAGAACCAATACCAAGGGCAACATGAACCAATACCGTGGCAGCGAGAACCAATACAGGCCGATGCGTAACCGCAGAACCGTAATCAGCAGCTCTTCATTCAAGCCCCACAGCCTCAACAGTTCAATGCACCGGTTCAACAAGAAAAGTCAGACGAGCTGAAAGCAATGACAAAGACTTGTCAATGCCTGCACCAGCCATGACGAAGCTAGATCCTCATTCAGAACTTGGAAACTCGTGGGTCACCTAGCAAAGCAGTAAACAAAGAGCCACGGGGATATTGCCAAGCAACACGAGGTAAATCCAAGGAGCAATGCCAGTGCGGCAATTGAGAAGCAAGAAACTGGAGAGCGGCAGACACCGCGACGAGAGTCGAGAAGAAGGCGAGTTAGAAAAGAGAAGGTGATTGAGCCCACCAGAGTAGAAAGCTCGGAGAAGGAGTATACAGAGAAGATCCCTTTTCCCCAGAGACTACAGCGAAAGACGGTTGATAAACAATTCTCCAAATTTTTGGAGACATTCAGGAAGCTGCATATCAACATACCTTTCATAGAAGCATTAGAGCAGATGCCCTCCTATTTTAAGTTTATGAAGGAGATCTTGGGAAGAAGAAAAAGTCGGCAGAGTATTTAAATAGTAGCACTAATGTAAGAGTGTAGTGCTATCTTGCGTAAAAGTTGCCACCAAAGCTAAAAGATCCAGGGAGCTTTACACTACCTTGCACAGTGGGCAGGGTGACTTGCAACAGAGCTTTGTGTGATTTAGGGGCGAGTATAAATCTGATGCCCTTATCAGTTTTTAAAAGATTGGAGTTGGGTGAGGCCAAACCAACCACAGTAAGCCTACAACTGGCCGACAGGACAGTGGTTTATCCACGAGGAAAGATTGAGGACGTGATTGTGAAAGTAGGAAAATTCTTCTTTCCTGCAGATTTCCTCATTCTTGATATGGAAGAAGATGCGGAAATACCGATCATATTGGGGAGGCCATTCCTAGCAACGGGAAGAGCTTTGATTGATGTTGAAAGAGGAGAGTTAACATTAAGGGTGGAGAATGAAGAAATGGTGTTTAAAGTTTTTAAACACGTCATTGAGCCACCAACAATGAGTGGGTGCTTTGCAATCAGCACCATCAAATCCCCATGTGAGCCAATACAAGTCAACCAAAGAGCGATGAGCCCAAGAAAGCAGGCATGGTTTGCTGAAATGCCACTAAAGGAGGTAAGTATTCCTGAACTCCCTCATCGATAATGCTAAGAAGAAAAGAAAAAGAAAACGCCAAATGTGGAGGAAATGGATTGGTTGGGGGCTTAATCCACCCCAGGGTTATTAAGGCTAAGGAACTTGCGTCCGGCTAAAAGACGTTAAAGACAACGCTACTTGGGAGGCAACCCAACGTTTTCAATTATGTTATTTTAATTTCTGTCTTTAGTTTATTTTATTTTGTCTAAGAACAGTCTCACGGTGTTGGGATCTTGTGTTGGTCTTTGTGATTGTACAGGGAAATAAACTGAAGGCGAAAAACTGAAGAAAAGCCAGAATTTCCAGAAAAGCGGGTAAGCGCCGCGGCGCCCAGGAGCAGGGCCGCGGCGCCAAAAGAACTGAACAGGCGCTGAAGTTTAAGCGCCGCGGCGCCCAGGAGCAGGGCCGCGGCGGCAAAATTCCAGAAAAGTTGCCAAGTTTAGCCAGCGCGCTCAGAATGCCGCGCGCAGAAATTCCCGGCGAGCGCAGATGATTGGCGCCGCGCGCTAAAAGCGTGGCCGCGCGGCGAATCCGAACTTAAAACGCCCAAAAATCAGATTTTTCCCAAATCCAATTTCAAAAACCTAACCCTTCCTTTCCAAAACCCACGAAAATCCAAAAATTTGCCCACAAATCCTCCATAAATCCAACCCAACCACAATCAAAACTCTTAAATCCCTAAAAACCCTTAGCCTTCTCAACCAACAAAGCTCCATTCCATAGCCTCAAACCACCATTAGAAACAAGAACAACTTGAAGCTTCTCATAAAAAGGTAATCTTTTTTTTCCTATTCTTGAATCCTTTACTGAAGTCACAGGAGGTAGTAGTTGAAGGAGAATTGTAGTTGAAGTAGTTGGCTACTGAAAAGTTGATTGTGAGGTTTGGAGAAAAGAGTAGAAAAGGAGTGTGGGTATTGGGTAGAAAAGTTGAAGTTTGGTGGTGTTGTGTTCGCTGCTAGTTGTAGATTGTGTAGGAAACATTTGTGCCACTAAATTGAAAGCTCCAGAAACTATTTTAAACCATGGCCACCAGGAAGAGAAGAGGCTCCATATCCACCCCAACCCCACATTACGATAATACCAGGTTTGTGAGCTACGAAGCCTTCCAAAGATACAAAAAGCTTGATACCAGACCCATAATACCAGAAAGGGGAATGGACTACCAGAGGGAGTCATATGTGGAGGAAGATGTTTATGAGCCCATCCGGGCTATGATTGAGTTAAGGGGGTGGAGGAGATTCAGAACCGGAGAAGATAGCACGATGAACACAACAATGGTGCGTGAATTTTATGCCAACTTTCCGGAGAAGGTGGAAAGGGGATGCTTTGTTATGGGAGTTTATGTGCGGATACAGAGAATGTAAATGCACAATTGAAGACGGTTGATGTTCAAGAAAGTGATGATTGGAACCTCTTTAGAACATGTTCTAGGAACAACAACAACATCGACTGGAATAACATTGCAGACACAGTGAGCTACCCTGGGGCTGTTTTTGATATTGGAAGAAATGGATCAAGAGCACTGAACAGGTGTCAATTCAACAAAGTAGCCAAATGTTGGCTATATTTCATCAGCGCCCGAATGATTCCATCCACGCACTTCACCAGAGTGCCAGAGGATAGAATTAAACTGATACATGGAATTATGAGGGGAATGACGATTGATGTGGGGAAAGAAATAGTGCAGAGCATTGAAGAAATCAGCAGGTTGGGGACAACAGGTGGATTGGGACACGGTTCACTTATTACCAGTCTCTGCCACGTGAGTGCGGTCCCAAAACTACCCACTGACACTCATGAGAGAAACCAACTGTCGGTGTCCTGTGGGATAGTGCACTCTTTCCTGCACTCCAAGCCCCCAAAGTGACGAAGAGTACAACCACCAAAGAAGCAGCAGCAGAGGCCACCATGGGCGAAGATGAGCCGAAATAGGGCTCAATACGAGGCGAGACCTAGCCACCGCCAACCACAGAGCAGAACCTCCAACGCCCACGATGGAGCAATTGTTTCAAAATCGGATGAGGATGATTCGGACTGGACACGAGTACAAGGACGAAGAAACAAGGCAACAAATCAACGAGTTGAGTTCCTTGTTCAACCAATGGTCGATGATTATCCACCGCCACCACCACCATTTTAGCCAAAGTCCAAAGTCTTATTTCTTTTATTATTCTTTGAGTCTACACATTGGGGACAATGTGTGATTTAAGTTCGGGTGTTTTATTTGTGTGTCATGTTATGTTTTATTTAAGTCTTTTTGATTGTTTTATGTTTATTTTGAGTCACCAAAATTTTTTCCTTTTTTGAGTCATAATTGCCTGTCAAAGATCATAATTGTTGTAGTTGCTAGAAACACCTAGTGAAGTAAGGTGAAATAATGTAACGGAATTGAAGCAACTATCTAAACACTTAGGTTAGATATGCCAAAACTCACGTAATCTTCATTTGGAGTTTCTTGCTTGAATTATGCATGCTAAATGATAAATGCTTATGTGTTATGATTGCTTGCTATTTGAGGCGAAATAGTTAGGATATGCATGTTAGGGAGATGACTCAGGCATTTTTTTGATAGTCAATTCTTACCATTCTTTTCTATCCCGTACTTTAAAAATATCCCTAGTCAGCCCCATTGAGCCTAAATTTGAAACTTCTTCTTTGACACCCTATATTCCCACAAATTGTGCCATAAGTGAAAATATGAAATAGTGGAATACATTGTGTAAAAAAAGAGACAAAAAGAGTGAATAAGTCTGTTGCACCCCAATACAAAAGTAATAAGAAATAGGCAAAAGCCTAAGTTTGGGGGTGCTTGTCATTATTATATACTTCACTCTCCCAAAACAAAAGAGGGGAAAGATAGAATCGAAATGAAGAAAAGAACAAAAAAGGGAAATACTGAAAAGCTAAAGAGCTTATGGTACACAAAAATGAGCCTAAATGCCTATTTTTACCAACCCCTACCTAAGCCTACATTACAACCCTTAAAGTCCTGAAGATCTCTTTTATGCATATCCAGAATTAGTGGAGAATAGCAAGTAAGCATGCCATAGGAATTCTTGAATTTAGATGCATGATTTAGTATATTGACTTCCATTAAGCATGATGAATATGAGTTTGCGAAATATTTAGCTTCATGTGTTTAGTGTGCTGAAAATTTCATGTTATATGTTCCTGCATATTATTTTGCTAACCTTCATGTTTTTCTAGTTAACTCTAATGCAGCAAAAGTAATCAATGGCAGTGAGTCTTTTATTTTCATTCTTTGAGTCTTTTATTTTATTTCTTTCTATCTTTGTTCGAGGGCGAGCAAAGGTTAAGTTTGGGGGTATTTGATCGGTGTATTTTATATACACATTTTGAGTCAGTTTTAGTTAGTCTTTTGTCTCGTTTTGCACATATAAGTGTTGTATTAGGATAGTTTTCCTTTCTATTGAGTCAAAGTGGTTAAAATGGCCAAATGGCGGAAAAGGAGCTAAAAGAGGGCAAAAGAGGAGATGCGAGTGAAAAGAAAAAGTGGCGAACGAGGTGAAATCGGACCAGCAGCGCGGCCTCGCATCAGCGAGGCGCGGCACCCACTATTCAGAGGATGCAGAAGACCCAGCTGCGCGCTCGCAGCAGATGCAGGGCCGCGGCGCCTAAACATCCGAGAAGCTACAGGAGATGCAGCGCCGCGGCGCCAAAACACCCGACGGATTGCAGAACTTCCGGCGCGGCGCCCATCTCAGGCAGGCGCCGACGCGGAAAAATTAGGTTTTTGGACGAAATTCTGGGCCAGGCCTGAAGGAAAAGAGGGAGGCGGTTTTCAGCCTATAAAAGGAGAACCCTAGGCAGTTTTTAAGGGTTCCCTTTCTTGCACAACACAAGGATTCTTGCTTAGAGATTGGAGACCATAGTCTAGTAATTTCTTTTCCTTTTCTTTACTTTATTTCAGTTTTTGTATGATGAACATGGGATTAGTTCTTGTCATGTCTATGGCTAGGAACTAATTCTCTTATAGGGCTTTCCATGTTGAATCTCTAGAAACTTTTGTTATGAGTTAATGCATGCTTATGGTTATTTTTCTTATTGTGAGATCTATCCAATATTTGAGTTGAATTCTTGGTAATTAATTGACAACTAATTATCACTATATGATTTCTAATCGATTAGAAAGGGGATTGTGAATATCTTTGTAAGTTGGATAGACATTCTTGGATTGGGGATGAAAATACCTCAATTATTTATGTAGCGTTAATGAGAGGCTTAACAACTCTAATTTTGCGCATTGTGCGTGACGGTTAACTAGGTTTTTGTTCTTAATCCTCCTATAGAGTTATCCTTATCACCGAAAGGTAGGTAAGGTGCGATACTGGGGTTGAGTGTTTATATAACCCTAACGGGAGTATAAAACGATTTCGTAAACCTGCTTTCTCCAAAAGAAGAATACCATAAGTTATTGCATTAATAAGTAGCATAAGCGGATAGTGAAGATACATGGAAGCCCTATTCTCATCACAACTGAAGTAAACTCTTATAGTTAAATAGCTTTTATAATTCTTAGTTATAAACAACAAATCAAAATATCAATCTACCAAATAGATACAAAAAAAATAGATAGTTGGTACTTGAACCCTAATCCTTGAGGACAATATTCGGTCTTATCAAGACTATACTACTTGTCACGATAACGTGCACTTGCGTTTAAAGTGTGTGCATCTTACCGCGCATCAACTGCCGGCAGTGAGGAAGGATTCCACGGGCATAATTGATATTCTGGGCGTGAGACCCATGGTTATATTTGAGTAATGACTTTGAGGGCATGCGTCCCTGACTTAATATGATCGCTATGTATCAGATAATCGTAGTTTGACGATCATACATGTCTCCTGCTTTGTATAGACTGTTATGATTTCTTAATGATATTCTTGTTTCACATACTTGGTACATTCTTCAGACCGACCTCGCTTGAAGCCGCGTCACGCCGAGTTTAGGTACGCAGTGAGACCGCTTCGAGTTTTGGATAGCTCCATCTGTTCGGGAGTTATCATTTTGGTATAGTTCCTTGATACGCAGCTTTTGTACAGTTATGGGTACGGCGGGGCCTTGTCCCGTCATAGTTCAGTAAAACTCTTAGAGGCCTGTATTCATATGTGGGAATGGACTCGTGTACAGTGTAGTGCCTTTTTATCTATGTATATTATATGGCAGCCTTGTCGGCATTGCCATCGCACGTACGTTGGTTAAAAAAAAAGAGGTGTTATTTAATTCTGCGAGTTATTTGTGTCAGTTAGGTAGAAGGGTGCCCAGGTAGGGCACCAGTCACGGGCCCGGGGTTCGGGGCGTGACACCCAATTCGCTGGAAAGCCTGGAAAATAAGGAATAGTCGAGTTGGGCCACTGGCCCGCGACGACCAACGCGTTAGCACAAGGTCGCGGCGATGGGTATTGGCCCAACCGACCGGTGCCACCACGCCCACTACCGCCATCGCTCACCACCGCCAATGCCCCCACCACCACCGCGATCGCCGCTGCGGTTCTTTTCACCATTTTTCTGATTTTAATCTTTTTTGTCGCCACCGTTGTTACGGTTTTCGCTAGAATTATCCGAGAATGAGTGAGGGTCATTGGACGTGACCATGAAGGAATTAGATCTGGTAGCCGTCTTCTTAGCTAAGCCGGCCTCTTCTAATGTGAGCATGGAACGTT
The DNA here is from genome assembly GCA_029844215.1 of Przewalskia tangutica. NCBI lineage: Eukaryota > Viridiplantae > Streptophyta > Magnoliopsida > Solanales > Solanaceae > Przewalskia > Przewalskia tangutica. Next base: position 36,833,311 of record CM056720.1, on the reverse strand, counting down.
CTTGGTAGAATGGTGGAAGAGTATTACTCTAACGAATAAGCATCCCAACACCATTATAAACCTCGGATAGTCCTGCGCACGGGCTAAGCGCCCCTAGTACATTTATAGTAGAGATCTTCACTGCTAAATTCATTTTCAGAGACTAAAATGTGTATTTTTAATCCCTTTATAAGTCAAATATATAATATTTAAACTATTTTTGAAATTATATTATCATGAAATATGAAGTAACAATAAAACATTAACATAACTAGGGGTGCACAAAGAGTCGAGATCGACCGATCGACCGGACCGACCGAGGACCGAACGCCGGATTATCCGGACCAAGACCGAATTTCGGTCGTCCGGCCCGTCAATTGATCGTCCGGTTCGGACCGATTGGACCGAATTTGATTTCCCCAACCAACCCCGGCCCCAGGCCCTCCGCCACTTGACGGACGTATTGACATATGAAATATAGGTTGTAAATTGATCAAACTTTATACTGATCGTAACTGCGCTCGGACGTCAGTTTTACCTAAAAATTTTGATTTCGTATTTTTTCGATACGGGTGGCCAAACCGCATAAGCGGTTTGATTCGTCCGATTTCTCCAAAACGTCCATCTTGCCCTCAATTTCTCTTTTCCCCAAATCGTTACGTTTTCCCATTTTCAAATCTAAATATCTTGTGATGTACAATAGATTTCAACGTAAAAATTTCGTGGCATCGCCCGAGAATGTCAATTTCAGATTGGTAATTCAATTTAAAATAAAACGCCCTAGACCCGAATTCAAATTATATATATATTATATATTAGGAATTTAGAAAATTAGGAATTATATATATTAGGAATTTAGAAAATTATAAATTATATATATTATATATATTAGGAATTATATAATTCAATATATATTATATATATATATATATATATATATATATATATATTATAAAAAAATAAAAAAATAAAATATTTTAAGTCCGACCGGACCGGACCGAAAACCGAATTATTAAAAACACGGACCGAAGACCGGACCGAATTTCTCGGTCCGGTTCGGTCCGAACAGGGTCGGTCCGGTCCGATTTTTCGGTCCGGACCGAAATTTGTGCAGCCCTAAACATAACACATCATAACTTAATGTTGAGTTGCGTTCAAAATGTGTCTCCTCAAGACAAATTTTTGTACATATAGACTATATTTATGATTAGGTCTTGGATACTAGTAGCTACACCCCTACTTTCAAGTATATATTTTGCCTAGTGGCTTTTAAAAATGCTTCTGATCCCAACCACGACCACGAGTCTGCAATTGATCTCATTACCTAAAGATATTTCTAAAAAAATCTGCATGACCCTACGTGGAGTCTTTCTCCAACATTCCTACGTGGAGTCTTTCTCCAACATTAAATTTGATGGGTTCAATCTTAGGTGATATTCTTCCTTTTCACATCATCGGTCAATTCTGTAGACAGTGAATAGAGTTCATCTACTCACTCATCCCTATTTGATCGAAGAGGGTAAGATTGGCTCCTATGACAAGTGTAGCTTGTTAATTGCCACAAAAATCTCCATGCATTGGATTAGAATTTGAAACCTCAAAGGTGAATTTTGAACCTCCTAAATCACTAATCCAATCTCTTAGTATATATAATAATAAGAACACAAATATGACAAACTTAGCCATCCATCATATTGACTAGTCTAAACATAGACCATATACAGGGTCAAAGAGGGATCTAACACAAATATGAGAAAGAAAGTGGATAGTTATGGTAATAACTCATACTACTAACTTTATTATGTAAGAAGTAAAAAAGGAATATCCTGCATGTCTATCAATCTAAAATATATGCCTTCCTCCCTAAATTTTGTTGTTTGAAACCTTGTGGTTTATGTAGTATATCTATACCACTGTTGCCCCTGTATCTGCTAAACAGGAAAAAGTTTTCTTTCTTCCATTTAAGACTATTATGGACCATTGCTTCAACCTCAACCTTTCTCCAAGTACAGCAGAAAATCAGACTCTTTGATTGGAAACTGCCTTCTGCATAGCTGAGCATTTGCAGTTTGCCTTGCAATCTGTAAGAGTCTTGAGATGATTGAACAAGTGTGTGAGAAAAATATTTCAAGAAGATAAGATTAAATTACAATGTAAAAGCTAAACCAGTAAGTTACTCAATCTTAATAGATTTGACAAACAGAGAGTTTGGATTTATGCCAGGTTATTTTTCATTATACCTTGTACTGCTTTTGGAGGTCTTTAATGTACTCAACAGCCAAATCTAACATGTCTGCTGTGTTAGTTTGCTGCCAAGAAATGAATCATATATAAATTTGGTGAGGTTCCACCATATATGGCCCAAAGGAGAAAACAAAGACAACTAGCTATGTATGGATGACCTACCTTCTCCATGTTTGGGACAAGCTCCTGCAGTTTCCTCATTCTTTCACTAATTCGAGTTCTTCTTACCTGAAATACCACCATACAATTTAAGCCAAAACAAGTGAAACCATCTACCAAAAAGCATCAAAGAGATCAGGTTTATTTACTTCAGGATTCATGATTTAAACTTCACAATCATAGAAACTGCATTTTGTTTACTTGGACAATTTCAGATATTGTGACTGGATTTTAACAACAATAAAAGTCATTATGTAATTGAGGTCTATGGAGAAGTCCTACCCTCTCGGCAATGCTTCTTGGATGAGTAGCGCAGCCACGCTTGGCGCGAATTTTACAAGGAACGCTATCTTGGAGTTGCAACATCTTCTCCAGTGCAGTAACTTCAGCTGGTGTCTTTGGAAAACTTAAGTGGTGTGACAAAATTGGAGGCCGATTTCCAAGTTGTCCTATCTGGTTGTACACAAGAATGTCAATCCAAAAGTGTATAAAATGACAGTAAAGGATTTGTACACTATCATGTCACTTAATAGATAACTACAACTGTCCATAAATGTGATATCAGTAACCTGGAATACAAGACAGAGAACATACTAGAACAAGTAATAGTTGTACCATATATAAGTTCCATCCAATCCAAAATCGAGATAGTCCTATGAATAAATGCCAAATTATACCTTAGGTTTATTCTCTTACCTGATCATTAGCAAACAACTTCCCTTCATTCTCCAGCTCTCTTTTGTGGTCAGTGAAGGTCTCCTGAAAATGTGAAGCATCACTCCAAGAGGCAAATGGTAATCCTGAATTGTAAAATTGAGCTTCCGAGTTGCCATTTCCAGATTTCTCATAATCAAGGCTAACACTTATGCTGCTCTCATTCTCAATCTCGGAGATTCGAGACAAGATTCCCAATTGACCTTTCAGTCTATTTGAAGATGAAACCATATCTCCATTGGCACCATTGTCCATTCTATAACCTCCAACAGCATAGCCTGCAAATTACAGAAAATATTTAACTAGTTGACAACAATGATCTGTACTGTATTAATTGCATTTTCCCCAATTGGGAAGTCTTAAAAGAGCATGATGAATGAAAATAACAACACAATTAGAGAAGGGGATGGAGTAATGAATCACAACAAAAAGAAAATAGAATCAACTCATACTAATAAATTAGTCCTTTTAGCAGTGATCCAATTATTTGCCCCTTTGAAAAGAAAAAAAGAACCTACAATTCAACCTGTTGGAACAATTGAACAAACATTGTCATGGAAACTAAATCAGGATATAGCCAGAGATATGAAAAGAATGGAAGTACACTCAACTAAATCTTTTCACCATAACAATAGAAAAAGTTAAACAATCCAACTGCAATATATAAAAGGTCAAATTGGGCCTTGGCCCTGTTGAATACTATTCATCTAAGCAAGGGATTTGCCTTCAGGTCACCTACTTCTCAGAAATAGCTTGCAAATCTAATTAAAGTGACTTACCAAAAGAAGAAATAATGAATCTTTTCGTAATCTAATAAAAGCATCAAAGGTTACCATTTTGAGCATTGAAGTGAGAGAATAAGCCAGCAGGAGAACTGTTTTGTCTCATTAGATTTGATCCCAATTTGTTTTGTCCTTGATGATCCATTTCCAATGAGCTCACAACCTTATACCCTCCATCTTGTGTACCTGAATATTGCCTTGGATATGGAGGTGGAAACTGTGAAGCATTAATCATGGATTTACCAAGACTATTCTGGGAAACTAAACGACCATCAAGATTGTTAGTACGCTTATTCCCATTCTTGAAAACTTCATCAGTGAGATTTTCAAGAAAAGAAGTTGGAGCTGAACGAAACCTCAACAAACTGGAAGTGATGTTATTGTTCCTGTTTTCAAACTCTGACTCCATGAATACCTCTTCTCTCTTCTATGAAACTAAGGCTGGGGAATCACCATACATTCCTGAAACAGGAAGAGCTATACATATATATATAGCCGTTGTTTGTTAAGCAGTTTATATATGATGTAGAAATCTTCAAGAACGAATACTTCTTTTAGCAGTTCTTTTCTTGGTAGAGAAGAAGCTTTCTTTTAATGACATGTGTTGCCTTTTTGGAATGTTTAGCCATGAAAGAAGAGTAGCAACATATAGGAAAGGAAAGGTGACAAATAAAAATTGGATTTGTTTCACTACGTCAAGAGGTTAATATTGGATAAATTGGAGGGCTGCAAGAACTTAGAAAGACCTAAAAGTTCGAAATCCTTTTATAATTTTTTTTTGGAAAGAGAACTTAGATTTTTGTGTTACAAATATAAAATGAAGAATGAACCAAAAAAAGAAAAAATAACCTTTTGGGTTGTGGGCGTGTTGCAGTGGGAACCGGAACGAAGGAGGTGAAGACCTGTGACGGTTTAAAAGGTGACAGATGTAGTGATTGTAACTTTATTTAAAAGGTGACAGATGTTGTGATTCTAACTTTATTTTAACTACTCAATATTTCTATAATTATTATTCACTCTTAAAAAGATTAATCTAATTTTTTTATTAGTTTATCTTAAAAAGATTAAATATTTTTATATTTAGAAATAATTTAATTTTATGAGATCATTACCGTCACACAAATATCTAAGATTTATTTTGGACCATAAAATTTCAAAAATGTTCTTTTTTTTCTTAAACTTTGTGTCAAGTCAAACTAGGTCAATTTTTTTGAAACGGAGGGAGTATTTGCTTACCCCAAAAAAAGTACAGTTGAATTTGTTAGTGATTTTAAGGATATGTGGACTAATTTATTGTATAAGATAATAAATAATTAGCAATAAGTAAACAATAGAAATAATAAGTAAAGGAATTATCCTAGACTGCTTTGGACTTGGATGAATCCTCTACGCATCCGAACTGACGGTGATCTTTAATAAAATAACTTCGGTGATAAATAAAGAAGCTCCTTTTTATAGTTATGAAAACAAGGCATTGAAGCCCGAGAATTCCTCTCAAATTAAATATTATTAATGCTAATAATGACCTCTTAATGATTAAAGAGTAACGGCTGACGCCATATCCGGATCGAATATATGTTGGGTGCCTCCAGTACGTCACTCGGTGTCAACTGGCTCAATCGTATTTGGGTTTACTTTGATTGTTACCTTACCCCGGTCATGACTCATAGCTGATATCAAGTTCACCTGCTTACCTCGAACTCTTGTCCTAACTTTGTCACGTGTCATGTCGAATTTCACCGTATACAAATAGTCCCCACACTTTCCGAAACTAAGTTTACCGTAGTGATGAGATGTCGAAATGATCCTTTCGTTGTCTTCTCTGGGAAGTTTCTTTTCAAATTAGTCCGAAAAGAGTTGGAAAACAAAATGGTTTCTCTTCTCCAAACTTTGACTCATGTCCCATCCTTTTGATAATTCGGACACGTGTCACTCTATGATTGAACCGCTCGTTCGGTTCGTATACTGAAATGTTTTTCATAATAATGATGCTTCGAACTATTAAATCCTTTCTCCCCCTTTTTAATTCATTCTTATGTCGCAAATTTCCCTTCAAACCTCTTCTCTTGTTCATCTTCTTAAACGAATCTTCATCTCCACCCAACTTTCAATCCTTTTCTGTTCAACTGAATCGCGGCAAACTATTCTTAATTTAATCATTATGGCCAAATCTTCTACTCGTTATTCTTCGAGGAAATCTTCACCATCACCTTCTTCCCCGCCGACAATCGTTGAAGCTACCGATGCCGCGATCCCTCAAAAACTCAGGCTCCTCATGAACCCAAAGCCTTCAACATGCTTCCATCGACTTTTAGTTTTGATAGCGAGTTTTCCGTTCGTGCTCCCACTTCCAAAACTGATCGGGGTGAAATGTCAAAGAACTATCCGACTTCTATCAATCCTTCCATTCTAGAAAAATTTTGAACTAATTGCGATTGAACTATCCGACTCACAGGACGGGATACACCAACGTTTACACCTACTCCTTCACTCTCGGATTCGACCCTCATATAGATGATGTGATTTTAGAAATGTGCAATACTTACAACGTGTGTGCTGCCTAAAATTGATCTGTCAGTCTGGAAGGTTGTTGCCTACCTTCGGTTCTTGGCTAAAGAAGCCAAACTCAATTTTACTTTATCACTTGATCGGTTTATATGTTCCAAAAAATTTCCGCAGTGGAATCACCATTATATCCAAGTGAGGAAAATTTCGCACTCTCTCCAACACCAATGAAGATCGTGATTGAGATTGGATGGAGTGTTTCGTAGCAATTCCCACTACTGAAATTATTATGAAAATTTTCATGCCCTTTCCGAAGACATGTAATTTAAATCGTAAGTAAAACTCTTCTTCTTGCTTCTCTACTACACTTTCGAATTTATTTTGTTTAAAATTTCTTCCATTTTTTTTTCCAGCTACCCATTGGACTCTAGATACCATCACGACCCTTCATGAATGGGCCTAAGGAATTTTAAGTATTTCTATGCATAAAGATCGCTCATGGAAGACCATTTCCAAAGATCGATAGAAAGAAAAAAAAAACACGGTTAGTACCTTCTGGACTTATTGAACTTGTTTTTCATCGTTATTTTTCACATGAAAATTCTCATTGCTTTTATTTCTAATGAATAAGTTTACCAAAAGGCACTTTTCTCCTGAGGATAGTGCTGCCCAATCGATGCTTGACGGCCACGCTCGCGCGTTGCCCAGTGCGAAGAAAAGCGCAAACCCCCAAAGTCTCCCTCGGTTCATTCAAAAAGGAAAAGAACCTAGAAGAATGTGGCCCCTCCGATGTCAAGGAGGCCACGAATGTCGGTGGCTCCATGGCACCCCCTGTTGATCGACCTCCCATCATTATAGAAGATGACGACGAGGCAACGAACGAGGATGTTCCATTAAGGAGACCAAGGACTTCCACTCTTTCTCCCAAAACAATAACACCTCATCTTCCCGAAACAATCTCACCTCCTCTGAGCTTCGGATAAGATGATTTTGATCATCATTTCGGTGAAGCAGATACAGAGTACGCTGCAAATTCGATGCCTCGAGTGGACACCTCTAAATTTGGACATTTTTCTATTCCTCAAAGGCTATCCTCATCATCTCATCCTCCAAGGAATCACTCATCTTCCCGCACCAAACTGGTGAATGTTCCCGATCTCGAGCGTAAATGTTACACCCCGTAACTCCAGGACATATTTAAGAGAATGTACGTAAGGAACTCAAGACTTGAAATTGGTACGAAAGGAAGAATTGTTTTTCCGACGGAAAATCTTCCGAACGTCGGAAAGAAGAAATGTTCGTTGAGGAGAATTGGATTCTCAAAATGCATTAATTGAAGAGTATGGAACTTATTATCATTATGGAAATTTATTTTTACGAATTTGGTCACGTGGGGCCCACCCGAGGAATTTTACGTTTTGTGGGGCCCACGAGGGTTACAAAATTTTATGGACGAATGGGAGGGCGAACGTGGCACCCCCTAATGGTCTTGGACGAATTTATGCAAGGGCATTATGGTCATTGACCATGATAGAAGACTAAGTCTTGCAAGTAGAGCTTGACATTGTTGACTAAGTCAAGAGCCACTTGGCTTGATCCCATTCATCCAATTTTAACATGTGTTGTAATCTAGACCCTCCAATGTGTTATATATATCATACTAGTGCAAGACTAGCTCATTTAACACTTAGAAAAATTTAGAAACTTTGTGTGTGTTCAAAGAAGCTCTCGGCCAAGGTGATTTCTTGAGAGAAAATTTTTGCAAATGTGGATCATTATTCACAAGACTTTAACCCAAGGTCCCTAAGGGTATTGTAAGGATATCTCAATAGAAAGATTTCGGAAAAATGACGTTTTCACGTTAGTCGCAAGGCGAAAACCTAGGGAGTTCTTCAACTTTGAAGTTGGAACTTGAAGATGAGTTCTTCATAGGCTTCTAAAGGTTGCTTGGAGTGGATTGGAATGTCAAAAGGAGGAGCTAAAGTTTCTAAGGAGCGACTTTGAATCTTGGAAATTTTAAGGGCTTGTAAAGGTATAATTCTTGTCGTTTTAGTAATTGAGATTACTTATTGTTGTAGCTATGGATATTAGCAAGTATGAGATATATATTATGAAGTTGATAAGTGTTATGGATATTGGAACCCTAATCCGAAAACTAGTATGTTTAGTCTTAAGATTACAATTCAAGTTGATTATAAGTATAAGTCGTCACATGTTATATATTGAAGGAAATTGTAGTTGTTGAAGTTGTTTATGACTATATAACATGTTAGACCTAAGAACTTGGATTGGAAAAGAATTGGAAAAGACTTTGAGTTGTTGTTTATGTTAGCCGAGAATGACTTTAATTATGGAACTAGTTTCGTATTAATTTGTGGGGCAGAATTTTACACGTCTTGTTAAGGCGTGTAATCCCCTTTGGTTAGCTGAATTGTTGGGCCTTAAATGTGGCGTGTTTGGTTATTGAATTCGGCCTTGAAAAAGGTGGCAAATTATGTAGAAACAAAGGAAGTGCTGTCCGATTTTCCGTAGAATTTAGTGACTTTGCACTTAGAATATTCTACGTTTGAAGCTAGAGGTTAATGGACGTATTATGGCCATTATAGGTGGAAGTACTAGTATAGCGTATTCTACTTGAAGGATGGAATAGCTATCAAGGTTGAAGTACTTTGGAGCATTTTGCTATTTGTCGATAATCGTCGTGAGGTATGTGAACCCCTTCCTTCTTTTGACATGATTCTATGTATGGAATATACATGTAGTACTATTTCATGATTCCTTCTACTCGTAGAAGTTAAGAGGTATGTATGTTGATTTACTCTACGTAAGGGTTATGTCTAAGTTATCCTAAGTTCTTACCAAGTCTTATGGGGGATGTTGGTAAGAGTCGTTAGGAGGTATTTTGGAGCCAAGTTGACTTGGCTAAATTACGACACAAATGAGATTAAGTATCGAACAAGCCATTGCAGCGTTAATAAAGGAAAATGTAATGACGATAAATTATATTAAAACACGTAGAATTCTCCATCTGCATAGAAGCTAAGATAAGACAAAATTGTATTACATTTTCTAGATCATAGCTGCTTTAATGAGATCAGTATAAATAAGTATAACCTATTCATACATATAAGGCATATGTTGCTTAAATTAAAGAGTTTACGTTATGAAGTGTTAAGACTATGAACTACGAAACTTGATTCTAAAAGATAAGAGACTTGAAAGTATACGATACTTGGTTTTCGAAAGTATAAGTCTCTTGGTTATAAAAATAATGTATTTACCTAAAGTATAAAGTTAGTATAACGACTTTATGGGAAGTGGGTTATAATAGCTTTATGGAAAGTTAAAAGAGTGGTTTACTCTAAGTAATGATAAATGTTTTGAAATAAAGAAAGGCAAATGGATTTAAAAGCATAAATTGCTTAAGTTTTAAGGAAAGAAGTCACTTGATTTAGAAGCCGAATAATGTATTTCTAAAAGTGTAGTGACTTATGTAAAATGTAAACAAGCCTTGATACTACGGGTGTTAGTATCTTGGGGTTTTATATGAAAATGAGTCTTTTGAAAAGAATGTAAGCACGTAGTACTTTGGGTTAAATTCCCGGATTTTTATGTGTGAAATGAAAGTGCCATGAGTTTATAAAAATGGAAGTCTAAAGGTTTAATGAACTTGCCTATGTTTGCTTGTGATAGCTTTGAGTGCAAGTATTATATGTTTACGTTGTCGTGACTCTCAGTTGGAGGGTCGGCTGTCTTGTTGTAAGTTTACTTGACGCGTCGGCGGTGATGTGGGATTCCACGGGTATGCTTCCATTATGATTGATCCTTGGACATCTTTATACGATGTGGGATTAGGGCATGTGACCGGAGGCGGGTTAGATTCGGTTGTTTTATTACCCATGGCCGTACTTATCGATGAGGATTCCGGGCACGCGACCATGCGTATGTCGACTATTACTCCATGGGCTAGCTCCCGTGAAGACATGTACCACGATGAGGATTAGGGGCATGTTATATTATTACTCAATGGGCTAGCTCCCCATGACGACCTGCACCTACGATGAGGGATGCCGAGGGCCCGTTATGGCCATTCTTATACGATGATATATATATATATATATATATATATATATATATATATATATATATATATATATATATATATATGTTGTATATGTGTACGCCGACAGTGAGGTGGGATGCCACAGACGCGTCACATGGTTATATTTTACACTTATAGCTGTCGGCAGTGATGTGGGATTCCACGGGCAGGAGATATATATATGTATTGTGTATGTGTATGCCGACAGTGAGGTGGGATGCCACGGGCGCGTCACATGGTTATATTTTACACTTATAGCTGTCGGCAGTGATGGGGGATTCCACGGGCACGCTTTGATATTTGTGTGACTTGATCGCGTCCCAGATTGGGTCGGGTAGTATATGCGTCCCTCCATAAAGGGCCGGATTATGTTATGGAAGATAAGTAAGTTAGATGGTAATGAACTTAATGACGTCTCCTAAGTATGTACGTAAGATATGGTTATAACTCTTAATGGAATGGAAAAGATAATGATGTGCAATTAAGTTCATAAGTGGTAATGACACGGCAGGATCTGGTATGTACTCTTTATACTTGCCCCTGTCATTCTTTTGTACAATTATGATGCATTTCATGTACTTTATTTACATTTCTATATTCGATTTTTGTTATCGACCCCTTGAAGCTGCGTTAAATGTCCGCGAGTTTAGGTACGTGATTGTGGATCTGCGAGCTTAGGATCTGGTTCAACATTTTGAGATGGCTCCAATGTTCGGAGTTGTCATGGCTATGTATATTCGAAGTGCGGCGGGGCCTTGTCCCGTCATAGTATTTGTTCAAATCTTAGAGGCACTGTATTCATCGTAATTTGGACTAGCTAGAGTTGTTTTTACATTGTTAAGCGATGTAGACCACTTTGGGTAATTTTTATGTTATGCGACCTTATCGGCTTGGCCTTGGTTTTAAAAAAAGTGTTATTTATCTTCGATTTATTATGATTGTATGATTAGAAGGGTGCCTGTGTAGGGCACGATCCACGGCCGGGTCGTGACAAAAGTGGTATCGAGCGATTAGTCCTCGTAAAGTGTCTACGCAGTGTCAGACCGTGTCTAAGTAGAGTCTTGATTATCGGTGTGTTGTGCACCACATCTATAATCAGTGCGCAGGACATTTAGGGTTGGTTTCCATTCTTCTCACTCGAGATCGTGCGATAGAGTGTGTTGTTAGGGTCGTCTCCCTAACGAGTTATGTTGATTGCAGCTGAGAAAGCGATGACCGGGAAGGACTATGTGGATTGCGTATCCAGGTTGGTAATGATTATAGTATAGTTGGTATTGTGACATACATCTATACAGAGTTATGTATGAGGGTCAGACGCGTGTTGCCTAGAATGGTTTTAGATTATCAAGAGTTGGTAAGGACTAACTAGATACCGGGAAGGTATGGAACAGTTAATGAAATCTCATCAAGGTTTATGTACTATTTTGATATAATTAGGGAAGGATGAGCTGTCTGATAGGGTGATGAACCCTTAAGAAGTCATGTTAAGGTACTTAATGGAATACCATGTTAATATATTAAGCTACGTGGTAGGCTTAAGAGAATTGTACGGATGAGATCCGTATAGAGTAGTAATGGTTGTTGTGATCAAGACGACATGATTATGGTATTATGAGAAGTTTTTGTACCCGTTTACTGGGGGACTGGTAAGGTAGGCTTGGAGCATGGAAATTGCGAGCCTAAGAATATTGATAATCGCCGAGACCTTAGGTATATATAAGGCCTTCTCGGGCAATAAGATTTTATTCTGTCTAAGGGTAAGAGTTAAGTGCGACGGCGGGTCGGGGTGAGTACATGTTACGGGTCGCCCCATAGCCTGAAATAGAGTGGGATCAGTTGGTAGTAGTTTCGCTACGTGACAGGGTCACGAGGGTGAAACGCGCAAGTCTAGTTAATTGTTTTACGGGTTCGTGGACACGTTCCACCGGAACCAAGTTGTGAGAGCCAGAAATGGCCTTATGTTGTTTAAAAGAGTGTTTGGGGTGGTAGCTGAGCGGGAATATGAGGTTTTCCCGGTGATGATACAGTCGTCAGACCCTAGTAGACCTAGTAAAGATGATTACGACAGACTTTGAGGTCATTATGAGTATTGACTAGTTGGCTTCGTGAGTGCCAAGGTTGACATCTTAGTATAAGTATTGTTATGTGGCCATGTGTGGCATATGTTGTAAGAAGGGTGTAGTAAAAAGAGACTATGTCGCTATCTAATTAGATTGGACTCCGAAAGAACATTCGAGGACGAATGTTTCTAAGGGGGGAAGAATGTTACACCCCGTAACTCCAGGACATGTTTAAGAGAATGTACGTAAGGAACTCAAGACTTGAAATTGGTACGAAAGGAAGAATTGTTTTTCCGATGGAAAATCTTCCGAACGTCGGAAAGGAGAAATGTTCGTTGAGGAGAATTGGATTCTCAAAATGCATTAATTGAAGAGTATGGAACTTATTATCATTATGGAAATTTATTTTTACGGATTTGGTCACGTGGGGCCCACCCGAGGAATTTTACGTTTTGTACCCACGAGGTTCTGAGAATTTTATGGACGAATGGGAGGGCGACACGTGGCACCCCTAATGGTCTTGGACGAATTTGTGCAAGGGCATTATGGTCATTGACCATGATAGAAGACTAAGTCTTGCAAGTAGAGCTTGACATTGTTGACTAAGTCAAGAGCCACTTGGCTTGATCCCATTCATCCAATTTTAACATGTGTTGTAATCTAGACCCTCCAATGTGTTATATATATCATACTAGTGCAAGACTAGCTCATTTAACACTTAGAAAAATTTAGAAACTTTGTGTGTGTTCAAAGAAGCTCTCGGCCAAGGTGATTTCTTGAGAGAAATGTTTTGCAAATGTGGATCATTATTCACAAGACTTTAACCCAAGGTCCCTAAGGGTATTGTAAGGATATCTCAATAGAAAGATTTCGAAAAAATGGCGTTTTCACGTTAGTCGCAAGGCGAAAACCTAGGGAGTTCTTCAACTTTGAAGCTGGAACTTGAAGATGAGTTCTTCATAGGCTTCTAAAGGTTGCTTGGAGTGGATTGGAATGTCCAAAAGGAGGAGCTAAAGTTGCTAAGGAGCGACTTTGAATCTTGGAAATTTTAAGGGCTTGTAAAGGTATAATTCTTGTCGTTTTAGTAATTGAGATTACTTATTGTTGTAGCTATGGATATTAGCAAGTATGAGATATATATATTATGAAGTTGATAAGTGTTATGGATATTGGAACCCTAATCCGAAAACTAGTATGTTTAGTCTTAAGATTACAATTCAAGTTGATTATAAGTATAAGTCGTCACATGTTATATATTGAAGGAAATTGTAGTTGTTGAAGTTGTTTATGACTATATAACATGTTAGACCTAAGAACTTGGATTGGAAAAGAATTGGAAAAGACTTTGAGTTGTTGTTTATGTTAGCCGAGAATGACTTTAATTATGGAACTAGTTTCGTATTAATTTGTGGGGCAGAATTTTACACGTCTTGTTAAGGCGTGTAATCCCCTTTGGTTAGCTGAATTGTTGGGCCTTAAATATGGCGTGTTTGGTTATTGAATTCAGCCTTGAAAAAGGTGGCAAATTATGTAGAAACAAAGGAAGTGCTGTCCGATTTTCCGTAGAATTTAGTGACTTTGCACTTAGAATATTCTACGTTTGAAGCTAGAGGTTAATGGACATATTATGGCCATTATAGGTGGAAGTACTAGTATAGCGTATTCTACTTGAAGGATGGAATAACTATCAAGGTTGAAGTACTTTGGAGCATTTTGCTATTTGTCGATAATCGTCGTGAGGTATGTGAACCTCTTCCTTCTTTTGACATGATTCTATGTATGGAATATACATGTAGTACTATTTCATGATTCCTTCTACTCTTAGAAGTTAAGAGGTATGTATGTTGATTTACTCTACGTAAGAGTTATGTCTAAGTTATCCTAAGTTCTTACCAAGTCTTATGGGGGATGTTGGTAAGAGTCGTTAGGAGGTATTTTGGAGCCAAGTTGACTTGGCTAAATTACGGCACAAATGAGAATAAGTATCGAACAAGCCATTGTAGCGTTAATAAAGGAAAATGTAATGACGATAAATTATATTAAAACAAGTAGAATTCTCCATCTGCATAGAAGCTAAGATAAGACAAAATTGTATTACATTTTCTAGATCATGGCTGCTTTAATGAGATCAGTATAAATAAGTATAACCTATTCACACATATAAGACATATGTTGCTTAAATTAAAGAGTTTACGTTATGAAGTGTTAAGACTATGAACTACGAAACTTGATTCTAAAAGATAAGAGACTTGAAAGTATACGATACTTGGTTTTCGAAAGTATAAGTCTCTTGGTTATAAAAATAATGTATTTACCTAAAGTATAAAGTTAGTATAACGACTTTATGGGAAGTGGGTTATAATAGCTTTATGGAAAGTTAAAAGAGTGGTTTACTCTAAGTAATGATAAATGTTTTGAAATAAAGAAAGGCAAATGGATTTAAAAGCATCAATTGCTTAAGTTTTAAGGAAAGAAGTCACTTGATTTAGAAGCCGAATAATGTATTTCTAAAAGTGTAGTGACTTATGTAAAATGTAAACAAGCCTTGATACTACGGGTGTTAGTATCTTGGGGTTTTATATGAAAATGAGTCTTTTGAAAAGAATGTAAGCACGTAGTACTTTGGGTTAAATTCCCGGATTTTTATGTGTGAAATGAAAGTGCCATGAGTTTATAAAAATGGAAGTCTAAAGGTTTAATGAACTTGCCTATGTTTGCTTGTGATAGCTTTGAGTGCAAGTATTATATGTTTACGTTATGTCGTGACTCTCGGTTGGAGAGGCTTTGTCTTGTTGTAAGTTTACTTGGACGTCACGAAGCGGTGATGTGGGATTCCACGGGTATGCTTCCATTATGATTGATCCTTGGACATGCTTATACGATGTGGGATTCCGGGGCATGTGACCAGGAGGCGGGTTAGATTCCCGGATTTGTTTTATTACCCATGGCCATTCTTATACGATGAGGGATTCCGGGGCATGCGACCATGCTATGTACGACTATTACTCCATGGGCTAGCTACCCATGAAGACATGTACCCACGATGAGGATTAGGGGCGTGTTATATTATTACTCAACGGGCTAGCTCCACGGCGACTGCACCTACGATGAGGATGCGAGGCACGTTATGGCCATTCTTATACGATGAAGGATTCCGGGGCATGCGGCCGCGTTATATATATATATATATATGTTGTATATGTGTACGCCGACAGTGAGGTGGGATGCCACAGACGCGTCACATGGTTATATTTTACACTTATAGTCGCGGCGATGATGGGATTCCACGCGGGAGATATATATATATTGTGTATGTGTATGCCGGTGAGGTGGGATGCCATGGCGCGTCACATGGTTATATTTTACACTTATAGTAGCGGTGATGGGATTCCACGGGCACACTTTGATATTTGTGTGACTTGATCGCGTCCCAGATTGGGCCGGGTAGTATATGCGTCCCTCCATAAAGGGCCGGATTATGTTATGGAAGATAAGTAAGTTAGATGGTAATGAACTTAATGACTTCTCCTAAGTATGTACGTAAGATATGGCTATAACTCTTAATGGAATGGAAAAGATAATGATGTGCAATTAAGTACATAAGTGGTAATGACACGGCAGGATCTGGTATGTACTCTTTATACTTGCCCCTGTCATTATTTTGTACAGTTATGATCTGTTTACTGTACTTTATTTCTGTTCCATATTAATCGATTCTTCGGGCCGCCCGAGTGCGTTAAATGTCCGCAGGTTTAGGTACACAGTTGTGGATCCGCGAGCTTAGGATCCTGGTTCAGCATTTTGAGATGGCTCCAATATTCCGGAGTTGTCATGGCTATGTATATTCAGGGGTACGGCGGAGCCTTGTCCCGTCATAGTATTTGTTCAAATCTTAGAGGTCTGTATTCATCTGTGGGCTGGACTAGCTAGAGTTGTTTTTACATTGTTAAACAGTGTAGACCCTTTCGGGTAATTTTTATGTTATGGCAGCCTTATCGGCTTGACCTTGGTTTAAAAAAAAAGAGTGTTATTTATCTTTCGTAGTTTATTATGATTGTATGATTAGACATGGGCACCAGTCGCGGCCCGGGGTCGGGTCGTGACAGTAAACCTGAATAGGCTAAGGACTGCAACTCTCTTCTTTCCTGAAGACACAAATTTCTTATCTAAGCCAGTTGGGGTTGCAAGCTACCTGATTCCTTTACTATCGGAGTCTGATAAGGACAAAGTGAAGGAGGTCTTATGGAAGTACCTCATAGATAAAGAAATTCATGCACCCAACCGGGTACATTGTCTAGATTCCCTTAATTAAATTCACATTTTCTTCTTTTCTTTTCCTTTCCTTTTGATTTACTCTAACTCGAGCAAAATATATTTTTTGTTGTCATATGTTTTAGTCGGTGAAGGTTTTCGCCTTTTCCTCCAGGAAAATGAGAATTTGAAGGCTCAGATGGATGCTCAAGAAAGGGAAATCTTGTTCCTCAAAGAAAGTCTCTATTGGAAAGACGAGCAACTAATCGGTGACATGCCCATTGTAAAGGCAAAACTTGATCGGATGAGGCAAGACTACCTCCAGGCTATGAATAATCTTGAGCTTGCCAATGAAGATAATATGTCTCTCAAGAAGGTCGATCAACTCTACAATGATCTTCTGAATCTTTACCTAGAGCTTGATTCACAGGAAGAAGTTATGCATTACAAAATGCAAAAGGAAGACTTTTTCCTCTGAAGTTGATCGCCTTACCACCAAGCTCTTTGTTATTAATGCGGAGCGGGCTGCTAAACAAGATGTTTTTAAGTAGAACTTTGAACGAGACTTAGAAATATCCCAAGCCCAAGTCCGCCAGCAAGCCCAAATAATTGAATAATTGGGAATTGAGCTCGAGGCCACTACCTAGAGCAATGTTGAGATCTCTACTCAATGAGACCAAGCCTTGGCTAAATGGGATCAAGCCTGTGTTGATCTAGAGGTTGAAGAAGCCCGGACAATATTAAAAAATAGAGCATATAACCTGGAATGTTCACATGTTTACCAAAGACCTCGAACTCAAATCCTTCCGCAAGATAAATGTCGAAAGCTCTGAGGAATACCCCGAGGACTCTGACCCCGAGTCTGACTGACTTGTAGGCTTTTATACCTTTTTTATAATATCTTTTTGGGCCATATTTTGGCTTTGTTTATGAATGAAAATATCTTAACCTTTCTCTTGAGTTTATTGATATTTTCTTAACTTTTTGTATCTGTTATTTCTTTCTCATTTTAGATAACTTAACAAAACAAAGTTAATCCAAACTGGGCAAATTACTTCTGGTTTCAGACTTTAATTTTCAACAAGTTTAACCTAAGTTGGGCTGATTTCTTCCGGCTTTAGAAATTAACTTTTAGCAAAACAAACCATTACTTGGTTTACTTTAAATTGGGAAAAAAACTTTCGGTTTTGGACTTTAGATAATTTTCAACAAACATCCACTTAGTTTGCTTTAAACATGGCAAAATTTCTTCAGATTTTGGGTTATTTGATGACTAAATATAATGGCCTTATTTTTATTCTTATGAACAAGACATATCTCATTCATTTCAGACATAATTGTTGGAATTTTTAGTTATTCTCAATTTTAGACGATTCGACGTCTTTAGAATAGTCTAGATTTATCTGATCTTGTGCCTTTGAAATACGCCTTAGAAAATTATTCATTTTTTCGGCTTCTTTTATCGATGACCGACCCCTATTACAGACTTAACAAGTTTAGCTCTAAAGATTATCGACTATAGAAATATCAACCTGAAGGAATATCCGTAAAAACAACGAAGATAAACTTTCGGTGCAAAATGTTGGATGAAGTATATGAGAAACCTTGCATTTATGTTTTGCTTGAAACAACAAATGTGCAAGATTCATTTGATATTTTTGCATTTACATAAATTTTTGTATACACTAATACTTAGGAAAGATTCATTCGATCTTCTACCCTTACAAAATTTTGCCTAAGAAAAACTTCAAAAGTTCGAACATAGCCACTCGCAGAGTCGCAGTAACTGCAAAGTTTGCCTCCGATTCTCATCCGAGGGTATTCCCCTAGTGTTTATGTTTGAAGTATGAGAACTCAAACACTATTTTGATCTCTAACTGTCGTAAAGTCCCCAGTGTTGCTTTGCGATGCTAATTCACACCGTTTATTTAGTAACATGCTTTACATTGTTGCCTTATTAAATTTTTTGCCGGAAAACTCATTTAGGGATAAAAACCGAGATAAGGGAAAACATTGCAATAAATGTTTTCAGACCTAGTTCTAATCCTCCGAATAACACCTTATAACTTCGGCTTCTTTCTTGCGAAAATTAGTAACTTCAAAACACATATAATTTAAACAATTAACTAACACATACCTTAGCAATAATAGCGCTCAAATGGCTTATGTTCCAATTGTTCGACAACTTTTGTCCGTCTTCTGCTTCCAATTGGTACGAGCCTTTTCTGGTTATTCCTGACACTTTATAGGGTCACTCATAATTCGGACCCAACTTTCCTTCATTAGGGTTTTTAGTTTTGAGGTTACTTTTCGTAAAACCAAGTCTCGTATTTGAAAGTGCCTAAGATTCGTTTGCAGGTTGTAATATCTTCCCATCATTTATTTTTAAGCTATCAGGCATAGCAATGTTAACTCTTGATATTCTTCTGTTAAGTTGAGTTTGACTACCATAGCCTCATTATTTGCCTTTTCAGTTGAAATGTTGAATCTCAAGCTTGGCTCCCCAACTTCCACTGGAATCAAAGCCTCTACACTATAAACCAAAGAAAATGGTGTTTCCCGGTGCTAGCTTTTAGTGTCATCATGTATGCCCATAATACCTCTGAAAGTTTTTCTCTTCACTTGCCTTTTACCCTATTTAGTCTTTTCCTCAAGTTCTGGATGATCATTTTATTCATTGACTCTGCTTGCCCATTTGCACTTGGGTGGTAGGGAGCTTATATTATCCTTTTGATCTTCAATCCATCAAGAAACTCTGTTACCTTCTTTCCAACAAACTGATAGTTTTTGTCGCATGTAATCTCTTTCGGTATTCTAAATCGGCATATGATATGGTCCCAAATGAAATTGATGACATTTTTTTCTCTAACCTTCTTCAAAGCCTTTTCTTCAACCCAGTTTGAAAAATAATCAGTCATAAATAAAATAAAGCGTACTTTTCTGGGTGCCCATGATAATGGTCCTACAATGTCCAGTCCGCATGAATAGCCATGGTGGCATGACCAGATGTATTAATTCTGTCGATTGATGAATTATAGGAGTATGTCTTTGACATTTATCACATTTTTAACAAAGTTTTTTTCACACCTCAACCTTGGGGGTGTGGCCGACACCCAACACCCGAAGGTCTGAGCAAACCAACTATAGTATCTGGAACTTATAATATGAAACCTAGGCCGACAAGGCCTCCTAACAACCATAACAACACAAGAATGTGTGACCACCTGCATGAAGAATAGTTCCAAGACAACATATACATATAACTAAGGACGACACAGACACAAAAAAAGTACCATCACTACAAGAGAGGCTGACAAGGCCACGACATACATATACATACTGTACACTAGTCTGCAAGCCTCAAAGAATGCTATAATATAATAACAGGTCAGAACAGGGCCCCCACCATATCCAAAATACTAGTAACGTGTACAACAGTACCTAATGACTCTTGTATAGAAACTCTGAGAGATGGGAGTGCAACATTCAAAGCTGAATAGGCAACTTACTGAGGAGGAGCACCGCTCTGGTGCGCAATTTAAGGAATTGGCGATCTAGAATAGCAATATGGACCTCTTCGTATGATAAGTCTTCAATAGCTTGAACATCCTCAATAGGGGTAATGTGGGAGGGATCTCCCAGACATTTACGAAGCATGGATACGTAGAATACATGATGAATTGCTTCTAACTTTAGGTGTAGCTCAAGCTTATAGGCTACTTGGCATATTCTTTGGATAATATGATACGGGCCGATGTACCTGGGGCTAAGCTTGCCCTTTTTGCCGAATCTCATCACGCCTTTCATAGGCGAAACCTTTAGGAACACCTAGTCTCCTACCGCGAACTCCAATTCTCGGCACCGGTTATCTGAATAGGACTTTTATCGACTTTGAGATATCACCAATCACTCCTGAATAATTTTCACTTTCTCTACGACTTATTGCACCAATTCAAGTTCCAATAATTTTGTCTCACTCACATCAAACCAACCAATAGGAGACTTGGATTTCTATCCATATAGGGCTTTATACGACGTCACCTGAATAGTAGAATCGTAGATTATTATAAGAGAACTCAATAAGCGGTAGGAGATCTTCCCAACTTCCCCTGAAGTCCAATACACAAACTTGCAACATATCATCGAGCATCTGAATAGTGCACTCAGCTTGCCTATCGGTCTGGGGATGAAAAGTTATGCTAAGGCAAATTTGAGTACCAAGCCATTCTGAAAGGATCTCCAGAAATTAACTGTAAACTGAGCTCTTATGTCAGATATAATAGACATTGAAACCCCATGAAATCAGACTATCTCCTTGATATACAATTGCGCATAACTTTTTGTTGAATAAGTAGTCCTAATGAGTAGTAAATAAGCTGACTTTGTTAGTCTATCCATGATAAACCATATGGAATTGAACTTTCGATTGGAATTAGGTAGTCACATAATGAAATCCATGTTGACTATTTCCTATTTCCATGTCAGAATATCTATATTTTGCAGCAATCCTCTAGGTTTCTGGTGCTCAACTTTAACTTGTTGGCAATTTGGACACTGAGCAATAAATTCTGTGATATTCCTCTTCATATTATTCCACTAGTATAGTTTTTGAAGGTCATGATACGTCTTAGTAGGACCAGGATGAATAAATACATAGACTGATGAATTTCTTCCATAATCCTCCCTCAATGTCCTTCAACGTTGGGCACACACAATCGACTTTTATACTTAAGAACTTCATCCTCTAACAACTCGAATAACCGCTTCTTTTGAAAGGGGTACCTTCTTTAATTCTTACCAAGGTTGAATCATCAAATCATGCCTTCACTTTTGTTACTAAGGAAGATTCAACGACATTCTAAACTATGGCACCTTCGTTGCCTGCATCTATCAATCATACACTTATACTGGCTAATCGATCAAATCCTTGGTCATTTCTATCTTGTTAACCCCCACGTGCTTCAAACTTCCCATAGACTTTTGTTACACCCCGTAATTCCAAGGCAATGAGATGAGAACGTACGTAAGGAAATTGAGATTTGAATTTTGGAAAGAAAGAAAGATTACTTTTTTAAGGAAAAATATCAAAAATTTGTGAAGTAAAAAGTTTATTAATTGGAATTTGGTTCTCAAATTTGGTATTTGAGACTTCTAGATTATATTGGAATTTTGGATTTTAAGTTCTGAATTTGGTCATGTGGGGCCACCGGAAAAATTTACGACTTTGTGGGGCCCACAAAGTTTTGAGATATTTTGACCAAATATGAATATTTTTGGAGATGAAGTAATTTTGGACCAATAAGAGAGTGACATGTGTCCCTCCCCACTTGTGTAGCAAAGCTCTAAGTATATATATGTATATTTATATGTATATGTACATGTTTATGTACATGTATTGCAAGATGTCTAGAAAGGGAGATATTTTCATCCAAAGTGAACAAGTGGACAAGTGCGGGAGAGGGGATTTCGACCAAGGCCTCACAAGTGGACAAGGGAGGAAGATAGTTTTGAGATATTTTTCAAGACAAGTGGACCACTTAGGTCCCTCCCCTTGTATGATGTTTTATCTATATAAGAGATGTGATAGCAAGACTTAGAGACTTTGCACAATAATCTTCATCATCCAAAACCTCTCTTCTCCCTAATATTTTCGAGATTCTTCAAGCAAGAGTGAAGAACAAGAGTTGATTATTCTCCTAGATTAAGCACCCTAACCAAGTTCTAAACCAAATTAACTCTCCAAGGTGTAGTAACCAAGGTTTGGTCGAGAATGGTGTTGAATTCCTAGGCTTGTTTATAAACTTTTTAGATGTAAAACAAGAAGGAAAGATGGTTACAAACTTGTAGTAGATTCATGAGTGTGATTGGAACTTGAAGAATAGGAGCTAAGATATGCTAAGGGTCGACTTTTAACTTGGATTATTTTAGGCATATTTAAGGTAAGGATTATTCCTCTTCTTGAAGTAATTGGATATTACATGTTGTAGTAATTAATGGATGAACTTATGATAAAAAAGAATGAAGAATAAGAAGTACATGTCACAATCTTGGTTAGCCGATTATGGACAGTTTTGGTATTAATGGATTCGTTGGTTATTGTTGTTATAAAACATTACCTATTACATGTTGACATGAAGGAATCTTGTTGTTAACAAGTTAATATAACTTATATAAAGTGTTGGAATATAATTTGGATTATAAAAAGTTATGGAAATAGTTTTGGTTGTAGTAGTTGGCTGAGAACACCAACTAAATATGTGACTGTTTTTACATTGGACTATGGACTGATTTTAGCGGACTAAAGGACTGTTTTTACATTGGACTATGGACTGATTTTAGTGGACTAATGGACTGTATTAGTGGACTATACTAATGGACTGTTTTTATGGACTACTTTGATATAATTATGGGGCAGAATTTTACACGTCAAGTTAGGCGTGTAATCCCCTTTGGTTAATTATTGGTTATGCCCTTAAGTGTGGCTTATTGGTTGTTGAAATCGGGCCTTGGAAAAAGGTGGAAAAGTACGTAGAAACGGGGGAAGTGCTGCCCAAATTTTTATAAAAAGAAAGGAGATTCATTGAGTAGTATAAGTGTATACTAGTATCATGAAGTTGATAAAAGTATTATTATCGTTATAGGTTGAAGTACTACTTGCGGCGTATTCTACTTGGCGTGTGGAATAGCTTAAGAGGTATGTGAACTATCCTCCCTTCTTATGACATGATATATTTTGAAAGTATATGATACTTGATTTCGAAAGTTATGAGACTTGATTTTAAAAGTTATGAGACTTGATTTCGAAAGTTATGAGACTTGAATTATTTTGAAAGTTATGAGACTTGATTTATTTGAAAGCTATGTGATAACGCCTTGGTTGTATTAAAAGGAAAGATGCGGTAGTTCTTTAGTTTTCTAAAATAAAAGTTGTTATAACGGCTTTATGAGAAGTTTGTTATAATAATTTTATGGAAAGTCAAGAGATGGTTTAAAATGTTATATGGAAATCATGTGAGAACGTCCATGACTAAATCCTTAATATAGTACATGAAATAAAAGTGTCTTGAGTTCATAAAATGAAGGTTCATTATGTGTGTATGGTACATGACTTGTTGGTACCTAGGTTTGTCTAAAACGAAGGTTCATTATATGTGTTAGGTACATGATATGTGGTACCTTGGCATAGCTAAAATGGAAGATTTTATATGTGTTTGGTACATGATATGTGGTACCTTGGCATAGCTAAAATGAGAGACTTTATATGTGTTTGGTACATGATATGTGGTACCTTGGCATAGCTAAGATGAAAGATTTTATATGTGTTTGGTACATGATATGTTGGTACCTTGACATAACTGAAATGAAAGGTTGTATATGTGATTGGTACATGAGATGTTGGTACCTTGGTTTATTTCCTTTGAGAGTCAAAAGATGAGTTAAATTACACAAGGTTGCTATAATGCGGGTATAGATACCCGTAACAGTATATGATTATATGAAAAGGTATTGGTGGTTTTAAAATGACTCTCATCCTTGTGAAAAGTACAACTGGCTCTATTTTATATGGTACGGTTGGATCTGGTATTTGATTTCATACTTGTATCTGTCATTCTTTGGCCAGTTATGATTAATGTACTTTATGTTTACATACTTGGTACCTGTTATCTTGACCTCGGAAGGCTGCGTTCATGTCTTGTGAGCCTAGGTACCCAGGTTGGTGATCCATGCAGTTAGGATCTCTATTCAACATTTTGGGATAGCTCCCCTGTTCCGAAGCTTATCATTTGGTACAGTCTTTGATATTAGACTTATGTACATTCAGGGGTAGGGCGGGGCCCTGTCCCATCATAGCTGTTGTGTCCAAAATCTTAGAGGTCTGTAGTCATATGTGGGCTGGACTGGTGTAAAGTTGTAGTTCCTTTGGTTCTTATATATATAATGGAGGCCTCGTCGGTTTTGCCTTTGTTATTAAAAGTAAAAAAAAAAGTGTTATTCATCTTCCGCGGGTTACTTGTGTTGTATGGGTAGAAGGGTGCCCAGGTAGGGCACCAGTCACGGGCCCGGGGGTTTGGGTCATGACAACTTTAGACTTAGCATGTCGACTACAATTCTTGCCTTGCCCAGATGATATAAAATATCCACGTCGTAGTCCTTTAGCAACTCAAGCCATATGTGTTGTCTCAGATTCAGCTCTGTCTGCCTGAATATGTACTGCAAGCTCTTATGATCTGTAAATATATATTAATGTGAACACATACAGATAGTGACGCCATATATTTAGAGAAAATATAATAGCTGCTAACTCAAGATCATAGGTCGGGTAATTCTGCTAATGTTTCCTTAGTTGCCTTAAAGCATACGCAATAACCTTGTCATGCAACATCAAAACACAGCCCAATCCCAATATGGAATCATCGTAGTAAACAACATCGTCCTCGAATCCCTAAGGATGTGCCAGAACATGTACTGATAATAACCTGCCCTTCAACTACTGGAAACTCTTCTAGCAAGAATCTGACACCACTCTATGAATCTCCAGTAGTAACCTGCTAGGCCCAATAAACTATGCACCTCTATAGGAGTTGTGGTCCATGGCCGATTCTTTACCACATCGATCTTATTACTATCAACCTTAATGCCTTCATCTGACACCACATAACCCATAACAACCATTGAGTTCAACTACAACTCACATTTAGATAATTTAACATACAACTTACGATCCTAGAACATCTATAATACCGCTCATAGATGATCCACGTGCTATGCTTCTGAGTGAGAATACACTAAGATGTCATTAAGAAATACTATCACAAAAATATCTAGAAATGTCTTAAACACCCTATTCATCAAATCCATAAAAGTTGTTGGGTCATTACTTAAACTGAAAGACATCACCAGAAACTCATTGTGACCATATCTGGTCTGGAAAGCTGTCTTTGGAATATATTTCTCCTTAACTCTCATATGATCATATCCAGACCAAAGATTGATCTTTGAGAAATACTTGGCGTCTTGCAACTAATCAAACAAATCGTCAATAATGGGAAGCGGGTATTTATTCGTAATAGTCACCTTGTTCAGCTGACCGTAATCGATACACATTCTCAAAGAATCGTCCTTCAGCTGAGCTTTCAATTATTTTAGCTCGGCATGAACCATTCCATATGGAGGAATAGATATAGATTGGGTATCTGAATGCACGTCGATAGTATAATTTATTTTACTTTCAGGAAGAATACCAGAAAGTTCATCTGGGAACACCTCAGGAAAATCACTAATGACAGGAACTGACTAAAGGGTTGGAGGTTTTGCCTCCGCATCATGAACTCGCACTGGTGATAGATGTACCCTTTTGAGATCATCTTCCGAGATTTAAGGTAGGAAATAAACCTATCCTCAGGTGCTACAACATTTCCCTTCTATTGAATGATGGGCTCGCCTGGAAAATTAAAGCAAACGACTTTCGTCTAACAATCCACATTAGCATAAAAAGAAGTCATCCAATCCATACCCATAATAATGTCAAAGTCCACTATTTCTAGTTCATTCAAATCGGCTAAAGTATGGTTGTCATAGTGTTATACCCCGTATTTCCAGAGTATGTACGCGAGGACGTACGTAGGAAATTTCGAACTTCAAGTAAGGCTTGGCCGATTTTCACTTTGTGCACAACACCCGGTTAGAGTCGTTTTAAACGAAAGCGTTTCCACGACTTCGTAGGGAATTTCCGGCTATGTCATTTCTAATTTTTGCGGATTTTTCCGAGAGAAGAAACGTGTTGGACCAACGAGAGGGCGCCACTTGGCACCCTCTCATTGGTGGACTTCAAATCGTCCATTGGACGAAAATGGCTAAGCAGCGCGTTTTGTGCCTTGGCACAAAGTCAAGGGTTGGTAGGATATTTGTGTTTAGTGAATCCTCACCCTACACTTGCCTTGCACTTGGCATCATCTTGGCCTTTGGTTGGCCATCCCGACCTATAAATACCCTCCTTTGATGAACTTCTTCATCCTAAAAATTATTCTAAGTGTTAAAATCCCTCCTCTCCCTTCTAGTGGTTCTCGTCCAAAGCCTTCCTCCTCCCCTTTGGGTGCCTTATGGCCGAGAGCACCCCCCCTAGAGGTGCTAGCCGTGGGGTACCACTGCCTAGTTGTTTTAAGTATAATACCCCCTCTTGGTAGAAATACTCTCAAAAGTATTGTTATAATGCCCAAATTACCTTAGCCGTTTACCTTGTAGTATTCTAAGGTTATACTTATACGAAAAGCCCAGAAATACTATTATACTTCCTTAGTCACAAAACCGAAACCACAGGAAAATCTCCACAGTTAGTTGGAGTATTAAGTAGAAGTTGGTTAGAACTTCTAAGGGTTGTTTGGAGCGGGTTGGAGCACACGGAGTAGGAGCTAAACCTTGCTCAGGATCGACATTTAAACTCGGATAATTATGGGCTTATCGAGGTAAATATCTTGTCCCTCTATTGTAATTGGAAATTACATGATTGTTAGACTATATAGTTGAAGTATACTATATATTTAGAACTGAACGTTGTTGTCGGCAATGTCTTTGGACTTAAGCCTGAATAATACGAAACCTTTTCGAAGAAAGTCTTGAATGTATTTACATGGATGTATTCTGATAGACTTGTGTAGCTTTTACGTGGAGTAGAATTGTACCGTTCGGGTTAGATGTATAACCCCGGTTGGCTTCGTAGCGGCCTCGTTAAAGGAGGATATTTACGCTGCCATGCGGGAAAGAAAAATGGGAATTTTACGTAGAATGTTCTGAAGGGATCTAAATGTTAATAAGCCTTGTGGCCTTATAGGTTGAAGTACTACGTGTGGCGCGATCTACTTGGCTTAAGGAGTAGCGACGGTTGGATGTACTTGAGCGTTTTGCTATTAGTCGATACTGCGTCGCGAGGTATGTGAACCTCTTCCTATCTCTTACAGCATGATATGTGTGAAATATGTAGTGCGGTGACGTCATGTGCTAAACATATTTGATTGGTGTAAAACATAAAGTGTTATAACGGCTTTATGGGAAGTTGGTTATAATGACTTTATGTTGGTAAGAAAATACACGTGGTTTTAAAAGGTAACGGATTTGAACTATAACTGTCTTGTTATGTGTTAATAAAGAACTTGAAGTATTTCAAAAGATTTTGTAATCATTTTGAAAGAAGAAGTAATACTTGGATTTTGAAAACTTAAGAGTTATACTAGCTTTATGGGAAGTTAGGTATAACGGCTTAAGAATGTTTCTTGATTTGAAATCGAATGTGTATCGACAAACCAACTGCGGCGTTAATAAAAGGAAATGTTTGACTAATTAAGTATTATTAAAACCAGTGAAACTTCCATCTGCATGAAGCTAAGATGAGACAAAATGATATTTCTAGATCATGGTGATGTAATAAGATTGTAATAAACAAGAATATCCTACTCACATATAAGGCTTAGGTTTCTCAGATTTTTTAAAGGAGAATTATATTCTTAAATGAATAAGACTATGAACTACGAAACCTTTCTAAAATGAGAAACTTGAACATTGGAAATTAGGCAAACTTGAACATTGGAAATTAGACAACTTGAACATTGGAAAAGAATGTTGCTACTTGATTTTACAAAGAAAAGTAATTGATTTACTTTAAAAAGATAATCACTCTATTTTCATATACTACGGGTATTGTGTGACTTTTGTGAAAGTAACGTATCTTTTAAATAGTTAATGTATGAAGTACTTTGGGGATAAAAACCCGAACTTGTTGACATAAAGTAGAGTACCTTGTGTGTATAACCCGATTGTGTTGGTTTGTGATAGCCTTGTAATACTTTCTTGTTGCTTTGATAAGTAAACGTGTTAGGATCTACGTGTGTTAGTATCTTGTGATGTTTGTGTAAAGGGGTTCCCTTGATTGTGCTTATTAACTATCAGTCGTTATGATAGTATTGTGGCATTCATCTCTTGAGATGATTCCGGGGGTTAAGCTGCCCTCCGATGCGGGGTAGACTCGGCGTCGATGGACCTATGATTCGAGAATACCTCACGCAGTCCCGAGGGCTATCGCGGAGCTACGAGTTCGAGGTTAGTGTCGTCCTTTATGGGCATGCGGTCCACGTGGCGTCACGGACTCTGAAGTCGGGGCGATGCCGGAGTAGCTACCACCGATGCGGGAATACCTCATGCGGGCGATGAGATTGGCCTATGCGGGCTGCGGAGTTCGGGGTTAGGCAGCGTACATCGATCTGCGGGCAAGTGGCGGCTTTGATCATGTGGCGGTCTAGACAGATCTTATGATACGATTCATGACCTTGGTACTGCGTAGGTTTTTAGTAGTCGGCTATGCCTTCGTACTTACCGTCTGATTTTATTATGACACAGTGGGACTCGTGTTCATGTGTGTTCCTTGGTGCTTTTATATCATAGGCTGCCGGTGAGAAGGTATTCCACGCATGATTGATGTTGTGGGCACAGAGACCCATTGTTATACTTGAGTGATGACTTGAGGCGTGAGTCACGACTTGACATGATCGCTTGTTGTAAATCGTAGTTTGGTTATCATACATGTCTCTGCTTTATATGATCGCTATGATTTCATTTACGATATGTTTTTTGATTTCACATACTACTGCATTGTCTTGACCTCGCCCGAAGTGCGTTAAATGCGCGATTTGAGGTACACGATCGTTGATCCTAGCTCGTGGTCACGATTTATTGGGAAGCTCCGTTTCTCCGAGGCTTATCGGTGGTATAGTCCCGCCGTCGTAAGTGTTTACATTCGGGGGTTTGGCGGCCCCGCCATTGTGTCGTATCATCCTTAGAGGTGCAGTAATCTTGTGGCGGGGTTTGTAAAAAGGATTAAACTGTTCATGTTGAAAGAGTTGTTATTTATATATATCGAAGGTAACCGCTTTTGGTTAGCTTTGTTTTCTTATTTCACCGCCTTATTACACTCGTTTCATGTATTGTCTTTATGTTCGATTACTCGATGTATGTCTACTTGGGTGCAGGGTAAGGCACGATCACGCAGGTTCGGTCGTGACAAAAGTGGTATCGAGCGATTAATCCTCGGAAAGTGTCTACCGTATCGATCCGAAGTCTTGATTATCGGTGTGTTGTGCACCACAATAATCGTGAGGCTATAGGATATTTTAGGATTGGTTTCTATTTTTCTCACTCTGAGATCGTGCCTTAGAGGTGTTGTAAGTTGGACCTCTAACGTATTTCTTTCCCTTACCGCTATGCCTCGCGTAGGCAACCGGGCGAGAGGGCAAAGCGGCGGAGGCTGCGAGTAGAGTTCAGAGGTGGCGAGGCACAGCCCAATCCTTACCTAGGGTAGTGCTTCATTCGGGAGTTTGCGGCGTCACTAGCCCAGAAGTTTAGCACAGCGGCGGTGCCTACGATAACCATAATATTTGAACCTTGATTCCACGAGCGAGAGAATATAGATTGCGAGACAACCTGTTACTAGCTATGGATTTGACTACGAGGAGAGTTCTGGATGTACCGCGAGTCTTGATGACTATTTAAGATAGGGTTGTGCGAGAGTAATTCTTGATTAGGCTTGAGCATGGCTCGTATGCGGGCTTATGCGCGCCGCGAAAGCGTAGAGATCGACGGGTTAACGAAGGACAACGAAGAGGGCGAGCGGAAGGTCCTTTGGTAACTTTCCGAGTCGCCTCACGGCGAATAGATTATGCGCATCCACGGTCAGAAAGGTCCTCCACGAGTTCGGGGCGTTAGGTATCGCAGGAGTTGGTCGAGCTCGAGCTTCCGTTCCACGATCACACGAAGGTTCCGGCCATCCGGATTCGATTTTCTCGGTATTCACGGTGTGCGGTGCGTCATCTCGGGAATGTCGTCTTTTAGTTGGTACTTGTTGTACCTATGACCGTCGGTCGATGTCGAAGTGTCTGGTAGGAGGACTCGGCCTTGATCGGTGGGTAGTTTGTCATCTTCCTTAGCTATGCGCCTGCAGGCGTGTTTGATTAGAAACGACTAAGGGAGTGAAGCGATAGATATAGATATATCTTTAACCTCTAGAGTTTTGTTTATGTGATAAGGTGAGTATACCTTAAGTGCTATGTTACGATAGCGGTGTGTTAGTTGTGATTAGAAATCATGGTGGGTTAACCGAGTAAGATTTTGGGGATGAGAAGGTGTGAGCCTTAGAGTTGTATACGTAGAGACCTTAGAGGTAAGGCCATCTCGAGTAAAAGATGTATTGTTTATGTTTGACCCTTATAGGAGTGCATAGTGCCGCGAGTTATGCTTGTGGGATTAGTCCTCGAGTAGTGTGGAATGAAAGAGGGTAGTTGAGCTAAGAAGACCGCTAGGTTTTCGTAACGTGATTAGTGAGATTGTTAGGTTCGGGAGCTAGTATGGTGCGCGCGTTGCGGGTCGGGTTGAGGCCACGTTGCGGGTCAACCCGCGGCTGTTTGGTGGTGGGGTCGGTTGTGGTGGTCGCCTTGTGATAGGTCACGATGGTGTTAGGCGAGTTTAGTTAACCAGCGTCTGAGTTCGTGGATACGTTCGACCGGTGGTGGTCGATGGGGCAGCCCATCGTGTTCTTCGTTCGACCGTTTTCTCGGCGAGGTTATGCGAGATGTTATATCGTAAAGGTTGTAAGGTCGCGAGGTGCCTACCTTCACCTTATGTCGAGCGATGAAGCCCGAGTTGTGGCTACTTTCGTTTTTGGAAGTTTTACCAAGCGGGTTAAGAACTCGGTGAGTCTCGAATCGCATTCGCCTCGGGCGGTGTGTGTATTTCAGGGTAGTTGTGAAGATTGTTGTCTCGGTGGAGAGTGTTTAAGCTACCATTTCGGTGTTCGGATGTCGCCTTATGAAGCCTTGTAGGGCGGATGTGTAAGATTCTTGATCGATTGGTTCGATGTTGGCGTTGATTAGTTAGTTCAGCTTGTTCCACAGACCGTGGATAGTGAAGCTTGTCTAGAAGAAGTTACGCACCGGAGGAAATCGTCGCGGATTATCGGCGACGGCGCTTAGAGTTCAGTTGACGGTCGGTCTTCTTGAAAGTACCACCGGATTGGGTGACGAGCTTTGGGAAAACAGAGGAAACTTAGCCGAGTTGTTTTGGGCCTTTTTAAGTTCATGTGAAGAATAGGCGGGTTGCCTATATGTAGCTTTGCCGTCCGACTTATGAGGCAAGACGTCCGTCTTTCGTATTGTTATGTTCGGAAAGTATCGGAGATCCATCCAGTGTTCCCGATTAATGACGACCACGTTAGAGATAGTAACCAGTTTTGGAACGGCGATCGTAAATGTGGAAAGAGTTCGAGTGTACGACAACCTCGGTGATCGCACGCATCCGGCATCGTTTGTTGGTCGCTCGAGAAGGTTAATGCCTCGAGCAAAGTGACAAAAGTGGTATCATTTCTTTTAAGAGAAGTACGCAGGAAGTATATTTTAGACCACGGAGAGAGGTGGTTGTGGTGATGTTAGAGGTGTTTCTCGTGGACTTGGATATAAGTATTTCTTGCGATTGTTTACGTGGCCATGTGTGCGAGTTGGTTCTCGTAAGTATAGTAGTGAAGACTATACGGGCGCGCGTGTGGTTTGAGACTTAGAAGGAAAATTCGGGACGAATTTTTATAAGGAGGGGAGAATGTTATACCCCGTAGTTCCAGAGTATGTACGCGAGGACGTACGTAGGAAATTTCGAACTTCACGTAAGGCTTGGCGATTTTCACTTTGTGCACAACACCGGTTAGAGTCGTTTTCGAAACGCGTTTCCACTTCGTAGGAATTTCCGGCTATGTCATTTCTAATTTTGCGGATTTTTCCGAGAGAAACGCGTGTTGGACTAACGCGAGGCGCCACTGCACCCTTAAGGCGCGATAAGGCCGCCGACCCGACTCGGTCCCGGCCCCGACCGACACCGACCGGCACGACACCGCCGATATTTAAAAAAACGGGACTGGCTCGAACCGGGGACAGTATGGTCCCGCCGACCCGACCGCCAGACCCGATCCGCCCCGACCGTCCCGACCCGCCCCGACCCCGCCTCCCCGCCCCGATTCGACCACTGCGAGAAAATAGCCGTTGTCCAACGGCCGTTTTACATTTTGGCGTTGACAACGCCCATTTTCGGCCTCCCCTCCCCAACCCCTACCCCCTTTAACCCAATTTTCAACTATAAATACCTCATTACTCTTCTTATTATTTTCACAAATCTTTCTACACTCTAATCTCTCAATCAATCTCTAATTCTATACAACATTGTCTACATATTCAATCTATTTATTAATTTGAGAATTGGGAGTGAAGTTGGCAACTAGCTTGAGGATTATCTATCGAGCAAAGTTTCAATTTTCAACCTTCGATTACACGTCGACTTACGTCGGCGTTTGGTACATTCGTTCTCTCATTAAATTATTATTTTGTCTTTATTTCATTTAGCACATTTAATTTCATTATCTTTAACTATTTATTAGCATAATTAAAATGAAAGGACTAAGAGGCATGTTGGGTAAGGGTAAGGGTCAGGCTTCTTCTAGTAGGGGTGGTAACAAGGACAAGGGTACTTCTTCTAGTATTCCTGTTCCAACTATTCCTAGACAAGATGATTTTATAGATCCCAAATGTTTCCTGAAATACCATATGATCTAGACACAAATGATTATCCTGAAAATGAAGAAGATTTTAATTTAGATGACACTCTAGTTGATGATACACCTACTAATGAAGATGACGATACACCCACTAGTGAAATGCCTCCTATCCCCCCTACTATGAGACGAGGTCCCAAGAAACGACCATTAAAATCACTGTATGGAAATATTTTGACAGTGGACGTAGCTAATCAAGTAGCTATATGTAAAACTTGTAAAAATGTTTATTCTTTTAAAACTGGACAAGGTCATGGTGGGACGGGGGGTTTAGGAAGACACCTGTTGCAAAAACACAAAGCCTTGCATGCCCAATACATGATTGAAAAAACTGGTGAGCAAGCGTCCTCTCAATCGGGACAAGGTTCACATACTATCGTCTGGAGAAAGTCAGGTCAAATTAACCCTATGACGTGGGGAGTTGTAGGCCCTAAATACGATAAACATAAAGATAGGGAAGCACTAGCAAAATTAGTTGCTGTGGAGGGTTTGCCTTTTTCATTTCCCGAATCTCCTGGTTTTATTCATTATATTAGAGATATGTATAATCCTGCTTATAAAGGTTTTCCTAGATCAATCATTAAAGAGATGTATTTAAATTTGCACATGAATATCAACAGTATTTACGTTATGCATTATATCATTTAAATTGCAAAGTCGCTCTAACTTCTGATATAGGCCGTAGTACTAACGGTCATGATTATTTAACTGTAACATGTCATTGGATAGACTATAAATGGTCTATGAAAAACGTATTTTAGCATATAGATATATAGATAGTAGGCACACTGGTGAGTTTATTTCAGAAAATATTTATTCACTCAGATTATTACTAATAATCGATAAAGTTATGAGTATTACATTAGATAATGCATCTTCTAACAATTCACTATTAGTATTTTAAGAGATGTTTTAACTCCTTCTTTTCCAAAACATTTTCATATAAAATGTGCGTGCCATATTTATAACTTAGTTGTAAAGGATGGTCTTTCACTTTTTCAAGATATTCTTGAAAAAATACAATTTGCTATACACTTTATTTTTAAAAGTAATAGAATCCAACGGAAAAAAGATTATAAAAAAATTTGTCACGATTATGGACTATCTTATAGAAAAATTCCCGAAGAAGTACCAACTAGGTGGAATTCTTTATATGACCAACTAGTTGTTGCTTATGAGTATAGAAAACCTATTACTTTATTTTTAACGCCCATAATCAAAATCCAAATGATATGATTGTGGATAATGATTGGGACAAAATTAGAGAACTTATTGTATTTTTAGAAAATTTTCAACGAGCAACAAAAGAATTTTCTACTTTATATTATCCTACTATTTCAACTATGTTGTTTTATATAGCTATAATATTTTTACTTCTTAAAGAATATATGGAAAACTCGCTTATATCATAGCCTATTAAAAAATGTTTATGAAATTAAAGAAATATTTTATTCCTATTCCTATTTATATTATTGGTGTTTGTATTAAACCCGACTATTAAAGTAGACGGTTGTAAAAGTCTTATTCAAAATATTTATACCGTATGGACGACTACCACCTCCAACTCCCAAAAATTTAAATGTTGAGCCACCTATTGAACTAACGCTAGAAGAAGTGTTGAATAGCGTAGAAGATGAATGCAAAAAGTATATCGGCATTACCAAAGAAGAAAGTGCTAGTAACCAACCGACTTTTGTACCATCTTCTTCTTCAACACAACCTAAAAAAAGACAAGCACTTTCTTCTTCTGTGGCTAGGCCTAATATTAATTCTATTGAAAGCCTCAGAAATAGAATGTGCGGTGGTAGCACTTCTAACCAAATTAGCGAGTTCGATGTTTTTATTTTGCAGGGTACTTTACCTTACCAAGCAGTAATCAATGAAGAAGGAAAGGAAGACTTGCAGAAATATTGGAGCCGAATGAGAAGACATTTCCGACACTTTCAATGATGGCGAGATATTTTGAACATCTGCGTCATCGCTCGAAGCGCTTTTTCTCGCAGCAGATTTCAAATAGGAGAGCACAGACACTCATTAGCCGGAGACACTTGGAGATGGCGGATTATTCGTAGATTGGATACGAGCGAGCGAAGGAGGCGCACAACCAGAGATTAACGGGAAGATGGCGACAACTACAACGACATTTTATCTCAAGGCATGAGTAGCGGCGGAGCAGTTTGATCAAGATATACCAATTCCAACCAAGAGCCACAAGAAATTATAAAGAAATTAGAAAAAGTATTTTCAAATTGGTAATTTATTTCATTGCAATTTTTAAATTTTTCTATGTCTTTCACTCTTTTGCAATTTTTTCAACAACAATACAAGATAATCTACAATGTAATTTTGAATCTTGTATATTTGATATTTGATATTTCAATGAAATTAATAATATAAAAGGCACAAAAACAAATTGGGATGTTTTTTGTACACTATTCTTGTCTTTGTTAAATATAATTATTTAGTTTATAACTTTATACTTTATAGTTTATAGTTTATACTTTATAGTTTATACTTTATAAATATATTATATATATGAGTATAATACTATAATTATAAATTATAATACTATAAGTCTATAAATTATACTTTGTTAGTAATTTAGTATTTTTAATTTAGTGAAAAATTAAAAAAAAAAAAAAACACACAAAACCCCCGGCCAGCTCGACCGCCCCGACCCGCCCAGCGGGCGGGATCGGACGGACGACATGGTATGGTCCCGCCCGACCCGACCCTCCAGCCCGCCCCACTCGACCGCCCATTTTCCCGCCCCGACCCCGCCCCGCTCCGCTAAACCCGACTCTGGCCTGCCCCGCCCCATCGCCAGCCCTAGGCACCCTCTCATTGGTGGACTTCAAATCGCCCATTGGACGAAAATGGCTAAGCTTGGCACGCTTTGTGCCTTGGCACAAAGTCGAGGTTGGTAGGATATTTGTGTTTAGTGAATCCTCACCCTACACTTGCCTTGCACTTGGCATCATCTTGGCCTTTGGTTGGCCATCCCTTGACCTATAAATACCCCTCCCTTTGATGACCTTCTTCATCCTAAAAATTCTTCTCAGTGTTAAAATCCCTCCTCTCCTTCTAGTGGTTCTCGCCCAAAGCCTTCCGCCTCCCGTTTGGGTGGCCTTATGGCCGAGAGCACCCCCCCCCCCCTCCTAGAGGTGCTAGCCGTGGGGTACCCCCCCCTAGCCTAGTTGTTTTCGTATAAGACCCCCCCCTCTTGGTAGAAATACTCTCAAAAGTATTGTTATAATGCCCAAATTACCTTAGCCGCCACTTACCTTGTAGTATTCTAAGGTTATACTTATACGAAAAGCCCAGAAATACTATTATACTTCCCTTCCGTCACAAAACCGAAACCCTAAGGAAAATCTCCACAGTTAGTTGGAGTATTAAGTAGAAGTTGGTTAGAACTTCTAAGGGTTGTTTGGAGCGGGTCGAGCACACGGAGTAGGAGCTAAACCTTGCTCGGGATCGACATTTAAACTCGGATAATTATGGGCTTATCGAGGTAAATATCTTGTCCCTCTATTGTAATTGGAAATTACATGATTGTTACACTATATAGTTGAAGTATACTATATATTTAGAACTGTACGTTGTTGTCGGCAATGTCTTTGGACTTAAGCCCAATAATAAGAAACCTTTTCGAAGAAGAGTCGAATCAGTATTTACATGGACAGACATTAAGAGACTTGTGTAGCTTTTCTGTGGAGTAGAATTGTACCCGTCGTTAGATGTATAACCCTCAGTTGGCTTGGTAGCCGCCTCGTTAAAGGAGGATATTTACGCCATGGGGAGAGTCTTTAATTTTCGTAGAATGTTCTACGAAGGGATCTAAATGTTAATAAGCGCCTTGTGGCCTTATAGGTTGAAGTACTACGTGTGGCGCGATCTACTTGGCTTAGGAGTAGCCGACGGTTGGATGTACTTGAGCGTTTGCTATTAGTCGATACTGCCGCGAGGTATGTGAACCTCTTCCTATCTCTTCTAGCATGATATGTGTGAAATATGTAGTACGGTGAGCGTATGTGCTAAACATATTTGATTGGTGTAAAACATAAAGTGTTATAACGGCTTTATGGGAAGTTGGTTATAACGACTTTATGTTGGTAAGAAAATACATGTGGTTTTTAAAAGGTAGCAGTTTGAACTATAAGCGGCTTGTTATGTGTTAATAAAGAACTTGAAGTATTTCAAAAGATTTTGAATCATTTTGAAAGAAGAAGTAATACTTGGTTTTGAAAACTTAAGAGTTATACTAGCTTTATGGGAAGTTAGGTATAACGGCTTAAGAATGTTTCTTGATTTCTAAATCGAATGTGTATCGACAAACCACCGCAACGTTAATAAAAGGAAATGTTTGACTAATTAAGTATTATTAAAACCGTAGAAACTTCCATCCGCATGAAGCTAAGATGAGACAAAATGATATTTCTAGATCATGGTGATGTAATAAGATTGTTATAAACAAGAATATCCTACTCACATATAAGGCTTAGGTTTCTCAGATTTTTTAAAGGAGAATTATATTCTTAAATGAATAAGACTATGAACTACGAAACCTTTCTAAAATGAGAAACTTGAACATTGGAAATTAGGCAAACTTGAACATTGGAAATTAGGCAACTTGAACATTGGAAAAGAATGTTGCTACTTGATTTTACAAAGAAAAGTAATTGATTTACTTTAAAAAGATAATCACTCTATTTTCATATACTACGGGTATTGTGTGACTTTTGTGAAAGTAACGTATCTTTTAAAGAGTTAATGTATGAAGTACTTTGGGGATAAAAACCCGAACTTGTTGACATAAAGTAGAGAGTACCTTGTGTGTATAACCTGATTGTGTTGGTTTGTGATAGCCTTGTAATACTTTCTTGTTGCTTTGATAAGTAAACGTGTTAGGATGCTACGTGTGTTAGTATCTTGTGATGTTTGTGTAAAGGGGTTCCCTTGATTGTGCTTATTAACTATCAGTCGTTATGATAGTATTGTGGCATTCATCTCTTGAGATGATTCCGGGGGTTAAGCTGCCCTCCGATGCGGGGTAGACTCAGGCGGGTCGATGGACCTATGATTCGAGAATACCTCATGCAGTCCCGGGGGCCTGCGCGAGCTACGAGTTCCGTGTTAGTGTCGCGTCCTTTACGGGCATGCGGTCCACGTGGCCATGCGATGCGAAGTCCGGGGCGATGCCGGAGTAGCTACCGATGCGGGAATACCATGCGGCCGATGAGATTGGCCTATGCGGAGTCGCGGAGTTCCGTGGTTAGACGCGACATCGATACCGGGCAAGTGGCGGCTTTGATCATGTGGCCTAGGCAGATCTTATGATACGCTCATGACCTTGGTAGTGCTGTGGGTTTTTAGTAATCGGCTATGCCTTCGTACTTACCCCGCAGTTTTATTATGACACGGTGGGACACGGTGTTCATGTGTGTTCCTTGGTGCTTTTATATCATAGATCACGGCGGTGAGGAAGGTATTCCACGGGCATGATTGATGTTGTGGGCACGAGACCCATTGTTATACTTGAGTGATGACTTGAGGCGTGAGTCCTCGACTTGACATGATCGCTTTGTTGTAAAGCGTAGTTTGGTTATCATACATGTCTCTGCTTTATATGATCGCTATGATTTCATTTACTGATGTTTTTTCGATTTCACATACTCGGTGCACTGTTATCGACCTCCTTGGGGCTGCGTTCATGCCGCAGTTGAGGTACACCGATCGTTGATCCTAGCTCTCGTGGTCAGCGTTGGGAAGCTCCGTTTCTCCGGAGGCTTATCAGTGGTATAGTCCCCTGTCGTCGTAAGTGTTTACATTCAGGGGTTTGGCGGGGCCCTGTCCCGCCATTGTGGTCGTATCATCCTTAGAGGTCTGTAGTACTGTTGTGGGCAGGGTTTGTAAAAAGGATTAAACTGTTCATGTTGAAAGAGTTGTTATTTATATATATACTGAAGGTAACCGTTTTTGGTTAGCCTGTCTTCTTATTTCACTGTCTTATTACACTGGTTTCATGTATTGTCTTTATGTTCCGCTGATTACTCTGATGTATGTATACTTGGGTGCCCGGGGTAAGGCACCAGTCACGGGCCCGGGTTCGGGTCGTGACACATAGATCTTTACATCACAACTCCTATACACCTGCCTAGCAATCATAGGCTCACCCACGAGCGTAGACACTTCAAATGACTTATGTAACAATTCAAGATCCTTTCCTCACTTACCAATAACAAAATGTGTAATATATGACAAGGTCAAACCCGCATCTATCAAAGCATACATATAAAGAGAGAGGACGGAAAATATACCTGTAACCACATCCGGAGATGACTCAAGTTTTTGTCGGCTTTACAACGCATAAATGCAGTTATGATGACTGGCTGAGCTAGATATTCCATCACTACCTCTGCTTCTACCTCTACTAGTTGATGTCTGTGTCCCTTTCCCAGGGGGCCTACTGACAAAGAAGAAGCTACTACAGACCATGTCGGTTGTACCATACCGCCGCCACCTCTCATTGGGCAGTTCCTAGAAAAGTGCCATATGTAACAACAAAAATAGCATACATCGGACTCTTATCGACATTGGCCTAGATGGGCCCTTCCACACTGAGCACATTGGGTCAAAGTGGCCTCATCTGGCTTGAATCTCCTCTATACTGCGGGCTTATTGCCGTGAACTCTGACACTGACCAGAATAAGTGGTCTAATCACGATGTTGGCCCTGAAATTGCGGTGGTGCACTAACCATCAGATAAGATAGACGTCAGGCAAACTGTGGCCTAAACCCACCTCTGAAATCACCTATATCACTTGCAGACCAAGCGCTCTTATGCTGGCCCTTATCCCACTCTCGATCAACATGTTGTTGCCTCTAACGATCTTCTAAGTTTTGTGCATAGGCCTGAATGCGGGAATGCATTCCGGTGCGATGTCTCTGTTTTAGACAACCTTCCTAAAGGGCTCTATCTTTATTTAGGTGAGGGCGGGATATATCCATATTTAGATTCAAAGAATCTATAGTGAACTCATTAACCAAATGTGGCCCCAAACCATTAACAAATTGATGAACCCGATCACTTATCTTAGCAACAATCACAGGGGCATACCTAGCCAAGGAATTGAACTGTAAATTGTACTCTCTGACACTCATATTGCCCTGCTCCAGTGTAAGAACATGTCCCGACTGGCTCATCAGAGCTCAATAGGAAAATACTACTGCAAGAATGCCTTAGAGAACTCCCTCCAGCCCATAGGTGGGGCTCGGGGTCCCCGAGTCTGCTCCCAAGTCTCAAACAAGGTCACAACAAAATCACACAACCTATAGGAAGCCAGCTTTACTAATTCAACATTTATGGCATGCATTATCTGCAAAGTATGTTGCATCTGATCCAAAATGTTTTGTGGGTCCTTATTCGGGTATGATCCTGTGAATACTGAAGGGTCCAAGTTGATGAAATCTCGAACTCTCATGCTGATGTTTCTATCAGACATACCAGGAGTCTCTCTTTGGCTGAGAGGCCACTAACCTAGTCAACTACTACACCACACTCCTCATGTCTAAGTCCTAATCAGAAGAAATCAGGGGATGAATGAGAGGTACATCGTCTCTTCTATGCTCCTCTAGAGGTGGTGGTGGGGGTGGAGTCCTGGAGGCCCGAGATACAACCTCATTCTGCTGCTCTTGTCTCCCCGGGTTAGCGGGTGGTAACTAAATGACACCCTCACCTACCTTCTCATCCAACCTCCGCAGAGCCTCCTGTTGTTTAGTAGTAGCAGACATAGCTGAGAACATAAAAAAGATAAATATTAGGAATGAACACTTACGATTCAGCGCTATCGCACGATCTAGATCAGGAAGAAAGGTAGTCATCCTAAATATCTTGTAGCCTCCTACTTATAAGTGTGGTGTATAACCCACCCATAAGCAAAACTTTACTAGATACATCTTGCAGACTTCCTAAGACAGGCCTGCTCTGATACTAAGTTTGTCACACTCCAACCTTGGTTGTTGTGGCCGGCACCCAGCACCCCAAGGTTTGAGCAAACCAACTATAGTATCTGAAACCTGTAATATGAAACTTGGGCTAACAAAGCCTCCTAACTACCATAACAAGACAAAAATGTGTGACCACCTGCACGCAGAAGAGTTCCAACACAACATATACAGATAACTAAGACCGACAAGGCCACAAAAAGAGTATCATCACTACAAGAAGGGCCGATAAGGCCATGACATATATATACACATTGTACACTAGCCTACAAGCCTCTATGAGTGCTATAATACAATAACAAGTTGAGAAATGGCCCCGCCATATCCAAAATACTAGTAATGTGTACAACAATACCTAATGACTCATGTATAGCAACTCCGATAGAGGGGAGTGCAACAATCACAATTGAATAGACAACCTACTAAGGAGGAGCGCTGCTCTGATTATCTATACCTACGGGCATGAACACAATTCCCCAGAAGGACATAAGTACGAAAAATGTACTAAATATGTAGGGCATGATCAACTATAACTAAAACGACAATAAATCAAAGAAGTCAGAGATACCACCTGAAACTCATATATGTCACACTAGACTAACCTGTAGGTATGTATAACTATTTGATCACATATATAATGTCATAGGCCTCTAAGGGAAATACTCTATATATAATAGATTGTGTATGTAGCTCCGTAGGCCTCTGTGGGCAATATCATCAATATCATATATATATATATAGTCACATATATAACGTCATAGGCCTCTATGGGCAAGGCAAATACATAATATATATATATATATATATATATATATACATCCATACCAAGCCTATGAATGACTCATCAACTATTTAGGGTGATGTAAGGTCGTTGCACCCCCGACTATCCTTATGTTGACTCATATACTCTTTCACTTTGCGACGATCAATCAAAAAGATGACTTTTTACCTTAGTTTCTTAATCATGAAGTGTTAACTCTTTCTTTATCCATGGAAGGGGATAATATCAGTGATAGATCATAAACTTAATAAATGATGGATACGTACACAATCAAGGAGTGGAACAACTTCAAGTGTCTTCTTAATCAACTAAGACTAGAGTATTTTCTAGGACATGTTTGTATCGATTGTTGTAGACAGGATCATGCCTTAACGGAAAAGAAAGTAAGCCCTACATACCTTGTCAAGGAAACTGATTATGTTCCGAGGAGCCTCACATGTGGTATAAATGATTATCTACATAAAATGAGGGATTTGTATTAATATCAAACTCATATCAAATAAGAGATTTTATTTAGGCAATTCGTCGAATAACTTGTATATGTGAAGTGCTAGAGTTACACTATTATGGATTCTTGCTTAATTCAACACCACCATCTTCCATAACTCTTTTCCTCAACTACACAACCTCACCAACATGATTCAACACCAATATTTACTCTCAATCCCCATAAACAATTCCAAACAACAAGTTGACATAACTTCATACAACAAGAGATGTCTCTCTAAGATCACATTTACCAAACTCCCATAATTCTCAAGTTACCTCCATCAATCCATCAAGCCAAGTTCAGATAAGCTAAAGGACGTATAAAAGGGATGAGACATTACCTTAATCAACCAATGAGTCCTCCACAACAAGCTTTACTTCAATCTAAAAAAAACTTACAACTTTGTCAAGCCAACTAATGGGGATTTTAATGTGTTCTTGATTCTTAGAGGGAGAAAACACTTTAGATACTTGGAGGGATGTTCTTAAATGGTGTAGAGAGATTTGGAGGGTGTTTTAGAGTGTTTTGGGAGCTCAAGGGTCGAAAATTAGATAGCAAATGAAATTGGATGACCTTGGGGCTTAAATAGGCCAACCCACCGTCTCACATATGCAACCCCACATGTGGCGCATATACCCATATACGGTTGTATATTCCACATATGGTGGTAGTGAGGTGTACAAATGATGCCTTAGGTCTGTGGCCAAATCCGTGAGGCAGAATGGCATCCACGACGCGAAACACTTAGCGTATTATCTAAAACTTCATCAATCTTTATTGAGTTGTACTTATTTTGGTCCCATTGACTTCCAACCTTTCAAAACCATTCATTAACACCCTTATACTTCATATGAACCCACATAAACTATTTCAAGGTCTCATGACTCAAGTCGGGACTTATACTCTCATTCGAGTGCGAAACTATGGGGCATAATAGTTTTTGGCATCCTCGTCCATCTAAAATATTCGGCTCTAATAAAATTACAGACAATAGCTCCACTCTTGAGTGATTTCCACAAGTTTCTTTATGAACCTTGCACATAACCTAATCTATTTCACTGGGGCCCCAACACCTTGCTAAAGGACTATAGAAAGACATTATGTACAACTGACCATCAAACATGCAATATATATTCACCTTGTATGAAGGACCCTTGACTCATTTGGATCATCGGGTAACTTCTCGTAATCGATGTACTTATTCCGTCAATCCCAAGTCAAGTGTGTGAAGTTCACCTCGCCATGGCCACTATCAATTGTGAAATTCAAGAGTTACACAACTTTTTCGGAGTTAAATTCCTTAGCTTCCACGGAAGATCCCAAGTTTGCCAAAGCATCTGCTTCACTATTATTTCTCATGAGATACATGTTCCATGGTCCATTCTTTGAAACGGTACAATAATACTTGAAATTTATCTAAGTATTTTTGCATTCTTTCTTATTTTACTTTGAACACACTGTTCACTTGATTTACCACCAGAAGTGAGTCACATTTTGCTTCGATGACTTATGTTCTCAGGTTCTTGCCAATTTTAAACCTGCAATCATAGCCTCATACTCGGCTTCATTGTTAGTCACTTTCATAGTTCTTATCGTCTGCCTAATAACATCCCCCGCATATATTTTAAGCAATACCCTTAACCTGGACCCTTTTATGTTTGACGCTTCATCCGTATATAAGGTCCAAATTCCCGGGGTTGCTCCCGTGGTTATTATGAGTTCTCTTTCTACTTCAGGAATCATTTCGGGAGTGAAATCTACTATAAATTTACTAAAATATGAGACTTTATAGCCATTCTAGGTTTATATTCTATGTCATATCCACTAGTTTCTACCGTCCATTTGGCTAACCTAAGACGATTCTAATTCATGTATTATATTTCTTGCGGATAGGTTGCTACCACACAAAATAGGATGACACTGGAAATACGACCTTAATTT
This sequence comes from Przewalskia tangutica, assembly GCA_029844215.1. Classification (NCBI taxonomy): domain Eukaryota; kingdom Viridiplantae; phylum Streptophyta; class Magnoliopsida; order Solanales; family Solanaceae; genus Przewalskia; species Przewalskia tangutica. Next base: position 36,788,663 of record CM056720.1, on the reverse strand, counting down.
TCTAGCGGTCGTTATCAATGCTAATGACAATTTCTCTAAATGAGGATATCTAGTTTCTGCACTAGCTAATGTTGTACTTACATAATAAATAGGAAATTATATACCTTTTTTTTCCTGAACCAAGACAACACTTACTACTACTTTGATACTGCCTGATACAAGAACATCTGCTCATCCGTATTTAGTTTATGCAACAACGACGAATTGGAAAGGTATTTCCTCAAATCCCTTAACGTTTTTTGACATCCGGAGTCCACTCAGAGACATTCTTCTTTTTAGCAATGAAAAAACCCTGTGACTTTTCTCCGGAGACCGAGAAATGAATCTACTCAAGGCGGCCAATCTTCCAGTGATTCTTTGTACCGCCTTCACATCTTCTAGCACTTCTGGTATTTCCTCAATAGCCTTGATTTTATCCGGATTGATTTATATTCCCTTGTTCAACACTAAAAAGCCTAGGAATTTTCCTGAGCCAACTGTAGAAGCGCACTTCTCCAAGTTCAACTTCATGTTATACTTCCAGAGTATATCAAATATTTCCTGTAAATGCTTTAAATGGTTCTCTGTCTCTAGGGACTTAACTAACATATCATCAATATAAAATTCCATGGTATTCCCTATTTGGTTTTCAAACATGGGATTAACTAAGCACTGATATATTGCACCTGCACTTTTTAAATCAAATGGCATCACATTATAGTAATAAGTTTCATACTTAGTTATAAAAGAAGTTTTCTCCCGATCCTCCAGATTTATCCTTATTTGGTTGTATCTGGAGAAAACATCAAGAAAACTTAACATCTCATCTATTGTCATAACATTGATCATTCGAGCAATGTGCCGTAAAGGAAAATAATCTTTTGGGAAAGCCTTATTTAAATCTTTAAAATCTATGCACATTCTTAGTTTGTTACCTTTTTAGGCACAACAACTATATTTTTCAGCCCTTTCGGATATTCGACTTCACGATAGAGTCTATGTTTAATAATTTTGTTACATCTTCCTTGACAACCCTATTCTTGTACTCATCCATAGATCTTATTTTCTGCTCTACGAGAGGGAAGTTCGGATCCAAACTCAACTTGTGATTTGTGATCTCTAGTGAAATACCTGTCATGTCTAAATATGACCAGGAAAAATAATCGGTGTTAGCTATAATAAATTCAATTAATTTAATCCTGAGCTCCGGGTATAACCCGGTGCACAGGTATACCTTTTTGTCTGGCAAATGAACGAACAATATCACTTGCTCAATGTCTTCTATGGTTGACTTTGTTGCATCTGAATCATCTAGCAACACAAATGACCTCGGGAAGCGATAGTAATCCTCTTCCTCATCGTAATTTTATTTCTCACCTTCTTCTTTCCTCAGACTTGGTGCTCTAGAATCCTGTAATTGTTATTCAACTCTTTTACCCTTCTTTTTATCCTTCACCTCTTTTTGTCTTTCTACCAACTCCTCTACCGCAAACATTTCCCTTGTAGCCTGTTGCTATCCCCGAATTTGCTTAATTCCTTCTAGAGTCAGGAACTTTAACATCATATGTAATGTTGATAGTATAGCTCTCATGTCATGTATCTAGGACCTGCCGAATAGTGCATTGTCTCTCATTTCCCCTTGATGATGTAAAACTTTATTTGTCGAATTGTTCCAGCTACGTTGATTGGAAGAGTAATTTTCCCCTTTGTAGTTTCACTATCCATGTTGAATCTGTTAAGGACTCGGGCCGCTGGAACAATTTCATACATCATCTCCATCTGCTCTATCACCTTCTATCATATGATGTTGACCGATCTACTTGAATCAATTAAAATCTGCTTAATTTGGAAATGATCAATAGAAACAGAAATTGCCAACGTATCATTGTGAGGTTGAATGATGCCCTCCGTATCTTCATCATTGAATGAAATTGCTTCCTCATACAAGAAATCCCTAGATCTCTTTTCCTGAGTTATCAACACTTTTGTCTTCTTTACAATCATGATGGAATATCTGTTCCTCCGATGATCATTATTGTCACGACCCGACCACGGACCCGTGACTGGTGCCTTACCCCGGGCACCCTTGTGATACAACATCAGAGAAAACCAGCGGAAAATAAACTCACAACAAGAACCCATATAGAAAAAAAACAGGCTAACCCAAAATGGCTACCTCTAATATAACAAGCTGAACAGTTACATCCTTAACAACCCAAAATATAACAGGACTACAAGCCTCTAAGAATGAGTAAACACTATGACGGGACAGGTCCCCGTCATGCCCCTGAATGTACAAATATCTACAACACCGGGGAGAACCGTACCAAAAGTCGAGCTTCCGGAGAAATGGAGCTCCTGACACCTGATTAAGATCCTAAGAATGAGGATCCACCACCTGCTTTCCCTTACCTGCGGCATGAACGCAGCCCCCGAGGAAGGGGGTCAGTACACAATATGTACCAAGTATGTAAAACTGGAAAATACTGAAATAATATCATAAAAATAACTGGAGTCATGGAAGAGAGTCAAAAATATCGTACACTGTGCCTTACTAACAATGAGAGTAATAAGTATAAACTTTACTGCATAAAAATAGGAGGCTCATGATCAAGACAGGGTCTCTCGCCCATAGTATCATTAAGCAATCCTACTCCTGGGACTATTTCACCCGCATGGGTCCTGTGGACCCGCATAAGGTCATCCGCCTCGCATGGGATTATTTCACCCGCATGGATCCTGTGGACCCGCATGAGTACAAGCGCCGCACTCGCATGGGACTATTTCACCCGCATGGATCCTGTGGACCTGCATGAGTACAATCGTCGCACTCGCATCATGGGTAGCAAATCCATGGAATAAGTAGAAACCATCCTAATGGACGCATACCTGTGGACCATCCATCGTGTCAGTATGTCCAAAGGAAATAACAAGAGTAGTGAACCATCCTAATGAACGCATACCCGTGGACCATCCATCGTGTCAGTATGTCAAAAGGAAATAACAAGAATAAGTAGTGAACCATCCTAATGAACGCATACCCGTGGACCATCCTAATGAACGCATACCCGTGGACCATCCTAATGAACGCATACCCGTGGACCATCCATCGTGTCAGTATGTCAAAAGGAAATAACAAGAATAACCCGGGGTCTACCCCGTAAGAACATATCACCTAGCACAATCGGCTATCATGTATAACATAAGCGCTACCGGCTTGTCATAACATAAGCAAGTTAAGAATATCTCCTAACTTCTTAATAACATTTCTAGTACATCCTCTCATTTTAGTTACTTAAGGCACTACATGTCATTTTAAAAGAAAATCCGGGAATTTAACCCAAGTACCACGTTCCTTAAACCTTTTAAGAAAATGACTCCTTTTTATGTAAAACTCCCAGGATACTAATGTTACACCCCGTAAGTCCAGGGCATGTAAAAGAGAATGTACGAAAGGAAACAAGACTTGGAAATTGGTACCAAAGGAAGAATTGTTTTTCCGACGGAAAATCTTCCGAACGTCGGAAAGGAAAAATGTTCATTGTTGAGAATTGGATTCTCAAAATGTATTATTTGAAGAATATGGAACTTATTAAAATTATGGAAATCTATTTTTACGGATTTGGTCACGTGGGGCCCACCCGAGGAATTTTACTTTTTTGTGGGGCCCACGAGGGTTACAGAATTTTATGGACGAATGAGAGGGCGACACGTGGCACTCCCACATGTGGGTTGGACGAAATTAGTAAGGGTTGGATGGTCATTTGACCTATGTAGATGATAAGTCTTCTAAGCTTGATAATGTTGACCAAGGTCAACTTGCCCACATGGGCTTGATCCTAGTGAAACACATCCAAGCCACACATTTGTTGTAATCTAAGCCCTTCAATGTGTTATATAAGCATAGCTAGTGCAAGACAAGGTCTTCCCATACTTAGAAAAATCACAACATTTCTTGTCCAAGAAAGTGAGCTCTCGGCTTAGGTGCATCTCCCACACAAAAATTTTGCAATTGTTGTCCATTATTTACAAGACTTTAACCCAATGTCCCTAAGGGTATTGTAAGGATATCTCAATAGAAAGATTTCGGAAAAACGACGTTTTCGTATTAGTCGCAAGGCGGAAACTAAAAGAGTTCTTCAACTTTGAAGTTGGGACTTGAAGATGGGTTCTTCATAGGCCTCTAAGGAGTGCTTGGAGCGGATTGGAACTTAAGGAAAGGAGCTAAGAATTGCTAAGGCGCGACTTTGATTCTTGGAAATTTTAAGGGCTTGGAAAGGTATAAATTTTGTCGTTTTAGCAATTAAGTTTACTTATTGCTGTAGCTATGGTTATTAGCAAGCATGAGATGTATATTATGTAGTTGGATTAGTGTATTGGCTATTGGAACCCTAAATCCGAAAACTAGCATGTTTAGCCCTAAGATTGTAATTCAAGTTGATTATTCATTTAAGTCGTCGCATGTTGTGTTAGAAGGAAATTGTAGTTGTTGTAGTTGTCTATGACTATATAACATGTTGACCTAAGAACTTGGAATTTGAAAAGAATTTGGAAAGGACTTGTGTTGTTGTTTAAGTTGGCCAAGAAGGGCTTGATTATGGACTTAGTAGGTATTAAATTGTGGGGAGGAATTTTACACGTATTGTAAGGCGTGTAATCCCCTTTGGTTGGTTGTTGTTTTGAGCCTTAAATGTGGAGTGTTGGTTATTGTATTCGGCCTTGAAAAAGGTGGCAAAGTGAGTAGAAACAAAAGAAGTGCTGCCCGATTTTCCGTAGAATTAGAGACCAAATACATAGTATTATTCTACGTTAGAGACTAGAAGATTGATAGTCTTGTTGTGACCATTATAGGTTGAAACTTCTACGTACGGCGTATTCGGCTTAGCTTGAGGAATTAGCCGAAAAGGTATGTGGACTATCTCCTCTTCTAGCATGATTCCTAAAGATAAAGAAAGTACGTTCTACTCATTAAATGATCCATTCCTTGGTTGTACTTGGATTGCCTAGTATAGAATTTGTTCTATGTACTTCCTTGATTGTACTTTGATGTTTAAATTGTAAGTTGTATAATCCATTGCCTTAGTGGAGTTTGGATTCTTAAGAGTGAAAGTATTTTGCTTAAAGTACATAGTCTTGAAAAGGAAGTGGTTTCCAAATCTTTTGGCTAGTGCCTTAGTTTCAAAACCTAAGGGTCATTATAATGACTTTAGGTGAGTCAAAGGAGTGATTTACTTAATTGTTTTAAAAGAGGAGAAATGAAGTGATTTAATAGAAGTAGCTTGTCTTCAAGGTGTGAGTTGCTTGAGGTTTAAAAGTAGAAGAAACTTGTTTTCTAAATATAAGAGACTTGTAGTATTTTGAAAGTTAAGAACTTGATTTGTAAGTATGTGATACTGGGTTTTAAATAGTATAGGTCTCTTGGTTATAAAAGGAATGAAATTGTCTAAAAACCATAAAGGGTTATAACGGCTTTATGGGAAGTTGGTTATAACGGCTTTATGGAGGGTTTAGAAAGTTGTCTATTTTTGATTAATGGGCATAAGTTGCCTTGATTGTGAAAATTTGAAGTTACTTGATTTCAAGCTTTGAAATGAGTTTTCTAAAGTGTAGTAACTTACTTTGAAAAATAGACACACATTGATACTACGGGTGTTAGTATCTTGGGGTATTACATAAAAAAGAGTCTTTTGAAAAGAATGTTGTTCTTGATTTTAAAAAAGGAAAGTGTGTTGTTTTACTTAAAAGTATTAGTCACTCTATTTTGATACTACGGGTATCGGGTGACTTTTGTAAAAGAAATGGATCTTCTAAAAAGAATTTAACGTACGTAGTACTTTGGGGTTAAAACCTGGACTTTGGCATAAAATGAAAGTACCTTGAGTTGTGTGTAACTTGCCTATGTTTGCGTGTGATAGCCTTGTCGTGCTAGCATTGTATTTCTATACCACCACGTCTCTCAATGGAGGCCTGGTTTGTTATGATATTACTTGGGCGTCTGCAAGGACGGAGAATTCCACCGCACGCCTATCGATAGTGTTATTCCATGGACTAGCTCTCCACGAGGTTTCTTACCGATTCGGCCTTGGTATCCGTGGTCGGCCAGACTTGCCCCGCCTCGTGGTTGATTCGGCCTTGGTACTGGTAGTTAGCCCTCGCACTTGCCCCGCTCGGTTTAGTGGCGAAGTCTCGTGATACTGCCTTGGTATCCGTAGTTAGCCTCAGATTACTTGCCGCCACGCGTGACACGCCGTATCCGTAGTCGGCCAGACTTGCCCCGTATCAGCTCCGTGGTTTGATTGTATAGTATTGATTGTATAGTATTGATAGTGCGGCTTTGGTATCTGGTAGTTGGCTTTCGTACTTGCCCGGTCAGTTGATGATGCGGCTTTGGTATCTGGTAGTTAGCCTTCGTACCTGCTCCGTACGGTTTTTTTTATGACACAGGTGGGACCTACTGTTCATGTATACTTCTTGGTGTTGTTATATCATAGACTGCCGACAGTGAGGAAGGTATTCCACGGGCATGATTGATGTTGTGGGCGTGAGACCCATAGTTATATTTGAGTGATGACTTTGAGGGCGTGAGTCCCTGACTTGACGTGACTGCTTACATATTATGTACTGTAGTTTGGTTATCATACATGTCTCCTGCTTTATATAGACTACTATGATTTCATTTACAGTATTTTTTCAGCTTCACATACTTGGTACATTCTTCGTACTGACCTCCTTCGGGGGGGCTGCGTTCATGCCGCAGGTTTAGGGACGCTGTTTGGTGATCGGCAGGTGTAGGACCCTGCTCAGAGTTTTTGGATAGCTCATTCTGTTCGGGAGTTTATCTTTTTGGTATGAGTTCTTTCAAGATGTGCTTTTGTACGCATGGTACAGCGGGCCTTGTCCGTCATAGTTGATATAACTCTAGAGGTGCAGTATTCATATGTGGATTGGACTCGTAAAGTGTCGGTCTTTTGTTTATGTATATTATATGGCGGCTTTGCCGCTTTGCACGCATACTATTGGTTTTAAAAAAAAAAAGGTGTTATTTAATTTCCAGATTTACTTAGTTGTTAAGGTAGGCGGTGCCTGTGTAGGCACGATCCACGCCCGGTTCGGGCGTGACAGAGTGGTATCGAGCGATCGCCGGAATGTCTACGCACTGTCTAGTAGAGTCTTTATTATCGGTGTGTTCTGCGCCACACCCATAAACAGGAGGCTACGGGACATTTAGGATTTGGTTTCTATTCTTCTCACTAAGATCGTGCCCTAGACTGTGTTAGTAAGATAATTCCTCTCGACGTGTTCGTGTTACGCTTATGCCTCCAGGAGGGCAACACTGCCCGAAGGGCAAAGGAGCGAGGAGCTACTAGTCGACTGAAAGTTGATAGGGCTTGTGCCCGTGGTATACCGGATGATGTACGCACGGCGAGTTCTTCTGCGCCAGGTTTTGAGACCACAGCACCAGAGCCCACAGTTTCTCAGTTAGGAGAAGACTTTAGGGTCATGAAGGAAGCCATTATGTTATTGACCAAGTTAGCGATTACGATTTCCTCAACAGGAGGTTATTCGGTCAGTACAGACAGGTGTACAGGGGGTAGAGGGCCAACGCGGAGATCTGCGTAAGAGGGCTAGACCGGTTGGTTATCCCGGTGAGTTTTTGGACGAGCTGCCTCAGCAGCGAGTGAGATATTCGTCCCAGCCTACCCAGTACATACCCCCGCAGCTCACAGGTGGGAGATTTGATCCCACAAGGTATTTGGGAGCCGGTCCGAGCTCCAGGGGTCGAGGTTCTCAGAGAAGTAGAGGATTTTCTCAGTCGAGGCCACTTATTCCTCAGTGTTTCCATTGTAGTAAGCGTCATTTGGGGAAATGTCGTCTTGGCACAGGTGTTTGTTATTATTGTGGCCGTCCGGGCCATATACTGAGGGTATGTCCTTTTAGAAGGGGCACCGGTGAGGTGGCTCAGCCTATGAGGCCGATGGTTGGTTCCCTTTCCTCCGCACTGCGTTCCTGCAAGTGTGTTGGATGTTAGCCAGCCATGGTAGAGGTCAGGGTGGAGTTTATAGTTCAGGCGGTCCTTCGAACCGCATTGATGACGCGACTACTGGACAGGGTCAGGAAGCAACATCGCACGGGGTTACAGGTATATTTCGATTCTTTTGAATCATACGTGTGTTGATAGATTCAGATTTTACCCTAGCGTTTATGTTTTCCCTTTGTTGCTAGAGTTGTAAAGTGATAGTACCCCAGAGGTAGGGATACTTTGATTAGTAAAGTGAAAAGTTAAGATTATTGACAAGAATGATAAGTGAGCTGAGACTAGAGTTGTGTAGAGTTCACGCGTAGAAATTGCCCCATGACAGTGTAAGACCAATAGGGAAGATTGTACAGTAGGAATACTTTGGCTTATATGACAAACCTCTAGTGAATGGGAGGATAGGGTGAGAAGTACCTTGAGATAAGAGAGATATTTATTTCAGGCTAAGAATGAGAAGTTAAGTGTGGCGATGAGTCGGGTTATAGACTCATTTTGGGTCAGTCGATAGTATGGAATGGGGTGATGTCAGTTGGTAGTGGTCCCGCTATGTGATAGGGTCACGAGGGTGCTAGGCCCAAGTCTAGTTGGTCGTTGTACGAGTTCGTGGATGCGTTCCACCGGAACTAGGTCGTAAGGACCGAGAAGAGCCTTAACGAGAATGTAAGTAACTATATGGCCAAGTTTGGGTAGTAACTCCAAGGATTGGAGAAGAGAAACAAAATTTGAGAAGATCGGTTGAACTAGGGTCCACCGGTATATCTTACACACTGCAACTGACCTGGTATCGGCTCATAAAGAAGATCGGTTGAACTAGGGTCCACCGGTAATGACTAATAGAAGGCATTAAATGAGATGTGACGACATCTGAATTATTCTCTTGTCTATGGATTATGGTATTCTGGATGTTCAGATGGTTCTGGGAGAACTTAATGATGCAAACTGAATATCAGACTTGAAGAACACCAAAGCCACAAGGGGATATGCATGATGTGTCTTTGGAAAATCCTCTAAGAAAATTTGCATCGGCCGATTCGTGATGGAATCGGAGTTTATCACTTTGTACAAAGCATGATGAGAAGTTGAGTAACTTCACGACCTCTTAGAGGATGTCCCTTATTGGGAGTAACCCGTGCCTTCGTCAGTTATACACTGTAAGGGCACGAATGACGGCGTCTGTACATATCTGTCGGAGACATAAGACCGTATGGCAGTTGATCGGGTGACATATCCTTGATTACTAAATCAAATGATATAACAGACCCTTTTAATTAAGGGACTACCCGAAGATCAAGAGTACTGCCTAGGGGAATGGGCTTAAAACACAAATAATAAGAAGTGATACGGTGGAGACCCAACCTTAAAGACTAGAGATCCCAAGAATAAGGTTCAATAGGAAAACTAAGTCTTAAAAATTTAGTTAAGTGCTTCGGTGGAAGAAAGAACTCTTCGTATAATGATTTCTTCCTAGAAACATGAATCCAAAGTCGTTCCCGTGATATACATTAAGTGCTATTTGCAGAGAGGGTAAAGTTTCCAAAACCGCTTATGATACTCAACAATTTAGGTTAGGTTTGGGGAAACTTTTAATGGTTCATAACACTTGTGAAGTGGGGTATTGCAGGATACCTTATAGGAGGTCACCTATTTAAGTGTGAGGACAGGACGCCTCAAATGTACGCACTTAAGAAACCAAGACGTGTTCTATGGCCAAAATAAACAAAACCTTAAAGAAGGATAAAGTAAGGAAAGGTGTTATGTTGATACCATTGTCTTGGCTTACACTAAACACTGACGGTTCAAGACATCACGTTCACCGCACAGTAAGTAAGTCCAATGGTATTCTACTATGGAAGGTTCAAATCTACGACTACCTATCCAGATGCAACATTGATCCGCCGGAAGGTTACTAGAATGACACCATGCGCGTGCACCAAAATCTCTTCCAAGAGGGGATTGTTGGAAATTTATTAAACGTAAAATAAAGTTAATCATATTAAATTAAGATTCGAACAATTGGGGCCCCGCACTTCGGAAACGTCATTTACACATACGTGCACACGTTGTACCAAAGATCATGAATTTCCTTAATGGAAGAGATATTGGTACGTATACAAAACATTTGAGACGTAATATGATAGACGGTTATTGGCCAAATGACAATGGTTTCACGTTGGTAAATGAAGGAAGAAGTGTACAATGTGTAAAAGATGAAACGAGTCAAGAAAATGCGTGAAGGGTCGCGACGCCTCGATGCCTGAGCCGCAGCGCACTCCGGAGGGCCGCGACGCTAATGACGGTAAAAATCACTAAAGGTTACTGGAACTTAGGCGCCGCGGCTCCTTCCCGAAGGGCCGCGGCGCCTCGGCTCCAGTTAGCTACTGGACGTGAGGCGTCGCGACGCTCCAGTGCCAGTGTGACCGTTGGAGACGAGATTTAACTGATTTTTTGTCTGACTTTAGAGCATTAGTTCTCCATTATTTGCCTCATGAAAATTCAGCCATTATTTTGCTGAATTGTAAATTAAAAGTCATTATATGGCATTAAAGGCCATTTGAGAAGATATCTTGATCACACTATAAATTGATGTCATTTGCACAATTGAAGAACACACTCCATACTTGTATAATTTCAGATTTTCTGAAAACTCTTCCTCTCTTGCAATCTTCCACACACTCAAAGATCCTTCTAGTAAACATTTGAGCCTCCTTTACTCAATTGTTTGTTCGCTGTTTTATCTTGGGAGACAAGTTGTCAACACACCGTTAAAGGATTAATACGGGACAATATTGTCTTAAGGACATGGTGCTAACACCCGACTCAACAAGTTCTTTGTAGAAATATTTGTGTTTATTTCCAGATTTAGTTTCTCTTGATTCCAGGTTATAAAGATCAAGGGGCTTGCTGCAGTTCTAAAGAAGATCTCAAGACTCTAAGGAGGATTTAAGACAGAAGATCAAGATCATCAACACTTATTGTTGTTGTAACAATTCATGTTAGGCTTTGAGCCTGTTGTATTGTATTTGTTTATCCTTTCTAAGCATTAGTGATAGTTGTATATTATTCTCGTACATCCATTGTGTAACTCACAAAAAGTAGTATTATTGTCTTTCTTTTTTAAAGATATGTTAAGATTATTGGTTAAAAAGAATTAAAAGCTCAATGAACACGACTAATATGATTATGAAATGAACTTGAATGAAGAAGTGGAGATTCATATAGCCTCTAATTTATTTGGAATTGAGACGTAATTGTTATTGTTGCTTAATGAACTTGACTGACAACTTTTGGAACGAAGGGTGTGTTTGGTATGAGCAAACTTATTTTGTGAAAAATGTTTTTCTTTGTTTGGTTGGAGAAGAAGAACATTGTATAGAAAAATGTATTTAAAATATGAAAGTATTAGCAAATCAGATATTTCATTTGTATTAATTTACGTGTCTGAGAATTGATTGGATACAAAAATTAACAAATAATTTATCAATATGCTCTTTAATTTTGTGGTCTTAACATATTATAAAAGATGTTGAAATTAAAGAGTTACTGTTGGAAAGTATTATTGGGTCGGGTCCCCCATAAGGGGTGCTAGATGACCCATGAGCCCATAAATTATTCCTCCACATTAAACTCTAGAGTTAGCCTATATAAACATAATTATGGGTGTTTAAGAGGGCTTAATTCATCATATAGAGACGGCTAGGGTTCACACATAAATTATATCTTTGCATAAGTTAGAGGGATATCTAGGTTGTGGAAACATGGGGATTCATCCGCTTTATGAGAATTTCCGACTATCAGTAACACGAGTCATGATTACTGCAGATCCGCTTCCGCTATGGAGAAACTCATAAATCTCCTAACTAGTATTTACGCTTCAAAATACTACATTGGCATCAGAGTCATAGGCTTGTGTTGTGATTGGAGACATGATCGTATGCAATACATGAAAATTAGGTTTTTATGAATAATTCTAAATCTTAGTTGCATTATTTCATTTCCGTAAATGCCTATTTTTTTAATGAACCCTTAGGGATATTATAGATCTCATCGAGATCTTGCCGTCGATATGTGGATCATATTTTTTGGCCTTGTAGTTTGTGAAATATTGAATTTTAAAATTTTAGTATTTAATTATTACGAATCAAACCCCAAAAATTTAATAAACTCGATTTTTTGCAATTTTGTGCGAATTGAGTTGGGTAATATATTAAACCCATATATTTTTTTAGCAAAATCATATAATCAATTATGATTTTCATCGAAAATTTGGGTAGGATTTGTGTAGAACAAAATCTATCAATTTTTTTTATCATATGGATCAATCTTTGGATGGTTTTACTTTGATTTGGAGGTTTAAATCAATCCTCAAATAAGTTTAGGATATGAATCAGTGATTTAATTGGAAATAAATGGCAGAAAAATATGGTTTTGGCCGAAAAATTAATCCGACAGAAGAAAAAAATAACGATTTCAAATTTTGGCACCATTTTTATGATATTTTGAGCAATGAATGCTTGGAACTAATCCTAAAACATGTTGGGACAAAACTTAATATTTTGATTAGACTAAAGTTGCTAAAAAACGACGAAAATCCAGTAAAATCCCATTTTGTGGCACTGTGTCGCGCCTGACCCATGAATTGGGGAAGAATGTTGGTTATCCAGCTTGAACGAAGCCACCCTCTGCTGAAACACGTTTTCAGAAAGTGTGATTCACCCCGATATCGAATTTCATGATTCTTTTTTCGTTTTGCTCGAAATTAAATTTCTGGTTTTTTAAAATAATTTCTAGAAATTGAAAATTATTTTTTCCGTAATTAATTCCATTAGAAAATGATTAATTTTGTATTAATTTATGTATATGGTATTTGTCAAAATTTAAAAATATAAAAATTATATATATAATGCATAGAACAGGTCTATGTTAGTCACTCTCCCTAAAAGTTTATGAAAATAAAAATCCTATTTTTAAGTGAAATTAGGTATAAATATTGGTTTACTCCTTGATTTGTTTTTGAAGAAAATATGAAAATTAAATTTTCAGATCTAATTAAATTATTCTATTGATATAGAAGTGTATCTAGAATAAGATCTGATTTTTTTCTATTTAGTGTATACATTTATGAGTATATACCACTTGTTTAATCAAGAAGTTGATATGATTATTTTATATTTAACATATATCCTTAGACGATGATTGAAAATGTAGTAAACTTTTGACTCTAGGATTTATGTTTATGTTTAATAGCTCTGTCAATTTGCTAAAGTTACATTTATGTGTATGCAAAAATATTAAACATGTGTGCTTTTATGTTAATTGTGAAATTTTGTATTTTACAAAATGTAGAACTTTTGTGTTCCATAAATACCATGTCTACTGCTTTATAGAATATTGTTGTAGAGCTTATCAAAAGTGGAAAGCTCAACAGTAATAATTATAAAATATTAAACTATAATATGCGCTGGAAGAACTTTTTTTATTGTAAATAATGTCATGGATAAAGCCTATGATGCATAAAAAAACTCCTAGCTCGCATTATGTTGTTGACCTGTGAAGATGTAACAGGAAATTTTACTCATAAGATTACCAAAACTTTGTAAGATACTCTCGAATATAAGTGTGGTAGCACTACAGTTACCAGGCTTAAAGGTCATAAGTTGACTAATGAGCATCAAGTTCAAGCGATTATTCATTTCCTGCCTCAAATTTAGGAGCATATAGATGCACCTGACTCACAATAAATGTAATAGTATATTTTCTTGATGTCAGACAATACCTAGAGTTAGAAGATGAGTGGCATGAGGCTGTCAAACAAGGTGCAAAAGTGCACAAAATAATTTCTAGATCAATAAATGATTTTAAACGTAAATCATAGGAAACTGGAAAGTTAAGGCTCATCCAAATAAGAATCCTAAAATAATAACAAACAAGACGATAGAAAGTGAAAAAAAATGTGACTAAAGTGAAATACTTAAATTGTGATCAAAACGATCACCATGCTAGTGATTGCACTAAGCATAATAAATCACTTCATATGAGTCTAAAAAGGTACTTCATTTTTTTTATGCTAGTAATATATGTGTTACTACTTGTATTTTTCTCTTAGACTAATCATTCGTTGTAATTAACTTAGGAGTTGTGTACCACATTATGAGAGAAATGAAGCCTTTGTGAACCTTCAATGGCCCCCACATATATATTGTGGATATATATAGAAAATGACATTAAGGTTGTTAAAAGGACTGTGTCATATGAATTAGTTTTACGTGAAAATTGAGACTTTATCCTTCATAATACTTTTATTGTTCCTTAACTTTTAAGGATATTACTTTGTGTTGTTTATTATAGTTAGGTTTCAATTGAAATTTTCATGACATTAAAGCATAGAAACAACTTATTTTGGTTATGGTTTTATAAAAAAAATGATTCTCTCTTTAATGGATTTTGGATATTAGTTCCTTTAATCCAATTGTTAGCTTCTTCAATTGTCTCATCACATATTACTAGGATGATGTGAAATTTGACATGCTAGACTTGGTCATATGGGCCTATGACATGTGGATAAGCCACTTGTAAATATTATCTATTTCGAAAAAGCTAATAGAAAAATATTTAAGAACACCACCAAGACTGTTTTTGCATTGCATAGATTCATTCGGAGGTTGAATGTCCATAAATGTGAAAATGTGGCAAAAAGCTTCTATTTTCATCATATTAATTGATAAAACTACTCATTTTGGTAATGTCTATTTGATGTCACATAATCTAAGGTAATTAGTTGCTTTAAGAAGTATGTGAAAAAGATTGAAAATCAATTGGACAAATCAATAAAAGTATTGAAACCATTCGATCAAGGCCATAAATACGTCTTGGCCCCATTAAACGAGTTTTTATTTATTTATTTATTATGAAAGTGGAATTGTTGATAAGTTGACTATTTCAATATTTCACAATAAAATGTATTGTGGAGCATAAATAGAATGCTCATTGGAACGATTAGATCAGTGATGGCGCAAGTAAGTTACATGTTTCCTATTGGAGATGTGTTGCACTAATTTATTGCATACACTCTTAATCTTGTGCCCGCGGAATCAATTACATCTACACCATAAGAGTTATGGAGTAATAAAAATCTCAAGTATTTTGTGAGACCTCTGTGATGCACAACTTATATATATAATTTTTCTCTTGGCATATTAGGCCTAAGAGGAAGCAAAAATGTCTATATGAGATACTATAAATTATGTATTTATGGAGCTACATCATAGTGGGAGCGTAACTGAATTTGACAAAAGAAATTTCACATTTTTAGAGAATGGATAACCAAGAAGGGAGAGATAAGTTAAGACTTGTCTCCTTACGAACCTAAGGACCAAGATCAAATAGGATCCCTTGGTTCGAGTGGGAGATTTTAAGTGATGAAGGATTAATTTCTCATCTACATCAACCTTCATCATCAGATGCGAATAAAAGTGATCCTTCTCCGAGTGTGAGCGACATTAATTTTCTTATTTCAGATAGGAGTGAGATGAATCTTGTTTCTAAGTGGGAGCAGGATGAATATGTATGATTCAAGTAGGAGCAAAATTAGTCCAAACGGGATCAATATGAGATTATATGAATCTCAGTTAAGATATAGTGCTCCCCTACAAGATGAAAATGAGCCAAAAATTAGCTCTTTTATGCCCTTCAAAGAATAAAATAAATAAATGCAATAAATGAATAAATGGAGTCTAGAAAAATTAATCAAGTTTAGGAACTAGTTGATCTCCCAAAAGAACACAAAACTATTGAAACCAAATGGGTTTCAAATGATAAACACAAGGCTTGTAGCACATTTGAGATATATGACTCGACTTGTTGCTAATAAACATGAGTGATTGACTATGACAAGTCGTTCTCACCTGTTATATGGATTCACCTCTATGAGCTTAATTCTGACTATGAATGCTAGCTTGGATCTATAATTGCATCAAACGGATGTAAAGATTGCATTCTCTCAATGGAGAACTAAGTGAAAAATTAATTTGGAGTAACTTTAGGGTTTCATCCAAAAGGCTACAAACATATGGTTTGTAGACTTTTGTAGTCTTGTTATGGCCACAAACAGTCTTCAAGAAAATGGTATATTTTTTTTTTAGTGTGATCAATTTTATTGACTTCACAATGATTCATAAGGGATCATTACATTTATATTAAAATATATGAGAGCAACTTTATGCTTATGTCATTATATGTTGATGACATATTAATAGTTGAAAATTAATTTGGAGTATACCCACAAGGTAAAGGCCTTGTTATCGTCTCACTTGGAGATGAAAGATATGGATAAATATGCATATATTCTTGAAAAAGATTTTGAGAAGATATTTAAAGAAATTGTTCTTTAAATGATTAAACTTACTAAAACTTGACCATATCAAAAATCCAATGAACAAAGATTCTTGGATCATGTGTTGATGTTGCAGTTAGTGCTGAACTAATAACAGTCTTTATGACCGTCAAACTGCTATTTTAAGCACCAAGAATCTTAAATATCATCGTAAAGTCAAACATACTTACATTAAATTTAATTTTGTGATGACATGGTTGCACGCAAAGAACTAAACGTAAAGTATATCTGCACAAACGCTTGTAGATTCATTGACTTAGTCAGATCCTAGAGATGAGTGTGTTTTTGTTCATGCAATATCTCGAGGACATTGTGGACTTTAATATAGAGTCATTGATTTTGATTTATTTTTTCCAACGTTCATGTTTATTATTTTCTTAAAAATCAAATAAGTTTAATTTGCATACACTTATTATTTGAATGTTTATGTACATTCTTACTATGAATGTTTATTGTACATTCATATTATGGAATGTTTCTGGTGCATTCTTTGATATTATTGAAAGGTATGTCGGGTAGATAGAGGTCAGCCTTCTCACATAGGTGACCGTCTCCATCAATTTAGTGTTGATGAGAGATGAGACGAGATCTTAAGTATATTATCATAAGGATAATTTGAGAGCACGTGGTTTAAAAATCCTTAGCGTCGCACAAGTACTGACAAAAGATTATTATAGTATTTTTATGGTGGAAATAAATTTCACCTAGTCTACTTTGAGAGGTCAGATGTGAGTTCATGTTTATTGAGTAGATCAAGGAACTCAGTTCAGATGCATATGGTGTCTGAAAATCATCTGTTCAATATTATCTTATGAGATAATTACATACGCTTCATGAGAAATGAGAAAATGTTGTAGCACATATTTCATACCATGTATGCAAATGTCGACCAAAAGGGTGAACATAAATTTTATCTCGACTTATTATTGTGTGAGATCCTAAATTGAGTACCCTCACGACTCTTATCAGTGGCTCAAAGCTTGGTTCGATGTTCGCTATCTTAGCATGCTATCAAATGACCATGGGAGATTCGATTTGGCGGAGCATGACTAGAAAAATGAGTTGGATAAAAGTTGAGAGACTCGTGAGAAGATGAAGATCATTAACGAAATCTCATTTAATTTATGTTTGTTGGTACCAGTTATGACTTATGGGTCATAATTGTGAACACAAGAACTATGATATATGAGATCAAACTGTGATGTATCAATGTGATTCAATGATCTAGGACACTGAGCATACTTCTTATGATCTACGTGATGATTTTCATGACGACAACGAAAGTCTATATATTCCTAACAGATGTATAGAAAAGTGCTCTCATAGTATGCCGATCGGACGACTTATTTATCCAGTATGAATGATGCAAGAGAGATTAAAAGAATTAATATTTTTTTTAGATCGATGGAGCTTGAGCACTCCGTTCTATGTGAGTGAGAGATATTGGAAAGTATTATTGGGTCAGATCCACTCATAAGGGGTGCTAGATGACCCATGAGCCCATTAATTATTCCTCCACATTAAACCCTAGAACTAGCCTATATAAACACAACTATGGGTATTTAAGAGGGGTTAATACATCATATAAAGACGGTTAGCGTTCACACATAAAATATATATATGCATCAGTTAGAGGGATATCTAGGATGTGGAAAGACGGGGATTCATCCGCTTTGTGAGAATTCTCGACGATCGGTGACACGAGTTGTGGTTGCTGCAGATCTGCTTTCACTATGAAGAAACCATAAGTCTCCTAACTAGTATTTACGCTTCAAAATACTACAGTTACCATATCTAGAATGTGACATTCTTTTTAAAACAGACTAAAAAGAAAGTAATACAGTGAAACCTCTTTATAATTGTCATTCGTTATAACAACATTCCACTATCACGACTTGATTTTCTCCGAAACCGATTTTATGTTATATATTAATTCTCTAAAATAGTATTCTACCTATAACAACAGTGACATTCATTATAGTGATACACTCTTTGTACAATTACCTCTCTGTAGCAGTCATACTCAAATATTGTGTAATAATATTTTGTAAGAAATATATTATGTATAAATATTAAGTATTAAAATATTAATGTTAAGCTCTTAGACAACCTTCAAGAGAAAGCTATTGAATTCCCATTTGCTAAAAGTTTGGACAAAATTCTTCGTCAATTGAAGAGTTATATTATCACTAAGAGACTGAAATTTATGAATCAACCTACAATTGTAGAATTCTTACGTCAAACTTGAAATATTTAAATTCTCAATTAATTTAAATGCATATGTTCCTTAGATTATAATTCTTTATCGGTATGGTACAACTAGTTATGAATTTATTAGTCTTTTTAACTTTTAATTAATGAGATATGAAAAAAAATCGAAGTTTTAAAATAACAAGTATATAATTTTCGTCACTAAATGAGATCTAAATATCAAATGACAGTATACATACATAACATCACTTCATTACAACAACTATGAAATTTGCGGACAAATACTGACATTATAGAGAGGTTTGACTATACATATAAATTGAAATTGAGGAAATAGTATGTGTTCCCCTCCGAAATGTCTACCTTCTATCAGCTAACGAAATCGGATGGCAAATTGATTTCCTTAACTAAGCAATTTCGGCTGAAAGCGGAACTCTAACTTTCAGTAATGGGTTCCCCAACTACTCCAGAAAGCGTTGAGATTGTGATTGAATGAACTAAGTGGTAAGAAGCATGAACACAACTAAATTGCAATAAAGGCGATAAAAGTAAGAACGAGAATATGTAAAAATCAGTTTTTGATTGATTGTGTCTCTTCTGTACAAATGATTCTTGTATTTATAGTATAAAAAAAATAAATGTGACCTCCTATGTTAGCCACCGAACTAACCACTAAATACATTAGCTAACTATGAGGAGGCGGTGCCAATTTTTTCGCCTGAACCTCTAGCACGACCTTCTAGTTGTTGTTGGTTGCTATTTTTCTAGAAGGTCCTTGACTTGGTCTTCAAGGCATCCGAGTATGTGTGCGTCTCAGCTGTTCCTCGGAATTATGACTCGGCCAGACTGCTATAATAGCCGATGATGCTCTTCTGACTAACGAATTCGGCTATGATTCTGCTCAGTTATCGACTTAGAATTATTTTTCACCTTCGGTTGTGTCATGACCCGAACCCGGGCCCGTGACTGGTGCCTTACCCCGGGCACCCTAGTGATACAACATCAGAGAAAAACCAGCGGAAATAAAAACTTAAACATACAATTAGATATGGATCAAGATAAAAGAAAATAGGCCAACCAAAACGGTTGCCTTTCTGCAAATATATATATCGACATTTGAACAGTTACAATCCTTAGGACCCTGCCCACAACAGTGCTACAGACCTCTAAGATTTTTACAACAACTATGACGGGACAGGGCCCCGCCATACCCCTGAATGTACAAGAACCTACAGACTCAGGGTAACATACCAAAAGATAAGCCTCCGAAGGAACGGAGCTTCCCAATACGCTGAAATGTGATCCTATAAGCGGGGATCGACGCGACGACTTACCTCATGCATGAACGCAGCCTCGGCGAGGTCGATAACAGGTACCAAGTATGTGAAACTGAAAATACTGTAAATGAAATCATAATAGTCTATATAAAGCAGGAGACATGTATGATAACCAAACTACAATACATACATATAAACAGTTATATCAAGTCAGAGACTCACGCCCTCCAAGTCATTACTCAAATATAACTATGGGTCTCACGCCCACAACATCAATCATGCCCGTGGAATACCTTCCTCACTGCCGGCAGTCTATGATATGATAACACCAAGAAGTACACTTGAACATCAGGTCCCACCTGTGTCATAGAAAGACCGTACGGGAAATAATCATAACATGAAGCTGACACGCGGGCAAGTCGATAGCCTCCACCAAATCCTCTCGCCACGTGGTAGACGGGGCAAGTAACCACGCTATGCACCAGATCACAACCGTAAGTCACGAAGCTTCATCCAAACACTGACTCGCGAAGCTGACACGTGGCAAGTGCAATAGCCTCCACCAGATCCTCCCAGCGCCACGCAGATGACGGGGGCAAGTAACCAGGCTAAGCACCAGATCACAACCGTAAGTCACGATACTTCGCCGCGTCGACACGCGGCAAGTGCGATAACCTATACCAGATCCACTGCGTCACGAATCGACGGGGCAAGTAAACAAAGCATGCACCCGATCACAACCGTAAGTCACGATACTTCGCCATAAATAACCATAATGGTCACATGCCCAGAATCCATCATCTGTAAACATGCCCATGTAACAATAATAATGGAAGCATACCCGTGGAATCTTCCACACGCGAGACGCCCAAGTAAGTTCTCAATAAGTCAACCGCCCTCCATCGAGAGACGCGGTAGTATAGAAACACAATTCTTGCACAACAAAGGCTATTACAACAAGCATAGGCAAGTTACACAACAACAAGCATAGGCAAGTTATACACAACTCAAGGTACTTTCATTTTATGTCAAAGTCCGGGTTTTAACCCTAAGTACTACGTACGTTAAAT
Organism: Przewalskia tangutica; assembly: GCA_029844215.1. Taxonomy (NCBI): domain Eukaryota; kingdom Viridiplantae; phylum Streptophyta; class Magnoliopsida; order Solanales; family Solanaceae; genus Przewalskia; species Przewalskia tangutica. Next base: position 36,767,702 of record CM056720.1, on the reverse strand, counting down.
TCCTTTTAAAGATCCATTTCTTTTACAAAGGTCACCCGATACCCGTAGTATAAAAATAGAGTGACTAACTTTGTTAAGTAAACCAAAACACTTCCCTTTGTAAAATCAAGTAACAACATTATTTTCCAAACGTTCAAGTTTTGCCTAATTTCAAATGCTCAAGTTTCTCATTTTCGAAAGGTTTCGTAGTTCATAGTCTTAATCACTTAATAATATAATTCTCTTTTAAAACCATTTGAGAAACGTATGCCTTATGTGTGAGTAGGTTATTCTTGTTCATAACAATCTTATTAAAGCAGCCATGATCTAGGAAATGTAATATCATTTTGTCTTATCTTAGCTTCTATGCAGATGGAGGTTTCTACTGGTTTTAATAATACTTAATTATTCAATACATTTCCCTTTATTAGCGCTGCAGTGGTTTGCTCGATACTTATTCTGATTTCAAATCAAGAAACATTATTCCTTTTAAAAACCAAGTACTCATTACTCACGAATGAGGTTTCACACTTTTAACAAAATTCATATCAATTCAATTAAGTCAAGTCTCTTATCTTTTAAGATCAAGTCTCTTAACTTCTAAAATCAGTAAACCATTCTCTTTACCTCTCTTAAGACGTTATACCTAACTTCCCATAAAGCTAGTATAACTCTTATGTTTTCAAAATCAAGTATTACTCTTCTTTCAAAAAGGTTTCTTAATTCTTTTGAAATACTTCAAGATTCTTATTATTCAGGCTTAAGTCAAAAGACATTGCCGTAAAACTATGTTCCGTTAACACACGTACGTCTACCGTACTATATATTCTTTTAAAATATCATGCTCAAAAGGATAGGAAGAATCACATACCTCGCGACGATTATCGACTATTAGCAAAACGCTCCACGGCTATAACCCGGCTAGCCTTGTCCACCTTCCAAGTAGTACATACTACTCGCAGAACATTCAACCAATAAAGGTTATAAGTTCATCAGAATATAGTCCTATGTAAATGCGATTTAATCTTCTACTATAATATTCTTCTAATGTGATTTCGCTCAAGTCTTTTCTCAGAATATCCTTCTATTACAGTTCAATTCTCTTCTATGTATCTTATATACATTTCTAAACAACAGTATGTAATTCCCAATTACAATATAAGACAAGAGTATTTACCTCGATAAGCCCAAAATTATCCAAGTTTAATGTCGATCCTGAGCAACGTTTCGCTCCTACTCCGGGTGCTCCAACCCGCTCCAAACAACCCTTAGAAGTTCTACGAAACTTCTTCCTAATACTTCAACCAACTGTGAAGATTTTCCTTAGGGTTTCGTTTAGTGACTGAAGGGAAGTATAATAGTATTTCTGGGCTTTTAGTATAAGTGTAACCTTGGAATACTACAAGGTATTTGGGCTAGAGTATTTTGGCATAACAACAATACTTGAGAAGTATTTCTACCACAAAGGGGGGTATTTCTCAAACCAACTAGGCAAGTGGGGTTTCTACCAAGGCCTTTCAAAGGAAGGGTGGCTTTGGATGAGAGCTCACACTAAGAGGGGGGGGGGGGGGGGATTTTAACACTTATAAAATATTTGTGGATGAAGAAAGTCTTCAACTTGGGGGAGTATTTATACGACAACCAAGGGCCAAGATCAAGCCAAGTGGTAGGCAACTGTAGGGCTAGGATTTGGGCAAGTGTACCTTATCCATCTACCACCAAAATATCCTACCTAACCCTTGACCAAAAACAAGGCCAAGAAAACGCCCAAATCGTCCACATTGAGGGTGACACATGTCACCCTCCCGTTGGTCCAAAATATTTCGTCTCTCCGAAAAATCCGCAAAAATAATAAATGATATAGCCATATTTTTCCCTTCGCAAAGTCCGGAAAACGTTTCGTCGGAAAACGACTTTTTTCGCTAGTTGTGTACAAAATTTTCGGCCCTAGCCTACTTTAAGGCTCAAACTTTTCTCGCACGCCCCACGTACATACTGCGGAAATACGGTATAACATTCTCCCTCGCCCGAAACATTCGTCCCGAATGTTCCTTCTCAAGACAGATAACGATCAAGTTCCTCATAGCTTAACCAGTTTGCAAATGCCGCACATGGTCACAGAATAACATGCGCGCAAATACTTAAATCCAAGACAACGAGGAATCATCTCGACGATGCAAAACAGTACCAACTCTCGCTTCTGGTCCAAAGGATACTCCCTTCGCACATTCATTTCACAAACATGATTACTTCCATCTTTCAGCACAAGTTCACTTCTTTCCTATCTTACCGCATTCCGAACACTCGAACTCTTCCTAGTACACGCTTCATCAGCACTTCGTTGCCAAAACTTTGGAGTCACTACCTCCAAACTTGGTCATCTTACTAGCTTCACTTTCCTCTAAGGCCATTCCCGGCCTTCACGAACCGATTCTGGTCGAATGCATCCACGACTTCATACGATGGTTACCTAAACTTGGGCATAGCACCCTCGTGATCCTACCACCTGGCGGGACCAGATCGAACTGACCCAACCCCAAATCAGGCTACGGGTTGACCCGCAACATGGCCCTAACCCGACCCACTTAACGCATCAAGCTCTTGTTCCCCGATCCGGAACAATCTTACCTATACAGGTCATGAAAGCTACCACTTCCATTTTACACCACCCAAGGAATTTTCCCACAATTACATTCTAGGCATATAATGCACTCCGACAAGAATCATTTGCAAAATCCTTTACTCAAGATGGCCTTACATCTAAGGTCTCAATCGTGAAATATTCTAAGGTTCACACTTTCCCTGCCCCCATACTTATCCTTCCAACTAACCATGTTTCTAAGTCACATTTTAGCACAAAGCTATCCGAACATAACACTAAACACATCATCATAACATCAATACATACAAATCTCTAGAGGGTTAAGGATATACCTGAAAATAGGCGGTTCAAAGGACCGCTAAAACTGGGAACTTCCGCGACCTCTGGTACTGCGGTGTATGAACATCCTGCCTAGCTATGGAAGGTGAAGAACCCGCAACTGATCTAGTAGTCTGTGCTATCCCACCAGTGCTACCCCTGGTCGGACAGTCTCTCGTCAAATGGCCCTGTCGGCCGTAAGTATAGCAATCTTCCAAACCAGTACGACATTCCCCCCTATGGGCTTTACCACAACGGCCACATTGAGATACGGGTGGCCTCATCCGGCGAGCACTTCTATTCCCCTGAAAATCTGAAACCTGGGAGCCCTGACCTGCTCCTGAATATCCCAAACGTCCTGACGACGGTGGAGGACCACTTGCATCGGCGGAGGCGCATAACTTTCGCTTGAGGCGGTCCGCCTCGAAAGTCACCAAAGGACCTGCTGTTCGCCTCTTCTGCGATCTCGGTCATTCGCCGATCTCTCCGCTCACATCCAAGTGCATAAGCTCAGATGCGGGCAATGTCCATGCCGGTGAAGAGCTACACCAACAACTCTCTGCTAGGTAATCATCGAGCCAGAACATATCGGTGCACTCGATCCTCCATACTAGCTACTAACGCGGGGACGTCTGACCAATGAGTCGAACTCACATTGTACTCCGAACCGTATGCGCTTCGCGCAATACCAAAAATCACGGCGAGCCCTCCTCATCTGTGGAAGGCAAGAAATGTGCAAGAAATGCCTCGAGAACTCGTCCCATATAGCCGGAAGTGTATTCTCTCCCGGGACAGCTCGCGAATCAAACTACGATCACGGTATCACGCGGCGATGCGAACCTAGGACCGACTCGGTCTCCGATGCCTTGATCACTCTCATGATCCGTTATCGCTTCGGATGAACTCCTGCGGATCATCCTCGTGCCTCGACCAGTAAAACTCGGGCGACAACTCGTAAAAATCCGTAGCCTCAAACTATCGATCTAGGGTGAACCATCGTGCTCTTTGGGAACTGCGTCGGCCTATCCTCAAGTCCGCCACAACCACGGCGATAATCGCGACTCCGTAACCCGTCTCCTCGCTCCGGTGTGGACTGGAGGCTCAGTCTTGTGGTCTCTGTGAGATCGCCGCTCTACTCGCAGCTCCCTCTGCTGCCTTGCCCTCCTGGGCCCTGGTTGCCTTGCGCGAAGACATAACTGGTAAAAACGAAATATGTCAGAGGGGTCCAACTTATCACACAGCTCTAAGGCACGATCTCAGAATGAGAAGAATGGAAGCCAATCCTAAATGTCCTGCAGCCTCCTGATTATAGATGTGGTGCACAACACATCGATAATCAAGACTCTACTAGACACGGTCTGTAGACACTTTCCGAGGATTAACTGCTCTGATACCACTTTTGTCACGACCCGAACCCGGGTCCGTGACTGATGCCTTACCCTAGTGATACAACATCAGAGAAAAACCAGCGGAAATAAAAACTTAAACATACAATTTGATATGGATCAAGATAAAAGAAAATAGGCCAACCAAAACGGTTGCCTTTCTGCAAATATATATATCGACATTTGAGCGATTCTGATCCTTAGGACCGCCACAATGCAGCTACTGGACCTCTAAGATTTTTACAACAACTATGACGGACGGGGCCGCCATACCACGAATGTACAAGAACCTACGCACTGTGGTAACATACAAAAGATAAGCCTCAGAAGGAACGGAGCTTCAATCTGTTGAAATGTGATCCTATGTCGGGGATCGGCGGCCGATGTACCTCTACTGCGGCGTGAACGGCCCCAGGAGGTCGATCTGGCATGTACCAGTATGTGGCCCGAAAATCGTAAATGAAATCATAATAGTCTATATAAAGCAGGAGACATGTATGATAACCAAACTACAATACATACATATAAACAGTTATATCAAGTCAGAGACTCACGCCCTCCAAGTCATTACTCAAATATAACTATGGGTCTCACGCCCACAACATCAATCATGCCCGTGGAATACCTTCCCGCCGCTGGCGATCATGATATGATAACACCAAGAAGTACACTTGAACATCAGGTCCCACCTGTGTCATAGAAAGACCGTACGGGAAATAATCATAACATGAAGCTGACACGTGGCAAGTGCGATAGCCTCCACCAAATCCTCCCAGCGCCACGTAGCTAACGGGGGCAAGTAACCACGCTATGCACCAGATCACAACCGTAAGTCACGAAGTTTCATCCAAACACTGACTCGCGAAGCTGACACGTGGCAAGTGCAATAGCCTCCACAGATCCTCGGCGCCACGCGGATGGCGGGGCAAGTAACCGAGCTAAGCACGGATCACAACCGTAAGTCACGATACTTCACCGCGAAGGCGACACGCGTGGCAAGTCGATAACCTATACCGGATCCACTGCGTCACGTAGGCGGCGGGGCAACAAAGCGGCTATGCACCCGATCACAACCGTAAGTCACGATATTTCGCCATAAATAACCATAATGGTCACGCCCACATAATCCATCATCGGTGTAAACATGCCCATGTAACAATAATAATGGAAGCATACGTGGAATCTTGATCGCTGCGTACGTCCAAGTAAGTTCTCAACAAGTCAACCGACCCTCCATCGAGAGACGCGGTAGTATAGAAACACAATTTTTGCACAACAAAGGCTATTACAACAAGCATAGGCAAGTTACACAACAACAAGCATAGGCAGGTTATACACAACTCAAGGTACTTTCATTTTATGTCAAAGTCCGGTTTTAACCTAAAGTACTACGTCGTTAAATTCCTTTTAAAGATCCATTTCTTTTACAAAGGTCACCCGATACCCGTAGTATAAAAATAGAGTGACTAACTTTGTTAAGTAAACCAAAACACCTCCCTTTGTAAAATCAAGTAACAACATTATTTTCCAAACGTTCAAGTTTTGCCTAATTTCAAAGGCTCAAGTTTCTTATTTTTGAAAGGTTTCGTAGTTCATAGTCTTAATCACTTAATAATATAATTCTCTTTTAAAACCATTTGAGAAACGTATGCCTTATGTGTGAGTAGGTTATTCTTGTTCATAACAATCTTATTAAAGCAGCCATGATCTAGGAAATGTAATATCATTTTGTCTTATCTTAGCTTCTATGCAGATGGAGGTTTCTTGGTTTTAATAATACTTAATTATTCAATACATTTCCTTTATTAGCTGCAGATGGTTTGCTCGATACTTATTCTGATTTCCGAAATCAGTAAAACATTATTCCTTTTAAAAACCAAGTACTCATTACTCACGAATGAGGTTTCACACTTTTAACAAAATTCATATCAATTCAATTAAGTCAAGTCTCTTATCTTTTAAGATCAAGTCTCTTAACTTCTAAAATCAGTAAACCATTCTCTTTACCTCTCTTAAGACGTTATACCTAACTTCCCATAAAGCTAGTATAACTCTTATGTTTTCAAAACCAAGTATTACTCTTCTTTCAAAAAGATTTCTTAATTCTTTTGAAATACTTCAAGATTCTTATTATTCAGGCTTAAGTCAAAAGACATTGCCGTAAAACTATGTTCCGTTAACACGTCGTCTACCGTACTATATATTCTTTTAAAATATCATGCTCAAAAGGATATGAAGAATCACATACCTCGCGACGATTATCGACTATTAGCAAAGCGCTCACGGCTATAACGACTAGCCTTGTCCACCTTCCAAGTAGTACATGCTACTCGCGAACATTCAACCAATAAAGGTTATAAGTCTCACGTAAATACGATCCTATGTAATTACAGTTTAATCTTCTACTATAATATTCTTCTGATGTGATTTCAGTTCAAGTCTTTTCTGTAATATCCTTCTATTACAGTTCAATTCTCTTCTATGTATCTTATATACATTTCTAAACAACAGTATGTAATTCCCAATTACAATATAAGACAAGAGTATTTACCTCGATAAGCCCAAAATTATCCAAGTTTAATGTCGATCCCGAGCAACGTTTCTCTCTACTCGGTGCTCCACCGCTCCAAACAACCTTAGAAGTTCTACGAAACTTCTTCCTAATACTTCAACCAACCTGAAGATTTTCCTTAGGGTTTCGTTTAGTAGTGAAGGGAAGTATAATAGTATTTACGGCTTTTAGTATAAGTGTAACCTTGGAATACTACAAGGTATTTGGGCTAGAGTATTTTGGCATAACAACAATACTTGAGAAGTATTTCTCTACCACAAAGGGGGTATTTCTCAAAACCAACTAGGCAAGGGGGTTTCTCGTGAAGGCCTTCTCAGGAGGGGTGGCTTTGGGCGAGCTCACACTAAGAGGGGAGGATTTTAACACTTAGAAAATATTTGTGGATGAAGAAAGTCTTGACTTAGGCGTATTTATAGGACAACCAAGGGCCAAGATCAAGCCAAGTGGTAGGCAAGTGTAGGGCTAGGATTTGGGCAAGTGTACCTTATCCATCTACCACCAAAATATCCTACCTAACCCTTGACCAAAAACAAGGCCAAGAAAACGCCCAAATCATCCACTTTGAGGGTGACACATGTCACCCTCCCGTTGGTCCAAAATATTTCGTCTCTCGGAAAAATCCGCAAAAATAATAAATGACATAGCCGTATTTTTCCCTTCGCAAAGTCCGGAAAACGTTTCGTCGGAAAACGACTCTTTTCGCTAGTTGTGTACAAAATTTTCGGCCCTAGCCTACTTTAAGGCTCAAACTTTTCTACGTACGTCCTTACGTACATACTATGGAAATACGGGGTATAACAGGTTGTCACTCGATTTGGCTAAACACTTTTGAGTGTTAACAATTGCCCCATATATTAACTAGAGTGCGACTATAGAGTTGATGTATTCCAAAATGGTCGTCATACCGTGTGGCAGCCGTGTTACACCCCGTATTTCCAAGGCATTAATATGAGAATGTACTTAGGAAACTAAAGTTTGAATATTGGAAGGATAGTATGAGTACAATTTCTTATGAAAAAATTTCGGAAAAATGTGAAGACGAAAAATTTATTAACTCGGAGTTAGATTCCCTAATATGAATTTATGGGCTTAGTATTGGATTATGAAGTAATGAAATTGATAATATGAGGCCCGTCAAAATTTCACAATTTGGGGGGGGGAGGGGGTGGTTCGAAAATTGTAAGTATTTTGGCTAAGTGTTGGATTAATATTTTGTGAAGATAATTATGGGCGAATAAGAGGGTGACATGTGTCCCTCCCCACTTGTGTAGCAAAGCTCTAATTATATACATGTATATGTATATGTACATGTATTGCAAGAATGACTAGAAAGAGATATATTTTTCATCCAAGTGGACAAGTGTGGAAGATATTTGTGAGATATGCTCATCAAGACAAGTGGACCACTTAGGTCCCCCTCCACTTGTAAGATTTCATCTATATAAGAGAGGTGATAGCAATACTTAGAGACTTGGCATAATAATCTTCATCATCCAAAACCTCTCTTCTCCCTATTATTTTCGAGAACACCAATAGCCCAGGGAAGAAAAAGAGTTGATTATTCTCCTATATTAAGAACACTAATCAAGTGTTGAGCCAAGATAAACTCTCTAAACCTTCCAAAACCATTTGGGCCGTGTGTAGTGATCTTGAGACCCTAGTGTGTTCTTCAACTTTTTGGAAGTAAAACAAGAAGGAAGGATGGTTACAAGCTTGTAGTAGATTCATGTGTGTGATTGAAACTTGAAGAATAAGGAGCTAAGACTAAACTATGGACCGACTTTAAGTGGATTATTTTGGGCATATTTAAGGTAAGGATTATTCCTCCTCTTGAAGTAATTGGATATTACATGTTGTAGTAATTAATTGATAAACTTGTGATTAAAAAGAATGAAGAATAAGAAGTACATGTCACAATCTTGGCATGTTAGCCGATTGTGGACAATTTTGGTGTTGTCGGATTCATTGGTTATGGTGGTTGTTATCATCACCTATTACATGTTAAACATGAAGGAATCTTGTTGTTAACAAGTTGATATAACTTATATAAAAGTATTGGAAAATAAGTGGATGATAAGAAGTTATGGAAAACAGTTTTGGTTATAGTAGTTGACCGAGAATACTATAAAACTATATTAGTGGACTGTACTAATGGACTGTATTAGTGGACTATATTAGTGGACTGTACTAAATAGACTGTATTAGTGAACTGTACTAATTGACTGTATTTGTGGATTGTTTTAGCAGACTGTTTTACGTAATTGAGGGACTGTTTTTACGTGAGAAATAGGTGTGTGAATAACCTTGATTGTTGTTTGGTTGTGCCCTTAATTGGTGCCTTGGTTATTGATGAAATTGGCCTTCTTGAAAGGTAGAAAAGTACGTATAAACGGGGGAAGTGCTGCCCAAAGTTTTGTAAAAGAAAGGAGATTCATTGAGTAGTATAAATGTATACTAGTATCATAAAGTTGATAGAAGTATTATTATCATTATAGGTTGAAGTACTACTTACGGCGTATTCTACTTGGCGTGTGGAGTAACCGAAGAGGTATGTGAACTCTTCCCATTTTCTTTGAGCATGAACCTTATAAAATGATAATTGATATTATAAGTGTCTTGAATTTCCAAATGAGGATTTTAAATGAATTCGGATTTCATTGTGGTGTTTCCTTGATTTGGAAAGAATAGGTTACTTGATTTAAAAGGTGTAGTAACTTGATCTAAAAAAAGTGCCTTTGTTTTAAAAGAGTAAGTTACTTGAGTTTAAAAATATACTTGACTTGATCATAAAGGTGGAAAGTGTCTTGATACTATGGGTGTTAGTGTCTTGGGGTTTATAAATGAAAAAGATGTGTGGCGGACGTACATGGTTCTAGTTGGTTTGTCTAGAAAGGAAGTGGTTCTATCTATTTTATTAATAGTACTTCGGGTTTTATAAAAAGAGAAGTTATTCTACTCTTAGAAATTAAGGGTAGTCATGTTGTTGATTCTATGCTTAAGGCATGTCTAAATTGTTCCTAACAGTCCTTACCAAGTCTTAAGAGAGATGTTGGTAAGAGTTTTTTTAGGAAGCATTGGAGTCGAGTTGATCTTGCTAAGTTATAGCACTAATGAGAAAAGGTATCGAACAAGCCACTGCAGCGTTAATGAAAAAGGAATCGACAATCTATTATATTGAAATGAGTAGAATTCCCATCTGCATAGAAGATAAGATATAACCAGTTCGTTTTACACTTTCTAGGTTCACAGCTGATTAGATAAGATCATTATTAATATATAGCTTGCTAAAGGCTCATAAAATGGATTAATTTGGCAAATCGGATTCATTATAGTACTTGATTTGGAAGTTACAAGTTTACTTGATTTTAAAGCCTTGAGTTGAATTTAAAAAGTGTAGTAACTTGATCTTTAAACGAGGAAGTGCCTTGATACTACGAGTGATAGTGCTTTTGGGGTTCAAGTCCTTAATATTACTTGAAATGAAAGTGCCTTGAGTTTATAAAGTGATAGTTTATTTCACATGTTTTAATGAGAGTCAAAGAATATTTTAAACTTGCATATGTTCGCTCATGATAGCCTTTCGTGCAAGTGTTATATTTATATACCACTGCGTCCCTTATTGGAGGGTCGACCATCTTATTGTGTTATTTACTTGGATGTGCTTACATGATGGAGGAATTCCATGGGCATGCTTCCACCATATTGTTTCATGGAAATGCTTTCACGATGAAGGAATTCCGTGGGCGTGCGGCCATGATGCGGGTTCAATCCCCGGGTGATATTATTATTCCATGGACTAGCTCTCCATGATGACATGTTCCTGAGATGCAGGAATTCCACGGGCATGTTATATATATTATACTTTGTGCATGCCGACAGTGATGAAAGAATTCTACGGGCACGCTTTGATATGCGGGTTCAATTCCCATGAATAGGATTGCATAATGATTATGAGGGCGGATGACCATGACATGACTTTCATATTATGAAATGGTAATGATTTCATATTTGAAAGGGGTACGGTTGATTTCATATTTTGAAATGGTATTCATTTCATAATTTGAAATGACACGGTGGATCTTACTTTTAAAAAGGCTCAGTTGACTCTCATTTGTTTATATAAAGTACAGTGGTACAGTGATACAATGTACAATTGACTTTTATTATATATGGCATGGTTGGAGCTGGTAAGGTTTTTCATACTTGTCTCTGTCATATTTTGGTCAGTTGTGGTTTATTTACTGTACTTTATGTTTACATACTTAGTACTTGTTGTACTGACCCTTTCGGGGGACTGCATTTCATGCCCCATGTTTAGGTACGCAGTTTGGTGATCCTCACTCTTAGGATCTTTACTCAGTTTTGGGAAAATCTCCATTATTTCGAAGGCTTGTCATGTTGGTACGGACCCTGGTATTGTAGGCTTATATACATTCAGGGGTAGGGCGGGGCCAGTCCCGTTATAGGTTACTGTCCAAACTCTTAGGGGTTTGTATTCATATATGGTTGGACTTGCGGGAATTGTATTATATTGTAGCCAGATGTACTACTGTGTTGTAGGGATGTTCCTGTTTATATATATATATCGGCAGCCTCACCGGCTTGCCTTGTTGCTACATATACAGTTTTCATTTATTATTTGGCATATGTCTTGAAAGGGATGTAAGGGTATAAGAGGGGGTGCCCAGGTAGGACACCAGTCGCCGGCCCGGGGTTCGGGTCGTGACAAAAGTGGTATCAGAGCAGTTAGTCCTTGGAATGTCTACAGACCGTGTCTAGTAGAGTCTTGGGTATGGGTATGTGTGCACCATACTTATACACAGAAGGCTACAGGATATTTAGGATTAGTTTCTATTCTTCTTACTCTAAGGTCGTGCAATAGAGTTGTGTTGTTAGGATGGTCTCTCCCTAACAGTTATTGTGATTGCAGCTATGAGAAAGCGACAGTGGCCCAGAAAGGAATATATGGTCCTTGTGTACAGGTTGGTAAAATTATTGTATAGTTGGTATAATGATATGCATCTATACGAACGTATTTATTTGGGGCCATGTGTGTGTTGTCTGAAGTAATTATGGATTATCATGAGCTGGTTGAGCTTTAATAATTACTTGGAAGGTGTGAAATAGTGTAGTGAATCCACCAAGGCATATATTTGTGTGCTAAATAGAAATATTTAGGAGGTGATGGGCTGTAGAGAGGGGGGATGAACTCTTAGGAGATCAGGTTAATTGACTTAATGGCATACCAGGTTGTTAGATTAAGTTATGTTATAGGCTTAAGTGTTATGCACGGATGATATTCGTATGGAGTAAATGGGGTTGTGATTATCAAAACAACCGGATTTTGAGATTATGAGAAGCTATCTTACCCGTATACGGGGAGAGATAATGTAAGCTTGTGAAGCAAAATATTTGAGAATCTTAGAACATTAAGTAACCGTAGAGACCTTAGATACAAGGCCTTCTTGAGTGAAAGATTTTACGGTTGATCTTGGTTGAAGTAAATTGTATACGTGAAGTATATTAGTGTGATGATTCCTTGGTTTGAGTATAAACCACTTGTGATTTTTGTTGATAATTGTTGAGCCGATTGGGAATTTGTATAGCTTGAGACCTTGAATGAACATTCGAGGACGAATGTTTCTAAGGGGGGAAGGATGTTACACCCCGTATTTCCAAGGCATTAATATGAGAACGTACTTAGGAAACTAAGGTTTGAATATTGGAAGGATAGTATGAGTACATTTTCTTATGGAAAAATTTCGGAAAAATGTGAAGACGAAAAATTTATTAACACGGAGTTAGATTCCCTATATGGATTTATGGGCTTAGTATTGGATTATGAAGTAATGGAATTGATAATATGAGACCCGTCAAAATTTTACAATTTTGGGGGGGGGGGGGGGGGGTTTGGAAAATTGTAAGTATTTTGGCTAAGTGTTGGATTAATATTTTGTGAAGAGAATTATGGGCGAATAAGAGGGTGACATGTGTCCCTCCCCTCTTGTGTAGCAAAGCTCTAATTATATACATGTATATCTATATGTACATGTATTGCAAGAATGACTAGAAAGAAGATATTTTTCATCCAAGTGGACAAGGGTGAAAGATATTTGTGAGATATTTTCATCAAGACAAGTGGACCACTTAGGTCCCCATCCACTTGTAAGATTTCATCTATATAAGAGAGGTGATAGAAAGACTTAGAGACTTGGCATAATAATCTTCATCATCCAAAACCTCTCTTCTCCCGATTATTTTCGAGAACACCAATAGCTCAGGGAAGAACAAGAGTTGATTATTCTCCTAGATTAAGAACACTAATCAAGTGTTGAGCCAAGATAATTTCTCTAAACCTTCCAAAACCATTTGGGTCGTGTGTAGTGATCTTGAGACCCTAGTGTGGTCTTCAACTTTTTGGAAGTAAAACAAGAAGGATGGATGGTTACAATCTTGTAGTAGATTCATGTGTGTGATTGGAACTTGAAGAATAAGGAGCTAAGACTAAACTATGGACCGACTTTAAGTGGATTATTTTGGGCATATTTAAGGTAAGGATTATTCCTCCTCTTGAAGTAATTGGATATTACATGTTGTAGTAATTAATGGATAAACTTGTGATTAAAAAGAATGAAGAATAAGAAGTATATGTCACAATCTTGGCATGTTAGCCGAATGTGGACAATTTTGGTGTTGTCGGATTCATTGGTTATGGTGGTTGTTATCATCACCTATTACATGTTAAAACATGAAGGAATCTTGTTGTTAACAAGTTGATATAACTTATATAAAAGTATTGGAATATAAGTGGATGATAAGAAGTTATGGAAAATAGTTTTGGTTATAGTAGTTGGCCGAGAATACTATAAAACTGTATTAGTGGACTGTACTAATGGACTGTATTAGTGGACTGTACTAATGGACTGTATTAGTGGACTGTTTTAGCGGACTGTTTTACGTAATTAAGGGACTGTTTTTACGTGAGAAATAGGTGTGTGAATCACCTTGGTTGCTGTTTGGTTGTGCCCTTAATTGGTGCCTTGGTTATTGATGAAATTGGCCTTCTTGAAAGGTGAAAAAGTACATATAAACGGCTGAAGTGCTGCCCAAATTTTTGTAAAAGAAAGGAGATTCATTGAGTAGTATAAATGTATACTAGTATCATAAAGTTGATAGAAGTATTATTATCGTTATAGGTTGAAGTACTACTTACGGCGTATTCTACTTGGCGTGTGGAGTAACCGAAGAGGTATGTGAACTCTTCCCATCTTCTTTGAGCATGAACCTTATAAAATGATACTTGATATTTTAAGTGTCTTGAATTTCCAAATGAGGATTTTAAATGTTACACCCCGTATTTCCAAGAGAATGAGATGAGAACGTACGTGAAAAAATAAGATTTGAATTTTGGAACGAAAGGAAAATCACTTTTTCCTAAAGAGAAATTTAGGAACTTCGTAAAGGAAAAAGGTTTATAATTTGGAATTTGATTCTCAAATTTGGTATATGGAATTATTATAGTACATTGAAGTTTTGGATTATTAAGTCTCGGATTTGGTCATGTGGGGCCCACAGGAAATATTTACGACTTTGTGGGGCCCACGAGATTTTGAGATATTTTGGCCAAGTATAGAATGTTTTTGTGAAGAAATAATTTTGTACCAATGGGAGGGCGACACATGTCACCCCTCCACTTGTCATGAAGACTTTGACTTGGACTTTAGATATTTTGGAGACAAGTGGACATGTGGGTCCCACTCCACTTGTCTTGCTACACTTCTTAGATATTATATATACATAGAGGCATTGCAAGACTTTACACTTAGTCATTTTCAAGAAATATCTTCATCTTTCTCTAACCCTCATCTCTCCTTAACCTTGAGAATTTCGAAAATCCCATATCCAATGAGAAGAACAAGATCAACTTAGTTTATTTCCAAGATTAAGCACCCATACTAAGTTCTAAGCCAAGTTTAATACACACAAGAGGGAGATATGATGCATGGCCGAGAATAGGTCTTGAAGCCATTAACTTGTTATGAACTTTTTGGAAGGAAAATGTGAAGGGAAGTCGGTTCTAAGGTTGTAGTGGATACATGGAAGTGATTGGATCTTGAAGAAGTGGAGCAAAACGAAAACTGCGGGCCAATCTTCTACGGACTGTTTTTTCAATTTTTGGGCTAAAAATAAGGTAATAGTTCTTCTTCTCTTGAAGTAATTGGATATTACTTATTGTTACAATGTATAGATGAGCTTGTGCTAAAAAGAATGAAGATTAAAAAGTGTTTGGACCAATTTTGGTGTCTTGGCCGAGAATGGGACAGTTTTGGTGTCGTTGGGTTTCGTTGGTTATTGTCGTTGTTATCTTCACCTATTTCATGTTAAAATGAAGTAATATGGTTGTTGATAAGTTGATATATCACATATAGAAATGTTGGAACTTGAATTGGAATAAAATGGATTAAGGAAAGAGTTGTCGGATTGTAGTTGTTGGCCGTGGAATCTATAAAACTGTTAGACGTTGTTATGCAGTTTTAGGGATTGTTTTGAGGTATTAAAATGTTGGAAATTCAGTTGTCGTTATGCATGCTTGAATGTGGTAATGACTAATGAAAGTCCTAAGGAATAAGAGTGTTAAAAGGCTTCACATTGTACCCTTAATGTTGATTTATTATGGACTGTTTTTATATCGTTGTGGGGCAGAATTTTACACGTCAAGTTAGATGTGTAATCCCCTTTGGTTAACTGTTGGTTATTCCCTTAAGTGTGGCTTGTTGGTTGTTGAAATTGGGCCTTGGAAAAAGTGGAAAAGTACGTAGAAACAAAGGAAGTGCTGCCCAATTTTCCGTAGAATAAGAGACCCTTAGTTGGTATTAATCTACCTTAGAAAGCTTGGAATTGATAATCATGTTATTGTGTTATAGGTTGAAGTATATTGAGACGTATCCTAGATTGTAGAGTTGGTTAGTCGCCAAAAAGGTATGTGAACTATCTTCTCTTCTTCTAGCATGATTCCTTATTTTAAAGTGAGTAAATCCTACTCCTTAATGATCTATTCCTTGATTGTACTTGGATTTCCTAATATAGAAGTTGTTCTATATACTCCCTTGATAGTGCTTTGGGCTTTAAAAGTGAAAGTGGTTCTACTTATAGTACCTTGGGTTCTTAAAAGAAAAAGTTGTTTCTATCCCATTAAAAGTACTTGAGTTTTAAAAAGGAAGTTGTTCCTATTCTCTTAATAGTACTTTGAGTTTTAAAAAGGAAGTTGTTTCTATTTCATTAATAGTACTTTGGATTTCTAAAATGGAACTTGTTAGATATATCCTTTTGATAGTACTTGGGGTTTCTATTCCCTAATATTATTTTGTGTGTACGGTGGACGTATTTGTTTTAAATGAAATCGGATTTGTTGTAAAAGAAGTTACTTGATTGAGAGGTATAAATTACTTGGTGATAAAAGTATAATTACTTGAGTTTAAAAGTGTAGTAACTTGATTTTAAAAGTGGAAGTGTCTTGATACTATGAGTGTTAGTGTCTTGAGGTTTATAAATGAGAAGATGTATGGCGGACGTACATAATACTTCGGGTTCAATTTCCCTATTATTACATGACATGATAATGCCTTGAGTTTTATAAAATAATAGTTTATTCTATTTGTTTAAATGAGAGATATAATGATTCCACCGAGTCCCTCGTTAAAGGGCCGACAATGTGTAGAGATATAATGATTCCATCGAGTCCCTCGTTAAAGGGCCGACAATGTGTAGAGATATAATGATTCCACCGAGTCCCTCGTTAAAGGGCCGACAATGTGTAAAGATATAATGATTTCACCGAGTCCCTCGTTAAAGGGCCGACAATGTGTAGAGATATAATGATTTCACCGAGTCCCTCATTAAAGGGCCGGCAATGTGTAGAGATATAATGATTTAACCGAGTCCCTCGCTAAAAGGAGGCAATGTATAGAGATAATGGTTGGTACACGACATGATGGTACCTTGGTTTTATTCCCTTGAGAGTCAAAAGATGAAATAAAAGATACAGTTGAATCTATATTTCTATAAAGTACAGTTGGCTCTTATTTATATGGTACAGTTGGTTCCATATTTGAAACGGTATTTTGAAAAGGTAAATATGACTCTCATTTCTCTCATTTTGATAAGGCACAGTTGTACTGTTATTTTGATTATCATACTTGCCTCATGTTATATTTGGACTGTATGATCTCCTTTACAGTACTTATTGTTTCACATACTTGGTATATTTTTTATACTGACCCCCTTTCTCCGGGGGGCTGCGTTCATGCCGCAGGTTTAGGTACACAGTTTGTGGATCTGCAAGTGTAGGATCTTTGCTCAGAGTTTTGGGATAGCTCCATTGTTCTGGAGCTTATCATTTTGGTATAGATCTTTCATTACATGCTTTTGTACATTTATGGGTATGGTCCCGTCATAGTTCTGTAAAACTCTTAGAGGTCTGTATTCATATGTGAGATTGGACCCGTGTACAGGGTAGTTACTTTTGGATTGTATATATATATATATGGCAGCCTTATCGCCTTTGCCTTTGCATGTTTGTTTAAAAAAATGAGTGTTATTTTAACTTCTGCGGGTAACTTGTGTCGTAGAGAGTAGAAGGGTGCCCAGGTAGGGCACTAGTCGCGGGCCCGGGGTTCGGGTCATGACATTAAATGAATTCGAATTTCATTGTGGTGTTTCCTTGATTTTGAAAGAATAGGTTACTTGATTTAAAAGGTGTAGTAACTTGATCTAAAAAAAAAGTGTCTTGGTTTTAAAAGAGTAAGTTACTTGAGTTTAAAAGTATACTTGACTTGATCGTAAAGATGGAAAGTGTTTTAATACTACGGGTGTTAGTGTCTTGGGGTTTATAAATGAAAAAGATGTGTGGCGGACGTACATGGTTCTAGTTGGTTTGTCTAGAAAGGAAGTGGTTCTATCTATTTCATTAATAGTACTTCGGGTTTTATAAAAAGGGAAGTTATTCTACTCTTAGAAATTAAGGGTAGTCATGTTGTTGATTCTATGCTTAAGACATGTCTAAATTGTTCCTAACAGTCCTTACCAAGTCTTATGGGAGATGTTGGTAAGAGTTTTTTTAGGAAGCATTGGAGTCGAGTTGATCATGCTTAGTTATAGCACTAATGAGAAAAGGTATCGAACAAGCCACTGCATCGTTAATGAAAAAGCAATCGACAATCTATTATATCGAAATGAGTAGAATTCTCATCTGCATAGAAGCTAAGATATAACCAGTTCGTTTTACACTTTCTAGGTTCACAGCTGATTAGATAAGATCATTATTAATATATAGCCTGCTAAAGGCTCATAAAATGGATTAATTTGGCAAATCGGATTCATTATAGTACTTGATTTGGAAGTTACAAGTTTACTTGATTTTAAAGCCTTGAGTTGAATTTAAAAAGTGTAGTAACTTGATCTTTAAATGAGAAAGTGCCTTGATACTACGAGTGATAGTACTTTTGGGGTTCAAGTCCTTAATATTACTTGAAATGAAAGTGTCTTGAGTTTATAAAGTGATAGTTTATTTCACATGTTTTAATGAGAGTCAAAGAATATTTTAAACTTGCATATGTTCGCTCATGATAGCCTTTCGTGCAAGTGTTATATTTCTATACCACCGCGTCCCTCATTGGAGGGTCGGCCATCTTATTGCGTTATTTACTTGGACGTGCTTATATGATGGAGGAATTCCATGGGCATGCTTCCACTATATTGTTACATGGACATGTTTTCACGATGAAGGAATTGCGTTGGCGTGCGGCCATGATGCGAGTTTAATCCCCGGGTGATATTATTATTCCATGGACTAGCTCTCCATGATGACATGTTCCCGAGGTGCAGAAATTCCACGGGCATGTTATATATATTATACTTTGTGCATGTCGACAGTGATGAAGGAATTCCACGACACACTTTGATATGCGGGCTCAATTCACATGAATAAGATTGCATATTGATTCTGAGGGCGGATGACCCTGACATGGCTTTCATATTTTGAAATGGTAATGATTTCATATTTGAAAGGGGTACGGTTGATTTCATATTTTAAAATGGTATTTATTTCATAATTTGAAATGACACGGTGGATCTTACTTTTAAAAAGGCCCAGTTAACACTCATTTGTTTATATAAAGTACAGTGGTACTGTGATACAATGTATAATTGGCTTTTATTATATATGGCATGGTTGGAGCTGGTAAGGTTTTTCATACTTATCCCTGTCATCCTTTGGCCAGTTATGGTTTATTTACTGTACTTTATGTTTACATACTTAGTACTTGTTATCGACCACTTTCGAAGTGCGTTTCATCTTGCAAGTTTAGGTCAGCATTTGGTGATCCTCGCCTTAGGATCTCTACTCGCTTTAGGAAAAGCTCCATTATTTGGAGGCTTGTCATGTTGTACGGAACACAGTATTGTAAGCTTATATACATTCGGGGTAGGCGGGTCCCGATCCGTCATAGGTTCTTGTCAAACTCTTAGAGTGCATATTCATATGTAATTTGGACTTGCGAGAATTGTATTATATTGTAGCCAGATGTACTACTGTGTTGTAGGTGTTCCCATTTATATATATATAGCGACAGCCTCATCGGTTTGCCTTGTTTCTACATATACAATTTTCATTTATTATTTGGCCTATGTCTTGAAAGAGATGTAAGGGTATAAGAGGGGGTGCCCAAATAGGGCACAAGTCGCAGGCTCGAGGTTCGGGCCGTAGGTGTCATTTCAATCACATTGCCTTAAATGCATGTAATGATGGCCTTTAAAAAGTTCTTTTCCTTCCACAGAAATGCCTCGACTTCCTCAATTGATTATTGGCGGATTTTTAGTTGCACGTTTTGGACGAAAAGACTCTTAACACAGTGTCAATCATATTTCCAAGAAAAAGGAAATACTTAGGAAGGGTATCTCACAAAAGGGTTTCTAATTCAACCTTCTCGGCCAATTCCCGAATTTTCCATCTTCTTCAGAAAAACCCTAATTCTTCATAAAAAATAGAAAAAACCATGTCTTCATTTTCTTCTCTATCTTTGGGGTCGGATAGCACCGGTTTGGCTGCTGATGGCTTAATCCACACTTTTGCTTTCATAAATAAGCAACTGGTTCTCACCCCTTTTGGTATATCTAAACAAGGTGACCTCCTTCTTTCTCAACATCTGAGCCCAGTGAACTATGATCTTCCGATTACCTGCGACTGGTTCACTGGCGACTATTTTCTGGCTAGTCTGTGCACCTAGCCGACTAAGATTACCAACTATTCTGTTTGGTTGGACCGGGTAAAATCGGCCAAAGAAGATGAATGGAGGCGTACGGGTCTCTACGACGCCATTGCGCTGTCAGAGTTTGACTCCTCTTGCAACATCGGTCTTATATATGCTTTTCTTGGTTATTGGTCGACCACTACCAATGTATTTGTTTTTCTTTGGGGAATGATGACCCCCACACTGCTTGATGTGATGGCGATATTTGGCCTTCCGATTCCGGGAGCTGAGGCGCCTGTCTTAAGCGATATAGATGTTGTCGATTTAGGCATCAAAGTCTCAAATACTTCTTCAGGCTACAACCAATTTATAACCAACAATTATCGCATATCGCCTCTTACAATCGATGATGCCGAGCATCATGCTTTTTTGCTTTTTTGGTTTAGCCGATACTTTGTCTGAATGGGCTCTTGTGCAGTTGTGAAAGAGCTGTAAATTTACACGGCAGTAGCCGTTTCGGGGAGGGATGTCAGCTGGGCATCTCTCTTCTTGACCTATCTTTACATGGATCTAGGTGATGCCTAGGCGGGGTTAAGGGACTCCAGAAACCTGGATACCTTAACCGGTCCCCTGTGGTTGCTTTAGTTGTAGATCACCCTCTATTTTCCTGAATTTATCCCCGATAAATTTGATGATCGTTGTTTTCAATTAAACTTGCCAGTATTAGCCGATACTTTTCGGAGAACCCCCCTTGTGCCCCAGGATGCTTTTGTCGTGGTCTCCACCCTGCATGGTCTGTCTATAGACCATTACACAGATTGGTAACCGGTCCTAAAGAGATGGGCCACCCCTAAGTGGGTCCGTCAAGTAGCCGATGAAGACCTTACTTTCTCTCAACGGAGGACTATGGTTCTTATATAGGGGCGGATTTTCACGGCCAGGGACTTGTTGGGTGGTTTGAAGCCCACTTCTAGAAATAATAAATTGACTGTATAGCCATATCGGCCAAACTTTGTAGCAAGGCAATTTGGCCTTACTCAGCACGTGTTGTGGCCTCACCGCAGTATTGTCAGTTCAACCCAATGTTGCATTCTTGATGCAGAACAATAAAAGAAATTAGCCGATCATAATCTTGACAGGCTCGCCCTATTTAACTGGCAGTTGTTTCCTTTGAGAGTGAATACTATCATCGCTTTCGATGATTGGTGGGATATGGCTAAGAAGAAGTTTTTTCAGTCTCTTTTATATATCTATTGTAATCGGTTGATTCTGTCTAGAAAAAAGAAGAACCCGGAAACCTTTAAAGCATGGCCAAAAGAAGCCACTCTGAAAGCTGCTTTATCTAAATCGGCTAGACCTATTGCCCCAAGGTCTTTCGTCCGGTTGCGGTAAACTAAGAGAAAATGTAAATTTTGTTCTTATATATGTGTCAACCAGATTGTTCTTGTAGATATGGGGAGTGTTTCCTCATCTATACATGGCACACTCAGCTTATCCTCGACAGGGAATCCTGTTTGCCCCCCAAGCCTGCATCTAAGGCCTATTGGGTCCCTTTTGAACCTCGAGTACTGTCTGTGATGTTCCTGAGCAGTGTGCTCTGATCTATAAGGGCGGCCACAAAAACTGCCTCCAACTGGCTGCCTGTTCGTATCCTCATGGGTATTAATTAAGCGTCTCAGTCGATCAAACATAGAAGCCCTCGTGGCCTCCTCCTTACCAATGGGTTTTTTGGGGACCCATATAGTTTTCACCGGCTATTTTCCCTTGACATCCTTTGATTGGTCTAGCTTGGCAAATGATATCATGGATATCAGCACTTTGGGAAAAAGGTCAGTATCCACAGAATATTTCAGCTATACTCTTATCGGTTAATTTGAACCTCCCTTCCTCGTTGCCTTTTTGAATTGCCTTCCTGAAGACCACACAGTTAGAAGTAGTGTGATTGTATGAATTGTGCCATTTGCAATACTTCTTGTCCTTGAGCTCTTTGACAGGAGGAATTCTATGGCCATCGGGCAGCCGAATCTGTTTATCCTTGAGCAGATGGTCAAAGATCTGGTATGCCTTTGTAATATCAAACGAGTAACCAACCTTGTCATCAGTTGAACTCGTCTCCTTGCCTTTCGTAGATTTCAAGGCTGGGCAAGAATACACCTTACCCCTGACAATCTCAGCTTCCATTGTGTCTTCCGTGTACTCGGCTGACTCTGAGTCAGACTCATCTGCCTCTATAATGGATACCAAGTGGGAGCCTCAGTTTTGGCTAGCCCTTCTTTTCTCCTTCTCCTGGATATACTGCTCTATTTGGCTAGCCTTCTTGGCTAACTGGCTTAAGTCAGAGCACGATTGTCCTACTAATTTTTCTTTTAGCTGGGGATGCATGTTGTTGATTATCATGTGGGCACACTCCGATTCAAGGAAGCGTACGGTGCATTTCCCAACATTCCTTCTAAATATTTCAATAAAATCGGTAGCCGACTCATCGACTTGCTGCTTGAGATTCGTCAGATCGGTCACAGTGACTTGAGGTTGGGGCCAATAAAATCTTTCATGGAAATAATGCTCCATATCATCCTAGCTTTATACGGAATCGGGGGCCAAGGATGAGTACCAGGCAAAAGTTGTACCGGTTAGAGAAATGGGGAACAACTGCAGTTTGTGGTATTCATTTTGGACAACCTCACCGCATTGGGTGGTAAACCTATTGATGTGCTCAATGGTAGATTTATCGTCATTTCCTGCGAAGGTGGTGAAATCAGGCATTTTGAAACCCCTCGGTAATGGTGCTATCTGGTCTACCCAATCGGGGTATGGCTTCCTATAAACGGCCCTGTACAAGGGCTTCAGTTGGATGCCAAAGTACCTTTTCATGGTATTCGCAATAGTTTCATGGTTAATCAGTTGTGACGTCCCCTGTCGATTATCAGCTGGAACCGGCTGGTAGGTGTTCTGAACTTGATGCCTCCATTCTGTCCCTTGTTGAGCATGGTTATGGAAGTTATAGGTTTTCTGCTGGCCATTACCCATAGGTGGGGTACATTCTCATTGTTGTTGTTGGGTATAGCCACCAAAGCCTACAACCTGAGCTCCTGAACAACCGACAGAGCTTGAGGATAAGGTGGAACAATATTCCATGTCTGCTCTCCCCGGACATCGGTCGGTCTTGGAAAGTATGCGCTTCCTGGATGGTATGGATTGGGTACTGGCTGTGATTACTGGAATGATGTCCCACTATAAATAACGGCACCAGATAGCCGAGTAGGGTTAGGGTCATTTGCAGTAACGAACGACATAACAACCGGGAATTAAGGTGTACAGATGACTGAACTGGTCTCCGAGCCATATTGATCTGCCCATACTGCATACTCGCGTGGTCAAGTGGCACAATTTTGCCCCCAGCATTTGGTGGCAACCACACAGTTGGCTGGTTACCAAGTGATTGGGCATGTGTTCCTAGGTGCGCTATCAGTTGTACCTAAGTAGGCACTGACTGATACCCATTCGGCTGAGGGACAATGCCTGGAGTTACAGTTGTATGTTGCACAGCGGAACTCATCGGAGGGATGGCAGAACTGGCTGAACATTCTTCTGGAGGCAACTGGTTGGTTTCCAGTTCCTTCGTCTGCTGAACCTCATTGTGTACCATCGGCTTGACAATATCAGCCAATCATTTGGAAACTTGGTACATAATATCGTGAATGCCTAAGTCAATCTGATGCCTAATGAATGAGGTGGTCATGACAGTTAGGCCTTCAGGTTGGCTAAGTTCATCCACAACTCGGGTTGATGAAGAAAGTGGATAGGTATCAACCGATGTAGTCATACCCAAGGAAAATGATGGCTCATTATTCCTTCTGAAGGGTTCTATTTAGGATTTTGACTGGATTATGAATTCATTATTTTACCAGACCTTAGGCGCATACGCCAAGTGTGATACTGACCTGGAGAAACAAACTTTTCTATGGAATCACATATGGTCCCACTGGGCGTGCCAAATTTGTTCCCCTCTGAAATGTCTATCGTCTATCGGACTATAAATTTATTTTCTTAAATAAGCGATTTCAGCTGAAAGCGGAACTCTAACTTTCATCAATGGGTTTCCTAACTACTCCAGAAAGCGTTGAGATTGTGATTAAATGAACTAAGTGGTAAGAAGCATGAACACAGCTAAATTGCAATAAAGGCGATAAAAGTAAGAACGAGAATATGTAAAAATCAGTTTTTGATTGATTGTGTCTCTTTTGTACAAATGATTCCTGTATTTATAGTATAAGAAAAATAAATGAGACCCCCTATGTTAGCCACCGAACCACCCACTAAATACATTAGCCAACTATGAGGAGATGGTGCCAATTTTTTCGCCTGCACCTCTACCACGATCTTCTGGCTGTTGCTGGTTGCTACTTTTCTAGAAGGTCCTTTGACTTGGTCTTCAAGGCGTCCGAGTATGTGTGGGTCTAAGTCGTTCTTCGGAATTATGACTCGGCTAGATTGCTATAATAGCCGATGATGCTCTTCTGACTACCGGATTCAGCTATGATTCTTCTCAGTTATCGACATAGAAATTTTCCTCCTTCGGTTGTCACTCGATTCGGCTAAACACTTTTGAGTGACAGTATGTTAATGAAAAGTTTGAGTATTGAATATTATTATTTATTGAATATTAATAATAATATTTGAATATTGGTTAAACTGATAATATGAAGTGCTAAAAGTTGAAGCTATTGGGAAAGAAAGATGACTTTTGCGAAAGATGAGAGAAGTCATGTTTCTTTTCTCGTGAAAGTAATTCCAAAATATTTTTCCACAATCAGCCAGCTGGAATGACTTATTTTATAAAAACTGTTCTCATAATTATATATTGTTATATCAACACACCGGAAGACGGCAATATTTTACTGGGGAGTATAGCAGGGTAGGATATGAGATTATGTTTAATCAATTAAGAATTGATTTTGGAGTTTAAACTAACACATTATATAACTAATTAATAACGGACTACGCTGCATATGTGTCAACAATATTGTTAGTTATACCCGTGATATACATGGGTTTGTATACCATGTATATCACGGTTTCACAAGGAAAGTTACCAAATGTGAAAATGTGGTATACACGGTATACAAACGCGTATATATCACTTTTTTGGAGTTCAATTTTAGTGTAAATATTGTATTAAATTAGGCTTGTACACTTAGCATAATTATAGGATTCTTGTACAACTAGAATAGGGTTTTGGGAGTAGAATAAGAATAGGATTTTCCTATTATGGAAAATTGTAAATTGTATATATACTCTTTCATGGTATCAGTAGTCTGGTCAAATATTTATTCTCGTGCCTCGATTTCCGAGTACCTCCTCTCAGTTTCAGTGCACTTTGTTCCCTTCTCTCTTCCCAAATTTTCTTTCAAATCCCTACATCATGTATTGCATTGTTGTTATGTCTAAGAACATGTTTCACTCTGCCCTTACTGTTTCTAACATCAAGAATCACATTCCTATCGTTCTTGAAATAGAAAACGTCCAATACGCGACGTGGGTCGGACTGTTCAAAGTTCGCATCAAGTCCTCCATCACATTATTCCCTCGGCTCAGGCTGATGCGGAGGTGCTAAACCCGAGGATGATCCTAAATTATGGACGACCCTTGATGCTACCATTCTTCAGTGGATTTACTCCACTATCTCTACCAACCTGTTGCAAACGATTATCGAACAAGACGTTGCGACGATGGATACTTGGAATAGAGTACTTGATATATTCCAAGATAATCAGAATTCTCGGGCTGTTACCCTTGAGCAGGAATTTGCCCACGTCAATATGAAAAACTTCCCTAACGTTTCAGCTTACTGCAAAAGGTTGAAAGAATTGGTGGACCAACTCCGCAACATTGGTGTGCCCATTATCAATGATCGACTTGTCCTTCAAATGGTTGCAGGCCTCTCTGAGGCCTATAGTGGTGTGGGTACGCTTCTTAGTTAGAGCAATCCTCTTCCGCAGTTCTACCAGGCTCGTTCTATGCTCACACTCTAAGAAGTCGGGTTGGAAATAAAGGCGGCTATCGGCGCTAGTTCTGTGGTCATGATGACTTCCTCCGCTAATTCTCAAGATTTGTTGATAATTCAGGTCAAAACCATGCTCATGGTGGCGGCAAGAATAATAGGAAAAATAATGGCAAAAATCACGGTGGTTCCAGCAGTGGTGGGGGTGGCCAGAATAGTGGCAGTGGGTGTTGAGTCTATTGCATACTCTTTCGAGTCAAAGCGATCCTAAAGGGGGAAATACATAATTAAGGATGAAATGAGCTTAATTGAAGATGAAATTGCATAAGCACATCCCAAGAAATAAAGCCTAAGAGGTCCCGAGAAGAATAGAAGAAATCAGGCGAATTCTAGACGAAACAGGGTCAAGGGCCGCGGCTTAAGGCATGGAGGGCCGCGACGCTTATTGAACCGAGGCCGAAAGAATTAGAATCGGGACGTAAAAATTACAGAGAGCAGGAAATTAATTCACCGTCGAAGGCTCCGCGGCGCTTGGTTTCTAGTGAGCAGCAGTGGTTTTCGAATGAATTAGGGCAGCAGCGCCGCGGCGCCAACGCGAGATTTTTAGGTTTCTTGGCGAATTTTGACAGGAGTAAAAGGGTCCGAAGCGAGGGTTTTCTTAGATATAAAACCCTGAAACCTGTCTTATTTCATATACCTTATATCATACTTTGGAGGTGAAGAAAAGATACAAGATTGGAGACTACTCTTGTTCAAGTTCTTTCTTTTATCTTTTATTTATTTCAGTTTATGTTGGATATTGATAAATTAGTTCTTAGCATGGCAATGTCTAGGAGCTAATTTCTTATTAGGGTTTTCCGTCGAATCGCTTGAAACTCTTTCATACAGTTAATGAATAGTTATTGATTTCTTCTTCAGCTTTATTAAGATCTATTCAATATTGTATTGATTGCTTGATAATTAACTGGTCATTAATTGTCATCACTTATATGATTTCGAATCAAAATCTGAAAGGTGAGATTTGAATATGTTGTAGTTGTTTAGACATAGGTCAAAATCGCGGACGAAAGTACCCCGATACTTGTGTAGTGTTTAAGGTTATTGCTCTTAATCCTCCTTTGTGGTAAAATCTATCATAGAAATATAGAAGGTTTCTGCATAAGGTTGAGTTTCTATATATCCAAACCGGAATATAGAACATATAGTTAACCTACTATCTTAATAAGAAGAAGAGTCGTTAACTTTGCATTAAAAGGTGAAAGAGTGGATAGTTGAGGAGATTGGAAGCCCTGTTTCCTTCATAACTGTTTTAAAACCCAAAGTATTATCATTCTTAGTTTATTTTCTGCACTTTACTTAGTTTTAATTCTTAGTCTAAAATCTCAGACAAAAATTACGGTTACCAAATAGATACCATAGATTAGATATTCGGTACTTGACAAACCAGTCTCTGAGGACAATAACTCGGTCTTACAAATCTTTATTACTTGAACGATACGTACACTAGCGTAAGCATAGAGAAATATCGCAACAGTGGGCCACAGTACAACTGGTCCCAGCCGTGGGCCCCCTAGCAGTGGGGCTGGGCCAATAGGCAGTGGCCCAACAACCCTTATTTTCCAGATTCATCTTATGCAGCATCGTGGGCTGCCCAACAGTCGCACCGGCCCAATTCAACGTGATCTAGTGGCTTCCGCAACAACGCTGGGGACAAAGCAAGTGCTGGGCCTCTACCCATGCACACATCATATCACGCTTCGCCCAACCGATATTGAAGTCGCAATGCATACACTTGTTTGAATCCTCCTGACACAAATTGATATGTTACACCCCGTAGTTTCAGAGTATGTATACGAGGACGTACGTACGAGAATACGACATTAAAATTGGAAAGGAAGAAAGATGTGATTTTTCGACGGAAGAGTTTCCGGATTTTATGAAGGAAAAAGGTTCGTTAATGGGAATTGGATTCCCAGATTTGGTATTCGTACTTTTTAGAATATTTGAGAATTATGGAATTTTATTTCCGGAATTGGTCACGTGGGGCCCACGGGGAAAATTTACGGTTTTGTGGGGCCCACTTTATTTTCGGATTTTTGGCATTACGGATATTTTCGGAAGATGAAATATTTTGGACGAGTAGGGGGGCGACACGTGTCACCCCCATGTGGCCATGTTGGCCGAATGGCTAGAGGACATGTGGTCTTGGACGTTTTTAGTGGACAAGTGGCAAGCCACTTGTCCCATTTTTGTGGTGGACATATGTCTCAAAGTTGTGGTGGACATTTGGTTGGAAGAACCCACACACACTTGTCCCTAATCCTCACCTTACACTTGCTTTGATCCAAAGCCATTGGTTGGCCTATAAATACCCCTTGTTTTCAAGACTTTATTCATCCACACTTAGAGAAATTCCAAGGCAAAATTCTCCCTTCCTCCTTAGTTGTTCTCGTCCAAACACCCCCCTTTGTGTAGAAATTTTTTTCAAGTGTTGGTATAATCCCAAATACCTTAGCCTTGTAATCCCTTGTAGTATTCTAAAGTAATCCCAACATAAGAGCCCGGAAATACTACTTTATTCCAATAGTCGTAAAAACAAAACCCTAGGAAAATCTTCATAGATGGATGAAGTGTTAAGAGAAGTTGTTTAGAAACTTCTAAGGGTTGCTTGGAGCGGGTTGGAGCGTAAGGAAGTGGAGCTAAACGTTGCTCAAGATCGACTTATAAATCTTGGATAATTTTGGGCTTATCGAGGTAATGATCTTTGTCCCCCTATTGTAATTGGATATTACATATTGTAGTAGTTTAGAATTGAGTATAAGATATATTGGAAGGATGATTATAAAGAATTGAACTGTATTTACATTGGACTGTATTTACAGTAGACTTGTAGTATTATTGTGGGGCAGAATTGTACACTTCCGGTTAGATGTGTAATCCCCTCTGAGTTGTCGGCTGGGTAGCGGGCCTTGATAGTGGAGGTTATTTATGTGGTTACGGGGGGGAGGTGCTGCCGAATTTTCCGTAGAATATGGAACCTTGTACTTAGAAATATTCTACGAAGGGATCTAGAAGTTAATAAACGTTTTATGGCCATTATAGGTTGAAGTACTACGAGTAGCGTATTCTACTTGAAGGGTGGAAAAGGCTAGCAGGGTTATAGTACTTTGGAGCATTTTTCTTATTGTCGATAATCGTCGCGAGGTATGTGAACCTCTTCCTATCCTTTCTAGCATGATTGTTGTGAAATATATATAGTGCGGTAGACGCACGTTTGTTTAAAGGAATTTGATTTTCCTTTTGTGTCCTTGACTTGATTCCAAAGTTAAGTGACTTGTTATGAAATATTAAGGACTTGAATTATGTTAAAAAGTTGTAAAACCTCATTCATGAGTAATGGGTGTGTGGTCTTTAAAGAATAAAGTTATCTTGATTTCGAAAATGAGAATAGTTGTCCTTGGTTGGTTTAAAACATAAAGTGTTATAATAGCTTTATGGGAAGTTATTTATAACGACTTTATGAAAACAAAAGAATGGTTTTATCATTGGATTTAAAATGATAACTTGACATTTTAAAAGTTGGAGGTTGGTTTCCTTAAAAGATATGATTTAAAGATTAGGAGACTGATTTTTGAAAGTAAAGAGACTTGACTTATAAACAACTTGATTTTGAGAAAGGAGAAGTAACTTGATTTAAAGGTATAGGTTACTTGTTTTTAAAAGAGTAAGACACTTGGTTTAAAAAGTATATTGCTACTTGACTTTAAAAAGGAAAAGTGTCTTTATTTTAAAGGAAGGCATGGTTTTGTCTTCAAATGGTTTAAAAAGGAAGACACGCTTTTGTCTTAAGATTGGTTTAAAAAAAAGGTATGGAAATTGTTTTGGTTTACTTAAAAAGATAGTTACTCTATTTTGATACTACGAGTATCGTGTGACTTTTGTGAAAGAAATGGATCTTTTTAAAGAGTTAAAATATGTAGTACTTTTGGGGTTAAAACCCGGATTTGTTGACATCAAATAAAAGTACCTTGTGTGAGTAACTTGCCTATGTTTTTGCTTGTGATAGCCTTGTAATACTTTCTTGTTGGTTTGATAAGTAAACATGTTATGATGCTACGTGTGTTAGCGTCTTGTGACGTTTGTGTAAAGGGGTTTTTCTTGTTGTGCTTATGTTGTTTAACGATAAGCCCGTTGTGCTGGTATTATATCACTTACCCCCCCTGACTTGTTGTGAGCCGCGGGTTAGCTACCCCGTCGCGAGAATACCTCACGCGGTCCACGTGACCTATGCGAGTCGGGAGTTCGGGATGATCACTCCGGGTGTGTTACGCCGATGCGAGGAATACCTCATGCGGTCCATGTGAGGCCATGCGGGCTGCGGGAGTCCAGGAAGATGCCGCGGGTTAGCTACCCCCGATGCGAGGAGTACCTCATGCGGGCCTATGTGGCCTATGCGGAGCTGCGGTGAGTTCCAGGGTTAGACGCGCACATTGATACTGAGGGCGAGTGGCCAGCTTCGATCATATGGCGGTCTAGAAAGACCTCGTGATACAGTTTTATAGCATGGTTGGTACGGTGGGTTCTGGTAGTCGGCTATGCCTTCGTACTTACCCCGTACGGTTTTATTATGACACAGGTTGGACCTGGTGTTCATGTGTATTCCTTGGTGTTTTTATATCATGGACTGCTGGCAGTGAGGAAGGAATTCCACGGGCATGATTGATATTGTGGGCATGAGACCCATGGTTATATTTGAGTGATGACTTTGAGGGCGTGAGTCCCTGACTTGACATCGCATATATTGTGTATCGTAAATTGGTTATCATATATGTCTTACATTTTATATAGACTATTATGATTTCATTTACGTGATTTTCGGGCCACATACTTGGTACTGTTAGATCGACCTCCTTGGCTGCGTTCATGCCGCAGTAGAGGTACACCGATTGTTGATCCTCGCCATAGGATCACGATTCAGCGTTTGGGAAGCTCCGCTTTCTCGAGGCTTATCTTTCGTATAGTCCCCGTTGTAGGTACTTACATTCGTGGTATGGCGGGCCTGTCGATCGTTGTTGTTATAAGATTCTTAGAGGTCTATAGTATCTTGCAAGTGTGGTTTGTAAAAGGATGTAATCGTCGTGTTTAATCTTTTTATATATATATGCAGAAGTGACCGCTTGGTTAGCCTATTTTCTCATCAGATATCTTGTTTCATGTGTAAGTTTTATTTCCACTGATTTTCTCTGATGTTGTATCACTAGG
The DNA here is from genome assembly GCA_029844215.1 of Przewalskia tangutica. NCBI lineage: Eukaryota > Viridiplantae > Streptophyta > Magnoliopsida > Solanales > Solanaceae > Przewalskia > Przewalskia tangutica. The sequence continues at coordinate 36,736,336 of CM056720.1, read as the reverse complement.
GTGCCCGGTAAGACACGATCGCAGCCCTAGATCGGTCGTGACAAAAGTGGTATCGAGCGATTAATCCTCGGAAAGTGTCTGACCGTATCTAGTAGAGTCTTGATTATCGGCGTGTTGTGCACCACACCTATAATCAGGAGGTTGCAGGATATTTAGGATTGGTTTCCATTCTTCTCACTATGAGATCGTGCCTTAGAGCTGTGTTATAAGTTGGACTCCCTCTGGCGTATGTGTATGTGCTAGTTATGCCTCTACGCAAGGCAACCAGGGCCCAGAGGGGCAGGGCAGCAGAGGGAGCTGCTAGTGGAACACAGAGGAGTGCGAGGGCACAGCACAGTCATTACACAGTCTCGGCCACGACCAGGAGCCGAGGATATGAGTTACAAGGAGATGGCCCAGTTACTAGCTAGGCTTGTGGCTAGGAATGAGGACAGACGAGAGTCGGAGGTTCCGGTAGTACCAGTAGTTCACCCTAGATCCGATAGTTGAGACTTCGGGACTTCTTGAGTTGTAGTCCACCCGAGTTCTATGGATTGAGAACTGAGGAAGATCCTCAGGAGTTTATTCGACAGTTGCAGCGGATCATGAAAGTGATCAAGACCTTAGAGGCATTTCCTACACGCTTCTTGCCCTCGCAGATGAGGAGAGCTTGGGCAGATAGATTTATGATGTTGACGCAGAACGGGCGGACGGTTCGGGAATACAGTATAGAGTTTGACTCATTGACTCGTTATGTCCCCGCGTTAGTGGCAGACATGGAGGATAGAGTGCACCGATATGTCACAGGACATGACGATTATCTAGCAGAGAGTTGTACAAGAGTAGCTCTTCAGTCAGACATGGACATTGCCCACGTACAGGCTTATGCGCAGCGAGGAAACGTAGAGATCAGCGGATTAACCAAGATCGCCAGAAGAGGCGGGACAGCGAGTCCTTTGGTAACTTTCGAGTGGACCTTCGCCAGCAGATCGTTATGCGCCTCGCCAAGACTGAGCGGTCCTCCGAACTTCGGGACGTTCGGGGTATTTAGGAGTTGGTCGAACTCCGGGGTTTCGTTCCAGATTACATAGGTTTTAGCCAAATGATTCGATTTTCCTCAAGTGTTCACTATGTGGTAGGTGTCATTGTGAGTGTCGTACTACTGACGACTTGTTATGCTTGCGGCCAGCAGGGCCATTTTGCGAGAAATTATCCGACCAGAGGTGGCGCGGGTGTTACGACTCAGCCTTCGGGATCAGTGGCTGGTTCATCACCTTCTATAACTATGCGCCCAGAGCGGGATTTTGATTAGAGCGATAAAGGGAAAGTGAAGCGATGAGTTCTGGTATATCCTTAACTCTCAGAGAAACGATGCGTGATAGGATGACCTAATGTTAAGTGTTATGTTCAGATAGCATTGTGAAAAGTTGTGATTAGAAAACATGGTTAGTTGAAAATGGTAAGTTTGGGGCCATGGAGATTGTGAGCCATAGAATACAGATAACCATGGAGACCTTAGATGCAAGGCCATCTTGAGTAAAGGATTGTACGTTTTATCGTTGTCGGGGTACATTGTATACGTGGAGTATTTTCAAGTGATAAGTCCACGAGTGGTGTGAAATGAAAGTGGGTAGTTGGGCTTAGAAGACCACAAGGTTCTCATGACTTGAATAATGAGATTGTTCCGGACCGGGAACAAGAGTTTGGTACGAAGTGGGTCGGGTTTTGGGCTCATTTCGTGTCAACCGGTAGTATGGAATGGGGTGATGTCAGTTGGTAGTGGTCTCGCTATGTGATAGGGTCTCGAGGATGCAAGGCCCAAGTTTAGTTAATCGTCGTACGAGTTCGTAGATGCGTTCGACCAGTAGTCAGGACGATGAGGTCAGCCCATCTTGTCTTTCAGTCAGGACTGTTTACTCGGCGGAGGGTTATGCGAGATGTTATATATCAGGAAGGTTGTAAGGCTGCACGGGGTTCCTACTTTTATTTTATGACAGACAGTGGAGCCAGTTATGGCTATTTCTTTTTCTGGAGGTTTTACCAGGCGGGGTTAGGAACTCAGGTGAGTCTCAGTATTGCATTCACCCTCGGGCCGATGTTTTGATTTCAGGGGTAGCTGTGAGGATTATTTGCCTCTTGTTGAGTGAGTATTATACTAGCTACCATTTCAGTATTCGGATGGTGCCTTATGAAGCCTTGTATGGGCGGAAGTGTATGTTGCCGGTCGATTGGTTCGATGTTGGCAAGGTTCAGATAGTTGGTCCATACTTGATTCAGCAGGATGTGGATAAGGTGAAGCTTATCCAGAAGAGGTTATTAGCGGCAGAGTCAGCGTAAGTGCGGATAATCTAGGCCGACACTTGGAGTTCAGGTTGACGGTGGGTCTTCTTGAAGGTACCACCCCGGAAGGGTGTGACGAGATTTGGAAAGCAGGGGAAACTTAGCCCGAGGTACTTTGGGCCTTTTCAGATCGTTTGTAGAATATGCCAGGTTGCCTATAAGTTAGCACTGCCGTCCGACTTAGGAGGCAGTACGTCCGGTCTTCCATGATACTATGTTTCAGAAGAGTATCGGAGATCCATCCAGAGTGTTCCCAGTTAATGATGACCAAGTTGGAGATGGTAACCCCAAGATTTTTGAAACCTGAAGCAATAACAGAAATGTGGTACGTATAGTAGGAAGAGTTAGAGTGTACGAGGAGGGTGCGACGAGTAAGAAAAGAGGCGTAGATGTGTTAAGAAGATGGAAGTGTCCTTTTTATAAGTAAAGATGTGAAGAAAGTATCCTTTGGACCATGGGTGGAGCTAATGGTATTGTTATACGCTTTAGAGATGATTCTTCGTTGGATTGGATTTGAGTTTTGCGCGTAAGTTATATTATGGCCATTGGTGGCATGATTGGTTTCGTAAGTATAGTAGTGAAGACTATACCGGCACAGGTGTGCTTGGAGACTTAGAAGGAACATTCGGGACGAATGTTTCTAAGGGGGGAAGAATGTTACACCCCGTAGTTCCAGAGTATGTATACGAGGACGTACGTACGAGAATACGACATTAAAATTGGAAAGGAAGAAAGATGTGATTTTTCGACATAAGAGTTTCCGGATTTTATGAAGGAAAAAGGTTCGTTAATGGGAATTGGATTCCCAGATTTGGTATTCGGACTTTTTAGAATATTTGAGAATTATGGAATTTTATTTCCGGAATTGGTCACGTGGGGCCCACAGGGAAAATTTACTGGCTTTGTGGCCCACTTTATTTTCGGATTTTTGGCATTACGGATATTTTCTAAGATGAAATATTTTGGGCGAGTAGGGGAGACACGTGTCACCCCCATGTGGCCGAATGGCTGAGGACACGTGGTCTGGGCGTTTTTAGTGGACAGTGGCAAGCCACTTGTCCCATTTTTTGATGACACATGTCTCAAAGTCAGTGGACATTTGGTTGGAAGAACCCACACACACTTGTCCCTAATCCTCACCTTACACTTGCTTTGATCCTAGCCATTGGTTGGCCTATAAATACCCCTTGTTTTCAAGACTTTATTCATCCACACTTAGAGAAATTCCAAGGCAAAATTCTCCCTTCCTCCTTAGTTGTTCTCGTCCAAACACCCCCTTTGTGTAGAAAAATTCTTCAAGTGTTGGTATAATCCCAAATACCTTAGCCTTGTAATCCCTTGTAGTATTCTAAAGTAATCCCAACATAAGAGCCCGGAAATACTACTTTATTCCAATAGTCGTAAAAACGAAACCATAGGAAAATCTTCATAGATGGATGAAGTGTTAAGAGAAGTTGTTTAGAAACTTCTAAGGGTTGCTTGGAGCGGGTTGGAGCGTAAGGAAGTGGAGCTAAACGTTGCTTAGGATCGACTTATAAATCTTGGATAATTTTGGGCTTATCGAGGTAATGATCTTTGTCCCCCTATTGTAATTGGATATTACATATTGTAGTAGTTTAGAATTGAGTATAAGATATATTGGAAGGATGATTATAAAGAATTGAACTGTATTTACATTGGACTGTATTTACAGTAGACTTGTAGTATTATTGTGCGCGATTGTACACGTCCGGTTAGATGTGTAATCCTCCGAGTTGTCGGTGGGTAGCGGCCTTGATAGTGGAGGTTATTTATGTGGTTACGGGGAGGTTTGCCGAATTTTCCGTAGAATATGGAACCTTGTACTTAGAAATATTCTACGAAGGATCTGAAGTTAATAAACGTTTTATGGCCATTATAGGTTGAAGTACTACGAGTAGCGTATTCTACTTGAAGGGTGGAAAAGGCTAGCAGGGTTATAGTACTTTGGAGCATTTTGCTTATTGTCAATAATCGTCGCGAGGTATGTGAACCTCTTCCTATCCTTTCTAACATGATTGTTGTGAAATATATATAGTGCGGTAGACGCACGTGTGTTTAAAGGAATTTAATTTTCCTATTGTGTCCTTGACTTGATTCCAAAGTTAAGTGACTTGTTATGAAATATTAAGGACTTGAATTATGTTAAAAAGTTGTAAAACCTCATTCATGAGTAATGGGTGTGTGGTCTTTTAAAGAATAAAGTTATCTTGATTTCGAAAATGAGAATAGTTGTCCTTGGTTGGTTTAAAACATAAAGTGTTATAATAGCTTTATGGGAAGTTATTTATAACGACTTTATGAAAACAAAAGAATGGTTTTATCATTGGATTTAAAATGATAACTTGACATTTTAAAAGTTGGAGGTTGGTTTCCTTAAAAGATATGATTTAAAGATTAGGAGACTGATTTTTGAAAGTAAAGAGACTTGACTTATAAACAACTTGATTTTGGGAAAGGAGAAGTAACTTGATTTAAAGGTATAGGTTACTTGTTTTTAAAAGAGTAAGACACTTGGTTTAAAAAGTATATTGCTACTTGACTTTAAAAAGGAAAAGTGTCTTTGTTTTAAAGGAAGGCATTCAAATGGTTTAAAAAGGAAGACATGCTTTTGTCTTAAGATTGGTTTAAAAAAAAGGTATGGAAATTGTTTTGGTTTACTTAAAAAGATAGTTACTCTATTTTGATACTACGAGTATCGTGTGACTTTTGTGAAAGAAATGGATCTTTTTAAAGAGTTAAAATATGTAGTACTTTTGGGGTTAAAACCCGGATTTGTTGACATCAAATAAAAGTACCTTGTGTGAGTAACTTGCCTATGTTTTTGCTTGTGATAGCCTTGTAATACTTTCTTGTTGGTTTGATAAGTAAACATGTTATGATGCTACGTGTGTTAGCGTCTTGTGACGTTTGTGTAAAGGGGGTTTTTCTTGTTGTGCTTATGTTGTTTAACGATAAGCCCGTTGTTGGTATTATATCACTTACCCCGACTTGTTACGAGGCGCAGTTAGCTACCCCGATGCGAGAATACCTCACGCGGTCCACGTGACCTACGCGAGCTGCGGAGTTCCGGGATGATCACCCGGGTGTTACGCCGATGCGGAGAATACCTCATGCGTCCATGCGAGGCCACGCGGCTGCGGAGTCCAGAAGATGCCGCGGGTTAGCTACCCCGTCGCGGCGAGTACCTCATGCGGGCCTACGTGGCCTATCGCGAGTCGCGTGATTCGTGGTTAGACGCGCACATCGATAATCGAGGGCGAGCGGCTTCGATCACGTGGCGGTCTAGAAAGACCTCGTGATACGCTTTATAGCATTGTTGGTACGGTGGTTCTAGTAGTCGCTATGCCTTCGCATTTACCCCGCACGGTTTTATTATGACACAGCGGACCCGTGTTCATGTGTATTCCTTGGTGTTTTTATATCATGGATCGCCAGTGAGGAAGGAATTCCACGCATGATTGATATCGGGCATGAGACCCATGGTTATATTTGAGTGATGACTTTGAGGCGCGAGTCCCCGACTTGACATGACTACTTACATATCGTATCGTAAATTGGTTATCATATATGTCTTCGCTTTATATAGACTATTATGATTTCATTTACTGATTTTCGCCACATACTTGGTACTGTTGTATTGACCTCCTTCGGCCGCTCATGCCGCAGTAGAGGTACACCGCTTGTTGATCCTCGCTCATGGATCACAGCCGTTTGGGAAGCTCCGCTTCTCCGAGGCTTATTTTCGTATAGTCTCCGTCCAGAGTACTTACATTCAGGGGTATGGCGGGGCCCTGTCCCGTCGTTGTTGTTATAACATTCTTAGAGGTCTGTAGTACTGTTGTGGGCAGGGTTTGTAAAAGGGATGTAACTGTTCAGGTTTAATCTTTTTTTATATATATGCAGAAAGGTGACCGTTTTGGTTAGCCTATTTTCTCATCAGATATCTTGTTTCAAGTGTAAGTTTTTATTTCCGATTTTCTCTCGATGTTGTATCACTAGGGTGCCCGGTAATGCACGATCGGGCGCCCAGATCGGTCGTGACAAAAGTGGTATCGAGCGCTTAATCCTCGGAAAGTGTCTACTGACCGTATCTAGTAAGTCTTGATTATCGGCGTGTTGTGCACCACACCTATAATCGTGAGGCTGGATATTTAGGATTGGTTTCCATTCTTCTCACTGAGATCGTGCCTTAGAGCCGTGTTATAAGTTGGACTCCTCGGCATATTCAGATGTGCTAGTTATGCCTCGCAAGGCAACCGAGGCCCGAGAGGCGCGGTGGAACACAGAGGAGTGCGAACACACGAGGCACAGTAATTACACGAGTCTCCGAGTTCCACGACCGCGAGCCGAGGATATGAGTTACAAGCGAGACGGCCCGCCATTAGCTAGGCTTGTGGCTGTGAATGAGACGACGAGAGTCGGAGGTTCGAGTACCGATGAGTTCACCCTAGATCCGATAGTTGAGACTTCGGGACTTCGAGTTGCGAGCCACCCGAGTTCTATGGATTGAGAACGAGAAGATCCTCGAGTTTATTCGACAATGCGATCATGAAAGTGATCAAGACCTTAGAGACATTTCCTACACGCTTCTTGCCCTCGCAGATGAGGAGAGCTCGGGCAGATAGATTTATGATGTTGAGGCAGAACGGGCGGACGGTTCGGGAATACAGTATAGAGTTTGACTCATTGGCTCGTTATGTCCCCGCGTTAGTGGCAGACATGGAGGATAGAGTGCACCGATATGTCACAGGACATGACGATTATCTAGCAGAGAGTTGTACAAGTAGCTCTTGATCGACATGGACATTGCCCGCGACAAAGCTTTGCGCAGCAGACTGAGGAACGTAGAGATCGACGGATTAACCAAGATCAGCAGAAGAGGGCCGGGACGACAGGGTCCTTTGGTAACTTTCGAGGCGGACCTTCTCAGCAGCAGACTGGTTATGCGCCTCCGCCAGTACAGAGCGGTCCTCCACAGACTTCAGGACGTTCGGGGTATTTAGGAGTTGGTCAGAACTCCAGGGTTTCTGGTTCACAGATTACATAGGTTCTAGCCAGCCAGATTCAGTTTTTCCTCAAGTGTTCACTATGTGGTAGGTGTCATTGTGGGGAGTGTCGTACTACTTCGACAGCTTGTTATGCTTGCGGCCAGCAGGGCCATTTTGCGAGAAATTATCCGACCAGAGGTGGCGCGGGTGTTACGACTCAGCCTTCGGGATCAGTGGCTGGTTCATCACCTTCTATAACTATGCGCCCAGCAGAGCGGGATTTTGATTAGAGCGATAAAGGGAAAGTGAAGCAGTAGTTACAGGTATATCCTTAACTCTCTAGAGAACAGTATGCGTGATAGGATGACCTAATGTTAAGTGTTATGTTCGGATAGCATTGTGAAAAGTTGTGATTAGAAAACATGGTTAGTTGAAAAGGGTAAGTTTGGGGCCATGGAGATTGTGAGCCATAGAATACAGATAACCATGGAGACCTTAGATGCAAGGCCATCTTGAGTAAATGATTGTACGTTTGATCGTTGTCGGGGTACATTGTATACGTGGAGTATTTTCAGGTGATAAGTCCACGAGTGGTGTGAAATGAAAGTGGGTAGTTGGGCTTAGAAGACCACTAGGTTCTGATGACTTGAATAATGAGATTGTTCCGGTGCGGGAACAAGAGTTTGGTACGAAGTGGGTCGGGTTTTGGACTCATTTCGGGTCAACCGGTAGTATGGAATGGGGTGATGTAAGTTGGTAGTGGTCTCACTATGTGATAGGGTCTCGAGGATGCAAGGACCAAGTTTAGTTAATCGTCGTACGAGTTCGTAGATGCGTTCGACCAGTAGTCGGGACGATGAGGTCAGCCCATCTTGTCTTTCAGTCAGGACTGTTTACTCGGCGGAGGGTTATGCGAGATGTTATATATCAGGAAGGTTGTAAGGCTGCACGGGGTTCCTACTTTTATTTTATGACAGGCAGTGGAGCCCAGTTATGGCTATTTCTTTTTCTGGAGGTTTTACCAGGCGGGGTTAGGAACTCAGGTGAGTCTCAGTATTGCATTCACCCTCGGGCCGGTGTTTTGATTTCAGGGGTAGCTGTGAGGATTATTTGCCTCTTGTTGAGTGAGTATTATACTAGCTACCATTTCAGTATTCGGATGGTGCCTTATGAAGCCTTGTATGGGCGGAAGTGTAGGTTGACTACGATTGGTTCGATGTTGGCAAGGTTCGAGATAGTTGGTCCATACTTGATTCAGCAGACGTGGATAAGTGAAGCTTATCCGAAGGGTTATTAAGCTCGAGTCAACGTGATAGTGCGGATAATGGCGTCGACACTTGGAGTTCGACGGTGGGTCTTCTTGAAGGTACCACCCGGAAGGTGTGACGAGATTTGAAGCGGGAAACTTAGCCCGAGGTACTTTGGGCCTTTTCAGATCGTTTTTAGAATATGCCAGGTTGCCTATAAGTTAGCACTGCCGTCCGACTTAGGAGGCAGTACATCCGGTCTTCCATGATACTTTGTTTCAGAAGAGTATCGGAGATCCATCCAGAGTGTTCCCAGTTAATGATGACCAAGTTGGAGATGGTAACCCCGAGATTTTCGAAACCTGAAGCAATAACAGAAATGTGGTACGTATAGTAGGAATAGTTCGATTGTACGAGGAGGGTGCGACGAGTAAGAAAAGAGGCGTAGATGTGTTAAGAAGATGGAAGTGTCCTTTTTATAAGTAAAGATGTGAAGAAAGTATCCTTTGGATCATGGGTGGAGCTAATGGTATTGTTATACGCTTTAGAGATGATTCTTCGTTGGATTGGATTTGAATTTTGCGCGTAAGTTATATTATGGCCATTGGTGGCATGATTGGTTTCGTAAGTATAGTAGTGAAGACTATACAGGCACAGGTGTGCTTGGAGACTTAGAAGGAACATTCGGGATGAATGTTTCTAAGGGGGGAAGAATGTTACACCCCGTAGTTCCAGAGTATGTATACGAGGACGTACGTACGAGAATACGATATTAAAATTAGAAAGGAAGAAAGATGTGATTTTTCGACGGAAGAGTTTCCGGATTTTATAAAGGAAAAAGGTTCGTTAATGGGAATTGGATTCCCAGATTTGGTATTCGGACTTTTTAGAATATTTGAGAATTATGGAATTTTATTTTCGGAATTGGTCACGTGGGGCCCACAGGGAAAATTTACGGTTTTGTGGGGCCCACTTTATTTTCGTATTTTTGGCATCACGGATATTTTCGGAAGATGAAATATTTTGGACGAGTAGGGGGGCGACACGTGTCACCCCACGTGTTGGTAGAATAGCTGGGACACGTGGGTCTTGGGCGTTTTAGTGGACAAGTGGCAAGCCACTTGTCCCATTTTTGTGGTGGACACATGTCTCAAAGTTGTGGTGGACATTTGGTTGGAAGAACCCACACACACTTGTCCCTAATCCTCACCTTACACTTGCTTTGATCCTAGCCATTGGTTGGCCTATAAATACCCCTTGTTTTCAAGACTTTATTCATCCACACTTAGAGAAATTCCAAGGCAAAATTCTCCCTTCCTCCTTAGTTGTTCTCGTCTAAACACCCCCCTTTGTGTAAAAAAATTCTTCAAGTGTTGGTATAATCCCAAATACCTTAGCCTTGTAATCCCTTGTAGTATTCTAAAGTAATCCCAACATAAGAGCCCGAAAATACTACTTTATTCCAATAGTCGTAAAAACGAAACCCTAGGAAAATCTTCATAGATGGATGAAGTGTTAAGAGAAGTTGTTTAGAAACTTCTAAGGGTTGCTTGGAGCGGGTTGGAGCGTAAGGAAGTGGAGCTAAACGTTGCTCAGGATCGACTTATAAATCTTGGATAATTTTGGGCTTATCGAGGTAATGATCTTTGTCCCCCTATTGTAATTGGATATTACATATTGTAGTAGTTTAGAATTGAGTATAAGATATATTGGAAGGATGATTATAAAGAATTGAATCAGATTTACATTGGTATATTTACAGAGACTTGTAGTATTATCAAGCGTAATTGTACACGTCAGGTTAGATGTGTAATCCCTCCGAGTTGTCTGGGTAGGGGGCCGTGATAGTGGCGGTTATTTATGTGGTAACGGGGTGAGGTGTCGCGAATTTTCCGTAGAATATGGAACCTTGTACTTAGAAATATTCTACGGCGGATCTAAGTTAATAAACGTTTTATGGCCATTATAGGTTGAAGTATTACGAGTAGCGTATTCTTCTTGAAGGGTGGAAAAGGCTAGCGTGGTTATAGTACTTTGGAGCATTTTGCTTATTGTCGATAATCGTCGCGAGGTATGTGAACCTCTTCCTATCATTTCTAACATGATTGTTGTGAATATATATAGTGCGTAGACGGCGTGTGTTTAAAGGAATTTGATTTTCCTTTTGTGTCCTTGACTTGATTCCAAAGTTAAGTGACTTGTTATGAAATATTAAGGACTTGAATTATGTTAAAAGTTGTAAAACCTCATTCATGAGTAATGGATGTGTGTCTTTTAAAGAATAAAGTTATCTTGATTTAAAATGAGAATAGTTGTCCTTGGTTGGTTTAAAACATAAAGTGTTATAATAGCTTTATGGGAAGTTATTTATAACGACTTTATGAAAATAAAAGAATGGTTTTATCATTGGATTTAAAATGATAACTTGACATTTTAAAAGTTGGAGGTTGGTTTCCTTAAAAGATATGATTTAAAGATTAGAGATCGATTTTTGAAAGTAAAGAGACTTGACTTATAAACAACTTGATTTTGGGAAAGGAGAAGTAACTTGATTTAAAGGTATAGGTTACTTGTTTTTAAAAGAGTAAGACACTTGGTTTAAAAAGTATATTGCTACTTGACTTTAAAAAGGAAAAGTGTCTTTGTTTTAAAGGAAGGCATGGTTTTGTCTTCAAATGGTTTAAAAAGGAAGACACGCTTTTGTCTTAAGATTGGTTTAAAAAAAAGGTATGGAAATTGTTTTGGTTTACTTAAAAAGATAGTTACTCTATTTTGATACTACGAGTATCGTGTGACTTTTGTGAAAGAAATGGATCTTTTTAAAGAGTTAAAATATGTAGTACTTTTGGGGTTAAAACCCGGATTTGTTGACATCAAATAAAAGTACCTTGTGTGAGTAACTTGCCTATGTTTTTGCTTGTGATAGCCTTGTAATACTTTCTTGTTGGTTTGATAAGTAAACATGTTATGATGCTACGTGTGTTAGCGTCTTGTGACGTTTGTGTAAATGGGGTTTTTCTTGTTGTGCTTATGTTGTTTAACGATAAGCCCGTTGTGTTGGTATTATATCACTTACCCCCCTGACTTGTTATGAGGCGCAGGTTAGCTACCCCCGATGCGAGGAATACCTCATGCGGTCCACGTGACTATGCGAGTCTGCGGAGTTCCAGGATGATCACCGGGTGTGTTACGATGCGAGAATACCTGCGGTCCACGCGAGGCCGTGCGGTCTGCGGAGTCCGGGAAGATGTCGCGGTTAGCTACCCCCGATGCGGTGAGTACCTCATGCGGCCTATGTGGCCTATCTGAGTCTGCGTGAGTTCGAGGTTAAACGCGCACATTGATCACGAGGGCGAGTGGCGGCCGATCATATGGCGGTCTAGAAAGACCTCGTGATACGATTTTATAGCATTGTTGGTACGGTGGGTTCTAGTAGTCGGCTATGCCTTCGTACTTACCGTCACGGTTTTATTATGACCTGAAGTGGGACCTGGTGTTCATGTGTATTCCTTGGTGTTTTTATATCACGGATCGCCAGGTAGTGAGGAAGGAATTCCACCGCATGATTGATATTGTGGGCATGAGACCCATGGTTATATTTGAGTGATGACTTTGAGGCGTGAGTCCACGACTTGACATGATCTTACATGTGTATCGTAAATTGGTTATCATATATGTCTTCATTTTATATAGACTATTATGATTTCATTTACGATTTTCGATTTCACATACTTACTGTTAGATCGACCCGGGCTGCGTTCATGCCGCAGTAGAGTACACCGATTGTTGATCCTCGCCATAGGATCCGCAGTTCAAAGATTTTGGAAAGCTCCGTTTCTCCGAGGCTTATCTTTCGTATAGTCCTGTCGTTGTAGGTACTTACATTCGGGGTATGGCGGCCCCGTCCGTCGTTGTTGTTATAACATTCTTAGGTCCAGAGTAATCGTTGTGGCGGGGTTTGTAAAGGGATGTAATCGCTCGTGTTTAATCTTTTTTATATATATATGCAGAAAGGTGACCGTTTTGGTTAGCCTATTTTCTTATTGTATATCTTGTTTCAAGTGTAAGTTTTTATTTCCGCTGATTTTCTCTGATGTTGTATCACTAGGGTGCCCGGGGTAAGGCACCAGTCGCGGGCCCGAGATCGGGTCGTGACATGATACATGGACACCGGCCCCACTTCTCACATGACGTCCGACCAATGTACTATTTCGTCTTATTCCAATTTGAGCAACAATCGTGGCATAATTATTGGTAATGGCAACTCAATTCCAATTCGTGGTTACGGTCATAAAACTTCGTATCTCCCCCATCCACCTCTAGTCTTAACAAATTCCTTCATGCCCCTAACTTAATTAAAAATTTGGTGTATGTACGTAAATTCACCACTAATAATTGGGTGTCTGTTGATTTTGATCCTTTTGGTTTTTCTGGAAAGGATTTCAAGACGGGGATACCTCTCATGAGATGTGATAGTAGAAGAGATCTTTATCCTATCACGCCCGCATCTAGTCTCTCGAGTCAAGCCTTGCCATCTACTTTTGCAGCTTTAGCTCATTTCTTGTGGCATGCACGTTTGGGTCATCCATTGTTTCTCCCTTACATAAAAATAATTTTATTTCTTGTAAGGGTACGCGTAGTACTCCAATTTGTCAATCCTGTCCTTTAGGAAAACATGTTAGATTACCATTTGTAGCCTCTACTTCTCGTACATTAATGTCATTTGATATTATTCATAGCGATTTATGGATATCTCCCGTTTTAAGTTATGTGGGCCATCATTATTATGTTCTATTTTTGGATGATTATTCTAATTTTTTATGGTTTTTTTCGTTAGCGAAAAAATCCCAAGTTTTTTCTACATTCTTAAAATTTAGAGCATTCATCCGTACCCAATTCGACCGGAAAATAAAAAATATTCAATGTGATAATAGCAAAGAATGTTATAATGGGTTGTTTCGGGATTTTTGTGACTCTAATGACATAGTTTTTCATTTCTCTTGTCCTCATACTTCCTCATAAAATGGGAAAGTCGAACGAAAAATTCGTACCATTAATAATATTGTCCGACTTTATTGGTCCATGCTTCCGTACCCCCTTCCTTTTGACATCATGCTCTAGAAATAGCTATTTATCTTCTTAACATACTTCCTACCAAAGGTTTGACATATTCCACCCTTCTTCAAATCTTATATAATACGACTCCTTCGTATTCACATCTTAGGATCTTTCGGTGCTTATGTTATCCCCTATTTCTGTCAACTACAATTAACAAACTTCAAGCGTGTACTACCCTTGTGTGTTTTTGGGTTATCCATCTAATCATCTTAGTTACAAGTGTTTTAATTTATCGTCTAATAAAATCATCATTAGTCGCCATGTTATTTTCGATGAAACTCAATTTCCGTTTACAAAAGTAAGTAGTCCCGGGCCTAGTTCGTATAATTTTTAGATGATTGTTATACCCCGTAGTTGCAGGGTATGTATGTGAGGACGTACGTACGAGAGTACGGCAGAAATTTTGAAAAGAAAGAAAGATGTGAGTTTTCGACGGAAAAGTTTCTGGTTATTTGTGAAGAAAAAGGTTCGTTAATGGGAATTGGATTCCCAGATTTGGTATTTGGACTTCATAGATTATATTAGAATTTTGAGATTTTATTTTCGGAAATGGTCACGTGGGGCCCACGGGAGAAATTTACGGTTTTGTGGGCCCGCTTTGTTTTTGAGATTTCGGTATTTTGGATATTTTCGAGGACTAAATATTCGGCGAATCGGGGCGACACGTGTCACCCCATGTGGCACCTGGCGAAATATTTATTGTGCACAACACCCGATTAAGTCGTTTTTCGCAAACGCTTTACATAACTGCGAGGGAAAATTCGGCTATGTCGTTTTGTATTTTTGCGGATTTTTCCGAGCGGCGAACATTTTGGGCCAACGAGAGGTGACACATGTCACCTGATTTGGGTAAGCGAGGGACGTCTTCCTCCTTATTTTGTGCCTTGTTTTGGCCTTGTTTGGTGCATTGTTTTGTGGCATGTTTTGTGGAGTAGGGGTTAGGGTGCACTTGGCGATCTTGGCCCTACACTTGCCTTGCACTTGGCATGATCTTGGCCGTTGATTGCCTTGGCTTGTCTATAAATACCCCCTTAGTGATGAACTTATTCATCCACTCCTCACTTTGTCTTAGCCGTGAAAACTCTCCTCCTCTTGAGTGTTCTCGTCCTAAGCCTCCCCTCCCCTTTGAGTGGCCTTGTGGCCGAGAGCCTTCCCTCCCCTCGAGGTGCTAGCCATGGGGTACCCACAGCCTAGTTGTTTTCGTATAATACCCCTTTTTGTGGTATAGAAATACTCTCCTAGTATTGTTATCATGCCCAAAATACATTATCCTTTACCTAGTAGGATTTCAAAAGTTACCTCTCTATACGTAGAGTCTTAAATACTACCTTTTGTCTTTTAGTCTCAAACCGAAACCCAAGGAAATCTTCATGTAGTTGGTTGAAGTATTTGAGTAGAAGTTGGTTAGAACTTCTAAGGGTTGTTTGGAGTGGTTTGGAGCGCACGGAGTGGAGCTAAACCTTGCTCAGGATCGACATTTTAACTTTGATAATTTTGGGCTTGTCGAGGTGGAAGTACTGCGAGTAGCGTATTCTACTTAAAGAGTGGAACGGCTAGCCGTGTTACTGATCGTGGGCGTTTTGCTTATCGATAATCGTCGCGAGGTATGTGAACCTCTTCCTATCCTTCAGCATGATGCTTTGTAAACTATGTAGTACGGTGAGACGTGCGTGTTAAATGAGTTGGTTGGTTTAAAACATAGGGTGTTATAATAGCTTTATGGGAAGTTAGTTATAACGACTACATGTAGGTAAAAGATCGTTTGTTGATTGTAGAAGTTAAGAGACTTGATCTTGAAAGTTAAGAGACTTAACTTGTTTTACTTAGTTATTAACATTTTGTTAAATGTGTTGTGAAACCTCATTCTCGAGTAATGAGTACTTGGTTTTAAAAGAATAATGTTTCTTGATTTGGAAATGAGAATAAGTGTCGAGCAAACCACAAGAACGCTAATAAAGGAAGGTGTATTGACAATTAACAAATTGTTATTAAAACCGAGAAACCTCCATCCGCAGAAGCTAAGATAAGACAAAATTGTATTACATTTCCTAGATCATGGTCATTGTAACAAGATTGTTGTAAACAAGAATAAACGGCTCACATACAAGACATATGTTACTCAATTGTTTTAAAAGAGATTAAGACTATGAGTTATGAAACCCTTCTAAAAATGAGAAACTTGAGCATTTGAAATTAGGCAAACTTGAGCGTTTGGAAAATAATGATTGTTACTTGATTTTACAAAAGGGAAGTATTTTGGTTTACTTAAAAGATAGTCACTCTATTTTAAGCTCACGGGTATTATGTGATTTTGTGAAAAAATGGATCCTTTAAAAGAGTTAACGTCGTAGTACTTGTGGTTAAAACCGGACTTTGATACGAAATGGAAGTACCTTGAGTTGTGTGTAACTTGCCTATGCTTGTTGTTGTGTAACTCGCCTATGCTTGTTGTGATAGCCTTTGTTGTGCAAGTGTTGATATCGGTGACTTCAGGAAGGAGTGGATCTTTTATAAAAGTCTAGAAGTATGGTAATTTGCTTGAGCTTGTTTGTGATAGCTTTGGTTGGCGGTATATTGTTGTTGATGTCACATGGACATGTCTACACCGTCGCAGTCGGGCATGTGGCCACGCGGGGTTGATTACGATATATTGTTATTGTGGTTACATGGACATATCTACACCGGCGTAATTCCGGCGCGTGGCCGTGCGCGGGTTAATCACCCAAGATATTGTTGATAATGTCACTGGACGTGTCTACACCGATGCACTCCGGCATGCGCCGGGCATTATTATTGTTGCATCATGGGCATGTCTACACCGATGCAGATTCGGGGCACGCGCCGTGATGCGAACATGATTGATGTTGTGGCGAGACCCATAGTTTTATTTGAGTGATGACTTGAGGCGTGAGTCCCTAACTTGACATGATCGCTTATGTTGTGAATCGTAGTTCTGTTATCATACATGTCTCTGTTTTTATATAGATCGTTATGATTTCATTTCTGATATTTTCGTTTCACATACTTGGTACTGTTATCGACCTCCTTCGGGCCGCGTCATGCCGCAGTAGAGGTACACCGTGTTGATCCTCACTCTTGGTCATTCAGCGTTGGGAAGCTCCGTTTCTCCGAGGCTTATCTTTGGTATGTTACCCGAGTTGTAGGTTCTTGTATAGTCGAAGTATGGCGGGGCCCTGTCCGTCGTGTGTATAAAAACTCTTAAGGTGCAGTAATCTTTGCACAAGCGTGGCTTGTAAAAATGATTACAACGCTCGTTTTGAAAGAGTTGTTTATATATTTTTATTGAAAGGTAACCGTTTGGTTGACTTGTTTTATGATCATATATCATGTTTCATGTTATGTTTTATTTTCCACGGTTTTCTCTCGATGTTGTATCACTAGGGTGCCCGGTAGGCACGATCACGCCCGGATCGGGTCGTGACAAAAGTGGTATCGAGCGATTAATCCTCGGAAAGTGTCTACTGCATCGTGTCTAGTAAGTCTTGATTATCGATGTGTTGTGCACCACATCTATAATCGAGAGGCTATAGGACATTTAAGATTGGTTTCATTCTTCATTCCGAGATCGTGCCTTAGAAGCGTGTTGTAAGTTGGACCCTCCGACGTATCTCGTTTTACCGATTATGCCTCGCGCAGCAACCGTGAGCCTGAAGGCAAGGCAAGGCGAGAGTCGCTAGTGAGATCTGAGAGTACAGCGCGCAGCCGGACAAGACCGAGGTTGTGCTTCGACGACGGGTTTCAGGACGCCGCCACCAGCGAGAGGTTAGCCGCGCGAATAGGCTGCCGAGACCGCAGCACCGAGCCTCCACCCCACGATGGAGCGCAGGAGATGGGTTATAAGGAGATGGCCCGATTGCTGGCCGTGGTCGTGGGCCGATATGAGGATAGGCCGGACGCAGCAGCCGAGCCGAGCACCATGGTTCACCCCGGCGAATAGTTTGAGGCTACGGGACTTTACGAGTCAGAGCGCCCGAGTTTTATGGGTCGAGGCACGAGGATGATCCGCAGGAGTTCATCCGGCGATACAGAGTCATGAGAGTGATCAAGGCTTCGAGACCGAGTCGGTGGTCTTAGGTTCGCATCGGCCGCGTGATACCGCAATGATCGGTTTGATTCGCGAGTTGTCCCGGGAGAGCATGCGCTCCAGCAGATGGGACGAGTTCTCGAGGCATTCCTCACTCACTTCTTGCCTCCGCGGATGATGGCACGGCCGGCGACGGCGACGATTTATGATGCTTAGGCAGAGGCGTGCGGTTGGGAATACAACGTGGAGTTTGACTCGTTGGCTCGGTATGTCCCCGCTTTAGTGGCAACCATGGAGGATAGAGTGCACCGCTACGTCACCGGATTAGATGATTGCTTGACAGAGGCTTGTTCGAGTGTAGCTCTTCACCGGCATGGACATTGCCCGTGCGAGCTCATGCGACCGGGTGTGAGGCACGGAGAGGTCGACGGAATGACCAAGATCAGCAGAAGAGGGCCAGAACAACAGGGTCCTTTGGTGACTTTCGAGGCGGACCGCCTCAACATCATACTAGTTTTGTACCTCCGCGGTCGCAGTGGTCCTCCACAACCTTCAGAGCATCGAGTATTCGAGCGGTCGTGGCTACAAGGTTCAGTTTCGAGGAAGTAAGGGTGTTGGCGAACGCGGTCACCCCTACCTCGGTGTGGTCGATGTGGTAGACCGCATTTCGGGAGTGTCGTGGTGCCAGGAGCTTGTTATTTTTGCGAGCAGGGCCATTTTGCGAGGAACCGTCCGACCAAGGAAGCACGGATATTACGACTCACCTTCAGATCGATGGTCGTTCATCACCTTCTACAGTTATGCGCCCTGTATGACATGCCTATGATAAGAGTGACGCGGTGGATACATGTATATCCTTAACCCTCTAGAGTTTTGTATGCTGATGTGTTTTAGTGTTATGTTCGGATAGCTTTGTGCTAAATGTGATTTAGACACCAGTTATTGTAGAAGGTAAGTATGGGGCATGGTAAGTGTGAACCTTAGACTATGTCACGATTGAGACCTTAGAGGTAAGCGTCGTCTTGAGTAAAAGATTTATTTCATGGTTGACCACTTATCGCAGTAAGAAGCACGGGAATTATTTGTGTGATAAGTCCATGGGTAGTGTGAGATGGAAGTGGTAGCTTTCATGACTTGATTAGGTAAGATTGTTCCGCTTCGGCGAGCAAGTATCGCGCGAGCTGGTCGGGTTGATGGCGCCGCGTCGACCCACGCACCGGTTTAGGTGGGTCAGCAGGTGGTCCCGCCAGAGGTAGGGTCACGAGGTGCTAGGCCCCGCTTTAGGTGACCATCGTATGAGTTCGTGGATGTGTTCGACCGAGCGGTTCGTGAAGGCCGTGAATGGCCTCGCGAACGATGAAGCTAGTAAGATGACCGAGTTTGGGGTAGTGACCCAGCTTTGAGAACCTCGGGGATCGCATGCATTCGGTACCATTGGTTGGAGTCGCCGAGTGACACTAGAACCTCGCGACAAAGTGACAAAGCGGTATCGCACGACGAGTAAGGAAGGAAGAGAACGTGTGTTAGTTCGTAGCCAGGTAGGCGTCGGCAACTTGTTAGAGGAACTTTATCGTTATCCGATTGAGAAGGAACATTCGGACGAATGTTTCTAAGGAGGGAGAATGTTATACCCGTAGTTGCGTGGTATGTATGTGAGGACGACGCAGAGTACGCGAAATTTTGAAAAGAAAGAAAGATGTGAGTTTTCACTAAAAGTTTCCTGTTATTTGTGAAGAAAAGGTTCGTTAATGGGAATTGGATTCCCAGTTTGGTATTTGGACTTCATAGATTATATTAGAATTTTGAGATTTTATTTTCTAAATGGTCACGTGGGGCCCACGGAGAAATTTACGGTTTTGGGGCCCGCTTGTTTTTGAGATTTCGGTATTTTGGATATTTTCGAGGACGAAATATTCGGCGAATCGGGCGACACGTGTCACCCCATGTGGCACCTCGAAATATTTATCAGGCACAACACCCGACAGTCGTTTTTCGAAACGCTTTACATAACTTGCGAGGGAAAATTCCGGCTATGTCGTTTTGTATTTTGCGGATTTTTCCAGCGACGAACATTTTGGGCCAACGAGGTGACACTTGTCACCCTCGTAACTTGGGTAAGCGAGGGACGTCTTCTCCCTTATTTTGTGCCTTGTTTTGGCCTTGTTTGGTGCATTGTTTTGTGGGAGGTTTTGTGGAGTAGGGGTTAGGGTGCACTTGGCTTGATCTTGGCCCTACACTTGACTTGCACTTGGCATGATCTTGGCACTTGATTGGCCTTGGCTTGTGCTATAAATACCCCCCCTTAGTGATGAACTTATTCATCCACACATCACTTTGTCTTAGCCTTGAAAACTCTACCTACCCTCTTGAGTATTCTCGTCCTAAGCCTCCCTCCCCTTTGAGTGGCCTTGTGGCCGAGAGCCTCCCTCCTCGAGGCTGCTAGCCACGGGTACCCCACTGCCTAGTTGTTTTCGTATAATACCCCCTTTTGTGGTATAGAAATACTCTCCTAGTATTGTTATAATGCCCAAAATACCTTAGCCTTTACCTAGTAGTATCTCAAAAGTTACCTCTATACGTAGAGCCCGGAAATACTACCTTTTGTCCTTTTAGTCTCAAACCGAAACCCTAAGGAAATCTTCATAGTTGGTTGAAGTATTTGAGTAGAAGTTGGTTAGAACTTCTGGGTTGTTTGGAGTGGTTTGGAGCGCACGGAGTGAGCTAAACCTTGCTCGGGATCGACATTATAACTTGGATAATTTTGGGCTTGTCGAGTGGAAGATCGCGAGTAGCGTTCTACTTAAAGAGTGGAGCGGCTAGCCGTTACTGATCTTGTGGAGCGTTTTGCTTATTATCGATAATCGTCGCTAGGTATGTGAACCTCTTCCTATCCTTCAGCATGATGCTTTGTAAACTATGTAGTACGGTAGACGCACGTGTGTTAAATGAGTTGGTTGGTTTAAAACATAGGGTGTTATAATAGCTTTATGGGAAGTTAGTTATAACGACTACATGTAGGTAAAAGATTGGTTTGTTGATTGTAGAAGTTAAGAGACTTGATCTTGAAAGTTAAGAGACTTAACTTGTTTTACTTGGTTATTAACATTTTGTTAAATGTGTTGTGAAACCTCATTCTCGAGTAATGAGTACTTGGTTTTAAAAAGAATAATGTTTTTGATTTGGAAATGAGAATAAGTGTCGAGCAAACTACAACAATAGCTAATAAAGGAAGGTGTATTGACAATTAACAAATTGTTATTAAAACCAATAGAAACCTCCATCCGCATGTAAGCTAAGATAAAACAAAATTGTATTACATTTCCTAGATCATGGTCATTGTAACAAGATTGTTGTAAACAAGAATAAACTACTCACATACAAGACATATGTTACTCAATTGTTTTAAAAGAGATTAAGACTATGAGTTATGAAACCCTTCTAAAAATGAGAAACTTGAGCATTTGAAATTAGGCAAACTTGAGCGTTTGGAAAATAATGATTGTTACTTGATTTTACAAAAGGAAGTATTTTGGTTTACTTAAAAGATAGTCACTCTATTTTAAGCTCACAATTATTATGTGATTTTTGTGAAAAAATGGATCCTTTAAAAAGAGTTAACGTCACGTGAGTACTTAGGGTTAAAACCCGGACTTTGATACTGAAATGAAAGTACCTTGAGTTGTGTGTAACTTGCCTATGCTTGTTGTTGTGTAACTCGCCTATGCTTGTTGTGATAGCCTTTGTTGTGCAAGTGTTGATATCGTGACTTCGGGAAGGAGTGGATCTTTTATAAAAGTCTAGAAGTATGGTAATTTGCTTGAGCTTGTTTGTGATAGCTTTGGTGCGGTATATTGTTGTTGATGTCACGTGGACATGTCTACACCGACGCAGAGTCCGGGCATGTGGCCGTGGCGGGGTTGATTACGATATATTGTTATTGTGGTTACATGGACATGCCTACACCGTCGCAGATTCGGGCGTGTGGCGTGCGGCGGGTTAATCACCCGCGATATTGTTGATAATGTCACTTGGGCGTGTCTACACCGATGCAATTCGGCATGTGGCCGTGGGGCATTGTTATTATTGTTGCATCGTGGGCATGCCTACACCGGCGCACTCCGGGCATCGCGCCGATGCGAACATGATTGATGTTGTGGCGTGAGACCCATAGTTTTATTTGAGTGATGACTTGAGGCGTGAGTCCACGACTTGACATGATCGCTTTTATGTTGTGAATCGTAGTTCTGTTATCATACATGTCTCTGTTTTATATAGACTTATGATTTCATTTCTGATTTTTTGCCACATACTTGGTACTGTTATCTTGACTCCTTCTGGGCTGCGTTCACGCGCGGTGAGGTACACGATGTTGATCCTCGCTCTTAGGGTCAGTTCGAGCGTTGGGAAGCTCCGTTTCTCGGAGGCTTATCTTTGGTATGTTACCTGAGTTGTAGGTTCTTGTATAGTCGTGGTATGGCGGCCCCGTCCCACGTGTGTATAAAAACTCTTAGAAGTGCATGAATGCTTGTAGTGGCGGTGGCTTGTAAAAAGGATTACACTGTTCGTTTTGAAAGAGTTGTTTATATATTTTTATTGGAAGGTAACCGTTTGGTTGACCTGTTTTATGATCATATATCATGTTTCATGTTATGTTTTATTTTCCGCTGGTTTTCTCTGATGTTGTATCACTAGGGTGCCCGGGGTAAGGCACCAGTCACGGGCCCGGGATCGGGTCGTGACAATGATGATGTTTCTCCGTATATTATCCACCATTTATCAGACTTATCACGCATCCAAACTCTGTCAGCGGCCCCACTGTCTGCTGGACCTACAGTTCTGTCACATCCCTCTGTTTTTGCCCCAGTTTCGGCTATTAGGTCGGTTGCCCAGCCCAATACCGACATTATTCCAGTTAGGATATATAGAAACTCAACCTATTAGTTAGGATATTAGGTCGGTTGTTTGACCATTGTACTTCGATGTTGGGCGGCAGCCCACTTCCGGCCGGCCGTCCTCATCTGAATTCTTCTCAAAGTCCACCCAATTGTTCCCTGAGTCATAGACCGGGCACTCGTAGTCAACGGGGTATTTTTAAACCAAAATGATATTTTAATCTAAATTATAATGTCTCTAAATCCCTTTTATCACGTAACCCCGTGTTTGCCTTAAATGACCTGAATTGAGAATTGGCTATGAACAACGAATATGATGCTCTTATTACAAATAAGACGTGGGAGTTGGTCCCCTGTTCTTCTAGTGCTAATATTATTCGGTCTATGTGGATTCTTACTCATAAAGATAATTTTAATGGTTCTTTTGCGCGGCGTAAGGCTCATCTTGTAGGTGATGGTAAGACTCAACATGTTGGTGTGGATTGTGGTGAGATATTTAGTCCAGTGGTCAAATCGGCTACCATTCGCATTGTTCTCAGCTTGGCTCTTTCGAAAGCATGACTCATTCAACTGTTAGATTTGAAGAATGCTTTCTTACATGGTGATCTTAAGGAGATCTTTTACATGCATCAGCCATTGGGTTTTTGAGATCCCAATTATCCTCAGCATGTCTGTTTATTGAAGAAGTTTTTGTATGAGCTTAAACAGGCCCCACGGGCTTGTTATAAGAGATTTGCAGACTATGTTTTGACTATTGTGTTTTCTCACAGCATGTCTGATAATTCATTGTTCATATATCGTCGTGGTTTCCTGACTTATATTCTATTAAATGTGGATGATATTATCTTGACTGTCTCGACTGATGTTTTGCTCAAGTCTATCATGACCATGCTCAGTTCTGAGTTTGCTATAAAAGACTTCGGGGCATTGAGGATTGATGTTTCTCATCATGCAGGTGGGTTATTCTTATCACAAAGGAATTATGCCGCTGAGATAATTGAACGGGCTGGTATGTCCTTGTTTAAGTCCACTTCCACTCTAGTTGATACTAAGTCCAAGCTGGGTGTTGCAACTAGCTCACCTTACGAGGATCTCACTCACTATCGCAGTCTTGCTGGAGCTCTGCAGTATCTTACTTTCACGAGACCGAATATTACATATGTCGTACAACATGTGTGTTTGTATATGCATGATCATAGGATGGAGCACATGAATGCACTCAAACGCATTATCAGATACCTCCAGGGAACACTTGACTATGGCTTGCATCTATATACATCATCGACCTCTACACTTGTCTCATATACAAATGTTGATTGGGGTGGTTGTCCCGATACCAGACACTCTACGTCAGGTTATTGCATATTTCTTGGTGATAACTTGGTCTCGTGGTCTGTCAAACGACAAGCTACCTTATCACGCTCCAGTGCCGAGGCCGAGTATCGAGGGGTAGCTAATGTGGTCTTTGAATCATGTTGGTTATGTAATCTTCTCTTAGAGTTTCACTTTCCCGTTCCAAAAGTTACCTTGATTTATTGTGATAATGTTAGTGCAGTATATCTTTCTGGGAATCCGGTTCAACATCAGCGCACTAAACATATTGAGATGGACATCCATTTTGTTCGCGAAAAAGTAGCTCGTGGACAAGTATGTGTCATACATGTCCCTTCCAAGTATCAAATTGCAGACATCTTTACCAAAGGTCTTCCGTCAGTTCTCTTTGAAAATTTTAGGGACAATCTCAGCGTAGGAAGATCGTCCGCTATGACTGCGGGGGTGTGTTAGTTATACCCGTGATATACATGGGTTTGTATACCATGTATATCACAGTTTCACAAGGCAAATTACCAAATGTGAAACTGTGGTATACACGGTATACAAACCCGTGTATATTACGGTTTTGGAGTTCAATTTTAGTGTAAATATTGTATTAAATTAGGCTTGTACACTTACCATAATTATAAATTTTTTGTACAACTAGAATAGAGTTTTGGGAGTAGAATATGAATTGAATTTTTTATTATAAAAAATTATAAATTGTATATATATTTTTTTATTAATTAAAATAATTAAGAGATTATTTCTTTTAAATATAGTGTTTTTATTTAAGTAATTGTACTTGCTACTTCTGGCCCCTACAAAACGGAAAATATGGAAAAGATCCACGTTCTTGGTCTTGACAGTCATAGAAGTCTGACCCAAAAAAGGAACGCTAAATAATAGAAGGAAATAGACATCAGGAGATATGAATGGATTAAAGATTGAGGTCTGAGTCATCAAATACGATATATATTAGAGTATTTGTTGCTTCCAATCTTCAAAGTGGTCCCAAATCATTCACATTTAAGGGGCCTAAATTCACATAATTTGGTGAGGTGATGTTTCTGTGGAGGGACACGTGATATTATATTTTTTGGTCATTGCTATTTTGCCACCCTGTAAATTTCTCATTTTTCTATTTGGTCATTGAGAACTCTGTGACATCAATATTTTTTAATAGGATAGCGGTAAAACTCAAATGTCAGGATTCAGGAAGAATAATGTATGAAATCTCGTCAACCTTAACTTGAAGGAAATCTCTCTTTTATTATTACTTTCCCTCACTTTTACTTGTGTGACTCAATTTCATTAATATTTAAAATTAAATTGAATTGAATTAAATTAATTTAAGATTTCAAAATTAAAATTTAGATATTAAAAAATTATACAAAAAACATTATTAATTGCAATTTCTCTCATAGTAATAGCATAAAAAGATACATTTTTGTTAGGTCCCAATGTATACTATGAAACAGTAAAAAACAAACTGATAGTAAAATAAATTTTAAGAGTACATGCAACGGAAAAATAAAGAACACAAAGGTTTAATATTTACATAGGCTATATTGATTATATAACCTATGACGGCCAGTGATCGAAAGTATTGTATATATTTATATACAATTGAATAAATTTCTTCTTTTACAATATTACAAAATAATACAAAAGATTTAAAAAGTTGAAGTCGCAGATGACTTCTGCCTAAAAAATCTACCTAAATAGACATAGACAACATCACATTACAATTGCTACAACATAAAACAAATCTAGAATCTTGGCATCAATTATAATGTTGGACAGAATGTTGTCGACACGCTCAGGCAACACTTGTGATCCAGTTTTCTGACGAATATATCGGAGATCTCTCTTGATATTATTTTCTAGCTTTTCTGAATATCGATTCACTGAAGCAGTATGTTACACCCCGTAAAGTCCAGGACATGTATAAGAGAAGGTATGTAAGGAATCAAGATTTGGAAATTAGTACGAAAGGAGGAATTGTTTTTCCGACGGAAAATCTTCCGAACGCCGGAAAGGAAAAATATTCGTTGTTGAGAATTGGATTCTCAAAGTGCATTATTTGAAGAGTATGGAACCTATTAGCATTATGGAAATTTATTTTTACGGATTTGGTCACGTGGGGCCCACCCGAGGAATTTTACGTTTTGCGGGGCCCACGAGGGTTACGGAATTTTATGGACGAATGAGAGGGCGACACGTGGCACTCCCACACATATGGTCTTGGACGAAAATATTAGGGGTAAAATGGTCATTGACCATGGTAAAAGATCAAGTCTTCAAAGCTTGAGATTGTTGACCAAGGTCAACTTGTCCCTTCATTATTTAATTAATGATCCTCATCCTAGCCACACAATTGTGATAATCTAAGCCATCCAATTTGTTTTATATACTAAGCTAGTGCAAGACAAGCTCTTCTAACACTTAGAATGTTATACCCCGTATTTCCAGAGTATGTACGCAGAGACGTACGTAGGAAATTTCGAACTTGAGAATAGGCTTGGCCGAATTATTTTTGTACACAACACCCGATTAGAGTCGTTTTTGTAAACGTTTTCCACTTTCGTAGGGAATTTCCGGCTATGTCATTTTTAATTTTGCGGATTTTTCAGAGGCGAAACATTTTTGGACAACGGGAGGTGACACTTGTCACCCTCATAGACGATAAAGAGGAGGCTTGGCCTCGCCGATTGGTTCGTGGTTTTGTGCCTTGTTTGGCCTTGTTTTGTGGCTTGTTTTGTGCCGTGTTTTGTGGAGTAGGGGTTAGGGTGCACTTGGCTTGATCTTGGCCTTACACTTGCCTTGCACTTGGCTAGATCTTGGCCGTTGGTTGGCACTTTGGTTTTGCTATAAATACCCCCTTATGTTGATGAACTCTTCATCCACAAATGAAACCTTCCAAGCCTAAAATCCTCCTCCTCTTGTGTTGTGTTAGCGCCCAACACCCCTCCCCTTTGAGTGGCCTTGTGGCCGAGAGCCTCCTCCTGTGGTGCCTTGGCGTGGGTACCCACTGCTAGTTGTTTTCAGATAATACCCTTGTTGTGGTATAGAAATACTCTCCTAGTATTGTTATAATGTCCAAATACTGCCCAAATACCTTGTAGTATTCCCGAGGTTACACTTATACAAAAGCCCGTAAAATACGATTATACTTCCTTTAGCCACAAAAACCGAAACCCCAAGGAAAACCTCCATAGTTAGTTGGAGTACTATGTAGAAGTTGGTTAGAACTTCTAAGGGTTGTTTAGAGCGGGTTGGAGCACCGAGTAGGAGCGAAACTTTGCTAAGGATCGACATTAAACTCGGATAATTATGGGCTTATCGAGGTAAATATCTTGTCTCTATTGTAATTGGAAATTACATGTTGTTAGAATATATAGTTGAAGTATACTATATATAGAACCAACGTGGTTAGTTGGCGATGTCTTTTGACTTAAGCTGAAGAATCGAATCGAATCGTATTATAGTAGACTTGTGTAGTAATCTTGTGGAGTAGAATTGTACCCGTCGGGTTAGATGTATAACCCCGGTTGGCTTAGTAGCCGCCCCGTTAGAGGAGATTTACGCCGCCATTGCGGGAGGAGCGCGAATTTTTGTAGAATGTTCTATGATAAGATCTTGATGTTAATAAAGCGCGCGTGGCCTTATAGGTTGAAGTACTACGTGTGGCGCGTTCTACTTGGCTTAGGAGTAGCGGTTGGAAGTACTTGAGCGTTTTGCTATTAGTCGATACTCGTCGCGGTATGTGAACCTCTTCCTATCTCTTCTAGCATGATATGTGAACTATGTAGTACGTGACGCGTACGTACTAAATGTATTTGATTGGTGTAAAACATAAAGTGTTATAACGGCTTTATGGGAAGTTGGTTATAACGGCTTTATGTTGGTAAGAAAATACATGTGGTTTTTAAAAGGTAACTGATTTGAACTATAACTGGCTTGTTATGTGTTAATAAAGAACTTGAAGTATTTCAAAAGAGTTTTGAATCATTTTGAAAGAAGAAGTAATACTTGGTTTTTGAAAACTTAAGAGTTATACTAGCTTTATGGGGAGTTAGGTATAACGGCTTAAGAATGTTTTACTGATTTCGGAAATCAGAATGTGTATCGACAAACCACAGCAGCGTTAATAAAGGGAAATGTTTTGATTAATTAAGTATTAATAAAACCAGTAGCAACTTCCATCCGCATGAAGCTAAGATGAGACAAAATGATATTTCCTAGATCATGGTTCTTTGTAATAAGATTGTTATAAACAAGAATATCCTACTCACATATAAGACTTATGTTTCTCAGATTGTTTAAAAGAAATTATATTCTTAAATGAATAAGGCTATGAACCACGAAACCTTTCTAAAATAAGAAACGTGAACATTTGAAATTAGGCAAACTTGGACGTTTGGAAAATAATGTTACTTGATTTTACAAAGGTAAGAGTTTTGGTTTTCTTAAAAGAATGATCACTCTATTTTATACTACGGGTATTGTGTGACTTATGTGAAAGAAGCAGATCTTTTAAAGATTTAATGTGTGAAGTACTTTGGGGTTAGATACGAACTTGTTAGTAAAGCACCTTGTGAATAACTTGATTGTATTGGTTTGTGATAGCCTTGTAATACTTTCTTGCTGATTTGAGAAGTAAACATGTTAGGATGCTACGTGTGTTAGTATCTTGTGATGTTAGTGTAAAGGGGTTTTCCTCGATCGCGCTTTAAAGTTGTTTGACTATCAGTTATGTTGGTATTGTACCACTCACCTTGACTTGTGTCCGGAGGTTAAGTCGCCTCCGTCGCGGGTAGACTCGGTGATGCAGGACCGTGATTCGAGGATACCTCGTGCGGGTCCGGGGATCCATGCGGAACTACGGAGTTCGAGTTAGTGCGGCCTTTATGGTCACGGTCTTTGTGGCCATGCGGATCGCGAGTCGGGGCGATTTACGCCGGAGTAGCTACCCTCGACGCGGGTTATACCTCATGCGGGCCTATGAGGTTGGCCTATGCGAGTCTGCGGAGAGTTCGGGGCTAGACGCCGCACATTTGATCTCTTGCGCGAGTGACCACTTTTATCATGCGTGATGCAGGCAGATATCATGACACGATTTATGACCTTGTTGATGCGTAGGTGTTAGTAGTCGGCTATGCCTTCGTACTTACCCCTGTCGTTTTATTAGGACACAGTGGGACACGTGTTCATGTGTATTCCTTGGTGCTTGTATCTCACTTGGCGGTGAGGAAGGTATTCCAGCACGATTGATGTTGTGGGCGTGAGACCCATAGTTACATTTGAGTGATGACTTTGAGGCGTGAGTCCACGATTTGACATATTGCTTACTTATTGTGAATCAGTTTGGTTATCATACATGTCTCTGCTTTATAGACTATTATGATTTCATTTACGATATTTTCGATTCACATACTTGGTACTGTTGTCTTGACCTCCTTCGGGCTGCGTTAAATCGCCGCAGTAAAGCGTACACCGTCATTGATCCTCGCTTAGGGTCACGATTCACGTGGAAAGCTCCGTTTCTCGGAGGCTTATCGGTGGTATAGTCCCCGTTGTAGGTGTTTACATTCGGGGTATGGCGGGGCCTGTCCGCCATTGTTATCGTATCATTTCTTAAGTGCATGAAATGCTTGTGTGGGCGGTTTGTAAAAAGGATTAAACTGCTTACGTTGGAAAAAGTTGTTATTTATATATATGCCGAAAGGCAAGCTTTCTCAGTTATTGTTTCATATTTCATAATATGTCTTGTATTGTTTTATGTTCCGCTGATTACTCGATGTTGTATCACCAGGGTGCGGGGTAAGGCACGATCCACGCCGGAATCGGGTCGTGACAAAAGTGGTATCGGAGCGATTAATCCTGAAAGTGGTCTGACCGTATCGATGGAAGTCTTGATTATCGGTGTGTTGTGCACCACACGATAATCGTGAGGCTATAGGATATTTAGGATTGGTTTCTATTCTTCTCACTCTGAGATCGTGCCTTAGAGTCATGTTGTAAGTTAGACCTCCGGCGTATTTCTTTCCCTTATCGTTATGCCTCCGCATGGCAAACCCGCCCAGAGGCGCAAATGGCGAGGAGCTGCGAGTAGAGTTCGAGGGTTACGTGGGCAGGCCCAATCATTACCTAGGTAATGCTTCATTCGGGATTTCTGCGACGTCACTAGCCCCGAAAGTTTAGCACGGCGCGGCAGCTCCATCGCGCCATGATATTTGAACCTTCGGTTACGACCGGAGCAGAGAATATGGATTACAAAGAGCGACCCTATTACTAGCATGGATTTGGCTACGGAGAGTATACCGATGTATCGCGAGTCTTGATGAATATCAACGGTTGTGCAAGAGTAAGTTCTTGATTGAAGCGAGCATGGCACGTATGCTTACGACATCGTCGGAGAAACATAGAGATCGACGGGTTAACAAAGGATGCGAAGAGGGCGAGCGGCAGGTCCTTTGGTAACTTTCGAGGCAGTCGCCTCCCAGATTCGATTATGCACCGCCGTCAGAGTGGTCTTCCACGAGTTCGTGACGTTCGGTATGCAGGAGTTGGTCGAACTCCGGGACTTCCGTTCACGGCGATGCACGCCGTCCGGGAATGTCGTTTTTAGTCGGGTACTTGTTGTATGGCGACCGCCGTGGTCCGTGTCGAAAGTGTTGTCCTGTAGGAGGACTTAGCCTTCGTGATCGGTGGGTAGTGTCATCTCCTCAGCATGCCTCACGGCAGGAGTTTGATTAGAACGACTAAGGGAGTGGGCGGTAGATATAGATATATCTCTAACCCTCAGAGTTCAAGATGTGTGATAAGAAGGGTATATCATAAGTCTATGTTTTGATAGCGGATGTTAATATTGTGATTAGAAATCTTGGTTAGTTAACCAAGTAAGATTTGGGGATAGAAGGTGTGAGCCTTAGAGTTTTATACGTAGAGACCTTAGAGGTAAGGCCGTCTCGAGTAAAGGTGTAGTGTTATGTTGATCCTTATCGGAGTGCATAGTGCACGTGAGCTATGTTTGGGATAGGTCCCTAAGTAGTGTGAAATGAAAGGGTAGTTGAGCTAAGAAGACCGCTAGGTTTTCAAACGTGATTAGTGAGATTGTTCGGATCGGGAGCTAGTATTGTGCGGCGTAGGGTCGGGTTAGGCCACGATGCGGTCAACCCGCGGCATGTATGGCGGTGGGGTCAGGTTTTGGTGGTCCCGCCTTGTGTTAGGGTTGTGAGGGTGTTAGGCCCAAGTTTAGTTAACCAGTCTGAGTTCGTGGATCGTTCGACCGATGGTCGGGCCGATGAGGCATCCATCGTGTTCTTGGTCGGGACCGTTTACCGGTGTGTTGAGTTATCGAAAGGTTGTAAGGCTGCGGGGTGCCTACCTTCACCTTATGACAGTGGAGCCGTGTTACGGCTATTTTTGTTCTGAAGTTTTACCAAGCATGTGTTAAGAACTCAGTGAGTCTCAGAATCGCGTTCGCCTCGGGCGATGTTTGGATTTGAGGATAGTTGTGGATTGTTGTCTCCTGTGGAGGTAGTGTTTAAGCTACCATTTCGGTGTTCGGATGTCACCTTTGAAGCCTTGTAGGGCGGAAGTGTAAAGTCTTGGTCGATTGGTTCGATGTTGGCGGTTCGATATTGGTTCAGCTTGTTCCGGGACTATGGATAGTGAAGCTTGTCTAGAAGAAGTTACGGCGGCTCGGAGAATCGTGCGGATAATCGGCAACGACGCCAGAGTTCAGTGCCGATCGGTCTTCTTGAAAGTACCACCGGTTAGGTGTGACGAGTTTTGGAAAACAGAGAAACTTAGCCCGAGTTACTTTGGGCTTTTGAGTTCATGTGAAGGATAGGCCAGTTGCCTATATGTTAGCATTTGCCGTCCGACTTAGAGGCAAGACGTCCGGTCTTTCGTATTGTTATATTCGGAAAGTATCGGAGAGCCATCAGTGTTCCCAATTAATGATGACCACGTTAGAGATAGTAACCGAGTTTTGGAAGCAAGCGATCGAGAATGTGGTAAGAGTTCGAGTGTACGACATCCTCGAGGATCGCAAGCGGCCCGTACCATTTGTTAGGTCGTCGGGCAAGGCTCGCGACAAAGTGACAAAGTGGTACCATTTGTTGGGTCGCTGAGAAGGTTAATGCCTCGTGCAAAGTGACAAAGCGGTATCTACGACGAGTAAAGAGAAGCGAGCATGTATGGCGAGCATAGATGTGATCATTTCTTTTGTAAAGAGAAGCGAAGGAAGTATATTTTAGACCCGGTGAGAAGTGTTTTGGTGATGATTAGAGGTGTTTCCTCGTGGACTTGGATGTAAGCATTTTTGCGCAAGTTGTTTCGTGGCGGTGTGGCGAGATTGATTCGTAAGTATAGTAGTGAAGACTATCTTTGGCGCACGCTTGTTTTGAGACTTAGAAGGAACATTCGACGAATGTTTCTAAGAGGAGAATGTTATACCCGTATTTCAGTATGTACGCAGGGCGTCGTAGGAAATTTCGAACTTGAGAATAGGTCGCCGAATTATTTTTGTACACAACACCCGATTAAGTCGTTTTTGTGAAACGTTTTCACACTTTTCGTAGGGAATTTCCGCTATGTCATTTTTAATTTTCGGATTTTTCCAGAGACGAAACATTTTGGACCAGCGGAGGGTGACACTTGTCACCCTCATAGACTGCAAAGAGGAGGCTTGGCCTGGCGATTGGTTCATGGTTTTGTGCCTTGTTTTGGCCTTGTTTTGTGGCTTGTTTTGTGCCATGTTTTGTGGAGTAGGGGTTAGGGTGCACTTGGCTTGATCTCGCCTTACACTTGCCTTGCACTTGGCTAGATCTTGGCCATGGTTGGCCTTTGGTTTTGCTATAAATACCCCTTATGTTGATGAACTCTTCGTCCACAAATGAAACCTTCCAAGCCTAAAATCCTCACTCCTCTCATGTTGTGTTCGCCCAACACCCCTCCCCTTTGAGTGGCCTTGTGGCCGGTAGCCTCCCTCCCCTGTGGTGCCTTGGCGTGGGTACCCCTAGCCTAGTTGTTTTAGTATAATACCCTTGTTGTGGTATAGAAATACTCTCCTAGTATTGTTATAATGTCCAAATACCTTCCCAAATACCTTGTAGTATTCCCAAGGTTACACTTATACAAAAGCCCGAAAATACGATTATACTTCCTTTAGCCACAAAACCGAAACCCTAAGGAAAACCTCCATAGTTAGTTGGAGTACTATGTAGAAGTTGGTTAGAACTTCTAAGGGTTGTTTGGAGCGGGTTGGAGCACCGGAGTAGGAGCGAACTTTGCTAAGGATCGACATTAAACTCGGATAATTATGGGCTTATCGAGGTAAATATCTTGTCCTCTATTGTAATTGGAAATTACATGTTGTTAGAATATATAGTTGAAGTATACTATATATAGAATCAACGTGGTTAGTTAGCGATGTCTTTTGACTTAAGCTCAAGAATCGAATCGAATCAGACATGAGACTTGTGTAGTAATCTTGTGAGTAGAATTGTACCCATCGGGTTAGATGTATAACCCCCGTTGGCTTCGTAGCCGCCCCAGTTAGAGAGGAGATTTACGCCATGTGTGGGAGAGTCTTCTGAATTTTCGTAGAATGTTCTACGATAAGATCTTGATGTTAATAAGCGCTTGTGGCCTTATAGGTTGAAGTACTACGTGTGGCGCGTTCTACTTGGCCAAGGAGTAGCCGGTTGGAAGTACTTGAGCGTTTTGCTATTAGTCGATACTCGTCGCGAGGTATGTGAACCTCTTCCTATCTCTTCTAGCATGATATGTGTGAACTATGTAGTACGGTGACGATACGTACTAAATGTATTTGATTGGTGTAAACATAAAGTGTTATAACGGCTTTATGGGAAGTTGGTTATAACGGCTTTATGTTGGTAAGAAAATACATGTGGTTTTTAAAAGGTAATCGATTTGAACTATAACGGGCTTGTTATGTGTTAATAAAGAACTTGAAGTATTTCAAAAGAGTTTTGAATCATTTTGAAAGAAGAAGTAATACTTGGTTTTGAAAACTTAAGAGTTATACTAGCTTTATGGGAGTTAGGTATAACGGCTTAAGAATGTTTTCTTGATTTGAAATCGAATGTATCGACAAACCACAAAGGCGTTAATAAAGGGAAATGTTTTGATTAATTAAGTATTAATAAAACCAAGAGCAACTTCCATCCGCATGAAGCTAAGATGAGACAAAATGATATTTCCTAGATCATGGTTGCTGTAATAAGATTGTTATAAACAAGAA
This sequence comes from Przewalskia tangutica, assembly GCA_029844215.1. Taxonomy (NCBI): domain Eukaryota; kingdom Viridiplantae; phylum Streptophyta; class Magnoliopsida; order Solanales; family Solanaceae; genus Przewalskia; species Przewalskia tangutica. The sequence continues at coordinate 36,702,113 of CM056720.1, read as the reverse complement.
TATCCTACTCACATATAAGACTTATGTTTCTCAGATTGTTTAAAAGAAATTATATTCTTAAATGAATAAGGATATGAACCACGAAACCTTTCTAAAATAAGAAACGTGAACATTTGAAATTAGGCAAACTTGGGCGTTTGGAAAATAATGTTACTTGATTTTACAAAGGTAAGAGTTTTGGTTTTTCTTAAAAGGATCGACCTATTTTATACTACGTATTGTGTGACTTATGTGAAAGAAACAGATCTTTAAAGATTTAATGTGTGAAGTACTTTGGGGTTAGATACAGAACTTGTTAGTAGAAAGCACCTTGTGTGAATAACTTGATTGTATTGGGTTGTGATAGCCTTGTAATACTTTCTTGCTGATTTGAGAAGTAAACATGTTAGGATGCTACGTGTGTTAGTATCTTGTGATGTTAGTGTAAAGGGGTTTTCCCCTCGACTGCGCTTAAAGTTGTTTGACTATCAGTAGTTATGTTGGTATTGTACCACTCACCTTGACTTGTGTCCGAGGTTAAAAGCCTCCGTCGCGGTAGACTCGGTGATGCAGGACCGTGATTCGAGGATACCTCATGCGGGTCGAGGATCCATGCGGAACTACGGGAGTTCCGTGTTAGTGCGGCGCCTTTATGGTCACGCGGTTTTGTGCCGTGCGGATCGCGAGTCGGGGCGATGCCGGAGTAGCTACCCTCGATGCGGGGTTATACCTCACGCGGGCCTATGAGGTTGGCCTATGCGAGTGCGGAGAGTTCGAGGCTAGACGCCGCACATTTGATCTGCGGGCGTGACCAGCTTTTATCATGTGGCGATGCAGACAGATATCATGACACGATTTATGACCTTGTTGCATGCTGGTGTTAGTAGTCGGCTATGCCTTCGTACTTACCCCATCGTTTTATTAGGACACGTGGGACCGGTGTTCATGTATTCCTTCGTGCTTGTATCTGCCGGTGAGGAAGGTATTCCACGCACGATTGATGTTGTGGCGTGAGACCCATAGTTACATTTGAGTGATGACTTTGAGGCGTGAGTCCACGACTTGACATGATCGCATTTATTGTGAATCGTAGTTTGATTATCATACATGTCTCCGCTTTATAGACTATTATGATTTCATTTACGTGATTTTCGGCCACATACTAGTACTGTTATCTTGACCTCGCTTGAGGCTGCGTTCACGCCGCAGTAAAGGTACACCGCCATTGATCCTCGCCTTAGGAGTCACGTCACGTGTGGAAAGCTCCGTTTCTCGGAGGCTTATCATGGTATAGTCCGCATTGTTGTAGGTGTTTACATTCGGGGTATGGCGGGCCCCATCCCGCCATTGTTGTCGTATCATTTCTTAGAGGTTTGTAGAATCTTGTTGTGAGAGGTTTGTAAAAAGGATTAAACTGTTCATGTTGGAAAAAGTTGTTATTTATATATATGCCGAAAGGCAAGCTTTTCTCAGATTATTGTTTCATATTTCATAATATGTCTTGTATTGTTTTATGTTCCGCTGATTACTCTGATGTTGTATCACTAGGGTGCCCGGGGTAAGGCACCAGTCACGGGCCCGGAATCGGGTCGTGACATAGAATTTTTCACAACATTTCTTGTTCTCCACAAGAGCTCTCGGGTTCCCCTATCTATCCACACAAAAAAATTTAGTTTGTGATCCTTTATTCACAAGACTTAAACCCAATGTCCCTAAGGGTATTGTAAGGATATGTCAATAGAAAGATTTCGGAAAAACGACGTTTTCGTATTAGTCGAAAGGCGGAAACTTAAGGAGTTCTTCAACTTTGAAGTTGGAACTTGAAGATGGGTTCTTCATAGGCTTCTAAGGAGTGCTTGGAGCGGATTGGAACTTAAGGAAAGGAGCTAAGAATTGCTAAGGCGCGACTTTGAATCTTGGAAATTTTAAGGGATTATAAAGGTATAAAATTTTGTCGTTTTAGTAGTTAAGACTTACTTATTGTTGTAGCTATGGATATTAGCAAGCATGATTTATATAGTATGAAGTTTGATAAGTATATTGGCTATTGGAACTCTAATCCGAAAACTAGCATGTTAGCCTTAAGATTACAATTCAAGTCGATTATTAGTTTAAGTCGTCGCATGTTGTATAAAGAAGGATATTGTAGTTGTTGAAGTTGTTTATGACTATATAACATGTTAGACCTTAGAACTTGGAATTGGAAAAGAATTGGAAAAGACTTTGAGTTGTTGGTTATAAGTTGGCCGAGAATGGCTAGTGAGCATTAAACTACTTCGTATGAATTGTGGGGCGGAATTTTACACGTATTGTAAGGCGTGTAATCCCATTTGTTTGGTTGTTGTTTTGAGCCTTAAATGTGGCGTGTTGGTTATTGTATTCAGCCTTGAAAAAGGTGGCAAAGTGAGACCGTATACTTAGTATTATTCTACGTTAGAGACTAGAAGTTGATAGTCTTGTTGTGACCATTATAGGTTGACACTTCTACGTATGGCGTATTCGGCTTAGCTTGTGGATTTAGCCGAAAAGGTATGTGAACTATCTCCTCTTCTAGCATGATTCCTTAAGATAAAGAAAGTATGTCCTACTCCTTAAATGATCCATTCCTTGGTTGTATTTGGATTGCCTAAAATAGAATTTGTTCTATGTACTTCCTTGATTGTACCTTGACGTTTAAATTATAAGTTGTATAATCCATTGCCTTAGTGAAGTTGGATTCTTAAAACTGAAAGTATTTTACTTAAAGTACATAGAGTCGGAAGTGGTTTCCAAACCTTTTGGCTAGTGCCTTAGTTCCAAAACCTAAGGGTCGTTTTAATGACTTTAGGAGAGTCAAAGGAGTGAATTACTTAATTGTTTTAAAAGAGGAGAAATGACATGATTTAAGAGAAGTAACTTGTTTTAAAGGTGTGAGTTACTTGAGGTTTAAAAGTAGAAGAAACTTGTTTTCTAAATATTAAGAGACTTGAAGTATTTTGAAAGTTAAGAACTTGGTTTGTAAGTATGTGATACTTGGTTTTAATTAGTATAAGTCTCTTGGTTCTAAAAGGAATGAATATGTCTAAAACCATAAAGGGTTATAACGGCTTTATGGAAGGTTAAGAAGGTTGTCTATTTTGATTAATGGGCATAAGTTGCCTAGATTGTGAAAATGTGAAGTTACTTGATTTCAAGCTTTGAAATGAGTTTTCTAAAAGTGTAGTAACTTACTTTGAAAAATAGACACACCTTGATACTACGGGTGTTAGTACCTTGGGGTTTTACATAAAAAAGAGTCTTTTGAAAAGAATGTACGTACGTAGTACTTTGGCTTGATTAATTGAGAATTATTCTAAGTGTGCCTTGATAAGTACTTTGACTTGATTAATTGAGAATTAGTCTAAGTGTGCCTTGATATGTACTTTGGCTTGATTAATTGAGAATTATTCCATGTGTGCCTTGATAAGTACTTTGGCTTGATTAATTGAGAATTAGTCTAAGTGTGCCTTGATAAGTACTTTGGCTTGATTAATTGAGAATTATTCTAAGTGTGCCTTGATAAGTAATTTGGCTTGATTAATTGAGAATTAGTCTAAGTGTGCCTTGATAAGTACTTTGGCTTGATTAATTGAGAATTATTCCATGTGTGCCTTGATAAGTACTTTGGCTTGTTTAATTGAGAATTTCCTATGTGTGCTGGTAATAGCCGGTTGTGTGCTAGTGGTATATCATTCATTTCGGGGTCATTCCCCGGGTTTGTGGCATTTGCATATTCCGTGGATTTGCAACCCACGATGCGAGGAATACCTCATGCGAGTCCGCAAGGGCTTATGCGGGTGAAATAGTCCCATGCGGGCGGGTCCAGCCTATGCGAGGAATACCTCATGCGAGTCCGTAAGGGCTTATGCGGGTGAAATAGTCCCATGCGAGGAATACCTCATGCGGGTCCACGCGACCTATGCGGGTGAAATAGTCCCAGGAGAAGGATTGCTTAATGATACTGCGGGCGGGTGGTCCTGCTTTGATCGTGAGCTTCCTAGTTTATATTGTAAGTATACTACTATTTACTCTCATTGTTAGTAAGGCACAGTGTACTGTAATTTGATTATCATGGACTGCCGGTAGTGAGGAAGGATTCCACGGACAGGATTGATATTATGGGCGTGAGACCCATGGTTATATTTTAGTAGTGACTTTGAGGGCCTGCATCCCTGACTTGATATGACTGTTTATGTATTGTGTACTGTAGGTTGGCTATCATACATGTCTCCTGTTTTGTTTAGACTGTTATGATTTCATTACGGTGCTTACTGTTTCACATACTTGGTACATTCTTCGTACTGACCTCCTTCGGGGGGCTGCGTTCATGCCGCAGGTTTAGGTACGCAATTTGGTGATCGGCAGGTGTAGGACCCTGCTCAGAGTTTTTGGATAACTCCCTCTGTTCAGGAGTTTATCTTTTTGGTATAGTTCCTTCAAGATGTGCTTTTGTACATGGTACGGCGGGGCCTTGTCCCGTCATATTTCAGTAAAACTCTTAGAGGTCTGTATTCATATGTGGGATTGGACTCATGTAGAGTGTAGTGTCTTTTGTTTATGTATATTATATGGCAGCCTTGTCGGCTTTGCCTTGCACGTATGTTGGTTTAAAAAAAAGAAAAAGAAAAAAAAGAGGCGTTATTTAAATTTCCGCAGTTTACTTAGTTGTCAAGGTAGAAGGGTGCCCAGGTAGGGCATCAGTCACGGGCCCGGGGTTCGGGGTGTGACAGAGTGGTATCGAGCGATCCTGAATGTCTACAGACCGTGTCTAGTAGAGTCTTGATTATCGGTGTGTTGCGCGCCACACCCATAAACAGGAGGCTACAGGAAATTTAAGAGTTGGTTTCTATTCTTCTCACTCTAAGATCGTGCCATAGAGCTGTGTTAGTAAGATAATTCATCTCTGACGTAATTTTGTGTTACAGTTATGCCTCCAAGGAGGGCAACAGCCGCCCAGAAGGGCAAAGAAGTAGCAGGAGCTACTAGTCAGACTCAGAGAGTTGATAGGGCTTATGCCCAGGGTATACCGGATGTTGTTCCGCAGTCGGCAAGTTCTTCTGCGCCAGGTTTTGAGGCCCCAACACCAGAGCCTCCAGTTTCGCAGTTAGGAGAAGTCTATGTCGAGGAAGCGATTATGTTATTGACCAAGATAAGCGGTGCTACTGATTTCATCAAGATGAGGTTATTCGCCAAGACAGTGTACAGAGGGTAGAGGTCCAACGCGGAGATCAGCGTAAGAGGGCTAGACCGGTTGGTTATCCCGGTGAGTTTTTGGACGAGCTGCCTCAGCAGCGAGTGAGATATTCGTCCCAGCCTACCCAGTACATACCCCCGCAGCCCACGGGTGGGAGATTTGATCCCACAAGGTATTAGGAGCCGGTCCGAGCTCCAGGGGTCGAAGTTCTCAGAGGAGCAGGGGATTTTCTCAGTCGAGGCCACTTATTCCTCAGTGTTTCCATTGTAGTAAGCGTCATTCGGGGAAATGCCGTTATGGCACAGGTGTTTGTTTTCGTTGTGGCCGTCCGGGCCATATACGAAGGGTATGTCCTTTTAGAAAGAGCACCAGTGAGGTGGCTCAGCCTTTGAGGCCGGTAGTTGGTTCCCCTTCATCCGCAGCTGTGCGTCCCCCAGGGCATGGTGTTCAGATGTCACCCAGTCGTGGTAGAGGTCAGGGTGGAGTTTATAGTTATGGCGGCCCTTCGAACCGCATAGATGACGTGACTACTGGACAGGATCAGGAGGCGACATCGCATGGGGTTACAGGTATATCTCGATTCTTTTGAATCATACGTGCATTGATAGATTCAGATTTCGCCCTAGCATATATGTTTTCCCTTTGTTGCTAGCAGTTGTAAGTGATAGTACCCCCTGAGGTAGGAATACTTTGATTAGTAAAGTGAAAAGTTAAGAATGTTGACGAGAATGATAAGTGAACTGAGACTATAGTTGTGTAGAGTTCACAAGTTGTAATTACCCCGTAACAGTGTAAGACCGATAGGGAAGAATGTACAGTAGAAATACTTTGGCTTATGTGACGAACCTCTAGTAAGAGAGGATAGGGTAAGAAGTACCTTGAGATAAGAGAAAGATTTATTTCAGACTAAGAATGAGAAGTTAAGTGTGACGATGAGTCGGGTTATGGACTCATTTCGGGTCAGCCGGTAGTATGGAATGGGGTGATGTCAGTTAGAAATGGTCCCGCTATGTGATAGGGTCACGAGGATGCAAGGCCCAAGTTTAGTTAATCGTTGTACGAGTTTGTGGACGCGTTCCACCGGAAATCGGGTCGTAAGGACCGAGAAGAGCCTTAGCGGGAATGTAAGTAACAATATGGCCAAGTTTGGATAGTAACTCCAAGGATTGGAGAACAGAAACAATATTTGAGATTTTGTACATGTACTAGATAAGTTCGAAAGTACGAGAAAGTGTGACAAGTAAGGAAAGAAAGGAACCTCTAAGGATCCCGTGTTTTAGTAGACCGTAACCTTCGAGTTTTGTGAGAAGGGGTCGCGGACGGAAGGTCCATTGATATGTTTACGTATGTTAGGTGATGGCCATATGTGGCATCGTTGGTCTTGTGCAATTTTGATTGATAGGCATAGTATAGAGTTTATGCCGGAGTTTGTATAGCTTGACAACCGACTAAGAACATTCGGGGACGAATGTTTCTAAGGGGGGAAGAATGTTACACCCCGTAAAGTCCAGGACATGTATAAGAGAAGGTATGTAAGGAATCAAGATTTGGAAATTAGTACGAAAGGAGGAATTGTTTTTCCGACGGAAAATCTTCCGAACGTCGGAAAGGAAAAATATTCGTTGTTGAGAATTGGATTCTCAAAATGCATTATTTGAAGAGTATGGAACCTATTATCATTATGGAAATTTATTTTTACGGATTTGGTCACGTGGGGCCCACCCGAGGAATTTTACGTTTTGCGGGGCCCACGAGGGTTACAGAATTTTATGGACGAATGAGAGGGCGACACGTGGCACTCCCACACATATGGTCTTGGACGAAAATATTAGGGGTAAAATGGTCATTGACCATGGTAAAAGATCAAGTCTTCAAAGCTTGAGATTGTTGACCAAGGTCAACTTGTCCACTTCGCTATTTAATTAATGATCCTCATCCTAGCCACACAATTGTGATAATCTAAGCCATCCAATTTGTTTTATATACTAAGCTAGTGCAAGACAAGCTCTTCTAACACTTAGAATTTTTCACAACATTTCTTGTTCTCCACAAGAGCTCTCGGGTTCCCCTATCTATCCACACAAAAAAATTTAGTTTGTGATCCTTTGTTCACAAGACTTAAACCCAATGTCCCTAAGGGTATTGTAAGGATATCTCAATAGAAATATTTCGGAAAAACGGCGTTTTCGTATTAGTCGCAAGGCGGAAACTTAAGGGGTTCTTCAACTTTGAAGTTGGAACTTGAAGATGGGTTCTTCATAGGCTTCTAAGGAGTGCTTGGAGCGGATTGGAACTTAAGGAAAGGAGCTAAGAATTGCTAAGGCGCGACTTTGAATCTTGGAAATTTTAAGGGCTTATAAAGGTATAAAATTTTGTCGTTTTAGTAGTTAAGACTTACTTATTGTTGTAGCTATGGATATTAGCAAGCATGAGTTATATAGTATGAAGTTTGATAAGTATATTGGCTATTGGAACCCTAATCCGAAAACTAGCATGTTAGCCTTAAGATTACAATTCAAGTCGATTATTAGTTTAAGTCGTCGCATGTTGTATAAAGAAGGATATTGTAGTTGTTGAAGTTGTTTATGACTATATAACATGTTAGACCTTAGAACTTGGAATTGGAAAAGAATTGGAAAAGACTTTGAGTTGTTGGTTATAAGTTGGCCGAGAATGGCTAGTGAGCATTAAACTACTTCGTATGAATTGTGGGGCAGAATTTTACACGTATTGTAAGGCATGTAATCCCCTTTGTTTGGTTGTTGTTTTGAGCCTTAAATGTGGCGTGTTGGTTATTGTATTCGGCCTTGAAAAAGGTGGCAAAGTGAGTAGAAACAAAGGAAGTGCTGCCCGATTTTCCGTAGAATTAGAGATCGTATACTTAGTATTATTCTACGTTAGAGACTAGAAGTTGATAGTCTTGTTGTGACCATTATAGGTTGATACTTCTACGTATGGCGTATTCGGCTTAGCTTGTGGATTTAGCCGAAAAGGTATGTGAACTATCTCCTCTTCTAGCATGATTCCTTAAGATAAAGAAAGTATGTCCTACTCCTTAAATGATCCATTCCTTGGTTGTATTTGGATTGCCTAAAATAGAATTTGTTCTATGTACTTCCTTGATTGTACCTTTACGTTTAAATTGTAAGTTGTATAATCCATTGCCTTAGTGAAGTTGGATTCTTTAAACTGAAAGTATTTTACTTAAAGTACATAGAGTCGGAAGTGGTTTCCAAACCTTTTGGCTAGTGCCTTAGTTCCAAAACCTAAGGGTCGTTTTAATGACTTTAGGAGAGTCAAAGGAGTGAATTACTTAATTGTTTTAAAAGAGGAGAAATGACATGATTTAAGAGAAGTAACTTGTTTTAAAGGTGTGAGTTACTTGAGGTTTAAAAGTAGAAGAAACTTGTTTTCTAAATATTAAGAGACTTGAAGTATTTTGAAAGTTAAGAACTTGGTTTGTAAGTATGTGATACTTGGTTTTAATTAGTATAAGTCTCTTGGTTCTAAAAGGAATGAATATGTCTAAAACCATAAAGGGTTATAACGGCTTTATGGGAAGTTGGTTATAACGGCTTTATGGAAGGTTAAGAAGGTTGTCTATTTTGATTAATGGGCATAAGTTGCCTAGATTGTGAAAATGTGAAGTTACTTGATTTCAAGCTTTGAAATGAGTTTTCTAAAAGTGTAGTAACTTACTTTAAAAAATAGACACACCTTGATACTACGGGTGTTAGTACCTTGGGGTTTTACATAAAAAGGAGTCTTTTGAAAAGAATGTACGTACGTAGTACTTTGGCTTGATTAATTGAGAATTATTCTAAGTGTGCCTTGATAAGTACTTTGGCTTGATTAATTGAGAATTAGTCTAAGTGTGCCTTGATTAGTACTTTGGCTTGATTAATTGAGAATTATTCCATGTGTGCCTTGATAAGTACTTTGGTTTGATTAATTGAGAATTAGTCTAAGTGTGCCTTGATAAGTACTTTGGCTTGATTAATTGAGAATTATTCTAAGTGTGCCTTGATAAGTACTTTGGCTTGATTAATTGAGAATTAGTCTAAGTGTGCCTTGATAAGTACTTTGGCTTGATTAATTGAGAATTATTCCATGTGTGCCTTGATAAGTACTTTGGCTTGTTTAATTGAGAATTAGTCTAAGTGTGCCTTGATAAGTACTTTGGCTTGATTAATTGAGAATTATTCTATGTGTGCCTTGATAAGTACTTTGGCTTGATTAATTGAGAATTAGTCTAAGTGTGCCTTGATAAGTACTTTGGCTTGATTAATTGAGAATTATTCCATGTGTGCCTTGATAAGTACTTTGGCTTGATTAATTGAGAATTATTCCATGTGTGTCTTGATAAGTACTTTGGCTTGATTAATTGAGAATTATTCTAAGTGTCCCTTGATAAGTACTTTGGCTTGATTAATTGAGAATTAGTCTAAGTGTGCCTTGATAAGTACTTTGGCTTGATTAATTGAGAATTATTCCATGTGTGCCTTGATAAGTACTTTGGCTTGTTTAATTGAGAATTTCCTATGTGTGCTGGTAATAGCCGGTTGTGCTAGTGGTATATCATTCATTTCGGTCATTCCGGGTTTGTGGCATTTGCATATTCCGTGGATTTGCTACCCACGATGCGAATACCACGCGAGTCCGCGCGGCTTATGCGGTGAAATAGTCTCACGCGGCGGTCCGACCTATGCGAGGAATACCTCACGCGAGTCCGTAAGGGCTTATGCGGGTGAAATAGTCCCGTGCGAGGAATACCTCATGCGGGTCCACGCGACCTATGCGTGAAATAGTCCCGGAGAAGGATTGCTTAATGACATCATGCGCGGTGGTCCTGCTTTGATCGTGAGCTTCCTAGTTTATATTGTAAGTATACTACTACTTACTCTGATTGTTAGTACGGCTCAGTGTACTGTAATTTGATTATCCTGGACTGCCGGCGGTGAGGAAGGATTCCACGGACAGATTGATATTATGGCGTGAGACCCGTGGTTATATTTTAGTAGTGACTTTGAGGCTGCGTCCCCGACTTGATATGATCGTTTATGTATTGTATCGTAGGTTGACTATCATACATGTCTCATGTTTTGTTTAGATCATTATGATTTCATTACTGCATTTCATCGTTTCACATACTTGGTACATTCTTCGTGACCGACCTCCTGCTTGCGTCACGCCGCAGTTTAGGTACGCCAGCTTGGTGGTCGGCAGTGTAGGACCGCTCGAGTTTTTGGATAGCTCCTCTGCTCGTGAGTTTATCTTTTAGTATAGTTCCTTCAAGATGTGCTTTTGTACTGCATGGGTACTGGGGCCTTGTCGTCATATTTCATAAAACTCTTAGAAGTGCGTATTCATATGTGGGATTGGACTGTATGCGATGTAGTGTCTTTTGTTTATGTATATTATATGGCAGCCTTGTCGGCTTTGCCTTGCACGTATGTTGGTTTAAAAAAAAAAAGGTGTTATTTAAATTTCCGCAATTTACTTAGTTGTCAAGGTAGAAGGGTGCCCAGGTAGGGCACCAGTCACGGGCCCGGGGTTCGGGGTGTGACAGAGTGGTATCGAGCGATCGATCCTGAATGTTACGCATCGTGTCTAGTAGAGTCTTGATTATTGGTGTGTTGCGCGCCACACCCATATCTGTGAGGCTACAGAAATTTAGGAGTTGGTTTCTATTCTTCTCACTCTAAGATCGTGTCATGTAGTGTGTTAGTAAGATAATTCATCTCCGACGTAATTTTGTGTTACAGATTATGCCTCCGCGAGGGCAACATCGCCTGAGGGCAAAGAAGTAGCAGGAGCTACTAGTCGACTAAGAGAGTTGATAGGGCTTATGCCTGTGGTATCTGGATGTTGTTCGCGCGGCAAGTTCTTCTGCGCGAGTTTTGAGGCCCCAGCACGAGCCTCGGTTTGCGATTAGGAGAAGACTATAGGGTCGCGAGGAAGCGATTATGTTATTGACCAAGATAGCGGTGCTCTGATTTCATCAAGATGAGGTTATTCGGCCACAGACAGTGTACAAAGGGTAGAGGGCCAACGCGAGATCGGCGTAAGAGGCTAGACCGGTTGGTTATCCCGTGAGTTTTTGGACGAGCCGTCTCAAAATGAGTGAGATATTCGTCCCTACCCAGACATACCCGCAGCCCACTGTGTGGAGATTTGATCCCACAAGGTATTTAGAGCCGGTCCGAGCTCCGGTCAAGTTCTCGAGAGCGAGGATTTTCTCGATCGAAGCCACTTATTCCTCGGTGTTTCCATCAGAGTAAGCGTCGTTCGGGAAATGCCGTTATGGCAGTGTTTGTTTCGTTGTGGCCGTCCGCCATATACGAGGGTATGTCCTTTTAGAAGGAGCACCAGGTGAGTGGCTCACCTTTGAGGCCGAGTTGGTTCCCTTCATCCGCACTTGTCGCCCCCAGGCATGGTGTTCGATGTCACCCATCGTGGTAGAGGTCGAGTGGAGTTTATAGTTATGGCGCCCTTCAACCGCATAGATGACGTGACTATCGGACAGGATCGGAGGCGACATCGCATGGGGTTACAGGTATATCTCGATTCTTTTGAATCATACGTGCATTGATAGATTCAGATTTCGCCCTAGCATATATGTTTTCCCTTTGTTGCTAGCAGTTGTAAGTGATAGTACCCCCTGAGGTAGGAATACTTTGATTAGTAAAGTGAAAAGTTAAGAATGTTGACGAGAATGATAAGTGAACTGAGACTATAGTTGTGTAGAGTTCACAAGTTGTAATTACCCCAATGTGATGTAAGACCGATAGGAAGAATGTCTGAGAAATACTTTGGCTTATGTGACGAACCTCTAGTAAGAGAGGATAGGGTAAGAAGTACCTTGAGATAAGAGAAAGATTTATTTCAGACTAAGAATGAGAAGTTAAGTGTGACGATGAGTCGGGTTATGGACTCATTTCGGGTCAGCCGGTAGTATGGAATGGGGTGATATCTGTTAGAAATGGTCCCGCTATGTGATAGGGTCACGAGGATGCAAGGCCCAAGTTTAGTTAATCGTTGTACGAGTTTGTGGACGCGTTCCACCGGAAATCGGGTCGTAAGGACCGAGAAGAGCCTTAGCGGGAATGTAAGTAACAATATGGCCAAGTTTGGATAGTAACTCCAAGGATTGGAGAACAGAAACAATATTTGAGATTTTGTCCGTGTACTAGATAAGTTCGAAAGTACGAGAAAGTGTGACAAGTAAGGAAAGAAAGGAACCTCTAAGAATCCCGTGTTTTAGTAGACCGTAACCTTCGAGTTTTGTGAGAAGGGGTCGCGGACGGAAGGTCCATTGATATGTTTACGTACGTTAGGTGATGGCCATATGTGGCATCGTTGGTCTTGTGCAGTTTTGATTGATAGGCATAGTATAGAGTTTATGCCGGAGTTTGTATAGCTTGGCAACCGACTAAGAACATTCGGGGACGAATGTTTCTAAGTGGGGAAGAATGTTACACCCCGTAAAGTCCAGGACATGTATAAGAGAAGGTATGTAAGGAATCAAGATTTGGAAATTAGTACGAAAGGAGGAATTGTTTTTCCGACGGAAAATCTTCCGAACGCCGGAAAGGAAAAATATTCGTTGTTGAGAATTGGATTCTAAAAATGCATTATTTAAAGAGTATGGAACCTATTAGCATTATGGAAATTTATTTTTACGGATTTGGTCACGTGGGGCCCACCCGAGGAATTTTACGTTTTGCGGGTCCCACGAGGGTTACGGAATTTTATGGACGAATGAGAGGGCGACACATGGAACTCCCACACATATGGTCTTGGACGAAAATATTAGGGGTAAAATGGTCATTGACCATGGTAAAAGATCAAGTCTTCAAAGCTTGAGATTGTTGACCAAGGTCAACTTGTCCACTTGGCTATTTAATTAATGATCCTCATCCTAGCCACACAATTGTGATAATCTAAGCCATCCAATTTGTTTTATATACTAAGCTAGTGCAAGACAAGCTCTTCTAACACTTAGAATTTTTCACAACATTTCTTGTTCTCCACAAGAGCTCTCGGGTTCCCCTATCTATCCACACAAAATTTTTTAGTTTGTGATCCTTTGTTCACAAGACTTAAACCCAATGTCCCTAAGGGTATTGTAAGGATATCTCAATAGAAAGATTTCGGAAAAACGGCGTTTTCGTATTAGTCGCAAGGCGGAAACTTAAGGAGTTCTTCAACTTTGAAGTTGGAACTTGAAGATGGGTTCTTCATAGGCTTCTAAGGAGTGCTTGGAGCGGATTGGAACTTAAGGAAAGGAGCTAAGAATTTCTAAGGCGCGACTTTGAATCTTGGAAATTTTAAGGGCTTATAAAGGTATAAAATTTTGTCGTTTTAGTAGTTAAGACTTACTTATTGTTGTAGCTATGGATATTAGCAAACATGAGTTATATAGTATGAAGTTTGATGAGTATATTGGCTATTGGAACCCTAATCCGAAAACTAGCATGTTAGCCTTAAGATTACAATTCAAGTCGATTATTAGTTTAAGTCGTCGCATGTTGTATAAAGAAGGATATTGTAGTTGTTGAAGTTGTTTATGACTATATAACATGTTAGACCTTAGAACTTGGAATTGGAAAAGAATTGGAAAAGACTTTGAGTTGTTGGTTATAAGTTGGCCGAGAATGGCTAGTGAGCATTAAACTACTTCGTATGAATTGTGGGGCAGAATTTTACACGTATTGTAAGGCGTGTAATCCCCTTTGTTTGGTTGTTGTTTTGAGCCTTAAATGTGGCGTGTTGGTTATTGTACAAAGGAAGTGCTGCCCGATTTTCCGTAGAATTAGAGACCGTATACTTAGTATTATTCTACGTTAGAGACTAGAAGTTGATAGTCTTTTTGTGACCATTATAGGTTGACACTTCTACGTATGGCGTATTCGGCTTAGCTTGTGGATTTAGCCGAAAAGGTATGTGAACTATCTCCTCTTCTAGCATGATTCCTTAAGATAAAGAAAGTATGTCCTACTCCTTAAATGATTCATTCCTTGGTTGTATTTGGATTGCCTAAAATAGAATTTGTTCTATGTACTTCCTTGATTGTACCTTGACGTTTAAATTGTAAGTTGTATAATCCATTGCCTTAGTGAAGTTGGATTCTTAAAAGTGAAAGTATTTTACTTAAAGTACATAGAGTCGGAAGTGGTTTCCAAACCTTTTGGCTAGTGCCTTAGTTCCAAAACCTAAGGGTCGTTTTAATGACTTTAGGGGAGTCAAATGAGTGAATTACTTAATTGTTTTAAAAGAGGAGAAATGACATGATATAAGAGAAGTAACTTGTTTTAAAGGTGTGAGTTACTTGAGGTTTAAAAGTAGAAGAAACTTGTTTTCTAAATATTAAGAGACTTGAAGTATTTTGAAAGTTAAGAACTTGGTTTGTAAGTATGTGATACTTGGTTTTAATTAGTATAAGTCTCTTGGTTCTAAAAGGAATGAATATGTCTAAAACCATAAAGGGTTATAACGGCTTTATGGAAGGTTAAGAAGGCTGTCTATTTTGATTAATGGGCATAAGTTGCCTAGATTGTGAAAATGTGAAGTTACTTGATTTCAAGCTTTGAAATGAGTTTTCTAAAAGTGTAGTAACTTACTTTGAAAAATAGACACACCTTGATACTACGGGTGTTAGTACCTTGGGGTTTTACATAAAAAGGAGTCTTTTGAAAAGAATGTACGTACGTAGTACTTTGGCTTGATTAATTGAGAATTATTCTAAGTGTGCCTTGATAAGTACTTTGGCTTGATTAATTGAGAATTAGTCTAAGTGTGCCTTGATAAGTACTTTGGCTTGATTAATTGAGAATTATTCCATGTGTCGCCTTGATAAGTACTTTGGCTTGATTAATTGAGAATTAGTCTAAGTGTGCCTTGATAAGTACTTTGGCTTGATTAATTGAGAATTATTCTAAGTGTGCCTTGATAAGTACTTTGGCTTGATTAATTGAGAATTAGTCTAAGTGTGCCTTGATAAGTACTTTGGCTTGATTAATTGAGAATTATTCCATGTGTGCCTTGATAAGTACTTTGGCTTGTTTAATTGAGAATTAGTCTAAGTGTGCCTTGATAAGTACTTTGGCTTGATTAATTGAGAATTATTCCATGTGTGCCTTGATAAGTACTTTGGCTTGATTAATTGAGAATTATTCTAAGTGTGCCTTGATAAGTACTTTGGCTTGATTAATTGAGAATTATTCCATGTGTGTCTTGATAAGTACTTTGGCTTGATTAATTGAGAATTATTCTAAGTGTGCCTTGATAAGTACTTTGGCTTGATTAATTGAGAATTATTCCACGTGTCTTGATAAGTACTTTGGCTTGATTAATTGAGAATTATTCTAAGTGTGCCTTGATAAGTACTTTGGCTTGATTAATTGAGAATTAGTCTAAGTGTGCCTTGATAAGTACTTTGGCTTGATTAATTGAGAATTATTCCATGTGTGCCTTGATAAGTACTTTGGCTTGTTTAATTGAGGATTTCCTATGTGTGCTGGTAATAGCCGGTTGTGTGCTAGTGGTATATCATTCATTTCGGGGTCATTCCCCGGGTTTGTGGCATTTGCATATTCCATGGATTTGCTACCCACGATGCGAGGAATACCTCACGCGTCCGCGCGGCTTACGCGGTGAAATAGTCCCACGCGGGCGGTCCGACCTATGCGAGGAATACCTCGTGCGAGTCCGTAGGCTTACGCGGTGAAATAGTCCCGTGCGAGGAATACCTCACGCGTCCACGCGACCTATGCGGTGAAATAGTCCCGGAGAAGGATTGCTTAACGACATCGCGGGCGGGTGGTCCTGCTTTGATCGTGAGCTTCCTAGTTTATATTGTAAGTATACTACTATTTACTCTCATTGTTAGTAAGGCACAGTGTACTGTAATTTGATTATCATGGACTTCCGGCAGTGAGGAAGGATTACACGGGCATGATTGATATTATGGGCGTGAGACCCATGGTTATATTTTAGTAGTGACTTTGAGGGCCTGCGTCCCTGACTTGATATGACTGTTTATGTATTGTGTACTGTAGGTTGGCTATCATACATATCTCCTGTTTTGTTTAGACGGTTATGATTTCATTACGGTACTTACTGTTTCACATACTAGATACATTCTTCAGATCGACCTCCTTCGGGCCGTGGTTCACGCCGCAGTTTAGGTAACGCAGCTTGGTGATCGGCAGCGTAGGACCGCCGTAGTTTTGGATAGCTCCTCTGCTCGTGAGTTTATCTTTTGGTATAGTTCCTTCAAGATGTGCTTTTGTATGCATGGGTACGGCGGGGCCTTGTCCCGTCATATTTCAGTAAAACTCTTAGAGGTCTGTATTCATATGTGGGATTGGACTCATGTACAGTGTAGTGTCTTTTGTTTATGTATATTATATGGCAGCCTTGTCGGCTTTGCCTTGCACGTATGTTGGTTTTTTTTTTAAAAAAAAAGAGGTGTTATTTAAATTTTCGCAGTTTACTTAGTTGTCAAGGTAGAAGGGTGCCCAGGTAGGGCACCAGTCATGGGCCCGGGGTTCGGGGTGTGACACAGTCTCTCTGTTTATAGAAGAGGGTCTTCCTTGAAAAACTCATTGAATCGTTGTAGAGGTTGAGAGAAAGGTGGGCAGCCGATAAGGTTTGTTGGAGAAGATTATGGATCAAGATCCTCTAACTTGTTTGACTTGTTCCCCAAGCTTAGCAACGTCTTTGACTTGTTCTTCCCATATTTTTCATCAGCTCCTAATCACCTTGCCAAGTCACTTTTCCATCGTGGTGAAAGTTCCATGAGATTTGCTTCAGTTCCGTGAAGTAAGACAAAACTGTTTTATAGAATGTTGGTCCGATTGTCATGACATTTTTTTCAACATCTATGATTACAATAATACTCCCCTTTAACTTGTGATGGCATATAAACACAACATGTACAAACATCATATAAATATATATATACCATTCATGTAGGATTAGAGAAATACAAAAAATAGTCATTTAACTACATCATCCAAAACAACAAAAACAATTGTCAGATCATTATTAATTACATCCCAAATTTTCAAACCAATCAACAAGCAATAATCCACATTCAACAACCAATTAGTATTCATCACCATTCACAATTACCAACTGTCCCTTGTTTGTCATCCTTTATGGCAGAGTTTAGATTTGCATAAAACAACCTAACAATTTCATCAACATATGGTTCTTTTCCAGTTGCAGTACCAATAAGCTATCTATCTTCCAGAAAATCTATCAGACCATACTCAAAACAGGAGGCAATATCTAACTCTCTTTCAGATCTAATTACTTTATTTCTATAATAATCTCATTATCATGTTTAGCTTTAGAGTAAAATCTGTCAGAGAAGACATTTACCTCATTGTCTGTATCAGACAGGTTTGGGTTGTTGGATTATGTACTATTGGAGGAAGTAGGAGAATGTGCCTCTTCAGAGGTTGGTTGAAATGTTGCTTGAGATGTTGTGACATCTGGGGCAACATCTGGGACAACACTTGATCTTGTGAATCTGGGAACTCCTTTCGGAAGAAATTATTCCAATTGTGTTTCATCAGGAATTTCCCTTTCTAGTGGCACATCTTGATGTTCAGAAGCAGCAGTTTCCAGTGGCACATCAGCAGATTCTTCAGGAGCAGCAAATTCTTCAGGTTCTCCTTCAGTTTCTTTAGAGGACAACTCATAATCCATGTCCTCTGAGTCACTATTCGAACAGGCAAGAACCTTGGTCTCAAATATGGATTTCTTGGAAACAGGTTCCTGTTGGAATGTTATGCTATACCCCGTAGTTCCGGAGTATGTATGTGAGGACGTACGTACGAATGTATAAGCCCTAATTAGGGTAAGAATGAAAGAATTGTTTTCCGACGGAAAATATTCCGAACCTTGTGAAGGAAATTTTTACGTTTTCAATATTTTAACCAATTATGGAATTTTTCCGAGAGATAAATGTTTTGGACCAATAGGAGGGCGACACGTGTCACCCCAAGTGGACATAGTGGACGTTTTTTTTCAAGACTAGTGGGCAAGACAAGTGGTCAAAGTCTTGCATGGCATTTGCATGGCAATGGGACGTTTTTTTTGAAGTTAGTGGGCAAGTCAAATGGTCAAAGTCTTGCATGGCATTTGTGGGACAAGTGGAGAGAGGAACCTACACAAACAATCTATACCATACACATGTTTCAATCCTACCCCTTGGTTGTCCTATATAAACACCTCTAGTTGATGAAATCTTCCACACTTAGAACATTTCAAGACTTGAAAATATTTTCCTCTTCTCCCTAGTTGCTCTCGTCCCACCCCCTATTTCTTGAGCAAATGTTGTCCAAAAATTCTTAAACTTATAAGTGTTCTTCCTTAATGTATTAGGAAGATTATTAACCAAGAGTTAGACAAGATTTCACACCCCTAGCCTCAAAAACCCTCACAAAGTCGAGAGTGGGCAGATTTGGAACTTTAGTGTTCTTCACTTTTTGGAGTTAATTCTTGAATAGAAGTTGGTTAGAAACTTCTAAGGGTGACTTGTGGTGGTTTGGAACACAAAGATTTGGAGCTAAAACTTGCTTAGGAACGACTTTAAGTTCTTGGATATTTTTGGGCTATTATTGAGGTAATGAACCTTAACCTCTTTGTGAAGTTGATTATTATGTATATTGGATATTATACATATATTGAAAGTATATTATGGAGTATGAGATATAAGGAAAGATTTGGACCTTGTTAAGATGTTAAAAGGAGAATTGGCATTTAGCCATTAAAATGGTAAAAATGTATCCATTACTTGACTAAGAAGTTAACAACAAAGAAACTATAACTTATATAAATATTGGAATATAAGTTGAAGGATTAATGAAGTATAACCAAATTGGATAAGTAAAATTGTAAAAGTTGGCCAAGGACCCCAACTTAAGGACTGTATTTACTTTGGACTGTATTTACATTATTGTTGTTAAGGGGAAGATTGTTAATCGCGTTCCGTTTGGGCGTATGATCCCCTTCTTTATTTATTGTTGTTGTTAAGGGGAAGATTGTTAATCGCGTTCCGTTTGGGCGTGTGATCCCCTTCTTTAATTATTGTTGTTGTTAAGGGGAAGATTGTTAATCGCGTTCCGTTTGGGCGTGTGATCCCCTTCTTTAAAATTCGGAATTATTGTACCTTAATTATAGTATGTTAATTACGGTTATCGGGCCTTGGAAAAGATGGAAAAGTGAGTAGAAACGGGGGAAGTGCTGCCCAATTTTCCGTAGAATAAGAGATCTTACTTAGAAGAATCCTACGAAAAACTAGAAGTTGATAAGCGTATTTTGACTATTATAGGTTGACACTCTGCGCGCGACATATCCGACTTGGCAAGTGAATTTAGCCGAGGAGGTATGTGATTCTTCCTATCCCTTTGAGCATGATATTTGTGAAATATATATAGTACGGTAGACGTACGTGTGTTAAACTAAATTTGGCTTTACTTTGATGTCTTTGGACTTGAGTTCTAATTAATAAGAATCTTGAATATTTCAAAAAGAGTTATGAATCAATTTTGGAAGAAAAGTAATACTTGGTTTTCATAAAAAGATTAAGTGTTATACTAGCTTTATGGGAAGCTAGCTATAACGACTTAAGGAAGATAAGAAAAACGGTTTAATTATTTGTTTATCAAATGCTTGAAATGATGTTTGAAGGTATGGTAGGTTGGTTTGATAAACATGTTATGATGCTACGTGTGTTAGTATCTTGTGACGCTTGTGTAAGGAGGTTATTCTTGTTGTGCTTATGTTGTTTAACGATAAGCCGTTGTGTTAGTATTATATCACTCACCCTCTTGACTTGTACGATGTCGCTGGTCACGCCCCGATGCGAGAATACCTCATGCGGGTCCACGGGACCTACGCGGAGTCACGGAGTTCCAGATGATCACCCGTGTGTTACGCCGATGCGAGAATACCTCATGCGTCTATGTGGCCATGCGGATCGCGGAGTCCGGGGCGATGTCGCGTTACCTACCCCCGACGGCGAATACTCATGCGCGCCAGTGGCCTATGCGATCGCGGAGTTCTAGATTAGGCTCGCATAATGATACTATGGGCGATTGGCCTTGCTTCGATCATTAGCGGCCTAGAAAAGACTAGTTACATTATATCTGCTCTTGTTTATGATGTGGCACTATGTGCGGTTAACTTGGTTATTTCGTACATATTTGTGAATTGGTTTTAAAATGTTATAAGTATATATATCAAGATTTTACGCTTCACATACTTGGTACCAGATCGACTCTCCTTCGAGGCCGTTCATGCCGCAGGTAAGAAAGCGGTGGTGGATCCTCATTCTTAGGATCTTTACTCAGTGTCGTGAGCTCCATTTCTCCGAGGCTCGACTTTTGCACGGTTCTCCCGGTGTTGTAGATGTTTTGTACATTCAGGTATGACGGCCCCGTCCGTCCATAGTGTTTACACCTTCTGAGGTCTGTAGTCCCGTTGTAAAGTTGGGATGTAATCGTTCACTTTTGGTATTTATATACATAACGAAAGGCAACTTTTCTTTGGATAGATCGTTTTATTTTACATCGTTTCATGTTTGCAAGTTTATATTCCGCCGTTACTCGATGTATGTTTACTGGGTGCCCGTAAGGCACCACCACGCCCGAATGGGTCGTGACAAAAGTGGTATCGAGCAAGAAAATCCTCGGAAAGTGTCTGCACCGTATCTAGTAGAGTCTTGATTATCGGTGTGTTGTGCACCACACCAATAATCGTGAGGTCAGCAGGATATTTAGGATTGGTTTCATTCTTCTCACTCTTAGATCGTGCCTTAGAGCCGTGTTATAATTGACCCTCTCGACGAATTTCTTTTGTTTACCGCTATGCCTCCCCGCAAGGCAACCCGCCTGAAGGGCAAGGCAAAGAGGAGTCGCTAGTAGGACACGTAGGGTCACGAGGCCCGTGCCCAACCTTTACCCGAGTGATACCCAGACGGCGAGTTCCACGACGCGCCGCCCCAAAGACGGCTAGAGCCGCAACAGGCTACGAGGCCACGACACCGAGCCTCCACCCCACACCGAGCCGAGGAGATGGGTTACACGGAGATGGCCCAGTTATTAGCCCGGGTCGTGGCGAGGCACGAGGATAGGCCGACGACCGCCCAGCCGATGGTACCGTGGTTCACCCGAGGTCGGATAGTTTGAGACTTCGAGACTTTCTGAGTTGCAGCCCGCCAGAGGTATATGGGTCGAGGCCTGAGGATGATCCGCAGGAGTTCATCCGATTCTACACGATCATGAGAGTGATCAAGGCTTCGAGACCGAGTCGGTGGTCTTAGGTTCACATCGGCCGCGTGATATCGCAATGATCGTTTGATTCTACGAGCTGTCCCGGGGGGAGCATGCGCCTCCAGCTGTTTGGGACGAGTTCTCAGAGGCATTTCTCACTCACTTCTTGCCTCCACAGATGAGGAGAGCACGAGCCGACAGATTTTTGATGCTGAGGCAGAGCGGGCGCACAGTTCGGGAGTACAACGTGGAGTTCGACTCGTTGGCTCGGTATGTCCCCGCGTTAGTGGCAGATATGGAGGACAGAGTGCACCGCTACGTCACAGGGCTTGATGACTACTTGGCGAATCTTGCTCGGTGTAGCTCTTCACCGGCATGGATATTGCCCGCACGCAGCTCACGCACTCGGTGAGGCGAGCGCAGAGGCCGACGGTCGTGATATCGCCAGGCGCCGTGACGGTGGTCTTTGGTAGCTCTCGGGCGACGACCTCGGCAGACTAGATTTGCACCGCAGCCAGCTCAGAGCACTCCTACACCGTCTTCAGGGCAGCCAGGGTATTCGGGGGCAGGTCAGGGCCCCAGGACTTCGGACTTCCAGGGTAGCAGAGGTGCTAACCGATCGAGACCACCTTC
Organism: Przewalskia tangutica; assembly: GCA_029844215.1. Lineage (NCBI taxonomy): Eukaryota > Viridiplantae > Streptophyta > Magnoliopsida > Solanales > Solanaceae > Przewalskia > Przewalskia tangutica. The sequence continues at coordinate 36,680,000 of CM056720.1, read as the reverse complement.
CTCTCAGTGTGTTCGACGTAGATACCATTACGGAGTTGTGGTACTACCATCGCGTAGCTTGTAACAATTATACCCGTAGTTCCGTGGTATGTATGCGAGGACGCACGACGAGAATACGGAAAGATCGGAAAGGAAGAAAGAGGCGATTTTTCCACTAAAAGTTTCCTTTGTGAAGGAAAAGGTTCGTTAATGGGAATTGGATTCCCGATTTGGTATTCGGACTTCTGGAATATTAGAGAATTATGGAATTTTATTTTCTGAATGGTCACGTGGGCCCACTGAGAAATTTACGTTTTGTGGGGCCCACTTTGTTTTCGAGATTTTGGCCATGTGGATATTTTCGAAGATGTTTTATTTTGGGCCAATAGGAGGTGACACGTGTCACCCCGCCAGTGGCTAATGGCATTTGTGCACAACACCTTGTTAGAGTCGTTTTCGACTAAACGCTTTACATAACTTGCGGAAAATTCCGCTATGTCTTTTCTTATTTTTGCGGATTTTTCCGAGAGACGAACATTTTGGACCAACGAGGCGGCACTTGCACCTCTCAGCAAGCGGGCGCATACCGACGAATCGGGAGGTCAGTGGTAGATATTTTGGTAGATATTTGTGAGGGTTTTAAGGAGTAGGGACTAGGGGCACTGGGCATATCTTGCCCTACACTTGTATAGCACTTGGCTCAATCTTGGCCATTGGTTGGCCTCGCTTGTGCTATAAATACCCTCTCCCTTTGATGAATTCTTCATCCTTTCCTAAATGTTTCTAAGTGTTAAATCTTCTCCTCCCCTTAGTGTTGAGTTCGGCCAAGAGGCCTCCCTCTCCTAGAGGCACCCCCTGCCAAGTCGCCAGATAATACCCCTCAGGTGTAGAAATACTCTCAAAGTATTGTTATAATGCCCAAATTACCTTAGCCGTATACCTTGTAGTATTCTAAGGTTATACCTATACGAAAGCCCTGAAATACTATTATACTTCCCACAAAACCGAAACCCTAGGAAAATCTCCATAGTCCGTTGAGTATTGTGTAAGTTGGTTAGAACTTCTAAGGGTGGTTTAGAGCGGGTTGAGCGCCGAGTTGAGCTAAACGATTGCCCAGATCGACTTTATACTTGGATAATTATGGGCTTATCGAGGTAAATATCTTGTCCTCTATTGTAATTGGAAATTACATGTTGTTAGAATATATAGTTAAAGTATACTATATATAGAATCAACGTGGTTAGTTGGCAATGTCTTTGACTTAAGCCCAAGAATCAATCGAATCAGACATGAGACTTGTGTAGTAAGTAGAATTGTACGTAAGATGTATAACCCCGGTTGGCTTGGTAGCCAGAGAGGAGATTTGGAGGCCGAATTTTCTAGAATGTTCTACGATAAGATCTTAAGGTTAATAAGCGCTGTGGCCTTATAGGTTGAAGTACTACGTGTGGCGCGTTCTACTTGGCTTTAGGAGTAATGCGGTTGGGAGTACTGAGCGTTTGCTATTAGTCGATACTGTCGCGAGGTATGTGAACCTCTTCCTATCTCTTCTAGCATGATATGTGTGAACTATGTAGTGCGGTAGACGCGTTGTACTAAATGTATTTGATTGGTGTAAAACATAAAAGTGTTATAACGGCTTTATGGGAAGTTGGTTATAACGGCTTTATGTTGGTAAGAAAATACATGTGGTTTTTAAAAGGTAATCGATTTGAACTATAACTTGTTATGTGTTAATAAAGAACTTGAAGTATTTCAAAAGAGTTTTGAATCATTTTGAGAGAAGTAATACTTGATTTGTTTTGAAAACTTAAGAGTTATACTAGCTTTATGGAAAGTTAGGTATAACGTCTTAAGAATGTTTTACTTGATTTTGGAAATCGAATGTGTATCGACAAACCATTAATAAAAGGAAATGTTTTGACAGATTAAGTATTATTAAAACCAGAGAAACTTCCATCCGCATGAAGCTAAGATGAGACAAAATGATATTTCCTGATCATGGTCAGTAATAAGATTGTTGTAAACAAGAATATCCTACTCACATATAAGACTTATGTTTCTCGGATAGTTTAAAAGAGAATTATATTCTTAAATGAATAAGACTATGAACTACAAAACCTTTCTAAATAAGAAACATGAACATTTGAAATTAGGCAAACTTGGACGTTTGGAAAATAATGTTGTTACTGGAGTTTTACAAAGAGAAGTGTTTTGATTTACTTCAAAAGATAATCACTATATTTTCATATACTCCGTATTGTGTGACTTTTGAAAAGTAACGATCTTTAAAGAGTTAATGTATGAAGTACTTTGGGGATAAAACCCGAACTTGTTAAAGATATAGGCGTACCGTGTGTATAACTTGATTGTGTTGGTTTGTGATAGCCTTGTAATACCTTCTCGTTGATTTGATAAGTAAACATGCTAGGACGCTACGTGTGTTAGTATCTTGTGATGTTTGTGTAAAGGGGTTTTTCCTTTGTTGTGCTTATGTTGTTTAACGATAATTCGTTATGATAGTATTATACATCACTCATCTCTTGAGATGATTCCGGTTAAGCCGCCTCCGACGCGGGTAGACTCAGCGGTCGATGGACCTATGATTCGAGACTACCTCACGCGTCCAGGGCCTGCGCGAATCGCGGAAGTTCCGTGTTAGACGCGCCCTTGTGGTCATGCGTCTTGTGGCTACGCGACGGCGAGTCCAGGATGCCGCCGGAGTAGCTACCGATGCGGGTTATACCTCATGCGGGCCGACCGATTGGCCTACGCGAGTCGCGAAAGTTCGTGGCTAGACGCGCACATTAGATACTGCGTGCAAGTGGTCGGCTTTGATCACGTGGCGGTTCAGACAGATCTTATGATACGATTCACGACCTTGTTGGTAGGTGTTAGTAGTCGGCTATGCCTTCGCACTTACCTACGCAGTTATTATGGCACGCGGACACGTGTTCGTGTGTTCCTTGGTCGTTATATCATAAAGCGCCAGATGGCGAAGGTATTCCACGCATGATTGATGTTGTGGCGTGAGACCCATTGTTATATTTGAGTGATGACTGAGGCGTGAGTCCTCGACTTGACATGATCGCTATTATTGTGAATCGTAGTTTGGTTATCATACATGTCTCCGCTTTATAGACTATTATGATTTCATTTACTGATTTTTAGTTTCACATACTCGCACTGTCAGATCGACCTCCTTGGCCGCGTCATGCCGCAGTAAAGGTACACCGCCATTGATCCTCGCTCTGTGGTCACATGGAAAGCTCCGTTTCTCCGAGGCTTATCGTGGTATAGTCCCTCGTTGTGTGTTTACATTCGTGGTATGGCGGCCCTGAGATCCCGCCATTGTTGTCGTATCATTTCTTAGAGGTCTCATGAATGTGGTTTGTAAAAAGGATTAAAACTGCTCATGTTGGAAAAAGTTGTTATTTATATATATGCCGAAAGGCAAGTTTTCTCGATTATTGTTTCATATTTCATAATATGTCTTGTATTGTTTTATGTTCCGATTACTGATGTTGTATCACTAGGGTGCCCGGTAGGCACCACGCCCGGAATCGGGTCGTGACAAAAGTGGTATCGAGCAGTTATCCTCGGAAAGTGTCTACCATCAGATCCAAGAAGTCTTGATTATCGGTGTGTTGTGCACCACGCCAATAATCGTGAGGCTATAGGATATTTAGGATTGGTTTCTATTCTTCTCACTCGAGGTCGCGCCTTGTCAGTGTTTTAAGTTGGACCTCTAAACGTATTTCTTTCCTCACCGTATGCCTCCGCGTAGGCAACCCGCCCGTGAGGCAAGGCGGGAGTCGCGAGTAGAATACGAGGGTTGCGAGGGCACAGCCCAATCATTACCTAGGGTAGTGCTTCATTCGGGATTTCGCGACGTTACTAGCCCCACGGAGTTTAGCACTACGGCGGCAGCTCTGCGGTCATGATATTTGAACCTTCGCCCACGGCCGAACAGAGAATGTAGATGGCGACTGCATTAGCCATGGATTTGGCTACCAGAGATTATACCGATGTACCACGAGTCTTGATGACTACCAAGAAAGGGTTGTGCAAGAGTAATTCTTCATTGGCTTGAGCATGGCTCGCGGGCTTATGCGCGGCAGTCGAGAAACGTAGATCGACGTTAACCAAGGACGAGAAGAGGCCGGTCCTTCGGTAACTTTCGTGAGTATACCTTAAGTGCTATGTTCGATAGCAAGGTGTTAGTTGTGATTAGAAATCATGGTGGGTTAACCGAGTAAGATTTTGGAGGATAGAGAAAGTGTGAGCCTTAGAGCTTTATACGCAAAGACCTTAGAGGTAAGGCCATCTCGTAGAGACGTATGTTTATGTTTGACCCTTATAGGAAAGAGCATAGTGCACGTGAGCTGTGTTTGGGGATAGGTCCCTAAGTAGTGTGAAATGAAGAGGGTGGTTGAGCTAAGAAGACCGCTAGGTTTTCGTAACGTGATTAGTGAGATTGTTCGATCGGGAGCTAGTATCGTGCGCTGCGGTCGGGTTGAGGCCACGCCGCGGGTCAACCCGCCGCATGTATGGGCGCGGGTCTGTTGTGGTGGTCCCGCCTGTGGTAGGGTCACGAGGTGCTAGGCCCAAGTTTAGTTAACCAACGACGAGTTCGTGGATGCGTTCGACGGTGGTCGGGCCGATGCAGCCCATCGTGTTCTTCGGACCGTTCACTGGCGATGTTGATTTATCGTAAAGGTTGTAAGGCTGCACGGTGCCTACCTTCACCTTATGACATGCTGGAGCCCGTGTTACTACTGTTTTTGTTTCTCGAAGTTTTACCAAGCATGTGTTAAGAACTCGTGAGTCTCGACCGCATTCGCCTCGCCATGCGTGGATTTCGAGGTAGTTGTGAGGATTGTTGTCTCGGAGGAGCGTTTGAGCTACCATTTCGTTCGTATGTCGCTTACGAAGACTTGCGGGCGGAAGTGTAAGTTGGCGATCGATTGGTTCGATGTTGGCGGTTCGATAGTTGGTTCGCCTTGTTCCACAGATCGTGGATAGTGAAGCTTGTCTAGAAGAAGTTCCGGCGGCGGAGAATCGTGCGGATAATCTCGACGCCAGAGTTCGAGTTGACGGTCGGTCTTCAAGTACCACGGTGTGACGAGTTTTGGAAACGAAGGAACTTAGCCCGAGTTACTTGGGCCTTTGTGAGTTCATGAAGAATAGGCCAGTTGCTATATGTTAGCATTTGCCGTCCGACTTAGGAGGAAGGACGTCCTTTTCAGATTGTTATGTTCGAAAGTATCAAGATCCATCCGTAATGTTCCCGCTAATGATGACCTCGTTAGAGATAGTAACCCCGAAGTTTGGATACTAAAGCGATCGTAAATATGGTAAGAATTGATCGATTTGTTGGAGTCGTTGGAGCAAGGCTCGCGACAAAGTGACAAAAGTAGTATTATTTGTGGTGATGTTAGAGGTGTTTCCTCGTGGACTTGGATGTAGGTATTTGCGTGGTATTTACGTGGCTCAGCGCGTGATTGTTTCGTAAGTATAGTAGTGAAGACTATACTGGCACGCGTTCGCTTTGAGACTTAGAAGGAACATTCGGGACGAATGTTTCTAAGGGGGGAAGAATGTTATACCCCGTAGTTCCAGGGTATGTATGCGAGGACGTGCGAGAATACGTGAAAGATCGGAAAGGAAGAAAGAGGCGATTTTTCCACGGAAAAGTTTCCGTTTTGTGAAGGAAAAAGGTTCGTTAATGGGAATGGATTCCCGTGATTTGGTATTCGGACTTCTGGAATATTAGAGAATTATGGAATTTTATTTTCTGAATGGTCACGTGGGCCCCCGGGAGAAATTTACGGTTTTGTGGGCCCCACTTTGTTTTCGAGATTTTGGCCATTGTGGCTATTGTCGGAAGATGTGTTATATTGGGCCAATAGAAGGGTGACACGTGTCACCCCGCCAGTGGCCCGAATGGCATTTGTGCACAACACCCTTAGAGTCGCTTTTTTCGCGACTAAACGCTTTACATAACTTGAAAATTCGGCTATGTCTTTTCTTATTTTTGCGGATTTTTCCGAGAGACGAACATTTTGGACCAACGAGAGGCGCACTTGGCACCCTCTCATCAGCGGGCGCGGGCGCATACGGGAGGTCAGTGGTAGATATTTTGGTAGATATTTGTGAGGGTTTTGAGTAGGGACTAGGCACTGGGCATATCTTGCCCTACACTTGTATAGCACTTGGCTCAATCTGGCCATGGTTGGCCTTGGCTTGTGCTATAAATACCCTCTCCCTTTGATGAATTCTTCATCCTTTCCTAAATGTTTCTAAGTGTTAAATCTTCTCCTCCTTAGTGTTGAGTTCGTCAAGAGGCCTCCTCTCCTAGAGGCCTTGGCCGAGGTACACCCCTGCCAAGTTGCTTTCGTATAATACCCCTTTGTGGTAGAAATACTCTCAAAGTATGTTATAATGCCCAAATTACCTTAGCCTACCTTGTAGTATTCTAAGGTTATACCTATACTGAAAAGCCCTAAATACTATTATACTTCCCCAAAACCAAACCCTAGGAAAATCTCCATAGTCCGTTGGAGTATTGTGTAGAAGTTGGTTAGAACTTCTAAGGTGGTTTAGAGCGGGTTGGAGCGCTGAGTCGAGCTAAACGATTGCCCGGATCGACTTTATACTTGGATAATTATGGGCTTATCGAGGTAAATATCTTGTCCTCTATTGTAATTGGAAATTACATGTTGTTAGAATATATAGTTAAAGTATACTATATATAGAATCAACGTGGTTAGTTGGCAATGTCTTTTGACTTAAGCCCAAGAATCGAATCAATCTGGAGACTTGTGTAGTAGATCGCGAGTAGAATTGTTCGGGTAAGATGTATAACCCCCTCGTTGGCTTGGCAGCCGCCCCGTGAGAGAGGAGATTTACGCTGCCATGTGGAGTGTCTAGAATTTTCTAGAATGTTCTACGATAAGATCTTAAGGTTAATAAAGCGCTGTGGCCTTATAGGTCAAGTACTACGTGTGGCGCTCTACTTGGCTTTAGGAGTAGCGACGGTTGGGAGTACTGAGCGTTTTGCTATTAGTCGATACTCGTCGCGAGGTATGTGAACCTCTTCCTATCTCTTCTGCATGATATGTGTGAACTATGTAGTACGGTAGACGTACTAAATGTATTTGATTGGTGTAAAACATAAAATGTTATAACGGCTTTATGGGAAGTTGGTTATAACGGCTTTATGTTGGTAAGAAAATACATGTGGTTTTTAAAAGGTATCTGATTTGAACTATAACTGGCTTGTTATGTGTTAATAAAGAACTTGAAGTATTTCAAAAGAGTTTTGAATCATTTTGAGAGAAGAAGTAATACTTGATTTGTTTTGAAAACTTAAGAGTTATACTAGCTTTATGGAAAGTTAGGTATAACGTCTTAAGAATGTTTTACTGATTTTGGAAATCGAATGTGTATCGACAAACCATCGCAGCTAATAAAAGGAAATGTTTTGTGATTAAGTATTATTAAAACCAGAGAAACTTCCATCCGCATGGCTAAGATGAGACAAAATGATATTTCCTAGATCATGGTCATTGTAATAAGATTGTTGTAAACAAGAATATCCTACTCACATATAAGACTTATGTTTCTCGGATAGTTTAAAAGAGAATTATATTCTTAAATGAATAAGACTATGAACTACTTAAACCTTTCTAAATAAGAAACATGAACATTTGAAATTAGGCAAACTTGGACGTTTGGAAAATAATGTTGTTACTTGAGTTTTACAAAGAGAAGTGTTTTGATTTACTTCAAAAGATAATCACTATATTTTCATATACTCCGTATCAGTGTGACTTTGTGAAAGTAACGTATCTTTAAAGAGTTAATGTATGAAGTACTTGGGGATAAAACCCGAACTTGTTAGCATATAGTAGCGTACCGTGTGTATAACTTGATTGTGTTGGTTTATGATAGCCTTGTAATACCTTCTTGTTGATTTGATAAGTAAACATGCTAGGATGCTACGTGTGTTAGTATCTTGTGATGTTTGTGTAAAGGGTTTTTCCTTTGTTGTGCTTATGTTGTTTAACGATAAGTCGTTATGATAGTATTATACATCACTCATCTCGAGATGATTCGTTGGCGCCTCCGACGCGGGTAGACTGTCGATGGACCTATGATTCGAGACTACCTCACGCGTCCGAGGCCTATGCGGAATCGGAAGTTCCGTGTTAGACGCGCCCTTGTGGTCACGCGGTCTCGCGCTACGCGACGGCGAGTCCAGGATGCGCCGGGAGTAGCTACCCTCGACGCGGGTTATACCTCACGCGGGCCGATCCGATTGGCCTACGCGAGTCGCGGAAAGTTCGTGGCTAGACGCGCACATTAGATACCGCGAAAGTGGTCACTTTGATCATGTGGCGGCAGACAGATCTTATGATACGCTTCATGACATTGTTGGTACTGCGGTGTTAGTAGTCGGCTATGCCTTCGCATTTACCCACGCAGTTATTATGGCACGTGGGACTCGTGTTCGCGTGTGTGTTCCTTATATCATAAAAAGGTATTCCACGCATGATTGATGTGGGCGTGAGACCCATTGTTATATTTGAGTGATGACTTGAGGCGTGAGTCCCCGACTCGCTATTATTGTGAATCGTAGTTTGGTTATCATACATGTCTCCCGCTTTATAGACTATTATGATTTCATTTACGTGATTTTTAGTTTCACATACTGCACTGTTAGATCGACCTCCTTCGGGCCGCTCACGCCGCAGCGTACACCGCCATCGATCCTCGCTCTAGGGTCACATTCACATGTGAAAGCTCCGTTTCTCCGAGGCTTATCACCGTATAGTCCCCTTGTTGTAGGTGTTTACATTCGGTATGGCGGGCCCTGTACCGCCATTGTTGTCGTATCATTTCTTAGAGGTCTGTAGAACTGTTGTGGACAGGGTTTGTAAAAAGGATTAAACTGTTCATGTAGGAAAAAGTTGTTATTAATATATATGCCGAAAGGCACGTTTTTCTCAGATTATTGTTTCATATTTCATAATATGTCTTGAATTGTTATATGTTCCGATGATTACTCAGATGTTTTATAACTATCGTGACCGGGTTAAGGCACCATCACGCCCGGACCCGTCGCGACAAGAACACTCGCGCCGCCAGGTCACTTTGCGAGACCGTCCACCGCGGCGCCAGATGGTAGTGGTTCACCTACGGTCTTTAGCCGGTCTTCATCTCCTACGCCATCGCCCGAGGCGTGGTGCTCATGGACCAGCCAGGTCGCGCAGAGGTCGTGGCGGTCCTAGTTCCGGGTCCTCGAACCGCATTTATGCCATGCCCACCGCCAGACCGGGAGGCGCCACGGATGTCATCACGTGTACTTTATCGGGCCTTGTTGGACGTATATGCCTTGATAGATCCGGTTCTCCCTTGTCCTATATATCTCCCCATATTGCTAGTAGGATAGGGATAGAGCCCGAGTCCATGGACCTTTTGAGGTAGCTACGCCATGGGATTCGGTGGTAGGCGGCGGGTATATAGGGCTTGCCCTGACTATACGCATCGCCGACCAGCCGACTTGATAGAGTTGGATATGACCGATTTTGATGTGATCATGGGTATGGATTGGTTAGCTTCTTGCTACGTCAATATAGACTGTAGGAAGCGGTTACTGCACGATTTCTGAGGAGCCATTATCGAGTGGGAGGGGAACACTGTGTCGCCGAGGGGTAAGTTTATTTCTTACCTCAAGGCCCGGAAGATGGTTCAGAAGGGGTATATCTACCATCTCATTCGGGTATTTGATACCGAGGCTGTGATACCGCACCTTGATCACCCCATGAGTCGAGAGTTCCCAGATGTGTTCCCAGACGACCTCCCGGGTATCCCTCCTGAGAGGGAGATAGAGTTTTGCATTGATATTCTGCCTGATACTCGACCTGTATCCATTCCGCCATACAGAATGGCACCTGCCGAGTTGAGAGAGTTGAAGGACCAGCTGAGAGATTTCTTTGGAGAAGCGGCTTTATCGAGCCTAGTGTTTCTCCCCGGGAGCGCCAGTTTGTGAAAAAGAAGGATGTGACGCCGTATGTGTGTATATTACGAGCGGTGAACAAGGTGACTATTAAGAACGATACCCTTCCCGGGATTGATGACTTGTTCGACCAGCGAGTGCGCGAGGTGTTTCTCCAAGATAGACCTACGATCCGTTACCATCAAAGTGCGAGTTAGGGAGACGGATGTCCCAGGATCGCATTCGACCCTGGACGCACTATGAGTTCGTGGTCATGTCTTTCGGCTTGACCAATGCTCCGGCAGATTTATGGATTTGATGAACCGAGTGTTCAAGCCATTTTGGATACGTTTGTGATAGTATTCATTGATGACATCTTGATTTATTCTCTCTGAGAAGGAGCACGCGAGCATTTGGAGACAGTCTTTGAGAGTTCTCCGACCACGGTTGTATGCCAAGTTTTGAAATGTGAGTTTTGGTTGGCTTGGTGTTTCGGGGCACATTGTCGGTCGATGGTATTCGGGTGGATACGGCAAAGATCGAGGCGATCAGAGTTGGCCTAGACCTACTACCGGCAAGACGCAACTTTTCGGGCCTTGCAGGTATTATCGGAGGTTCGTGGAGAAGTTTGCTTCTATTTCAGATTTTGACTAAGCCGACTCGTAAGCGCTAAGTTTCGATGCCGACGGATGTCAGGACGAGGGCTTCCGATCGGGCGAGAGATTGACGACCGCCCGATTCTTACTCTTCCGCAGGTCCGCACGCTATGTGGTTTATTGTGATGCGTCGCATCGGGCTTGGGTGCGTGCTGATGCAGCACGACAAGGTTATAGCTTACGCATCTCGATAGCTCAGGAAGCATGAGAAGAACTACCCCACACATGACTTAGAGTTGGCGGCGTGATTCACGCCAAGATCCAGAGACATTATTTGTATGGAGTTCATGTGGATATTTACACGCACCACAAGAGCCTCCAAGATATCTTCACCGCAGGAGTCGAACTTGCGACAGAGACGGTGGTTAGAGCTACTCAAGGATTATGATGTCGATATCCTATACCACCCAGGGAAGGCCAATGTAGTGGCAGATGCTCTTAGTCGTAGATCGATGGGTAGTCTATCAGATGTGCAGCCATAGAGGAGGGGCATGGTCCGCGAGTTACATCAGCTAGCGAGCCTTGGAGTCCGATTGATTGATTCTGATAGTAGTGGGGTTCGGGTTCGAGAGGTTGCCGAATCTTCCATCGTCGAGGAGGTGAAGAGGCGACAGTATGAGAATCCGATTATGACACGATATCGAGATACGGCTCTTCGTGAGGGGAAGGGTCCTTTTGAGATAGCACCTGATGGGGTGCTAAGGTTTGAGGGCAGGTTGTGTGTTCCAGATATTGAAGGACTTCGACCGCAGGTTCTAGGGGAAGCACACAGCGCGCGTTACTCTATCCATCTGGGGTCGACAAAGATGTACCACGACCTCAGATCTGTGTATTGGTGGGACGGCCTGAAGAGGGACGTTGCAGAGTTTGTTGCTCAGTGCCCGAGTTGTCAGCAGTTAAAGTTAGAGCACCAGAGGCCTGGTGGATTGTTACAGACGATAGAGATTCCGACATGGAAGTGAGAGGTGATCAATATGGACTTTATTACAGGGTTACCTCGCACTCAGAGGAAGCATGATTCTATCTGGGTTATCGTCGACAGGCTAACGAAATCCGCCCACTTTCTTCCCGTCAGGACGACTTTTTCAGCAGAGGATTACGCTAGACTTTACATCCGAGAGATCGTGAGACTGCATGGGGTCCCTATATCTATCATATCAGACAGAGGAGCCCAGTTTACGGCTAACTTCTGGAGGTCTTTCCGTAGGATTAGGACGCAGTGAGCCTCGATCGCATTCCATCCTCAGACCGACGGACAGGCAGAGCGTACTATCCAGACACTTGAGGATATGCTGTGAGCCTGTGTTATTGATTTCAGAGGTAGCTGGGAGGATCATTTGCCTCTAGTAGAGTTTGCTTATAACAACAGCTACCACTCCAGTATCCAGATGGCGCCTTATGAGGCCTTATACGAGAAGAAGTGCAGGTCACCGATAGGCTGGTTTGATGTGGGTGAGGTGCAGTTAGTCGGGCCGGACTTGGTTCAGCAGGCGGTGGATAAGGTGAAGCTTATCCATGAGCGGTTATTGACAGCTCAGAGTCGACAGACGTCGTATGCAGATCATCGGCGTCGACATTTGGAGTTTGAGGTTGCTGATTGGGTTTTCCTGAAGGTGTCACCCATGAAGGGTGTGATGAGGTTTGGGAAGAAAGGGAAGCTCAACCCAAGGTACATTGGGCCTTATCAGATTGTCCATAGGGTAGGCAAGGTTGCCTATGAGTTGGATCTGTCGTCCGATCTGGAGGTAGTACATCCAGTTTTTCATGTTTCTATGCTGAGGAGATGTATCGGATATCCGTCTAGAGTGCACCCGATTGATGATGTCCATGTGACAGAGGGGTTATCGTATGGGGAGATTCCCATAGCGATACTCGATCGTCAGGTTAGGCGACTGCGGACAAAGGATGTGGCTTCCGTCAAGGTCTTATGGCGGAACGAGAACAGAGAGGAGATGACATGGGAAGCGGAGGAGGACATGAGGCAGAAGTATCCTCACTTATTCCCCACACCTCCAGGTAACTCACTTTCCTACCGGTTAATTTTAATTGTCGTATGTACTTAAGTGTTCTATTGTGGCCATATGTGGCATTTTGCAAATTGTTCAAGTTATGAGGGATTGTGCCGTTATCTGAGTTAATAGAATCTAAAAAGAACATTCGGGATGAATGTTTCTAAGGGGGAGGTAATGTTATACCCCGTAGTTCCGAATTATGTATGTGAGGACGTACGTACGAATGTATAAGCCCTAATTAGGGTAAGAATGAAAGAATTGTTTTCCGACGGAAAATATTTTGAACCTTGTGAAGGAAATTTTTACGTTTTCAATATTTTAACCAATTATGTTATTTTTCCGAGAGATAAATGTTTTGGACCAATAGGAGGGCGACACGTGTCACCCCAAGTGGACATAGTGGACGTTTTTTTTCAAGACTAGTGGGCAAGACAAGTGGTCAAAGTCTTGCATGGCATTTGCATGGCAATGGGACGTTTTTTTTGAAGTTAGTGGGCAAGTCAAATGGTCAAAGTCTTGCATGGCATTTGTGGGACAAGTGGAGAGAGGAACCTACACAAACAATCTATACCATACACATGTTTCAATCCTACCCCTTGGTTGTCCTATATAAACACCTCTAGTTGATGAAATCTTCCACACTTAGAACATTTCAAGACTTGAAAATATTTTCCTCTCCTCCCTAGTTTCTCTCGTCCCACCCCCTCTTTCTTGAGCAAATGTTGTCCAAAAATTCTTAAACTTATAAGTGTTCTTCCTTAATGTATTAGGAAGATTATTAACCAAGAGTTAGACAAGATTTCACACCCCTAGCCTCAAAAACCCTCACAAAGCCGAGAGTGGGCAGATTTGGAACTTTAGTGTTCTTCACTTTTTGGAGTTAATTCTTGAATAGAAGTTGGTTAGAAACTTCTAAGGGTGACTTGTGGTGGTTTGGAACACAAAGATTGGAGCTAAAACTTGCTTAGGAACGACTTTAAGTTCTTGGATATTTTTGGGCTATTATTGAGGTAATGAACCTTAACCTCTTTGTGAAGTTGATTATTATGTATATTGGATATTATACATATATTGAAAGTATATTATGGAGTATGAGATATAAGGAAAGATTTGGACCTTGTTAAGATGTTAAAAGGAGAATTGACATTTAGCCATTAAAATGGTAAAAATATATCCATTACTTGACTAAGAAGTTAACAACAAAGAAACTATAACTTATATAAAGATTGGAATATAAGTTGAAGGATTAATGAAGTATAACCAAATTGGATAAGTAAAATTGTAAAAGTTGGCCAAGGACCCCAACTTAAGGATTGTATTTACTTTGGACTGTATTTACTTTGGACTGTATTTACTTTGTACTGTATTTACATTATTGTTGTTAAGGGGAAGATTGTTAATCGCGTTCCGTTTGGGCGTGTGATCCCATTCTTTATTTATTGTTGTTGTTAAGGGGAAGATTGTTAATCGCGTTCCGTTTGGGCGTGTGATCCCCTTCTTTAATTATTGTTGTTGTTAAGGGAAAGATTGTTAATCGCGTTCCGTTTGGGCGTGTGATCCCCTTCTTTAAAATTCAGAATTATTGCACCTTAGTTATAGTATGTTAATTACAGTTATCGAGCCTTGGAAAAGATGGAAAAGTGAGTAGAAACGGGGGAAGTGCTGCCCAATTTTCCGTAGAATAAGAGATCTTACGTAGAAGAATCCTACGAAAAACTAGAAGTTGATAAGCGTATTTTGACTATTATAGGTTGACACTCTGCGCGCGACATATCCGACTTGGCAAGTGAATTTAACCGAGGAGGTATGTGATTCTTCCTATCCCTTTTAGCATGATATTTGTGAAATATATATAGTACGGTAGACGTACGTGTGTTAAACTAAATTTGGCTTTACTTTGATGTCTTTGGACTTGAGTTCTAATTAATAAGAATCTTGAATATTTCAAAAAGAGTTATGAATCAATTTTGGAAGAAAAGTAATACTTGGTTTTCATAAAAAGCTTAAGTGTTATACTAGCTTTATGGGAAGCTAGCTATAATGACTTAAGGAAGATAAGAAAAACGGTTTAATTATTTGTTTATCAAATGCTTGAAATGATGTTTGAAGGTATGGTAGGTTGGTTTGATAAACATGTTATGATGCTACGTGTGTTAGTATCTTGTGACGCTTGTGTAAGGAGGTTATTCTTGTTGTGCTTATGTTGTTTAACGATAAGCCGTTGTGTTAGTATTATATCACTCACCCTCACGACTTGTTACGACGCAGGGTTAGCCGCCCCGATGCGAGGAATACCTCACGCGTCCACGACCTATCGCGAGCCGCGGAGTTCCGGGATGATCACTCCGGGTGTTACGCCGATGCGAGAATACCTCACGCGATCTATGTGGCTACGCGATCGCGAGTCGAGACCATGTCGCGGGTTAGCTACCCCGATGAGAATACCTCATGCGGCTAGGGGCCTATGCGATCGCGGAGTTCTAGAATTAGACTCGCATAATGATACTATGAGCGATTGGCCTTGCTTCGATCATTAGCGGCCTAGAAAAGACCAGTTACATTATATCTATTTTTGGTCTTGTTTATGATGTGGCACTATGTGCGGTTAACTTAGTTGTTTCGCATATATTTGTGAATTGGTTTTAAAATGTTATAATTATATATATCGATTTTATAGTTTCACATACTTGGTACCGTTGCATCGACTCCTTCGGGGCTGCGTTCACGCCGCAGGTAAAGAAGCGGTGGTGGATCCTCATTCTTAGGATCTTTACTCAGTGTCGTGAGCTCCATTTCTCCGGAGGCTCGACTTTTGGTACGGTTCTCCCTGGTGTTGTAGATGTTTTGTACATTCAGGGGTATGACGGGGCCATGTTCCGTCATAGTGTTTACACCTTCTTAGAGGTATGTAGTCCTGTTGTAAAGTTGGGATGTAACTGTTCACTTTTGGTATTTATATACATGCCGAAAGGCAACTTTTCTTTGGATAGACTGTTCTTATTTTACACTGTTTCATGTTTGCAAGTTTATATTCCGCTGGTTACTCTGATATATGTCTACTTGGGTGCCCGGGTAAGGCACCAGTCACGGGCACGGGAACGGGTCGTGACATGTTATTTCGAACACTCGACTTGATCTTCTAGTAGGAAAGGAGGAAGAACTGGTCCTCTTGCCTAGGAAGGAGACATCAGGAGTGGCATCCACATCAATAGGGTTATTATCGTCCATATGGTAACTGATTTCTAGAGGTTCTTAAGTTATACTGAGAACAATGGCTGAGCTGAGTTGTTACACCCCGTAATACCAGGGCTACTAATTGAGAACGTGATTAAGGATTTAAGATTTGAATTTTGGAAGGAAAGAATAATTACATTTTCTTAAGGAAAATTTCGGGAAAAAATGTGACGACGGAAAAATTATTAACTTGGAGTATAATACTTCTAATTGAATTTATGGACTTAGTATTGGATTATAAGGTGTTGGAATTGATAATATGGGGTCCGCCGAGAATTTTACAATTTCGCGGGGACCTTCGAAAAATTATAATATTTTGGACCAATCGGAGGGCGACACGTGGCACCCCTCCACTTGTCTTGCTAAGATGACAACAAATTAGATATTTTGAGAGGGGACAAGTGGACATGGGTCCCACTCCACTTGGCTATACATATCCAAGTCTTGCAAGACTTGGATCACTTTACACTTAGACCAAAAAATAAGCTCTCATCTTCTCCCCTTTAGCTCCATAATTTCGAGAGCCCCTTGGCTAAGAACAACCATTGTTGATCAATTTATTTCTCCAAGATTAAGCCCTTAAACCAAGTGCTAAGCCTAGATTAATATTCTACACGTTTTTACTTGTCTTGGCCGAAAGTTGATGCCAAAACCCTAGGGGTTCCGTCGACTTTTTGGAAGTGAGATTCAAAGAGAAGTTGCTCATAAGGTTGTAGGGGGTACATATATGTGATTGGAACTTGCAGAAGTGGAGCGAAACGAAAACTGCGCACCAATAAAAACCGGACTGTTTTGGGGCGTTTTTGGGCAAAAAATGAGGTAAAAGTCCTTCTTCTTTTAAAGTAATTGGATATTACTTATTGTTATTATGTATGGATGAACTTGTGTTAGAAAATAATGAAGAATAAAAAGCATTTGAGCCTTTTTTGGGGCTAAACCCGATTTGGGACAGATTTGGTGCAAATGGAATTCGTTGGTTATTGTCGTTGTTATCTTCACCTATTGCATGTTATAATGAATTAATATTGTTTTTAATAAGTTTTTATAACTTATGTAGAAGTTTTGGAACTCGAATTGGAATAAAATGGATTAAGGAACGAGTTATCGGGTTGTAGTTGTTGTGGCCGAGAAACTGCCCAAAACTGTTAGACGTTGTTGTGTCGTTTAGTGGACTGTTTTGAGGTATTAAATGCTGGAAATTTAGTTGTTGTTATGCATGTTTAAGTGTAGTAGTTGCTAATGAAAGTACTAAGGGAATAAGGGTGTGGAAAGACGTTAAAAGGCCTCACATTTTACCCTCGTTATGGTTGGATTGCGGACAGTTTTTATGGGCTGATTTGTGGACTATTTTGTATAACTGTGGGGCAGAATTTTACACGTCCAGTTAGGCGTGTAATCCCCTTTGGCTAACTGTTGGTTGTGCCTTAAATGTGGCTTGTTGGTTGATGAATACGGGCCTTGGAAAAGGTGGAAAAGTATGTAGAAACAAAGGAAGTGCTGCCCAATTTTCCGTAGAATTAGAGGGCCATTATTTGGTATAAGTCCTACACTTGATGGCTTGTAGTTGATAGAAGTGCTATTGTCATTTTAGGTTGAAGTACTACGTGTAGCACATTCTACTTGGCTTGTGGAATAGCCAATAAGGTTGAAGTACATTGAAGCGTATTGCTACTTGTCGTTTGGGTTAGTCGCCAACGAGGTATGTGAATTTCTTCCTTCCTTTGACATGATCATTTGGTAAGTCTATGTGACTAAATTTTAGTGAGTCTATGTGACTTGATTTGGTAAGTCTATGCGACTTAATTCATTTGAAGTAAGTAAGTCGATTTTGGAAATATATGAGTCTTGATTATGAAAGTATGAGTGGCTTAGTCAAAATTGTATAAGTTACGTGAAGTACTTTAAAGTTAAGAGATTTGATTTAAAGTTATGAGACTTGATTTCTTTACAAGTTATGAGACTTTATTTTTCAAGATATGGGACTTGATTTCTAAAGTTAAGAGATTTGATTTAAAGTTATGAGACTTGATTTCTTTACAAGTTATGAGACTTTATTTTTCAAGATATTGGACTTGATTTCTAAAGTTAAGAGATTTGATTTAAAGTTATGAGACTTGATTTCTTTACAAGTTATGAGACTTTATTTTTCAAGATATGGGACTTGATTTCTAAAGTTAAGAGATTTGATTTAAAGTTATGAGACTTGATTTCTTTACAAGTTATGAGACTTTATTTTTCAAGATATGGGACTTGATTTCTAAAGTTAAGAGATTTGATTTAAAGTTATGAGACTTGATTTCTTTATAAGTTATGAGACTTTATTTTTCAAGATATGGGACTTGATTTCTAAAGTTAAGAGATTTGATTTAAAGTTATGAGACTTGATTTCTTTACAAGTTATGAGACTTTATTTTTCAATATATGGGTTACTTGATTTACTTCTAAAGTTAAGCGGCTTGATTTCGAAAGAGTATGTGACTTGAGTTTTAAAAGTATACGTTTATTGATTTAAAGAGGAGTTTTATGATTCTTTTTAAGTATGTATGTACGTAGTATTTTTGGGTTTAGTTTCCCTAATGTTGCAAGAATAAAAGTGTCTTAAGTTCTCTAAAATGAAAGGTTGTTATAATAGCTTTATGGGAAGTTGTTATAACGACTTAAGAAGAAGTGAAAAGATGGTTTAAAAATGTTATGTAAGGAAAATCACTCCGAGCCTACAAATAGGCCGGATTATGTTATGAGATACACCGAGCCTACAAATAGGCCGGATTATGTTATGAGATACACCGAGCCTACAAATAGGCCGGATTCTGTTATGAGATACACCGAGCCTACACATAGGCCGGATTACACCATATTACCTCGAGCCTACACATAGGCCGGGTTACGTCATCTTACACCGAGGCCCACAGGCGGGCCGGATTATGCTACATGATTCCACAGTACACCGAGCCCCACAGGCGGGCCGGATTATGCTACATGATTCCACAGTACACCGAGCCCCACGGGCGGGCCGGATTATGCCACATGATTCATCAGTACACCGTGTCCCGCAAATGGGTCGGATTACGTTATCACGTATGGATAATCAAAGTAAGCTCCCAAATAAGAAGTCCTCCATAAAGAATTGGATTATGTTATGTAAGATATGTAAGTTATGTGGAAAAACTTGATCGAATTCTTAAGTATGTATGTAAGAATATGATGTTAATTCTTATTGAAAGAAGGAAAAGAATGATTAATGTACGATTGATTTCATGAGTTAAAATGGCACAGTAGGATCTGGTATTTTAATTTTTATACTTGCCCCTGTCATTCTTTTGTACAGTTATGATCTTGTTTAATGTACTTTATTTCCGTTCCATACTTAGTACTTATTGTACCGACTTGCAGTGCGGCGTTCATGTCCGCAGTTCAGGTACGATTGTGGATCCGCGAGCTTAGGATCCTTGTTCAGATTTTGAGATGGCTCCAAGTTCGGAGTTTGTCATTATGGCTAGGTATATTCAAGTGCACGGGGCCTTGTCCCGTCATAGTTGTCACCTTCTGTGAGGTCCGTATTCATATGTGGGTTGGGTGGTGTAAGTTGTATTTACATTTTTGTATAGTGTAGACTTTTCGGTGATTTATATTTATACCAAGCCTTCCGCTTTTCCTTTGTTTTAAAAAAATGAGTGATATTTATCTTTCGCGGTTTATTTATGTTGTATGGGTAGAGGTGCCTGTGTAGGGGCACCATCACGCCCTAATTGGGGCGTGACAGTGTGGTATCAGAGCATTTAGTCCTCGGCATGTCTACAAACCGTGTATAGTAGAGTCTTGTTTATCGATGTGTTGTGCACCACATCTATAAACAGGAGGTTATAGTACATTTAGGATTGGTTTCCCTTCTTCTCACTCTGAGATCATGCGATAGAGCTGTGTTGTTAGTGTAGTCTCTCCCTAACGTGTTATTTTGATTGCAGATATGAGAAAGACAACAGTGACCCAGAAAGGATTATATAGACTTCGTATCCAGGTTGGTAAACCTATTGTACAGTTGGTATAATGATGATGTGTATCTGTACGAGCGTATTTATTTGGGGTCATATGTGCGTTGCCTAGAATGATTATGAGTTACCATGAGTTGGTTAAGCCTTAATAATTACTTGGAAGGTGTGAAACAATTTATTGAATCTACACCTAGGCTTTATATATGTACTTAGTTGGAATAGTCAAGAGGTAATGAACTGACTAAGATTGTGATAGACTCTTGAAAGATCAGGTTTAATTGACTTATGGACATACCATGTTATTAGATTAAGCTGTGTTGTATGCTTAAGTGAGATGCACGAATAATATTTTTATGGAGTAAATATGGTTGTTGTGATTAGGACAACATGATATTGAGGTAAACTGCGCACCAATAAAGTCCGGACTGTTTTGGGGCGTTTTTGGGCAAAAAATGAGGTAAAAGTCCTTCTTATTTTAAAGTAATTGGATATTACTTATTGTTATTATGTATGTGTCGCACCCGATTTTGAACTCTCAGGCTTGAATGCGCGACGGAATGGTTATCCTCCCCAAAATGTAAGAAATAAAATGTTAAAGGAGTCGCCACCTAATTAATTGGGTGAATTAGGACACCTAAATACTAACTGATTAAAGTCAGCATTAACTCCATTTAAAGGTCTGTGAAACTAAATAAGATTCTGAGTAAGGATTCTTTATTATCCTAAAGGGAAGGGGTAAGGCACCCTAAAGGATCCGCTAACTTGCGGTTGTCCGTTCAAACATAGGCTAATTTATTTGGCTAAGGGATGTACGTTTTAGAAAAAAGATTATTTAAGTAAAAGGGATGTGGCAAATATATATATATATTGATAACTAAAAGGGTCTTATAAGATTCAAAAAAATATATATACAAAGTTTATTATGAAATTATTTTTTATTTTTTGACAAAAGTAAGAAAGTGATAAATTGCTCCTAACAGTATACGTAAGGTTAAGATTCTTATATAGGAGTTAATTATGAAATTGTTTTTATAATGCGTAGATTACTTCCTATGGTGTTTATGATAACGTTTATTTCTTAAGGATATGGAGAAAATATATTAACTACACGACTAAAGCATCGCTAGGATTAATTATTTTAGATTTAAGCTTATATGATGAGCCTAAACTAAGTAAAGGATGAATTTATCTTTAAACTACCCTTTCCAAAATATTCAAAAGACTAGTAGAGTTAATTATCCTATTAATTACAAGGTTAATGAATATGACAATAATAAATAAACAAGTAAATAAATGCATAAATAAGCAAAGAAGAGGAGATGGAGTTGTTGTGACGCCTAGAATGGATGGCGACACCATCTATCCTATAGCTGTTTGGAAGCCCTGCGGCGGAAGTGTGGTTGGTGATATGGAAGTCATGATGAGTCTCATACCGAGACTCTTGATCATTCTCCCGATGCATGTCATGTAAAAAATAAGAAAGAAAAGGATTAGTAAGTAATGTAAACTCCATCATATGCAAAATAGATGGAATATTGAATTAAACACACAAGTACATATGTTGCCAATGTTAATGCGAGGCAGTACAGACGCAGGATTCAACCAGCAGATACACACTTTGAGGTATTATGTACGTGATGGGCCCAATGTGCAGAAAACGTGATTCAGGCCCAATGACATCAGAGGTCTTTTTTACTTTTCCAGGTTTCAAAATGTCAACATTATCACCCCCAAACAGGCCCATTCATACAGTCTTACTTCTCCTGTATCTAGTCATACAAAGGTTGATATCCACAAGATATACGCATAAGCCATGAGAGGTATACAACTCCTATATATCGAATGTATGCTAACGAATATCAGAGAATGGAATACTGGGGCACTAGGCAACAGAGTATGGTATGGAGGCAAGTCTATAATTATACTGACTGTATGGCAGGATCATTGATGCATTGGGTTGGCAAAAAACTCATAAGAAAAACGTAAGATGGACATTTCTAAAACCAATGGTTCAGGCATAGGCGGGATAGACTTAACAACTGCTGATTTGGAATTCATTAGTGAGATATATGAGGCATAATGGCTTATTAGACTTAGCCAACATACATAAATGACTAGGTGACTCCCAAGAAAACAATATATTAGATCATGCGTAACACTGATGGTCTGGTTAAGCCTGTATGGTCACCCTTACTGTATATTCACCGGTATAATACCCCAAAAAGGAACACAATTTAGGCACGCTAACACATATTCATCTATTCTAAAACGGATCAATGATAATATAAGCATGGTCGAAATGGAGTCGAACTAGACAAGAAGTGGTGCAAGGATGATTCAAAACATCTTTACTATTAGCAGGTAGCAATACATTTTTTACATATTCGATGGAACTAAAAAAAAACTATAGGACAAACTATTTTGTTTAATTGACCACGTTAACAGAGAGATATTCAAATACAACAGATTATGATCTTGAGGATGAATCGATACCATATCATTTACTTGACTAGCTACAGATACTCTGGACTAAATGGAAAACCCCCACAACACTATATTGGATATGCATACACATAATCCAGTGGCCCAAAAACATACACAAAACAGAATATCTCAATCAACCTTCAAACAGTCACCAATTAATAGCGGATAATCAAAAATGGATTCATGACGTTATACACCTAACCATACCCTATAGGAAACACACTCGAATACACACACATACTCAAAACAGATTAGACACCACAGATGCCAAAAACCGCAACCAACATATTTATGTGGAGACGACGACTATACTAAGTCAAATAGTTTTGACAAAAGAGAACAACATATGATCCTATTATGCAGAAAACACATAATATCCATTAAATAACTAAACAGTGAGAAAAGAGTAGGTTTCCGGACCTTTTGTGGGTAGCGAACTGAGGCGACGACAAAGGTTTTCCCGAATCGTCGGAAAAAAGGAGAAAGCCCTGAAGAGCTGGTTTGCAGAGCAGTAAATTGAATGGAAAAGAGAAAAGTTTAGAAGTGATGTAGTCTGTGTTATCCCTGATGACCGATGACTGATGAAAAGAACCGATCGATTGATGGCCGATTGCCGATGGATGGTTGGTGTCTCTCGATCGATTTCTGAGTCTCTGAATCGATCTCAGAATCTCTGAATCGATGCTATTGGTCGCTGCCCCTTCGATTGCCCTTTGCATGTGCTTATATAGCCCCCATTTGGGTTCCCCGTTAGGTAAATGAATAAAGGCTGATACTTGTGCTTGATTGGTATGCGATTTGGTTTGATTCGTACTGATTTGTTAAGGATTTGTGGGCTATTTTTGGGTCGATTCTCGTACAGTTCTTGTTATGGTAAGTTTGAAAGCGATTTTGGGATATTTGAGGGAATCTCAACGATTTGTGCAGGTTATGGTAAGGATATGTTGGCTGGGTGTACGTGGTTAAGGAAAGGCCCCGGATTCTCGCGAAATCCGGGCAGTCTTAGTCTTTAGCGAGAGTAAGTGCGCGGTTTTAGGTTTAGGGTTCTGGCTTTTCGCTTTTTCGTTCAAGGGTCAAGATGGTATAGGAAGAGTGAAGAAATGGGCTTGGGCCTCCGATAAGGGATAAAGGTGTGGTCGGGCGACGTCACGTTACGTTACCGATAATGGGCGGGTTTGGACGAATTAAAGAGTATGGGTAGTTAATTAATTAGTATTAGATTAGTTAAGTTATTTAATTAGTTTTAGGCTTAGTTAATTAGTGATAAATTAAATTAGTGTTAGTTTTAGCTAATTAATTCTAAAGTGTATTAATAATTAATTAGTGATAACTTAAATTAACACATGTGATTAAACTAATTAGGTGCTTCATTAATCTAATTGTTATAATAAATAAACGGTGTACTATTTAATTAATGCTCGATACTTTAGAACGTGACGCTATTATTAAAAAAACTTATTATTGTGCATTATTGCGAAGCTAAATAAAAATGCATTGAGTTTATATTAAATTACTTAGATGCCGAATGCAAGTACGATATTTAAGAATTGTTTAAAGCCTTATAAATGCGACGCTATTAAAATGCATATATTAGATTAAAATTGATTTTAAATTCTCTTGAGTATTAATAAATGCGGCTATGCTACTTGACACGACGTTGTTGCTAAATTATTTATTTTGTGTATTTATTATTAATTAAGAGTTACGACAGGGCTTGAAATTAATTGATACAGGCGCGGGACTCTAAGTGTTTAATACTCTACGTAAGAAAATGCGAAGTTATTATTAAATTGTTTATTTATGCCTGTATTTATGTTTTATTGCTGCATTTTATTATTTTCAAAAATTGTTTTAAAATTAGTGTAATTTTAGTTAATGATCGACGGAGGGTCAAAATCGTGTCAAATTGTCCTCTTTGTATGGAGATGATGGAAGAATCTTCTGACAAAGACGCTGACCATAGCCAATTTTGTCTCGACCGTAACTAGAATGTTGGGCAATTTAGGCAAGGCCGACGCGACTCAAAATTGTCCCGTCGTTACGCGACAACTGGCCAAAACCCGCGGGCTAACGAGGATTTAAAATCCCCGTCAAGCTATGGTGACTATGAGATATTGTGGTGCTAGAACGCGAGAGAGTAGTCGGCGTTCGTCCACTTTTGCCTTTTGTCGGGAAACTTGCTCCCAACAAATTACCTCGGCCGTAAGAGGTAGGTCCACGCCAGGCTCCATCTTTTGTAGCTTATTAACGTTCTCAGATTGAAGCTAAGATAGAGGCATTAGTGCATCACAAAACAATGCAAGTATGTAAATTTGTGTTGTGGTCAGAGTCGA
The DNA here is from genome assembly GCA_029844215.1 of Przewalskia tangutica. Lineage (NCBI taxonomy): Eukaryota > Viridiplantae > Streptophyta > Magnoliopsida > Solanales > Solanaceae > Przewalskia > Przewalskia tangutica. The sequence continues at coordinate 36,655,307 of CM056720.1, read as the reverse complement.
TGTATATGGTATGATGATACGCCGCTTTGTATGTAGACGCAAGTGACGCCAGATGGGCGTTATCGCCTTGTATGGACGAAATGCAAATGACGCTTGTATGGGCGTTCGCTTTGTATGGACGGCGCAAATGACGCCTTATGGCGCTTCGCTTCAGATGGACGAAATACAGACGCCAGTGGGCGTTATCGCTTGTATGGACGAAATGCAAGTGACGCCAGATGGCGTTATCGCCTTGTATGGACGAATGCAGTGACGCCTTGCTGGCGTTATCGCTTGTATGGACGAAATGCAAATGACGCCGGCGTTATCGCTATGGACGAAATGCAAGTGACGCCTTATGTGGCGTTATCGCTTTGTATGGACGAAATGCAATGACGCCAGATGGGCGTTATCGCTGTATGGACGAATGCAAGTGACGCCTTAGGGCGTTATCGTCTGCATGGACGAAATGCAAATGACGCCAGATGGGCGCTTCGCTCATGGACGAAATGCAAGTGACGCCATGTGGGGCGTTATCGCTCATGGACGAATGCAAGTGACGCCAGATGGGCGTTAACGCTCATGGACGAAATGCAAATGACGCCAGATGGGCGTTATCGTCTTGTATGGACGAATGCAAGACGCCGCGTTATCGCTCAGATGGACGAAATGCAAATGACGCCTTGTATGGCGTTATCGCTTTATGGACGAAATGTAAAGCCGCCAGTATGGGCGTTAACGAAATGCAATGACGCCAGGCGGGCGTTATCGCTCAGATGGACGAAATGCACATGACGCCAGATGGGCGTTATCGCTCAGATGGACGAATGCACATGACGCCTTGTAAGCGGCGAAAATGACGCCACGGGCGTTATCGATGGACGAAATGCAAATGACGCCTTGTATGGCGTTATTGGACGAAATGTAAAGCCGCCAGATGGGCGTTATCGCCAATGCAAATGACGCCAGTATGGGCGTTATCGCTCAGATGGACGAAATGCACATGACGCCAGATGGGCGTTATCGGATGGACGAATGCACATGACGCCTTGTGGCGTTATGAAAATGACGCCAGATGGGCGTTATCGCTCTGGACGAAATGCAAATGACGCCAGATGGGCGTTATCGCTCAGATGGACGAAAATGTAAAAGCCGCCAGTATGGGCGTTATCGCCAGTATGGACGAAATGCAAATGACGCCAGATGGGCGTTATCGCCTTGTATGGACGAAATGCAAATGACGCCAGATGGGCGTTATCGCTCAGATGGACGAAATGTAAAAGCCGCCAGATGGGCGTTATCGCCGGCGTTATCGCCTGTATGGACGAATGCAAATGACGCCAGATGGGCGTTATCGCTCAGAATGCACTGACGCCAGATGGGCGTTATCGCTCAGATGGACGAATGCAAACGGCGCTCAGGCATAATCGAATAATTAAAGTGTAAATGATGAGCTCGAGTAGCGAAGATGTGGTTTTGCTAGATGTATTTGATGTAGACTTGTTGCGAGATGGACTTCGTGGAGCGGATCTGTTGTATTGGGATGTTGTTGCCTCCTTGTTCCTCGTTGTCCCGCAAAATTCACTCAAAGAAACATCGTGAGTTCGGGAGGTGGCTCTTGATACTTGCACGCGTTGTCTTGTCTGGACATGTAACCCCTGTCTGATTTCGAGTCTCGGTCAAAACATTTGTTGAAAAATATTATATCTTGAGAAAAATATACTTATATGTGCTAGTAGGAAATTATGTCGATATTTGAATAGTGACATGTCGTGAAACCAAGCAAAACTTCCCTATCCGAAATCTGTGGTATATTCTCCCATACTCGCTCTCTTTTAAAATTTGTCCCAGTTTTGGGACCCGGAACCCTGTGCGTAACTTAACCATGCCCATTGACGTCATTTGTAGTAAAACCCTTAAAATTGTCCCAGTTTATGTTGATCTTTCGAGCATATGGAATCATATTTGTCAATGTCCTTTCGCGGGCGCAATCCTAAAAATTGTCCCGCGGATATATGTCGTAGGTTTGTCTTGCAAGATAGTACCAACCACAAAAGTGCAAAATGACAAAAGCGGTTTCTTACGCGCGACCGAGGCCGATGTAGCCGCCACGATCCGCGGCGGAATCAGTCAAACGTAGTTCGTTACAAACAAGATTTTAAAATTGAAAATGGACCGAGGCCGATGTGGCCGCCACGATCCGCCAAGGAATCAGTCGCACGTAGTTCGACATAAGCAAAGTAATTGAGTATTTTCCGAATGGACCGGCCGATACGGCCGCCTACGTATCCCGCAAAGGGAATCAGGTCAGACGTAGTTCAATTACAAGCAAAGTAATTACATGAAAATAAAGCACTCTAAATATAATATCTCTTTATCGATGGCTCTAGGCCACACTTCGCCCATTTCAAATAAGATGAGGCCCTCCAGTAAGCACTCAACCATGTAAGGCCCTTGCCAATTGGGCGCGAATTTCCTTTCGCTTCACTTTGGTTGGGAATATACGGGATGTCCCGGTTGGAAGTTTCTTGGTCGCACTTTTGTTAAAAGCTCCGCCATTCTGCTCGTAAAGTTGTCCGTGGCGCATCGCATTCATTCGCTTTCATCAATAAGCATCAATTGTTCGCATCTACTCAGTATCCATTTGGCTTCATCTAGTTCGGCTTGATGATTCTTAGAGACGGTATTTCCACCTCATCCATAAACCAAGAGATACGGTTTGCTCCCGAGGTCCGAATTGTCAAGAGGCGAAGGCAAATTTTCAAGTTATCTATCATCTTCCTCAAGATCCTCTTGATGTTCTTGTTGGTCCATTCATTTGTGGTCGATATGGGAGTAGTGATCTGAACTTCACGCACATCTCCTTCATCGCCACTATTGAGATTGGACCGTTGCCATGATTGATTCTCGATTCCAAACCGACAAATGATGTTGTGATGAACAAAATCCACTACTACTTTCTTGGTCACGACTTGTATGATGATGCTTCTACCCATTTTGTAAAGTAATCGATCGCCACTAGATAAACTCGGTCCATTTGACGCCGTCAATAGGACCAATGACGTCCATGCCTGGGAACTAGTGACGTTGAGTTCATTTGGTGCACGTGAATCAAGTCGCCATGGATCCGACATTGATGGCATTTTCGTTCCATCGTCATCCGAGTAACCTCCTCGTAGTATCTTCTTTGCTAGCACGGGTCCGCATGCCTCCGTGTCTCTTCTAATAACTTGTTTGCTTCTCGGTGTCAACATCTTAACAAACCTAAATGAGTTCTCCGATAAAGGACCTCGCCATTCGGAAGAAATGGTTGGCTAACCTCCGAAGAGTCTTCTTTTGTATGTTGTACTCACGAGATACCTCTTGATCTCGCCATACCAAGGTTTGCCTTACGATTCTTCATCTATCGAGAACAATAAATTTGTGCTCAGCACATCTACTTTGATTAGGTCAATATAGTTCTTGTGATCTTTGAATCATGGAGGACAAAGTTGCTGGGCGTAAACTCATTTTGAGCCCTGAGTATGAACTCTATCTTACGAACCTCTTGCGTAATTCTTTCGCGCGTGTGTAGGTGAAGTCACGCTGATCTTCCTATTCTTGGCCCATTCGCGCGGGCTTGGTGAATCAGCAGTCCGAATCCTACGACCGAACTCTTGTATGTTCATAGCCATTCGAGTCCTAGTATGCACGCCTCATATTCGACATATTATTGGTGCGGGAATCGAGCTTTGCGATATTGGGTAGTGTTGTCCCGTTTCGATACCAAAGCGCTCCGATACCTACTTTGAAATTGGCGCCATCAAGAACATTCTCCAACGATATTCTTCTAAAATGTCTTCTCCTACAAACATCACTTCTTCATCCGAAAGTAGGTGCGATGTATTCTATGATCCGCTAATGGTGACATATACGATGTCGAATTCACTTAAAAGAATCGCCACTTTGCAAGCTTTCCAAAGATATACTTGAGCGGTCCATGATGAGATAGGTGGTGTATGCGGACGGTAATGTCTGAATTTTTGGGCAACCCAGTCAAGGCAACACGCGTGCTCCAAAGATTGTAACGAGCTTCATAAGGCGTGAACTTTTACTCAAGTAGTATATTGCTTGTTCCTTCCTTCTGTCTCATCATGTTGTCTAACACACATCGAATCGTTTTCCAATACGGATAAGTATAATAGCAAAGGCCTATACTCTTTGATTTTGTCGGGCTTGTTGGCACTCCAATGTCCACTTAGCGTCCTTCTTTAACAACTTAAATATTGGTTCGCATATCATATGAACCTGCGATATAATTCAAACGACCGAAAACTCATCACTTCCTTGCGATTCTTGAATGGCTTTTATCTTGAAGGATCCAACTCTATTCTGTATTGCCTCAATCGTTAAACTTCTTATGGACGGATGATCCGTAGCCCTCGCGACTTGATAATGACGTCATCCACGTAGACTTCAATTTCCTTATGGATCATATCATGAAAAATGGTGGTCATGGCTCATATATAGCACTTTTAAGTCCAAATGGCATGACTCGATAATAATATACTCTTCGTTCATTAAGATCGTGCAAACAATCGACCTCATGCTTCGCACAATTGTCAATGAGTAAATGAATGTTCGGAAGGAAAATCATCTTTAGGGCTTGCCTTGTTGAGATCCATGTAATCGACACAAACTCGTATTTTGCCATCCTTCTTGTTCTCGGCACAATATTGGCTAACCAATGACATTTCAATTGTTTGGAGATCTCCTCCTTGACTTTCAAACTCATTTTCTTTGCTTAAGACATGATGGCTCAATGGGCAGCTATGAGAAGCGATGTAGACGAGCCGGCATGTCATCATCAAATCTTCTTTCTCGTGGTATTCAAGTGACGATCCTTGTCTCCTTCACGACTTTATCGTCTCCTAGGTTTACTGTTTATTCATCAGTTAGGTTTGACTTATCCTCGAATTTTCCTAACTCTCCGTTAATTCCTCCAATGAAATTTCGATTATTACGATTTTGTTCGCTTGTTTCATGACATGTCACATTTTCATTATCAAGTATATTATTTTGTATCTTTGAAAAAAGGAATAAAGCGTTGATTAAAACATAACTTGTTATTAAAACTTCATAAGGAAATAAGCTCAAAAACGGGTTCCATAATTCAAAAATTGAATTGTTTAAAAGCGCCTAATTATTAATTCTAAAAAACAGGTGTTGGGGTGCAGTCAGCTTCTGCTCAAGACATCTCGCTCGCACTCCAAATGTCATCGTGGTCTTCCAAAATCGCATGACATTACGCTCGCTTCCAAATGAAAAGGCCTTGAAGTCCATCCGCACATCCTCCTCTTACGGTAGGGCGTGCTTTGGTGAATGAATGATTATGAGACTCACCCTTCCTTCGAGATCAAATAACATCACCTCCCCAGGTGGCACTGGGATATCCGAGACCAAAAGTGTCCTTCTTCTCCGTAGTGAATCGGGTTCGTGATTCCTCCTAGTCTTGGTCCAAGTCCTCGGCGGCTCGAAACCATTTCTCAGCATCTCTCGGGCCACCATTTTGGGAGTGCGAGGTAGTCGCATCCCTTTAGCCTTGCCAACGCCCACGATCTTGTTCATATGGTGACAGATCCATCCATTCTCCATACTCGATGATGGAATTGCCCGCTTTGTTGTCCTTGTCTCCTCAACCACAACTTCATGATGATTCCGGATGAATTTCGGACTTGATGCAGTGGAAGGGGGCTCATTATCCCAGTGGATCCAAGGCCTGGATATGTCCAATACTTGGAATTCTATCTCGAACTAGTGTCAAATCAATCTACGCTCCTCGGTCCCATCAAACCTTTTACCCTTGTAGCTTTCGCGGAGTTTCCCAATGTTGACTCCAAAGTTCAAGAGTATTCAAAGGGCATACATTAACCCCCATCAATCAAGACTCGAGATAAACTTATTAGTATGTTCAATGCCTTATTATACCTTGAGGCAATTCATTCTCATGGAAGATTATCTTTTGCACCTCTTTAACGATCAATGCTGAAAAGTTCTCATCCGCTTCTTTCAAAACCTCCATCGTTCACTAATTCATCAACAATGACAATAGGAAGTTTGTCGGTGTTTTACTCATTTCTACAATGGAATAGTCTCGCATCCTTCTCCAAAATTCCTCTACCGGATTCGTCACGCTTTTTCCGGCGTCTTTCGCGATACTTCTCTTCTACCACCTCATTACGTTGTTTGATCAAATGACTCCATCCGTACTAAGTGACGGCCAACTCTACTTCCTCGACTCAAGGCGGTAATCACGGGCAACGTGGTGAGGATCCCCTGTCTCTTTCTCCATAGTCCCTTCCATATCGCATACATCATCAAAGGTGATCAACGCCAAAGATATCGTGATTTGGCGATTGTTGTTGACATTGCTCTTTCAATCGAATAGCTCCTTCCGATTAGCTCCTCAATTCTGTTTTTCAAAGCATAACAACTATCTCAGACGCGCCGACACTCCAGTGGTATGCACAATGCTTATTCTCATCATGCCATGGTAGAGTGGATTAGGATTTGATTGGTTGTATAAAACCATAGTTGGGAGTATGGTTCGGCCAATGGGGTGTATGGTTTTGGGTCTAGGTGTGTTTTGTCGCGTGGTATTGTTGTGGGGGTGGGTATATGGCTCGGTTTGTGAGGGATTTGTGTATTGGTGGGTGGTATAGATGGGTGAAGGTTGATTGTATGTGGGAGTATTTTGGCTAAACCGATCATATGGAGGTTTTGGAATGTGGGGTTTGGTATGTTTGGGGTTGGGGTTGGTACATCCTTCTTCTTATTCATCCCTGATCCTACCTGTTCTAAGTCCTTCTTCCACAAAATCTCCCATTTTCACTACTAAAATTGCGTCGATGGCTGATCAACCTCTCGTAGTAAGGGTCCTTCAGTGATCGCACAAACAGTGTTGTCATTTCACTTTCTTCCATAGGTGGTGGACCTTCGAATCTCCACCTCAATATTCCTAAAGGTTTCTATTGACTTTTCTCCAATTTCATTAGATAGAATGCATCCGGACGTTGTCCGTATTAAACTGAACCAAAGTCTCGCCACTTCGATCTGGCTAGTATACCAATCCAAGGCTTCTCCAAGCTCTTATGAACAATTTCACGATGATTGATTGATCTCTTCCCACTCCCACTAATTTGTCGCAATAGGATCTCGATTACTTTTGTCAAACTTTGGTACCTTGTATCCATCGACATCGGGATGCATGCATAAATCCTCGTATTCCAATCCCTCGTTCTTAAAAGCTTTCTTCAAGTCGTGAATTTCTCCAGCCACGCCATCTATCCCAACTCTTGTCCTCTTCTCCGTCTTCATATCGAGCAAACTGGTATAGGTAGTGTGAGATGTGGTGCGGGTCACATATACGTGATCCGTATTGTTTATTATGGTATGTTATTGGTCTTTGGTTGAGTAGGTTGGTTGTTTTGGGCGTAAGGTGGCTTGTATTATGTTGTTGTGTTGTGGCTTTGGGCCGTGGGTTATGAGGCGTGTTGTTGTATTGTGGATTGGGAGGTTGTGGGTTATCTGTTGGATGTTGGGGATGGCGTCGAAAGGGCGGTGAATTAGGAAGTAGGTAGTTGTGTGTTGAGGCTTATAGATAACTTAGTAATTTCGAGTCTATCCATTTGCATGACCGCCATTTGTTGCGAGCAAGGTATTCATCTAATATGGAGCATTTGTTCATCTCGTTGAATGGCGATGAGTCCCAAGCCATCAATCATTCATTTTGTTGCTCGTGCTTTGGATCCGTGAAATATGGGTGCCAACACAAATCAAGGAGTAAAGTCCTTTAGTTCAAAACATGTATCGTGTCAGCGATAAAATAGCGAACATACGGGCATATAATGAAGCTTCAACAAATAAAGTAGATTAAAGCGCGTCTAATACGCAAGGGCCTCTATCATGCGGTAGGCCTGGCGTCATAAAAATGCAAAGTCACGTTAGATGTACCGCCATTGTATTGGAATGCCTTTATTGGAAATAAGGCTAATTGAAATGACATTTTATAAGAAAACAATGGAAAAACTAAATGGCCGATCGTCGATGTGATAGTGGAACTTAGGTCTTCTTTGGTATAGCCCCTGCTGTTCCAGTTGCATCGTGCATTTTGATTGTTCTTCATTCTATTGCTTGTGTCCAAACCTTGCTTTCCTCTTTGGTTTGGTCGTTGATGTGATCCTCTCGCTTGTTCATCTCCTATGTCTATTTTGTTAATGTCGTCCCATTCTTTCAAAATTTGTCTATAAAGTCTGGTCCAAATGTAACCGAAACTCCGGGATTATCTGCTTGGCGAATTGTCGGATGCGTAGGGAGCGTATGGTTGCATAAGCTCAATATAGTACAATTCTTTACCACGCATAAAGGCTCCATTTTGTGAGGAGTAAAGGATATTTCCATTGGATCGATCCTCGCACGGGTGCGGGATGTCAAAACTTGCACCAATCTTTGATGACACAAACCGCTTCGTTCTATCATAACAAACGTCTGTCATATTTGAGGTAAAAATGCTCCCATTTGTAAGATAAGATTGCAACCTTCAAAGAAGTTTATCCTCTTTGCATTTCCCAAGAGCTGGAATATTTCGCCAAAATCATAGGAACAAAGTGGGTTGTATGCCGTCAATTCCTCAGCGATCATATACAAGTACTTATCTTGCCATACTCGGAGGAAAAATCAAGGTGCCAATGGCGTAGAGTGCATGAGAATTAGCGTTATTATGTCCATACCTCTCGTAAAGATAGTCAAGAGACACCGGTTGTTCTCGCAACGCAACTCCTTATTCTTAAGACCCGTATAGCCATGTGGAGAATTTCTTCCCGATTGAATAATGGTGAAATAATGCACTTCTTCCAATGTAGGAGTTATCTCAAAATCCTTGAATTTGAAAATGACTGATCCCAAAATTGGATTAAAGCTCGGATCAAATGCGGATCCGCGAAATACCAAATAGTGAGAACTTCTTCCTAATCATCGAAATCCTCCCACCATACTCTTAGCTTATTAGGAACTCCGCTAACCATTCTTATATGATCCATGTTACAAATGTTGAAAAAAAAACAATAATAATAAACTTACATTTCAATTTTGGGCATGTCTTTTGGCTTGGATAAATCTATCAAACACATAATATCTTTGGTTGGTCGTTGGGTTGACAAGTTCGTGTCTTCCTAATAGTGGTGTCGATACCATCTAAGGTAAACTTAAAATAAAGGTGGTATAGCTCTATCTTAAGTTTGCTAAGATTTGGCTTACTGGACTACTCGGTGAAGGCTACGCGACCAGGTTGGACGGATTCTCCGCAAAATACCAACTCTCTTAAATTTGGGTGTTTGAAAGAAATTTGCGCAAAGCACACCGCGTGTCGTGTGTGATAGTGTGAATTTTCCATAAGGAAGTATGAGCGGAATGCGGTTTAAGGAAAGCGGTAACAAATAGCTAAAACAATATGCAAAGATTCATATATAAAGCAAAATAGTTTAGGCAAAATATAAAGCAAATAAGTGTGAAACACAAAATAAGCAAATTAAGTAAGTTAAGCAAATAAATAAAAAAAACAAATAAATAAATAAAGAAAGGAAAAGAAGCACAATAATTAACCTATGTTTGTTATGGTTAAGAACGTATATCCCGATGGAGTCCATGATCTTTCACTAGATTTTGAACTGTTATCCTCCCAAAATGTAAGAAATAAAATGAATTGGGTGAATTAGGACACCTAAATACTAAGCGATTAAAGTCGTAACTCCATTTAAAAAACTAAATAAGATTACGGTAAGGATTTTCAAACATAGGCTAATTTATTCACATGGCTAAGGGATATGCGTTTTAGAAAAAGATTATTTAAGTAAAAAGGGATGTGGCAAATATATATATATATTGATAACTAAAAGGGTCTTATAAGATTCAAAAAAAATATATATACAAAGTTTATTATGAAATTATTTTTTATTTTTTGACAAAAGTAAGAAAGTGATAAATTGCTCCTAACAGTATATGAACAAAGATATGTTAAGATTCTTATATAGGAGTTAATTATGAAATTGTTTTTATTGTTTATGATAACGTTTATTTCTTAAGGATATGGAGAAAATATATTAACTACACGACTAAAGCATCGATTAATTATTTTAGATTTATATGATGAGCCTAAACTAAGTAAAGGATGAATTTATCTTTAAACTACCCTTTCCAAAATATTCAAAAGACTAGTAGAGTTAATTATCCTATTAATTACAAGGTTAATGAATATGACAATAATAAATAAACAAGTAAATAAATGCATAAATAAGCAGAATGGATCACCATCTATCCTATAGTTTGGAAGCCTGCTTGGAGTGTGGTTGGTGATATGGAAGTCATGATGAGTCTCATACCGAGACTCTTGATCATTCTCCCGATGCATGTCATGTAAAAAATAAGAAAAAAAAAAGGATTAGTAAGTAAGGTAAACTCCATCATATGCAAAATAGATGGAATATTGAATTAAACACACAAGTACATATGTTGCAATGTTAATCGTGATGGGTTTACTTTAAATGTCAACATTATCAGCCCATTCATAATCTAGTCATACAAAGGTTGATATCCACAAGATATACGATAAGCCATGAGAGGTATACAACTCTATATCGAATGTATGCTACGAATATCGAGAATGGAATAGTATGGTATGGAGGCAAGTCTATAATTATATGGCAGATCATTGATGCATTGGGTTGGCAAAACTCATAAGAAAAACGTAAGATGGACATTTCTAAAACCAATGGTTATAGACTTAACATTTGGAATTCATTAGTGAGATATATGAGGCATAATGGCTTATTAGACTTAGCCAACATACATAAATGACTAGGTGACTCCCGAAAACAATATATTAGATCATATGGTCACCAATATTCAATAATACCCCAAAAGGAACACAATTTAGGCACGCTAACACATATTCATCTATTCTAAAGCGGATCATAATATAAGCAGAGTCGAACTAGACGATGATTCAAAACATCTTTACTATTAGCGGTAGCAATACATTTTTACATATTCGATGGAACTAAAAACTATAGGACAAACTATTTTGTTTAATTGACCACGTTAACGAGATATTCAAATACAATTATGATCTTGAGGATGAATCGATACCATATCATTTACTTGACTAGCTACTGACTAAATGGAAAACCCCACAACACTATATTGGATATGAATATCTCGGATAATCAAAAATGGATCTCGTTATACACCTAACCATAGTATACTAAGTCAAATAGTTTTGACAAAGAACAACATATGATCCTATTATAAACACATAATATCCATTAAATAACTAAAGGAGAAAAGAGTAGGTTTCCTGACCTTTTGTAAGGTTTTTGAATGGAAAAGAGAAAAGTTTAGAAGTGATGTAAAGAACCGTCGATTGGATGGCGATGCTATTGGTCGCCCTTCGATTGCCCTTTGCATATATAGCCCCCATTTGGGTTCCCGTTAGGTAAATGAATAAAGGTGATACTTGTGCTTGATTGGTATGCGATTTGGTTTGAGGCTATTTTTGGGTCGATTCTCATGTTCTTGTTATGGTAAGTTTGAAGCGATTTTGGGATATTTGAGTTTAGGTTTAGGTTCGTTGGCTTTTCGCTTTCGCTCATAAGATGGTATGGGATAGTGGGCGCGGGTTTGGGCCAATTAAAGAGTACATTGGTTGGGTAGTTAATTAATTAGGGTATTAGATTAGTTAAGTTATTTAATTAGTTTTAGGCTTAGTTAATTAGTGATAAATTAAATTAGTGTTAGTTTTAGCTAATTAATTAGTGTATTAATAATTAATTAGTGATAACTTAAATTAACACATGTGATTAAACTAATTAGGTGCTTCATTAATCTAATTGTTATAATAAATAAACGCGTGTACTATTTAATTAATGCTCGATACTTTATATTATTAAAAACTTATTATTGTGCATTATTAAGCTAAATAAAAATGCATTGAGTTTATATTAAATTACTTAGATGCCAATGCAAGTACGATATTTAAGAATTGTTTAAAGCCTTATAAATGCGACGCTATTAAAATGCATATATTAGATTAAAATTGATTTTAAATTCTCTTGAGTATTAATAAACGCGGCTATGCTACTTGTTGTTGCTAAATTATTTATTTTGTGTATTTATTATTAATTAAGAGTTTTGAAATTAATTGATACAGCGGGACTCTAAGTGTTTAATACTCTACGTAAGAAAATGCGGTTATTATTAAATTGTTTATTTACGTCAGATTTATGTTTTATCACGTGATTTTATTATTTTCAAAAATTGTTTTAAAATTAGTGTAATTTTAGTTAATGACTGGACGGGAGGGTCAAAATTGGGTGTCAACAGTATGGATGAACTTTTGTTAGAAAATAATGAAGAATAAAAAGTGTTTGAGCCATTTTTGGGGCTAAACCCGATTTGGGACAGATTTGGTGCAAATGGAATTTGTTGGTTATTGTCGTTGTTATCTTCACCTATTGCATGTTATAATGGATTAATATTGTTGTTAATAAGTTGTTATAACTTATGTAGAAGTTTTGGAACTCGAATTGGAATAAAATGGATTAAGGAACGAGTTATCGGGTTGTAGTTGTTGTGGTAGAAAGCGTTGAAGACGTTGTTGTGTCGTTTAGTGGACTGTTTTGAGTTATTAAATGCTGGAAATTTAGTTGTTGTTATGCATGTTTAAGTGTAGTAGTTGCTAATGAAAGTCCTAAGGGAATAAGGGTGTGAAAAGACGTTAAAAGGCCTCACATTTTACCCTCGTTATGGTTGGATTACATCGTTTTATGGGCTGATTTGTGGACTCGTATAAGCGTAGGGCAGAATTTTACACGTCCAGTTAGGCGTGTAATCTCCTTTGGCTAACTGTTGGTTGTGCCTTAAATGTGGCTTGTTGGTTGATGAATACGGGCCTTGGAAAGGTGGAAAATGCGTAGAAACAAAGGAAGTCTTGATTTTCCGTAGAATTAGAGGGTCATTATTTGGTATAAGTCCTACACTTGATAGCTTGTAGATGATAGAAGTGCTATTGTCATTTTAGGTTGAAGTACTACGTGTAGCACATTCTACTTGGCTTGTGGAATAGCCAATAAGGTTGAAGTACATTGGAGCGTATTGCTACTTGTCGTCTGGGTTAGTCGCCAACGAGGTATGTGAACTTCTTCCTTCCTTTGACATGATCATTTGGTAAGTCTATGTGACTAAATTTTAGTGAGTCTATGTGACTTGATTTGGTAAGTCTATGCGACTTAATTCATTTGAAGTAAGTAAGTCGATTTTGGAAATATATGAGTCTTGATTATGAAAGTATGAGTGGCTTAGTCAAAATTGTATAAGTTACGTGAAGTACTTCAAAGTTAAGAGATTTGGTTTAAAGTTATGAGACTTGATTTCTTTACAAGTTATGAGACTTTATTTTTCAAGATATGGGACTTGATTTCTAAAGTTAAGAGATTTAATTTAAAGTTATGAGACTTGATTTCTTTACAAGTTATAAGACTTTATTTTTCAAGATATGGGACTTGATTTCTAAAGTTAAGAGATTTGATTTAAAGTTATGAGACTTGATTTCTTTACAAGTTATGAGACTTTATTTTTCAAGATATGGGACTTGATTTCTAAAGTTAAGAGATTTGATTTAAAGTTATGAGACTTGATTTCTTTACAAGTTATGAGACTTTATTTTTCAAGATATGGGACTTGATTTCTAAAGTTATGAGACTTGATTTCTTTCCAAGTTATGAGACTTTATATTTCAAGATATGGGTTACTTGATTTACTTCTAATGTTAAGAGGCTTGATTTCGAAAGAGTATGTAACTTGAGTTTTAAAAGTATACGTTTATTGATTTAAAGAGGAGTTTTATGATTCTTTTTAAGTATGTATGTACGTAGTATTTTTGGGTTTAGTTTTCCTAATGTTGCAAGAATAAAAGTGTCTTAAGTTCTCTAAAATGAAAGGTTGTTATAATAGCTTTATGGAAAGTTGTTATAACGACTTAAGAAGAAGTGAAAATATGGTTTAAAAATGTTATGTAAGGAAATTCACACCGAGCCTACAAATAGGCCGGATTATGTTATGAGATACACCGAGCCTACAAATAGGCCGGATTATGTTATGAGATACACCGAGCCTACAAATAGGCCGGATTATGTTATGAGATACACCGAGCTTACACATAGGCCGGATTACGCCATATTACCTCGAGCCTACACATGTAGGCAGGTTACGTCATCTTACACCGAGCCCCACAGGCGGGCCGGATTATGCTTCATGATTCCACAGTACACCGAGCCCCACAGGCAGGCCGAATTATGCTACATGATTCCACAGTACACCGAGCCCAATAGGCGGGCCGGATTATGCCACATGATTCATCAGTACACCGTGTCCCGCAAATGGGTCGGATTACGTTATCACGTATGGATAATCAAAGTAAGCTCCCAAATAAGAAGTCTCTCCATAAAGGGCCGGATTATGTTATGTAAGATATGTAAGTTATTTGGAAAAACTTGATCAAATTCTTAAGTATGTATGTAAGAATATGATGTTAATTCTTATTGAAAGAAGAAAAGAATGATTAATGTACGATTGATTTCATGAGTTAAAATGGCACGGTAGGATCTGGTATTTTAATTTTTATACTTACCTCTGTCATTCTTTTGTACAGTTATGATCTTGTTTAATGTACTTTATTTTCGTTCCATACTTAGTACTTGTTGTACTGACCGCTTGAAATTTGCGTTCATGTCCAGTCTAGGTACCTGATTGTGGATCCGCGAGCTTAGGATCCTTGTTCAGCATTTTGAGATGGCTCCAAGTTCCGGAGTTTGTCATTATGGCTAGGTATATTCAGGGGTACGGCGGAGCCTTGTCCCGTCATAGTTGTTGTCACCTTCTTTGAGGTCTGTATTCATATGTGGGCTGGACTGGTGTAAGTTGTATTTACATTTTTGTATAGCGTAAACCCTTTCGGGTGATTTATATTTATACGGAAGCCTTTCCGGCTTTGCCTTTGTTTTAAAAAAAATGAGTGCTATTTATCTTCCGCGGTTTATTTATGTTGTATGGGTAGAAGGGTGCCTGGTAGGGCACCATCCTGAGCCGGAATTTGGGGCGTGACAGAGTGGTATCAGAGCATTTAGTCCTCGGCATGTCTACAGACCGTGTATAGTAAAGTCTTGTTTATCGATGTGTTGCGCACCACATCTATAAACAGGAGGCTATAGTACATTTAGGATTGGTTTCCCTTCTTCTCACTCTGAGATCGTGCGATAGAGCTGTGTTGTTAGGGTAGTATCTCCCTAACGTGTTATTTTGATTGCAGATATGAGAAAGACAACAGTGACCCAGAAAGGATTATATAGACTTCGTATCCAGGTTTGTAAAACTATTGTACAGTGGGTATAATGATGATGTGTATTTGTACGAGCGTATTTATTTGGGGTCATATGTGTGTTGCCTAGAATGATTATGAGTTACCATGAGTTGGTTAAGCCTTAATAATTACTTGGAAGGTGTGAAACAGTTTATTGAATCTACACTGTCACGACCCGACCCTGGGGCCGCGACTGGTGCCCTACCGGGGCACCCCGTTCAGGTAAACATCAGAGAATAGCAGCGGAACATACACAACACATAAACATCACAGGTTAGCCGACAAGGCCGCCTTCCACAAAATATACTTAACCAAAAGTACAACAGTAAAACTTTGTTCTTACAGCTCAAACCACAAATGTGACTACAGACCTCTAGGAATAACAATTGTGGCGGGACAGGGCCCCGCCATACCCCTGAATGTACATAATATCTACAACCTCAGGGAGAACCGTACCAAAAGACAAGCCTCCGGAGAAATGGAGCTTGACACGACCGGTGATCAAGAATGAGGATCCACCGCTCTTTACCACTGCGGCATGAACGCAGCCCCCGAGGAAAGGGGGTCAGTACACAATATGTACCAAGTATGTAAAACTGGAAAATAATACTCTAAATACATCATAAGTCTAAAAATAAAGCTGGAGACATGTATGCTAATCAGCTTACCGTACACGGTGCCTTACTAACAATTAGAGTAACAAGTCATGGAGTGGTATAATGTCTTGGGGATTCGCCCCGCAATCATACTCAGAAGGTGGTATAACGTCTTGGGGGTTTACCCCACATTTATACTCTTACCTTGGAGAAGGTGGTATAACGTCTTGGGGGTTTACCCCTCATTTATACTCTTACCCTAGCTCAACCGGCCATCATGCATAACATAAATAAATTAAGAAAGCCCCTAACTTCTTATTAGTCTTGTTCACATACCCTCTCATTTTAGTTTACTTAAGGCACTAACATATCTTAATAAAAGGAATCCGGGAATTTAACCCAAGGTACTACATACTTCTACTCTTTTAAAAATGACTCCTTTTCATATAAAACTTTAGGCAATTGATGCCTTAAAATCAATTTGCCTTTCATAAATCAAGTCATTTGTCCTTACTTATCTTACTTAGAGTAAATCTCTCCTTTTAACTTTCCATAAAGCTAATATAACCAACTTCCCATACAGTCGTTATATTAACCTTATACCTTAGCCAATTACATTTTCCTATATCCAAGGGACTTATACTTTTAAAATGAAACAAGTATCATATACTTAAAACAAGTAAAGGATATCAAATCTTGTACGTCTACCGTACTATATAGTCTGACTACTCATGCTCAAGAGATAGGAAAGTTCCACATACCTCTTCGGGTCAATCCACTTGCTAAGTCCAATATACCGCACGTAGTATGTCAACCTATAATGACCATAATACGTCTATTAATTTTTAGCTTCAACGTGGAATATTCTAATTGCAAAGTTCCTTATTCTACGGAAAATTGGACAGCACTTCCTTTGTTTCTATATACTTTTCCACCTTTTCAAGGTCCGAATCCAACATCCAAATGCCACCTTTAAGGCCCAACAATCCAACAATACAAAGGGGATTACACGCCTAAACTTGGACGTGTAAAATTCTGCCCCACAATACATATTAACTAAATCAATAAGTTAAAGGTAGTATCTTGGCTATAACATGCTTACATGTCATTCTTATCCAATCCTTTCAAATCCAAACCATATTTCCTACATGAAATATATCTAAGAGCAATATTGACAACTACAAGTCCTTTCTTCTTCACATGCAACACAATTTACTTGCAAAAAGAGAAAAGATTGTTACCTTAGAGTTTACCCAAATTAGTTCAACAATTTCACTAGCCTCCTTTCCACAATCACCTCCACAAACCTCCTACAAGCTTGTCAACATGTTTCCTTCTTGCCACCTTTTCAAATTTTCTCTAAGCCTTGGTTTCTTCTTGAATTTCTAGAGAGAAGGGAGAGGGAATTTTAGAGAGAAGGAAGAGGGATTTAATTTTAGAGAGAAGTAAGAGCTTTGAAGAATGACCAAGTCTTCAAGACTTGGTCAATAAATAGGACATGCAGAAAATAAGATGGGGGCGACACTTGTCACCCTCCCATGGCCTTTTAAAAAGAAAACTTCTGATTTTTACCCCAAATTTCGCAAAAACTCCGCCTCGGCTCCGCGGCCCTGCAGCCGGCGCCGCGGCGCTGAAACCCCTGCAGACTTTCAATACTTCCGGCGTCGCGTCCCTGCTTTCCGGCGCCGCGGCGCTGCAACTTCAGCGATTTTCAGAACATCCGGCGCCGCGGCCCTGCATCCGGTGCCGCGGCGCTGCGGCCCCTGACCGAAAACCCTTTTCTGCTCAACAGCGCACTGAACTTATAACTTCCATAACTTTCTACTCTGATGTCCTATCGACGAACGGTTTGTTGCGTTGGTAACCAGACTCAACGAGCCACGTACTAGGCCTTGAAACACCTAGGAACTCCTAATACCACTGGACATAAACTGCCTCAAAGTTGACTAAAATCCGTCCAAAATATTCTGACAATCTATCCTTCCTAAAATTTAAGTCCCAATCCCTTCCGTACGTTCTCATACGCCTGGCCTGAACTACGGGGTATAACATTCTCCCCCCCTTAGAAACATTCATCTCGAATGTTCCTTCTATGCTTATTCAAGTAACAATATCGACATAAACCCTCTTAACTATTCTTCTTGCAAAAAGAACGCTCTACACGGCCACAACAATACTTAAGCAAAACTTGCCAAATTAAAAAACTAACAAGCAGGAAAGTGGGTTACCTGGAGGTGTAGGGAACAAGTGAGGGTACTTCTTCATTATGTCCTCTTCCGCTTCCCATGTCATTTCCTCTCTGTTCTCATTCCGCCATAAGACCTTGACGGAAGCCACATCCTTTGTCCGTAGTCGTCTAACCTGACGATCGAGTATCGCTATGGGACTCTCCTCATATGATAACCCCTCTGTCACCTGGATATCACAAATCGGGTGCACTCTATATGGATCTCCGATACACTTTCGCAACACAGACACATGAAAAACTGGATGTACTGCCTCCAGATCGGATGGTAGATCCAACTCATATGCAACCTTTCCTATCCTACGGACAATCTGGTAAGGCCCAATGTACCTTGGGCTAAGTTTCCCCTTCTTCCCAAATCTCATCACACCCCTCATGGGTGATACCTTCAGGAAAACCCAATCATCCACCTCAAACTCCAAGTGTCGACGCCGATGATCTGCATACGACTTCTGTCGACTCTGAGCTGACAATAACCGCTCCTGGATAGGCTTCACCTTATCCACCGCCTGCTGAATCAAGTCTGGCCCGACTAACTGAACTTCTCCCACATCAAACCAGTCTATCGGTGACCTGCACTTCCTCCCGTATAAGGCCTCATAAGGCGTCATCTGGATACTAGAATGGTAGCTGTTGTTATATGCAAACTCCACAAGAGGTAAATGCTCCTCCCAGCTACCCCTGAAATCAATAACACAGGCCCGCAGCATATCCTCAAGTGTCTGGATAGTACGCTCGGCCTGTCCGTCGGTCTGAGGATGAAACGCAGTACTGAGACTCACCTGTGTCTCTAATCCCTTCTGGAAAGACCTCCAGAAGTTAGCCGTGAACTGGGCTCCTCTGTCTAAAATAATTGATATAGGAACTCCGTGCAGTCTCACAATCTCCCTGATATACAATCTAGCATAATCCTCGGCCGAAAAGGTCGTCCTGACTGGAAGAAAGTGGGCTGATTTCATCAGCCTGTCGACGATAACCCAGATGGAATCATGCTTCCTCTGAGTGTGAGGTAACCCTGTAATAAAGTCCATATTGATCACCTCCCACTTCCATGTCGGAATATCAATAGCCTGCAATAGCCAGCGCTCGGTGCTCAACCTTGACCTGCTGACAATTAGGACACTGTACAACAAAACCTGTCACGTCCCTCTTCAGGCCATCCCACCAATACATACATCTGAGGTCATGGTACATCTTAGTCGACCCCGGATGGATAGAATAATGAGCACTGTGTGCCTCCCCCAGAATCTGTTGACGAAGTCCTGTCACATCGGGGACACACAACCGGCCCTCAAATCTTAGCACCCCATCAGGCGCTACCCCAAATAGAATATTCTCCTCCCGAAGAGCTGCATCTCGATACCGTACCAACATTGGGTCCTCATACTGCCACCTCTTCACCTCATCAACGATGGAAGACTCAGCAATCTCACGAACTCGTACCCCACTATCATCGGTATCGATCAATCGAACCCCAAGGCTCGCTAGCTGATGTAACTCGCGGACCATGCCCTTTTTATCTGGCTGCACATCTGACAGACTACTCATCGATATGCGACTAAGGGCATCTGCAACTACATTGGCCTTCCCTGGGTGGTATAGGATATCGACATCATAATCCTTAAGTAGCTCTAACCACCGTCTCTGCCGCAAGTTCAGCTCCCTCTGGCTGAAGATATACTGGAGACTCTTGTGGTCTGTGTAAATATCCACGTGAACTCCATATAAATAATGTCTCCAGATCTTCAAGGCATGAATCACTGCTGCCAACTCTAAGTCATGTGTGGGGTAGTTCTTCTCATGCTTCCTGAGCTGTCGAGATGCGTATGCTATAACTTTGCCGTGCTGCACCCAAGCCCGACGCCCGACGCATCACAATAAACCACATATCCGTCTAAACCCTCTGGAAGAGTAAGAACTGGGGCGGTCGTCAATTTCTCCTTCAGTAACTGGAAGCTCTCCTCACAAGCATCCGTCCACCGAAACATAGCTGCTTTCTGGGTCAGCCTAGTCAAAGGTGCTGAAATGGAAGCAAACTTCTCCACAAATCTCCGATAATAACCCGCAAGGCCCAAAAAGTTGCGCACCTCTGTCGGTGTAGTGGGTCTAGGCCAAGTCTTGACTGCCTCGATCTTTGTTGTATCAACCCGAATACCATCGGCCCTGATAACATGCCCTAAGAAAGCCACTGAAGCCAACCAAAACTCGCATTTCGAGAACTTGGCATACAATGCGGTCGGAGGACTCGCCGTCGCCTCAAATGATCTGCGTGTACGTTGCGTGCGCGAATAAACCAGGATATCATCAATGAATACTATAACGAACATATCCAAGAATGACTTGAACACCCGGTTCATCAAATCCATGAATACTGCTGGGGCGTTGGTCAACCCGAAAGACATCACCCTGAACTCATAGTGCCCATACCGGGTCCTGAATGTAGTCTTTGGGATGTCTGCCTCTCTAACTCGCACCTGATAATAACCAGACCGCAGGTCTATCTTTGAGAAGCACCTCGCACCCTGCAACTAGTCAAACAAATCATCAATCTTGGGGAGGGGGTATCTGTTCTTGATAGTTACCTTATTCAGCTGCCTGTAATCAACACACATACGCAGTATCCCATCCTTCTTCTTTACAAATAAAACCGGCGCTCCCCAGGGAGAAACATTAGGCCTGATAAAGCCCTTTTTCCAGCAAATCCTTCAGCTGGTCTTTCAACTCCCTCAACTCAGCAGGTGCCATCCTGTATGGTGGAATAGATATAGGTCGAGTGTCTGGCGACATATCAATGCAAAACTCAATCTCCCTCTCAGGAGGGATACCCGGAAAGTCGTCTGGGAATACGTCTGGAAACTCTCTAACAACCAGAACTGACTGAAGGTCTGGTATCTCGGCCTCGGTATCGAATACCCGAACCATATGGTAGATATACCCCTTCCGCACCATCTTCCTAGCCTTGAGGTAAGAAATAAACCTACCCCTCGGCGACGCAGTATTCCCCTTCCACTCGATAACCGGCTCCCCAGGAAACTGGAACCGTACCAATCTCTCTCTACAGTTACATTGGCATAGCAAGACGCTAGCCAATCCATACCCATAATCACATCAAAATCTGTCATATCCAACTCTATCAAGTCGTCTAGGGTCTGACGACTGTATATAGTCACTGGGCAATCCTTATATACCCGTTTAGCTACCACCGAATCACCTACTGGCGTAGCCACCTCAAAAGGTTTTATGGACTCGGGCTCTATCCCTATTCTACCAGCAATATGAGGAGATATATAGGACAAGGTAGAACCTGGATCTATCAAAGCATATACATCACAACATGAAACCAATAATGTACCTGTGACGACATCTGGTGACGCCTCCTGGTCCTGACGGCTGGACATAGCATAAATGCGGTTTTGAGGACTGGCTGAACTGGACCCCGCACGACCCCTGTCGCGGCCTGCTGGTCCGTGAACACCCTGCCCTCCGGGGCGCATAACCACCGAAGACGAAGATCCAGCAATTGACCCTGTAGGCTGAACAATAACACTCCCGCCGCCTCTGGTCGGACAATCTCTTCTCAAATGGCCCTGCTGGCCACAAGAGTAACAAGCTCCCGAAGTCCTACGGCACTCGCCCGGGTGAGACCTACCGCATCGAACACATCGAGATGCAGGTGGCCTCATCTGACTGGAACCCCGGTTCCTGCAGGAACCAAGCCACAGGCCCTGTTACGCCCCTGAATACCACGAATGCCGGAAGACGGTGGAGGCGCTCAACCGGTGAGGTGCAAATCGATCTCTTCGAGGTCGTCCGCCTCGAAAACTACCAGAGGACCCTGCTGTCCTGGCCCTCTTCTGCTGATATCTATCAATCCGTCGGCCTCTACGTTCCTCACACCCAAGCGCATAAGCCTGCATGCGGGCAATGTCCATGCCCAGCTGAAGAGTTACTCCCGAGCAACCCTCTGCTAAGTACTCATCGAGCCCTGTGACATAGCGGTGTACTCTGTCCTCCATGTTGGCCACTAAAGCGGGGACGTACCGAGCCAACGATTCAAACTCTACGTTGTACTCTCGGACCGTCCGCCCGCTCTGTCTCAACGTCAGAAATCTATCAGCCCGAGCTCTCCTCATCTGTGGGGGTAAGAAATGTCTAAGGAACGCCTCTGAGAACTCATCCCAAACAGCTGGAAGCGCATGCTCCCCCCGGGACAGCTCCCATGAATCAAACCAGTCGACTGCAGTATCACGCAGCCGATGTGAACCCAATACTACCGACTCTGTCTCCGAGGCCTTGATCACTCTCATGATCCATCGCAGAATCGGATAAACTCGAGGATCTTCTCGCCTCGACCCATAGAACTCGGTGGACTGACTCAAAAAGTCCGAAGTCTCGCTATCGGATTCGGGGTGAACTACGGGTACAACCGGAACCGCTGTCTCCCGTCTGTCCTTCTGCCTTGCCACGATCCTGGCTAATAACTGGGCCATCTCCTTGTAGCTCATATCCTCTGCTCCGGTACGTATGGCGGAGGCTCGAATGCGCGGTCTCGATGTCGATGTACGCTCCCAACTCTGCTGGGGCTGGCGACGTCGTGTAACTCTCCGTCCGAAGCATCCCGCCGGTAAAGGCGGGCACGTGCTCGTAACCTTCTGCGTCCTGCATTTGTCACGACCGACCGGGCATTCACGGTGCCTACCCGGCACCCTTCTAATCTAACAATATAATAAACCGCGGAAGATAAATAACACTTCTTCTTTTTTTATCAAAACTAAGGCCAAGCCGATAAGGCTGCCATAACATAAAAACTACCCGAAAGGGTCTACACTGTTTAACAATGTAAAAACAACTCTAGCCAGTCCAGCCCACAGATGAATACAGACCTCTAAGATTTGGACAAATACTATGACGGGACAAGGCCCCGTCGTACCCCTGAATATACATAACCATGACGACAAGCTCCGGAACATTGAAGCCATCTCAAAATGCTGAACCAGGATCCTAAGCTCGCGGATCCACAACTGTGTACCTAAACCTGCGGACATGAACGCAGCCCCCCGAAGGGGGTCAGTACAATAGGTACCGAATATGGAACGGAAATAAAGTACAGTAAACAGATCATAACTGTACAAAAGAATGACAGGGGCAAGTATAAAAAGGGTAAATACCAGATCCTACCGTGTCATTATCATCTCGTGAACTTAAGCGTACCTTATTATCTTTTCCCATTTTTACATAAAAGTTATAGTCACATTCTTACGTACATGCTTAGGAAAAACCGTCAAGTTCATTACCATATAACTTACTTACCTTACATAACATAATCCGGCCCTTTATGGAGGGACGCCTATATCGCCGACCCCAATCTGGGACGCGATAAAGTCACATAGTCTGCCCATAAAGGTATACTGCCCGGCCCATTACTGGGACGCGATAAGGTCACATAGTCTGCCCATAAAGATATACTGCCCGGCCCATTTCTGGGACGCGATAATGTCACAAAGTCTGCCCATAAAGGTATACTGCCCGGCCCATTCCTGGGACGTGATAAGGTCACATAGTCTGCCCATAAAGGTATACTGCCCGGCCCATTTCTGGTACGTGATAATGTCATATAGTATGCCCATAAAGGTATACTGCCCGACCCATTCTTGGGACGCGATAAGGTCACATAGTCGCCCGTAAGGTATCTTGCGCCCGTTTTCGGGCGCGATAATGTCATATAGTCGCCGCCATAAAGTATCTTGCCGGCCCATTCCTGGGACGCGATAAGGTCACATAGTCTGCCCATAAAGGTATACTGCCCGGCCCATTTCTGGGACGCGATAATGTCATATAGTCTTCCCATAAAGGTATACTGCTCGGCCCATTCCTGGGACGCGATAAGGTCATATAAAATCCGGGAATTTAACCCAACGTACTACGTACCTCTACTCCTTTTAAAATGACTCTTTTTCAAATAAAACTTCCAAGATACTAACAACCGTAGTATCAAGTCACATCTACTTTTCAAGACAAGTCACAATACCTTTTAGAAATACATTTACCGGCTTCTAAATCAAGTGACTTCTTTCTTAAAAACCTTAAGCAATTGGTACCTTTAAAACAATTTGCCCTTCTTTATTTCAAGTCATTCTTTGTTTATATTACTAGAGAAAACCATTCTCTTAACCTTCCATAAAGTTATTATAACCAACTTCCCATAAAGCTGTTATACTAACTTTATGCCTTAGACTAATTCATTCTTTTTATAACCAAGAGACTTATACTTTCAAATCAAGTTACATAGATTTTAAAATACTTCAAGTCTCCTAACTTTTAAGAGAACCAGTTTCTTAACTTAGAATATCAAGCTTCTTAACTTTAGAAATCAAGTCTTTCCAAATCAAGTATTCTATACTTGTAAATCAATTTATTTCTTCCTTTAAGAATCAAGTCCCATAACTTGAAAAATAAAGTCTCTTAACCTTTTAAAAAATTGAGGTTCATAGTCTTAAAACTTCATACGTAAATTCTTATAAATTAAGTAACATATACTTTGGTGCGTTGTGAATAAGTTATACTTATTTATAACGATCTTAATCAAGTAGCCATGATCTAGAAAATGTAATACAATTTTGTCTTATCTTAGCTTCTATGCAGATGGAGAATTCTACTCATTTTAACTTAATTGTTTGTCATTACATTTTCCTTTATTAACGCTGCAGTGGCTTGTTCGATACTTATTCTCATTTGTGTCGTAAAATTAGCCAAGTCAACTTTGCTCCAAATACCTCCTAATGACTCTTACCAACATCCCCCATAAGACTTGGTAAGAACTTAGGATAACCTAGACATAACCTTTACGTAGAGTAAATCAACATACATACCTCTTAACTTCTAAGAGTAGAAGGAATCATGAAATAGTACTACATGTATATTCCATACATAGAATCATGTCAAAAGAAGGAAGAGGTTCACATACCTCGCGACGATTATCGACAAATAGCAAAATGCTCCAAAGTACTTCAATCTTGATAGCTATTCCATCCTTCAAGTAGAATACGCTATTCTTAGTACTTCCACCTATAATGGCCATAATACGTCCATTAACCTCTAGCTTCAAACGTAGAATATTCTAAGTGCAAGGTCACTAAATTCTCTGGAAAATCGGACAGCACTTCCTTTGTTTCTACGTACTTTTCCACCTTTTTCAAGGCCGAAAATCAATAACCAAACGCCACATTTAAGGCTCAATCAATTCAGCAAATACAAAGGGGATTACACGTCTTACAATACGTGTAAAATTCCGCCCACAATTGATACAAAACTAGTTCCATATTTAAAGCCATTCTCGGCTAAACATAAACAACAACTCAAAGTCTTTTCCAATTCTTTTCCAATCCAAGTTCTTAGGTCTAACATGTTATATAGTCATAAACAACTTCAACAACTATAATTCCTTCTTTATATAACATGTGACGACTTAAACTAATAATCAAATTGAATTGTAATCTTAAGGCTAAACATACTAGTTTTCGGATTAGGGTTCCAATATCCCTAACACTTATCAACTTCATAAAATATATCTCATACTTGCTAATATCTATAGCTACAACAACAAGTAATCATAATTACTAAAACGACAAGAATTTTACCTTTACAAGCCCTTATAATTTCCAAGATTCAATGTCGCTCCTTAGCAATTCTTATCTCCTTTCCTTTACGCTCCAATCAGCTATTTGAAGCCTTTAGAAGCTCACAACCAACTTCTCTTCCATTTCCAATCAAAACCTATGAAAATGTCTTAGGTTTTCGCCTTGCGACTAACGTAAAAACGTCGTTTTTCCGAAATCTTTCTATTGAGATATCCTTACAATACCCTTAGGGACCTTGGGTTAAAGTCTTGTGGCTAATGGATCAAAACTACAAATTTTTTGTGTGGAAAACACACTAAAGCCGAGAGCACAAGAACATACACAAAGTCTCTAAATTTTTCTAAGTGTTAAAAGAGCTAGTCTTGCACTAGTTGTGTATATATAATACAATGGATGGCTTAGATTGCAACACTTGAGTGGCTAGGATGAGAGTAATTAATTAATTGGCCAAGTGGACAAGTTGACTAGTCAATAAACTCAAGCTTTGAAGACTTATCTTCCTTGATGGTCAATGACCATTTTACCCTTGCTTCAATTTCGTCCAAGACCAATGTGGGGGGGTGCCACGTGTCTCCCTCCCATTCGTCCATAAAATTCTGTAACCCTCGTGGGCCCCACAAAACGTAAAATTCCTCGGGTGGGCCCCACGTGACCAAATTCGTAAAAATAAATTTCCATAATGATAATACATTCCATAATCCTCAATTAATGCATTTTGAGAACCCAATTCTCCTCAACGAACATTTTTCCTTTCCGACGTTCGGAAGATTTTCCGTCGGAAAAACAATTCTTCCTTTCGTACCAATTTCAAGTCTTGTGTTCCTTACGTACATTCTCTTAAACATGTCCTTGAATTACGGGGTGTAACATTATTCCCCCTTTAGAAACATTCGTCCCTGAATGTTCTTTCGGAGTCCAATCTAATTAGATAGCGACATAGTCTCCTTTTACTACACCCTTCATACAACATATGCCACCCATGGCCACATAACAACACTTATACTAAGATGTCAACCTTGGCACTCACGAAGCCAATTAGTCCATACTCATAATGACCTCAAAGTCTGTCGTAATCATCTCTACTAGGTCTACTAGGGTCTGACGATTGTACCGTCACCGGGCAAATCTCATATACCCGTTCAGCTACCACCCCAAACACTCACTGGTGTAGCTACCTTGAAATGTCCTTACGGATTCAGGCTCTATTCCTTTACACTCGGTTGCTATCTTTCTTACTGGTCGTACTCTTTCCATACTTCCAACTCATACTAGCATACATACATAACTTCCATACCGATTCTGGCCTCCAATCTTTGGAGTCACTCAATAAAACAATATAAGGCCATTTCCGGCTCTCACGACCCGGTTCCGGTGGAATGCGTCCACGAACCCCTAAAATAATTAACTAGACCTGGGCCTTGCACCCTCGTGACCCTGTCACGTAGCGAAACTACTACCAACTGATCCCACTTCATTTCAAACTATGAGGCGACCCGTAATAGGTCCTCGGCCGACTCAATCGTCGCAACTCTTATCCTTGGTCTGACTTAAATTTTTACTACCCGAGAAGGCCTTATATACCTAAGGTCTCGGCGGTTATCAACATTCTTAGGCTCACAATTTCCATGCTCCCAGCCTACCTTATCAGTCCCCCCGTAAACGGGTACAAAAACTTCTCATAATACCATAACCATGTTGTCTCGATCACAACAACCATTACTTACTCTATACGGACCTCATCCGTACCATTCTCTTAAGCCTACCACGTAGCTTAATATATTAACATGGTATTCCATTAAGTTCCTTAACATGACTTCTTAAGGGTTCATTGCCCTATCATACATCTCATCCTTTCCCAATTATCTCAAAATGAAACATAAGACCTTGGCGAGAACTCATTAATTGTTCCATACCTTCACGGTATCTAGTTAGTCTTTACCAACTCCTGGTAATCTAAAATCATTCTAGGCAACACGCGTCTGACCCTCATACATAACTCCGTATAGATGTATGTCACAATACCAACTATACTATAATCATTACCAATCTGGATACACAATCCACATAGTCCTTCATGGGTCACTGCTGCCTTTCTCGTAGCTGCAATCAACATAACTCGTTAGGGAGAGCCGACCCTAATAACACAGCTCTATCGCACGATCTTGGAGTGAGAAGAATGGAAACCAATCCTAAATGTCCCGCAGCCTCCTGATTATAGATGTGGTGCACAACACACCGATAATCAAGACTCTACTAGACACGGTCTGTAGACACTTTCCGAGGACTAACTGCTCTGATACCACTTTTGTCACGACCCGACCCCGGGCCGCGACTGGTGCCCTACCTGGGCACCCTTCTAATCATACAACATAATAAACTGCGGAAGATAAATAACACTTTTTTTTTATCAAAACTAAGGCAAAGCCGATAAGGCTGTCATAACATAAAAACTACCCGAAAGGGTCTACACTGTTTAACAATGTAAAAACAACTCTGCCATCCATTACGGATGAATACAGACCTAAGATTTGGACAAATACTATGCGGGACAAGGCCCGCGTACCCACGAATATACATAACCATGACGACAAGCTCAAACATTGAAGCCGTCTCAAAATCTTGAACCAGATCCTAAGCTCGCGGATCCACAATCGTGTACCTAAACTACGGACATGAACGCAGCCCAGAAGAAGTCGATAACAACAGTGCAGAATATGGAGCGGAAATAAAGTACGATAAACAGATCATAAGTACAAAAGAATGACGAGGCAAGTATAAAAGGGTAAATACGGATCCTAGTGTCATTATCATATCGTGAACTTAAGCGTACCTTATTATCTTTTCCCGTTTTACATAAAAGTTATAGTCACATTCTTACGTCGTCTTAGGAAAAACCGTCAAGTTCATTACCATATAACTTACTTACCTTACATAACATAATCCGGCCCTTTATGGAGGGGCGCCTATCTTGCCGGCCCAATGCGGGGCGATAAAATCACATAGTGCGCCCATAAACGTATCGCCGGCCCATTCACGGGACATGATAAGGTCACATAGTTCGCCCATAAAGGTATCTTTGCGGCCCATTTGCGGGGGCGATAATGTCATATAGTGCGCCCGTAAAGGTATCTTGCCGGCCCATTCGAGGACGCGATAAGGTCACATAGTTCGCCCATAAGGTATCTTGCCGGCCCATTTCGGGGCGATAATGTCATATAGTCGCCCGTAAAGGTATATTGCCGGCCCGTCCTAGGGCGCGATAAGGTCACATAGTATGCCCATAAAGGTATCTTGCCGGCCCGTTCGGGACGCGATAATGTCATATAGTCGCCCGTAAAGTTATCTTGCCGGCCCATTCTGGGGCGCGATAAGGTCACATAGACGCCCGTAAGGTATCTTGCCGGCCCATTTACGGGGGCGATAATGTCATATAGTCTTTCCATAAAGGTATACTGCCCGGCCCATTCCTGGGCGATAAGGTCATATAAAATCCGGGAATTTAACCCAACGTACTACGTACCTCTACTCCTTTTAAAAATGACTCTTTTTCAAATAAAACTTCCAAGATACTAACAACCGTAGTATCAAGTCACATTTACTTTTCAAGACAGGTCACAATACCTTTTAGAAATACATTTACCGGTTTCTAAATCAAGTGACTTCTTTCTTAAAAACCTTAAGCAATTGGTACCTTTAAAACAATTTGCCCTTCTTTATTTCAAGTCATTCTTTGTTTATATTACTAGAGAAAACCATTCTCTTAACCTTCCATAAAGTTATTATAACCAACTTCCCATAAAGCTGTTATACTAACTTTATGCCTTAGACTAATTCATTCTTTTTATAACCAAGAGACTTATACTTTCAAATCAAGTTACATAACTTTTAAAATACTTCAAGTCTCTTAACTTTTAAGAAAACCAGTTTCTTAACTTAGAATATCAAGCTTCTTAACTTTAGAAATCAAGTCTTTCCAAATCAAGTATTCTATACTTGTAAATCAATTTATTTCTTCCTTTAAGAATCAAGTCCCATAACTTGAAAAATAAAGTCTCTTAACCTTTTAAAAAATTGAGGTTCATAGTCTTAAAACTTCATACGTAAATTCTTATAAATTAAGTAACATATACTTTGGTGCGTTGTGAATAAGTTATACTTATTTATAACGATCTTAATCAAGTAGCCATGATCTAGAAAATGTAATACAATTTTGTCTTATCTTAGCTTCTATGCAGATGGAGAATTCTACTCATTTTAACTTAATTGTTTGTCATTACATTTTCCTTTATTAACGCTGCAGTGGCTTGTTCGATACTTATTCTCATTTGTGTCGTAAAATTAGCCACGTCAACTTGGCTCCAAATACCTCCTAACGACTCTTACCAACATCCCCCATAAGACTTGGTAAGAACTTAGGATAACCTAGACATAACCTTTACGTAGAGTAAAGCAACATACATACCTCTTAACTTCTAAAAGTAGAAGGAATCATGAAATAGTACTACATGTATATTCCATACATAGAATCATGTCAAAAGAAGGAAGAGGTTCACATACCTCGCGACGATTATCGACAAATAACAAAATGCTCCAAAGTACTTCAACCTTGATAGCTATTACATCCTTCAAGTAGAATACGCTATTCTTAGTACTTCCACCTATAATGGCCATAATACGTCCATTAACCTCTAGCTTCAAACGTAGAATATTCTAAGTG
Organism: Przewalskia tangutica; assembly: GCA_029844215.1. NCBI lineage: Eukaryota > Viridiplantae > Streptophyta > Magnoliopsida > Solanales > Solanaceae > Przewalskia > Przewalskia tangutica. The sequence goes on along the minus strand of CM056720.1, from coordinate 36,624,685 downwards.
CAAGGTCACCAAATTCTACGGAAAATCGGATAGCACTTCCTTTGTTTCTACGTACTTTGCCACCTTTTTCAAGGCCGAAAATCAATAACCAAACGCCACATTTAAGGCTCAATCAATTCAGCAAATACAAAGGGGATTACACGCCTTACAATACGTGTAAAATTCCGCCCACAATTGATACAAAACTAGTTCCATATTTAAAGCCATTCTCGGCTAAACATAAACAACAACTCAAAGTCTTTTCCAATTCTTTTCCAATCCAAGTTTTTAGGTCTAACATGTTATATAGTCATAAACAACTTCAACAACTATAATTTCTTCTTTATATAACATGTGACGACTTAAACTAATAATCAAATTGAATTGTAATCTTAAGGCTAAACATACTAGTTTTCGGATTAGGGTTCCAATATCCCTAACACTTATCAACTTCATAATATATATCTCATACTTGCTAATATCTATAGCTACAACAACAAGTAATCATAATTACTAAAACGACAAGAATTTTACCTTTACAAGCCCTTATAATTTCCAAGATTCAATGTCGCTCCTTAGCAATTCTTAGCTCCTTTTCTTTACGCTCAAATCCACTATTTGAAGCCTTTAGAAGCTCACAACCAACTTCTCTTCCATTTCCAATCAAAACCTATGAAAATGCCTTAGGTTTTCACCTTGCGACTAACGTAAAAACGCCGTTTTTCCGAAATCTTTCTATTGAGATATCCTTACAATACCCTTAGGGACCTTGGGTTAAAGTCTTGTTGCTAATGGATCAAAACTACAAATTTTTTGTGTGGGAAACACACTAAAGCCGAGAGCACAAGAACATACACAAAGTCTCTAAATTTTTCTAAGTGTTAAAAGAGCTAGTCTTGCACTAGTTGTGTATATATAATACAATGGATGGCTTAGATTGCAACACTTGAGTGGCTAGGATGAGAGTAATTAATTAATTGGCCAAGTGGACAAGTTGACTAGTCAATAAATTCAAGCTTTGAAGACTTATCTTCCTTGATGGTCAATGACCATTTTACCCTTGCTTCAATTTCATCCAAGACCAATGTGGGGGTGCCACGTGTCGCCCTCCCATTCGTCCATAAAATTCCGTAACCCTCGTGGGCCCCACAAAACGTAAAATTCCTCGGGTGGGCCCCACGTGACCAAATCCGTAAAAATAAATTTCCATAATGATAATACATTCCATAATCCTCAATTAATGCATTTTGAGAACCCAATTCTCCTCAACGAACATTTTTCCTTTCCGACGTTCGGAAGATTTTCCGTCGGAAAAACAATTCTTCCTTTCGTACCAATTTCAAGTCTTGTGTTCCTTACGTACATTCTCTTAAACATGTCCTTGAATTACGAGGTGTAACAGCAGCTCCCTCAGCTGCCTTGCCCTTCTGGGCCGCGGTCGCCTTGCGTGGAGGCATAACTGATACATAAAAATATGTCAGAGGGAGTTCAACCTATAACATATCTCTATGGCACGATCTTAGAGTGAAAAAATAGAAACCAATCCTAAATATCATGTAGCCTCCTGATTATAGATGTGGTGCACAACACACCGATAATCAAGACTCTACTAGACACGGTGCAGAGACCTTTCCGAGGACTAATCGCTCGATACCACTTTTGTCACGACCGCCAGGTCGCGACTAGTGCCTAAGGGCACCCTGTTGTGTACACATCAGAGAATAGCAGCGGAACATACACAACACATAAACATCACAGACTAGCCGACAAGGTCGCCTTCCATAAAATATACTTAACCAAAAGTACAACAGTAAAACTTTGTTCTTACAGCCCAAACCACAAATGTGACTACAGACCTCTAGGAATAACAACTGTGGCGGGACAGGGCCCCGCCATACCCCTGAATGTACATAATATCTACAACATCAGGGAGAACCGTACCAAAAGACAAGCCTCCGGAGAAATGGAGCTTCCGACACCTGACCAGTGATCCTAAGAATGAGGATCCACCACCTGCTTACCAATACCTGTGGCATGAACGCAGCCCCCGAGGAAAGAGGGTCAGTACACAATATGTACCAAGTATGTAAAACTGGAAAATAATATTGTAAATACATCATAAGTCTAAAAATAAAGCTGGAGACATGTATGCTAATCAGCTTACCGTACTCGATGCCTTACTAACAATGAGAGTAACAAGTCATGGAGTGGTATAATGTCTTGGGGATTCGCCCCGCAATCATACTCAGAAGGTGGTATAACGTCGTGGGGGTTTACCCCGCATTTATACTCTTACCCTGGAGAAGGTGGTATAACGTCTTGGGGGTTTACCCCTCATTTATAATCTTACCCTAGCTCAACCGACCATCATGCATAACATAAATAAGTTAAGAAAGCCCCTAACTTCTTATTAGTCTTGTTCACATACCCTCTCATTTTAGTTTACTTAAGGCACTAACATATCTTAATAAAAGGAATCCGGGAATTTAACCCAAGGTACTACATACTTCTACTCTTTTAAAAATGACTCTTTTTCATATAAAACTTTAGGCAATTGATGCCTTAAAATCAATATGCCTTTCATAAATCAAGTCATTTGTCCTTACTTATCTTACTTAGAGTAAATCTCTCCTTTTAACTTTCCATAAATCTAATATAACCAACTTCCCATACAGTCGTTATATTAACCTTATACCTTAGCCAATTACATTTTCCTATATCCAAGGGACTTATACTTTTAAAACGAAACAAGTATCATATACTTAAAACAAGTAAAGGATATCAAATCTTGTACGTCTACCGTACTATATAGGTACAACTACTCATGCTCAAGAGATAGGAAAGTTCCACATACCTCTTCGGGTCAATCCACTTGCTAAGTCCAATATATCGCACATAGTATGTCAACCTATAATGACCATAATACGTCTATTAATCTCTAGCTTCAACGTGGAATATTCTAATTGCAAAGTTCCTTATTCTATGGAAAATTGGACAGCACTTCCTTTGTTTCTACATATTTTTCCACCTTTTCAAGGTCCGAATCCAACATCGAAACGCCACCTTTAAGGCCCAACAATCCAACAATACAAATGGGATTACACGCCTAAACTTGGACGTGTAAAATTCTGCCCCATAATACATATTAACTAAATCAATAAGTTAAAGGTAGTATCTTGGCTATAACATGCTTACATCATTCTTATCCAATCCTTTCAAATCCAAACCATATTTCCTACATGCAATATATCTAAGAGCAATATTGACAACTACAAGTCCTTTCTTCTTCACATGCAACACAATTTACTAGCAAAAAGAGAAAGGATTGTTACCTTAGAGTTTACCCAAATTAGTCCAACAATTTCACTAGCCTCATTTCCACAATCACCTCCACAAACCTCCTACAAGCTTGTCAACATGTTTCCTTCTTGCCACCTTTTCAAATTTTCTCTAAGCCTTGGTTTCTTCTTGAATTTCTAGAGAGAAGGGAGAGGGAATTTTAGAGAGAATGAAGAGGGATTTAATTTTAGAGAGAAGTGAGAGCTTTGAAGAATGAAGACTTGGTCAATAAATAGGACATGCAGAAAATCAGATGGGGGGGGGGGGGGAGACACTTGTCACCCTCCCATGGCCTTTTAAAAAGAAAACTTCTGATTTTTCCCCCAGATTTCGCAAAACTCCTCCTCGGCGCCGCGGCGCTGAAACCCCTGCAGACTTTCAAGATTTGCGCGCCACGCTTCCGTGGCAGCGCTGCAACTTCAGCAATTTTCAGAACATCCGCCGCGACCTGCATCCGCGCGTGCGCGGCCACTGCGGCCACGAAAACCCTTTTACGCTCAAGCAAGCCGAACTTATAACTTCCATAACTTTATACTTTGATGTCCTATCGACGAACGGTTTGTTGCGTTGGTAACCAGACTCAACGAGCCACGTACTAGGCCTTGAAACACCTAGGAACTCCTAATACCACTGGACATAAACCGCCTCAAAGTTGACTAAAATCCGTCCGAAATATTCTGACAATCTATCCTTCCTAAAATTTAAGTCCCAGTCCCTTCCGTACGTTCTCATACGCCTGACCTGAACTACGGGGTATAACATACACCTAGGCTTTATAAATGTACTTATTTGGAATAGTCAAGAGGTAATGAACTGACTAAGATTGTGATAGACTCTTGAAAGATCAGGTTTAATTGACTTATGAACATACCATGTTATTAGATTAAGCTGTGTTGTATGCTTAAGTGAGATGCACGAATAATATTTTTATCGAGTAAATATGGTTGTTGTGATTAGGACAACATGATATTGAGATTATGAGAAATTATCTTACCCGTATGAGGGGAGAGATAATGTAAGATTGGGACATGGAATAATCGAGAATCGTGGAATACTAGCTAACTATTGAGACCTTAGATGAACATTCGAGGACGAATGTTTCTAAGGGGGGAAGGATGTTACACCCCGTAATACCAGGGCTACTAATTGAGAACGTGATTAAGGATTTAAGATTTGAATTTTGGAAGGAAAGAATAATTACATTTTCTTAAGGAAACTTTCGGGAAAAAATGTGACGACGGAAAAATTATTAACTTGGAGTATAATACTTCTAATTGAATTTATGGACTTAGTATTGGATTATAAGGTGTTGGAATTGATAATATGGGGTCCACCGAGAATTTCACAATTTCGCGAGGACCTTCGAAAAATTATAATATTTTGGACCAATCGGAGGGCGACACGTGTCACCCCTCCACTTGTCTTGCTAAGATGACAACAAATTAGATATTTTGAGAGGGGACAAGTGGACATGGGTCCCACTCCACTTGGCTATACATATCCAAGTCTTGCAAGACTTGGATCACTTTACACTTAGACCAAAAAATAAGCTCTCATCTTCTCCCCTTTAGCTCCATAATTTCGAAAGCCCCTTGGCTAAGAACAACCATTGTTGATCAATTTATTTCTTCAAGATTAAGCCCTTAAACCAAGTGCTAAGCCTAGATTAATATTCTACACGTTTTTACTTGTCTTGGCCGAAAGTTGATGCCAAAACCCTAGGGGTTCCGTCGACTTTTTGGAAGTGAGATTCAAAGAGAAGTTGCTCATAAGGTTGTAGGGGGTACATATATGTGATTGGAACTTGAAAAAGTAGAGCGAAACGAAAATTGCGCACCAATAAAGACCGGACTGTTTTGGGGCGTTTTTTGGGCAAAAAATGAGGTAACAGTCCTTCTTCTTTTAAAGTAATTGGATATTACTTATTGTTATTATGTATGGATGAACTTGTGTTAGAAAATAATGAATAATAAAAAGCGTTTGAGCCATTTTTGGGGCTAAAACCGATTTGGGACAGATTTGGTGCAAATGGAATTCGTTGGTTATTGTCGTTGTTATCTTCACCTATTGCATGTTATAATGAATTAATATTGTTGTTAATAAGTTGTTATAACTTATGTAGAAGTTTTGGAACTCGAATTGGAATAAAATGGATTAAGGAACGAGTTATCGGGTTGTAGTTGTTGTGGCCGAGAAACTGCCCAAAACTGTTAGACGTTGTTGTGTCGTTTAGTGGACTGTTTTGAGGTATTAAATGCTGCAAATTTAGTTGTTGTTCTGCATGTTTAAGTGTAGTAGTTGCTAATGAAAGTCCTAGGGGAATAAGGGTGTGGAAAGACGTTAAAAGGCCTCACATTTTACCCTCGTTATGGTTGGATTGCGAACTGTTTTTATGGGCTGATTTGTGGACTATTTTGTATAACTGTGGGGCAGAATTTTACACGTCCAGTTAGGCGTGTAATCCCCTTTGGCTAACTGTTGGTTGTGCCTTAAATGTGTCTTGTTGGTTGATGAATACGGGCCTTGGAAAAGGTGGAAAAGTACGTAGAAACAAAGGAAGTGCTGCCCAATTTTCCGTAGAATTAGAGGGCCATTATTTGGTATAAGTCCTACACTTGATAGCTTGTAGTTGATATAAGTGCTATTGTCATTTTAGGTTGAAGTACTACGTGTAGCACATTCTACTTGGCTTGTGGAATAGCCAATAAGGTTGAAGTACATTGGAGCGTATTGCTACTTGTCGTTCGGGTTAGTCGCCAACGAGGTATGTGAACTTATTCCTTCCTTTGACATGATCATTTGGTAAGTCTATATGACTAAATTTTAGTGAGTCGATGTGACTTGATTTGGTAAGTCTATGCGACTTAATTCATTTGAAGTAAGTAAGTCGATTTTGAAAATATATGAGTCTTGATTATGAAAGTATGAGTGGCTTAGTCAAAATTGTATAAGTTACGTGAAGTACTTTAAAGTTAAGAGATTTGATTTAAAGTTATGAGACTTGATTTCTTTACAAGTTATGAGACTTTATTTTTCAAGATATGGGACTTGATTGCTAAAGTTAAGAGATTTGATTTAAAGTTATGAGACTTGATTTCTTTACAAGTTATGAGACTTTATTTTTCAAGATATGAGACTTGATTTCTAAAGTTAAGAGATTTGATTTAAAGTTATGAGACTTGATTTCTTTACAAGTTATGATACTTTATTTTTCAAGATATGGGACTTGATTTCTAAAGTTAAGAGATTTGATTTAAAGTTATGAGACTTAATTTCTTTACAAGTTATGACACTTTATTTTTCAAGATATGGGACTTGATTTCTAAAGTTAAGAGATTTGATTTAAAGTTATGAGACTTGATTTCTTTACAAGTTATGAGACTTTATTTTTCAAGATATGCGACTTGATTTCTAAAGTTAAGAGATTTGATTTAAAGTTATGAGACTTGATTTTTTTACAAGTTATGAGACTTTATTTTTCAAGATATGAGTTACTTGATTTACTTCTAAAGTTAAGAGGCTTGATTTCGAAAGAGTATCTGACTTGAGTTTTAAAAGTATACGTTTATTGATTTAAAGAGAAGGAGTTTTATGATTCTTTTTAAGTATGTATGTACGTAGTATTTTTAGGTTTAGTTTCCCTAATGTCGCAAGAATAAAAGTGTCTTAAGTTCTCTAAAATGAAAGGTTGTTATAATTGCTTTATGGGAAGTTGTTATAACGACTTAAGAAGAAGTGAAAAGATGGTTTAAAAATGTTATGTAAGGAAAATCACACCGAGCCTACAAATAGGCCGGATTATGTTATGAGATACACCGAGCCTACAAATAGGCCGGATTATGTTATGAGATACATCGAGCCTACACATAGGCGGATTACATATGAGATACAGAGCCTACACATAGCGGATTACGCCATATTACACCGAGCTACACATGTAGGGTTACGTCATCTTCCACACCGAGGCCCAGCGGGCGGATTATGCTACATGATTCCACAAGACACCGAGCCCCACAGCGGGCGGATTATGCCACATGATTCATCGATTGCGTGTCATAAATGGGTCCAATTACGTTATCACGTATGGATAATCAAAGTAATCTCCCAAATAAGAAGTCCCTCCATAATGGGCCGGATTATGTTATGTAAGATATGTAAGTTATGTGGAAAAACTTGATCGAATTCTTAAGTATGTATGTAAGAATATGATGTTAATTCTTATTGAAAGAAGGAAAATAACGATTAATGTACGATTGATTTCATGAGTTAAAATGGCACGGTAGGATCTGGTATTTTAATTTTTATACTTGCCCCTGTCATTCTTTTGTACAGTTTTGATCTTGTTTAATGCACTTTATTTCCGTTCCATACTTAGTACTTTTTGTACTAACCCCCTTACGGGGGCTGCGTTCATGTCCGCAGGTCTAGGTACACAGGTGTGGATCCGCGAGCTTAGGATCCTTGTTCAGCATTTTGAGATGGCTCCAAGTTCTGGAGTTTGTCATTATGGCTAGGTATATTCAGGGGTACGGCGGGGCCTTGTCCCGTCATAGTTGTTGTCACCTTCTTAGAGGTCTGTATTCATATGTGGGGTGGTGTAAGTTGTATTTACATTGTTGTGCAGACGTAGACCACTTCGGGTGATTTATATTTATACTAAGTCTTTAGGCTTTGCCTTTGTTTTAAAAAAAATGAGTGTTATTTATCTTCCGCGGTTTATTTATGTTGTATGGGTAGAAGGGTGCACAGGTAGGGGCACCAGTCACGGGCCCGGGATTTGGGGCGTGACATGAGTGGAGGACTAGTACTCATAGGTGTGTTATCAATGGTGTTGGTGGACATAGGGGTTGACATTGGAGATGTTTCCATGGGTGAGTTTGGTGGAGAGGATATTGAGAGTTTAGGGTTTTTTTGGATGAAGAATGAAGTGAGGAATCCATCGATTTTTGTTGATTTTACCGAGAATGATGTGATCTTTTCCCTTCTTTTTTTAAAATTTTACTGAAAAGACAAAAGTTAAAAAGAATAACAAATGAAGAAGATTTTATACTCTTGGCAATTTGAAAAAAACATTCCCTGGTTTAGGTGATTGAATTGTTTTCAAATATTTGCAACTAAAATGTTGAGATAAAAGATAGACATCACATTTGGAATTTTAATCTTATCATCTTAAGGTTTGAATTCCAAACAAGGCATAAAATAGGGAAGATAAAAACTGATTTTTTGAAAGTCAGTTACGAACAACATCCCAACAAATATCATTATATGAGAATGTCAACAACAATGCTGACAATATTTTGGACAACACAAGTATTATGATCCCGCAAGAACTTTTCGTTTTGGCAACAAATCAAGACACGTTTTATATGTATTTTTATGAATTTAACCACTGGACCAATGTAACATTTTTCCCATCGTGTCCTTGATCTAATCATAAAACACATACAATTTATTTTTGTCAAAAATAAGAATAATTATTTAGTATCCTCATATTTTTTGTTTAAGCACTTGATACTCCTATAAAATATGAACGATATCAATTCAAGGGCTTTGCCAAATTGCACAGTTGGCAAAAAATAGTAAAGACATTGTCTTATTTTGATACTCCCTCTTTATGATATCTAATATTATCGTAGAGAACGATCACATTGGAATCATGCTCTTATTGAAGGATCAAGCTTGTGTGAACAAAAAGTAATGTCTTATACAGCAACACTAATCAGATTATGATATTACATAGGTAAATGTCACCCGAAATGTTAGAGACATTTCAGCTGACATTCACCAAAAAATGTCTTTCTAGAGATTACAAAGACCAAGAGATTTCTTCAAACTATAAAATCTCTCATGGTCCAAACTTTAGTAAAAACATCAGCTAGTTGATGAAGAGTGTCAATATGTTCAATTTGAACTAGCTGTTTTTCAACCAAATCTCTTAAAAATGATGTCTAATATCAATATGTTTTGTACGTGAGTGTTGAACTGGATTTTTGGAAATATTTATAGCACTCAAATTATCACAATACAAAACTAAGATATTATTTGAAAAACCATAGTCGTCTAACATGTGTCTAAGCCATATTAATTGAGTTCAACAACTTCCAACTGCTACATATTATGATTCAGCAGTTGACAGTGAGACACAATTTTATTTACGACTATACCAAGAAACAAGATTATTGCCAAGATAAAAACATCCTCCACTCATACTCTTTTTATCATCCACATCACCAGCCCAATCTGAGTCACTATATCCTATTAAATTAGGATTATTGTCTTTGGAATACCGAATTCCCAACTCACATGTGCCAGCAACATATCTAATGACACGTTTTACGACATTTAAGTGGAAGATTTAGGGGCAGGCATGGAATCGAGCGCATATACAAACACTAAACATTATATCAAGATGACTAGTAGTGAGATATAGAAGACTATCTATCATAGATCGATACAATGTTGGGTCGATATTTTCGCCAACATTATCTTTGCATATTTTCTGCGATGATCCCATTGGAGTTCTCATTTGTTTAGCAATTTCCAATCCAAACCTCTTAACTAGATTTTTGGCATACTTACTCTGGAGATGCAGATTCCATCTTCACTTTGCTTTATCTGTAAGCCTAAGAAAAAAGTTATTTCTCCAATCATGCTCATCTCAAATGTTGATGACATTGCTTCAACAAATGTCTTAAGGTAGGACTGTGAGGTCGAACTAAAAACTATGTCATCTACATAGATTTTAGCAATAATAATATCTACACCGTGATGTTTGATGAATAAAGTACAATCAGCTTCACCACATTTTAAACCAAATTCAAGAAGGAAGATAGTTAGACGACCATACCATGCACGAGGAGCTTGTTTCAATCCATACAAAGCCTTTTTGAGCTTATATATATATATATATATATATATATATTGTGGATGGTAAGGACCTTCAAATCCTTTAGGTTGTTCAACATAGAGTTCCTTATCAAGATAACTATTCAAGAAAGCACCTTTAACATCCATTTGATGAAGAATAATTTTTAGACAACAAGCAATGACAAGTAGTAATCTAGTTGACTCAATTCTAGCTACAGGAGCAAAGGTTTCATCGTAGTCAATCCCTTCGACCTGAGTATATCCTTGAGCAACTAGCCGAGCTTTGTTTCTCACAACAACTCCCGATTCATCTGACTTGTTTTTAAATATTCATTTAGTTCCAATTACATTGGTATTATTTGGGCGTGGAACTAAATTCCAGACTTCATTTCGAGATAAATATTCAAGTTCTTCTTGCATTGCTTGAATCCAACAATTATCATAAAGTGCTTCTGAAACATTCTTAGGTTCTAAAGTAGATACATAACAAGAAAGACTAACATTTTGGTATATGGTAGACATACATACATACCTTACCATATCTCTGTAATTGAGTGGTTCTTTCCCTCTTGTTGTTACTCCCTCAAACACTCCCCCTATCACCTGACCTGTTGGATGATTCTTCATAATCCTTGATGAGGGGTCCCTTCGTACTTGATCTAGTAATTCAACATTTGACTCTTCATCTGCACCTTCTGTGATCTCTGGTTCAGGTTCAGGTTCAGATGTTGCTTCGGATGTGGTAACATTTGGGGCAACATATGGTTCTTCAGCAGTCTGCACATTTTCCACTGAAACTATAGTGTTATTTTCAGATGTATTCCCTGTAAAATCAGAAAAATCATCAAAAATAATATTTACAGACTCTTGTACAGGTTTGGTCCTAAGATTGTACACTCGATAAGCATGACTATTTTCAAAATAGTCAACAAAAATTTCTTTGTCACTCTTAGAGTCAAACTTTACCAAATGGTCTCTATCATTTAAAATGTAACAAATACACTCAAAAACATGAAAGTAACGCAAGTTAAGTTTCTTTTCATTTATTAGCTCATAGGGTGTCATCTTTGTTCCAGGCCTTAGATAGACTTTATTTGTGATGTGACTTGCAGTGTTTAAGGCTTTAACCCAAAAACGTTTGGACATTTTCTTAGAACTAAGCATAAATCTAGTCATTTCTTATTGTATTCTATTCTTCCTCTCTGCTATACCATTTTGCAAAGGAGTTTTGGGAGCAGAAAATTCATGAAAAATACCTTTTTCTCACAAAATTTTGAGAACAGGTTATTTTTAAATTCTTTTCTACGATCGAACCTAATCCGAAAAATAGGAGAATGAAACAAATTCCTTATCCTAGAGTGCAAAACTTTACACATGTCAAAAATTTGAGATTTTTCTTTCAAAAAATATATCCATGAATATCTAGAAAAATCATCTACAATCACATAAGAATACCTCATGCCTCCTAAATTGTCTATCTCAAATAGACCCATAAGATCCATGTGTAGTAATTAAAAACAGTGAGACGTACCTGAATGTTGTCCGTCATTCTGGACAACATTATGGAAAACACGAGTTTGCTTACCTTTTAGACAATCTTCACAGACCAGTGTTTTGCCTTTAGGACTCAGTTTACGAATGCCCCTTACCGCCTCATAAGAGATCAATCTTTCTAAGTTACGGTAATTTACATGTCCTAACTTTTGATGCCACAATGTTGTGTCATCTGTCCTAATATTATTGTTTTTTTTTGTATTCCAACAAGATAGCAATTGTCACATGTTCTTGTACCTGTCATAACATACATGTTTACTTCATTTGTAACTTCACATGCATTCTTATTAAACTTTACCTCAAGATTGTCGTCACATAGTTGACTTATACTAATCAAATTAGCCATTAACCCCTCAACATGTAAGACATTTTTTGAAGGCATGAAAACCAGGAACATTTAAGATTCTTTTTTCAATTATCTTTCTTTTACTGCCACCTCCATAAGTTACGTTACCTCCACTGAATGACTCATAGTTCTTTATAAACTCCTTTGTACCTGTCATGTGGTGTCAACATCCACTTTCAAAGTACTAAGAACCTGCAATGTTAGTCCTTAAAGCAGTTATCGCAACATTACAAGTTACATCCATTTTGAGAACCCAAACTCTTATAACACATTTTTTAATTTTAGACTCAGAAATGTTGCTTCGAATGTTGTCCGAGATATTGGACAGCCTTTTAAGCAACATTTTGCTCACATAATTTTGAAGTTTGAAACAGTATGGTTTTAAGTGTCCAGGGGAGTTACAATGATGGCACACAAATTTCATATTCCTTGACATATATGAGAACCTATTATTTAATTATTTTTCCTTTACAAATCATATTTTCTCATTTTTGTCAAACAAACTATAGTATATTGTTTTAAGGGAGTTTTTATACCCAATACCTGCATGTGTAGGTTTACTAAAGTGAGTATCTCATTCAGTTTAGAAGTCCCTGAGTTGAGCTTACGGAAGGTTGCTTCAGCTAGATCCAACTTTGCACTTATCTTACCAAATTCAACGTCCTTTTTGGTAAGTACAACCTCTAAACGGGTTATCATGCCTTTTAAATCTGCATTCTCATGAGTTAAAGATTTTAACTTTGTGTAAGTTGCTTGGATTCTATAATTAGGTCTTCACAAAGTTTTTGTAATTCCTTAATTATCTCATCTTTGGAGTCAACTTGCTTTTCAAAGTTAGTCTCACTACTAGAAACAAAACCACTAAAGCAATTAACATCATGATAGTTAAAGTATTCATACCTCTCGGATGTTGCTGGAAATGTAGATGTTGTCGTTGATGCTGACGCAAATGTTGTGACATTTGGGACAACACTATCGATGACATTTTTCGTCTGATAAGGACTGTTCGAAAATAGTAGCCATCATTGCTTGTGACTCTATCTCTTGATCTTCTTCCTCTTCTCTTTCGTCGTCACTAAGGGAGACCCACATACTTTTACCAAATTTCCTCAAGGTATTTGCACATTCATTAGCATAATGACCCCACCCTGAGCATGCATGACATTGCACAGTTTCAAGTTGATTGGGATCAAATTTAGTACGATCTGAGTTGATTCTCTTTAGTTGATTTCCTCTCTATACTATCGGAATGGGTTTAGTGGATTTTTTATTGAAGTATTGGTTTTGATGTTCTTTGCATTTGAACTTCTTTCTATCGTCGTTGAACTTCCTTACCATCGAATTAAATTTTCGAGTAAGGAGGGAAACATTTGCACTATCACCAATTTCATCAAAAATCTCATTCTCTTCTTCGATTTGACTCTCCAAGGATTTGATTTGAAGTGTTACATCTTTATTCTTATACAATGTCCTTTGATTCTCGATAATCATCTCATAGGTTTTGAGAATACTCATTAAGGTATGAAGGTCCATTGTAGCAAGATTATGAGCTTCTTCAATCGCACAAATCTTTATATTGAACTTTTCAGGAAGAGAACGGAGTGCTTTTTCCACAAGTTGAGTGTTGGTCAAAGGGGCACCAAGCATATGACATTTATTAGAGATGTCAATCAACTTTTCAAAAGAGGTTTTAATGTCTTCCGTTTCTTCCATCCTTAAACGTTCATGTTTACTCATGAGCATACGAAGCTTCGTTCGACGAACAGTAGAGCTACCTTCACAATGAGTTTGTAAAGTATCCATGCGTCTTTGGTCGTTGAGTAGTTTTGTATGAGTTTGAACATGTAAAGATCAACCCATCCAAAAATGGCATTTAAGGCCTTTTCGTTGAATCTTGCATTGTTGGTTTCTTCCGCAGTCCATTCGCATTCAGATTTAACAAGTATGTCACCAATGGCATTTAAGGCCTTTTCGTTGAATCTTGCATTGTTGGTTTCTTCCGCAGTCCATTCGGATTCAGATTTAACAAATATGTCACCTTCCACATCCGGTGGTAGAATCGGAACAACATATCCATTGGTGATAGATCTCCATTCCCTAACATCAATTGATTTGATATGAGAGCGTAGGCGAATCTTCCAATAGGCATAGTTTGAACCATCTAAAATAGGAAGCCTACCAATTGTTGGATTAGACGGATCAATAGTTTTAAATAACAGGACCAAACACTTATTGTGTTAAGTGTCGATTATGATACCACTTGTTAGGTCCCGGGGGTATACTATGAAACAGTAAAAAATAAACTGAAAGTAAAATAAATTGAATGCTAATACAGTTTGCAAATGTCAGCGATAATATCGTCTGTCACAAGTGGCAACACTTCGATAAAACAGAAAACTTTAAAAGTAAATGCAGCAGAAAAATAAAGAACACGAGGATTTAATATTTACATAGGTTGTATTGTTTATATAACCTATGACGGTCAGTGACCGAAAGTATTGTATATATTTATATACAATTGAATAAATTTCTTCTTTTACAATATTACAAAAGGAATTAAAAAGTTGAAGTCGCAGATGACTTCTTCCTGAAAAATCTACCTACATAGTCCATAGGGTAGGGGTGACTAAGCCCGCGAATCGAATGGTTAAAAAGCCGATTCTGTATATTGACTGCATTGCTCCCTCTTGACAGCTTGCTTATGTTAGAGCTATTGTGTCACTGTCCTTCTCTACTTTCTCTGCCGATATCGAAGAGGGTAACTAACCTCTTGACTAAGGACTTGTTTTGTTTCCTTTTGTCGAGGTTCGAATATTCTAGTAAGCTTGATGAAAATACCTCTTATTAGAATACTTGAAAAGAGTTGTTGCTTACTTTGAATGTGCTAAACTATTAGCAGGTAGACATAGACAACATTTCATTACAATTGCTTCAATAAAGAACAAATCTAGAATCTAGACAACAATTATAATGTTGGACAAAATATTGTCGACACGCTCAGGCAACACTTGTGATCCAGTTTTCTGACGAATATATCGGAGAGCTCTCTTGATATTTTTTTCTAACTTTTTCTGGATATCGATTCTCTGAAGCAGCCTCTCTATTTATAGTAGACGGTCTTCCTTGAAAAATCTCATTGAATCATTGTAGAGGTTGAGGAAAAGGTGGGCAGCCGATAAGGTTTGTTGGAGAAGATTATGGAGCAAGATCCTCTAACTTCTTGGAATTGTTCCCCAAACTTAGCAACGTCTTTGACTTGTTCTTCGCACGTTTTTCATCAGCTCCTAATCACCTTGCCAAGTCACTTTTCCATCGTGGTGAAAGTCCCACGAGATTTGCTTCAATTTCGTGAAGTAAGGCAAAACTGTTTTAAAATATCATAACACCAAACTCAACATTAACAATCTTAAAATATTAGTTATTGTTCATACAATTCGACTCTCAAAAACCAAAACATTACAAGTAAAAGTGAATGGAAATTTATTTTTTCGTTTTAAAAACAGTAACGTGAACCATTAATGATATTGTCACTTTAGTAATTACATTATTTTTTTGACTCAAATTATAAGTGTGTATGTATATACAGATAGATTTTAGTTTCATTTCTGTTACAAAAGGAGTCGATGAAATCAATTAAAAATTATATACGCTAGTAGTCAACTTAACCGTGTTTTGCGCGGTGTGAAAACATCAATAAATTTAGAATTAATTTATTTTATCAAAGATAATATGTTAAGAAATAACAAACATAAAAACTTTTTAGAATTAGGGGTTAAAATTAAACTGCAGTTGTCATTATCTAGTTTCTTATAAAAATAAATTTTAAAATATTTGACTCATATATATATATATATATATATATATATGCGCGATGCGTGGTTAATATAAAAAAGTAATAATTATATCAAATTGTAATATGGCTTATTTGAGTATACTGGATCATTTTTTTAATCAAAATCTCAATTAACATCTTATTTTTAATACACTGTACCTAATAATAGATCTCTACAAAATTAAAAGAAGTGAATCATATTAACATTGAATAACTTTTATTATGTTCCTTATTTTTTATTTATTACATTGCTAATATAAATTTATATTAACTTGTCAATTGGCTTTATATATCCTTGTCCACTACACTTCTTATATAACAAACATATAGATTTTCTTATATAACAAAGTGTCTTAATTTCTTTTTAAAACAATCGAGTGACATGCCATAATATAGTAGAGTTATTCTTGTAATCAATTTTATTATATTAATGATCTAGAAAAAATAATATCATTTTTATGTCTCTTCTATTTAGCTATGCGGATTTTTTTTTTTTTTTAATTTAATAATACTTTATTATTTTTTTACATTTTTATTATATTAACGCTGCATTTTGTTTGTCGACACATTCTTTTTTCCCAAAAAACAAAAACATTTCCAAAAAAAAACCCATTACTCACGAACGTTTTAAACCAATCAAATACATTTAACACATGCACGCTCACCGTCTGCATATAGTATACACATATCATGCTAGAAAGATAGGAAGAGGTTCACATACGCGGCATGACGATTATCGACTAAGCAAAGCGCTCCAGTACTCAACCCAAACCTTAAAGCAGTTAGCCCAACGCCACACACGACGACTAACCTATTATGTGAGCGGCCACAGGCCAGCGCGCGCAGGTACGAGAAAGAATATTCTGCAAAAATTCGGCACTGGCCGCCAACGCAATAGAAATCTCTCCCTCTACCATCGGGCCCGCCTGCCAACCAACAATATAATAGTAACCAGGGGGGTGTACGTACAACGGACATTATTACTCACTACACATCTAACTACATCAATGTAATTAGATTTCAGTTCTAAAATTTTCTTAAATTCAAAGAAGTCGCAAGAAATAGCAAGTTAATTCATTTAAAGAAGTATTATTCACATTATAAAACAATTATAATGTTAGGTTCTTATATATAATAACTATATATTCTATATGGGCTAGAGTATTTTGGGCATTATAAATAATAAGGAGTATTTATACAGCTAAGAGGAGTAGGTTGAGACTAGATGATTTGCTGCTTGCTTAGAACGAAGAACGTTTCAACTAGGAGGGCATTTATAGGTCGCCGGGCAACCAAAACGCCAAGATGAATGATAAGTGCAAAGCAGTGTAAGGCCAAGATTTAGCTTACCGCACACTACCTTATCCATCTACAAAAATATATCAAAATAACCTCGACTCAAAAACACACCAAAAAACGCAATTCTCGCCTCAACTCTTCAAAACCAATTGACTTCAATGCGAGGTGTGACATACGCCACCCTCCCGCTACAAAATAAATTTAATCTAAAAAAAATCCATTAAAATTATATCGACATAGCCGAAATTTCCCTTCAGAAACCGAATCGGAAAACGAAATTAAAATCAAACTCAGTACAAAATTTTCGAACTTAGCCTAACTTTTAAGGCTCAAAATTAAAATACGCACGCCACCATAACATATATCCTAAAACTTCTTTTTGCTTCTAATATTGTTCACAATTCATCAATTTTATAAATTATCAATAATATTTTTATGGATTACTTATTTACTCTAGTGTTGTCTTTGCTGATTCCACCATGGTATTCACAATGCCTCCTTTATAACCATATATAAATATAAATAAGAAATAATAAAAAATTAGTAATGTTTTAGTTGTAACTTTCATTTTTATATGATTCATGTAAATCAATATTTATTTACTATTTGGTTATCTTTTTTTCTCTTTGCATTGTGCAAATTGCTGTATGTTTAAAGTTTGAGTATTTTAATTAGCTAATTTTGTCTTAAGAGTATCCTCCAAATGTTTTAGCGAGATTACATAAAAAAAAATTGTTAATATTGGAATTAGTGTTGTAACATTTGTAATAACATATCTACATACATGTATGGAGATATTTTGGGACAAATGTTATGCAACATTTTGACCAACATTTCTTCTAAACTGGTTTTGTCTTACTTCACGCTGATGGATATTGATATGTGTGGAAATGAGACAATTTTATTTTTGGTCTGTATATATATTTTATTTGTGGATGATGTATGGATGTTAGTCTCTTGGTACTTACAACAATGTTGTATATATGTTGTGACTGGCAAACATATGTTCTTACTAACCCAAATTACAATACAATACTTGAAACTTGAAACTGTAGGTTGAGGGGAGCACGACTATTTGCTGAATTTGAAATGTTACTGGGAAACATTTACCAATCAGTCGTATCCTAGGAATTTTAGGTTTGTATAGAGTATTGTGAAGAAAGAAAAAAAAGGGGGAGATTGTTGATGTTGGGTGAGTGTTGTGGCAATAGGTTTTACGTCTGGACAACATCTTGCAGTACTATGCAGATGTATCCTGTAGATGTTGTCTGCGGTGTTGCGCAACATCTCATTACGATTTTGCCTATTCTTCCAGCCAAGACAGTGTTTGTTACTGTGACTTAAAAATGCCTCAGGTAATTTGAATATGGAGTTGTGTTTAAAATGTGGGAATTGAATCAGTCAAGCTTGGAATCGAAGCAACTTGAAGACCCAGTCAAATCTGTTGAGGATTTCATGGAGCTGGAAGAGGTCCAAGTTGTTGTCTGATTTCTCTTAACTTCCACAACTAACCAGCGAGAGTTTCAAAAAAATTTCACACTATAAATAGAGGAGGAACTTCAGAGTATTGGTATCCAGAATCAAATTATAAAAATACCAAGAGGGCTCTCGGGATTTCTCTTTAGAAATCTGGATCAACACCTTAGCCTAAGTCGTTTAGCAACATCTGTCCCACACTACAATTGTTATCTCTATTCTAGATTAAGCTTATTGTTAAATCAATTGTGGTGATGATGTTTTAGATGTTTACGTTATCATTAGTACTTAGGTGAAGTCATCTGCGACTTCCTTTTGTAATTTCTTTTTATCTTTCAATTCATTGTAAAAAGAAATTCATTTGTAATTGTATATAATATATACAATACTTCGGTCATCGACCATCAAGGGATATATCAATATAGACTCTTGAAAATATAAACATTTGTGTCTTTTACTTTCCGCTGCAATTACTCTTCTAAGGTTTTTTCCTGTTTTTGTCAGGTGTTGCACGACATTGTAGGCAACATCAGAAACTGTTTCAGCATTTAATTTTAAATTTAATCTTGCTTTTACTTTCGGATCCGTAGCCTCGGACCCCAACAAGTAGTATCAAAGTCAACACTTGATACAATAAGTGCTTGGTCCTGTTATTCTAAGCTATGGATCTGGCAAATTCAAAATATTGATAGACTTTTCGTTGGTTTATTATTCCTATTGGAAGATATGCATATGTTCTCAGATCAAATTAATTGATGTTAGGGCATGAATATCTTTAATCCATGAGTATGTTGTACCAATGTAGCCATCGGATGAGGAATGTGACATTTTTGTTACACCCAAATCCAAATGGACGGCGGAAGAAACCAATAATGCGAGCTACAACGAAAAAGCCTTAAATGCAATTTTTTGATGAGTTGATTTTTATATGGTCAATCTCCTATAAAATGTTTACGGTTAAGGATACATAGGAGACCTTACAAATGCATTGTAAAAATAGCTAGAGTATTCAGCGTACGAAGCTTCGCATGCTTATGAGTCGAGATGAATATTTGAGGATGGAAGAAATGGAAGACGTAAAATCCTATTTTGAAAAGTTGACTAACATTTTCAGATTGTAATGTTGGAATTAATGTCGTAACATTTGTGACAACATATTTCATGTATGTGAATATGTTGGGACAAATGTTGGACAACATTCTGCCCAACATACATTCTAATAAATGTCAAATGTTTGATGTTCCTTTAACCAACATCCAACTTGTGGAAAAGACTCTCTATTCTCTTCCTGAGAAGTTCAATATAAAGATTTGTGCGATTGAAGAAGTTTGTGATGGTGCTAATGTTGTCTTTCTCTCTCGAAAATTCATTTCGAAAGTGAGAAAGATCAACAATGATACGTTTAATTATAAATCCAAAGAGTACCAAAGTAAAACCTTTAATCATCAGTCCACTAGATTTCTTTCAAATACACAAAAAGGGAACAAAGGAAATTTAATTCGGATCATACCAAATTTGATCTCAAACAACTTGAGTCCGGACATGCATGCTCAAGATGGGGTCATTATGCTAATAAATGTACAAACACTCTTAGAAATTTAGTAAGAGTCGGTGAGTTTTTCTTAGTAATGATGAAGAAGGAGATCAAGAATCAAAATCACAAGCAATGCTGGCTGCTGTTCTCGAACAATTTCTGTCTGATAACGAAGATGTCATCAACAATGTTGTCTCAACATCTGTGGCAACATCAGTGACAACATCTGCAGCAATATCTGACAGGTATGAACACTTTAACTATATTGATATAAATTGCAGTTTTCGAACAATCTTTGTCCGACAAGAAAGATGTCATAGACAATGTTGTCACAACATTTGTGGCAACATCAGCGAAAACATCTGCGGAAACACTCTAAGGTATAAATATTTTAACTATCCAGATGTAAATTGCTTTAGTGATTTTATTTCAACTAGTGAGGCTCTATGATTGGATCAAGTTGACTCTCAAGATGACATGATTAAGGAAGTACAAAATCTTTGTAAAGCTTTAATCATTGAATCTGAGCAACGTGACTCAAAAATTAAATCTTTAACACGTGAGAACCATGATTTAAAAGGGCACAATTACCCATTTAGAGGTAGCACTTACCAAAAAGGATCTCTAATTTGGTAAGATTTGTGTAAAATTTGGATTATGTCGTAGCCACTTTCCAGAAGCTCAACACGAGGATCTTAAAATTGGATGAAATTCTTTACTTTAGTAAGTCTTCATATGCAAGTATTGGGTATCAAAAATCTCTTAAAATTATTTACTCTAGTTTCGTTGATAAAAATGAGAAAAAAAAATTGTAAAGAAAAAATTGCCTTGTTTAAATCAAAGAATAATCTGAAGTCTATGAGTAGTTACTTAAACTTCCTTGGAAATGTAATGACATACTACTTCAAACTTCAAAATTATGTGAACAAGGTGTTGCCTAAAATGTCTTCTAAAATGTTGTCCAACATTTCAGACAACATTCGAAGCTACATTTCTGAACAGAAAAGGAGGAAATATTTTAAGAGAGATTGAGTTCCCAAAATGGACTTAACTTGTAATATCTATAAATCTGCATTAAAGAACTAACATTACAGGTTCTTGGTACTTTGATTGTGAGCATTCATGCCACATGACAAGTACGAAAGGCTTTATAAAAAACTAGTGTCATTCAATAGAGGTCACGTGACTTTTGGAGGTGGGTCTAAGATCAAGATTATTGGTAAATGAACGCTGAATGTTCCTGATATACCAGCCTTAAAGAATGTACTTCATGTTGATGGCTTAGTTGCTAACTTTCTTAGCATAAGTCAGCTTTGTGATGATGTCCTCAAGGTAAAACAGTCTCTGAAGTTTGTATGAAAGATAAGAAAACTCATGTTGCCCTTAATGTCTCCCAACACGACGGACAACATTCAGGTATGTCTCTTTGTTTTCAGTTATTACATGTGGATCTAATGGATCCAATTGAAGTAGACAACTTACGGGCATGAGGTATTCCTTTGATATTGTGGATGATTTTTCTAGGTACACATGGAGATACTTCTTTAAATGAAAAATCAAAAACATTTGATATGTTTAAAACTTTACACTCTAGAATTATGAATCTGTTTTGTTCTCCTATTTTTTTGGATTAAGTCCGATCATGGAAAGGATTTTGAAAACCATTCTTTTGCAAAAGGTTGTGAAAAGAAAGAGATTTTTCCATGAATTTTATGCTCCCAAAACTCCTCAGTGGAATGGGGTAGAATAAAGGACGAACAAAACCTTGCAAGAAAGGGAAGAGTAATGTTAAGTTCTAAACAAATGTCAAAGAGTTTTTTGTTTTATGGCATAAGCCTTAAACACCACATCTCTAATAGAGTGTACCTAAGGCCAAGTACTAAAATGACACCCTTTGAAATAATAATTGAGTTACTTTTACATCTCTTTTTGGGTGCATTTGTTACATCTTAAATGACAAGTATCATTTGGCGAAGTTTGACTCTAAAAATGAGAAAATAATTTTTTTTGGCTATTCACAAAATAGTAATGTTTATCGTATGTACAATACGAGGACCAAGACCGTACAAGAGTTGGTCAATTTTATTTTTGGTGATCTTACTGATGTGATAGGTAAATCATCAGAAAACAGCATTGCGATTACAGTAGAAAAAAAGCAAACTGCAGAATCAGATGTTGTCCCAAATGTTGTCACAATATCAGAGGCAGCATCTGAACCACAAGAAGAGACCACAAAGGTTGAGATGGATGAGGAGTCCAAGACTGAAATGCAAGATCAAGTAAGAATAGACCCTCCATCAAGGATTAGTAAGAATCATCTCTCAGACCAAGTGATAGGGGGAGTTTTTGAAGGAATTATAACAAGAGAGAAAGAGTCAATCAACTACTAAGATATGGTAAGGTATGTGTGTATGTCTACCATATACCAACAGGTTAGTCTTTCTTGTCTCATATCTACTTTAGAACCAAAAATATTTTGGGAGCACTAAAATATGACTTTTTGGATTCAAGCAATGCAAGAAGAGCTTGAGCAACATTCTCGAAATGATGTCTGCGATCCGGTTCCAAGTCTTAACAATTCAAATGTTATTGGAACTAAATGGATCTTTAAGTCAGACTAATCGAGAACTATAGTTCAAAATAAAGTTCATCTAGTGCTCAAGGTTATACTCAGGTTAAAGGTATGGACTATGATAAAACTTTTGCACATGTGGCTAGAATTGAATCAATTAGACTTACTCTTGCTATTGATTGTTGTCTAAAAATTATCTTGTACCAAATGGATGTTAAAGGTGTTTTCCTAAATGGTTTTTCTTGATAAATAAGTCTATGTTTTGAGGATCCTCACCACCCACATTATGTATACAAGCCCAAAAAAATGCTTTGTATAGGTTGAAACAAGCCCCTTGTATGTGGTATGATCGTTTGATTAGACTTCTACTTTATTTTGGTTTTAGCCGTGATGAATCTGATAGAACTTTATTTATAAAACGTCATGGTATGGATATTATCATCGCTCAAATTTATGTAGATGACATAGTTTTTGGCTCGACCTCACAGTCGTACCTTAAGACTTTTTGTCGAGGCTATGTGATCAACATTTGAGATGAACATGATTGGAGAACTAACTTATTTCTTAGGCCTACAGATAAAGCAATATGAAGATGGAACTTTCATCTCACAAACCAAATACGCCAAGAATCTAGTTAGAAGATTTGGATTGGAGAATGCTAAACATATGAAAACTCCAATGGACTTCCCGCAAAAAGGTATGTAAAGACGATTTTGACGAAGATGTTGACCCAACATTGTACCAATTCATGATAGGTATTCTTTTGTATCTTACTGCTAATCGTCCAACATTATGTTTAGTGTATTTGTGTGTGCTTGTGTTCCAGCCTGTCCCAAAATATTCTACTTAAATGTCGTTAAACGTATTATTCGATATGTTGTTGGCACATATGAGTTGGGAGTTTTGGTATTCCAATGACACTTATCCTAACTTAATAGGATTTAGTAACTTAGATTGGGCTGAAGATGTGAATGATAAGAAGAATACAAGTGAAGGATATTGTTTACCTTGACAACAATCTTATTTATATTCGACATTATTTTTTTAAGGGACTTAGTTGAAAAACAGTTAGCTCAGATTGAACATGTTGATACATTTCACCAGCTAGCTGGCATTTTTACCAAGGATGTAGATCATGAGAGATTTCCTAATTTGAAAAAAACAAATCTCTTGGTCTGTTTTTATTATAAATAAGGCTGTTTTTGGTAGATGTTGCCTGAAATGTTGCACAACATTCTGACAACATTTACTGATTTGTCAATATACTTTGGCGATGTAACAGTATTGTGCGTGCATTTGGTCATTCAAGTATGATGCTATAAGAACAAGAACTGAAATATGATATTGTTCTCTGCGATGATGTATATAAATTAATTATATCTATCATAAAAAAAGAGTATCAAAAGTAGGCAAAGCCTCGACTAAAGATTTGGCAATATTGAAAAAAAAACAAAGCTCTAAATTGGTATCGTTCTTATTGTATATGAGTATCATGTGCTTAAAAGAAGGTTGAAATACCTCAAAAATTATTTTCATTTTTTTAAGACAGAGTATTCTGCATATGTTCAACTAAGTTTGATTAAGGACAGATGGAAAATGTTACATTGGTCCAGGGATCAAACTCATAGGGCAAATATAGAGAATGTGTCTAATGTTAATGCCAAATCTAGAAATTCATGTAGTGTCATAATACTTGTATTGCCCAAAATGTTGCCCGACATTACTGACAACATCACAATCCAATATATTGATTGTTCTTTCAGAAAATTATTTTTCTGTTGTTTATCATTCCTTATTTATTCCAGTTTATTTTTGAAATTTAAATCATTAACCTCAAATCCCGTTTAATACTGGACAGTTTTTGTTTTTAAATTCAAAAATCAGTTTTATGTCGTTAATTTCTTAATTTGAGGAGTGTAGAATCCTAATTAATCTACACTACATACTTTTTGAGAAATATTATTGCGAGTTGCTTAAAAAAATGTTGTCTTGTATATAATACTCCTCTTATTTGTTATTTTTCATGTCATTTCAAGAGTTTTTCCCGAAAAAAAATATATTTTGTTTTAAATTAAAAAAAAAAGAAAAATCATCTCATTGGGTTGTTTACTATCTATCCAATGAACTCATCACCATTTCACACTCCAATCGTGGATGGTTGTTATATATATATATATATATATACGTATTCTGATTAATTCCCAAACATTAGTCATCCGTCGAATACAAAGAACCCAAGCTCAATACCTCTCAGCAAACTGGACAATCGTCCTTCCCTAGGATAGAAACATTGACTTGACTTGGAAGAAGGAAGCATGAAATGACGATGTTTCCAGGAATGTTATCAACGATCTAGGCAACACCGACTCAAGACAGTTCACATTGTTTTCAGAGTCAAGAGTTCATTTCATGATACTGCTTTCTCCACAAAAAAAAGGAGAAAATATTGTTATCTATGCAGGGGGAGGAAGCTGAAGTTGTACAAGCTTTACTATACATGAGAGACTTACTGTGCATGGGGAGACTGCTACTACGGTCTTTCTATTGAGATCTTTGTTGTTCTTTGAATAAAGAGACGATCGCTACTCTGGTCTTTCTACCATTGATGTTGTTGTTGCTGAATAAAGAGCTAGGGGGAGATTGATGATGCTGAACCTAAATTGTTCATGTTTGGTTAATGTGTGAGTTTTGTGAAGAAAGACAAAAATGGGAAGATTGTTAATGTTGGAATTAGTGTTGTAACATTTGTAACAACATATCTACATACATGTATGGATTGGGACAAATGTTATGCAACATTTTGACCAACATTTCTTCTAAACTGGTTTTGTCTTACTTCACGCTGATGGATATTGATATGTGTGGAAAATGAGACAGTTTTATTTTTTGTCTGTAAATATATCTGTATATATATATATTTTATTTGTGGATGATGTATGGATGTTAGTCTCTTGGTACTTACAACAATGTTGTATGTATGTTGTGACTGACAAACATATATTCTTACTAACCCAAATTACAATACAATACTTAAAACTATAGGTTGAGGGGAGCACGGCTATAATCTTGCTGAATTTGAAATGTTACTGGGAAAAATTTACAAATCAGTCGTATCCTAGGTGATCAGTGTATTTTATATACATTTTTTGAGTCATTTTTAGTTAGTATTTTACTCATTTTATTTATGTTTAGTATAGTATTAGGGTCGTTTTCCTTTCTTTTGTGTCACAGCGGTCAAAAATGGAGAAATGGCGAAAAGGAGATGAAATGAGCATAAATGAGATGAAATTGCACACTAAAAGGGCCAAGAAATGAAGTCTAAGAAGTTACGGAAATTATAGAGGAGATCAGACGAAGTCCGGACGAAAAAAGGGTGACGAGACAGAATCCGCCAGAAAAACGTCACCGGAGCCGCGGCGCTCAATGTGCTGAAAGTCCGAAGAGTTGCTGATTTTTGAGCGCCGCGCCTTGATCTGCGCGCGCCGGGATTTATGAAGTCGGGCGGGTGACATGTTTTCAGAATCCTAAAGGGATAACTTTTCCTACCTAAAGGGATAACTTTTCCTACCTTAAAACCATTACCTAAAAGGATTCTAATAACTTTTCCTACTTACAAATCCTTAACCCTTCACCTAAAGGATTCTTGGTCTATAAATAGTCTCTACATCATTAGAAGAATTCACTCTCCATTCCACCATTCACCATTCTACATCCACCCTTCCACCAATCCATCTTGTAAATATTCCACAACACAACCCTTGGATGCTAGAAGGCTTGGAGACTCATTCTTAAGTATTTTCTTTTCTTTCTTTTACTTTATTTCAGTTTTTATGTTGGATATTGAATTAGTTCTTGTCATGTCAATGGCTAGGAACTAATTTCATTATAGGGCTTTCCATGTCAAATCACTAGAAACTTATGTTATGAATTGATGCATGTTTATGGTTATTCTTCTTATTGTTGAGATTTACCCAATAATTGCTTTGAATGCTTGGTAATTAATTGATCACTAATTATCATTATTTATATGATTTCTAATCAAACTTCGAAAGGAGGAGGTTGTGAATATGCTGTAAGTTGGGTAGACATATTTTGGATTGGGGATGAAAATACCTCAATTACTTATGTAGCGTTAATGAGAGGTTTAAACACCTAATTTTACGCATGGCGCGTGACGGTTAACTAGGTTTTTGGTCTTAATCCTCCTATAGAGTCATCCTTATCACCGAAAGGTAGAAAGGAGCGATACTGGGGTTGAGTGTTTATATAGCCTTAACGGGAGTATAAAACGATTTAGTAAACCTGATAGCTTCAAAAGAAGAAGAACCATAATTCATTGCATTAATAAGTAATATAAGCGGATAGTTGAGGAGACATGGAAGCCCTATTTCCATCACTACTGAAGTAAACACATAGTTAATTAGTATTTACAATTGTTAGTTATAAACAACAAAATCAAATATCGGTTACCAAATAGATACCAAAAGGTAGATAATTGGTACTTGAATACTAATCCTTGTGGACGATATTCGGTCTTACCAAGACTATATTACTTGTCACGATAACGTGCACTTGCGTTAAAGTGTGTGCATCTTTTCGCGCATCAAGTTTTTGGCGCCATTGTCGGGGATTAGGCATAGTTCAATATCAATTTTATCTATTTTTAATTTCTAATTTGGTTTTATTTCTGTTTTTATTTTTATTTGTTTTTTTGCTCCAAGAACAAGTTTCTAACTTGTTCTGCGAGCATCGTTTTATCACCTTTTGTTGTTTTCTTATTTTGCAGGTTAAATTCGAAAGAAAACAAAAAAAACGAAAAAAAATAAATAAATATATATATATATATAATAAAATCAGGACACATGGACTACTACTATCAGAGACAGTGGAGTCATCAACAGCAGCTTAACCCACAGATGTCAGAGGAAGATCGAAATGAGTTGCAGGCAGACATACTTATGTTCGCCAAGTGCCAGACTCAGTTTATGGCTGAGACAAGGGAGTCCCTCAGAAAGTTGGAGACACAAATAGGGCAATTGATGGATGAGATGAGCAATACAACTCAAGCAAATCTGCCTAGCGACATCATTATGGGAGGTGGTAAGCAAATAGAAGAGCCTGAACCACACTCAGCTGTTGAGGAATCTGGCGAGATAATTGGTGTAGAGAAGGAAAAGGGTACTGAGATCCAATCATTCATCTTTTTGGATTCCTTGGAAAATCTTTTTCTTGTACCTATTGCAGAAGAAACACCACCAGCTGTCAATGTTGACCCCCAAACAGAAGGTCCATACCATCAAGGGCACCCCCTAGAGTTGAGAGATGTTGGGAATCTCACTGATCCCTACATTAGAGAGAGCCTAAAAGACAAGCACGTCTTGTGTACTTGGGGGATAATCGTATATTGGAGGCCCTTGTTTGAAGCAATTGTTGTAGTTGAAGTGAGACCTGCAACAATAACTCTGCGGATTGCAAGCAGTTCGCAGAAGGATCCAATGGGCACTCGTAAAGGTTAATTGCGTCCGGCTAAAAGACGTTAAAGACAGCGCTTGTTGGGAGGCAACCCAATGTTTTTAATTATGTTATTTTAATTTATTTTATTTTGTCTTGAACAGTCTCACGGTCTTGGGTTCTTGTTTTGTGTTGTTGGATGACAGGTGGACTGAAAGCTAAAACCGAGGAAAAAGGAGCAAAAACGCCAAAAAAAAAAAGCGATCGTCAGTGTAGCGGCTCCAGAACACTTGCAGCGACAGAACTTGAGAGCCACAGCATGGGCCGCGGCTGATTCTGCGAAGCGCATGCGAAAGTTCGAAACCAGTTCCGTGCAAATTCCAGAATTTTTCCTCCTAGACCTTCGTTATGACCGTTGGTTGTGTCAGTAAGTTGTCCATATTTTTTTTTGAGTCGTGCACACATTGGGGACAATGTGTGATTTAAGTTTGGGGGGATGTTTTATTATTTTTGAGTCTTTTTTATTTGTTTTGGTATTTTTTAAGTATTTTGTTTGAGTCATAATTTTTTTTTTAAAGATCATGCATGTTGTAGTTACTTGAAACGCCTAATGAAGTAAAGTGGAATAATGTAATGGAATTAGAAGCAACCATCTGAACACTTAGGATAGATATGCCAAAAATTCATGAAATCGAACTATTTGGGGTATCTTGTTTGATTTATGCATTGTTAGTGATTAAACATATGTGTCTGCTTGCTTGCTATTTGAGGCGAAATAGTTAGGATATGCATGTTAGGGAGATGACTCAGGCATTTCTTTGTTAGCCCTTTCTTACCATTCTTTGCCTATCCCTGACAGTCAAATTATATCCCTAGTCAGCCCCTTTGAGCCTAAAAATAAGACCTTTCTTTGACACCCTATAATTTCATACTTGTGCCATAAGTGAAAAATTGAGATGTTTGGAATATAAAGTGTTGAAAAAGAAACAAAAGAGAGTAAACAATTTTTATGCACCCCAATGAAAAAGTAATAATAAATAGGCAAAAGCCTAAGTTTGGGGGTGCCTGCTATTCATCATACACCTCATTCTCTCAAAACAAAAGAGGGGAAAGATAGGTATGAAGTGAAAAAGAGAATCAAAAGAAAAGGGAAGAGTTGACAGAAAAAGAGCTTATGGTACGTAAATTGAGCCTAAATGCCTATTTTTACCTACCCCTGTCTAAGCCTACATTACAACCCTGAAAAGTCCTGAAGATCTCTTATATGCATATCCATGATTAGTGGAGAATAGCAAGTGAACAGGCCATAGGATTTTGAAATTGACATGCATAGTTAGGTATTTTTACTTCCATTGAGCATGATTAAATTGAATTTGCGAAATATCTGACTTGAGTGTTTAGAATGCTAAAAATTCATGTTATATGTTCCTACATATTATTCTGCTAACCTTCATGTTTTTCTAAGTAACAACAATGCAGCAAAGTGATTAATGTCGTTGAGTCTTTCTAGTTTCTTTTTCCTTGTGTCTTTATTTCTTTCTTTTGATCTTTGCTCGAGGGCGAGCAAAGGTTAAGTTTGGGGGTATTTGATCGGTGTATTTTATATATATTTTTTGAGTCATTTTTAGTTAATATTTTACTCATTTTATTTATGTTTAGTATAGTATTATGGTCGTTTTCCTTTCTTTTGTGTCACAACGGTAAAAAATTGAGAAATGACGAAAAGGAGATGAAATGAGCATAAATGAGATGGAATTGCACACTAAAAGGGCCAAGAAATGAAATCTAAGAAGTTCCGGAAATTATAGAGGAGATCAGACGAAGTCCGGACGAAAAAAGGGCGACGAGACAGAATCCGCCAGAAAAACGTCACCGGAGCCGCGGCGCCTGGCAGCAGCGTCGCGGCGCTCAATGTGCTGAAAGTCCCGAGAGTTGCTGATTTTCAGGCGCCGCGGCGCCGACGCGGAATTTATGAAGTCTGGGCCGAATTTGACATGTTTTCAGAATCCTAAAGGGATTACTTTTCCTACCTAAAGGGATAACTTTTCCTACCTTAAAACCCTTACCTAAAAGGATTCTAATAACTTTTCCTACTTACAAATCCTTAACCCTTCACCTAAAGGATTCTTGGTCTATAAATAGTCTCTACATCATTAGAAGAATTCACTCTCCATTCCACCATTCACCATTCTACATCCACCCTTCCACCAATCCATCTTGTAAATATTCCACAACACAACCCTTGGATGCTAGAAGGCTTGGAGACTCATTCTTAAGTATTTTCTTTTCTTTCTTTTACTTTATTTCAGTTTTTATGTTGGATATTGAATTAGTTCTTGTCATGTCAATGGCTAGGAACTAATTCCATTATAGGGCTTTCCATGTCAAATCACTAGAAACTTATGTTATGAATTGATGCATGTTTATGGTTATTCTTCTTATTGTTGAGATTTACCCAATAATTGCTTTGAATGCTTGGTAATTAATTGATCACTAATTATCATTATTTATATGATTTCTAATCAAACTTCGAAAGGAGGAGGTTGTGAATATGTTGTAAGTTGGGTAGACATATTTTGGATTGGGGATGAAAATACCTCAATTTCTTATGTAGCGTTAATGAGAGGTTTAAACACCTAATTTTACGCATGGCGCGTGGCGATTAACTAGGTTTTTGGTCTTAATCCTCCTATAGAGTCATCCTTATCACCGAAAGGTAGAAAGGAGCGATATTGGGGTTGAGTGTTTATATAGCCTTAACGGGAGTATAAAACGATTTAGTAAACCTGCTAGCTCCAAAAGAAGAAGAACCATAATTCATTGCATTAATAAGTAATATAAGCGGATAGTTGAGGAGACATGGAAGCCCTATTTTCATCACTACTGAAGTAAACACATAGTTAATTAGTATTTACAATTGTTAGTTATAAATAACAAAATCAAATATCGGTTACCAAATAGATACCAAAAGGTAGACAATTGGTACTTGAACACTAATCCTTGTGGACGATATTCGGTCTTATCAAGACTATATTACTTGTCACGATAACGTGCACTTGCGTTAAAGTGTGTGCATCTTTTCGCGCATCACTAGACATTTTATAATTGTATAGAGTTTTGTGGAGAAAAACAAAAAGGGGGAGATTGGTGATGTTGGGTGGGTGTTGTGGAAACACCAGGTTTTACGCATGGACAACATCTTGCAGTATTATGCAGATGTTGCCCGCAGTGTTGTGCAACATCCTGCAGTGTCCTGCAGATGTTGCCTGCGGTGTTGCGCAACATCTTTGGAAACGATTTTGCTTATTCTCCGACCAAGACAATGTTTGTTATTGTGACTTAAAAGTGCCTTAGGTAAGCTGAATATGGAGTTGTGTTTAAAACGTGGGAATTGAATCAGTCAAGCTTGGAATCGAAGAAACTTGAAGACCCAGTCAAAGCTGTTGAGGATTTCAAGGAGCTGGAAGAGGTCCAAGCTGCTGCCTGGTTTCTCTTAACTTCCACAACCAACCAGCGAGAGTTTCAAGAAAGTTTCACACTATAAATAGAGGAGGAACTTCAGAGTATTGGTATCCAGAATCAAAATGTAAAAATACCATGAGAGCTCTCGAGATTTCTCTTCAGAAATCTGGATCACACCTTAGCCTAAGTCGTTTAGCAACATCTGTCCCACACTACAATTGCTATCTCTATTCTAGATTAAGCTTATTGTTAAAGCAATTGTGGTGATGATGTTTTAGATGTTTACGTTATCATTTAGTACTAGGGTGAAGTCATCTGCGACTTCCTTTTGTAATTTCTTTTTATGTTTCAATTCATTGTAAAAAGAAATTCATTTGTAATTGTATATAATATATACAATACTTCGGTCATCGACCATCAAGGGATATATTAATATAGACTCTTGAAAATATAAACATTTGTGTCTTTTACTTTCCGCTGCAATTACTCTTCTAAGGTTTATACTGTTTTTGTCAGGTGTTGCCACCAATGTTGCCACCAGTGTTGCACAACATTGTAGGCAACATCAGAAACTGTTTCAACATTTAATTTTGAATTTAATCTTGCTTTTACTTTCTGATCCGTAGCCTCGGACCCCAACAATAATCATATATAATATCATAAATAGGACATAAAAAAACGCACATAGTCTTGAAGAACTGTCCTGATTTTATGACCTCTTCCAATAAATTTTCCTAACATTATAGTAAATTTTTGTACCTCCAAATGTGACATTACTTACATGCACTTCAAATTCATTTTTCTAAAACTTTTGCTTTGCAGAAAACAAAGAAATACATTTCAATTAGTTTTCTTGTCGACAAAAGACTTAAGCCATGTGAATGTAACTCCCCAAAACAATTATAATGTTTCAAAAAGGAAAAATCTCTTCTCCACTCTATCCAAAAACATAATAATCCAACAGATACCTCATATTTTCATCTTTGATATTATAAAAATAAACTTTATATAATTTTAGAAACATTCACAAAGCACAAAGAATTATCATTGGAGGCATATGTATCAATGGACCATCGCTATTTAGTCTCTGCTCCAACTTATGGGACAAATATCTATGTAAAAGAATCTCCAACATCAATCCATTTACAATAAAAATGCTAAGATACAAAATTTGCATAAGCTAAACATGATCACAGCATTATATGAATCATTTGTACTTTTTTCTCATGATAATTAATGACCATCGAACAATATATCCATAGAACAAAACTACTAAGGCTTATCAAGCTCACCTTCTTATCAAACTATTAACGCAATACCATATTCTTAAATATCAAACGGCTATCTAGGTAGAAGATTCACCCCATCTGTTTACAATTAAATGATT
Source organism: Przewalskia tangutica (assembly GCA_029844215.1). NCBI lineage: Eukaryota > Viridiplantae > Streptophyta > Magnoliopsida > Solanales > Solanaceae > Przewalskia > Przewalskia tangutica. The sequence continues at coordinate 36,591,587 of CM056720.1, read as the reverse complement.
AAAATACAAAATTTATAAGCTCACGATAAACATGATTTGTTAACACTAAAAAATAATTTAAGTGATTAGCCGAATTCGCTGACAGTCGAACTATTCAGGATCTGAATTTACTCTTAGCCTTCGACTACAAGAACTTCATCGGCTACTAAGACATCTTAGTCAAAGTCGTTAGTTAGAGATACGACTGAGACCCACTCAGATGTAGATGCCTCAAAGACCAAGTCAAAAGGGTTTTTAGACCCCTAAAAGCGGTAACGGTCAACAACAGCTGAAAGCAAGGGCCATTATCTGAGCAAGAGGAGTAGAGAGCGAGAAAGTCAGCACCACCTCCCCCATAGTCGGTCGTGGACTTAGTGGGTTACTTGACGACTGACATGGGGGGCACGTTTGTACAATTTTTCCTCTTTTTTGTACTATAAATACTCATTCGTTGTACATATTACAGACACACAATCAAACAAACCAAAATTTATCTATCTTTATCTTTTATCCTTACTTTATCCTTTTATCTTTACTGTACTCAACTGTATTCATGCTTTCTTACCTTTTAGTTCACTAATACCACTGTCCTAACAGCCTGCGTCAACAACTGACCGGGGCAAGTACGAAAGCCAACTACCAGATCCAGCCTGCCATCACGAGATATGACCGGGGCAAGTGCGAAAGCTATCTACCGATCTGTACTAAATCGTGCCATAGAACTGACCGGGGCAAGTACGAAAGCCAACTATCGATCCAACAGATCAAGAATCGATCGGGCAAGTACGGAAGCTAACTACCAGCATCCTGCTTCACTAAACCTCATGGAGAGCTAGTCCATGAAATAACAATATCATCCGGGAATTTAAGCCGCATCATGGTCGCATGCCCCGGAATCCTCCATCGTATAAGCATGTCCATGGATCCATCACATTGGAAGCATACCCGTGGAATCCCCCATCACCGCTTCAGACGCCCAAGTAAATTCATTAAACAAACATTGGCCTCCAACCGAGAGTCACTACGTAAAATATAATACTTGCACTCAAAGGCTATCACAAGCAAGCATAGGCAATTTCATAAAATCTTTAGACTTTCATTATCATACAAAAATAAATTTCATTTTATAAACTCAAGGCACTTTCGTTTCACATAAAAATCCGGGAATTTAACCCAAAGTACTACGTACTTCCGTTCTTTTCAAAAGACTCCTTTTTATATAAAATCCCAAGATACTAACACCCGTAGTATCAAGGCATGTCTCTCTCTCTGTCCTCGATCCCCTGTGCATAAGCCTGCATCCTGGAAATATCCATACCTGGCTGAAGGGTCACTCTCAGGCATGCAGTAATAATATAACGGTCTAGTCCCATCACATAGCGGTGAACTCTGTCTGCCATGTCAGTCACAATAGTGATCGCATACCTGGCCAACGAGTCAAACTCCAGATTGTACTCTCTAATATTCCTCTCATTCTGTCTCAATGTCAAGAACCTATCCACGCGGGCTCTCCTCATCTCAGGAGGCAAAAAGTGATCAAGGAAGACCTCTGTGAACCCATCCCAAACAGCTGGAAGAGCACCCACACCTCTAGACAGCTCTCATGACTCAAACCAGTTCAGCGCAATATCGCGTAACCGGTAAGAAGCTAACACAATATCACCTAAATACAAAGATTATATCACAACTTTTTCATCATTGACAGAACCAAAAAATTACACTGAAGCTGCAAAAGACCCAAGATGGGTAGAAGCCATGGAAGCAGAGATAAAGGCACTACAAGAGAATCATATATGGGACATAGTACCATTACCAGAAGGCAAACATCCAATATGATGTAAATGTGTGTACACAATCAAGTATAAGGCAACAGGAGAAGTTGAAAGATTGAAAGCTAGACTAGTAGTAAAAGGGTACAACTAAAGAGAAGGAATAGATTACCAAGAAACATTTTCACCAATTGTGAAAATGGTCACTGTTAGATCCATTATGTCTCTGGCTGCAATCAGAAAATGGCATATACGTCAAATGGATGTCTATAATGCCTTCTTACAAGGTTACTTACATGATGAAAGTCATATGGACTTGCCACAAGGATTCACCAGTCAGGGGGGTAGACAACAAGAATCTTGTAGACTGGTTAAATCTTTGTATGGGCTTAAACAAGCACCAAGACAATGTAATTTCAAACTTACAGAAGCTCTGGTGAAAATGAGGTTCAAGCAGTCACAAAATGATCATTCACTGTTTATTAGGAAAACAGAAAAGGGAATAACAATGGTACTAGTTTATGTAGATGATATGCTTATCACTGGAGATCACTTGGAACAAATCAATGAAACCAAGCAAGAACTACATCAGGCATTTAAGATGAAAGATCTGGGAGAGTTAAAATATTTCCTAGGCATTGAGTTTGCAAGATCAGAAAAGGGAATACTAATGCATCAAAGGAAGTATGCATTAGAACTAATATCAGAACTTAGTTTATCTGCAGCTAAGACTATAAGCACTCCTATTGACTGCAGTCTGAAGTTAACTACAAGAGAATATGATGAATACACTCAGTCACAAAAACACACAGGCAAGGAGAAAACAAAATCAGAAGATGAAGTGATACAAGATGCCAGTTCTTATCAGAGGCTGATAGGGAAATTGCTCTACTTAACTATTACAATACCAGACATTGCATATAGTGTACAAACACTAAGTCAGTTTCTACAATAACCCAATAAATCACATCTAGATGCAGCAACCAGAATAGTCAAGTACATCAAGAATCAACTAGGACAAGATATATTACTATCTAGTCATTCTAAAGAACTAATAACTGCTTATTGTGATGCAGATTGGGATGCATGTCCTCACACAAGAAAGTCAATAACTGGATACATGATCAAGCTTGGAGAATCACTCATTTCATGGAAATAAAAAAAAAAAACCTACCATTTCTAGAAGTTCTGCTGAAGCTAAATACATAAGCTTAGCAGGAACTATAGCAGAACTAACATGGATTTTGGGCATACTAGAAGAAATTGGAGTTCAAATCAAGCTACCAGTCACTACTTACACAGACAACAAATCAGCCATGCAAATTGCAGCCAACCCAGTGTTTCACGAAAGAACAAAACATATAGAAATAGATCTACACTTCATAAGAGAAAAGATTCAAAAGGGAACAATCAGAACAGAATACGTCAATACCACAAATCAACCTGCCGACATACTTACCAAAGGCCTAAATCGAATCCAACATCAATACTTATGCTCCAAGCTAGGATTACTGAATGTTTTCCCAGTACCCAACTTGAGGAGGGCTGTGGAGAATACAAAAGGTAGTTAAATATAAGTTAGAAGTTAGTTAAAAGAGGTTAGAAGAAGTTAGAGAATCTGTTGAATAATAACTAACTCTAAGCCTCTATCATCTATGTATTTCTACCTATATATACTACCTAATGTATTCATTGAAGATACAATCAATAATACAACTTACAAAGTTATTTCTTCTTTCTTCTTTCTTCTTTCTTCTTTCCTCTTTCTGTTTCTGCATACTTGAATGTTCTTCTATTCATGTTCTTCTTCATCCTCAAGTGCATCGACATTGAAGATCTTGACATGCATGGACTGAATGATGATCTGAGGACATGTGACAAACTTATTTATGTATTTATCTATAAAAATTTCTTCTTTCGTAATATAGAGTAGACTTTATATATATATATATATATATATATATATATATATATATATATATATATATATATATATATATATATATATATATATAGAAAATGTTTGTTTTCTAATTTCTTTTGTCACACCCCAACCTAGGTGAGGTGGACAGACACCAAGTGTCTTACGTAAGTGAGCGGCCCATCATATAAAACCACTAAACTTACTGCATTTACACACATGCAAACAGAAAATTCCAAATATATATATATATATCATCCGCATAGGCCTACAAGGCCTCGACATGTACATACATTGTACCAAGATACTAAACCTGACCAAAGGCATACATACGTCTATAAAAGCATCTAAGAACATCTGGCTGACATAATATAGTCTGTACAGGGCTCCGACCTACCCATCACAACTATAAATGTCACTACCCGATCCCGGGCCCGCGACTGGTGCCCTACCTGGGCACCCCTTACAGGTATACATCAGAGAATAGTAGCGGAACATACATACAACTCAAAAAGTACAAGTCATGAAATATCAATAGGCTAGCCGATAAGGCCACCTTCCAAAAGTATACACATAACCCAAAAAGCAGTTACCTCTTTTTTTCTTTACAACCCAATCCACAAGATATGACTACAGACCTCTAAGAATTTTTACATAACAACTGTGACGGGACAGGGCCCCGCCATACCCCTGAATGTACATAAATCTACAACCTCAGGGAACTGTACCAAAAGACAAAGCCTCCGGAGAAATGGAGCTTTCCAAGAACTGAACAGTGATCCTAAGAGTGAGGATCAGCAAGCTATGTGCCTCAACCTGCGGCATGAACGCACTTGGCCAGAGGTCAGTACAAAATATGTACCAAGTATGTAAAACTGAAAGTACTATAATTTAAATCATAATAGTCTAAAATAAATATGGAGACATGTATGATAACCAAATTAACAGTACAATCGTGTCTTGCCGAAACGAAAGTAATGAAAGTCAGTTTTCTTACCTCTTTAACGATTATTTCAACACATGAACAATAGTCACACCATAGCTAGGGACGCAAGCCCTCAAAATCATCACACAGTCCAGTAAGGGTCTCAAGCCCGCAAAACATCAAAGCGTGCCCGTGGAATCCTACATCACTGCCGACAGCCGTAAGTGTAAAATATATCCATGTAACACGCCCGTGGCATCCTAAATCATTTTCGGCGTGCACATATGCAATATATATATATATATATATCTCATGCCCGTAGAATCCCTCATCTCGGGTACATGACTTCATGGAGAGCTAATCCATGGGGTAATAATAGTATATAACATGCCCGTGGAATCCCTCATCTCGGGTACATGTCTTCATGGGGAGCTAGTCCATGGAGTAATAGTATATAACATGGTCGCATGCCCCGGAATCCTTCATCGTATAAGCATGTCCATGGAGTAATAATAGCATCCGGGAATTTAACCCGCATCCTGGTCGCATGCCCCGGAATCCCTCATCGTATAAGCATGTCCAAGGATCAATCACAATGGAAGCATACCCGTGGAATCCTCCATCACTGTCGGTACGTCCAAGTAAATTCACAACAAGACAGCCGGCCCTCCAACAGAGAGTCACGGCAGCGTAAAAATATAATACTTGCACTCAAAGGCTAACACAAGCAAGCATAGGCAAGTTCATAAAATCTTTAGACTTTCATTATCATACAAAAATGAATTTCATTTTATAAACTCAAGGCACTTTCGTGTCACATAAAAATCCGGGAATTTAACTCAAAGTACTACGTACTTCCATTCTTTTCAAAAGACTCTTTTTTTTTATATAAAACTCCAAGATACTAACACCCGTAGTATCAAGGCTTGTCTACATTTCAAACAAGTCACTACACTTTTAGAAATACATTTTTAGGCTTATAAATCAAGTGACCCCTTACTTTAAAACTTTAAGCAATTGATGCCTTTAAATCAAATTGCCCATCTTTATTTCAAGTCATTTATCCTTGTTTACATTACTAGAGAAAACCATTCTTTTAACTTTCCATAAAGTTGTTATAACCAACTTCTCATAAAGCCGTTATACTAACTTTATGCTTTAGATACTAAGACATCTTTAACCTTTCATAAAGCCGTTATAACTAACTTCCCATAAAGCCGTTATAACTCTTTATGTTTTAGACAAATTCATTCTTTCTTTATAACCAAGAGACTTATACTTTTAAATCAAGTTACATAACTTTCAAAATACTTCAAGTCTCTTAACTTTAGAAATCAAGTTTCTTAACTTTAGAAATCAAGTCTCTTAACTTAGAATGTCAAGTTTCTTAACTTTAACATAGTTCAAGTAATCAATACTTTACACGTCAAGATGTCTTTATACATAAGATCAAGTGACCTATACCTTTTAAAAGTCAAGTTACTACACTTTCAAGAATCAAGGCAATGATACTAAAATGGAACCGAGTTCTCTTAATTTACGTATGTCTACCGTATTATACATTTTTACAAGATTCATGCTCAAGAGATAAGAAACGTTTCCACATACCTCTTCGGCTTAATCCACTTGCTAACTTGAATTTGCCGCACGTAGAATGTCAACCTATAATAACCACAATACGCCTATCAACTTCTAGCTTTCAACGTAGAATATTTCTAAGTATAAGGACTCTTATTCTACGGAAAATTAGGCAACACTTCCTTTGTTTCTACGTACTTTTCCACCTTTTTCAAGGCCCGAAAATCAATAACCAAATGCCACATTTAAGGCTCAACAATTCAGAAATTCCAAGGGGATTACACGCCTAGTCGGACGTGTAAAATTCTGCCCCACAATCAATATAAAATTGTCCATTAAATCCAAAGCCATTCTCGACTACAAGCAATGCCACAACGATATCAATTCTCTTTCAATTTCCTTTTCAATCCAAGTTGTTATTCTAATATGTTATATACCTTATAACAATTATAACAACTATAAATCCTTTCTTTCTTAACATGCGACGATTGTAACTATCGACCAAATTGATTACAACATAAATGGCTAACTTGCCTATTTTCGGTTTTTAACATGTCGACATGATCCAATATTTTGAAACTTCAATATATATACCACATGCTCATTTAACAACTACTAAAAACGTAATCTTTAATCACATTAAGAAGATGAAGATTTTTACCTCAAAAAGCCTTAATAATATCCAAGCGTAAAAGTCGATCCTTAGCAACTTTTAGCTCCTCTTCTTACGTTCCAATCCGCTCCAAGCACTCCTTAGAAGCTCATAACCAACTTCTCTTCAATTTCCAACTTCAAAGTTGAAGAACACCTTAGGTTTTCATCTTGCGACTAACGTGAAAACGTAGTTTTTCCGGGATCTTTCTATTGAGATAACCTTAGAATACCTTTAGGAACCTTGGGTTTGAATATTGGGATTTATGAAGCAAGATTGTAAAATTTTCCTCTTCTTTTCTTGCTATTGCCGAGAGCTCCTTATGAGCTAGAACAAATTTTGCCAATTTTTTTCTAAGTATGGAATGGTCTTGCACTAGTAGTAGTAGTAGATATATAATGAGACCAAGGGTTAGGATTAATCCAAATGGAAGGCTAGGATGTGGTCAATAATATCAAGCTCCACTTGTCTTCTTGACTTTCCAACTATTTCGTCCCACATGGGCATGTGGAGGGTGACACATGTCGCCCTCCTGTTGGTCTAAAATATTTCGTTTCCCGAAATTTCCATAATTGGCCAAAATATCGGAAACCTCGTGGGCCCCACAAAAACGTAAAATTTCTCGGGTGGGCCCCGCGTATCCAACTCTGAAAATAAAATTCCATAATTCCGATAAATTCTAAAAGTCTTAAATAACAAATTCGGGAACTCAATTCTCACTAACGAACAATTTTCCTTCCCGAGGCTCGAAATCATTTCCGTAGGAAAAAGCAATCCTTCTTTCGTTTCAAACTTAAAGTCGTATCTTCTCACGTACATTCTCTTAAACACATGTCCTGGAATTACGGGGTGTAACATTCTTCCCCTCTTAGAAACATTCGTCCACGAATGTTCTTTCGGAGTCAAACTAATTAGATAGCGACATAGTCTCCTTTTACTACACTCTTCATACAAAATATGTCACTCATGGCCACATAACAATACTTATACTAAAACGTCAACCTGAACTCCAAGTGTCGACGTCGGTTATCTGCATAAAGCTTCTGCAGACTCTAAGCTTACTAATAATCTTTCCTGGATAAGCTTCGCCTTATCCACAGCCCGTTGAATCAAGTCTGGGCTAATTATCTGAACCTCGCCTACGTTGAACCAACCAGTCGGCGATTCTACACTCTCTTTCATACAAGGCCTCATACAGGGCCATCTGAATACTTGAATGGTAATGGGTATTATACGCAACTCAACGAGAGGCAAAAGATCCTCCCAGCTACCCCTGAAACCAATAACACAGGCCCGCAACCTATCCTCAAGTGTCTGGATAACATGACCTGCCTGTCCGTCGGTCTGAGGGTGAAATGTAACACCGAGACTCACCTGTGTCCCCAATCCCTTCTGGAATAACCTCCAGAAGCTAGTCGTAAACTGGGTTCATCTGTCTGTCATAAATAAATGTAGGAACCCCGTGCAGTCTCATAATCTTCCTGATATATAATCTCGCATAATCCTCAGTTGCCTCAACACAATACTTGTTATAACCCGTATTTCCAGAGTATGTACGTGAGGACGTACGTAGAGAAGTTTGAGCCTTAAAGATAGGCAAGGTTCGAAATTTTGTTCACAACTACCGAAAATAATCGTTTTCCGGCGAAACGTTTTCTAGAACTTGCGTAGGGAAAATTACGGCTATGTCATTTATAATTTTTGCGGATTTTTCCGAGAGATGGAATATTTTGGACCAACGAGAGGGCGACACTTGTCACCCTCAAGTGGGAGGTCACTTGGACGAAACCTTAGGCGTTTTTTTGGCCTTTCTTTTTGTCAAGGATTAGGTAGGATATTTGTGTGGTAGATTGATAAGGTGGGACCCACACACACATGTCCAAATCCTCACCCTACACTTGCCTACCACTTGGCTTAATCTTGGCCATTGATTGGCCTATAAATACCCCTCTAATGCAAGACATTTCTTCATCCACACTTGTGAAAATCCAAGGCAAAAATCCCTCTCCCTCCCTCTCAAAGCTCTCGCCCAAATCACCCTCCCCTTGAGAAGGCCTCCGAACCCTGCCTAAAGTTGTTCTCGAAAATACCCCCCTTTGGTAGAAAAATACTTCTCCAAGTATTGTTGTTATTATTCCAAAATACTTTAGCCCAAATACCTTGTAGTACTTTCCAAAGTTACCTCTATACGTAGAGCCCGGAAATACTACTATATTCCCTTAAGTCACAAAAACGAAACCCTAAGGGAAAATCTTCATAGCCGGTTGAAGTATTAAGAAGAAGTTGCGTAGAACTTCTAAGGGTTGTTTGGAGCGGGTTGGATCGCCCGGAGTAGGAGCTAAAACGTTGCTCAGGATCGACTTATAACTTGGATAATTTTGGGCTTATCGAGGTAAATACTCTTGTCCTTATATTGTAATTGGAAATTACATACTGTAGTATTATTAGAAATGAATATAAGATTCATAGAAGAGAATTGAACTGTAATAGAAGGATATTACAGAAAAGACTTGAATAGATCACATCAGAAGAATATTAAAGAAGAAGACTGAACTGTACTTACATAGGACTGTATTTACAGTAGACTTGTGAAGTTTGACGGGTAGGGAAGTGCTGCCCAATTTTTCCGTAGAATCTTGTATCTAGATTATTTTACAGAATAGTCTAGACGTTGATAGACTTATAACCGTTATAGGTTGAAGTACTGCAAGTAGCGTATTCTACTCGAAGGGTGGAAAGGGCTAGCCGGATTACAGTACTTTGGAGCTATTTGCTTATAGTCGATAAATCGTCGCGAGGTATGTGATTCTTCCTATCCTCTTGAGCATGATATTTTAAAAGAATATATATATATAGTACGGTAGACGTACGTGTGTTAACTGAACGTAGTTCTACGGCAATGTCTTTTGACTTAAGCCTGAATAATAAGAATCTTGAAGTATTTCAAAAGAATTAAGAATTGTTTTGAAAAGAGTAATACTTGGTTTTGAAAGCTTAAGAGTTATACTAGCTTTATGGGAAGTTAGGTATAACGACTTAAGAGAGATAAAAAGAATGGTTTATTGATTGTAGAAGATAAGAGACTTGACTTAATTGAATTAATATGAATTTTGTTAAAAAGTGTAAAACCTCATTTCGTGAGAAATGAGTACTTGGTTTTTAAAAAGGAATAATGTTTTACTGATTTCGGAAATCAGAATAAGTATCGAACAAACCACTGCAGCGCTAATAAAGGGAAATGTATTGAATAATGGAGTATTATTAAAACCAGTAGAAACCTCCATCTGCATAGAAGCTAAGATGAGACAAAATGATATTACATTTCCTAGATCATGGTTGCTTTAATAAGATTGTTATAAACAAGAATAACCTACTCACACATAAGGCATACATTACTCAATTGTTTTAAAAGAGAGTACGTTATTTGATTAGGACTATGAACTATGAAATCTTTCAAAACTAAAAGACTTGAGTATCTGAAATTAGGCAAACTTGAAACTTTTGGAAAAGAATGCTGTTACTTAACGTTGTTCTAAAAGTGTAAGCCACTTGGTTTAAAACGGTGTAAAATACTTGATTTTAAAACATGAACGTAGTTGGTACTACGAATAATAGTATCGAGTTGTTTTTACGTAAAAGGAGGTCTTTTTGAAAGGATTAATGTATGTAGTACTTTGGGGTTAAAACCCGGATTTGTTGTAATAAAATAGGAGTCTATAAGTATGTTGGACTTGCCTATGCTTGTGGTAATAGCCTTTGCTGTGCAAGTGTTGGTATCAGGTGACTTCTTGAGAAAGAATGGATCTTTTTATGAGAGTCTAGAAGTATGGTAATTTGCTTGTGCTTGCTTGTGATAGCCTGGTTGTGTGATATATATTGTTATTGTTGTTACATGGACATGTCTGCACCGATGCAGAATTCCGGGGGCATGCGGCCATGCGGCGGGTTAATCACCCGATATATTGTTATTGTTGTTACATGGACATGTCTGCACCGATGCAGAATTCCGGGGGCATGCGGCCATGCGGCGGGTTAATCACCCGATATATTGTTATTGTTGTTACATGGACATGTCTGCACCGATGCAGAATTCCGGGGGCATGCGGTCATGCGGCGGGTTAATCACCCGATATATTGTTATTGTTGTTACATGGACATGTCTGCACCGATGCAGAATTCCGGGGGCATGTGGCCATGCGGCAGGGTTGATTACCCGGTATATGGTTATTGTTGTTACATGGACATGTCTGCACCGATGCAGAATTCCGGGGGCATGAGGCCATGCGGCAGGGTTGATTACCCGATACATTGTTATTGTTGTTGCATCCTGGACATGTCTACACCGATGGAGAATTCCGGGGGCATGTGGCCATGATGCGAACATGATTGATGTTGTGGGCGTAAGACCCATAGTTATATTTGAGTGATGACTTTGAGGGCGTGAGTCCCTGACTTGATTGCTTTTATGTTGCATACTGTATTTTGGTTATCATATATGTCTCCTGCCTTATATAGACTGTTATGATTTAACTACGATTTTGATTTCACATACTGGTACTGTTGACTCGACCTCCTCGGGGCTGCGTCACGCCGCAGTAGAGAGGTACATCGGTTGTCGATCCTCGCTTCTAGGATCACAAATCAGCGTTTTGGGAAGCTCCGTTTCTCCGGAGGCTTATCTTTTGGTATGTTACCCTGAGTCTGTAAGTTCTTGTACATTCAGGGGCATGGCGGGGCCCTGTCCCGCCATAGTTGTCGTTACATTCTTAGAGGTATGTAGTACTGTGTGGGCAGGGTTTGTAAAAAGGATTAAGTTGTTCAAACTTTGTATTTATATATATGCCGAAAGACAATTTTCTCTCAGTTAAAATGTGGTTCATTTTACAATTGTTTCATGTCTTATTTTTATGTTCCGCTGATTACTCTGATATATGACTACTTGGGTGCCCGGGTAAGGCACCAGTCACGGGCCCAGGACCGGGTCGTGACAATACTTTTCCCACGGTTATCTAAAACTGTAACCTATGGCATGACGACACTGAAGATCTTACCAGTCTCACATCCATCGCCTAATAACATGGGTACACATAACCCAATAATACGTAAATCTATCCTTTTACGTGGGGGAGAGAGCTTATCTCCCCTTACACAATCTTGATCATCAAACGCCACCTTATAATCGTATAGATTTCCAAAACCTACCAACGATGTCTTCTGTTTTCCGCATGCAGCACTCGTACTTATCTTATTCTTGCTTTGCGCATTCTCTGAACTTATTTGGAAAGTCGTGGCCCTGACCACCACACTAAACCAACTCCAAGTACCACCAAGGGCACTTAACATGAACTTTTTCAATGACCGCACATTTTCATTTCCATCTCTAAACTCTTCAAATTCAACTATTTCAATAAAACCAGTCACATAGACTCCACAATTTATCATGTCAAAGGAGGAAGGAATAACTTACATATTACTAACACTTCCATTCCTTCCCCATCGATAACCGGCTCACCGGGAAACTGGAATCGAACCAACCTCTCTCTACAGTCAACCTTGGCATACACGAAGCCAACTAGTCCATACTCATAATGACCTTAAAGTGCATGGTCAGATCCATTTACTAGGTCTGCTAGTGCGTCCGACGATCAGACACACGGAAAAACTTATATACCCGCTCAGCTACCACCCAAACACCCACTGGTGTAGCTATCTCGAAAGGTCCTTATGGATTCAGGCTCTATTCCTCTACACTTAGTGGCTCTCATTCTTACTGGTCGTACTCTTTCCGTACTTCCAAACTTATATTAGCATACGAACATAATCTCCATACTGATTCTGGCCTCCAATATTTGGAGTTACTATATCAAACAATATAAGGCCATTTACGGCTCTCACGACCCGGTTCCGGTGGAACGCGTCCACGAACCCGTAAAACAATTAACTAGACTTGGGCCTTGCACCCTCGTGACCCTGTCACGTAGCGGGAGTACTACCAACGGATCCCACTCCATTTTTGGCTACGGGGTGACCCGTAATAGGTCCTCAACCCGACCCACCGTCGTACTTAACTCTTACCCTTAGTTTGAATTAAATCTTATTGCCCGAGAAGGCCTTATATACCTAAGGTCTCGGCGGTTATCAATATTCTTAGGCTCGCAATTTTCATGCTCCAAGCCTACCTTACCAGTCCCCCCGTAAACGAGTACAATAACTTCTCATAATACCATAATCGTGTTGTCTTGATCACAACAACCATTACTTACTCCATACGGATCTCATCCGTACAATCCTCTTAAGCATACCACGTAGCTTAATTTACTAACATAGTCTTCCATAAGTCCCCTAACATGATTTCTTAAGGGTTCATTACCTTTCTCAGACAACTCATCATCTCCTAATTATTTCAAATTAGCACGTAAAACCTTGATGAGAATTCATTAAACTATTTCATACCTTTCTGGTATCTAATTAGTCCTTACCAACTCTTGGTAATATAAAATCATTCTATGCAACATGCGTCTGACCCTCATACATAAATCCGTATAGCTGTATGTCATTATACCAACTATACAACAAATATTACCAACCTGGATACGCAATCCACATAATCCTTCCTGGGTCACTGCTGCCTTTCTCGTAGTTGTAATCAACATAACTCGCGTGAGAGACGACTTACAACACAAATTGGCCGCACGATCTCAGAGTGAGAAGAATGGAAATCAATCCTAAATGTCCTGCAGCCTCCTGATTATAGATGTGGTGCACAACACACCGATAACCAAGACTCTACTAGACACGGTCTGTAGACACTTTCCGAGGACTAACTGCTCTGATACCACTTTTGTCACGACCTGACCCCGAGCCCGCGACTGGTGCCCTACCTGGGCACCCCTTACCGGTATACATCAGCGAATAATAGCGGAACATACATACAACTCAAGAAGTACAAGTCATGAAATATCAACAGGCTAGCCGATAAGGCCACCTTCCAAAAGTATACACATAACCAAAAAGCAGTTACCTTTTTTTTCTTTACAACCCAATCCACAAGATATGACTACAGACCTCTAAGAATTTTTACATAACAACTGTGACAGGACAGGGCCCCGCCATACCCCTGAATGTACATAAATCTACAACCTCAGGGAACTGTACCAAAAGACAAAGCCTCCGGAGAAATGGAGCTTTCCAAGAACTGAACAATGATCCTAAGAGTGAGGATCAGCAAGCTATGTGCCTCAACCTGCGGCATGAACGCAGTCCCCCGAAGGAGGTCAGTACAAAATATGTACCAAGTATGTAAAACTGAAAGTACTGTAATTTAAATCTTAATAGTCTAAAATAAAGTTGGAGACATGTATGATAACCAAATTAACAGTACAACCGTGCCTTGCCGAAACGAAAGTAATGAAAGTCAGTTTTCTTACCTTTTTAAAGACTATTTCAACACATGAACAATAGTCACACCATAGCTAGGGACGCAAGCCCTCAAAATTATCACACAGTCCAGTAAGGGTCTCAAGCCCGCAAAACATCAAAGCGTGCCCGTGGAATCCTCCATCACTGCCGACATCCGTAAGTGTAAAATATATCCATGTAACACGCCCGCGGCATCCTACATCACTGTCGGTGTGCACATATGCAATATATATATATATATATATATATATATATATATATATATATATATATATATATATATATATATATCTCATGCCCGTGGAATCCCTCATCTCGGGTACATGACTTCATGGAGAGCTAATCCATGGGGTAATAATAGTATATAACATGCCCGTGGAATCCCTCATCTCGGGTACATGTCTTCATGGGGAGCTAGTCCATGGAGTAATAGTATATAACATGGTCGCATGCCCCGGAATCCTTCATCGTATAAGCATGTCCATGGAGTAATAATAGCATCCGGGAATTTAACTCGCATCTTGGTCGCATGCCCCGGAATCCCTCATCGTATAAGCATGTCCAAGGATCAATCACAATGGAAGCATACCCGTGGAATCCTCCATCACTGTCGGTACGTCCAAGTAAATTCACAACAAGACAGCCGGCCCTCCAACTGAGAGTCACGGCAGCGTAAAAATATAATACTTGCACTCAAAGGCTATCACAAGCAAGCATAGGCAAGTTCATAAAATCTTTAGACTTTCATTATCATACAAAAATGAATTTCATTTTATAAACTCAAGGCACTTCCGTGTCACATAAAAATCCGGGAATTTAACCCAAAGTACTACGTACTTCCATTCTTTTCAAAAGACTTCTTTTTTATATAAAACCCCAAGATACTAACACCTGTAATATCAAGGCTTGTCTACATTTCAAACAAGTCACTACACTTTTAGAAATACATTTTTAGGCTTCTAAATCAAGTGACCTTTTACTTTAAAACTTTAAGCAATTGATGCCTTTAAATCAAATTGCCCTTCTTTATTTCAAGTCATTTATCCTTGTTTACATTACTAGAGAAAACCATTCTTTTAACTTTCCATAAAGTTGTTATAACCAACTTCCCATAAAGTCGTTATACTAACTTTATGCTTTAGATACTAAGACATCTTTAACCTTTCATAAAGCCGTTATAACTAACTTCCCATAAATCCGTTTTAACTCTTTAAGTTTTAGACAAATTCATTCTTTCTTTATAACCAAGAGACTTATACTTTCAAATCAAGTTACATAACTTTCAAAATACTTCAAGTCTCTTAACTTTTGAAATCAAGTTTCTTAACTTTAGAAATCAAGTCTCTTAACTTTAGAAATCAAGTTTCTTAACTTCAGAAATCAAGTCTCTTAACTTAGAATATCAAGTTTCTTAACTTTAACATAGTTCAAGTAATCAATACTTTACACGTCAAGATGTCTTTATACATAAGATCAAGTAACCTATACCTTTTAAAAGTCAAGTTACTACACTTTCAAGAATCAAGGCAAGGATACTAAAATGGAATCGAGTTCTCTTAATTTACGTACGTCTACCGTACTATACATTTTTACAAGATTCAAGCTCAAGAGATAAGAAAAGTTTCCACATACCTCTTCGGCTTAATCCACTTGCTAACTTGAATTTGCCGCACGTAGAATGTCAACCTATAATAACCACAATACGCCTATCAACTTCTAGCTTTCAACGTAGAATATTTCTAAGTATAAGGACTCTTATTCTACGGAAAATTAGGCAACACTTCCTTTGTTTCTACGTACTTTTCGACCTTTTTCAAGGCCCGAAAATCAATAACCAAATGCCACATTTAAGGCTCAACAATTCAGAAATTCCAAGGGGATTACACGCCTAGTTGGACGTGTAAAATTCTGCCCCACAATCAATATAAAATTGTCCAATAAATCCAAAGCCATTCTCGACTACAAGCAATGCCACAACGATATCAATTCTCTTTCAATTTCCTTTTCAATCCAAGTTGTTATTCTAATATGTTATATACCTTATAACAATTATAACAACTATAAATCCTTTCTTTCTTAACATGCGACGATTGTAACTATCGACCAAATTGATTACAACATAAATGGCTAACTTGCCTATTTTCGATTTTTAACATGTCGACATGATCCAATATTTTGAAACTTCAATATATATACCACATGCTCATTTAACAACTACTAAACACGTAATCTTTAATCACATTAAGAAGATGAAGATTTTTACCTCAAAAAGCCCTAATAATATCCAAGCGTAAAAGTCGATCCTTAGCAACTTTTAGCTCCTCTTCTTACGTTCCAATCCGCTCCAAGCACTCCTTAGAAGCTCATAACCAACTTCTCTTCAATTTCCAACTTCAAAGTTGAAGAACACCTTAGGTTTTCATCTTGCGACTAACGTGAAAACGTAGTTTTTCCGGGATCTTTCTATTGAGATAACCTTAGAATACCTTTAGGAACCTTGGGTTTGAATATTGGGATTTATGAAGCAAGATTGCAAAATTTTCCTCTTCTTTTCTTGCTATTGCCGAGAGCTCCTTATGAGCTAGAACAAATTTTACCAATTTTTTTCTAAGTATGGAATGGTCTTGCACTAGTAGTAGTAGTAGATATATAATGAGACCAATGGTTAGGATTAATCCAAATGGAAGGCTAGGATGTGGTCAATAATGTCAAGCTCCACTTGTCTTCTTGACTTGCCAACTATTTCGTCCCACATGGGCATGTGGAGGGTGACACGTGTCGCCCTCCGGTTGGTCTAAAATATTTCGTTTCCCAAAATTTCCATAATTGGCCAAAATATCGGAAACCTCGTGGGCCCCACAAAAACGTAAAATTTCTCGGGTGGGCCCCACGTATCCAACTCTGAAAATAAAATTCCGATAAATTCTAAAAGTCTTAAATAACAAATTCGAAAACCCAATTCTCACTAATGAACAATTTTCCTTCCCGAGGCTCGAAATCATTTTCCGTAGGAAAAAGCAATCCTTCTTTCGTTTCAAACTTAAAGTCGTATCTTCTCACGTACATTCTCTTAAACACATGTCCTGGAATTACGGGGTGTAACAATAAACAACTTAAAACGTACTCCAAACTCTGAACCTAGAAACTCTAAATGACACGATGTTTACTTAAATGTACGTATGAAATGTATCTCCCCCAGCAAAGGGACGTCAGTACGAATAATGTACTGAATATGTAAAGAGACTGAAATAACTGAAACTGAAACCATCATTGTTAAACATATATGAAATATAGAAGGGAAATCTAAAGATATACTTACATGTTCGCTGCTCACATCATAAAGTAATATCAACTACATACCAGACCCTATCGGGGCTCCGTGTATAAGTATAACGTACCATGCCTTGAGGTTCTGTGGATAATCATGACATACCAGACCATAGCGAGGCTCTGTGGAAATGATATGACGTACCAGGCCATACAAGGCTCTGTGGATAAACATGATATACCGGCCCTTAATGAGGCTTTGTTGGTAAACATAACGTATCAAGCCATCTATAGGCTATGTGAGATGAATATAACATATCAGGCCATACAAGGCTCTGTGGATAAGCATACGACGTACCAGGCCATCTGTAGGCTCTATGGAATAAGTGTACAATATACAGGCCATCTATATGTTATGTGTAATATGCAACAATGTGCCAAATAATCAATATAATCATACAATACATAGCTAGAACTTAACAAGACCAAGCATCAAGGCCTTTCATAAAGAGATCATTGGCCTCCTATTCATGAAGACCTTATTACCTTAGAATCAAAGCCTCTTATTACGAGGAAGTTCATGTCTTATTACCTTATTTACTTCATTTCTCTTTCTCACTTTACTTGATTAAGCTTCCTTAAACCATTCCTATGGTAGACTAGTTGTTAGAGACAATATTCGGCAACCCCAAATTGTACTCGTACGTTTATCCATTTTATACATTCTATGATACCTTTACTTTAGCACCTTAAGCGTATGGTCATCGTGAATCTTATCTAGCATCTATATATTGAACTGCATATACACACTACGAACTACTCCTCAATCCATTAAATTTTTTACATTAAGAGGTGGCCTATATTCGAACATTTCGACATCTTAAAGAATACACAATCTTACGAAGATCTCTAAAACATGAAAGTACTTCCAACAACAGAAAAACAATAAGATCTGAATGACATATCAATAGAGGCATAAGCTCGTTATAAATGCTTTTTTCATACATTTTTAAGTAGTACCATTTTAGGTATGGAATCATTTCATAGAAAGAAGGTATAGCCATTACATACCTCAAAGTCGATCCTTCCACGTTGATGGCGAAATCAACTCCTTTTAACAAGTCAAGCTACATCCAAGTAAACGATACTACTATCAACACAAAGGAACGTACTTGTAAGAATTATTTAGAACTGGAAAATCTTCCTTAATCTTATTCATGCTCAAAGGGTCACAATATATACACAGAGTAACAATTAATATGAAGATTCGGTCTTCCCTAAAATCCTCCTACCTATCCCATAATATATTCATTTTCCTATATTAACACTATTCTATTTAATACAAAATACTATCTACCATATACAAAAGATTCTACATAATTATATTATTAATAGTAATTAATAATATTCTAACATAGTAATTAATAATATTCTAACACTCCCCCGCAGTCGAAGCCGGAGGAGGGCGAATGCTGAGACTGTCCCGAAATTCTTCAAATAATATCAGCGGAAGCCCTTTTGTGAAGATATCTGCAATCTGATGTCGCGTCGGGACATGTAACACTCGCACCTGTCCGCGAGCCACCTTTTCACGGACAAAATGAATATCTAACTCAATATGCTTAGTGCGTTGATGATGGATTGGATTTCCGGAGAGATAAATTGCACTAATGTTATCACAGTATACCATGGTGGCTGTCGGAATGGGACAATGAAGCTCAAGTAAAAGATTCCGAATCCAGCATGAGTCAGACACAACATTGGCTACCGCACGGTATTCAGCTTCAGCACTGGAACGTGATACGGTGGGTTGCCTTTTGGAGGACCATGAGATTAAATTATCACCGAGGAAGACGCAATAGCCAGAGGTGGAGCGTGCAGTGTGCGGACATCCCGCCTACCGTGATGTGTAGGTGACAAGCTTGGTCATGGAAGACGGGTACAGATGCAATCCATAATTCAGAGTGCCCTGAATATATCGTACAATACGCTTGAGTGCATGCATATGTTCTTCCATTGGATTGTGCATGAATAAACACACTTGTTGTACTGCATATGTAATATCTGGCCTGGTGAATGTGAGATATTGTAAAGCTCCTGCCAAGCTGCGATACAATGTCGGATTGGCAAAAGGACTACTGGATATGGCACTCAATTTTGACTTGGTATCTACTGGAGTTGCAGATGGTTTGCAAGATGACATTCCAGCTCGTTCTACGATTTCTGATGCATACTTCTTCTGGGAAAGAAATAAACCACCTGCATGACGTGTCACCGCAATTCCTAGAAAGTAGTGAAGTGGACCAAGATCCTTCATAGCAAATTCGGAACTCAGCCGGGTCATGATATTCTTGCGAAGAGAATCTGAAGAGGCTGTTAGGATAATATCATCTACATATAAGAGAATATAAGCAGTATGATTACCCTGTTGATAAATAAATAGTGAATTATCCGAACGGCTGTTTGAGAACCCCATGTTGAACACAAAATCTGCAAATCGCTTGTACCAAGTCCTGGGAGCCTGTTTGAGTCCATATAATGACTTTTTAAGTAAACACACATGATTGGGATAACGAGAATCTCTGTACCCCAATGGTTGGTGCATGTATACAGTCTCACTCAAATGTCCATGTAAGAAGGCATTCTTGACATCCAATTGATGAAGTAACCATCCTTTTGAGAGGGCTAAACTGAGAACAATTCTGATGGTTCTTTGGTTTAACCATCGGACCGAATGTCTCGCCGCAATCTAATCCCACTGCTGAGTCTTGCCATCACCTACAAGTCGGGCCTTATGCCGCTCAAAAGAACCATCAGATTTTTCTTTATGGCTAAAACTCTACATAGAACGAATTATATTAGCATTAGATGGACGAGGTACTAACTCCCATGTCCTATTTTTAATTAGAGCATGATATTCGTCATCCATGGCCATTTTCCAATTAGGATCTTTTAGAGCGCATACGAGGTTACGCGCAAAGGTGATTTGGAGACTTGAGTGTGTAGATCGATTTGGCATCGGGTTTTGTAATTCCATTTTGACTACGGGTGATCGGTTTAGTGGGCTGGATCGACGCCATCGCCGGGAGTGAGGCAGTCAATAACGCCATCGCCAGATTATTGCTAATTTCTCCACTTTGCACGGGCCGCCGAGTATTTTGTGTGTAGTTGGGCACAGGTTGAGGTTGGCCCAACCGCGGGCACCGGTGTAAAGTAGGGGTTCTCGCTCACCGGGCTCGAACCGATGGCCCGGGCTTTGGATCAGATTTTTGTGAGTCCCGGCCGTGGAGAAAATGAGTTAGATACGGGGCCTATCATCATCCAAAAATCATAAGTATGTGTCCTCGTGTCACGATCTTGGCAAAGGGAAATTGTGACTCATCAAAAATTACATGACGACATATAAACATACGTTTGGAAGAAATGTCATAACACATGTAACCACGGTGATTCGTAGGATATCCCAAGACACATGGAGTAGATCGGGGTTGAAGTTTTGTGATTGTGGTGGATGGAAATAGGATAGCAAAGATACCAAATACTCTCAAATGATGATATGAGGGCTCGTAAGTAAAGTATTTTTAGTGGAGCTTGGTAAGACATGTTTTTGTGGGAAGGATATTTAACACGCTTGCCATACGAAGTGCATGATGCCAAAAAATGGGGGTATAGAAGCGTGAGCAAGGGATGTTCTCACAATATTGTTAATGGTTCTAATTTTATGCCCGCCTTCCCATTCGTGAAGATGTGTGAGGACAGATAAACGAAATTGTAAACCATTGGTTTTGAAAAATTCCAAAGCGATTATTGTCAAATTCCTCCCATTGTCACATTGAATACTTTTAATCTCCGCTCAAACCGAGTTCGGATAAATGCTCTAAAGTTTAGGAAAGTGGAAAACACTTGTGATTTTTTCGACAAAGGGAATGTCCACAAATAATTATAGTAGTCATCAAGAAACAAGAATAGTATCTATGACCGAGGAACTCAAAACAGTGATGTCCAAATATCACAATGTAAAATATCAAACGGCATAGTAGTGCATGAAGTAAGAAGTAAATGGCAACCTAACATGTTTACCAAGGGCACAAGCATGACACTTATTCAAAACACGAGTCCAGTACATGAAATAAAATTGTTTTGTTTAAGGGATGCCGAATGGACTCCGGATGTCCCAATCGTTCATGCCATAGTGATGGAGCCAAGGTCGCAAAGTGGAAGGAACTTTAGATCGTGGATTTGGTAAACTTATTGGATAGAGCTCCCCTTGCTATCACATCTCATGAAGCTTCCCCGTCTGAAATTCATGCGGAAAAACCAAATGGATCAAATTTAATGAAACCCAATTATCACTAGTAAACTTCCTAATGAAACCAAATTTTTATTAATTTGGGAGCATGCATGACATTATTTAAAACTAGTGGCGGATGGTGGTGATAGTGTGTTTGATCCATAACCTTTATTGGAATTGCATGGCCATTTCCGACAATAATACATTTTTCTTTGCTCAAATTAAAATAGGGAGAGTGTACCTTGGACGCCGTCATATGCGACGCGTTCCGAGTCCATATACCAATTAGAATCAGGTGGATTGAGTCAAGAGTGTGCATAGCTGCTCAATATCCGTAGGATGGGTCGTGGTTGAATGAGCCTCGCCATCGGGCCGGCGAGGCCCAAAATCGTTGCCTCAGCAAACGCGTGTCGCTGATCATGCTGGCCGCTATCGCTGGCCGGATCGGCCGGCTGATCGCCTGGATCGCCTAACGCCGCCGCCGGCTGGTTGGCTGGATCGCCCAACGCCGCCGTGCGCTGTTGGCCGCCGCCGCCAGCTTGCTGGCCGCCGATCGCCCAACGCCGCCGCCGCTGGGCTGGCCGCCGCTGGCTTGCCGATCGCCGCTGGATCGCTCGTGGCCGCCGCGCAGCCACCGCCGAGTCGTGTTGCCGCCATTTTCGCCGCCACCGGAATTCCGGTGACCCCCACCTTTATTATTTCCGCGATTTCCACCCTTCTTATTATTATTACCACGTCCTTTTTGACTCTTATTTTGTGAAGAATAGTCAAAATAATTACCTTCATTTGAATACGTGGCAACCATGGCGGAATTTGTTGAAACCTTCTTAATCAAACCCGATTCTTCAAGAACAAGCATGGATCTTGCTTGATAGAACTTTGGTAAGGGATTACTTTGACGGATTAGTGTCCCCACGCCACTATAAGCATCCGTGAGACCGGCAACTAACTGTAAAACTAACCGGTTGTCAGAAACCGGTGATCCTACGTTTCTCAATTGATCTGCCACCACTTTGAGACGTTGACAGTAGGTTGAAACGTTAGGGAAGTCTGTCATGACAATGGTTGAAAATTCTTGTTCCAACGCAACGGCACGAGAGTTTTGATTATCTTGAAAAATGTCTCTCAAGCGTTCCCATGCCGCCATGGCAGTAGAATCTGGTTCCATTATTGTATGCAACAAGTCTGTGGATATTGTTGCATAAATCCAACCAAGAACTGTGGCATCAAGGGTATCCCACAATTCTTTGTCTGCTTCAGACGATTGTTCCGTTGTTGTACCATTTTTTGGTGGAATTATATGATGAAGAACTTTGTGAGCCCTACAACATATTTTGAACAACTCCGCCCATGTTGCGTAGTGAACAGTTTCCATCTCTAGTTTGACAGAAATATGTGTTTTGATGTTGGAAATAGTAAGGGCTGAGTGAAACGAAGATTTTGATTCAGACATGATTGTCAACAATAATGGAGAAAAGTAAAGTATAACAATGAAGAAGACAAATTCGGTTGGAGGGATGGGGAAGATGACCGAATTTGGAAGGAAAATTTTATTTAGAATAGGATCTTTGAATTACCTTCTGATACCATGTAAGAATTATTTAGAACTGGAAAATCTTCCTTAATCTTATTCATGCCCAAAGGGTCACAATATATACACAGAGTAACAATTAATATGAAGATTCGGTCTTCCCTAAAATCCTCCTACCTATCCCATAATATATTCATTTTCCTATATTAACACTATTCTATTTAATACAAAATACTATCTACCATATACAAAAGATTCTACATAATTATATTATTAATACTAATTAATAATATTCTAACATAGTAATTAATAATATTCTAACAGTACTAAATGACCATCAAACAGAAATAACACTCTACGTGATTCTAGACATCAATTTCGCCTAACTTCTTTCTTCTACTTGCAACACCACCAACAACCATAAGATTACATATACACTAACATTTTCGGCCACTTTAAACAATTAAACTAGCTCAACATATCCACTCAACATATCCACACAACATAACTAACACTTCAAGTGTATCTTCTAGTTCTTCAACTTATAACTTATACCTTTTAACACCTTTAAACTATCAGTCTTGTTCACCTACAACATGTCACAACTTTCAGTACCTAAAATAGCCAATATGCAACAATAAACTCAAAATCTTATATTAACCAAAAAGAGTCCCTAAAACATCTTACAATAACTCCACCATCAAACCTACAACTTTCTTCTTCCAATCATATTTACATCACCAATTAACTCATATAATACATGTTCATACTTCCATCACCTAGGAATGACATGAACAACCCCTTCTACACACTATATAACACTTTGTACGTCAGATAGCACATCTACAACTCAAGTCTATGATTTATCTATCCTTCAACTCACGACCTATAAAAATTTAACATGCTAATACATCTACTATGTCCAACACACAAACAACCATATTTATATAATTTTCAGCCGTATATCCATCATAAAAAATATCAGACAACCCAACATCCTTTAACTCAACTTTAACATGTAACCTTAATCCATATTCTCATAGTACCAAAATACATTTAAAGTTCAAGCTAGCTTATGAACATATAAGAGAAGATGATTCTTACCTTAGATATTAAGTATCACACCTTAGTTTCACTCTCATTTAGCTCTAATACATTAAACTTTAGCAACTAAAAGGAAGAACACCTCCAGATCAACATCTATGACTCTCCATAGAAGAATTTAGGTTGATTACCTTTGGATCTACTTTGGAATCACATTATAACTCTTGGGGAGGTGTTTGGGATATCTTAGGGTTGTTGATTTCGTAGAGAGAGAAGAGAGAGTGTTGTAGAATGTTTCTAAGTGTAAAAATGAGAAATATCTACAAAGTTCATGTATGTATATTATCCCTTAAATGGGCTTGGGCAGATTGGCTTGGATCTGCCCCATCTCACCCATTTCTTGCCTTTTATTTGGGCCACTCATCTTAAGTAGGTGATGCACCTACTTACTTGTTTCAAAATATGGTCCTCTCCTTTGTTACGTAAGCAATGCACCTACTTGTCACTTATTTAAGCTAGAAGGTTATTAATTAGCTCTAAACATGTGTGTTGTCCTTGTTTAATAAGTAGGACGCGTAAGCAATAGGATGTGTAAGCAATAGGACGTGCAAGCAAGTTGGACGTGCGAGCAAGTAGCTTAAACAAATAGAATGTCTAAGCAAGTAGGTCACTTTCTTTGCGCAATACCTCATTTTTAAAATCTGATTGACCTTCACTAGACTTAACATTTACATATGCTTGTACCTTTAGATAGCAACTATAACCTCGACGAACTCGTTTAGCCTCGAATTCTTACTAGACTTACTTAACACTCGTTAAAACTCATTCCTATTCATATATAAGATCTTAACCTCTCCGGGCTTTCGTTACTTTACTTACGATGCAATCGACGTCGAAAGTATGGGGTGTAATATTTTTTCTCATCAAATAACGGGAAATCAAAAATAAATAAACTAAAAATAAAAGTAAAAAATAAATATAGATAACCAACACATAATTGCATAGTTTGTCCATTTTTTACTTTCGTTGTTCTTTCTGTGCCTTTTTCTATTTTCTTATCTCCCTCTAGAATAAATATCCCTCACTTCTCCTACTCTATACTTTATTGCTTCTTTTTTTCTTTCCTTTTTCTCCCTCTTGTGCAACTTATTTTTTTTATTAGTTTTTTTTCTCTCTTTCATGTTCTCCTTCTCACACTTTAGGAGCCATCATTATTAGATTTTATGTGGCTGGAGATCCTCAAGGATTACTAAGTCTACAATATAACCACAATAATAACTTGTCTTTTTTAATCCCTTTTCACCTCTCACTTCCCTTCCGTTACGGAGAAGTCGCTTGGTCTTTCATTTATTATCGTTGGGGGGTTTTGGCGCTGAATAACACTATTTTAGTAAGCAGACTAATCAAAGAGTAAAAAATTAAAATTGTTAGCTTTTTGGGCGAGATGAGAGGGAAAAAAGTAAAACAAATATAAAAAGAAGAAGAAGGAGGAGAAGGAATACGATAGTAATAAAAATAAATAAGCAATCTCATTTAGGAGAGATGCTATGTTTTTTCTAGATCAAAGAGTAAAGAATTAAAACCGTTCTTTTTGGGCGAGATAGAGGGGAAAAAACAAAACAAATATAAAAAGAAGAAGAAAAGAAGAAAGAATAAGGAGGAGGAATATAATAATCTATGTATAATATAAAATTAGGCATAAACAATATGATGTGACATCTTTCTACTATCAGTTAGGGCTGGCCAACGGGGCAGGATGGGCGCAAGTGGCCTGGTCCGCGTGGTAGGCGGTAGGCGGGCCTGGGGCTAGCGAGGACTTATGGCCTGGCCGCAGATCTGTCGTCGCCCCGTCCCGATCCAGATGGAGTCGGGTGGGGTCATTTTTTTATTTGTCTTTAAATTAAATAAATAACACACACACAACACGATAGTTTAATAAAAATACGTCAAGACTGTTTTTGTGTCTCTTATATTATTCTACTAGAAGTATGTTTTTTTTTTTGTAATACAATTTCAAAATTGCAACTTCGTGATATTGAAAGTTGCAAATAAATAACGTAGTAAATTTACAATTAACATAATTACATTTTAAGAAACACATTTTCTAGTTTCTTTATAATTTCTTGTGGTTCTTCGGTTGGAATTGGTATATTTTGGTCAAATTGGTCGATGTCGCTTGCACATCCGTCGGATAAGATTTCGTTGTAGTTGTAGTCTTCTTCTTCGTTGATCTCCGGTTGGCTGCACCTCCTACGCTCCGCACGAATCCAGTCTCTGAATAGAACTGAAATCTCTAATGAGTCTCCTGCCAATAAATGTCTGTGCTCCCGTATTTGAAATTTTCCCGCAGAAAATGCGCTTTCGGACGCTGTTGATGACTCTTGAATGTTCAACACATCTCAGGTCATATTTGCTAGTGTTGGAAAATTCTTCTCATTCTCCCTCCAGTATTTTAGCAAGTCTTCACGTCCCTCTTCATTTTCAATTGCTTCGTACAGTACAACACTCTGCAAAACAAAAACATCAAACTCGCTAATTTGGTTAGAAATGTTACCACTAAACATTCTTTGTCTGAGGCTTTGAACACTAGCCGCAGAAACAACATGTCGTTTTTTAGGTTGTGTTGAAGAAGAAAAAGATGATGACATGAAAGCCGGTTGTTTGTTAGCACTTTCTTGTTGTAAATGCGTATATACTTTTTTACATTCATCTTGAATGCTAGACAACACTTCTTCTCTAGTTTTTTAATAGGTGGTGGGTCATTTGGATTTTTAGAAAATGGAGGTGGAAGTGTATCTATGCAATCATAAATAGTTTCAATAAGATTTTTACAACCGTCTATTTTAATAGACGAATTTAATACAACACTAATAAAAAATATTGGGAATAGGAATAAAATATTTTTTCATTTTTAGAAATATTTTTTTAATAGGTGTCTTATAAGCTGGGTTTGTCATATATTCACTAAGTAATATAAATATTAGAGCTATATAAAATAACATTGATGAAATAGTAGGATAATAAATATCGAAAAATTCTTTAGTAGCTAGATAAAATTTCTCTAAAAATGTATTAAGTTCTAAAATTGTATCCCAATCGAAATCTATAAGCATATCATTAGGATTTCGATTACGGACGTTAAAAAATTGAGTTATAGGTTGTCTATACTCATAAGCAACACGTAGTTGGTTGTACAAAGAATTTCATCTAGTGCATACTTCTTCGGAAACTTTTCTGTAAGGTAGACCACAATCGTGACAAGTTTTTTTACATTCTTTTAGTCGTTGTATTCTATTATTTTTAAAAATATAGTTTATAGCAAATTGAATTTTTCCAAGAATGTCTTCAAAAAATGATATATCATCCTTTACAACTAAGTTATAAATATGACATGCACATTTTATCTGAAAATGATCTGGAAAAGATGGAGTTAAGACAGTTTTTAATAATCTAACAGCAGAAATATTAGAAGAAGCGTTATCTATTGTAATAGTCATGATTTTATCAGTTATGCCATAATAATAGCAAACAAAAGAAATATTTTCTTGAATAAAAATATCAGTGTGCCTACTATCTATATATCTATATGTTAAACTACGTTTTTTCATACACCATTTATGATCTACTCAATGACATGTTATCGTTAAATAATCATGGTCGTTAGTACTACGGCCTATATCAGATGTGATAGATACTTTTTCAGGGTAATGATATAAATAATAACATAATTATTGTTGATATTCGTGTGCAAATTTAAAAACATCTCTCCTAACAGTTGATCTAGGAAAACCGTTATAAGCAGGATTGTACATTGATCTTATATAATGAATAAAACCATGAGATTCAGAAAATGAAAAAGGCAAACCCTCCGCTGCAACTAATTTTGATAATTCTTCCCTATCTTTCATTTTATCGATTTTAGGGCCTACAACTCCCCTCGTCATAGGGTCAGTTTGACCCTGTACCTGATGCAGGACAGTATGTGAACCTTGTACCGACTGAGAGGGCATTGACTCAGCCTTCTTTTTAGCCTTATATTCGTCTCACGTGAAAATTATTCAAATGCGTAGTTAAACCTCCCGTCCCGCTCTGACCTTTTCCTACTTTAAATTTATAATTTTTTTACAAATTTTGCATCTAGCTTGTTGATTTACTTCGTCCCTTTCAAAAAAACCCATACAAGTGATGTTAATTTTCGTTCTGTTGGGCCTCGTCTCATACTAGGGGGAATATGAGACGGTTCAGTTTGAGGTGCATTAGTGGGTGTGTTATCTAGATTAGTTGGTGTGTCATCTAGATTATCTTCTAAATTAAACTCTTGTTGATTTCCAGAAAATAGTTCATCGTCTAAATCTAATGGTACTTCAAGAAATAATTCAGTATCAATAAAATCATCCTGTCTAGGAGGAATAGGATGACTAGAAGAAGTACCCTTGCCCTTGTTACCCCTACTAGTAGAACCAGACATACCCAACATACCTCTTAATCCTTTCATTTTAATGTATGCTAATAAATAGTTAAATATAATGAAATTAAGTGCGCTAATTAAAATAAAGAAATAATAATAATTTAATAAAGGAATGAATGTACCAAACGTCGACGTAACGTCGACGTGTAATCGAGATGTTGAAAATTGAAACTTTGCTCGATGGATGATCCTCAAGCAAAGAAGAAAATATCATCCTCCTCTCTACTTCTTTGTCTACATCTCTTGTCTTATATTATTATTGCTATCATCTTATAACATCATTTTATAACATGTTATCAGCACGAGACTCTGCCGTCTTGGGCAAATATTTTAAAAATATGACGAAAATAAGAACTGCATCAGGTATTCCTTTTTAGCATCTTTCGTTTCTTTTTATTATTTTCTTCGTTGTATATAATATCGTAAGGGACATAAATTCTTTTTGCTTAAATATTTGAGATTCTGACTATGTGGCTCGAAGAAAGATGATTTACAACCTTACTTGTTAGTTCTGACTAAATCTTTGATATGTATTTTACCATAAGTAAAATTGTTATTATGGGAAAGAACTAATGCATTCATAGCATTAGTAGTGTATTATATATCATCCTTAATGGATTTTGGATGTCTATTATCATTATTTCGTATGAATTCTTTTGATCTCCGGATCTTAAATGGTTCGCTTGATCATTTATACCTCAAATTTGTTCATGAAGAATAATATTATTAAGAGGAATTATGATATTAATTTCTTATTCCTTAATGGCTACGAATGAAGGTTTACAAGAAATACATGATCACCAGAAGTGATAATATCTCTTAAATCTCGTTATGATTAAATTCATATATGTTAATAACCATCAGAAGTGGTAATATCATTACAGATGATTATGTTCTATTCCCGAAGAATGAGAAATTTTGATAAATGTTACAAATACAGATATATTCCCTGAAGTGAATGTGGCGATAGTATATAGTAAAGCTTATATATATAGACGTGTATTTGGTTGTGAAGTTATCACGACTCACCTCCAGAAGAGGTAGAATGATTGAGAAAAAAAACATATATGATTATTCTATGCTTTACTCCTGAAGTAGTAAACTCATAAATTTGCTCCCGAAGTAGCAAATTTTAAACTCTACTCTCGAAGTAGTAGAAGTTTGAACTCTACCTTGAAGTAGTAGAACTCTGAATTTTACTTTTGAAATAGTAAACCTTTGAACTTTACTCCTGAAATAATAAAATAGGTATGAATTGTTTCTCCTAAAAAATAATGACGTGATTAGTTGAATACTTCAAGTTCTTTTTATTTTTGTTTAAATCGGCAATCACGATCATATATAATGCAATTATCGTGATTTTCATAATTACACGGATAGATATGTGATGATTATATTAATAAAATAATTATTATATCTCAAAATAAGTTAAACATGTTCTTTATTCGAATATCAAACAATTATGAGTCTTAATATCCCTCCATTAAGTCCTTGTATTTAATTTAATTAATACAAATATTGAATTATCTTAATGACATTTATTATGAGAATATTTGATCTGTTTGCCAGATGATTTTCTTCAAATAATTGAATGTCATATATTATTATTAATGAACAATATATTGTCAGCTTCTAACATATCATTTGAATTTGTTGCAATTCAATTGATAACGTATTTGACCTCTTAAATAATCATCAGTGGCTTATATTTTATTTCAAAATGAAACGCTGGCTTATATATAGTTCTATGTTTATAATTTTGTATTACTGTTTTTTAATGCTAGTTTATTGGGTGTTTGAAAATATTATGTATGGAGTATATATTTGGTATGTGGTGAGAATGATTTGATGTAAATTAATGAATTTAATTTGTAGTAGTTGATAAATGAGTTTAAAGGTATAGATGTTACGTTTGACAATTAAAGGCAAAGATGATGTGTATCCATATTTGTGGTTATATTTTTTCTGAATGCTTTTTATGGTCAATGTCTTTATAGTCTTTAATAAAATATACTAATATCTCAAAAGGAATAAGAATCAATTTTGGAATTTCTTACTATGTTCATTCAGTAATATGTCATGTAGTTCATTCAGTAACGATTACTTTGTTATATTACTTAGTTTTCACTTTGTATTTTATGAAAATGCTAGTAGTTAATGTGTATTAGTTTTACTTTGTGTATGTCATTCTATTGAAGCTATGGATACTTCTCAAAGAAAGATTGGATTACAATTCAATTATGAAGATATTTGTCTGATTGATTCTCCTACTACATAGACGATATTTAAAGACAAGAAATATTTTTCTCATCTACTTATGGGTAAGGAAAATGTTAATACCATTTCTGGTAGTACCAAATTGATTGAAGGCTACGGGAGAGCCACTATAATTTTGTGTAAGGGAACAAAATTTATTATAAACAATGCCATGTTCTCTCCTAAATTCCGAAGGAACTTATTAAGTTTTAAAGATATTCGTCAAAATGTATACCATATTAAAACAATAGATGAGATGAATCTTGAATATATTGGTATCACCAAGGATGTATCTGGCCAAGAAGTTGTTATAGAAAAGTTTCCTGCCTTGTCTACTGGTTTATATTAGACAAAATTTGGTGTGATTGAGACACACTTTGTCGTAAACCAGAAATTTACTGACTCCAATATATTTGTACTTTGGCATGATCGACTGGGACACCCTGGATCTATAATGATGAGATGAATTATAGAAAATTTCAATGGTCATCCATTAAAGACCCCAAAGATTATTTTAAACAATGTTTTTTCTTGTCCTTCTTGTTATCAAGACAAGTTAGTTATTAGGACATCACCTACAATGGTTGGGTTTGAATCCCCTGAATTTTAAGAACGTATACATGGGGATATGTGTGGACTTATTCACCCACGTAGTGGATCATTTAGATATTTTATGGTCCTAATAGATGCTTCTTCTAGATGGTCTCATGTGTGCCTATTGTCATCTCGCAACCTGGAGTTTGCAAAATTACTGGCACAAATAATTTGATTACGAGCACAGTTTTCCGATAATCCGATAAAATCTATTCGTCTTGATAATGCTGCGGAGTTTTCATCCCAAACATTTAATGATTATTGTTTATCAATTGGGATAAAAGTTGAATATCGTGTAGCTCATGTTCATACTCAACATGGCCTTGCATAGTCATTAATTAAACGTCTGCAATTGATAGCAAGATCATTACTTATGAAAACAAGGTTACCCACATCTGTTTGGGGTCACGTTATTTTGAATGCTGCAATACTTGTGTGTCTCAGACTGGCAAATTATCATAACTTTCTCCTTTGCAATTGATTTTGGATCAAGAACCTAATATATCTCATCTAAGAATTTTTGGATGTGCCGTATATGTGCATGTAGCACCACCACATCGCACCAAGAACCCAAAGAAAATTAGAGATATATGTTGGGTTTGAATCCCCTCCATTATTCTCTATCTTGAACCATTAACAGGAGATATGTTCACTGCTCGATTTGCTGATTGTCGATTTGATGAGACAATTTCCCTAAAATTAGGGGGAGAGAATAATGAAATAAAAAGGAAAATTTGTGGAATAGTCCATCATTATTTCATATTGATCCACATGCTTCTATTTGTGAGCAAGAGGTCCAAAAGATTATTCACTTGCAGAAAATATCAAATCAAATGTCAGACACATTTACAGATTTGAAAAGAATTATCTATTCACATATCCATGCGAGAATATCCCAATTCAGATTGATGTCCCTGTAATATCATCTACTAGTGTCATGACAAATGAGTCAAATGCACGCTTGAAGTGTGGTAGACCATTGGGTTCTAAGGATCGGAATCCTAGATAAAGAAAAATAAATGGTCAAGATGACACTAAGAAAGAATCTCATAAAGAAATGCAAGATTTGATCAATCATGATATTCTTGAAGAAATCAATGAGTCTCAACCTCAAGAAAATGAAGAAATATCAATAAATTCAAGTGAGATTAGGACTAATTTGAATCGCTTGAAAATAAACGTGGATAATATTTTTGCTTATAATGTTGCAACTAGAATTATGTAAGATAGTGAGGATCTTAAACCCCAATCTGTTAAAGAATTCCAAGAAAGATGTGATTGGCCAAAATGGCAAGAGGTAATTCAATTAGAGTTAAACTCACTTAAAAAATGAAAAGCTTTTGGACATATAGTCCAAACACCTAATTATATTAAGCTTGTTGGTTATAAATGGGTTTTTGTATGAAAACAAAATGAGAAAATGAGATACAAAGATATAGACACACCTTGTTGCACAGGGATTTTCACAAAGGTCTGACGTCGATTATGAAGAGACGTACTCATCTGTTATGGACGCAATAACATTCTATTATCTCATTAGTTTTGTTGTCCATGAGAGACTTGAGATGCACTTAATGGATGTGGTTACAACCTATCTCTACGGAACACTTGAAAATGAAATATACATGAAAATTCCGGAAGGATTTAAGATGCTTGAAGCATGTAGTTCAAAGTCTCGAGAAAGGCACTCAATCAGATTGCAAAGATCATTGTATGATTTAAAGCAATCCGGCCGCATGTGGTATAACCTCCTTAGTGAGTATTTGTTAAAGGAATGCTATACAAATGATGTCATTTGCCCATGTATTTTTATAATGAAAACAATATCGGAGTTTATAGTACTTGCTGTATATGTTGACGACATAAACCTCATTGAAACTTCTGCAGAGCTCAAAAGGGCAATTGATTATTTAAAGAAGGAATTTGAGATGAAAAATCTTGGAAATACAAAATGAAGTCTTGGTGTACAAATTGAACATTTGACAAATGGTATTTTTTTTCCATCAATCTGCATATATAGAATAAGTGTTGAAATAATTTTATATGGATGAAGCACATCCATTAAGTACTCCGATGGTTGTTAGATAACTTGATGTGAATAAAGGTCCGTTCCGACCACAAGAAAATAATGAGGAAATGTTTAGTCCTGAAGTACCATATCTTAGTGCAATCGGTGCACTAATGTATCTTGTCAATACACAAGGCATGACATAACATTTTCAGTTAATGTGTTAGCAAGATATAGTTGTGCTCCTACAAGGAGACACTGAAACGGAATTAAACACATATTGCGGTATCTAAAAGAGACTGTTGATTTGGGCTTATTTTACTCTAATAGTTGCAGTCCCGATCTTATTTGTTATGCTTATGCAGGGTATTTATCTAACCCACATAAAGTTATATCTCAAACAGGCTATGTATTTATGTGTGGGGGTGCTGCCATATCTTAGCGATCTACAAAACAGTCTATCGTGGCGACCTCTTCAAATCATGCTGAGATAATAACAATTCATGAAGCAAGCTGAGAAGTTATGTCGTTGAGGTCAATGATACATCTCATTTGAAAAAAATGTGGTTTGAAATGTGAAAAAATATTCAAAATCTTATATAAAGATAATGTAGTATGTATATCTCAATTGAAGGAAGGATTCATAAAAGGAGATATGACAAATCACATTCACCAAAGTTGTTCTTCACACACGAGCTCCAAAAGAATGGTGATATCAATGTGCAATAAATTCATTCAAGTGATAATATGGCGGATTTGTTCACTAAGTCTCTTGTTACACCCCATAATTCCATGGCTACTAAGTGAGAATATGATTATGAAAATAAGATTTGAATGTTAGAAGGAAAGGAATTTTACATTTTCTATATGGAAAAGATTTCGAGACAAATGTGACGACGAAAATTATTAACTTGTAGTTAAATTCTTTCCCATGGATTTATGGACTTAGTATTGTATTATGAAATCTTGGCATTAAGAATGTGGGGCCCATCGAAAATTTTCACAATTTGGGGGAGGGTGTCCATCGAAAATAGTAAGATTTTGGCTAAGTGTTGGATTAATATTTTTTGAAAAGAATATAGTGTGGAAGATATTTTATAAAGTGAAGACAAGTGGACAAGTGGTCCACATGGGTCCCATCCACTTGTGCTACATACACTTGATATATACAAGTCTTGCAAGACTTAGGCTCATAATATCTTCACTCTTTTCTTCTCCCTCAAGTTTCGAAATTCCCTTAGCCAAGTGATGAACAAATTAGTTTGTTTTCCAAGATTAAGCTCCTTAACTAAGTTTTATGCAAGGTTAACTCTCCAAAATAGTGGGTCACGACTTTGTCCAAGAAACTTCTTTGAACCCTAAGCTTGGAAATGAACTTTTTGGAAGAGAAACAAGAAAGTAAGATGATTACAAGCTTGTAGAGGATACGCGTGTGTTGTTGTAACGTGAAGAAGTGGTGCAAAATGAAGTGGTGGTGGCCGAGAACTTGGGACTGTTTTGGCTAAGATTAAGGTAAGATTTCTTCTGCCTCTTGACGTAATTGGAGGTTACATGATGTTATAATTAAGAGATGAACTTGTGTTAAGTAAAATGTAGGATAAGAAGTGCATGTCACAGTTTTGGCATGTTAGCCGAATTGTGGACTGTTTTGTTATTATGGATTCGTTGGTTATTATTGTTAATATCGTCACTAAGTGCATGTTAGATTGAAGGAAATCTTGTTATTGAAAGTTGAAATGGTTTATATTAAAGTGTTGAAACGAATTGGATTATAAAGGGTTGTGAAAAAGGGCCTTGGCTTGAAGTCTTGTTGTGGCCGAGAACTATCGAGTTGGTATAGACGACTAGCGGTATGTGAACTATCCTTTCTTCTTTCGGCAATGTTTATATGTATATGATTCCATGGACAAGATCCGTGATGCGAGTATAGATACTCATGCGGGTATAAAGACCCATGCGGGTTCGATTCCCACGAATAGTATATGTATATAATTCCACGGACAAGATCAGTGATGCGAGTATAGATACTCATATGGGTATAAAGACTCATGCGGGTTCGATTCCCCCGATGCGAGGAGTACCTCATGCGGGCCCAAGGGGCTCATGCGGGACGAAGTCCTATGCGAGGAATACCCTCATGCGAGTCCAAGGGGCTCATGCGGGACAAGGTCCCAGGAATTACCGCGGGTTTGCTTCCCCCGATACGAGGAATACCTCATGCGGGTCCACACGACCTATGCAGATTGCGGGAGTCCATGATTAGGATTTGCGCAATGATACAATGGGCGAATGGCCCTAGTTCAATCATTGGCTGCCTATTCAGAACCGGTCAGGTTACACTTATTTACTCTCGTATATACTATGGCATTGTGTACTGTTAATTGGTTTTTCATACATGTCTGTGGATTTGTTTTGTACTATTGTGATTTCATTACAGTACTTTCAGTTTCACATACTTGGTACCTGTTGTACTGACCTCATTCGGGGGGCTGCGTTCATACCGAGGTAGAGGTACACCGGTTATTGATCCTCGCTCATAGGATCACAGTTCAACATTTTGGAAAGCTCCGTTTCTCCGGAGGCTTATCATCTAGTATGGTTCCCTGTCATTGTAGGTACATGTACATTCAGGGGTAGGGTGGGGCCCTGTCCCGTCATAGTTGTTATGTCAAAAACTCTTAGAGGTCTGTAGTCCTGTTGTGAGTTGGGTTTGTAAAGGATATAACTGTTCGGGCTTTTTATATATACATGTTGAAAAGCGACCTTTTCGGTTAGCCTGTTGCCTATTCTGCATTATTCCATGTCTATGAGTTTATTCCGCTGGTTTTCTCTGATGTATACCTACTAGGGTGCCCGGGTAAGGCACCAGTTGCGGGCCCGATGTCGGGTCGTGACACTATGTTGTTAGATTAAGCTGTGTTGTATGCTTAAGTTATATGTACGAATGATATTTGTATGGAGTAAATAGGTTTGTTATGGTTAAGACGACATGACGTTGAGATTATGAGAAGTTATCTTACCCGTAAGCGGGGAAAGACGATGTAATCTTGAGACATGGAATGGTTGAGAATCTTAGAATATTGGATAACCATTGAGACCTTAGATATACGAGGCCTTCTTGAGTAAAATATTTTATGTGTGATCTTGGTTAAAGTGCGCAGTATATGTGAAGCATATTAGTTGTGAGGATTCCTTAGTTTGAGTATAAACCACTTATGTTATATTGTGGCCCTGTGTGGCATCTTGTGTTGCTGAGTATAGGTTGATAGGTATAGTTAAAGGAGACTATGCCGAAATGTTTATAGTTTGAGACCTTTGATTAACATTCGAGGACGAATGTTTCTAAGGGGAAAGAATGTTACACCCCGTAATTCCATGGCTACAAAGAACATGATTATGGAAATAAGATTTGAATGTTGGAAGAAAATGAATTTTACATTTTCTATATGGAAAAAGTTTTGAGACAAATGTGACGACGAAAATTATTAACTTGTAGTTAAATTCTTTCTCATGGATTTATGGACTTAGTATTGTATTATGAAGTCTTGGCATTATTCCATAAAGTTGTTATAACCAACTTCCCATAAAGTCGTTATACTAACTTTATGCTTTAGATACTAAGACATCTTTAACCTTTCATAAAGCCGTTATAACTAACTTCCCATAAATCCGTTATAACTCTTTAAGTTTTAGACAAATTCATTCTTTCTTTATAACCAAGAGACTTATACTTTCAAATCAAGTTACATAACTTTCAAAATACTTCAAGTCTCTTAACTTTTGAAATCAAGTTTCTTAACTTTAGAAATCAAGTCTCTTAACTTTAGAAATCAAGTTTCTTAACTTCAGAAATCAAGTCTCTTAACTTAGAATATCAAGTTTCTTAACTTTAACATAGTTCAAGTAATCAATACTTTACACGTCAAGATGTCTTTATACATAAGATCAAGTAACCTATACCTTTTAAAAGTCAAGTTACTACACTTTCAAGAATCAAGGCAAGGATACTAAAATGGAATCGAGTTCTCTTAATTTACGTACGTCTACCGTACTATACATTTTTACAAGATTCAAGCTCAAGAGATAAGAAAAGTTTCCACATACCTCTTCGGCTTAATCCACTTGCTAACTTGAATTTGCCGCACGTAGAATGTCAACCTATAATAACCACAATACGCCTATCAACTTCTAGCTTTCAACGTAGAATATTTCTAAGTATAAGGACTCTTATTCTACGGAAAATTAGGCAACACTTCCTTTGTTTCTACGTACTTTTCCACCTTTTTCAAGGCCCGAAAATCAATAACCAAATGCCACATTTAAGGCTCAACAATTCAGAAATTCCAAGGGGATTACACGCCTAGTCGGACGTGTAAAATTCTGCCCTACAATCAATATAAAATTGTCCATTAAATCCAAAGCAATTCTCGGCTACAAGCAATGCCACAACGATATCAATTCTCTTTCAATTTCCTTTTCAATCCAAGTTGTTATTCTAATATGTTATATACCTTATAACAATTATAACAACTATAAATCCTTTCTTTCTTAACATGCGACGATTGTAACTATCGACCAAATTGATTACAACATAAATGGCTAACTTGCCTATTTTCGGTTTTTAACATGTCGACATGATCCAATATTTTGAAACTTCAATATATATACCACATGCTCATTTAACAACTACTAAACACGTAATCTTTAATCACATTAAGAAGATGAAGATTTTTACCTCAAAAAGCCCTAATAATATCCAAGCGTAAAAGTCGATCCTTAGCAACTTTTAGCTCCTCTTCTTACGTTCCAATCCACTCCAAGCACTCCTTAGAAGCTCATAACCAACTTCTCTTCAATTTCCAACTTCAAAGTTGAAGAACACCTTAGGTTTTCATCTTGCGACTAACGTGAAAACGTAGTTTTTTCGGGATCTTTCTATTGAGATAACCTTAGAATACCTTTAGGAACCTTGGGTTTGAATATTGGGATTTATGAAGCAAGATTGCAAAAATTTCCTCTTCTTTTCTTGCTATTGCCGAGAGCTCCTTATGAGCTAGAACAAATGTTACCAATTTTTTTCTAAGTATGGAATGGTCTTGCACTAGTAGTAGTAGTAGATATATAATGAGACCAATGGTTAGGATTAATCCAAATGGAAGGCTAGGATGTGGTCAATAATGTCAAGCTCCACTTGTCTTCTTGACTTGCCAACTATTTCGTCCCATATGGGCATGTGGAGGGTGACACGTGTCGCCCTCCGGTTGGTCTAAAATATTTCGTTTCCTGAAATTTTCATAATTGACCAAAATATCGGAAACCTCGTGGGCCCCACAAAAACGTAAAATTTCTCGGGTGGGCCCCACGTATCCAACTCTGAAAATAAAATTCCATAATTCCGATAAATTCTAAAAGTCTTAAATAACAAATTCGAGAACCCAATTCTCACTAATGAACAATTTTCCTTCCCGAGGCTCGAAATCATTTTCCGTAGGAAAAAGCAATCCTTCTTTCGTTTCAAACTTAAAGTCGTATCTTCTCACGTACATTCTCTTAAACACATGTCATGAAATTACGGGGTGTAACAATAAACAACTTAAAACGTACTCCAAACTCTGAACCTAGAAACTCTAAATGACACGATGCTTACTTAAATGTACGTATGAAATGTATCTCCCCCAGCAAAGGGACGTCAGTACGAATAATGTACTGAATATGTAAAGAGACTGAAATAACTGAAACTGAAACCATCATTGTTAAACATATATGAAATATAGAAGGGAAATCTAAAGATATACTTACATGTTCGCTGCTCACATCATAAAGTAATATCAACTACATACC
Source organism: Przewalskia tangutica (assembly GCA_029844215.1). Lineage (NCBI taxonomy): Eukaryota > Viridiplantae > Streptophyta > Magnoliopsida > Solanales > Solanaceae > Przewalskia > Przewalskia tangutica. Next base: position 36,552,044 of record CM056720.1, on the reverse strand, counting down.
AGACCCTATCGGGGCTCCGTGTATAAGTATAACGTACCATGCCTTGAGGTTCTGTGGATAATCATGACATACCAGACCATAGCGAGGCTCTGTGGAAATGATATGACGTACCAGGCCATACAAGGCTCTGTGGATAAACATGATATACCGGCCCTTAATGAGGCTTTGTTGGTAAACATAACGTATCAAGCCATCTATAGGCTATGTGAGATGAATATAACATATCAGGCCATACAAGGCTCTGTGGATAAGCATACGACGTACCAGGCCATCTGTAGGCTCTATGGAATAAGTGTACAATATACCAGGCCATCTATATGTTATGTGTAATATGCAACAATGTGCCAAATAATCAATATAATCATACAATACATAGCTAGAACTTAACAAGACCAAGCATCAAGGCCTTTCATAAAGAGATCATTGGCCTCCTATTCATGAAGACCTTATTACCTTAGAATCAAAGCCTCTTATTACGAGGAAGTTCATGTCTTATTACCTTATTTACTTCATTTCTCTTTCTCACTTTACTTGATTAAGCTTCCTTAAACCATTCCTATGGTAGACTAGTTGTTAGAGACAATATTCGGCAACCCCAAATTGTACTCGTACGTTTATCCATTTTATACATTCTATGATACCTTTACTTTAGCACCTTAAGCGTATGGTCATCGTGAATCTTATCTAGCATCTATATATTGAACTGCATATACACACTACGAACTACTCCTCAATCCATTAAATTTTTTACATTAAGAGGTGGCCTATATTCGAACATTTCGACATCTTAAAGAATACACAATCTTACGAAGATCTCTAAAACATGAAAGTACTTCCAACAACGGAAAAACAATAAGATCTGAATGACATATCAATAGAGGCATAAGCTCGTTATAAATGCTCTTTTCATACATTTTTAAGTAGTACCATTTTAGGTATGGAATCATTTCATAGAAAGAAGGTATAGCCATTACATACCTCTAAGTCGATCCTTCCACGTTGATGGCGAAATCAACTCTTTTTAACAAGTCAAGCTACATCCAAGTAAACGATACTACTATCAACACAAAGGAACGTACTTGTAAGAATTATTTAGAACTGGAAAATCTTCCTTAATCTTATTCATGCCCAAAGGGTCACAATATATACACAGAGTAACAATTAATATGAAGATTCGGTCTTCCCTAAAATCCTCCTACCTATCCCATAATATATTCATTTTCCTATATTAACACTATTCTATTTAATACAAAATACTATCTACCATATACAAAAGATTCTACATAATTATATTATTAATAGTAATTAATAATATTCTAACATAGTAATTAATAATATTCTAACACTCCCCGCAATGGTTTTAGGCGAATCTTGAGGCTTGTCCAAATTCTTCAAATAATATCAGCGGAAGCCCTTTTGTGAAGATATCTGCAATCTGATGTCGCGTCGGGACATGTAACACTCGCACCTGTCCGCGAGCCACCTTTTCACGGACAAAATGAATATCTAACTCAATATGCTTAGTGCGTTGATGATGGATTGGATTTCCGGAGAGATAAATTGCACTAATGTTATCACAGTATACCATGGTGGCTGTCGGAATGGGACAATGAAGCTCAAGTAAAAGATTCCGAATCCAGCATGAGTCAGACACAACATTGGCTACCGCACGGTATTCAGCTTCAGCACTGGAACGTGATACGGTGGGTTGCCTTTTGGAGGACCATGAGATTAAATTATCACCGATAAGACGCACAGAGGTGGAGCGTGCCCGTGTCCGACATCCCGCCTACCGCATCGTAGGTGACAAGCTTGGTCATGGAAGACGGGTACAGATGCAATCCATAATTCAGAGTGCCCTGAATATATCGTACAATACGCTTGAGTGCATGCATATGTTCTTCCATTGGATTGTGCATGAATAAACACACTTGTTGTACTGCATATGTAATATCTGGCCTGGTGAATGTGAGATATTGTAAAGCTCCTGCCAAGCTGCGATACAATGTCGGATTGGCAAAAGGACTACTGGATATGACACTCAATTTTGACTTGGTATCTACTGGAGTTGCAGATGGTTTGCAAGATGACATTCCAGCTCGTTCTACGATTTCTGATGCATACTTCTTCTGGGAAAGAAATAAACCACCTGCATGACGTGTCACCGCAATTCCTAGAAAGTAGTGAAGTGGACCAAGATCCTTCATAGCAAATTCGGAACTCAGCCGGGTCATGATATTCTTGCGAAGAGAATCTGAAGAGGCTGTTAGGATAATATCATCTACATATAAGAGAATATAAGCAGTATGATTACCCTGTTGATAAATAAATAGTGAATTATCCGAACGGCTGTTTGAGAACCCCATGTTGAACACAAAATCTGCAAATCGCTTGTACCAAGTCCTGGGAGCCTGTTTGAGTCCATATAATGACTTTTTAAGTAAACACACATGATTGGGATAACGAGAATCTCTGTACCCCAATGGTTGGTGCATGTATACAGTCTCACTCAAATGTCCATGTAAGAAGGCATTCTTGACATCCAATTGATGAAGTAACCATCCTTTTGAGAGGGCTAAACTGAGAACAATTCTGATGGTTGCTGGTTTAACCACTGGACTGAATGTCTCGCCGCAATCTAATCCCACCTGTTGAGTCTTGCCATCACCTACAAGTCGGGCCTTATGCCGCTCAAAAGAACCATCAGATTTTTCTTTATGGCTAAAAATCCACATAGAACGAATTATATTAGCATTAGATGGACGAGGTACTAACTCCCATGTCCTATTTTTAATTAGAGCATGATATTCGTCATCCATGGCCATTTTCCAATTAGGATCTTTTAGAGCAGACACAGGGTTACAAGGCAAAGGTGATTTGGAGACTTGAGTGTGTAGACTGTATTTGGCATTGGGTTTTGTAATTCCATTTTGACTACGGGTGACTGGCCGGTTTAGTGGGCCAGTGGACTGGACGCCACTGGCCGGGAGTGAGACAGTGGGCTGAACGCCACTGCCCAGATTATTGCTAATTTCTCCACTGGTTGTGTCACGACCCGACCAAGCTCGCGGTGCCCTACCCAGGCACCATCGCTGTGTATAAATCGAGAATAGCGGCGAACATACATATAACAGACAAGAACAACAACAGGCTAGCCGATAAGGCCACCTTCCGTAAAAAAAATACTCAATCCAGAAATAGAACAGTACATTTTTTATTTCTTTACAACCCAATCCACAATGTGACTACAGACCTCTAAGAATAACAACTCTGGCGGGACAGGGCCCCGCCATACCCCTGAATGTACAATAACCGACAATACCAGGGATAAGCCTCCGAAATGAAGGAGCTTCAACAAATGAACGATGATCCTAAGGCGAGGATCAGCAAGCACTCTACTCACTGCAGATGAACGCACAAGGCGAGGTCAAGACAACATGTACCAAATATGTGGCGAAAGTAATCAGAATGAAATCATAAGTCTAAATAAAGCAAGACATGTATGATAACTCAATTAACGATAATCGTGCCTTACTAACAATGAGAGTAAAATAGGAGTATACTTACAATATAAAGTAGGAAAGCTTACGATCAAAGCAGGACCACCCGCCCGCAGTGTCATTAAGCAATCCTATTCCTGGGACTATTTCACCCGCATAGATCCAGTGGACCCGCGTGAGGTATTCCTCGCATGGGACTATTTCACCCGCATAAGCCCTTACGGACTCGCATGAGGTATTCCTCGCATAGGCTGGACCCGCCCGCATGGGACTATTTCACCCGCATAAGCCCTACGGACTCGCATGAGGTATTCCTCGCATCGTGGGTAGCAAATCCACGGAAATATACAATGCCACAAACCCGGGGAATGACCCCGCACGATTAATATATCACTAGCACAAATCCGGCTACTACACATAACATAAGCACTACCGGCTTATCGTACAATACATAAGCAAGTTAAGAAATCCCCTAACTCCTTATTATTCTTGTTTATATACACTCTCATTTTAGTTTACCTAAGGCACTATCATGTCTTTTATAAAAAAAAAATCCGGGAATTTAACCCAAAGTACTACGTACTTCTATCCTTTTAAAATGATTCATTTCATTATACAACTTCCAAGATACTAATAACCATGGTATCAAGTTACAATTACTTTTCAAGACAAGTCACAATACTTTTTAGAAATAAAATTAGGCTTCTAAACCAAGTGACTTCTTTTCTTGTAAAAACCTTAGGCAATTGATGCCTTTAAAACAAATTGCCTTTCAAATAAATCAAGCCATTTTATCTTTTCATAAAGCCAATATAACCAACTCCCCATAAAGTCGTTATATTCACTTTATACCTTAGTCAAGTACCATTTCTTTCCAAGGGACTTATACGTTTAAAATGAAACAAGTATCACATTCTTTAAAACTCTTCAAGTCCCTTAACCTACTTAATTTACTTAGAGTAAACCACTCTTTAAACTTTCCATAAAGCTATTATAACCAACTTCCCATAAAGCCGTTATACTAGCCTTATACATTAGCAAATTACATTCTTTCCTTGTAACCAAGAGACTTAAACTTTCCCACAAAACAAGTATTAAAATACTTTCAACATACTTAAAGTCTCTTAACTTTTGAAAACCAAGATATCCTTAATATTTAAACAAGTGAGTTAATTCCATAACTCAACAACTTGGACATTCTTTAAAATAAGCCAAGGATATCAAATAGACTAGATTGTCAAAATCTTGTACGTCTACCGTACTATACATTTACAACTTAATCATGCTCAAGAGATAAGAAAGTTCCACATACCTCTTCGGTTTAATCCACTTGCTAAATCCAATCGCCGTACGTAGTATGTCAACCTATAATGACCATAGTACGTCTATTAACTTCTAGTTTCAAACGTAGAATATTCCAAGTGCAAGTCACTAAATTCTACGGAAAATCGGACAAAGACTTCCTTTGTTTTTACTAACTTTGCCACCTTTCCAAGGTCGAAATACAATAACCAAACAGCAATTGGCTCGCGTAATAATATGAAGGTAATCCAATGCAAATGAATAACCAAACAGCCCCAATTGGCTCACAATAATATAGAAGGTAATCCAATGCAAATGAATAACCAAACAGCCCCAATTGGCTCACAATAATATAGAAGGTAATCCAATGCAAATGAATAACCAAACAAATTTCAAGTGGCTCACAATAATATAACAATACCAATTCTTATTCAATTTCTATTTCAATCCAAATTGGTAGCATAATAAGATATCAAGCCGCAATTGATTCTAGCTACTACATTCTCCAAGTAGGTAACATGCGACAATTCAATTTATCGATCAAATTGGATTTCAATTTCAAATGGCTAAATATGACATTTTCGGTTCTAGGCTTCTACAATCCATGTCACTTATCAAACTTCATAACACAAATCACATGATCACTTATAACTTATCATAACAAGAAATCTTCAATTACAAAAGTAAAACGAAGAGTATACCTCAATTAGCCCAATTATGATCCAAGATCACAAGTCGCTCCTTAGCAACTTTAGCCCCTCCTTTCGACGTTCCAAACCACTCCAAGCAACCCTTAGAAGCTTATGAATAACTCATCTTCAAGTTTCAACTTCAAAGTTGAATAACCCCTTAGGTTTTCGCCTTGCGACTAATACGAAAACGCCTCTTTTCCGGGATCTTTCCATAAAGTCAATATAACCAACTCCCCATAAAGTCGTTATATTCACTTTATACCTTAGTCATGTACAATTTCCTATCCAAGGGACTTATACGTTTTTAAAACGACACAAGTATCACATACTTTAAAATTCTTCAAGTCCCTTATCTTTAACAAGACTTAAGACATCTTTAATATTCTCAAAGAAGTGAGTTAATCTCCTAACTCACCCGACTTGGCATTTCATAAAACAAGTAAAGAATGTCAAAGTCTTGTACGTCTACCGTACTATATACGTGAAACTAGTCATGCTCAAAGATAGGAAAAGTTCTACATACCTTGTCGGGTCAAACCACTTGCCAAGTACAAAGTCCCGCCCGTAGTATATCAACCTATAATATTCACAATACGTCTATTAACGCCTTACTTCAAATGTAGAATATTATAAGTGTAAAGTCTCCATTTTCTACGGAAAATCGGACAGCACCTCCTTTGTTTTTACTCACTTTGCCACCTTTTTCAAGGCCGAAATACAATAACCAAACAGCCCCAATTGGCTCACAATTATATAGAAGGTAGTCCAATACAAATGAATAACTACACAGCCCCAATTGGCTCACAATTATATAGAAGGTAGTCCAATACAAATGAATAACTAAACAGCCCCAATTGGCTCACAATTATATAGAAGGTAGTCCAATACAAATGAATAACAAACTAATACAAACTACAAGTCCAAATTCGGCCACCTTGAGTTCAACAATACCAATTCTTATCCAATTTCCATTTCAATCCAAATTGGTAGCATAATAAGATATCAAGTCGCATTTGGTTATAACTACCATAATCTTCAAGTCAATAACATGCGACGATTCTAACAACGATTAAATTGTAATTCAACTTAGTCATGACTTACATTACATTTCGGATTTCCAAGGCTATAATCAATCCATAATCCTTATAACTTCAATATAACAACTTCATGCTCGCAACATACAATGCTAACAACAACAATATAAATAATCTTGTAATACTTTCAAAGAACAAGATTATACCTCAACGATTCTTAATCCAACTCCAATCCGAAGTCGCTCCTTAGTAGTTTAGAGCCTCTCCAAGACACCTCGATCCGCTTGTTGAGACCCTTAGAACAATACCAACAATTTAACCTTCAAATCTCCAAACAAAACCTAGAAGGACCATTAGGTTTTCGTTTGCGACTAACCCGAAAACAATCTTTTTCCAAGATTTTTCTATTGAGATGTGCTTACAATACACCTAAGAACCTTGGTTTAAAGTGTGGAATCAAATGGACAAGAAACGAAAAATTTTCCCTTTCTTTCTATGGTGAACCCAAGACCCCCTCTTAGTGTTCTTCAAATTTGTGCAAAATTTTCTAAGTGTTAAGTCATCTCTTGCTACTAGTATAATATAAAGGGTCATGGAGGGTTAAGATGCATCCAAATGGTTGGCTTGGATAAACTCTTAGCAAAAAAATCAAGACTTATTGACCATTGACTTAGTCAAGATTGTCAAGCCACAACTTGCAAGACTTTAGTCATCCAAGACTTAAGGTAAATGACCATAATGGCCATGCCATTTCGTCCAAGGCATTGCTAAGGGGGGGTGACACGTGTCGCCCTCCCATTCGTCACAACACTTACGTTTTCCGATAATTTCATAATTCCGATAAAGTTACAAGTCTCAAATCTTAACACTTGTGGGTTCTTACTTATGTTCTTAAAACATGTCCTGCAATTACGGGGTGTAACATTTTGGAGGTGTTGCGAAAAGGAACAATTTATTCTGATTCTCGGACTTCTAATTTTAGTCAAGTTGAGATCTTCTACCATATTTTAAGCGTATGATTGGTCTAATGAAAAAATTAAGATGTGTAATAGGAATAATAAGGGGTCCCAATACTTGTGATGTGATGAGCACTTGTATCGGGTACCAATGTGTTACACTCCATAATTCCAGGTCATGTTTAAGAGAACGTACGTGAGAAAGTACGACTTTAAGATTGAAACGAAAGAATGATTGCTTTTTCCTACGGAATATGATTTCGAGCCTCGGGAAGGAAAATTGTTCGTTAATGAGAATTGAGTTCCCGAATTTGATATTTGAGACTTATAGAATTTATCGGAATTTCGGGAGATGAAAATTTTTAGACCAACCGGAGGGCGACACGTGTCACCCTCCACATGCCCATGTGGGGCGGAAAAATTGAGCCAAGTCAAGAGCCGCTTGGCTTGATATTGTTGACCACATCTCATCCACATGAGTGTTTTAATCTAGGCCCTTGGTGGTAGTATATATCCTATACTAGTGCAAGACAATTCTACACTTAGAGAAATCAAGAACTTAGTGTTCAAGAAATAGGGGCTCTCGGCTTTGTGCCATTTTGAAGACAAAAAATTCTCCATTTATTGATGATAATTCCCAATACTTAAACTAAAAGTTCCTAGAGGTATTGTAAGGACATCTCAATACAAAAACCCCGGGAAAACTACGTTTCTACGTTAGTCGTAACATGAAACCCTATGGTGTTCTTCATAAGTTGGATTAGAACTTGAAGAAGAGTTCTTCGTGAGCTTCTAAGGAGTGCTTGGAGCGGATTGGAACGTAAGAAGAGGAGCTAAAAGTTGCTAGGATCGACTTTAATCTTGGATTATATATTGGGCTCATTGAGGTAAAATCTTCGTCTTCTTAATGTGATTAAAGATTACATGTTTTAGTAGTTTATAAATGAGCATGTGGTATATAGATTGAAGTTTGAAAAGATTTGGATCATGGCGGCATGTTAAAAACCGAAAATGGGCATGTTAGCCATTAATGTTGTAATCAATTTGGTCGATAGTTACATCGTCGCATGTTAAGAAAGAAAGGATTTATAGTTGTTATAATTGTTATAGGGTGTATAACATATAATAACAACTTGGATTGAAAGGAAATGGATATCGTTGTGGCATTGCTTGTAGCCTAGAATGGCTTTGGATTAATGGACAATTTTATATTGATTGTGGGACAGAATTTTACACGTCCGGCTAGGCGTGTAATCCCCTTGGAATTTCTGAATTGTTGAGCCTTAAATGTGGCATTTGGTTATTGATTTTCGGTCCTTGAAAAAGGTGGAAAAGTACCTAGAAACAAAGAAAGTGTTGCCCGATTTTCCGTAGAATAGGAAGCTTTATACTTAGAAATATTCTACGTTGAAATCTAGAAGTTGATAGGCGTATTGTGGTCATTATAGGTTGACATTCTACGCGCGGCGTATTCAACTTGGCAAGTGGAATGAGCCGGAGAGGTATGTGGAACTTTTCTTATCTCTTGAGCATGAATAGTTATAAATGTATATTACGGTAGACGTACCAGATTTAAATGAATTCAGTTTCATTTGATATCCTTGACTTGTTTTAAGAATGTCCAAGTTGGTTGAGTTAGAGAATTAACTCACTTGTTTTTAAAGGATAAAAATGCCTTAGTTTCTAAAGCATAAAGTTAGTATAACGGCTTTATGGGAAGTTGGTTATAATAACTTTATGGAAAGTAAAAAGAATGGTTTACTCTAGCAATGTAAACAAAGATAAAAATGACTTGAAATAAGAAGGGCAATTTGATTTAAAGACATCAATTGCTTAAAGTTTAAAGAAAAGGTCACTTGGTTTAGAGGCCTAAAAATGTATTTCTAAAGTTAAGAAACTTGATTTCTAAAGTTAAGAGACTTGAAGTATTCTGAAAGTTATGTAACTTGATTTGAAAGTATATGATACTTGGTTTTAAAAAGTATAAGTCTCTTGGTTATAAAAAGAATGAATTTGTCTAAAACATAAAAAGTTATAACGGCTTTATGGGAAGTTAGTTATAATGACTTTATGAAAGGTTAAGAGAGTGGTCTATTTGATTTATAGGCATGAGTTTCCTAGGTTGTGAAATTATAAGTTACTTGGTTTCAAAGCCTTGAAATGAATTTCTAAAGGTTAGTAACTTAATTTGAAAAATAGACATGCCTTGATACTACGGGTGTTAGTATCTTGGGGTTTTATATAAAATGAGTCTTTTGAAAAGAATGGAAGCACGTAGTACTTTGAGTTAAATTCCCGGATTTTATGTGACACGAAAGTTCCTTGAGTTTATAAAATGAAATTCATTTTTGTACGTTAATGAAAGTCTAAAAGATTTTATGAACTTGCCTATGCTTGCTTGCGATAGCCTTGAGTGCAAGTGTTATATTTCTACGCTGCCATGTCTCTCAGTTGGAGGGTCGGCTGTCTTGTTGTGAGTTTACTTGGACGTACCGGCAGTGATGAAGGATTCCACGGATATGCTTCCATTGTGATTGATCCATGAACATGCTTATACGATGAAGGATTCCGGGGCATGCGACCATGATGCAGGTTAAATTCCCGGATGCTATTATTACTCAATGGACTAGCTCCCCATGAAGACATGTACCCGAGATGAGGGATTCCACGGGCATGTTATATACTATTATTACTCCATGGACATGCTTATACGATGAAGGATTCCGGGGCATGCGACCATGTTTTATACTATTACTTCATGGACTAGCTCCCCATGAAGACATGTACCCGAGATGAGGGATTCCACGGGCCCATGGATTAGCTCTCCATGAAGTCATGTACCCGAGATGAGGAATTCCACGGGCATGAGATATATATATATTGCATATGTGCACGCCGAAAGTGAGGTAGGATTCCACGGGCATGTTACATGGATATATTTTACACTTACGGCTGTCGGCAGTGATGGAGGATTCCACGGGCACGCTTTGATGTTTTCGGGCTTGAGACCCTTACTGGACTGTGTGATGATTTTGAGGGCTTGTGTCCCTAGCCATGGTGTGACTATTGTTCATGTGTTGAAATAGTCTTTAAAAGGTAAAACTGACTTTCATTACTTTCATTTCGGAAAGGCACGGTTGTACTGTTAAGTTGATTATCATACTTGTCTCCAGCTTTTTATATCTAGACTTTATGATTTAAATTACAGTACTTTCAGTTTTACATACTTGGTACATATTTGGTACTGAACTCCTTCGGGGGGCTGCATTCATGCCGCAGGTTGAGGTACATAGCTTGCTGATCCTCACTCTTAGGATCACTGTTCAGTTCTTGGAAAACTCCATTTCTCCGGAGGCTTTGTCTTTTGGTACAGTTCCCTGAGGTTGTAGTTTTATGTACATTGAGGGGTATGGCGGGGCCATGTTCCGTCACAGTTGTTATGTCAAAACTCTTAGAGGTCTGTAGTCATATCTTGTGGGTCGCTTTGTAAAAAAAAAAGAGGTATCTGCTTTTGAATTTATGTATATTTATATATATCTAGGGAGGTAGCCTTCTCGGCTAACCTGTTATTTATTTCTTGTTGAGTTTATGTATGTTCCGCTGATTATCTCTGATGTATACCTGTAAGGGTGCCCAGGTAGGGCATCAGTCGTGGACCCGGGGTCGGGTCGTGACACAGTGACATGTCATGGGTACTTATGCTTTAAATTGAATAGTGAATTCCATACGTTGGGCACTAGATGAGAGTATAATACGATCATATGTATTTGTGATTTGGGTATAAAGTCAATACATTCTGTCCTATTATTATTTTCATGTCCTATATGTGATTGTGTGTTTCCATCACTGTTACATTCTCTTTTAAAGGTGAAAAAGAAGCAAAAGGCTGAGTCTCTATTAAAAATTGGTTAAAGGTCAGATCTAATAAAAGTATGGAGGGGTGGGTGAGAGTAATTGGGGCTGAGTTCGACAGGCAATAAGTTGACGTGAAAACAAGACATAAAGTGGGGGTTCTCGATTCTCGGCTATTTTCGGGCAGTGGGTTATTTAAGGCTATTTCGGGTGGATTCAAGGGCGGTTGGGTCAGGGCGTTTTATGGGGCTATTCTAGACAGGTTGAAGGTGATATTGATGATTGGGGTTTGATGGTTAGATGGTGGTTAGGCGACAGAACATAACTGAAATAGTAAGATTCCGATAAAGTGTGTTATGCGGACAGTTTGTTGTTGTCGGGTTTGGTCGGGCAACTGGGGATGGTTTTGGGGGTTGGCCTTTGGGGTGGATGCTTGTAAGGTATTGCGGTAAGTGGTGGTGGAAATAACGAAGTGCTTTGGACAAGGAATGCACATGGGATGCAAAGTACAAACCCGGGGACACACCTAGTGTTGGACGGTCGTTAAGGACACGGTCGATATAACTTGGATAATGACAAGGGGGTATTAATACCCAAGTGGACACCAATATGGGGGTGACCAATTTAACAAGGACTAGACTGGGGTTGCTAAGTACAAGACCGAATACTAATCAAGTAAGGTTGGCCGAAAAACCTTATGATAGACCCTTTGGATTAGGTTCGGTTGGACCACACTGTTCCAACATCTACTTACCACTGAAGGGGGTTCCTTAAGCTTGGACTTAGTTAAGTAACACAGTCTTAACCAAGCTTACACAAAATGGAAACCTTAGTTTGGGGTCAACTAAGTCATATAACTTTTATCTAAACTTGCACCAAGGGGTTTGGCTCACACAAGAACCAAAGGTACTCCCGGAGCACCAACTAAGAATATCAATCCCGTATTGAGAGACTTATATTTGTGAGTAAAACTCAACTTTTTATTATCAACAAACTCTATGAATTTACAATGGCCTAAGGCCTCTATTTGTAGTACAAAATAGACTATTCTAGAAGAAGATAAAAGGATGAAAAACTAGAATCCATTCGGCCTAGTGTGGAGGAGTTTGGGTTGACTTGGTCGCCAAGGTGTTTTAGCCACCTCTTCATCTTGTCTAGGCCGAGATTGAGGTTTCCCATGTAACCATTGTTACACCCCGTAAATTTTAATATAAGATAAGTTGACGCATGTATTGAACGGATTTTGAGTCTACTTTGGAGTGTTGTACCCAGCTTAAGAATCGGAGGGTGTTTACCAAGCCTAGTATAAAGTTGGATGAGTCTAGTTTCCAACGCAACAAACCGCTCGTCGATAGGACATCGGAGCGGAGGGGTATGGGCGTTAGAAGTTCAGTGGACAGGCGTGGGGGGAAAGATTTTAGAATCAGGCGTCGCAGCGCCGCGGCGCCGAGGCGAGAATTTTTCCGCGGTCAGGGCTGAAAACATGGGATATTTTCGAAAAAAACTTATGCGAGGGTGACAAGTGTCCCTCCCATCTTGTTGACCAAGAAAAGGGCCCTATTTTAGGACCAAGTCTTGAAAGACTTGGTCATTTCACCTTAAGGACTCTAAAGAGCTTCTCTCTCTCTTTTCTCTCAAGGTTTTGAAGGGAGCTTAGCCTAGAGGGTTTTGTTGGAGCGGCGGTAAGAAGGCAAAGTGTTGATAAGCTTGTGGGAAGCTCACGAGGACGAGTTTGGCGGGAAAAGGAGTTGAAGAAAGAGGGCTTTAGTGTGCTAATCCAAAAGGTAAAAGATTTCCTCTTCTCTTGGAATTAACAATAATCCTTGTTATAGTTGATATTGACCAAGTGAATCATGTTTTAGATTGATATGAATTATAGGTTTTGATATCCATTTGAATTGTGAAATACAAAGGAAATCGATAGTTATAGTTGTAGCATGCTATATAAATGGAAGGTTAAGGTTGTCAAAGTTGGTTATGGCTATATTACTTGTGAAGGAAACTTTGTGGGTGGAAAAGACTTGTGGTGGTTATATATGTAGTCAAAATGGCCGTTAACATTGGATTGTTGTATATGAATTGTGGGGCGGAATTTTATACGTCTTGTAAGGCGTATAATCCCCTTTTTGACTAATGATATGTTGAGCCTTAAATGTGGCATGTTGGTTATTGTATTCGTCCTTGAAAAAGGTGGCAAAGTAAGTAGAAACAAAGGAGGTGCTGTCCGATTTTCCGTAGAACTTAGTGACCTTACACTTGTAATATTCTACGTTTGAAGTAAGACGTTAATAGACGTATTGTGGATATTATAGGTTGACATACTACGGGAGGGATATTGTACTTGGCAAGTGGTTGGCCCGAAGAGGTATGTAGAACTTTTCCTATCTTTTGAGCATGACTAGTTGTACGTATATAGTACGGTAGACGTACATGACCTTGATATCCTTTACTAGTTTTATGAATAGCCAAGCGGGTGAGTTGGTAGAATAACTCACTTCTTGAAAGTATTAAGGTATGTGATACTTGTTCCGTTTTAAACGTATAAGTCCCTTGGATAGGAAATTGTTTATGGCTAAGGTATAAAGCGAATGTAACGACTTTATGGGGAGTTGGTTATATTTGCTTTATGGAAAGATAAATGACTTAACTTTAATGAAAAGGCAATTTGATTTTTAAGGCATCAATTGCCTAAGGTTTATAATAAAATGAGTCACTTGATTTTGAAACCTAACTTTATGTTTAATAGTATTGTGACTTGTCTTGTAAAGAAATTTTGACTTGATACTACGGTTTATAGTATCTTGGAAGCTTGATATGAAAATGAGTCATTTTGAAAAGGTTAGAAGTACGTAGTACTTTGGGTTAGACTCCCGGTTTTATTATAACATATTAGTGCCTTAAGTGAACAAGAATGAGAGTGTAGATGAATAAGACTAATAAGAAGTTAGGGGGATTCTAACTTGCTTATTTATTGTATGACGGCCGGTTTGAGATAGGGTAAGAGTATAAGTGAGGGGCAGACCCCCAAGACGCTATACCACCTTCTCCAGGATAAGAGTATAAATGAGGGGTAAACCCCAAGACCTTATACCACCTGTATTATTACCTTCTTCAGGGTAAGAGTATAAATGAGGGGCAAACCCCCAAGACGTTATACCACCTGCTTCAGGGTAAGAGTATAAACGAGGGGTAAGAACCCTAAGACGTTATACCACCTGTTTCTATGGGTTCACTACCCATGATTTGATTGGGAGTCTACTATTGTGATGTTGTATGTATTTCCCTTGATTTTACTCTCATTGTTAGTAAGGCACTGTGTACTGTAATTTTGTTATCATACATGTCTCCGGCTTTGTTTTAAACTTATGTTGTAATTACAAGATTTTCCGATTTTACATACTTAGTACATATTGTGTCGACTTTCCTCGGGGCTGCGTTCATGCCGCAGAGAAAGGTAAGAGTGGTGGATCCACATTCTTAGGATCACTTATCGACGTCGAAGCTCCATTTATCCGAGGCTTGTCTTTTTAGTACGATCTTTTCCACAGTGTTGTAGATTTATGTACATTCAGGGGTATGGCGGGGCCCTGTCCCGCCACAGTTATTATTCCTAGAGGTCTGTATTCACATTTGTGGTTGGGCTGTAAGAACTGATTGTACAGTTGTACTTTTGAGTATGTTTATATTATGGAAGGCGGCCTTATCGACTAGCCTGAGATGTTATTGTTTTCACATGTGTTTATGTTGTGTATGTTCATGCTATTCTCTCGATGTATACCAACAGGTGCCCGTGTAGGGCGCCACCGCGACCGGGTCGGGTCGTGACAAAAGTGGTATCAGAGCAGTTAGTCCTCGGAAAGTGTCTACGCACTGTCTAGTAGAGTCTTGATTATCGGTGTGTTGTGCACCACATCTATAATCAGGAGGCTGCAGGACATTTAGGATTGGTTTCCATTCTTCTCTCTCTAAGATCGTGCAGTAGAGCTGTCTTATTAGGATGAATCCTCTCTGACCTAGTCTTATGAAACAGATATGCCTCCACGGAAGGCGACCAGGGCCCAGAAGGGCAAGGCAGCAGCAGGAGCTGCTAGCGGTACTCAGAGGGTTACACGGACTCAGGCACAGACTATACCTGAGGTAGTAGGCGGGTCGGCGAGTTCAGCCACGCCGGCAGTATTAGAGGAGCCGAGAGCGGCAGTAGCTCCAGAGGTTCCGGTACCAGAGCCTCCAGTTCCGCAGCCGGGTGCTGAGTATAGAGACTACGGGGAACAGATCCGGTTATTGACCAGTATAGTAGTCGGACAGCGCCGACAGGAGCAGGCAGCCCACCCTAGGGCCGACAGTTTGCGGATTAGGGATTTTCTGGGTTGTCATCCACCTGAGTTTTATGGTTCGAGGTCGGATGAGGATCCGCAGGAGTTCATTCGGCAGCTACAGCGGACCATGCAGGTTCTTAGGGCTTCAGAGACAGAGTCTGTTACGCTAGCCTCCTACCGGTTGCGCGATATTGCGTTGAACTGGTTTGAGTCGTGGTTGCTTTCGAGAGGTGATGATGCTCTTCCAGCTGTTTGGGAGGAGTTTACAGAGGCCTTCATGGTTCACTTTTTGCCTCCTGAGATGAGGAGAGCCCGGGTAGACAGATTCTTGACCTTGAGGCGTAACGAGGACCGCTGGGAGTATAGCTTGAGTTTGACTCTTACGCATACGCGCATACTATTGTAGCTGACATGGCGGATAGGGTTCATCGTTATGTGATGGGGCTTGACCGTCATATGATTACCGCATGCTTGGGTGTGGCTCTTCAGCCCGGTATGGACATCGCCAGGATGCAGGCCTATGCGCAGGGGATCGAGGATAGAGAGAGGGAGGACCAGATTGACTCAGGCCAGCCCAAGAGGCTGTGACATCGTGGTCTCAGGCGCTGAGGCGACAAATTTCGGCAGCACTGTGTCCACTTTCCACCAAAGACAGAGTGCTCCTTCACGGTTTTCCGCAAGAGGTCCGATCACCAGTCATTCAGAGCAGTCGTGGCTCCGGACTTCGGATTTCGCGAGGCAGAACCGCCACCGATCGGGACCACCCACACCTCGGTGCTCGATGCGGTAGGTTCCACCGTGGCGAGTGTCGTAGAGCCGGAGCTTGTTACTCGTGGCCAGCAGGCCATTTGAGGAGATTGTCCGCCAGAGGCGGCGTGAGCGGTACGGCAGCCGACATGATCTGCTGGCGGTCTTCTTCTCCTTCAGGTTATGCGCCCGAGGCGTGGTACGCGGAGCGCAGCCGCGGTAGAGGTCGTGGTGGTGGTTCCAGCCTAGCGGTCCCCGTAACCGCATATATTCATTAGCCACCGCCAAGATCGTGAGGCTTCCGACGCCGCCATGTACATTATTGATTTCATGTTGTGGCGTTTATGCTTTGATAGATCCGTGTTCTACCTTGTCCTATGTGTCCTCTTATCATGGTAGAATCGGGATAGAACCAGTCGATAGAGCCTTTTGAGGTAGCTACGCCATGGGAGATTCGGTGTTAGCCGAAATGGGTGTACAGAGGTTTTCGTGTTTATATTTACAATCGCCGACTGCAGACTTGATAGAGTGGAGATGACAGATTTTGATGTCATTATGGGTATGGATCGGTTGGCTTCTTGTTATGCCAACGCCGATCGTAGGGACAGGTTGGTTCGTTCCAGTTCCGCGAGCCGCTTATCGAGTGGAAGGGTAACACAGCCGTCGAGAGGTAGGTTTATTTCTTACCTCAAGGCTAGGAAGATGGTGCGAAAGGTACATCTATCATCCGGTTTGGGTATTTGTAAAGAGGTGAGGTGCCGGTTCTTGATCGATCGTGGTTAGGGAGTTTCCAGATGTGTTCCCAGATGATCTTCCGGGTATCCCTCCTGAGAGGGAGATTGAGTTTTGTATTGACACGTTGCCAGACACTCGGCCTATTTCCATTCCGCCATACAGAATGGCACCTGCTGAGTTGAGGGAGCTGAAGGACCAGCTGAAAGATTTGCTGGAAAAAGGCTTTATCAGGCCTAGTGTATCTCCCTGGGGAGCGCCGGTCTTGTTCGTGAAGAAGAAGGATGGGACGCTGCGTATGTGTGTTGATTACAGGCAGCTGAATAAGGTAACCATCAAGAATAGGTACCCCCTCCCCCGGATTGATGATTTGTTTGACCAGCTGCAGGGTGCGAGGTGTTTCTCAAAGATAGACCTGCGGTCTGGTTATCATCAGGTTCGAGTTCGAGAGGCAGACATCCCAAAGACTGCATTCAGGACCCGGTATGGGCACTATGAGTTTAGGGTTATGTCTTTCGGTTTGACCAACGCTCCAGCGGTATTTATGGATTTGATGAACCGGGTGTTCAAGTCATTTTTGGATACATTTGTGATTGTATTCATTGATGACATCCTGGTTTATTCGCGGACAGAGCAGGAGCATGCAGATCACTTGAGGACTGTACTTGGGGTTCTCCGGAGCCGGCAGTTGTTCGCCAAGTGTGAGTTTTGGTTGGCCTCAGTGGCATTCCTGGGGCATATTATTGGGGCTGATGGTGTTCGCGTGGATACGGCAAAGATTGAGGCAGTCAAGTCTTGGCCGAGACCTACTACTCCGACCGAGTGCGCGATTTCTTATGGTCGCGGTGGTATTATCGTAGGTTTGTGGAGCGGTTGCCGATTTCAACACCGCTGACTAGCCGACTCGGCGCCAAGTTCCAGCCGACGAGGTCATGCGGCGGGGTTTCCATCTTTGAAGGAGAGGTTGACTACACCCGCCTTACTCTTCCCGAGGGGTTAGACGCACGTGATCTATTGTGATGCCTCGTATCTGCTAGGTGTGTTTTGATGCAAAGACGGCAAGGTTATAGCCTATGCTTCCGCGATTATGGAAGCATGAGAGGAATTACCCTACCCATGACTTAGAGTTGGCCGCAGTTATTCATGCCTTGAAGATTTGGAGACATTATTTGTATGGGGTTCATGTGGATATTTATACAGACCACAAGAGCCTCCAGTATATCTTCAGGCAGAGGGAGCTGAACTTGAGACAGAGACGGTGGTTAGAGTTGCTGAAAGACTATGATGTTGATATTCTATACCATCCGGGGAAAGCCAACGTAGTTGCTGATGCCTTGAGTCGTAGATCGATGGGGAGCCTGTCAGAGGTACAGCCGGAGAGGCAGGACATGGTCCGTCAGATCCACCAGTTAGCGAGCCTTGGGGTTCGTTTGATCGATACCGACGATAGCGGGGTGCGGGTTCGTGAGGTTGCCGAGTCTTCCATCGTTGATGAGGTGAAGAGGCGACAGTTTGAGGACCCTGTGTTGGTACGGTATCGAGTTGCAGCTCTTCGGGAGGAGAAGAGTCTATTCGAGGTAGCGCCTGATGGGGTGCTGAGATTTGAGGGTCGGTTGTGTGTTCCCGATGTGTCAGGACTTCGTCAGCAGATTCTAGGGGAGGCACACAGTGCTCGTTATTCTATTCATCCGG
The DNA here is from genome assembly GCA_029844215.1 of Przewalskia tangutica. Lineage (NCBI taxonomy): Eukaryota > Viridiplantae > Streptophyta > Magnoliopsida > Solanales > Solanaceae > Przewalskia > Przewalskia tangutica. The sequence continues at coordinate 36,533,221 of CM056720.1, read as the reverse complement.
GGTCGACCAAGATGTACCACGACCTCAGATGTTTGTATTGGTGGGATGGCCTGAAGAGGGACGTGGCAGGTTTTGTTGCACAGTGTCCTAATTGCCAGCAGGTCAAGGTCGAGCACCAGAGGCCCAGCGGATTATTGCAGTCTATTGAGATTCCGACTTGGAAGTGGGAGGTGATCAACATGGACTTTGTTACAGGGTTACCTCGTACTCAGAGGAAGTACGACTCCATTTGGGTTATTGTTGACAGGCTGACGAAATCAGCCCATTTCCTTCCAAATCGGGCGACGTTTTACCGAGGACTATGCAGTTGTACATCGAGAGTTTGTGAGGTGCACGGTGTTCGGTGTCGATTATATCCGATAGGAGCCCGCTTCTGGCTAACTTCCGGAGGTCTTTCCGTAAGTGTTTAGGGACACAGTGAGTCTCGGACAACATTTCATCCTCGGTCGACGGCAGCGGGCGTACTATCCGGACACGAGGATATCTTTGCGAGCTGCGTGATTGATTTCAGGGGTAGCTGGGAGGATCATTTGCCTCTTGTGGAGTTTGCTTATAACAACAGCTACCATTCCAGTATACAGATGGCGCCATACGAGGCTTTATATGGGCAGAAATGCAGGTCGCCGATTGGTTGGTTCGACGTGGGCGAGGTACAGTTAGTTGGCCCAGACTTGGTTCAACAGGCTGTGGATAAAGTAAAGCTTATCCAGGAGATCATAGCGGCTCGTAGTCGGCGAAGTCATATGCGGATAATCTGCGTCGGCATTTGGAGTTTCGTGCAGACGATTGGGTCTTGAAGGTGTCACCCATGGCGGTGTGATGAGATTCGGTAAGAAGGGGAAACTCAGCCCAAGGTACATTGGGCCCTACCAGATCGTCCGAAGAGTGGGAAAGGTTGCCTATGAGTTGGATCTGCCATCAGAGTTAGAGGCGGTACATCCGGTCTTCCATGTTTCTATGTTGCGGAAGTGTATCGGTGATCCAGCGAGAGTTTTCCCTACTAGTGAGGTCCAGGTGACAGAGGGGTTATCGTATGAGGAGAGTCCCATAGCGATACTCGATCGCCAGTCAGCGATCGGACCAGGATGTAGCTTCACAAAGTCCTGTGGAGAAATGATAACCGGGAGGAGATGACTTGGGAAGCGGAGGAGGACATGTTGAGGAAGTATCATCACTTATTTCCTATACCTTCAGGTAATTCTTTTCCCTTACTTGTCAAGTTTTAATTGAAGCATTTGTTTTGTGTAAATGCTTTTATGTGGCCATGTGTGGCATTATTGGTATGTCGGGGTTGTGGAAGGAAACTATGTCGCAGTTTTAAGTGTGACTCCGAAAGAACATTCGGGGACGAGTGTTTCTAAGGGGGGAAGAATGTTACACCCCGTAAATTTTAATATAAGATAAGTTGACGCATGTATTGAACGGATTTTGAGTCTACTTTGGAGTGTTGTACCCCAGTTTTAAGAATTGAGGGGTGTTTACCAAGCCTAGTATAAAGTTGGATGAGTCTAGTTTTCAACGCAACAAACCGCTCGTCGATAGGACATCGGAGCGGAGGGGTATGGGCGTTAGAAGTTCAGTGGACAGGCGTGGGGGGAAAGATTTTAGAATCAGGCGTCGCAGCGCCGCGGCGCCGTTAGCAGGGTCGCGGCGCCACTAATCCTGAAAATTCTCTGAGGTTACATCGCCGCGCCGGCGTGGACGCGCGCGAGGCGGAATTTTTCCGCATCGGTAAAACAGGGGATATTTTCGAAAAAAACTTATGGGAGGGTGACAAGTGTCCCTCCCATCTTGTTGACCAAGAAAAGGGCCCTATTTTAGGACCAAGTCTTGAAAGACTTGGTCATTTCACCTTAAGGACTCTAAAGAGCTTCTCTCTCTCTTTTTTCTGAAGGTTTTGAAGGGAGCTTAGCCTAGAGGGTTTTGTTGGAGCGGCGGTAAGAAGGCAAAGTGTTGATAAGCTTGTGGGAAGCTCAAGAGGACGAGTTTGGCGGGAAAAGGAGTTGAAGAAAGAGGGCTTTAGTGTGCTAATCCAAAAGGTAAAAGATTTCCTCTTCTATTGGAATTAACAATAATCCTTGTTATAGTTGATATTGACCAAGTGAATCATGTTTTAGATTGATATGAATTATAGGTTTTGATAGCCATTTGAATTGTGAAATACAAAGGAAATCGATAGTTATAGTTGTAGCATGCTATATAAATGGAAGGTTAAGGTTGTCAAAGTTGGTTATGGCTATATAACTTGTGAAGGCAACTTTGTGGGTGGAAAAGACTTGTGGTGGTTATATATGTAGTCAAAATGGCCGTTAACATTGGATTGTTGTATATGAATTGTGGGGCGGAATTTTATACGTCTTGTAAGGCGTATAATCCCCTTTTTGACTAATGATATGTTGAGCCTTAAATGTGGCATGTTGGTTATTGTATTCGGCCTTGAAAAAGGTGGCAAAGTAAGTAGAAACAAAGGAGGTGCTGTCCGATTTTCCGTAGAACTTAGTGACCTTACACTTGTAATATTCTACGTTTGAAGTAAGACGTTAATAGACGTATTGTGGATATTATAGGTTGACATACTACGGGAGGGATATTGTACTTGGCAAGTGGTTGGCCCGAAGAGGTATGTAGAACTTTTCCTATCTTTTGAGCATGACTAGTTGTACGTATATAGTACTGCACGCATGACCTTGATATCCTTTACTAGTTTTATGAATAGCCAAGCGGGTGAGTTGGTAGAATAACTCACTTCTTGAAAGTATTAAGGTATGTGATACTTGTTCCGTTTTAAACGTATAAGTCCCTTGGATAGGAAATTGTTTATGGCTAAGGTATAAAGCGAATGTAACGACTTTATGGGGAGTTGGTTATATTTGCTTTATGGAAAGATAAATGACTTAACTTTAATGAAAAGGCAATTTGATTTTGTTATACCCCGTATTTCCAGAGTATGTACGCAGGGACGTACGTAGGAAATTTCGAACTTGAGAATAGGCTTGGCCGAATTATTTTTGTGCACAACACCCGATTAGAGTCGTTTTTCGACGAAACGTTTCCACAGCTTTCGTAGGGGAATTTCCGGCTATGTCATTTTTAATTTTTACGGATTTTTCCGAGAGACGAAACGTGTTGGGCCAACAAGAGGGCGCCACTTGGCACCCTCTCATTGGCGGACGTGAGTGGGCGGTAAAGGGAGGGTTGGACGAATTGGCCTTGTTGGTCAAGGGGAGTTGGTAGGATATTTTTGTGTGTTAGTTGGTCAAGGACACATGGGTGAATCTTGGCCCTACACTTGCCTTGCACTTGGCAAGATCTTGGCCATTGGTTGGCCTTCACTTGACCTATAAATACCCACCCCTTTGAAGACTAATTCATCCATAAATTTGCCTAAGTCTTGAAAGCTCTCCTTCTCCCTCCCCTTGTGTTGAGTTCGGCCGAGGGCCTCCCCCTTGTGGCCGAGAGCACCCCCCCTCTAGGGGTGCTAGCCGAGAGTGTACCCCCCCTAGCCTAGTTGCTTTCGTATAATACCCCCCTTTGTGGTGTAGAAATACTCTCCAAAGTATTGTTATAATGCCCAAATTACCTTAGCCGTATACCTTGTTGTATTCTAAGGTTATACCTATACGAAAAACCCAGAAATACTATTATACTTCCCGTCAGTCACAAAACCGAAACCCTAAGGAAAATCTCCATAGTTAGTTGGAGTAGTAAGTAGAAGTTGGTTAGAACTTCTAAGGGTTGTTTGGAGCGGGTCGGAGCGCACGGAGTAGGAGCTAAACCTTGCTCAGGATCGACATTTAAACTCGGATAATTATGGGCTTATCGAGGTAATTATCTTGCCCCCCTATTGTAATTGGAAATTACATGTTGTTAGATTATATAGTGAAGTATACTATATATTTAGTACTGAACGTAGTTATCGGCAATGTCTTTTGACTTAAGCCTGAATAATAAGAAACCTTTTCGAAAGAAGAGTACTGATTAGACGTATAACCCCCCCCCCCTGGTTGGCTTGGTAGCCGGCCCCGATAGAGGAGGAGATTTACGCTGTTGCGGGGGGGGGGGAGGTGCTGCCGAATTTTCTGTAGAATGTTCTACGATTAGACCTAAATGTTAATAAGCGCCTTGTGGCCTTATAGGTTGAAGTACTACGATGGCGCGATCTACTGACTTAAGGAGTAGCCGACGGTTGGAGGTACTTGGAGCGTTTGCTATTAGTCGATACTGCCGCGAGGTATGTGAACCTCTTCCTATCTCTTCTAGCATGATATGTGTGAACTATGTAGTACGGTAGACGCATGTGCTAAACGTATTTGATTGGTTTAAAACATAAAGTGTTATAACGCTTATTGGGAAGTTGGTTATAATACTTTATGTTGGTAAGAAAATACTTGTGATTTTTAAAAGGTAACTGATTTGAACTATAACTGGCTTGTTATGTGTTAATAAAGAACTTGAAGTATTTCAAAAGATTTTTGAATCATTTTGAAAGAAGAAGTAATACTTGGTTTTTGAAAACTTAAGAGTTATACTAGCTTTATGGGAAGTTAGGTAATAACGGCTTAAGAATGTTTCTTGATTTCGAAATCGAATGTATCGACAAACCACTGCAGCGTTAATAAAAGGAAATGTTTTGACAGATTAAGTATTATTAAAACCAGTAGAAACTTCCATCTGCATAGAAGCTAAGATGAGACAAAATGATATTACATTTCCTAGATCATGGCTGCTGTAATAAGATTGTTATGAACAAGAATAACCTACTCACACATAAGGTATATGTTTCTCAAATTGTTTTAAAGGATTAAAACTATGAACTACGAAACCTTTTCGAAAATAAGAAACTTGAACATTTGAAATTAGGCAAACTCGAACGTTTGGAAAATAATGTTGTTACTTGATTTTACAAAGGTAAGTGTTTTGGTTTACTTAAAAAGACAGTCACTCTATTTTATACTACGGGTATTGTGTGACTTATGTGAAAATAACAGATCTTTTAAAAGATTTAATGTATGAAGTACTTTAGGGATAGATACCCGGACTTGTTAGCATAAAGTACCTTGTGTGAATAACTTGATTGTGTTGGTTTGAGATAGCCTTGTAAATACTTTCTTGTTGATGTGATAAGTAAACATGTTAGGATGCTACGTGTGTTAGTATCTTGTGTGATCGTGATGTAAGGGGGTCATTCTTGTTGTGCTTACGTTGTCAAACGTTAAGCCCGTTGTACTGTTATTGTATCACATACCCCCTTGACTTATTATACCGAGGGCTTGCCACCCTTGATGCGGGTCTATACGGCCTATGCAGTCCTTGTGACTATGCGGAGTGCGGTAGCTCCAGGATTGATCATTCCGGGTGTTTAGCCTGATGCGGGATTCCCATGCGTCCGTTGAGACTATGCGGTCTTTTGAGACTATGCGGGTCATGGGAGCCTAGGCGGATACCGGGGGTTAAGCTGCCTTCGATGCGGGGTATACCTCAGGCGGTCTGGGACCATGATTCGAGGAATACCTCATGCGGGTCTGTGGGTGACCTATGCGGAGCTGCGAGAGTTCCAGGGATAGACGCGCACATTGATATTGCGGGCGAGTGGCCAGCTTCGATCATGTGGTGCGGTCTAGAAAGACCTCGGGATACAGTTTGTGGTATTTTTGGTACTGTGGGTCTTAGTAGTCGGCTGTACCTTCGTACTTGCCCCGTACGGTTTTATTGTGATAACTTTGAGGGCGTGAGTCCCCGACTTGACATCGCTATTTATTGTGAATCGTAGTTTGGTTATCATACATGTCTCCCGCTTTATATAGACTACTATGATTTCATTTACGATTTATTTTCGCCACATACTTGGTACCGTTATCGACCTCCCGGGGCTGCGTTCATGCCGCAGTAAAGGTACACGATCGTTGATCCTCGCCTTAGGGTCACAGTCATTGCGTTTGGGAAAGCTCCGTTTCTCGAGGCTTATCTTCGTATAGTCCTGTCGTTGTAGGTATTTACATTCGTGGTATGGCGGGCCCCGTCCCGCCATCATTGTCGTATCATTTCTTAAGTCCGTAGTAATCTTGTTGGCGTGGTTTGTAAAAAGGATTAAACTGTTCATTTGTAAGAGTTGTTATTTATATATACGCCGAAAGGCAAGTTTTCCTCAGATTACTGTTTTGTCCTTCATTTGTTTCATGTATGTGTTTTATGTTTCACGATTACTGATGTTGTATCACTAGGGTGCCCGGTAAGGCACTACCACGCCCGCATTCGGTCGTGACAAAAGTGGTATCAGAGCGCTTAATCCTCGGAAAGTGTCTACGCACGTATCCAAGAAGTCTTGATTATCGGTGTGTTGTGCACCACACCAATAATCAGGAGGCTATAGGATATTTAGGATTGGTTTCTATTTTTCTCACTCTGAGATCGTGCCTTAGAGTTGTGTTATAAGTTGGACCCCTCTAACGTATTTATTTCCCTTACCGTTATGCCTCCGCGTAGGGCAACCCGCCCAGAGGGCAAGCGCAGGGAGCCGCGAGTGTAGCAGAGTAGGGTTACGTGGCACAGCCCAATCATCACCGGTGGTGCTTCATTCGGGGAGTTTTGCGACGTCACTAGCCCCAGCAGAGTTTAGCACGGCGGCGGCAGTTCCTACTGCGGCCATGATATTTGAACCTTCAGTTCCACGACCGGGAACAGTGAATATAGATTGCAAAGAGGCGACCCTGTTACTAGCTATGGATTTGGCTACCAGAGAGTATACCGATGTACCGCGAGTCTTGATGACTATCTAAGAGAGGGTTGTGCGAGAGTAATTCTTCAGTTAGGCTTGGGCATGGCCTGTGTATGGGCTTATGCGCAGCAGGCCGAGAAACGTAGAGATCGACGGGTTAACGGGCGACAGAAGAGGCCGGAGCAAAGAAGGTCCTTTGGTAACTTTCGAGTCGAGTCACCTCACCAGCAGATTAGATTATGCACATCCACCAGTGCAGAGGTCCTCCACGGGGTTCAGGACGTTCGGTACGCAGAGTTGGTCGAGCTCCAGAGCTTTCGCCATTCTACACGAGGTTCCGGCCACCGGATTCAGTTTTTCCCAGTGTTCAGTGATGCACGTCATCCCGGAATGTCGCTTTTAGTTGGTACTTGTTTTACTGCGCGTCGGGCCATGTGTCGAAAGGATGTCCTAGTAGGAGGGATGTAAGTAGGAGGACTCAGCCTTCATGATCAGTGACCAGTTCATCATCTTCCCTAGCTATGCGCCCTACATGGCAGGTTTGATTAGAACGACTAAGGGGAGTGAAGCAGTAGATACAGGTATATCCTTAACCCTCTAGAGATTAGTACGTGTAAGATGATTATATCTTAAGTATTATGTTCAGATAACATAAGTGAGAAATTGTGATTAGAAATCATGGTTAGAAACCGGGGAAGATTGGGGGATAGGAAAAGTGTGAGCCTTAGAGCTTTATACGTGGAAACCTTGAAGGCAAGGCAATCTTGAGTAAAAGGTTACATTCGTGTTTGACCCTTATAGGAGTGCATAGTGCACGTGAGCTATGTTTACGGGATAAGTCCCTGGGTAGTGTGGAATGAAAGAGGGTAGTTGAGCTAAGAAGACCGCTAGGTTTTCGTAACGTGATTTAGTGAGAGTTTTCCTTCGGAGAACTAGCGTTTAGCGCGTTGCCGGGTCGGGTTGAGGCCATGCCGCGGGTCAACCCGCGACCTGTTTTATGGTGGGGTCAGTTTGTGGTGGTCCCGCCAGGTGGTAGGGTCACGAGGGTGTTAGGCCCAAGATTAGTTAACCATCGTACGAGTTCGTGGACGATTCAACCGAGTCGGGCCGATGGTCACCATCGTCTTTCTCCGACAGACCGCTTGCGGCGGATGATATATCGTAAAGGTTGTAAGGCTGCACGGTTCCTACCTTCACCTTATGACGATGCATGGAGCCAGTGGTACTGCTTTTTCTCGAAGTTTTACCAGCAGGTTGGAACTCGTAAGTCTCAATATCGCATTCGCCTCGCCGGGCGTGTGGATTTCGTGGTAGCCGTAAGGATTGTTGTCTCCTGTTGAGGAGTGTTTTAATAGCTACCATTTCAGATTCGGATGTCGCCTTATGAAGCCTTGTAGGGCGGAAGCGTAAGTTGCCGGCCGATTGGTTCGATGTTGGCAAAGTGTCGATAGTTGGTTCATATTTATTTCGAGATGTGGTTAGTGAAGCCTATCCAGAGAGGTTATCGGCAGCTCGAGTCAGCGTAAGTCGCGGATAATCGGCGACGACGCTGGAGTTCGTGTTGACGGTGGTCTTCAAGGTACCACCGAGGGTGTGACGAGTTTTGGAAAATAGAGGAAACTTAGCCCGAGTTACTTGGGCCTTTTCAGATCCGTTGTAGGATGATAGACCGGTTGCCTATAAGTTAGCTTTGACGTCCGACGCGAGGCAAGATGTCCGATTTCATATTGTTATGTTCGGAAAAGTATCGAGATCCATCCGCAGTGTTCCCGCTAATGATGACCAAGTTAGAGATAGTAACCCGTAGATTTGGAAACCGAATCAAGAGCGAGTTATGGTAAGAAAGAGTTCGAGTGCGAGAAGCGGTGACGCGTAAGGGAAGAAGCGAGCATGTATTGCGAGCATAGATGTGATCATTTCTTTTGTAAGGAGAAGGTGCGAAGGAAGTATATTTTAGACCTCGGGTAAGGGCTTTTGTGATGTTAGAGGTGTTTCTGTGGCCAGGTGTGGCAGGATTGTTTTCGTAAGTATAGTAGTGAAGACTATACTGGCGCATGTTTGTTTGAGACTTAGAAGGAACATTCGGGACGAATGTTTCTGAGGAGGGGAGAATGTTATACCCCGTATTTCCAGAGTATGTACGCAGGGACGTACGTAGGAAATTTCGAACTTGAGAATAGGCTTGGCCGAATTATTTTTGTGCACAACACCCGATTAGAGTCGTTTTTCGACGAAACGTTTCCACAGCTTTCGTAGGGGAATTTCCGGCTATGTCATTTTTAATTTTTACGGATTTTTACGAGAGACGAAACGTGTTGGGCCAACAAGAGGGCGCCACTTGGCACCCTCTCATTGGCGGACGTGAGTGGGCGGTAAAGGGAGGGTTGGACGAATTGGCCTTGTTGGTCAAGGGGAGTTGGTAGGATATTTTTGTGTGTTAGTTGGTCAAGGACACATGGGTGAATCTTGGCCCTACACTTGCCTTGCACTTGGCAAGATCTTGGCCATTGGTTGGCCTTCACTTGACCTATAAATACCCACCCCTTTGAAGACTAATTCATCCATAAATTTGCCTAAGTCTTGAAAGCTCTCCTTCTCCCTCCCCTTGTGTTGAGTTCGGCCGCGGGCCTCCCCCTTGTGGCCGAGAGCACCCCCCCTCTCGGGGTGCTAGCCGAGAGTGTACCCCCCCCCCCCCCCTAGCCTAGTTGCTTTCGAATAATACCCCCCTATCTGGTGTAGAAATACTCTCAAAACTATTGTTATAATGCCCATATTACCTTAGCCGTATACCTTGTTGTATTCTAAGGTTATACCTATACGAAAAACCCAGAAATACTATTATACTTCCCGTCAGTCACAAACCGAAACCCTAAGGAAAATCTCCATAGTTAGTTGGAGTAGTAAGTAGAAGTTGGTTAGAACTTCTAAGGGTTGTTTGGAGCGGCCTGAGCGCACGAGTAGGAGCTAAACCTTGCTCAGGATCGACATTTAAACTCGGATAATTATGGGCTTATCGAGGTAATTATCTTGCCCCCCTATTGTAATTGGAAATTACATGTTGTTAGATTATATAGTGAAGTATACTATATATTTAGTACTGAACGTAGTTATCGGCAATGTCTTTTGACTTAAGCCTGAATAATAAGAAACCTTTTCGAAAGAAGAGTACTGAATCAGATTTACATAGGATCAGACATGAGACTTGTGTAGCTTTTCTGTGAGGTAGAATTGTGCACGTCCGGATTAGACGTATAACCCCCCCCCTGGTTGGCTTGGTAGCCGGCCCCGATAGAGGAGGAGATTTACGCTGTTGCGGGGGGGGGGAGGTGCTGCCGAATTTTCTGTAGAATGTTCTACGATTAGACCTAAATGTTAATAAGCGCCTTGTGGCCTTATAGGTTGAAGTACTACGTATGGCGCGATCTACTTGACTTAAGGAGTAGCCGACGGTTGGAGGTACTTGGAGCGTTTTGCTATTAGTCGATACTCGTCGCGAGGTATGTGAACCTCTTCCTATCTCTTCTAGCATGATATGTGTGAACTATGTAGTACGGTAGACGTACATGTGCTAAACGTATTTGATTGGTTTAAAACATAAAGTGTTATAACGGCTTATTGGGAAGTTGGTTATAACAGCTTTATGTTGGTAAGAAAATACTTGTGATTTTTAAAAGGTAACTGATTTGAACTATAACTGGCTTGTTATGTGTTAATAAAGAACTTGAAGTATTTCAAAAGATTTTTGAATCATTTTGAAAGAAGAAGTAATACTTGGTTTTTGAAAACTTAAGAGTTATACTAGCTTTATGGGAAGTTAGGTAATAACGGCTTAAGAATGTTTTACTGATTTCGGAAATCAGAATGTGTATCGACAAACCACTGCAGCGTTAATAAAAGGAAATGTTTTGACAGATTAAGTATTATTAAAAGTAGAAACTTCCATCTGCATAGAAGCTAAGATGAGACAAAATGATATTACATTTCCTAGATCACGGTCACGTAATAAGATTGTTATGAACAAGAATAACCTACTCACACATAAGGTATATGTTTCTCAAATTGTTTTAAAGGATTAAAACTATGAACTACGAAACCTTTTCGAAAATAAGAAACTTGAACATTTGAAATTAGGCAAACTCGAACGTTTGGAAAATAATGTTGTTACTTGATTTTACAAAGGTAAGTGTTTTGGTTTACTTAAAAAGACAGTCACTCTATTTTATACTACGGGTATTGTGTGACTTATGTGAAAGCAACGGATCTTTTAAAAGATTTAATGTATGAAGTACTTTAGGGATAGATACCCGAACTTGTTAGCATAAAGTACCTTGTGTGAATAACTTGATTGTGTTGGTTTGAGATAGCCTTGTAAATACTTTCTTGTTGATGTGATAAGTAAACATGTTAGGATGCTACGTGTGTTAGTATCTTGTGTAATCGTGATGTAAGGGGGTCATTCTTGTTGTGCTTACGTTGTTAAAAGTTGAGCCCGTTGTACTGTTATTGTATCACATACCCCCTTGACTTATTATACCGAGGGCTTGCCACCCTTGATGCGGGTCTATACGGCCTATGCAGTCCTTGTGACTATGCGGAGTGCGGTAGCTCCAGGATTGATCATTCCGGGTGTTTAGCCTGATGCGGGGGATTCCCTATGCGGTCTGTTGAGACTATGCGGTCTTTTGAGACTATGCGGGTTGCGGGAGCCTAGGCGGATACCGGGGGTTAAGCTGCCCTCGATGCGGGGTATACCTCAGGCGGTCTGGGACCATGATTCGAGGAATACCTCATGCGGGTCTGTGGGTGACCTATGCGGAGCTGCGAGAGTTCCAGGGATAGACGCGCACATTGATATTGCGGGCGAGTGGCCAGCTTCGATCATGTGGTGCGGTCTAGAAAGACCTCGGGATACAGTTTGTGGTATTTTTGGTACTGTGGGTCTTAGTAGTCGGCTATGCCTTCGTACTTGCCCCGTACGGTTTTATTGTGATAACTTTGAGGGCGTGAGTCCCTGACTTGACATGACTGCTTATTTATTGTGAACTGTAGTTTGGTTATCATACATGTCTCCTGCTTTATATAGACTACTATGATTTCATTTACAGTATTTATTTTCGCCACATACTTGGTACCGTCTTGACCTCCTTCGGGGCCGCTCATGCCGCAGTAAAGGTACACGATCGTTGATCCTCGCCTTAGGGTCAGTCAGCGTTTGAGAAAGCTCCATTTCTCGAGGCTTATCTTCGTATAGTCCGTCGTTGTAGGTATTTACATTCGTGGTATGGCGGGCCCCGCCCCGCAATTGTTGTCGTATCATTTCTGTGAGGTCCGTAGTACCGCTGGGCGGGTTTGTAAAAAGGATTAAACTGCTCATTTGTAAGAGTTGTTATTTATATATATGCCAAAGGCAAGTTTTCCTCAGACATCGCTTTGTACTTCATTTGTTTCATGTATGTGTTTTATGTTCCGCTGATTACTCTGATGTTGTATCACTAGGGTGCCCGGGGTAAGGCACCAGTCACGGGCCCAGATTCGGGTCGTGACAGATTTTTAAGGCATCAATTACCTAAGGTTTATAATAAAAGGAGTCACTTGATTTTGAAACCTAACTTTATGTTTAATGGTATTGTGACTTGTCTTGTAAAGAAATTTTGACTTGATACTACGGTTTATAGTATCTTGGAAGCTTGATATGAAAATGAGTCATTTTGAAAAGGTTAGAAGTACGTAGTACTTTGGGTTAAACTCCCGGTTTTATTATAACATATTAGTGCCTTAAGTGAACAAGAATGAGAGTGTAGATGAATAAGACTAATAAGAAGTTAGGGGGATTCTAACTTGCTTATTTATTGTATGACGGCCGGTTTGAGATAGGGTAAGAGTATAAGTGAGGCGGACCCCAAGACGCTATACCACCTTCTCGTGATAAGAGTATAAATGAGGGTAAACCCCAAGACGTTATACCACTTCATTATTACCTTCTTCGTGGTAAGAGTATAAATGAGGCAAACCCCAAGACGTTATACCACCCGCCTGTGGTAAGAGTATAAATGAGGGGTAAGAACCCTAAGACATTATACCACATGTTTCTATGGGTTCGCTACCCATGATTTGATCGGGAGTCTCCTATTGTGATGTTGTACGTATTTCCCTTGATTTTACTCTCATTGTTAGTAAGGCACCGTGTACTGTAATTTTGTTATCATACATGTCTCCGGCTTTGTTTTAAACTTATGTTGTAATTACGCATTTTCCGCTTTACATACTTAGTACATATTGTATTATCGACCCCTTCTCTGCGTTCATGCCGCAGACAAGGGTAAGCAGGTGGTGGATCCACATTCTTAGGATCACTTATCAGACGTCAGAAGCTCCATTTATCCGGAGGCTTGTCTCTTTTCGTACGATCTTTTCCACAGTGTTGTAGATTTATGTACATTCACGGGTATGGCGGGCCCCGTCCCGCCACGCTTATTATTCCTAAGTGTATTCACATTTGTGGTTGGGCTGTAAGAACTGATTGTACAGTTGTACTTTTGAGTATGTTTATATTATGGAAGGCGGCCTTATCGACTAGCCTGAGATGTTATTGTTTTCACATGTGTTTATGTTGTGTATGTTCCGCTGCTATTCTCTGATGTATACCTGAACAGGGTGCCCAGGTAGGGCGCCAGTCGCGAACCCGGGGTCGGGTCGTGACAACCATATTCATGAATTTGTTAGGTCGTAAATTCCTCCAACAACCTCATCTTCTTGGAATGTGTTGGAAGCTTTATTCTTGGTATTTGTTTTGATGATCATTTCGGTCAACACATCTCCTCTTGGACGATTTGAAGTCTTCAATATAGCTAAATTTATGAACTTGTTAGTCCATAAATTCTCTCCTTAAAACTCATATCTTCTAGATGTCCTGTGTCCTTTCCACCTTGTCATTCTCGGCTTTCTCACTTCATTACATAGCCTAGTTGTCCTTTCCTATTACATATCATATTAATTGTATCCTAATAAGACCTAGGGAGTTATGTACAAGTTACACTATGTCCTAATGTCACGACGACCCGGTTCATGACTGGTGCCTACACAGGCACCCTTACATGTATACATCAGAGATAATCAGCGGAACATACATAAAATCAACAAGAAATAAATAACAGGTTAGCCGATAAGGCCACCTCCCTGGAGGGGTGGGTGAGAGTAATTGGGGCTGAGTTCGACAGGCAATAAGTTGACATGAAAACAAGACATAAAGTGGGGGTTCTCGATTCTCGGCTATTTTTGGGCAGTGGGTTATTTAAGGCTATTTCGGGTTGATTCAAGGGCGGTTGGGTCAGGGCGTTTTATGGGGCTATTCTAGACAGGTTGAAGGTGATATTGATGATTGGGGTTTGATGGTTAGATGGTGGTTAGGCGACAGAACATAACTGAAATAGTAAGATTCCGATAAAGTGTGTTATGCGGACAGTTTGTTGTTGTCGGGTTTGGTCGGGCAACTGGGGATGGTTTTGGGGGTTGGCCTTTGGGGTGGATGCTTGTAAGGTATTGCGGTAAGTGGTGGTGGAAATAACGAAGTGCTTTGGACAAGGAATGCACATGGGATGCAAAGTACAAACCCGGGGACACACCTAGTGTTGGACGGTCGTTAAGGACACGGTCGATATAACTTGGATAATGACAAGGGGGTATTAATACCCAAGTGGACACCAATATGGGGGTGACCAATTTAACAAGGACTAGACTGGGGTTGCTAAGTACAAGACCGAATACTAATCAAGTAAGGTTGGCCGAAAAACCTTATGATAGACCCTTTGGATTAGGTTCGGTTGGACCACACTGTTCCAACATCTACTTACCACTGAAGGGGGTTCCTTAAGCTTGGACTTAGTTAAGTAACACAGTCTTAACCAAGCTTACACAAAATGGAAACCTTAGTTTGGGGTCAACTAAGTCATATAACTTTTATCTAAACTTGCACCAAGGGGTTTGGCTCACACAAGAACCAAAGGTACTCCCGGAGCACCAACTAAGAATATCAATCCCGTATTGAGAGACTTATATTTGTGAGTAAAACTCAACTTTTTATTATCAACAAACTCTATGAATTTACAATGGCCTAAGGCCTCTATTTGTAGTACAAAATAGACTATTCTAGAAGAAGATAAAAGGACGAAAAACTAGAATCCATTCGGCCTAGTGTGGAGGAGTTTGGGTTGACTTGGTCGCCAAGGTGTTTTAGCCACCTCTTCATCTTCTCTAGGCCGAGATTGAGGTTTCCCATGTAACCATTGTTACACCCCGTAAATTTTAATATAAGATAAGTTGACGCATGTATTGAACGGATTTTGAGTCTACTTTGGAGTGTTGTACCCCAGTTTTAAGAATTGAGGGGTGTTTACCAAGCCTAGTATAAAGTTGGATGAGTCTAGTTTCCAACGCAACAAACCGCTCGTCGATAGGACATCGGAGCGGAGGGGTATGGGCGTTAGAAGTTCAGTGGACAGGCGTGGGGGGAAAGATTTTAGAATCAGGCGTCGCAGCGCCGCGGCGCCGTTAGCAGGGCCGCGACGCCACTAATCCTGAAAATTCTCTGAGGTTACATCGCCGCGGCGCCGAGGCGGGAATTTTTCCGCGGTCAGGGCTGAAAACAGGGGATATTTTCGAAAAAAACTTATGGGAGGGTGACAAGTGTCCCTCCCATCTTGTTGACCAAGAAAAGGGCCCTATTTTAGGACCAAGTCTTGAAAGACTTGGTCATTTCACCTTAAGGACTCTAAAGAGCTTCTCTCTCTCTTTTCTCTCAAGGTTTTGAAGGGAGCTTAGCCTAGAGGGTTTTGTTGGAGCGGCGGTAAGAAGGCAAAGTGTTGATAAGCTTGTGGGAAGCTCACGAGGACGAGTTTGGCGGGAAAATGAGTTGAAAAAAGAGGGCTTTAGTGTGCTAATCCAAAAGGTAAAAGATTTCCTCTTCTCTTGGAATTAACAATAATCCTTGTTATAGTTGATATTGACCAAGTGAATCATGTTTTAGATTGATATGAATTATAGGTTTTGATAGCCATTTGAATTGTGAAATACAAAGGAAATCGATAGTTATAGTTGTAGCATGCTATATAAATGGAAGGTTAATGTTGTCAAAGTTGGTTATGGCTATATAACTTGTGAAGACAACTTTGTGGGTGGAAAAGACTTGTGGTGGTTATATATGTAGTCAAAATGGTCGTTAACATTGGATTGTTGTATATGAATTGTGGGGCGGAATTTTATACGTCTTGTAAGGCGTATAATCCCCTTTTTGACTAATGATATGTTGAGCCTTAAATGTGTCATGTTGGTTATTGTATTCGGCCTTGAAAAAGGTGGCAAAGTAAGTAGAAACAAAGGAGGTGCTGTCTGATTTTCCGTAGAACTTAGTGACCTTACACTTGTAATATTCTACGTTTGAAGTAAGACGTTAATAGACGTATTGTGGATATTATAGGTTGACATACTACGGGAGGGATATTGTACTTGGCAAGTGGTTGGTGTCACGACCCGAACCCGGGCCCGTGACTGGTGCCTTACCCCGGGCACCCAAGTAGACATACATCAGAGTAATCAGCGGAACATAAAGACAATACGTGAAACCAGTGAAATAAGACAGTGAAATAAGAAGACAGGCTAACCAAAAACGGTTACCTTCAGTATATATATAAATAGCAACTTTTTCAACATGAACAGTTTAATCCTTTTTACAAACCCTGCCCACAACAGTACTACAGACCTCTAAGAATGATACGACAACAATGGCGGGACATGGCCCAGAAAATCCGCTGAATGTAATTACTTTCGACGACAGGGGACTTTACCACTGATAAGACTCCTGAGAATCGGATCTTCCCAATCGCTGAAACTGTGACCACGAGCTAGGATCAACGATCGTGTACCTCAACTGCGGATGAACGCACCGGGCGAGGTCAGTACAACAGGTACCGAGTATGTGAAACTGAAAATACATACTGTAAATGAAATCATAGCAGTCATATAAAGCAGGAGACATGTATGATAACCAAACTACAGTTCACAACATAGAAGCAGTCATGTCAAGTCAGGGACTCACGCCCTAAAAGTCATCCCTCATGCCCGTGGAACTCCTTCCTCACTGCCGGCAGTCTAGGTACAAATCATCTGATACGTATAATGTGTCTCGCCCATCTTATGGACCCAATATAGAAAAGGGTGGAATACATTCCCGGATGAACCGGTAGTCAAGTGAAATACATTCCCGGATGAACCGGTCCTCAAGTGAAATACATTCCCGGATGAACCGGTCCTCAAGTGAAATACATTCCCGGATGAACCGGTAATCAAGTGAAACACATTCCCGGATGAACCGGTAGTCGAGTGAAATACAGTACTTACACAACAAGGCTATCACACGTAACATGGTCAAGTTTCATAACAACAAGTATAAGCAAGCTACACACGAGTCAAGGTACTTTCATTTTATATCAAAGTCCGGATTTTAACCTTAAAGTACTACGTCCGTTAAATTCCTTTTAAGATCCATTTCTTTTACAAAGGTCACCCGATACCCGTAGTATAAAATTTGAGTGACTAACATTGTTAAGTAAACCAAAATGCTTTCCTTTGTAAAATCAAGTGACAACCTTATTTTCCAAACGTTCAAGTTGCCTAATTTCGAATGCTCAAGTTTCTCATTTTAGAAAAAGGTTTCGTAGTTCATAGTTTTAAATCCTTTAAAACATAATTCTCCTTTAAACGTTTTGAGAAACCTATGTCTTATAAGTGAGTAGGTATTCTTTGTTTATAAACAATCTTATTAAGCAGCCATGATCTAGGAAATGTAATATCATTTTGTCTCATCTTAGCTTCTATGCAGATGGAGGTTTCTACTGGTTTTAATAATACTTAATTAGTCAAAACATTTCCTTTTATTAACGCTGCAGTGGTTTGTCGACACATTCTCGATTCAAATCAAGAAACATTCTTAAGCCGTTATACCTAACTTCCCATAAAGCTAGTATAACTCTTAAGTTTTTCAAAAACCAAGTATTACTTCTTCTTTCAAAACGATTCACAAATCTTTTGAAATACTTCAACTTCTTCATTAACACATAACAAGCCAGTTATAATCAAATCAATTACCTTTCGAAAACCACAACCCATTTTCTTACCTACATAAAGCTGTTATAACCAACTTCCCATAAAGCCGTTATAACACTTTATGTTTAAGCCAAACAAATACACTTAGCACACGTCGTCTGGTACTACATAGTTCACACATATCATGCTAGAAGAGATAGGAAGAGGTTCACATACCTCGCGACGATTATCGACTAATAGCAAAACGCTCCAAGTACCTCAAACCGCCGGCTACTCCCTAAGCCAAGTAGATCGCGCCACGCATAGTACTTCCACCTATAAGGCCACAAGGCGCTTATTAACATAAGGTCTCTTCGTAGAACATTCTACAGAAAATTCGGCAAAGACCTCCCAAGAACAACGTAAATCTCCTCTCTATCGCGGCCGGCTACCAAGCCAACCAGGGGGGGGTTATACAACTAACCCTAACGGGTACAATTCTACTCCACGGTACTACTACACAAGTCTACTGTAATACAACCCTATGTAATTACAGTTCAGTACTCTTCTTTACATTCAGGCTTAAGTCAAAAGACATTGCCAACAACTACGTTCAGTTCTATATATAGTATACTTCAACTATATATTCTAACAATATGTAATTTCCAATTACAATAGAGGGACAAGATATTTACCTCAATAAGCCCATAATTATCCAAGTATAAAGTCGATCCTGGGCAATCGTTTAGCTCCAACCCCGTGCGCTCCAACCCGCTCCAAACAACCCTTAGAAGTTCTAACCAACTTCTACCTACTACTCCAACTAACCATGGAGATTTTCCTAGGGTTTCGGTTTTGTGACTGACGGAAAGTATAATAGTATTTCTGGGCTTTTGTATAGGTATAACCTTAGAATACTACAAGGTATATGGCTAAGGTAATTTGGGCATTATAACAATACTTTTGAGAGTATTTCTACCAAGAGAGGGGGGTATTATACGAAAGCAACTAGGCTAGGGGGGGGGTACCCCACGGCCACACTACTAGGAGGGGGGGAAGGGCTCTCGGCCAAGGGGGAGGGGGAGGGCTCTCGGCCACTACACTACACAAAGGGGGAGGAAGAAGCTTTCAAGACTTAAGAGATTTTTGGATGAAGAAGTTCATCAAAGGGGAGGGGTATTTATAGGTCAAGTGAAGGCCAACCAATGGCCAAGATTTAGCCAAGTGCTATGCAAGTGTAGGGCCAAGATCTTGCCAAGTGCACACTAGCCAACTAACACAAAAAATATCCTACCAACCCTTGACCACAATGGCCAACTTTCGGCCACTACATTACCGCCCAAGGTGTCCCAATGAGAGGGTGACAAGTGTCGCCCTCTTGTTGGTCCAAAATGTTTCGTCTCTCGGAAAAATCCGCAAAAATAAGAAATGACATAGCCGGAAATTCCCCTACGAAAGCTGTGAAAACGTTTCGTCGAAAAACGACTCTAACCGGGTGTTATGCACAAATAAAATTCGGCCAAGCACTTTAAGGCACAAACTCAAATTTTCTACGTACGTCCTTACGTACATACTCTGGAAATACGGGGTATAACATTCTCCTCGCTAGAAACATTCGTCGAATGTTCCTTCTAAGTCTCAAACAAGCGTCGCCAAAGATAGTCTTCACTACTATACTTACGAAAACAAACCTGCCACATCTGGCCACGGAAACACCCAAGCAAAATACCTCCATCCAAGTCCACGAGGAAACACCTCTAACATAACCACAAACACTTCTCACCGGGGTCTAAAATATACTTCCTTCGCACCTTCTCTTTACAAAAGAAATGATCACATCAATGCTCGCCATACATGCTCACTTCTCTCTTTACTCGTCGTAGATACCACTTTGTCACTTTGTCGCGAGCCTTGCTCCGACGACCCAACAAATGGTACCGGCCGCTGCGATCCGGAGGATGTCGTCAATGAACTCTTACCACATTCAGTGCGGCGGTTTCCAAAACTCGTCGCACAAACCGGGGTGGTACTTTCAAGAAGACCGACCGTCAACTCAACTCTAAGCGTCGTCGCGATTATCCATACGATTCCTCGAGCTGCGAACCTCTTACAGACAAGCTTCTCACTATCCACAGTCTGCTGGAACAAGCCTGAACCAACTGTCTGAACCTTGCCAACATCGAACCAATCGACCGACAACTTACACTTCCGCCCTTACAAGGCTTCATAAGGCGATATCCGAACACTGAAATGGTAGATCAAACACTACCTCCACAGGAGACAACAATCCCCACAACTATCCCTGAAATCCAAACACTGGCCCGAGGGCGAATGCGATTCTGAGACTCACCTGAGTTCCTAACCCTGCCTGGTAAACTTTTAGAAAACGAAAATAGCCACAACCTGGGCTTCACTGCCTGACATAAGGTGAAGGTAGGCACCCCGTGCAGCCTTTCAACCCTTCAGATAACTCAACACAGCCGAGTAAACGGTCCCGAACGAAGAACACGATGGGCTGCCCCCATCGACCCGACCACCGGTCGAATGCATCCACGAACTCGTACGCTGGTTAACTGAACATGGGCCTAACACCCTCGTGACCCTACCACAAGGCGGGACCACCACAAACTGACCCCACCACCAAACCTGCCGCGGGTTGACCCGCAACGTGGCCTCAACCCGACCCGGCAACGCGCATCATACTAGCTTCCCGAACCGGAACAATCTCACTAATCACGTTACGAAAACCTAGCGGTCTTCTTAGCTCAACTACCCTCTTTCATTCCACACTACTAGGGACCTGTCCCAACATAACTCACGTGCACTATGCACTCCGATAAGGGTCAAACATAACACTACACCTTTTTCTCGAGATGGCCTCACCTCTAAGGTCTCTACGTATAAAGTTCTAAGGCTCACACTTTCTCTATCCCCCAAAATCTTACTCGGTTAAACAACCATGATTTCAAATCACAACTAACACACTGCTATCAGAACATAGTACCTAAGGTATACTCACCTTATCACCTATACAAAACTCTAGAGGGTTAAGGATAGATCTATGTCTACTGCTTCACTCCCCTTAGTCGTTCTAATCAAACCTGCCCCGTAGGGCGCATAGCTAAGGGAGATGACGAACTACCCACCGATCCTGAAGGCTAAGTCCTCCTACAAGGACACTCTTCGACACCAGACCCTGACGGTCATAGGTACAACAAGTACCAACCTAAAAGATGACATTCCCCGGGATGACGTCTGTCACACTGTGAACCGGAAGCCCTGGAGTTCTAACCAACTCCTGCATACCCCGAACGTCCTGAAATTCGTGGAAGACCACTCTGCACTGATGGATGTGCATAATCAAATCTGCTGGTGAGGTGACTCGCCTCGAAAGTTACCAAAGGACCTTGCTGCTCTGGCCCTCTTCTGTTGTCCTTCGTTAACCCGTCGATCTCTACGTTTCTCGGCCTGCTGCGCATAAGCCCGTACACAGGCCATGCTCAAGCCTAACTGAAGGATTACTCTTGCACAATCTTCTCTTAGGTAGTCATCAAGACTTGCGGTACAACGGTATATTCTTTGGTAGCCAAATCCATAGCTAGTAAGTGTGTCGCCTCTTTGCACTCTATATTCACGGTTCCCGGTCGTGGAACTGAAGGTTCAAATATCATGGCCGCAGTGGGAACTGCCGCTGTCGTGCCAAACTCTGCTGGGGCTAGTGACGTCGCAGAAATCCCCAAATGAAGCACCTAACTCAGGTGATGATTGGGCCTGTGCCCTCGTAACCCTCTGAACTATACTCGCAGCTCCCTCGGCTGCCTTGCCCTCCTGGGCCCGGGTTGCCCTACGCGGAGGCATAACGGTAAGGGAAAGAAATACGTTAGAGGGTCTAACTTACAACACAGCTCTAAGGCACGATCTCAGAGTGAGAAGAATAGAAACCAATCCTAAATACCCTATAGCCTCCCTGATTATTGGTGTGGTGCACATACACCGATAATCAAGACTTCTGAATCGGATGCGTAGACACTTTCCGAGGATTAATCGCTCGATACCACTTTGTCACGACCGAACCGGGCGTGGATCGTGCCTTACCCGGGCACCCAAGTAGACATACATCGAGTAATCGGCGGAACATAAAGACAATACGTGAAACGGTGAAATAAGACGGTGAAATAAGAAAAGCTAACCAAAACGGTTACCTTCAAAGATATATATAAATAGCAACTTTTTCAACATGAACAGTTTAATCCTTTTTACAAACCCCGCCACAACAAGCATACTACGCACCTCTAAGAATGATACGACAACAATGGCGGGACAGGGCCACAAACCCCGAATGTAAACACTTACGACGGCGGGGACTATACGCTGATAAGCCTCCGAGAAACGGAGCTTCCCAACGCTGGCGTGACCACGAGAGCTAGGATCAACGGTGTGTACCTCAACTGCGGCATGAACGCAGCCCCGAAGGAGGTCAAGATAACAGTGCGAGTATGTGAAACTGAAAATACATATCGTAAATGAAATCATAGCGATCATATAAAGCAGAGACATGTATGATAACCAAACTACGATTCACAACATAGAAGCGATCATGTCAAGTCGTGACTCACGCCCTAAAAGTCATCCTCATGCCCGTGGAACTCCTTCCTCACCGTGATCTAGGTACAAATCATGAGATACGTATAACAGGTCTCGGCCCATCTTATGGACCCAATATAGAAAAGGGTGGAATACATTCCCGGATGAGCCGGTAGTCAAGTGAAATACATTCCCGGATGAACCGGTCCTCAAGTGAAATACATTCCCGGATGAACCGGTCCTCAAGTGAAATACATTCCCGGATGAACCGGTAATCAAGTGAAACACATTCCCGGATGAACCGGTAGTCGAGTGAAATACAGTACTTACACAACAAGGCTATCACACGTAACATGGTCAAGTTTCATAACAACAAGTATAAGCAAGCTACACACGAGTCAAGGTACTTTCATTTTATATCAAAGTCCGGATTTTAACCTTAAAGTACTACGTCCGTTAAATTCCTTTTAAGATCCATTTCTTTACAAAGGTCACCCGATACGTAGTATAAAATTTGAGTGACTAACATTGTTAAGTAAACCAAAATGCTTTCCTTTGTAAAATCAAGTGACAACCTTATTTTCCAAACGCTCAAGTTGCCTAATTTGAATGCTCAAGTTTCTCATTTTAGAAAAAGGTTTAGAGTTCATAGTTTTAAATCCTTTAAAACATAATTCTCCTTTAAACGTTTTGAGAAACCTATGTCTTATAAGTGAGTAGGTATTCTTTGTTTATAAACAATCTTATTAAGCAGCCATGATCTAGGAAATGTAATATCATTTTGTCTCATCTTAGCTTCTATGCAGATGGAGGTTTCTACTGGTTTTAATAATACTTAATTAGTCAAAACATTTCCTTTTATTAACGCTGCAGTGGTTTGTCGATACACATTCTGATTTCAAATCAAGAAACATTCTTAAGCCGTTATACCTAACTTCCCAAAGCTAGTATAACTCTTAAGTTTTTCAAAAACCAAGTATTACTTCTTCTTTCAAAACGATTCACAAATCTTTTGAAATACTTCAACTTCTTCATTAACACATAACAAGCGCTTATAATCAAATCAATTACCTTTCAAAACCACAACCCATTTTCTTACCTACATAAAGTGTTATAACCAACTTCCCATAAAGTCGTTATAACACTTTATGTTTAAGCCAAACAAATACACTTAGCATGTACGCTCACCGCACTACATAGTTCACACATATCATGCTAGAAGAGATAGGAAGAGGTTCACATACCTCGCGACGATTATCGACTAATAGCAAAACGCTCAAGTACCTCAAACCACGGCTACTCCCTGCCAAGTAGATCGCGCCACGCATAGTACTTCCACCTATAAGGCCACAAGGCGCTTATTAACATAAGGTCTCTTCAGAGAACATTCTACGTAAAATTGCAGACTCCCCCCAACAGCAGCGTAAATCTCCTCCTCTATCGAGGCCGGCTACCAAGCCAACCAGGGGGGGGGGGTTATACAACTAACCCTAACGGGTACAATTCTACTCCACGGTACTACTACACAAGTCTACTGTAATACAACCCTATGTAATTACAGTTCAGTACTCTTCTTTACATTCAGGCTTAAGTCAAAAGACATTGCCAATAACTACGTTCAGTTCTATATATAGTATACTTCAACTATATATTCTAACAATATGTAATTTCCAATTACAATAGAGGGACAAGATATTTACCTCAATAAGCCCATAATTATCCAAGTATAAAGTCGATCCTGGGCAATCGTTTAGCTCCAACCCCGTGCGCTCCAACCCGCTCCAAACAACCCTTAGAAGTTCTAACCAACTTCTACCTACTACTCCAACTAACCATGGAGATTTTCCTAGGGTTTCGGTTTTGTGACTGACGGGAAGTATAATAGTATTTCTGGGCTTTTGTATAGGTATAACCTTAGAATACTACAAGGTATATGGCTAAGGTAATTTGGGCATTATAACAATACTTTTGAGAGTATTTCTACCAAGAGAGGGGGGTATTATACGAAAGCAACTAGGCAGGGGTACCCCACTACCACACTACTAGGAGGAAGGGCTCTCGGCCAAGGGGGAGGGGGAGGGCTCTCGGCCACTACACTACACAAAGGGGGAGGAAGAAGCTTTCAAGACTTAAGAGATTTTTGGATGAAGAAGTTCATCAAAGGGGAGGGGTATTTATAGGTCAAGTGAAGGCCAACCAATGGCCAAGATTTAGCCAAGTGCTATGCAAGTGTAGGGCCAAGATCTTGCCAAGTGCACACTAGCCAACTAACACAAAAATATCCTACCAACCCTTGACCACAATGGCCAACTTTCGGCCACTACATTACTGAGGTGTCCCAATGAGAGGGTGACAAGTGTCGCCTCTTGTTGGTCAAACATGTTTCGTCCCTCGGAAAAATCCGAAAAAATAAGAAATGACATAGCCGGAAATTCCCCTACGAAAGCTGTGAAAACGTTTCGTCGAAAAACGACTCTAACCGGGTGTTATGCACAAATAAAATTCGGCCAAGCACTTTAAGGCACAAACTCAAATTTTCTACGTACGTCCTTACGTACATACTCTGGAAATACGGGGTATAACAGTTGGCCCGAAGAGGTATGTAGAACTTTTCCTATCTTTTGAGCATGACTAGTTGTACGTATATAGTACGGTAGACGTACATGACCTTGATATCCTTTACTAGTTTTATGAATAGCCAAGCAGGTGAGTTGGTAGAATAACTCACTTTTTGAAAGTATTAAGGTATGTGATATTTGTTCCGTTTTAAACGTATAAGTCCCTTGGATAGGAAATTGTTTATGGCTAAGGTATAAAGCGAATGTAACGACTTTATGGGGAGTTGGTTATATTTGCTTTATGGAAAGATAAATGACTTAACTTTAATGAAAAGGCAATTTGATTTTTAAGGCATCAATTGCCTAAGGTTTATAATAAAAGGAGTCACTTGATTTTGAAACCTAACTTTATGTTTAATGGTATTGTGACTTGTCTTGTAAAGAAATTTTGACTTGATACTACGGTTTATAGTATCTTGGAAGCTTGATATGAAAATGAGTCATTTTGAAAAGGTTAGAAGTACGTAGTACTTTGGGTTAAACTCCCGGTTTTATTATAACATATTAGTGCCTTAAGTGAACAAGAATGAGAGTGTAGATGAATAAGACTAATAAGAAGTTAGGGGGATTCTAACTTGCTTATTTATTGTATGACTGCCGGTTTGAGATAGGGTAAGAGTATAAGTGAGGGGCAGACCCCCAAGACGCTATACCACCTTCTCCAGGATAAGAGTATAAATGAGGGGTAAACCCCAAGACGTTATACCACCTGTATTATTACCTTCTTCAGGGTAAGAGTATAAATGAGGGGCAAACCCCCAGACGTTACACCACCGCTTCGCGGTAAGAGTATAAATGAGGGGTAAGAACCCTAAGACGTTATACCACCTGTTTCTATGGGTTCGCTACCCATGATTTGATTGGGAGTCTCCTATTGTGATGTTGTACGTATTTCCCTTGATTTTACTCTCATTGTTAGTAAGGCACTGTGTACTGTAATTTTGTTATCATACATGTCTCCGGCTTTGTTTTAAACTTATGTTGTAATTACTGATTTTCGATTTTACATACTTAGTACATATTGTGTCTCGACCCCGCTTCCAGGGGCTGCGTTCATCTGTGAGAAAGGTAGCGGTGGTGGATCCACATTCTTAGGATCACTTATCGACGTCGAAGCTCCATTTATCAGGAGGCTTGTCTCTTTTTAGTCTGATCTTTTCCCGGTGTTGTAGATTTATGTACATTCGGGGTATGGTGGGCCCTGTCCATACGA
This sequence comes from Przewalskia tangutica, assembly GCA_029844215.1. Lineage (NCBI taxonomy): Eukaryota > Viridiplantae > Streptophyta > Magnoliopsida > Solanales > Solanaceae > Przewalskia > Przewalskia tangutica. Next base: position 36,507,015 of record CM056720.1, on the reverse strand, counting down.
TTATTATTCTAGAGTCCGTATTCACATTTGTGGTTGGGTAAGAACCGATTATGCATTGTACTTTTGAGTATGTTTATATTATGGAAAGCGGCCTTATCGACTAGCCCGAGATGTTATTGTTTTCACGTGTGTTTATGTTGTGTATGTTCGCCGCTATTCTCGATGTATACCAACAGGTGCCGTGTAGGCGCGATCGCGACCCGGGTGGTCGTGACAAAAGTGGTATCGAGCGATTAGTCCTCGGAAAGTGTCTGAGGCCGTGTCTAGTAAGTCTTGATTATCGGTGTGTTGTGCACCACATCTATAATCGTGAGGTGCGGGACATTTAGGATTGGTTTCCATTCTTCTCTCTCTAAGATCGTGCGGTGAAAGTTGTCTTATTAGGATGAATCCTCTCGACCTAGTCTTATGAAAGCAGATATGCCTCACGGAAGCGACGGGGCCGAAGGGCAAAGCGGCAAGAGGCGCTAACGGTACTCAGAGGGTTACGGACTCGAGCCTGCACTATACGAGGTAGTAGGCGGGTCGGCGAGTTCACCACGCGGCAGTATTAGAGGCGAGGCGGCGGTAGCTCGATGGTTCGTGCGAGCCTCAGCTCGCGGCCGTCTTGAGTATAGACTACGGGAACAGATCCGGTTATTGACGATATAGTAGTCGGACAACGGCGACAGCAAGCGGCAACCCACCCTAGTGGCGGTTTGCGGATTATGGATTTTACAGGTTGTCATCCACCCGAGTTTTATGGTTCGAGGTCGGATGAGGATCCGCAGGAGTTCATTCGGCCTACGGACCATGCAGTTCTTAGGGCTTGAGACAGTGCATTACGCTAGCCTCCTCCGGGTTGCGCGATATTGCGTTGAACCGGTTTGAGTCGTGGTTGCTTCGAGAGGTGATGATGCTCTTCCACTGTTTGGGAGGAGTTCTGAGGCCTTCATGGTTCATTTTTGCCTCCCGAGATGAGAGAGCCGGGTAGATAGATTCTTGACCTTGAGGCGAGCGGGAGGGCTCGGGAGTATAGCTTGAGTTTGACTCTGGCGGCATACGCATACTATTGTAGGCGATATGGCGGATAGGGTTCATCATTATGTGATGGGGCTTGGCCGTTATATGATTACCGCATGCTTGGGTGTTGCTCTTCAGCCGGTATGGACATCGCCAGATGCGAGCCTATCGCGAGGATCGAGGATAGAGAGGAGGACCAGATTGACTCGAGCGGCCAAGAGGCGAGGACATCGTGGTCTCGGGGCGGTTTCGAGCGGGCGGCCTCGGGCGAACAGACTGTCCACTTTCGGCCCGGCCTGAGTGCTCCTTCACGCGATTTCGGCAAGAGGTCTGATCGGCCAGTCATTCGAGGCGGTCGGGCTCGGGACTTCGGATTCAGGGAGGCAGGAACCGTCACCGATCGGGACCACCCACACCTCAGTGTGCTCGATGCGGTAGGTTCCACCAGGGCGAGTGTCGCAGAGCTTCGGGAGCTTGTTACTCGTGTGGCCAGCAGGGCCATTTGAGGAGAGATTGTCCGTCTAGGCGGCGTGAGTGGTGCAGTGCGGCGGCGTGATCTGTTGGGTCTTCTTCTCCTTCTGTGGTTATGCGCCCCGGAGGGCAGGGTACTCATGGAGCGGCAGGCCGCGGTAGAGGTCGTGGTGGTGGTTCCAGTTCTAGCGGTCCCCAGAACCGCATATATTCATTAGCCAGCCGCCAGGATCAGGAGGCTTCCCCTGACGTCGTCACAGGTACATTATTGATTTCATGTTGTGACGTTTATGCTTTGATAGATCCAGGTTCTACCTTGTCTAATGTGTCCTCTTGTGCGGGTAGAATCGGGATAGAACCGAGTCGATAGAGCCTTTTGAGGTAGCTACGCCTATGGGAGATCGGTGTTAGGCGGCGGGTGTCTGAGAGGTTTTCGTGTTTATATTCTGATCGTCGGACCACTTACAGACTTGATAGAAATTGCCGAGATGTGATTTTGATGTCATTATGGGTATGGACTGGTTGGCTTCTTGTTATGCCAACGTCGACTGTAGGGACAGGTTGGTTCGGTTCCAGTTTCCTGGCGAGCCATTTATCGAGTGGAAGGGTAACACAGCGTCGCTGAGAGGTAGGTTTATTTCTTACCTCAAGGCTAGGAAGATGGTGCAGAAAGGGTACATCTATCATCCGTTGGGTATTTGATGCAGGATGAGGTGCCGTTCTTGATCGATACCGATGGTTAGGAGTTTCGGATGTGTTCCCAGGTGATCTTCCGGGTATCCCTCCTGAGAGGGAGATTGAGTTTTGTATTGACACATTGCCAGACACTCGGCCTATTTCCATTCCGCCATACAGAATGGCACCTGCTGAGTTGAGGGAGCTGAAGGACCAGCTGAAAGATTTGCTGGAAAAAGGCTTTATCAGGCCTAGTGTATCTCCCCGGGAGCGCGGTCTTGTTCGTGAAGAAGAAGGATGGGGCCAGCTGCGTATGTGTGTTGATTCTGACGGTGAATAAGGTAACCATCAAGAATAGGTACCCACTCCCGGATTGATGATTTGTTTGACAAGGCTGCGAGTGCGAGGTGTTTCTCAAAGATAGACTGCGATGCAGTTATCATCGAGTTCGAGTTCGAGAGGAAGACATCCCAAAGCGCATTCGGGACCGGTATGGGCACTATGAGTTTAGGGTTATGTCTTCGGTTTGACCAACGCTCAGCGGTATTTATGGATTTGATGAAGGTGTTCAAGTCATTTTGGATACATTTGTGATTGTATTCATTGATGACATCTGGTTTATTCGCGACAGAGCGAGAGCATGCAGATCACTTGAGGCCCAGATTGGGGTTCTCGGGCCGCGATTGTTCGCCAAGTTCTCCAAGTGTGAGTTTTGGTTGGCCTCGATGGCATTCACAGGGCATATTATTGGGGTGATGGTGTTCGCGTGGATACGGCAAAGATTGGCGATCAAGTCTTGGCCGAGACTACTACTCGGCCAAGTGCGCAATTTCTTAGAAATTTGGCGAGGTATTATCGTAGGTTTGTGGAAGCGGTTTGCGATTTCAAAGATTGACTAGGGTGACTCGAGAAAGCGACCAAGTTCCAGTGGGCGAGGCTTGCGGCGGGGTTTCCGATTGTTGAAGGAGAGGTTGACTACATCCCGATTCTTACTCTTCACGAGGTTAGGCAGATGCGTGATCTATTGTGATGCCTCGGGTATCGGGCTAGAGTGTGTTTTGATGCGAGACGACAAGGTTATAGCCTATGCTTCCGGCGATTCTGGAAGCATGAGAGGAATTACCCTACCCATGACTTAGAGTTGGCGCGATTATTCATGCCTTGAAGATTTGGAGACATTATTTGTATGGGGTTCATGGATATTTATACAGACCACAAGAGCCTCGATATATCTTCGAGCGAGGAGGTGAACTTGAGACAGATACGGTGGTTAGAGTTGCTGAAAGACTATGATGTTGATATTCTATACCATCCGGGGAAAGCCAACGTAGTTGCTGATGCCTTGAGTCGTAGATCGATGGGGAGCTGTCAGACCGTAGGAGAGGCAGGACATGGTCCGTCAGATCCACCAGTTAGCAAGCCTTGGGGTTCGTTTGATCGATATCGACGATAGCGGGGTGCGGGTTCGTGAGGTTGCCGAGTCTTCCATCGTTGATGAGGTGAAGAGGCGACAGTTAGCTACAAATTTGGAAAGGCTCGTGTATGATATCTTGCGCACTAAGCAAGCTAAAAAGCCTTGGATGTCACAAATTTGGAAAGGCTTCATTCCTCCCAAATTCTCTTTTACTATGTGGCTAAATTGCAGAAAGCGGTTAGCTACAAAGGATACTCTATCATTTCTCAACTTGGAGGATAAATCTTGCGGGTTCTGCAAGCAAGCTAATGAAACAAGGGAACACATCTTCTTTGCACCTTTATACACACATGATTTGGAAGAGCATAAAAGATTGGTTGGGTATTAGAAGAGAGATGACAACTGTTGAAAGCTCCCTTAAATGGATTAAGAAAGAACACCGCGGGACAAGCATTCGAGCCAAAGCTATTTTGTTCACTTTTTGCATAATGGTTTATGAGATTTGGAGGGCAAGAAACAAAATGCTCTTTGAAGGCACAAGCTTTCCGGCAGAAGAGGTCATTGCAAGAATCAAAACAACATCTTATAGAGTTCTCTATGATTTTATCCCCTCCTGTAATGGCACCTTTTGAGTGACCACCCCCCCTCTATCTCTTCTTGTTTGCATTACTTTGAGGCTTGAGATACCTCAATGATTGATTGTAGCCACTTCCTTTTTCTTTATTAGTAATAATATTTGCATTTACCTAAAAAAAAAAAAGAGGCGACAGTTTGAGGACCCTGTGTTGGTACGATATCGAGTTGCAGCTCTTCGGGAGGAGAAGAGTCTATTCGAGGTAGCGCCTGATGGGGTGCTGAGATTTGAGGGCCGGTTGTGTGTTCCCAATGTGTCAGGACTTCGTCAGCAGATTCTAGGGGAGGCACACAATGCTCGTTATTCTATTCATCCGGGGTCGACCAAGATGTACCACGACCTCAGATGTTTGTATTGGTGGGATGGCCTGAAGAGGGACGTGGCAGGTTTTGTTGCACAGTGTCCTAATTGCCAGCAGGTCAAGGTCGAGCACGGATGCCCGGATTATTGCGATCTATTGAGATTCCGACTTGGAAGTGGGAGGTGATCAACATGGACTTTGTTCTGAGGTTACCTCGTACTCGGAGGAAGTACGACTCCATTTGGGTTATTGTTGACAGGCTGACGAAATCAGCCCATTTCCTTCCAGTCAGGACGACGTTTTCGGCTGAGGACTATGCCAGATTGTACATCATAGAGGTTGTGAGGCTGTACGGTGTCCCGGTGTCGATTATATCCGATAGGAGCCGATTCTGGCTAACTTCGAGGTCTTTCGAAGGGTTTAGGGACAGGTGAGTCTCGTCAACATTTCATCCTCGGTGGCGGGCGGCGAGCGTCTTATCGCACACTCGAGGATATGTTGCGAGCTGCGTGATTGATTCGAGGTAGGGAGGATCATTTGCCTCTTGTGGAGTTTGCTTATAACAACAGCTACCATTCCAAATATAGATGGCGCCATACGAGGCTTTATATGGCGGAAATGCAGTCGCCGATTGGTTGGTTCGGCGTGGGCGAGTGCGATTAGTTGGCCCAGACTTGGTTCAGCAGGCTGTGGATAAAGTAAAGCTTATCCAGGAGAGACTGTTAGCAGCTCAGAGTCGGCAGAAGTCATATGCGGATAATCTGCGTCGGCATTTGGAGTTTCAGGTAGACGATTGGGTCTTCTTGAAGGTGTCACCCATGAAGGGTGTGATGAGATTCGGTAAGAAGGGGAAACTCAGCCCAACGAACATTGGTCCCTACCAGATCGTCCGAAGAGTGGGCAAGATTGCCTATGAGTTGGATCTGCCATCAGAGTTAGAGGCGGTACATCCGGTCTTCCATGTTTCTATGTTGCGGAAGTGTATCGGTGATCCAGCGAGAGTTTTCCTTACTAGTGAGGTCCGGTGTGAGAGGTTATCGTCGTATGAGGAGAGTCCCATAGCGATACTCGATCGCCAGTCGATCATGCGGACCAAGGATGTAGCTTCACAAAGTCTGTGGAGAAATGATAGCAGGAGGAGATGACTTGGGAAGCGGAGGAGGACATGTTGAGGAAGTATCCTCACTTATTTCCTATACCTTCAGGTAATTCTTTTCCCTTACTTGTCAAGTTTTAATTGAAGCATTTGTTTTGTGTAAATGCTTTTATGTGGCCATGTGTGGCATTATTGGTATGTCGGGGTTGTGGAAGGAAACTATGTCAGCTTTTAAGTGTGACTCAGAAAGAACATTCGGGGACGAATGTTTCTAAGGAAGAATGTTACACCGTAAATTTTAATATAAGATAAGTTGGCGCATGTATTGAGCGGATTTTGAGTCTACTTTGGAGTGTTGTACCCAGTTTAAGAATTGAGGGTGTTTACCAAGCCTAGTATAAAGTTGGATGAGTCTAGTTTCCAACGCAACAAAGCCTTCGTCGATAGGACATCGGAGCGGAGGGTATGGGCGTTAGAAGTTCGGTGGGACGGCGTGGGAAAGATTTTAGAATCGGTCGCGCAGTGCGCCGATCGCGGCCGCGGCTAGTTAGCGGTGTCGCGCCACTAATCCTGAAAATTCTCTGAGGTTACATCGCCGCGGCGCCGAGGCGGGAATTTTTCCGCGGTCAGGGCTGAAAACAGGGGATATTTTCGAAAAAAACTTATGGGAGGGTGACAAGTGTCCCTCCCATCTTGTTGACCAAGAAAAGGGCCCTATTTTAGGACCAAGTCTTGAAAGACTTGGTCATTTCACCTTAAGGACTCTAAAGAGCTTCTCTCTCTCTTTTCTCTGAAGGTTTTGAAGGGAGCTTAGCCTAGAGGGTTTTGTTGGAGCGGCGGTAAGAAGGCAAAGTGTTGATAATCTTGTGGGAATCTCACGAGGACGAGTTTGGCGGGAAAAGGAGTTGAAGAAAGAGGGCTTTAGTGTGCTAATCCAAAAGGTAAAATATTTCCTCTTCTCTTGGAATTAACAATAATCCTTGTTATAGTTGATATTGACCAAGTGAATCATGTTTTAGATTGATATGAATTATAGGTTTTGATAGCCATTTGAATTGTGAAATACAAAGGAAATCGATAGTTATAGTTGTAGCATGCTATATAAATGGAAGGTTAAGGTTGTCAAAGTTGGTTATGGCTATATAACTTGTGAAGGCAACTTTGTGGGTGGAAAAGACTTGTGGTGGTTATATATGTAGTCAAAATGGCCGTTAACATTGGATTGTTGTATATGAATTGTGGGGCGGAATTTTATACTTCTTGTAAGGCGTATAATCCCCTTTTTGACTAATGATATGTTGAGCCTTAAATGTGGCATGTTGGTTATTGTATTCGGCCTTGAAAAAGGTGGCAAAGTAAGTAGAAACAAAGGAGGTGCTGTCCGATTTTCCGTAGAACTTAGTGACCTTACACTTGTAATATTCTACGTTTGAAGTAAGACGTTAATAGACGTATTGTGGATATTATAGGTTGACATACTACGGGAGGGATATTGTACTTGGCAAGTGGTTGGCCCGAAGAGGTATGTAGAACTTTTCCTATCTTTTGAGCATGACTAGTTGTACGTATATAGTGCGGTGAGCGTCATGACCTTGATATCCTTTACTAGTTTTATGAATAGCCAAGCGGGTGAGTTGGTAGAATAACTCACTTCTTGAAAGTATTAAGGTATGTGATACTTGTTTCGTTTTAAACGTATAAGTCCCTTGGATAGGAAATTGTTTATGGCTAAGGTATAAAGCGAATGTAACGACTTTATGGGGAGTTGGTTATATTTGCTTTATGGAAAGATAAATGACTTAACTTTAATGAAAAGGCAATTTGATTTTTAAGGCATCAATTGCCTAAGGTTTATAATAAAAGGAGTCACTTGATTTTGAAACCTAACTTTATGTTTAATGGTATTGTGACTTGTCTTGTAAAGAAATTTTGACTTGATACTACGGTTTATAGTATCTTGGAAGCTTGATATGAAAATGAGTCATTTTGAAAAGGTTAGAAGTACGTAGTACTTTGGGTTAAACTCCCGGTTTTATTATAACATATTAGTGCCTTAAGTGAACAAGAATGAGAGTGTAGATGAATAAGACTAATAAGAAGTTAGGGGGATTCTAACTTGCTTATTTATTGTATGACGGCCGGTTTGAGATAGGGCAAGAGTATAAGTGAGGGGCAGACCCCCAAGACGCTATACCACCTTCTCCAGGATAAGAGTATAAATGAGGGGTAAACCCCCAAGACGTTATACCACTTGTATTATTACCTTCTTCAGGGTAAGAGTATAAATGAGGGGCAAACCCCCAAGACGTTAGACCACCTGCTTGTGGTAAGAGTATAAATGAGGGTAAGAACCTAAGACGTTATACCACTGTTTCTATGGGTTCGCTACCCATGATTTGATTAAGTCTCTATTGTGATGTTATGCGTATTTCCCTTGATTTTACTCTCATTGTTAGTAAGGCACTGTGTACTGTAATTTTGTTTTCATACATGTCTCCGGCTTTGTTTTAAACTTATGTTGTAATTACAGTACTTTCCAGTTTTACATACTTAGTACATATTGTGTACTGACCCCCTTCCTCGGGGGCTGCGTTCATGCCGCAGGAAAGGGTAAGCAGGTGGTGGATCCACATTCTTAGGATCACTTATCAGACGTCAGAAGCTCCATTTATCCAGAGGCTTGTCTCTTTTTGGTACAGTCTTTTCCTTGGTGTTGTAGATTTATGTACATTCATGGGTATGGCGGGGCCCGTCATACGCTTATTATTCTAGAGTGCGTATTCACATTTGTGGTTGGGCTGTAAGAACTGATTGTACAGTTGTACTTTTGAGTATGTTTATATTATGGAAGGCGACCTTATCGGCTAGCCTGAGATGTTATTGTTTTCACATGTGTTTATGTTGTGTATGTTCCGCTGCTATTCTCTGATGTATACCAACAGGTGCCGGGTAGGGCGCCGATGCGAACCGGGTCGGGTCGTGACAACCATATTCATGAATTTGTTAGGTCGTAAATTCCTCCAACAACCTCATCTTCTTGGAATGTGTTGGAAGCTTTATTCTTGGTATTTGTTTTGATGATCATTTCGGTCAACACATCTCCTCTTGGACGATTTGAAGTCTTCAATATAGCTAAATTTATGAACTTGTTAGTCCATAAATTCTCTCCTTAAAACTCATATCTTCTAGATGTCCTGTGTCCTTTCCACCTTGTCATTCTCGGCTTTCTCACTTCATTACATAGCCTAGTTGTCCTTTCCTATTACATATCATATTAATTGTATCCTAATAAGACCTAGGGAGTTATGTACAAGTTACACTATGTCCTAATGTCACGACCCGACCCCGGGCCCGCGACTGGTGCCCTACCTGGGCACCCTTACATGTATACATCAGAGATAATCAGCGGAACATACATAAACTCAACAAGAAATAAATAACAGGTTAGCCGATAAGGCCACCTCCCTGGATATATATAAATATACATAAATCCAAAAGCAGTTACCTCTTTTTTTACAAAGCGACCCACAATAGATGACTACAGACCTCTAAGAGTTTTGACGTAACAACTGTGACGGGACAGCGCCCCGCCATACCCCTGAATGTACAAAAATCTACAACCTCAGGAAACTGTACCAAAATACAAAGCCTCCGAAATAATGGAGCTTCCCAACCAGCTGAACAGTGATCCTAAGAATGAGGATCAGCAAGCTATGTACCTCAACCTGCGGCATGAACGCAGCCTCCCGAAGGAGGTCAGTACGAAATATGTACCAAGTATGTGAAACTGAAAATACTGTAATGAAATCATAACAGTCTATATAAAACAGGAGACATGTATGATAACCAAACTATAGTACATAATATATAAGCAGTCATGTCAAGTTAGGGACGCATTCCCTCAAAGTCATTACTCACATATAACCATGGGTCTCACGCCCATAATATCAATCATGTCCGTGGAATTCCTTCCTCGCTGCCGGCAGTCCATGATATAATATAACACCAGTAAGTATACATGAACACCAGGTCCCACCTGTGTCATAAAAACTATACGGGCCAAGTAGGAAAGCCAACCACCAGATCCACTGCGTCGCCAAAGCGATGCGAGGCAAATGCAGCCAACTACGAGATCCGGCTGCGTCGACAAGCGGCGGGGCAAGTCGAAAGCTAGCTACGGATCGACTGCGTCACGAGATATGACCAGGGAAAGTGCGAAAGCCATCTACCAGAGTCTACCGTACCAAACTATGTCATAGAAATGACCGGGGCATGTACGAAAGCCAACTACCAGATCCAGCCTGCGTCAGCAACTGACCGGGGCAAGTACGGAAGCTAACTACCAGATCCATCCTGCGTCACTAAACCTCATGGAGAGCTAGTCCATGGAATAACAATATCATCCGGGGATTTAACCTGCATCATGGTCGCATGCCCCGGAATCCTCCATCGTATAAGCATGTCCATGGATCCATCACAATGGAAGCATACCCGTGGAATCCCTCATCATTGTCGGTACGTCCAAGTAAATTCACAACAAGACAGTCGACCCTCCAACTGAGAGTCACGGTAGCGTAAAAATATAATACTTGCACTCAAAGGCTATCACAAGCAAGCATAGGCAAGTTCATAAAATCTTTAGACTTTCATTATCATACAAAAATGAATTTCATTTTATAAACTCAAGGCACTTTCGTTTCACATAAAAATCCGAGAATTTAACCCAAAGTACTACGTACTTCCATTCTTTTCAAAAGACTCATTTTTATATAAAACCCCAAGATACTAACACCCGTAGTATCAAGGCATGTCTATTTTTCAAATTAAGTTGCTACACCTTTAGGAATTCATTTCAAGACTTTGAAACCAAGTAACTTCTAATTTCACAACCTAGGCAACTCATGCCTATCAATCAAAATAGACAACTCTCTTAACCTTCCATAAAGCCGTTATAACTAACTTCCCATAAAGTCGTTATAACTTTTTATGGTTTTAGACAAATTCATTCTTTTTATAACCAAGAGACTTATACTTTTAAAACCAAGTATCATATACTTTCAAATCAAGTTACATAACTTTCAAAATACTTCAAGTCTCTTAACTTTAGAAATCAAGTTTCTTAACTTTAGAAATCAAGTTGCTTCTACTTTTAAATCCCAAGTAACTCACACCTTTAAGACAAGTTACTTCTCCTTAAATCATGTCATTTCTCCTCTTTTAAATCAGTTAAGTAAATCACTCATTTGACTCCCCTAAAGCCGTTATAACAACCTTTAGGTTTTGGAACTAAGGCACTATCCAAGAGATTAGGAACCACTTCCTTTTTAAGACTCTAAGTACTTCAAGTAAAACACTTTCACTTTTGAAAATCCAAATTTCATCAAGGGAATAGACAACAACAACTTCCAATTTAAACATTCCAAGTACAATCAAGGAAGTATATAAAACAACTTCTATATTAGGCAATCCAAGTAAAATCAAGGAGTGGATCATTTAAGGAGTAGGATTTACTTTCTTTACCATAAGGAATCATGCTAGAAGAAGAGGAGATGGTTCACATACCTTTTCGGCTTAATCCACAAGCTAAGTCGAATACGCCGCACGTAGAATTGTCAACCTATAATGACCACAACACGACTATCAACTTCTAGTTTCCAACGTAGAATGATACTAAGTATACGATCTCTTATTCTACGGAAAATTGGGCAGCAGTTCCTTTGTTTCTACGTACTTTTCCACCTTTTTCAAGTCCCGAAAATCAATAACCAACATGCCGTATTTAAGGATCAACACATCAACCAATCAAAGGGGATTACACGCCTTACAATACGTGTAAAATTCTTCCCCACAATAATACCAAGTAGTTCAATATCCAAAGCCATTCTCGGCTAACATGTACAACAACACAAAGTCCTTTCCAATTCTTTTTCAATCCAAGTTGTTAAGTCTAACATGTTATATAGTCGTAAACAACTTTAACAACTATAATTCCTTCTTTATATAACATGCGACGACTAAACTAATAACCAAATTGAATTGTAATCTCAAAGGCTAATCATGCTAGTTTCGGATTAGTGGTTCCAATATCCATAACACTTATCAAACTTCAATATATACATCTCATGCTTGTTTATATCCATAACTACAACAATAAGTAATCTTTAATCACTAAAACGACAAGATTGTTACCTTGATAAACCCTTATAAAATTCCAAGATTCCAAGTCGCTCCTTAGAAATCTTAGCTCCTTTCCTTCACGCTCCAATCCGCTATTTGAAGCCCTTAGAAGTTCACAAACAACTTCCCTTCCATTTCCAACTTCAAAGTTGAAGAACACCTTAGGTTTTCGCCTTGCGACTAACGTGAAAACGTAGTTTTCCGGGATATTTCTATTGAGATATCCTTACAATACCTTTAGGGATCTTAGGTTTGAATATTGGGATCTATGAAGCAAGGTTGCAAAAAATTTCTCCCTTTCCTTCACCTTAGCCGAGAGCACATTACACTAGCTCTAAGTTTTCTTGAATTTTATTCTAAGTGTGGAGATAAGTCTTGCTACTAGGAGGACTATATAATATAATGGAGGGCCTAGATTAAAACATTTGTGTGGCTTGGATGAAGAAAATTTAATATCTAGTCAAGTGGGCAAGTTGACTTTGTCAATAATCTCAAGCTTGTCTTCAAGACTTGATCATCCTTCTCTTGGTCAAATGACCTCTTTTCCCTTGGTCCATTTTGAACAAGCCTATGTGAGGGGTGACACGTGTCGCCCTCCCATTCTTCCATAAAATTGTGTAACCCTCGTGGGCCCCACAAAACGTAAAATTTCTCGTGAGCGCCCTACGTGACCAAATCCGTAAATAAATTTCCACAATGTTAATAGATTCCATGCTCCTCAAATAATGTATTTTGAGAATCTAATTCTCATCAACGAACATTTTTCCTTTCCGAAGTTCGGAAGATTTTCCTTCGGAAAAATAATTCTTTCTTTCGTACCAATTTATAAGTCTTGTGCTCTCAGGTCTATTCTCGTAAACACATGTCCTGGAACTACAGGGTGTAACATTCTTCCCCCTTAGAAACATTCGTCCCCGGATGTTCTTTCGAGGCTCCATCTAAGCAGATATCGACATAGTCCCCTTCTTTCCAAATCTCATCACACCCTTCATACAAAATATGCCACCCATGGCCACATAACAATACTTATACTAAAATGTCAACCTGTACTCCATGTGTCGACGTCGGTTATCTGCATAAAACTTCTGCTGACTCTGAGCTTACTAAAAATCTTTCCTGGATAAGCTTCGCCTTATGCACAGCCCGCTGAATCAAGTCTGGGCTAATTATATGAACCTCGCCTACGTGGAACCAACCGATCGGCGATTCTACACTTCTTTCATACAAAGCCTCATACAAGGCCATCTGAATACTGGAATGGTAACGGGTATTATACGCAACTTATCGAGAGGCAAAATATCCTCCCTGCTACCCCTGAAATCAATAACACAGGCCCGCAACCTATTCTCAAGGGTCTGGATAACATGCCCTGCCTGTCCGTCGGTCTGAGGGCGAAATGCAACACTAAGACTCACCTGTGACCCCAATCCCTTCTGGAAAACCTCCCAGAAGCTAGACGCAAACTGGGCTCATCTGTTTGTCATAAATAAACGTAGGAACCCCGTGCAGTCTCATAATTTTCCTGACATATAACCTCGCATAATCCTCAACCGCCTCTACATAATACGTTTTACACTGTTATCTAAAACTGTAACCTATGGCAAGACGACACTGAAGATCTTACCTACCTCACATCCATCGCCTAATAACCTGGGTACACATAACCCCATAGTACGTAAAACTATCCTTTTACGTGGGGGAGAGAGCTTATCTCCCTTTCATAATCTTGATCATCAAGCGCCACCTTATAGTCGTATAGATTTTCAAAACCTACCAGCGATTTCTTCTGTTTTCCACAGGCAGCACTCATACTTATCTTATTCTTGCCTTGCGTATTTTCCTGAAATTATTTGGAATGTCGTGGCCCTGACTGCCACATTAAGCCAACTCCAAGTATCTCCAAGGGCAATTAACATGAACCTTTTCAATGACCGCACGCTTTCATTTCCGTTTCTACCTTCTTCAAATTCAACTATTCCATACTTTCTACATCGAATTTTTTTGAACAAGTCACACAGACTTACCAAAATCAAGTCACATAGAATTTTCAATCAATGATGTCAAAGAAGGAAGGATAATTCACTTGTCATAGTCACTTCCCTTCCTTTACACTCGATAAACGGTCCGCCGGGAAACTAGAATAGAACCAACCTCTCTCTACAGTCAACCTTGGTATACACGAAGCCAACTAGTCCATACTCCTAATGACCTTAAAGTCTATCGTATCCATCTCTACTAGATCTGCTAGGGTCTGACGACTATATCATCATCGGGAAAATCTTATATACCCGCTCATCTACCACCCAATCATCCACTGGTGTAGCTACCTCGAAAGGTTCTTATGGATTCAGGCTTTATCCCTCTACCCTTGGTTGCTCTCTTTCTTACTGGTCGTACTCTTTCCGTACTCCCAAACTTATTCTAGCATACGCACATAACCTCCATACTGATTCTGGCCTCCAATCTTTGGAGTTACTAAATCAAACAATATAAGGCCATTTCCGGCCCTTACGACCCGGTTCTGGTGGAACGCGTCCACGAACCCGTAAAATAATTAACTAGACTTGGGCCTTGCACCCTCGTGACCCTGTCACGTAGCGGGACTACTACCAACTGATCCTACTCCATTTCTGGCTATGGGCGACCCGTAATAGGTCCTCAACCCGACCCACCGTCGTACTTAACTCTTACCCTTAGTCTAAATTTAATCTTATTGCCCGAGAAGGCCTTATATACCTAAGGTCTCGGCGGTTATCAATATTCTTAGGCTCGCAATTTCCATGCTCCAAGCCTACCTTATCAGTCCCCCCGTAAACGGGTACAATAACTTCTCATAATACCATAACCATGTTGTCTTGATCACAACAACCATTACTTACTTCATACGGATCTCATCCGTACAATTCTCTTACGCATACCACATAGCTTAATCTATTCACATAGTCTTCCATCAAGTACCTTAACATGACTTCTTAAGGGTCCATTACCCTATCAGACAGCTCATCATTTCCTAATTATATCAAATTAGCACATAAACCTTGATGAGAATTCATTAAGTTGTTTCATACCTCCCGGTATCTAGTTAGTCCTTACCAACTCTTGGTAATCTAAAATCATTCTAGGCAACCCATATATGACCCTCATACATAAATCCGTATAGCTGTACGTCATTATACCAACTATACAACAATTTCTACCAACCTGGATACGCAATCCACATAATCCTTCCTGGGTCACTGCAGCCTTTCTCGTAGCTGCAATCAACATAACTCGTTAGGGAGAGACGACTCTAACAACACAGCTCTATCGCACGATCTCAGAGTGAGAAGAATGAAAATCAATCCTAAATATCCTATAGCCTCCTGATTATAGATATGGTGCACAACACACCGATAATCAAGACTCTACTAGACACGGTCTGTAGACACTTTCCGAGGACTAACTGCTCTGATACCACTTTTGTCACGACCCAACCCCGGGCTCGCGACTGGTGCCCTACCTGGGCACCCTTACAGGTATACATCAGAGATAATAAGGCGGAGCATACATAAACACAACAAGAAATAAATAACAGGTTAGCCGATAAGGCCACCTCCCTGGATATATATAAATATACATAAATCCAAAAGCAGTTACCTCTTTTTTTACAAAGCGACCCACAATAGATGACTACAGACCTCTAAGAGTTTTGACGTAACAAGCTGTGGACGGCGCCCGCCATACCCCAGATGTACAAAAATCTACAACCTCGAAATCTGTACCAAAATACAAAGCCTTCGAAATAATGGAGCTTCCCAACCAGCTGAACAGTGATCCTAAGAATGAGGATCGCAGCTATATGTACCTCAACTGCGGCATGACGCGACCTCCCGGGAGGTCGATTGAAATATGTACCAAGTATGTGGCGAAAATATCAGAATGAAATCATAACAGTCTATATAAAACAGGAGACATGTATGAAAACTAAACTACAATACACAATATATAAGCAGTCATGTCAAGTCAGGGATGCATGCCCTCAAAGTCATTACTCACATATAACCATGGGTCTCACGCCCATAATATCAATCATGTCCGTGGAATTCCTTCTTCACTGCCGGCAGTCCATGATATAATATAACACCAATAAGTATACATGAACACGAGTCCCACATGTCATAAAAGCATGCGGGCAGTAAGAAAGCTAACCACAGATCCGGCTGCATCATAAATCGGCGGCGGGCAAGTCGAAAGCCAATCGCGGATCGGCTGCGTCAACAATCGATCGGGCAAGTACGAAATCTAGCTACCAGATCCAGCCTGCGTCACGAGATATGACCGGGGCAAGTGCGAAAGCCATATACCAGAGTCTACCGTACCAAATTGTGCTATAATCGGCCGGGTAAGTCGAAGCCAACTACCAGTCGACTGCGTCGGCGGCAAGGGCAAGTCTGGAAGCTAACTACCAGATCCATCATGCGTCACTAAGCCTCATGGAGAGCTAGTCCATGGAATAACAATATCATCCGGGGATTTAACCCGCATCATGGTCTCATGCCCCGGAATCTTCCATCGTATAAGCATGTCCATGGATCCATCACAATGGAAGCATAACCGTGGAATCCCCATCACCGTCAGACGCGTCAAGTAAAATCACAACAAGACAAAACCACTCCAACCGAGTCACGGCAGCGTAAAAATATAATACTTGCACTCAAAGGCTATCACAAGCAAGCATAGGCAAGTTCATAAAATCTTTAGACTTTCATTATCATACAAAAATGAATTTCATTTTATAAACTCAAGGCACTTTCGTTTCACATAAAAATCCGAGAATTTAACTCAAAGTACTACGTACTTCCATTCTTTTCAAAATACTCCTTTTTATATAAAACCCCAAGATACTAACACCCGTAGTATCAAGGCATGTCTATTTTTCAAATTAAGTTACTACACCTTTAGGAATTCATTTCAAGACTTTGAAACCAAGTAACTTCTAATTTTACAACCTAGGCAACTCATGCCTATCAATCAAAATAGACAACTCTCTTAACCTTCCATAAAGCCGTTATAACTAACTTCCCATAAAGCCGTTATAACTCTTTATGGTTTTAGACAAATTCATTCTTTTTATAACCAAGAGACTTATACTTTTAAAACCAAGTATCATATACTTTTAAATCAAGTTACATAACTTTCAAAATACTTCAAGTCTCTTAACTTTAGAAATCAAGTTTCTTAACTTTAGAAATCAAGTTGTTTCTAATTTTAAATCCCAAGTAACTCACACCTTTAAAACAAGTTACTTCTCCTTAAATCATGTCATTTCTCCTCTTTTAAATCAATTAAGTAAATCACTCCTTTGACTCCCCTAAAGTTGTTATAACAACCTTTAGGTTTTGGAACTAAGACACTATCCAAGAGATTAGGAACCACTTCATTTTTAAGACTCTAAGTACTTCAAGTAAAACACTTTCACTTTTGAAAATCCAAATTTCATCAAGGGAATGGACTACAACAACTTCCAATTTAAACATCCCAAGTACAATCAAGGAAGTATTTAGAACAACTTCTATATTAGGCAATCCAAGTAAAATCAAGGAGTGGATCATTTAAGGAGTAGGATTTACTTTCTTTACCATAAGGAATCATGCTAGAAGAAGAGGAGATGGTTCACATACCTTTTCGGCTTAATCCACAAGCTAAGTCGAATACGCCGCACGTAGAATTGTCAACCTATAATGACCACAACACGACTATCAACTTCTAGTTTCCAACGTAGAATGATACTAAGTATACAGTCTCTTATTCTACGGAAAATTGGGCAGCAGTTCCTTTGTTTCTACGTACTTTTCCACCTTTTTCAAGGCCCGAAAATCAATAACCAACATGCCGCATTTAATGCTCAACACATCAACCAATCAAAGGGGATTACACGCCTTACAATACGTGTAAAATTCTGCCCCAAAATTAATACCAAGTAGTTCAATATCCAAAGCCATTCTCGGCTAACATGTACAACAAAACAAAGTCCTTTCCAATTCTTTTTCAATCCAAGTTGTTAAGTCTAACATGTTATATAGTCGTAAACAACTTTAACAACTATAATTCCTTCTTTATATAACATGCGACGGGTATGCTTCCATTGTGATGGATCCATGGACATGCTTATACGATGGAGGATTCCGGGGAAGAAGGTGGTGTTCCGGTTGGAATACTGGACTCTGGAGTAAAAGTGGGTCATGCGGGTGAACGCAGGTCGAATGCGGGTATGGAGGGTGGGCCTGGGTTGCAGGAGGGTGGTGTTGATGGTCTTGGGTTGTGGAAGAAACCCATGGGTCACCGACCCTTGGTTTCTGAGTCCAATGGGTATTTTCCGGCTGGCACCTTGGATGCCGAGGTAGAAGCGGGTCTCGTGGTAAGTCCCGGGTTGATAGAGGGTTAGGTGGGTGGGCATGGGTTATGGGGGAAGCCCATAGGTCACCAGTCTTTGGTTGTTGGGTCCGACGTTGCTTCTATCCCAATAAGCCTTGGAAATTCATTTGTTGCGGAAGCCGAAGGGGTTTTTACTCAAAAGAGATCTAGTAATTTGAAGCAATCAATGAATGCGGATGCCAATGGCACGCCTCATTCAATGGGTACTACATATGAAGTGGCTCCTAATCCCATAGATCTTGGTAAGGCAAATGTTGCGGAAGCCGAAGGGTTTTCTCTCCATACGATGCCTAATTACTCGGCGCATTCAATTGGCATTGGGAATGTGGAGTCTTCTCATTTAAGGCCTACTTACTCGACGCATTCAATTGGCATTGGGAATGTGGAGTCTTCTCATTTAAGGCCTACTTACTCGACGCATTCAATTGGTATTGGGAATGTGGTGTCTTCTCATTTAAGGCCTACTTACTCGACGCATTCAATTGATATTGGGAATGTGGAGTCTTCTCATTTAAGGGGACTTCGAAACTTGACTTGGGGGAGAACCGTCTTTGACAAATCTGAGAGCCCTAGGAACTCTAACACATTAATGGATAGTGAATTAAATGATAATGCATTACTACAACAAAAGACTTCTAAGACGCCTAATCCCAATGATGCACGTTTTTGGACTTCATCTACGAAAACCAATAACGTACCTACGGACCCTCAACCCTTCGCTTCACCCGAAGCAGTAAATGCTCCTAAAGATAAGCCTATTCCAAGGAAAATGACTTATGCGGGGGTGTTTGCGGAATCTCGTGCGGAAGCAAAGGGTATGAAATTGCAATTTATTAAACAAGAAGGAGATATTGTAGAACTTGATGTGAATGACGAAGTTCCATTTGTTGAAACATGGGGCTATTGTCTTATTAGATGCTTCACGGGCCCTTTCCCAGGACGTGAGGCACTGAATTCGATTGTTAAGGGTTGGAATGTGAAGTGTCGAATCATTCCCTATGGACGTAGGTGGACCGTCTTCCGCTTCATGTCAGAGGATGATCGCATTAAGGTGTTTCATGGTGGCCCCTTTATGACATTCGGCAGAACATTGATGTTAAAACTAGTTGACAAGGACGTGATACTTTCAGATGGTCTTTTTTATGAAAATCCCTGTTTGGGTGTTGCTACGTGACATCCCCTTATCAGTTTGGAGTGAAACCAGTTTGAGTAAAATAGCATCGCGTGTTGGAATACCTCTATACACGGATCAGTTTACTAAAGAGAGGTCCAAAATGAACTATGCACGAGTATTGATTGAAGTTGATGTTAGAAAAGAGCCAGTCACGAAATTTAGAGTAAGGCTGCCGAGTAATATCATGTATGTTCAAAAAGTGGAATATGAGCATTATCCGGATTTCTATTTTATTTGCCAAATATTTGGACATAGCCATTTAAAGTGTAAGAAGTCGAAGGAACAAGTAAAGCCTATGGTAACTGCCCAACCTCAAAATTCGAATGCTTTGCCTCAGTATGGCGAAAATACGACTTTGCCCTTTATACCGGGAAGGGTCGTTACAGCTTTGAATCTTGATCGAGCTTCGGGTGAGAAACAACTTGATGAACACCGTTTGGGGGATGCACAAGATGTTCCCACTACAACAAAGGTTGGAAACAGAGATTTTAATCAAGTCAGGACCTTTGTCGAGGCAGCTCGAGGGGGGTCTAAAACTCCTTTTGACCCAGGGTCCTTTAGAAGTGCTTTGGGTGTTGAGAATTCGCCGAGTGTGCACATGCAAGCACCACTTTGTGCTGATAATGATGGATGGCAAGAGGTTACTTCAAGGAAGAATTTCATTAAGAACAAAGCCAAGCAGCAAGCTTGAGAAGTGAAAAGAGTATTTCAACCTTCCAAGATTGAGTTTTAAGATTTAACCCCCTATTGTGACGTCACCTATGAGTGAACGCCCCATCCCTCCTCTCTTTCATTTCTTGTTTATGCTTACGTTGAGGATTGAGAACCCTCAACGACTGATTGTAGCTCCCAGTTTTTTTCTTTTTAGTAATAATATTTGCATTTACCTAAAAAAAATATCTCATGCTTGTTTATATTCATAACTACAACAATAAGTAATCTTTAATCACTAAAACTACAAGATTGTTACCTTGATAAGCCCTTATAAAATTCCAAGATTCCAAGTCATTCCTTAGCAATATTAGCTCCTTTCCTTCACGCTCCAATCCGTTATTTGAAGCCCTTAGAAGTTCACAAACAACTTCCCTTCCATTTCCAACTTCAAAGTTGAAGAACACCTTAGGTTTTCGCCTTGCGACTAACGTGAAAACGTAGTTTTTCCAGGATCTTTCTATTGAGATATCCTTACAATACCTTTAGGGATATTAGGTTTGAATATTGGGATTTATGAAGCAAGGTTGCAAAAAAATTCTTCCTTTCCTTCACCTTAGCCGAGAGCACATTGCACTAGCTCTAAGTTTTCTTGAATTTTTTCTAAATGTGGAGATAAGTCTTGCTACTAGGATGACTATATAATACAATGGAGGGCCTAGATTAAAACATTTGTGTGGCTTGGATGAAGAAAATTTAATATCTAGTCAAGTGGGCAAGTTGACTTAGTCAATAATCTCAAGCTTGTCTTCAAGACTTGATCATCCTTCTCTTGGTCAAATGACCTCTTTGCCCTTGTTCCATTTCGAACAAGCCCATGTGGGGGTGACACATGTCGCCCTCCCATTCGTCCATAAAATTTTGTAACCCTCGTGGGCCCCACAAAACGTAAAATTTCTCGGGTGGGCCCTACGTGACCAAATCCGTAAATAAATTTCTACAATGTTAATAAATTCCATACTCCTCAAATAATGTATTTTGAGAATCTAATTCTCATCAACGAACATTTTTCCTTTCCGAAGTTCGGAAGATTTTCCTTCGGAAAAACAATTCTTTCTTTCGTACCAATTTATAAGTCTTGTGCTCTCACGTCTATTCTCGTAAACACATGTCCTGGAACTACGGGGTGTAACACCTAAGCTAAGATAAGAAATAACGACAAGCTAAAAGAAAAGCATGGTCTCGACCAAGCCAAACAAGAAAGCCGATAATACAAAGCTTCTTAAATCTTCACGTCACAACTCCAACTCCATTCCAGTTTCCATTCCATGTTAGGCATATAAGTTTATAATGACGTGCCATGTTGGCAACCTTAGTAAAGCTCTTCACGTCTTATGTTGGGAGTTTAAGTCCGCGGGCTAATTTACATCAAGATCTTTATGACCTATATTTACTAAATATTGAATCTTTATTGCATATCCTTGCTTCTTATCATTATGCATGTCATATTCATGCTTCATATGGTATCTTATGCATGCACATTTGCTTATACATATGTGGATCCAAGGGAAATGATTGCAGATGGAGTGATGCAATATTTATGAGCCTGATTGGCTAGAGACAGATATTGTGAGCCTACATTTGGCTAAGTTATGTGATTGAGAGCATATGATTTGCTAAGGAATCCGACGGAAAATTATTATGGGAAAAAACTTGATGTGCAATTTATACACATGCTTAACGCAAGTGCATGTATCGTTACAAGTAATATAGTCTAGTTAAGACCGAATATCGTCCTCAGGGACTGGTTTTCAAGTACCGATTATCTATGTTTTAGTTTCTATTTGGTTAACGTTAATTGGGTTGGAATTCTAAACTAATAATGTAGGAAATAAACTAATTATGAAAATACTTTGATTTAAATCAGTTATGATGGAGAATTAGGGCTTCCATGATCATCAACTATCCACTCTATTCAATCCTTAATACAATTAGACTAACTTCTTCTTCTACGTTAAGATAACAGGTTAACTATACCATTTTATACTCCTGTTAAGGTAATATAAACACTCAACCCTAATGGAGAACCCTTCTATCTTTCGATGATAAGATTGACTAAAAATGAGGATTAAGAGCAATAACCTATTAAGCTACACAAGTATCGGGGTACTTTCGTCCACGATTTAAACCTATGTTTATTCAACTATAGCATATTCACAATCTCCCCTTTCGGATTTCGATTAGAACTCATATAAGTGATGATAACTAGTGATCAATTAATTATCAAGCAATCAAAGCAATTATTGAATAAATCTTAAGCAAGTGAAGAAGAAATCAACTAATGTATTAATTCATGAATAAGAGTTTCAAGAGAATCACAAGGAAATGTCTAATAAAGTAATTAGCTCCTAGCCATAGTCACACTAAGAACTAATACAATCTCCATACATGAACTGAAATAAACAAAGAAAAGAGAAAGAAAAGAAAATACTTGAACTAGGTCTCAAATCTTAGCCTCCTAAGTTGTGTTGTATGTACAATAGATGGATCAATCCCCCTTCTAGAGAATGATGTAGAGAATATATATAGCCCAAGAATCCTTTAGGTCAAGGGTTAGGGATTATGTAGGTAGGAAAAGTTATCCCTTTTGGACCCTGAAAACGTGTCAAATTCGGCCCAAAACGTCAAAAATACCGCGACGGTGCCGTGGCCCTGTAGTCGGACGCCACGACGCTTGAAAATCAAAGAGTTTCGGATAACTTCAGTGGTCGGCGCCACGGCGCTGCTGCCAGGCGCCGCGGCGCCGGTGGTATTTTTTCGGCGGTTCTTCGCTTCGTCGTCCAATTTTCATCCGGGCTTCGTCTGATCTTTTCTATACTTCCCGGGACTTCTTAGACTTCATTTATTGGCCCTCTTTAAGTGTGCAATTCCATCTCAATTAAGCTCATTTCATCTTCTTTCCGCCATTTCTCCATTTCTGACCGTTGTCACATGGATAGAATAATTCTTAAAGAGTTAGAGTATTATGAAACTGCAAAACCTGTAGAAGGTTTAGATAATTATACCCAGATTATAATAAAACAAGTAATCATTAATAAAATGGTTGAACTTTACAAAGATAATATAAGTTTAAGAGAAAGAATCCGTTATCTAGAAACAATGAAATCTATCTCCCAATTCTTACTGGAACGCTTCTCTGTTCATTATTAAGATGAACGAAGAAAATATAATTAACAGTGAAAATTTAGCAACTTCAAAGATTGCTAGTGTTAAGAAGGATCTCCAGAACTGGAATATTCCCAAAGAATCTTTCAGATCTATATATGAGACAGGAAAGTTTGATTTTATAAAAAACTATAATATCAAAACTTGTGAGTCCACTATAGCTATCAATAATTCAAAAGAAATTATTAAGCTATTATCAACCCAAGATATAAGCAGATATAAAAAAGATTTTAACTTCCTGCATATAGGATTGGTACAGGTAGCGGTCAAACCTCTATACCGTTTAGGGTTAGACACCCCCATATGTCTCTTACTAAGAGACGCCAGGCTACTAAACTTTGACGACTCCCTACTTGGAGTCTTACAAAGTAATCTAGCCAGGGGACCAGTTTATTTTAACTGTTACCCAAATTTTTCGGTAGATATTAATGATCAAAACGTTATGGACACTCTAACGTTAAACATCAAAACAAAAAATATGAATTGTAAAATAAACACAAAAGAAGTAGCTATC
Organism: Przewalskia tangutica; assembly: GCA_029844215.1. NCBI lineage: Eukaryota > Viridiplantae > Streptophyta > Magnoliopsida > Solanales > Solanaceae > Przewalskia > Przewalskia tangutica. The sequence continues at coordinate 36,483,267 of CM056720.1, read as the reverse complement.
ATCTACAGGGTCTACTACAGACTAATGAAAACAACTTTAGCACCAAAAGCTAAGTTGGTCAGTAGTAAAGGTGCTACCATGCTAATGGAAGCAAATCAGGAACATAGCAACACCTTTGTTCCTAGAATGTTAAAATGGAATAAAATTTTAACAAAAAATGAATGGCACTTTGATGCCATCACTCAACCAAAAGTAGAACCAGAGAGTTCTAACATTGAACAAATAATTCAGCATTTAGATGGATCAATTGACTTAAAGTTTTTAAAGTCAAAATTTAAATCCTCGGGAAGATACTCCGTCGGAGCATCTTCTTCTAAACCCTGGGAGGATGAGGAATGTTCTGAAAATTCTGGCGAAACTATACTCGAACGAAAAGTTCAAGGAATAGACTATTCGTCGGCCATACCCAAAGTCTACTATCGACCAATCGATAGGAAGGCTAGCAGTCCCACCAGAAGCGAAATGCATGGTGAAGACAACCTTGGAACTATTAAATAAGATATAGGTTTTAAAATCGATTTTAAAACCCTTGATAAATTATGGGTAGACCCAGAAAATGCAATCAAAAGAAAATGGTATGTAAGCACTTTCTCGCTCAAGGAAAGAAGAACATTTAGAGAACAATGGATCAGTGACATGAACAGAATTAATGCTAATATAGAATTTTTTAGGTGGTTTCAAATTACGGATAAACTTAATAACAACAGAGAATCCCTCAGTACTATTGTAAAAAAATGGTACACAGGAGAAGAAACCTGTTATACCCCGTATTTCCAGAGTATGTACGTGAGGGCGTACGTACAAAAGTTAGCCTAAGTTAAGACCTTGGACGAAAAACATTTGTGCACAACTCACTAAAAGAATCGTTTTTCGACGAAACGTTTTACTAAACTCGCGTAGGGTAAATTTCGGCTATGTCATTTCTAATTTTTGCGGATTTTTCCGAGAGACGAAATATTTTGGACCAACGGGAGGGTGACACTTGTCAACCTCATTGGACGGCAAAGTGGGGCATTGTTGGCACGTTTTTTGTGCCTTCTCCTTAGTCAAGGAGTTGGTAGGATATTTGTGTAGTAGATGGATAAGGACACTTGCCTAAATCTCCACCTTACACTTGCCTAGCACTTGGCTTCATCTTGGCCATTGGTTGGCCATTTCTTGACCTATAAATACCCCCTTAAGATGAAGAGTTCTTCATCCACAAATCAATTTCCAAGTCTTGAAAAATCCCTCCCCTCTCTTGTTGTGTTTTCGTCCAACACTTCCCCCTCCCCTTGTGAAGGCCTTGGCCGAAACACCCCCCCCATCTAGCCTAGTAGTCCTAGCCGAAACCTACCCCCCTCCCTTGGTAGAAAGTTGTCTTCCAAGTTTAAGTTACTATTCCAAAATACCCTAGCCCAAATCCCTTATAGTATTTTAGTAGAAGTTGTGTAGAACTTCTAAGGGTTTCTTGGAGCTATCGGAGCGTACAAGTTAGGAGCTAAACCTTGCTCAGGAGCGACATTTAACTTGGATAATTTTGGGCTTATCGAGGTAAATACTCTTGTCCTTCTATTGTAATTGGATATTACACATAAGAATAGTATAGACTTGAGTATAAGATACACTGAAGGATACTAAAGAATAGAATTGAACTGTTATCACAGTAGAAGGGTTTAAAAGAAGAATAATTGAACTATACTTACTTAGGACTGTTTTCACAGTAGACTTGAGTAGCTCGACGGGTAGGGAAGTGCTGCCCAATTTTCCATAGAATAGAGAACCCTCTACTTAGAACTGTTTACAGAATAGTCTAGACGTTGATAGACGTATTTGACTATTATAGGCTGATTCTCTGCGCGCGACATATTCGACTTGGCAGGTGGATTTCGCCGAGAAGGTATGTGATTCTTCCTATACCCTTGAGCATGATATTTTAAATATATATATAGTATGCGGTGACGTGCAGTGTTAACTGAATAATAATTACGGCAATGTATTTTGATTTAAGCCTGAATAATAACTACGGCAATGTCTTTTGACTTAAGCCTGAATAATAAAGATCTTGAAGCATTTCAAAAGAATACTGAATCATTTTTTTAACAGAAGAGAAACAGTTGTTTTTTAAACAAAAGCTTAAGAGTTATACTAGCTTTATGGGAAGTTAGGTATAACAACTTAAGAAAGATAAAAAGAACTGTTTACTTATTTGTTTATAAAAACCTTGTATTGATTGATAAATAGACATATTATGATGCTACGTGTGTTAGTGCCTTGTGATGTTGTGAAAGGGGGGCATTCTTGTTGTGCTTACGTTGCTAAACGGTAAGTCAGTTGTACTGTTATTATATCACCTACCCCCTTGACTTGTTATACCGAGGGCTTGCCACCCTTGATGCGGGTCTATACGGCCTATGCAGTCTATGTGACTATCGCGGGCTGCGGGAGTTCGAGGATTGATCATTCGGGTGTTTATCCGTCACGGGGATGCCCTATGCGATGCGTGTGACTATGCGGTCTATTGAGACTATGCGGATCGCGAGTCGAGGAGAGTGCAGGGGTTAGCTACCCCGTCACGAGGAATACCTCGTGGTAGTGCATTGTGACCTATGCGGACTGCGGAAGTCCAGGATTAGGCACGCATAATGATACTATGGGCGATTGGCCTTCGCTTCGATAATTCGCGGCCTAGAAAAGACCTGTTACAGTTTACCTATTATTGTTCTTGTTTGTGATGTGGCACTATGTGCAATTGAACTGATTGTATTTACAAATGGTTTTAAATGCTTTGATTTCATTTAAGTACTTTACAGTTTCACATACTTGGTACGTGTTGATCTTGACCTCCTTGAAGTGCGTTCATGCCGCAGTAAGTGGCAAGCAGTGCTAGATCCACATCATTAGGATCTTTTGATTTGGTGTCGAGCTCCATCTTCTCCGAGGCTCGACTTTTGGGTATGATCTCCTGTTGTTGTATATAGTTTTGTACATTCAGGTATGGCGGGGCCTGTCCGCCATAGTTGTTTATCTTCTTAGGTGCAGAGTCCTATTATGCAGTTGGGATGTAGCGCAAAACTATGTTTATATATATATGCCGAAAGCGACATTTTCTCACATAAAGCGTGTCTCATTTTACAAGCTGTTTCATGTCTTGTTTTATATTCACGATTACTCGATGTATGACTACTTGGGTGCGGGTAAGGCACGATCACGAACCGAATCGTCACAAAAGTGGTATCGAGCGATTAATCCTCGAAAAGTGTCTACGCATCGTATCTAGTAAGTCTTGATTATCGGTGTGTTGCATGCACACCAATAATCGTGAGGCTATAGGATATTTAGGATTGGTTTCCATTCTTCTCACTCGAGATCGTGCCTTAGAGTTGTGTTATAAGTTGGACCCTCTAACGTATTCCTTTTACATGCGATTATGCCTCCACGTAAGGCAACCCGCCCGAAGGGCAAAGCGGTAGGAGGCGCTAGTAGGACACCGAGAGTTCGAGGGCTCGTGCCCGATCTATGCAGAGACGGCGAGTTCCATGACGCCGCCGGCCCAGCGAGACCATAGTACCGCCTCCAGTCCCACGATGCAGGCGGAGGAGTTAGGGTACAAGGAGATGGCTTGATTCGGCGAGGATCGTGGCCAAACATGAGGATAAATTTGGATCACGGCGATTTAGTTCCAGCCCCAGTAGTACCCGTGGTTCACCCGAGGGCAGATAGTTTGAGGCTACGAGATTTCCTGAGTTGTAGCCCGCCAGAGTTTTACGGGTCGAGGCCGGAGGATGATCCGCAGGAGTTCATCCGTCAGTTACAGAGGATTATGAGGGTGATCAGGGCGTCAGAGACCGAGTCCGTGATCTTCGGTTCGCATCGGCTGCGTGATACCGCAGTCGATTGGTTTGATTCGTGGGAGTTATCCCGGGGAGAGCACGCGTCCCCAGCTACTTGGGATGAGTTCTCGGAGGCTTTCCTCACTCACTTCTTGCCTCCACAGATGAGGAGGGCACGGGCCGACAAATTTTTGTTACTGAGACAGAGAGGACGCACAGTTAGGGAGTACAATGTCGAGTTCGATTCTTTGGCTCGATATGTCCCTGCATTGGTAGCGGATATGGAGGACAGGGTGCATCGCTACGTCACCGGGCTAGATGATTATATGGCCGAGTCTTGTGCGGGTGTGGCTCTTCAGCCAGGCATGGACATTACCCGTATGCAGGCTCATGCACTTGGATGCGAGGAGCGCAGAGACCGACGAGTCTACAGATATCAGCATCAGAAGAAGGCTAAGACGGCCGGTTCTTTTTGTAGTTCTCGGGGTGGACGGCCTCAGCAGCAGTCTAGATTTGCACCCCAGCCAGCTCAGAGCACTCCCACATCATTGTCGATGCGGCAGAGTATTGGGGCGGTCGGGGCCCGGGACTTGATTTCGAGTATGAGGTGCTAACCGATCGAGGTCTGCTCAGTGTGTCCGTTGTGGTAGATTCCATTCAGGGAGCTGTAGTACTACTGTCACGACCCGACCCTGGGCCCGCGACTGGTGCCCTACCTGGGCACCCTGTTCAGGTATACATCAGAGAATAGCAGCGGAACATACATGAAACTTATAAAATAAAATAACGAGAAATTAAACCACAGGTTAGCCGATAAGGCTACCTTCCTGGACACATATACATATACATAACAACAGCAGTCACATCCCTTTCCTTTTACAAACCGACCCACAATATGTAACTACAGACCTCTAAGAATTACAACTGCGGCGGGACAGGGCCCCGCCATACCCCTGAATGTACATAAGTCTACCATATCAGGGAAACCGTACCAAAAGATAAGCCTCCGGAGTGAAAGGAGCTTCTTTCCAAAAACTGAACAGAGATCCTAAGAGCAAGGATCACCAACCTGCGTACCTATCACCTGCGGGCATGAACGCGCTTCCGGGAAGTCGATAACAAAAGTGCAAGTATGGAACATAAATAAAATGCAATAACCAAATCGTATCTGTATAAAAGAATGTCCTTTTAACTCCTGAAATCAATCATATATTAACCGTTCATTTCCTTCTTTCAATAAAATTTAACAACATATTCTTACATACATACTTAAGAGTTTAATTCAGTCTTTTTTTCACATAACTTACATATCTTAGATAACATAATCCGCCCATTATGGAGGACTTCTTATTTGGGAGCTTACTTTGATTATCTATACGTGATAACGTGTCCGCCCATTTGCGGGACACGGTGTACTCATAAATCATGTGGCATAATCCGCCCGCCTGTTGGGCTCGGTGTACTGTGGAATCATGTAGCATAATCCGGCCCGCCTGTGGAGCTCAGTGTACTGTGGAATCATGTAGCATAATCCGGCCCGCCTGTGGAGCTCGGTGTACTGTGGAATCATGTAACATAATCCGGCCCGCCTGTGGAGCTCGGTGTAAGATGACGTAACCCGGCCTATGTGAAGGCTCGGGGTAATATGGCGTAATCCGGCCTATGTGTAGGCTCGGTGTATCTCATAACGTAATCCGCCTATTCGTAGGCTCGGTGTATCTCATAACGTAATCCGCCTATTCGTAGGCTCGGTGTATCTCATAACGTAATCCGCCTATTCGTAGGCTCGGTGTAATTTTCCTTACATAACATTTTTAAACCATCTTTTCACTTCTTAAGTCGTCATAACAACTTCCCATAAAGCTATTATAACAACCTTTCATTTTGGAGAACTTAAGACACTTTTATTCTTACAACATTAGGAAAACTAGATCCAAAAATACTACGTACATACATACTTAAAAGAATCATAAAACCTCCTTTCATTTTAAAGCTCAAGTCACATACTCCTTTGGAAACCATCTTCTTAACTTTCGAAATAAATTAAGAAGCCATACTTTTAAAATTTAGTCATTTCCACTTATAATCAAGGCTTATGGTCTTAACCCCTCGTAGTATACACTCTTTAAAATCATGTCGCTTATACTTATAAAATCATGTCCTCTATACTTTAGAAATCAAGTCTCATAACTTGAACAATAAAGTTTCATAATCCTTTAAAGAAAATCAAAGTTCATAGTCTTAAAACTTCATAACATACATTCTTTAAAATCCATTTACTTATACTTATAAAATCATGTCATCTACACTTTAGAAATCAAATCCCATAACTTGAAAAATAAAGTTTCATACACTTCCCAAAACCAAGTAGCTTATTCTCTTTAAAACCATATAACTTCCACTTTTAAAATCAATCCCCTTTTCACATATAAATTCAAATCATTTTTAAACATAAAATCAACTTACTTACTTTAAATAAATCAAGACACGTAGCTTTAAATCAAATCTCATAACTTCCTAACCATTCTTACCAACATCTCCCATAAGACTTGATAAGGACTTAGGATAATTTAAACATACTTTTAACTTAGAATCAACAACGTGAACACTTCTTAACTTCTAGGAGTAGAAGAAATCTTGAAATATTATCACATGGATATTTCATACGTAGGATCATGCCAAAGAAAGAAGAGGTTCACATACCTCGCGACGATTAGCGACAAGTTGCAAAAAGGCTCCAAAGTACTTCAACCTATAATGGCCACAATACGTCCATTAACCTCTTAATTCAAACGTAGAATATTCTAAGTGCTAAGTCACTAAATTCTACGGAAAATCGGACAGCACCTCCTTTGTTTCTACTCACTTTGCCACATTTTTCAAGGTCGAATACAATAACCAAACATCCCCAATTGGCTCACAACAATATAGAAGGTAGTCCAATACAAATGAATAACTAAACAGCCCCAATTGGCTCACAATTTAGAAAGTAGTCCAATACAAATGAATAACAAACTAAAAGTCCAAATTCGGCCACCTTGAATTCAACCATACCAATTCTTATCAAATTTCCATTTCAATCCAAATTGGTAGAACAACATGATATCAAGTCGCATTTGATTACAACTACTAAAATCCTCAAGTAGGTCAACATGCGACGATTCTACATAACGACTAAAATTGAAATCCAACTTAACATGGCTTATATTACATTTCGGATTTCCAAGGCTACAATCAATCCACAATCCTTATAAACTTCTACATATCAACTTCATGCTAGCAACACGTAAAGATATAATCAAAAATATAAATATACAATATTGTAACACATTAAAGGTCAAGATTATACCTCAACGAATCTTAATCCAATTCCAATCCGAAGTAGCTCCTTAGTAGTTTAGAACCTCTCCAAGACACTTCAATCCGCTTGTTGAGACCCTTAAAACCATACCAACAACTTTCCTTGACTTCCAAACCAAAACCTAGAAAGACAACTAGGTTTTCGTTTTCTGACTAACCGTAAACTATCTTTTTAGGGATTTTCTATTGGGATACACTTACAATACCCTCATGAACCTTGGTTTAAAGTGTGGAGCTTATTGGACAAGAAACACAAATTTTTCTCCTTGAAGGACCACAACCCGAGAGCAACTATGATGTTCTTCCAATTTTTGTAAAATTTTCTAAGTGTTAAAGCTTGTCTACTACTACTAGTATTATATAGTGCAATGTTGGGTTAAGATGCAAACAATTGGGTGGTTTGGATGATCTCTTATAAAATATCAAGACTAGTGGGACCTTTGACTTTGGTCAAGAAACTCAAGCTCATTAATTGGAAGACTTTGTCATCTTAAGACTATGGTCAATGACCATTTTGGCCATGCCTATTTTTCGTCAAGGCATCTATAAGGGGGGTGACAAGTGTCGCCCACCCATACGTCACAAAATTACGTTTTTCGACAATTCCATAATTCCGATAAATTTTACTCGTCTCAAACCTTAACCTTTGAGTTCTTACGTACGTTCTTATAAACATATCCTGAAATTCCGGGGTGTAACATTCTTCCCCCCTTAGAAACATTCGTCCTCGAATGTTCTTTCGGAGTCAAACTTATAATTAGCGACATAGTTTCCTTTCACCACCCCGACATACCAACAATGCCACACATGGCCCTAATACCTCACACACGCATATCTGCCCATCATAAGCCCAAAAGAGATTATCTTTTCGTACTTCCAACTCCTTCTAACATACATACATAACTTCCATACCGACTCTGGCCTCAAACCTTTGGAGTCACTCTATAAAATAACATAAGGCCATTTCCAACTTTGACTGGTTCGGTGGACGCAGCGTCCACGAACAGTAAACAATTAACTAGACTTGGGCCTTGCACCCTCGTGACCCTGTCACGTAGCGGAACTACTACCAACTGATCCTACTCTATTCCAGGCCATGGGGAGACCCGTAACAGGTCCTCACCCCGACCCGCCGTCGCACTTAACTCTTATTCTTGGTCTATAATAAATCTTTCTACCCGAGAAGACCTCGCACATCTAAGGTCTCAGCGGTCTTCAACATTCTTAGGCTCGCAATTTCCATGCTCCAAGCCTATCTTATCAGTCTCCCCGTAAACGGGTACAAAAACTTCCCAGAAAACCAAAACCATGTTGTCTCGATCACAACACCCATTACTCACTCTATGCGGACCTCATCCGTACAATTCTCTTAAGCCTACTACGCAGCTTAATCTATTAACATGACATTCCGTTAGGTTCCTTAACATGGCTTCTTAAGGGTTCACTACCCTATCAGACAGCTCATCCTTTCCCAATTATCTCGAATAAAACACAAAACCTTGGCGAAAATTCATTAACTATTCCATACCTTCCCGGTATCTAGTTAGTCCTTACCAATTCCTGGAAATCTAAAATCATTCTAGGCAACACGCGTCTGACCCTCATACATAACTCCGTATAGATGTATGTCACAATACCAACTATACTATAATCATTACCAACCTGGATACACAATCCACATAATCCTTCTTGGGTCACTGCTGCCTTTCTCGTAGCTGCAATCAACATAACTCGTTAGGGAGGGACGACCCTAACAACACAAACTCTATCGCGATTTCAGAGTGAGAAGAATGAAACTAATCCTAAATGTCCTGCACCTCACGATTATAGATGTGGTGCACAACACACCGATAATCAAGACTCTACTAGACACGCGGTCAGACACTTTCCGAGGACTAAGCGCTCGATACCACTTTTGTCACGACCCAGGCCGGGCATGGTGCCCTACCCGGGCACCCTGTTCAGGTATACATCAGAGAATAGCAGCGGAACATACATGAAACTTATAAAATAAAATAACGAGAAATTAAACCACAGGTTAGCCGATAAGGCTACCTTCCTGGACACATATACATATACATAACAACAGCAGTCACATCCCTTTCCTTTTACAAACCGACCCACAATATGTAACTACAGACCTCTAAGAATTTCAACTGCGGCGGGACAGGGCCCGCCATACCCCTGAATGTAAATAAGTCTACCATATCAGGGAAACCGTACCAAAAGATAAGCCTACTGAGTGAAAGAATCTTCTTTCGAAAACCTGACCAGAGATCCTAAGAGCTAGGATCACCAACCTGCGTACCTATCACCTGCGGGCATTTGACGCAAATTCGGGCCACAAAAGTCAGTGCAGTATGGAACAGAAATAAAATGCAATAACCAAATCGTATCTGTATAAAAGAATGTCCTTTTAACTCCTGAAATCAATCATATATTAACCGTTCCTTTCCTTCTTTCAATAAAATTTAACAACATATTCTTACATACATACTTAAGAGTTTAATTCAGTCTTTTTCACATAACTTACATATCTTACATAACATAATCCGGCCCATTATGGAGGTACTTCTTATTTGGGAGCTTCATTTGATTATCCATACGTGATAACGTAATCCGCCCATTGCGGGACACGGTGTACTTATAAATCATGTGGCATAATCGGCCGCTGTGGGGCTCGGTGTCTTGTGGAATCATGTAGCATAATCGGCGCTGTGGGCTCGGTGTCTTGTGGAATCATGTAGCATAATCCGCCCGCCTGTGGGCTCGGTGTCTTTGGGAATCATGTAACATGTCGGCCGCTGTGGAGCTCGGTGTAAGATGACGTAACCCGGCCTATGTGAAGGCTCGGGGTAATATGGCGTAATCCGGCCTATGTGTAGGCTCGGTGTATCTCATAACGTAATCCGGCCTATTCGTAGGCTCGGTGTATCTCATAACGTAATCCGGCCTATTCGTAGGCTCGGTGTAATTTTCCTTACATAACATTTTTAAACCATCTTTTCACTTCTTCTTAAGTCGTCATAAAAACTTCCCATAAAGCTATTATAACAACCTTTCATTTTGGAGAACTTAAGACACTTTTATTCTTACAACATTAGGAAAACTAGATCCAAAAATACTACGTACATACATACTTAAAAGAATCATAAAACCTCCTTTCTTTTTAAAGCTCAAGTCACATACTCCTTTGGAAACCATCTTCTTAACTTTCGAAATAAATTAAGAAGCCATACTTTTAAAATTTAGTCCTTTCCACTTATAATCAAGGCTTATGGCCTTAACCCCTCGTAGTATACACTCTTTAAAATCATGTCGCTTATACTTATAAAATCATGTCCTCTATACTTTAGAAATCAAGTCCCATAACTTGAACAATAAAGTTTCATAATCCTTTAAAGAAAATCAAAGTTCATAGTCTTAAAACTTCATAACATACATTCTTTAAAATCCATTTACTTATACTTATAAAATCATGTCATCTACACTTTAGAAATCAAATTCCATAACTTGAAAAATAAAGTTTCATACACTTCCCAAAACCAAGTAGCTTATTCTCTTTAAAACCATATAACTTCCACTTTTAAAATCAATCCCCTTTTCACATATAAATTCAAATCATTTTTAAACATAAAATCAACTTACTTACTTTAAATAAATCAAGACACGTAGCTTTAAATCAAATCTCATAACTTCCTAATCATTCTTACCAACATCTCCCATAAGACTTGGTAAGGACTTAGGATAATTTAAACATACTTTTAACTTAGAATCAACAACGTGAACACTTCTTAACTTCTAGGAGTAGAAGAAATCTTGAAATATTATCACATGGATATTTCATACGTAGGATCATGCCAAAGAAAGAAGAGGTTCACATACCTCGCGACGATTAGCGACAAGTTGCAAAAAGGCTCCAAAGTACTTCAACCTATAATGGCCACAATACGTCCATTAACCTCTTAATTCAAACGTAGAATATTATAAGTGCTAAGTCACTAAATTCTACGGAAAATCGGACAGCACCTCCTTTGTTTCTACTCACTTTGCCACCTTTTTCAAGGTCGAATACAATAACCAAACAGCCCCAATTGGCTCACAACAATATAGAAGGTAGTCCAATACAAATGAATAACTAAACAACCCCAATTGGCTCACAATTTAGAAAGTAGTCCAATACAAATGAATAACAAACTAAAAGTCCAAATTCGGCCACCTTGAATTCAACCATACCAATTCTTATCAAATTTCCATTTCAATCCAAATTGGTAGAATAACATGATTTCAAGTCGCATTTGATTACAACTACTAAAATCCTCAAGTAGGTCAACATGCGATGATTCTACATAACGACTAAAATTGAAATCCAACTTAACATGGCTTATATTACATTTCGGATTTCCAAGGCTACAATCAATCCACAATCCTTATAAACTTCTACATATCAACTTCATGCTAGCAACACGTAAAGCTAACAACAACAATATAAATATATAATCTTGTAACACATTAAAGGACAAGATTATACCTCAACGAATCTTAATCCAATTCCAATCCGAAGTCGCTCCTTAGTAGTTTAGAACCTCTCCAAGACACTTCAATCCGCTTGTTGAGACCCTTAGAACCATACCAACAACTTTCCTTCAACTTCCAAACCAAAACTTAGAAAGACAACTAGGTTTTCGTTTTGCGACTAACCCGTAAACTATCTTTTTCCGGGATTTTTCTATTGGGATACACTTACAATACCCTCATGAACCTTGGTTTAAAGTGTGGAGCTTATTGGACAAGAAACACAATTTTTTCTCCTTGAAGGACCACAACCGAGAGCAACTATGATGTTCTTCCAATTTTTTGTAAAATTTTCTAAGTGTTAAAGCTTGTCTACTACTACTAGTATTATATAGTGCAATGTTGGGTCAAGATGCAAACAATTGGGTGGTTTGGATGATCTCTTATAAAATATCAAGACTAGTGGGACCTTTGACTTTGGTCAAGAAACTCAAGCTCATTAATTGGAAGACTTTGTCATCTTAAGACTATGGTCAATGACCATTTTGGCCATGCCTATTTTCGTCCAAGGCATCTATAAGGGGGGTGACAAGTGTCGCCCACCCATACGTCACAAAATTACGTTTTCCGACAATTCCATAATTCCGATAAATTTTACTCGTCTCAAACCTTAACCTTTGAGTTCTTACGTACGTTCTTATAAACATATCCTGAAATTCCGGGGTGTAACAACTACTCCGGGAGCTTGCTATACTTGTGGCCAGCAGGGTCATTTTGCGAGGGCCTGTCCGACTTGGGGCAGCGCGGGTGGTAGGGCCCAGCCTACAGGGTCTGTTGTCGGTTCATCATCTCCTACAGTTACTCGCCCCGGAGGGCAGGGTACTCATGGGCCAGCAGGTCGCGAGTTAAATGGCGCGGGTCCCGATTCTAGCGATCCTCGAATCGCATTTATGCCTTGTCGGTAGCGGGACGGGAGGCCTCACCTGATGTCGTCACAGGTACCTTATCAGTCTCCGATTATGATGTGTTTGCCTTGATAGATCCGGGTTCTACTCTGTCCTATATATCTCCCTTGTTGCTAGTAGGATAGGGATAGAGCACGAGTCCATAGACCACTTCGAGGTAGCTACGCCGATGGGTGATTCGGTGGTAGCTCGGCGGGTATATAGAGCTTGTCGATGACTTTATGCGATCGTCGGACCACTAGCCGACTTGATAGAGTTGGACATGGCGATTTCGACGTGATCATGGGTATGGATTGGTCGACTTCCTGCTATGCCAATGTAGACTGCAGAGAGAGAGTGGTACGGTTCCATTTTCCTGGGGAGCCGGTTGTTGAGTGGGAGGGGAACACTGTATCGCTGAGGGGTAGGTTTATTTCCTACCTCAAGGCTAGGAAGATGGTGCAGAAGTACATCTACCATCTCGTTCGGGTGTTTGATCGAGGTGCAGTGCAGATTTTTGATCGATTCGAGTCGAGAGTTCCCAAACGTGTTTCAGACGACCTCCGGTATCCTCACGAGAGGAGATAGAGTTTTGTATTGATGTCTTTGCGGACACTCGGCTATTTCCATTCCGCCATACGAATGGCACGCCGAGTTGAGAGAGTTGAAGGACCAGTGAGAGATTTCTTTGGAGAAAGGGCTTCATCGGGCCTAGTGTTTCTTCCCGTGAGCGCCGGTATTGTTCGTGAAGAAGAAGGGCGGGGCGCTGCATATGTGTTGATTACACGGTGAACAAGGTGACAATTAAGAACAGATACCCTTCCTGTGATTGATGATTTGTTCGACCCGGTGCGAGTGCGAGATGTTTCTCCAAGATTGATCTGCGATCGGGCTATCATCAGTACGAGTTAGAGGCGGATGTCCCTAGGGATCGCATTCGGACCGATGCGGGCATTATGAGTTCGGTCATGTCTTTTGGGTTGACAATGCTCGGCGGTATTCATGGATTTGATGAACCGAGTGTTCAAACCATTTTTGGACACGCGTTTGTGATAGTGTTCATTGATGATATCTTGGTTTATTCTCGCTCGAGCGAGAGCATGCGGAGCATTTGAGGCCGTCTTGTGATTCTCGAGACCAGCGATTATACGCCAAGTTTTCCAAATGTGAGTTTTGGTTAGCTTGGTGGCTTTTCTTGGGCATATTGTCGGGCCGATGGTATTCGGTGGATACGGCCAAGATCGGCGATCGAGACTTGGCCTGACCTACTACTCCGGAGGTGCGCGGCTTTGGGCCTGCAGTTACTATCGGCGGTTCGTAGAAGTTTGCTTCTATCTCGCACCATTGACTAGGTGACTCGGAAAGGCGGCTAAGTTTGATGGACGATGCGTGTGGCGGGGTTTCCGATTCTTGAAGGAGAGGCGGCGGCGCCCCGTTCTTACTCTTCCAGAGGGTCCAGACGGTTATGTCGTGTATTGTGATGCGTCAGGCATCGGGTTGGGATGTGTGTTGATGCAGCAGGGCAAGGTTATAGCGTATGCATCCCGACAGCTTAAGAAACACGAGAAGAACTACCCCACCCATGATTTGGAGTTGGCAGCGGTGATTCACGCCTTGAAGATCTGGAGGCACTATTTGTATGGGGTTCATGTGGATATTTATACAGACCACAAGAGCCTCCAGTATATCTTCAGCCAGAGGGAGCTGAACTTACGACAGAGACGGTGGTTAGAGCTGCTCAAGGATTATGACGTCGATATCCTGTACCACCCGGGGAAGGCCAATGTTGTGGCAGATGCCCTTAGTCGTAGGTCGATGGGTAGCCTATCAGATGTGCAGCCAGAGAGGAGGGGCATGGTTCGCGATTTGCATCAGTTAGCGAGCCTTGGTGTCCGTTTGATTGATTCTGATAGCAGTGGGGTTCGAGTTCGAGGGGTTGCCGAGTCTTCCATCGTCGAGGAGGTGAAGAGGCAACAGTTTGAGGATCCAGTTTTGACACGGTACCGTGATACGGCTCTTCGTGAGGGGAAGGGTCCTTTTGAGGTGGCACCTGATGGGGTGCTAAGGTTTGAGGGCAGGTTGTGTGTTCCAGATGTTTCAGGACTTCGGCAGCAGGTTCTTGGGGAAGCACCGGCGCGTTACTCTATCCATCGTGGTCGACCAAGATGTACCACGACCTTAGATCGTGTATTGGTGGGATGGCTTGAAGAGGGGCGTTGCGAGTTCATAGCTCGGTGCGTGTTGTCGGCGGTGAAGGTAGAGCACGAGTCACGGTGGTTTGTTGCGACGATAGAGATCCCGACCGGAAGTGGGAGGTGATCAACATGGACTTTATCACGGGATTACCTCGCACTCGGAGGAGACATGATTCTATATGGGTTATCGTCGGCCGGTGACGAAATCAGCCCACTTTCTTCCGTCGGGCGACTTTTTGGTGAGGATTATGCGGACTTTACATCCGAGATCGTCGATCGCATGGAGTCCCTATTTCGATCATATCGCATGCAGGAGCCCGGTTTACGGCTAACCGGAGGTCTTTCGAGAAGGGTTTAGGGACGCAGTGAGCACGAAATGCGCATTCCATCCACGCAGAGCAGACGGACGGTGGCGCACTATCGCACTTCGAGGATATCTTTGCGAGCACGTGTTATCGACTTCAGGGGTAGCTGGGAGGATCATTTGCCTCTAGTTGAGTTTGCATATAATAATAGCTACCACTCCAGTATTCAGATGGCGCCTTATGAGGCCTTGTATGGGAGGAAGTGCAGATCGCCGATAGGATGGTTTGATGTAGGCGAGGTGCAGTTAGTGGGACCAGATTTGGTGCGTGAGCGATGGATAAGGTGAAGCTTATCCAGGAGCGGTTACTGACAGCTCAGAGTCGACAGAAGTCATATGCAGATCATCGTCGTCGGCATCTGGAGTTCGAGGTTGATGATTGGGTTTTCCTGAAGGTGTCACCCATGAAGGGTGTGATGAGATTCGGGAAGAAAGGAAACTCGGCCCAGGTACATTGGGCGTATCGGATGTCGCGGGGTAGGCAAGGTTGCCTATGAGTTGGATCTGCCGTCCGATCCGGAAGCGGTGCATCCGGTTTTCACGTTTCTATCTTTGAGGAGATGTATCGGGATCCATCTAGGGTACACCGATTGACGATGTCGGTGACCAGGGGTTATCGTATGAGGAGGTTCCCATAGCGATAATCGATCGTCAGGTTAGGCGTCTGCGGACCAAGGACGTGGCTTCCGTCAAAGTCTTGTGGCGGAACGAGCTCAGGGAGGAGACGACGTGGGAAGCTGAGGAGGACATGAGACAGAAGTATCCTCACTTATTCCCCACACCTCCAGGTAATTCACTTTCCTACTTGTAAATTTTCATTGTCATTTATGCTTAAGTGATGTTTTGTGGCCGTATGTAGCATTTGCAAACTGTTTAAGCTTTATCGTTATCTGTCTTGGGAAGGAACATTCGGGACGAATGTTTCTAAGGAGGGGAGAATGTTATACCCCGTATTTCCAGAGTATGTACGTGAGGGCGTACGTACAAAAGCTAGCCTAAGTTAAGACCTTGGACGAAAAACATTTGTGCACAACTCACTAAAAGAATCGTTTTTCGACGAAACGTTTTACTAAACTCGCGTAGGGTAAATTCCGGCTATGTCAATTCTAATTTTTGCGGATTTTTCCGAGAGACGAAATATTTTGGACCAACGGGAGGGTGACACTTGTCACCCTCATTGGACGGCAAAGTGGGGCATTGTTGGCACGTTTTTTGTGCCTTCTCCTTAGTCAAGGAGTTGGTAGGATATTTGCGTAGTAGATGGATAAGGACACTTGCCTAAATCTCCACCTTACACTTGCCTAGCACTTGGATTCATCTTGGCCATTGGTTGGCCATTTCTTGACCTATAAATACCCCCTTAAGATGAAGAGTTCTTCATCCACAAATCAATTTTCAAGTCTTGAAAAATCCCTCCCCTCTCTTGTTGTGTTTTCGTCCAACACTTCCCCCTCCCCTTGTGAAGGCCTTGGCCGAAACACCCCCCCCTCTAGCCTAGTAGTCCTAGCCGAAACCTACCCCCCTCCCTTGGTAGAAAGTTGTCTTCCAAGTTTAAGTTACTATTCCAAAATACCCTAGCCCAAATCCCTTATAGTATTTTAGTAGAAGTTGTGTAGAACTTCTAAGGGTTTCTTGGAGCTATCGGAGCGTACAAGTTAGGAGCTAAACCTTGCTCAGGAGCGACATTTAACTTGGATAATTTTGGGCTTATCGAGGTAAATACTCTTGTCCTTCTATTGTAATTGGATATTACACATAAGAATAGTATAGACTTGAGTATAAGATACACTGAAGGATACTAAAGAATAGAATTGAACTGTTATCACAGTAGAAGGGTTTAAAAGAAGAATAATTGAACTATACTTACTTAGGACTGTTTTCACAGTAGACTTGAGTAGCTCGACGGGTAGGGAAGTCTTGCCAATTTTCCATAGAATAGAGAACCTCTACTTAGAATCGTTACGAGAATAGTCTAGACGTTGATAGACGTATTTGACTATTATAGGCTGATTCTCTGCGCGCGACATATTCGACTTGGCAGGTGGATTTCGCCGAGAAGGTATGTGATTCTTCCTATACTCTTGAGCATGATATTTTAAATATATATAGTACGGTAGACGTACGAGTGTTAACTGAATAATAATTACGGCAATGTCTTTTGACTTAAGCCTGAATAATAACTACGGCAATGTCTTTTGACTTAAGCCTGAATAATAAAGATCTTGAAGCATTTCAAAAGAATACTGAATCATTTTTTTAACAGAAGAGAAAGCGGTTGTTTTTAAACAAAAGCTTAAGAGTTATACTAGCTTTATGGGAAGTTAGGTATAACAACTTAAGAAAGATAAAAATAACTGTTTACTTATTTGCTTATAAAAACCTTGTATTGATTTCTGTAAGGTGTAGTAAGATTGATTGATAAATAGACATATTATGATGCTACGTGTGTTAGTGTCTTGTGATGTTGTGAAAGGGGGTCATTCTTGTTGTGCTTACGTTGCTAAACGGTAAGTCGGTTATCTTGTTATTATATCACCTACCCCGACTTGTTATACCGGGGCTTGCCACCCGATGCGGTCTATACGGCCTATGCGATCTATGTGACTATGCGAGTCGCGGGAGTTCCGTGATTGATCATTCGGGTGTTTATCCCGTCACGGGGATGCCCTATGCGATCTGCGTGACTACGCGGTCTATCGAGACTATGCGGTGCGGAGTCGGGAGGGTACCGGTTAGCTACCCCGTCGCGAGAATACCTCATGCGGGTGCAGGTGTGACCTATGCGGGTGCGGAAGTCGTGATTAGGCACGCATAATGATACTATGGGCGATTGGCCTTCGCCGATAATTCGCGGCCTAGAAAAGACCATTCTGATTTACCTATTATTGTTCTTGTTTGTGATGTGGCACTATGTGCAATTGAACTGATTGTATTTACAAATGGTTTTAAATGCTTTGATTTCATTTAAGTACTTTCTGATTTCACATACTTGGTACTGTTATGTGACCTCGCCTTGGGCTGCGTTCATGCCGCAGTAAGGGCAGCAGTGCTAGATCCACATTCTTAGGATCTTTTGCTTTGGTGTCAGGAGCTCCATCTTCTCCGGAGGCTCGACTTTTGGGTATGATCTCCCTGTTGTTGTATATAGTTTTGTACATTCATGGTATGGCGGGGCCCTGTCCCGCCATAGTTGTTTATCTTCTTAGAGGTCTGTAGTCCTATTGTACAGTTGGGATGTAACTGCAAAACTATGTTTATATATATATGCCTAAAGGCGACATTTTCTCACATAAAACTGTGTCTCATTTTACAACTGTTTCATGTCTTGTTTTTATATTCCGCTGATTACTCTGATGTATGACTACTTGGGTGCCCGGGTAAGGCACCAGTCACGGGCCCCGGAACGGGTCGTGACAAAACCATTGAATCTATAGCTCCACCGTTAAAAGAAATTAAGATCCCAGTTGACGGTGAAGTCTTAACAGCAGCCCCTTTCAAAAGGGATATAAAAGTTACTAGAACAGTCCCCACCGTGGAAGATATTAATAAAATCCTCCAACAGAACAACTACACCAATCAGTTGTTACATGTTGTCTCTAACCAAGTTGCAGAGGCAAGTAGTACCTCGACTTTTAGGAGTAAACATGTCAGGTCGAAAGAAAATACTCTATCCGAACCCCTCTTTAAGATTCCACAATTTTCGGTAAGTAGCCACCCAAGATTTGGGAAAGAAATTGAAGATAGCCTATTAGATAGAATAAGTAATAAGTTTAAAGAACTAAAAGTATCTGAGGAGTCTACCTCCAAAAAACCAGATAATTCAGTCAAAGTACTTAGCGAAGGTTCTAGCTCAAAAGATAAACAAGATGTTAATAGAATATCAAAATTTGCTGGTGTAGGAGCTAAAAACTTCTACAAAGGACCCACATTTCCTGATATGTTATTTGAAGAACATACCCCGTATATGGCTTCATACTCAGGGGACGAAATCCATGAATGGAACATAGATGGGATGCCTGAAGGTCAAATTATTAAAATACTTCATGAAATGGGAGTATGTATTACCAGTTATAAAATAAAAACACATACGGATGATGCCCAACTAGCCACAATCCTAGTTTCAGGCTTCACTGGAATGTTAAAAAATTGGTGGGACAACTACCTAACAGAAGGAGTAAGGAGTGGCATCATGGATGCGACCACCACTGTCCAAATAAAAAACATCGATAACAATGATAGCTCTGAAGAAACTTCAGAAGATTATTACAGTGATGAAGGTTCAATTGATCTAGAGTACAATTCAGATAGCTCTACTTCCAGCTTCGACTGCGAATGTACAGGAAAAATCTGCACATGTACAAAACAAACTATTAGTGTTATCTCGAGTAACAACCAAGAATTTTTCTTTGATATGATCGATCACATCGATGACGATGATATTAAAAGAAAATACTTAATAGAACTTAAAAAACTAGTCATTAGCCAGAAAAAGGATAAAAAGATAATCGAGCCTTTTGATATGAAAAGAGTTTTTAATAAGTTTAAAGAATCTAAGACAGATACTACCATGCAAGACTTGCAAGGAGAAGTATCACTCTTAAAGAAGAAATTATCCAAGTTAAAGAAAGGCTTAATTCTTTAGAAACTGAAGCATTCGCAAACAGTATACTAAGGGAATTAGACCCTATAAAGGATCCCCTTGCACCATCTACTTCAAAAGGGATAGACATAAATGATCCCGAAGAAGAAGAGAAGGAAGATAACTCAGAATCAGTTTAAAATTAATCTCTAGGGCCAAAGCTTTAAGCTACCATGTCCCTATTAAAATAATAATAAACAAAAAAATTATCCTAGAAAAGATAGCATTGCTAGACTCAGGGGCAGATCAAAATTGTATCTGCGAAGGATTAATTCCCACCAAGTACTTAAACAAAAGTACTCATAAATTATACTCAGCTACAAAAGATAGTATAAAAATCAATTATAAGCTTTCTAAAGCTCATGTTTGTAATAATGGAGTTTGTTTTACCAACGACTTTATCATTACAAGAAACATAACTGAAGAAGTTATATTAGGAATCCCATTCCTAACACAGATAAAACCATATACCGCAAAATTAGACGGTATTTATACTACCTCAATGGGAAAAGACCTTGTATTCCCATACTTAAACCCCCTATCAGCCGATCATAGTGATCACGTCAAACAGAAAACAGACTTCAGGATACAATTATTGACCAACCAGATTAATTACTTAAAAGACGATATTAAAATTAAAAGGATAGAATCCACTTTCAAAACCCCGAAGGTGATTAACAAAATAAAGGATCTACAGGATTCTATGGAAAAAGAAATTTGTTCAGAATTGCCCACCGCTTTTTGGGAAAGAAAAAAGCACGTGGTAAACCTACCTTACACAGATGACTTTAGTGAACAAAACATACCCACTAAAGCCAGACCAATCCAAATGAGCCATGAGCTCATGGAACATTGTAAAAATGAGGTTAATGATCTACTTAAAAAAGGGATCATCATGCCATCTAAATCTCAATGGAGTTGTTCAGCCTTCTATGTAAACAAGAACACTGAGAAAGAAAGAGGAGCCCCAAGGCTCGTAATAAATTATAAACCTCTTAACCATGCGTTAAAGTGGATTAGGTACCCAATCCCTAACAAAAGAGATTTATTAAAAAGAACCTATAATGCTAATATTTACAGCAAATTCGACATGAAGTCAGGATTCTGGAAAATCCAAGTCGAAGAAAAGGATAAATATAAAACAGCCTTCAATGTCCCCTTCGGACAATATGAATGGAATGTAATGCCTTTTGGGCTTAAAAATACCCTGTCTGAATTTCAGAATATCATGAAAAACATATTCAACCCTTATAGCCAATTCATGATTGTCTATATCGACGATGTTCTAGTATTCTCAGATAACATGGAACAACATTATAAATACTTAAACACTTTCGTTAACACCACAAAACATAACGGGTTAACAGTAAGTGCCA
This sequence comes from Przewalskia tangutica, assembly GCA_029844215.1. Classification (NCBI taxonomy): domain Eukaryota; kingdom Viridiplantae; phylum Streptophyta; class Magnoliopsida; order Solanales; family Solanaceae; genus Przewalskia; species Przewalskia tangutica. Next base: position 36,462,062 of record CM056720.1, on the reverse strand, counting down.
AAAAGATAAAACTTTTTCAGACAGCTATCAGGTTCTTAGGTCATGACCTCTATCAAGGAACAAATAAACCAATCTGCAGAGCCATAAAGTTCTCTACTAAATTCTCTGAGGAAATTTTATATAAAACACAGCTACAAAGATTCTTAGGAAGTCTTAATTACGTAGCAGATTTTATCCCAAACATTGGTTACGGTGGTATCCTTAAACAAAGAATATCTCTTGAATCTACTGAACAATTAGTAAGATTCACTTCTGGAATTTGGAACCAGGCACAAAAGAACTACAGCACTGTTAAAAAAGAAATTTTATCTATAGTGCTATGTATCACAAAATTCCAAGATGATTTAATCAATAAAGAATTTTTGTTAGAATTCATCGCAAAGACCAAAGACATTTTACAAAAAGATGTAAAAAAATTGGTATCAAAATAGATTTTTGCCAGATGGCAAGCCCTATTGTCAAGTTTTGATTTTAAAATTGATTTTATAAAAGGTGAAAACTCTGCAGATTTTACGACGAGACAATTTCTGAGGAAACAATGAGGTCGGGCTTCCTGCTTCGCGCATAAGACCTCTATTCCTAAATAAACCAGAAGAAAAGTTGAAACAGCCTTTTAAGCCAGAAAGTTCGAGCAAAGTTTTGCATAAACCAAGTGGGCAGAATATGTTCACAGTTATTGGAAACCTCCCAATAGTATCGGTTCTCCCTAAAGAGCCAACCCAGAAAAAACAGGCGCAACCTTTCAAGGCCACGCCTTCAGAAACCCAAAGCAAAGGTAATTACAGAATGATTCCTCCAGAATCATACTCAGAAGCAGTAAAACCAGCAACCCCATTGAAAAAAGAGCCTCCCGCTCCTATTCCAAAATGGGAATTTATTGCAGCACAGGTTTTGCCAATAATGGCATTAGATAAACAATATGAAAACTTTAGGGTACAGGATGTCCTGAGGCCTTGTTATACAGATCACCAGTACGTAGATAATCAGGATCCTATGAAGACAAGAAGGTATTATGAGTTCATTTTAGTGGACACAGACTCCATTGAAATAGAACATAAACACTTCGATAAAACAGGAGGAATTGAATATTCCAAGTTTACTATTAAAAAGATTTTAAGTCCATTTAATTGGTATGTAGATCATCTACAAACACCAATACCATTATCTGAGACTCATAGACCACATACTTATAACTGGTATGATTACAAATACGCATGGTTTAACTTCCTATATGTGCGTCCAAACACTCATACATGGTTTATAAAATATGTCGAGAGCATGAAAGAAAAGGTCATCCCCAGGTGGTTCTACGAATGGTGGAACATATTTGGAGGAAATTTACAGGTGGTAGCCCCGAGCTTCCAAAATCAATATGTAAATTTTGTTCAGGAACATCGGTTTTCTACTTTACCAGAGCACATTAAATTGTGTAAATTCTTTATTAATAAAAGGATTTCATATATTATAAACTGGACGTTCGATATCCAAGAGACGAACCAGATCAAATATTTGAGCAAGACCATCAAAATTAAAGGATGGAGTCCTAAAATAAAAGAAGAAAAGTTAAAGAAAAAGGGGTCATCTTCCTCAGAAGAAACCTCCAATTCAAAAGCTGAAACCAGAAGAAAGCTCCTCGAAGCTTTGGAAAGGTTAGAAGATGAAGACGTGACATCTAACCACAGTGAAACAGACAACAGCGACATGCTAATCCCACGTGGAATCGCACACGCCTATGCAGAAGCATATCTCCTAAAGTATAGCAGAAAGTGATGCTTGCCCTTTCGAAAAAGCAAAGTACATAAAGCAGATAAAGACATAAAGCAGACAAAGACGTTTTCCCTTTCAAAAAAGTAAAAGACACCTCTTCAAAAAAGCAGGAGACAAGAAATCTCAGACTCCCACTTGTTTTAATTATATCCGTCCACCTGTTAGGGAGATGAATCATTCGAGGCCTATTTAAGGCTCTGATACCATAAAAGCGGAATAAGATTATCAATTTAAAAGACATAAAATAAAGGAGTTGAAATAATGAAACTTACAATTTTATTTCAAAGCATGGGAAAATACATAAGATCAGGCAGGGAGATATAGAGAGAGAGAGGGATATTTCCGAATGCCTTACAAGTTACAACTTGAGAGCCTTAAATAGGCCTCGAATGATTCATCGTCCTAACAGGTGGACGGATATAATTAAAACAAGTGGGAGGCTAAGATTCCTTGTCTCCTACTTTTTTGAAGAGGCGTCTTTTACTTTTTTGAAAGGACAAACGTCTTTGTCTGCTTTATGTCTTTATCTGCTTTATGTCCTTTGCTTTTTCGAAGGGGCAAGCATCACTTTTTGCTTTACTTTAGGAGATATGCTTCTGCATAGGCTTGTGCGATTCCACGTGGGATTAGCATGTCACCGTTGTCTGTTTCACTGTGGTTAGATGTCACGTCTTCATCTTCTAACCTTGCCAAAGCTTTGAGGAGCTTTCTTTTCAGTTTTTTGAATCGAGGTTTCTTCTGAGGAAGATGACCCCTTTTTCTTTAACTTTTCTTCTTTTATTTTAGGACTACATCCTTTAATTTTTATGGTCTTGCTCAAATATTTGATCTGGTTCGTCTCTTGGATATCGAACGTCTAGTTTATAATATATGAAATCCTTTTATTAATGAAGAATGTACACAATTTAATGTGCTCTGGTAAAGTAGAAATCTGTTGTTCCTGAACAAAATTTACATATTGATTTTGGAAGCTCGGGGCTACCACCTGTAAATTTCCTCCAAATATGTTCCACCATTCGTAGAACCACCTGGGGATGACCTTTTCTTTCATGCTCTCGGCATATTTTATAAACCATGTATGAGTGTTTGGACGCACATATAGGAAGTTAAACCATGCGTCTTTGTAATCATACCAGTTATAAGTCTGTGGTCTATGAGTCTCAGATAATGGTATTGGTGTTTGTAGATGATCTACATACCAATTAAATGGACTTAAAATCTTTTTAATAGTAAACTTGGAATATTCAATTCCTCCTGTTTTATCGAAGTGTTTATGTTCTATTTCAATGGAGTATGTGTCCACTAAAATGAACTCATAATACATTCTTGTCTTCATAGGATCCTGATTATCTACGTACTGGTGATCTGTATAACAAGGCTTCAGGAGATCCTGTACCCTAAAGTTTTCATATTGTTTATCTAATGCCATTATTGGCAAAACCTGTGCTGCAATAAATTCCCATTTTGGAATAGGAGCGGGAGGCTATTTTTTCAATGGGGTTGTTGGTTTTACTGCTTCTGAGTATGATTCTGGAGGAATCATTCTGTAATTACCTTTGCTTTGGGTTTCTGAAGGCGTGGCCTTGAAAGGTTGCGCCTGTTTTTTCTGGGTTGGCTCTTTAGGGAGAACCGGTACTATTGGGAGGTTTCCAAGAATTGTGAACATATTCTGCCCACTTGGTTTATGCAAGACTTTGCTCGATCTTTCTGGCTTAAAACGCTGTTTCAACTTTTCTTCTAGTTTAATTAGGAATGGAGGTCGTATCGGCGAAGCCCGAAGCCCGACTCATTGTTTCCTGTAAAATTCTCTGCCGTAAAATCTGCAGAGTTTTCTTCACCTTTTTTAAAATCAATTTTAAAATCAAAACTTGACAATAGGGCTTGCCATCTGGAAAAATCTGTTTTGATACCAAATTTTTTACATCTTTTTGTAAAATGTCTTTGGTTGCTTTGCAGTCGACTCTTAACAAAAATTCTTTATTGATTAAATCTTCTTGGAATTTTGTGATACATAGCACTATAGATAAAATTTCTTTTTTAACAGTGCTGTAGTTCTTTTGTGTCTGGTTCCAAATTCCAGAAGTGAATCTTACTAATTGTTCAGTAGATTCAAGAGATATTCTTTGTTTAAGGATACCACCGTAACCAATGTCGGAGGCATCAGTCTCAACTATCATAACGGCGTCCGGATTTGGGATACCTAGACATGGGAGTTTCTGGACTATTTCTTTTACCTGTTTGACAGCTCTAGTCTGTTTTTTTTTTACCAAGGGACTAGGTTCTTTTTAAGCCTTTTATACAAAGGCTCACATATCTGTCTAACTTTTGGGATAAAATCTGCTACGTAATTAAGACTTCCTAAGAATCTTTGTAGCTGTGTTTTATCTAAAATTTCCTCAGGGAATTTAGTAGAGAACTCTATGGCTCTGCAAATTGGTTTATAGGTTCCTTGATAGAGGTCGTGACCTAAGAACCTGATAGTTGTCTGAAAAAGTTTTATCTTTTTGGAACTTACTGCTAACCCGTTATATTTTGTGGTGGTAACGAAAATGTTTAAGTGTTTAAAATGTTGTTCCATGTTATCTGAGAATACTAGAACATCGTCGATATAGATAATCATGAATTAGCTATAAGGGTTGAATATGTTATTCATGATATTCTGAAATTCAGATGGGGCATTTTTAAGCCCAAAAGGCATTGCATTCCATTCATATTGTCCGAAGGGGACATTGAAGGTTGTTTTATATTTATCCTTTTCTTCGACTTGGATTTGCCAGAATCCTGACTTCATGTCGAATTTGCTGTAAATATTAGCAATATATGTTCTTTTTAATAAATCTCTTTTGTTAGGGATTGGGTATCTAATCCACATTAACGTATGGTTATGAGGTTTATAATTTATTACGAGACTTGGGGCTCCTCTTTCTTTCTCAGCGTTCTTGTTTACATAGAAGGCTGAACAACTCCATTGAGATTTAGATGGCCTGATGATCCCTTTTTTAAGTAGATCATTAACCTCATTTTTACAATGTTCCATGAGCTCATGGCTCATTTGGATTGGTCTGGCTTTAGTGCGTATGTTTTCTTCACTAAAGTCATCTGTGTAAGGTAGGTTTACCACGTGCTTTTTTCTTTCCCAAAAAGCGCATGGCAATTCTGAACAAATTTCTTTTTCCATAGAATCTTGTAGATCCTTTATTTTGTTAATCACCTCCGGGGTTTTTATAGTGGATTCTATCATTTTAATTTTAATATCGTCTTTTAAGTAATTAATCTGGTTGGTTAATAATTGTATCCTAAAGAATGTTTTCTGTTTGACGTGATCACTATGATCGGCTGATAGGGGGTTTAAGTATGGGAATACAAGGTCTTTTTCCATTGAGGTAGTATAAATACCGTCTAATTTTGCGGTATATGGTTTTATCTGTGTTAGGAATGGGATTCCTAATATAACTTCTTCAGTTATGTTTCTTGTAATGATAAAGTCGTTGGTAAAACAAACTCCATTATTACAAACATGAGCTTTAGAAAGCTTATAATTGATTTTTATACTATCTCCTGTAGCTGAGTATAATTTATGAGTACTTTTGTTTAAGTACTTGGTGAGAATAAATCCTTCACAGATACAATTTTGATCTGCCCCTGAGTCTAGCAATGCTATCTTTTCTAGGATAAATTTTTTGTTTATTATTATTTTAATAGGGACATGGTAACTTAAAGCTTTGGCCCTAGAGATTAATTTTAAACCTGATTATGAGTTATCTTCCTTCTCTTCTTCTTCGGGATCATTTATGTCTATCCCTTTTGAAATAGATGGTGCAAGGGGATCCTTTATAGGGTCTAATTCCCTTAGTATACTGATTGTGAATGCTTCAGTTTCTAAAGAATTAAGCCTTTCTTTAACTTGGATAATTTCTTCTTTTAAGAGTGATACTTCTCCTAGCAAGTCTTGCATGGTAGTATCTGTCTTAGATTCTTTAAACTTATTAAAAACTCTTTTCATAGCAAAAGGCTCGATTATCTTTTTATCCTTTTTCTGGCCAATGACTAGTTTTTTAAGTTCTATTAAGTATTTTCTTTTAATATCATCGTCATCGATGTGATCGATCATATCAAAGAAAAATTCTAGGTTGTTACTCGAGATAATACTAATAGTTTGTTTTGTACATGTGCAGATTTTTCCCGTACATTCGCAAATGCCGAAGTAGAGCTATCCGAATCTGATTTCAGATCTAGTGAACCTTCATCACTGTAATAATCTTCTGAAGTTTCTTCAGAGCTATCACTGGATTGTTCTTCATCTAAGATTGTATAAAGCTTTTCTTTTATCTCAGAATCAATTGCTAACAGATTAATCTTATTCTTCTTTTTATTGGGTTCTTTGCAATTATTGGCCATGTGACCTGCTTTTCCACAATTCCAACATTTACCCCTTTTCTTGGTATTTTTGTTGGTATTCTTTCTCCTATAGTTCTTTTTAGGAGTATAGTTCTTTTTATAGGCTTTGGGGCGAGATATGTTGTGCCTCTTTTTCATTCTTTTGATGCTTTTTGACGGAGCAGATATCTTGACGTATCCGAAGTCTTCGCAAAAACATCCTAATTCTCCTTTGGTGGATTTCTGTATTTGATTATTAAGTTTTATTGTGTTACACAATTCTAATCATGTTAGATTAATAAAGCTGACTATGTCTCTGTATGTCATGAAGTCATAAGGAGTTTCACCATTGTATTTATTTCTTATGGTGGTTCTTACTTTTCAAAGAAAAGCTTAGCATCCATCGATGAACCTTTCTTTCCAGTAATCATGATTACAGTCGCTTCTTAGCATAACTTTGTTAAGGAATATGTCTTTATACCATTTAAAGTCATGTAACTTTGGGCAAGTTAGATTATTAAGTATTTCTAAACTTTTGTCTTGGAATAGCTTCGGCTCTCCAATGAAGTGTTTACCTATACAGTATAGTAAAGTTGTTGTGGCGTCCTTCTGGACTTCATTACTATAACTATTATCGATGTTTTTTATTTGGACAGTGGTGGTCGCATCCATGATGCCACACCTTACTCCTTTTGTTAGGTAGTTGTCCCACCAATTTTTTAGCATTCCAGTGAAGCCTGAAACTAGGATTGTGGCTAGTTTGGCATCATCCGTATGTGTTTTTATTTTATAACTGGTAATACATACTCCCATTTCATGAAGTATTTTAATAATTTGATCTTCAGACATCCATTCTATGTTCCATTCATGGATTTCGTCCCCTGAGTATGAAGCCATATACGGGGTATGTTCTTCAAATAACATATCAGGAAATGTGGGTCCTTTGTAGAAGTTTTTAGCTCCTACACCACCAAATTTCGATATTCTATTAACATCTTGTTTATCTTTTGAGCTAGAACCTTCGCTAAGTACTTTGACTGAATTATCTGGTTTTTTGGGGGTCGACTCCTCAGATACTTTTAGTTCTTTAAACTTATTACTTATTCTATCTAATAAGCTATCTTCAATTTCTTTCCCAAATCTTGGGTGGCTACTTACCGAAAATTGTGGAATCTTAAAGAGGGGTTCAGATAGAGTATTTTCTTCCGACCAGACAGGTTTACTCCTAAAAGTCGAGGTACTACTTGCCTCTGCAACTTGGTTAGAGACAACATGTAACAACTGATTGGTGTAGTTGTTCTGTTGGAGGATTTTATTAATATCTTCCACGGTGGGGACTGTTCTAGTAACTTTTATATCCCTTTTGAAAGGGGCTGCTGTTAAGACTTCACCGTCTACTGGGATCTTAATTTGTTTTAACGGTGGAGCTATAGATTCAATGGTTTCTTCTCCTGTGTACCATTTTTTGACAATAGTACTGAGGGATTCTCTGTTGTTATTAAGTTTATCTGTAATAGGGCTTGCCATCTTGCAAAAATCTGTTTTGATACCAAATTTTTTACATCTTTTTGTAAAATGTCTTTGGCTGCTTTGCAGTCGACCCTTAACAAAAATTCTTTATTGATTAAATCATCTTGGAATTTTGTGATACATAGCACTATAGATAAAATTTCTTTTTTAACAGTGTTGTAGTTCTTTTGTGCCTGGTTCCAAATTCCAGAAGTGAATCTTACTAATTGTTCAGTAGATTCAAGAGATATTCTTTGTTTAAGGATACCACCATAACCAATGTTAGGGATAAAATCTGCTACGTAATTAAGACTTCCTAAGAATCTTTGTAGCTGTGTTTTATCTAAAATTTCATCAGGAAATTTAGTAGAGAACTCTATGGCTCTGCAGATTGGTTTATAGGTTCCTTGATAGAGGTCGTGACCTAAGAATCTGATAGCTGTCTGAAAAAGTTTTATCTTTTTGGCACTTATTGCTAACCCGTTATGTTTTGTGGTGTTAACGAAAGTGTTTAAGTGTTTATAATGCTGTTCCATTTTATCTGAGAATACTAGAACATCGTCGATAAAGACAATCATGAATTGGCTATAAGGGTTGAATATGTTATTCATGATATTCTGAAATCCAGACGGGGCATTTTTAAGCCCAAAAGGTATTACATTCCATTCATATTGTCCGAAGGGGACATTGAAGGCTGTTTTATATTTATCATTTTCTTCGACTTGGATTTGCCAGAATCCTGACTTCATGTCGAATTTGCTGTAAATATTAGCATTATAGGTTCTTTTTAATAAATCTCTTTTGTTAGGGATTGGGTACCTAATCCACTTTAACGCCTGGTTAAGAGGTTTATAATTTATTACGAGCATTGGGGATACTCTTTCTTTCTCAGCGTTCTTGTTTACATAGAAGGCTGAACAACTCCATTGAGATTTAGATGGCCTGATGATCCCTTTTTTAAGTAGATCATTAACCTCATTTTTACAATGTTCCATGAGCTCATGGCTCATTTGGATTGGTCTGGCTTTAGTGGGTATGTTTTCTTCACTAAATTCATCTGTGTAAGGTAGGTTTACCACGTGCTTTTTTCTTTCCCAAAAAGCGCTTGGCAATTCTGAACAAATTTCTTTTTCCATAGAATCCTATAGATCCTTTATTTTGTTAATCACCTCCGGGGTTTTGAAAGTGGATTCTATCCTTTTAATTTTAATATCGTCTTTTAAGTAATTAATCTGGTTGGTTAATAATTGTATCCTAAAGACTGTTTTCTGTTTGGCGTGATCACTATGATCGGTTGATATGGGGTTTAAGTATGGGAATACAAGGTCTTTTCCCATTGAGGTAGTATAAATACCGTCTAATTTTGCGGTATATGGTTTTATCTGTGTTAGGAATGAGATTCCTAATATAACTTCTTCAGTTATGTTTCTTGTAATGATAAAGTCGTTGGTAAAACAAACTCCATTATTACAAACATGAGCTTTAGAAAGCTTATTATTAATTTTTATACTATCTCATGTAGCTGAGTATAGTTTATGAGTACTTTTGTTTAAGTACTTGGTGGGAATTAATCCTTCGCAGATACAATTTTGATCTGCCCCTGAGTCTAGCAATTCTATCTTTTCTAGGATAAAATTTTTGTTTATTATTATTTTAATAGGGACATGGTAGCTTAAAGCTTTGGCCCTAGAGATTAATTTTAAACCTGATTATGAGTTATCTTCCTTCTCTTCTTCTTCGGGATTATTTATGTCTATCCCTTTTGAAATAGATGGTGCAAGGGGATCCTTTATAGGGTCTAATTCCCTTAGTAGACTGATTGCGAATGCTTCAGTTTCTAAAGAATTAAGCCTTTCTTTAACTTGGATAATTTCTTCTTTTAAGAGTGATACTTCTCCTTGCAAGTCTTGCATGGTAGTATCTGTCTTAGATTCTTTAAACTTATTAAAAACTCTTTTCATATCAAAAGGCTCGATTATCTTTTTATCCTTTTTCTGGCTAATGACTAGTTTTTTAAGTTCTATTAAGTATTTTCTTTTAATATCATCGTCATCGATGTGATCGATCATATCAAAGAAAAATTCTTGGCTGTTACTCGAGATAACACTAATAGTTTGTTTTGTACATGTGCAGATTTTTCCCGTACATTCGCAGTCGAAGCTGGAAGTAGAGCTATCTGAACTGTACTCTAGATCTAGTGAACCTTCATCACTGTAATAATCTTCTGAAGTTTCTTCAGAGCTATCACTGGATTGTTCTTCATCTAAGATTGTATAAAGCTTTTCTTTTATCTCAGAATCAATTGCTAACAGATTAATCTTATTCTTCTTTTTATTGGGTTCTTTGCAATTATTGGCCATGTGACCTGCTTTTCCACAATTCCAACATTTACCCCTTTTCTTGGTGTTTTTGTTGGTATTCTTTCTCCTATAGTTCTTTTTAGGAGTATAGTTCTTTTTATAAGCTTTGGGGCGAGATATGTTATGCCTCTTTTTCATTCTTTTGATGCTTTTTGACGGAGCAGATATCTTGACGTATCCGAAGTCTTCGCAAAAACATCCTAATTCTCCTTTGGTGGATTTATGTATTTGATTATTAAGTTTTATTGTGTTACACAATTCTAATCCTGTTAGATTAATAAAGCTTACTATGTCTCCGTATGTCATGAAGCCATAAGGAGTTTCACCATTGTATTTATTTCTTATGGTGGTTCTTACTTTTTCAGCAAAAAGCTTAGGCAGTCCACTGATGAACCTTTCTTTCCAGTAATCATGATTACAGTCGCTTCTTAGCATAACTTTGTTAAGGAATATGTCTTTATACCATTTAAAGTCATGTAACTTTGGGCAAGTTAGATTATTAAGTATTTCTAAACTTTTATCTTGGAATAACTTCGGCTCTCCAATGAAGTGTTTACCTATACAGTAGAGTAAAGTTGTTGTGGCGTCCTTCTGGACTTCATTACTATAACTGTTATCGATGTTTTTTATTTGGACAGTGGTGGTCGCATCCATGATGCCACACCTTACTCCTTCTGTTAGGTAGTTGTCCCACCAATTTTTTAACACTCCAGTGAAGCCTGAAACTAGTATTGTGGCTAGTTGGGCATCATCCGTATGTGTTTTTATTTTATAACTGGTAATACATACTCCCATTTCATGAAGTATTTTAATAATTTGACCTTCAGACATCCCATCTATGTTCCATTCATGGATTTCGTCCCCTGAGTATGAAGCCCTATACGGGGTATGTTCTTCAAATAACATATCAGGAAATGTGAGTCCTTTGTAGAAGTTTTTAGCTCCTACATCAGCAAATTTCGATATTCTATTAACATCTTGTTTATTTTTTGAGCTAGAACCTTCGCTAAGTACTTTGACTGAATTATCTGGTTTTTTGGGGGTAGACTCCTCAGATACTTTTAGTTCTTTAAACTTATTACTTATTCTATCTAATAGGCTATCTTCAATTTCTTTCCGAAATCTTGGGTGGCTACTTACCGAAAATTGTGGAATCTTAAAGAGGGGTACGGATAGAGTATTATCTTCCGACCTGACAGGTTTACTCCTAAAAGTCGAGGTACTACTTGCCTCTGCAACTTGGTTAGAGACAACATGTAACAACTGATTGGTGTAGTTGTTCTGTTGGAGGATTTTATTAATATCTTCCACGGTGGGGACTGTTCTAGTAACTTTTATATCCCTTTTGAAAGGGGATGCTGTTAAGACTTCACCGTCTACTGGGATTTTAATTTGTTTAAAACGGTGGAGCTATAGATTCAATGGTTTCTTCTCCTGTGTACCATTTTTTGACAATAGTACTGAGGGATTCTCTGTTGTTATTAAGTTTATCCGTAATTTGAAAACACCTAAAAAAAATTCTATATTAGCATTAATTATGTTCATGGCACTGATCCATTGTTCTCTAAATGCTCTTCTTTCCTTGAGCGAGAAAGTGCTTACATACCATTTTCTTTTGATGGCATTTTTTGGGTCTACCCATAATTTATCAAGGGTTTTAAAATCGATTTTAAAACCTATATCTTGTTTAATAGTGCCAAGGCTGTCTTCACCATGCATTTCGCTTCTGGTGGGACTGCTAGCCTTCCTATCGATTGGTCGATAGTAGACTTTGGGTATGGCCGACGAATAGTCTATTCCTTGAACTTTTCGTTCGAGTATAGTTTCGCCAGAATTTTCAGAACATTCCTCATCCTCCCGGGGTTTAGAAGAAGATGCTCCGAAGGAGTATCTTCCCGAGGATTTATATTTTGACTTTAAAATTTTTAAGTCAATTGATCCATCTAAATGCTGAATTATTTGTTCAATGTTAGAACTCTCTGGTTCTACTTTTGGTTGAGTGATGACATCAAAGTGCCATTCATTTTTTGTTAAAATTTCATTCCATTTTAACATTCTAGGAACAAAGGTGTTGCTATGTTCCTGATTTGCTTCCATTAGCATGATAGCACCTTTACTACCGACCAACTTAGCTTTTGGTGCTAAAGTTGTTTTCATTAGTCTATAGTAGACCCTGTAGATGATAGCTACTTCTTTTGTGTTTATTTTACAATTCATATTTTTTGTTTTGATGTTTAACGTTAGAGTGTCCATAACGTTTTGATCATAAATATCTACCGAAAAATTTGGGTAACAGTTAAAATAAACTGGTCCCCTGGCTAGATTACTTTGTAAGACTCCAAGTAGGGAGTTGTCAAAGTTTAATAGCCTGGCGTCTCTTAGTAAGAGACAGATAGGGGTGTCTAACCATAAACGGTATAGAGGTTTGATCGCTACATGTACCAATCCTATATGCAAGAAGTTAAAATCTTTTTTATATCTGCTTATATCTTGGGTTGATAATAGCTTAATAATTTCTTTTAAATTATTGATAGCTATAGTGGACTCACAAGTTTTGATATTATAGTTTTTTATAAAATCAAACTCTCCTGTCTCATATACAGATCTGAAAGATTCTTTGAGAATATTCCAGTTCTGGAGATCCTTCTCAACCCTAGCAATCTTTGAAGTTGCTAAATTTTCACTGTTAATTATATTTGCTTCGTTCATCTTAATAATGAACAGAGAAGCGTTCCAGTAAGAATTGGGAGATAGATTTCATTGTTTCTAGATAACAGATTCTTTCTCTTAAACTTATATTATCTTTGTAAAGTTCAACCATTTTATTAATGATTACTTGTTTTATTATAATCTGGGTATAATTATCTAAACCTTCTGCAGGTTTTGCAGTTTCATAATACTCTAACTCTTTAAGAATTATTCTTTGCCTTTTCATGCAACCATACTTTTCTATTAAACATTCTAATCGGTACCGATTTTCTTTTCTTATATAATCAAACGATGTATGAGTCTTCATTTATTAAATGTTATCAACAAAGTGGTAGTTGTTGGGCGTGGAGGCTACTATCCTTTTGGAGCTATTATTCTATCGGTTGCTAGGATCATGTAGTATCTGTTCCTATTCCTCTAATTACTAAAACGGGTATCCTATGCTTGTTATCTGACTTCTTATCCTATAGTACATCGGCTGCTTCCACCGGGTCCGACATTGGTCCTTCCGACCTATCGTGCTAATCCAAATGGTCCAGGATGCACCTGCCTATTACTGTAGACTAAGCGGATATCTTAAGAACAGGATAACGAAGTAATTATAGGAACGGGAACGAAGTAACAAGGGTTCCTAGTAACTTTAAGAACAATATTTGCTCTAAGGATAGTAGAATGAGTTTAGCTACTCATGATTTCTAACAACATGACTCTGATACCATAAAAGCGGAATAAGATTATCAATTTAAAAGACAAAAAATAATGGAGTTGAAATAATGAAACTTACGATTTTATTTCAAAGCATGGGAAAATACATAAGATCAGGCAGGGAGATATAGAGAGAGAGAGGGATATTTCCAAATGTCTTACAAGTTACAACTTGAGAGCCTTAAATAGGCCTCGAATAATTCATCGTCCTAACAGGTGGACGGATATAATTAAAACAAGTGGGAGACTAAGATTCCTTGTCTCCTGCTTTTTTGAAGAGGCGTATTTTACTTTTTTGAAAGGGCAAACGTCTTTGTCTGCTTTATGTCTTTATCTGCTTTATGTCCTTTGCTTTTCCGAAGGGGCAAGCATCACTTTCTGCTTTACTTTAGGAGATATGCTTCTGCATAGGCTTGTGCGATTCCACGTGGGATTAGCATGTCGCCGTTGTCTGTTTCACTGTGGTTAGATGCCACGTCTTCATCTTCTAACCTTGCCAAAGCTTCGAGGAGCTTTCTTCTGGTTTCAGCTTTTGAATTGGAGGTTTCTTCTGAGGAATATGACCCCTTTTTCTTTAACTTTTCTTCTTTTATTTTAAGACTCCATCCTTTAATTTTGATGGTCTTGCTCAAATTTTTGATCCGGTTCGTCTCTTGGATATCGAACGTCCAGTTTATAATATATGAAATCCTTTTATTAATGAAGAATTTACACAATTTAATGTGCTCTGGTAAAGTAGAAATTTGTTGTTCCTGAACAAAATTTACATATTGATTTTGGAAGCTCGGGGCTACCACCTGTAAATTTCCTCCAAATATGTTCCACCATTCGTAGAACCACCTGGGGATGACCTTTTCTTTCATGCTCTCGGCATATTTTATAAACCATGTATGAGTGTTTGGACGCACATATAGGAAGTTAAACCATACGTCTTTGTAATCATACCAGCTATAAGTCTGTGGTCTCTGAGTCTCAGATAATGGTATTGGTGTTTGTAGATGATCTACATACCAATTAAATGGACTTAAAATATTTTTAATAGTAAACCTGGAATATTCAATTCCTCCTGTTTTATCGAAGTGTTTATGTTCTATTTCAATGGATTCTGTGTCCACTAAAATGAACTCATAATTCTTTCTTGTCTTTATAGGATCCTGATTATCTACGTACTGGTGATCTGTATAACAAGGCTTCAGGAGATCCTGTACCCTAAAGTTTTCATATTGTTTATCTAATGCCATTATTGGCAAAACCTGTGCTGCAATAAATTCCCATATTGGAATAGGAGCGGCAGGCTCTTTTTTCAATGGGGTTGCTGGTTTTACTGCTTCTGAGTATGATTCTGGAGGAATCATTCTGTAATTACCTTTGCTTTGGGTTTCTGATGGCGTGGCCTTGAAAGGTTGCGCCTGTTTTTTCTGGGTTGGCTCTTTAGGGAGAACCGGTACTATTGGGAGGTTTCCAAGAACTGTGAACATATTCTGCGCACTTGGTTTATGCAAAACTTTGCTCGAACTTTCTGGCTTAAAAGGCTGTTTCAACTTTTCTTCTGGTTTATTTAGGAATGGAGGTCGTATCGGGCGTAAGCCCGGGAAGCCTTGCCTCATTGTTTCCCTGTAAAAATTCTCTCGTCAGAAAATATGGTAGAGAGTTTTCTTCACCTTTTATAAAATCAATTTTGAAATCAAAACTTGACAATAGGGCTTGCCATCTGGCAAAAATCTGTTTTGATACCAATTTTTTAACATCTTTTGTAAAATGTCTTTGGCTGCTTTGCAGTTGACCCTTAACAAAAATTCTTTATTGATTAAATCATCTTGGAATTTTGTGATACATAGCACTATAGATAAAATTTCTTTTTCAACAGTGTTGTAGTTCTTTTGTGCCTGGTTCCAAATTCCAGAAGTGAATCTTACTAATTGTTCAGTAGATTCAAGAGATATTCTTTGTTTAATGATACCACCGTAACCAATATCGGAGGCATCAGTCTCAACTATCATAAAGGCGTCCGGATTTGGGATACCTAGACATGGGAGTTACTGGACTATTTCTTTTACATGTTTGTCAGCTCTAGTCTGTTGTTCTGACCAAGGGACTGGGTTCTTTTTAAGCCTTTTATACAAAGGCTCACATATTTGTCTAACTTTTGGGATAAAATCTGCTACGTAATTAAGACTTCCTAAAAATCTTTGTAGCTTTGTTTTATCTAAAATTTCCTCAGGGAATTTAGTAGAGAACTCTATGGCTCTGCAGATTGGTTTATAGGTTCCTTGATAGAGGTCGTGACCTTAGAACCTGATAGCTGTCTGAAAAAGTTTTATCTTTTTGGCACTTACTGTTAACCCGTTATGTTTTGTGGTGTTAACGAAAGTGTTTAAGTGTTTAAGTGTTTATAATGTTGTTCCATGTTATCTGAGAATACTAGAACATCGTCGATATAGACAATCATGAATTGGCTATAAGGGTTGAATATGTTATACTGAAATTCAGACGGGGCATTTTTAAGCCCAAAAGGAATTACATTCCATTCATATTGTCCGAAATGGACATTGAAGGTTGTTTTATATTTATCCTTTTCTTCGACTTGGATTTGCCAGAATCCTGACTTCATGTCGAATTTGCTGTAAATATTAGCATTATAGGTTCTTTTTAATAAATCTCTTTTGTTAGGGATTGGGTACCAAATCCACTTTAACTCCTGGTTAAGAGGTTTATAATTTATTACGAGCCTTGGGGCTCCTCTTTTTTTATCGGCATTCTTGTTTACATAGAAGGCTTAACAACTGCATTGAGATTTAGATGGCCTGATGATCCTTTTTTAAGTAGATCATTAACCTCATTTTTACAATGTTCCATGAGCTCATGACTCATTTGGATTGGTCTGGCTTTAGTGGATATGTTTTCTTCACTAAAGCCATCTGTGTAAGGTAGGTTTACCACGTGTTTTTTTCTTTCCCAAAAAGCGCTTGGCAATTCTGAATAAATTTCTTTTTCCATAAAATCCTGTAGATCCTTTATTTTGTTAATCACCTCCGGGGTTTTGAAAGTGGATTCTATCCTTTTAATTTTAATATCGTCTTTTAAGTAATTAATCTGGTTGGTTAATAATTATATCCTAAAGACTGTTTTCTGTTTGGCGTGATCACTATGATCGGCTGATAGGGGGTTTAAGTATGGGAATACAAGGTCTTTTCCCATTGAGGTAGTATAAATACCGTCTAATTTTGCGGTATATGGTTTTATCTGTGTTAGGAATGGGATTCCTAATATAACTTCTTCAGTTATGTTTCTTGTAATGATAAAGTCGTTGGTAAAACAAACTCCATTATTACAAACATGAGCTTTAGAAAGCTTATAATTGATTTTTATACTATCTCCTGTAGCTGAGTATAATTTATGAGTACTTTTGTTTAAGTAGTTGGTGGGAATTAATCCTTCGCAGATACAATTTTGATCTGCCCCTGAGTCTAGCAATGCTATCTTTTCTAGGATAAATTTTTTGTTTATTATTATTTTAATAGGGACATGGTAGCTTAAAGCTTTGGCCCTAGAGATTAATTTTAAACCTGATTCTGAGTTATCTTCCTTCTCTTCTTCTTCGGGATCATTTATGTCTATCCCTTTTGAAGTAGATGGTGCAAGGGGATCCTTTATAGGGTCTAATTCCCTTAGTAGACTGTTTGTGAATGCTTCAGTTTCTAAATAATTAAGTCTTTCTTTAACTTGGATAATTTCTTCTTTTAAGAGTGATACTTCTCCTTGCAAGTCTTGCATGGTAGTATCTGTCTTAGATTACTTAAACTTATTAAAAACTCTTTTCATATCAAAAGGCTCGATTATCTTTTTATCCTTTTTCTGGATAATGACTAGTTTTTTAAGTTCTATTAAGTATTTTCTTTTAATATCATCGTCATCGATGTGATCGATCATAACAAAGAAAAATTCTTGGCTGTTACTCGAGATAACACTAATAGTTTGTTTTGTACATGTGCAGATTTTTTCCGCATATCTTCGCAAATGTCGAAGTAGAGCTATCTGAATCAGCATTTAGATCTAGTGAACCTCATCACTGTAATAATCTTCTGAAGTTTCTTCAGAGCTATCACTGGATTGTTCTTCATCTAAGATTGTATAAAGCTTTTCTTTTATCTCAGAATCAATTGCTAACATATTAATCTTATCCTTCTTTTTATTGGGTTCTTTGCAATTATTGGCCATGTGACCTACTTTTCCACAATTCCAACATTTACCCCTTTTCTTGGTGTTTTTGTTGGTATTCTTTCTCCTATAGTTCTTTTTAGGAGTATAGTTCTTTTTATAAGCTTTGGGGCGAGATATGTTATGCCTCTTTTTCATTCTTTTGATGTTTTTTTACGGAGCAGATATCTTGACGTATCTGAAGTCTTCGCAAAAACTTCCTAATTCTCCGTTGGTGGATTTCTGTATTTGATTTTTAAGTTTTATTGTGTTACACAATTCTAATCCTGTTAGATTAATAAGGCTGACTATGTCTCCGTATGTCATGAAGCCATAAGGAGTTTCACCATTGTATTTATTTCTTATGGTGGTTCTTACTTTTTCAGCAAAAAGCTTAGGCAGTCCACTGATGAACCTTTCTTTCCAGTAATCATGATTACAGTCGCTTCTTAGCATAACTTTGTTAAGGAATATGTCTTTATACCATTTAAAGTCATGTAACTTTGGGCAAGTTAGATTATTAAGTATTTCTAAACTTTTATCTTGGAATAGCTTCGGCTCTCCAATGAAGTGTTTACCTATACAGTATAGTAAAGTTGTTGTGGCGTCCTTCTGGACTTCATTACTATAACTGTTATCGATGTTTTTTATTTGGACAGTGGTGGTCGCATCCATGATGCCACACCTTACTCCTTCTGTTAGGTAGTTGTCCCACCAATTTTTTAACATTCCAGTGAAGCCTGAAACTAGGATTGTGGCTAGTTGGGCATCATCCGTATGTGTTTTTATTTTATAACTGGTAATACATACTCCCATTTCATGAAGTATTTTAATAATTTGACCTTCAGACATCCCATCTATGTTCCATTCATGGATTTCGTCCCCTGAGTATGAAGCCATATACGGGGTATGTTCTTCAAATAACATATCAGGAAATGTGGGTCCTTTGTAGAAGTTTTTAGCTCCTACACCAGCAAATTTCGATATTCTATTAACATCTTGTTTATTTTTTGAGCTAGAACCTTCGCTAAGTACTTTGACTGAATTATCTGGTTTTGTGGGGGTAGACTCCTCAGATACTTTTAGTGCTTTAAACTTATTACTTATTCTATCTAATAGGCTATCTTCAATTTCTTTCCCAAATCTTGGGTGGCTACTTACCGAAAATTGTGGAATCTTAATGATGGGTACAGATAGAGTATTTTCTTCCGACCTGACAGGTTTACTCCTAAAAGTCGAGGTACTACTTGCCTCTGCAACTTGGTTAAAAACAACATGTAACAACTGATTGGTGTAGTTGTTCTGTTGGAGGATTTTATTAATATCTTCCACGGTGGGGACTGTTCTAGTAACTTTTATATCCCTTTGAAAGTGGGTCATTAAGACTTCACCGCTCATCGATCTTAATTTGTTTTAACGGTGGAGCTATAGATTCAATGGTTTCTTCTCCTGTGTACCATTTTTTGACAATAGTACTGAGGGATTATCTGTTGTTATTAAGTTTATCCGTAATTTGAAACCACCTAAAAAATTCTATATTAGCATTAATTCTGTTCATGTCACTGATCCATTTTTCTCTAAATGCTCTTCTTTCCTTGATCGAGAAAGTGCTTACATACCATTTTCTTTTGATGGCATTTTCTGGGTCTACCCACAATTTATCAAGGGTTTTAAAATTGATTTTAAAACCTATATCTTGTTTAATAGTGCCAAGGTTGTCTTCACCATGCATTTCGCTTCTGGTGGGACTGCTAGTCTTCCTATCGATTGGTCGATAGTAGACTTTGGGTATGGCGGACGAATAGTCTATTCCTTGAACTTTTCGTTCGAGTATAGTTTCGCCAGAATTTTCAAAACATTTCTCATCCTCCCGGGGTTTAGAAGAAGATGCTCCGAAGGAGTATCTTCTCGAGGATTTAGATTTTGACTTTAAAAATTTTAAGTCAATTGATCCATCTAAATGCTGAATTATTTGTTCAATGTTAGAACTCTCTGGTTCTACTTTTGGTTGAGTGATGGCATCAAAGTGCCATTCATTTTTTGTTAAAATTTCATTCCATTTTAACATTCTAGGAACAAAGGTGTTGCTATGTTCCTGATTTTCTTCCATTAGCATGGTAGCACCTTTACTACTGACCAACTTAGCTTTTGGTGCTAAAGTTGTTTTCATTAGTCTGTAGTAGACCCTGTAGATGATAGCAACTTCTTTTGTGTTTATTTTACAATTCATATTTTTTGTTTTGATGTTTAACGTTAGAGTGTCCATAACGTTTTGATCATTAATATCTACCGAAAAATTTGGGTAACAGTTAAAATAAACTGGTCCCCTGGCTAGATTACTTTTTAAGACTACAAGTAGGGAGTCGTCAAAGTTTAATAGCCTGGCGTCTCTTAGTAAGAGATGGATGGGGGGTGTCTAACCCTAAACGGTATAGAGGTTTGATCGCTACATGTACCAATCCTATATGCAAGAAGTTAAAATCTTTTTTATATCTGCTTATATCTTGGGTTGATAATAGCTTAATAATTTCTTTTGAATTATTGATAGCTATAGTGGACTCACAAGTTTTGATATTATAGTTTTTTATAAAATCAAACTTTTCTGTCTCATATACAGATCTGAAAGATTCTTTGGGAATATTCCAGTTCTGGAGATCCTTCTCAACCCTAGCAATCTTTGAAGTTGCTAAATTTTCACTGTTAATTATATTTGCTTCGTTCATCTTAATAATGAACAAAGAAGCGTTCCAGTAAGAATTGGGAGATAGATTCCATTGTTTCTAGATAACGGATTCTTTCTCTTAAACTTATATTATCTTTGTAAAGTTCAACCATTTTATTAATGATTACTTGTTTTATTATAATCTGGGTATAATTATCTAAACCTTCTGCAGGTTTTGCAGTTTCATAATACTCTAACTCTTTAAGAATTATTATTTGCCTTTTCATGCAACCATACTTTTCTATTATACATTCTAATCGGTACCGATTTTCTTTTCTTATATAATCAAACGATGGATGAGTCTTCATTTATTAAATGTTATCAAAAAAGTGGTAGTTGTTGGGCGTGAAGGCTACTATCCTTTTGGAGCTATTGTTCTATCGGTTGCTAGGATCCTGTAGTATATGTTCCTATTCCTCTAATTACTAAAGCGGTTATCCTATGCTTGTTATCTGACTTCTTATCCTATAGTACATCGGCTGCTTCCACCGGGTCCGACACTGGTCCTTCCGACCTATCGTGCTAATCCAAATGGTCCAGGATGTACCTGCCTATTAATGTAGACTAAGCGGAGATCTTAAGAACATGATAACGAAGTAATTATAGGAACGGGAACGGAGTAACAGGGGTTCTTAGTAACTTTAAGAACAATATTTGCTCTAAGGATAGTAGAATGAGTTTAGCTACTTATGATTTCTAACAACATGGCTCTGATTCCATAAAAGCGGAATAAGATTATCAGTTTAAAAGATAGAAAATAAAGGAGTTGAAATAATGAAACTTACAATTTTATTTCAAAGCATGGGAAAATACATAAGATCAGGCAGGGAGATATAGAGAGAGAGAGGGATATTTCCGAATGCCTTACAAGTTACAACTTGAGAGCCTTAAATAGGCCTCGAATGATTCATCGTCCTAACAGGTGGACGGATATAATTAAAACAAGTGGGAGGCTAAGATTCCTTGTCTCCTTCTTTTTTGAAGAGGCGTATTTTACTTTTTTGAAAGGGCAAATGTCTTTGTCTGCTTTATGTCTTTATCTTCTTTATGTCCTTTGCTTTTCCGAAGGGGCAAGCATCACTTTCTGCTTTACTTTAGGAGATATGCTTCTGCATAGGCTTGTGCGATTCCACGTGGGATTAGCATGTCGCCGTTGTCTGTTTCACTGTGGTTAGATTCCACGTCTTCATCTTCTAACCTTGCCAAAGCTTCGATGAGCTTTCTTCTGGTTTCAGCTTTAAAATTGGAGGTTTCTTCTGAGGAAGATGACCCCTTTTTCTTTAACTTTTCTTCTTTTATTTTAGGAATCCATCCTTTAATTTTGATGGTCTTGCTCAAATATTTGATCCGGTTCGTCTCTTGGATATCGAACGTCCAGTTTACAATATATGAAATCCTTTTATTAATGAAGAATTTACACTATTTAATGTGCTCTGGTAAAGTAGAAATCTGTTGTTCCTGAACAAAATTTACATTTTGATTTTTGATTCTCGGGGCTACCACCTGTAAATTTCCTCCAAATATGTTCCACCATTCGTAGAACCACCTGGGGATGACCTTTTCTTTCATGCTCTTGACATATTTTATAAACCATGTATGAGTGTTTGGACGCACATATAGGAAGTTAAACCATGCGTCTTTGTAATCATACCAGTTATAAGTCTGTGGTCTATGAGTCTCAGATAATGGTATTGGTGTTTGTAGATGATCTACATACCAATTAAATGTACTTAAAATCTTTTTAATAGTAAACTTGGAATATTCAATTCCTCCTGTTTTATCGAAGTGTTTATGTTCTATTTCAATGGAGTCTGTGTCCACTAAAATTAACTCATAATACATTCTTGTCTTCATAGGATCCTGATTATCTACGTACTGGTGATCTGTATAACAAGGCTTCAGGAGATCCTGTACCCTAAAGTTTTCATATTGTTTATCTAATGCCATTATTGGCAAAACCTGTGCTGCAATAAATTCCCATTTTGGAATAGGAGCGGGAGGCTATTTTTTCAATGGGGTTGTTGGTTTTACTGCTTCTGAGTATGATTCTGGAGGAATCATTCTGTAATTACCTTTGCTTTGGGTTTCTGAAGGCGTGGCCTTGAAAGGTTGCGCCTGTTTTTTCTGGGTTGGCTCTTTAGGGAGAACCGGTACTATTGGGAGGTTTCCAAGAACTGTGAACATATTCTGCCCACTTGGTTTATGCAAAACTTTGGTCGAACTTTCTGGCTTAAAAGGCTGTTTCAACTTTTCTTCTGGTTTATTTAGGAATGGAGGTCGTATGGGGCGTAAGCCCCGGAAGTCTGGCCTCATTGTTTCCCTGTAAAAATTCTCTCGTCAGAAAATCTGGTAAAGAGTTTTCTTCACCTTTTATAAAATCAATTTTCAAATCAAAAATTGACAATAGGGCTTGCCATCTGGCAAAAATCTGTTTTGATACCAAATTTTTAACATCTTTTGTAAAATGTCTTTGGCTGCTTTGCAGTCGACCCTTAACAAAAAAAAATTATTGATTAAATCATTTTGGAATTTTGTGATACATAGCACTATAGATAAAATTTCTTTTTCAACAGTGTTGTAGTTCTTTTGTGCCTGGTTCCAAATTCCAGAAGTGAATCTTACTAATTGTTCAGTAGATTCAAGAGATATTCTTTGTTTAATGATACTACCGTAACCAATGTCGGAGGCATCAGTCTCAACTATCATAAAGGCGTCCAGATTTGGGATACCTAGACATGGGAGTTTCTGGACTATTTCTTTTATTTGTTTGACAACTCTAGTCTATTCTTCTGACCAATGGACTGAGTTCTTTTTAAGCCTTTTATACAAAGGCTCACATATTTGTCTAACTTTTGGGATAAAATCTGCTACGTAATTAAGACTTCCTAAGAATCTTTGTAGCTGTGTTTTATCTAAAATTTCCTCAGAAAATTTAGTAGAGAACTTTATGGATCTGCAGATTGGTTTATAGGTTCCTTGATAGAGGTCGTGACCTAAGAACCTGATAGATGTCTGAAAAAGTTTTATCTTTTTGGCACTTACTGCTAACCCGCTATGTTTTGTGGTGTTAACGAAAGTGTTTAATTGTTTATAATGTTGTTCCATGTTATCTGAGAATACTAGAACATCGTCGATATAGACAATCATGAATTGGCTATAAGGGTTGAATATGTTATTCATGATATTCTGAAATTCAGACGGGACATTTTTAAGCCCAAAAGGCATTACATTCCATTCATATTGTCTGAAGGGGACATTGAGTGTTGTTTTATATTTATCCTTTTCTTCGACTTGGATTTGCTAGAATCCTGACTTCATGTCGAATTTGCTGTAAATATTAGCATTATAGGTTCTTTTTAATAAATCTCTTTTGTTAGGGATTGGGTACCTAATCCACTTTAGCGCCTGGTTAAGAGGTTTATAATTTATTACGAGCCTTGGGGCTCCTCTTTCTTTCTCGGCGTTCTTGTTTACATAGAAGGCTGAACAACTGCATTGAGATTTAGATGGCCTGATGATCCCTTTTTTAAGTAGATCATTAACCTCATTTTTACATTGTTCCATGAGCTCATGGCTCATTTGGATTGGTCTGGCTTTAGTGGGTATGTTTTCTTCACTAAAGTCATCTGTGTAAGGTAGGTTTACCACAGGTTTTTTTCTTTCCCAAAAAGCGCATGGCAATTCTGAACAAATTTCTTTTTCCATAGAATCCTGTAGATCCTTTATTTTGTTAATCACCTCCGGGGTTTTTAAAGTGGATTCTATCCTTTTAATTTTAATATCATCTTTTAAGTAATTAATCTGGTTGGTTAATAATTGTATCCTAAAGACTGTTTTCTGTTTGACGTGATCACTATGATCGGCTGATAGGGGGTTTAAGTATGGGAATACAAGGTCTTTTCCCATTGAGGTAGTATAAATACCGTCTAATTTTGCGGTATATCATTTTATCTGTGTTAGGAATGGGATTCCTAATATAACTTCTTCAGTTATGTTTCTTGTAATGATAAAGTCGTTGGTAAAACAAATTCCATTATTACAAACATGAGCTTTAGAAAGCTTATAATTGATTTTTATACTATCTCTTGTAGCTGAGTATAATTTATGAGTACTTTTGTTTAAGTATTGGTGGGAATTAATCCTTCGCAGATACAATTTTGATCTTCCCCTGAGTCTAGCAATGCTATCTTTTCTAGGATAAATTTTTTGTTTATTATTATTTTAATAGGGACATGGTAGCTTAAAGCTTTGGCCCTAGAGATTAATTTTAAACCTGATTCTGAGTTATCTTCCTTCTCTTCTTCTTCGGGATCATTTATGTCTATCCCTTTTGAAGTAGATGGTGCAAGGGGATCCTTTATAGGGTCTAATTCCCTTAGTAGACTATTTGCGAATGCTTCAATTTCTAAAGAATTAAGTCTTTCTTTAACTTGGATAATTTCTTCTTTTAAGAGTGATACTTCTCCTTGCAAGTCTTGCATGATAGTATCTGTCTTAGATTCTTTAAACTTATTAAAAACTCTTTTCATATCAAAAGGCTCGATTATCTTTTTATACTTTTTCTGGCTAATGACTAGTTTTATAAGTTCTATTAAGTATTTTCTTTTAATATCATCGTCATCGATGTGATCGATCATATCAAAGAAAAATTATTGGCTGTTTCTCGAGATAACACTAATAGTTTGTTTTGTACATGTGCAGATTTTTGTCAAACAGGTAAAATAAATAGTCCAGAAACTCCCATGTCTAGGTATCCCAAATTCGGACGCCTTTATGATAGTTGAGACTGATGCCTCCGACATTGGTTACGGTGGTATCCTTAAACAAAGAATATCTCTTGAATCTACTGAACAATTAGTAAGATTCACTTCTGGAATTTGGAACCAGACACAAAAGAACTATAGCACTGTTAAAAAAGAAATTTTATCTATAGTGCTATGTATCACAAAATTCCAACATGATTTAATCAATAAAGAATTTTTGTTAAGAGTCGACTGCAAAGCAGCCAAAGACATTTTACAAAAAGATGTTAAAAATTTGGTATCAAAACAGATTTTTGCCAGATGGCAAGCCCTATTGTCAAGTTTTGATTTTAAAATTGATTTTATAAAAGGTGAAGAAAACTCTCTACCAGATTTTCTGACGAGAGAATTTTTACAGGGAAACAATGAGGTCAGGCTTCCCGGGCTTACGCCCGATACGACCTCCATTCCTAAATAAACCAGAAGAAAAGTTGATACAACCTTTTAAGCCAGAAAGTTCGAGCAAAGTTTTGCATAAACCAAGTGGGCAGAATATGTTCACAGTTCTTGGAAACCTCCCAATAGTACCGGTTCTCCCTAAAGAGCCAACCCAGAAAAAACAGGCGCAACCTTTCAAGGCCACGCCTTCAGAAACCCAAAGCAAAGGTAATTACAGAATGATTCCTCCAGAATCATACTCAGAAGCAGTAAAACCAGCAACCCCATTGAAAAAAGAGCCTCCCGCTCCTATTCCAAAATGGGAATTTATTGTAGCACAGGTTTTTCCAATAATGGCATTAGATAAATAATATGAAAACTTTAGGGTACAGGATCTCCTGAAGCCTTGTTATACAGATCACCAGTACGTAGATAATCAGGATCCTATGAAGACAAGAAGGTATTATGAGTTCATTTTAGTGGACACAGACTCCATTGAAATAGAACATAAACACTTCGATAAAACAGGAGGAATTGAATATTCCAAGTTTACTATTAAAAAGATTTTAAGTCCATTTAATTGGTATGTAGATCATCTACAAACACCAATACCATTATCTGAGACTCATAGACCACAGACTTATAACTGGTATGATTACAAAAATGCGTTTAACTTCCTATATGTGTGTCCAAACACTCATACATGGTTTATAAAATATGACGAGAGCATGAAAGAAAAGGTCATCCCCAGGTGGTTCTACGAATGGTGGAACATATTTGGAGGAAATTTACGGGTGGTAGCCCCGAGCTTCCAAAATCAATATGTAAAATTTGTTCAGGAACAATAGATATCTACTTTACCAGAGCACATTAAATTGTGTAAATTCTTCATTAATAAAAGGATTTCATATATTATAAACTGGACGTTCGATATCCAAGAGACGAACCGGATCAAATATTTGAGCAAGACCATCAAAATTAAAGGATGGAGTCCTAAAATAAAAGAAGAAAAGTTAAAGAAAAAGGGGTCATCTTCCTCAGAAGAAACCTCCAATTCAAAAGCTGAAACCAGAAGAAAGCTCCTCGAAGCTTTGGCAAGGTTAGAAGATGAAGACGTGGCATCTAACCACAGTGAAACAGACAACGGCGACATGCTAATCCCACGTGGAATCGCACAAGCCTATGCAGAAGCATATCTCCTAAAGTAAAGCAGAAAGTGATGCTTGCCCCTTCGGAAAAGCAAAGGACATAAAGCAGATAAAGACATAAAGCAGACAAAGACGTTTGCCCTTTCAAAAAAGTAAAAGACGCCTCTTCAAAAAAGCAGTAGACAAGGAATCTTAGTCTCCCACTTGTTTTAATTATATCCGTCCACATGTTAGGAAGATGAATCATTCGAGGCCTATTTAAGGTTCTCAAGTTATAACTTGTAAGGCATTCGGAAATATCCCTCTCTCTCTATATATCTCCCTGCCTGATCTTATGTATTTTCCCATGCTTTGAAATAAAATTGTAAGTTTCATTATTTCAACTCCTTTATTTTCTGTCTTTTAAATTGATAATCTTATTCCGCTTTTATGGTATCAGAGCCATGTTGTTAGAAATCATGAGTAGCTAAACTCATTCTACTATCCTTAGAGCAAATATTGTTCTTAAAGTTACTAGGAACCCCTGTTACTCCGTTCCCGTTCCTATAATTACTTTGTTATCCTGTTCTTAAGATCTACGCTTAGTCTACAGTAATAGGCAGGTGTATCCTGGACCGTTTGGATTAGCACGATAGGTCGGAAGGACCAGTGCCGGACCCGGTAAAAGCAGCTAATGTACTATAGGATAAGAATTCAGATAACAAGCATAGGATACCCGCTATAGTAATTAGAGGAATAGGAATAGATACTACAGGATCCTAGCAACCGATAGAACAATATCTCCAAAAGGATAGTAGCCTCCACGCCCAACAACTACCACTTTGTTGATAACATTTAATAAATGAAGACCCATCCATCGTTTGATTATATAAGAAAAGAAAATCGGTACCGATTAGAATGTATAATAGAAAAGTATGGTTGCATGAAAAGGCAAAGAATAATTCTTAAAGAGTTAGAGTATTATGAAACTGCAAAACCTGCAGAAGGTTTAGATAATTATACCCAGATTATAATAAAACAAGTAATCATTAATAAAATGGTTGAACTTTACAAAGATAATATAAGTTTAAGAGAAAGAATCCATTATCTAGAAACAATGAAATCTATCTCCCAATTCTTACTGGAACGCTTCTCTGTTCATTATTAAGATGAACGAAGCAAATATAATTAACAGTGAAAATTTAGCAACTTCAAAGATTGCTATTGCTAGGGTTGAGAAGGATCTCCAGAACTGGAATATTCCCAAAGAATCTTTCAAATCTGTATATGAGACAGGAAAGTTTGATTTTATAAAAAACTATAATATCAAAACTTGTGAGTCCACTATAGCTATCAATAATTCAAAAGAAATTATTAAGCTATTATTAACCCAAGATATAAGCAGATATAAAAAAGATTTTAACTTCCTGCATATAGGATTGGTACAGGTAGCGGTCAAACCTCTATACCGTTTAGGGTTAGACACCCCCATCTGTCTCTTACTAAGAGACGCCCGACTATTAAACTTTGACGACTCCCTACTTGGAGTCTTACAAAGTAATCTTGCCAGGGGACCAGTTTATTTTAACTGTTACCCAAATTTTTCGGTAGCTATTAATTATCAAAACGTTATGGACACTCTAACGTTAAACATCAAAACAAAAAATATGAATAGTAAAATAAACACAAAAGAAGTAGCTATCATATACAAGGTCTACTACAGACTAATGAAAACAACTGTAGCACCAAAAGCTAAGTTGGTCAGTAGTAAAGGTGCTACCATGCTAATGGAAGCAAATCAGGAACATAGCAATACCTTTGTTCCTAGAATGTTAAAATGGAATGAAATTTTAACAAAAAATGAATGGCACTTTGATGTCATCACTCAACCAAAAGTAGAACCAGAGATTTCTAACATTGAACAAATAATTCAGCATTTAGATGGATCAATTGACTTAAAGTTTTTAAAGTCAAAATCTAAATCCTCGGGAAGATACTCCTTCGGAGCATCTTCTTCTAAACCCCGGGAGGATGAGGAATGTTCTGAAAATTCTGACGAAACTATACTCGAACGAAAAGTTCAAGGAATAGACTATTCGTCGGCCATACCCAAAGTCTACTATCGACCAATCGATAGGAAGGCTAGCAGTCCCACCAGAAGCGAAATGCATAGCAAAGACAGCCTTGGCACTATTAAACAAGATATAGGTTTTATAATCGATTTTAAAACCCTTGAAAAATTATGGATAGACCCAGAAAATGTCATCAAAAGAAAATGGTATGTACGCACATTCTCGCTCAAGGAAAGAAGAGCATTTAGAGAACAATGGATCAGTGACATGAACAAAATTAATGCTAATATAGAATTTTTTAGGTGGTTTCAAATTACGGATAAACTTAATAACAACAGAGAATCCCTCAGTACTATTGTCAAAAAATGGTACACAGGAGAAGAAACCATTGAATCTATAGCTCCACCGTTAAAACAAATTAAGATCCCAGTAGACAATGAAGTCTTAACAGCAGCCCCTTTCAAAAGGGATATAAAGGTTACTAGAACAGTCCCCACCGTGGAAGATATTAATAAAATCCTCCAACAGAACAACTACATCAATTAGTTGTTACATGTTGTCTCTAACCAAGTTGCAGAGGCAAGTAGTACCTCGACTTTTAGGAGTAAACCTGTCAGGTCGGAAGAAAATACTCTATCCGAACCCCTCTTTAAGATTCCACAATTTTCGGTAAGTAGCCACCCAAGATTTGGGAAAGAAATTGAAGATAGCCTATTAGATAGAATAAGTAATAAGTTCAAAGAACTAAAAGTATCTGAGGAGTCTACCCCCAAAAAACCAGATAATTCAGTCAAAGTACTTAGCGAAGGTTCTAGCTCAAAAGATAAACAAGATGTTAATAGAATATCGAAATTTGCTGGTGTAGGAACTAAAAACTTCTACAAAGGACCCACATTTCCTGATATGTTATTTGAAGAACATACCCCGTATATGGCTTCATACTTAGGGGACGAAATTCATGAATGGAACATAGATGGGATGTCTGAAGGTCAAATTATTAAAATACTTCATGAAATTAGAGTATGTATTACCAGTTATAAAATAAAAACACATACGGATGGTGCCCAACTAGCCACAATCCTAGTTTCAGGCTTCACTGGAATGTTAAAAAATTGGTGGGACAACTACCTAACAGAAGGAGTAAGGTGTGGCATCATGGATGCGACCACCACTGTCCAAATAAAAAACATCGATAATAGTTATAGTAATGAAGTCCAGAAGGACGCCACAACAACTTTACTATACTGTATAGGTAAACACTTCATTGGAGAGCCGAAGCTATTCCAAGATAAAAGTTTAGAAATACTTAATAATCTAACTTGCCCAAATTTACATGACTTTAAATGGTATAAAGACATATTCCTTAACAAAGTTATGCTAAGAAGCGACTGTAATCATGATTACTGGAAAGAAAGGTTCATCAGTGGACTGCCTAAGCTTTTTGCTGAAAAAGTAAGAACCACCATAAGAAATAAATACAATGGTGAAACTTCTTATGGCTTCATGACATACAGAGACACAGTCAGCTTTATTAATCTAACAGGATTAGAATTATGTAACACAATAAAACTTAATAATCAAATACAGAAATCCACCAAAGGAGAATTAGGAAGTTTTTGCGAAGACTTCGGATACGTCAAGATATCTGCTTCGTCAAAAAGCATCAAAAGAATGAAAAAGAGGCATAACATATCTCGCCCCAAAGCTTATAAAAAGAACTATACTCCTAAAAAGAAATATAGGAGAAAGAATACCAACAAAAACACCAAGAAAAGGGGTAAATGTTGGAATTGTGGAAAAGCAGGTCACATGGCCAATAATTGCAAAGAACCCAATAAAAAGAAGGATAAGATTAATATGTTAGAAATTGATTCTGAGATAAAAAGCTTTATACA
Source organism: Przewalskia tangutica (assembly GCA_029844215.1). Classification (NCBI taxonomy): domain Eukaryota; kingdom Viridiplantae; phylum Streptophyta; class Magnoliopsida; order Solanales; family Solanaceae; genus Przewalskia; species Przewalskia tangutica. The sequence continues at coordinate 36,431,442 of CM056720.1, read as the reverse complement.
ATCTTAGATGAAGAACAATCCAGTGATAGCTCTGAAGAAACTTCAGAAGATTATTACAGTGATGAAGGTTCACTAGATCTAGAGTACAGTTCAGATAGCTCTACTTCCAGTTTCGACTGCGAATGTACGGGAAAAATCTGCACATGTACAAAACAAACTATTAGTGTTATCTCGAGTAACAGCCAAAAAATTTTCTTTGATATGATCGATCACATCGATGACGATGATATTAAAAGAAAATACTTAATAGAACTTAAAAAACTAGTCATTAGCCAGAAAAAGGATAAAAAGATAATCGAGTCTTTTGATATGAAAAGAGTTTTTAATAAGTTTAAAGAATCTAAGACAGATACTATCATGCAAGACTTGCAAGGAGAAGTATCACTCTTAAAAGAAGAAATTATCCAAGTTAAAAAAAGGCTTAATTCTTTATAAACTGAAGCATTCGCAAACAGTCTACTAAGGGAATTAGACCCTATAAAGGATCCCCTTGCACCATCTACTTCAAAAGGGATAGACATAAATGATCCCGAAGAAGAAGAGAAGGAAGATAACTCAGAATCAGGTTTAAAATTAATCTCTAGGGCCAAAGCTTTAAGCTACCATGTCCCTATTAAAATAATAATAAACAAAAAATTTATCCTAGAAAAGATATCATTGCTAGACTCAGGGGCAGATCAAAATTGTATCTGCGAAGGATTAATTCCCACCAAGTACTTAAACAAAAGTACTCATAAATTATACTCAGCTACAAGAGATAGTATAAAAATCAATTATAAGCTTTCTAAAGCTCATGTTTGTAATAATGGAGTTTGTTTTACCAACGACTTTATCATTACAAGAAACATAACTGAAGAAGTAATATTAGGAATCTCATTCCTAACACAGATAAAACCATATACCGCAAAATTAGACGGTATTTATACTACCTCAATGGGAAAAGACCTTGTATTCCCATACTTAAACCCCCTATCAGTCGATCATAGTGATCACGTCAAACAGAAAACAGTCTTTAGGATACAATTATTAACCAACCAGATTAATTACTTAAAAGACGATATTAAAATTAAAAGGATAGAATCCATTTAAAAAACCCCGGAGGTGATTAACAAAATAAAGGATCTACAGGATTCTATGGAAAAAGAAATTTGTTCAGAATTGCCAAGCGCTTTTTGGGAAAGAAAAAAGAACGTGGTAAACCTACCTTACACAGATGACTTTAGTGAAGAAAACATACCCACTAAAGCCAGACCAATCCAAATGAGCCATGAGCTCATAGAACATTGTAAAAATGAGGTTAATGATCTACTTAAAAAATGGATCATCAGGCCATCTAAATCTCAATGGAGTTGTTCAGCCTTCTATGTAAACAAGAACACTGAGAAAGAAAGAGGAGCCCCAAGGCTCGTAATAAATTATAAACCTCTTAACCAGGCGTTAAAGTGGATTAGGTACCCAATCCCTAACAAAAGAGATTTATTAAAAAGAACCTATAATGCTAATATTTACTGCAAATTCGACATGAAGTCAGGATTCTGGCAAATCCAAGTCAAAGAAAAGGATAAATATAAAACAGCCTTCAATGTCCCCTTCGAACAATATGAATGGAATGTAATGCCTTTTGGGCTTAAAAATGCCCCGTCTGAATTTCAGAATATCATGAATAACATATTCAACCCTTATAGTCAATTCATGATTGTATATATCGACGATGTTCTAGTATTCTCAGATAACATGGAACAGCATTATAAACACTTAAACACTTTCGTTAACACCACAAAACATAACGGGTTAGCAGTAAGTGCCAAAAAGATAAAACTTTTTCAGACATCTATCAGGTTCTTAGGTCACGACCTCTATCAAGGAACCTATAAACCAATCTGCAGAGCCATAGAGTTCTCTACAAAATTCCCTGAGGAAATTTTAGATAAAACACAGCTACAATGATTCTTAGGAAGTCTTAATTACGTAGCAGATTTTATCCCAAAAGTTAGACAGATATGTGAGCCTTTGTATAAAAGGCTTAAAAAGAACCCAGTCCCTTGGTCAGAAGAACAGACTAGAGCTGTCAAACAGTTAAAAGAAATAGTCCAGAAACTCCCATGTCTAGGTATCCCAAATCCGGACTCCTTTATGATAGTTGAGACTGATGTCTCCGACATTGGTTACGGTAGTATCCTTAAACAAAGAATATCTCTTGAATCTACTGAACAATTAGTAAGATTTACTTCTGGAATTTGGAACCAGGCACAAAAGAACTGCAACACTGTTAAAAAAGAAATTTTATCTATAGTGCTATGTATCACAAAATTCCAAGATGATTTAATCAATAAAGAATTTTTGTTAAGAGTCGACTGCAAAGCAGCCAAAGACATTTTACAAAAAGATGTTAAAAATTTGGTATCAAAACAGATTTTTGCCAGATGGCAAGCCCTATTGTCAAGTTTTGATTTTAAAATTGATTTTATAAAAGGTGAAGAAAACTCTACTGCATTTTTCTGACGAGAGAATTTTTACAGGGAAACAATGAGGCCAGGCTTCCCGGGCTTACGCCCGATACGACCTCCATTCCTAAATAAACCAGAAGAAAAGTTGAAACAACCTTTTAAGCCAGAAAGTTCGAGCAAAGTTTTGCATAAACCAAGTGGGAAGAATATGTTCACAGTTCTTGGAAAACTCCCAATAGTACCGGTTCTCCCTAAAGAGCCAACCCAGAAAAAATAGGTGCAACCTTTCAAGGACACGCCTTCAGAAACCCAAAGCAAAGGTAATTACAGAATGATTCCTCCAGAATCATACTCAGAAGCAGTAAAACCAGCAACCCCATTGAAAAAAGAGCCTCCCGCTCCTATTCCAAAATGGGAATTTATTGCAGCACAGGTTTTGCCAATAATGGCATTAGATAAACAATATGAAAACTTTAGGGTACAGGATCTCATGAAGCCTTGTTATACAGATCACCAATACGTAGATAATCAGGATCCTATGAAGACAAGAAAGTATTATGAGTTCATTTTAGTGGACACAGACTCCATTGAAATAGAACATAAACACTTCGATAAAATATGAGGAATTGAATATTCTAAGTTTACTATTAAAAAGATTTTAAGTCCATTTAATTGGTATGTAGATCATCTACAAACACCAATACCATTATCTGAGACTCATAGACCACAAACTTATAACTGGTATGATTACAAAGACGCGTGGTTTAACTTCCTATATGTGCGTCCAAACACTCGTACATGGTTTATAAAATATGCCGAGAGCATGAAAGAAAAGGTCATCCCCAGGTGGTTCTACGAATGGTGGAACATATTTGGAGGAAATTTACAGGTGGTAGCCCCGAGCTTCCAAAATCAATATGTAAATTTTGTTCAGGAACAGCAGATTTCTACTTTACCAGAGCACATTAAATTGTGTAAATTCTTCATTAATAAAAGGATTTAATATATTATAAACTGGACGTTCGATATCCAAGAGACGAACTGGATCAAATATTTGAGCAAGACCATCAAAATTAAAGGATGGAGTCCTAAAATAAAAGAAGAAAAGTTAAAGAAAAAGGGGTCATCTTCCTCAGAAGAAACCTCCAATTCAAAAGCTGAAACCAGAAGAAAGCTCCTCGAAGCTTTGTCAAGGTTAGAAGATGAAGACGTGGCATCTAACCATAGTGAAACAGACAACGGCGACATGCTAATCCCACGTGGAATCGCACAAGCCTATGCAGAAGCATATCTCCTAAAGTAAAGCAGAAAGTGATGCTTGCCCCTTTGAAAAAGCAAAGGACATAAAGCAGATAAAGACATAACGAGACAAAGACGTTTGCCCTTTCAAAAAAGTAAAAGAGGCCTCTTCAAAAAAGCAGGAGACAAGGAATCTTAGCCTCCCAGTTGTTTTAATTATATCCGTCCACCTGTTAGGACGATGAATCATTCGAGGCCTATTTAAGGTTCTCAAGTTGTAACTTGTAAGGCATTCGGAAATATCCCTCTCTCTCTCTATATCCTCCTGTAAGTGTTTATAATGTTGTTCCATGTTATCTGAGAATACTAGAACATCGTCGATATAGACAATCATGAATTGGCTATAAGGGTTGAATATGTTATTCATGATATTCTGAAATTCAGACGGGGCATTTTTAAGCCCAAAAGGCATTACATTCCATTCATATTGTCCGAAGGGGACATTGAAGGTTGTTTTTATATTTATCCTTTTCTTCGACTTGGATTTGCCAGAATCCTGACGTCATGTCGAATTTGCTGTAAATATTAGCATTATAGGTTCTTTTTAATAAATCTCTTTTTTTAGGGATTGGGTACCTAATCCATTTTAACGCCTGGTTAAGAGGTTTATAATTTATTACGAGCCTTGCGGCTCCTCTTTCTTTCTCAGCGTTCTTGTTTACATAGAAGACTGAACAACTCCATTGAGATTTAGATGGCCTGATGATCCATTTTTTTAAGTAGATCATTAACCTCATTTTTACAATGTTCCATGAGCTCATGGCTCATTTAGATTGGTCTGGCTTTAGTGGGTATGTTTTCTTCACTAAAGTCATCTGTGTAAGGTAGGTTTACCACGTGCTTTTTTCCTTCCCAAAAAGCGCTTGGCAATTCTGAACAAATTTCTTTTTTCATAGAATCCTGTAGATATTTTATTTTGTTAATCACCCCCGGGGTTTTTAAAGTGGATTCTATCCTTTTAATTTTAATATCGTCTTTTAAGTAATTAATCTGGTTGGTTAATAATTGTATCCTTGTTATACCCCGTATTTTCAGAGTATGTACGTAAGGGAATACGTACGTAAAAAAGTTTAGCCTTAAAGTTTAGGCTTGGACGATTTTTGGGCACAACTCACTAAAAGAATCGTTTTCCGACGAAACGTTTCCACTTTCGTGAAGTAAATTCCGGCTATGCCATTTCTTATTTTTGCGGATTTTTCCGAGAGACGAAACATTTTGGACCAACGGGAGGGCGACACTTGGCACCCTCCAATTTGTGGACTTGAAATCGTCCATTTGGACGATTTGAAGAAGATTGGCACGTTTTTGGTGCCTTGCTCAAAGTCAAGGAGTTGGTAGGATATTTGTGTATAGTTAATCCTCACCCTACACTTGCCTTGCACTTGTCTAAATCTTGGCCATTGGTTGGCCACTTCTTGACCTATAAATACCCCCCTTAAGATGAAGAGTTCTTCATCCACAAAGCTTTCCAAGTCTTGAAAATCCTCTCCTCTCCCTTTGTAGCTCTTTTCGTCCAAACACCTCCCCCTCCCCTTGTGAAGGTGGCCTTGGCCGAATACCCCCCCTAGCCTAGCCGAAATCTACCCCCCTCCCTTGGTAGAAAAGTTGTCTTCTAGTATCGTTATAATGCCCAAAATACCCTAGCCCAAATCCCTTAGTCTTTGGTAGAAGTTGTGAAGAACTTCTAAGGTTTCTTGGAGCTACCGGGGCGTACAACTTAGGAGCTAAACCTTGCTCAGGCGCGACTTTATCTAGGATATTATTGGGCTTACCGAGGTAATAATCCTAACCCTCTTTTGAATTAGAGAATACTTACTGTTGTAGTATAAGGATAAGTATAAATACTTAGAAGAATATCACAGAAAAGAATTGAACTATTACCACAGTAGAAGGTTTTAAAAGAAGAATAATCACACTGTACTCACATAGGACTGTTTTCACTGAAGACTTAAATAGCTCACCGGGTAGGGTTGTGCTGCCCGACTTTCCGTAGAATTATGAACCCCCTGTTTAGAATGACCCTCAGAGTAGTCTTTGATAGATATCTGTGACTATTATAGGCTGACTCTCTGCGCGCGACATATTCAACTTGGCAGGTGGTTTTCGCTGAGAAGGTATGTGATTCTTCCTAAAGCATGATATTTTACAATATATAGTACGGTAGACGTACATGTGTTAACTGAATAGTACTTATGGCAATGCCTCACGGCTTAAGCCTGAATAATACTTATGGCAATGCCTCACGGCTTAAGCCTGAATAATACTTATGGCAATGCCTCACGCTAACACCGCTCAATAACAAAGAATCAAAACATTTCAAAAGAATATCGAATCATTTTTAATGAAGATAAATATTTGGTTTTAAAACAAAGCTTAAGAGTTATACTAGCTTTATGGGAAGTTAGGTATAACAACTTAAGAAAGATGAAAAGGCTGTTTACTTGTTTGTTTATAAAAGTCTTGTATTGATTTCATTAAGTGTAGTAGGATTGTTTGATAAGTAGACATGTTATGATGCTACTGTGTTAGTGTCTTGTAATCTTTGTGTAAAGGGGTCATTCTTGCTGTGCTTACGTTGCTAACCGTAAGTCCGTTATCGTTATTGTATCACCTACCCCGACTTATTTATACCGGGCTTGCCACGCGATCTTGGTCTATACGGCTATGCGGTCTGTGAGACTATGCGAGCAGCGGTATGCTCGGGATTGATCATTCGGGCGTTGCCTGATGCGGGGATTCCTATGCGGTCTGTTGAGACTATGCGGTCTTTTGAGGCTATGCGAGTGCGGGAGCCTAGGCGGATCTGGGGTTAGCTGCCCCGATCACGAGGTATACCTCATGCGGGTGCATGTGTGACCTATGCGGTGCGGAAGTCGGGACTAGGCACGCGAATGATACTATGGGCGATTGGCCTTGCTTGATCATTCGCGGCCTAGACTAGACTATTCTGATTTTCCTAATCTTGTTATTGTTTGTGATATGGCACTATGTGCAATTGAGATTGTATTTGTGAAAAGGTTTTAAATACTTTGATTTCATTTTAAAGTACTTTATAGTTTCACATACTTGGTACTGTTATCGACCTCCTTGGGGCTGCGTTCATCGCCGCAGGTGGCGCAGTGCTAGATCCGCATCCTTAGGATCTCTTTGCATTGGTGTCGTGAGCTCCATCTTCTCCGAGGCTCTACTTTTGGTATGATCTCCACTGTATTGTAGATAGTTTGTATGCAGATCGAGTATGGCGGCCACTGTCCGCCATAGTTGTATTTTTTCCTTAAGTGCATGTAGTCATGTTTATGCGATTTCGGATGTAATCGCTAAACCTTGTTTATATATATATGCCGAAAGGCGACGCTTGTTTATTCACATAAAGCGTGTCTTATTTTATAAATCGTTTCATGTCTTGTTTTATATTTCCGATTTCTCGATGTATGACTACTTGGGTGCCGGTAAGGCACGATCACGGGCCCGAACAGGTCGTGACAAAAGTGGTATCGAGCGATTAATCCTCGGAAAGTGTCTGCACCGTATCTAGTAAGTCTTGATTATCGGTGTGTTGTGCACCACACCAATAATCGTGAGGCTATAGGATATTTAGGATTGGTTTCCATTCTTCTCATTCCGAGATCGTGCTTTAGAGGCGTGTTATAGGTTGGACCCTCTAACGTATTCCTTTCTATGTGATTATGCCTCACGTAAGGCAACCCGCCCGTAGAAGGCAAAGCGTAGAGCCGCTAGCAGACACCCAGAGTTACGAGGGCTCGTGCCCGCTATACCGTAGACGGCGAGTTCTATGACGCCCGGCCCCAGAGACCACAGTACCCACTCATCCCGCGGCTGGGCGGAGAGTTAGGGCTGAGGAGATGGCCCACTTTTGGCTAAAGTTGTGGCCCGATCGAGAGAAGCGGATCGGCGAGTTCCGGCTCCACTCGATCGCACCGTAGTGCACCGAGGCGAATAGTTTGAGGCTGCGAGATTTCTTGAGTTGTAGCCCGCGAGTTTTACGGTCGAGGCCGAGGATGATCCGCAGGAGTTCATCCGTCACCGCAGAAGGATTATGCGGGTGATCGTGGCTGAGATCGAGGTGTGACATTCGGTTCGCGTCGGCCGCGTGACACCGCCGTCGATTAGTTTGATTCATAGGAACTTTCCCGGAGAGCATGCACCTCCAGGTATGGGATGAGTTTTGAGGCTTTTCTCACACACTTCTTGCCTCGCGGATGAGGAGGCACGAAATGATAGATTCTTGCTGCCGAGACGGGGGCCGCCGTCGAGAATACAATGTCGAGTTTGATTCTTTGGCTAGATATGTCCCAGATTGGTAGCGAGATATGGAGGATAGGGTACACCGCTACGTCACCGGCTAGATGATTATATGGCGAGTCATGTGCGGGTGTTTCTCTTCACGGTATGGACATTACCCGTGCGCAGCCCATGCACTAGGATGCGAGGCGCGAGACGCGGGTAAGCGATATCGTGAGAAGAAGGCGAGCGGCGGTTCTTTTGGTGGTCCTCGGGGTGGCGGCGTCGCCAAGTCGGATTTGCACCACGGCCCGGTATGAGCGCTCCTACCTCATTTTCACCCGGCCCAGGCGGTCGGCGGTCGTGGCCCGGACTTGGATTTCGAGTAGCGGGTGCTAACCGCTCGAGCGCCGGTGTGCCCGTTGTGGCGAATACCATTCGGGAGGCGTACTCGAGCTTGCTATACTTGGCGGCAGGTCACTGCGAGTTTGTCCGGCCGGGGCGTACCGGGTAGGCTCGGCCCTACGGTCTGTCGCTTCTTCATCCTCGAAGCGATTACTCGCCCGGAGCAAGGTACACGTGGATCAGCGGGTCGCGGCAGGTCGAGGCGCAGGTCCCAGTTATAGCGGTCCACAGAACCGCATATATGCTTTGTCCACCCGACAGGATAAGGAGGCCTCAACTGATGTCGTCACAGGTACCTTATCAGATTCTGGGTTTGATGTGTATTCTTTGATAGATCATTGTTCTACTCTGTCCTATATATCTCCCCTTGTTGCTAGTAGGATAGGGATAGAGCCTGAGTCCATAGACCCTTTCGAGGTAGCTACGCCAGTGGGTGATTCGGTGGTAGCTCGGCGGGTATATAGAGCTTGTCCTGTGACCATTTACAGTCGTCGAACCCTAGCCGACTTGATAGAGTTGGAGATGATTGACTTCGACGTGATCATGGGGATGGATTGGCTAGCCTCTTGCTACGCCAATGTGGACTGCAGAGAGAGAGTAGTACGGTTCGGTTTCTGAGGCCGGTTGTTGAGTGGGAGGGGAGCACGGTATCGCCGAGGGGTAGGTTTATTTCCTACCTCAAGGCTAGGAAGATGGTGCAGAAGGGGTATATCTACCATCTCGTTCGAGTGTTTGATACTGAGGCTGCGGTACCAGATTTTCAGTCAGTTCCCGTAGTCAGCGAGTTCCCAGACGTGTTCCCAGATGACCTCCCGGGTATCCCTCCTGAGAGGGAGATTGAGTTTTGTATTGACATATTGCCAGATACTCGGCCTATTTCCATTCCGCCATACAGAATGGCACCTGCCGAGTTGAGAGAGCTGAAGGATCAGCTTAGGGATTTGCTAGAGAAGGGCTTCATTAGGCCCTGTGTTTCTCCTGCGAAGCGCCGTATTGTTCGTGAAGAAGAAGGGCGGGGCAGCTGCGCGTGTGTTGATTACAGTGAACAAGGTGACCATTAAACGAATACCCTTCCCGTGATTGATGATTTGTTCGACCGATTGCGGCGCGAGATGTTTCTCCAAGATTGACCGCGTTCGGGCTATCATCGAGTTCGTGTCGAGAGGTGGATGTCCTATTTGCGCATTCCGGACGATGCGGGCATTATGAGTTCGTGGTCATGTCTTTTGGGTTGACCAATGCTCGTGGTATTCATGGATTTGATGAACCGAGTGTTCAAACCATTTTGGACACGTTTGTGATAGTGTTCATTGATGATATCTTGGTTTATTCGCCGAGCGAGGAGCATGCGAGCATTTGAAGATCTTGTGATTCTCGGACCAGCCGATTTATGCGCCAAGTTTTCCAAATGTGAGTTTTGGTTAACTTCGTGGCGTTTCTTGGGCATATTGTGGGGTGATGGCATTCGAGTCGTCTGGCCAAGATCGGCGATCAGACTTGGCGAGACCTCTACTCCGGCAGGTTCGCGATTTTACGGGCCTTGCGGGTTATTATCGGCGGTTCGTGGAGAAGTTTGCTTCTATCTGCACCATTGACTAGGTGACTCGAGCGGCCAAGTTTGATGGTGATGCTTGTGGCGGGGTTTCCGATTCTTGAAGAGAGATTGACGACCGCCCCGCTTCTTACTCTTCCGGAGGTCGAGCGGTTATGTGGTGTATTGTGATGCGTCGTGCATCGGGTTGGGATGTGTGTTGATGCAGCGTGGCAGAGTTATAGCATATCGTCCGGTGAAGAAACACGAGAGGAACTACCCCACCCATGATTTGGAGTTAGCGGTAGTGATTCACGCTTTGAAGATCTGGAGCACTATTTGTATATGGGGTTCACGTGGATATTTATACGCACCACAAGAGCCTCAGATATATCTTCACGGAGGAGAGTGAACTTACAGCGAAGGCGGTGGTTAGAGTTGCTTAAGGATTACGATGTTGATATCTGTACCACCGGAAGGCCAATGTTGTGGCGAATGCTCTTAGTCGTAGGTCGATGGGAGCCTATCGGATGTGCGACTAGAGAGGAGGGACATGGTTCGTGATTTGCATCGATTAGCGAGCCTTGGTGTCCGCTTGATTGATTACGATAGCGGTGGGTTAGAGTTCGTGAGGTTGCGAGTCTTCCATCATCGCGAGGTGAAGAGGCAACATTCGAGATCCGGCTTTGATTCGATATCGTGATACGCCTCTTCGTGAGGGCGGTCCTTTGAGTAGCACCGATGGGGTGCTAAGGTTTGAGGCGGTATCGTGTTCCGGATGTTTGAGGACTTGGCGGAGTTCTTGGGAAGCACACGGTAGCGTTACTCTATCCATCCGGTCGACCAAGATGTACCACGACCTTAGATCTGTGTATTGGTGGGATGGCTTGAAGAGGGCGTTGCAGTTCGTAGCTCGGTGCGTGTTGTCGGCGGTGAAGGTAGAGCACCGAGGCACGGTGGTTTTATTCAGCGATAGAGATCGACCGGAAGTGGGAGGTAATCAACATGGACTTCATCACGGGATTACCCGCTCGGAGAGACATGATTCTATATGGGTTATCGTCGGCGGTGAAATCAGCCCACTTTCTTCCCGTCGGGACGACTTTTGGTGAGGATTATGCGGACTTTACATCAGAGATCGTCGGACTACATGGAGTCCCTACTGATCATATCGCATGAGGAGCCCGGTTCTGGCTAACTTGGAGAGTCCTTCCAGAGGGTTTAGGGGCGGTGAGCACAGTCGCATTTCATCCACGCAGAGCCAGACAGCAGAGCGCACTATCCGCACTCTTGAGGATATCTGCGAGCTGTGTTATTGACTTTAGTGGTAGTTGGGAGGATCATTTGCCTCTAGTTGAGTTCGCATATAATAATAGCTACCACTCGGATTCGGATGGCACCTTATGAGGCCTTGTATGGGAGGAAGTGCAGATCGCCTATAGGTTGGTTCGATGTGGGCGAGGGCGGCTAGTGGGACGATTTGTACAGGCGATGGATAAGGTGAAGCTTATCCGAGGCGGCTATTGTGACTCGAGTCGGCAAGTCGTATCAGATCATCGTCGTCGGCATCTTGAGTTCGAGGTTCATGATTGGGTTTTCCTAAAGGTGTCACCCACGGCGGTGTGATGAGATTCGGGAAGAAGGAAGCTCGGCCCAGTACATTGGGCCGTTCAGTTGTCCGCAGGTAGGCAAGGTTGCCTACGAGTTGGATCTGCCGTCCGTCGGAAGCGGTCATCCGGTGTTTCACGTATCTATCTTTGAGAGATGTATCGGGATCCATCTAGGTGCACCCGATTGACGATGTCGGTGGCCAGAGGCTATCGTATGAGGAGATTCCCATACGATAGTCGATCGTCAGTTAAGCGTCTGCGGGACGAAGGGCGTGGCTTCCGTCAAAGTCTTGTGGCGAACGAGCTCAGGGAAGAGATGACGTGGGAAGCCGAGAGGACATGAGACAGAAGTATCCTCACCTATTCCCCACCTCGTGTAATTCACTTTCCTACTTGTAAATTTCCATTATCATTTATGCCTAAGTGTTGTTTTGTGGCCGTGTGTGGCATTTGCTAACTGTTTAAGCTTCTTCGATAACTGTATTGAGAAGGAACATTCGGGACGAATGTTTCTAAGGAGGGGAGAATGTTATACCCCGTATTTTCAGAGTATGTACGTAAGGGAATACGTACAAAAAGTTTAGCCTTAAAGTTTAGGCTTGGACGATTTTTTGGGCACAACTCACTAAAAGAATCGTTTTCCGACGAAACGTTTCCACAGCTTTCGTAGAGTAAATTCCGGCTATGCCATTTCTTATTTTTGCGGATTTTTCCGAGAGACGAAACATTTTGGACCAACGGGAGGGCGACACTTGGCACCCTCCAATTTGTGGACTTGAAATCGTCCATTTGGACGATTTGAAGAAGATTAACGCTTTTGGTGCCTTGCTCAAAGTCAAGGAGTTGGTAGGATATTTGTGTATAGTTAATCCTCACCCTACACTTGCCTTGCACTTGTCTAAATCTTGGCCATTGGTTGGCCACTTCTTGACCTATAAATACCCCCCTTAAGATGAAGAGTTCTTCATCCACAAAGCTTTCCAAGTCTTGAAAATCCTCTCCTCTCCCTTTGTAGCTCTTTTCGTCCAAACACCTCCCCCTCCCCTTGTGAAGGTGGCCTTGGCCGAATACCCCCCCTAGCCTAGCCGAAATCTACCCCCCCTCCCTTGGTAGAAAAGTTGTCTTCTAGTATCGTTATAATGCCCAAAATACCCTAGCCCAAATCCCTTAGTCTTTGGTAGAAGTTGTGAAGAACTTCTAAGGTTTCTTGGAGCTACCGGGGCGTACAACTTAGGAGCTAAACCTTGCTCAGGCGCGACTTTATCTAGGATATTATTGGGCTTACCGAGGTAATAATCCTAACCCTCTTTTGAATTGAGAATACTTCTTGTTGTAGTATAAGGATAAGTATAAATACTTAGAAGAATATCACGAGAAAAGAATTGAACTATTACCACGTAGAAGGTTTTAAAGAAGAATAATCACATGTACTCACATAGAACTGTTTCTGAAGACTTAAATAGCTCACCGGTAGGGTTGTCTTGCCGACTTTCCGTAGAATTATGAACCCCCGCTTAGAATGACCTCGAGTAGTCTTTGATAGATATCTGTGACTATTATAGGTGACTCTGCGCGCGACATATTGACTTGGCGGTGGTTTTATTTGAGAAGGTATGTGATTCTTCCTAAAGCATGATATTTTACAATATATAGTACTAGTGACGCGTACGTGTTAACTGAATAGTACTTATGGCAATGCCTCACGCTTAAGCTTTGAATAATACTTATGGTAATGCCTCACCGCTTAAGCTGAATAATACTTATGGCAATGCCTCACAGCTTAAGCTCTAATAACAAAGAATCAAAACATTTCAAAGAATCTTGAATCATTTTTAACAGAAGATAAATATTTGGTTTTAAAACAAAGCTTAAGAGTTATACTAGCTTTATGGGAAGTTAGGTATAACAACTTAAGAAAGATGAAAAGGCTGCTTACTTGTTTGTTTATAAAAGTCTTGTATTGATTTCATTAAGTGTAGTAGGATTGTTTGATAAGTAGACATGTTATGATGCTACGTGTTAGTGTCTTGTAATCTTTGTGTAAAGGGTCATTCTTGCTTTGCTTACGTTGCTAACAGTAAGTCCGTTTGTCGTTATTGTATCACCTACCCTCGACTTATTTATACCGGGCTTGCCCGCGATCTGGTCTATACGGCTATGCGGTCTGTGAGACTATGCGGGCAGCGGTATGCTCGTGATTGATCATTCGGGCGTTTAGCCTGATCGGGGATTCCTATGCGGTCTGCTGAGACTATGCGGTCTTTTGAGGCTATGCGAGCGGGAGCCTGGCGGATCTGGGGTTAGCTGCCCCGATCGCGAGGTATACCTCATGCGGGTCCGTGTGACTATGCGATCGCGGAAGTCCGTGACTAGGCACGCAGAATGATACTATGGGCGATTGGCCTTGCTTCGATCATTCGCGGCCTAGACTAGACTATTCTGATTTTCCTAATCTTATTATTGTTTGTGATATGGCACTATGTGCAATTGAACCGATTGTATTTGTGAAAAGGTTTTAAATACTTTGATTTCATTTTAAAGTACTTTATAGTTTCACATACTTGGTACTGTTATCGACCTCCTTGGCTGCGTTCACGCGCGGTGTAAGCGGCAGTGCTAGATCCGCATCCTTAGGATCTCTTTGCATTGGTGTCGAGCTCCATCTTCTCCGAGGCTCTACTTTTGGTATGATCTCACTTGATTGTAGATAGTTTGTATGCAGTCGGGGTATGGCGGCCTGTCCGCCATAGTTGTATTTTTCCTTAGGTGCAGAGTCATGTTATGCATGTCTGGATGTAACTGCTAAACCTTGTTTATATATATATGCCGAAAGGCGACGTTTGTTCACATAAACTGTGTCTTATTTTATAAACTGTTTCATGTCTTGTTTTATATTTCCGCTGATTTCTCTGATGTATGACTACTTGGGTGCCCCGGTAAGGCACCAGTCACGGGCCCCGGAACGGGTCGTGACAATCCTAAAGACTGTTTTCTGTTTGACGTGATCACTATGATCGGCTGATAGGGGTTTAAGTATGGGAATACAAGGTCTTTTCCCATTGAGGTAGTATAAATACCGTCTAATTTTGCGGTATATGGTTTTATCTGTGTTAGGAATGGGATTCCTAATATAACTTCTTCAGTTATGTTTCTTGTAATGATAAAGTCGTTGGTAAAACAAACTACATTATTACAAACATGAGCTTTAGAAAGCTTATAATTGATTTTTATAATATCTCATGTAGCTGAGTATAATTTATGAGTACTTTTGTTTAAGTACTTGGTGGGAATTAATCCTTCGCAGATACAATTTTGATCTGCCCCTGAGTCTAGCAATGCTATCTTTTCTGGGATAAATTTTTTGTTTATTATTATTTTAATAGGGACATGGTAGCTTAAAGCTTTGGCCCTAGAGATTAATTTTAAACCTGATTCTGAGTTATCTTCCTTATCTTCTTCTTCGGGATCATTTATGTCTATCCCTTTTGAAGTAGATGGTGCAATGGGATCCTTTATAGGGTCTAATTCCCTTAGTAGACTGTTTGTGAATGCTTCAGTTTCTAAAGAATTAAGTCTTTCTTTAACTTGGATAATTTCTTCTTTTAAGAGTGATATTTCTCCTTGCAAGTCTTGCATGGTAGTATCTGTCTTAGATTACTTAAACTTATTAAAAACTCTTTTCATATCAAAAGGCTCGATTATCTTTTTATCCTTTTTCTGGCTAATGACTAGTTTTTTAAGTTCTATTAAGTATTTTCTTTTAATATCATCATCATCGATGTGATCGATCATATCAAAGAAAAATTCTTGGTTGTTACTCGAGATAACACTAATAGTTTGTTTTGTACATGTGCAGATTTTTCCCTTACATTCGCAGTCGAAGCTGGAAGTAGAGCTATCTGAACTGTACTCTAGATCTAGTGAACCTTCATCACTGTAATAATCTTCTGAAGTTTCTTCAGAGCTATCATTGGATTGTTCTTCATCTAAGATTGTATAAAGCTTTTCTTTTATCTCAGAATCAATTGCTAACAGATTAATCTCATCCTTCTTATTATTGGGTTCTTTGCAATTATTGGCCATGTGACCTGCTTTTCCACAATTCCAACAGTTACCTCTTTTCTTCGTATTTTTGTTGGTATTATTTCTCCTATAGTTCTTTTTAGGAGTATAGTTCTTTTTATAAGCTTTGGGGCGAGATATGTTATGCCTCTTTTTCATTCTTTTGATGTTTTTTTACGGAGCAGATATCTTGACGTATTCGAAGTCTTCGCAAAAACTTCCTAATTCTCCTTTGGTGGATTTCTGTATTTGATTATTAAGTTTTATTGTGTTACACAATTCTAATCCTGTTAGATTAATAAATCTAACTATGTCTCTGTATGTCATGAATCCATAAGGAGTTTCACCATTGTATTTATTTCTTATGGTGGTTCTTACTTTTTCAGCAAAAAGCTTAGGCAGTCCACTGATGAACCTTTCTTTCCAGTAATCATGATTACAGTCGCTTCTTAGCATAACTTTGTTAAGGAATATGTCTTTATATGTCACGACCCGTTCCGGGGCCCGTGACTGGTGCCTTACCCGGGCACCCAAGTAGTCATACATCAGAGTAATCAGCGGAATATAAAAACAAGACATGAAACAGTTGTAAAATGAGACACAGTTATATGTGAGAAAATGTCGCCTTTCGGCATATATATATATAACCCAAGTTTTTGCAGTTACATCCCAACTGTACAATAGGACTACAGACCTCTAGGGAAGTAAACAACTATGGCGGGACAGGGCCCCGCCATACCCTGAATGTACAAAAACTATCTACAATACAGGGAGATCATACCCAAAAGTAGAGCCTCCGGAGAAGATGGAGCTCCCGACACCAACGCAAAGATCCTAAGGATGTGGATCTAGCACCTGCTTGCCCCACCTGCGGCATGAACGCACTTCAAGGAGGTCGCATAACAGTACCAAGTATGTGAAATCAGAAAGTACTTAAATGAAATCAAAGTATTTAAAGCCATTGCGAATACAATCGCTCAATTGCACATAGTGCCACAACATAAGCAAGAGCAACATAGATATCAGAATCGTCTTTCCTAGGCCGCGAATGATCGAAGCAAGGCTAATCGCCCATAGTATCATTATGCGTGCCTAGTCTCGACTTCCGCACCGCATAGGTCACACAGACCGCGTAGGTATTCCTCGCGGGGTAGCTAACCCGGTACCCTCCGACTCCGCGGTCCGCATAGTCTCAATAGACCGTAGTCACATGCATCGCATAGGCATCCGCGTCGGGCTAAGACACCCGGAATGATCAATCCTGGAGCTCCAGCAGCTCCGCATAGTCTCACAGACCTCATAGGCCGTATAGACCAGCATCAAGGGAGGCAAGACATCGGTATAACCAGTCAAGGGGGTAAGTGATATAATAAAGATAATCGACTTACCGTCAGCAACGTAAGCACAACAAGAATGACCCCCTTTCACAACATCACAAGACACTAACACACATAGCATCATAGTATGTCTATTTATCAAACAATCTTAACATACCTTACAGAATTCAATACAAGGTTTTATTAAGCAATTAAGTAAACAATTCTTTTTATCTTTCTTAAGTGGTTATACCTAACTTCCCATAAAGCTAGTATAACTCTTAAGCTTTTGTTTAAAAACCAACTGTTTCTCTTCTGTTAAAAATGATTCAGTATTCTTTTGAAATGCTTCAAGATCTTTTATGATTCAGGCTTAAGTCGAGGACATTGCCGTAGTTATTATTCGAGCTTAAGTCAAAAGACATTGCCGTAGTTATTATTGATTAACACGTATGCGTCTGGTACTATATATATATTTTAAAATATCATGCTTTAGGAAGAATCACATACCTTCTCGAAAACCACGCCAAGTTGAATATATGTCGCGCGAAGAATCAACCTATAATAGTCGACACGCCTATCAACGTCTAGACTACTGCAAACGATTCTAGCGGAGGTCCTTTATTACGGAAAATCGGCAGCACTTCCCTGCCGGTGAGCTACTCAAGTCTCATGTGAAAACATTCTAAGTAAGTATAGTTCAATTATTCTTCTTTTAAACCCTTCTACTGTGATAACAGTTCAATTCTATTCTGTGATATCCTTCTAAGTATTTAATACTTATTTCTATACTTCTACAGTATGAATTCTCTAATTACAAAAGAAGGAAAAGTTTATTTACCTCGATAAGCCCAAAAATTATCCAAGTTAAACGTCGCTCCTGAGCAAGGTTTAACTCCTAATTTGAACGCTCCGATAGCTCCAAGGAAACCTTAGAAGTTCTTCACAACTTTTACTAGTACTAAGGGATTTGGGCTAGGGTATTTTGGGCATTATAACAATACTAGAGGGCAACTTTCCTACCAAGGGAGGGGGGGTAGATTTCGGCTAGGCTAGGGGGGTAGCCTCGGCTAAGCTTCACCAAAGGGGGGGGGGAGGTGTTTGGACGAAAAGGGCTAACAAGGGAGAGGGGAGGATTTTCAAGACTTGGAAAGGAATTTGTGGATGAAGAACTCTTCATCTTAAGGGGGTATTTATAGGTCAAGCCATGGCCAACCAAGGGCCAAGATGATGCCAAGTGCAAGGCAAGTGTAAGGTCAAGATTTGGGCAAGTGTACCTAGCCAACTTGCACACAAAATATCCTACCAACTACTTGACAAAATAAGCCATCCAATTCGGTCCATTTCCGCCTCACATCCATCAATGAGAGGGTGACAAGTGTCGCCCTCTCGTTGGTCCAAAATGTTACGTCTCTCGGAAAAATCCGCAAAAATTAGAAATGACATAGCCGGAACTTACCCTACGCGAGTTGTGTAAAACGTTTCGTCGGAAAACGATTCTTTTAGTGAGTTGTGCCCAAAAAACGTCCTAGGCCTAAACTTTTAAGGCTACACTTTACGTCGCACGCCCCACGTACATACTCTGGAAATACGGGGTATA
The DNA here is from genome assembly GCA_029844215.1 of Przewalskia tangutica. Lineage (NCBI taxonomy): Eukaryota > Viridiplantae > Streptophyta > Magnoliopsida > Solanales > Solanaceae > Przewalskia > Przewalskia tangutica. The sequence continues at coordinate 36,412,930 of CM056720.1, read as the reverse complement.
ACATTCTCCCCTCCTTAGAAACATTCGTCCCGAATGTTCCTTCCCAAGACAGATAACGATAAGGTTCTTCATAACTTAAACAGTTGTAATTGCCACACACGGCCACAGAACAACACTTAGGCAAAATATGACAATGAAAATTTATAAATAGGAAAGTGAATTACCTGGAGGTGTGGGGAATAAGTGAGGATACCTCTGCCTCATGTCCTCCTCAGCTTCCCACGTCATCTCCTCCCTGAGCTCGTTCCGCCACAGAACTTTGACGGAAGCCACGTCCTTCGTCCGCAGACGCCTAACCTGACGATCGATTATCGCTATGGGAATCTCCTCATACGATAACCCCTCGGTCACCTGGACATCGTCAATCGGGTGCACTCTAGATGGATCCCCGATACATCTCCTCAGCAAAAAAACATGAAACACCGGATGCACTGCCTCCAGATCGGACGGCAGATCCAACTCATAGGCAACCTTGCCTACCCTGCGGACAATCTGATAGGGCCCAATGTACCTTGGGCTGAGTTTCCCTTTCTTCCCGAATCTCATCACACCCTTCATGGGTGACACCTTCAGGAAAACCCAATCATCAACCTCGAACTCCAGATGCCGACGACGATGATCTGCATATGACTTCTGTCGACTCTGAGCTGTCAGCAACCTCTCCTGGATAAGATTCACCTTATCCACCGCCATCGCACCAAATCGGTCCCATTAATCGCACTCGCCACATCGAACCAGCCTATCGGCGATCTGCACTTCCTCCCATACAAGGCCTCATAAGGCGCCATCTGTATACTGGAGTGGTAGCTATTATTATACGCGAACTCAACTAGAGGCAAATGATCCTCCACTACCCTCAAGTCAATAACCACGGGCTCGCAGCATATCCTCAAAGTGCGGATAGTGCGTTACGCCTGTCCGATGCTCGTGGATGGAATGCGATTCGAGCTCACTGCGTCCCTTAACCCTTCGAAGGACCTCGAAGTTAGCCGTGAACCGGGCTCCTGCATGCGATATGATCGAAATAGGGACTCCATGCGATCGGCGATCTCTGATATAAAGTCCGGCATAATCCTCACCGAAAAGTCATCTCGACGGAAGAAAGTGGGCTGATTTCGCCACGTCGACGATAACCCATATAGAATCATGTCTCTCCGAGTGCGAGGTAATCCTGTGATGAAGTCCATGTTGATTACCTCCCACTTCCGGTCGGGATCTCTATCGTGCGTAACAAACCACCGTGCCTCGGTGCTCTACCTTCACTGCGACAACACGGCACCGAGCTACGAACTCGCAACGTCCTCTTCAAGCCATCCCACCAATATAGATCTAAGGTCGTGGTACATCTTGGTCGACCACGGATGGATAGAGTAACGCGTGTGCTTCCCCAGAACCTGCCAAGTCTGAAACATCCGGAACACACAACGCCCTCAAACCTTAGCACCCGGGTGCTACCTCAAGGACCGCTTGCCTCACGAAGAGTCAGATCACGATCCGAATCAAAACCGGGTCCTCAAACTGTTGCCTCTTCACCTCCTCGACGATGGAAGACTCGGCAACCTCTCGAACTCGAACTTCACTGCTATCAGAATCAATCAAACGGACACCAAGGCTTGCTAACTGATGCAAATCACGAACCATGCCCCTCTTCTCCGGCTGCACCTCTGATAGGCTACCCATGGACCTACGACTAAGGGCATCTGCCACAACATTGGCCTTCCCCGGGTGGTATAGGATATCAACATCGTAATCCTTAAGCAACTCTAACCACCGCCTCGCCGTAAGTTCGGCTCCTGCCGAAGATATCTTTGAGGCTCTTGTGTTACGTATAAATATCCACATGAACCCCATACAAGTATTGCCTCGGATCTTCAAGGCGTGAATCATCTTGCCAACTCAAATCATGGGTGGGGTAGTTCCTCGTGTTTCTTGGTGTCGGGATGCATACGCTATAACCTTGCCTTGCATCAACACATCCCAACCCGATGCACGGACGCATCACAATACGACATAACCGTCGACCTCCGGAAGAGTAAGAGCGAGGCGGTCGTCGATCTCTCCTTCATGGCGGAAACCACGCTCACAAGCATCACCATCAAACTTAGTGCCTTACGAGTCGGCTAGTCAATGGTGCGAGATAAAGCAAACTTTTCTCTACGAACGTAGATAATAACTGCAAGGCCCGAAAATCGCGAACCTGCGCCGGAGTAGTAGGTCGAGGCCAACTCGATCGCCTCGATCTTGGCGTATCCACCGAATACCTCGGCCACAATATGCCCAAGAAAAGCCACGAAGTTAACCAAAACTCACATTTGGAAAACTTGGCGTATAATCGCTGGTCGGAGAAGCTGTCGGCCTGATCTCAAATGCTCGCGCATGCTCGCTCTCGGCGAGAATAAACAAGATATCATCGATGAACACTATCACAAACGTGTCCAAAAATGGTTTGAACACTCGGTTCATCAAATCCATGAATACCGCCTGAGCATTGGTCAACCCAAAAGACATGACCCTGAACTCATAATGCCGTCTCGTCGAATGCGATCCTAGGGACATCCACCTCTCTGACTCGCACCTGATGATAGCCCGATCGCAGATCAATCTTGGAGAAACATCTCGCGCTCTGCAACTGGTCGAACAAATCATCAATCACAGGAAGGGTATCTGTTCTTAATGGTCACCTTGTTCGGTTGCACATGTAATCACACATGCGCGGCGTCGCCCTTCTTCTTCACGAACAATACCGCGCTCCCGGGGAGAAACACTAGGTCGATGAAGCCGCTTCTCCGAGAAATCTCTCGGTGGTCCTTGACTCTCTCAACTCGGTAGGTGCCATTCGTATGGCGGAATGGAAATAGGCGAGTGTCCGCAAAGACATCTATACAAAACTCGATCTCCTCTCGGGAGGATGCGAGGTCGTGCGAAACACGTCTGGGAACTCTCGACTCATCGGCCGAAAATCTGGCACCGCGACCTCGATATCAAACACCCGAACGAGATGGTAGATATACCCTTCGCACTATCTTCCTAGCCTTGAGGTAGGAAATAAACCTACCCGCCGGCGATACGATGTTCCTCCCACTCGACAACCGGCTCGCCGAACTGGAACCGTACTACTCTCCTGCGATCTACATGGGCGTAGCAAGCTAGCCAATCCATACCCATTATCACGTCGAAATCAATCATATCCAACTCTATCAAGTCGGCTGAGTCGACGACGTATATGGTCACCGACAAGCTCTATATACCCGCCGAGCTACCACGAATCACCATCTGGCGTAGCTACCTCGAAAGGATCTATGGACTCGTGCTCTATCCTATCCTACTAGCAACAAGGGAGATATATAGGGCCAGTAGAACCGGATCTATCAATGCACACATCATAATCGGAGGCGATAAGGTACCTGTGACGACGTCAGGTGAGGCCTCCTGGTCCTGCCGGCTGGACAAGGCATAAATGCGGTTCTGAGGACCGCTAGAACTGGGACCCGCGCCACGACCTCTGCCGCGACCTGCTGGCCCATGAGTACCTTGCCCTCCGGGGCGAGTATCTGTCGGGGATGAAGAACAAGCCCGACCTGCAGTGACCCCTACCATCGGCGCCGCTCGGACAGACTCTCGCAAAATGACCCTGCTGGCCACAGGTGTAGCAAGCTCCTGGAGTAGTACTGCAACCCTCTGAATGGAACCTGCCACAACAGACACACTGAGCGGACCTCGATCGGTTAGCACCACTACCTGCAAATCGAAGTCCTGGGCCACGACACGCCCCGAATACTCTGCCGAATCGACAATGATGTGGGAGTGCTCGAGTGGTGGGGTGCAAATCTAGGCTAGCTGAGGCCGCCCACCAGAACTACCAAAAGAACGGCCATCTGGCGCCTTCTCGATCTTGATATCTGTCGACTCGTCGGTCTCTGCGCTCCTCGCATCCAAGTGCATGAGCCTGCATACGGGTAATGTCCATGCCTGGCTGAAGAGACACACCCGCACAAGACTCGGCCATATAATCATCTAGCCCGGTGACGTAGCGATGCACCCTGTCCTCCATATCCGCTACCAATGCAGGGACATATCGAGCCAAAGAATCGAACTCGACATTGTACTCCCTAATCAGACGTCCCTCTGCCTCGAGAACAAAAACTCGCCGGCGTGCCTCCTCATCTGTGGAGGCGAAGTGAGTAAGAAAGGCCTCGAGAACTCGTCCCAAGTAGGCGGGGATCGTGCTCTCCCGATAACTCCACGAATCAAACCAATCGATCGCGGTATCACGCAGGCCGATGCGAACAAGATCACGGACTCGGTCTCGACGCCTGATCACTCATAATCCTCTGTGGCGGCGGATGAACTCCTGCGGATCATCCTCGGTCTCGACCGTAGAACTCAAGGGCTACAACTCGAGGAAGTCCGTAGCCTCAAACTATCGCCTCGGGTGAACCACAGTGCTATTGGGCGGAACAATGCGTCGGCTGTCACGTATCGCCACGATCTCGGCAAAGGCGGGCCATCTCTCGGTAACCCATCTCATCCGCTCCAGTGTGGGGTGGAGTGCAGTCTTGTGGCCTCTGCTTTGGGGCGGCGTCATGGAACTCGCCGCCTCGGGTATAGGCGGGCACGAGCCCTCGTAACTCTCGGCGTCTACTAAGCGCCTCGCCGCCTTGCGCCTTCGGTCGGGTTGCCTTACGTGGAGGCATAACTGTTACAGAAAAGGAATACGTTAGAGGGGTCCAACTTATAACACAGCGCTAAGGCACGATCTCAGAGTGAGAACAATGGAAACCAATCCTAAATATACTATAGCTTCCTGATTATTGGTGTGGTGCACAACACACCGATAATCAAGACTCTACTAGATACGGTCTGTAGACACTTTCCGAGGATTAACTGCTCTGATACCACTTTTGTCACGGCCCGTTCCGGGGCCCGTGACTGGTGCCTTACCCGGGCACCCAAGTAGTCATACATCAGAGTAATCAGCGGAATATAAAAACAAGACATGAAACAGTTGTAAAATGAGACACAGTTATATGTGAGAAAATGTCGCCTTTCGGCATATATATATATAACCCAAGTTTTTGCAGTTACATCCCAACTGTACAATAGGACTACAGACCTCAGGAAGTAACAACTATGGCGGGACGGGGCCCGCCATACCTGAATGTACAAAAACTATCTACAATACAGGAGATCATACCCAAGTAGAGCCTCCGAGAAGATGGAGCTCGACACCAACGCAAAGATCCTAAGGATGTGGATCTAGCACTGCTTGCCACTGCGGCATGAGCGGCCCCGAAGGAGGTCGATCTGACAACAGTACCAAGTATGTGAAATCAGAAGTACTTAAATGAAATCAAAGTATTTAAAGCCATTGCGAATACAATCGGTTCAATTGCACATAGTGCCAACATAAGCAAGAGCAACATAGATATCAGAATCGGTCTTTCCTGGCCGCGAATGATCGAAGCAAGGACAATCACCCATAGTATCATTATGCGTGCCTAGTCTCGACTTCCGCATCCGCATAGTCACACTGCGAACCCGCATGAGGTATTCCTCGCGACGGGTAGCTAACCCCGGTACTCCTCGACTCCGCGATCGCATAGTCTCAATAGACCGCATAGTCACACAGACGCATAGGGCATCCCGCATCGGGCTAAAACACGAATGATCAATCCGAGCTCCGCGACTCGCGTAGTCTCACAGACCGCGCCGTAGTATAGACCGCGTCAAGGGTGGCAAGCCCTCGGTATAACCGATCGAGGGTAAGTGATATAATATGATATAATCGACTTACCGCCTAGCAACGTAAGCACAACAAGAATGACCCCTTTCACAACATCACAAGACACTAACACACATAGCGTCATAGTATGTCTATTTATCAAACAATCTTAACATACCTTACGAATTCAATACAAGGTTTTATTAAGCAAGTAAATGCAGATTCTTTTTATCTTTCTTAAGTGGTTATACCTAACTTCCCATAAAGCTAGTATAACTCTTAAGCTTTTGTTTAAAACCAACCTGTTTCTCTTACATTAAAAATGATTGATATTCTTTTGAAATGCTTCAAGATCTTTTATGATTCGTGCTTAAGTCAAGGGACATTGTCGTAGTTATTATTCGCTTAAGTCAAAAGACATTGCGTAGTTATTATTCGCTTAACACATGTATGCGTCTACCGCACTATATATATATTTTAAAATATCATGCTTTAGGAAGAATCACATACCTTCTCGTGAAAACCACCGCCAAGTTGAATATGTCGCGCAGAATCAACCTATAATAGTCGACACGTCTATCAACGTCTGAACTACTCAGAAACGATTCTAGCGAGGGTCCTTTATTCTACGGAAAATCGGGCAGCACTTCCCTGCGGTGAGCTACTCAAGTCTCTGTGAAAACGTCTAAGTAAGTATAGTTCAATTATTCTTCTTTTAAACCCTTCTGCGTGATATGATTCAATTCTATTATGTGATATCCTTCTAAGTATTTAATACTTATTTCTATACTTCTACAGTATGAATTCTCTAATTACAAAAGAAGGACAAGTTTATTTACCTCGATAAGCCCAAAAATTATCCAAGTTAAACGTCGCTCCTGAGCAAGGTTTAGCTCCTAATTTGAACGCTCCGATAGCTCCAAGGAAACCTTAGAAGTTCTTCACAACTTCTACTAGTACTAAGGGATTTGGGCTAGGGTATTTTGGGCATTATAACAATACTAGAGGGCAACTTTTCTACCAAGGGAGGGGGGTAGATTTCGGCTAGGCTAGGAGGGGTAGCCTCGGCATAGCTTCACCAAAGGGGGGGGGGAGGTGTTTGGACGAAAAGGGCTAACAAGGGAGAGGGGAGGATTTTCAAGACTTGGAAAGGAATTTGTGGATGAAGAACTCTTCATCTTAAGGGGGTATTTATAGGTCAAGCCATGGCCAACCAAGGGCCAAGATGATGCCAAGTGCAAGGCAAGTGTAAGGTCAAGATTTGGGCAAGTATACCTAGCCAACTTGCACACAAAATATCCTACCAACTACTTGACAAAATAAGCCATCCAATTCGGTCCATTTCCGCCTCACATCCATCAATGAGACGGTGACAAGTGTCGCCCTCTCGTTGGTCCAAAAAGTTACGTCTCTCGGAAAAATCCGCAAAAATTAGAAATGACATATCCGAAATTTACCCTACGCGAGTTGTGTAAAACGTTTCGTCGGAAAACGATTCTTTTAGTGAGTTGTGCCCAAAAAACGTCCTAGGCCTAAACTTTTAAGGCTACACTTTCGTACGTACGCCCTTACGTACATACTCTGGAAATACGGGGTATAACATTATACCATTTAAAGTCATGTAACCTTGGGCAAGTTAGATTATTAAGTATTTCTAAACTTTTATCTTGGAATAGCTTCGGCTCTCCAATGAAGTGTTTACCTATACAGTATAGTAAAGTTGTTGTGGCGTCCTTCTGGACTTCATTACTATAACTGTTATCGATGTTTTTTATTTGGACAGTGGTGGTCGCATCCATGATGCCACACGCCTCATACCTTCAAGGTAGTTGTCCGCAATTTTTAACATTCCAGTGAAGCCTGAAACTAGGATTGTGGCTAGTTGGGCATCATCCGTATGTGTTTTTATTTTATAACTGGTAATACATACTCCCATTTCATGAAGCATTTTAATAATTTGACCTTCAGACATCCCATCTATGTTCCATTCATGGATTTCGTCCCCTGAGTATGAAGCCATATACGGGGTATGTTCTTCAAATAACATATCAAGAAATGTGGGTCCTTTGTAGAAGTTTTTAGCTCCTACACCAGCAAATTTCGATATTCTATTAACATCTTGTTTATCTTTTGAGCTAGAACCTTCGCTAAGTACTTTGACTGAATTATCTGATTTTTTGGGGGTAGACTCCTCAGATACTTTTAGTTCTTTAAACTTATTACTTATTCTATCTAATAGGCTATCTTCAATTTCTTTCCCAAATCTTGGGTGGCTACTTATCGAAAATTGTGGAATCTTAAAGAGGGGTTCGGATAGAGTATTTTCTTCCAACTGTGTGTTTACTCCTAAAAGTCGAGGTACTACTTGCCTCTGCAACTTGGTTAGAGACAACATGTAACAACTGATGGGTGTAGTTGTTCTGTTGGAGGATTTTATTAATATCTTCCACGGTGGGGACTGTTCTAGTAACTTTTATATCCCTTTTGAAAGGGGTTGCTGTTAAGACTTCACCGTCTACAGGGATCTTAATTTGTTTTAACGGTGGAGCTATAGATTCAATGGTTTCTTCTCCTGTGTACCATTTTTTGACAATAGTACCGAGGGATTCTCTGTTGTTATTAAGTTTATCGGTAATTTGAAACCACCTAAAAAATTCTATATTAGCATTAATTTTGTTCATGTCACTGATCCATTGTTCTTTAAATGCTCTTCTTTCCTTGAGCAAGAAAGTGCTTACATACCATTTTCTTTTGATGGAATTTTCTGGGTCTACCCAAAATTTATCAGGGGTTTTAAAATCGATTTTAAAATCTATATCTTGTTTAATAGTGCCAAGGCTGTCTTCACCATGCATTTCGCTTCTGGTGGGACTGCTAGCCTTCCAATCGATTGGTCGATAGTAGACTTTGGGTATGGCCGACGAATAGTCTATTCCTTGAACTTTTCGTTCGAGTATAGTTTCACCAGAATTTTCAGAACATTCCTCATCCTCCCGGGGTTTAGAAGAAGATGCTCTGAAGGAGTATCTTCCCGAGGATTTAGATTTTGACTTTAAAAACTTTAAGTCAATTGATCCATATAAATGCTGAATTATTTGTTCAATGTTAGAACTCTCTAGTTTTACTTTTGGTTGAGTGATGGCATCAAAGTGCCATTCATTTTTTGTTAAAATTTCATTCCATTTTAACATTCTAGGAACAAATGTATTTCTATGTTCCTGATTTGCTTCCATTAGCATGGTAGCACCTTTACTACTGACCAACTTAGCTTTTGGTGCTAAAGTTGTTTTCATTAGTCTATAGTAGACCCTGTAAATGATAGCTACTTCTTTTGTGTTTATTTTACTATTCATATTTTTTGTTTTGATGTTTAACGTTAGAGTGTCCATAACGTTTTGATCATTAATATCTACCGAAAAATTTGGGTAACAGTTAAAATAAGTTGGTCCTCTGGCTAGATTACTTTGTAAGACTCCAAGTAGGGAGTCGTCAAAGTTTAATAGCCTGGCGTCTCTTAGTAAGAGACATATGGGGGTGTCTAACCCTAAACGGTATAGAGGTTTGACCGCTACCTGTACCAATCCTATATGCAGGAAGTTAAAATCTTTTTTATATCTGCTTATATCTTGGGTTGATAATAGCTTAATAATTTCTTTTGAATTATTGATAGCTATAGTGGACTCACAAGTTTTGATATTATAGTTTTTTTATAAAATCAAACTTTCTGTCTAAATATCTGAATCTGAAAGATTCTTTGGGAATATTCCAGTTCTGGAGATCCTTCTCAACCCTAGCAATCTTTGAAGTTGCTAAATTTTCACTGTTAATTATATTTGCTTCGTTCATCTTAATAATGAACAGAGAAGCGTTCCAGTAAGAATTGGGAGATAGAACCAGTGACCTGCTTTTCCACAATTCCAACATTTACCCCTTTTCTTGGTGTTTTTGTTGGTATTCTTTCACCTATAGTTCTTTTTAGGAGTATAGTTCTTTTTATAAGCTTTGGGGCGAGATATGTTATTCCTCTTTTTCATTCTTTTGATGCTTTTTGACGGAGCAGATATCTTGACGTATCCGAAGTCTTCGCAAAAACTTCCTAATTCTCCTTTGGTGGATTTCTGTATTTGATTATTAAGTTTTATTGTGTTACACAATTCTAATCCTGTTAGATTAATAAAGCTGACTATGTCTCCGTATGTCATGAAGCCATAAAGAGTTTCACCATTGTATTTATTTCTTATGGTGGTTCTAACTTTTTCAGCAAAAAGCTTAGGCAGTCCACTGATGAACCTTTATTTCCAGTAATAATGATTACAGTCGCTTCTTAGCATAACTTTGTTAAGAAATATATCTTTATACCATTTAAAGTCATGTAATTTTGGACAAGTTAGATTATTAAGTATTTCTAAACTTTTATCTTGGAATAGCTTCGGCTCTCCAATGAAGTGTTTACCTATACAGTATAGTAAAGTTGTTGTGGCGTCCTTCTGGACTTCATTACTATAATCGTATCGATGTTTTTATTTGGGCGATGGTGGTCGCGTCCATGATGCCACACCTTATTCCTTCATTAGGTAGTTGTCCACCAATTTTTAACATTCCAGTGAAGCCTGAAACTAGGATTGTGGCTAGTTGGGCATCATCCGTATGTGTTTTTATTTTATAACTGGTAATACATACTCCCATTTCATGAAGTATTTTAATAATTAACCTTCAGACATCTCATCTATATTTCATTCATGGATTTCTTCCCCTGAGTATGAAGCCATATAAGGGGTATGTTCTTCAAATAACATATCAGGAAATGTGGGTCCTTTGTAGAAATTTTTAGCTCCTACACCAGCAAATTTCGATATTCTATTAACATCTTGTTTATTTTTTGAGCTAGAACCTTCGCTAAGTACTTTGACTGAATTATCTGGTTTTTTGGGGTTAGACTCCTCAGATACTTTTAGTTCTTTAAACTTATTACTTATTCTATCTAATAGGATATCTTCAATTTCTTTCCCAAATCTTGGGTGGCTACTTACCGAAAATTGTGGAATCTTAATGATGGGTACGGATAGAGTATTTTCTTCCGACCTGACAGGTTTACTCCTAAAAGTCGAGGTACTACTTGCCTCTGCAACTTGGTTAAAAACAACATGTAACAACTGATTGGTGTAGTTGTTCTGTTGGAGGATTTTATTAATATCTTCCACGGTGGGGACTGTTCTAGTAACTTTTATATCCCTTTTGAAAGGGGCTGCTGTTAAGACTTCACCGTCTACTGGGATCTTAATTTGTTTTAACGGTGGAGCTATAGATTTAATGGTTTCTTCTCCTGTGTACCATTTTTTTACAATAGTACTGAGGGATTCTCTGTTGTTATTAAGTTTATCCGTAATTTGAAACCACCTAAAAAATTATATATTAGCATTAATTCTGTTCATGTCACTGATCCATTTTTCTCTAAATGCTCTTCTTTCCTTGAGCGAGAAAGTGCTTACATACCATTTTCTTTTGATGGCATTTTCTGGTTCTACCCACAATTTATCAAGGGTTTTAAAATGGATTTTAAAACCTATATCTTGTTTAATAGTGCCAAGGCTGTCTTCACTATGCATTTCGCTTCTGGTGGGACTGCTAGCCTTCCTATCGATTGGTCGATAGTAGACTTTGGGTATGGCCGACGAATAGTCTATTCCTTGAACTTTTCGTTCGAGTATAGTTTCGCCAGAATTTTCAAAACATTTCTCATCCTCCCGGGGTTTAGAAGAAGATGCTCCGAAGGAGTATCTTCTCGAGGATTTAGATTTTGACTTTAAAATTTTTAAGTCAATTGATCCATCTAAATGATGAATTATTTGTTCAATGTTAGAACTCTCTGGTTCTACTTTTGGTTGAGTGATGGCATCAAAGTGCCATTCATTTTTTGTTAAAATTTCATTCCATTTTAACATTCTAGGAACAAAGGTGTTGCTATGTTCCTAATTTTCTTCCATTAGCATGGTAGCACCTTTACTACTGATCAACTTAGCTTTTGGTGCTAAAGTTGTTTTCATTAGTCTGTAGTAGACCCTGTAGATGATAGCTACTTCTTTTGTGTTTATTTTACAATTCATATTTTTTGTTTTGATGTTTAACGTTAGAGTGTCCATAACGTTTTGATAATTAATATCTACCGAAAAATTTGGGTAACAGTTAAAATAAACTGGTCCCCTGGCAAGATTACTTTGTAAGACTCCAAGTAGGGAGTCGTCAAAGTTTAATAGTCGGGCGTCTCTTAGTAAGAGACAGATGGGGGTGTCTAACCCTAAACGGTATAGAGGTTTGACCGCCACTGCACCAATCTATATGCTGAAGTTAAAATCTTTTTTATATCTGCTTATATCTTGGGTTAATAATAGCTTAATAATTTCTTTTGAATTATTGATAGCTATAGTGGACTCACAAGTTTTGATATTATAGTTTTTTATAAAATCAAACTTTCCTGTCTCATATACAGATTTGAAAGATTCTTTGGGAATATTCCAGTTCTGGAGATCCTTCTCAACCCTAGCAATCTTTGAAGTTGCTAAATTTTCACTGTTAATTATATTTGCTTCGTTCATCTTAATAATGAACAGAGAAGCGTTCCAGTAAGAATTGGGAGATAGATTTCATTGTTTCTAGATAATGGATTCTTTCTCTTAAACTTATATTATCTTTGTAAAGTTCAACCATTTTATTAATGATTACTTGTTTTATTATAATCTGGGTATAATTATCTAAACCTTCTGCAGGTTTTGCAGTTTCTTAATACTCTAACTCTTTAAGAATTATTCTTTGCCTTTTCATGCAACCATACTTTTCTATTATACATTCTAATCGGTACCGAATTTCTTTTCTTATATAATCAAACGATGGATGAGTCTTCATTTATTAAATGTTATCAACAAAGTGGTAGTTGTTGGGCGTGGAGGCTACTATCCTTTTGGAGCTATTGTTCAATCGGTTGCTAGGATCCTGTAGTATCTATTCCTATTCCTCTAATTACTAAAGCGGGTATCCTATGCTTGTTATCTAACTTCTTATCCTATAGTACATCACCGCTTACTGCCAGATTAAACCTTTGGTCCTTCCGACCTATCGTGCTAATCCAAACGGTCCAGGATGCACCTGCCTATTACTATAGACTAAGCGTAGATCTTAAGAACAAGATAACAAAGTAATTATAGGAACAGGAGCGAGTATGAGGGTTCTAGTAACTTTAAGAACAATATTTGCTCTAAGGATAGTAGAATGAGTTTAGCTACTCATGATTTCTAACAACATGGCTCTGATACCATAAAAGCGGGATAAGATTAATCTGTTAGCAATTGATTCTGAGATAAAAGAAAAGATTTATACAATCTTAGATGAAGAACAATCCAGTGATAGCTCTGAAGAAAATTCAAAAGATTATTACAGTGATGAAGGTTCACTAGATCTGAAATACGATTGGATAGCTCTACTTTCGGTTTATTTGCGAATGTACGGGAAAAATCTGCACATGTACAAAACAAACTATTAGTATTATCTCGAGTAACAGCTAAGAATTTTTCTTTAATATGATCGATCACATCGATGACGATGATATTAAAAGAAAATACTTAATAGAACTTAAAAAACTAGTCATTAGCCATAAAAAGGATAAAAAGATAATCGAGCCTTTTGATATGAAAAGAGTTTTTAATAAGTTTAAAGAATCTAAGACAGATACTACCATGCAAGACTTGCGAGAAGTATCACTCTTAAAAGAAGAAATTATCCAAGTTAAAAAAGGCTTAATTCTTTATAAATCAAGCATTCACAAACAGTCTACTAAGGGAATTAGACCACATAAAGGATCCTTGCACCATCTACTTCAAAGGGATAGACATAAATGATCCGAAGAAGAAGAAGGAAGATAACTCGAATCGGGTTTAAAATTAATCTCCAGGGCCAAAGCTTTAAGCTACCATGTCCCTATTAAAATAATAATAAACAAAAATTTTATCGTAGAAAAAATATCATTGCTAGACTGAGGCGGATCAAAATTGTATCTGCGAAGGATTAATTCCCACCAACTACTTAAACAAAAGTTCTCATAAACTATACTCAGCTACAAGAGATAGTATAAAAATCAATTATAAGCTTTCTAAAGCTCATGTTTGTAATAATGGAGTTTGTTTTACCAACGACTTTATCATTACAAGAAACATAACTGAAGAAGTTATATTAGGAATCCCATTCCTAACACAGATAAAACCATATACCGCAAAATTAGACGGTATTTATACTACCTCAATGGGAAAAGACATTGTATTCCCATACTTAAACCCCCTATCAGCCGATCATAGTGATCACGTCAAACAGAAAACAGTTTTTAGGATACAATTATTAACCAACCAGATTAATTACTTAAAAGACGATATTAAAATTAAAAGGATAGAATCCACTTTAAAAACCCCGGAGGTGATTAACAAAATAAAGGATCTACAGGATTCTATGGAAAAAGAAATTTGTTCTAAATTGCGAAGCGCTTTTTGGGAAAGAAAAAAGCACGTGGTAAACCTACCTTACACAGATGACTTTAGTGAAGAAAACATACCCACTAAAGCCAGACCAATCCAAATGAGCCATGAGCTCATGGAACATTGTAAAAATGAGGTTAATGATCTACTTAAAAAATGGATCATCAGGCCATCTAAATCTCAATGGAGTTGTCCAGCCTTCTATGTAAACAAGAACGCTGAGAAAGAAAGAGGAGCCCCAAGGCTCGTAATAAATTATAAACCTCTTAACCATGCGTTAAAGTGGATTAGGTACCCAATCCCTAACAAAAGATATTTATTAAAAAGAACCTATAATGCTAATATTTATAACAAATTCGACATGAAGTCAGGATTCTGGCAAATCCAAGTCGAAGAAAAGGATAAATATAAAACAGCCTTCAATGTCCCCTTCGGACAATATGAATGGAATGTAATGTCTTTTGGGCTTAAAAATGCCCCGTCTGAATTTCAGAATATCATGAATAGCATATTCAACCCTTATAGCCAATTCATGATTGTCTATATCGATGATGTTCTAGTAATCTCAGATAACATGGAACAACATTATAAACACTTAAACACTTTCGTTAACACCACAAAACATAATGGGTTAGCAGTAAGTGCCAAAAAGATAAAACTTTTTCAGACAACTATCAGGTTCTTAGGTCACGACCTCTATCAAGGAACTTATAAACCAATCTACAGAGCCATAGAGTTCTCTACTAAATTCTCTGAGGAAATTTTAGATAAAACAAGCTACAAAGATTTTTAAGAAGTCTTAATTACGTAGCAGATTTTATCCCAAAAGTTAGACAGATATGTGAGCCTTTGTATAAAAGTCTTAAAAAGAACCCAGTCCCTTGGTCAGAAGAACAGACTAGAGCTGTCAAATAGGTAAAAGAAATAGTCCAGCAACTCCCATGTCTAGGTATCCCAAATCCGGACGCCTTTACGATAGTTGAGACTGATGTCTCCGACATTGGTTACGGTGGTATCCTTAAACAAAGAATATCTCTTGAATCTACTGAACAATTAGTAAGATTCACTTCTGGAATTTGGAACCAGGCACAAAAGAACTACAGCACTGTTAAAAAAGAAATTTTATCTATAGTGCTATGTATAACAAAATTCCAAGATGATTTAATCAATAAAGAATTTTTGTTAAGAGTCGACTGCAAAGCAGCCAAAGACATTTTACAAAAAGATGTTAAAATTTTGGTATCAAAACAGATTTTTGCCAGATGGCAAGCCCTATTGTCAAGTTTTGATTTTAAAATTGATTTTATAAAAGGTGAAGAAAACTCTGCAGTTTTACGAGAAAATTTCTGAGGAAACAATGAGGCGGGCTTCAGGGCTTCGCGATACGACCTCCATTCCTAAATAAACCAGAAGAAAAGTTGAAACAGCCTTTTAAGCCAGAAAGTTCGAGCAAAGTTTTGCATAAACCAAGTGGGCAGAATATGTTCACAGTTCTTGGAAACCTCCCAATAGTATCGGTTCTCCCTAAAGAGCCAACCCAGAAAAAACAGGCGCAGCCTTTCAAGGCCACGCCTTCAGAAACCCAAAGCAAAGGTAATTACAGAATGATTCCTCCAGAATCATACTCAGAAGAAGTAAAACCAGCAACCCCATTGAAAAAAGAGTCTCCCGCTCCTATTCCAAAATGGGAATTTATTGCAGCACAGGTTTTGCCAATAATGGCATTAGATAAACAATATGAAAACTTTAGGGTACAAGATCTCCTGAAGCCTTGTTATACAGATCACTAGTACGTAGATAATGAGGATCCTATGAAGGCAAGAAGGTATTATGAGTTCATTTTAGTGGACACAGACTCCATTGAAATATAACATAAACACTTCGATAAAACAGGAGGAATTGAATATTCCAAGTTTACTATTAAAAAGATTTTAAGTCCATTTAATTGGTATGTAGATCATCTACAAACACCAATACCATTATCTGAGACTCATAGACCACAGACTTATAACTGGTATGATTACAAAGACGCATGGTTTAACTTCCTATATGTGCGTCCAAACACTCATGCATGGTTTATAAAATATGTCGAGAGCATGAAAGAAAAGGTCATCCCCAGGTGGTTCTACGAATGGTGGAACATATTTGGAGGAAATTTACAGGTGGTAGCCCCGAGCTTCCAAAATCAATATGTAAATTTTGTTCAGGAACAACAGATTTCTACTTTACCAGAGCACATTAAATTGTGTAAATTCTTCATAAATAAAAGGATTTCATATATTATAAACTGGACGTTCGATAACCAAGAGACGAACCGGATCAAATATTTGAGCAAGACCATCAAAATTAAAGGATGGAGTCCTAAAATAAAAGAAGAAAAGTTAAAGAAAAAGGGGTCATCTTCCTCAGAAGAAACCTCCAATTCAAAAGCTGAAACCAGAAGAAAGCTCCTCGAAGCTTTGGCAAGGTTAGAAGATGAAGACGTGGCATCTATCCACAGTGAAACAGACAACGGCGACATGCTAATCCCACGTGGAATCGTAAAAGCCTATGCAGAAGCATATCTCCTAAAGTAAAGAAGAAAGTGATGCTTGCCCCTTCGAAAAAGCAAAGGACATAAAGCAGATAAAGACATAAAGCAGACAAAGACGTTTGCCCTTTCAAAAAAGTAAAAGACGCCTCTTCAAAAAAGCAGGAGACACGGAATCTTAGCCTCCCACTTGTTTTAATTATATCCGTCCACCTGTTAGGACGATGAATCATTCGAGGCCTATTTAAGGCTCTCAAGTTGTAACTTGTAAGGCATTCGGAAATATCCCTCTCTCTCTCTATATCTCCCTTCCTGATCTTATGTATTTTCCCATGCTTTGAAATAAAATTGTAAGTTTCATTATTTCAACTCCTTTATTTTCTGTCTTTTAAATTGATAATCTTATTCCGTTTTTATGGTATCAAAGCCATGTTGTTAGAAATCATGAGTAGCTAAACTCATTCTACTATCCTTAGTGCAAATATTGTTCTTAAAGTTACTAGGAACCCCTATTACTCCGTTCCCGTTCCTATAATTACTTTGTTATCTGTTCTTAAGATCTCCGCTTAGTCTACAGTAATAGGCAGGTGCATCCTGGACCGTTTGGATTACCACGATAGGTCGGAAGGACCAGTGCCGGACCCGGTGGAAGCAGCCGATGTACTATAGGATAAGAAGTCAGATAACAAGGATAGGATAGCTTTAATAATTAGAGGAATAGGAACAGATACTACAGGATCCTAGCAACCGATAGAACAATAGCTCCAAAAGGATAGTAGCCTCCACGCCCAACAACTACTACTTTGTTGATAACATTTAATAAATGAAGACTCATCCATCGTTTGATTATATAAGAAAAGAAAATCGGTATCGATTAGAATGTATAATAGAAAAGTATGGTTGCATGAAAAGGCAAAGAATAATTCTTAAAGAGTTAGAGTATTATGAAACAGCAAAACCTACAGAAGGTTTAGATAATTATACCCAGATTATAATAAAATAAGTAACCATTAATAAAATGGTTGAACTTTACAAAAGAAGTAGCTATCATCTACAGGGTCTACTACAGACTAATGAAAACAACTTTAGCACCAAAAGCTAAGTTGGTCAGTAGTAAAGGTGCTACCATACTAATGGAAGCAAATCAGGAACATAGCAACACCTTTGTTCCTGGAATGTTAAAATGGAATGAAATTTTAACAAAAAATGAATGGCACTTTGATGCCATCACTCAACCAAAAGTAGAACCAGAGAGTTCTAACATTGAACAAATAATTCAGCATTTAGATGGATCAATTGAGTTAAAGTTTTTAAAGTCAAAATCTAAATCCTCGGGAAGATACTCCTTCGGAGCATCTTCTTAAACCAGGAGGTTGAGGAATGTTCAAAATTCAGCGAAACTATACTCGAGCGAAAGTTCAAGGAATAGACTATTAAATCGGCCATACCCAAAGTCTACTATCGACGATCGATAGGAAGGCTAAGATCCGCGAAGCGAATGCGTGGTGAAGACGACGCGCTCTATTAAACAAGATATAGGTTTTAAAATCGATTTTAAAACCCTTGATAAATTATGGGTAGACCCAAAAAATGCCATCAAAAGAAAATGGTATGTAAGCACTTTCTCGCTCAAGGAAAGAAGAGCATTTAGAGAACAATGGATCAGTGACATGAACAGAATTAATGCTAATATAGAATTTTTTAGGTGGTTTCAAATTACGGATAAACTTAATAACAACAGAGAATCCCTCAGTACTATTGTCAAAATATGGTACACATGAGAAGAAACCATTGAATCTATAGCTCCACCGTTAAAACAAATTAAGATCTCAGTAGACGGTGAAGTCTTAACAGCAGTCCCTTTCAAAAGGGATATAAAAGTTACTAGAACAGTCCCCACCGTGGAAGATATTAATAAAATCCTCCAACAGAACAACTACACCAATCAGTTGTTACATGTTGTCTCTAACCAAGTTGCAGAGGCAAGTAGTACCTCGACTTTTAGGAGTAAACCTGTCAGGTCGGAAGAAAATACTCTATCCGAACCCCTCTTTAAGATTCCACAATTTTCGGTAAGTAGCCACCCAAGATTTGGGAAAGAAATTGAAGATAGCCTATTAGATAGAATAAGTAATAAGTTTAAAGAACTAAAAGTATCTGAGGAGTCTACCCCCAAAAACCAGATAATTCAGTCAAAGTACTTAGTGAAGGTTCTAGCTCAAAAGATAAACAAGATGTTAATAGAATATCGAAATTTGCTGGTGTAGGAGCTAAAAACTTCTACAAAGGACCCACATTTTCTGATATGTTATTTGAAGAACATACCCCGTATATGGCTTCATACTCAGGGGACGAAATCCATGAATGGAACATAGATGGGATGTCTGAAGGTCAAATTATTAAAATACTTCATGAAATGGGAGTATGTATTACCAGTTATAAAATAAAAACACATACGGATGATGCCCAACTAGCCACAATCTAGTTTCAGGGCTTCATGGAATGTTAAAAATTGGTGGGACAACTACTGCGAAAGAGTAAGGTGTGGCATCATGGATGACCACCATCCAAATAAAAACATCGATACGATTATAGTAATGAAGTCGTAAGGGCGCCACATCAACTTTACTATCAGTATAGTAAACACTTCATTAGAGCCGAAGCTATTCGAGATAAAGTTTAAAAATACTTAATAATCTAACTTGCCCAAAGTTACATGACTTTAAATGGTATAAAGGGATATTCCTTAACAAAGTTATGCTAAGAAACGACTGTAATCATGATTACTGGAAAGAAAGGTTCATCGATCGCCTAAGCTTTTTCTTTGAAAAAGTAAGAACCACCAAGAAATAAATACAATGGTGAAACTCATTTATGGCCATGACATACTGAGTCATAGTCGACTTTATTAATCTAACGAGTTAGAATTATGTAACACAATAAAACTTAATAATCAAATACAGAAATCCACCAAAGGAGAATTAGGAAGTTTTTGCGAAGACTTCGGATACGTCAAGATATTTGCTCCGTCAAAAAGCATCAAAAGAATGAAAAAAAGGCATAACATATCTCGCCCCAAAGCTTATAAAAAGAACTATACTCCTAAAAAGAACTATAGGAGAAAGAATACCAACAAAAACACCAAGAAAATGGGTAAATGTTGGAATTGTGGAAAAGCATGTCACATGGCCAATAATTGCAAAGAACCCAATAAAAAGAAGGATAAGATTAATCTGTTAGCAATTGATTCTGAGATAAAAGAAAAGTTTTATACAATCTTAGATGAAGAACAATCCAGTGCTAGCTCTGAAGAAACTTCAGAAGATTATTACAGTGATGAAGGTTCACTAGATCTAGAGTACAGTTCAGATAGCTCTACTTCCAGCTTCGACTGCGAATGTATGGGAAAAATCTGCACATGTACAAAACAAACTATTAGTGTTATCTCGAGTAACAACCAAGAATTTTTCTTTGATATGATCGATCACATCGATTACGATGATCTTAAAAGAAAATACTTAATAGAACTTAAAAAACTAGTCATTAGCCAGAAAAAGGATAAAAAGATAATCGAGCCTTTTGATATGAAAAGAGTTTTTAATAAGTTTAAAGAATCTAAGACAGATACAACCATGAAAGACTTGCAAGGAGAAGTATCACTCTTAAAAGAAGAAATTATCCAAGTTAAAGAAAGGCTTAATTCTTTAGAAACTTAAGCATTCACAAACAGTCTACTAAGGGAATTAGACCCTATAAAGGATCCCCTTGCACCATCTACTTCAAAAGGGATAGACATAAATTATCCCGAAGAAGAAGTGAAGGAAGATAACTCAGAATCAGGTTTAAAATTAATCTCTAGGGCCAAAGCTTTAAGCTACCATGTCCCTAATAAAATAATAATAAACAAAAAATTTATCCTAGAAAAGATAGCATTGCTAGACTCAGGGGCAGATCAAAATTGTATCTGCGAAGGATTAATTCTCACCAACTACTTAAACAAAAGTACTCATAAATTATACTCAGCTACAGGAGATAGTATAAAAATCAATTATAAGCTTTCTAAAGCTCATGTTTGTAATAATGGAGTATGTTTTACCAACGACTTTATCATTACAAGAAACATAACTGAAGAAGTTATATTAGAAATCCCATTCCTAACACAGATAAAATCATATACCGCAAAATTAGATGGTATTTATACTATCTCAATGGAAAAAGACCTTGTATTCCCATACTTAAACCCTCTATCAGCCGATCATAGTGATCACGTCAAACAGAAAACACTCTTTAGGATACAATTATTAACCAACCAGATTAATTACTTAAAAGACGATAGTAAAAATAAAAGGATAGAATCCACTTTAAACACCCCGGAGGTGATTAACAAAATAAAGGATCTACAGGATTCTATGGAAAAAGAAATTTGTTCAGAATTTCCAAGCGCTTTTTGGGAAAGAAAAAAGCACGTGGTAAACCTACCTTACACAGATGACTTTAGTGAAGAAAACATACCCACTAAAGCCAGACCAATCCAAATGAGCCATGAGCTCATGGAACATTGTAAAAATGAGGTTAATGATCTACTTAAAAAATGGATCATCAGGCCATCTAAATCTCGATAGGTTGTTGACCTTACATGTAAACAAGAACGCTGAGAAAGAAAGAGGAGCCCCAAGGCTCGTAATAAATTATAAACCTCTTAACCAGACGTTAAGGTGGATTAGGTACCCAATCCCTAACCAAAGAGATTTATTAAAAAGAACCTATAATGCTAATATTTACAGCAAATTCGACATGAAGTCAGGATTCTGACAAATCCAAGTCGAAGAAAAGGATAAATATAAAACAGCCTTCAATGTCCCCTTCGGACAATATGAATGGAATGTAATGCCTTTTGGGCTTAAAAATGCCCCGTCTGAAATTCAGAATATCATGAATAACATATTCAACCCTTATAGTCAATTCATGATTATCTATATCGACGATGTTTTAGTATTCTCAGATAACATGGAACGGCATTATAAAAACTTAAACACTTTCGTTAACACCACAAAACATAACGGGTTAGCAGTAAGTGCCAAAAAGATAAAACTTTTTCAGACAGCTATCAGGTTCTTAGGTCACGACCTCTATCAAGGAACCTATAAACCAATCTGAACACAGCTACAAAGATTCTTAGGAAGTCTTAATTACGTAGCAGATTTTATCCCAAAAGTTAGACAGATATGTGAGCCTTTGTATAAAAGGCTTAAAAAGAACCCAGTCCCTTGGTTAGAAGAACAAACTAGAGCTGTCAAACAGGTAAAAGAAATAGTCCAGAAACTCCCATGTCTAGGTATCCCAAATCCGGACGCCTTTATGATAGCTGAGACTGATTCCTCCGACATTGGTTACGGTGGTATCCTTAAATAAAGAATATCTCTTGAATCTACTGAACAATTAGTAAGATTCACTTCTGGAATTTGGAACCAGGCACAAAAGAACTACAGCACTGTTAAAAAAGAAATTTTATCTATAGTGCTATGTATCAAAAAATTCCAAGATGATTTAATCAATAAAGAATTTTTGTTAAGAGTCGACTGCAAAGCAGCCAAAGACATTTTACAAAAAGATGTTAAAAATTTGGTATCAAAACATATTTTTGCCAGATGGCAAGCCCTATTGTCAAGTTTTGATTTTTAAATTGATTTTATAAAAGGTGAAGAAAACTTTCTACCAGATTTTCTGACGAGAGAATTTTTACAGGGAAACAATGAGGCGGGCTTCGGGCTTACGCGTCGACCTCCATTCCTAAATAAACCAGAAGAAAAGTTGAAACAGTCTTTTAAGCCAGAAAGTTCGAGCAAAGTCTTGCATAAACCAAGTGGACAGAATATGTTCACAGTTCTTGGAAACCTCCCAATAGTATCGGTTCTCCCTAAAGAGATAACCCAGAAAAAACAATCGCAACCTTTCAAGACCACGCCTTCAGAAACCCAAAGCAAAGGTAATTACAGAATGATTCCTCCAAAATCATACTGTAAGCGATAAAACCGGCAACCCGTTGAAAAAAGAGCCTCCCGCTCCTATTCCAAAATGGGAATTTATTGCAGCACAGGTTTTGCCAATAATGGCATTAGATAAACAATATGAAAACTTTAGGGTACAGGATCTCCTGAAGCCTTGTTATACAGATCACCAGTACGTAGATAATCAGGATCCTTCTTGTCTTCGTAGGATCCTGATTATCTACGTACTGGTGATCTGTATAATAAGGCTTCAGGAGATCCTGTACCCTAAAGTTTTCATATTGTTTATCTAATGACATTATTGGCAAACAGGTCGCAATAAATCCCATTTTGAAGATAAGAGCGAGACTTCTTTGAACGGTTAGTTTCACTACTATGCCGTACTGGAGAACGATAATCATTCTGTATTTTTCTTTAAGGTTTACAGCGTGGCCTGAGTTGCTGTTTGCGGGTTGCTCTTTAGGGAGAACATCTGTGGGAGGTTTCAAGCTGTGAACATACTGCCACTGTTTATGCAAAACTGCGAACTTTAACGCTTAAAATTGTTTCAACTTTTCTTACAGTTATTTAGGAATGGAGAAGTGCGAAGGCGAAGCTCCTCATTATTTCCTGTAAAATTCTCGCCGAAAAATCTGATTGAAGATCTTTACCTTTATAAAATCAATTTTAAAATCAAACTTGACAATGGCTTGCTATCCGCAAAAATCTGTTTTGATACCAAATTTTAACATCTTTTTGTAAAATCTTTTGGTTGCTTTGTAGTCGACTCTTAACAAAAATTCTTTATTGATTAAATCATCTTGGAATTTTGTGATACATATACTATAGATAAAATTTCTTTTAACGATGTTATAATTCTTTTGTGGCTGATTTCCAAATTCAGTGAATATTACTAATTGTTCGATAGATTCAAAGATATTCTTGGTTTAGAGATACCGTAACCATAATGAAGACATCGATCAACTATCATAAAGGCGTCCTGATTGGGATACATACGGAGTTTAGTGATTATTTTTACCGCTTGACAACTCTAGTATTCTTCGACTAGAGCTGAGTTTTAAGCCTTTTATACAAAGGCTCCATATCTCTAACACAGATAAAATGCGCTCGTAATTAGACTTCCTAAAATCTTTGCCAGATGTGTTTTATCTAAAATTTCCTCGGGAATTTAGTAGAGAACTCTACGGCTCTGCGATTGGTTTATAGGTTCCTTGATGAAGGACCGTGACTAAACGATAGTTGTCTCTGAAAAAGTTTTATCTTTGGCACTACTGCTAACCCGATATATTTTGTGGTGTTAACAAAGTGTTTAAGTGTTTATAATGTTGTTCCATGTTATCCGAGAATACTAGAATATCGTCGATATGTATAATCGCTTAATTGGCTATAAGGGTTGAATATGTTATTCATGATATTATGAAATTCGATTTTGGGCATTTTAAGCCAAAAGGCATTACATTCCATTCATATTGTCCGGCGGGAAGGACAGTTTTATATTTATCCTTTCTTCGACTTGAATTTGCGAAATCGACTTCATGTCGAATTGTCAGAAATATTGGCATTATAGGTTCTTTTTAAATAAATCTCTTTTGTTATTGTACCAATCCACTTTCAGCCTTTGGTTAAGGTTTATATTTATTACGAGCCTTGACTCTCTTCTTTTCTCAGTCTTGTTTACATGAAAGCTGAACTTTCATTAATTTAAACGGCCGATGATCCTTTTTAAGTAGATCATTAACCTCATTTTTACAATGTTCCACGAGCTGTGGCTCATTTGGATTGGTGGCTTTAGTTGGTATGTTTTCTTCACTAAAGTCATCTGTGTAAGGTAGGTTTACCACAGGATTTTTTCTTTCCCAAAAAGCGCCTGGCAATTCTGAACACATTTCTTTTTCCATATAATCCTGTAGAGCCGTTATTTTTTTAATCACCTCAGAAGGTTTAAGTGGATTCTATCCTTTTATTTTAATATCGTCTTTTAAGCAATTAATCGGTTGGTTAATAATTTTATCCTAAATCGTCGTTTGGCGTGATCACTATGATCGGCTGATAAGTTTAAATGAATACAAGGTCTTTTCCATTGAGGTAGTATAAATACCGCCTAATTACAGCGGTATATGGTTTTATCTGTGTTAGAATGGATTCCTAATATAACTTCTTCGATTATGTTTCTTGTAATGATAAAGTCGTTGAAACAAACTCCATTATTACAAACATGAGCTTTAGAAAGCTTATAATTGATTTTTATACTTTTATCTCTGTGGTAGTAAATTATGAGAATACACTAACTAATGCACAGTGAAGATTAATCATGCTGAATCTGAACATAGTGATGCCTTGTGATCTGATGATCTAGCACAGTAACTATCTGAGATAGAGCCTGGATCATTTGTTTAATGGGAGCGTGGTGGCACTAGAAACAAGCTTTATTTAAGGTAATTTTAAACTTTGATTACGAGTTATCTTCGCTCTGCTAGCGAGGATCGTTAATACATCACCACAATGATTTTAAAATCAAAACTTGACAATAGGGCTTGCCATCTGGCAAAAATCTGTTTTGATACCAAATTTTTAACATCTTTTTGTAAAATGTCTTTGGTTGCTTTGTAGTCGACTCTTAACAAAAATTCTTTATTGATTAAATCATCTTGGAATTTTGTGATACATAGCACTATAGATAAAATTTCTTTTTTAACAGTGTTGTAGTTCTTTTGTGACTGGTTCCAAATTCCAAAAGTGAATATTACTAATTGTTCAGTAGATTCAAGAGATATTCTTGGTTTAAGGATACCACCATTAATGCCGATCATCTCAACTATCATAAAGGCGTCCGGATTTGGGATACCTAGACATGGGAGTTTCTGGATTATTTCTTTTACCTGTTTGACAGCTCTAGTCTGTTCTTCTGACCAAGGGACTGGGTTCTTTTTAAGCCTTTTATACAAAGGCTCACATATCTGTCTAACTTTTTAGATAAAATCTGCTACGTAATTAAGACTTCCTAAAAATCTTTGTAGATGTGTTTTATCTAAAATTTCCTCAGGAATTTAGTAGAGAACTCTATGGCTCTGCAGATTGGTTTATAGGTTCCTTGATAGAGGTCGTGACCTAAGAACCTGATAGTTGTCTGAAAAAGTTTTATCTTTTTGGCACTTACTGCTAACCCATTATGTTTTGTGGTGTTAACTAAAGTGTTTAAGTGTTTATAATGTTGTTCCATGTTATCTGAGAATACTAGAATATCGTCGATATAGACAATCATGAATTGGCTATAAGGGTTGAATATGTTATTCATGATATTATGAAATTCAGACGGGGCATTTTTAAGCCCAAAAGGCATTACATTCCATTCATATTGTCCGAAGGGGACATTGAAGGTTGTTTTATATTTATCCTTTTCTTCGACTTGGATTTGCCAGAATCCTGACTTCATGTCGAATTTGCTGTAAATATTAGCAATATAGGTTCTTTTAAATAAATCTCTTTTGTTAGGGATTGGGTACCTAATCCACTTTAACGCCTGGTTAAGAGGTTTATAATTTATTACGAGCCTTGGGGCTCCTCTTTCTTTCTCAGCGTTCTTGTTTACATAGAAGGCTGAACAACTCCATTGAGATTTAAATGGCCTGATGATCCTTTTTTTAAGTAGATCATTAACCTCATTTTTACAATGTTCCATGAGCTCATGGCTCATTTGGATTGGTCTGGCTTTAGTGGGTATGTTTTCTTCACTAAAGTCATCTGTGTAAGGTAGGTTTACCACGTGCTTTTTTCTTTCCCAAAAAGCGCTTGGCAATTCTGAACAAATTTCTTTTTCCATAGAATCCTGTAGATCCTTTATTTTGTTAATCACCTCCGAGGTTTTTAAAGTGGATTCTATCCTTTTAATTTTAATATCGTCTTTTAAGTAATTAATCTGGTTGGTTAATAATTTTATCCTAAAGACTGTTTTCTGTTTGACGTGATCACTATGATCGGCTGATAGGGGGTTTAAGTATGGGAATACAAGGTCTTTTTCCATTGAGGTAGTATAAATACCGTCTAATTTTGCGGTATATGGTTTTATCTGTGTTAGGAATGGGATTCCTAATATAACTTCTTCAGTTATGTTTCTTGTAATGATAAAGTCGTTGGTAAAACAAACTCCATTATTACAAACATGAGCTTTAGAAAGCTTATAATTGATTTTTATACTATCTCCTGTAGCTGAGTATAATTTATGAGTACTTTTGTTTAAGTACTTGGTGGGAATTAATCCTTCGCAGATACAATTTTGATCTGCCCCTGAGTCTAGCAATGCTATCTTTTCTAGGATAAATTTTTTGTTTATTATTATTTTAATAGGGACATGGTAGCTTAAAGCTTTGGCCCTAGAGATTAATTTTAAACCTGATTCTGAGTTATCTTCCTTCTCTTCTTCTTCGGGATCATTTATGTCTATCCCTTTTGAAGTAGATGGTGCAAGGGGATCCTTTATAGGGTCTAATTCCCTTAGTAGACTGTTTGCGAATGCTTCGGTTTCTAAAGAATTAAGCCTTTCTTTAACTTGGATAATTTCTTCTTTTAAGAGTGATACTTCTCCTTGCAAGTCTTGCATGGTAGTATCTGTCTTAGATTCTTTAAACTTATTAAAAACTCTTTTCATATCAAAAGGCTCGATTTTCTTTTTATCCTTTTTCTGGCTAATGACTAGTTTTTTAAGTTCTATTAAATATTTTCTTTTAATATCATCGTCATCGATGTGATCAATCATATCAAAGAAAAATTCTTGGCTGTTACTCGAGATAACACTAATAGTTTGTTTTGTACATGTGCAGATTTTTCCCGTACATTCAAGCGATCGGCTAGAGTTATCTGAACTGCTCTAGATCTAGTGAACCTTCATCACTGTAATAATCTTCTGAAGTTTCTTCAGAGCTATCACTGGATTGTTCTTCATCTAAGGTTGTATAAAGCTTTTTTTTATCTCAGAATCAATTGCTAACAGATTAATCTTATCCTTCTTTTTATTGGGTTCTTTGCAATTATTGGCCATGTGACCTGCTTTTCCACAATTCCAACATTTACCCCTTTTCTTGGTGTTTTTGTTGGTATTCTTTCTCCTATAGTTCTTTTTAGGAGTATAGTTCTTTTTATAAGCTTTGGGGCGAGATATGTTATGTCTCTTTTCATTCTTTTGATGCTTTTTGACGAAGCAGATATCTTGATGTGTCCGAAGTCTTCGCAAAAACATCTTAATTCTCCTTTGGTGGATTTCTGTATTTGATTATTATGTTTTATTGTGTTACACAATTCTAATCCTGTTAGATTAATAAAGCTGACTATGTCTCCGTATGTTATGAATCCATAAGGAGTTTCACCATTGTATTTATTTCTTATGGTGGTTCTTACTTTTTCAGCAAAAAGCTTAGGCAGTCCACTGATGAACCTTTCTTTCCAGTAATCATGATTACAGTCGCTTCTTAGCATAACTTTGGTAAGGAATATGTCTTTATACCATTTAAAGTCATGTAACTTTGGGCAAGTTAGATTATTAAGTATTTCTAAACTTTTATCTTGGAATAGCTTCAGTTCTCCAATGAAGTGTTTACCTATACAGTATAGTAAAGTTGTTGTGGTGTCCTTCTGGACTTCATTACTATAATTGTATTTATTATCTGGTTTTTGGGGGTAGACTCCTCAGATACTTTTAGTTCTTTAAACTTATTACTTATTCTATCTAATAGGCTATCTTCAATTTCTTTCCCAAATCTAGGGTGGCTACTTACCGAAAATTGTGGAATCTTAAAGAGGGGTTCGGATAGAGTATTTTCTTCCGACCTGACAGGTTTACTCCTAAAAGTCGAGGTACTACTTGCCTCTGCAACTTGGTTAGAGACAACATGTAACAACTGATTGGTGTAGTTGTTCTGTTGGAGGATTTTATTAATATCTTCCACGGTGGGGACTGTTCTTGTAACTTTTATATCCCTTTTGAAAGGGGCTGCTCTTAAGACTTCACCGTCTACTGGGATCTTAATTTGTTTTAACGGTGGAGCTATAGATTCAACGGTTTCTTCTCCTGTGTACCATTTTTTGACAATAGTACTGAGGGATTCTCTGTTGTTATTAAGTTTATCCGTAATTTGAAACCACCTAAAAAATTCTATATTAGCATTAATTCTGTTCATATCACTGATCCATTGTTCTCTAAATGCTCTTCTTTCCTTGAGCGAGAAAGTGCTTACATACCATTTTCTTTTGATGGCATATTCTGGGTCTACCCATAATTTATCAAGGGTTTTAAAATCGATTTTAAAACCTATATCTGGTTTAATAGTGTCAAGGCTGTCTTCACCATGCATTTCGCTTCTGGTGGGACTGCTAGCCTTCCTATCGATTGGTCGATAGTAGACTTTGGGTATGGCCGACGAATAGTCTATTCCTTGAACTTTTCGTTCGAGTATAGTTTCGCCAGAATTTTCAGAACATTCCTCATCCTCCCGGGGTTTAGAAGAAGATGCTCTGATGGAGTATCTTCCCGAGGATTTAGATTTTGACTTTAAAAACTTTAATTCAATTGATCCATCTAAATGCTGAATTATTTGTTCAATGTTAGAACTCTCTGGTTCTACTTTTGGTTGAGTGATGGCATCAAAGTGCCATTCATTTTTTGTTAAAATTTCATTCCATTTTAACATTCTAGGAACAAAGGTGTTGCTATGTTCCTAATTTGCTTCCATTAGCATTGTAGCACCTTTACTACTGACCAACTTAGCTTTTGGTGCTAAAGTTGTTTTCCTTAGTCTGTAGTAGACCTTGTAGATTATAGCTACTTCTTTTGTGTTTATTTTACTATTCATATTTTTTGTTTTGATGTTTAACGTTAGAGTGTTCATAACGTTTTGATCATTAATATCTACCGAAAAATTTGGGTAACAGTTAAAATAAATTGGTCCCCTGGCTAGATTACTTTGTAAGACTCCAAGTAGGGAGTCGTCAAAGTTTAATAGCCTGGCGTCTCTTAGTAAGAGACAGATGGGGGTGTCTAACCCTAAACGGTATAGAGGTTTGACCGCTACCTGTACCAATCCTATATGCAGGAAGTTAAAATCTTTTTTATATTTGCTTATATCTTGGGTTGATAATAGCTTAATAATTTCTTTTGAATTATTGATAGGTATAGTGGACTCACAAGTTTTGATATTATAATTTTTTATAAAATCAAACTTTCCTGTCTCATATACAGATCTGAAAGATTCTTTGGGAATATTCCAGTTCTGGAGATCCTTCTCAACCCTAGCAATCTTTGAAGTTGCTAAATTTTCACTGTTAATTATATTTGCTTCGTTCATCTTAATAATGAACAGAGAAGCGTTCCAGTAAGAATTGGGAGATAGATTCCATTGTTTCTAGATAACGGATTCTTTCTCTTAAACTTATATTATCTTTGTAAAGTTCAACCATTTTATTAATGATTACTTGTTTTATTATAATTTGAGTATACACTCCAATGTACCTCAACTTTATCGGCTATTCCACAAGCCAAGTATAACATGTTA
Organism: Przewalskia tangutica; assembly: GCA_029844215.1. NCBI lineage: Eukaryota > Viridiplantae > Streptophyta > Magnoliopsida > Solanales > Solanaceae > Przewalskia > Przewalskia tangutica. The sequence continues at coordinate 36,382,613 of CM056720.1, read as the reverse complement.
CACGTAGTACTTCAACCTATAATGATGATATCACGTCTTTCAATATCATACTTACTAGTATAAGACTTATACCAAATAATGACCCTCTTATTCTACGGAAAATTGGGCAGCACTTCCTTTGTTTCTACGTACTTTTCCACCTTTTCCAAGGCCCGTATTCATCAACCAACACGCCACATTTAAGGCACAACCAACAGTTAACCAAATAGGATTACACGCCTAACTTGACGTGTAAAATTCTGCTCCACAATCACATTAAAATAGTCCACAATACAGTCCATATAAAACCAACATTAAGGGTACAATGTGAAGCCTTCAACACCCTTATTCCTTAGGACTTTCATTAGACAATTACTACAGTAATCATGGATGTTAGGGGATGATTTTCCAGCATAGCAACACCCCAAAACAGTCCATAAAAATGACACAACGATGTCTAACAGTTTTAGGCAGTTTTCGGCCAACAACAACTACAACAATCCGAAGTCCTTTTCCTTAATTCCTTTTAATCCAATTCTCATTCCAACATGTTATATAAGTTATATTAACTATCAAACACAATATTTCATTCATTATATAACATGCAACACGTGTAAATAACGACAACAAAAACCAACGAATCCAACAACGACAAAAAGGTTGCTCTCGGCCCAACTTCCTAAAAGAAAGGGAACCAACCATCGGCCTCATAGGCTGAGCCACCTCACCGGTGCTCTTTCTAAAAGGACATACCCTCAGAATATGGCCCGGACGGCCACAATAAAAACAAACACCTGTGCCATAACGGCATTTCCCCGAATAACGCTTACTACATTGGAAACACTGAGGAATAGGTGGCCTCGACTGAGAAAATCCTCTGCTCCTCTGAGAAACTCGACTCCTGGAGCTTGGACCGGCTCTTAAATACCTTGTGGGGTCCAACCTCCCACATGTGAGCTGCGGGGGTATGTATTGGGTAGGCTGGGACGAATATCTCACTCGCTGTTGAGGTTGCTCGTCCAAAAACTCACCGGGATAACCAACCGGTCTAGCCCTCTTACGCTGATTTCCGCGTTGGCCCTCTACCTCTATACACTGCATCTTGGACGAATAACCTCCTGCTGATGAAATTGTAGCACCTCTATCTTGGTTAATAACATAACTGCTTCCCTTATGACCCTATAGTCTTCCCCTAACTGAGAAACTGGAGGCTCTGGTGCTGGGGCCTCAAAACCTGGCGCAGAAGAACTCGTCGCCCATGCGGCCTGACATCCGATACCACAGGCGTAGGCCCTATCAACTCTCTGAGTCCGATTGGTAGCTCACGCTCTTTGTTTTGCCTTCCGCGATTGTTGCCCTCGCGGAAGCATAGTTGTAACATAATAATACGTCAGAGAGGAATCATCTTAATAACACAGCTCTATGACACGATCTCAGAGTGAGAAGAATAGAAACCAACTCCTAAATGTCCTGTAGCCTCCTGTTTATGGGTGTGGCGCGCAACACACCGATAATCAAGACTCTACTAGACACGGTCTGTAGACATTCCAGGGTCGCGCTCGATACCACTCTGTCACGCCCGAACCGGGCCGTGGTGGTGCCCTACAGGCACCTTCTACCTAACTGACACAAATAAATCGCGGAACTAAATAACACCTCGTTTTATTTTCTTTAAAACCAACGAACATGCAAGGGCAAAGCCGACAAGGCTGCCATATAATATACATAATAAAAAGGCACTACACTGTACACGAGTCCAATCTCACATATAAATACAGACCTCTAAGAGTTTTACTGAAATATGACAGGACAAGGTCCCGCCGTACCCATAACTGTACAAAAGCTTGTACTGAATGATCTATACCAAAATGATAAACTCCTGAACAAATGGAGCTATCCAAAAACTACGGCGGTCCTACACTGCAGATCACCAAAGCTGCATTACCTAAACTGCGGCGTGACGCGGCCCGTAGAGGTCGATCTGAAGAATGTACCAAGTATGTGAAGCGATAAATCAGAAAGAAATCATAACGATCTATACAAAGCGAGACATGTATGATAGCCAAACTACGATACCAATCCATGCGACCATATCAAGTCGTGGACGCGTGCCTCAAAGTCATTACTCAAATATAACCATGGGTCTCACGCCCATAATATCAATCATGCCCGTGGAATCATTCCTCACTGCCGGCAGTCCATGATATAATATAGCATCAATTAGCACACTGAACCTTGCAATCATGAGAGTAATGCAATCCTTTTTATCTTTTAAGTTATGCTTTTAACAATGAGACCAACTGTTCCACTTTAAGTCATAACCACACTGCACCCTTTCATTAATGAAATCAATACCGTTTCAAAACATGAAGTTCGTGCCAGTGCCAGGGTCAACCACCCTCTGTGTTATAATGCAACCTATCATAGCACTATTTCACCCGCAACCCGCATAGGTCATGTGGACCCGCAATGAGTCATCGGTACACGATACTTGCATCACGGATATCTAATTCATGGCTTATATATATATCCCGGGAATTTAACCCGCCCGAGTCAAATATCGACCCACCGTGAGTGTGTACCACTCACCCCCATGGGAGAAACCCCATGGTATCCTTGAAACAAGTTGCCGACCCTTTATGGAGGGACGCGGAGATGTGGAAATATGACACTTGCACGAATATCTATATGAGCAACCCATATGCAAGTAAACCAAGACAACACCATGCCTTTTCCTTTTCACATAAACCAAGACAATATCATGCCTTTATACAAACCAAGACAATTACCATGCCTTTCCTTTTTACATAAACCAAGACAATTACCATGCCTTTCCCTTTACATAAACCAAGACAATTACCATGCCTTCTTTTTACATAAACCAAGACAATTACCATGCCTTCTTTTTACATAAACCAAGAGAAAATCCTTATTTAAGAAAGTCAAAGTACTATCAAGGCACAAATAGAACAATTCTCATTTAACAAGCCAAAGTACTATCAAGGCACAAATAAAATAATTCTCATTTAACAAGCCAAAGTACTATCAAGGCACAAATAGAATAATTCTCATTTAACAAGCCAAAGTACTATCAAGGCACAAATAGAATAATTCTCATTTAACAAGCCAAAGTACTACGTACGTTCATTCTTTTCAAAAGCCTCATTTTTATACAAAGCCCCAAGATACTAACACCCGTAGTATCAAGGCATGTCTATTTTTCAAAATAAGTTACTACACCTTTAGAAATTCATTTCAAGGCTTTGAAACTAAGTAACTTTAAATTTCACAACCTAGGCAACTCATGCCTATGAATCAAAATAGACAATTTTCTTAACCTTCCATAAAGTCGTTATAACTAACTTCCCATAAAGCCGTTATAACCCTTTATGGTTTTAGACAGATTCATTCTTTTTATATCCAAGAGACTTATACTTTTACAACCAAGTATCACATACTTTCAAATCAAGTTTCTTAACTTTCAAAATACTTCAAGTCTCTTAATCTTTAGAAATCAAGTTTCTTAACTTTAGAAATCAAGTAACTCACACCTTTAAAACAAGTTACTTCTCTTTAAGTCATGTCATTTCTCCTCTTTTAAATCACTTAAGTAAATCACTCCTTTGACTCCCCTAAAGTCATTATAACAACCTTTAGGTTTTGGAACTAAGGCACTAGCCAAAAGATTTGGAAACCACTTCCTTTTCAAGACTCTATGTACTTTAAGTATAATACTTTCACCTTTGAGAATCCAAACTTCATTAAGGAAATGGATTATAACAACTTACAATTTAAACATCAAAGTACAATCAAGGAAGTATATAGAACAAATTCTATATTAGGCAATCCAAGTACAACCAAGGAAAAGATCATTTAAGGAGTAGGACTTACTTTCTTTATCATAAGGAATCATGCTAGAAGAAGAGGAGATGGTTCACATACCTTTTCGGCTAAATCCACAAGCTAAGTCGAATACTCCGCACGTAGAATTGTCAACCTATAATGGTCACAACACGACTATCAACTTCTAGTTTCTAACGTAGAATAATACTAAATATATGGTCTCTCATTCTACGGAAAATCGGGTCGCACCTCCTTTGTTTCTACATACTTTTCCACCTTTTTCAAGGCCCGATAATCAATAACCAACATGCCACATTTAAGGCTCAATACATTAACCAATCAAAGGGGATTACACGTCTTACAATACGTGTAAAATTCTGCCCCACAATTAATACCAACTAAGTCCATAATCAAAGCCATTCTCGGCTAACTTATTCAACAACACAAAGTCCTTTCCAATTCTTTTTCAATCCAAGTCCTTAGGTCTAACATGTTATATAGTCATAGACAACTTTAACAACTATAATTCCTTCTTTATATAACATGTGACGACTTAAACTAATAATCAAATTGAATTGTAATCTTAAGGGCTAAACATGTTAGTTTCGGATTAGGGTTCCAATAGCCAATACACTTATCAAACTTCAAACTATATATCTCATGCTTGATAATATCCATAGCTACAACAATAAGTAATCTTAAATACTAAAACGACAAGAATTGTTACCTTTATAAGCCCTAATAAATTCCAAGATTCAAAGTCGCTCATTAGCAATTCTTAGCTCATTTCCTTTACCCTCCAATCCGCTATTTGAAGCCTTTAGAAGTTCACAACCAACTTCTCTTCCATTTCCAATCCAAACTTATGAAAACGACTTAGGTTTTCGCCTTGCGACTAACGTGAAAATGTCATTTTTCCGAAATCTTTCTATTGAGATATCCTTACAATACCCTTAGGGACCTTGGGTTAAAGTCTTGTGAATAAAGAACCACAATTGCAAAAATTTTGTGTGGGATTGATGGTGAACACCGAGAGCACTCTTAATGTGCAAGACAAGTGTGAAATTTTTCTAAGTGTTGGAGACTTAGTCTTGCACTAGGGTAGTATATATAACACAATGGAGGGCTTAGATTGCAACACTTGAATGGCTAGGATGAAGGACATTAAATATTTAGCCAAGTGGACAAGTTGACTAAGTCAATAATCTCAAGCTTTGACGACTTGTTCATCTACAATGGTCAATGACCAAAATAACCTTGGTCCATTTCATGCAAGACCATGTGGGGGTGCCACGTGTCGCCCTCCCATTCGTCCATAAAATTTCGTAACCCTCGTGGGCCCCACAAAACGTAAAATTTCTCGGGTGGGCCCCACGTGACCAAATCCGTAAAAATAAATTTACATAATGTTAATAAGTTCCATACTCTTCAAATAATGCATTTTGAGAATCCAATTCTCATCAACGAACATTTTTCCTTTCCGACGTTCGGAAGATTTTCTGTCGGAAAAACAATTATTCCTTTCGTACCAATTTCAAGTCTTGGGTTCCTTACGTACATTCTCTTATAAATGTCCTGGACTTACGGGGTGTAACACTAGTATCTCTTGTAATTGTTATTCTGAGGCCTTATCTGCCAGACAGTTATATGTTTTCAATATGATATACAAGTGGTATGTTCATGCCGTTCAGGGGCCGGGTGTCAGCCACACACCCCAAAGTTAGGGTATGACACAAGAAGTCACCCTAGGGTTGTCCAAACGATATTATTGAACCAAGTCAACCATAGACTCCCAAACCAAAATCTACAAAAAACATAAAATGACCAAATACCCAAAACCTCGAAATGAAGGATCAAACACATGAGTTTATGTGTTATTTTTCCTTGTGGGTTTATTTAAACATTTATCTGTGATATCTTGTGTCATGACCCGACCTCGGGCCCGCGACTGGTGCCCTACCTGGGCACCCTTACAGGTATACATCAGAAAAAATCAGCGGAACATACATGAAACTCATAACGTATATTAACAGGAAAATAAACAACAGGCTAGCCGATAAGGCTACCTCCCTGAACATATATGTATATACACAAAGCCAAAAGCAGTTACATCCTTTTTATTTTACAAGCTGACCCACAAGATATGACTACAGACCTCTAAGAGTATTGACACATAACAACTGTGACGGGACAGGGCCCCGCCATACCCCTGAAGGTACAATAAGTGACAATACCAGGGATCTGAACCAAAGATAAGCCTCCGGAGTAATGGAGCTTTTTTCCCAAAAACTGAACAGAGATCCTATGAGCAAGGATCACCAACCTGTGTACCTAATACCTGCGGGCATGAACACAGCCCCCCGAAGGGGGTCAGTACAACAGGTACCGAGTATGGAACGGAAATAAGGTACAGTAAACAAATCATAATTGTACAAAAGAATGACAGGGGCAAGTATAAAAAGTAAATACCAGATCCTACCGTGCCATTACAACTCATGAACTTAATCACACATTATTATCTTTTCCCATTTTCAATAAGAGTTATAATGAAATTCTTACGTACATACTTAGGAAAAATCATCAAGTTCATAAACACATAACTTACATATCTTGCATAACATACCCGGCCCTTTATGGAGGGACGCCTCATTTCGGAGTTCACTTTGATTATTCATACGTGATAATGTAACCTGGCCCATTTGCGGGACACAGAGAGTCATAAAAATCTTCCCACGAAGGTATACTGCCCGGCCCATTCTGGGACGCGATAAAGTCATGTAAGTCTGCCCATAAAGGTATACTGCCCGGCCCATTCCTGGGACGCGATAAAGTCATATACGTCTGCCCATAAAGGTATACTGCCCGGCCCATTCCTGGGACGCGATAAAGTCGTATAAGTCTGCCCATAAAGGTATACTGCCCGGCCCATTCCTGGGACGCGATAAAGTCATATACGTCTGCCCATAAAGGTATACTGCCCGGTCCATTCCTGGTACGCGATAAAGTCGTATAAGTCTGCCCATAAAGGTATACTGCCCGGCCCATTCCTGGGACGCGATAAAGTCATATACGTCTGCCCATAAAGGTATACTGCCCGACCCATTTCTGGGACGCGATAACGTCTCTTTACATAACATTTTAAATCGTCTTTTCACTTCTTCTTAAGTCGTTATAACAACTCCCCATAAAGATATTATAACAACCTTTCACTTTAGAGAACTTAAGACACTTTTATTTCTTTTTTACATTAGGGAAAATTAAACCCAAAAGTACTACGTACATACATACTTAAAAAGAATCATAAAACTCCTCTATTTAAATCCATAAACTTCTTCTTTTTTTTTTAAACTCAAGTTACATTCGCTTTTGAAATCAAGCCGCTTAACTTTTGAAATAATTCATGGCAACCAAACTTTTTAAATCAAGTCACTCCTTCCTTTAAGAATCAAGTCTCATAACTTGAAAAATAAAGTCTCATAACCTTTTTAGAAATCAAGGTTCATAGTCTTAAAACTTCATAACATAAACTCTTTTAATTTAAGTAACATATATTTTTATGAGTTGTGAATAGGTTATATTTGTTTATAACGATCTTATTAAAGCAGTCATGATCTAGAAAATGTAATGCAATTTTGTCTTATCTTAGTTTCTATGCAGATGGAGAATTCTACTCATTTTAATAATTGATTGTTGATACATTTTCTTTTATTAACGCTGCAATGGCTTGTTCGATACTTATTCTCATTTGTGCGGTAAATTAACAAAGTCAACTCGACCCCAAATACTTCCTAACGACTCTTAACAACATCCCTCATAAGACTTGGTAAGAACTTAGGATAACGTAGACATAACTTTTACATAGAGTAAATCAACATACGTATCTCTTAACTTCTAAGAGTAGAAGGAATCTTGAAATAACACCACATGTATATTTCACACATAGAACATGCCAAAAGAAGGAAGAAGTTCACATACCTCGCGACGACTAACCCAAACGACAAGTAGCAATACGCTCCGATGTACATCAACCTAAAATGACAATAGCACTTCTATCAACTACAAGCTATCAAGTGTAGGACTTATACAAAATAATGGCCCTCTAATTCTACGGAAAATTGGGCAGCACTTCCTTTGTTTCTACGTACTTTTCCACCTTTTTCAAGGCCCGTATTCATCAACCAACAAGCCACATTTAAGGCGCAACCAACAGTTAGCCAAAGGGGATTACACGCCTAACTGGACGTGTAAAATTCTGTCCCACAGTTATACAAAACAGTCCACAAATCAGCCCATAAAAACAGTCTGTAATCCAACAATAACGAGGGTAAAATGTGAGGCGTTTCAACACCTTTCCACACCCCTATTTCCTTAGGACTTTCATTAGCAACTACTACACTTAAACATGCATATTAGGGGCTTAATTTCCAGCATTATGCACGCCCAAAACAGTCCATAAAATGGTACGACAACGTCTAACAGTTTTAGGCAGTTTTTCGGCTAAAACAACTACAATCTGATAACTCTTTCCTTAATCCATTTTATTCCAATTCGAGTTCCAACACTTCCATATATGATATACCAACTTATCAAAAACCATATTACCTTATTTTAACATGCGACAAGTGTGGATAACAACAACCATATAACAAACGAAACCAAGGGCACAAAATTGCCTCAAATCGGCCAACAACATATCTACCTCATACACATCTTATTTTACATTTATTCCTTAACATGAATTCATCTATACATTATAACAATAAGTAATATCCAATTAACTTAATTTAAGAAGAACTATTACCTCATTTTTGTGCCCAAAAACGTCCCGGGCAGAATGCTAAACAATGGCCCATAGTTTTTGTTTCGCTCCACTTCTTCAAATTCCACTTGCATATATGTATCCCCTACAACCTTGGGAGAAAATTCTCTTCACGCTTCGCTTCCAAAAAGTCGACGGAAACCCCTAGGGTTTCATCACCATTTTTGGCCCAATCCTAGATATAGGGGTTAAGGTGCTTAATCTTGCTAATCACTTGGTTAGGGACCTTAATCTTATATAATGAACTAAGCTTGGAAAATTTGAAGTCTTGTTCTCCCATTTTTTATCCCTAAGGTCTAGAGCAATGGAGAGGGAGATATATTTGCTTGATGAAGAATGGCTAAGTGTTGGCTAGGTCTTGCAAGACATCTCTATGTATATATAATGTATCACCTAGGCTTGGATGATGACAACTGGAGGGTGAGATGGTGGATAAGTGTGGGTGGGACCCACTTGTCCACTTGTCTTCATTTTCATGAAAATATCTAAAGTCAAAAAGTCAAATAGTCAAATAGTCAAAGTCTTCCAAGACCAAGACAAGGGGGTGGGGTGTTCCACGTGTCACCCTATGATTCATCCAAAATATTTTCATCTCCCAAAAAGTCCATAATTGGCCAAAATATCGAAAAACTTGTGGGCCCCACAAAAACGTAAAATTTCCCGGGTGGGCCCCACATGACCAAATCCGAAAATTAAAATCCATAATTCCAATATATTCTCTAAGTCCCAAATATCAAATTTGAGAATCAAACTCCACTTTATAAACCTTTTTCCTTCACGAGGTTCGGAGGACTTTTCCGAAATTTTTCATTCTTTTCCAAATTCAAATCTCAATTTCTCACGTACGTTCTTATCTCATTGCCTTGGAAATTTCGGGGTGTAACATTCTTCCCCCCTTAGAATCATTCATCCCGAATGTTCCTTCTAAGTCTCCATCTACACATGCACCGGTATAGTCTTCACTACTATACTTACGAAACCCATAATGCCACATATGGCCACAATCTCACACATGCATATACGTAAGTCAAAGCCAAATGAGGAATCAAATATAAAGTGAGTATCACCACTATTTACTCCCTTTCATGGCCTAAAGGGATTCTCCTTTCGTACCTTCATTAGTCATAACTATAAACACTTCAATTCTTTTAACACTTGTTCGCTTCTTTTCTTACTTGTCGCACTCTTCTCGTACTTCCAAACTTATTCTAGTATACGTACATAATCTCACATATTATACATTTTCAAATCCTTGGAGTTCTGTATCCAAACTTGGTCATTATACTTAGATTCAATTTCCGTTAAGGCCCTTCTCGACGATTACGGTGGGCGCGTCCACGAACTCGTACAACGATTAACTATACTTGGGCCTTGCACCCTCGCGATCCTATCACATAGAGGGACCACCTCTAACTGACTGTTACACCCCGTAAATTCAAGAGGTTAAGTTAAGAACGTACGAAAGGAAATAAGATTTGAATTTGAAAAGTTGGGTTGGCAAAATGTTGTAGGCAGACTTTCAGTCAACTTTGGAGCGGTATATCTCCTAGTTCCTTAGGAGTTTTGAGGAGTTTTAAAAGACTAGTATGAAGGTTGTTGAGTCTAGTTTCCAACGCAACAAACCACTCGTCGATTGGACATCGGGATTTTTACGCGGTAAGGGGCGAAAAACATGGGATATTTTGATAAAAGGCCTATGGGAGGGTGACAAGTGTCCCTCCCATCTTTTTGACCAAAGGAGGGTCTTATTTTAGGGCCAAATCTTCAAGACTTGACCATTTGCAAGGGTTTCCCAAAGAAAAATCCCTCTCCTCTCTCTCAAATTGATGAACCCCGGTGAGATTTTTGGAAAGGCTTCAAGAAGGAAAAGTGTTGGCAAGCTTGCAAAGTGTTCGTGTGGGTATTTTTAAAGTGAAGAAGATTTCGGAAAGAAGGCTTCTTGAGGTAAAAATCTCCACCTTCTTGTGTAAATGAAATTTTCAAGTTATAATAGTTAAGAAATGAGCCTGAGGCTGTTATATTAAAGTTTGAAAAGATTGGGGTCATGTCGACTTGTTGAAAACCGAAAATGGGCATGATAGCCACTCATGTTGAAATCAATTCATTGTTAGCTAAAAATCGTTGCATGTTACAAATAGGAGGGTATATAATTGGTTATGTTTTATATAACATGTTGGGATAACGAGTTGGGTTAAAAGGAAATTGAAAGGAAATTGGTAATTGTTGTGATATTATAGCCGAATGTGTCTTGGAATTATTGGATTGTTTTGTATTATTGTGGGGCAGAATTTTACGCGTCCTGTAAAGGCGTGTAATCCCCTTTTGGTTAGCTGGATTGTTGTGCTTTAAATGTGGCGTTTGGTTATTGAATTCGTACCTTGTAAAGGGTGGAAAAGTACGTAGAAACAAAGGAAGTGTTGTCCAATTTTTCCGTAGAACAAGGGACTTTTCATTAGAATATACTACATTGAAGCTAGAAGCTAATAGACGTATTATGGTCATTATAGGTTGACATCTACGGACGGCATATTGGACTTGGAAAGTGGATTAAACAAAAGAGGTATGTGGAAACTTTCTTATCTCTTGAGCATGAGTAGTTATAATCGCATGCGATGCAGAACGTCACGTGATTTAAATGAAGTGAAGTCATTTGATATATTTGACTTGTTTTAAGGATGTCTAGTTGGTTGAGTTAGAGAATTAACTCACGTGTCCTTAAGGAAGAGTTATAAGAATGGTTTATCCTAATAAGGTAGACAAGGATTTCTTGACATGAATAAGTATAGAATACTGGATTTGGGAAGTATTGATTCTTGAACTATTCTAAAGATAAGAGACCTGATTCCTAAGTTAAGAAACTTGTTTTCTAAAGTTAAGATAATTGAAGTACAAGCCTCTTGGTTATAGAGAGAGCAAAGTGGTCTAAGACATAAAGAGTTATAACGGCTTTATGGGAAGTTAGTTATGACGGCTTTATGAGAGGATAAGGATGTCTTGGTTTCTAAAGCATAAAGTTAGTATAACGGCTTTATGGGAAGTTGGTTATAATAACTTTATGGAAGCTTAAAGAAATGGTTTTTCTCGAATAAGGTAAGCCTAGATAAAAGAATGGATACTAAGAAAGGCAATTTGATTTAAAGGCATCACTTGCTTAAAGTTTAAATGAGGGTCACTTGATTTAGAAGCCGAAACATATTTCTAATAGTATAGTGACTTGTTTGAAATGTAGATAAGCCTTGATACTACGGGTGTTAGTATCTTGGGGTCTTATGTGGAAAAGGGATCTTGGAAAGAATAGAAATACATAGTACTTTGGGTTGAAATTCCCAGGACTTGTTAAGTGATATGGAAAGTGCCTTAAGGTCATAAAATGAGATCCATTTTGTATGTTAATGAAAGTCTAAAGAAGTTAGGAGTTTACTTGGACGTACCGTCAGTGATGGAGGATTCCACGGGTATGCCTCTATTGCCTCATTATGAGTCTACCGGGACGTACTGGCAGTGATGTGGGATTCCACGGGTATGCTTCCCTGGTCATAGTATGAGTTTACTTGGACGTACCGACAGTGATGTGGGATTCCACGTGTATGCTTCCATGGTCTTAGTATGAGTTTACCGGGACATACCGTCAGTGATGTGGGATTCCACGGATATGCACCGGGGACATGCTTACGATGAGGGATTCCGAGGCATGTAGTTTGAGGGGTAAGAGTATAAATGAAGTGCGTACACCCCAAGATCGTTATACCACCTTCTTGGGGTAAGAGTATAAATGAGGGTAAACCCCAAGATCGTTATACCACCGGTTCCGTGGATTTGCTACCCACGATCACGAGGGACACCTCGTGAAGTCATGTACACGAGATGAGGATTCCACGGACATGATATATATATATATATATGTATGTATTGTGTATGTGTCTGCAAGCGGTGAGGTAGGATGTCCAGGCGCGTCACATGGTTGTATTTACTTTTATGGTTGTCGGCAGTGACGGGGGATTCCACGGGCAGAGGATATAGGTATATACGTGTTGTATGGGTGTACGCCGACAGTGAGGTAGGATACCACGAGCGCGTCACATGGTTAGATTTGTGTGTACGCCGACAGTGAGGAAGGATGCCACGGGCGCGTCACAGAGTTAGATTTTACACCAGCGGTCGGCAGTGATGGGGAATCCCACGGGCGCGCTTGGATAGTTGAGGGCTGGTGTTCATAGCCCTTGTGTGACTATGGTTCATATGTTGAGACAGGTTGTATAAGGTAAAACTGACTTTCATTACTTCCACTTCAGTAAGGCACAGTGTACTGTTAATTTGGTTATCATATATGTCTTCAGCTGTATTTTTGACTATTATGATTTAAATTACAGTACTTTCAGTTTTGCATACTTGGTACATATTTTGTACTGACCTCCTTCGGGGGGCTGCGTTCATACCGCAGGTTGAGGTACATAGCTTGCTGATCCGCGCTCTTAGGATCACTGTTCAGTTCCTGGAAAGCTCCATTTCTCCGGAAGCTTTGTCTTTGGTATGGTACCCTGAAGTTGCTGACTTTTGTACATTCAGGGGTATGGCGGGGCCCTGTCCCGTCACAGTTGTTATGTAAATTCTTAGAGGTCTGTAGTCATATCTCGTGGGTCACTTTATAAAAAAAAATTGAGGTAACTGCTTTTGGATTTGTTTATTGTTATACCCCGTATTTCCAGAGTATGTACGTGTGGGCGTACGTAGAGAAGTTTGAACCTTAAAGTTAGGCAAGTTTCGAAATTTGTACACAACCCCCGATTAGAGTCGTTTTTCGACGAAACGTTTTACAGAACTTGCGAAGGGAAAATTCCGGCTATGTCATTTTTAATTTTTGCGGATTTTTCCGAGCGTCGGAACATTTTTGGACCAACGAGAGGGTGACACTTGTCACCCTCAAGTGGCGGTTTGAAGTGGACGAAAGGGGGACGTCTTCCTCCCTTGTTTTGTGCCTTATTTTGGCCTTGTTTTGTGCCTTGTTTTGTGCCATGTTTGGTGGAGTAGGGCTAGGGTGCACTTGGCTTGATCTTGGCCTTACACTTGCCTTGCACTTGGCTCCATCTTGGCCATTGGTTGGCCCTTGGCTTCCCTATAAATACCCCCCCCCCCCTTAGTGATGAACTTCTTCATCCACTCCTCACTTTGTCTAAGTCTTGAAATCCCTCCCCTCCCTCTTGTGGCTCGTCAAACACTAGCCCCCTCCCTTTCGTGTAAGGTTTTGGCCGAGAGGGTCCCCTCCCACTTGGTAGTGTTCTAGCCAGGGTACCCCTAGCCTAGTTGTTTGAAATGTACCCTTTGTGGTATTGAAATACTTCTCAAGTATTGTTATAATGCCCAAAATACCTTAGCCTTATACCTTGTAGTATTCCAAAGTTACCTCTATCGTAGAGCAGAAATACTACATTTTGTCCTTTTAGTCTCAAACCGAAACCCTAAGGAAATCTTCATAGTTGGTTGAAGTATTTAAGTAGAAGTTGGTTAGAACTTCTAAGGGTTGTTTGGAGCGGATTGGAGCGCACGGAGTAGGAGTTAAACCTTGCTCAGGATCGACTTTTATCTCGGATAATTTTGGGTTTATCGAGGTAAATAATCTTGTCCCCCTTATTGTAATTGGAAATTACATGTTGTAGGAATATATAGTTGAAGTATACTATATATAGAACTGAACATAGTTTTGCGGCAATGTCTTTTGACTTAAGCCTGAATAATAAAGAAAGAAGCGACAGAATTACATAGGGTATTCTGATGAGACTTGTGTGGTATTCGTGTAGTAGAATTGTATACGTCCAGGTTAGGCGTATAACCCCACAGTTGGCTTGGTAGCGGCCTCGATAGAGAGGAGATTTACGCGGTTGCGGGAGGTCTTCTTGAATTTTACGTAGAATATGGGCGTGCGTTTAGAAGTTAATAGGCGTTTGTGGCCTATATAGGTGGAAGTACTACGAGTAGCGTATTCTACTTGAAGAGTGGAAAAGGCTAGCCAGATTCTGATCTTGTGGAGCGTTTTGCTTATTATCGATAATCGTCGCGAGGTATGTGAACCTCTTCCTATCCTTGCTAGCATGATGTTTTGTAAACTATGTAGTACGGTAGACGTACATGTGCTAAATGAGTTGGTTGGTTCAAAACATAGGTTGTTATAATAGCTTTATGGGAAGTTAGTTATAACGACTCTATGTGGATAAAAGAATGGTTTATTGATTGTAGAAGTTAAGAGACTTGATCTTGTAAGATAAGAGACTTAACTTATTTGACTTGTTATATAACATTTTGTTAAAAATGTTGTGAAACCTCATTCGAGTAATGAGTACTTGGTTTTAAAAGAATAATGTTTCTTGATTCGGAAATGAGAATAAGTGTCGAACAAACCACAGCAGCACTAATAAAGGAAAATGTATTGACGAATGGCTAATTGTTATTAAAACCAGTAGAAACCTCCATCTGCATAGAAGCTAAGATAAGACAAAATTGTATTACATTTTCTAGATCATGGCTGATGTAACAAGATTGTTATAAACAAGAATAAACGACTCACACACAAGACATATATTACTCAATGGTTTTAAAAGAGATTAAGACTATGAGTTATGAAACCTTTCTAAAATGAGAAACTTGAGCATTTGAAATTAGGCAAACTTGAACGTTTGGAAAATAATGTTGTTACTTGATTTTACAAAGGGAAGTATTGTGGTTTACTTAAAAAGATAGTTACTCCGTTTTGATACTACGGGTATCATGTGACTTGTTGTGAAGGAAATGGATCTTTTAAAGAGTTTAAATACGTAGTACCTTGGGGTTAAAATCCGGTTGTGTTATAATAAGAAGAATGTCTAAAAGTATGTTGAACTTGCCTATGCTTGTGGTGATAGCCTTTGTTGTGCAAGTGTTGTATTTACGTGCTCTGGCGTCTCGTTGGAGAAGGCGGCTATCCGTTGATTGATGGACATCTTGACACGATGGGTGGCCGGGTATGCTTCCACTATATCGATCCTTACGGACATACCGACACGATGGGTGACCACGGGTATGCTTCCATTAAGTGTGATCTTGTTATTTGCTTTGGACATACCGACACGATGGGTGGCCGCGGGTATGCTTCCATTAAGTGTTATCTTGTTATTTGCTTTGGACATACCGACACGATGGGTGGCCACGAGTATCTTCCATTTCGATTGCTATCTGGATATTTTCTTTGGACATACTGACACGATGGGTGGCCACGGGTATGTTTCCATTGAGAGGGTTCCATGGCCATGCTTATCCGAGGTGAGATCTTGGGCATGCGGCCGTTGTGCGGGTTAAATTCCCGGGTTATATTTGAGTGATGACTTGAGGGCGTGAGCCCCTGACTTGACATGACTTCCTTTATGTTGTGAACTGTAGTTTTGTTATCATACATGTCTCTGTTTTTATATAGTATTATGATTTCATTTCTGATATTTTTGATTTCACATACTTGGTACTGTTGTCTTGACCTCGCCCGGGGCTGCGTTCATCTGCATGGTAGAGGTACATCGGTTGCTGATCCTCGCTCTTTGGATCATCGTTCAGCGTTGGGAAGCTCCGTTTCTCCGGAGGCTTATCTTTGGTATGTTACCCTGAGTTGTAGGTCCTTGTACATTCGGGGGTATGGCGGGCCCTGTCGTCATATTGTATAAAACTCTTAAGTGCAGTAATCTTGTTGTGGGCGGGGTTTGTAAAGGGGATTAAAGCATTCGTTTTGAAAGACTTGTATATATATATTTTATTGGAAGGTGACCGTTTGGTTGCTTTGTTTATGATCATATATCTTGTTTAATGTTTAAGTTTTATTTCCGCTGATTTACTCTGATGTTGTATCACTAGGGTGCCCGGGGTAAGGCACCAGTCACGGGCCCCGGAACGGGTCGTGACATTTATATCCAGGAAGGTAGCCTTATCGGCTAACCTATTATTTATTTCATTGTTAAGCTTATGTATGTTCCGCTGATTATCTCTGATGTATACCTGTAAGGTTGCCCGTAGTAGGCACCGATCGCGGCCCGGTCGGTCGTGACAAAAGTGGTATCGGAGCGTTAGTCCTCGAAAGTGTCTACTGCATCCGTGTCTAGTAGAGTCTTGATTATTGATGTGTTGTGCACCACATCTATAATCAGGAGGCTGCAGGACATTTAGGATTTGTTTCCATTCTTCTCCCTCTGAGATCGTGCAGTAGAGTTGTCCTACTAGGCTAAATCCTCTCTGACCTATTCTTATGTATCATTTATGCCTCCACGGAAGGCGACCAGGGCCCAGAAGGGCAAGGCAGCAGCAAGAGTTGTTAGTGGTACACAGAGGATTTCTAGGAATCAGGCCCAGACTATGCCTGAGGTTATGGGGGGATCGGCGAGATCAGCAACGCCGGCGATAGAGGAGCCGAGGCGCGAGAACACCGAAGTTCCGGACCGAGCCTCAGCCCACACCTGGGCTGAATATCTAGATTACGGAGAGCGGTCCGATTATTGACTAGCATCAGGCGGCGGCACGACAGGAGCCGTGCTAACCCTGAGCCGATAGTTTGAGGATTCGGGACTTTCCGAGTTGTAATCCACCCGAGTTCTATGGTTGAGGTCCGAGGAGGACCTCGTGAGTTCATTCGGCAGTGCAATGACTATGCAGTGCTTAGGGCCTCGGAGATGGAGTCCGTTGTGTTAGCTTTCTACCGTTACGCGATATTGCGTTGAACCGGTTTGAGTCGTGGGTGTTGTCTAGAG
This sequence comes from Przewalskia tangutica, assembly GCA_029844215.1. Lineage (NCBI taxonomy): Eukaryota > Viridiplantae > Streptophyta > Magnoliopsida > Solanales > Solanaceae > Przewalskia > Przewalskia tangutica. The sequence goes on along the minus strand of CM056720.1, from coordinate 36,365,216 downwards.
GTATGGGTGCTCACTCCACCGTTTGGGGTGAGTTCACTGATCCTTCTCGATCACTTTTGCCTCCCGAGATGAGGAGAGCCCGCAGATAGGTTCTTGGCATTAAGACAGAATGGGAGAACCATCGAGAGTACAACACGAATTTGACTCATCGCAGTATGCACCCACTATCGGCGGATATGGCGGATGAGTTCACCGCTATGTGATGGTACTAGACCGATATATGGTTACCGTATGTCCGGAGTGGCTCTTCACCAGTATGGATATTGCCAGATGCAGCTTATGCACGAGGATTGAGGATAGAGAGAGGAGCCGGGCCAGATTCATCCACCAAGAGGCCGGGACGCAGAGTTTCAGATAGTTTTCGAGGCGACACCAAAGAACAAAGTTAGACTACATTTCACCGACGCAGAGTGCTCCTTCTCGGCCTTACGGCGGTGGTTTGACCGCCGAGGATATTCGAGCGGTCGTGGCTCCGGCCGGGTTCGCAGATGTCCGGGGATAGTAGCGAGGATGCCACCTTTGCCTCGGTGGTTCTTGTGGTAGAGCTCATTTTGGGAATGTCGGACTAGGTCGACGACTTGTTATGCTTGTGCCAACAGGCCATTTGGCGAGATCGTCCACCGGAGGTGGTATCGGTGGGATAGCACATCCATCGGGTCGATTCATGTTCTTCGCCTTCAATGGATAGGCGGATGTTCATACACCGCGAGCCGCGCAGGTCGTGGTAGCGATTCGATTTAGCGGTCCTTTTACCCGCCTACGCGATTTCAGGTATATTCTAGATCCTTTAGAGACTTGTATGCATAATAAAGTTGTTATATGTTTAAGTGTCATGAACGGATTATATTGAGACTGAGTATGTATGCTAGAAGTATGTGGAAAGTACGATAAGAGAAGCATTTTAGGCCTTGAATGAGAGTAAATAGCGTTGGTGCACCCTTGGGATCTGTTTTCTTGGTAGACAATGATGGATGGGTATGCGAGTGCGATATCTTAGGGTCATAAGTGGCATAATAAAGTTCCATTAATTGTAAAGTACGAGGAATATTAGATTGACTCCAAAAGAACATTCGGGGACGAATGTTTCTAAGGGGGGAAGAATGTTACACCCCGTAAATTCAAGAGGTTAAGTTAAGAACGTACGAAAGGAAATAAGATTTGAATTTGGAAAGTTGGGTTGGAAAAATGTTGTAGGCAGACTTTCAGTCAACTTTGGAGCGGTATATCTCCTAGTTCCTTAGGAGTTTTGAGGAGTTTTAAAAGACTAGTATGAAGGTTGTTGAGTCTAGTTTCCAACGCAACAAACCACTCGTCGATTGGACATCGGGGTAGGAAGTTACGGGCGTTAGAAGTTCTGCGGGCTGACGCAGAGGACAGGTTTCCCAGCAGGCGTCGCAGCGCCGCGGCGCCGTCAGCAGGGTCGCGGCGCCGATATTTCCGAAAGTCCTCTGGGGTTGCAGCGCCGCGGCGCCAGAGGCAGGGCCGCGGCGCCAAGGCGGGATTTTTACGCGGTAAGGGGCGAAAAATAGGGGATATTTTGATAAAAGGCCTATGGGAGGGTGACAAGTGTCCCTCCCATCTTTTTGACCAAAGGAGGGTCTTATTTTAGGGCCAAATCTTCAAGACTTGACCATTTGCAAGGGTTTCCCAAAGAAAAATCCCTCTCCTCTCTCTCAAATTGATGAACCCCGGTGAGATTTTTGGAAAGGCTTCAAGAAGGAAAAGTGTTGGCAAGCTTGCAAAGGGTTCGTGTGGGTATTTTTAAAGTGAAGAAGATTTCGGAAAGAGGGCTTCTTGAGGTAAAAATCTCCACCTTCTTGTGTAAATGAAGTTTTCAAGTTATAATAGTTAAGAAATGAGCCTGAGGCTGTTATATTAAAGTTTGAAAAGATTGGGGTCATGTCGACTTGTTGAAAACCGAAAATGGGCATGATAGCCACTCATGTTGAAATCAATTCATTGTTAGCTAAAAATCGTTGCATGTTACAAATAGGAGGGTATGTAATTGGTTATGTTTTATATAACATGTTGGGATAACGAGTTGGGTTAAAAGGAAATTGAAAGGAAATTGGTAATTGTTGTGATATTATAGCCGAATGTGTCTTGGAATTATTGGATTGTTTTGTATTATTGTGGGGCAGAATTTTACGCGTCCTGTAAAGGCGTGTAATCCCCTTTTGGTTAGCTGGATTGTTGTGCTTTAAATGTGGCGTTTGGTTATTGAATTCGGACCTTGTAAAGGGTGGAAAAGTATGTAGAAACAAAGGAAGTGATGTCCAATTTTTCCGTAGAACAAGGGACTTTTCATTAGAATATACTACATTGAAGCTAGAAGCTAATAGACGTATTATGGTCATTATAGGTTGACATCTACGGACGGCATATTGGACTTGGCAAGTGGATTAAACAAAAGAGGTATGTGGAAACTTTCTTATCTCTTGAGCATGAGTAGTTATAAGCATGCAGTGCGATGGCGTCGTGATTTAAATGAAGTGAAGTCATTTGATATATTTGACTTGTTTTAAGGATGTCTAGTTGGTTGAGTTAGAGAATTAACTCACGTGTCCTTAAGGAAGAGTTATAAGAATGGTTTATCCTAATAAGGTAGACAAGGATTTCTTGACATGAATAAGTATAGAATACTGGATTTGGGAAGTATTGATTCTTGAACTATTATAAAGATAAGAGACATGATTCCTAAGTTAAGAAACTTGTTTTCTAAAGTTAAGATAATTGAAGTACAAGCCTCTTGGTTATAGAGAGAGCAAAGTGGTCTAAGACATAAAAAGTTATAACGGCTTTATGGGAAGTTAGTTATGACGGCTTTATGAGAGGATAAGGATGTCTTGGTTTCTAAAGCATAAAGTTAGTATAACGACTTTATGGGAAGTTGGTTATAATAACTTTATGGAAGCTTAAAGAAATGGTTTTTCTCGAATAAGGTAAGCCTAGATAAAAGAATGGATACTAAGAAAGGCAATTTGATTTAAAGGCATCACTTGCTTAAAGTTTAAATGAGGGTCACTTGATTTAGAAGCCGAAGCATATTTCTAATAGTATAGTGACTTATTTGAAATGTAGATAAGCCTTGATACTACGGGTGTTAGTATCTTGGGGTCTTATGTGGAAAAGGGATCTTGGAAAGAATAGAAATACATAGTACTTTGGGTTGAAATTCCCAGGACTTGTTAAGTGATATGGAAAGTGCCTTAAGGTCATAAAATGAGATCCATTTTGTATGTTAATGAAAGTCTAAAGAAGTTAGGAGTTTACTTGGACATACCGTCAGTGATGGAGGATTCCACGGGTATGCCTCCATTGCCTCCTTATGAGTCTACCGGGACGTACCGACAGTGATGTGGGATTCCACGGGTATGCTTCCCTGGTCATAGTATGAGTTTACTTGGACGTACCGATAGTGATGTGGGATTCCACGGGTATGCTTCCATGGTCTTAGTATGAGTTTACTGGGACATACCATCAGTGATGTGGGATTCCACGGGTATGCACCGGGGACATGCTTACGATGAGGGATTCCGAGGCATGTAGTTTGAGGGGTAAGAGTATAAATGAGGGGTACACCCCCAAGATCGTTATACCACCTTTTTCAGGGTAAGAGTATAAATGAGGGGTAATCCCCCAAGATCGTTATACCACCTGGTTCCGTTTATTTGCTACCCACGATGCGAGGGACACCTCATGAAGTCATGTACCCGAGATGAGGGATTCCACGGGCATGATATATATATATGTATGTATTGTGTATGTGTACGCCGACAGTGAGGTAGGATGCCACGGGCGCGTCACATGGTTGTATTTACTTTTATGGCTGTCGGCAGTGACGGGGGATTCCACGGGCAGAGGATATAGGTATATACGTGTTGTATGGGTGTCTGCCAAGCGGTGAGGTAGGATACCACGAGCGCGCGTCACATGGTTAGATTTGTGTGTACGCCCGGCGGTGAGAAGGATGCCGCAGGCGCGTCACGGTAGATTTTACACCTAGCGGTGGCGGTGATGGGAATCACGCGCGCTTGGATATTTGAGGGCTGGTGTTCATAGCCCTGGTGTGACTATGGTTCATATGTTGAGACAGGTTGTATAAGGTAAAACTGACTTTCATTACTTCCACTTCAGTAAGGCACAGTGTACTGTTAATTTGGTTATCATATATGTCTTCAGCTGTATTTTTGACTATTATGATTTAAATTAAAGTACTTTCAGTTTTGAATACTTGTTACATATTTTGTCTTGACCTCGCTTCGGCTGCGTTAAATGCCGCGAGTTGAGGTACATAGCTTGCGATCCGCTCTTAGGATCACTGTTGATTCTTGAAAGCTCCATTTCTCGGAAGCTTTGTCTTTGGTATGGTTCCACTGAAGTTCGACTTTTGTACATTCGGGGTATGGCGGGGCCACTGTCGTCACAGTTGTTATGTAAATTCTTAGAGGTCTGTAGTCATATCTCGTGGGTCACTTTATAAAAAAAAAATTGAGGTAACTGCTTTTGGATTTGTTTATATCCAGGAAGGTAGCCTTATCGGCTAACCTATTATTTATTTCATTGTTAAGCTTATGTATGTTCGTGATTATCTCGATGTATACAGCAAAGTGCCCGGGTAGGGCACCGATCACGAGCTGGTCGGGTCGTGACACTGACCCCACTCCATTTCGGTCTACGGGTTGACCCCCAATCAGCCCACAACCCGAGCCATTGTCGCACTTAATTCTCATTCTTGGTCTGAAATAAATCTTACTACCCTAGAAGGCCTTATACATCTAAGGTCTCAGCGGTCATCAATATTCTAAAGTTCACAGTCATTCTACGTTCCAAACTTACATTATCAGTCCCCGCATACGGATAAGGTAGCTTCTCATAATCTCAAAATCCTGTTGTCATAATCACAACAACTCTATTTACTACATACCATTATTATTCACATAATCCCTTAAGCGTATAGCACAGCTTAATCTAACAACATAGTACGTCCTTAAATCAATCGAACCTGATCTTCTAAGAGTCTATCACACTCTTAGTCAGTTCATTACCTCCTGACTATTTCAAATCAGTACATATTAAGCCTAGGTGTGGATTCAACAAACTGTTTCACACCTTCCAAGAAATTTCTAAGGCTTAACCGACTCCTGGTAATTCATAACCATTCTAGGCAACACACATAGCCCCGAATAAATACGCTCGTACAGATATACATCATATTAATACCATCCATACAATAACTTTACCAACCTGAATACGAAATCCATATAATCCTTTTTGGCCACTGTTGCCTTTCTCATAGTTGCAATCAACATAACACGTTAGGAGAGACTACCCTAATGACACAGCTCTATCGCACGATCTCAGAGTGAGAAGAATGGAAACCAATCCTAAATGTCCTGCAGCCTCCTGGTTATAGATGTGGTGCACAACACACCGATAATCAAGACTCTACTAGACACGATCTGTAGACACTTTCCGAGGACTAACTGCTCTGATACCACTTTTGTCATGACCCGACCTCAGGCCCGCGACTGGTGCCCTACCTGGGCACCCTTACAGGTATACATCAGAGAAAATCAGCAGAATATACATGAAACTCATAACGTACATTAACAGGAAAATAAACAACAGGTTAGCCGATAAGGCTACCTCCCTGAACATATATGTATATACACAAAGCCAAAAGCAGTTACATCCTTTTTCTTTTACAAGCTGACCCACAAGATATGACTACAGACCTCTAAGAGTATTGACATAATAACTGTGACGGGACAGGGCCTCGCCATACCCCTGAAGGTACAATAACTGACAATACCAGGGATCTGAACCAAAGATAAGCCTCCAGAGTAATGGAGCTTTTTTCCCAAAAACTGAACAGAGATCCTATGAGCAAGGATCACCAACCTGTGTACCTAATACCTGCGGGCATGAACGCAGACCCCCGAAGTCGATCACAACAGTACCGAGTATGGAGCGAAATAAGTGCGATGAAACAAATCATAAGCGTACAAAAGAATGAGGGCAAGTATAAAAAGTAAATATCATATCCTACCGTGCCATTACAACTCATGAACTTAATCACACATTATTATCTTTTTCCATTTTCAATAAGAGTTATAATGAAATTCTTACGTACATACTTAGGAAAAATCATCAAGTTCATAAACACATAACTTACGTATCTTGCATAACATACCCGACCTTTTATGGAGGGACGCCTCATTTCGGAGTTCATTTTGATTATTCATACGTGATAATGTAACCTGGCCCATTTGCGGGACACAAAGAGTCATAAAAATCTTCTCACGGTATCTTGCCCGCCCGTTCGGGGCCAATAAAAATCATATAAGTGCCCATAAAGGTATCTTGTCAGGCCCGTTCACGGGGCGATAAAGTCATATCGTCTGCCCGTAAAGGTATCTTGCCGGTCCATTCTGATGCAGCGATAAAGTCGTATAAATGCGCCCGTGAAGGTATCTTTGCCGGCCCGTTCTGGGGGCGATAAAGTCATATACGTCTGCCCATAAAGGTATACTGCCCGACCCATTCATGGGACGCGATAAAGTCATATAAGTCTTCCCATAAAGGTATACTGCCCGGCCCATTCCTGGGACGCGATAAAGTCATATACGGTTGCCCATAAAGGTATACTGCCCGGCCCATTCCTGGGACGCGATAACGTCTCTTTACATAACATTTTAAATCATTTTTTCACTTCTTCTTAAGTCGTTATAACAACTCCCCATAAAGATATTATAACAACCTTTCACTTTAGAGAACTTAAGGAACTTTTATTTCTTTTTCTTTATGCGCCCGAACGGGCAGTTCAAGTGCCTTACCGGCGCACCTAGTGATACATACATCAGAGAAAATCAGCGGAACATAAAACATAAGTCATGAAACAAGAGATATAATAAATAAACAGGCCAACCAAAACAGTTGCCTTCAGTATATACATAAAACCCGAACAGTTTAATCCTTTTACAACCACACTTGTGATTCTCTGACCTCTAAGATTTACAACGACTATGTGGGACGGGGCGCCATACCACGAATGTACAAGAACCTACAACTCGGGAACACATGTACCAAAAGATAAGCCTCGGAGAAAGCGGAGCTTCCCAACGCTGGCGAGATCCTAGGCGAGGATCACGGCCGATGTACCTCTACTGCGGCATGACGCGGCCGAGGAGTCGATCTGCAGTACCAAGTATGTGAAAGCGTAAAATCTGTAAATGAAATCATACTAGTCTATATAAAGCGAGGAGACATGTATGAAAACCAAACTACGATTCGCGACATCGCGATCATGTCGATCGGGGACTCGCGCCTCAGTCATCACTCAAATATAACTATGGGTCTCACGCCACAACATCGATCGTGTTCGCGTCGCGGCGCGTGCCGGAATCTTGCGCCGGTGTAGACATGTCGTGATGCAACAATAATAACAAGGCGCGTGGCGTACCGAATCTTGCGCCGGTGTAGGCGTGCCCGTAACCTCGATAACGATATCTTGGGTGGTCAACCTGCGCGTAGCCACATGCCCCGAATCTTGCGTCGGTGTAGACATGTCCATGTGACATCAACAATAATAACAAAGTGCGTGGCCACGTACCGAATCTTGCGTCGGTGTAGGCGTGTCCGTATGACATCAGCAATAATATGAGCGCGTGGCCACGTACGGAATCTTGCGCCGGTGTAGACATGTCCGTGTGACATCAACAACAAGGCGATTATCAAAATGAAAACATACGTGAAATTCTCCGTCACCGCCCGGCACACGTCAGTAAGTTCTCGACAAGTCAACCGCCTCTGTCGAGAGGCGGAAAGCGAAATACCACGCTTGCACAACAAAGGCTATCATCACAAGCGTAGGCAAGTTTCACGCAACAAACAAGCAGGCAAGTTTCACAACAAAGCATAGGCAAGTTTCACACAACTCAAAGTACTTTCATTTTATGCCAAAGTCGGGTTTTAACCCCAGTACTACATCGTTAAGTTCTTTTAAAGAGATCCATTACTTTTATAAAAGTCACGATACGTAGTATTAGAATGACCAACCCACATTCCTTTTCAAAATCAAGTAACAACATTCTTTTCCTAAGTTCGGTTGCCTAGTTTGATTACTCGAGCTTTTCATTTTCAAATGGTTTCATAGTTCATAAACTTAATCACTTGATTCCTTTTTAGAACAATATGTCTCACGTGAGAGTAGGTTACTCTTGTTTACAACATTCTTATTACATGACCATGGTCTAGAAAATGTATATCATTTTGTCTCGTCTTAGTTTCTATGCGGATGGAGGTTTCTCTTGGTTTTAATACAATTCATCATTATTTAATACATTTTCTTTTATTAGCAGCTGCGTTGGTGCAGCCGGTGCGATTCGATTTCGAAATCGGTAAAACATTATTCTTTTAAATAAACCAAGTACTCATTACTCACGAATGAGGTTTCACACAACATCCACATTAAAACAAATAAGTTAAGTCTCTTATCTTATAAGATCAAGTCTCTTAACTTAACATGATAAACCATTTTCTTTACCTCTCTTAAGACATTATACCTAACTCCCCATAAAGCTAGTATAACTCTTTTTAAAACCTTTAAAACCAAGTGTTACTCTCATTCAAAATGATTTATAAATCTTTTGAAATACATCAAGTTCTTTATTATAGCTAGCGATTATAATTCCACGTGATTACCTTTTAAAACCACAAAGTATTTTCTTACCTACACAAAGCTATTATAACGACTTCCCGTAAAGCGTTATAACACTTTATGTTTTAAGAACAATCAACACGATTAACACGTATGCGTCTCCGTACTACATAGTTCACACGTATCATGCTAGAAGAGATAGGAAGAGGTTCGCATACCTCGCGGCGATTGTCGACTAATAGCAAAAGCGCTCAAGTACCTCAAGCCTTGCTACTCCTTAAGCCAAGTGGATCGCTCCACGCGTAGTACTTGACCTATAAGGCCACAAGGTGCTTATTAACATCTAGATCTCAGCGTTCCATAATCTCTGAAAATTCGGCACCTCCCACGCCACGGCGTAAATCTCCTCTCTATCGAGTAGGCTACGAAGCCAACCGAGGGTTATACATCTAACCCCAGCGGGTACAATTCTACTCACGGTGCTACTACACAAGTCTCTTGTAACACGGTCCTATGTAATTACTGATTCGATTCGATTCTTAATTCTTGGGCTTAAGTCAAAGACATTGCCACGATCTTAAGTATAGTTCTATATATAGTATACTTGACTATATATTCTAACAACATGTAATTTCCAATTACAATAGAAGAACGATAGTGTTTACCTCGATAAGCCCAAAATTATCCGAGTAAAATGTCGCGCTTTGAGCAAGGTTTAGCTCTACTCAGTGCTCCACTCCGCTCCAAACAACCCTTAGAAGTTCTAACCAACTTCTACAACTTCAACTACGGTGAAGATTTCCTTAGGGTTTCGTTTAGAGGCTAAAGGAAAGTATAATGGTATTTTACGGGCTTGTATAAGTGTAACCTTGGGAATACTACAAGGTATTTGGGCAAGGTATTTGGACATTATAACAATACTAGGAGAGTATTTCTATACCTGACAAAGGGGTATTTATACGAGACAACTAGGCTAGGGGTACCCATGGCTAGCACTTGAAGGGGATGCTACTCTCGGCCAGGGCATGCTTAAAGGGGAGGGGGTGTTTGGACGAGACACTACAAGGAGAGGGAAGGCTTTCAAGACTTAGAAACTTTGTGGAATGGATGAAGAAGTCATCAAAGAGGGGTATTTATAGGTCTAGCAAAGGCCAACGATGGCGAATCATGCCAAGTGCATAGCAAGTGTAGGGCGAGATCTTGCCAAGTGCACCTTATCCATCTACCACCAAAATATCCTACCTACTACTTGACAAAAGCCACCCAAATCGTCCCACTTGTTGCGTGGCGTCCCCATGAGAGGGTGACAAGTGTAAGCCCTCTCGTTGGCCCAAAATGTTTCGTCTCTCGGAAAAATCCATAAAAATTAAAAATGACATAGCGGAATTTTCCCTACGAAAGCTGAAAGCGTTTCGTCGAAACGACTCTAGCAGGGTGTTGTGCACAAAAATAATTCGGCGAGCCTTATTAAAAGTTCAAATTTTCTACGTGCGTCCTTACGTACATACTCTGAAATACGGTATAACATTCTCCTCGCCCAGAAACATTAGTCGAATGTTCCTTCTCAGTCTCAACACAAACATGCGCCGATTATAGCCTTCACTACTAAACTTACGACACCAAACATACCACGCGCCACAAAAATAACATGCGCGCGAAAACCCAAATCGAGCGAGGAATCACCTCTGTTTACCTCAAAAGTCCTACCAAGGTCTAAAAATATAATCTTTTACACGCCCGTTTCTCGAAAAAGCGATCACACGTTCACTTTTCCCTTACCTCGTCGTACCGCTACCGAACACGAACTTTTCTAGTATCGTACCACGCCGATCATTGCTTGATTCGCAAAACCTTGGAGTCACCGCTCGAAGCTTGGTCATCTTACTAACCGTTCTTCTCTAAGGCGTTCGGCCTCGCGATCGCTACGGTCGAACATATCCACCAACTCATCGATGGTCATACAAACTTGGGCCTAGCACCCTCGTGACCCCGCTGGTGGGACCACCCAGCTGACCCGGCACTTGAAACCGGCGCGGGTTGGCCTCAGCGTAGCTGACCCGATCCACTACGCATCACGCTCTTGTTTCCCGTCCGGAACAATCTTACCCTACAGTCATGAAAGCTACCACTTCCATTTCACACTACCCGGGGACTTATCACCTGATACATTCTAGGCATAAAAATGCACTCAGACAAGGATCACTTGCAAGAACTTGTACTCAAGGCGGCCTTACATCTAAGGTCTCAGCGTAATATATATAGGTTCATCATTTCTCACTTTGAGCTTACCACTTTTCACTAAGCATGTTTCTAAGTCACAATTTAGCACAAAGCTATCCGATCATAACACTTAATACATTATCATAACATACAAAACTCTAGATGGTTAAGGATATACGAAGTAGGCGGTTGGAGGGCGCTAAAGCGGGAACTTCCAGCGACCTCTGCAGTGGCATGGCCGCTCTGGTAAGGTGTGCTATCCTACCAGCGCTACCACAGTCGGCAGATCTCTCGTCGTATGGCCTGTTGGCCGAGAATAACAAGCTCCCTTGGTACTCGACACTCCGAAATGCGGTCTACCATCGACCACAGAGGTAGGGGTGGCTGCGTCGCCAACACCCTACTCGCGAACATCGAAACACAGGAGCCACGACGCTCACTGAATATCCCAGAGGTCGAAGGCTGCGGAGGACCACTCTGCAATGGCGGAGAGTACATAACTAGTCTCTTCTTGGCGGTCCGCCTCGAAAGTCGCCAAAATATCCGGCCGTCTTGGCCTTAACCTGTGGCGGTCCGCTGCGTCGATCTCTGCGCTCGCCGCGCAGTCATGAGCACGAATGCGGGCAATGTCGTGCGGTGAAGAGAAACTGCGAACAACTCTGCTAGGTAATCGTGAGCCTGTAACATATCGGTGCACTCGATCCTCCATACTAGCTACTAATGCGGGAACATCACAGGGCGATGAGTCGAACTCCACATTGTACTCGGTATGCGCTCGTTACGCCTCAGCATCAAAAATCATCGGCGAGCCCTCGCCGTTTGTGGAGGCAAGAAATGTGCGAAGGCCCGAAAACTTCGTCCCCAAGCGGTGGAAGGGCATGCTCTCCCGGGAAAGCTCCGAGTCAAACCAATCATTAGCGGTATCACGCGGTGATCTGAACAAATGTCACGAACTCGGTCTCTGAAGCCTTGATCACCGCGTGATCCTCTGCAGCGGCGGATGAACTCCTGCGGATCATCCTCGGCCTCGACCAGTAAAACTTCGGGCGGGCTCTGACTAAGAAATCCGTAGCCTCAGCCCATGCGCCTCGGGTGCCTACAGTCTTCTTTGGGCTGAGGCTGCTGCGTCGGCCTATCCTCATATCGGCCTGACCACGGCGATAAGCGGGCCGTCTCGCGTGACCCGTCTCCGCTCGGTGTGGGGTGGAGGCTCGAGTCTTGTAGTCTCGGCGGCATCTGCTGCGGCTCTAAGCTCTCTTTGGTCTTTGGCGGCGCCAAAACTTCGCCGTCGAAGCACTACCTCAGTCTTGGCCAGGCTGCGCCTCGTACTCCTCTGAATCCCACTGCGACTCCGCCGGCGCCTTGCCGCCCAGGCCACGGTTGCGCTTCGCGAGAGGCATAAGCGGTAAAAGCGAAACACGTCGGAGGGTCCGACTTACAACCACGGCTACAGGCACGATCTCGGAATGAGAAGAATGGAAACCAATCCTAAATGTCCTATAGCCTCACGATTATAGATGTGGTGCCTGACACGCGATAATCAGACTACTGAACACGCGATGCGTAGACACTTTCAGAGGATTAAGCGCTCACGATACCACTTTTGTAACGCCCGAACGGGCAGTTCTTGGTGCCTTACCGGGCACCCTGGTGATACATCATCGTCGAGAGAAAATCAGCGGAACATAAAACATAAGTCATGAAACAAGAGATATAATAAATAAGCAGGCCAACCAAAGCGATTGCCTTGGTATATCATAAAACCGAGCAGTTTAATCCTTTTACAACCACGCGCTTGATTCTACGGACCTCAAGATTTACAACGACTATGGCGGGACGGGGCCCATACCACGAATGTACAAGAACCTGACTCGAGAACACATGCAAAAGATAAGCCTCGGAGAGCGGAGCTTCCCAACTTTGGCGAGATCCTAGGCGAGGATCCACGGCCGATGTACCTCTACTGCGGCGTGACGCGGCCCCGAAGGAGGTCGATGCAGCAGTACAGTATGTGAAGCGCGTAAAATCTGTAAATGAAATCATACTAGTCTATATAAAGCGGGAGACATGTATGAAAACCAAACTCTGATTCGCGACATAAGCGATCATGTCGATCGAGGACTCGCGCCTCAGTCATCACTCAAATATAACTATGGGTCTCGCCCTTGCATCGATCGTGTTCGCGTCGGCGCGTGCCCGGAATCTTGCATCGGTGTAGACGTCCATGATGCAACAATAATAACAAGGCGCGTGGCGCGTACCCGGAATCTGCGCCGGTGTAGGCATGCCCGTGTAACCTCGATAACGATATCTTGGGTGGTCAACCTGCGCGTAGCCACGTGCCGGAATCTTGCGTCGGTGTAGACATGTCCGTGTGACATCAACAATAATAACAAAGTGCGTGGCCACGTACCGGAATCTTTGCGTCGGTGTAGACATGTCCGTGTGACATCAGCAATAATAACAAGAGCGCGTGGCCCGTACCGAATCTGCGTCGGTGTAGACATGTCCGTATGACATCAGCAACAAGGCGATTATCAAAATGAAAACATACGTGAAATTCTCCGTCACTGCCCGTACGTCAGTAAGTTCTCGACAAGTCAATGGCCTCTATCGAGAGCGGAAACCTGAAATACCACACTTGCACGCAAAGGCTATCATCACAAGCATAGGCAAGTTTCACAACAACAAGCGACAAGTTTCACAACAACAAGCATAGGCAAGTTTCACCTGACTCGAAGTACTTTCATTTTATGCCAAAGTCGGGTTTTAACCCCAAAGTACTACATCGTTAAGTTCTTTTAAAGAGATCCATTACTTTTATAAAGTCACCCGATACAGTAGTATTAGAATGACCAACCCACATTCCTTTTCAAAATCAAGTAACATTCTTTTCCTAAGTTCGGTTTGCCTAGTTTGATTACTCGAGCTTTTCATTTTCAAATGGTTTCATAGTTCATAAACTTAATCACTTGATTCCTTTTTAGAACAATATGTCTCACGTGAGAGTAGGTTACTCTTGTTTACAACATTCTTATTACAATGACCATGGTCTAGAAAATGTATATCATTTTGTCTCATCTTAGTTTCTATGCGGATGGAGGTTTACTCGGTTTTAATACAATTCATCATTATTTAATACATTTTCTTTTATTAACGCTGCGATGATGCAGCCGGTACACGTTACGATTTCGAAATCGGTAAAACATTATTCTTTTAAATAAACCAAGTACTCATTACTCACGAATGAGGTTTCACACAAACATCCACATTAAAACAAATAAGTTAAGTCTCTTATCTTATAAGATCAAGTCTCTTAACTTCTAACATGATAAACCATTTTCTTTACCTCTCTTAAGACATTATACCTAACTCCCATAAAGCTAGTATAACTCTTTTTAAAACCTTTAAAACCAAGTGTTACTCTCCTTCAAAATGATTTATAAATCTTTTGAAATACATCAAGTTCTTTATTATAGCTAGCGATTATAATTCACATCGATTACCTTTTAAAACCACAAAGTATTTTCTTACCTACACAAAGCTATTATAACTTGACTTCCCATAAAGCGTTATAACACTTTATGTTTTAAGAACAATCAACCACGATTAACACGTATGCGTCTGCCGTACTACATAGTTCACACATATCATGCTAGAAGAGATAGGAAGAGGTTCGCATACCTCGCGGCGATTGTCGACTAATAGCAAAGCGCTCAGTACCTCAAACGCGCTACTCCTTAAGCCAAGTGGATCACTCCACACGTAGTACTTGACCTATAAGGCCACGAGGTGCTTATTAACATCTAGATCTCAGCGTTCCATAATCTGAGAAAATTCGTGCGCCTCCCCGCGGCGTAAATCTCCTCTCTATCGGTAGGCTACCAAGCCAACCGGGGGTTATACATCTAACAGCGGGTACAATTCTACTCCACGGTGCTACTACACAAGTCTCTGTAACACGATCTATGTAATTCTGATTCGATTCGATTCTTAATTCTTGAGCTTAAGTCAAAAGACATTGCCCACGATTTAAGTATAGTTCTATATATAGTATACTTGACTATATATTCTAACAACATGTAATTTCCAATTACAATAGAAGAACGATAGTGTTTACCTCGATAAGCCCAAAATTATCCGAGTAAAATGTCGCGCTGAGCAAGGTTTAGCTCTACTCAGGAGTGCTCATCGCTCCAAACAACCCTTAGAAGTTCTAACCAACTTCTACTTACAACTTCAACTACGGGTGAAGATTTCCTTAGGGTTTTAGTTTAGAGGCTAAAGGAAAGTATAATGGTATTTTACGGGCTTGTATAAGTGTAACCTTGGGAATACTACAAGGTATTTGGGCCAAGGTATTTGGACATTATAACAATACTAGGAGAGTATTTCTATACCACAACAAGGGGTATTTATACGAGACAACTAGGCTAGGGGTACCCATTGCCACTTGAGGGGATGCTACTCTCGGCGAGGGCACTTAAAGGGGAGGGGGTGTTTGGACGAGACACTACAAGGAGAGGAAGGCTTTCAAGACTTAGAAACTTTGTGGAATGGATGAAGAAGTCATCAAAGAGGGGTATTTATAGGTCTAGCAAAGGCCAACCAATGGCGAATCATGCCAAGTGCATAGCAAGTGTAGGGCGAGATCTTGCCAAGTGCACCTTATCCATCTACCACCAAAATATCCTACCTACTACTTGACAAAAGCCAACCCAAATCGTCCCACTTGTTGCCTGGCGTCCCCAATGAGAGGGTGACAAGTGTCGCCCTCTCGTTGGCCCAAAATGTTTCGTCTCTCGGAAAAATCCGCAAAAATTAAAAATGACATAGCCGGAATTTTCCCTACGAAAGCTGTGAAAACGTTTCGTCGAAAAACGACTCTAACCGGGTGTTGTGCACAAAAATAATTCGGCCAAGCCTTATTAAAAAGTTCAAATTTTCTACGTACGTCCTTACGTACATACTCTGGAAATACGGGGTATAACATTTACATTAGGGAAAATTAAACCCAAAAGTACTACGTACATACATACTTAAAAAGAATCATAAAACTCCTTCTCTTTTTAAATCCATAAACTTCTTCTTCTTTTTTAAAACTCGAGTTACATTCGCTTTTGAAATCAAGTCGCTTAACTTTTGAAATAATTCATGGCAACCAAACTTTTTAAATCAAGTCACTCGTTCGTTTAAGAATCAAGTCCCATAACTTGGAAAATAAAGTATCATAACCTTTTTAGAAATTAAGGTTCATAGTCTTAAAACTTCATAACATAAACTATTTTAGTTTAAGTAACATATACTTTTATGAGTTGTGAATAGGTTATACTTGTTTATAACGATCTTATTAAAGCAGCCATGATCTAGAAAATGTAATACAATTTTGTCTTATCTTAGTTTCTATGCAGATGGAGAATTCTACTCATTTTAATATAATTGATTGTTGATACATTTTCTTTTATTAACGCTGCAATGGCTTGTTCGATACTTATTCTCATTTGTGCGGTAAATTAATAAAGTCAACTCGACTCCAAATACTTCCTAACGACTCTTACCAACATCCCCCATAAGACTTGGTAAGAACTTACGATAACTTAGACATAACTTTTACATAGAGTAAATCAACATACGTACCTCTTACTTCTAAGAGTAGAAGGAATCTTGAAATAACACCACGTGTATATTTCACACATAGAACATGCCAAAAGAAGGAAGAGGTTCACATACCTCGCGACGACTAACCCAAACGACAAGTAGCAATACGCTCCAATGTACTTCAACCTAAAATGACAATAGCACTTCTATCAACTACAAGCTATCAAGTGTAGGACTTATACCAAATAATGGCCCTCTAATTCTACGGAAAATTGGGCAGCACTTCCTTTGTTTCTACGTACTTTTCCACCTTTTCCAAGGCCCGTATTCATCAACCAACAAGCCACATTTAAGGCGCAACCAACAGTTATCCAAAGGGGATTACACGCCTAACTGGACGTGTAAAATTCTGCCCCGATTATACAAAAGCGATCCACAAATCAGCCCATAAAAACGATGCAGTAATCCAACAATAACGAGGGTAAAATGTGAGGCGTTTCAACACCTTTCCACACCCCTATTTCCTTAGGACTTTCATTAGCAACTACTACACTTAAACATGCATATTAGGGGCTTAATTTCCAGCATTATGCACGCCCAAAACAGTCCATAAAATGATACGACAACGTCTAACAGTTTTAGGCAGTTTTTCGGCTAAAACAACTACAATCTGATAACTCTTTCCTTAATCCATTTTATTCCAATTCGAGTTCCAACACTTCCATATATGACATACCAACTTATCAAAAACCATATTACCTTATTTTAACATGCGACAAGTATGGATATCAACAACCATATAACAAACGAAATCAAGGGCACAAAATTGCCTCAAATCGACCAACAACATATCTACCTCATACACATCTTATTTTCCATTTCTTCCTTAACATGAATTCATCTATACATTATAACAATAAGTAATATCCAATTAACTTAATTTAAGAAGAACTATTACCTCATTTTTGTGCCCAAAAACGTCCCGGACAGAATGTTAAACAATGGCCCGTAGTTTTCGTTTCGCTCCACTTCTTCAAATTCCACTTGCATATATGTATCCCCTACAACCTTGGGAGCAACTTCTCTTCACTCTTCGCTTCCAAAAAGTCGACGGAAACTCCTAGGGTTTCATCACCATTTTCGGCTCAATCCTAGATTTAGGGGTTAAGGGTGCTTAATCTTGCTAATCACTTGGTTAGGGACCTTAATCTTATATAATGAACTAAGCTTGGAAGATTTGAATTCTTGTTCTTCCATTTTTTAGCCCTAAGGTCTAGAGCAATTGAGAGAGAGATATATTTGCTTGATGAAGAATGGCTAAGTGTTGGCTAGGTCTTGCAAGACATCTCTATGTATATATAATGTATCACCTAGGCTTGGATGATGACAAGTGGAGGGTGAGTTGGTGGACAAGTGTGGGTGGGACCCACTTGTCCACTTGTCTTCATTTTCATGAAAATATCTAAAGTCAAAAAATCAAAATAGTCAAAGTCTTCCAAGACCAAGACAAGGGGGTGGGGTGTGCCACGTGTCACCCTATGATTCGTCCAAAATATTTTCATCTCCCAAAAAGTCCATAATTGGCCAAAATATCGAAAAACTTGTGGGCCCCACAAAAACGTAAAATTTCCCGGGTGGGCCCCACATGACCAAATCCGAAAATTAAAATCCATAATTCCAATATATTCTCTAAGTCCCAAATATCAAATTTGAAAATCAAACTCCACTTTATAAACCTTTTTCCTTCACGAGGTTCGGAGGATTTTTCCGGAATTTTTCATTCTTTTCAAAATTCAAATCTCAATTTCTCACGTACGTTCTTATCTCATTGCCTTGGAAATTTCAGGGTGTAACATCTTGCATTGTATATTTTGTCACTAACGTATTGATTTCACGTCACTTACCTTTGAGTTTTTCTTATCTTAAAAAGGGGGTCAATTCATGTTGTGTCACACTGACATAAAAGTCGTCACAACATCCCTTTCCGAACAAGACAAAAAGAATAAGACTGATACTTCAGATAATAAATGTTGACACCTTAATTTTACTCTATAATAATTTTATTTAATTATTTAAAGTTTTCGAGCTACAGAAGGAGTGAAATATACCTTTTACAATATGAATGTGATTTTACAAAATTATTCCAGAAATATTTTATCACTTCATTTGATAAAATATCATCTAGTATGTTTATTGTATATCATTAATTGTGATTTTAAAATTTTAAATGATAATTGTGGAATTAATTGTCTTAAAATCCTTAATTTAAAGAAATCAATATTCTACTCTGTCAAAATCAGAAAGTTGTTTAATTAAATTGAATTATGAAATTACATCTCAATTTTAAACCATGTTTTTAAATTAAAAAGATTTTGCATAATTTAAATTTCATAAATGCTAATTAGTGTCAAGTTTGGGCATAAAAAACTTTTGGTATATTTAGGTTAATATTGAAATTGCTTGGTCATTCTTTAATTTAAAAAATGGTCACATTTGCAAAATGTCACAGTATTCTCTATTTCTTATTAAAAAGATTTGGCCTCTCTGCTCTAAACTTTGATGTCGGCCGAGCCCAAGCCGTAAGAGACCCGAGACTCGGCCCAACTCCATTCTATAGGCTTAAAACCAAATGCTTAAATCATTCAGGGTGCGTTTGGTTCGGGGTAAACAGGAAAGGGAAAGGGAATGGAGGAATGAAATTTCCTTTGTTGTTTGTTTGGCCTTATTTTTTCATTTTCCTTTACCACTTTTTTACTTTCATTCTCTTACCACTTTTCCACTTTCATTCTCTTACCACTTTTCCCACCTCCACTAGTTATTTGGATTCTCTTTCTCCAACCGGACCCCGGACCCCGGACCTCGGACCCAGGACCACTCCGACCCCGGACCATCCAGAACCAAACATGTAGGGACAATCAGGTAATTCATTTCCACTCCATTCCGTTTACCCTACGCGAACCAAACGCACCTTCAAATTCAAGGGTTCAAAACCCTAGCTACACCCAATGCCTTCCTCCTGTCATCGCCGATGATGGCAATTGGCAGAAGTATGTCACATGTTGCACTTGGTTTATCAAAATAGGGTAAGAGTATTACCCCTATCTTCTGCATGCCAACATAACCCCACTACCCCCACAGGTTTGAGAGTGAAAACAACCTCCCCTTCGACCTTTTGGCTGCCTCCATACAAGGTAATTCTATTTCCTTGCCATTATTTTCTTTAATTTAAGTAGATTTATATTAATATATTATTTTGAAGTGTGTACATATTGATTTAAAGTGTTATAATGCTTAATGTGGTAGTTTTAAACCAGTTTTAGACTTTTAGCTATGTAATGACTGATTAGTCAATATGGTGTTCAATATGGTAGTTTTGAACTTGTTTAGTTAAGTAAACTGGTTTAAGTTGATTATTATACGATAATAAAGCTTATTTAGCCAGATAAACTGATTTATAAGTTGATTAATGTGTTGGTTTGAGATTGGTTTTAGTCATGTATGTACTATTTAGATAGTATGATGCCTAATGTTGCTCACTTGAAGTTTCTTCTAGCCATGTGTGAGTTGCTTAAGTTAAGCTAGTTTTGATTCTGTTTTTCTGTGTGTGTATTTAAGAAAGTATGGGATTTGGGATTTGGTATCCGGTAGCTGGTAGCTTATCCCCATTTTGAACCTTGAATTGGTCAAAATATGCGGAATCTCTCTGTCGTACCGTTGACTCTATCTATTCATGGAAGAGAGAGGCTGTAAGTGCATTCTCTCCTTCTCCATCTTCTGGAAAGCACTCTTTGAGCTGACAGAATGATTGACACTCACTAGGGGTTATAGTCAACGTCGATTCATTATTTTTAACGTCTCTAATTCAGATCATGCAAGAGATGGCGCCACTTTATCCGGAGGGAGATTGGGAGAGGCGCGGTGCCCGCGCTCTCGATAGTAACCGAGGTCCCTCTCGGCTTTCAAGTCAATAAGTGTCATCTCTTGTTTAACCTCCCTGCTGTATTGAGGGAATCTTTTTATCTCAATCACAATCACGACCATGTCCACCATTTATCAAATCATATGCTCATTGTTATGCTGTATCCATGTGTATGCTCTAAATGTGAATAACCTTAAGAATCCTTATGAGAAAGAATCCATGTGCTGTCAAATCTGAATCAAAGTATCATGTTAACTTAAATTCTGTGTATAACCATATGTGAACTAATTTTAGAATAATCCTTTCACATGTTGTAGTATCATTTAGTTTGGCTTGTATGTTTAGTTTCTGAATTACCATATCTCATGTTGAACATAAATGCTATCTATCTTATTGCATCTGTATCCTTCCCTGCATATATGTGTAGCGCTAAATGAATACCTAGTTTCCATCTTAAGTTCGTAATTAGTTAGATCCTTGTTATGAATGCTCAAGTAGTGAACTGTTTGCATTTATCTATATGTCATGTTGTATCTGCCTACTTGTAATTTCATCCATTTAGTTCAAATGCATGATTACGTAAGAAATGGAAGAGTTACTGTGCTTGTGTTAGCTATTATGAGTTATTAACTAGTTGTAATGGTAAAACTAAGTCTAGCATGCTAGTTTATGTAAATGAAGTCATTTTGTTTATCTTTCTGATTCTATATCCATGCCTATTCGCACATGGGGATGTTGGAACGTTAGAATCTGTTAAGGAGTTATATACTAGTTGTTGAAGTGTTATGTTTTTATGATTATATAGCCTAAAGCAATTTACAGATTTCTTTTATAGTATAGTATAACTAGAACTAATAGTTGTATATCTCTCTTGTGTTTCCAATCCATGCGAAACTATTACTGCATATCTACAACCAATGTTCTAAAAATCGGCTGGGACGGTCGCCTAGGCGCTCCCAGACCGTCCCGCCTAGGCGCTAGGCGCCCCCAGACCTCCGTGACCCGACCCGATTTTTTTTTGTTCTTCCTTTTGGAGCCGCGACCTGTTGGCTACTGCCATAAAAAATTGCAATTTTTTTATTCTTTCGCGACCTGCTGCCATAAATCTGGAAAAAAAATTAAAAATTTAGTATAAATTAGTTACAACTTACAAAATTATTAATAATAGTATAAATAGACTAGTAATAAGTTAATAATATAAATATATAGTGAATGATTTGTCATTTGTCATTTGTCATTTGTGAATATTTGTCATTTACTCATTTTGAAAGTAATTATTTTATTGATTGATTATTTGATTATTTGATTATTTGATTTGTTAATGGACTTATTTTAATATTTTGCAGGTTATTAATTATTGTAAGTTGCAAAAATGAGTTCTAATCCAATTGAAAATCAAGAGTCGACTTCAAATGCTTCCAAATTAAAGAGAAGTAGTGATGATATTGGGTGGGAATATGGGATGCTTTCCAACCCAATGAACCAAGATAAGTGGAGGTGTAAGTTGTGTGGAAAAGAATATAGTGGGAGAGTTTATAGAATTAAACTTCATATTGCCAACATAAGAGGAAACATCGCTCCTTGTCCAAAGGCGTCTAAAGAAGATAAAGAACGATGTAAAGCGACACTTGATGGAGCAAAAAAGAAAAAGATAGGAAAGAAAGAGGAGGATGTAGCCTTAAGAAGTGAGGTGGAGGTTGATAACATGGAAGAGGGAGGAACCAAAATACCATCTCGTTCTCTTGGTCCTATGGATAGATATACTACCAAAATAAATGCCGATGATAGTTGTATGGATGAAAGAACAAAAACTAGGCAACTTAAGAATGTATTGATTTTATGATTTATATATTTTATGCATATATGATATATATACAATTGATGTAAAATATTAAAAAAATTAAAAAAAAAATATATCCTCCTAGGAATCCGTCTAGGCGCCCGCCTAGCCGTCTAAGCGCTAGGCGGCCAGGCTCCGCCTAGCGTCTTTTAGAACATTGTCTACAACATATCTTATCTATTATTCTTGATTGAACTTGTCCCAAAATGAAGTTGGTAACCTAGTCTAACTAGTAGAAATCTGTTGTTTGAGTGTCTAATGTCCCAGTATACTCTTTTTCTAAATGACCTCTTGCTTCTCTCGTTTTCTTCTGTCTATTTGACTAAGCTGCTAAGTGAACTAGCATGATGTATCCTTGTGTTTCTTAAAAGAGTCCTAGGTTCCAATCTTATTTTTTCTTTATTTAACTTCAGGTTTTGATGTTTGATACATGATATAATCACCAATCTAAGTTAGAATAGTTGCCTTCCTTCCATTGTTTTATCCTAGCACATGATGTGAGGTTCTGTACTTTGACATTATTGGCCTAGCATGCTGAGTTTAGGATTATAGAGATGTTTTGGCTAGTTTGGTCATCATGTTTAGGTGTTGGTTGCTTTAATTTCTCTGTCATGAAATACATGCAGTAGTATAACGGGGAGGGATGTCCATATAACACATGCATATGCTTCTTCTTTCTCTGGAAATTACTTCCCTCATTTCTTCACTATGTTGCCTTGATATGCAGAGAATATACTTCTTGATATACAACATATATATCAGGTATACTTAGTATATCAGGTGTTTAAGGTATGTATATCACTTGTCGGCTACTTCGTGAAAGTTGTTGGGCCTGACCCAGTTATGTCACTGATGTGGCTGCCTTCCTCATGACTATATCGATTGGTCTTGGTCCATTTACATGGCTTTTCTTTATTCTTCTGCCTTGGCACTGTCAATGGGCTGAGCCCATTTGTTTGCTCTTCATGTCATTATTTGTTTTAGGTTTGGGCTTGTCTTCAATATTTTATTTAGGGCTTAATGTATTGTTGGACTGCTTTGTGTGTTTGAATTCTTTTTGTATAAGATAAGTCCTAGATATTTTCGAACTTGGGCTTTTGTTTTCCCCTCTCTCTAGTGCTGACGCATACCGAGATGGGCATGTCATCTCTCTCATCAGCCAGTTGGTCTAAAGCCCAACTAAATCTCTTGATCGAGTTCACATAAATTGTAGTTGCGCGTGAAGGCCCAATTATGAATAAAAATAGTTAACTGGTGGGTTTAGGTAGGGCCACCAGCCTAAACTCAATCTTTTCAACTCTACTTGTATAATGTACATGCATTTACTTGTATAAAACATACTTTTATATATTCGAACCTTTATAGCTACGACTTAGGATAGACAAACGATGCGTACATTATTTTTCTAGAATCGCTACAAATGAGTTTCAAAAACTGACTAATTTCTAAATTTAAAGAAAATAGACTTTTTTGCAGTTCAAAGAATCTGGAAATAAGAAATGGATTTTTGACTAAAAATTGGATGGGTTTTGGACCGTAAATCTATTGGTTGTTTTGATGCTAAAAGGAAAAATTGGAAACGTTTTAGACTTCATTTTAGTGGACTGAAAATGCATTGACATGGGCGTGATTTCTTCTAAGAAATCAGAACTGGGAAAGGAAGATGGATCTATTTGAGAAAAAAACTGATTTTTGGGACAAGCCCAACCCAAATGATTTTAAGGACCTAAACACATTCTTGGACTTGGGTTGAAATATGGATTTTGGTGTATTGTGGACTATGTGATGTATTTTTGTGCCTACATCATGAAAAGTTTAAAAGGAACCAATTTGATCAATACTTTACACTTAAATGGGTTATACTCTTTTCAAAATTACAAAAGGGTTTTTTCAAAAGTGTACAAGAGATATCGGACATTTTGTTGGACTAAATAGTAGGGTTCCGCTCAAGTTAATTCTCGAGTGTTCTTATCCAAAAAAAGTAAGTTTGAAAAAATTACCCTTTGCAAACCATTTTAGGCAGAAGATAACTCTTTGGCTTTCAAAGCCCTTTGACTTTTAAATAAATGAATGATAAGAATGTTGCGAGAATTTAAAAACTTGTTTTTAAGTTATTTTTAAAATTTTAAACAAGCTATGGACCCCGAAGGTCAATCGTATTCTACAGATCCTTAATACCGGGATGTCTAATATCTTCCCAGGGGATCACCGGAACCCCTACCTCGACTCTGATTTAGAAATGATTTTTCATTAATTTGAATAAACCTTCTTACCTTGGTTTTCCTAATTTACCTAGAAATTGGGTGGCGACTCTAAAAAATATTATTCGACTTATAGCAGCAACAACCTTGTAGTAGCTTTTATACCTCCACGTAAAAGTGAACTATAACAGATGCCGACTCCGCTGGGGATAAATCTAGGTTCTAACGATAAATGTTACAATACAACATGTTTTAAATGATATGAATTGCTTATGTGTTTTAATTTCTACAATTATAATTGTCATTCATGCATTTCATACTATGCCAAATGGCATGAACACACACTCGCATCAGTGCACAAATATGATTATGCGGATTTCGCGATCATCCTTCAGTAAGAAAACCAAAAACATTTCTTTGGAGCACATTGAAAACGGAGTTGGTTTGCGATCGTCCAACAGTTGACAACGGCTCACCCTGAGTAGTCCACTTGGGTCCCTTAGTCATTTGTTAAACTACTCTAGTTTAACTAGGATAGATCTAAACCAAATTCCTACTGAACTAGTGCATGCTTGTCCTTGACAGGTTCGGATATCTCAGACCTATCTGGACCTATTAGGCTGACTAACTCGTGTCTTGATGGTCTATGACCTGACAACACCGCATCCAATTACTTGCTATGTGGATAGCAACCTGAAATTCGATGTGGTTTTAGATGCACTTGAGTTGCTGAAATTGTGGTCGTCGTGGATAATGCTCCACAAAAAAGAGAAGTAACAAACTATCTAGGACACCTACCCTCCTTTAGAAATCCTTATCAGGTATTGGGATTGTGATAGAATGGTGTTTAGGTTCAGAGACATCGACATGATCCCGACATTAGAGGAGATCCGGGAAATATTGATAGTGTTGGGACCAGTATGAGAATGAAGAAAATAGACCATAACCTTCTAGTACCCCATAAACCAACTCCCGACGAGGGTATGAAATTCCTTTCCTTAGCTAGCGCCAATTGGATATTTGGCCCGACCTGTCACGACCCGACCCCGGGCCCGCGACTGGTGCCCTACCTGGGAACCCCTTACAGGTATACATTAGAGAATAGCAGCGGAACATACACAACTCATAAAAATACTTAGACATAATACATCAACAGGCAAGCCGATAAGGCCACCTTTCGTAAAACATACATAACAAAAGAAACATCAGTTACAATTCTTTCTTTACAGCCCAAACCACTGATACGACTACGCACTCTAAGAATAACAATTGTGGCGGGGCCCCGCCATACCCCGAATGTACAACAACCGACAATACCGAGGATAAGCCTCGGAGTAATGGAGAGCTTCTCAAGCGGTTGAATCGTGATCCTAAAAGTGAGGATCAAGAACATCACTCTACTGCGGCATTTAACGCAGCTCAAGGAGGTCGACAACAAGTACCAAATATGTGGCTGAAATCAGCATTGTAGTGAAATCATAAGTCTAAAATAAAGCTGAGACATGTATGATAACTCAAATAACGATGCAATCGTGCCTTACTAACAATGAGAGTAACAAGAGTATACTTTACTGCATAAAAATAGGAGGCTCATGATCAAAGTAGGGCCACCCGCCCGTAGTATCATTAAGCAATCCTACTCTTGGGATTATTTCACCCGCATAGGTCCTGTGGACCCGCAATGAGGTAACTTCCTCGCATAGGCTGTATCCGTCCGCATAGGTCGTGTGGACCCACATGAGGTATTCCTCGCATAGGACTATTTCACCCGCACATGACTATTTCACCCGCTTGGGCCCGATGGGCCCGCAATGAGTACAAACGCCGCACTCGCATCATGGGTAGCAAATCCATGGAATTAGTAATAACCCGGGGCTTTACCCCGTAAGAATAACATAAACTAGCACAACCGGCTATCATACATAACATAAGTGTTATACCCCGTATTTCCAGAGTATGTATGTGAGGACGTACGTACAATTGTGTAAGCCCGAATTATGTTAGGGACGAAAATTTTGAGCTCCTACGAAAAGAATTGTTTTTCCGACGGAAAATTTTCCGAACCTTGCGAAGGAAAAATTACGGTTTCGACATTTAAAAATTTTACGGATTTTTCCGAGAGATAAAATATTTTGGACCAACGAGAGGGCGACATGTGTCACCCTCAAGTGGACGATTTTGGTGGAGGAATTGGTTGGCACATTTTTTTCATTTAAAAGGCCAAACACCTTTGGTCAAAAGTCTTGCAAAGTAGATAGATAAGGTAGCACATGTCCAAATCTCCACCATCCACATGCTTGAATCTTGACCATTGATTTCCCTATAAATACCCCTTGTGTGCAAGACTTATTTTTCATCCACTTAACAAATTCCAAGTCTCAAAATCCCTCTCCCCCTTTGAGAAGCTCTCGTCCAAACTGTTATACCCCGTATTTCCAGAGTATGTACGCGGGGACGTACGTAGAAAAGTTTGTGCCTTAAAGTGCTTGGCGAATTTTATTTGTGCATAACACCGGTTAAGTCGTTTTTGGTGAAACGTTTTCCACGACTTCGTAGGGAAATTTCCGGCTATGTCATTTTTAATTTTTGCGGATTTTTCCGAGAGACGAAACATTTTTGGCCAACGAGAGGGCGACACTTGTCACCCTCCCATTGGAGCACGTTGGGCGGTAAAAGAGGTGGACGAATTGGCCATTGTTGGTCAAGGGGTTGGTAGGATATTTTGTGGTAGATGGATAAGGTGCACTTGGCAAGATCTTGGCCCTACACTTGCCTTGCACTTGGCAAGATCTTGGCCATTGGTTGGCCTTTGCTAGCCTATAAATACCAGCCCTTTGGAAGACTTATTCATCCTAAAATGTTCTAAGTCTTAGAAATCCTCCCCCTCCTCTTGTTTGACTCTCGTCCAAGAGCCCACTCCTAGATAGGCCCTTGTGGCGAGCCTCCTCCCCTTTGTGGTGTGGCCGTGGGGTACCCCAGCCTAGTTGTTTCGTATAATACCCTCTTGATAGAAATACCCTCAAAGTATTGTTATAATGCCCAAATTACCTTAGCCATATACCTTGTTGTATTCTAAGGTTATACCTATCTGAAAAGCCCGAAATACTATTATACTTACAATGTCACCAAACCGAAACCCTAGGAAAATCTCCATGGTTAGTTGGAGTTGTATGTAGAAGTTGGTTAGAACTTCTAAGGGTAGTTTGGAGCGGGTTGGGCGCACGGAGTTGGAGCTAAGCGATTGCCGGGATCGACTTTAACTCGGATAATTATGGGCTTATCGAGGTAAATATCTTGTCCTCTATTGTAATTGGAATTTGCATATTGTTAGAATATATAGTTGAAGTATACTATATATAGAATCGGCGTAGTTATCGGCAATGCCTCACGGCTTAAGCACGAATAATACTTACGCAATGTCTTGCGACTTAAGCTTTGAATTTAAAGAAGAGTACCGAATCTTGAGAATTACATAGGTCAGATTCTGATGAACTCGTATAGTAGTACCGTGGAGTAGAATTGTAGCAGCTAGGGTTAAATGTATAACCCCCCCCCCCCGGGTTGGCTTGGTAGCCGGCCTCGATAGAGGAGGCGATTTACGCTGTTGCGGGAAAATCTTTGCCAATTTTTACGTAGAATGTTATACGAAGAGACCTTATGTTAATAAGCGCCTTGTGGACTTATAGGTGGAAGTACTATGCGTGGCGCGATCTACTTGGCTTAGGTAGGAGCCGCCTGTTTGAGGTACTTGGAGCGTTTTGCTATTAGTCGATAATCGTCGCGAGGTATGTGAACCTCTTCCTATCTCTTCTAGCATGATATATGTGAACTATGTAGTACGGTAGACGTACATGTGCTAAATGTATGTGATTGGTTTAAAACATAAATTGTTATAACGACTTTATGGGAAGTTGATTATAACAGCTTTATGTGGGTAAGAAAATACATGTGGTTTTAAAAGTGCTTGATTTGAACTATAATCGCTTGTTATGTGTTAATAAAGAACTTGACGTATTTCTAAAGATTTTTGAATCATTTTGAAAGAAGAAGTAATACTTGGTTTTTGAAAACTTAAGAGTTATACTAGCTTTATGGGAAGTTAGGTATAACGGCTTAAGAATGTTTCTTGATTTCGAAATCGAATGTGTATCGACAAACCAACTGCGGCGTTAATAAGAAATTTTTGAATAATTAAGTATTATTAAAACCGGTAGAAACCTCCATCTGCATGAAGCTAAGATGAGACAAAATGATATTTCCTAGATCATGGTCATTGTAATAAGATTGTAATAAACAAGAATATCCTACTCACATATAAGGCTTAGGTTTCTCAGTTGTTTAAAGGAGAATTATATTCTTAAATGAATAAGACTATGAACTACTGAAACCTTTCTAAAATGAGAAACTTGAACATTGGAAATTAGGCAAACTTGAACATTGGAAAAGAATGTTGCTACTTGATTTTACAAAGAGGAGTAATTGATTTACTTAAGAAAATAATCACTCTATTTTCATATACTACTGGTATTGTGTGACTTTTGTGAAAGTAACGTATCTTTTAAAGAGTTAATGTATGAAGTACTTTGGGGATAAAAACCCGATCTTGTTAATCATATAGTAGGAAGTACCTTGTGTGAACAACTTGATTGTATTGGTTTGTGATAGCCTTATAATACTTTCTTGTTGCTTTGATAAGTAAACGTGTTAGGATGCTACGTGTGTTAGTATCTTGTGATGTTTGTGTAAAGGGGTTTCCCTTGATTGTGCTTATTAACTATCAGTCGTTATGATAGTATTGTGGCATTCATCTCTCGAGATGATTCCGGGGGTTAAGCTGCCCTCCGATGCGGGGTAGACTCAGGCGGGTCGATGGACCTATGATTCGAGAATACCTCATGCAGTCCCGGCCTATGCGAGCTACGAGTTCGGTGTTAGTGTCGTCCTTTATGGGCATGCGGTCCTTGTGGCCGTGCGGACTCGGAAGTCGGGGCGATGCGGGAGTAGCTACCCTCGATGCGGGAATGCCTCATGCGGGCGAAGAGATTGGCCTATCGCGGAGTCGCGGAAGTTCGAGGACTAGACGCGCGTTAGATCTGCGGGCAAGTGGCGGCTTTGATCATGTGACGGTCTAGACAGATCTTATAATCTGATTCATGACCTTGTTGATGCGTAGGTGTTAGTAGTCGGCTATGCCTTCGTACTTACCGTGCGGTGTTATTATAGCACAGGTGGGACACGGTGTTCATGTGTGTTCCTTGGTGCTTTTATATCATAAAGCTGCCGTGATGAGGAATGTGTCCCACGGCACGATTGATGTTGTGGCGTGAGACCATCTGTTATGTTCTTTTGTGATGACTTGATATGACCGCTAGTTATTGTAAATCAGTAGTCGTTATCATACATGTCTCCCGCTTTGTATAGACTACTATGATTTCATTTACGTGATTTATTTTCGGGCCACATACTCTGCACTGGCCAGATCGACTCTCCTTGGGCCGCTCATGCCGCAGTCGAGGTACACCGCCGCCGATCCTAGCTCGTGGTCACGATTTGCCAGTTGGGAAGCTCCGTTTCTCCGAGGCTTATCAGTGGTATAGTCCCCGTAGTAAGTGTTTACATTCGGGGTTTGGCGGGCCCGCCCCGCCACGGTTGTCATATCATTCTTAGAGGTCTGTAGTACTGTTGTGGGCAGGGTTTGTAAAAAGGATTAAACTGTTCATGTTAAAAGTTGTCATTTATATATACGCCGAAAGGCAAGTTCTTCTCATATTATTGTTTCATATTTCATAATATGTCTCAGATCGCTTTATGTTCCACCGATTACTGGATGTTGTGTCACTAGGGTGCCCGGTAAGGCACCATCACGCCCGTTTCGGTCGTGACAAAAGTGGTATCAGAGCGATTAATCCTCTGAAAGTGTCTACGCATCGATCCGCAGAGTCTGATTATCGGTGTGTTGTGCACCACACCAATAATCGTGAGGCTATAGGATATTTTAGGATTGGTTTTATTCTTCTCACTGAGATCGTGCCTTAGCCGTGTTGTAAGTTGGACCTCTAACGTATTTCTTTCCTTACCGCTATGCCTCCGCAGGGCAACCCGCCCGTGAGGGCAAGGCAGCGGCGGAGCCGCGAGTAGAGTTCAGAGGGTCATGAGGGCACAGCCCAATCTTTACCTAGGGTAGTGCTTCATTCGGGATTTCTGCGGCGTCGCTAGCCCCAAAGATAGTTTGGCACGCAGCGATCCCATCGCGCCATGATATATGAACCTTCGCCCACGACCGAACAGAGAATTTAGATTGCAAAGAGGCGACCACATTAGCTATAGATTTGGCTACCGGGAGTATACCGATGTACCGCGAGTCTCGAGGACTATCTAAAAGAGGTTGTGCAAGAGTAATTCTTCGATTAGGCTTCGAGCATGGCCTCGGTACGCTTATGCGCAGCAGTCGAGACGTAGAGATCGATGTGTTAACGAAGGACACCGTAAGAGGCCAGAGCAAAGGTCCTTTAGTAACTTTTGAGGCGAGTCGCTCACCAAGATTAGATTATGCACATCCACCAGGCGAGGTCCTCCACGAATTTCGTGGACGCTCGGTACGCGGAGTTAGTCGAGCTCGAGCTTCCGCTCACGCCTACACGTAGTTCCGGCCATCCGGATTCGCTTTTTCTCGTGTTCACACGTGGCAGCGCCATCCCGGAATGTCGTCTTTTAGTTGGTACGCGGTTGCACGGCGACCGCCGGTCCGTTGTCGAAAGAGTGTCCTCGCGGAGGACTTAGCCTTCAGATCGGTGGGTAGTTTGTCACCTCCTTAGCTACTGCACGGCGGGTTTGATTAGAACGACTAAGGGAGTGAAGCAAGAGATATAGATATATCTTTAACCTCTGAGTTTTGTTTATGTGATAAGGTGAGTATACCTTAAGTGCTATGTTCGATAGCAATGTTAGTTGTGATTAGAAATCTTGGTTAGTTAACCGAGTAAGATTTTGGGGATAGAAGGTGTGAGCCTTAGAATGTTTTACGTAAAGACCTTAGAGGTAAGGCCATCTCGTAAAGGTGTAGTGTTATGTTTTACCTTATAGAGTGCATAGTGCACGCGAGCTATGTTACGGGATAAGTCCCCGAGTAGTGTGGCATGAAAGAGGATAGTTGAGCTAAGAAGACCGCCAGGTTTTCGTAACGTGATTAGTGAGAGTTTTCCTTCGCGAGCTAGCGCCGCGCGTTGCCGGTTGAGGCCACGCTGCGGGTCAACCCGCATGTTTGGTGCGGGTCGGTTGTGGTGGTCCCGCCGCGATAAGTCACGAGGTGTTAGCCCGAGTTTAGTTAACCAACGCATTTCATGAACGTTCGACCGCCGTTGGGCCGAGGAGGTCACCGTGTTGTCTTTCTAGCAAAGACCGCTTACTCGGCAGAGGTTATGCGAGATGATATATCGTGGTGTTGTAAGGTCGCACGAGGTGCCTACCTTCACCTTATGATGCATGGAGCCAGGAACTACTGCTTTTGTTTCTCGAAGTTTTGCCAAGCATGTGTTAAGAACTCGTGAGTCTCAGACCGCATTCGCCTCGGCCGGTGTTTGATTTCGCGATGGTTGCGGGATTGTTGTCTCTGTGGAGGTAGTGTTTAAGCTACCGCTTCAGTTGTTCGAATGTCGCCTTTTAAAGCCTTGTAGGGCGAAGTGTAAATTCGGGCCGATTGGTTCGATGTTGGCAAGCGTTCGCTTAGTCGTTCAGCTTGTTCCAGCAGATCGTGGATAGTCGCGGCTTGTCTAGAAGAAGTTCGCACTGCAGGAATTGTGCGGATAATCGGCGATGACGCTTAGAGTTCAAAGCACGGCCTCTTCGCGTACCACCCCGTTGGGTGACGAGTTTGGAATACAGAGGAACTTAGCCCGAGTTACTTTGGGCCCTTTGAGTTCATGTGAAGAATAGGCGGGTTGCCTATATGTTAGCTTTGCCGTCCGACTTAGGAGGTCAGACGTCCGGTCTTTCGTATTGTTATGATCGGGAAAAGTATCGGAGATCCATCCAGAGTGTTCCCACTTAATGATGACCACGTTAGAGATAGTAGCCCCGAGTTTTGGAAACTGAAGCAGTATCAGAAATGTGTAAAGAGTTCGAGTATACGACATCCTCAGGGATCGCATGTAGCCGGTACCATTTGTTGGGTCGTCGGAGCAAGGCTCGCGACAAAGTGACAAAAGCGGTACCATTTGTTGGGTCGCTGAGAAGGTTAATGCCTCGTGCAAAGTGACAAAGTGGTATCTACGACGAGTAAAGAGAGGCGAGCATGTATGGCGGCATTGATGTGATCATTTCTTTTGTAAAGAGGCGCGTGCGAAGTATATTTGCACCCGTGAAGTGTTTTGTGGTGATGATTAGAGGTGTTTTCCTCGTGGACTTAGATAGAAGTGTGCGCGGTGTTTCGGCCAAAGCGTGGGCAGATTGTTCTCGTAAGTATAGTAGTGAAGACTATACCGGCGCCGCTTGTTTTGAGATTTAGAAGGAACATTCGACGAATGTTTCTAGCGAGGGGAGAATGTTATACCCTCAGATTTCCGCAGTACGACGCGACGACGTAGAAAAGTTTGTGCCTTAAAGTGCTTGGTCGAATTTTATTTGTGCATAACACCCGTTAAGAGTCGTTTTCGTAAACGCTACAAATTTTCGTAGGGAATTTCCGCTATGTCATTTTTAATTTTTGCGGATTTTTCCAGAGACGAAACATTTTTGGCCAACGAGAGGCGACACTTGTCACCCTCCCATCGAGCACGTCACAGAAAAGAGGTGGACGAATGGCCATTGTTGGTCAAGGTGTTATACCCGTAGTTGCGGTGGTATGTATGTGAGGACGACGCATTTGAGAGTACGGGTAAAAATTTTGAAAAGAAAGAAAGATGTGAGTTTTCACTTAAAAGTTTCCTGCTATTTGTGAAGAAAAAGGTTCGTTAATGGAATTGGATTCCAGATTTGGTATTTGGACTTCATAGATTATATTAGAATTTTGAGATTTTATTTTCTAAATGGTCACGCTGGGCCCACTGAGAAATTTACGGTTTTGTGGGCCCGCTTTGTTTTTAAGTTTTCCGGATTTTGGATATTTTCTAAGACGAAATATTCTGGCGACCGGGCGACACGTGTCACCCCATGTGGCACCTCGCCGAAATAACATTTGTGCACAACACCCATTGAGTCGTTTTGACTAAACGCTTTCAGAACTTCATGGCGGAAAATTCCGACTATGTCGCTTTGTATTTTTATGATTTTTCCGAGAGACTAACATTTTGGACCAACGAGGGTGACACGTGTCACCCTCACATCGGTTGAAAGGGGCGCACTGACGATCAAAGCGCTGGGTAGATATTTTGGTAGATATTTCGCGAGGGTTTTAAGGAGTAGGCTAGGTGCACTTGGGCATATCTCGCCTTACACTTGTGTAGCACTTGGCTAGATCTTCGCCATTGGTCGCCTGGGTTTGCTATAAATACCCCTTAGTGATGAACTTTCTTCATCCAAAATCATTTTCCAAGTCTTGAAATCTCTCCCTTTCATAGTTGAAATCGCCCAAAGCCCTCCCCTCATGAGCTTTGCCGAGAGGCCCCCTTTGAGCGAGGCGCCGCCTGGGTACCCAGCCTAGTTGTTTTCGTGATAATACCCTTGTTGTGGTATAGAAATACTCCCCTAGTATTGTTATAATGCCCAAAATACCTTAGCCTTGTACCTTGTAGTATTCCAAAGATACCTCTTTACGAGAGTCCGAATACTACCTTTTGTCCTTTAGTCGCAAACCGAAACCCTAAGGAAATCTTCATAGTTGGTTGAAGTATTTGAGTAGGTTGGTTAGAACTTCTAGGGTTGTTGGAGTGGTTTGGAGCGCACGGAGCGAGCTAAACCTTGCTCAGATCGACATTATAACTTGATAATTTTGGGCTTACCGAGGTAATTATCTTGTCCTCTATTGTAATTGGAAATTACATGTTTGTTAGAATATATAGTGAGGTATACTATATATGGAACTATACTTAGTATTCGCAATGTCTTTTGACTTAAGCCCAAGAATAAAAGAATCGAATCGAATCAGATTTACATAAGATCGTGACAGTAGATTTGTAAGACATCAGTAGAATTGTACACGCCCGGTAGACGTGTAAACCCCTCGTTGGCTTAGTGGCAGCCTCGATAGAGAGGAGATTTACGCTGTCATGTGAGGTGCCGAATTTTCTATAGAAAGATAGAAACTTGTGTTTGGGGTTAATAGACGCTTTGACCTTTATAAGTGAAAGACTAAGAGTAGCGTATTCTACTCGAGTGGAAAGCGGCCAGTGCGTTGTAGTACTTGGAGCATTTTGCTTATTGTCGATAAATCGTCGCGAGGTATGTGAACCTCTTCCTATCTTTTCTAGCATGTTGTCGTGAACTATGTAGTACGGTAGACGCATACGTGCTAAGTGATTTGTTGGTTTAAAACATAGGTGTTATAATAGCTTTATGGGAAGTTAGTTATAACGACCTTATGTAAGTGAAAATGGTTTATCATGTTAGAAGTTAAGAGACTTGATCTTATAAGATAAGAGACTTAACTTATTTGTTTTAATGTGGATGTTTGTGTGAAACCTCATTCGTGAGTAATGAGTACTTGGTTTTAAAGTGGATAATGTTTTACCGATTTCGAATCGTAACGTGTATCGACAGCACCACCGCAGCGTTAATAAAGGAAAATGTATTGAATAATGACGTTGTATTAAAACCAAGAGAAACCTCCATCCGCATGTAAGCTAAGATAAGACAAAATGATATTACATTTTCTAGATCACGGTCATTGTAATAAGATCGTTATAAACAAGAATAAACTACTCACATATATGACATATGTTACTCAATTGTTCTAAAAAGGAATCAAGTGATTAAGTTTGGGAACTATGAAACCTTTGAAAATGAGAAGTCGAGTAATCAAACTAGGCAAACCGAACTTAGGAAAAGAATGTTGTACTTGATTTTAAAAGGAAAGTGTTCGCTTACTTAAAAATGTGGGTTGGTCATTCTAATACTACGTATCGTGACTTTGATAAAAGTAATGGATCTCTTTATAAAACTTAACGATGTAGTACTGGGGTTAAAACCCGACTTTGGCATAAAATGAAAGTACTTTGAGTTGTGTGAAACTTGCCTATGCTTGTGATGATAGCCTTTATTGTACAAGCGTTGTGTTTCGTGTTACCGCCTCTCGATAGAGGTCGTTGACTGATCGTTGAGAACTTACTCGACGCGCTTGCAGCGACGAGAAATTCCACCGCACGCCTCGCTGATAGTATTATTGTTGTTAATCGCTGACATACCGACACGACGCGTAGCGCACGTATGCTTCCATTTTGGTTAAGGTCTGCGTTAATCGCTTTGGATATATCGACACGACGCGTAGCGCACGTATGTTTCCATTTCGATTATCGCCAGTGATTTCCTTTTCGACATACCGACACGACGCGTAGCGCACGCATGCGCCCATTTGGAAAGTTGTCTTATTGTTTCCTTTCGACATACCGACACGACGCGTAGCGCACGCATGCTTCCATTTGATCATTGCTGCTTGTTGAGGTCATATGGACATGTCTACACCGATGCACTCCGGGGCATACGGCTGGGACATTGGTATTATTGTTGCATCATGGACATGTCTACACCGATGCAAGATTCCGGTACGCGCCATAATGCGAACTCGATTGACGCGGGCGAGACCCATAGTTATATCGAGTGATGATCGCTTTATGTCGCGAATCAGAGTTTGGTTATCATACATGTCTCCCGCTTTATATAGACTAGTATGATTTCATTTACAGATTGCATACGCCACATACTTGGTTGCCAGATCGACTCTCTCGGCCGCTCATGCCGCAGTGAGGTACATCGGCCGTGATCCTCGCCATGTGATCACGTCAACAGATTGAAGCTCCGCTTCTCCGAGGCTTATCTTTTGCAGTGTTCCTCGAGTTGTAGGTTCTGTACATTCGTGGTACGCGGGCCCCGTCCCGCCATAGTCATCAGATATCTTAGAGGTCTGTAGTAATCTGCAAGCGTGGTTGTAAAAAGGATTAAACTGCTCGTGTTTTATGTATATACCGGGCGCAAATCGCTTTGCTGGCCTGCTTATTTATTATATCTTTGTTAAATGACTCATGTTTTATGTTCCGCTGATTTTCTCTCGATGATGTATCACTGTGGTGCCCGGTAAGGCACCGAACGCCCCGAACGGGTCGTTACAAAAGTGGTATCAGAGCGCTTAATCCTCTAAAGTGTCTACGCATCGCGGTTCAGTAGTAGTCTGATTATCGATGTGTCAGGCACCACATCTATAATCGTGAGGCCGCAGGACATTTAGGATTGGTTTCATTCTTCTCATTCCGAGATCGTGCCTGAAAGTTGTTGTAAGTCGACCCTCCGACGATCTCGTTTTTACCGCTTATGCCCGCGCAAGGCAACCAGAGCCCGAGCGGCAAGGCAGGCGGTGCCGCTAGTGAGATACAGAGGAGTACGGTGGCGCAGCCCGCATAAGACTGAGGTCAGGCTTCGGGACGGCGTTTCGCGACGCCACAAAGACCAAAGAGAGTTTAGAGCCGCAGAATGGTCGATGAGACTACAAGACTGAGCCTCCAAATCCCCACACCGAGCAGGGAGACGGGTCACGCGAGATGGCCCGCTTATCGCCGTGGTCAGGCTGATACGCAGGACAGCCGACGCAGCCTTGCCCAAAGAGCACCAGCCGTTCACCCCGAGCAGATAGTTCGAGGCTACTGGACTTTCTCGAGTCAGAGCCCGCCGTAGTTTTATGGGTCGAGGCCCGAGGATGATCCGCAGAGTTCATCCGGCAGCTACACGATCACGCGGTGATCAAGGCTTCAGAGACCGAAGTCTCGGACTTTGTTCAGACGGCCGCGTGATACCGCAATGATTGGTTTGATTCACGAGCTTTCCCGGGAGAGCACGCACTCCAGCAGATGGGATGAGTTTTCGGGCTTTCTCACGCACTTTGCCTCCGCAGATGGCGAGGGCACGCCGGCAGATTTTTGTTATCGAGACAGAGGGCGACCGCCGTGAGTACAATGTCGAGTTTGATTCTTTCGCTCGAGCATGTCCTCGCGCTTAGTCAGAGCATGAGGATGTGGTGCATCGCCACGCCACCGCTTGACGATTATATGGCCGAATCTTGCGCGTGTTTTCTTCACCGCATGGACATTGCCCGCACGCAGCTCACGACTAGATGCGAGGCACGGAGGGTCGACGAACGACCGGATCGCCAGAAGAGGCCGTGACGGCAGGTCCTTTCGTGGCTTTCGAGGCGGACCGCCAAGAAGAAAGTTAGTTATATACCCCCACCGGTGCAGAGTGGTCCTCCACCGCCTTCGTGAGCAGTCGTGGCTCCAAGCGGTTCAGATTTTCAGAGAGTGCGGTGTTAACCACCAAGCCACCCCTACCTCGCTGTGACTATCGTGGTAGACTCCATTTTGGAGAGTGTCGTGCTAGATTGGGAGTTTGTTTTGCATGCGCCAGCAGGCCATTTTGCGAGGAACCGCCCTACCAAGGGAAGCGCGGATGTTACGACTCACCTTCAGATCTCGTGGGTCGTTTATCACCTTCATACAATGCCTACTGCAGGCGTGCCTATGATTGAGTGGAGCCAGAGCTTCTGTATATCCTTAACCTCTAGAGTTTTGGTATGCTTGTTATGATGATCTCATTATCAGGTGCTATGTACGGATAGCATTGTGATACGCGTGAGTTAGAATGCACGGTTAGTTGGAAGGATACGACGAGGCATGGTAAGTGTGAACCTTAGACTATTTCACGATCGAGACCTTGCAGGCGTCGCCTTCGAGTAAAAGATTCGCTTTATGTTTGACCTTATAAGGGTGAGTAGTATACGTGGGATTTATTTGTGTGATAAGTCCACGGGTAGTGTGAGATGGAAGTGGTAGCTTTCATGACGTGAATTAGTAAGATTGTTCCGATCGGGAACAAGAGTTCGCGCGTTGGGGTCGGGTTGAGGACCATTTGCGGGTCAACCCAGAACCGGTTTGGGGTGGGGCTTCAGGGTGGTCCCGCCAGGTAGGGTCACGAGGATGCTAGGCCCAAGTTTGTATGATCATCGATGAGTTCGTGGACGCGCTCGACCGAGCCGGTAAAGGCCGGAATGGCCTTAAGGAAGTTCGAGGTTAGTAAGATGACCAAGTTCGAGGTAGTGACTCAGAGATTTTCGGAACCAAGTAATGACTCAAGTATGGTACGACTAGAAGAGTTCAAGTGTTCGAGAAGGGCACGCAGTAAGGAAGGAAGATAACGCAGGTTATTTCGCGCTGCCGCGCGCTGATAACTCGTTAGAGGAACTTCATCGATATCCGCTTGAGAAGGAACATTCGGACGAATGTTTCGGGCGAGGAGAATGTTATACCGTAGTTGCAGTGGTATGTATGTGAGGACGCACGCATTTAGAGTACTACAGAAAATTTTGAAAAGAAAGAAAGATGTGAGTTTTCACTAAAAGTTTCCTGCTATTTGTGAAGAAAAAGGTTCGTTAACGGGAATTGATTCTCAGATTTGGTATTTGGACTTCATAGATTATATTAGAATTTTGAGATTTTATTTTCTGAATGGTCACTGGGCCCACTGGAGAAATTTACGGTTTGCCGGGCCCGCTTTGTTTTTAAGTTTTCCAGATTTTGGATATTTTCTAAGACGAAATATTCTGGCGAATCGGGGTGACACGTGTCACCCCACGTGGCCGAATAACATTTGTGCACAAACCCTATTGAGTCGCTTTTGACTAAACGCTTACAGAATTTCATGGCGGAAAATTCGACTATGTCGCTTTGTATTTTTATGGATTTTTCCGAGAGATCTAACATTTTGGACCAACGGGAGGTGACACGTGTCACCTCACATCGGGTTAGCGCGCACTGGACGATCAAAGCCAGTGGGTAGATATTTTCGTAGATATTCGCAGGGTTTTGGGCGAGTAGGGCTAGGTGCACTGGGCATATCTCGCCTTACACTTGTGTAGCACTTGGCTAGATCTTCGCCATTGGTTGGCCTTGGGTTTGCTATAAATACCCTTAGTTGATGAACTTTCTTCATCCAAAAATCATTTTCCAAGTCTTGAAATCTCTCCTTTGTGAGTGAAATCGCCCAAAGCCCTCCCTCATGAGCCGCCGGCAGGCCCCCTTTGAGCGAGGCTTGGCCGGGTACCCCTAGCCTAGTTGTTTTCGTGATAATACCCTTTGTGGTATAGAAATACTCCCTAGTATTGTTATAATGCCCAAAATACCTTAGCCTCAGACCTTGTAGTATTCCAAAGATACCTCTTTACGTAGAGTCCTAAATACTACCTTTTGTCCTTTTAGTCTCAAACCGAAACCCTAAGGAAATCTTCATAGCTTGGTCAAGATTTGAGCAGGTTGGTTAGAACTTCTGGCGGTTGTTTGAGTGGTTTGAGCGCACTGAGCGAGCTAAACCTTGCTCAGATCGACATTATAACTTGATAATTTTGGGCTTACCGAGGTAATTATCTTGTCCTCTATTGTAATTGGAAATTACATGTTTGTTAGAATATATAGTTGAGGTATACTATATACGAACTATACTTAGTATTCTGCAATGTCTTTTGACTTAAGCCTCAAGAATAAAGAATCGAATCAATCAGATTTACATAAGATCAGACAGTAGACTTGCAGACATCAGTAGAATTGTACACGCCCGCAGACGTAAACCCCGGTTGTCAAGCTTGGTACTCGATAGAGAGAGATTTACGCCGCTGTCATGTGAGGTGCCGCCAATTTTCTATAGAAAGATAGAAACTTGTGTTTTGGGGTTAATAGACGCTTGACCTTTATAGTGAAAGTACTAAGAGTAGCGTGATTCTACTCGAGGAGTGGAAAGTGGCTACAGCGTTGTAGTACTTGGAGCATTTTGCTTATTGTCGATAAATCGTCGCGAGGTATGTGAACCTCTTCCTATCTTTCTTTTCAGCATGTTGTCTGTGGAACTATGTAGTACGGTAGACGCATACGTGCTAAGTGATTTGTTGGTTTAAAACATGTGGTGTTATAATAGCTTTACGGAAGTTAGTTATAACGACCTTATGTAAGTGAAAATGGTTTATCATGTTAGAAGTTAAGAGACTTGATCTTATAAGATAAGAGACTTAACTTATTTGTTTTAATGTGGACGTTGTGAAACCTCATTCGCGAGTAATGAGTACTTGGTTTTAAAGTGGATAATGTTTTACCGATTTCGAATCGAACGCATCGGCTGCACCACCGCAGCTGCTAATAAAGGAAAATGTATTGAATAATGATGTGTTGTATTAAAACCAAGAGAAACCTCCATCCGCATGTAAGCTAAGATAAGACAAAATGATATTACATTTTCTAGATCATGGTCAGTAATAAGATCGTTATAAACAAGAATAAACTACTCACATATATGACATATGTTACTCAATTGTTCTAAAAGGAATCAAGTGATTAAGTTTGGGAACTATGAAACCTTTTGAAAACGAGAAGTTCGAGTAATGAAACTAGGCAACCGAACTTAGGAAAAGAATGTTGGTACTTGATTTTAAAAGGAAAGTGTTCGTTTACTTAAAACGTGGGTTGGTCATTCTAATACTACGTATCGGGTGACTTTGATAAAAGTAATGGATCTCTTTACAAAACTTAACGTGATGTAGTACTTGGGGTTAAAAACCCGACTTTGGCATAAAATGAAAGTACTTTGAGTTGTGTGAAACTTGCCTATGCCAGGATGATAGCCTTTATTGTACAAGCGTTGTGTTTCGTGTTATCGCGCTCTCGATAGAGGTCGGTTGGATCGGTTGAGAACTTACTGGACGCTGCAGCTGACGAGAAATTCCACGCACGCTTCTCGCTGATAGTATTATTGTTGTTAATCGCTTTGGACATACCGACACGACGCGTAGCGCACGTATGCTTCCATTTTGTTAAGGTCTTCGCGTTAATCGCTGATATATCGACACGATGCGTAGCGCACGGGTATGTTTCCATTTCGATTATCGCCAGGATTTCCTTTTCGACATACCGACACGATGCGTAGCGCACGCATGCGCCCATTTGGAAAGTTGTCTTATTGTTTCCTTCGACATACCGACACGACGCGTAGCGCACGTATGCTTCCATTTGGATTGCCGCCTTGTTGTTGAGGTCACATGGACACGCCTACACCGGCGCAGAATCCGGCATGTGCGCTGGACATTGGTATTATTGTCGATCATGGACATGTCTACACCGATGCAAGATTCCGGCACGCGCCATAATGCGAACTCGATTGATGCGCGGGCGCGAGACCCATAGTTATATCGAGTGATGATCGCTTTATGTTGCGAATCGTAGTTTGGTTATCATACATGTCTCCCGCTTTATATAGACTAGTATGATTTCATTTACGTGATTGCATAGTTTCACATACTTGGTACCTGCATCGACCTCCTTCGGGCCGCGTCACGCCGCAGTAGAGGTACACGGCCGTGGATCTCGCCATGTGATCACGGTTCAACAGATTCAAGCCCGCTTTCTCGAGGCTTATCTTTTGCAGTGTTCCCCGAGTCAGAGGTTCTTGTACATTCGTGGTATGGCGGGGCCCCGTCCGCCATAGTCATCAGATATCTTAGAGGTCCGTAGTAATCTCTGCAAGTGTGGTTGTAAAAAGGATTAAACTGCTCGTGTTTTATGTATATACCAAGGCAATCGCTTGGTTGGCCTGCTTATTTATTATATCTTTTGTTAAATGACTCATGTTTTATGTTCCGCTGATTTTCTCTCGATGTATGTATCACTAGGTGCCCGGTAAGGCACCAAGAACGGCCCCGAACGGTCGTTACGCAGGGTGTAGGATATTTTGTGGTAGATGGATAAGGTGCACTTGGCAAGATCTTCGCCCTACACTTGCCTGCACTTGGCAAGATTCGCCATCGGGTCGCCTTTGCTAGGCCTATAAATACCCACTTTGGAAGACTTATTCATCCTAAAATGTTCTAAGTCTTAGAAATCCTCCTCCTCTTGTTTGACTCTCGCCCAAGAGCCCTCCCTAGATAGCCCTCGTGGGTGAGCCTCCTCCCCTGTGGTGTGGCGTGGGTACCCCTAGCCTAGTTGTTTCAGATAATACCCCTCTGATAGAAATACCTCAAAAGTATTGTTATAATGCCCAAATTACCTTAGCCATATACCTTGTTGTATTCTAAGGTTATACCTATAAAAGCCCGTAAATACTATTATACTTACCATTACCACCAAACCAAACCCTAGGAAAATCTCCATGGTTAGTTGGAGTTGTATGTAGAAGTTGGTTAGAACTTCTAAGGGTAGTTTGGAGGCGGGTCGAGCGCACGAGTCGAGCTAAACGATTGCCCGTGATCGACTTTAACTCTGATAATTATGGGCTTATCGAGGTAAATATCTTGTCCTCTATTGTAATTGGAATTTGCATATTGTTAGAATATATAGTTGAAGTATACTATATATAGAATCGAAGCGTAGTTATCGCAATGCCTCACGCTTAAGCTCGAATAATACTTACGCAATGTCTCGCGACTTAAGCCCAATTTAAAGAAGAGTACCAACTATAATTACATGGTGTATTCAGACATGAAGACCGTATAGTAGTACCGTGGAGTAGAATTGTACAGTTAGGTTAAATGTATAACCCCTCGGTTGGCTTGGTGGTAGCCTCGATAGAGAGGAGAGATTTACGCTGTCATGTGAGGTGCTGCCAATTTTCTCAGAATGTTCTACGAAGAGACCTTATGTTAATAAGTGCCTTGTGGCCTTATAGGTGGAAGTACTACGCGGCGCGATCTACTTGGCTTAGTGAGTAGCCGCGTTTGAGGTACTGAGCGCTTTTGCTATTAGTCGATAATCGTCGCGAGGTATGTGAACCTCTTCCTATCTCTTCTAGCATGATATATGTGAACTATGTAGTACGCAGAGACGCATACGTGCTAAATGTATGTGATTGGTTTAAAACATAAAGTGTTATAACGACTTTACGGAAGTTGATTATAACAACTTTATGTGGGTAAGAAAATACACGTGGTTTTTAAAAGGTACCGATTTGAACTATAACCGCTTGTTATGTGTTAATAAAGAACTTGACGTATTTCTAAAGATTTTTGAATCATTTTGAAAGAAGAAGTAATACTTGGTTTTTGAAAACTTAAGAGTTATACTAGCTTTACGTGGAAGTTAGGTATAACGGCTTAAGAATGTTTTACCGATTTCGAAATCGTAACGTATCGACAAACCATCATAAATACATTAAAAGGAAATGTTTTGAATAATTAAGTATTATTAAAACCAAGAGAAACCTCCATCCGCATGTGCTAAGATGAGACAAAATG
Source organism: Przewalskia tangutica (assembly GCA_029844215.1). Classification (NCBI taxonomy): domain Eukaryota; kingdom Viridiplantae; phylum Streptophyta; class Magnoliopsida; order Solanales; family Solanaceae; genus Przewalskia; species Przewalskia tangutica. The sequence goes on along the minus strand of CM056720.1, from coordinate 36,321,377 downwards.
ATATTTCCTAGATCATGGTCACTAATAAGATTGTAATAAACAAGAATATCCTACTCACATATAAGGCTTAGGTTTCTCGATTGTTTAAAGGAGAATTATATTCTTAAATGAATAAGACTATGAACTACGAAACCTTTCTAAAATGAGAAACTTGAACATTGGAAATTAGGCAAACTTGAACATCGAAAAGAATGTTGCTACTTGATTTTACAAAGAGGAGTAATTGATTTACTTAAGAAAATAATCACTCTATTTTCATATACTACGTATTGTGTGACTTTTGTGAAAGTAACGTATCTTTTAAAGAGTTAATGTATGAAGTACTTTGGGGATAAAACCCGATCTTGTTAATCATATAGTAGAAGTACCTTGTGTGAACAACTTGATCAGATTGGTTTGTGATAGCCTTATAATACTTTCTGTTGCTTTGATAAGTAAACGTGTTAGGATGCTACGTGTGTTAGTATCTTGTGATGTTTCAGGTAAAGCGGTTTCTCGATTGCGCTTATTAACTATCACCGTTATGATAGTATTGTGGCATTCATCTCGAGATGATTCCGGTTAAGCCGCCCCGATGCGGGTAGACTCAGTGTCGATGGACCTATGATTCGAGAATACCTCACGCAGTCCCGGGCCTACGCGAGCTACGAGAGTTCCGTGTTAGCGCCTTTACGGGCATGCGGTCCTCAGGGCTACGCGACTGGAAGTCCGTGACGATGCCGGAGTGCTACCGACGCGGAATGCCTACGCGCCAAGAGATTGGCCTACGCGAGTCGCGGAAGTTCCAGGACTAGACGCGCACATTAGATATCGGGCAAGTGGCCGCCTTTGATCATGCGGATGCCAAGACAGATCTTATGATACGCTTCATGACCTTGTTGGTACCGCTGGTGTTAGTAGCTATGCTTCGCATTTACTCCCGTGACGGTGTTATTATGGCACAGTGGGACTCGTGTTCATGCGTGTTCCTTGGTGCTTTTATATCATAAACCGCCAGCTGAGAATGTGTCCCACGCACGATTGATGTCATGGGCGTGAGACCCATCAAGTATGTTCTTTTGTGATGACTTGAGGCGTGAGTCCCCGATTTGATATGATCGCTAGTTATTGTAAAATCAGTAGCTCGTTATCATACATGTCTCCGCTTGTATGTACTACTATGATTTCATTTACGATTTATTTTCGCCACATACTCTGCACTGTTATCGACTCCTTCGGCGGCCGCTCATGCCGCAGTCGAGGTACACCGCCGTTGATCCTAGCCTCGTGGTCACGCAGCTTGGGAAGCTCCGTTTCTCCGAGGCTTATCAGCCGTATAGTCCCCGTCGTAGTAAGTGTTTACATTCGCGGTTTGGCGGCCCCGCCCCGCCACGGTTGTCGATCATTCTTAAGGTCCGTAGTAATCACTGTGCGGTGGTTTGTAAAAAGGATTAAACTGCTCATGTTAAAAGTTGTCATTTATACATACGCCGAAGGCAAGTTCTTCTCATATTATTGTTTCATATTTCATAATATGTCTCAGATCGCTTTATGTTCTACTGACACTGATGTTGTGTCACTAGGGTGCCCGGTAAGGCACCAACACTGCCCGATTTGGTCGTGACACAAACTCTCCCCTTAGAAAGCTCTCACAAACACCCCCTTCCTAGTCATGTCTCGTCAAATACCCCCTTGGTAGAAAAATCTCTCCAAAAGTATTGTTACTATTCCCAAATACCTTAGCCCAAATCCCTTGTAGTATTCCCAAGTTACCTCTATACTTAGAGCCCGGAAATACTACTATATTTCTTTTAGTCACAAAACGAAACCCTAGGAAAATCTTCATTGTTGGTTGAAGTATTAAGTAGAAGTTGTATAGAACTTCTAAGGGTTTCTTGGAGCGAATTGGAGCGCATGCATAGGAGCTAAACCTTGCTCAGGATCGACTTTAATCTTGGATAATTTTGGGCTTATCGAGGTAAATATCTTTGTCCTTCTATTGTAATTGGAGATTACATATCGTAGTAGTTTAGAATTTAGTATAAAATTTATAGAAGGATGGTATTAAAGAAGAGAATTGAACTGTAATTACATAGGACTGTATTGCAGTAGACTTGTGTAGTTTGACGGGTAGGGAAGTGCTGCCCAATTTTTCCGTAGAAATAAGAACCTTCTGCTTAGAATATTCTACAGAGTAGTCTAGACGTTGATAGACGTATTTGACTATTATAGGTTGATACTCTGCGCGCGATATATTCGACTTGGCAGGTGGATTTCGCCGAGGAGGTATGTGATTCTTCCTATCCTCTTAAGCATGATATTTTAAAATATATATAGTACGGTAGACGTACGTGTGTTAACGGAACATGGTTTTACTTCGATGTCTTTTGACTTGAGTTTTAAATAATAAGAATCTTGAAGTATTTCAAAAGAATTATGAATCGTTTTTGAAAGAAGAGTAATACTTGGTTTTAAAAGCTTAAGAGTTATGCTAGCTTTATGGGAAGTTAGGTATAACGACTTAAGAAAGATAAAAGGAACGGTTTACTTAATTGTTTATGAAAGCCTTGTATTGATTTCGGAAAAGGGAAATAAGTATCGAACAAACCATCATAGCTTAATAAAGGAAAATGTATCGACTAAGTAAGTATTATTAAAACCAAGAGAAACCTCCATCCGCATGAAGCTAAGATAAGACAAAATTGTATTACATTTCCTAGATCATGATCGCTTTAATAAGTTCATTAATAAACAAGTTTTGATTTTCTTAAAAGTTCAAAGTAAGGACTTGATTTATAAAAGACAAAGACTTGAAAATTTGAAGTGTTTTCGCTAAAAAGAAGGCATGCTTTTGTCTTAAGTTGGTTCAAAGAAGGTAGGGAAGTTGTTTGGGTTTACTTAAAAAGATAGTCACTCTACTTTTGATACTACGTACCGTGCAGCCTTTGTGAAAGAAACTGTTCTTTTAAAGAGTTAATGTATGAAGTACTTTGGGGATAAAACCCGAACTTGTTGACATAAAATAGAAAGTACCTTGTGTGAATAACTTGACTATGTTGGTTTGTGATAGCCTTGTAATACTTTCTTGTTGGTTTGATAAGTAAACATGTTATGATGCTACGCATGTTAGTATCTTGTAACGTTTGTGTAAAGGGGTTTCCTTGTTGTGCTTATGTTATTTAACGATAAGTCGCTGATCGCTATTATATCACTTACACCCCGACTTGAAATTCGAGGTTATCCGCCTCGATGCGAGGAATACCTCACGCGGTCCATGTGACCTATGCGAGTCATGGAGTTCCGTGATTGATCATTCCGTGTATTATCCCGACGCGGCGAAAGGCTCTCACGCGGCCCGTGTGACTATACGCGACTTCGAGGTCCGGGAGGATGCCGCGGGTTAGCTACCCCGACGCGAGGAATACCTCACGCGCCTATGTGGCCTGGCGCGAGTCGCGGTAAGTTCAGGATTAGACGCGCATATCGATATCGAGGGCGAGTGGACGCCTTCGATTATGGCGCGGCCTAGAAAGACCTCGTGATACGCTTTTATAGCATTATTGGTACCGTGGGTTTTAGTAGTCGGCTATGCTCGCACTTACCCCGCACGGTTTTATTATGACACGTGGGACCGGTGTTCATGTGTATTCCTCGTGCTTTTATATCATGGATCACGGCGGAAGGGCGAATTCCACGCATGATTGATATTGTGGGCATACGACCCATAGTTATATTTGAGTGATGACTTTAAGGGCGTGAGTCCCTGAATTGTCATGACTGATTAAATATTGGGTATCGTAAATTGGTTCTCATATATGTATTGTGTTTTATATAGACTATTATGATTTCATTTACGATTTTCGCCACATACTTGTACTTGCCAGATCGACCTCCTTCGGGGCTGCGCTCATGCCGCAGCTAGAGGTACACCGCTTGTCGATCCTCGCTCATGTGGTCACAGTTCAGCTTGGGAAGCTCCGTGTCTCCGAGGCTTATCTTGAGTAAAGTCCCCGTCGTTGTAGGTACTTACATTCGTGGTATGGCGAGCCTGTCTCCGCCATTCATGTTATAACATTCTTAGAGGTTTGTAGTACTGCCAAGCGTGGCTTGTAAAGGATGAATCGCTCAAGTTTTTATATATATATGCCGAAGGCAACTTTTCTCGTATAAACTGCTTTCACTTCATATTGTTTCATGTCTTGTTTTATATTCCGTGGTTACTCGATGTATGTCTACTGGGTGCCCGTAAGGCACCAACACGCCCTGTTCGGTCGTGACAAAAGTGGTATCGAGCGCTTAATCCTGAAAGTGTCTACGCACCGTATCTAGTAGAAGTTCGATTATCGGTGTGTTGTGCACCACACCAATAATCGTGAGGCTATAGGATATTTAGATTGGTTTCATTCTTCTCACTCCGAGATCGTGCCTTAGAGCCGTGTTATAAGTGGACCCTCTAACGTATTTCTTTCCTTACCGCTATGCCTCCGCCAGGCAACCCGCCCGTGGCGGCAAGGCAAATGGCGGAGCCGCGAGTAGAGCACGAGGGTTACAGTGGCACAGCCCAATCATCACCTAAGGTGGTGCCATTCGGGAGTTCGCTACGCCGCCAACCCCAAAGAAGTTTAGCACAATGGCGGCAGCTCCTATCTGCGCATGATATCTGGACCTTCGCCTACGACCGAGCGTAAAATATGGATTGCAAAGAGACGCCTTATTAGCCGTGATTTAGTAACCAGAGTATATTATGTACCGATTTATCGCGCCTTCATGATTATCTAAAGAAGGGTTGTGTAAGAGTAGCTCTTCAAATATGAGCTAAGATGGCTCAGACGCTTATGCGCAGCAGCCGAGAAACGTAGGATCGACGTTAACCAAGATCGCCAGAAGAGGCGGTCGGCAGGCCCTTTGGTAACTTTCGAGGCGATCGCCTCAAGCAGCAGACCGATATGCGCGCCCGCTGGGCAGATCGGTCCTCCGCGAGTTCGTGACGTTCGGTATGCAGGAGTTGGTCGAGCTCGTGGCTTCGTTCACGATACACGTAGTTCCAGCCACCGGATTCGCTTTTCCTCGGTGTTCATACACAAGCGGCGTCATCCCGGAATGTCGCTTTTGTTGGTGCTTGTTTTACTCGCGCCGTGGCAGTGACGAAAGAATGTTCAAGTAGGAGGGATGCAAGTGGAGGACTCACCCTACCGCATCGATGGATTCGTGAGTTCGGAGAGGAAGGGTGTTAGCTTGAGAGGCCACCCCACCTCGGTGGCCGTTGTGGTAGGTGTCATTGTGGGAGTGTCATACTTCTTCGACAATTGTTATGCTTGCACAGCAGGCCATTTTATGCGAGAAATTGTCCGACTGCAGGTGGCGCGGATGTAGAGACTCACCTTCAGATCGGTGGCTAGTTCATCACCTTCCACTGTGGCGCCAACAGGCGGTGATTTATTAAAACGACAAAGGGGAGTGAAGCAGTAGATACATGTATATCCTTAACCCTCTCGAGATTAGTATGTGTGATAAGATGAGTATATTTTAAGTGTTATGTTCAGATAGCATTGTGTTAATTGTGATTAGAAATCATGGTTAGTTAAAAGGGTAAGATTGGGGATAGGGAAAGTGTGAGCCTTAGAGTTTTATACGTGGAGACCTTAGAGGCGAGGCCATCTTGAGTAAAAGATTTATTTTTATGTTTGACCCTTATCGGAGTGCATAGTATACGTGAGATATATTTGGTGATAAGTCCCTGAGTAGTGTGAAATGAAAGAGGGTAGTTGAGCTAAGAATACCACTAGGTTTTCGTGGCTCGATGGTGAGATTGTTCCGGATCGGGAAACAAGAGCTTGGCACGATAAATGGGTCGGGTTGAGGCCAGATTGCGGATCAACCCGCAGCCCGGTTTGAAGTAAGGAAAAATTATGGTGGTCCCGTTTTGTGTTAGGGTCACGAGGGTGTTAGGCCCAAGTTTAGTTAACCATCGTACGAGTTCGTGGATGCGTCGACGATGGTCCGCCGAGGTCACCCATCTTGTCTTTCGGGCCAGATTACTCGGCAGAGGTTATGCGAGATGTTATATATCGTGAAGGTTGTAAGACCGCATCGGTTCCTACTCTTACTTTAGGACAGCAATGTGGAGCCCGCTTACACGCTATTTCTTTTATGGAGGTTTTACCAGCGAGGTTAGAACTCAAAGTGAGTCTCAGATGTGCATTCACCTGGCCTGTTTTTATTTCGCAGGTAGTAAGGATTATTCGCCTCTTGTTGAGTGAGTATTATAATAGCTACCATTTCAGTATTCGAATGTCGCCTTATGAAGCCGGGTATGGGCGTAAGGGTAGGTTGTCAGTCGATTGGTTCGATGTTGGCAAGGTGCAGATAGTTGGTTCATACTTGATTCAGCAGGATGTGGATAGGGTGAAGCTTATCCAGGAAAGATTATTAGTAAGCTCAGAGTCGATATAAGCTTTATGCAGTTAACCGACGTCGACACTTTGAGTTCAGGTTGACGTTTGGATATAAGTATTAGTATGTGGCCACGTGTGGCATTATTGGTGTGTAGGGGTTGTAAGGAGACTATGTCGCTATCCTTAAGTTTGACTCCCAAAAGAACATTCGGGGACGAATGTTTCTAAGGGGGAAAGAATGTTACACCCCGGAATTCCAGGATATGTTTATAAGAACGTACGTAAGAACTCGAAAATGTTAAGATTTGAGACGAGTAAAAATTTATCGGAATTATGGAATTGTCGGAAAACGAAAAATTGCGACGAACGGGAGGGAGACACGTGTCACCCTCTTAGTGGTCTTGGACGAAATTGACATGGATAGATCTCACAATAAGAAAAATAACCATAAGCATGCATTAATTCATAACAAAAGTTTCTAGCAATTCAACATGGAAAGCCCTATAAGAGAATTAGTTCCTAGCCATAAATATGACAAGAACTAATTCAAAGTTCATCATAAAAACTGAAATAAAGTAAAGAAAAGGAAAAGAAATTACTAAACTAATGGTATCCAATCTCCAAGCCAAAGTCTTGAGTTGTGCAAGGGAACCTCAAAACCGCCTAGGGTTCTCTTTTATAGGTTGCAAACCGCCTCCTCTTTTCCTTCGTGCCCGCCTGCATTTCGCCCAAAACCTAATTTTTCCGCACGCTGGCGCGCTTTAGCCAGATGTTTAGGCGCGCGACCTGCTGCTTTGTCGTTGGCGCCGCGGCCTCGCTATTGCCGAGGCGTCGCGGCGAGTCTTCGACCTCTCTCGGATAGTGGGCGCCGTTCATGCTGCAGTAAAGGCACACCGATTATTGATCCTCGCCATGTGGTCACAGTTGCTTGGGAAGCTCCGTGTCTCGGAGGCTTATCTTGGTATAGTCCTCGTTGTAGGTACTTACATTCAGGGGTAAGGCGGGGCCCGGTACCGCCCTTGATGTTATAACAGTCTTAGTGCCAGTAGTATCTGTGGGCGGGTGGCTTGTAAAAGGGATGAATCGCATTCAAGTTTTTATATATATATGCCGAAAGGCAACTTTTCTCAGATAAACTGTTTCTCACTTCATATTGTTTCATGTCTTGTTTTATATTCCGCTGGTTACTCTGATGTATGTCTACTTGGGTGCCCGGGTAAGGCACCAGTCACGGGCCCGTGTTCGGGTCGTGACAATAAGCACTATCGGCTTACCATACATAACATAAGCGCTACCGGCTTACCATATCCTAACATAAGCACTACCGGCTTATCATACATAACATAAGCAAGTTAAGAAATCCCCTAACTTCTTATTAGTCTTATACATGTACACTCTCATTTTAGTTTACTTAAGGCACTAAAATGTCATTATAAAAATCCGGGAATTTAACCCAAAGTACTACGTACTTCTACTCTTTTAAAAATGACTCTTTTTCATACAAAACTTCCAAGATACTAATAATCATAGTATCAAGTCATAACTACATTTTAAGACAAGTCACAATATCTTTTAGAAATACATTTCCAGGCTTCTAAATCAAGTGACTTATTTCTTTTAAAACCTTAAGCAATTGATGTCTTTAAATCAATTTGCCTTTCATTATTTCAAGTCATTTATCATACTTATTGTTATACCCCGTAGTTCCAGGGTATATAGGTGAGGATGTACGTGCGAGATTACGACAGAAATTTTGGAAAGAAAGAAAGATGTGATTTTTCGACGGAAAAGTTTCGGTTTAAGGTTCGTTAATGGGAATTGGATTCCCAGTTTGGTATTCGGACTTCTTAGAATATTTGAGAATTATGGAATTTTATTTCCGGAATGGTCACGTGGGCCCACGTGAAATTTACGGGCCCGCTTAGTTTTTGAGATTTTGGCCATTATGGATATTTTCGAGATGAAATATTTTGGGCCAGTAGGAGGCGACACGTGTCACCCCCTAGGTGGCCCTCCGAAATTAGCTAGATGTGGCAAGACAGCCGCCAAGTCTTGCTAGATATTTTGTGGTGGCTTGTGGGTCCCACCCACACTTGTCCCCAATCTCAACCACACACTTGCCTTCATCCTATCCCTTGGTTGTCCTATATGCACCCTTAGTTGATGAAATCTTCCACACTTAGACATTGAAGACTTGAAAACCCTCCCTTCTCCTTGACCTGTAGCTCTGGTTTGCCCCATTTCTTGAGCAAAATTTGTCCAACAATTCTTAAACTCTCAAGTGTTCTTCCCTAAGGTGTTAGGAAGATTGTGTACCAAGAGTTGGAAAAGATTTCACACCCCTAGCCTCGACGCCGGCGAAAGTGTCATCTTGAAACCCTAAGTGTTCTTCACTTTTTGGAGTTGAATCTTGAAGAGAAGTTGGTTAGGAGCTTCATGGGTTGCTTGTAGGATTGGAACGTAAAGATTTGGAGCTAAGACTTGCTTGGAGCGACTTTAAGAACTTGGATATTTTTGGGCTATTCGAGGTGAACTTAAACCTCTTTGTGAATCGTTGTTATACATATATTATAAGTATATTATGGATTATATAATATATGGAGTAAGTTTGGAAGAGTTGGATCTTGTTAACTTGTTAAAAGAAAGGATTGGTCGCTTGCCATTAAAATGGTAAAACGTATCTTACTTGCTAAGAAGCTAATAACAAAGTAACTATAACTTATATTAAGAATGGAAATATAAGTTGGATGACTAATGAGTAAATTGGATAAGTAAATGGACAAAGCAAGGACCCCAACTTAAGGATCGTATTTACTTTGGTATTTACTTGGACCGTATTTACTGGACTGTATTTACATTTATTTACATTTGGAAGATTTTTCAATCGCGTTCGTGTGATCCCTTTTTAATTATTGTATTGTTATGGCGTGATAGTAAACCGCACGGCCGTCACGTAATTTACTTATTGTTGTTATGGGCGTGATAGTAAACCGTAATTCTTTATGTTGTTTAATTATTACGCTATATATATATGGTATATATATTACGTTATTCGCCTTGGTAAAAGATGGAAAAGTGAGTATAAACGGAAGTCAAATTTCCGAGATTTTGAGGGCTTTATTGGTATAAGTCTTCAATGATAAGAAAGGTTTGATAGGAGTACCATGACCATTTTAGAGTGGAGTAGATCTACTGGCTTAGGTCAAGTACTGAGCGTTGCTTATTGTCGATAAATCGCCGCGAGGTATGTGAACCTCTTCCTATCTTTTCTAGCATGATTGTTGGAACTATGTATGCTAAGTGATTTGGTTGGTTTAAAACATGTGTTATAATAGCTTTATGGGAAGTTAGTTATAACGAGTGAAAATGGTTTATCGATGTTAGAAGTTAAGAGACTTGATCTTATAACATAAGAGACTTAACTTATTTGTTTTAATGTGGATGTTTGTGTGAAACCTCATTCATGAGTAATGAGTACTTGGTTTTTAAAGGGATAATGTTTTACCGATTTCGAATCGTAACGTATCGGTTAATAAAGGAAAATGTATTGAATAATGATGTGTTGTATTAAAATCGCAGAAACAGATGAGACAAAATGATATTACATTTTCTAGATCATTGTAATAAGATCGTTATAAACAAAGAATAAACTACTCACATATATGACATATGTTACTCAATTGTTTTAAAAGAGATTAAGACTATGAGTTATGAAACCTTTCTAAAATAAGTGACTTGAGCATTTGAAAAACGGTTGAGTAATTGAAACTAGGCAAGCGGAACTTAGGAAAAGAATGTTGTTACTTGATTTTGAAAAGGAAGGTTGGTCATTCTAATACTATGGGTATAGTGACTTTTATAAAAGTAATGGATCTCTTTTAAAAGAACTTAACGATGTAGTACTTTGGGGTTAAAAACTGACTTTGGCATAAAATGAAAGTACTTTGAGTTGTGTGAAACTTTTGTTGTTTGAAACTTATAGCCTTTGTTGGTGCGTATTTATTCACGGTATGTTTCATTTTGATTATTGTCTGTTGCTGATGTCACGGATACACCGACGCAGATTCCGGCACGCGCCACGCGGGTTGATTACCCGATATATTGTTATTGTGGTTACATGGACATGTCTACACCGAGGTAGAATTCGGGTTGATCACCCGATATTATTGATATCACACGGACGGGCATTGGTATTATTGTTGCATCATGGACATGTCTACACCGGGCACGCGCCATGATGCGAACATGATTGATGTTGTGGGCGTAAGACCCATAGTTATATTGAGTGATGACTTGAGGCGAGTCCTCGATCGACATCGCTTTTATGTTGTGAATCGTAGTTGTTATCATACATGTCTCCGCTTTATATAGACTAGTATGATTTCATTACGATTTTTACAGCCACATACTGTAGAGGTACATCGGCCGTGGATCCTCGCGATCTCGCGCTCCGCCCGAGGCTTATCTTTTGGTATGTTCCCGAGTTGTGTTCTTGTACATTCGTGGTATGGCGCCGCCATAGTTGTTGTAAATCTTAAGTCTCAGTAATCGTGGTTTGTAAAGATTAAACCGTTTTGAAAGAGTTGTATTTATTATGTTATCAAGGTAACCTTTATGTTCATATCTGTTTCTTGTTTAAGTTTTATTTTCACGGTTTTCTCGATGATTGTATCACTAGGGTGCCGATAAGGCACTGTGGCCCTGAAGTCGTTACACTTATATTACTTAGAGTAAACCACTCTTTTTAACTTTCCATAAAGCTATTATAACCAACTTCCCATAAAGCCGTTATACTAGTTGTATACCTTAGATACTTACATTCTTCTTTATAACCAAGAGACTTAAACTTTCCAAACAAAACAAGTATCATATACTTTCAAAATACTTTAAGTCTCTTAACTTTTAGAACCCAAGATATCCTTAATATTTTTAAACAAGTGAGTTAATTCCCTAACTCAACCAATTTGGACATTCTTAAAATAAGCCAAGGATATCAAATGGACTAGATTGTCAAAATCTCAGACGCTCACCGCATATACATTTACAACTTATTCATGCTCAAGAGATAAGAAAGTTCCACATACCTCTTCGGTTCAATCCACTTGCCAAGTCCAATATGCCGTACGTAGTATGTCAACCTATAATGACCATAGTACGTCTATTAACTTCTTACTTCAAACGTAGAATATTCCAAGTGCAAAGTCACTAAATTCTACGGAAAATCGGACAGCACTTCCTTTGTTTCTACATACTTTTCCACCTTTTTCAAGGCCCGAATTCAATAACCAAACACTCCACATTTAAGGCTCAACAATGTAGTTATCAATAAGGGATTACACGCCTACAAGACGTGTAAAATTCCGCCCCACAAATTGATATCAAACTAGTCCAACATACAATGTTACATTCGACAATTTGAGGAACAACAATACATAGTCTTTTCCAATTCCTTTTCAATCCAAGTTGTTTAGTATAACATGTTATAAAGCCGCAATTGATTATAACAACTATAATCTTCAAGTAGATAACATGCGACGATTCTAGTTAACGACCAAATTGTAATTCAATTTCAAATGACTCAACATATCATTTTCGGATTTGAGCTTCTAAACTTCCATAACACTTATCAATCTTTATAACACATATCACATGATCATTTCTAACTTATCATAACATGGAATATTCAATTACAAAAGTAAGACGAAGATTATTACCTCATTTACCCCAAATATGATCCAAGATTACAAGTCGATCCTTAGCAACTTTAGCTCCTCTTTTCAACGTTCCAATCCACTCCAAGCAACCCTTAGAAGCTTATGAAGAACTCCTCTTCAAATTCCAACTTCAAAGTTGAAGAACTCCTTAGCTTTTCGCCTTGCGACTAATACGAAAACGCCACTTTTCCGGGATATTTCTATTGAGATACCCTTACAATACCTTTAGGTTCCTTGGTTTAAAGTGTGGAGCTTATTGGACAACAAACGAAAAATCTTGTATTGCCAAGACCCTCAAACCCGAGAGCTCTCTTTGAGTGTCTTCAAATTTTCTTGAAAATTTAGCTAAGTGTAGAACTTGTCTTGCTACTAGTACATATATATAACACTATGGAGGGTTAAGATTAGAACAAATGAGTGGCCTAGATGAGTTTCACAAGGATTCTAGCCAAGTGGCCTTGACTAAGTCAACAATATCAAGCTCTAGCTTTAGCAAGACTTGGTCATCTTCAATTTATGGTCAAATGACCATTTTATCCATGTCAATTTCATCCAAGACCACTAAGAGGGTGACACGTGTCTCCCTCCCGTTCGTCGCAATTTTTCGTTTTCCGACAATTCCATAATTCCGATAAATTTTTACTCATCTCAAATCTTAATATTTTCGAGTTCTTACGTACGTTCTTATAAACATATCCTGGAATTCCGGGGTGTAACATTCTTTCCCCCTTAGAAACATTCGTCCCCGAATGTTCTTTTGGGAGTCAAACTTAAGGATAGCGACATAGTCTCCTTACAACCCCTACACACCAATAATGCCACACGTGGCCACATACTAATACTTATATCCAAACGTCAACCTAAACTCAAAGTGTCGACGTCGGTTAACTGCATAAAGCTTATATCGACTCTGAGCTTACTAATAATCTTTCCTGGATAAGCTTCACCTTATCCACACCGAATCAAGTCCGCCAACTAATCATTCTCACCCACGGCGAACCAACCAATCGATGAACTACACTTCCGCCCATACAAAACCTCAGATGGCGTCATCGGGATACGCAAACTCAACAAGAGGCAAAAATTCCTCCGGCTAACTCTAAACTCAATTACACCGGCCCGCAACCTATCCTCAAGTGCCTGGATAGTACGCTCTGCCTGTCCGCCGGTATGAGGGTGAAATTCCACACTGAGACTCACCTGTGTCCCTAATACCTTCTGTAAAACCTTCAGAAGTCAGCCGTAAACTGAGCTCATCGGTTTGACATCATAAATGCAGGAACCCCGTGCAGTCTCACAATCTCCCTACTATATAAGCTAGCATAATCCTCAGCCGAGTAAGTGGTCCTAACCGGAAGAACAAGGCTGGTTTCGTCAGCCTGTTTACTATGACCCCCAGGGAGTCACACTTCCTCTGAGTGTGATGCCTCCCTGTAACAAGATCCATATTACTCACCTCCCATATATAAGTCGGGATCTAAATCGCCTGTAATAGCCCACTGGGCTTCTGGTGTTCAACCTTTACCTGTTACTAATTCGGACATTAAGCAACAACTCTGCTACGTCCCTCTTCAGGCCATCTTACCAATACAAACATCTGAGGTCATGACCAACTTAGTCGACCCCCGAACAATTATAGCAATAAGCACTGCGTGCCTCCCCTAAAACCTGCTGACTAGTCCTGCATCACCGGGTACACACAATCTATCCTCATATCATAGCACCCCATCCGGTGTGTTATACCCCGTAGTTCTGACCCTACGTATGAGAGCGTACGAAAGCATGTAAGACTTAAAATTTTCAAAAGATAAGTTGACGGATTGTTCGAACGGGTTTTAGTCAACTTTGAGGTGGGTTATGACCCGGTACGTTGAGAGTTCATAAGTGTTTCAAAGGCCTAGGGCGTAGTTCGTTGAGTCTAGTTTCCAACGCAACCAACCGTTCGTCGATAGAACGTCGGAGTAGAAAGTTATGGGAGTTACAAGTTCAGTGCGCAGACGGACAGAAATGCATTTCGTGCAAAGCGCGGTGCGCGCGCCGGGTCAGGCCGCGCACGGATATTCGAGGATCGCTGAAGTTGCAGCGCCGCGGCGCCAGGACAGCAGGGCCACGGCGCCGTAAGTCCCGAGAGTCCGCAGAGGTTTCAGCCGCGCCGCTGGCGCAAGCGCCAAGGGGATTCCCGCGAAAAAGTTAGGAAAAGTCGATTTCTTTTAAAGACCTCGGAGGGTGACAAGTGTCCCCCCCCCATCTGATTTCTTGCATGCCTTATATTGACCAAGTCTTGAAGACTTGGTCATCTTTCAAATCCCTCTCTCTCTCTAAGCTTAAGCTCCCACTTCACTCTAAAAATTCCAAGAGGAATTCAAGCCTAAGGAAAAATCTGAAAAGTTAAGGACGAGAAGGAAGCTTGTGGCTAGCTTGTAGGAATCATTGTGGTGGTGTTCTTGGAAAGGAGGCTAGCAAAGTTGTTGGAATATTTTTGGCTAAGGCTCCAAAGGTAACATTTCTTCTGTTGTAGCAAGTATTAATGTTGCATGTGAAGAAGAAGGGATTTGTAGTAGTAAATAATGCACTTAGAGTCATTGCATGTAAGAAATATGGTTTGAATGTGAAGGAATGAGTTAAGAATATATTATGAGCATGTTGTAGCCTAAAAACTACCTTAGAATTGTTAAGTGAATTGTTGTACCTTGTGGGGCAGAATTTTACACACCCAAGTTTAGGTGTGTAATCCCCTTTGAAATGTTTGGATTGTTGAGCCTTAAAAGTGGTGTTTGGATGTAAAATTCGGCCTTGAGAAAGGTGGCAAAGTATGTAGAAACAAAGGAAATGCTGCCCAATTTTCCATAGAATTTAGTGACTTTGAACTTGGATTATTCTACATTGGAATTAGAGGTTAATAAACGTATCATGGTTATTTTAGGTTGACATATTACTTGCGGTAGTTGGACTTAGCAAGTGGATTGACCGAAGAGGTATGTGGAGCTTTCCTATCTCTTGAGCATGAATAGATGTAACTATGTAGTACGGTAGACGTACAAGATTTGATATTCTTACTTGTTTTAAGTATATAAAGACTTGTTTCGTTTTAAGAATGTATAAGTCCCTTGGTTAGGGGAAAAGTATAATTTTACTAAAGTGTAGGGTTAATATAACAACTTTATGGGAAGTTGGTTTATTAACTTTATAAAAGGTTAATGAGAAGAGATTTACTCTAAGTAAAATAAGTAAGGACAAATGATTTGATTTATGAAAGGCAAATTGATTTTAAGGCATCAATTTTCCAAAGGTTTTATGTATGCAAAAGAGTCACTTTTAAAAGAGTTGAAGTATGTAGTACTTGGGTTAAATTCCCGGTTTTCTTTTATTAAAGATATGATTAAGTGCCTTAAGTAAACTAAAATGAAAGGGTATATGAACAAGACTAATAAGAAGTTATAAGTTTTCTTAACTTATTTATGATTATGATATAATGACAGTTTAAGCTAGGGTAAGAGTATATCTGAGGGGCAAGCCCCAAGATCGTTATACCACCTTCTCCAGGGTAAGAGTATGAATGAGGGGCAAGCCCCAAGATCGTCATACCACCTTCTCCAGTGTAAGATTATATCTGAGGGGTAAAGCCCCAAGATCGTTATACCATCTGCTTCGGTGTAAGAGTATATCTGAGGGGTAAGTCTCCAAGATCGTTATACCATCTCCTTCAGGGTAAGAGTATATCTGAGGGGTCAGTCCCCAAGATCGTTATACCACCTGTTTCGTGGATTTGCTACCCACGATGCGAGGAATACCTCATGCGAGTCCTTATGGGCTTATGCGGGTGAAATAGTCCCATGCGGGCGGGTACAGCCTATGCGATGAATACCTCATGCGGGTCCACATGACCTATGCGGGTGAAATAGTCCCAGGAGTAGGGGTGCTTATTGATACTACTGCGAGGTACCGCTTTGATCACGAGGCCCTATTTTACGCAAAGATTATATATATATATACTTGTCACTCTCATTGTTAGTAAGGCACAGAAAAAGGTATTTTGATTTCCTTTCATGACTCCATCTTACTTTTAGACTTATGATATAATAATTACAGTATTTTCCAGTTTTACATACTTAGTACATATCAGATCGACCCCCTTCCTGGGCTGCGTCATGCCGCAGGCGGTAAGCGATTGTGGATCCTCGTTCTTAAGATCGCTGTTCCGTGTCGAAGCTCCATTCCTCCTAAGCTTGTTTGTTGGTACGGATATTCCCCGACGCTATAGGTATTTTGTACATTCGTGGTACGGCGGCCGCCCCGCCACGCTTGT
Source organism: Przewalskia tangutica (assembly GCA_029844215.1). Taxonomy (NCBI): domain Eukaryota; kingdom Viridiplantae; phylum Streptophyta; class Magnoliopsida; order Solanales; family Solanaceae; genus Przewalskia; species Przewalskia tangutica. The sequence continues at coordinate 36,304,983 of CM056720.1, read as the reverse complement.
TATCCTTAGAGGTCCGTGGTCACATACGTGTTTTGGGCTATAAGAACCTTGTACCGCTATACCGCTGATTAAGTATGTTTTATAAGGCGCCTTATCTACCGCCGCTGATGTTTACCTTTTATAAGTTGTGTTATGTATGTTCCGCCGCTATTCTCTCGATGTATACCGATGCGGTACCCTGGCAGGTACCGCCGCCCCGGTTGGGTCGTGACAAAAGTGGTATCGAGCGCTTAGTCCTCTGAAAGTGTCTACGCATCGTGTCTAGTAGTAGTCTTGATTATCGGTGTGTCGTGCACCACATCTATAATCGTGAGGTCGCAGGACATTTAGGATTGGTTTCATTCTTTCACTCTAAGATCGCGGCAAGAGCCGTGTTATAGTCAACCTCCTCCGATGTTTCCCTTATGTATCGCTTATGCCTCCACGCAAGGCAACCGCGCCCGGCGGCAAGGCGGTGAGGTCCGCTAGCTGGACGCGGAGAGTCACGCAGGCACAGCCCGCCCTACCAGAGATGATGTTTAGGCGGCGAGTTCCACGACGCCGCCAAATTTCAAGAGAGTTCGAGGCGGAGCGGCCATCGAGACCATGCAGACGAGCCTCCACCCCACAAATGTGAGTATAGAGATTACGGGAATGATTCGCCATCGACCAAAGATAGCAGTGGCAACACGACAGAGCAGCAACTAACCCAGAGCCGATAGCTTTACGGATTCGGATTTCAGATGTCACCCACCCGAGTTCTATGGTTCGAGATTTGAGGAGGATCCGCAGGAGTTTGTCCGACAAGCCATGAGACTACGCAGTGCTTAGGGCATCGGAGACCGAGTCCGTTATACTAGATTTCACCGCTACGCGATATCGTTGAACCGTTTGAGTCACGGGTGTTGTCGAGAGCGAGGATGCTCTTCCAATTATTTGGGAGGAGTTCACGCAGGCTTTCCGATCACTTCTTACCTCCCGAGATGAGGAGAGCCCGGTAGATAGATTCTTGACCTCGAGGCGTGACGAGGACTATCGAGAGTACACCGAGTTTGACTCGCCTGTATGCACACACCATTGTAAATGACATGGCGTATACGGTTCATCGATATGTGATGGGTTAGACCGTCATATGACATCGTGATGCTGGGGTGGCTCTTCACCGTGGACGGATATTGCTAGACGCAGCGCACGCCAGGGATCGAGGACAGAGAGAGCAGGATCGCTTAGATTTGGGCCACCAAGAGGCCGTGACAAAGCAGGTCTCAGGCGCTTTCGAGGCGGCAACCTCGCAGCAGACTAGGTCCACATTTCACCAAAGACAGAGTGCTCCTACTCGCCGCGCGAGGTCCGATCACCGGTTATTCAGAGCAGTCGTGGCTCCGTGACTTCGGTTTCAGGAGGCGAGATCGCCACCAATCGAGGCCACCCACATCTCGGTTCGCTCGATGCGGTAGGTCTCATCCGGGCGAGTGCCGTATGGGTTCGGGAGCGTGTTACTCTTGTGGACAGGCCATCCGGAAGGATTGTCCGCCCCAGCGGCGGGAGCGTTACTGTTCACCGACGGGTCTTCGGATCTTCGCTTCGATGGTCGACGCCCGAGGCGTGGTACTTATGGGCCAAGGTCGCGGCAGAGGTCGTGGTAGGGTCCCGCCTAGCGGTCCTCGAACCGCATATATGCTATGTCCAACTGCCAGACCGTGAGACGCCACCGATGTCGCCGTCACAGTACATTGTTGGTTTCTTGTTGTGATGTATATGCCTTGATAGATCCAGGTTCTACCTTGTCCTATATATCTCCTCATATTGCCAGTAGAATAGGGATAGAGCCCGAGTCCATAAGACCTTTTGAGGTGGCTACGCCGCAGGTGATTCGGTGGTAGCCGAGCGGATATATAGAGCTTGCCCAGTGACTGTAGACAGTCGCCAGACTCTAGCCGACTTGATAGAGTTGAATATGACGGACTTTGATGTTATTATGGGTATGGATTGGCTAGCGTCTTGCTATGCCAATGTAGACTGTAGAGAGAGATTAGTTCGGTTCCGCTTCTCGTGAGCCGGTTATCGAGTGGAAGGAATCGCGTCGCCGGCGGTAAGTTTATTTCTTACCTCAAGGCTGGAAGATGGTGTGGAAAGGGTATATCTACCATATGGTTCGTATTCGACATCGAGGTCGAGATACCGACCTTCAACGGCCTCCGGCCGTTAGAGAGTTTCCGCACGTATTCCCGCACGAGCTCGCATCCTCCCAGAGGAGATTGAGTTTTGTATTGATTTGGCTCCAGATACTCGACCGATATCTATTCCGCCATACAGGATGGCACCTGCCGAGTTGAAGGAATTGAAGGACCAACTGAAAGATTTGCTGGAGAAAGGCTTTATTAGGCCAAGTGTTTCTCCCTGGGGAGCACCAGTGTTATTTGTAAATAAGAAGGATGGGACGCTGCGTATGTGTATTGATTACAGGCAGCTGAACAAGGTAACTATCAAGAACATATATCCCCTCCCCAGGATTGATGATTTGTTTGACCAGTTGCAGGGTGCGAGATGCTTTTCCAAGATAGACCTGCGATATGGTTACCATCAGGTACGAGTTAGAGAGGCGGATATCCCGAAGACTGCATTCAGGACCCGGTATGGGCACTATGAGTTCAGGGTGATGTCTTTCGGGTTGACCAACGCCCCAGCAGTATTCATGGATTTGATGAACAGGGTGTTCAGGCCATTCTTGGATATGTTCGTTATAGTTTTCATTGATGATATCCTAGTGTATTCGCGCACAGAGCAGGAGCATACGGAGCATTTGAGGACGGTATTGGGAGTCCTCCGAGACCGCAACAGTATGCCAAGTTCTCGGCGCGAGTTCGTTAGCTTCAGTGGCTTTCTTAGGGCATGTTATCTGGCCGATGGTATTCGTTGATACATAATATCGAGGCAGCCAAGACTTGGCCTGCACTCCACTACACCGACGAGGCGCAGCTTTGGGCCTCGCAGTTACTATCTGAGGTTTGGAGAAGTTTGCTTCTATTTCAAAGACTTTGACTAAGCCGACTCGTAAGCGCTATGTTCCGGTGGACGGATACTTGTGAGGAAAGTTTCCAACTACTAAAGGAGAAGTTGACGATCGCCCCAGTTCTTACTCTTCCAGAGGGTTTAGATGGATATGTGGTTTATTGTGACACGTCAGGTGTCGGGCTTGGAATCTTGACGCAAAGACGGCAAAGTTATAGCTTATGCATCTCGACAGCTTAGGAAGCATGAGAAGAACTATCCCACACATGACTTGGAGTTGGCAGCAGTGATTCATGCCTTGAAGATCTGGAGACATTATTTGTATAGAGTACATGTGGACATTTACACAGACCACAAGAGCCTCAAGTATATCTTCAGCCAGAGGGAGCTGAACTTGCGACAGAGACGGTGGTTGGAGCTGCTTAAGGATTACGATGTTGATATTCTATACCACCCAGGGAAGGCCAATGTAGTTGCAGATGCCCTTAGTCGCAGATCGATGGGTAGTCTGTCTGATGTACAGCCAGAAAAGAGGGATATGGTCCGAGAGTTACATCAGCTAGCGAGCCTTGGGGTTCATTTGGTTGATTCTAGTAGTGATGGGGTTCGGGTTCGAGAGGTTGCCGAGTCTTCCATCGTCGAGGAGGTGAAGAGGCGACAGTATGAGGATCTGATTATGGCACGGTATCGAGATGCCACCGCTCGTGGCGAGAAGAGTCTATTCGAGGTAGTGCCACGGTGCCGAGATTCGAGGGCCGGCCAGGTGTTTCCGATGTGGACAGACTTCGCCGCCAGATTTCGTGAGGCACACAGCTCGTTATTCTATTCATCCGGTCGAATAAGATGTATCATGACCTCGATGCGTATTGGTGGGATGGCCCAAGAGGACGCCATGAGTTCGCGCGCAGCGTCCGAATTGTCGCCAGGTTAAGGTTGAGCACCGAAGCCCGCTGGTCATTGCAGCTATTGATATTCGACTTGGAAGTGGAAGGTGGTAAATATGGATTTTATTACAGGTTACCTTCCACTCGGAGGAAGCATGATTCCATTTGGGTTATTGTCGGCGGTCGATTAAATTAGCCCATTTTCTTCCAATGTGACGACTTTTTCGCCGAGGATTATGCTAGTCAGATATCGTGGAGATTGTGAGATCGCACGGAGTGCTCAGACGATTATTTCGCATAGGAGCCTGGGGTTTACGCTAACTTCGAGGTCTTTCCGTAAGGGATTAGGACACAGTGAGTCTCAAGACGGTGTTTCATCCTCGCATCGACGGACAGGCCGAGCGCACTATCCAGACACTTGAGGATATGCTGCGGGCTTATGTTATTGATTTCAGAGGTAGCTGGGAGGATCATTTACCTCTTGTGGAGTTTGCTTACAACAACAGCTACTATTCTAGTATTCATATGGCGCCTTATGAGGCCTTATATGGAAGGAAGTGCAGGTCACGGATAGGTTGGTTTGAAGTGGGAGAAGTGCAGTTAGTCGGACCAGTTTTGGTTCAGCAGGCAGTGGATAAGGTGAAGCTTATCCAGGAGCGGTTGTTGGCAGCTCAGAGTTGGCAGAAGTCGTATGCAGATCATCGGCGTCGACACTTGGAATTTGAGATAGATGATTGGGTTTTCCTAAAGGTATCGCCCATGAAGGGCGTGATGAGATTTGGAAAGAAGGGGAAACTTAGCCCAAGGTACATTGGGCCGTATCAGATTGTTCGTAGGGTAGGCAAGGTTGCCTATGAGTTGGATCTGTCGTCCGATCTGGAGGCAGTGCATCCAGTCTTTCATGTATCTATGTTGCGGAAATGTATTGGAGACCCATCGAGAGTGCACCCGATTCATGATGTCCAGGTGACAAAGGAGTTATCATATGAGGAGATTCCCATAGCAATACTCGATCGTCAGGTTAGGCGACTTCGGACGAAGGACGTGGCTTCCGTCAAGGTATTATGGCGAAACGAGAACAGGGAGGAGATGACGTGGGAAGCGGAGGATGACATGATGAAGAAGTATCCTCACTTATTTCCTATACCTCCAGGTAACCTACTTTCTTGCTTGATAGTTTTAAATTGGAAATTTTGCTTGAGTATTGTTGTGGCTCGTGGAGCATCTTTTATTTCAAAAAGAATAGTTAAGAGAGTCTGTGTCGATATTGTGATTTGAGTAAGCCTAGAAGGAACATTCGGGATGAATGTTTCTAAGGGGGGGAGAATGTTATACCCCGTAGTTCTGACCCTACGTATGAGAGCGTACGAAAGCATGTAAGACTTAAAATTTTCAAAAGATAAGTTGACGGATTGTTCGGACGGGTTTTAGTCAACTTTGAGGCGGGTTATGACCCGGTACGTTGAGATTACCTAAGTGTTTCAAAGGCCTAGGGCGTATTTCGTTGAGTCTAGTTTCCAACGCAACCAACCGTTCGTCGATAGGACGTCGGAGTAGAAAGTTATGAGAGTTACAAGTTCGGCGCAGATGCATGACGTAAATGCGTTTCGTGCAGCGCGGCGTGGCCGCGCGCGGATATTCTGAGGGGTCGCTGAAGTTGCAGCGCCGCGGCGCCAGGACAGCAGGGCCACGGCGCCGTAAGTCCCGAGAGTCCGCAGAGGTTTCAGAGCCGCGGCGCCGCGCTGGCCGCGCGCCAAGGCGGGATTCTCGCGAAAAACTTAGGAAAAGTCAGATTTCTCTTTTAAAAGACCTTGGGAGGGTGACAAGTGTCCCCCCCATCTGATTTCTTGCATGCCTTATATTGACCAAGTCTTGAAGACTTGGTCATCTTTCAAATCCCTCTCTCTCTCTAAGCTTAAGCTCCCACTTCTCTCTAAAAATTCTAAGAGGAATTCAAGCCTAAGGAAAAATCTGAAAAGTTAAGGACAAGAAGGAAGCTTGTGGCTAGCTTGTAGGAATCATTGTGGTGGTGTTCTTGGAAAGAGGCTAGCAAAGTTGTTGGAATAGTTTTGGCTAAGGCTCCAAAGGTAACATTTCTTCTCTTGTAGCTAGTATTAATGTTGCATGTGAAGAAGAAGGGATTTGTAGTAGTAAATAATGCACTTAGAGTCATTGCATGTAAGAAATATGGTTTGAATGTGAAGGAATGGGTTAAGAAGATATTATGAGCATGTTGTAGCCTAAAAACTACCTTAGAATTGTTAAGTGAATTGTTGTACCTTGTGGGGCAGAATTTTACACACCCAAGTTTAGGTATGTAATCCCCTTTGAAATGTTTGGATTGTTGAGCCTTAAAAGTGGCGTTTGAATGTTAAATTCGGCCTTGAGAAAGGTGGCAAAGTATGTAGAAACAAAGGAAATGCTGCCCAATTTTCCATAGAATTTAGTGACTTTGAACTTGGATTATTCTACATTGGAATTAGAGGTTAATAAACGTATCATGGTTATTTTAGGTTGACATATTACTTGCGGTAGTTGGACTTAGCAAGTGGATTGACCGAAGAGGTATGTGGAGCTTTCCTATCTCTTGAGCATGAATAGATGTAACTATGTAGTACTGAGACGACAAGATTTGGTATTCTTACTTGTTTTAAGTATATAAAGACTTGTTTCGTTTTAAGAATGTATAAGTCCCTTGGTTAGGGGAAAAGTATAATTTTACTAAAGTGTAGGGTTAATATAACAACTTTATGGGAAGTTGGTTTATTAACTTTATAAAAGGTTAATGAGAAAAGATTTACTTTAAGTAAAATAAGTAAGGACAAATGATTTGATTTATGAAAGGCAAATTGATTTTAAGGCATCAATTGCCCAAAGGTTTTATGTATGCAAAAGAGTCACTTTTAAAAGAGTTGAAGTATGTAGTACTTGAGTTAAATTCCCGGTTTTCTTTTATTAAAGATATGATTAAGTGTCTTAAGTAAACTAAAATGAGAGGGTATATGAACAAGACTAATAAGAAGTTATAAGTTTTCTTAACTTATTTATGATTATGATATAATGACAGTTTGAGCTAGGGTAAGAGTATATCTGAGGGGCAAACCCCAAGATCGTTATACCGCCTTCTCCAGGGTAAGAGTATGAATGAGGGGCAAGCCCCAAGATCGTCATACCACCTCCTCCAGTGTAAGAGTATATCTGAGGGGTAAAGCCCCAAGATCGTTATACCATCTGCTTCAGTGTAAGAGTATATCTGAGGGGTAAGTCCCCAAGATCGTTATACCATATGCTTCAGGGTAAGAGTATATCTGAGGGGTAAGTCCCCAAGATCGTTATACCACCTGTTCCGTGGATTTGCTACCCACGATGCGAGGAATACCTCATGCGAGTCCTTATGGGTTTATGCGGGTGAAATAGTCTCACGCGGCGGTACACTATGCGAGAATACCTCACGGGTCCACAGACCTACGGGTGAAATAGTCCCAGAGTAGGGTGCTTATTGATACTACTGCGAGGTACCTGCTTTGATCACGAGGCCCCTATTTTATGCAGATTATATATATATACTTGTCACTCTCATTGTTAGTAAGGCACAAGAAAGGTATTTTGATTGTCTTTCATGACTCCGACTACTTTTAGACTTATGATATCATTATTACGGATTTTCCAGCTTTACATACTTGGTACATATTGTGTAATCGACCCTTCCTGGGCTGCGCTCATGCCGCAGGTGGTAAGCGCATGTGGATCCTCGCTCTAGGATCACCGTTCCTGTTAAGCTCCATTCCTCCTAAGCTTGTTTGTTGCACGGATATTCCCCGATGCTATAGGTATTTTGTACATTCGTGGTATGGCGGCCCCGTCCCGCCACGCTTGTTATCCTTAGAGGTCCTGTGGTCACATATGTGTTTTGGGCTATAAGAACCGGTTGTATCGCTATACCGCTGATTAAGTATGTTTTATGGAAGCGCGCTTATCTACCGCCATGATGTTTACCTTTATAAGTTATGTGTTATGTATGTTCCGCTGCTATTCTCTCAGATATTCGATGCGGTACCCTGCAGGTACTGGGCCGCGCCCCGGTCGGGTCGTGACACTGCTACTCAAACAGCTCTTCTTTTCTGAGAGCCGATCTCGATATCAGATCATAACTGGATCCTCATACTGTCGCCTCTTTACCTCCTCAATAATGGAAGACTCGGCAACCTCTCGGATCTACACTTCATTAACCTTGGAAACAAATAATCGAACCCCAGGCTCTGTGAGTCGATGAATCTGACGACCACGCCCCGCCTATCCGTTGCCCATCTAACAGACTACCCTTAGATCCACGACTAAGAGTATCTGTAACCGTCTCGGCTTTCCCCGGGTGGTATAGGATATCGATATCACAATCCTTGAATAACTCTAACCACCGTCGCTGTCGCAAATTCTATTGCCTCTGTCTGAAGATATACCAGAGGATTTTGTGGTCTGCACATATATCCACATGAAATCTCTATAAGGAATGGCTCCAAATTTTCAAGATACGATTAACTGCCGCCGACTCTAAATCATGAGTAGCGTAATTCCTTTCATGCTTCCCTAACCGCCGGGAAACATAGGCGCTAACTTTATCGTGTTGCGTCAGCACACAACCTTGCTCAACACCCAAAGTGTTACCAAAATAACATAACTCTCTAGTCTCTCAGGAGGGATTAGAACTGTAGTCGTGGTCAACTTGTCTTCTAATAACTGGAAGCCTTCCTCAAACCTGCGAAATATTCGGGCACCCTTAATCTCAATTATGGTTCCTGTTTCCCTTTCTCTGTTTCAACCAAACTTGGACTATACTTAGATTTGATTCCTTTGCTTGCCTCATGGCTAAGACTTCCTGCCAATCACAATTTAGGGGGAGACTTCCTTGATCTCGTCAAGTAGCAATCCTATTATTCTCTCCCAGCTCGTAGAGATAATAGCCAGGTGTTCAACCTCAATTCATGGTATTACATAATCCAATGACTTGTCAAATTTCTTATCGTTCGAGTGTCTACTCGTCTTTCCTTTATAAGTTATTTCAAGTTGTCCTGGGGTCCCTTACCCCTCCGTATTTTCTTACTATCCTTCTCACAAGACAGTGTTACCACATTTCCTCGTTGTTCTTACTTCCCATCATTTACTAACGGTCTTTACACTAGTCGTGGTAATCATATCTCGCAACTTACATAACCGTAGTCGATTCTCTTTTATCATTCTGGTCATAACCTTACCTTATGCTTATTATTAGCAAAAGTATTTCTATCTTGATCCATAATCGCATAGCTTCATATATGCGCATTTCACCCGCATTTATATCCTTACGACACTTCCTCGACCATTTCGCACGCTGCTCTTAATTACCCCAACACAATACTTTTCCCACTGTTATCTAAAATCAGAACCTATGGTATGACGATACTGAAGACCTTACCAGTATCCTATCCTTCGTCTAACAACATGGGTACACATAACCCCATAATACGTAAAACTGTCCTTACGTGGGGGAGAGAACTTATCTCACTTAAATAATCTTTCCTTGGAGTCACAACCCAAATCAAAGGGTCCTCTTGCGGCTGTAAATATCTAAACATCAAGCACTGTCTTAAAATCATATAGATTTTTAAAACCTACTAACGATGTCTTCTGTTTTCCGCAGCACCCTCGCATTTAACTTATCTCGCCATGCGCTATCCTGAACTTATCTGGAAGGTCGTGGCCCTGACCACCACACCAGACCAACTCCAAGTACCTCCATGGGCACTTAACATAAAACTCCTTCAAATTCCAGTATTACTTACTTTCTACCTCAATTCACCTCAAATGAACAAGTCACAGACTTATTAAAAACAATGATGCCAAAGAAGGAAGGATAATTCACTGGTTACCACCACTTCTCTTCCTTTCCACTCGATAACCGCCACGGAAACCGTACCGAATCAATTTCTCTCTGTCGTCCACGTTGGCATAACAAGAGGCCAACTAGCCTGTATTCATAATGACCTTAACGCTCATTCATAACTCTAGTGGTCCAACGATCGTATCATTACTGTAATTATTATCTACCCGCCGCCTACCACCCAACACTCACGTGTAGTCACCTCGAAAGGTCCTCATGGATTCAAGCTCCATTTCTTTACACTTGGTTGCTCTCTTTCATCGGTCGCATTCTTCCCGCATTTCCAAACTTATTCTAGCGCACGCATAGCCTTCATATCGATTCGCCTCCAATCTTGAGTTACTATTCTAAACAACATAAGGCCATTTCCGCTCACAACCTAGTTCCGTGGAATGCGCCCACGAACCCGTAAAATGATTAACTAGACTTGGGCCTTGCACTCGTGACTCGCCACGAGCGACTATTACCAACTGATCCCATTCCATTTCAAGCTACGGGTGACCCTTAATAGGTCATCAACCCGACTTCGGCCAGATTTAACTCTTATCCTTGGTCTGTCTTAACCTTTTACTACCCGAGAAGGCCTTATATACCTAAGGTCTCGGCGGTTATCAACATTCTTAGGCTCGCAATTTCCATGCTCCATACCTACCTTATCAGTCCCCCCGTAAACGGGTACAAAAACTTCTCGTAATACCATAATCGTGTTGTCTTGACCACAACAACCATACTTACTCCATACGGATCTCATCCGTACCATTTTCTTAATCATACTACGTAGATCAATCTATTAACATAGTCTTCCATTAATTACCTTAATAATAACTTCTTAAGGGTCCATTACCTTTTCAGACAACTCATCATCTCCTAATTATCTCAAATTAGTACGTAAAACCTTGATGAGAGTTCATTAAACTGTTCATACCTTCCCGGTACCTATTTAGTCCTTACCAATTCCTGGTAATCTATAATCATTCTAGGCAACACATATGTGACCCTCATACATAAATCCGTATAGTTGTATGTCACAATACCAACTATACTACAAATATTACCAACTTGGATACACAATCCACATAATCTTTACTGGGTCATCACGCTTTCTCGTAGTCAGAACAACATAACTTGTTGGGAGAGACGACTTAACCACACAACTCTATCGCACGATCTCGAGTGAGAAGAATGGAAACTAATCCTAAATGTCCCGCACCTCCCGATTATATATGTGGTGCACAACACATCGATAATCAAGACTCTACTAGACACGGCCTCAGACACTTTCCGAGGACTAACCGCTCGATACCACTTTGTCACGACCCGACCTGCCCGCGATCGCTTCTACCCGCACCCCTTACAGGTATACATCAGAGAATAGCAGCGGAACATACACAACTCATAAAAACACTTAGACATAATACATCAACAGACTAGCCGATAAGACCACCTTTCGTAAAACAAACATAACAAAAGAAACATCAGTTACAATTCTTTCTTTACAGCCCAAACCACTGTATACGACTCATGCACTCTAAGAATAACAATTGGCGGATAGGCCCCGCCATACCCCGAATGTACAACAACCGACAATACCAGGATAAGCCTCCGAGTAACGGCTTCTCAACACCGAATCTGATCCTAAAAGTGAGGATCAAGAACATGTACTCTACCGCGTGATTTAACGCACTTCGGCGAGGTCGACAACAAGTACCAAATATGTGAAACTGAAAGTACTGTAGTGAAATCATAAGTCTAAAATAAAGCTGGAGACATGTATGATAACTCAAATAACAGTACACTGTGCCTTACTAACAATGAGAGTAACAAGAGTATACTTTACTGCATAAAAATAGGAGGCTCATGATCAAAGTAGGGCCACCCGCCCGTAGTATCATTAAGCAATCCTACTCCTGGGACTATTTCACCCGCATAGGTCCTGTGGACCCGCAATGAGGTAACTTCCTCGCATAGGCTGTATCCGCCCGCATAGGTCGTGTGGACCCGCATGAGGTATTCCTCGCATAGGACTATTTCACCCGCACAGGACTATTTCACCCGCTTGAGCCCGATGGGCCCGCAATGAGTACAAACGCCGCACTCGCATCATGGGTAGCAAATCCATGGAATTAGTAGTAACCCGGGGCTTTACCCCGTAAGAATAACATAAACTAGCACAACCGGCTATCATACATAACATAAGCACTACCGGCTTACCATACATAACATAAGCGCTACCGGCTTACCATATCCTAACATAAGCACTACCAGCTTATCATACATAACATAAGCAAGTTAAGAAATCCCCTAACTTCTTATTAGTCTTATACATGTACACTCTCATTTTAGTTTACTTAAGGCACTAAAATGTCATTATAAAAATCCTGGAATTTAACCCAAAGTACTACGTACTTCTACTCTTTTAAAAATGACTCTTTTTCATACAAAACTTCCAAGATACTAATAACCGTAGTATCAAGTCATAACTACATTTTAAGACAAGTCACAATACCTTTTAGAAATACATTTTCAGGCTTCTAAATCAAGTGACTTCTTTCTTTTAAAACCTTAAGCAATTGATGCCTTTAAATCAATTTGCCTTTCATTATTTCAAGTCATTTATCATACTTATATTACTTAGAGTAAACCACTCTTTTTAACTTTCCATAAAGCTATTATAACCAACTTCCCATAAAACCGTTATACTAGCTTTATACCTTAGATACTTACATTCTTCTTTATAACCAAGCGACTTAAACTTTCCAAACAAAACAAGTATCATATACTTTCAAAATACTTTAATTCTCTTAACTTTTAGAACCCAAGATATCCTTAATATTTTTAAACAAGTGAGTTAATTCCCTAACTCAACCAACTTGGACATTCTTAAAATAAGCCAATGATATCAAATGGACTAGATTGTCAAAATCGTGTACGTCTACCGTACTATACATTTACAACTTATTCATGCTCAAGAGATAAGAAAGTTCCACATACCTCTTCGGTTCAATCCACTTGCCAAGTCCAATATGCCGTACGTAGTATGTCAACCTATAATGACCATAGTACGTCTATTAACTTCTTACTTCAAACGTAGAATATTCCAAGTGCAAAGTCACTAAATTTTACGGAAAATCGGACAGCACTTCCTTTGTTTCTACATACTTTTCCACCCTTTTCAAGGCCCGAATTCAATAACCAAACACGCCACATTTAAGGCTCAACAATGTAGTTATCAATAGGGGATTACACGCCTACAAGACGTGTAAAATTCCGCCACACAAATTGATATCAAACTAGTCCAACATACAATGTTACATTCGGCAATTTGAGGAACAACAATACATAGTCTTTTCCAATTCCTTTTCAATCCAAGTTGTTTAGTATAACATGTTATAAAGCCGCAATTGATTATAACAACTATAATCTTCAAGTAGATAACATGCGACGATTCTAGTTAACGACCAAATTGTAATTCAATTTCAAATGACTCAACATGTCATTTTCGGATTTGAGCTTCTAAACTTCCATAACACTTACCAATCTTCATAACACATATCACATGATCATTTCTAACTTATCATAACATGGAATCTTCAATTACAAAAGTAAGACGAAGATTATTACCTCATTTACCCCAAATATGATCCAAGATTACAAGTCGATCCTTAACAACTTTAGCTCCTCTTTTCGACGTTCTAATCCACTCCAAGCAACCCTTAGAAGCTTATAAAGAACTCCTCTTCAAATTCCAACTTCAAAGTTGAATAACTCCTTAGGTTTTCGCCTTGCGACTAATACGAAAACGCCACTTTTCCGGGATATTTCTATTGAGATACCCTTACAATACCCTTAGGAACCTTGGTTTAAAGTGTGGAGCTTATTGGACAACAAACGAAAAATCTTGTCTTGCCAAGACCCTCAAACCCGAGAGCTCTCTTTGAGTGTCTTCAAATTTTCTTGAAAATTTAGCTAAGTGTAGAACTTGTCTTGCTACTAGTACATATATATAACACTATGGAGGGTTAAGATTAGAACAAATGGGTGACCTAGATGAGTTTCACAAGGATTCTAGCCAAATGGCCTTGACTAAGTCAACAATATCAAGCTCTAGCTTTAGCAAGACTTGGTCATCTTCAATTTATGGTCAAATGACCATTTTATCCATGTCAATTTCGTCCAAGACCACTAAGAGGGTGACACGTGTCTCCCTCCCGTTCGTCGCAATTTTTCGTTTTCCGACAATTCCATAATTCCGATAAATTTTTACTCGTCTCAAATCTTAACATTTTCGAGTTCTTACGTACGTTCTTATAAACATATCCTGAAATTCCGGGATGTAACACGACCGTAGGTTTTAGGGATCTTTATAGCATATTTGGGTCCAAACAGGGATACATAGAACACTCGATATTGTTCATAAGCGATGTTGTCCTGAACGTTTACAGATATTGTTACAACATCCATCCAACATCAACACTAACAACTCAAAGTTGCTAAATCTTAATCAGGATTTCTGCACACCATTTGTCAGCCTTTTTTATATCAACTTTACATTCTACTAACAACTCAAAGGAACCAGAAAAAAATGATTTAATTTGTTGCAATCAACAAGTCGTAGACTATATAGTAGATATATTAATCACAGCTCTTTGTAATAAAAATAGTTAAAAGATTATGATAAGATTTTAAATACTAGTAGCAATACAAAATGGGACAAAGGGAAAATCCCTTTTCCTTGATAACCATATAACTGTTGACAACTAACGTAGCATTTTTGTATTACCATAACAAAAAATAACAATTATTTGCTGAATTTTTTATTCATAGTCTAACTAATTCTTTTCTTCGCTAATTATTTTAAATATGATTATGTGTATTTTGACTTTTGGATATGAAATTCATATACATAGAAATTTAGATCACCTAATCTGTTCCTGTTGTAATCAATAGTCTCCCCTATAAGTCCATAGCTATCCAGAGACCAGAATACCATGGAATCTTGAAAAGGTACAAGACATTTTTTTTTCCCAAGTGGAAAATGAAAAACAAAGCAAATTTTGAAAAGCAACGTCCAAAGTTGGTCTTGTTTTCTGTTACATAAAATGCCATCTAATACCCTGCAAGCAGTTGCAACAATGTCCAAATAGATGCATGAATCTCCCTATACATCCATTGCCCATTTTGTCTCTCTCTCTCTCTTACCAAATGTCTTCCCTCTTGAAGGCCCCACTAAAATCAACAACTAACGTATTCAAATAATTTTATTTTTTAATCTTTCGTAAAATAAGATTGTATACAATAAATTCAATATGATCGGATGTTTTTCACATATTAGGTTGTCGGTCTGTGCTTTAATTTAAATCCTTTTTTGTAAGATTCACTCTAGTTTTTATCAAGTTGATTGTACATATAATTAATCTACACGTAATTGTATCTTAATTTTTTTCATCTTTCAGATATGTTGAAAACTCCAACATCTTTCCTTTTTTACTACAACCGAAAATTCTCAGAGATGGCTGCTTCCTTAGGTTGATGATTAGCCAAGACTTGTCAATCCAAGAAGATAACAAGATCAAAGATGAAGAGGAAAGTGGAGTTCAGCTTCTAGTTTATCATTTTACTCAAGTTATTTCTTTTGTCTATCTATACATCCCTATGAAAAAGAAGGTTAACGGGAGGGAGAAAAGAAAGAAAAAAAACATAAATATAAGCCTAGCTATATATCTAATTTATAGTGTATTGTTTTTATTCAGGTCGGGGGCGCGCCAGCCAAAGAGAGCTGAGAGCTCGAAGCCGATGAAAATACTCAGTGATTGCCAGAAAGCACCTAGCGGCTTGACTAGTTGTGAGGACATGATGCAACTGATGAATTGTTTGCTGCCTCAAATTATCTGCCTGTAAGTTAAAAAAAAAAAAAACATCATTTCCCCCTTAACTTAGTCAATAATTAGTTTCTTAATCATAATTGTAGGTGAAATCAAATAAACAAATAAGTTAGAAGTCATGCATATAAGTTTGACTTTTGAAGGGATTCTTATTCTTTCATTCAAGAGTTTATTATTGAGAGTAGTTCGAAAATGTGTGGCAATCCCATAATTCTTGTGACTTTGGTAGCGATGATTTGATCGCCGAATGGACTTAAGAACATACTTTTACGATTTAATATATTTGGAGTTATAATTCTTTGTTTGTTTATCTCATTAAATTTAAGTGTTACATATATTTTAAACTTCTTACAGTGTACACAATATTAACTTTATATAGTTTGACTTTTGGTTTTTATCCCTTAAATACTTTCCTTTTGCTGTACAATTGAAAAGTAAAGAGAACAAATGAGGGAACTATTAACGGAAATTGTATATAGTTAGATACCAATGCATATAATGACCATTATAATGCAGATGTTTAGATACGTATAACCTTTTATGAGTCATTTAAACTAGAAACTAATAATTTTACGTTACATATTCAAACACAATCTATATATTTAGATTGAAAAAATCTATATGCTTAGAATTATTTTGGCAAAATTAATGTCCATTGTTCTAAATAAGATTTTATTTTATTTGTTCATTTTATCAAATCAAGAGAGATTTATTATATTTTTAAAAATTTCCTTATTACTTATTATTTAATTACATAGAGTACTAATAATTAAAATTATATTTTTAAAGTATATATATATATATATATATAACAATCTTTTAATAAATGTTTTTTTAATGAAGGTGTAAAAGTGAAAAGTGGATAATTATAATGGAACAGAAGGAGTAGTTTTATGTGTGTTGCAAGAATTAGGTTGGGGCAAACAACCTTTTGAGTCCCCCTAAGTTTACCGATAATGGCAGCACTCTTTCTAAAAATTAACAATTGTAACATTATATCAAAATTTAGCAATCATGATTGCTTCAACAGAAAGGAAACATGAAATGATCTTTCACATGTACTACAAATACAAGATTTATAGGTTTCAAAAGTAAAGTCCCCCTAAGTTTCTATTTTTAGTAAAAGAATGACTTGAAGAGAGTCAAGTTCCATGTCTTTGATGTAACATGAAGATGCCAATGGATTTCCTTTTCTCTCCCATTCTTTCAAGAAACTTTGAGGTCATGGTGGATATGGGCCTAAATTATTTATGATAGGGATATTTTTGAGTCCCTCTCCTATATGGCAATGTTTTGAAGCTTGGATCGGGTTAACCGGGAACCGGTCTCGAGGTCGGTCCGAGTTTATTGTAGGAACGGGTGATATCAAATTAGACGCAACCCGATAAAAATTGGTACGAACCGGTGACTCGGTAACTCGTACAAACCCGATTTTTGTTTATTCATAATTTAAAAATAATAATAATTAAACTTTTCATCTTCCCTAATTAATATTTTGTTGGTGCCTGATGTTGCTATTGCTATTCCAATTCAACTATCACTTTCAATCCAAAATTGAAACCGGAACATATCTTGGTTATTTAGCTTAATGAACATCGTTAATTTAGTTTATGGACATGTGTTTTGATATATATATATACCGGTTTTTTGAACCGGTTGAACCAGTGACCCAGTTGATCGTTCGGTTCGATGTTCGGTCCGAGTTTCAAAACATTGCTATATGGTAGTGTCCTTTCTAAAAGTTTGTGCTGCTTTGTCACTATGGTTGACAAGTTTCATGGAAAAATGATGAAATAAAGGTACTCTAAGCAATTAGGAGCCGTTTGGTTTAGTGCAGTCATGAGGCGATTGTAATACATGGAACATTTGTACAAGGAGATTATACGAGAATTGTTATTCGGAGAACAAATAATACAATGATATACAATGAATAAATACTACTCCATTGTTTTTTAGGGATTACTTATTGTAAGTATATTTTCATCTTTAGATACTCTTACACATGCATTTGTTATTACACATATTACTTATTTCACCTTCTATCTAATATAAAATAACACATAAATTCTCATATGACTTTATTAGCTATACAATGTTTGGTTTCCGTTTACAATTTGAATAACTTATACGGATTTTAAAATTGAAAATCAAACATGGTACTGTATTAGACAATACCGATTTTTAAATCAAATTAACTTGACTTATACCTCAAATCAAATCAAATGACTCCTTAAGGTCTTGTGCTCAGTGTATCTCTACCCTATAATTAGAATATATTTCATATATTGTGTTACTTTTACACCTAGTTCTCATAGAGTTAAGCCATGTGTAACACTCCAGTGAAGGAGAATGATAAACCTTTTATTTTTTCCCTTTTCTTCCTTTTTGGAGAGGCTTCGGAGTAGGTTGGGTGCAAAGGAAATATACAAAATATAATATATAATAAAGAAGTAAAAGCGTGTTTTTAAACGTTTAATCTTTTAAATATGATGGTTACCATAATTTAATAATTAAGGTATTGTTAAAGAAGGTAGAGGTTCTATGTTTCCCGGTAATTTGTGACCACTAATTGTAGGGCATGTACGTATGTGTTGAATTATATATATAAAATCAGCTGGATAGAGTAGTAGGTCATCAGATGGAGTAGGTTTTCCAACTCAAGTAGGAGCGGTTTCTTCTATTCTTTGGCCCTACCTATCCATCAACATCACTTGCATTACTGTCATCTCATTTTTATACAAATTCCTATTGTGGAAAGCTATTCTTTTTAGTCCTAAACTTTCTTTTAATTTTGACATCAAAAAGATAACAAGAAAAATAAATTAATTCACTCATTTCAAGTATAGTATCAAGGTTCTTACCTATATTGCTTACTGTGTAAATAATTTTTACGCTATAAATGTATTTTAACGATAATTTACCTTATTTTTAAGGTGATTTGTAATATTTTCACGGCCCTTTTTAATTTATGTTAAACTCTAGTACGTATTAAAAAAAAGTAAGTATAATTTAGAGGGATAAAAGTATGAGGTACCTGTCTAACAAAACCTTCAAGAGTGGAGAGTTTGTTCATGGCAAGAGCCATTTGGCCCATGTAGTTGGCCATGTTTTGAGGACAAGACAGTGAATCAGAGGCAATGGTGTCTGAGAGAGAGTGATTGAGGGCTTCAAGTCCTTGTGAGAGAGCATCCTCTACTTCTTGTGTCGAATGCTGTAACCCGCAAATCCCCAGGAGTTGCTCTTCTGTTAATGGCTCAATCTGACTCAGAATAATCTAATTATGAAACAAAACTAGGATTAGCTTAATTATCCAATTATAAACTTCCATGCAAAGTACTATTAACGGTAATCAGAATGTACGATCTTAATGAAAAACAAACGTGGAGGTTGTTGTGGTTCACAATATAATATCCAAAAGGTCTTTTGTTTCTCGTTACATACCCCGAACTAAGATCTAGAAGAAAGTATGACTGTTTCTTTGTGTCAATGAAAGATAGAGACAAACATAGAGATAGGGTACCAGATAACCGTGCAAGATTCATCTCTTTCCCCGACCCCGCTATTACACCTAGTATAAAATAGAAATATCGAGTAATTATCATGTATAAATGTTTTCCTATTTTTAAAGATAAGAATTTTCCGTATTAAGGAATTTTTACGTCATAAATCACTTTTAAAATAATACGTAAATAAGAGTTTGCATAACAAAAATCCCCTTCCTCCCTACCCCTGGCCTAGCTCCAATATATTTAACACTTGGCTTTATTCTCGTGTAGGCATTAATGTGTGTATGATCACACATACACATAATATTCAACTAGATATATTAAGGAAGAAATGGGAAGAGAAACTAGAAAGGTGGTAAAAGACATGTCTTTATGGTTATGGAATACTATCTAACATGATCCTATAGGGGAAAGCTTGCGGGTCTCTTACTTCGTCATTCATTGATAGTATTACATAACAGAAATTGCAGAACATCATGAAATGTTCTCACAAATTCCACTCATGGAATTATTAATTTCTTGTTTCCCCCGTCAGGCATCTCATGATGTCTCTCCACGTTTGTCAACCAAGTTGGATATACAAACAGATTTTTCACTAACTCAAGATCCAAAAAGAGATAAAAGTGCATTTATCCTAGGATGTTTCTTTTCCATATTTAAACTATTTAGTGTATTTTTATCTCCCTTTTTTTAGGTTATTAATTCCAACTTTTATAAACGATTATGTTATTTTAAGTGACTCGACATTATAAATAAATCCATTTATTTTTAGTGTATAAAGCATACGCAAGTTGATCCAAACATCACGGCTATCTAAAAAAGAACATTTATGTATCTTATGCAAACTAGGGTTTGCATGCCTAAAAAAAAGTAGTACGGTGCACTAAGCTCCCGCATGCGCGGGATCCGGAAAAGATCCGGACGCAAGAGACTATTGTACGCAGTCTTACTTTGCATTTCTGTCAGAGGCTGTTTCCACGGATTGAACATGATTCTATAATATTGTTAATCATGATGTAATTTTCTGTTAGGGTATTGTTACGTATACGTACTTTGAGGAGTTCAGATGGACGAAAGCCTCCCATCCACATGAAGCAACGTTCAGCGGGAGTCTTCCACATACCAGAAACAAGATGAAAGACATCAGACTTTGCAAGCATACTCTTGAGGTTCATTATCTCGTCGTAATGCGTTACACAATTGTCGACATAGATTCGAAGCTCGTTTTCTGGAAAATGCTCTTGCACTGCATTTCGAAGCTCGCACATTAGTCGATGGTGTTCCTCTAGCCACCTCGCATACTCCATGTCAAAGAATGTAGCATCTACATTCAAGCAAAATTAGCTCTCCACAAACACACAAAAGGTTTAACTTCTATATATTGACTGTATAAAAATGTTTACACTATCAGATCATATAAAAAGAGACACAAGTAAAGGCCCTTAATAATTGGGAGTAGTATCCTGAAAACTGAGGCAGCTAATTTACTACTTCTTTGTTTTAATTTGTTTGTCTAGTTTTGACTTGAAATGAAATTTAAAAAAGTAAAAAAAGACTAGTGAATCTTTGATCTTAAATTAAATATATATAGAATGTACAAAAATATATTTAATTGGTAATGTGAAAAGTAAACTAAACAGTTGCCAAAAAAAGAGAGAAACATTTTTTTCTCAAACGAATTAAAAAGGAAAATAAATACAACAAAATTGAAACGATGTGGAGTATGAGTTTAGTTTATATAACCATCACTGTAAGGAATTCATGAACCATCAGTTATCCTTAACCTTTTATAGCAGAGGTTTACCAATGTATATCTTTTCGTCAGAATGTAAAATAATTTTATATTAGCGGTGTATAAAAAAGTAATTAATTTGTTAAATCCTCAGCTAGCGTAAAAATTATGTCAGAGACAAAAAACAAAAAATAAAGGGAAAAATTTACCAAACAAAGATTAGAAATACAATTGTACCTGAGCTCATGTTGCCCATATTAACTGGAAGGCTTTGGTCTCCTCCTAAAAGGGCAGTTCCGCCAAAATAGTATCCCTAAAAAATGCGATTTTTCGGGATTTAAATTTCTTGGAAGAATTAAAAAATAAATAAAGTAGGTAAATTTGTTAAACAAGTTCAGCTATTGAGAAAAGAAATTCACTTGTGCTCTAGTCCTTTGTAGTTCTTGCTCTAATTGAGTAAGCCTGATTCTACTAGACTCTAGTTGTTGAACATAAGCCTGTAACGAAATAGCAAGTAGATCAAAACAAAGTTTTGCCACATAATGTTCAATGATAATATCGTTTTAACACTAACAACTAAAATTAAAGTACACCCTCCCTCTGACTCAATTTAAATGACACACTTTTCATTTTAGTCAGTCTAAAAAATGATGACATATTTTTTTATTTGATAATAATTTAATTTTAACATTTACCTTTTACGCTTAACGAAATAATCTATAACCACACAATTTTTTTTTACTTATTTTAGACCACAAAATTTAAAAATCACCATTTATTTCTTAAACTTAGTGTTCAGTGTTCATTCAAACTATAAAATGAGACACCTACTACCTTTCTCCTAAGTCTACTTTTTCTTGCTGCCTCTCTATTCTGAGCAAGTCTTCTTAATGTCTGCAAAAAAAATTAAATTAAAATCCCACAAAATATATAAATTAAGAAAGAGAAGATAAACAAATTAAATTTCCTCAATTGATAGAACCAGCAGTGTCACCTTTGGATCTGGTGTTTTTGGTCCATCTTGTTCTGAACTTGAAGTTGGACCCTTCCTGTTCCCCTCTCGCTGTCACCATATTGAAGAAAGCAGTCACAACTTTTATTAAAAAAAAAAAAGAGAGAAAGTAAGAAGAAACAAAGTATCTATGGAAAGAAAAAATACAAACAAAGATTAAATTTGGAAGTGAAAATACCTTAGCAGCTTTTGGTGGTTCAGGACCAGAAGCAGAAGGAACATCATTATTATTGGGGTTACATAACTCCATGGACGGCTGAGATGATCTCCTGGAACCACTTATTGCTGGAGAAACTAATCCAGTATTCATCTACCAAACACAGGAAATAACATGAAAAATAATTATGTAGATCTTAATAAACAAATTAAAAACTCAAAGTAGTTATTAGGCAAGAAAAATGAAACATACAATTATTAGCGGTTTTCTGAATATAGATATAGATCCCAGATGTTATCCATATTTATATAATTTAATCTCTATTGCTTACCTTATTTGTTGATGATGGCTCGACATGCATGGGCTGAGATGGAAATATGTTGAGAGTTGGTGGTCTCATCTCTGCAATTATACCATAGAAAAAATTTAAATTAATACTATTCCAAAGATTGTTTTTCTCAAGTAAGAGAGCTTCTTACTTTCTGTCAGGTCATGCATTTTAGTTCTCTGAAAAAAGCTACTAGTACAGAGGAAGAGAGGAGAGACTCGGTGAAATAGATATGCCGACAGAAAAAGGAAAATCTTTCATTTTACAGAAATAAGAAGAGTTGGTATATGTGAGACAACAAAAAAGGATCGACTGACATAGAAAAACAGATGAAAGCTACTTTTATTTTCTTGATATTCAGAAAGAAAAATGGAAAAGGAAAATAGTTTTTGTTGTGAGGATCTGGTCAAAAGGAGTAGTATGAGAGATTTTAATTTGTCTGGAAACATGCTTTTCTCATGACTGGAAAACAACAATTCCCCATACATGTAGAATCTCAAAATAAAATAGAAACAAAATTAGCTAAGTCCCTTTAATTGATGAGAAGAAGAAGCTCACGTCTTTGGTCATGGATTGATGAAGGATCTTGGCCATCAAGATATTGAAAAAGTGCTTGATCTAGTTCACCTAAATCATAAGCTCCAGCACTCTCTTTACTTCTGCTCATCCATGAAATGAAAAAGTCAAATGATTTTAAAAGAAATAAAAAGATGGGGTAAGTTGGATGAAACAATAAGGGAAATGAATTACAACAAGTTTCCAGGAATAGTGGCAGAAGATGATTGCTGCATCATTCCGAAAGATATATGATTATTTTTCTGCTGATGAGGAATTTGATAAAACTGTTGTTGATGCTGACCTCCGAAAGAAATCTGATTATTATTACTTTCTAATGGGTTAGAGAATGGAACACCAACACCAACAAAAAGCTTATTTTCTTGCTCGGCTGAACTCTCAGAGAAATCCATTCCTAAAATAGTATATAGAAGAAGTGATGATGATAACTATTCTTTTATTTTCCACTAGAGAGCTACTTAATCACCATAAGCAGGATAGATAGTCCAGTCGGTGGTGCTATATAGTATTAAAGAAAAAGGCTAAGGTGGTTTTTGAGAGGATAAGAAAATGAAGCTAAAGACAAAAGCTGGGGAAGAAGAAGAAGAAGATGAGGCTAGGATGATAAAGAAGGATATTTTCAATACTTCTCTATTCCTCTTTCTAAAACGGTTCCACTCGGCCAAATACTATGAGGAAAATAATACTATCTCAACTCTTTGGCTTTTGGTTTCTATGCAAACCGCTTTTCAGCTTCCTTGTCCGACCATCTATCTTTCTTTAATGACCCTTATGCCCTTCCACCTTCATCTTTATTACCATTGACATTTTCATAAATGAGTTTGTGTGATACTATATTAATCAGAGTAAAATTACTTATACTCACCTAAATGCTATTTATATGTAACTTTATCTAATTACTCCTCCACTCAATTTATTTGATAGTGTTTGATTGAACAAAAAAATTTAAATGAAGATTTTTTAAATTTGTGATCTAAAAAGAAATACTCTATCCGTTCCAAAAAGATTGTTCTAATTTGACTTGATGCAGCGTTTAAGAAATAAAGTGAGGCTTTTGAAATGTATGGTCCAAAATAAACCTTAAATATTGTATAAATGTACTCATAAAGTTATTTTTTTTGTAAATATAGAAATATGTAAATATTTTTGGAACAAACTAATAAGGAAAGTAATAAAGTGAGGCTTTTGAAATGTATGGTCCAAAACAAACCTTAAATATTGTATAATTGTACTCATAAAGTTAATTTTTTTTGCAAATATAGAAATGTGTAAATATTTTTGGAACAAACTAATAAGGAAAGTAGGATAATCATTTTGGGACAAAGGGAGTAATAGATATTTGCATGACTTTAAATAATTTCATCAAGGATAAAATAAAAAGTTTAATTATATTGTCATTAAATAGAAAAATGGGTCATTCTTTTTTTTTTAATTAACTAAAAAATAAAGAATATTACCTGTGTTGATGTTGGATGGATGTTGTGACAACATCTGTAAATGCTCAGGACAACATATTATGTAAATAAGGATGTTACCTGCGATGTTGTGACAATATTTCTGTAACGATTTTGCCTATTCTTCCGGCCAAAACAGGTTGTGTTACTGTGAGTAAAAAATGACCTAGACAAGCTTACGATGATTCTGTGTTTAAAATATGGTAAAAGAAACAGTCAAAGCTTGGAGAAGAAGCTGCGAGAAGACAAAGTCCAGAACGTTGAGCTTTTTAAGGAGAAAGAACCGGTCCAAGATGCAGCCTTCTTTTACTCAACCTCCGCAACCAATCAGTGAGGATTTCAAGGGAAGTTCCACACTATAAATAGAGGGGAGCTTTAGAGTATCGATATCCAGAATTGAACGAGAAGAATCACCAAGAGAGCTCTCAGATATTCACCTTAGAAATTGGATCAACATACCTAGCCTAAAGTAGTATAACAACATCTAGTCTCACATTACTATTGCTGCCCAGATTCTAGATCAAGCTTATAGTTCAAGCAATTATAATGAAGATGTTGTATTTATCTTTTTAGATCTTTTAACTTTAGGTTGAAGTCATCTGCGACTTCACTTTTGTTTGTAATTTCTTTTTCCGCATTTATTGCTCAATCTTGTAAAAAAAAATCATGTGTAATTGTATATAATATATACAATACTTTGATCATTGACCATCAAGGGATATATTAATATATCCCCTTGAAAATATAAACCTTGTGTCTCTTTACTTTTCCGCTGCATTTACTCTATAAAGGTTTATAACTGTTTTATCACAATGTTGCCTCAGATGTTGACACAACATTGAAGACAACATCCAGAAACTGTTTTTAGTTGTTCTAGCTGTTACGGTTTTAGTCTTACCTATTCTTGCTTATCTGTAGCCTCGGAGCTAACAAGTGGTATCAGAGTCAATACTTGATACAAAAATATTTGATTCTGAATATTACGGCTATGGACTCAGTTATACAAAACAGTGGTAGACTTCCAATTCTTGACGGAACTAACTATGCCTATTGAAAAATTCAACTACGTTCACACATCAAATCTATTGATGTTCGAGCATGGAGATCAGTTTTCGAAGGCTATGTGATTCCCAAGTACCCAGCAGACGAGGATGGTGATGTACTCACTAAACCCGAATCTGAATGGACCGCGGAAGAGATCAACAGTGCGGGCTTTAATAAAAAGGCCCTAAATTCTATATTTGGATTGGTAGATCTCTATATGTATAAACTCATCCAAAATTGTACAGCGGCCAAGGACGCTTGGGAGACCTTACAAACTCATTGTGAAGGTACTTCTAGTGTACGACGTACAAAACTTCGCATGATTTTGAGCCAATACGAACGCTTAAGGATGGAAGAATATGAAGACATAAAATCTTATTTTTAAAAGTTAATTCACATTGTTAATCAGTGTCAAGTGCTTGGTTCTCCTTTAACCAACACACAACTTGTGGATAAAGCTCTCAGATCTCTTCCTGAAAGATTTAATACTAAGATTTGTGCTATTGAAAATGCCTATAATCTTGCTACTATGGATCTACATGCCTTGATGAGCATCTTTCAAACTTATGAGATGAACATGAAGAGCCAAAGAGATTTGTATAAAGACAAAACTTTGGCACTCCAAGGACAAACCTCAGAAACCGAATTAGAAAATGAAGAAGAAAACCTGGAGGAATTGGGAAGTGGTGCAACTATTGCCTATCACTCGTCGATTCAATTCGATGGTGAGAAAAATCAACAATGATTGCAATAAAGCCAAATATAAACAACATCAAATCCCACTCTTCAATAAACAACCGAATATGTCATCTTCTGAGCAAAGAAATCACAATCCACTGAGGAAATCCAATGCAAACATCCTTATAAAAAGTATTACGATGTAAATTGTTTTAGTAGATTTATTTCTTAAATACGAGGCTATAAATTTGGATCTAGTTGACTTGAAAGCGGCGTGATAAAGGAATTACAAAATCTTTGTAAAATCCAAATACTGCTCGAGCAACTAGACTAAAAAAAAAAAGAAAATCTTCTTGAATAAAGAATAACAATCACAAGACCTGATTTAGAAGATTAACTTAACAAATGATGAGAAGAGCTTAGGATAAAATTTGTCAAAGAAACGCGAGTAACTCTCATATCACTAAGCAACGGGAGATCTTGTAGGTAACTTCGTCAAAAAAGTCATCTTATGCCCCCCCATCACAAAAAAAAAAAACTCGTGACTCGACTACTGCTAAAAAACGCCGCGAATATCCCAACAAAAGGTTTGAAAAAGTGGTAAATGTAATTTGGCATAATCGCTTATTATTAACATTACAGGTTCTTGGTATTTTGATAGTGGCTGCTCACGTCATATGACAGGTACCAAGAGTACATTAAATGAGTATGGAGCATTCAATGGAGGGTACGTGACCTTTGGAGGATGAAGTAAGAGTAAGATACACTACTACAGAAAATCGCTTGCATAGCGCTATCTAAGCTACCGCTATGGTAGCTTAGATAGCGCTTAAAAAACACTATGCAAGCTTACTACTACCATTTCTTAGATAGCGCAAAAAAAGCTCTATGCAAGTTATACCTCTATTTTGAAGATACTAGCTTGCATAGCGCTTAAAAAAGCGCTATCCAATTGTTTTTATATGTTTTTTTACTTTTTATTTATTGTTTTGGTACCTATTTTTTCCCTATTTTTTTCACCTAATGAATAAAATATAAAAAAAAAAGAATACTCATTCAAAATATAATATAATATAATCATTCACATAAAATATAATAATATATTTAAAATAGTATCTCAATCATTAGTAGCTTACAATCATTAACTAATAACAATACGACATAGTCAACAATTACATCAAAATACTAACTAATAGCTTCAATCTTTCATTTTTTCTTTGAGGAATCGATTGTACAAGTAGTCTACCCAATTAATTCGAAAATTCTTCATTTTGCTTGTAGGATAAACTTTGAATGATGAACTATGAACAAACTGCAAAACATAGATGTTACAAAAACAAAGTTAGAATAGAAACGTCCAACAAATAAATAGGTATGTAAATATTTAAATAAGATATGCATTTAACAAGAAAACAAAAATCATATAAAGAGGGAGTGAAGAGAACTTAGCGGTATTTCGCTTTTATTTTTCCTTTTCTGCGCGACGTTAACTTTAGGATGCGTCTCCGGGTACCTACAAAAGACACTTAGTAAAAGAGTTAGTAAAATGAATAAATACGAGTAAAACCTTCGGATCCATAATAAAATAATAGGAGTTTTAATTACGGAAGGCTCAGATCTATATTTTGTAAATGGACATCTCAAGCAAGTCATGGGTGTGTCCTAGTGACTTGTCAGTCAATCTAGTCGCCCCCCAAGCATGTTGGTATCTGGTATATATGTAATAAATCCATAAGTGTCATCATCACCTTTTTTCGAAGGAAAGCAAACCGAGGGACAACCTTTCCGGGAGGGTCATATAATATCATGTTCAAATCAAGGTTATGCCGAAACCGAAGGAACGCGTCCTCAATTTCAATTTCATTGGCCTAAGTGTAGTATTAGTATTCAAATCAGTAAATACCAGAAGTAATAGACTTCGTTTGGAACAGCTTCAAGACAATAATATGTTAATCAAATCAGAGCAACAAGAGTCAAATACTCACAGAAATAGCCTCAAACGATAGTAATAAGATGAGCAAGAGTCCGCTATGAAAAGCAAAGATTGGATATTAAAGGTAGCAATGTATGGGCAAAAATGCAGAAGAAGGCAAAAATGCAAGAAGAAATGGGCATCAAAATAGAGCTGCAACTCTTTCTTTACCGGTGTGTTATTTCCGAGTTCCGTACACTTTGTAGCTTGGCCTTACATTAGTTGGATAGAGTAATTTCGTTAACTACTTTGTGAAAGGGACAGGCTCAACCAGATATTAGTTAAGCAAGAGCTACAGCAGATACTGGTACCCCAGAAGTACCAAGGCAATCTTATAAGACCGATCTCTATCCTATAAAATTCCCCGTAAACAGAGAAGAGCATAAATAGAGCAAATCAGCAGTCTTATAGGCCCAGGAACGACATTCTTTTCTCTGGTCAGGAATGGCGGAACGATTAAGAAATTGCAATATATACCCTTTAGAGAACAGACCAAAGAATCTCGATAGTAGTTCCATGAACAATCCTTTGCGGGATTGGATTTTTTTGATAGTGGAAATGCCATAAAGCTTCCCATTAATACTAATCGCTTCTCTGGCATATTTCCAATGGAGAAAACACCCCAGCTCGCCATTTTCGCCTTCCTTCTTTATGAGTGGAAATCCAATCCCATTTTTGCTTTTTTTTTGCATAATGCATAATAAAAAGCAGCCAGCCTTCCGCCGGTCTTTATAGGAGTAGGGGAGCGTGGTGAGATAGATAGACGTCCAATCCTGCAGCATCTAGTCTCCGGTTACACGATGAGAAAAAAACATCCGTGAACTCCTCTCCAACTTTATAGTCAAGCAAGTGCAAGTAGTGGGAAAAAAATGCAGCAACAGTGGGCAAAAAATACAGCAGCAGTGGGCATTAAAATGCAGCAGCTGTGGGCAAAAACCAGGATAGTATCTATTCATTTTTTCAGAGACAGTAGCAACATCTTTTTCCGAAGGAAAGCAAACCGAGGGACAACCTTTCCGGGAGGGTCATGTAGTATCATGTTCAAATCAGTATTATACCGAAATCGAAGGGACGCGCTCTCAATTTGAATTTCATTGGCCTAAGTGTAATATCATGTTCAAATCAATGATATTTTACAAATATCAAAATCTGGTCTTTCAAGAATGTGGCAGCAACTATTATTTTCAAGTGTAGATATCAAAATTGTAGCCTTGAGCCTTGAAAAATCACCACAATTGCTTAATGAGCTAGCAACACTTTAATCCCAATTAAAATGCAACAATAGTGTTCCCAAAAGGAAATGAAAATGGCCAAGATTGTAGTAGCCAGTTATAGCAGCCCATTAATCAAAGTTGTTATACCCCGTATTCTCAGGGTATGTATGCGAGGACGTACGTACGAGAGCGACAGAAAATTGGAAAGGAAGAAAGAGGTGATTTTTCCACGGAAAAAGTTTCCGGTTTTTGTAAAGAAAAATGTTCGTTGATGGGAATTGGGTTCCCAGATTTGGAATTTGGGCTTCTTAAATTATATTAGAATTTTGAGATTTTATTTTCTGAATGGTCACGCTGGGCCCACTGAGAAATTTACGGTTTGTGGGGCCCGCTTTGTTTTTGAGATTTCGATTGTGGATATTTTTCGAAGACGCTTTATGAGGGCCAATAGAGGGTGACACGTGTCACCCCGCCAGTGGCTTCGCCGGTTACTCAGGCACAACACCTGCTAGAGTCGTTTTTCGACCAAACGCTTGCGTAACTTGCGAAGGAAAATTCCGCTATGTCGCTTTGTATTTTTGCGGATTTTTCCGAGAGACGAACATTTTGGACCAACGGAGGGTGATACGTGTCACCTCACATCGGAAGCGCGGCGCAACCTCGGACGATCGTTCACGCCGCCAATTGGCTCCTTGTTTTGGCCTTGTTTTGTGGCTTGTTTGGTGCCATGTTTTGTGCATTGTTTTGTGGAGTAGGGCTAGGGTGCACTGGCTTGATCAAGGCCATACACTTGCTTGCACACGGCTCGATCTTGGCCATCGTCGCCTCGCTTTCCTATAAATACCCCTCTCAAGACTTCATTCATCCAAAATCTTCCAAGTCTTGGAAACCCTCCTCCTCCTCTTGTTGACTCTCGCCCAAGAGCCCCTCTCCCCTTAAAATTGGCCTTGGCCGAAACCCTCCTCTTCCCCTTGAGGTGGCCAGAGGTACTACCCTCCCCTCACAGTGCTAGGGTACCCCTAGCCTAGTTGTTTTCAGATAATACCCTCCCTTGTGGTATTAAAATACTTCTCCTAGTATTGTTATAATGCCCAAAATACCTTAGCCTCAGACCTTGTAGTTTTCCAAAGATACCTCTATACGTAGAGTCCTAAATACTACCTTTGTCCTTTTAGTCTCAAACCAAACCCTAAGGAAATCTTCATAGTTGGTTGAAGTATTTGAGTAGAAGTTGGTTAGAACTTCTAAGGGTTGTTTGGAGCGGATGGAGCGCACGAGGTGAGCTAAACCTTGCTCAGATCGACTTTTATCTCGGATAATTTTGGGCTTGTCGAGGTAAATATTCTTGTCCCCTTATTGTAATTGGAGATTACATGTTGTAGGATTATATAGTGAAGTATACTATATATAGAATCAACATTATTGTGGCAATGTCTTTTGACTTAAGCTCAAGAATAAAGAATCGAATCAGATTTACATAGATCAGACAAGAGACTTGTGTAGTATTCTCGTAGAATTGTACACGCCCGTTAGATGTAAACCCTCGGTTGGCTTGGTAGCCTCGATAGAGGAGATTTACGCTGTGGCGGGGGGGGGAGGTGCTGCCGAATTTTCTGTAGAAAAATGGGAACTTGTGTTTTGGGGTTAATAGACGTTTGTGACCTTTATAGGTGAAAGTACTAAGAGTAGCGTATTCTACTCGAGGAGTGGAAAGGGCTAGTGCGTTGTAGTACTTGAGCATTTTGCTTATTGTCGATAAATCGCCGCGAGGTATGTGAACCTCTTCCTATCTTTTCTAGCATGATTGTTGTGAACTATGTAGTACGCAGACGCGTACGTGTGCTAAGTGATTTGGTTGGTTTAAAACATAGGGTGTTATAATAGCTTTATGGGAAGTTAGTTATAACGACCTTATGTAAGTGAAAATGGTTTATCACGATGTTAGAAGTTAAGAGACTTGATCTTATAAGATAAGAGACTTAACTTATTTGTTTTAATGTGGATGTTTGTGTGAAACCTCATTCGTGAGTAATGAGTACTTGGTTTTTAAAGGGATAATGTTTTCTTGATTTCGAATCGTAATGTATCGACAGCACCATCAGGCGTTAATAAAGGAAAATGTATTGAATAATGATGTATTAAAACCAAGAGAAACCTCCATCCGCATGAAGCTAAGATGAGACAAAATGATATTACATTTTCTAGATCACGGTCATTGTAATAAGATCGTTATAAACAAGAATAAACTACTCACATATATGACATATGTTACTCAATTGTTTTAAAAGAGATTAAGACTATGAGTTATGAAACCTTTCTAAAATAAGTGACTTGAGCATTTGAAAACGGAAGCTTGAGTAATGAAACTAGGCAAACCGAACTTAGGAAAAGAATGTTGTTACTTGATTTTGAAAAGGAATGTGGTTGGTCATTCTAATACTACGGTATCGGGTGACTTTTATAAAAGTAATGGATCTCTTTAAAAGAACTTAATGTATGTAGTACTTTGGGATTAAAACCCGACTTTGGCATAAAATGAAAGTACTTTGAGTTGTGTGAAACTTGCCTATGCTTGTTGGTGTGAAACTTGCCTATGCTTGTTGTTGTGAAACTTGCCATGCTTGTTGTTGTGAAACTTGCCTATGCTTGTGATGATAGCCTTTGTTGTGCAAGTGTGGTATTTCGTGTTACCGCTCTCGATAGAGGGCGGTCGACACTGAGAACTTACTTGGACGTCTTTGGCGGTGATGGAGAATTCCACGGGTATGTTTCCATTTTGATTATCGTCGTTGTTGATGTCACATGGACATGTCTACACCGACGCAGATTCGGCATGCGGCTGCGGTCGGGTTGATTACCCGATATATTGTTATTGTGGTTACATGGACATGTCTACACCGGTAGAATTCGGCATGGCCGTGCGCGCGGGTTGATCACCCAAAGATATTATTGTTGATGTCACATGGGCGTGTCTACACCGAGGTAGAATTCAGGCATGTGGCCATAGGGCATTGGTATTATTGTTGCATCATGGACATGTCTACACCGATGCAGACTCGGCATGCGCCATGATGCGAACATGATTGATGTTGTGGGCGTGAGACCCATAGTTATATTTGAGTGATGACTTGAGGCGTGAGTCCACGATCGATATGATCGCTTTTATGTTGTGAATCGTAGTTTGGTTATCATACATGTCTCCTGCTTTATATAGACTAGTATGATTTCATTCTGATTTTTACTTTCACATACTGTACTGTTATCGACCTCCTTCGGGCCGTTAACGCCGCAGTAGAGGTACATCGGCCGTGGATCCCCGCCTTGAGATCACGATTCGGCGTGTTGGGAAGCTCCGTTTCTTGGAGGCTTATCTTTTGTATGTGTTCACTGAGTTGTAGGTTCTGTACATTCGGGGTATGGCGGGGCCCTGTCCGTCATAGTCGTTGTAAATCTTAAGTGCAGTAAGATCTGTTGTGGCGGGGTTGTAAAGGATTAAACTGCTCGTGTTTTATGTATATCTTGAAGGCAACCGTTTTGGTTGGCCTGTTTATTATTATATCTCTTGTTTCATGACTCATGTTTTATTTTCCACTGGTTTTCTCTGATGTTGTATCACTAGGGTGCCCGGGGTAAGGCACGATAGGGCCCGAACGGGTCGTTACAAAAGTGGTATCGAGCGATTAATCCTCGGAAAGTGTCTACGCACCGTGTCTAGTAAGTCTTGATTATCGTGTGTTGTGCACCACATCTATAATCGTGAGGCTATAGGACATTTAGGATTGGTTTCCATTCTTCTCATTCCGAGATCGTGCCTTAGAGCCATGTTGTAAGTTGGACCCTCCGACGTATCTCGTTTTTACCGATTATGCCTCCGCAGGCAACCAGAGCCCAGAGGCAAGGCAGCCGAGGGTGCCGCTAGTGAGATACTGAGGAGTACGAGGCGCAGCCCTGACAAGACTGAGGTTGTGCTCAGACGGCGGGTTTTGTGACGCCGCCAGCAAAGCGAGTTTAGAGCCGCGGCGGTGGCTGAGACCACGACCGAGCCTCCACCCCACATCGGCGGCAGGAGATGGGTTACAAGGAGATGGCCCGATTTGGTCGTGGT
This sequence comes from Przewalskia tangutica, assembly GCA_029844215.1. Taxonomy (NCBI): domain Eukaryota; kingdom Viridiplantae; phylum Streptophyta; class Magnoliopsida; order Solanales; family Solanaceae; genus Przewalskia; species Przewalskia tangutica. Next base: position 36,271,534 of record CM056720.1, on the reverse strand, counting down.
CGTGGCTGATATGAGGATAGGCCGGATGCAGCAGTTCGAGCCTGGCCCAGAGCACCGATGGTTCACCCCGGCGAGATAGTTTGAGGCTACGGGACTTTCTCGAGTTGTAGCCCGCGAGTTTTATGGGTCGAGGCACGAGGATGATCCGCAGGAGTTCATCCGGCGATTCTACGGATCGTAGAGTGATCGAGGCTTGGAGACCGAGTCGGTGGTCTTAGGTGCGCGTCGGCCGCGCGATACCGCAATGATCGGTTTGATTCGTGGGAGTTGTCCGGGAGAGCATGCGCGCTCAGCAGATGGGACGAGTTCTCGAGGCATTCCTCACTCACTTCTTGCCTCCGCAGATGAGGAGGTACGGTAAACGATTTATGATCTTGAGACGGAGAGGCGCAGCCGAGAGTACAACGTGGAGTTTGACTCGTTGGCTCGGTATGTCCCCGCTTTAGTGGCAACCATGGAGGATAGAGTGCATCGCTACGCCACCGGATTAGATGATTACTTAACAGAGGCTTGTTCGGTGTAGCTCTTCACCGCATGGACATTGCCCGCACGCAGCTCATGCACTAGATGTGAGGTACGAGAGGTCGACGGAATGACCGATCAGCGAAGAGGCCGGACATCGTGGTCTTTGGCGACTTTCGAGGCGGACCGCCTCAAGAAGAACTAGTTTTGTACCCCGCCGCATGCAGTGGTCCTCCGCCTTCGTGAGCGGTCGTGGCTCGAGGTTCAGTTTCGGGGAAGTAAGTGTTGGCGACTGGTCACCCCACCGGTGTGGCCGATGGTAGACCGCATTTCGGGAGTGTCGTGGTGCCAAGGAGCTTGTTATTTTTGCGGCCAGCAGGCCATTTTGCAGGAATCGTCCACCGAGGTAGCACGGATGCTACGACTCACCTTCGTGATCGGTGGTGGTTCATCACCTTCACTAGCTTCGCCTGCAGGCGTGACTGTGATTAGGAAGCGGAAGGACAGTATATCTTTAACCCTCAGAGACTTGTATGTATTGATGTTAATATAATGTGTTAAGTGTTATGTTAGGATAGCTTTGTGCTAATATGTGATTGAGAAACCCGTGAGTGTAGAAGGTAAGCCAGGGGCATGGAAGTGAACCTTAGACTATTTCACGATTGAGACCTTAGAGGTAGGTCGCCATGAGTAAAAGATTTATTTTATGTTTGACCTTTATCGAGTCGTAGTATACGTGGGATTTATTTGTGTGATAAGTCCATGGGTAGCGAGATGGAAGTGTTAGCTTTCATGACGCGTGTGTTAGTTAGATTGTTCCGTGTCGGGAACAAGAATGTGGCGCGCGTGGGGTCGGGTTGAGGACCATTTGAGGGTCAACCCGCGCCCGGTTGTGGTGGGTCAGTTCGAGGTGGTTCCGCCAGTGGTAGGGTCACGAGGATGCTAGGCCCCGTTAGGTGACCATCGATGAGTTCGTGGATCGTTCTACCGACCGGTTCGCAAGGCCGAATGGCCTTAAGGAGATCGAAGTTAGTAAGATGACCAAGTTGGAGGTAGTAACTCCAAAGGTTGGAAACGAAGCATTGTGGAAGTGTGATACGGATACTAGAAAGAGTTCGAGTGTTCGAGAAAGTACTACGAGTTAGGGAGAAGAGAACGTGTGTTAGTTCGTGGGTTGTGGCGCGCGGCAACTTGTTAGAGGAACTTTATCGTTATCCGATTGAGAAGGAACATTCGGACGAATGTTTCTAAGGAGGAGAATGTTATACCGTATTCTCGGGGTATGTATGCGAGGACGACGAGCAGAGCGTAAAATTGGAAAGGAAGAAAGAGGTGATTTTTCCACGGAAAAAGTTTCCGTTTTTGTAAAGAAAAATGTTCGTTGATGGGAATTGGGTTCCCAGTTTGGAATTTGGGCTTTTAAATTATATTAGAATTTTGAGATTTTATTTTCTAATGGTCACGTGGGCCCACTGAGAAATTTACTTTTGTGGGGCCCGCTTTGTTTTTGAGATTTCGGTATTGTGGATATTTTTCGAAGACGTTTTATGAGGGCGATAGGAGGGTGACACGTGTCACCCCGCTTCAGTGGCTTCGCCGGTTACCTTCAGGCACAACACCCTGCTAGAGTCGTTTTCGACGAAACGCTTACGTAACTTGCGGAAGGAAAATTCGCTATGTCGTTTTGTATTTTTGCGGATTTTTCCGAGAGACGAAACATTTTGGACCAACGGAGGGTGACATGTCACCTCACATCGAAGCAAGCGGCGCAACCTCGACGATTGGTTCACGCTTCGCCAATTGGCTCCTTGTTTTGGCCTTGTTTTGTGGCTTTTTGGTGCCATGTTTTGTGCATTGTTTTGTGGAGTAGGGGCTAGGTGCACTTGGCTTGATCAAGGCCATACACTTGCCTTGCACATGGCTTGATCTTGGCCATCGTCGCCTTGGCTTTCCTATAAATACCCCCTCTCAAGACTTCATTCATCCAAAATCTTCCAAGTCTTGAAACCTCCTCCTCCTCTTGTTGACTCTCGTCCAAGAGCCCCTCTCCCCCTTAAAATTGGCCTTGGCCGAAACCCTCCCTCTTCCCCTTTGAGGTGTGGCCGAGAGGTACTACCCTCCCTCATGGCAAGTGGGGTACCCCTAGCCTAGTTGTTTTCGTATAATACCCCTCCCTTGTGGTATTAAAATACTTCTCCTAGTATTGTTATAATGCCCAAAATACCTTAGCCTTGTACCTTGTAGTTTTCCAAAGATACCTCTATACGTAGAGTCCGGAAATACTACCTTTTGTCCTTTTAGTCTCAAACCGAAACCCTAAGGAAATCTTCATAGTTGGTTGAAGTATTTGAGTAGAAGTTGGTTAGAACTTCTAAGGGTTGTTTGGAGCGGATTGGAGCGCACGGAGTAGGAGCTAAACCTTGCTCAGATCGACTTTTATCTCGGATAATTTGGGCTTGTCGAGGTAAATATTCTTGTCCCTTATTGTAATTGGAGATTACATGTTGTAGGATTATATAGTTGAAGTATACTATATATAGAACTGAACATTATTGTGGCAATGTCTTTTGACTTAAGCTCAAGAATAAAGAATCAATCAGATTTACATAGGATCAGACAGAGATTTGTGTAGTATTCTCACAGTAGAATTGTACACGCCCGTTAGACGTGTAAACCCACTCTTGGTCAAGCCAGGCCTCGATAGAGGAGAGATTTACGCTGCGTGTGAGGAAATGCCGAATTTTCTCAGAAAAATGGGAACTTGTGTTTTGGGGTTAATAGACGTTTGTGACCTTTATAGGTGAAAGTACTAAGAGTAGCGTATTCTACCGAGTGGAAAGGGCTAGCAAGGTTGTAGTACTTGGAGCATTTTGCTTATTGTCGATAAATCGCCGAGGTATGTGAACCTCTTCCTATCTTTTCTAGCATGATTGTTGTGAACTATGTAGTACGGTAGACGCATACGCTAAGTGATTTGGTTGGTTTAAAACATGTGGTGTTATAATAGCTTTATGGGAAGTTAGTTATAACGACCTTATGTAAGTGAAAATGGTTTCGATGTTAGAAGTTAAGAGACTTGATCTTATAAGATAAGAGACTTAACTTATTTGTTTTAATGTGGATGTTTGTGTGAAACCTCATTCGTGAGTAATGAGTACTTGGTTTTAAAGGGATAATGTTTTACCGATTTGGGAATCGAATGTGTATCGACAGACCATTGCAGTTAATAAAGGAAAATGTATTGAATAATGATGTATTAAAACCGGTAGAAACCTCCATCCGCATAAGCTAAGATGAGACAAAATGATATTACATTTTCTAGATCATGGTCATTGTAATAAGATCGTTATAAACAAGAATAAACTACTCACATATATGACATATGTTACTCAATTGTTTTAAAAGAGATTAAGACTATGAGTTATGAAACCTTTCTAAAATAAGTGACTTGAGCATTTGAAAATGGAAGCTTGAGTAATGAAACTAGGCAAACCGGAACTTAGGAAAGAATGTTGTTACTTGATTTTGAAAAGGAATGTGGGTTGGTCATTCTAATACTACGGTATCGGGTGACTTTTATAAAAGTAATGGATCTCTTTTAAAAGAACTTAATGTATGTAGTACTTTGGGATTAAAACCCGACTTTGGCATAAAATGAAAGTACTTTGAGTTGTGTGAAACTTACTATGCTTGTTGGTGAAACTTGCCTATGCTTGTTGTTGTGAAACTTGCCTATGCTTGTTGTTGTGAAACTTGCCTATGCTTGTGATGATAGCCTTTGTTGTGCAAGTGTGGTATTTCGTATTACCGCGTCTCGATAGAGGCCGGTCGACTGAGAACTTACTTGGGCGTCTTTGGCGGTGATGGAGAATTCCACGTATGTTTCCATTTTGATTATCGTCTTGTTGTTGATGTCACATGGACATGTCTACACCGATTCGCAGCATTCGCGGCCATGCGGTCGGGTTGATTACCGATATATTGTTATTGTGGTTACATGGACATGTCTACACCGGTAGAATTCCGGCACGTGGCGTGCGGGTTGATCACCCGATATTATTATTGATGTCACATGGGCGTTCACACCGAGGTAGAATTCCGGCATGTGGCCATGGGGCATTGGTATTATTGTTGCATCATGGACATGTCTACACCGATGCAGATTCGGCACGCGCCGTGACGCGAACATGATTGATGTTGGGCGTGAGACCCATAGTTATATTTGAGTGATGACTTGGCGTGAGTCCACGATGGATATGATCGCTTTTATGTTGTGAACGTAGTTTGGTTATCATACATGTCTCTCGCTTTATATAGACTAGTATGATTTCATTCTGATATTTTCTGATTTCACATACTTGGTACTGTTGCATCGACCTCCTTGGGCTGCGTCATCCGCAGTAGAGGCATCGATCGTGGATCCCGCTTAGGATCACGTTCAGCGTGTTGGGAAGCTCCGTTTCTGAGGCTTATCTTTAGTATGTGTTCCTGAGTTGTAGGTTCTTGTACATTCAGGGTATGGCGGGGCCTGTCCGTCATAGTCGTTGTAAATCTTAGAGTGCAGATCTTGTTGTAGGCGGGGTTGTAAAGGATTAAACTGCTCGTGTTTTATGTATATCGAAGGCAATTTTGGTTGGCCTGTTTATTATTATATCTCTTGTTTCATGACTCATGTTTTATTTTCCGCTGGTTTTCTCTGATGTTGTATCACTAGGGTGCCCGGGGTAAGGCACCAGTAACGGGGCCCGGAACGGGTCGTTACAAAAGTACAACACCATGAAAACTTCATAAGTGCAATAGTTGTTTGGATCAACAAAGAATACCTGAGGGTCTACCCAATCAAGTTGCAATGTGTCACGACCCGATCCCGGGCCCGTGACTGGTACCTTACCTCGGGCACCCTAGTGATACAATATCAGAGAAAATCAGCGGAAATAAAAACTTAAACATGAAACAAGAGTTATGATAATAAAACAGGCCAACCAAAATGGTTGCCTTCTTGCATATATACAGAAATTGAGCGATAACCTTTACAACCCCGCCCACAACAAGATTACTGCACTCTAAGAGTGTTATAACAACAATGACGGACAGGCTCGCCATACCCCGAATGTAAGTACCTACAACGCAGGGACTATACCAAAGATAAGCCTCCGAGAAACGGAGCTTCCCAAAACGAATCGTGATCCATGGCGAGGATCAACAATCGCGTACCTCTACCGCGCATGAAACGCATCCCCGTAGAGGTCGACAACATGTACCAAGTATGTGAAACTGAAAATACTGTAAAAGAAATCATAACAGTCTAAATAAAATAGGAGACATGTATGATAACCAAACTACAGTTCACGACATAAAAGCAGTCATGTCAAAGCAGAGACTCACGCCCTCCAAGTCATCACTCAAATATAACCAAGGGTCTCACGCCCACAATATCAATCATGCCCGCATCATGGCCACACGCCCGGAATTCTCCATCGGTAGACATGTCCAGATGCACAACGATACCTGGGTAATCAACCTGCCAGACGCCACATGCCCTAATTCTTCATCGCGCATATGTCCATGTAACAACAATAATAATATATCGTAATCAACCTCGCCGCACGCCACATGCCCCAAATTAGACGCGCAGATATGTCCATGTAACAACAATAACAATATATCGTAATCAACCTCGCCAGACGCCACATGCCCCGAATTCTGACGGTGCAGACATGTCCATGTAACAACAATAACAATATATCGTAATCAACCTCGCCGCACGCATGCCCCGACTGCGTGACGGCAGACATGTCCATGTAACAACAATAACAATATATCGTAATCAACCCCGCCGTAGCCACATGCCCCGGAGTGATCGGTGCAGACATGTCCATGTAACAACAATAACAATATATCGGGTAATCAACCTGCCGCGTCCACATGCCCCTAATTCAGACGGCGGTGCGTATATGTCCATGTAACAACAATAACAATATATCGGGTGATTAACCCGCCGCAGCCGCATGCCCTGCACTCGTGCATTGGTGCGTATATGTCCATGTAACAACAATAACAATATATCGGGTGATTAACCCGCCGCGGGCCGCATGCCCTAATTCTTCATCTGCGGACATGTCCATGTAACAACAATAACAATATACCGCCTCCATCGAGAGACGCCGTAGCATAGGAATACAACTTTTCACACAACAAGGCTATCACAAGCAAGCACAAGCAAATTACCATACTTCAATTCCTTACAAATATCCATTCTTTCACAAGAAGTCACCCGATACCCACACTGTAGTATCCAAAACAGAGTAACTATTATCTTAAGTAAACCAAAATAGTTTCCCCTTTTTAAAGACAAGTAACAACCTTCTTTTCCAAAAGTTCAAGTTTGCCTAATTTCAAATACTCAAGTCTCTTATTTTCGAAAGGTTTCGTAGTTCATAGTCTTAATCACTTAATAACATAATTCTCTTTTAAAACAATTTGAGTAACATATGCCTTATGTGTGAGTAGGTTATTCTTGTTTATAACAATCTTATTAAAGCAGCCATGATCTAGAAAATGTAATACAATTTTGTCTTATCTTAGCTTCTATGCAGATGGAGGTTTCTACTGGTTTTAATAATAATTAATTAGTCAATACATTTTCCTTTATTAACGCTGCAGTGGTTTGTTCGATACTTGTTCTCATTTCCGAAATCAATATAACATTATTCCTTTTAACACCCAATTACCCATTTATCATTAAAACGGTTTCGCAACTTTTTAACACAATCCAAGTCCTTATTAATTCACATCCAATCTTTTATCTTTTAAAAACCACAAACCATTTCTTTGCCCACATAAAGTTGTTATAACTAACTTCCCATAAAGCCGTTATAACACTTTATGTTTTAAACCAACCAAATTCATTTAACACATGTACGTCTACCGTACTACATAGTTCACAACATATCATGCTAGAAAAGATAGGAAGAGGTTCACATACCTCGCGACGATTATCGACAAATAGCAAAAAGCTCCAAAGTACTGTAATCCCGCTAGCCTTTTCCACCCTTCAAGTAGAATACGCTACTCGCGATTTCCAACCTATAACGGTCATATAAGTCTATCAACGCCTAGGCTACTGTAGAACATTCTAAGCGAAGGTTCTTAATTCTACTGAAAATTGGGCGACTTCCCTACCCAAACTACACAAGTCTCAGAATACAAACCTATGTAAGTACAGTTCAATTCTCTTCTTTACCAACCTTCTATATATCTTATACTTAATTCTAAACTACTACGATATGTAATCTCCAATTACAATAGAAGGACAAAGATTTTTACCTCGACAAGCCCAAAATTATCCAAGTTATAATGTCGATCCTGAGCAACGTTTAGCTCCTACTCCGTGCGCTCCAACCCGCTCCAAGCAACCCTTATACTCTCCTAACCAAATCCTCTTTAAGAACCAACCTAAACAAGTGAAGAACACTAAGGTTCGTGTCCTCACAACTCTCGGCCAAGGTGAGGCTTTAGGGGCTAGGGTGTGAAATCTTTTCTAACTTTTGGTTAACAATATTCCTAATACACTAAGGAAGAACACTTAAAACTTTAAGAATTTTTGGACAACGTTTGGTCAAGGGAGAGGGGTGTTTGGACGAGAACTACTACAAAGGGAGGGAGTATTTTTGCCTTGGAATTTCTCAAGTGTGGATGAAGAAGTCTTGCAACTTAAGGGGGTATTTATAGGACATTCAAGGGCTAGGATTGAAGCAAGTGTGTGGTCTAGATTGAGCCATGTGTGTGTGGGTCCCACTTATCTATCTACTACACAAATATCTTGCAAGACTTTTGACCAAATGTTTTAAGCCTTTTCATGCCAAAAACGTTTTCAACATGTCCAACAATTTCGTCCAACCTTGCCACCTAGGGTGACATGTCGCCTCCTGTTAGTCCAAAATATTTCATCTTCCAAAATATCCGTAATGCCAAAAATTCGAAAATAAAGTGGGCCCACAAAATCAGAATTCTCCCGTGGCCCCACGTGACCAATTCCGAAAGAGTAAAATTCCATAATTCTCAAATATTCCAAAAGTCCGAATCGAATCAGGAATCCAATTCCCATTATCGAACCTTTTTCCTTCACAAAACCCTAAACTTTTTAGTCGAAAAATCACACCTCTTTCTTTCCAAAATTATGCGTATTCTCGCACGCACGTCCTCACATACATACTGGAACTACGGGGTGTAACATTCTCCCCTCCTTAGAAACATTCGTCCCGAATGTTCCTTCTAAGTCTTGAAACATACAAGCGCCGGTATAGTCTTCACTACTATACTTACAAAACCAATTATGCCACACATGGCCATAATATAACATACGCGCAAAAATCAATCCAAGCCAACGAGGAATCAACTCGAAGGTGTAAAACAACACCACTCTCGCTCCTGGTCCAAAGGATACTCCTTTCGCACATTTACTTCACAAAAATGATCATTTCTATCTCTCAGCACATGTTCACTTCTATCCTTACTCGTCGTACTCTTCTCGAACACTCGAACTCTTTCTAGTACACGTACCATACTTCAATCATCACTTCAGTTTCCAAAATCTTTGGAGCCCCTACCTCCAAACTTGGTCATCTTACAAGCCTCGAATTTCTTCAAGGCCATTCCCGGTCTTCATGGTCCGATTCTGGTCGAACATATCCACGAACTCATACGATGGTTACCTAAAACCTGGGCCTAGCACCCTCGTGACCCCACCACCTGGCGGGACCACCTCGAACTGAACCCACCCCCAAACCGGGCTGCAGGTTGACCCGCGAATGGTCCTCAACCTGACCCATAATCGCGCCAAACTCTTGTTCCCCGATCCGGAACAATCTTACCTATTCAAGTCCTGAAAGCTACCACTTTCATCTTACACAACCCAAGGAATTATCCCACTGGTACACCCTGTGTATATAATGCTCTCTGACAAGTATCACCCGCAAAATCTTCTACTCGAGACGACCTTACATCTAAGGTCTCGACGTGTAATATTCTAAGGTTCACACCTTCCATACCCCCATACTTACCTTTTCAACTACCCATGTTCTCTAGATCACAATTTTACACAATGCTATCCAAACATAACACTCAACATAAAATCATCATATCAAGCATACTAATCTCTAGAGGGTTAAGGATATACCTGTATCTACCGCTTCACTCTAGTCATAGGCCTGCCCTGCAGGGCGCATAGCTGTAGAAGGTGATGAACCAGCCATAGATCCTGAAGGCCGAGTCGTAACATCCTGTTACACCCCGTAGTTCCAGAGTATGTATATGAGGACGTGCGTACGAGAATACGACAGAAAAATAGGAAAGGAAGAAGGATGTGATTTTTCGACGGAAAAGTTTCCGGTTTTTGTGAAGGAAAAAGGTTCGTTAATGGGAATTGGATTCCCAGATTTGGTATTCGGACTTTTTGGAATATTTAAGAATTATGAAATTTTATTTTCGGAATTGGTCACGTGGGGCCCACGGGAGGAAATTTACGGTTTTGTGGGGCCCACTTTATTTTTGGATTTTTGGCATTACGGGTATTTACGGAAGATGAAATATTTTGGACGAGTAGGGGGCGACACGTGTCACCCCCATGTGGCCAAGTGGCCGAATTAGTGAGGGACACATGGCTTGGACGTTTTGGGGGACAAGTGGCTTGGTAGGCAAATGGTTGGTAAACTACCCACCCACATGTCCCCAATCCTCACCTTACATTTGCTTAAATCTTGACCCTTGATTCTTCTATATAAACCCCCTTAGGTTGAAGACAATTTTCATCCCACACTTAAGCTTCCAAGGCAAAATACTCCTCTCCCCTTTGTAGTTGTTTTCGTCCCCCCCCCCCCCTCCCCCACTTGAGTAGAAAATACTTTGAGTATTATTGTAAAATCCCAAAAACCTTAGCCTAGTATCCCTAGTTGTATTCCAAGTTATTTCAATACTAGAGCAAAATTCTACTTTATTCCTTTAGTCGAAAAATGAAGCCTACAAAATCTTCATAGCTTAGATGAAGTGTAAAGAGAACTTGTTTAGAAACTTCTAAGGCTTGCTAGGAGCGGGGTGGAGAGTAACGAAGTGGAGCTAAGCGTTGCTCGGGATCGACATAAAACTTGGATAATTTTGGGCTTATCGAGGTAATGATCTTTTCCCCCCCATTGTAATTGGAATTACATGTCGTAGTAGTTAATAATTGTGTATAAGATATATTGGAAGAATCAGTATAAAGAATTGAACTGTATTTACATTGGACTGTATTTACAGTAGATTTGTAGTATTATTGTGGAATAGAATTGTACACGTCCGGTTAGACGTGTAACCCCCCTGGAATTGTTGGCTTGGTAGCGGGCCTCGTTAGAGGAGGAGATTTATGTGGTTGCGGGGGGGGGGAGGTGCTGCCGAATTTTCCGTAGAATAAGGAATCTTGTATCTAGAATTATTCTACGAAGAGATCTAGAGGTTGATAGACGTTTTGTGGCCTTTATAGGTTGAAGTACTACGAGTAGCGTATTCTACTTGAAGGGTGGAAAAGGCGAGCAAGGTTAGAGTACTTTGGAGCGTTTTGCTAATTATCGATAATCGTCGCGAGGTATGTGAACCTCTTCCTATCCTTTCTAGCATGATATTTGTGAAATATATTTAGTGCGGTAGACGCACGTGTGTTTAAAGGAAATTGATTTTCCTTTTGTGTCCTTGACTTGATTCCAAAGTTAAGTGACTTGTTATGAAATATTACGGACTTGAATTATGTTAAAGAGTTGTAAAACCTCACTCATGAGTAATGGGTGTGTGGTCTTTTAAGGAATAAAGTTATCTTAATTTCGAAAATAAGAATGGTTTTATCATTGGATTTAAAATGATAAATTGACTTATAAACAACTTGATTTTGGAAAAGGTGAAGTAACTTGATTTAAAGGTATAGGTTACTTGTTTTTAAAAGAGTAAGACCCTTGGTTTAAAAAGTATATTGCTACTTGACTTCAAAAAGGAAAAAGTGCCTTTGTTTAAAAGGAAGGCACGCTTTTGTCTTAAGATTGGGTTAAAAAGAAAGTATGGAAGTTGTTTTGGTCTACTTAAAATGTCAGTCACTCTATTTTTAATACTACGGGTATCGGGTGACCTTTGTAAAAGAAATGTGTTACACCCCGTATTTACAGGACATGTTTTAAGAACGTTCGTAAGAACTCATAAGTGTTAAAATTTGAGACTTGTAAAAATTTATCGGAATTATGAAATTTTCGGAAAGCGTATTATTGTGACGAATGGGAGGGCGACACTTGTCACCCCCCTTATTGATTCCTTGGACGAAAATGTCATGGCCAAAATGGTCATTGACCATAGCCTTAGGATGACTAAGTCTTCCAATTAGTGAGCTTGAGTTTCTTGACCAAGTCAATGGACCCACAAAGGCTTGATATTTGCTAAGACCTCATCCAAGCCACCCAATTGTTCATATCTTGACCCTCCAATGTGCTATATAACACTACTAGTAGCAAGAGTGTGTCCAACACTTAGAAAAATTTCATGAAAATTTGAAGAGCTCAAGGATAGCTCTCGGGTTCTCTCCTTTTCAAAAGGAAAAAAATTTGTTCCTTGTCCATTCAACTCCACACTTTAAACCAAGGTTCTTGAGGATATTGTAAGCATATCTCAATAGAAAAATCTCGGAAAACGATAGTTTTCGGGTTAGTCGCAAAGCGAAAACCTAGTTGTCTTTCTAGGTTTTGTTTGGAAGTTTGAAGGAAAATTGTTGGTGTTGTTCTAAGGGTCTCAAATAGCGGATTAAAGTGTCTTGAAGAGGCTCTAAGTTGCTAAGGAGCGACTTCGGATTTGAAGATTGGATTAAGATTCGTTGAGGTATAATCTTGTTCTTTGAAAGTGTTACAAGATTATTTATATTGTTGTTAGCTTTACTTGTTGCTAGCATGAAGTATATGTGTTGAAGTTTATAAGGATTATGGATTGATTGTAGCCTTGAAAATCCAAAAATGTAATGTAAGCCATGTTAAGTTGGATTACAATTTGGTCGTTTATTAGAATCGTCGCATGTTAATTACTTGGAGATTATAGTAGCTATAATCGTTTGCGACTTGATATCATGTTAGGCTAATAACTTGGATTGAAATGGAAATTGGATAAGAATTGATGTTGTAGTACTTCAAGTTAGCCGAATTGGCCTAGTAAGTTGTATTGATTTGATATCGTTTGTGGGGCGGAATTTTACACGTCTAGTAGGCGTGTAATCCCCTATTGTTGATTGCCTTGATTGGGCCTTAAATGTGGCGTGTTTGGTTATTTTATCCGGCCTTGAAAAAGGTGGCAAAGTAAGTAAAAACAAAGGAGGTGCTGTCCGATTTTCCGTAGAATTTAGTGACTTAGCACTTAGAATATTCTACGTTTGAAGTAAGAGGTTAATGGACGTATTGTGACCATTATAGGTTGAAGTACTTAGTATAGCGTATCCGACTTGACAGATGGATTAGCTATCAAGGTTGAAGTACTTTGGAGCATTTTGCTACTTGTCGATAATCGTCGCGAGGTATGTGAACCTCTTCCTTCCTTTGGCATGATTCTATGTATGGAATATACTTGTGGTATCATTTCATGTTTCCTTCTACTCTTAGAAGTTAAGAGGTAGTTGTGTGATTTACTGTATGTAAAACTTTTCCTATCTTTTGAGCATGACTAGTTGCACGTGTGTAGTACGGTAGACGTACAACACCTTGATATCCTTTACTAGTTTTATGAATAGCCAAGTCGGGTGAGTTAGGAGATTAACTCACTTCTTTGAGAGTATTAAGGATGTCTAATGTTTTTTTAAAGTTAAGGGACTTGAAGAGTTTTGAAGTATGTGATACTTGTTCCGTTTTAAACGTATAAGTCCCTTGGATATGAAATTGTTTTTGGCTAAGGTATAAAGTGAATATAACGACTTTATGGGGAGTTGGTTATATTTGCTTTATGGAAAGATAAATGACTTGATTTTAGTAAAAAGGCAATTTGATTTTAAGGCATCAATTGCCTAAGGTTTTGTAATAAAAGGAGTCACTTGATTTCTAAAGGATAAGAGACTAATTGTATTTTTTTAAAAAGTTAAGATTGATTTGAAAGTATAAAATACTTGGTTTTAAAAAGTATAAGTCTCTTGGTTACAAAAGGAATGAGTTTGTCAAAAACCATAAAGGGTTATAACGGCTTTATAGGAAGTTGGTTATAACGGCTTTATGGAAGGATAAGAGAATGGTTTTCTCTAATAGGTAATCAAAGGAATAACTTGTATTAAGGAAGGACAATTTGATTTAAAGGTATCACTTGCTTAAAGCTTTAAAGTAAGAGTCACTTGATCTAGAAGCCGAGAAATGTATTTCTAAAGTATCGTGACTTTTGTGAAATGTACACAAGTCTAGATACTATGGGTGTTAGTATCTTGGGGTTAAATTCCCGGATTTTGATGTGTAAAAATGAAAGTGCCATGAGTTTATAAAAATGGAAGTCTAATGGTTTAATGAACTTGCCTAGGTTTGCTTGTGATAGCTTTGAGTGCAAGTATTATATGTCTACGTTGTCGTGTCTCTCAGTTGGAGGGCCGGCTGTTTTGTTGCAAGTTTACTTGGACGTACCGACAGTGATGTGGGATTCCACGGGTATGCTCCCATCATGATTGATCCTTGGACATGCTTATACGATGTGGGATTCCGGGGCATGTGACGACTGTGACGCGTTAGATGCCCGGACATTTTATTAGACGTACCGGCAGTGACGGGGGATTCCACGGGTACGCTTCCATTGTGATTGATCTTGGCCATGCTTATACAATGAGGGATGCCGGGACATGCAGCCAGGATGCGGGTTAGATGCCCGCGTGTTTTATTACTCCATGGCCATGCTTATACGATGTGGGATTCTGGGGCATGCGACCATGTTATATTTTACTCCATGGGCTAGCTCCCCATGAAGACATGTACCCACGATGAGAGATTCCGGGGGCATGTTATATTATTACTCCATGGGCTAGCTCCCCATGAAGACCTGCACCTGCGATGAGGGATACCGAGGGCACGTTATGGTCATGCTTATACGATGTGGGATTCCGGGGCATGCGGCCGCGTTATATATATATATATATATGTGTGTGTTGTGTATGTGTATGCCGACAGTGAGGTGGGATGCCACGGGCGCGTCACATAGTTATATGTTTTACACTTATAGTTGTCGGCAGTGATGTGGGATTCCACGGGCAGGAATTGTGTATGTGTACGCCGACAGTGAGGTGGGGTGCCACGGGCGCGTCACATGGTTATAATTTACACTTATAGCTGTCGGCAGTGATGGGGGATTCCACGGGCACACTTTGATATTTGTGTGACTTGATCGCATCCCAGACTGGGCCGGGTAGTATAGGCGCCCCTCCTTAAAGGGACGGATTATACTTATGGAAGATAAGTAAGTTATATAGTAATGAACTTAATGACTTTGCCTAATCATGTGCGTAAGAATGTGGCTATAACCTTTATTGAAAATGGGAATAGATAATGATGAGAAATTAAGTTCATAAGTGGCAATGACACGGCAATATCTGGTATGTATTTTTATACTTGTCTCTGTCATTCTTTTGTACGCATGGTCCGCCATCAGACGTTATTTTTGTTCCATATTCGATTTTGTTAGATCGACTTCTTCGGGCTGCGTTCATGCCCGCAGGTTTAAGGTACCCAGGTTGGTGATCCTTGCTCTTAGGATCTCGGTTCGGTTTTGGGAAAAAGCTCCATTTGCTCCGCAGGCTTATCTCTTGGTACGGTTTCCCCTGAGTTTGTAGATTCATGTGTATTCAGGGGTATGACAGGGCCTTATCCCGCCACTGTTGTGTTGTTAAAACTCTTAGAGGTCTGTAGTCACATATTGTGGGTCAGTTTGTAAATGAAAGGAGGCAACTAATTCGGTTGTATATATTTATGTCCAGGAAGGTAGCCCTATCAGCTAGCCTGTTATTTTACTTCTGTTGTGTATTTTTAAAGTTTCATGTATGTTCACGATTATTTCGATGTATACTGTAGCGGTGCCTGTGTAGGGCACCGGCCATGCCCGGCCTGGAGTCGTGACAAAAGTGGTATCGAGCGATTAGTCCTCGGAAAGTGTCTACGCACGTGTCTAGTAGAGTCTTGATTATCGGTGTGTTGTGCACCACATCTATAATCGTGAGGTCGCAGGACATTTAAGATTGATTTTCATTCTTCTCTCTTTGAGATCGCAAGAGAGTTGCCCTAGTAGGTTGAATCCTCTCGACCCCTTCTTATGTAATGATTATGCCTCGCGGAAGGCGCAGGCCCGAAGGGCAAAGCGGCAGGAGGCGCTAGTGTACGCACGCAGGGTTACGAGATTCGGCACGCACTATGCCCGAGGTATTAGGCGGATCGGCGAACTTCGCCACGCCGTAAGATAGAGAGCCGAGGCGGCGAGCTCCAGAGGTTCCGTGCACCGAGCCTCGATCCCGCAATGATGGCGAGTTTAGAGATTATGGAGAGCAGATCAGGCTATTGACTAGCATAGTGGTAGGGCAGCGCCGACAGGAGCAGGTAGCTAACCCTAGAGCCGACAGTTTGAGGATTCGGGATTTTATGGGTTGTAGTCCACCCGAGTTTTATGGTTCGAGATCTGAGGATGATCCTCAAGAGTTCGTTCGGCAGCTACAGCGGACTATGCAGGTGCTTAGGGCCTCAGAGACAGAGTCAGTTGTGTTAGCTTCTTACCGGTTACGCGATATTGCGTTGAACTGGTTTGAGTCGTGGTTGCTTTCGAGAGGTGAGGGTGCTCGTCCGGCAGTTTGGGATGAGTTCACGGAGGCCTTTCTTGATCACTTTTTGCCTCCTGAAATGAGGAGAGCCCGTGTTGATAGGTTCTTGTCGTTGAGGCAGAATGGGAGGACCATCAGGGAATACAACCTGGAGTTTGACTCGTTGGCTAGGTATGCGCACACCATCAGAAACATACGGCGGATAGAGTTCATCGTTATGTGATGGGGCTAGACCGTCATATGATTACTGCATGCTTGGGGGTGGCTCTTCAGCCCGGTATGGATATTGCCAGGATGCAAGCTTATGCGCAGGGAATAGAGGACAGAGAGAGAGAGGGTCAGCTAGACTCAGGCCAGCCCAAGAGGGCCAGGACGGCAGGGTTCCAGGGTAACTTTCGAGGCGGACAACCTCAACAGCAGACTAGGTCTACATCTCAGCCGGCACAGAGTGCTCCTTCCCGGTCTTCTGGCCGGAGGTTTGGTCGCCGGGGATATTCGGGAGCAGTCGGGCTCGGGGCTCTGAGTTCACAGATGTCCGAGAATAGTAGCCAGGGGGAGCCACCTTTGCCCGGTGTGGTCACTGTAGTAGATTCCATTTTGGGGAGTGTCGTACTACTTCGACAGCTTGCTATGCTGCGCGCCAGGCCATTTCGTGAGAGACTGTCTGACCAGAGGTGGCACTGGTGGGATAGCGCAGTCTACTGGATTAGTTGCGGGTTCTTCGCCTTCCATAGCTAGGCAGGATGTTTATGCACACAGCCGTGACAGAGGTCGTGGTGGAAGTTCCCAGTATTAGCAGTCCTTTGAACCGCCTATATGATTTCAGGTATGTCTTTGGCCCTTTAGAAACTTGTATGCATGATAAAGTTGTGGTATGTTTAAGTGTCATGAACATATTATATTGAGACTGTGTATAAGTTAGAAGAAGTGGGAAGTACGAAAAGATAATCCCTTTTGGGCTTATGATGGGCGCATGCGTGTGAGGTATTAGGGCCATGTGTGGCATTGTTGGTATGTCGGGGTTGTGAAAGGAAACTATGTCGCTAATTATAAGTTTGACTCCGAAAGAACATTCGGGGACGAAGGTTTCTAATGGGGGAAGAATGTTACACCCCGTATTTACAGGACATGTTTTAAGAATATTCGTAAGAACTCATAAGTGTTAAAATTTGAGACTTGTAAAAATTTATCGGAATTATGAAATTTTCGAAAAGTGTATTATTGTGACGAATGGGAGGGCGACACTTGTCACCCCCCTTATTGATGCCTTGGACGAAAATGTCATGGCCAAAATGGTCATTGACCATAGCCTTAGGATGACTAAGTCTTCCAATTAGTGAGCTTGAGTTTCTTGACCAAGTCAATGAACCCACAAAGGCTTGATATTTGCTAAGACCTCATCCAAGCCACCCAATTGTTCATATCTTGACCCTCCAATGTGCTATATAACACTACTAGTAGCAAGAGTGTGTCCAACACTTAGAAAAATTTCATGAAAATTTGAAGAGCTCAAGGATAGCTCTCGGGTTCTCTCCTTTTCAAAAGGAAAAAAAATTGTTCCTTGTCCATTCAACTCCACACTTTAAACCAAGGTTCTTGAGGATATTGTAAGCATATCTCAATAGAAAAATCTCGGAAAAAGATAGTTTTCGGGTTAGTCGCAAAGCGAAAACCTAGTTGTCTTTCTAGGTTTTGTTTGGAAGTTTGAAGGAAAATTGTTGGTGTTGTTCTAAGGGTCTCAACTAGCGGATTAAAGTGTCTTGAAGAGGCTCTAAGTTGCTAAGGAGCGACTTCGGATTTGAAGATTGGATTAAGATTCGTTGAGGTATAATCTTGTTATTTGAAAGTGTTACAAGATTATTTATATTGTTGTTAGCTTTACTTGTTGCTAGCATGAAGTATATGTGTTGAAGTTTATAAGGATTATGGATTGATTGTAGCCTTGAAAATCCAAAAATATAATGTAAGCCATGTTAAGTTGGATTACAATTTGGTCGTTTATTAGAATCGTCGCATGTTAATTACTTGGAGATTATAGTATCTATAATCGTTTGCGACTTGATATCATGTTAGGCTAATAACTTGGATTGAAATGGAAATTGGATAAGAATTGATGTTGTAGTACTTCAAGTTAGCCGAATTGGCCTAGTAAGTTGTATTGATTTGATATCGTTTGTGGGGCGAAATTTTACACGTCTAGTAGGCGTGTAATCCCCTATTGTTGATTGCCTTGATTGGGCCTTAAATGTGGCGTGTTTGGTTATTGTATTCGGCCTTGAAAAAAGTGGCAAAGTAAGTAAAAACAAAGGAGGTCTTTGTCCGATTTTCCGTAGAATTTAGTGACTTAGCACTTAGAATATTCTACGTTTGAAGTAAGAGGTTAATGGACGTATTGTGACCATTATAGGTTGAAGTACTTAGTATAGCGTATCCGACTTGAAGGATGGATTAGCTATCAAGGTTGAAGTACTTTGGAGCATTTTGCTACTTGTCGATAATCGTCGCGAGGTATGTGAACCTCTTCCTTCCTTTGGCATGATTTTATGTATGGAATATACTTGTGGTATCATTTCATGTTTCCTTCTACTCTTAGAAGTTAAGAGGTAGTTGTGTGATTTACTGTATGTAGAACTTTTCCTATCTTTTGAGCATGACTAGTTGCACGTGTGTAGTACGGTAGACGTACAACACCTTGATATCCTTTACTAGTTTTATGAATAGCCAAGTCGGGTGAGTTAGGAGATTAACTCACTTCTTTGAGAGTATTAAGGATGTCTAATGTTTTTTTAAAGTTAAGGGACTTGAAGAGTTTTGAAGTATGTGATACTTGTTCTGTTTTAAACGTATAAGTCCCTTGGATAGGAAATTGTTTTTGGCTAAGGTATAAAGTGAATATAACGACTTTATGGGGAGTTGGTTATATTTGCTTTATGGAAAGATAAATGACTTGATTTTAGTGAAAATGCAACTTGATTTTAAGGCATCAATTGCCTAAGGTTTTGTAATAAAAGGAGTCACTTGATTTCTAAAGGATAAGAGACTAATTGTATTTTTAAAAAAAGTTAAGATTGATTTGAAAGTATAAAATACTTGGTTTTAAAAAGTATAAGTCTCTTGGTTACAAAAGGAATGAGTTTGTCAAAAACCATAAAGGGTTATAACGACTTTATGGGAAGTTGGTTATAACGTCTTTGTGGAAGGATAAGAGAATGGTATTTCTCTAATAGGTAATCAAAGGAATAACTTGTATTAAGGAAGGACAATTTGATTTAAAGGTATCACTTGCTTAAAGCTTTAAAGTAAGGGTCACTTGATCTAGAAGCCGAGAAATATATTTCTAAAGTATCGTGACTTTTGTGAAATGTACACAAGTCTAGATACTATGGGTGTTAGTATCTTGGGGTTAAATTCCCGGATTTTGATGTGTAAAAACGAAAGTGCCATGAGTTTATAAAAATGGAAGTCTAATGGTTTAATGAACTTGCCTAGGTTTGCTTGTGATAGCTTTGAGTGCAAGTATTATATGTCTACATTGTCGTGTCTCTCAGTTGGAGGGCCGGCTGTTTTGTTGCAAGTTTACTTGGACGTACGGACAGTGATGTGGGATTCCACGGGTATGCTCCCATCATGATTGATCCTTGGACATGCTTATACGATGTGGGATTCCGGGGCATGTGACCAGGATGCGGGTTAGATGCCCGGACATTTTATTAGACGTACCGGCAGTGACGGGGGATTCCACGGGTACGCTTCCATTGTGATTGATCTTGGCCATGCTTATACGATGAGGGATGCCGGCGTGCGGCCGAGATCACGGGTTAGATGCCCGCGTGTTTTATTACTCCATGGCCATGCTTATACGATGTGGGATTCCGGGGCATGCGACCATGTTATATTTTACTCCATGGGCTAGCTCCCCATGAAGACATGTACCCACGATGAGGGATTCCGGGGTCGGGTCATGACAAAATGAATCCTTTAAAAAGAATTTAACGTACGTAGTACTTTGGGGTTAAAACCTGGACTTTGGCATAAAATGAAAGTACCTTGAGTTGTGTGTAACTTGCCTATGTTTGCGTGAGATAGCCTTGTCGTGCTAGTATTGTATTTCTATACCACCGCGTCTCTCAATGGAGGGCCGGCTGATTTGTTATGATCTTACTTGGACGTACCGACAGTGACGGAGGATTCCACGGGTGCGCTCCTGTTGATAGTGTTTTTCCATGGACTAGCTCTCTATGAGGTTTTATTGATTCGGCCTTGGTATCTGGTGGTTGGCTTTCGTACTTGCCCCGTCTCGTGGCTGATTCGGCCTTGGTACCTGGTAGTTAGCCTTCGCACTTGCCCCGTTCAGTTTAGTGGCGAAGTCTCGTGATACGACCTTGGTATATGGTAGTTAGCCCTCGTACTTGCCCCGATCAGCTACGTGACACGGCTTTGGTATCTGGTAGTTGGCTTTCGTACTTGCCCCGTATTAACCGTGGCGAAGTTTCGTGTCTGACCTTGGTATCGGTAGTTAGCCCTCGTACTTGCCCGGTCGACTATGTGACCACGGCTTTGGTATCTGGTAGTTGGCTTCGTACTTGCCGTGTCGAACCGTGGTTTGGTTGTATAGTATTGATAGTGCGGCTTTGGTATCGGTAGTTGGCTTTCGTACTTGCCGATCGATTGATGATGCGGCTTTGGTATCTGGTAGTTAGCCTTCGTACTTGCCCGTCTGGTTTATGACTCAGTGGGACACGGTGTTTATGTGTACTCCTTGGTGTTATTATATCATAGGCTGGCGGTGAGAAGGCATTCCACGGGCATGATTGATGTTGAGGCGTGAGACCCATAGTTATATTTGAGTGATGACTTTGAGGCGTGAGTCACGACTTACGTATCGCTTATTTATTGTGGGTGTAGTTTGGTTATCATACATGTCTCTGCTTTATATAGACTACTATGATTTCATTCTGATATTTTGATTTCACATACTTGGTACTGTTATCGACCTCCTTCGGGCTGCGTTCATGCCGCGGTAGAGTACACGATCGTCGATCCTCGCTCTTAGGATCACAATTCGGCATTTTAGGAAGCTCCGTTTCTCGGAGGCTTATCTTTGGTATAGTCCACTGTTGTTGTAGGTACTTACATTCGGGGTATGGCGAGACCACTGTCCGTCGTTGTTATTATAACATTCTTAAGTGCATGAAATGCTGTTGTGGCGAGTTTGTAAAGGGATGTAGCTGTTCGTGTTCGGTTTTTACATATATATGCGAAAGGCAACTTTTCTCGGATGAACTGTTTCTCACTTCATATTATTTCATGTCTTGTTTTATATTCCACGGTTACTCGATGATGTATCACTAGGGTGCGGGGTAAGGCACGATCACGGGCGGGTTGGTCGTGACAAAAGTGGTATCGAGCGATTAATCCTCGGAAAGTGTCTGACAGGCCGTATCTAGTAAGTCTTGATTATCGGTGTGTTGTGCACCACCAATAATCGAGGAGGCTATAGGATATTTAGGATTGGTTTCCATTCTTCTCACTCTGAGATCGTGCCTTAGAGGCATGTTATAAGTTGGACTCCTCGACGTATTCTTTTCACCGTTATGCCTCTATGCAAGGCAACGAGCCCATAAGGGCAAAGCGTGAGGAGGCTGCGAGTAGAAACCTGAGAGGTTACGAGCACGAGCCCAGTCATTATCTGAGATAGTGCTTCATTCGGGGAGTTCTGCGACGCCGCTAGCCCCAGGAGAGTTTAGAGTAGCAGCAGTAGCTACAGAGACCACTATACCTGAGTCTTCAGTTCCACGACCAGGAAAAAAAGATATGAGTACAAGGAGATGGCCCAGTTACTAGCTAGTCTGGTGGCTGGGAATGAGACAGACGGAGGCCAGTGGTTCCGGCGATACGATGGTTCACCTAGATCCGATAGTTTTGAGACTTGGGACTTCTTGAGTTGCGATCACCGAGTCCTATGGATTGAGGCGAGGAAGATCATCGAGGAGTTTATTCGACGATTCTGTGGATCATGAAAGTGATCAAGACCTTAGAGGCATTTTACGCACACTTTTTGCCTCGCGAGAGAGCTTCGAGCGAGATAGATTTATGAGGTTGAGGCGAGCAGGCGGGCGGTTGAGAATCTGATATAGAGTTTGACTTATTGGCTCGTTATGTCCCGCGTTAGTGGCGGACATGGAGGATAGAGTGCACCGATATGTCACAGGCATGACGATTATCTAGCGAGAGTTGTACAAGAGTAGCTCTTGATCGGACATGGACATTGCCGCGTCTGAGCTTACGCGCGTGACGAGAGCGTAGAGATCGGCGGATTAACCAAGATCGTGAGAAGAGGCGAGCAGCGAGGTCCTTTGGTAACTTTCGAGGCGGACCTTCTCGGCAGGTGGTTATGCGCCTCGCCCGATCTGAGTGGTCCTCGCGGACTTCGGGGCCTTCGGGGTATTTAGGAGTTGGTCAGAACTCCAGGGTTTCTGGTTCACATATTTTCATAGGTTCTAGCCAGCCAGATTCCGTTTTCCCTCAGTATTCACTATGTGGTAGACGTCATCCAGAAATGTCGTCTTTTACTAATCTTGTTTACCGCGACCGTCGAGGGCCATGTGAGAGAGAATGTCCTAGGAGGAGGATACGGTGGGATGACTTAGCCTACCAAGTCGATTCTGCGGATTCGATGAGTCGGAGAGGAAGGGGTGTTAGCTGAGAGGCGCCCCACCTCGGTATGGCCGTTGTGGTAGGTGTTCTTATGGAGTGTCGTACTACTTAGATAGCTTGTTAGGCTTGCGGCCAGCAGGGCCATTTTTCGAGAAATTGTCCGGACAGAGGTGGCGCGGATGTTACGACTCAGCCTTCGGGATCCGTGGCTGGTTCATCACCGTCTGTAGTTATGCGCCAATGAGCGATTTGATTAGGCGACAAAGGGAAGTGAGGCGATAGTTACAAAGATATCTTGACCTTAAGAGACTTGTTTAGGTCGTTATGGTAGATACGTGTGAGTGCTATGTTAGGTTAGCATTGTGTAAGTTGTGATAATTCCATGGGTAGTGTGAGATGGAAGTGGTAGCTTTCATGACGTGGTAGTAAGATTGTTCGGATCGGGAGCGAGAGTTTAGCACGGTGGGTCGGGTTGAGGCCATATCGCGAGTCAACCCGCAACGAGTGTGGTGGGGTCGGTTGAGGTGGTCCCGCTAGATGATAAGTCACGAGGTGTTAGGCCCAAGATTAGGTAACCATCGCGAGATCGTGGATCGTTCGACGATGGCCGGGCCGATGAGGTCAGCCCATCTTGTCTTCGATTAAGATCGCTTTACTCGGCGGAGGTTATGCGAGATGTTATCGGGGAAGGTTGTAAGGCTGCAGGGTTCCTACTTTTATTTTATGTCGACGGTGGAGCCCGGTTTTATTTATTCTTTTGTTTGGAGGTTTTACCAGCGGGGTTAGGAACTTCGGGTGAGTCTCGATGTGCATTCACCCTCGGGCCGGTGTTTTGATTTCAGGGGTAGCAGTGAGGATTATGTGCCTCTTGTTGAGTGAGTATTATTATAGCTACCATTTCAATATTCGGATGATGCCTTATGAAGCCTTGTATGGGCGGAAGTATAGGTTGCCGGTCGATTGGTTCGATGTTGGCAAGGTTCAGATAATGGTCCTATTTGTTTGGCAGGATGTGGATAAGGTGAAGCTTATCCAGAAGAAGTTATTAGCAGCTCAGAGTCAGCATAAGTCGTGTGGATAATCGGCGTCGAAACTTGGAGTTCAGGTTGACGGTGGGTCTTCTTGAAGGTACCACCCCGGAAGGGTGTGATGAGATTTGAAGCGGAAACTTAGCGAGTACTTTGGGCATTTTGGATCGTTTGTAGAATAGGCGGGTTTCCTATAAGTTAGCCGTCGTCCGACTTAGGAAGCGTCGTCCGTATTCCATGTTGCTATGTTTGGAAGAGTATCGGAGATCCTCCGCAGTATTTTCCCGATTAATGATGACCAAGTTGGTGATAGTAACCGAGATTTTAGGCTGAAGCAATGACAGAAATATGGTAAGTATGCTAGGAAGAGTTCGAGTGTACGAGGAAGGTACGACGAGTAAGGAAAGAGGCTAAGGTGTGTTAAGAAGATGGAAGTATCCTTTGGACCATGGGTGGAAGTTTTTGTATTGTTATACACGTTAGAGGTGATTCCTCGTTAGCTTGGATTGAGTTTTGTGCGTGTGTTGTATTATGGCCATGGGTGGCATAATTGGTTTAAATAGCATAGGAAGACTATACCGAGCGGTATGTTTGGAGCTTAGAAGGAACATTCGGGACGAATGTTTCTAAGGAAGAATGTTACACCGTAGTTCCGCAGTATGTATATGAGGGCGTGCGTGCGAGAATACAGAGAAAAATTGGAAAGGAAGAAGGATGTGATTTTTCACGGAAAAGTTTAGTTTTGTGAAGGAAAAAGGTTCGTTAATGGGAATTGGATTCCCAGTTTGGTATTCGGACTTTTGGAATATTTAAGAATTATGGAATTTTATTTCCGAATTGGTCACGTGGGGCCACGGGAGAAATTCTGGTTTTGTGGGGCCACTTTATTTTGGATTTTTGGCATTACGGGATTTTCGGAAGATGAAATATTTTGGGCGAGTAGGGGGGCGACACGTGTCACCCCCAAGTGGCCAGTGGCGAATTAGTGAGGGACACGTGGCTTGGGCGTTTTAGGGACAAGTGGCAAGCCACTTGTCCCATTTTTAATGGTAGGCAAATGGTTGGTAAACTACCCACCCACATGTCCCCAATCCTCACCTTACATTTGCTTAAATCTTGACCCTTGATTCTTCTATATATACCTTAGGTTGAAGACAATTTTCATCCCACTTAAGCTTCCAAGGCAAAATACTCCTCCCTTTGTAGTTGTTTTGTCCCCCATCCCACTTGAGTAGAAAATACTTTGAGTATTATTGTAAAATCCCAAAAACCTTAGCCTAGTATCCCTAGTTGTATTCCAAGTTATTTCAATACTAGGAGCCCGGAAATTCTACTTTATTCCTTTAGTCGAAAAATGAAGCCCTAGAAAATCTTCATAGCTTAGATGAAGTGTTAAGAGAAGTTGTTTAGAAACTTCTAAGGGTTGCTTGGAGCGGGTTGGAGCGTAAGGAAGTGGAGCTAAACGTTGCTCAGGATCGACTTAAAACTTGGATAATTTTGGGCTTATCAAGGTAATGATCTTTTTCCCCCTAATGTAATTGGAATTACATGTCGTAGTAGTTAATAATTGTGTATAAGATATATTGGAAGAATCAGTATAAAGAATTGAACTGTATTTACATTGGATGTATTCTGATGAGCTTGTAGTATTATTGTGGAATAGAATTGTACACGTCAGGTTAGGCGTGTAACCACTGGAATTGTTGGCTTGGTAGCGGGCCTCGTTAGAGAGGAGATTTATGTGGTTGCGGGGAGAGTCTTTGCCGAATTTTCCGTAGAATAAGGAATCTTGTATCTAGAATTATTCTACGAAGAGATCTAGAGGTTGATAGGCGTTTGTGGCCTTTAGAGGTTGAAGTACTTCGAGTAGCGTTTTCTAGTTGAAGGTTGGAAAAGGCGAGCAAGGTTAGAGTACTTTGGAGCGTTTTGCTAATTATCGATAATCGTCGCGAGGTATGTGAACCTCTTCCTATCCTTTCTAGCATGATATTTGTGAAATATATTTAGTGCGGTAGACGCACATGTGTTTAAAGGAAATTGATTTTCCTTTTGTGTCCTTGACTTGATTCCAAAGTTAAGTGACTTGTTATGAAATATTACGGACTTGAATTATGTTAAAGAGTTGTAAAACCTCACTCATGAGTGATGAGTGTGTGGTCTTTTAAGGAATAAAGTTATCTTAATTTCGAAAATAAGAATGGTTTTATCATTGGATTTAAAATGATAACTTGACTTATAAACAACTTGATTTTGGAAAAGGAGAAGTAACTTGATTTAAAGGTATAGGTTACTTGTTTTTAAAATAGTAAGACCCTTGGTTTAAAAAGTATATTTCTACTTGACTTCAAAAAGGAAAAAATGCCTTTGTTTAAAAGGAAGGCACGCTTTTGTCTTAAGATTGGATTAAAAAGGAAGTATGGAAGTTGTTTTGGTCTACTTAAAATGTCAGTCACTCTATTTTTAATACTACGGGTATCGGGTGACCTTTGTAAAAGAAATGGATCCTTTAAAAAGAATTTAACGTACGTAGTATTTGGGGTTAAAACCTGGACTTTGGCATAAAATGAAAGTATCTTGAGTTGTGTGTAACTTGCCTATGTTTGCGTGAGATAGCCTTGTCGTGCTAGTATTGTATTTCTATACCACCGCGTCTCTCAATGGAGGGCCGGCTGATTTGTTATGATCTTACTTGGGCGTCTGGCGGTGACGGAGGATTCCACGTGCGCTCGCTGATAGTGTTATTCCATGGACTAGCTCTCCGCGAGGTTTTACTTGATCGGCCTTGGTATCGGTGGTTGGCTTTCGTACTTGCCGTCTAAGTGGCTGATTCGGCCTTGGTACACAGTAGTTAGCCTTCACACTTGCCGTTCGGTTTAGTGGCGAAGTCTCGTGATCTGACGCTTGGTATCCGTAGTTAGCCCTCGTACTTGCCCGGTCGACCACGTGACACCGCTTTGGTATCGGTAGTTGGCTTTACGTACTTGCCCGTGACGCCTTCGTGGCGAATTCTCATGATACGACCTTGGTATCTGGTAGTTAGCCCTCGTACTTGCCCCGGTCAGCTACGTGACACGGCTTTGGTATCTGGTAGTTGGCTTTCGTACTTGCCCCGTATCAGCTTCGTGGTTTGGTTGTATAGTATTGATAAGACGGCTTTGGTATCTGGTAGTTGGCTTTCGTACTTGCCCCGGTCAGTTGATGATGCGGCTTTGGTATCTGGTAGTTAGCCTTCGTACTTGCCCCGTACGGTTCTATGACTCAGGTGGGACCTGGTGTTTATGTGTACTCCTTGGTGTTATTATATCATAGACTGCCGGTAGTGAGGAAGGTATTCCACGGGCATGATTGATGTTTAGGGCGTGAGACCCATAGTTATATTTGAGTGATGACTTTGAGGGCGTGAGTCCCTGACTTACGTGACTGCTTATTTATTGTGGACTGTAGTTTGGTTATCATACATGTCTCCTGCTTTATATAGACTACTATGATTTCATTTCTGATATTTTGATTTCACATACTTGGTACTGTTGTCTTGACCTCCTTGAAGTGCGTTCATCTGCGCGGTAGAGTACGCCGATCGTCGATCCTCGCTCTTAGGATCACAGTTCGACATTTTGGGAAGCTCCGTTTCTCGGAGGCTTATCTTTGGTATAGTCCCTGTTGTTGTAGTACTTACATTCGAGGTATGGCGGACCACTGTCCGTCGTTGTTGTTATAACATTCTTAGAAGTGCAGAGTATCTTGTTGTGGGTAGAGTTTGTAAAGGGATGTAGCTTCGTGTTCCGGTTTTTATATATATATCGAAAGGCAACTTTTCTCAGATGAACTGTTTCTCACTTCATATTATTTCATGTCTTGTTTTATATTCCGCTGGTTACTCTGATGATGTATCACTAGGGTGCCCGGGGTAAGGCACCAGTCACGGGCCCGGGTTCGGGTCGTGACACATCCGTGCTACCCCTGGTCGGACATGTCACGACCCAACCCCGGGGCCGCGACTGGTACCCTACCGGGGTACCCTGTCAGGTATATGTCAGAGAATAGCAGCGGAACATACATAACACATAACTTATAAAAAGGGTAAACATCACTGGCCAGCCGATAAGGCTGCCTTCCATAAATCATACTTAAACAAAGTATAGTAGTACAACTGGTTCTTATAGCCCAAAACATATATGTGACCACAGACCTCTAAAGATAACAACTGTGGCGGAACAGGGCCCCGCCATACCCCTGAATGTACAAAATACCTATAGCATCAGGGAATATCCGTACCAACAAAACAAGCTTCCGGAGGAATGGAGCTTCTGACACCTGAGTAAAAGATCCTAGGAATAAGGATCTACCACCTGCTTTCCCTTAGCTGCGGCATGAACGCAGCCCAGAAGAAGTCGCATGCACGTGCAGTATGTAAAGCGGAAAATCGTAGTAATATCATAAGTCAAAAATAAACTGGAGTCATAGATAAAATCAATTTCCTTGCATTGTGCCTTACTAACAATGAGAGTAACAAGCATAAATCTTATAGCATAAAAATAGGAGGCTCACGATCAAAACAGGGTACCTCGCCCGTAGTATCATTAAGCAATCCTACTCCTGGAACTATTTCACCCGCATAGGTCCTGTGGACCCGCATGAGGTCATCCGCCTCGTCATGAGACTATTTCACCCGCATGGGACTATTTCACCCGCATGAATCCTGTGGACCCGCATGAGTACCATCGTCGTACTCGCATGGGACTATTTCACCCGCATGGATCCTGTGGTCCGGATCCGCATGAGTGCAAGCGCCGCACTCGCTTCATGGGTAGCAAATCCATGGCATAGATAATAACCCGGGGTTTACCCCGTAATAATACAAATATATAACATAGCTCATCCGGCTATCATACATAACATAAGCACTACCGGCCTATCATATCATACATAAGCACTACCGGCCTATCATATCACAACATAAGCACTACCGGCCTATCATATCGTACATAAGCACTACCGGCTTATCATATCATAAACAAGTTAAGAAATCCCCTAACTTCTCATTAACATTATTAATATATCCTCTCATTTTAGTATCCTAAGGCACTAACATGTCTTTTAATAGAAAATCAGGATTTCAACCCGATTACCATGTACTTCTAACTTTTAAGAAAAACTCTTTTTATACAAAGATTCCAAGATACTAATCACCATAGTATCAAGTTACAATTTCTTTTCAAAACAAGTCACATTTCCTTTTAGAAATATAATAGGCTTCTAAATCAAGTGACTTCATTTCCTTTAAAACCTTAGGCAACCAATGCCTAAAAATCAATCCACCTTCCATAGTTTCAAATCCTTTACCCGTACTTGTTTTAATTAGAGTAAACCATTCTTTGTGAACCTTTCAAAAACTAATATAACCAACTTCCCATAAAGTCATTATATTAGCGTTATTCCTTTGTCAAATACATTTTCCTAAATCGAGGACTTATACTTTTAAAATGAAACAAGTATCATATACTTTAAAACAAGTGAAAGATATCAAATCTTGTCGTATGCCGTACTACATAGTACAACTACTCATGCTCAAGAGATAGGAAAGCTCTACATACCTCTTGGTCAATCCACTTGCTAAGTCCAACTACATGAAGTAATATGTCAACCTATAATAACCATAGTGCGTTTATTAACCTCTAATTTCAATGTAGAAATTCCAAATTCAAGTTACCAATTCCTAAGGAAAATTGGGCAGCATTTCCTTTGTTTCTACTCACTTTGCCACCTTTTTCAAAGGCCGATTTTCAACACTCAAACGCCTCATTAAGGCCCAACATCCAAACCAACACAAAGGGGATTACACACCTAATCTTGGGTGTGTAAAATTCTGCCCCATAAGTTATAATAATACACTTAACAATTCTAAAGTAGTTTGTAGGCTACAACATGCTCATAATATCTCTTTAGCCAAATCCATCATACCCAACTCACATTTCTTGCATGCAATGACTCTAATAGCATTATTTACTACCACAAGTACTTTCTTCTTAACATGCAACACTAAAAACTAATAATAGAGGAAGAATCATTACCTTAGAGCTTTAGCCAAATTTATCCAACAATTTGCTAGCTTCTATTCCAACAACACCACCACAACAACCTTCACAAGTTAGCCACAAGCTTCCTTCTTGCCTTTTACTTTTCAGATTTTTCCTAAGGCTAGAATATCTCTTGGAGTTTTAGAGAGAAGGAGGAGCTTGAAATAATTAGGAGAGAAGGAGGAGCTTTTTCTAAGAGAGAGATGAAAGATGACCAAGTCTGTAAGACTTGGTCAATATAATGCATGCAAAAATCAGATGGGGACACTTGTCCCCACCCATGCCCTTTAAAAGAAAAGATCGATTTTGCTAAGTTTTTCCGCCAGATTTCGCCTCGGCGCGCCACTGCTTCCCGGCGCGACTCCTGCGGACTCGGATCTTCCCGCGACCACGATTCCGGCCATGGCGCTGAAACTTCAGCGACTCGAACTTCGGTGCCGCGGCCGCCTTTTCCGGCGCGCGCCCTACAATCACCCGCCTTGGCGCCGCGGCGCTGAGACCACGACCGCGTCCGGACCGAACCACGGGGTATAACATTCTCCCCCCCTTAGAAACATTCGTCCCGAATGTTCCTTCTAGGCTTACTTGAATCACAAATTGACGTAGACGCTCTTACTACTCTTTTGCAAATAAAGACGCTCCCCACGGCCACAACAATACTTAAGCACAATTGCTAAATCAAAACTAACAAGCAGGAAAGTGGGTTACCTGGAGGTGTAGGGAATAAGTGAGGATACTTCTTCATCATGTCATCCTCTGCTTCCCACGTCATTTCCTCCCTGTTCTCGTTCCGCCATAAGACCTTGACGGAAGCCACGTCCTTCGTCCGAAGTCGCCTAACCTGTCGATCGAGTATCGCTATGGGACTCTCCTCATACGATAACTCCTCTGTTACTTGGACATCATGAACCGGGTGCACTCTAGATGGATCTCCAATACATTTCCGCAACATGGACACATGGAAAACTGGATGTACCGCCTCCAAATCGGACGGCAGATCTAACTCATAGGCAACCCTGCCTACCCTACGGACAATCTGATACGGCCCAATGTACCTTGGGCTAAGCTTCCCCTTCTTTCCAAATCTCATCACGCCCTTCATGGGCGATACCTTTAGAAAAACCCAATCATCTAACTCAAATTCCAAGTGTCGACGCCGATGATCTGCATACGACTTCTGCCGACTCTGAGCTGCCAACAACCGCTCCTGGATAAGCTTCACCTTATCCACTGCCTGCTGAACTAAGTCTGACCCGACTAACTGAACTTCTCCCACCTCGAACCAGCCTATCGGTGACCTGCACTTCCTCCCGTATAAGGCCTCATAAGGCGCCATCTGAATACTGGAATGGTAGCTGTTGTTGTAAGCAAACTCCACAAGAGGCAAATGATCCTCCCAGCTACCCCTGAAATCAATAACACAAGCCCGCAGCATATCCTCAAGTGTCTGGATAGTGCGCTACCGTCCGCTTCGATGCGAGGTGAAATGCGATCTTGAGACTCACCTGTGTCCCTAATCCCTTCTGAAACGACCTCCAGAAGTTAGCCGAGAACTGGGCTCCTCTATCTGATATAATCGACACTGGGACTCCGTGCAGTCTCACAATCTCTCTAATATATAATCCGCATAGTCCTCACCGAGAACGCTGCTCGACCGGAAGAAAATGGGCTGATTTCGTCAGCCTGTCGACAATCACCCAAATGGAATCATGCTTCCTCTGAGTGGT
Organism: Przewalskia tangutica; assembly: GCA_029844215.1. Classification (NCBI taxonomy): domain Eukaryota; kingdom Viridiplantae; phylum Streptophyta; class Magnoliopsida; order Solanales; family Solanaceae; genus Przewalskia; species Przewalskia tangutica. The sequence continues at coordinate 36,239,763 of CM056720.1, read as the reverse complement.
AGGTAGCCCTGTAATAAAATCCATATTTATCACCTCCCACTTCCAAGTCGGAATATCAATAGCCTGCAACAGCCCACCGGGCTTCTGGTGCTCAATCTTAACCTGCTGACAATTCGGGCACTGTGCCACGAACTCCGCAACGTCCCTCTTTAGGCCATCCCACCAATACACGCATCTGAGGTCATGATACATCTTAGTCGACCCCGGATGAATAGAATAACGAGCATCAGATGCCTCCTGCACTGCTAACGGTCCTCGCTACATCGGGAACACACAACCGGCCCTCGAATCTTAGCACCCCATCAGACGCTACCTCAAATAGACTCTTCTCCTTCTAGAGAGCTGCATCTCGGTACCGTACCAAGATCGGATCCTCATACTGTCGCCTCTTCACCTCATCGATGATGGAAGACTCAACAACCTCTCGAACCCGAATTCCGTCACTAACAGAATCAACCAAACGAACCCCAAGGCTCGCTAGCTGATGTAACTCTCGGACCATATCCCTTTTCTCCGTGAACAATGCATGTGCTACCCATCGATATGCGACTAAGGGCATCTGCAACTACATTGGCCTTCCCTGGGTGGTACAGAATATCAACATCGTAATCCTTAAGTAGCTCCAACCACCGTCTCTGCCGCAAGTTCGACTCCTCCGTGAAGATGTCTTCGAGACTCTTGTGGTCTGTGTAAATGTCCACATGAACTCCATATAAATAATGTCTCCAGATCTTCAAGGCATGAATCACAGCTGCCAACTCCAAGTCATGTGTGGGATAGTTCTTCTCATGCTTCCTAAGCTGTCGAGATGCATAAGCTATAACCTTGCCGTGCTGCATCAGCACGCACCCAAGCCCGACACCTGACGCGTCACAATAAACCACATATCCATCTAAGCCCTCTGGAAGAGTAAGAATCAAGGCGTCGTCAACTTCTCCTTTAGCAACTGGAAACTTTCCTCACAAGTATCCGTCCACCGGAACATAGCTGCCTTCTGAGTCAGCTTAGTCAAAGGTGCTGAAATAGAAGCAAACTTTTCTACAAACCTCCGATAATAGCCTGCAAGGCCCAAAAAGTTGCGCACCTCCGCTTGTAGTGGAGTCCGCCAAGTCTTGATCGCTTCTATCTTCGCCAGTATCAACCCGAATACCATCGACCCCGATAACATGTCCTAAGAAAGCCACTTTCGCCAACCAGAACTCGCACTTCGAGAACTTGGCATACAACTGCCGGTCTCGGAGGACTCCCAATACCGCCCTCAAATGATCTCAGATGCTCCTGCTCTGTGCGCGAAGACACCAAGATATCATCAATAAACACTATAACGAACATATCCAAGAATGGCCTGAACACCCTATTCATCAAATCCATGAATACTGCTGGGGCGTTGGTCAACCCGAAAGACATCACCGAACTCATAGGCCCATACCGGGTCCCGAATGCATCTTTGGGATATCTATCTCTAACTCGCACTGATGATAACTGCACCGCAGTCTATCTTGAAAACACTTTGCACCCGCAATTGGTCAAACAAGTCGTCAATCCCGGGAGGATACTGCTTGATAGTTACCTTGTTCACCGTCAGTAATCAATACACATACGCAGCTGGCCCCATCCTTCTTCTTTACAAATAACATCGCGCCCCAAGGAGAAACACTTGGCCTAATAAAGCCTTTCTCCAGCAAATCTTTCAGCTGGTCCTTCAATTCCTTCAACTCGGCAGGTGCCATCCTGTATGGCGGAATAGATATCGGTCGAGTGTCCGCGCCAAATCGATGCAAAACTCAATCTCCTCTCGTGAGGATACCCGAAAGCTCGCCTGGGAATACGCCCGAAACTCTCTAACAACCGAATCGATCAAGGTCAGATCTCACCTCGATGATCGAATACTCGAACCAAATGGTAAATATACCCCTTCCGTACCATCTTCCTAGCTTTGAGGTAAGAAATAAACCTACCCCTCGGCGATGCAAGATTCCCTTCCACTCGATAACCTGATCACCGTGAAACCGAACCGAACTAACCTCTCTGCAGTCCACGTTGGCATAGCAAGACGCTAGCCAATCCATACCCATAATCACATCGAAGTCTGTCATATCCAACTCTATCAAGTCAGCTAGAGTCTGACGACCATCTATAGTCACTGGGCAAGCCTTATATACCCGCCGCCTACCATCGAAACACCTACGGTAGCCACCTCAAAAGATTCTATGGACTCGCTCTATCCCTATTCTACCAGAATATGAGGAGATATATAGGACAAGGTAGAACTCGGATCTATCAAAGCATATACATCACAACAAGAAACCAATAATGTACTGTGGCGACATCGGTGACGCCTCCGGTCCCGACGATCGACATAGCATAGATGCGTTTCGAGGACCGCTGAACTAGAACCCCCGCCACGACCGCCGCGCTCGCTGCTCGCGTGAACACCTCGCCCGGCGCATAACAATCAAGATGAAGACCCAAAGAATCGAATCGGGTGGTGAGCCATAGCATTTCCGCCAGATTCGTCGCACAATCTTCTTCAAATGGCCTGCTGCTACAAGAGTAACAAGCTCTGGAGGAACACGACACTTCCATAATGGCAATCACCACATCGACCACACCGAGGCATAGGTGGCCTCATCTCGACCGGAAATCTGGTCCTCTGAAACCCAAGCCTCGAACCTGCCCCGCTCTCAATACTCAGACGCCCCAAGATGGTGGAGGAGCGCCTGACCGGCCGTGGTGCAAATCTGGTCTCGCCACTGGGTTGTCTACCCTAAAACTACCGAGGACCTGCCGTCCGCCTCTTCTCGCGATACTGCCGATCCGTCGGCCCTGCGTCTCACACCCGATTATATATGCTCGCACGCGGCAATGTCCATGCCTCGAAGAGCTACTCCTGCAACTCGCCAAGTGATCATCGAGTCTGTGACATACCGTGCACCTCGCCCTCCATGTCGCTACTAAAGCGGCACATACTGAGCCAATGAGTCAAACTCCACATTGTACTCCCGAACCGTCCGCCCACTCTGTCTCAGTGTCAAAAATCTATCGGCCCGAGCCCTCCTCATCTGCGGAGGTAAGAAATGGCCAAGTAACGCCTCTGAGAACTCGTCCCAAATAGCTGGAAGCGCATGCTCCCCGACGATTCCCATGAATCATACTACCAATCGCAGTTGTCTCACACCCGATGCGAACCTAGTACCACCGACTCGGTCTCCGAAGCCCCGATCACCCTCATGATCCGCTGTAACTATCGGATAAACTCCTGAGGATCATCCTCAGGCCTCGACCCATAAAACTCTGGGGGGCTGCAACTCAAAAGTCCTCGCCTCAAGCTAGCGACTTGTGCTAAACTACGGTACAATGAATCGCTGTCTCCACTTATCCTCATGCTCGCCACGATCTCGCTAGTAATCGGGCCATCTCTCAGTAGCCCATATCCTCTCGCTCGCACTGGATGGAGGCTCGTGTACCGCGGTCTCGATGGCCGCTGCCGCTCGGACTCTCTGGGTTGGCGACGTTAGAACTCGCCGTCCAAACACCTCATCCGGTAGCGGATCGGGCTGTGCCTCGTAACCCTGCCCTACTAGTAGTTCTCATCGCTTGCCCTTCTCGCCGCGGTTGCCTTGCGTGGAGGCATAACTGATACATAAAGGAAAACATCAGAGGAGGTTCAACCTATAACGCAGCTCTATTGCACGATCTTAGAGTGAAAGAATGGAAACCAATCCTAAATATCCTGCAGCCTCCTGATTATAGATGTGGTGCACGACACACCGATAATCAAGATTCTACTAGACACGGTCTGTGGACACTTTCCGAGGACTAACTGTTCTGATACCACTTTTGTCACGACCCGACCCCCGGGCCGCGACTGGTACCCTACCGGGGTACCCTGTCAGGTATATGTCAGAGAATAGCAGCGGAACATACATAACACATAACTTATAAAAAGGGTAAACATCACTGGCCAACCGATAAGGCTGCCTTCCATAAAACATACTTAAACAAAGTATAGTAGTACAACTGGTTCTTATAGCCCAAAACATATATGTGACCACGCACTTAAAGATAATAAATCGTATGACAGGGGCCCCGCCATATCCCTGAATGTACAAAATACCTATAGCATCAGGGAATATCCGTACCAACAAAACAAGCTTCCGGAGGAATGGAGCTTCTGACACCTGAGTAAAAGATCCTAGGAATAAGGATCTACCACCTGCTTTCCCTTACCTGCGGCATGAACGCAGCCCCCGAGGAAGGGGGTCAGTACACACGTACCAAGTATGTAAAACTGGAAAATAATGTAGTAATATCATAAGTCAAAAATAAGCTGGAATCATAGATAAAATCAATTTCCTTGCATTGTGCCTTACTAACAATGAGAGTAACAAGCATAAATCTTATAGCATAAAAATAGGAGGCTCACGATCAAAACAGGGTACCTCGCCCGTAGTATCATTAAGAAATCCTACTCCTGGGACTATTTCACCTGCATGGGTCCTGTGGACCCGCATGAGGTCATCCTCCTCGTAATGGGACTATTTCACCCGCATGGGACTATTTCACCCGCATGGATCCTGTGGACCCGCATGAGTACCATCGCCGTACTCGCATGGGACTATTTCACCCGCATGGATCCTGTGGTCCGGATCCGCATGAGTGCAAGCCACGACTCGCATCATGGGTAGCAAATCCATGGCATAGATAATAACCCGGGGTTTACCCCGTAATAATACAAATATATAACATAGCTCATCCGGCTATCATACATAACATAAGCACTACCGGCCTATCATATCATACATAAGCACTACCGGCCTATCATATCACAACATAAGCACTACCGGCCTATCATATCGTACATAAGCACTACCGGCTTATCATATCATAAGCAAGTTAAGAAATCCCCTAACTTCTTATTAACATTATTAATATATCCTCTCATTTTAGTATCCTAAGGCACTAACATGTCTTTTAATAGAAAACCGGGATTTCAACCCCAGTACCATGTACTTCTAACTTTTTAAGAAAAACTCTTTTTATACAAAGATTCCAAGATACTAATCACCATAGTATCAAGTTACAATTTATTCTCAAAACAAGTCACATTTCCTTTTAGAAATATAATAGGCTTCTAAATCAAGTGACTTCATTTCCTTTAAAACCTTAGGCAACCAATGCCTAAAAATCAATCCACCTTCCATAGTTTCAAATCCTTTACCCGTACTTGTTTTAATTAGAGTAAACCATTCTTTGTGAACCTTTCAAAAACTAATATAACCAACTTCCCATAAAGTCATTATATTAGCGTTATTCCTTTGTCAAATACATTTTCCCTAAATCCAAGGGACTTATACTTTTAAAATGAAACAAGTATCATATACTTTAAAACAAGTGAAAGATATCAAATCTTGTACGTATGCCGTACTACATAGGTACAACTACTCATGCTCAAGAGATAGGAAAGCTCTACATACCTCTTTCTCAATCCACTTGCTAAGTCCAACTACCGCAAGTAATATGTCAACCTATAATAACCATAGTGCTTATTAACCCCTAATTTCAATGTATAAATTCCAAATTCAAGTTACCAATTCCTAAGGAAAATTGGGCAGCATTTCCTTTGTTTCTACTCACTTTGCCACCTTTTCAAAGGCCGATTTTCAACACTCAAACGCCTCATTAAGGCCCAACATCCAAACCAACACAAAGGGGATTACACACCTAATCTTGGGTGTGTAAAATTCTGCCCCATAAGTTATAATAATACACTTAACAATTCTAAAGTAGTTTGTAGGCTACAACATGCTCATAATATCTCTTTAGCCAAATCCTTCATACCCAACCCACATTTCTTGCATGCAATGACTCTAATAGCATTATTTACTACCACAAGTACTTTCTTCTTAACATGCAACACTAAAAACTAATAATAGAGGAAGAATCATTACCTTAGAGCTTTAGCCAAATTTATCCAACAATTTGCTAGCTTCTATTCCAAGAACACCACCACAACAACCTTCACAAGTTAGCCACAAGCTTTCTTCTTGCCTTTTACTTTTCAGATTTTTCCTAAGGCTAGAATATCTCTTGGAGTTTTAGAGAGAAGGAGGAGCTTGAAATAATTAGGAGAGAAGGAGGAGATTTTTCTAAGAGAGAGATGAAAGATGACCAAGTCTTTAAGACTTGGTCAATATAATGCATGCAAAAATCAGATGGGGGGGACACTTGTCCCCCACGCATGCCCTTTTAAAAGAAAAGATCAGATTTTCCTAAGTTTTTCCGCCAGATTTCACGCCTGGCGCTTTTCCGGCGCGGCGCCGCAACTCCTGCGGACTCACGGATCTTCCGCCATGCGGCCGATTCTCGGCGGCTGAAACTTCAACGACTCAGAACTTCCGGCCATGCCCGTTTTCCGCGCCAGCGTCTACATCACCCGCCTTGGCGCCACGCCGCTCAGCCAAGGCGCTGAGACTCCGACCATGTCCGCACGAACCACGGTATAACAGACGCTCGCAAAATGGCCTGCTGCCGCAAAATAACAAGCTCCTCGCACAACGACACTCCCAAAATGCGGTCTACCACATCGACCACACCGGTAGGGGCTGCACCGCCAACACCCCTACTCCCTAAAAACTCAACCTCGAGCTCGACCGCCTCCGAATACCTGGAAGCCCGAAGGTTGTGGAGGACCACTCTGACATCGGGCGAAGGTGCATAACTAGCTCGCACGAGGCGGTCCGCCTCGAAAGTCACCAAAGGACCCTGCTGTTCTGGCCCTCTTCTGCTGATCTCGGTCATTCCGTCGACCTCTCCGCTCCTCACATCCAAGTGCATAAGCCTGCATGCGGGCAAAGTCCATGCCCAGCTGAAGAGCTACACCCGAACAAGCCTCTGCCAAGTAGTCATCGAACCAGGTGACGTAGCGGTGTACTCTGTCCTCCATATCAGCTACTAACGCGGGGATGTACCGAGCTAGTGAGTCAAACTCCACATTGTACTCCCGAACCGTACGCCTCTCGTCTCAAAGATCATAAACTGTTTACCGCCCTCCTCATCTGCGGAGGAAAGAAGTGAGTGAGGAATGCCTCAGAGAACTCGTCCCATACTGCTGGTTGTGCATGCTCTACCCGGGACAGCTCCCACAAATCAAACCACGATCGGCGGATCACGCACCGATGCGAACCTAAGACCACCGACTCGGTCTCGAAGCCTTGATCACTCTCATGATCCAGAATCGCTTCGGATGAACTCCTCGCGATCATCCTCAGGCCTCGACCCGTAGAACTCTGGCGGGCTGCAACTCAGAAAATCCCGTAGCCTCAAACTATCCGATCTTGGGTGAACCACGGGTGCTACTGGAACTTCTGCGTCCAGCCTATCCTCATGTCTGGCCACAATCCTGGCCAATAACTGGGCCATCTCCTTGTAACCCATCTCCTCTGCTCCAGTGTGGGACCGAGGCTCGAGTATCGTGGCCTCGTAGGCTACCGCCGCCGCTTCTAAACTCTGGCCGGGCGGCATCGTAGAATCCGCCGTCAGTAGCACCACCTCGTAAAGATCGGGCCTGCGTCCCGTAACCTCCGTGCTCTACTCGCAGCCTCCTTCGCCGCTTGCCTTCGGGCTCGGGTTGCCTTGCGTGCAGGCATAATCGTACAAACGAAATACGTCGAAGGGTCCAACTTATAACACGCCTCTAAGGCACGATCTTAGAGTGAGAAGAATGGAAACCAATCCTAAATGTCTCGCAACCTCCTGATTATAGATGGTGCACAACACACCGATAATCAAGACTCTACTAGACACGGCTCAGACACTTTCCGAGGACTACCGCTCGATACCACTTTTGTCACGACCGACCCCGCCCGTGGATCGTGCCTACCCCGGCACCCTAGTGATACAACATCGAGAAAATCAGCGGAAATAAAAACTTAAACATGAAACAAGAGTTATGATAATAAAACAAAGCAACCAAAACGGTTGCCTTCTTGCATATATACGTAAATTGAACAAGCCATAACCTTTACAACCCCGCCACAACAAGATTACTGCACTTCTAAGAGTGTTATAACAACAATGACGGACAGGTTCGCCATACCCCCGAATGTAAGTACCTACAACGACAGGACTATACCAAAGATAAGCTCCGAGAAACGGAGCTTCCCAAAACGCCGAATCGTGATCCTATGAGCGAGATCAACAATCGCGTACCTCTACCGCGGCATGAACGCAGCCCGAAGGAGGTCGCATAACATGTACCAAGTATATGAAATCAAAATATCAGAACGAAATCATAACAGTCTAAATAAAACAGGAGACATGTATGACAACCAAACTACAATTCACGACATAAAAGCAGTAATATCAAAGCAGGGACTCACGCCCTCAAAGTCATCACTCAAATATAACCAAGGGTCTCATGCCCACAATATCAATCATGCCCGCATCATGGCCACACGCCCCCGGAATTCTCCATCTGTAGACATGTCCGTGATGCAATAACGATATCTGGGTAATCAATCCCCGCCGCACGGCCACATGCCCCTAATTCTTCATCTGCGTATATGTCCATGTAACAACAATAACAATATATCGTAATCAACTCGCCGCACGCCACATGCCCCGAGTGCAGACGGCAGTATATGTCCATGTAACAACAATAACAATATATCGTAATCAACCTCGCCGCACGCCACATGCCCCGAAATTCTCAGACGGTGCAGACATGTCCATGTAACAACAATAACAATATATCGTAATCAACCTCGCCGCACGGCCACGCCGAATTTGCAGACGGCAGTATGTCCATGTAACAACAATAACAATATATCGTAATCAACCTCGCCAGAGCCACATGCCCCGGAGTCGTGACGGTGCAGTATATGTCCATGTAACAACAATAACAATATATCGGGTAATCAACCTCGCCGCACGCCACATGCCCTGCACTGCAGACGGCGCATATGTCCATGTAACAACAATAACAATATATCGGGTGATTAACCCGCCGCACGGCCGCATGCCCCGAAATTCTCGACGGTGCGTACATGTCCATGTAACAACACAATAATATATCGGGTGATTAACCCGCCGCATGACCGCATGCCCCCGAAATTCTTCATCGGTGCAGACATGTCCATGTAACAACAATAACAATATACCGGCCCTCCATCGAGAGACGCGGTAGCATAGGAATACAACTTTTCACACAACAAGGCTATCACAAGCAAGCACAAGCAAATTACCATACTTCAATTCCTTACAAATATCCATTCTTTCACGAAGTCACCGATACCCACACTGTAATATCCAAAACAGAGTAACTATTATCTTAAGTAAACCAAAATAGTTTCCCCTTTTTAAAGACAAGTAACAACCTTCTTTTCCAAAAGTTCAAGTTTGCCTAATTTCAAATACTCAAGTCTCTTATTTTCGAAAGGTTTCGTAGTTCATAGTCTTAATCACTTAATAACATAATTCTCTTTTAAAACAATTTGAGTAACATATGCCTTATGTGTGAGTAGGTTATTCTTGTTTATAACAATCTTATTAAAGCAGCCATGATCTAGAAAATGTAATACAATTTTGTCTTATCTTAGCTTCTATGCAGATGGAGGTTTCTACTGGTTTTAATAATAATTAATTAGTCAATACATTTTCCTTTATTAACGCTGCAGTGGTTTGTTCGATACTTGTTCTCATTTCCGAAATCAATATAACATTATTCCTTTTAACACCCAATTACCCATTTCTCATTAAAACGGTTTCACAACTTTTTAACACAATCCAAGTCCTTATTAATTCACATCCAGTCTTTTATCTTTTAAAAACCACAAACCATTTCTTTGCCCACATAAAGTTGTTATAACCAACTTCCCATAAAGCCGTTATAACACTTTATGTTTTAAACCAACCAAATTCATTTAACACATGTACGTCTACCGTACTACATAGTTCACAACATATCATGCTAGAAAAGATAGGAAGAGGTTCACATACCTCGCGACGATTATCGACAAATAGCAAAAAGCTCCCAAAGTACTGTAATCCTGCTAGCCTTTTCCACCCTTCGAGTAGAATACGCTACTCGCAGATTTCAACCTATAACTGGTCATATAAGTCTATCAACGCCTAGGTTACTCAGTAGAACATTCTAAGCGAATGTTCTTAATTCTACTGAAAATTGGGCAGCACTTCCCTACCACAAACTACACAAGTCTCATCAGAATACAAATTCTATGTAAGTACAGTTCAATTCTCTTCTTTACCAACCTTCTATATATCTTATACTTAATTCTAAACTACTACGATATGTAATCTCCAATTACAATAGAAGGACAAAGATATTTACCTCGACAAGCCCAAAATTATCCAAGTTATAATGTCGATCCTGAGCAACGTTTAGCTCCTACTCCGTGCGCTCCAACCCGCTCCAAGCAACCCTTATACGCTCCTAACCAACTCCTCTTTAAGAACCAACCTAAACAAGTGAAGAACACTAAGGTTCTTGTCCTCACAACTCTCGGCCAAGGTGAGGCTTTAGGGCTAGGGTGTGAAATCTTTTCTAACTTTTGGTTAACAATCTTCCTAATACACTAAGGAAGAACACTTAAAACTTTAAGAATTTTTGGACAACGTTTGGTCAAGGGAGAGGGGTGTTTGGACGAGAACTACTACAAATGGAGGGAGTATTTTTGTCTTGGAATTTCTCAAGTGTGGATGAAGAAGTCTTGCAACTTAAGGGGGTATTTATAGGACATTCAAGGGCTAGGATTAAAGCAAGTGTGTGGTCTAGATTGAGCCATGTGTGTGTGGGTCCCACTTATCTATCTACTACACAAATATCTTGCAAGACTTTTGACCAAATGTTTTAAGCCTTTTTCATGCCAAAAACGTTTTCAACATGTCCAACAATTTCGTCCAACCTTGCCACCTAGGGGTGACACATGTCGCCCTCCTATTGGTCCAAAATATTTCATCTTCCGAAAATATCCGTAATGCCAAAAATCCGAAAATAAAGTGGGCCCCACAAAACCGTAAATTCTCCCGTGGGCCCCACGTGACCAATTCCGGAAAGAGTAAAATTCCATAATTCTCAAATATTCCAAAGAGTCCGAATACCGAATCCGGGAATCCAATTCCCATTAACGAACCTTTTTCCTTCACAAAACCCGGAAACTTTTCCGTCGAAAAATCACACCTCTCTTTCTTTCCAAAATTACTGTCGTATTCTCGTACGTACGTCCTCACATACATACTATGGAACTACGGGGTGTAACACAATGCATTGTTTAAAGTTTGCAACAACAAATTGGTTCACAATCAAAACACATTTGCCTCATCAAGTGTAGCCAATTGTTCCCAACAGTAGAGCAGTAGCAAGAAAGTAGCCACAGAAGAAGCGGCAGTTCGACAAATATGACAAATTAGTATAATATATGCTCACTTGAGACCGCAGCTGTAGGGAACAGCAAGGGAAAACCACAACAAATGGAAGTAAAATCAAATAGACTTCAGGGACATGCTCATGCTTATAACTTGGTTAGAAATCAAACATGCATACTGTATTAAGGCCTCCAGAACTGAGGCAGATTCGTTTCTTCTAATTAAAAGCTTATTCAAATCAGATACCCAACTTTTCCACTGATTCAAGTTATTCCAGTACCAAACTCTACCTCCCTATGTGCTTACTAAAGATCATGAGTTAAATGATGGGATTCAAACCAATAATAACTCAGTATGGCACAAACTAAACCAAACAGGTATAAAATATTAGTACAGGGGTTGTTTAAAGGATGCATCAGATAAATTATGTCACAAAGATAGCTTGTGAAGTGTGAAATCTGATATGAACACACATAGGAATTAATGAGTTCAAGATGGGGCTTAGGGATGCGGAAACATCTCATAAAACAGTACAATATGTCAGACATGTAATATTTTTTACCCAAATGTATTAACCAAGTTCAGCTTTAATACTTACATATAACCAACTACTTATTAAATGTTGCCTCATACTCCAATAGGCAGAGAGTGGATACAATTTAATAGGTTTCAAACTAGGCCTGCTAGAAAGTACACACACAAAAGACCACTGCTTGACTGATTACCAGAACTCGATGGAGTCATAATTGATTAAATTAAGCCCAAACTATCAAGATAAAGCATTACAGACTTCAACAGGAACACATGTGAATGAACATGCTTAATAACATACTAAATAATCTTAATAGCCATCATCAAACCAAAATATGATTAGTAAACAGTTGGAACAAGCACAGACAAGCACTACCGTCAACTATACATGTTATCAGGCATACGAATACATCACATAGATCATATTAGGCAAAGTAAATCAGAAACTAAAGCTGGAATCGTATTTACCTTCTCCGGGTGGCGAACCGAGACGTCGTCTCGAGTCGTCGAGTCCGCTCGGAGGTGTTTTTTGTTTGTGAGATTGAAGTGAAACTAGACTCAGTGTTTTCGAATCCTTATTGAATCAATTACTAAAAAATCAGAATTGGTTTTGCGGTCTATTCTCAGAAAAAAAGTTTGTTTTTCTGGATTTGAGCTCTATAATAGTAATCAAAGATGAACATTTTGGTTCTCAAACACACTCAACAAAAAAAAATCCCCATCCAGACCATATGATGTACATTGAACAGGAAATCGTCGAAAAGAGTTCTAATAACTAGTTTGCGAAAAGAAACAAGATGAGAGGAATCCAAAATCGAGTAGAAAAAGAAAAGTTTTTGTATTCAGCCCTTGAGTAAATTATGAAAACTCAATTAAGATAATATCAAGTAAAATATTATGCGGCACCAATAATATATGGAGAAGGCTGCCCAGTCGTCCCCGCAGCCATGGCCGCCACACACTGGCGTCGACAATAACAGAATCAACCGGAAAAAACAAAAAAATCTTGAAAAATGATAGAAAGCATTTTCCGTACGTAAGGTGCTTGTCAAAATAGAATTTTATCGAAAAATTGATTTGGTCGACGTGAAGATTGGGGATGAATTGAAGGTGGTGGGTGGGTGTAGAATGTCGGGGAGATGATGACGAGTGTATTGGTACCTACCACGACCGACAATAACAACTCAGGTGGCCGGAAAATCCCTGGCGGCGCCTAGGGTTTTGGTGAAATCGATTTGAGTGTTAAAACGATTCAGGTGGAATCGATTTATGCCAATTAATTTTGGCTATTAAAGTAAAATTTACTTCAATAGCGCTTCCACAAGCGCTATCTAAGTGAGAATATTTATTTTATTATATTAATAAATTACTTAGGTAACCCAAACTTCAATAGCGCCTTAAATAAACGCTATGCAAGGAGTAACTTGCATAACGCTTCGATTAAAATTTTTGAAAAGCGCTATGACTGTATTTTTTGTTAGATTTTTTTTTTAATTTAAAAATTTGAAAGAGCGCTATCTAAGCTGTTACTTAGATAACGCTTTGTAAAAGTGCTATCTAAGATGCGTTACGCAAGCTGAAATCTGTAGTAGTGATAATTGGTAAAGGAACTCTTAATGTTCCGGATGTACCAGCCTTGAAAAATGTTCTTCATGTAGAAGGTTTGGTTGTTAATCTTCTTAGCATAAGACAACTATGTGATGATGATCTCGAGGTGAAATTCAACAAACTTGGATAAAAGGTTACAGATTCTGCAGATAAATGTGTCATGTCAGGAACCCGAACTGGAGATAATTTCTATCTAGTCGGTGGACAAGAGTTTTGCAATTCTGCGAAGGTAAGTGACTTGACACTTTGGCACCAGAAGTTGGACATGTCAACTAGGGCACCTTGGAGAAGCTGATCTCATTTGAAACTGTCAGAGGCATTCTCAGACTGGATCTAAAAGATAAAACACGATGCAAAGATTGTTTGAAAGGAAAGCAGACCCGAGTCTCATAATGTTGCCCAACATAACGGACAACATTCAAGTACGTCTCATTGTTTCTAATTATTGCATATGGATCTTATGGGTCCAATTGAGGTAGACAGCCTAGGAGGGATGAGATATTCTTATGTGATAGTAGATGATTTTTCCAGGTTTACTTGGATTTATTTTCTAAAGGAAAAATCACAAGCCATTGACATGTTTAGAAAACTCTACTCGAGAATTAGGAATCTGTTTTGTTCTTCGAATTTCAGAATTAGATCTGATCATGGAAATGAATTTGAAAATTAAACTTTTGCAAAATTTTGTGAAAAAAGTCATATTCCATGAATTTTCGGCGCCAAAAACACCACAACAAAATGGGTTGCCGAGAGAAAGAACAGAACTTTACAAGAAATGGCTAGAGTTATGTTAAGTTCTAAGCAATTGTCAAAGAGGTTTTGGGCATAAGCCTTGAACACGACGTGTCACATAACTAATAGAGTCTATCTAAGGCCAGAGACCAAGATGACACCCTATGAACTGTTAAATGAAAAGAATCCTACATTGCGGTACTTTCATGTTTTTGGATGTGTGTGCTATATTCTTAATGACATGGATAAACTGACTAAATTTGACTCTAAGAGTGACAAGAGAATATTCGTTGGCTACTCTCATAATAGCCACGCTTACCGAATATATAATCTTCGGACAAAGACCATACATGAGTCAGTTAATGTTATTTTTGATGATCTGCTGGATATATCTGGTAGATATTCAGAAAACAACATTGTGGTTGCAGTTGAAGAGGAGCAACCCACTGAAAAAACAGATGTTGTCCCATATGTTGTCCCAACATCAGAAGAAACATCTGAACCTCAAATAGAGAACACAGGGGAAGAATTCGAGGAGGAGTCTGCTACTGAACTGAATGATCAAGTGAGATGAGACCCTCCATCGAGGATTAGAAGGAATCATCCAACCGACCAGGTAATAGGGGGAGTTTTTGAGAAAAGGCGCACAAGAGAGAAAGAACCAGTTAATTATCGTGAAATGATAAGGTATGTGTGCATGTCCACCATATACCAACATGCTAGTCTTTCTTATCTTACATCTACTTTGGAACCTAAAAATATTGGGGAGGCTTTAAAAGATAATTTTTGGATTCAAGCCATGCAAAAGGAGCTTGAACAATTTATCCGAAATGAGGTTTGAGATTTGGTACCACCCAACAACACCAATGTTATTGGGACCAAGTGGATATTCAAAAACAAATCAGATGAGTTAGAGAAGATTGTTATGAACAAAGCTCGACTTGTTGCTCAAGGATATACACAAGTAGAAGGTATTGACTATGACGAAACCTTCGCTCCTGTGGCTAGAATTGAGTCAATAAGATTACTTCTTGCTATTGCTTGCTATTTAAAGATTACCTTGCACCAAATGGGCGTTAAAGGTTCCTTCCTCAATGGATACTTAGACAAAGAAGTATACATTGAACAACCAAAAGGATTTGAGGATCCTCACCATCCACATCATGTGTACAAGCTCAAGAAAGCTTTGTATGGACAAAAACAAGCACCACGTGCATGGTATGGTCGTCTAACTAACTTCTTTGTTGAGTTTGGTTTTACCCGTGGAGAAGCTGACAAAACTTTATTCATTAAAAGACATGGCGTAGATGTCATAATAGCTCAAATCTATGTTGATGATATTGTTTTTGGTTCGACTACAGAATCATTCTTGAAGTCGTTTGTCAAAGCAATGTCGACAATATTTGAGATGAGCATGATCGGAGAACTAACGTTTTTCTTAGGCTTACAAATTAAACAGAATAAAGATGGGATCTTTGTATCTCAAAGCAAGTACGCCAAGAATCTTGTTAGGAAATTTGGTTTGGAACATGCTAAACACATGAAGACTCCAATGGGCTCTACGCAATAGGTATGTAAAGACGATGCTGGACAAGATGTTGACCCAACATTGTACCGATCTATGATAGGTAGCCTTTTATACCTTACTGCAAGTCACCCCGATATCATGTTTAGCGTATGTGTTTGCGCCAGGTTCCAAGCCAGTCCCAAGGTATCTCATCTTAATGTCGTGAAACGTATCATTAGATATGTTGTCGGTACAAGTGACTTGGGAATTTGGTACTCCAAAGACACTAATCCTAATCTAAAAGGATATAGTGACTCAGATTGGGCCGGTGATGTAGACGATAGAAAAAGTACTAGTGGTGAGTGTTTTTATCTAGGCAATAATCTAGTCTCATGGTATAGTCGTAAACAAAATTATGTATCACTCTCGACTGCCGAATCTGAATATGTGGCAGCCGGAAGTTGTTGTGCTTAACTGATTTGGTTACGACATATGCTAGATGACTATGGTTTTTCTAACAACTCCATTGTCACGACCCGACCCCGGGCCCGCGACTGGTGCCCTACCTGGGCACCCTTACAGGTATACATCAGAGAATAGTAGCGGAACATACATACAACTCAAAAAGAAATAAATAACAGGCTAGCCGATAAGGCCACCTTCCAAAAGTATACACATAACCCAAAAAACAGTTACCTCTTTTTCTTTACAATCCAATCCACAATATATGACTACAGACCTCTAAGAATTTTTACATAACAACTGTGACGGGACAGGGCCCCGCCATACCCCTGAATGTACATAAATCTACAACCTCAGGGAACTGTACCAAAAGACAAAGCCTCCGGAGAAATGGAGCTTTCCAAGAACTGAACAGTGATCCTAAGAGTGAGGATCAACAAACTATGTACCTCAACCAGCGGCATGAACGCAGCCCCCCGAAGGAGGTCAGTACAAAATATGTACCAAGTATGTAAAACTGAAAGTACTTTAATTTAAATCATAAAGTCTAGATACAAAAAGCTGGAGACAAGTATGATAATCAAATTAACAGTACAACCGTGCCTCGCCGAAATGAAAGTAATGAAAGTCAGTTTTACTTTTTAAAAGACTATATCAACACATGAACAATAGTCACACCATGGCTAGGGACACAATGTGAAGCCCCAAATTAGTGTTACAATAACAATAAACGTTATTGTGTCTATGTGATTATCTTACGACCTTATTCACATTCGAGGACGAATGTTGCTTAAGGAGGAGAGAATGTGAAATCCGGAAAAAAAAATATATAGTTGTGGTTGGGTTAATAAATATATATATATATATAAGAAAACAAAGAATAAATTGCATGGAATAGAGTTAGTGTTAAAGTTGGATAAATAGATAGATGAAATGAAAATAAGAAAAAAAAAAAAAAAGAAAAACAAAACAAAAAAAAAAAAAAAAGAACAAATTTTTTGCAGCATGCACGTAAGTGTGCCATTCCCTTCCCCCCCCCCCCCCCCATTTTCATTTCCCCTCCAACTCTTGTCATTCCACCTCCCATAGGTTATAGAAAACTCTCCACTTATACATTGTATTTACACACAAACAAAGTACATAGCATAAAGGTTAGAAAATCAGGAAAAAACAAGTGAAAAGAAGAGGAAAAAAATCTGGAAAAAATACCAAGAGGGCAAGAAGAACAAGAATCAAAATACTAGAGAGTAAGGATAATTTTAGCAATCACACAACAATAATCTTCACACTTACAAAGTGAGTTTTCTCACTCAGAAATTCTTGGTAACATCCTTTATTTTTAGTTCAATACATGTTAGAATAAGAATTGAGTGTTGAAAAGAAATATTGAACTTTTGATTGTTTAGACGACTAGTTGCGTCATGAACTTTACGAACTGTTTTCACTGAGTTATAATTGTTATAATTTGATGAAATTCGGAATAGTGGTACACCTCTCTAATATGATCATATAGAACCAAAAATGAGGTAAAATGGACATACGGTTTGAAAGTTATCATAGTTCAAAGTTCCTGCCTTAGATTTGGTCGAAATTCGGAAAGGCATAATTACGGACTGTTTTTATTGAGTTTTACTTATAACAATTATATGAAAATTTACATGGTTGTAAATATATTTGTTACGGACAGATATAGATAAAGATTTATTAAAACGGACTTACGAGTTGAGAGTTATTGTAGTTTGAAGTTGCTGCCTCGGATTCATCGGAATTCAGAAGGGCAGGACGTGGAAACATAAAACTGTACTAATATGTGGGGAATATGAAAATTGTTGCTAAATTAAAGTTATATATCTCTCTGTTGTGGACATTTTGAGACCTTACGGGGGTCTATCCGACTTACGGATTGAGAGTTATCGCTGTTTAAAGTTTCTGCCTCGGATCTATCGAGATCCAGGAAGGGCAGCGAATAAAAGTGTAAAACTGTACCAAATGGTACATAATATGAAAGGATGGTTCACATGGAGACGTGTATCCCTCTGTTATCGTCGTTTTGAGATTTTTTGGGGCTTGAACGGGTTTACAGATTAGGAGTTATGACTATTCTAAGATTGGGTTCTGTTTAATAAAAATTCTGCCGAAACAAATCTCATATGACTGTTTTGAGGATATTTGTGTTAGTTACCCAAAGTAGTTTTAAATGAAATTTGGTACAGTGAAAGATCCCTGTCTTACCTTAGTTTTCGCTTGAGAAACACCTTAGTTGGTGTTATGGTTAAAAAGTTATAATCGTTACAAGTATGAATGACATAATGTTGGGAAAGAGAATATTATTTATTCGATCTTCTGAAAAATATGAAAAGTGAATACGTGTTCACATAAATATATAAATATAAACATAATGGATCGGGTTGCACGCCGCAACAAAACGTAAAGTGAATACGTGTTCACAAATACGTAAATATAATGGATCGGGTTGCACGCCGCAACAAAACGTAAAGTGAATACGCTCACAAATACGTAAATATAATGGATCGGGTTGCACGCCGCAACAAAACGTAAAGTGAATACGCGTTCACAAATACGTAAATATAATGGATCGGGTTGCACGCCGCAACAAAACGTAAAGTGAATACGTGTTCACAAATACGTAAATATAATGGATCGGGTTGCACGCCGCAACAAAACGTAAAGTGAATACGCGTTCACAAATACGTAAATATAATGGATTGGGTTGCACGCCGCAACAAAACGTAAAGTGAATACGTGTTCACAAATACGTAAATATAATGGATCGGGTTGCACGCCGCAACAAATATGAAAGATGAATACATGTTCACCTATATATAAATATGAAAAGTGAATACGCGTTCACAAATATATAAATGTAATAAACATGTGGAAATGCAGGGGAATGTCTTAACGTATAATACGAGATAAAATGAAGTGTTAGTTAAACCGAGAATTTCCGATGATGAGTTGTTGCATATTTAAAAATATTGTAACCTGATATGTTTTTGCAATATGCTTATTACGTTATAATGTGATTGCGCTTGGAATATTGTGGTGTTACTTTGAATTGCAGGGTAAGGTTCTCACTCACTTGGATGGTAGGTGACTTTTATTTAACATGTTTCAGGAAAGCATGATAGAGGAAAGGCTCCACGCCAAGGCTAGCGATCGTCCCGCAGCCTCTTGTCATACCAAGTCCATTGTTTCGGGCTTGGTACTCACAGTTCGTAATGCCGCCCAATGTCTCGGGAAATGCCCGTGTGGAATGGTCTCCCATCCAACTTAGAATAATATTTGTCAGTATGTCTATGTAGAAACAATATTTGCACGAGCATGGGCTCGCGTTATATTTTCAATAAAGTCATAAACAAATTTCTTTATTGTTATTTTTATTAATAGCTCCGTATTTGAATATAAGTTTAAATTTATAAATAAAGAGAATTAAATGGTGCTCCTGGTGGAAAATAATTGTCCAGGTGCCATCACGCCCTAAGTAAAGACTTAGGAAAATTTGGGGCGTGACAAGTTGGTATCAAAGCTAAACCAGGTTAGGAGATTCTACGAAGTTTCTTCGAGTTGGGTGTTTGAACGGTTACTTATTGCGACGGTGTGCGCGCCACCTTAGTAATAAGTAAACGGAATAACATCCTAAAGTTTCACTTCTTTCATACTCTTCTCGTGCCTATCTTGAGTCTTTTCAAAGACTTGGTTCTCGTACTACCTCCTTCAAAGGATTGTGGAAGGGTGTGTACAACGATAAAATAACCAGATGTGACTGCACCACCGACCTAAAAGGAAGGAGAGGTACCAGATAGACTATCGGGCAAATTTTGTGAGAAGAAGAGAACATATCTATACAGGGAAGGACTACAAGTCTAACCCAATAGTATTTCTCGATGAGGTAGAAAACCTACTGTTTACACGAGGATGTGTGGAGACGCATGACGTCAATTTGGTAATCGCACGGTTAGTGGACGACACACGGGTGTGGTGGAGAAAGTTTAGAAGAAATCATTTTCCGATGTCACCACCGATGACGTGGGGGGAGTTCAGAGCTGCATTCAGTGAAAAGTACATGCCTAACTCCCGAAAATATGCGCTCAGACGTGAGTTTGAACTGTTGAAACAAGGAGACCGCAATGTGATAGAATACAATACCTAATTCATCCGATTGTCAGCATACAACGCATATATTATTCCTACAGAAAGGGAGAAGGTCAAAAGAGTTGTTAAGGGTTTAAACCCAAACTTGGAAGAGAAGGTAGTGTCATTAGCCCATTATCGGGCATACCTTAAGATCGTCGGTATGACAATGAGGGTAGAAGGTTTCGCTAAAGCAAAAAGAGAATATTCGCAGAAGAGATTTCGGACGTCAGGATCATTTAACCAGAGTCAAAATCAGAAGCAGGAGTTTAGTAAGGGATCTTCAGGACCGAACCAATCACAGGCGATCTTATTTCAAGCCTAAGGGCACATTGGTCTAATTACCAAGGTAGTAAGGACAAGGCCACCAACCCTAACATTGCGAGGTGACAAACCGATTTGTAAGATTTGTCAAAGGAAACACAATGGAGAATATCGGCTCTTAACGAAGACATGTTATAATCGGAGAAGTCGGGCCACTATGCCGAGGATTGCAAGAAGAGGACCCAAACGCAATCTATTCAGGGGAGATCAGAAGCAACCATAGCTGCCTACAGGGGAAATCAGGGAAACCAACCCTGCCAGAGTCAGGGAGGTCAACAACCCAACAATCGCTCCACGCTTTGCCCTGCAGGAATGAGGCGTAAGCATCTAACGCGTGGTCACGGTATTTTGCTAGTCTCGAGTATTCCTGCATTTATATTGTACGATCCCGACTCTACATTTTCATATGTGTCAATGGGCTTTGCTAAGAATTTACACGTAGGACCTTCTTATTTAAGTGAACCTTTTGAGGTTATGACACCGCAGGGCCTCATTTGGGCCTCTCGGGTGGTAAATAATTTTCCATTAGAAGTGAATGGCATGTGAACAATGGTGAACCTAGTACTACTTGATAAGGTAGACTTCGACGTCATTTTGGGTATGGATTGGTTGTCGGCATGTTATGCCATGTTAGATTGTCGGCGAAAGATAGTGAGATTAACTTTTCCCGGAGAACCAGAAGTTGTTATAAGGGGTAGGATTGAAATATCTTCAGGTCAGTTTATTTCCTACCTTGGGGCTCAAAAGTTATTGAGAAGTCACAGAGTGGAGTATGCATAGATGGCTAATAAAGTGGATACCCAAAAGAAATCCCCAGCAGTGAATGATGTTCCTATTGTTCGAAATTTTCCGGAGGTTTTCCTGAAGATCTTCCAGGCCTTCCTCCGGATAGAGAAGTGGAGTTTGCTATAGAGTTAATTCCGGGTACAAGACCCATTTCTATTCCTCCATATCGAATGGCCCCAACTGAATTGAGGAAGTTAAAAGAACAATTGAAGGATCTTCTGGATAAAGGCTTTATAAGGCCTAATGTTTCCCTCGGTGCACCCAACTCTGTTTGTGAAAAAGAAAGACGGATCGCTCCGAATGTGCATCGATTATCGGCAGCTCAATAAGGTCACAATCAAGAACCGATACCCATTACCAAGAATCGATGATCTTTTTGACCAAATTCAGGGAGATAGCTATTTTTCCAAGATTGATCTCCGTTCGGGATATCACCAGCTGAAAATAAATCCAGATGATATATCCAAAACAGCCTTTAGAACTCGATACGGCCATTATGAGTTCTTGGTCATGTCTTTTGGGTTAACCAATGCCCCAACGACTTATATGGATTTAATGAACAGAATCTTCAAACCATTCCTAGATTTGTTCGTGATCGTGTTCATAGATGATATCCTAGTTTACAGTAAGAGTGTTGAAGAACATGAAGAGCATCTGAGGGTAGTGCTTCAAGTCTTGAAACAGGAGAAACTATATGCTAAATTTTCAAAGTGTGAATTTTGGTTGGAAAAGGTAGCCTTTTTGGGCCATGTGGTGTCAAGGGATGGAATTATGATAGACCCCCAGAAGATAGAAGCAGTAAAGAACTGGTCAATACCGACCACTCCGACAGAGGTTAGAAGTTTCTTGGGTTTGGCTGGGTATTATAGAAGATTCGTAAAAGGTTTTTCTAGTCTTGCTGCTCCTTTGACCCGGTTGACTCAAAAAGCGGTTAAGTACCAGTGGTCAGAAGCATGTGAATCAAGTTTTCAGAAACTAAAGGAATTGTTGACTCATCGCATCTAACCTTACCATCGGGACAAAAAGGGTTCACGCCTATCATGATGCCTCTAGAGTTGGGTTAGGATGTGTCTTGATGCAGTTTGGAAAGGTTATTGCGTATGCATCTAGACAATTGAAGATACATGAGAAGAATTACCCAACTCATGACTTGGAATTAGCTGCGGTGGTGTTTGCCTTACGAATATGGAGACATTATTTGTATGGTGTGCATGTGGACATATTTACAGATCATAAGAGTTTGCAGTACATAACCACGCAGAAGGATTTGAATCTCCGACAAAGAAGATGGTTAGAGTTGCTTAAGGATTATGACCTTAGTATTCTTTACCATCCCGAAAGCTAACGTGGTGGCCGACGACTCAAGGGAGATCAATGGGCAGCAGCCCATTTGACAATACAAAAGAGGTATTGTTCGGGAGGTACAAAGATTGGGAAACCTCGGTTAGCTTAATCGAGATCGCAAGGTAGGGTGGTGGTACATGATACCTCGCAGTCTGCCTTAGCTTCAGAAATAAAAGAAAGACAGTTTGAGGATATGGAGTTTGTTGGATTTCGGGAGAGGATCCAACAGGGAAAACCTTCACAGTTTACATTGGGAGATAAGGACGAAACCCTTCGGTATAAGGGTAGGTTATGTGTTCCTAAGGTAAAGGATCTAAGGAGGAAGATCTTAGATGAGGGTCACAACACAAGATATTCCATTCATCCAGGGTCAACAAAAAAGTATCAGGACCTCAAGGTAAATTACTGGTGGGACGGGATGAAGAAAGATGTTGCGGAGTTTGTCGGGAGATGTCTTATATGTCAGCAGGTGAAAGCTGAACATCAAAAACCTGGCGGATTACTTCAGGACATTGGAGTCCCCGTGTGGAAATGAGAGGCGATTCATATGGATTTCGTAACTGGTCTACCGAAAACTCGAGAAGGGTATGATTCTATTTGGGTGATTGTTGATCGGCTTACAAAGTCAGCCCATTTCTTACCGGTCAAGACTACGTATCGCGCACCACAGTACACACAAATTTATTTGAAGGAGATTGTGTGGTTACATGGGATTCCCTTACAAATTATTTCAGATAGGGGTTCCCAGTTCACCTCACACTTTTGGCAAAGTTTCCAGCAGGGTCTCGGGAAAAAAGTTAAGTTAAGCACGGCTTTCCACCCGCAAACAGATGGGCAAGCTGAGCGAACAATCCAAATACTTGAGGACATGTTGCGATCTTATGTGTTAGATTTTCAGGGAAGCTGGTTGGACCATCTATGTCTAATTGAGTTCGCCTACAACAATAGTTTTCACTCTAGCATACAAATGGCCCCGTTTGAAGCATTATATGGACGAAAATGTAGGTCTCCACTTGGATGGTTCGAGGTGGGTGAGATGCAACTGTTCAGACCTGAAGTCATTCAAGAAACAAATGATAAGGTACAGATGATTCGGGAGCGGATCAAAACAACTCATAGCCGTCATAAGTCCTATGCGGATCATCGAAAAAGAGATCTTGAATTCCAAGAGGGGGAGAAAGTTGTTATACCCCGTATTTCCGGAGTATGTACGTGAGGGCGTACGTACGAAAGTTTAGCCTTAAAGTTAGGCCAAGTTCGAAAATTGTGCACAACTCGCTAAAAGAATCGTTTTCCGACGAAACGTTTCCACAGCTTCCGTAGGGAAAATTCCGGCTATGCCATTTCTAATTTTTGCGGATTTTTCCGAGAGACGAAACATTTTGGACCAACGGGAGGGCGACACTTGGCACCCTCCAATTGATGGACTTGAAATCGCCCATCGACGAATTGACCGAATGGCACGTTTTTGTGCCTTTGCACAAGTCAAGGAGTTGGTAGGATATTTGTGTGTAGTAGATAGAATGGACACTTGCCTAAATCCTCACCCTATACTTGCCTTGCACTTGGCATAATCTTGGCCCTTGGTTGGCCATGGCTTGACCTATAAATACCCCCTTAGATGAAGAGTTCTTCATCCACAAAATTACTTCCAAGTCTTGAAAAATCCTTCCCTCTCCCTTTGTGAGCATTTCGTCCAAAGCATACTCCCTTCGAGTGAAGTTGGCCGAGGCCTCCCCCCCCTAGCCTAGCCGAAATCTACCCCTCCTCCCTTGGTAGAAAAGTTGCCTTCTAGTATTGTTATAATGCCCAAAATACCCTAGCCCAAATCCCTTAGTCCTTAGTAGAAGTTGTGAAGAACTTCTAAGGTTTCTTGGAGCTACCGGAGCGTACAACCTAGGAGCTAAACCTTGCTCAGGCGCGACTTTTATCTAGGATATTATTGGGCTTACCGAGGTAATGAACTTGTCCTTCTTTTGTAATTAGAGAATACATACTGTAGAAGTATAGAAATAAGTATAAATACTTAGAAGGATATTAAAGAATAGAATTGAATCAAGTTATCACGATGAAGGGTTTTAAAAGAAGAATAACTGAACTGTACTTACATAGGACTGTTTTCACAGTAGACTTGAGTAGCTCACCGGGTAGGGAAGTGCTGCCCAATTTTCCGTAGGATATAGAACCCTCTGTTTAGAACTGTTTACAAAGTAGTCTGAACGTTGATAGACGTGTCTGACTATTATAGGCTGATTCTCTGCGCGCGACATATTCAACTTGGCAGGTGGTTTTCGCTGAGAAGGTATGTGATTCTTCCTAAAGCATGATATTTTACAATATATATGTAGTACGGTAGACGCGTACGTGTTAACCGAATAATAACTACGAATGCCTCACTTAAGCTTGAATAATACTTACGGCAATGCCTCACGCTTAAGCTGAATAATAAAGATCCAAAGCATTTCAAAAGAATATGAATCATTTTTAACGTAAGAGAACTAATTGGTTTTAAATGAAGCTTAAGAGTTATACTAGCTTTATGGGAAGTTAGGTATAACCACTTAAGAATGATAAAAGAAACAGTTTACCTATGTGTTTATAACAGACTTATATTGATTTGTGAAAAGAATAATAAGATGGTTTGATAAGTAGACATGATATGATGCTATGTGTGTTAGTGTCTTGTAACGTTTGTATAAGAGAGTATTCTTGTTGTGCTTATGTTGTTTAACGATAAGCTGTTATGTTAGTGTAATATCACTCACCTCTTGACATATTACCGGGGGTTAAGCTGCCCTCCGATGCGGGGTAGACTCAGGCGGTCTGGGACCATGATTCGAGAATACCTCATGCGGGTCCAGGGGACCTATGCGGAGCTACGGGAGTTCCAGGTTAGTGATGCGGGGTTATACCTCATGCGGTCTATGTGGCCATGCGGACTACGAGTCCAGGACGATGCCGAGGAGTAGCTACCCTCGATGCGGGGTTATGTACCCTATGCGGGCCTATGTGAGTGGCCTATGCGGACTACGGGAGTCCAGGATTAGGCTTGCATGGTGATACTACAGGCAATTGGCCTGCGCCGATCATTCGCAGCCTAGAAAAGACACATGATTTACCTATTGTTGCTCTTGTTTATGATGTGGCACTATGCGGTCCCCTGGTTGTTTCATACATACTTGCAAAACTGATTTTAAAATGATATGTTTTCATTTAAGTACTTTGATTTCATATACTTAGTACCAGACTCAACAACCTACTCTCAGAAAGCTGGAACCGTACTACTCTCTCTGCGATCTACATTGGCATAGCGAAGCTAGCCAATCCATCCCCATGATCACGTCGAAGTCAATCATCTCCAACTCTATCAAGTCGGCCGTCCGACGATCGTAAATGGTCACGGGACAAGCTCTATATACCCGCCGAGCTACCACCGAATCACCCATCGCGTAGCTACCTCGAAAGTGGTCTATGGACTCGTGCTCTATCCCTATCCTACTAGCAACAAGGGAGATATATGGGCAGTAGAACCCGGATCTATCAAAGCATACACATCAAACCCAGAAACTGATAAGGTACCTGTGACGACATCAGGTGAGGCCTCCTGATCCTGTCGGCTGGACAAAGCATAAATACGGTTCTGAGGACCGCTAGAACTGGGACCCGCGCCACGACCTGCTGGTCCATGAGTACCCTGCCCTCCGGTGCGAGTAACTGTCGGAGATGAAGAAGACCGGCGAAAGAACTGTAGGTGACCTACCATCAAGATCGCCTTTGGTCAAGCCGGTTCGCATAGTGACCTGCCTGCCACAATCAAACAAGCTCCGTAGCACCACAACTCCCGGTGGGATCTGCCGACGGCCACACCGAGGGTGGTCCCGGACGCCGCACTCTGCCGCTCGACGCTCAAGTCCCGGCCCCTGATGCGCCTCGAATATCTCGGGTGTCGAGGATGGTGCAGAGTGCTCGAAATGCCGTGGTGCAAATCTAGATCTGCCGAGGCCGCCACCACGATAGCCACCAAAAGACCACTGCCGTCTGCCTTTCGCTGCCGTCACAACCCGTGGTCTCTACGCCTCACATCCGAGCATGAGCTGCATGCGGTAATGTCCATACCTACCAAGAGAAACACCCGCATGACTTCGGCCATATAGTCATCTAGCCCGACGTAGCGGTGCACCCTATCCTCCATAATCGCTACTAACGCTGGGACATATCGAGCCAATGAATCAAACTCGACATTGTACTCCACGACAAGGTCCTCTCGCTCGCCGGTAAAAATCTATCTGCCCGCGCCCTCTTCATCTGTGGAGGCAAGAAGTGAGTGAGGAAAGCCTCTGAGAACTCATCCCAAGTAGCTGGGGACGCGTGCTCTCCCCGGGATAACTCCCATGAATCAAATCAATCGACTACGGTATCACGCAGCCGATGCGAACCGGCGTCACGCACTGTCTCGAGGCCTTGATCACTCGCATGATCCTTCTCAGAGCCGACGGATGAACTCCTCGGATCATCCTCCGCCTCGACCAGTAAAACTCGCGGGCTACAACTCAAGAAATCTCGTAGCCTCAAACTATACGCTCGGGTGCACCACGGTGCGACCGGGCCGAGCTGAATCGAATCGCCGATCCAAACTATCCTCGTGATTCGCCACAACTTCTAGCCAATAGTCGGGCCATCTCTCAGACTCCTAACCTCCGCCCCAGCCGCGGGAGGTGTGGTACTGCGTGGTCTCTCTGGGCCGGTGTCGTAGAACTCGCCGCCTCTGGTAGAGATTGGGCGAGCCCTCGTAACTCTCTGTTCGATCGGCCTCCTCGCTTTGCCCTTCTCGGGCCCGGTTGCTTACGCGAGGCATAATCAAGCATGTAAAAGGAATACGTTAGAGGGTCCAACTTTAACACACTCTAAAGCACGATCTCGAGTGAGAAGAATGGAAACCAATCCTAAATATCTTATAGCCTCGATTATTGGTGTGGTGCACAACACACCGATAATCAAGACTCTACTAGATACGGCTCAGACACTTTCCGAGGATTAATCGCTTCGATACCACTTTTGTCACGACCCATTCGGGCCCGTGGATCGTGCTCAAGGCACCCAAGTAGTCATACATCGAGTAATCGGAAATATAAAACAATACATGAAACGATTTATAAAATAAGACACGCTTTATGTGAGAAAACATCGCTTTCTAAGATATATATAAAACATGGTTTTAGCGATTACATCCGAAATCGTACAACATGACTCTGACACTCTAAGGAAATATACAACTATGGCGACAGGCCCGCCATACCTGGATCAGACAAAACTATCTACAACAGGAGATCATACCCAAAAGTAGAGCCTCCGAAAAGATGGAGCTCAGACACCAACGTAGAGATCCTAAGAATGTGGATCTAGCACTGCCGCCTTACCGCGCATGAACGCAGCCTCAAGGAGGTCAAGATAACAGTACTAAGTATATGAAAGCAGAAAATACTTAAAAGAAAACATATCATTTTAAAATCAGTTTTGCAAGTATGTATGAACAACCAAGGGGACCGCACATAGTGCCATATCATAAACAAGAGCAACAATAGGTAAATCAGAATGTGTCTTTTCTAGGTCGCGAATGATCGAGCAGGCCAATTGCGTAGTATCACCATGCAAGCCTAATCACGACTCCGTAGTCCGCATAGGCCACTCACATAGGCCCGCATAGGGTACATAACCCCGCATCGAGGGTAGCTACTCCTCGGCATCGTCCTGGACTCGTAGTCCGCATGGCCACATAGACCGCATGAGGTATAACCCCGCATCACTAACCTGGAACTCCCGTAGCTCCGCATAGGTCCCCTGGACCCGCATGAGGTATTCTCAAATCAAGGTCCTGCATCACTGAGTCTACCCGCGTCGGAGGCGGCAACCCCGGTAATATGTCAAGAGGTGAGTGATAGTACACTAACATAACAGCTTATCTTTAAACAACATAAGCACAACAAGAATACTCTCTTATACAAACGTTACAAGACACTAACACACATAGCATCATATCATGTCTACTTATCAAACCATCTTATTATTCTTTTCACAATTCGGAAGAATCACATACCTTCTCAGCGAAAACCACCTGCCAAGTTGAATATGTCGCGCGCAGAGAATCAGCCTATAATAGTCAGACACGTCTATCAACGTTCAGACTACTTTGTAACCATTTCTAAACAGAGGATTCTATATCCTATGGAAAATTGGGCAGTACTTCCCTACCCGGTGAGCTACTCAAGTCTACTGTGAAAACAGTCCTATGTAAGTACAGTTTGATTATTCTTCTTTTAAACCCTTCTACTGTGATAACAGTTCAATTCTATTCTGCAATATTCTTCTAAGTATCTAATACTTATTCTTATACTACTACAGTAAGTATTCTCTAATTCAAAAGAGGGTTAGGATGAGTTACCTCGGTAAGCCCAATAATATCCTAGATAAAGTCGCGCCTGGGCAAGGTTTTGCTCCTAAGTTGTATGCTCCAAGGAAACCTTAGAAGTTCTTCACAACTTCTACTAAGTACTAAGGGATTTGGGCTAGGGTATTTTGGGCATTATAACAATACAAGAAGGCAACTTTTCTACCAAGGGAGGGGGGTAGATTTTGGCTAGGCTAGGGGGGAGGGCCCTCGGCCAAACTTCAAAAGGGGAGGGGGGGTGTTTGGACGAAAAGGCTACAAAGGGAGAGGAGAGGATTTTCAAGACTTGGAAAGGAATTTGTGGATGAAGAACTCTTCATCTTAAGGGGGGTATTTATAGGTCAAGACATGGCCAACCAATGGCCAAGATGAAGACAAGTGCAAGGCAAGTGTAGGGTGAGGATTTACTACACACAAATATCCTACCAACTCCTTGACTTGTGCCAAGGCACAAAAAACGTGCCAAGCTTCTCCAATTCGTCCAATGGACGATTCAAGTCCACCAATTGGAGGGTGCCAAGTGTCGCCCTCCCGTTGGTCCAAAATGTTTCGTCTCTCGGAAAAATCCGCAAAATTAGAAATGGCATAGCCGAATTTACCCTACGAAAGTGTGGAAACGTTTTCGTGGAAAACGATTCTTTTAGTGAGTTGTGCACAAATAAAAACGCCCAAGGCTTATCTTTAAGGCTAGACTTTTGACGTATTCCCTACGTACATACTGCGGAAATACGGGTATAACAGGTATACTCGCCAAGGCCTTCTCGAGGAGGGTGGCATTGGACGAAAACTTTAAGAGGGAGGGAGAGGGATTTCAAGACTTGGAAATTGCTCAAGTGTGGATGAAATAAGTCTTCAACTAAGGGGGTATTTATAGGCCAATCAATGGCCAAGATTAAGACAAGTGGTGGGCAAGTGTAGGGTCAAGATTTGGGCAAGTGTACCTTATCCATCTACCACCAAAATATCCTACCAACTCCTTGACTAAAGAAAAGGCACAAAAAACGTGCCAAGAGCCTCAATTTGCCGTCCACTTGAGGGTGACAAGTGTCACCCTCTCGTTGGTCCAAAATATTTCGTCTCTCGGAAAAATCCGCAAAAATAATAAATGACATAGCCGTAATTTTCCCTTCGCAAGTTTTGGAAAACGTTTCGTCGGAAAACGATTCTGTTATACCCCGTATTTCCGGAGTATGTACGTGAGGACGTACGTACAAAAGTTTAGCCTTAAAGTTTAGGCCTTGGACGTTTTTTTGGGCACAACTCGCAAAACGAATAGTTTTCCGACGAAACGTTTCCACAGCTTTCGTAGGGTAAATTCCGGCTATGTCATTTCTAATTTTTGCGGATTTTTCCGAGAGACGAAACATTTTGGACCAACGGGAGGGCGACACTTGTCACCCTCCAATTGATGGATGTGGGGCGGCATTAGGCCGAATTGGATGACCATTTTTGTCTTGGAGTTGGTAGGATATTTTGTGTGCAAGTTGGCTAAGGACACTTGCCCAAATCTTGACCTTACACTTGCCTTGCACTTGGCATAATCTTGGCCATTGGTTGGCCATCCCTTGACCTATAAATACCCCTCTTGTGATGAAGAGTTCTTCATCCACAAAATTACTTCCAAGTCTTGAAAAATCCTCCCCTCTCCCTTTGTGAGCATTTCGTCCAACACCTCTCCCCCCCCCCCCTTTGAGTAAAGTTTGGCCGAGGGTCCCCCCCCTAGCCTAGCCGAAATCTACCCCTCCCCCTAGCCTAGCCGAAATCTACCCCCCCCCTCCCTTGGTAGAAAAGTTGCCTTCTAGTATTGTTATAATGCCCAAAATACCCTAGCCCAAATCCCTTAGTACTTAGTAGAAGTTGTGAAGAACTTCTAAGGTTTCCTTGGAGCTATCGGAGCATACAACTTAGGAGCTAAGCCTCGCTCAGGATCGACTTGTATCTAGGATATTATTGGGCTTACCGAGGTAAATAATCTTGTCCTTCTTTTGTAATTAGAGAATACATACTGTTGTAGTATAAGAATAAGTATTAAATACTTAGAAGAATATTACAGAATAGAATTGAACTGTTATCACAGTAGAAGGGTTTAAAAGAAGAATAATCAAACTATACTTACATAGGACTATTTTCACAGTAAACTTATATAGCTCACCGGGTAGGGAAGTGCTGCCCGACTTTCCATAGAATTGTGAACCCTCTGTTTGGAATGACCTTCCGAGTAGTCTAGACTTTGATAGATGTCTGTGACTATTATAGGCTGATTCTCTGCCACACATATTCAACTTGGCGGGAGGTTTTCGAGAAGGTATGTGATTCTTCCTAAAGCATGATATTTTAAAATATATATATAGTACGGTAGACGTACACGTGTTAACTGAATAATACTTACGGCAATGTCTTTTGACTTAAGCCTGAATAATACTTACGGCAATGTCTTGCGACTTAAGCCTGAATAATAAGGATCTGAAAGCATTTCAAAAGAATACTGAATCATTTTTAACAGAAGAGAACTAATTGGTTTTAAAGCGAAGCTTAAGAGTTATACTAGCTTTATGGGAAGTTAGGTATAACCACTTAAGAGTGATAAAAGGAACGGTTACCTATGTGTTTATAATGACTTATATTGTTTTGTTAAAAGAATTATAATATTGTTTGATTTATAGACTTGATATGATGCTATGTGTGTTAGTGTCTTGTAACGTTTGTATAAGAGAGTATTCTTGTGCTTATGTTGTTTAACGATAAGTGTTATGTTAGTGTAATATCACTCACCTCTTGACATGTTACCGGGGTTAAGTGCCTCCGACGCTGGTAGACTCAGTGATGCAGGACCATGATTCGAGAATACCTCATGCGGTCCAGGGACCTATGCGCGAGCTACGAGTTCCGTGTTAGTGATGCGGGTTATACCTCACGCGTCTATGTGGCCATGCGGACTACGAATCCGGGGCGACGCCGAGGAGTAGCTACCCTCGATGCGGGTTATGTACCCTACGCGGGCCTATGTGAGTGGCCTACGCGACTACGAGAGTCCGAGATTAGGCTTGCATGGTGATACTACTGCAATCGCCCCGCTTCGATCATTCGCAGCCTAGAAAAGACTGTTCTGATTTACCTATTGTTGCTCTTGTTTATGATGGCACTATGCGGTCCCCTCGTTGTTTCATACATACTTGCAAAACTGATTTTAAAATGATATGTTTTCATTTAAGTACTTTACAGTTTCATATACTTAGTACCTGTTGTACTGACCTCCTTCGGGGGGCTGCGTTCATGCCGCAAGAAAGGGCAAGCAGGTGCTAGATCCACATCCTTAGGATCTCTTGCGTTGGTGTCAGGAGCTCCATCTTCTCCGGAGGCTCTACTTATGGGTATGATCTCCTCACAGTAGATAGTTTTGTCTGGTATGGCGTATGTGGCCCCGTCCGCCATAGTTGTTTATTTCAGAGGTCTGTAGTCATGTTGCAGTTGGGATGTAATCGCAAACCTTGGTTTATGTATATATGCCGAAGGCAACCCTTTTCTCGAAACTGTATCATTTACAATTATTTCATGTCTTGTTTTATATTCCGCTGATTTTCTCTCGATGTATGACTACTTGGGTGCCGGGTAGCACGATCCACGGCCCTAACGGTCGTGACAAAAGTATTTTTAAAAGTGTCCCCGATGGGGAGTGATGAGTTTTGGTAGAAAGGGAAATTGAGCCCGAGGTTTATTGGGCCATATGAGATCTTGCGAAGAGTGGGAATGTGGCTTACAATTAGCACTTCCACAAGAGTGAAGCAAGGCATCCGGTATTTCATCTGTCAATGTTACGAAAATACTTGCACGATCCAAGTCACGTCATCCTTCCCCAGGAGATAGTTCTTAATAAAGGGCTTCAATATGAAGAGGCTCCGGTAGAAATACTTGATAGAAAGGTCCAACGCCTTAGAAATAAAGATATTGCTTCCGTGAAAGTCCTATGGAAGAATCATTCCACAGAGGAAGCCACCTGGGAAGCGGAAGAGGCGATGAAAGTCAAATATCCATTCCTATTTGACTAAGGTAAAAAAAAATGCATTACATAGTACTTCATATGTGTGCCATTTGCGTGTCTATATGCATTGTGTTACAACCTTATTCTCATTCGATGACGAATGCTTCTTAAGGAAGGGAGAATGTGAAGCCCCAAATTAGTGTTACAATAACAATAAACATTATTGTGTCTATGTGATTATCTTACGACCTTATTCACATTCGAGGACGAATGTTGCTTAAGGAGGAGAGAATGTGAAATCCGGAAAAAAATATATATATAGTTGTGGTTGGGTTAATAAATATATATATATATAAGAAAACAAAGAATAAATTGCATGAAATAGAGTTAGTGTTAAAGTTGGATAAATAGATAGATGAAATGAAAATAAGAAAAAAAAAAAAAAAAAAAAAGAAGAATTTTTTTGCAGCATGCACGTAAGTGTGCCATTCCCTTCCCCCCCTTTTCATTTCCCCTCCAACTCTTGTCATTCCACATCCCATATGTTATAGAAAACTCTCCACTTATACATTGTATTTACACACAAACAAAGTACATAGCATAAAGGTTAGAAAATCAGGAAAAAACAAGTGAAAAGAAGAGGAAAAAAATCTGGAAAAAATACCAAGAGGGCAAGAAGAACAAGAATCAAAATACTAGAGAGTAAGGATAATTTTAGCAACCACACAACAATAATCTTCACACTTACAAAGTGAGTTTTCTCACTCAGAAATTCTTGGTAACATCCTTTATTTTTAGTTCAATACATGTTAGAATAAGAATTGAGTGTTGAAAAGAAATATTAAACTTTTGATTGTTTAGACGACTAGTTGCGTCATGAACTTTACGAACTGTTTTCACTGAGTTATAATTGTTATAATTTGATGAAATTCGGAATAGTGGTACACCTCTCTAATATGATCATATAGAACTAAAAATGAGGTAAAATGGACATACGGTTTGAAAGTTATCATAGTTCAAAGTTCCTGCCTTAGATTTGGTCGAAATTCGGAAAGGCATAATTACGGACTGTTTTTATTGAGTTTTACTTATAACAATTATATGAAAATTTACATGGTTGTAAATATATTTGTTACGGACAGATATAGATAAAGAGTTATTAAAACGGACTTACGAGTTGAGAGTTATTGTAGTTTGAAGTTGCTGCCTCGGATTCATCGGAATCCAGAAGGGCAGGACGTGGAAACATAAAACTGTACTAATATGTGGGGAATATGAAAATTGTTGCTAAATTAAAGTTATATATCTCTCTGTTGTGGACATTTTGAGACCTTACGGGGGTCTATCCGACTTACGTATTGAGAGTTATCGCTATTTAAAGTTTCTGCCTCGGATCTATCGAGATCCAGGAAGGGCAGCGAATAAAAGTGTAAAACTGTACCAAATGGTACAGAATATGAAAGGATGGTTCACATGGAGACGTGTATCCCTCTGTTATCGTCGTTTTGAGATTTTTTGGGGCTTGAACGGGTTTACAGATTAGGAGTTATGACTATTCTAAGATTGGGTTCTGTTTAATAAAAATTCTGCCGAAACAAATCTCATATGACTGTTTTGAGGATATTTGTGTTAGTTACCCAAAGTAGTTTTAAATGAAATTTGGTACAGTGAAAGATCCCCGTCTTACCTTAGTTTTCGCTTGAGAAACACCTTAGTTGATGTTATGGTTAAAAAGTTATAATTGTTACAAGTATGAATGACATAATGTTGGGAAAGAGAATATTATTTATTCGATCTTCTGAAAAATATGAAAAGTGAATACGTGTTCACATAAATATATAAATATAAACATAATGGATCGGGTTGCACGCCGCAACAAAACGTAAAGTGAATACGTGTTCACAAATACGTAAATATAATGGATCGGGTTGCACGCCGCAACAAAACGTAAAGTGAATACGCGTTCACAAATACGTAAATATAATGGATCGGGTTGCACGCCGCAACAAAACGTAAAGTGAATACGCGTTCACAAATACGTAAATATAATGGATCGGGTTGCACGCCGCAACAAAACGTAAAGTGAATACGTGTTCACAAATACGTAAATATAATGGATCGGGTTGCACGCCGCAACAAAACGTAAAGTGAATACGCATTCACAAATACGTAAATATAATGGATTGGGTTGCACGCCGCAACAAAACGTAAAGTGAATATGTGTTCACAAATACGTAAATATAATGGATCGGGTTGCACGCCGCAACAAATATGAAAGATGAATACATGTTCACCTATATATAAATATGAAAAGTGAATACGCGTTCACAAATATATAAATGTAATAAACATGTGGAAATGCAGGGGAATGTCTTAACGTATAATACGAGATAAAATGAAGTGTTAGTTAAACCGAGAATTTCCTATGATGAGTTGTTGCATATTTAAAAATGTTGTAACCTGATATGTTTTGCAATATGCTTATTACGTTATAATGTGATTGCGCTTGGAATATTGTGGTGTTACTTTGAATTGCAGGGTAAGGTTCTCACTCAGCCCCAGATGGTAGGGCTGACTCTTTATTTAACATGTTTCAGGAAAGCATGATAGAGGAAAGGCTCCACGCCAAGGCTAGCGATCGTCCCGCAGCCTCTTGTCATACCAAGTCCATTGTTTCGGGCTTGATACTCGTCAGGTTCAGAATGTCAGTTCCAATGTCTCGGGAAATGCCCTTGTGGAATGGTCTCCCTTCCAACTTAGAATAATATTTGTCAGTATGTCTATGTAGAAACAATATTTGCACGAGCATGGGCTCGCGTTATATTTTCAATAAAGTCAAACAAATTTCTTTATTGTTATTTTTATTAATAGCTCTGTATTTGAATATAAGTTTAAATTTCTAAATAAAGAGAATTAAATGGTGCTCCTGGTGGAAAATAATTGTCCAGGTGCCATCACGCCCTAAGTAAAGACTTAGAAAAATTTGGGGCGTGACACACAAGCCCTCAAAGCCACCACATAGTCCAGTAAGGGTCTCAAGCCCGCAAACATCACAGCGTGCCTGTGGAATCCTCCATCACTGTCGACAACCGTAAATGTAAAATATATCCATGTAACGCGCCCGTGGAATCCCACATCACTGTCGGCGTGCACATATGCAATATATATATATATCTATATCTCATGCCCATGGAATCCCTCATCTCGGGTACATGACTTCATGGAGAGCTAATCCATGGGGGTAATAATAGTATATAACATGCCCGTGGAATCCCTCATCTCGGGTAAATGTCTTCATGGGGAGCTAGTCCATGGAGTAATAGTATATAACATGGTCGCATGCCCCAGAATCCTTCATCGTATAAGCATGTCCATGGAGTAATAATAGTATCCGGGAATTTAACCCGCATCCTGGTCGCATGCCCCGGAATCCCTCATCGTATAAGCATGTCCAAGGATCAATCACAATGAAATCATACACGTGGATCCTCCATCACTGCCGGTACGTCTAAGTAAATTCACAACAAGACGGCCGACCCTCCAACTGAGAGTCACGGCAGCGTAAAAATTATCACGACCGACCGGGGCGCGATCGTGTTATCGGGCACCACGTCAGGTACACATCAGAGAATAGCAGCGGAATATACATAATACAAAATCTGTATAAGGTAAACATCACTGGCCAGCCGATAAGGCTGCCTTCCATAAAAACATACTTAATCAGAAGTACAACTTATTCCTCTCTGACGTATTATTGTGTTACAGTTATGCCTCCAAGGAGGGCAACAGCCGCCCAGAAGGGCAAAGGAGTAGCAGGAGCTACTAGTCAGACTCAGAGAGTTGATAGAGCTTATGCCCAAAGTATACCGGATGTTGTTCCGCAGTCGGCAAGTTCTTCTGCGCCAGGTTTTGAGGCCCCAGCGCCAGAGCCTCCAGTTTCTCAGTTAGGGGAAAACTTTAGGGTCATGAAGGAAGCCATTATGTTATTGACCAAGATAGCAAGGCGCTGCTTCATCAACAGAGGTTATTCGCCAAGATGCATGTGTGTACAGAGGGTAGAGGGCCAACGCGAGATCGTAAGAGGCTAGACCGGTTGGTTATCCCGTGAGTTTTTGGACGAGCAAATTTCGAATGAGTGAGATAGTCATCCCAGCCTACCCAGTACATACCCCCGTAGAGCACAGGTGGGAGATTGGACCCCACAAGGTATTTAGGAGCCGGTCCAAGCTCCAGGGGTCGAGGTTCTCAGAGGAGCAGAGGATTTTCTCAGTCGAGGCCACTTTTTCCTCAGTGTTTCAGATGTAGTAAGCGTCATTTGGGGAAATGCCGTTATGGCACAGGTGTTTGTTATTATTGTGGCCGTCCGGGCCATATACTGAGGGTATGTCCTTTTAGAAGGAGCACCGGTGAGGTGGCTCAGCCTATGAGGCCGATGGTTGATTCCCTTTCCTCCACGCGAGGCGTCCCCGAGCGGGTGTTCAGATGTCAGCCAGTCGTGGTAGAGGTCAGGGTGGAGTTTATAGTTCTGGCGGTCCTTCGGACCGCAGAGGTGACGTGACTACTGGACAGGATCAGGAGGCAACATCTCATGGGGTTACAGGTATATTTCGATTCTTTTGAATTATACGTGCATTAATAGGTTCAGATTTTGCCTTAGCGTATATGTTTTTCCTTTGTTGCTAGTAGTTGTAAAGTGATAGTACCCCAGAGGTAGGAATACTTTGATTAGTAAAGTGAGAAGTTAAGAATATTGACAAGAATGGTAAGTGAACTGAGACTATAGTTGTGTAGAGTTCACACTTAGTAATTGCCCCATGACAGTATAAGACCAATAGGGAAGATTGTACAGTAGGAATACTTTGGCTTATGTGGCATCGTTAGTCTTGTGGAGTATTGATTGATAGGCATAGTATAGAGATTGTGCCGGAGTTTGTATAGCCTGACAACCAACTAAGAACATTCGGGGACGAATGTTTCTAAGGGGGGAAGAATGTTACACCCCGTAAGTACAGGACATGTATAAGAGAATGTACGTAAGGAATCAAGACTTGGAAATTAGTACGAAAGGAAGAATGGTTTTTCCGACAGAAAATCTTCCGAACGTCGGAAAGGAAAAATGTTCGTTGTTGAGAATTGGATTCTCAAAATGCATTATTTGAAGAGTATGGAACTCTTAACATTATGGAAATTTATTTTTACGGATTTGGTCACGTGGGGCCCACCCGAGGAATTTTACGTTTTGTGGGGCCCACGAGGGTTACGAAATTTTATGGACGAATGAGAGGGAGACACGTAACACCCCTACACTTGGTCTTGGTCGAAATTAGTAAGGGTAGAATGGTCATTGACCATGGTAGAAGATAAGTCTTCAAAGCTTGATATTATTGACCAAGTCAACATGCCACTTGGGCTTGATCCTAGTGAAACTCATCCTAGCCACTCATGTGTTGCAATCTAAACCCTCCATTGTGTTATATATACTAAGCTAGTGCAAGACAAGGTCTTCTAACACTTAGAAAATTTGAGAGAACATTGTGCCAAGAACAATAGCTCTCGGGTTCACCATAGCTTCCACAAGAAAATTTTGTAGTTTTGATCCATTATTCACAATACTTTAACCCAATGTTCCTAAGGGTATTATAAGGTTGTCTCAATAGAAAGATTTCAGAAAAACGACGTTTTCGTATTAGTCGCAAGGCGGAAACTTAAGAAGTTCTTCAACTTGGAAGTTGGAACTTGAAGATGGGTTATTCATAGTCTTCTAAGGAGTGCTTGGAGCGGATTGGAACATAAGGAAAGGAGCTAAGAATTTGCTAAGGAGCAACTTTGAATCTTGGAATTTTTAAGGGCTTGTAAAGGTATAATCTTGTCGTTTTAGCAATTAAGGTTTACTTATTGTTGTAGTTATGGATATTAGCAAGCATGAGGTATTTAGTATTAGGTTTGATAAGTTTATTGGCTATTGGAACCCTAATACGAAAACTAGCATGTTTAGCCTTAAGATTACAATTCAAGTCGATTATTAGTTTAAGTCGTCGCATGTTGTATAAAGAAGGAAATTGTAGTTGTTGAAGTTGTTTATGACTATATAACATGTTAGACCTTAGAACTTGGAATTTGAAAAGGATTGGAAAAGACTTTGAATTGTTGGTTATGTTGTTGGCCGAGAATGGCTTGAATATGGAACTACTTCGTATGAATTGTGGGGCGGAATTTTACACGTATTGTAAGGCGTGTAATCCCCTTTGTTTGGTTGTTGTTTTGAGCCTTAAATGTGGCGTGTTGGTTATTGTATTCGGCCTTGAAAAAGGTGGCAAAGTATGTAGAAACAAAGGAGGTGCTGCCCGATTTTCCGTAGAATAAGAGACCGTATACTTAGTA
Organism: Przewalskia tangutica; assembly: GCA_029844215.1. Lineage (NCBI taxonomy): Eukaryota > Viridiplantae > Streptophyta > Magnoliopsida > Solanales > Solanaceae > Przewalskia > Przewalskia tangutica. The sequence continues at coordinate 36,200,127 of CM056720.1, read as the reverse complement.
TTATTCTACGTTAGAAACTAGAATTGATAGTCATGTTGTGACCATTATAGGTTGACACTCCTACGTACGGCGTATTCGGCTTAGCTTGTGGATTTAGCCGAGAAGGTATGTGAACTATCTCCTCTTCTAGCATGATTCCTTAAGATAAAGAAAGTATTTCCTACTTCTTAAATGATCCATTCCTTGGTTGTATTTGGATTGCCTAAAGTAGAATTTGTTCTATGTACTTCCTTGATTGTACTTTGATGTTTAAATTGTAAGTTGTATAATCCATTGCCTTAGTGAAGTTTGGATTCTTAAAGAGTGGAAGTATTTTACTTAAAGTACATAGAGTCTTGAAAAGGAAGTGGTTTCCAAACCTTTTGGCTAGTGCCTTAGTTCCAAAACCTAAAGGTCATTGTAATGACTTTAGGGGAGTCAAAGGAGTGATTTACTTAATTGTTTTAAAAGAGGAGAAATGACATGATTTAAGAGAAGTAACTTGTTTTAAAGGTGTGAGTTACTTGAGGTTTAAAGGTAGAAGAAACTTGTTTTCTATATATTAAGAGACTCGAAGTATTTTTGAAAGTTAAGAAACTTGATTTGAAAGTTTATGATACTTGGTTTTAAGAATAAGTCTCTTGGTTATAAAAAGAATGAAATTGTCAAAAAACCATAAAGGGTTATAACGACTTTATGGGAAGTTGGTTATAACGACTTTATGGAAGGTTTAGAAAGTTGTCTATTTTGATTAATGGGCATAAGTTGCCTAGATTGAGAAAATTTAAAGTTACTTGGTTTCAAGCTTTGAAATGAGTTTCTAAAAGTGTAGTAACTTACTTTGAAAAATAGACACACCTTGATACTACAGGTGTTAGTATCTTGGGATTTTACATAGAAAAGAGTCTGTTGAAAAGAATGTACGTACGTAGTACTTTGGCTTGTTTAATTGAGAATTATTCTATGTGTGCCTTGATAAGTACTTTGGCTTGTTTAATTGAGAATTATTCTATGTGTGCCTTGATAAGTACTTTGGCTTGTTTAATTGAGAATTGCCTATGTGTGCTGGTAATAGTCGGTTTTGTGCTAGTGGTGTATCATTCATTTCAGGGCCATTCCCTGGGTTTGTGGCATTTGCATATTCCGTGGATTTGCTACCCACGATGCGAGGAATACCTCATGCGAGTCCGCAAGGGCTTATGCTAGTGAAATAGTCCCATGCGGGCGGATACAACCTATGCGAGGAATACCTCATGCGAGTCCGTAAGGGCTTATGCGGGTGGAATAGTCCCATGCGAGGAATACCTCATGCGGGTCCACGCGACCTATGCGGGTGAAATAGTCCCAGGAGTAGGATTGCTTAATAATACTGTGGGCGGGTGGTCCTGCTTTGATCGTGAGCTTCCTAGTTTATATTGTAAGTATACTACTATTTACTCTCATTGTTAGTAAGGCACAGTGTACTGTAATTTGATTATCATACATGTTTCCGGCTTTGTTTTAAACTTGTGATGTAATTTCAGTATTTTAAGTTTCACATACTTGGTACATTCTTCGTACTGACCTCCTTCGGGGGGCTGCGTTCATGCCGCAGGTTTAGGTACGCAGTTTGGTGATCGGCAGGTGTAGGACCCTGCTCAGAGTTTTTGGATAGCTCCCTCTGCTCAGGAGTTTATCTTTTTGGTATAGATCCTTCAGTACAGGCTTTTGTACAGTTATGGGTACGGCGGGGCCTTGTCCCGTCATAGTTCAGTATAACTCTTAGAGGTCTGTATTCATATGTGGGATTGGACTCATGTACAGTGTAGTGTCTTTTGATTATGTATATTATGGCAGCCTTGTCGGCTTTTCCCTTGTACGTATGTTGGTTTAAAAAAAAAAGAGGTGTTATTTAATTTCCGCAGTTTACTTAGTTGTTAAGATAGAAGGGTGTCCAGGTAGGGCACCAGTCACGGGCCCGGGGTTCGGGGTGTGACAACCCCGTAGTTCCTAGGTATGTAGGTGAGGACGTACGTACGAGAATACGACAACAATATTGGAAAGGAAGGAAGATGTGATTTTTCGACGGAAAAGTTTCCGGTTTTTGTGAAGGAAAAAGGTTCGTTAATGGGAATTGGATTCCCAGATTTGGTATTTGGACTTCCTGGATTATATTAGAATTATGGAATTTTATTTCCGGAATTGGTCACGTGGGACCCACGGGAGAAATTTACTGGCTGTGGGCTCACTTTGTTTTAGAGATTTTTGGCATTTCAGATATTTTCGGAAGATGAAATATTTTGGACGAGTAGGGGGCGACACGTGTCACCCCCTTAGGTGGCCAAGTGGGCCGAAATGGTGGGACAAGTGGCTAGACACTTGTCCCTTGGCCGAAATGGGCCAACATGTGGCAAGCCACTTGTCTTCTTCTTTGTGTAGCCATTTGGAGGGTGGGACCCACACACATATGTCCCAATATAGACCACCCACTTGCTTTAATCTTGGCCATTGATTGTTCTATAAATACCCCTTGATAGCAAGACTTATTTTTCATCCCACACTTAGTTTATTTTCAAGGCAAAAATACTCCCTCCCTCTTGTGTGTAGCTCTCGGCATTGGCCATTCCCCTAGACCAAAAGTTGTCCAAAAATTCTTAAAGTTTTAAGTGTTCTTCCTTAGGGTGTTAGGAAGATTGTGTACCAAGAGTTGGAAAAGATTTCACACCCCTATCCTAGAAATGTTGCCTTGGCCGAAAGTTGCCAAATTGTAGCCTAAGTGTTCTTCACTTTTTGGAGTTGGATCTTGAAGAGGAGTTGGTTAGAAACTTCTAAGGGTTGTTTGGAGCATAAGGAATTGGAGCTAAACGTTGCTCAGGATTGACTTATTAATCTTGGATAATTTTGGGCTTATCGAGGTAATGATCTTAGTCCTTCTATTGTAATTGGATATTACAGGTTGTAGTAGTTTAGAATTGAGTATAAGATATATGGAAGGATGGTTATAAAGAATTGAACTGTATTTACATTTGGACTGTATTTACAGTAGACTTATAGTATTATTGTGGAGTAGAATTGTACACGTCCGGTTAGACGTGTAACCCCACCCCCCATTGGAGTTGTTGGCTTGGTAGCGGGCCTTGATAGAGGAGGAGATTTATGTGGTTGCGGGGAGGAATGCCGAATTTTCCATAGAATAAGGAACCTTGTACTTAGAATTGTTCTACGAAGAGATCTAGAGGTTGATAGACGTTTTGTGGCCTTTATAGGTTGAAGTACTACGAGTAGCGTATTCTACTTGAAAGGTGGAAAAGGCTAGCAGGGTTATAGTACTTTGGAGCGTTTTGCTAATTGTCGATAATCGTCGCGAGGTATGTGAACCTCTTCCTATCTTTTCTAGCATGATTGTTGTGAACTATGTAGTACGGTAGACGTACGTGTGCTAAACGAATTTGGTTGGTTTAAAACATAAAGTGTTATAATAGCTTTATGGGAAGTTAGTTATAACAACTTTATGTAGGTAAAGAAATGGTTTGTGGTTTTTAAAAAGATAAGAGACTTGACTTATAAATGACTTGATGTGATATGTTAAGGGCTTAAGGTGTGTTAAAAAGTTGTGAAACCGCATTCATGAGTAATGGGTACTGTTACACCCCGTAGTTCCAGGGTATGTATGTGAGGACATACGTACGAGAATACGACATTAAAATTGGAATAGAAGAAAGATGTGATTTTTCGACGGAAAAGTTTCCGAACTTCGTGAAGGAAAGAGGTTTATTATTGAGAATTAGATTCTCAACTTTGGTATTTAAGACTTTAAGAACTTATAAGAATTATGGAATTTATATTTTACGGACTTGGTCACGTGGGCCCACCCGAGGAAATTTTTACGTTTTGTGGGGCCCACGAGGGTTACAGAATTTTATGGACGAATGAGAGGGTGACACGTGGCACCCCCTCACATGGTCTTGGACGATTTTTGCAGGGATAGGATGGTCATTTGCCCATTGTGGATGAAAGTCTTCAAGCTTGAGTGTATTGACCAAGTCAACTTGTCCACTTGGCTTTACTTTATTGAAATGCATCCTAGCCACCCATTTGTTTTAATCTTGACCCTCTATGTTGCTATATAGTAGTACTAGTAGTGAGACAAGCTTTCTACACTTAGCTAAATTTCAAGAAATTGGATGAACACCACTAGAGGCTCTCGGCTTTGACATTTTCTTAACACAAAAAAATTGTAGTTTTGTTCTATTATTCACAAGACTTAAACCCAAGGTCCCTAAGAGTATTGTAAGGTTATCTCAATAGAAAGATCCCGGAAAAGTGGCATTTTCGTATTAGTCGCAAGGCGGAAACTTAAGGAGTTCTTCAACTTTGAAGTTGGAACTTGAAGATGGGTTCTTCATAGGCTTCTAAGGAGTGCTTGGAGCGGATTGGAACTTAAGGAAATGAGCTACGAATTTCTAAGGAGCGACTTTGAATCTTGGAAATTTTAAGGGCTTGTAAAGGTATAATTCTTGTCGTTTTAGTAATTAAGATTACTTATTGTTGTAGCTTTGGATATTAGCAAGCATGAGGTTTATATTATGAAGTTTGATAAGTGTTTTGACTATTGGAACCCTAATCCGAAAACTAGTATGTTAGCCCTTAAGATTGTAATTCAATTTGGTTACTAGTTTAGTTGTCACATGTTATATAAAGAAGGAATTATAGTTGTTGAAGTTGTTTATGACTATGTAGCATGTTGGAATAACAACTTGTATTGAAAAAGGAATCGAAAGAGAAGTAGTGTGTTGTAGCCGAGAATTGCATTGTATTGTGTACTAGTTGGTAGTAATTATGGGGCGGAATTTTACACGTCTTGTAGGGCGTGTAATCCCCTTTGTATTTGCTGAATTGATTTGAGCCTTAAATGTGGCATTTGGTTATTGAATTCGGCCTTGAAAAAGGTGGCAAAGTATGTAGAAACAAAGGAAGTGCTGCCCGATTTTCCGTAGAATTTAGTGACCTTGTACTTAGAATATTTTACGAAGAGAGCTAGAGGTTAATAGACCTTTTATGACCATTATAGGTTGAAGTACTACGAGTAGCGTATTCTACTTGAAGGGTGGAAAAGGCTAGCAAGGGTATAGTACTTTGGAGCATTTTGCTAATTGTCAATAATCGTCGCGAGGTATGTTAACCCCTTCCTATCTTTTCTAGCATGATTGTTGTAAACTATGTAGTACGGTAGACGTACATGTGCTAAATGAATTTGGTTGGTTTAAAACATAAAGTGTTATAACGGCTTTATGGGAAGTTTGTTATAACAACTTTATGTAGGTAAAGAAATGGTTTGTGGTTTTTAAAAGATAAGAGACTTGACTTATAAATGACTTGATGTGAAATATTAAGGACTTGGTTGGTGTTAAAAAATTATGAAACCGCTTTTATGAGAAATGGGTAATTGGGTTTTAAATGGAATAAGTTATATTGATTTCGGAAATGAGAATAAGTATCGAACAAGCCATTGCCGCATTAATAAAGGAAAATGTAATAACAATTAATTATATTAAAACAAGTAGAAACCTCCATCTGCATAGAAGCTAAGATAAGACAAAATTATTACATTTTATAGATCATGGCTACTTTAATAAGAATCATTACATACAAGCATTCATTTTCTTAAATTCCAAAGTAAGGAACTTGATTTCTAAAAGGAAAGGGACTTGAGGAATTGAAGAGTTTTTGGTTTAAAAGAAAGGCATGGTTTTGTCTTAAATTGGTTTTAAAAAAGAAGGCATAATATTGTCTTGGTTTATTTAAAAGAAGGTATGGAATTGTTTTGGTTTACTTAAAACAATAGTTACTCTATTTTTGGATACTACGAGTGTTAGTACCAGGTGACGTTTGGGAAAGAAATGGGTCTTTTTAAAAGAATTAAGGTATGTAGTACTTTGGGGTTAAAACCCGGACTTTGACATAAAATGAAAGTACCTTGAGTTGTGTGTAACTTGCCTATGTTTGCGTGTGATAGCCTTGTTGTGCAAGTGTTGTATCCTTATGATTACCGCGTCTCTCGATGGAGGGCCGGTCATGTTATTCTTGATTGATGGACATACTGACACGATGGGTGGCCCACAGGTATGCTTCCACTAGGATTGTTGTTCCATGGACTAGCTCTCCATGACGCGCATCGATTCGCTTGGTATCCGTAGCTAGCCCTCGTACTTGCCCGGCCGTCTTTGATGCAGGTTGGTTCTGGTAGTTGGCTTTCGTACTTGCCCCGATCAGTTCTTGATAGTGTCATTCCATGGACCAGCCCTCCATGGGATTTTACTGATTCGGCCTTGGTATCTGGTGGTTGGCTCTCGTACTTGCCCCGGTCGTGGCTGATTCGGCTTTGGTATCTGGTAGTTAGACTTCGCACTTGCCCCATTCAGTTTTGTGGCGAAGTCTCGTGATCACGGCCTTGGTATCTGGTAGTTAGCCCTCGTACTTGCCCCCGCCAGCTACGTGACGTGGCCTTGGTATCTGGTAGTTGGCTTTCGTACTTGCCCCGTGTCAGCTTCGTGGTATAGTTATATAGTATTGTTGGTACGACTTTGGTATCTGGTAGTTGGCTTTCATACTTGCCCCGTGTCAGCTTCGTGGTATAGTTATATAGTATTGTTGGTACGACTTTGGTATCTGGTAGTTGGCTTTCTTACTTTCCCCGGTCAGTTGATGATGCGGCTTTGGTATCTGGTACCTATGCCTTCGTACTTGCCCCGTACGGTTTTTATGACACAGGTGGGACCTGTGTTCATGTGTACTCCTTGGTGTTGTTATATCATAGACTGCCGGCAGTGAGGAAGGAATTCCACGGGCATGATTGATGTTGTGGGCGTGAGACCCATTGTTATATTTGAGTGATGACTTTGAGGGCGAGAGTCCCTGACTTGACATGACTGTTTATATATTGTGGACTATAGTTTGGTTATCATACATGTCTCCTGCTTTATATAGACTATTATGATTTCATTTACAGTATTTTACAGTTTCACATACTTGGTACCTGTTGCATCGACTCCTTCGGCCGTTCATGCCGCACAGTAGAGGTACACCGGTTGTTGATCCTCGCTCATGGATCACGCTCAGCGTTGGGAAGCTCCGTTTCTCCGGAGGCTTATCTTTGGTATAGTCCCCTGTCATTGTAGGTACTTATACATTCAGGGGTATGGCGGGGCCCTGTCCCGTCATAGTTGTGGTTAAATTCTTAGAGGTCTGTAGTACTGTTGTGGGCAGGGTTTGTAAAGGATATAACTGTTCAGGTATATATATGGAGAAAGGTAACCGTTTTGGTTAGCCTGTTTCTTATTTTATCTTGTTTCATGTTTAAGTTTTTATTTCCACTGATTTTTCTCTGATGTTGTATCACTGGGGTGCCCGGGGTAAGACACACCGCGCCCGAGGTCGGATCGTGACAAAAGTGGTATCGAAGCGATTAATCCTCGGAAAGTGTCTCTGCACCGTGTCTAGTAGAGTCTTGATTATCGGTGTGTTGTGCACCACATCTATAATCGAGGAGGCTACGAGATATTTAGGATTGGTTTCCATTCTTCTCACTCGAGATCGTGCCTTAGAGTGTGTTATAAGTTGGACTCCTCCGACGTATTCTTTTGTACGATTATGCCTCTACGCAGTAACCGAGCCCGAAGGGCAATGCAGATGAGGAGCTGCGAGTAGAGCACGGAGGTTACGAGGCGAGGCCCGCTTTACCTAAGGTGGTACTTCAGATGGGGAGTTCTGTGACGCCGCTAGCCCCAGGGGAGTTTAGAGCAGCAGCAGTAGCTACTGAGGCTACGATACCTAAGTCTCGGCCACACCGGGCAGAGGAAATGGGTTCTGAGAGATGGCCCGATTAGTCGTGATCGTGGCGGACACGGCGATAGGCCGACGCAGCAGCCGAGCCCGATGGTACCCATGGTTCACCCGAGGTCGGATAGTTTGAGACTACGGGATTTCCTGAGTTGCAGCCCGCCAGAGTTCTACGGTCGAGGCCTGAGGATGATCCGCAGGAGTTCATCCGAAGCGATTCTGGATCATGAGAGTGATCAAGGCTTCGGAGACCGAGTCAGTGGTCTTAGGTTCGCATCGGCTGCGTGATACCGCATGATCGGGTTTGATTCGTGGGAGCTGTCCCGGGGAGAGCATGCGCCTCCAGCTGTATGGGACGAGTTCTCTGAGGCATTCCTTGGCCATTTCTTGCCGCCACAGATGAGGAGAGCACGGGCCGACAAATTTTTGATGCTGAGACAGATAGGACGCACACTTCGGGAGTACAACATTGAGTTCGACTCGTTGGCTCGATATGTCCATGCGTTAGTAGCAGATACGGAGGACAGGGTGCACCGCTACGTCACCGGGCTCGATGATTTTTTGGCAGAGGCTTGCTCAGGTGTAGCTCTTCAGCCGGGTATGGACATTGCCCGTATACAGGCTTATGCCCAGGGGATGGAGGAACGTAGAGACCGACGTGGGGATCAGGATCAGCATAAGAGGGCCAAGACAGCAGGGTCCTTTGGTAACTTTCGAGGAGGACCGCCTCAGCAGCAGGCTAGTTATACATCTCCGCCAGTACAGAGTGGTCCTCCACAGTCTTCAGGGCGTCTAGGGTATTCAGGAGCAGGTCAGGGCTCCAAGGTTTCAGATTTTCAGGGGAGTAGGAGTGCTCGCCGGAAGAGTCCACCCTTATCTCAGTGTGGCCGTTGTGGAAAACTCCATAAGGGGGAGTGTCGTTCTAGTTTGGGAGATTGTTACACTTGCGGCCGACAGGGCCATTTTGCGAGGGATTGTCCGACCCGAGGTAGAGCAGATGTTAAGACTCATCCTTCAGGATCAGTGGCGGGTCATCGCCTTCTATAGTTATGCGCCAACAGGGCAGGTGTTATACCCCGTATTTCCAGAGTATGTACGTGAGGGCGTACGTACAAAAGTTTTTAGCCTTAAGTAGGCATTAGGGTCGAAATTTGTGCACAACCCCCCGAAAAGAATCGTTTTCCGACGAAACGTTTTCCAAAACTTGCGAAGGGAAAATTACGGCTATGTCATTTATTATTTTTGCGGATTTTTCCGAGAGACGAAATATTTTGGACCAACGAGAGGGTGACACTTGTCATCCTCAAGTGGACGGCAAATGGAGGCTCTTGGCACGTTTTTTGTGCCTTTTCTTTAGTCAAGGAGTTGGTAGGATATTTTGGTGGTAGATGGATAAGGTACACTTGCCCAAATCTTGACCCTACACTTGCCCACCACTTGTCTTAATCTTGGCCATTGATTGGCCTATAAATACCCCCTTAGTTGAAGACTTATTTCATCCACACTTGAGCAATTTCCAAGTCTTGAAATCCCTCTCCCTCCCTCTTAAAGTTTTCGTCCAAAGCCACCCCTCCCCCTTGAGAAGGCCCTTGGCCGAGAGTATACCCCCCCCCCCCCTTGCCTAGTTGTTTTCGTAAAATACACCCCCCCCCCTTGGTAGAAAAGTATTCTCCAAGTATTGTTACTATTCCCAAATACTTTAGCCCAAATACCTTGTAGTACTTTCCAAAGTTACCTCTATACGTAGAGCCCGGAAATACTACTATATTTCCCTTAAGTCACAAAAACGAAACCCTAAGGAAATCTTCATAGCGGGTTGGAGTATTAAGAAGAAGTTGCGTAGAACTTCTAAGGGTTGTTTGGAGCGGGTTGGAGCGCCCAGAGTAGGAGCTAAACGTTGCTCAGGATCGACATATAAACTTGGATAATTTTGGGCTTATCGAGGTAAATACTCTTGACCTTCTATTGTAATTGGAAATTACATACTGTAGTAGTATAGAAATGAATATAAGATTCATAGAAGGATATTACAGAAGAGAATTGAACTGTACTTACATAGGACTGTATTTACAGTAGACTTGTGTAGTTTGGCGGGTAGGGAAGTGCTGCCCAATTTTCCATAGAATAAAGGAATCTGTATCTAGGAATGTTTTACAGAATAGTCTAGACGTTGATAGACTTATATGACCGTGATAGGCTGAAGTACTGCGAGTAGCGTATTCTACTCGAAGGGTGGAAAAGGCTAGCAGGATTACAGTACTTTGGAGCTATTTGCTAATAGTCGATAATCGTCGCGAGGTATGTGATTCTTCCTATACTCTTGAGCATGATATTTTAAAAGTATATATATATATAGTACAGTAGACGTACGTGTGTTAACTGAATGTAGCTTTACGGCAATGTCTTTTGACTTAATCCTGAATAATAAGAATCTTGAAGTATATCAGAAGAATTAAGAAACCTTTTTGAAAGAAGAGTAACACTTGGTTTTAAAAGCTTAAGAGTTATACTAGCTTATGGGAAGTTAGGTATAACGACTTAAGAAAGATAAAAAGAATGGGTTATTGATTTTAGAAGTTAAGAGACTTGATCTCAAAAGATAAGAGACTTGACTTAATTGAACTGATATGAATTTTGTTAAAAAGTGTGAAACCTCATTCGTGAGTAATGAGTACTTGGTTTGTAAAAGGAATAATGTTTTACTGATTTCGGAAATGAGAATAAGCATCGAACAAACCACATCAGCGTTAATAAAGGGAAATGTATTGACTAATAAAGTATTATTAAAACCAGTAGAAACCTCCATCTGCATAGAAGCTAAGATGAGACAAAATGATATTACATTTCCTAGATCATGGCTGCTTTAATAAGATTGTTATAATCAAGAATAACCTACTCACACATAAGGCATATATCACTCAACTGTTTTTTTTAAAAAAAAAAAGAGAATTATGTTACTAAATGATTAAGACTATGAACTATGAAACCTTTCGAAAATAAGAGATGTGAATATTTGAAATTAGGCAAACTTGAACTTTTGGAAAAGAAGGTTGTTACTTGACTTTAAAAAGGAAAGTGTTTTGGTTTAAAAAGAAGGGCATAATGTTACCTTAGTTGTTTTAAAAGGAAAATATGGTATTATCTTAATCTGTCTTAAAAGAGCGTTTAGATGTTAGGGCCACACGACACCGCGTTCATGGGATGAACCGGGAATGTATTTCACCTGATTCGATATCGAGTCCCATGAGATGGGCCGAGACATGTGCGATTTCTATCGAGTCCCATGAGATGGGCCGAGACATGTGCGATTTCTATCGAGTCCCATGAGATGGGCCGAGACATGTGCGATTTCTATCGAGTCCCATGAGATGGGCCGAGACATGTGCGATTCCTATCGAGTCCCATGAGATGGGCCGAGACATGTATTCCACACGATTCCACCTCGAGTCCATGAGATGGGCCGAGACATGTTACACGTATCACATGACTTATACCTAGACTGCCGGCAGTGAGGAAGGAGTTCCACGGGCATGAGGGATGACTTTGAGGGAGTGAGTCCCTGACTTGACATGACTGCTTTTATGAACTATAGTTTTGTTATCATATATGTCTTCTGTTTTATATGGACTATTATGATTTCATTTTTCAGTATTTTTTTCAGTTTCACATACTTGGTACCTGTTGTACTGACCTCCTTCGGGGGGTTGCGTTCATGCCGCAGGTAGAGGTACATCGGTTGTGGATCCTCACTCATAGTATCACAGTTCAGCGTGTTGGGAAGCCCCGTTTCTTCGGAGGCTTATCTTTGGTATGTTACCCTGAGTCTATAGGTTCTTGTACATTCAGGGGTATGGCGGGGCCCTGTCCCGTCATAGTTGTTGTTATAAAACTCTTAGAGGTCTGTAGTACTTTTGTGGGCAGAGTTTATAAAAAGGGATGTAACTGTTCAAAATTGTTATATATATATATATGCCGAAGGGCAAATTTTTCTCAGATAAACTGTTTCTCATTGCATATTGTTTCTTGTATTGTTTTATATTCCGCTGATTTCTCTGATGTATGACTACTTGGGTGCCCGGGTAAGGCACGATCCGCCCCCGAACGGTCGTGACAAAGTGGTATCGAGCGATTAATCCTCGGAAAGTGTCTACGCACCGTGTCTAGTAAGTCTTGATTATCGGTGTGTTGTGCACCACATCTATAATCGTGAGGTCGCAAGACATTTAGGATTAGTTTCCATTCTTCTCATTACGAGATCGTGCCTTAGAAAGTGTGTTATAAGTTGGACCCTCGGCGTATTTCGTTTTTACCAGTTATGCCTCCGCGCAAGGCAACCCGGGCCCAGATGGGCAAGGCAGCCGAGGGAGCTGCTAGTAGGATACAGAGGAGTACGGGGGCGCAGGCCCAGTCTTTACCTGAGATAGTGCTACAGACGGCGAGTTTTGCGACGCCGCCACCACAAGAAGTTTAGGAGCGGCGATGGTCTTTGAGACCAGTACTGAGCCTCGGTCCACAGCCTGGAGCAGAGGAGATGGGTTACAAAGAGATGGCCCAGTTATTGGCCAGGATAGTGGCAAGGCATGAGGATAGGCTGGATGCAGCAGTTCCAGTTCCAGTAGTACCCATGGTTCACCCAAGATCGGATAGTTTGAGGCTATGGGACTTTCTGAGTTGTAGCCCGCCAGAGTTCTACGGGTCGAGGCCTGAGGATGATCCGCAGGAGTTTATTCGGCGATTCTGACGGATCATGAGAGTGATCAAGGCTTGGAGACCGAGTCGGTGGTCTTAGGTTCGCATCGGTGCGTGATCTGCGATCGTGGTTTGATTCGTGGGAGCTGTCCCGGGGAGAGTATGCACTTCCAGCCGTATGGAACGAGTTCGCAGGGGAATTTCTTGCACATTTCTTGCCTCCACAGATGAGAAGGGCTCGGGCCGACAAATTTTTGACGTTGAGGCAGACCGGGCGTAAGGTTCGGGAGTACAATGTGGAGTTTGACTCATTAGCTCGGTACGTCCCCGCATTGGTAGCCGATATGGAGGACAGAGTGCACCGCTACGTCACCGGGCTCGATGACTACTTGGCAGAGGCTTGTTCGGGTGTAGCTCTCCAGCCGGGCATGGACATTGCCCGCATACAGGCTTATGCACTTGGATGTGAGGAGAGGTCGACGGAATGACCGAGATCAGCAGAAGAGGGCCAGGACAACAGGGTCCTTTGGTAACTTTCGAGGCGGACCGCCTCAGCAGCAGGCTAGTTATGTACCTCCACCGATGCAGTGGTCCTCCGCGATCTTGAGACATTCGGGGTATTCAGAACCGGTCGAGCTCGGGCTTCGGCTCGCGGTATACATAGGTTCCAGCCAGTCGGGTTCATGCTTTCCTCAGTGTGCATGATGCGGCAAACGTCATCCCGGGGAGTGTCGTCTTCTTACTGGTGCTTGTTTCACCTGCGGCCGTCAGGGCCATGTGACGAGGGACTGTCCTAAAAGAAGGGATATAGGTAGAATGACACAACCTACCGGGTCGATGCGGGATCATCGCCTTTCATACGCCTGCGCAGTATGTGCCTATGATTAGAGTGGAGCAGATGGTACATGTATATTCTTACCCCTCTAGAGATTAGTATGCGTTGATGTTATGGTGAAGTGTTAAGTTTTATGTTCAGATAGCATTATGTTAAAATGGTGATTAGAAACATGGTTAGTTAGAAGGGTAAGTTTGGGGACAGGGAAAGTGTAAGCCTTAGAGTTTTTACGTAGAGACCTTAGATGCGAGACCATCTTGAGTAAAAGATCTATGTTATGTTGACCTTTGTCGGGGTGCATTGTAGACGTGGGATATATTTGCGTGATAAAGTCCCTGAGTGATATGAAATGAAATAGGGTAGTTGAGCTAAGAAGACCACTAGGTTTTCGTGACTTGATTTGTGAGATTGTTCCGGATCGAGGGAACAAGTTTTTGGCACGATAGCGGGTCGGGTTGAGGACCATTCGCGGGTTAACCCGCGGCCTGTTTTGTGGTGGGGCCAGTTCGAGGTGGTCCCTCCAGTTGGTAGGGTCACGAGGATGCTAGGCCCAAGTTTAGATGACCATCGTATGAGTTCGTGGATTTTGTCACGACCCGAACCTGGGCCCGTGACTGGTGCCTTACCCCGGGCACCCTAGTGACACAACATCAGAGTAATCAGCGGAACATAAAGACAATACATGAAACCAATGTAATATGACAGTGAAATAAGAAGACAGGCTAACCAAAAACGGTTACCTTCGGTATATATATAAATAGCAATTTGAATGGGGCATAACCCTCTTACAAATTCTGCCCACAACGATTACTGCACTCTACGAATAATATGACAACAACGACGGACAGGCCCGTCATACCCTGAATGTAGCACCTACCACAACAGGACTATACGAAGATAAGCCTCCGAGAAACGGAGCTTCCCAAACGCTGAATCGTGACCACTAAGGCGAGGATCAACGGCCGGTGTACCTTTACTGCGGCATGAACGCGGCCAAGGAGGTCGATCAAAAATTTAGTATGTGAAATCAAATAAATCTGTAAATGAAATCATAGTAGTCTATATAAAGTAGGAGACATGTATGATAACCAAACTACGATTCACAATAAATAAACGAATATGTCAAGTCGTGACTCACGCCTCAAGTCATCACAATAGAACCGCACGGTAAGTGCGAAGGCATAGCCGACTACTAAGACCCGCGATACAAACCAAATACCATAAAGCGCATCACGAGGTCTTTCTAGACCGCACTACATGATCGGCCGCCACTCGCCCGCAGATCAATGCGCGTCTATCCTGGAACTACCGCAGCTCGCATAGGTCACACATGCACCGCGTGAGGTATTCTCGAATCATGGTCCCGCATCACCGAGGTATACCCGCGTCGAGGGCGCTTAACCCCGGTATCCACCTAGGCTCCCGCACCGCATAGTCCTCAAAGACCGCGTAGTCCTCAGACCGCATGGGCATCCCGCGTGCTAAACACCGGAATGATCAATCCCGAGCTCCCGACTCCGCGTAGTCACAAGGATCGCATAGCCGTATAGACCGCATCAAGGGTGGCAAGCCCTCGGATAACAAGTCGGGGGTATGTGATATAATAACGATAACCGCTTAACGTTTGACAACGTAAGCACAACAAGAGTGACCCCCTTACATAATAATCACAAGATACTAACACACGTAGCATCCTAACATGTTTACTTATCAAATCAACAAGAAAGTATTACAAGGCTATCACAAACCAATACAATCAAGTTATTCACACAAGGTACTTTCTACTAACAAGTTCGGGTACCTATCCCCAAAGTACTTCACACATTAAATCTTTAAAAGAACCGTTTCGTTCACATAAGTCACACAATACCCGTAGTATAAAATAGAGTGACTGTCTTTTTAAGTAATCAAAATACTTACCTTTGTAAAATCAAGTAACAACATTATTTTCCAAACGTCCAAGTTTGCCTAATTTCAAGTGTTTACGTTTCTTATTTTAGAAAGGTTTCGTAGTTCATAGTCTTATTTATTTAGGAATATAATTCTCTTTTAACAATCTGAAAAACATAAACCTTATGTGAGTAGGACATTCTTGTTTATAACAATCTTATTACAGCAGCCATGATCTAGGAAATATCATTTTGTCTCATCTTAGCTTCTATGCAGATGGAAGTTTCTACTGGTTTTAATAATACTTAATCACAAAACATTTCCTTTTATTAACGCTGCAGTGGTTTGTCGATACATTCTCGATTTCAAATCGAGAAAACATTCTTAAGCCGTTATACCTAACTTCCCGTAAAGCTAGTATAACTCTTAAGTTTTCAAAACCAAGTATTACTTCAAGTTCTTTATTAACACATAACAAGCCGCTTATAGTTCAAATCGATTACCTTTTAAAACCACAAGTATTTTCTTACCAACATAAAGTCATATAACCAACTTCCCATAAAGCCGTTATAACACTTTATGTTTTAAACCAATCAAATACATTTAGCACATGTACGCTCACCGTACTACATAGTTCACACATATCATGCTAGAAGAGATAGGAAGAGGTTCACATACCTCGCGACGAGTATCGACTAATAGCAAAACGCTCAAGTACTTCCAACCGCTCGGCTACTCCTTAAGCCAAGTAGATCGCGCCACACGTAGTACTTCAACCTATAAGGCCACAAGGCGCTTATTAACATCTAGATCTCTTCAGAGAACATTCTACGAAAATTCAAGACCTCCCCGCAACAAACGTAAATCTCCTCCTCTATCGGGGCCGCTACCAAGCCAACCGGGGGTTATACGTCTAACTGGCGTGCACAATTCTACCTCACGTAAAAGCTACACAAGTCTCATTGTAATAGTCTATGTAATTACCTGATTCGGTACTTTCTTCGAAAAGGTTTCTTATTATTCAGGCTTAAGTCAAAAGACATTGCGATACAACGTTTTCTATATATAGCATACTTCAACTATATATTCTAACAATATGTAATTTCCAATTACAATATAGGGACAAGATAATTACCTCGATAAGCCCATAATTATCCAAGTTCTAATGTCGATCCTGAGCAACGTTTAGCTCCTACTCCGTGCGCTTCAATCCGCCTCCAAACAACCCTTAGAAGTTCTAACCAACTTCTACTTAAATAATTCAACCAACTATGAAGATTTCCTTAGGTTTCGGTTTGGTTGGACCGACGGAAGTATAATAGTATTTCGGGCTTTTCAGATAAGTATAACCTTAGAATACTACAAGGTATACGGCTAAGGTAATTTGGGCATTATAACAATACTTTTGAGAGTATTTCTACCAAGAGTGGGTATTATACGAGAACAACTAGGCTAGGGGTACCACCACTTAGCACCACAAGAGGGGGTGTATACCCTCGGCCTACCCACTGGGGGGACTCTCGCCAGGGGAAAGGGTGCTCTCGGCCAAAGGCCTTTCTCAAAGAGGAGAGGGACGAACCACTACAAGGGAGAGGGAAGGCTTTCAAGACTTAGAAACTTTGTGGAATGGATGAATAAGTCTTCCAGTGGGGTATTTATAGTACAAGCCAAGGACAACCAATGGCCAAGATCTAGCCAAGTGCTATGCAAGTGTAGGGCCAAGATCAAGCCATGTGCAACCTTATCCATCTACCCAAAAATATCCTACCAACTCCTTGACCAAACAATGGCCAATTCGTCCAAGCCAACCGCCCACAACGTTCCAATGAGAGGGTGACAAGTGTCGCCCTCTTGTTGGTCCAAAATGTTTCGTCTCTCGGAAAAATCCGCAAAAATTAAAAATGACATAGCCGTATTTTACCCTACGAAAGCTGTGGAAACGTTTCGTCAAAAAAACGACTCTAATCGGGTGTTGTGAACAAAGTTAATTCGGCCAAGCCTATGTAAAAGTTCAAATTTTTCTACGTACGTCCTTACGTACATACTCTGGAAATACGGGGTATAACAGATATGTTCGACCAGAATCGGATCGTGAAGGCCGGGAATGGCCTTAAAGGAATTTGAGGCTAGTAAGGTGACCAAGTCTGGAGGTAGTGACTCCGGAGATTTTGGAAACAGAAGCGATGACTGAGGTATGGTACGTATACTAGAAAGAGTTCAAGTGTTCGAGAAGAGTGCGACGAGTGAGGAAAGAAGAGAACGTGTGTTAACAGAATAAAGGAGACCATTTTGTTGTGGAGTGAAGATGCGAAGGGTGTATCCTTTAGACCAGGGTGGAAGATTTTGTGATGTAGGAATGATTTCTCGTGGACTTGGGTTAAGTATTTTCACGTATGTTATTGTTATGGCCAGGTGTGGCGTTGGCAACTTGTTAGAGGAACTTTATCGTTATCTGTCTTGAGAAGGAACATTCGGGACGAATGTTTCTAAGGAGGGGAGAATGTTATACCTTGTATTTCCAGAGTATGTACGTGAGGACGTACGTACAAAAGTTTTTAGCCTTAAATAGGCATTAGGGTCGAAATTTGTGCACAACCCCCCGAAAAGAATTGCCACGACCGCTCGGCCTGGATCGTGCCTACCCGACACCCAAGTAGTCATACATCGAGTAATCGGAATATAAAACAAGACATGAAACAGCTTGTAAAATGAGACACGGTTTATCTCAAGAAAAGCCGCCTTTCGATATATACATATAACCCAAGTTTTGCGCTACATCCCAAATGTACAATAGACTACACTTAGGAAAGTAAACAACTATGGCGACAGTGGCCCCGCCATACCGATCAGACAAACCTAATTCCAACAGGGAGAGCATACCCAAAAGTAGAGCCTCCGGAGAAGATGGAGCTCCTGACACCAACGCAAAAGATCCTAAGGATGCGGATCTAGCACTGCTGCTCTTACTCGCGATGAACGCATTTCGGGCGAGGTCAAGATAATGGTACTAAGTATGTGAAACGTAAGTACTTAAATAAAAACATATCATTTTAAAATCAGTTTACATATATGTATGAAACAACCAAGGTAAATCGCACATAGTGCCACATCATAAACAAGAGCAACAATAGGTAAATCGTAATGTGTCTTTTCTAGGCCGCGAATGATCAAGCAGGCCAATTGCCCGTAGTATCACCACGCAAGCCTAATCTCGACTCGTAGTCCGCATAGGCCTCTCACGTAGGCCCGCATAGGTATATAACCCCGCATCGGTAGCTACTCCTCGGCATCGCCCCGACTCGTAGTCCGCATGGCCACATAGACCGCATGAGGTATAACCCCACATACTAACCTCGAACTCCCGTAGCTCGCGCATAGGTCCCTCGACCCGCATGAGGTATTCTCGAATCATGGTCCTGCATCACCGAGTCTACCCCGCATCGGAGGCGCTTAACCCCAGAATATGTCAAGAGGTGAGTGATATTACACTAACATAACAAATTATCGTTAAACAACATAAGCACAACAAGAATACTCTTATACAAACGTTACAAGACACTAACACACATAGCATCATATCATGTCTACTTATCAAACCATCTTATTATTCTTTTCACAAATCAATATAAGTCCGTTATAAACACATAGGTAAACGTTCCTTTTATCACTCTTAAGTGGTTATACCTAACTTCCCATAAAGCTAGTATAACTCTTAAGCTTCGCTTTAAAACCAATTAGTTCTCTTCATAAAATGATTCGATTCTTTTGAAATGCTTTCGATCCTTATTATTCAGCTTAAGTCGCAAGACATTGCCGTAAGTATTATTCAGCTTAAGTCAAAAGACATTGCCGTAAGTATTATTCGCTTAACACGCGTACGCTCACCGCATTATATATATATTTTAAAATATCATGCTTTAGGAAGAATCACATACCTTCTGGCGAAAACCTCCGCCAAGTGAATATGTCACGCAGAGAATCAGCCTATAATAGTCACGTACATCTATCAAAGTCTAGACTACTCGGAAGGTCATTCCAAACAGAGGGTTCACAATTCTATGGAAAGTCGAGCACTTCCTACCCTGAGCTATATAAGTTTCATCGTGAAAATAGTCCTATGTAAGTATAGTTTGATTATTCTTCTTTAAACCCTTCACTGTGATAACAGCTCAATTCTATTCTCAGAATATTCTTCTAAGTATTTAATACTTATTCTTATACTACAACAAGATGTATTCTCTAATTACAAAAGAAGGACAAGATTATTTACCTCGAAGCCCAATAATATCCTAGATACAAGTCGATCCCGAATGAGGCTTAGCTCCTAAGTCAGATGTCTGATAGCTCCAGGAAACCTTAGAAGTTCTTCACAACTTCTACTAAGTACTAAGGGATTTGGGCTAGGGTATTTTGGGCATTATAACAATACTAGAAGGCAACTTTTCTACCAAGGAGTGGGGTAGATTTCGGCTAGGCTAGGGAGGGTAGATTTCGGCTAGGCTGGGGGACCTCGGCCAAACTTTACTCAAAGGGGAGAGGTGTTGGACGAAATGCTCACAAAGGGAGAGGAGGATTTTTCAAGACTTGGAAGTAATTTTGTGGATGAAGAACTCTTCATCACAAGAGGGGTATTTATAGGTCAAGGGATGGCCAACCAATGGCCAAGATTATGCCAAGTGCAAGGCAAGTGTAAGGTCAAGATTTGGACAAGTGTCCTTAGCCAACTTGCACACAAAATATCCTACCAACTCCAAGACAAAAATGGTCATCCAATTCGGCCTAATGCCGCCCCACATCCATCAATTGGAGGGTGACAAGTGTCGCCCTCCCGTTGGTCCAAAATGTTTCGTCTCTCGGAAAAATCCGCAAAAATTAGAAATGACATAGCCGGAATTTACCCTACGAAAGCTGTGGAAACGTTTCGTCGGAAAACTATTCGTTTTGCGAGTTGTGCCCAAAAAAACGTCCAAGGCCTAAACTTTAAGGCTAAACTTTTGTACGTACGTCCTCACGTACATACTCCGGAAATACGGGGTATAACAGAATCGTTTTCCGACGAAACGTTTTCCAAAACTTGCGAAGGGAAAATTACGGCTATGTCATTTATTATTTTTGCGGATTTTTCCGAGAGACGAAATATTTTGGACCAACGAGAGGGTGACACTTGTCACCCTCAAGTGGACGGCAAATTGAGGCTCTTGGCACGTTTTTTGTGCCTTTTCTTTAGTCAAGGAGTTGGTAGGATATTTTGGTGGTAGATGGATAAGGTACACTTGTCCAAATCTTGACCCTACACTTGCCCACCACTTGTCTTAATCTTGGCCATTGATTGGCCTATAAATACCCCCTTAGTTGAAGACTTATTTCATCCACACTTGAGCAATTTCCAAGTCTTGAAATCCCTCTCCCTCCCTCTTAAAGTTTTCGTCCAAAGCCACCCCTCCCCCTTGAGAAGGCCCTTGGCCGAGAGTATACCCTGTTATACCCCGTATTTCCAGAGTATGTACGTAAGGGAATACGTACAAAAGTCTAGCCTTAAAGATAAGCCTTGGACGTTTTTTATTTGTGCACAACTCACTAAAAGAATCGTTTTCCGACGAAACGTTTCCACAAACTTCGTAGGTAAATTCCGCTATGCCATTTCTAATTTTTGCGGATTTTTCCGAGAGACGAACATTTTGGACCAACGGAGGGCGACACTTGGCACCTCCAATTGGTGGACTTGAATCGCCCATTGGACGAATGGAGAAGCTTAGCACGCTTTTTGTGCCTTGGCACAAGTCAAGGAGTTGGTAGGATATTTGTGTGTAGTAAATCCTCACCCTACACTTGCCTTGCACTTGTCTTCATCTTGGCCATTGGTTGGCCATGTCTTGACCTATAAATACCCCCCCTTAAGATGAAGAGTTCTTCATCCACAAATTCCTTTCCAAGTCTTGAAAATCCTCTCCTCTCCCTTTGTAGCCTTTTCGTCCAAACACCCCCCCTCCCCTTTTGAAGTTTGGCCGAGGGCCCTCCCCCCTAGCCTAGCCAAAATCTACCCCCCTCCCTTGGTAGAAAAGTTGCCTTCTTGTATTGTTATAATGCCCAAAATACCCTAGCCCAAATCCCTTAGTACTTAGTAGAAGTTGTGAAGAACTTCTAAGGTTTCCTTGGAGCATACAACTTAGAGCAAAACCTGCCCAGCGCGACTTTATCTAGGATATTATTGGGCTTACCGAGGTAACTCATCCTAACCTCTTTGAATTAGAGAATACTTCATCGTAGTAGTATAAGAATAAGTATTAGATACTTAGAAGAATATTGCGTAATAGAATTGAACTCATATCACAATAGAAGGGTTTAAAAGAAGAATAATCAAATCAGATTTACATGTGACTGTTTTCACAGAGACTCGAGTAGCTCACCGTAGGGAAGATCGCCCAATTTTCCATAGGATATAGAATCCTGCTTAGAAATGGTTACAAAGTAGTCCGAACGCTGATAGACGTGTTCCGACTATTATAGGTCGATTCTCTGCGCACATATTCAACTCGCGTGGTTTTCACAGAAGGTATGTGATTCTTCCGAATTGTGAAAAGAATAATAAGATGGTTTGATAAGTAGACATGATATGATGCTACGTGTGTTAGTGTCTTGTAACGCTTGTATAAGAGAGTATTCTTGTTGTGCTTATGTTGTTTAAAGATGTCGTTATGTTAGTGTACTATCACTCACCTCGACATATTACCGGGGTTGTCGCCTCCGACGCGGGTAGACTCAGCGGTCCTGGGACCATGATTCGAGAATACCTCATGCGGGTCCAGGACCTATGCGGAGCTACGGAGTTCCGTGTTAGTGATGCGGGTTATACCTCACGCGGTCTATGTGGCCATGCGCGACTACGAGTCCAGGACGACGCCGAGGAGTAGCTACCTCGACGCGGGTTACGTACCCTACGCGCCTATGTGAGTGGCCTATGCGGACTACGGAGTCCAGATTAGGCTTGCATGGTGATACTACGCACTGGCCCCGCTCGATCATTCGCAGCCTAGAAAAGACTTTTCTGATAGCTTACCTATTGTTGCTCTTGTTTATGATATGGCACTATGCGCGTCCCCTCGTTGTTTCATACATACTTGCAAACCGATTTTAAAATGATATGTTTTCTTTAAGTATTTTACGCTTTCATATACTTAGTACCGTTGTATCGACTCCTTCGGCCGCGCTCATGCCGCAGTGGCAAGGTGTGCTAGATCCACATTCTTAGGATCTCTACGTTGGTGTCGGAGCTCCATCTTTTCCGAGGCTCTACTGGGTATGATCTCCGTTGTAGATAGTTTTGTATAGGTATGGCGGCCCCGTCCCGCCATAGTTGTATATTTCAGAGGTCTGTAGTCATGTTGTACAAGATTTGATGTAATCGCTAAAACCATGTTTTTATATATACGCCGAAAGGCGATGTTTTCTCACATAAACTGTGTCTTATTTTATAAACTGTTTATGTATTGTTTTATATTTCCGCCGACATTACGATGTATGACTACTTGGGTGCCCCGTAAGGCACTACCACGCCCCGAATGGGTCGTGACAAAAGTGGTATCGAGCGATTAATCCTCGGAAAGTGTCTACAGACCGTATCTAGTAGAAGTCTTGATTATCGGTGTGTGCACTACACCAATAATCGTGAGGCTATAAGATATTTAGGATTGGTTTCATTCTTCTCACTCGAGATCGTGCTTTAGAGTCAGTGTTAAGTTGGACCTCTAACGTATTCCTTTCTCAGAATAGCTTATGCCTCCACGTAAGGCAACCCGCCCGAAGGGCAAGGCAAGGCGTGAGCCGCCAATGACACCGAGAGTTACGAGGGCTCGGGCCCAATCTCTACCAGAGACGGCGAGTTCTACGACACCGCCAGCCCCAGCAGAGACCACAGTACCCACACCTCCTGTCCCACAGCCTGGGGCGGAGGAGTTAGGGTACAAGGAGATGGCCCAGCTATTGGCTAGAGTTGTGGCCAGATACGAGGATAGGCCGACGCGCAGCCCAGCTCAGCCACGGCCAGCACCCGTTGTGCACCCTAGGGCATATAGTTTGAGGCTACGAGATTTCTTTAGTTGTAGCCCGCCAGAGTTTTACGGGTCGAGGCCTGAGGATGATCCGCAGGAGTTCATCCGTCAGCTACAGAGGATCATGCGAGTGATCAAGGCCTCAGAGACAGAGTCTGTGACCTTTCGGTTCGACGGCCGCGTGATACCGCAATGATTGATTTGATTCATGAGTTATCCCGGGAGAGCACGCGTCCCCGCCTACTGGGATGAGTTCTCGAGGCTTTCCTCACTCACTTTTGCCTCCACGGATGAAGAGGCGCGGCAGATAGATTTTTACCACGAGGCAGAGGACGACCGTCAGTGAGTACAATGTCGAGTTTGATTCATCGCTCGATATGTCCCAGCGTTAGTAGCATTATGGAGGATAGGGTGCACCGCCACGCCATGCTAGATGACTATATGGCCGAGTCATGTGCGTGTTTCTCTTCACCGTATGGACATTACCCGCATGCAGCTCATGCTCTCGATGTGAGAGCGTAGAGACCACGGCCGACAGCAGCAGCAGGTTAAGACCAGACGGCAGGTCTTTTGGTGGCTATCGTGGTGGCGGCCTCAGCAGCTAGCCTAGATTTGCACCACACCACCTGAGCACTCCCGCACCATCCTCAAGACACAGATATTCGAGGGCGCATCAGGCCCCGTGACTTCGACGCCCAGAGCGAGAGGCATCGCCGATCGGGACCACCCCTCGGTGGCCGATGCGCGCAGATCCCACTTCGAGTTGTGGTGCTACGAGCTTGTTTCACCAGGCCGCAGGTCACTATGCGAGGAACTGTCCACCAAGCGGCGCTGATGGTAGGGTCACCCTACAGTTCTTTTCACGCCTTCTTCATCCCCGACAGCTTACTCGCCGGAGGGCAAGGTACTCATGGACCAGCAGTCGCGCAGGTCGTGGCGCTGGTCCCAGCTTCTAGCGGTCCTCGAACCGATTTATGCTTTGTCCACCGACAGATCGTGAGGCCTCGCCGATGTCGCTACACCTTATCGCTGGGTTTGATGTGTATGCTTTGATAGATCCGGTTCTACTGGCCCCATATATCTCCCTTGTTGCTAGTAGGATAGGGATAGAGCCCGAGTCCATAGACCTCTTTCGAGGTAGCTACGCCGGGGTGATTCTGGTAGCTCGGCGGGTATATGAGCTTGTCCCGTGACTATTTACAGCCGCCGGACCCGAGCCGACTTGATAGAGTTGGAGATGATCGACTTCGACGTGATCATGGGGACGGATTGGCTAGCTTGCTATGCCAATGTAGACCGCAGAGAGAGTAGTACGGTTCCGCTTCGAGGAGCCTTGTTGAGTGGGAGGAGCACCAGACGCCGGTGGTAGGTTTATTTCCTACCTCAAGGTTAGGAATATGGTACAAAAGGGGTATATCTACCATCTCGTTCGTGTTTGATAATCAAGCCGCGTACCAGATTTTCCGGGCCCAGTGGTCGAGAGTTCCCGCACGTGTTTCCATCGACCTTCCCGTATCCTCCCGAGAGGGAGATTGAGTTTTGTATTGACATATTGCGGACACTCGCTTATTTCCATTCCGCCATACGTAACGCACCGCCGAGTTGAGAGAGTCAAGGATCATCTTAGGATTTGGCCGGAGAAGCGGCTTCATCAGCCTAGTGTTTCTCCCCGGGAGCGCCAGATTGTTCGTGAAGAAGAAGGACGGACGCCGCACGCATGTTGATTACAGTGCACCAACAAGGTGACCATTAAGAATGATACCCCTTCCCGTGATTGATGATTTGTTCGACCAGCCAGTGGTGCGAGATGTTTCTCCAAGATTGATCCGCGATCGCTATCATCAAAGTAGTCGAGAGTGGATGTCCCTAGGATCGCATTCCGACCGTGACGCATTATGAGTTCGTGGTCATGTCTTTTGGGTTGACCAATGCTCCGCAGATTCATGGATTTGATGAACCGAATGTTCAAACCATTTTGGACACGCTTGTGATAGTGTTCATCGATGATATCTTGGTTTATTCTCGCCAGAGCAGAGCACGCGAGCACTTCGGCGACCGTGGCCGATTCTTCTCCAGACTAGCAGTTGTACTCCAAGTGTTCCAAATGTGAGTTTTGCTGACTTCATGGCGTTTCTTGGGCATATTGTCGGGCCGATGGCATTCGAGTGGATACGCCAAGATCGGCGCGAAGACTTGGCCTGCACCTACCACTCCGGCAGAGGTTCGCAGTCGGGCCTTGCAGGATATTATCGGTTCATGGAGAAGTTTGCTTCTATCTCTCGCACCATTGACTAGGCCGACTCGTAGGCGGCCAAGTTTCATGGGATCGATGCTTGGAGCGTGGTTTCCATTCTTGAAAGAGAGACTGACGACCGCCCCCGTTCTTACTCTTCCAGAGGGTCCAGATGGTTATGTCGTGTATTGTGATGCGTCAGGCATCGGGTTGGGATGTGTACTGATGCAGCATGGCAGAGTTATAGCATATGCATCCCGACAACTAAAGAAACACGAGAGGAACTACCCCACCCATGATTGGAGTCGGGCACCGTGATTCACGCCAAGATCCGAGGCACTATTTGTATGGGTTCACGTGGATATTTTTACGCACCACAAGAGCCTCCAGATATCTTCACCAGAGGAGATGAACTTACGGCAGAGACGGTGGTTAGAGTTGCTAAGGATTACGATGTTGATATCCCGCATCACCCGGAAGGCCAACGTTGTGGCGTACGCCTTAGTCGTAGGTCGATGGGAGCCTATCGATGTGTAGCTAGAGAGGAGGACATGGTTCGTGATTTGCATCGCTTAGCGAGCCTTGGTGTCCGCTTGATTGATTCGATAGCGCTGGTTAGAGTTCGTGAGGTTGCCGAGTCTTCCATCGCCGAGGCGAAGAGGCAACCGAGGATCCGATTTTGACACGTTATCGTGATACAACTCTTCGTGAGGGCAAGGGTCCTTGAGGTAGCACCGATGGGGTGCTAAGGTTTGAGGGCGGTTGTGTGTTCCGGATGTTTCGTGACTTCGCAGCAGTTCTGGGAAGCACACGGTACAAGTTACTCTATCCATCCGGGTCGACCAAGATGTACCACGACCTTAGATCCGTATTGGTGGGATGGCTTGAAGAGGACGCTGCGAGTTCGTGAGCTCGCCCGTGTTGTCGGCAGTGAAGGTAGAGCACCGCAGGCCCGTGGTTTGTTCTGACGCATTTATCGAGATCCCGACTGGAAGTGGGAGGTAATCAACATGGACTTCATCACGGGATTACCTCGCACTCGAGGAGACATGATTCTATATGGGTTATCGCCGACAGTCGACGAAATCAGCCCACTTTCTTCCCGTCAGGCGACTTTTTCTACCGAGGATTATGCCGACTTTACATCCGAGAGATCGTCGATCGCATGGAGTCCCTACTTCGATCATATCGCATGCAGAGCCCGGGCCACGCTAACTTCCTGAGGTCCTTCCGAGGGGTTTAGGGACGCAGTGAGCCTGAGTAATCGCATTTCATCCACGCATGCATCGGACAGCAGAACGCACTATCCGTACTCGAGGATATGTCACGAGCCCGTTATCGACTTCAGTGGTAATGCAGGATCATTTGCCTCTAGTTGAGTTCATGACAATAATAGCTACCACTCCAAAGATTCGATGGCGCCATGAGGCCTTGTATGTGAGGAAGTGCGATCGCCTATAGGTTGGTTCGATGTGGGCGAGGTGCAGCTAGTGGGACCAGATTTGGCGCACAGCGTGGATAAGGTGGCTTATCCGAGAGCGGCTATCGATACCGTAGTCGATGTAAGTCGATGCGCAGATCATCGCCGCCGACATCCGAGTTCGCAATGATGATTGGGTTTTCTGGTGTCACCCATGGCGGTGTGATGAGATTCGGAAGAAGAAACTCACCCAAGGTACATCGGGCCGCTTCGTGATTGTCCGCAGGTAGGCAAGGTTGCCTATGAGTCGATCTGCCGTCCGATCCGAGGCAAGCGGCATCCGTGTTTCACGTATCTATGCCGAGGAGATGTATCGGATCCATCTAGTGGTACACCCGATCGACGATGTCCAGTGACCAGGGGTTATCGTATGAGGAGATTCCCATAGCGATAGTCGATCGTCGTTAGGCGCCGCGACCAAGGACGTGGCTTCCACAAAGTCTTGCGGGCGAACGAGCTTAGGAGGAGATGACGGGAAGCCGGCGAGGACATGAGGCGTAAGTATCTCACCTATTCCCCACACCTCCGTAATTCACATTCCTACTTGTAAATTTTCGTTATCGCTTCGCCAAGTGTTGTTCTCGTGGCCGTGTGTGGCATTTGCAAATCGCTTAAGTTATGAAGAATCTTATCGTTAATCGTCTTGGGAAGGAACATTCGACGAATGTTTCTAAGGGGAGAATGTTATACCGTATTTCGCAGTATGTACGTAGGGAATACGCACAAAAGTCTAGCCTTAAAGATAAGCCTTCGATGTTTTTTATTTGTGCACAACTCACTAAAAGAATCGCTTTCCGACTAAACGCTTCCACAAATCGTAGGGTAAATTCCGGCAATGCCATTTCTACTTTTTGCGGATTTTTCCGAGATACGAACCATTTTGGACCAACGGGAGGGCGAAACTTGGCACCCTCCAATTGGTGGACTTCAATCGCCCATCGACGAATTGAGCTTGGCACGCTTTTTGTGCCTTGGCACAAGTCAAGGAGTTGGTAGGATATTTGTGTGTAGTAAATCCTCACCCTACACTTGCCTTGCACTTGTCTTCATCTTGGCCATTGGTTGGCCATGTCTTGACCTATAAATACCCCCCTTAAGATGACGAGTTCTTCATCCACAAATTCCTTTCCAAGTCTTGAAAATCCTCTCCTCCCCCTGTGTAGCCTTTTCGCCCAAACACCCCCCCCCCTCCCCCTTTGAAGTTTGGCCGAGGGCCCTCCCCCCTAGCCTAGCCAAAATCTACCCCCCCTCCCTTGGTAGAAAAGTTGCCTTTTTGTATTGTTATAATGCCCAAAATACCCTAGCCCAAATCCTTTAGTACTTAGTAGAAGTTGTGAAGAACTTCTAAGGTTTCCTTGGAGCATACAACTTAGGAGCAAAACCTTGCTCAGCGCGACTTTATCTAGGATATTATTGGGCTTACCGAGGTAACTAATCCTAACCTCTTTTGAATTAGAGAATACTTACCGTAGTAGTATAAGAATAAGTATTAGATACTTAGAAGAATATTGCAGAATAGAATTGAATCATATCACAGTAGGGCGGTTTAAAAGAAGAATAATCAAATCAGATTACATGTGATCGCTTTTCACAAGAGACTCGAGTAGCTCACCGTAGGGCACGCCCAATTTTCCGTAGATATAGAACCCTCTGCTTAGAATCGTTACAAAGTAGTCCGAACGCTGATAGACGTGTCGACTATTATAGTCGATTCTTCCGCGACATATTCAACTTGGCGTGGTTTTCACGGTAGGTATGTGATTCTTCCTAAAGCATGATATTTTACAATATATATATAGTACGGTAGACGCATACGTGTTAACTGAATAACAACTACGGCAATGTCTTTGACTTAAGCTCGAATAATACTTACGAATGCCTCACGCTTAAGCTCGAATAATACTTACGAATGCCTCACGCTTAAGCTCAATAATAAAGAATCAAAGCATTTCAAAAGAATATGAATCATTTTAATGTAAGAGAACTAATTGGTTTTAAATGAAGCTTAAGAGTTATACTAGCTTTATGGGAAGTTAAGTATAACCACTTAAGAATGATAAAAGAAACAGTTTGCCTATGTGTTATAAATGCACTTATATTGAATTGTGAAAAGAATAATAAGATGGTTTGATAAGTAGACATGATATGATGCTATGTGTGTTAGTGTCTTGTAACGCTTGTATAAGAGAGTATTCTTGTTGGCTTATGTTGTTTAAAGATAAGTCGTTATGTTAGTGTACTATCACTCACCTCTTGACATATTACCGGGTTGTCGCCTCCGACGCGGTAGACTCAGCGGTCCAGGACCATGATTCGAGAATACCTCATGCGGGTCCAGGGACCTATGCGGAGCTACGAGAGTTCCGTGTTAGTGATGCGGGTTATACCTCATGCGGTCTACGTGGCCGTGCGCGACTACGAATCCAGATCGACGCCGAGGAGCTACCCTCGATGCGGGGTTACGTACCCTACGCGCCTACGTGAGTGGCCTACGCGACTACGAGTCCGTGATTAGGCTTGCATGGTGATACTACGCAATGGCCCCGCCGATCATTCGCAACCTAGAAAAGACCTCTGATTTACCTATTGCTCTTGTTTATGATATGGCACTATGCGCGTCCTCGTTGTTTCATACATACTTGCAAAACTGATTTTAAATGATATGTTTTCTTTTAAGTATTTTACGCTTTCATATACTTAGTACTGTTATCGACTCTCCTTCGTGGGCCGCGTTCATGCCGCAGTAAGGCAAGCAGTGCTAGATAAACATTCTAAGGATCTCTACGTTGGTGTCATGAGCTCCATCTTTCCGAGGCTCTACTTTTGGGTATGATCTCCCCGTTGTAGATAGTTTTGTATACAGGTATGGCGGGCCCCGTCCCGCCATAGTTGTATATTTCAGAGGTCTCAGTAGTCATGTTGTACACTATCGGATGTAACTGCTAAAACCATGTTTTTATATATATGCCGAAAGGCGATGTTTTCTCACATAAACTGTGTCTTATTTTATAAATTGTTTCATGTCTTGTTTTATATTTCCGCTGATTACTCTGATGTATGACTACTTGGGTGCCCCGGTAAGGCACCAGTCACGGGCCCCGGAATGGGTCGTGACATACCCCCCCCCCTTGCCTAGTTGTTTTCGTAAAATACACCCCCCCTTGGTACAAAAGTATTCTCCAAGTATTGTTACTATTCCCAAATACTTTAGCCCAAATACCTTGTAGTACTTTCCAAAGTTACCTCTATACGTA
Source organism: Przewalskia tangutica (assembly GCA_029844215.1). NCBI lineage: Eukaryota > Viridiplantae > Streptophyta > Magnoliopsida > Solanales > Solanaceae > Przewalskia > Przewalskia tangutica. The sequence continues at coordinate 36,169,901 of CM056720.1, read as the reverse complement.
GAGCCCAGAAATACTACTATATTTCCCTTAAGTCACAAAAACGAAACCCTAAGGAAATCTTCATAGCGGGTTGGAGTATTAAGAAGAAGTTGCGTAGAACTTCTAAGGGTTGTTTGGAGCGGGTTGGAGCGCCTGCAGTAGAGCTAAACGTTGCTCAGATCGACATATAAACTTGGATAATTTTGGGCTTATCGAGGTAAATACTTGACCTTCTATTGTAATTGGAAATTACATACTGTAGTAGTATAGAAATGAATATAAGATTCATGTAAGGATATTACGTAAGAGAATTGAACTGTAATAGAAGAATATTAAAGAAGATCGAATCAGATTTACATAGGATCGCATTTACTGAGACTTGTGTAGTTTGGGCAGTGGAAGTCTGCCCAATTTTCCATAGAATAAAAGAATCAGTATCTAGAAATGTTTTGAGTAATAGTCTAGACGTTGATAGACTTATATGGCCGTGATAGGTTGAAGCATCGCGAGTAGCGTATTCTACTCGGCGGTGGAAAAGGCTAGCGGGATTACGAGATTGGAGCTATTTGCTAATAGTCGATAATCGTCGCGAGGTATGTGATTCTTCCTATACTCTTGAGCATGATATTTTAAAAGTATATATATATAGTACAGTAGACGTACGTGTGTTAACTGAACGTAGCTTTACGGCAATGTCTTTTGACTTAAGCCTGAATAATAAGAATCTTGAAGTATCTCAGAAGAATTAAGAAACCTTTTTGAAAGAAGAGTAACACTTGGTTTTAAAAGCTTAAGAGTTATACTAGCTTATGGGAAGTTAGGTATAACGACTTAAGAAAGATAAAAAGAATGGGTTATTGATTTTAGAAGTTAAGAGACTTGATCTCAAAAGATAAGAGACTTGACTTAATTGAACTGATATGAATTTTGTTAAAAAGTGTGAAACCTCATTCGTGAGTAATGAGTACTTGGTTTGTAAAAGGAATAATGTTTTACTGATTTCGGAAATTAGAATAAGTATCGAACAAACCACATCAAGTAATAAAGTGGAAATGTATTGACTAATAAAGTATTATTAAAACCAAGAGAAACCTCCATCCGCATAAGCTAAGATGAGACAAAATGATATTACATTTCCTAGATCATGGCTGCTTTAATAAGATTGTTATAATCAAGAATAACCTACTCACACATAAGGCATATATCACTCAACTGTTTTAAAAAAAAAAAAAAAGAATTATGTTACTAAATGATTAAGACTATGAACTATGAAACCTTTCGAAAATAAGAGATGTGAATATTTGAAATTAGGCAAACTTGAACTTTTGGAAAAGAAGGTTGTTACTTGACTTTAAAAAGGAAAGTGTTTTGGTTTAAAAAGAAGGGCATAATGTTACCTTAGTTGTTTTAAAAGGAAAATATGGTATTATCTTAATCTGTCTTAAAAGAGCGTTTAGATGTTAGGGCCACGACACCGCTGCTCACGGGATGAACCGAATGTATTTCACCGATTCGATATCGAGTCCCATGAGATGGGCCGAGACACGTGTGATTTCTATCGAGTCCCATGAGACGGGCGAGACACGTGTGCGATTTCTATCGAGTCCCGAGATGGGCCGAGACACGTGCGATTTCTATCGAGTCCCATGAGATGGGCCGAGACATGTGCGATTTCTATCGAGTCCCATGAGATGGGCCGAGACATGTGCAATTTCATCGAGTCCCATGAGACGGGCCGAGACATGTGCGATTTCTATCGAGTCCCAGAGACGGGCCGAGACATGTGCGATTCCTATCGAGTCCCACGACGGGCCGAGACATGTATTCCACACGATTCCACCTCGAGTCCATGAGATGGGCCGAGACATGTTACACGATCACATGACTTATACCTAGATCACGGCAGGTGAGGAAGGAGTTCCACGGGCATGAGGGATGACTTTGAGGGCGTGAGTCCCTGACTTGACTACTTTTATGAACTATAGTTTTGTTATCATATATGTCTTCTGTTTTATATAGACTATTATGATTTCATTTCCAAGATTTTTTCGCTTTCACATACTTGGTACTGTTATCGACCTCCTTCGGGCCGCTCATGCCGCAGTAGGTACATCGGTTGTGGATTCTCGCCATAGGATCACAATTCAACGTGTTGGAAGCCCCGCTTTCTGAGGCTTATATTTGCATGTTACCCGAGTTTGTAGGTTCTTGTACATTCAGTGGTATGGCGGCCCCGTCCCGTCATAGTTGTTGTTATAAAACTCTTAGAGGTCCAGAGTATCGCCAGGCGAGTTTGTAAAAGGGATGTAACTGCTCAAAATTGTTATATATATACGCCGGCGGCAAATTTTTCTCGTATAAACTGCTTTCTCATTGCATATTGTTTCTTGTATTGTTTTATATTCCACGATTTCTCGATGTATGACTACTTGGTGCCCTGCAGGCACTCACTGCCCCTGAACGGGTCACAGCAGGATTATGATTAGATCGACAAAGCGGAAAGCAAGCAAGAGTTGTGTATACCCTTAACCTCTAGAGATTAGTATGCATGATATGATGATTTTTTTATGTTAAGTGTTATGTTCGGATAACATTGTGATAATTGTGATTAGAAAACATCGGGCAAAAAAAGGTAAGTTGGGGTCGTAATTTGTGAACCTTAGAAATTATGACAATCGAGACCTTAGATGTAGCGCCGCTTGAGTAAAAGATTTCATGGGTGATCTTTGTCGAGTGCATAGTATACGTGGAGTATTTTTGTGATAATTCCATGGGTAGTTGTGATAAGTGGTAGCTTTCATGACGCGTGAATTAGTAAGATTGCTCCGGATCGGGAACGAGAGAGTTTGGCGCGATAACGGGTCGGGTTGAGGCTGTCGCGTCAACCCGCAGCCGGAATGAGGTGGGGTCACTGAGGTGGTCCCGCCATGTGGTAGGATCACGAGGGTGCTAGGCCCGTGTTTAGGTAACCATCGATGAGTTCGTGGATATGTTCGACCGCATCGGATCGTGCCGGGAAAGGCCTTAAAGGAATTTGAGGCTAGTAAGATGACCAAGGTCGAGGTAGTAACTCCAAGGTTTTGGAAATCAAGAAATGACTAAGTATGGTACGCGGTACTAGAAAGAGTTCGTGTTCGAGAAAGGTACGACGAGTAAGGAAAGTGAACACGTGTTAAGCAGGAAGTGATCTTTTGTGAAGTAACGAGGTGAAAAAGTATCCTTTAGACCACGGGTGGAAGCTTTAGTTTTTTTTATACACGCTAGAGATGATTCCTCGTTGGCTTGGATTCGAGTTTTATGACGTGTTATATTATGGCCAAAGCGTGGCATAATTGGTTTTGTAAGTATAAGAGTGAAGACTATACCAAGTGTATGTTTTGAGACTTAGAAGGAACATTCGGGACGAATGTTTCTAAGGGGGGAAGAATGTTACACCCCGTAGTTCCAGGGTATGTATGTGAGGACATACGTACGAGAATACGACATTAAAATTGGAATATAAGAAAGATGTGATTTTTCGACGGAAAATTTCCGAACTTCGTGAAGGAAAGAGGTTTATTATTGAGAATTGGATTCTCAACTTTGGTATTTAAGACTTTAAGAACTTATAAGAATTATGGAATTTATATTTTACGGATTTGGTCACGTGGGGCCCACCCGAGGAAATTTTTACGCTTTGGGCCCACGAGGTTACGAATTTTTGATCTAATGAGAGGGTGACACGTGGCACCCCCTCATATGGTCTTGGACGATTTTTGCAGGGATAGGATGGTCATTTGACCATTGTGGATGAAAGTCTTCAAGCTTGAGTGTATTGACCAAGTCAACTTGTCCACTTGGCTTTACTTTATTGAAATGCATCCTAGCCACCCATTTGTTTTAATCTTGACCCTCCATGTTGCTATATAGTAGTACTAGTAGTGAGACAAGCTTTCTACACTTAGCTAAATTTCAAGAAATTGGATGAACACCACTAGAGGCTCTCGGTTTTGACATTTTCTCAACACAAAAAAATTGTAGTTTTGTTCTATTATTCACAAGACTTAAACCCAAGGTCCCTAAGAGTATTGTAAGGTTATCTCAATAGAAAGATCCCGGAAAAGTGGCGTTTTCGTATTAGTCGCAAGGCGGAAACTTAAGGAGTTCTTCAACTTTGAAGTCGAACTCAAGCACGGGTTCTTCATAGGCTTCTAAGGAGTGCTTGGAGCGGATTGGAACTTAAGGAAAAGAGCTAAGAATTGCTAAGGAGCGACTTTGAATCTTGGAAATTTTAAGGGCTTGTAAAGGTATAATTCTTGTCATTTTAGTAATTAAGATTACTTATTGTTGTAGCTTTGGATATTAGCAAGCATGAGGTTTATATTATGAAGTTTGATAAGTGTTTTGACTATTGGAACCCTAATCCGAAAACTAGTATGTTAGCCCTTAAGATTGTAATTCAATTTGATTACTAGTTTAGTTGTCACATGTTATATAAAGAAGGAATTATAGTTGTTGAAGTTGTTTATGACTATGTAGCATGTTGGAATAACAACTTGTATTGAAAAAGGAATCGAAAGAGAAGTAGTGTGTCAGAGCCTAGAATTGCATCAGATTGTGGACTAGTTGGTAGTAATTGTGGGGCGGAATTTTACACGCCTTGTAGGCGGTAATCCCCTTTGTATTTGCTGAATTGATTTGAGCCTTAAATGGCGTTGGTTATTGAATTCGCCTTGAAAAAGGTGGCAAAGTATGTAGAAACAAAGGAAGTTCTGCCGATTTTCCGTAGAATTTGTGACCTTGTACTTAGAATATTTTACGAAGAGAGCTAGAGGTTAATAGACCTTTTACGACCATTATAGGTTGAAGTACTACGAGTAGCGTATTCTACTCAAGCGGTGGAAAAGGCTAGCGGTATAGTACTTTGGAGCATTTTTCTAATCACAATAATCGTCCGCGAGGTGTGAACCCCTTCCTATCTTTTCTAGCATGATTGTTGTAAACTATGTAGTACGGTAGACGATACGTGCTAAATGAATTTGGTTGGTTTAAAACATAAAGTGTTATAACGGCTTTATGGGAAGTTTGTTATAACAACTTTATGTAGGTAAAGAAATGGTTTGTGGTTTTTAAAAGATAAGAGACTTGGCTTATAAATGACTTGATGTGAAATATTAAGGACTTGGTTGGTGTTAAAAGTTGTGAAACCGCTTTTGAGAAAGCGGTAATTGGGTTTTAAAAGGAATAAGTTATATTGATTTCGAAATGAGAATAAGTATCGAACAAGCCATCATTGCGTTAATAAAGGAAAATGTAATGACAATTAATTATATTAACACAAGTAGAAACCTCCATCTGCATAGAAGCTAAGATAAGACAAAATTATTACATTTTATAGATCATGGCTACTTTAATAAGAATCATTACATACAATTAATTTTCTTAAATTCCAAAGTAAGGAACTTGATTTCTAAAAGGAAAGGACTTGAGGAATCAAGAGTTTTTGGTTTAAAAGAAAGGCATGGTTTTGTCTTAAATTGGTTTTAAAAAAGAAGCATAGTATTGTCTTCGTTTATTTAAAAGAAGGTATGGAATTGTTTTGGTTTACTTAAAGCAATAGTTACTCTATTTTTGGATACTACGAGTGTTAGTACCAGTGACGCTTGGGAAAGAAACGGTCTTTTAAAAGAATTAAGGTATGTAGTACTGGGGTTAAAACCCGACTTTGACATAAAATGAAAGTACTCGAGTCATGTGTAACTTGCCTATGTTTGCGTGTGATAGCCTTGTTGTGCAAGTGTTGTATCCTTATGATTACCGCTCTCGATGGAGGGCCGATCATGTTATTCTTGATCGATGGACATATCGACACGATGGGTGGCCCACTGTATGCTTCCACTAGATTGTTGTTCCATGGACTAGCTCTCCACGAGGTTTACCGATTCGCCTCGTATCCGTAGCTAGCCCTCGCATTGCCGGCCGTTGGCCGACGCAGTTGGTTCTCGTAGTTGGCTTTCGTGATTGCCCGATCGTTCTTGATAGTGTCATTCCATGGACCACCCTCCACGGGTTTTACCGATTCGCCCGTATCCGTGGTCGCTCGTGATTGCCTGGCCGTGGCTGATTCGGCCAGATCCGTAGTTAGCCTTCGCGACTTGCCCCGCTCGCCAGGCGAAGTCTCGTGATCACGCCTGGTATCCGTAGTTAGCTCGATTTGCCCCCGCCACCACGTGACGCGCCTCGTATCCGTAGTTGGCCGTGATTACCCCGCGGTCGCCTTCGTGGTATAGTTATATAGTATTGTTGGTACGGCTTTGGTATCTGGTAGTTGGCTTTCGTACTTGCCCCGTGTCAGCTTCGTGGTATAGTTATATAGTATTGTTGGTACGACTTTGGTATCTGGTAGTTGGCTTTCGCATTTCCCTGGCCATGATGACGCGCTTTGGTATCCGTAGCTATGCCTTCGCATTTGCCCCGTGACGGTTTTATGACACGTGGGACCTGTGTTCACGTGTACTCCTGGTGTTGTTATATCATGATCGCCGAGGGCGAATTCCACCGCATGATTGATGCTGTTTGCGTGAGACCCATTGTTATATTTGAGTGATGACTTTGAGGCGTGAGTCCGACTGACACGATCGCTTATATATCGCGGATCGTAGTTTGCTATCATACATGTCTCCCGCTTTATATAGACTATTATGATTTCATTTACGATTTTACGCTTTCACATACTTGGCAATTGTCAGATCGACTCTTCGGGGCCGCGTCACGCCGCAGTAGAGGTACACCGGTTGTTGATCCTCGCCATAAGATCACTTCAGCGTTGGGAAGCTCCGCTTTCTCCGAGGCATATCTTGGTATAGTCTCATGTCATCAGAGTACTTATACATTCGTGGTATGGCGGGCCCCGTCCCGTCATAGTTGTGGTTAAATTCTTAGAGGTCCGTAGATCTGCCACAAGTGTGGTTTGTAAAGGATATAACTGTTCAGGTATATATATGCAGAAAGGTAACCGTTTTGGTTAGCCTGTTTCTTATTTTATCTTGTTTCATGTTTAAGTTTTTATTTCCGCTGATTTTCTCTGATGTTGTATCACTAGGGTGCCCGGGGTAAGGCACCAGTCGCGGGCCCGAGGTCGGGTCGTGACAGGTACTTGGTCTTAAAAGGATAATGTTTTATTGATTTTGGAAATGAGAATAAGTATCGAACAAACCACTGCAGCGTTAATAAAGGAAAATGTATTGACTAATTAATTATTATTTAAAACCAGTAGAAACCTCCATCTGCATAGAAGCTAAGATAAGACAAAATTGTATTACATTTCCTAGATCATGGCTGCTTTAATAAGATCATTAATAACAAGTATTGATTTTTCTTAAATTCCAAAGTAAGGAACTTGTTTTCTAAAAGAAAAGAGACTTGAGGAATTTAAAGTGTTTTGGTTTAAATGAAAGACATGGTTTTGTCTTAAAATGGTTTAAAAATGAAGGCATGGTTTGGTCTTAAATTGGTTTAAAAATAAAGCATGGTATTGTCTAGGTTTATTTCAAAAGAAGGTGTGGAAATGGTTTTGGTTTACTTGAAACAATAGTTACTCTATTTTGGATACTACGAGTGTTAGTATCAGGTGACGTTTGGGAAAGAAATGGGTCTTTTTAAAAGAATTAAAGTATGTAGTACTTTGGGGTTAAAACCCGGACTTTGACAAATGAAAGTAACTTGAGTTGTGTGTAACTTGCCTATGTTTGTGTGTGATAGCCTTGTTATGCAAGTGCTGTATCCTTATGTTACCGCGTCTCTCGATGGAGGGCCGGTCATGTTATTCTTGATCATTTTGGACATACTGACACGATGGGCGGCCCACGGGTATGCTTCCACTATGATAGTCCATGGGCATACTGACTCGATGGATGGTCCACTGTACGCGCCATGATGAGGGTTCGCTTTCGCTGATAGTGTTATTCCACGGACTAGCTCCCGCGAGGTTTTTACCGATTCGCTTGGTATCCGTAGTTGGTGACTTGCTCCGGCCGTGGCGAAGTCTCGTGATTACGGCCTCGTATCCGTAGTTAGCCCGTGATTGCCCCGGCCGACGTGACGCAGGTGGTTATGGTAGTTGGCTTTCGTACTTGCACCGTGTCAGCTTCGTGGTATGGTTATACAGTATTGTTGGTACGGCTTTGTATCCGTAGTTGGCTTTGACGCCTTGGCCGCGGATGACGCAGTTGGTTCTCGTAGCTATGCCTTCGCATTGCCTCAGACGGTTTTATGACACGCGGACTCGTGTTCATGCGGTACTCCTTCGTGTTGTTATATCATGATCGCCAAGAAGCGGCGAAGGAATTCCACGCATGATTGATATCGCGGCGTGAGACCCATAGTTATATTTGAGTGATGACTTTGAGGGCGAGTCCTCGACTTGGCATGATCGCTTATATGTCAGGAATCAGAGTTTGGTTATCATACATGTCTTCTATTTTATATAGATCGTTATGATTTCATTTATAGTATTTTCGCCACATACTTGGTACTGTTATCGACATCCTTCTGAGGCTGCGCTCATGCCGCAGTGAGGTACACCGCTTGTTGATCCTCGCCATGGATCGCAGTCATTGGGAAGCTCCGCTCTCCGAGGCTTATCTTTTGGTATAGTCCCCTGTCATTGTAGGTACTTGTACATTCAGGGGTATGGCGGGGCCCTGTCCCGTCATAGTTGTTGTTACATTCTTAGAGGTCTGTAGTACTGTTGTGGGCCGGGTTTGTAAAAGGATATAACTGTTCGGGTTTTATGTATATATGCAGAAAGGTGACCGTTTTGGTTAGCCTGTTTTTTTTATATGTATGTCTTGTTTCATGTTTAAGTTTTTATTTCCGCTGATTTTCTCTGATGTTGTATCACTAGGGTGCCCGGGGCAAGACACCAGTCGCGAGCCCGAGGTCGGGTCGTGACAAAAGTGGTATCAGAGCAGTTAATCCTCGGAAAGTGTCTACACACCGTATCTAGTAGAGTCTTGATTGTCGGCGTGTTGTGCACCACACCTATAATCAGGAGGCTGCAGGATATTTAGGATTGGTTTCCATTCTTCTCACTCTGAGATCGTGCCTTAGAGCTGTGTTATAAGTTGGACTCCTCGCGTATTCAGATGTACGCTTATGCCTCGCGAAAGGTAACCAGGCCCGTGGCAAGGCAAAGCGAGAGGAGCTACGAGTAGAACACGAGGGTTACGAGGCACGTGCCCTGGCCATTACCGAGATAGTACTTCAGACGACGAGTTTTATGACGCCGCTAGCCCCAAAGCAGTTTAGAGCGGCAGCAGCTTTCATCGAGGCCACGATACTGGTCTCCGCCCACGGCCAGGAGCCAAGGATATGAGTTACAAAGAGATGGCCCAGTTACTAGCTAGGGTCGTGGCGAGATATGAGGACGGACGGGAGTCGGTGGTTCCGGCAGTACCAGTGATTCATCCTAGATCCGATAGTCTGAGACTTCGGGATTTCTTGAGTTGCAGTCCGCTAGAGTTCTATGGATAGAGAGCTGAGGATGGTCCTCAGGGTGTCATGCTAGTTTGGGAGATTGTTATGCTTGCGGCCAGCAGGGCCATTTGGTGAGAGTTTGTCCGACCAGAGGTAGCACGGATATTGAGACTCGACGCCGGATCGATGGTCGTCCATCGCCTTCTATAGCTAGGCCTGCAGGCGTGATTATGATTAGAGCGACAAAGGGAAAGTGAGGCAGTAGTTACGGAGATATCTTCAGCCCTTAGAGACTTGTTTATGTTGTCATGGTAGATACATGTGGAGTGCTATGTACGGATAGCATTGTGTTAAGTGTGAATTAGAAAACATGGGTGGTTGAAAAGGGTAAGTCTGGGGACGAGACAATTGTGAGCCTTAGAATTTATACGCTAGGACCTCGATGCAAGGCCGTCTTGAGTGGATGATTTTACGGTTGGTCTTTGTCGAAGTACTTGGTATGCGTGAAATATATTGTGGGATAATTCCATGGGTAGTGTGAGATGGAAGTGGTAGCTTTCATGACATGAATTAATAAGATTGTTCCGGATCGGGGAACGAGAGAGTTTGGGCGATAGCGGGTCGGGTTGAGGCCAGATCGCGGGTCAACCCGCAGTCCGGAATGAGGTGGGGTTAGTTTGAGGTGGTCCCGCCAGGTGGTAGGGTAACGAGGGTGCTAGGCCCAGGTTTAGGTAACCATCGGATGAGTTCGCGGATGTGTTCGACTAGAATCGGATCGTGAAGGCCGGGAATGACCTTAAAGGAATTTGAGGCTAGTAAGATGACCAAGTTGGAGGTAGTGACTCCAAGGTTTTGGAAACTGAAGCGATGACTGGAGTATGGTACGTGTACTAGAAAGAGTTAGTGTTGTTTTACATCTTTGAGGCGATTCCTCGTTGGCTTGGATTTGGGTTTCGCGCGTATGTTATATTATGGCAATATGGGGCATAGTTGGTTTCGTAAGTATAGTAGTGAAGACTATACCGGCGCATGTACGTTTGGAGACTTAGAAGGAACATTCGGGACGAATGTTTCTAAGGGGGGAAGAATGTTACACCCCGTAGTTCCTGGGTATGTAGGTGAGGACGACGCATTTGAGAATACGGCATGTTAATATTGGAAAGGAAGGAAGATGTGATTTTTCGACGGAAAAGTTTCCGGTTTTTGTGAAGGAAAAAGGTTCGTTAATGAGAATTGGATTCCCAGATTTGGTATTTGGAATTCCTGGATTATATTAGAATTATGGAATTTTATTTCCGGAATTGGTCACGTGGGACCCACGGGAGAAATTTACGGTTTTGTGGGGCCCACTTTGTTTTAGAGATTTTTGGCATTTCAGATATTTTCGGAAGATGAAATATTTTGGATGAGTAGGGAGGCGACACGTGTCACCCCCTTAGGTGGCCAAGTGGTAGAAATGGTGGGACAGTGGCTAGACACTGTCCTCGTCGAATGGGCCAACATGTGGCAAGCCACTTGTCTTCTTCTTTGTGTAGCCATTTGGAGGGTGGGACCCACACACACATGTCCCAATCTAAACCACCCACTTGCTTTAATCTTGGCCATTGATTGTTCTATAAATACCCCTTAATAGCTAGACTTATTTTTCATCCCACACTTAGTTTATTTTCAAGGCAAAAATACTCCCTCCCTCTTGTGTGTAGCTCTCGGCATTGGCCATTCCCCTAGACCAAAAGTTGTCCAAAAATTCTTAAAGTTTTAAGTGTTCTTCCTTAGGGTGTTAGGAAGATTGTGTACCAAGAGTTGGAAAAGATTTCACACCCCTAGCCTAGAAATGTTGCCTTGGCCGAAAGTTGCCAAATTATAGCCTAAGTGTTCTTCACTTTTTGGAGTTGGATCTTGAAGAGGAGTTGGTTAGAAACTTCTAAGGGTTGTTTGGAGCATAAGGAATTGGAGCTAAACATTGCTCAGGATCGACTTATTAATCTTGGATAATTTTGGGCTTATCGAGGTAATGATCTTAGTCCTTCTATTGTAATTGGATATTACAGGTTGTAGTAGTTTAGAATTGAGTATAAGATATATGGAAGGATGGTTATAAAGAATTGAATTGTATTTACATTTGGACTGTATTTACAGTAGACTTATAGTATTATTGTGGAGTAGAATTGTACACGTCCGGTTAGACGTGTAACCCCACCCCATCGAGTTGGCTTGGTAGCGGCCTCGATGGGAGGAGATGTAGATTTATGTGGTTGGGGAGGGGGTGGGGTGGGAGGTCTTCGAATTTTCCATAGAATAAGGAACATTGTACTTAGAATTGTTCTACGAAGAGATCTAGAGGTTGATAGACGTTTTGTGGCCTTTATAGGTCAAGATACGAGAGCGATTCTACTTGAAAGGTGGAAAAGACTAGCAGGGTTATAGTACTTTGGAGCGTTTTGCTAATTGTCGATAATCGTCGCGAGGTATGTGAACCTCTTCCTATCTTTTCTAGCATGATTGTTGTGAACTATATAGTACGGTAGACGTACGTGTGCTAAACGAATTTGGTTGGTTTAAAACATAAAGTGTTATAATAGCTTTATGGGAAGTTAGTTATAACGACTTTATGTAGGTAAAGAAATGGTTTGTGGTTTTTAAAAAGATAAGAGACTTGACTTATAAATGACTTGATGTGATATGTTAAGGGCTTAAGGTGTGTTAAAAGGTTGTGAAACCGCATTCATGAGTAATGGGTACTTGGTCTTAAAAGGATAATGTTTTATTGATTTTGGAAATGAGAATAAGTATCGAACAAACCACTGCAGCGTTAATAAAGGAAAATGTATTGACTAATTAATTATTATTTAAAACCAGTAGAAACCTCCATCTGCATAGAAGCTAAGATAAGACAAAATTGTATTACATTTCCTAGATCATGGCTGCTTTAATAAGATCATTAATAACAAGTATTGATTTTTCTTAAATTCCAAAGTAAGGAACTTGTTTTCTAAAAGAAAAGAGACTTGAGGAATTTAAAGTGTTTTGGTTTAAAAGAAAGGCATGGTTTTGTCTTAAAATGGTTTAAAAAGGAAGGCATGGTTTGGTCTTAAATTGGTTTAAAAAGAAAGCATGGTATTGTCTTGGTTTATTTCAGAAAGGTGGAAATGGTTTTGGTTTACTTTAAACAATAGTTACTCTATTTTGGATACTACGAGTGTTAGTATCAGGTGACGTTTGGGAAAGAAATGGGTCTTTTTAAAAGAATTAAAGTATGTAGTACTTTGGGGTTAAAACCCGGACTTTGACAAATGAAAGTAACTTGAGTTGTGTGTAACTTTCCTATGTTTGCGTGTGATAGCCTTGTTATGCAAGTGTTGTATCCTTATGTTACCGCTGCCTCACGGAGGGCCGGTCATGTTATTCTTGATCATTTTGGACATACCGACACGATGGCGCCCACGGTATGCTTCCACTATGATAGTCCACGGCATACCGACTCGATGGATGGTCCACTGCATGCGCCATGATGAGGTTCGCTTCCGTTGTTAGTTTTATTCCATGGACTAGCTCCCCATGAGGTTTTTACTGATTCGGCTTTTGTATCTTGTAGTTGGCTTTCATTTGCCCGGCCGTGGCTGATTCGGCTTTGGTATCCGTAGTTAGCCTCGACTTGCCCCGCTCAGTTTAGTGGTGAAGTCTCGTGATTACGACTTGGTATCCGTAGTTGGGTTCGCATTTCTCCGCCGCCACGTGGCGCAGTGGTTCTAGTAGTCGCCTTCGCTCCGTGTCGCCTTCGTGGAAGTCTCGTGAGTACGCTGGTAGTGGTAGTTAGCCCCGTGCTTGCCTCGTGACGTGACGCAGTGGTTATGGTAGTTGGCTTCGACTTGCACCGTCGCCTTCGTATGGTTATATAGTATTGTTGTACGGCTTTGGTATCCGTAGTTGGCTGACTTGCCCCGATGGATGATGCAGTTGTTCGTAGCTATGCCTTCAGACTTGCCAGACGGTTTTATGACACGTGGGACCGTGTTCATGTACTCATTGGTGTTGTTATATCATAGACCGCGGTGAAGAAGGAATTCCACGCATGATTGATTGTGGGCGTGAGACCCATAGTTTTATTTGAGTGATGACTTTGGCGTGAGTCCCCGACTTGGCATGATCGCTTATATGTCAGGAATCGTAGTTTGGTTATCATACATGTCTTCTCGCTTTATATAGATCGTTATGATTTCATTTACGATTTTCGATTCACATACTGTACTGCATCGACCTCGGGCCGCTCATGCCGCAGTAGGTACACCGATTGTTGATCCTCGCCATGGATCGCGATTCGGCGTTTGGGAAGCTCCGCTTCTCCGAGGCTTATCTTTTGGCATAGTCCCTGTCATTGTAGGTACTTGTACATTCGTGGTATGGCGGCCCCGTCCGTCATAGTTGTTTTTACATTCTTACAGGTCTGTAGTACTGTTGTGGGCCGGGTTTGTAAAAGGATATAACTGTTCGGGTTTTATGTATATATGCAGAAAGGTAACCGTTTTGGTTAGCCTATTGTTTTTTATTTATATGTCTTGTTTCATGTTTAAGTTTTTATTTCCGCTGATTTTCTCTGATGTTGTATCACTAGGGTGCCCGGGGTAAGGCACCAGTCGCGGGCCCGAGGTCGGGTCGTGACAAGAGAGCTTATCTCCCTTTCCTAATCTTGATCATCAAGCGCCACCTTATAATCGTACAAATTTTCAAAACCTACCAACGATGTCTTCTGTTTTCCGCAGGCAGCACTCGTACTTATCTTATTCTTGCTTTGCGCATTTTCCTGAAATTATTTGGAACGTCGTGGCCCTGACCACCACACTAAACCAACTCCAAGTACCTCCAAGGGCACTTAACATAAAATCCTTCAATAATCGTATGTTCTTTTCTCCGTCTCTTAACGTTCAAATTCAAATCAATCATTTCACTAAAACAAGTCACACATACTCCACAACTTATCATGTCAAAGAAGGAAGGAATAACTTACATATTGCCAACACTTCCATTCCTTCTCCATCGATAACCGGCTCACCGGGAAACTGGAATCGAACCAACTTCTCTCTACAGTCAACCTTGGCATACAAGAAGCCAACTAGTCCATACCCATAATGACCTCAAAGTCTGTAGTATCCAGCTCTACTAGATCTGCTAGGGCCTGAAGACTGCATCATCATTGGGAAAATCTCATGTACCCGCTCAGCTACCGCCCAATCACCCACTGGTGTAGCCACCTCGAAAGGTTATTATGGATTCAGGCTTTATTCCTCTACACTTGGTTGCTCTCTTTTTTACTGGTCATACTCTTTCCGTACTTCCAAACTTATTCTAGCATACGTACATAACCTCCACACTGACTCTGGCCTCCAATCTTTGGAATTACTAAATCGAATAATATAAGGCCATTTCCGGCTCTCACGACCTGGTTCCGGTGGAACGCGTCCACGAACCCGTAAAACAAATAACTAGACTGGGCTCACCGTGACTGCCACGTAGCGGGACTACTACTAACTGTTCCCATTCCATATCAGGCTATGGGGCGACCAGTAATAGGTCCTCAACCCGACCCACCGTCGCACTTAACTCTTACCCTTAGTCTGAATTAAATCCTATTGCCCGAGAAGGCCTTATATACCTAAGGTCTCGGCGGTTATCAATATTCTTAGGTTCGCAATTTCCATGCTCCAAGCCTACCTTATCAGTCCCCCCCGTAAACGGGTACAATAACTTCTCCTAATACCATAACCATGTTGTCTTGGTCACAACAACCATTACTTACTCCATACGGATCTCATCCGTACAATCCTCTTAAGCATACCAAGCAGCTTACTTTACTAACATAGTCTTCCATTAAGTCCCTTAACATAATTTCTTAAGGGTTCATTACCTTTCTCAGACATCTCATCATCCCCTAATTATTTCAAATTAGCACGTAAACCTTGATGAGAATTCATTAAGTTGTTTCATACCTTCCCGGTATCTAGTTAGTCCTTACCAACTCTCGGTAATCTAAAATCATTCTAGGCAACACGCGTCTGACCCTCTTACACAAATCCTTATAACTGTAAGTCATTATACCAACAATACAACTATTACTACCAACCTGGATACGCAATCCACATAATCCCTCCTGGGTCACTGCTGCCTTTTCCGTAGCTGCAATCAACATAACTCGTTAGGGAGAGACGACCCTAACAACACAGCTCTATCGCACGATCTCAGAGTGAGAAAAATGGAAACCAATCCTAAATGTCCTGTAGCCTCGTGGTTATAGATGTGGAGCACAACACACCGATAACCAAGACTCTACTAGACATGGTCTGTAGACACTTTCCGAGGACTAACTGCTCTGATACCACTTTTGTCACGACCCGACCCCGGGCCCGCGACTGGTGCCCTACCTGGGCACCCCTTACAGGTATACATCAGAGAATAGTAGCGGAACATACATACAACTCAAAAAGAAATAAATAACAGGCTAACCGATAAGGCCACCTTCCAAAAGTAAACACATAACCCAAAAAACAGTTACCTCTTTTTTCTTTACAACCCAATCCACAAGATATGACTACAGACCTCTAAGAATTTTTACATAACAACTGTGACGGGACAGGGCCCCGCCATACCCCTGAATGTACATAAATCTACAACCTCAGGGAACTGTACCAAAAGACAAAGCCTCCGGAGAAATGGAGCTTTCCAAGAACTGAACAGTGATCCTAAGAGTGAAGATCAACAAACTATGTACCTCAACCAATGCAGATGAACGCAGCCCGGCAGGAGGTCAGTACAAAATATGTACCAAGTATGTAAAACTGAAATTACTGTAATTTAAATCATAAAGTCTAGATATAAAAAGTTGGAGACAAGTATGATAATCAAATTAACAGTATAATCGTGCCTCGCCGAAATGAAAGTAATGAAAGTCAGTTTTACTTTTTAAAAGAATATTTCAACACATGAACAATAGTCACACCATGGCTAGGGACACAAGCCCTCAAAACCATCACACAGTCCAATAAGGGTCTCAATCCCGCGAACATCACAGCATGCCCGTGGAATCCTCCATCACTGCCGACAGCCGTAAGTGTAAAATATATCCATGTAACGCTCCCGTGGCATCCCACATCACTGTCGGCGTGCACATATGCAATATATATATATATATATATCTATATATATATATATATCTATATCTCATGCCCGTGGAATCCTCATCTCTGTACATGACTTCACTGAGAGCTAATCCATGGGGTAATAATAATATATAACATGCCCGTGGAATCCCTCACCTCGGGTACATGTCTTCATGGGGAGCTAGTCCATGGAGTAATAGTATATAACATGGTCGCATGCCCCGGAATCCTTCATCGTATAAGTGTCACGACCCGACCCCGGGCCCGCGACTGGTGCCCTACCTGGGCACCCCTCTTGGTAAACATCAGAGAATAGCAGCGGAACATACACAACTAAAAGAAAAATACTTAAACATAAATTAACAACAGGCTAGCCGATAAGGCCACCTTCCGTAAAAATATACTCAATCCAGAAATAGAACAGTACATTTTTTTTTTCTTTACAACCCAATCCACAATGTGACTACTGCACTTAAGAATAACTCAAGCGACAGGCCCCGCCATACCCCAATGTACAATAACCGACAATACGTGGATAAGCCTCCTAATAAAGGAGCTTCTCAACAGCTTGAACAGGATCCTAAGAGCGAGGATCAAGAATCAGATTTTACTGCAGATGAACGCAGCCCCAAGGAGGTCAAGATAACATGTACCAAATATGTGAAATCAGTACTGCAATGAAATCATAAGTCTAAAATAAAACTGGAGACATGTATGATAACTCAATTAACAGTACACTGTGCCTTACTAACAATGAGAGTAAATAGGTGTATACTTACAATATAAAGTAGGAAGCTCACGATCAAAACAGGACCACCCGCCCGCAGTATCATTAAGCAATCCTATTCCTGGGACTATTTCACCCGTATAGATCGCGTGGACCCGCATGAGGTATTCCTCGCATGGGACTATTTCACCCGCATAAGCCCTTACAGACTCGCATGAGGTATTCCTCGCATAGGCTGGACCCGCCCGCATGGGACTATTTCACCCGCATAAGCCCTACGGACTCGCATGAGGTATTCCTCGCATCGTGGGTAGCAAATCCACGGAAATATGCAATGCCACAAACCCGGGGAATGACCCCGCAATTATTACTGAACTACTAGCACAAATCCGGCTATCACACATAACATAAGCACTACCGGCTTATCATACAATATATAAGCAAGTTAAGCAACCCCCTAACTTCTTATTATTCTGTTTCATATACACTCTCATTTTAGTTTACTTAAGGCACTAACATGTTCTTTATAAAAATCCGGGAATTTAACCCAAAGTACTACGTACTTCTATTCTTTTAAAATGACTCATTTCATTTATAAAACTTCCAAGATACTAATAACCGTAGTATCAAGTTACAATTTCTTTTCAAGACTAGTCACAATACTTTTAGAAATAAAATTAGGCTTCTAAATCAAGTGACTTCTTCTCTCGTAAAAGCCTTAGGCAATTGATGCCTTTAAATCAAATTGCCTTTCAATAAAATCAAGCCATTTATCTTTCCATAAAGCCAATATAACCAACTCCCCATAAAGTCGTTATATTCACTTTATACCTAAGTCAAGTACAATTTCCTATCCAAGGGACTTATACGTTTAAAACGAAACAAGTATCACATTCTTTAAAACTCTTCAAGTCCATTATCATGCTTAAATTACTTAGAGTAAACCACTCTTTAGACTTTCCATAAAGCTATTATAACCGACTTCCCATAAGGCCGTTATACTAGCCTTATAAATTAGCAATTTACATTTTTCCTTATAACGAAGAGACTTAAA
Organism: Przewalskia tangutica; assembly: GCA_029844215.1. Classification (NCBI taxonomy): domain Eukaryota; kingdom Viridiplantae; phylum Streptophyta; class Magnoliopsida; order Solanales; family Solanaceae; genus Przewalskia; species Przewalskia tangutica. Next base: position 36,151,534 of record CM056720.1, on the reverse strand, counting down.
CTTTCCAACAAACAAGTATTAAAATACTTTCGACATGCTTAAAGTCTCTTAACTTTTGAAAATCAAGATATCCTTAATATTTAATCAAGTGAGTTAATTCCCTAACTCAAACAACTTGGGCATTCTTAAAATAAGCCAAGGATATCAAATAGACTAGATTTGTCAAAATCTTGTACGTCTACCGTACCATACATTTACAACTTAATCATGCTAAAGAGATAAGAAAGTTCCACATACCTCTTCGGTTTAATCCACTTGCTAAGTCCAATCGCCGTACGTAGTATGTCAACCTATAATGACCATAGTACGTCTATTAACTTCTAGTTTCAAACGTAGAATATTCCAAGTGCAAGTCACTAAATTCTATGGAAAATCGGACAGCACTTCCTTTGTTTTTACTAACTTTGCCACCTTTTTCAAGGCCGAATACAATAACCAAACAGCCCCAATTGGCTCACCACAATTTATAAGGTAGTTCAATACAAATGAATAACCAAACAGCCCCAATTGGCTCACCACAAACGATAACAAACTAGTCTAAACTATAATGTCAATTCGGCAATTAGGCAACAATACAAATCGTTTCCAATTCCTTTTAATCCGGTGGTTTAGTATAACATGATATCAAGCCAATCGACATAACTACTACAATCCTCAAGTAGGTAAACATGCGACGATTCTAATTAACGACCAAAATTGTATTTCAATTTCAAAAGGCTAATCATGTCCCTTTCGGTTCTAGGCTTCTACAATCCATGTCACTTATCAAACTTCATAATACAAATCACATAATCACATATAACTTATCATAACATGAAATCTTCAATTACAAAAGTAAAACGAAGATGTATCAATTAGCCCAATTATGATCCAAGATCACAAGTCGCTCCTTAGCAACTTTAGCTCTTCCTTTCGACGTTCCAATCCACTCCAAGCAACCCTTAGAAGCTTAAGAATAACTCTTCTTCAAGTTCCAACTTCAAAGTTGAATAACCCCTTAGGTTTTTGCCTTGCGACTAATACGAAAACATCATTTTTCCGGGATCTTTCTATTGAGAAACACTTACAATACCCTTAGGTACCTTGGTTTAAAGTGGGAGATTATTGACAACAATTGAATTTTTTCTTTGAAACCCTCCTAAAGCCGTGAGCTTTCTAGTGGGCAAGAACAATTTCTTGAAAATTTTCTAAGTGCAAATGGCCTTGTCTTGCTACTAAGGTTGATAATATAATCAAATGGAGGGTTAAGATTAGAACAAATGGGTGGTTAGGATGCACTTCACAAGGATCAAGCCAAGTGGCATTGACTTGGTCAACAATGTCAAGCTCTTGCCTTTGCAAGACTTGATCTTTTAAATTATGGTCAAATGACCATTTCCCCCATGTCAATTTCGTCCAAGAGTATTAAGGGGGGGGGGGCGGGGTGACACGTGTCGCCCTCCCGTTCGTCGCAATATTTCATTTTGCGACAAATTCCAAAATTCCGATAAATCTTTACTCGTCTCAAATCTTAACATTTGAGTTCTTATGTACGTTCTTAGAAACATATCCTGAAATTTCCGGGGTGTAACATTCTTCCCCCCTTAGAAACATTCGTCCCCGAATGTTCTTTCGGGAGTCAACTTAAAGATAGCGACATAGTCTTCTTTTACAACCCCTACATACCAATAATGCCACACTTGGCCACATAACAATACTCATACTAAAATGTCAAGCTGAACCCCCTGTGTCAAAGTCGGTTATCTGCATAAAGCTTCTGCTGACTCTAAGCTTACTAATAATCTTTCCCGGATAAGCTTCGCCTTATCCACATCCCGTTGAATCAAGTCTGGACCAAATAACTGAACCTCGCCTATGTCAAACCATCCAACCGGCGATCTACACTTCTTACATACAAGGCCTCCTACAGGGCCATCTAAAAACTGGAAGGGTATCTGTTATCGTACGTAACAAGACAAGAGGCAATTAACCTTCCCGGCTATTCCTGAAATCAAAAACACAGGCCCGCAACCTATCCTCAAGTGCCTGGATAGTACGCTCTGCCTGACCGTCGGTATGAGGGTGTAATGCAATACTGAGACTCACCTGTGCCCCTAATCCCTTCTGAAAAACCTCCAGAAGTTATCCGCAACCGAGCTCATCTGTCTGTCATCATAAACGTAGGAACCCCGTGCAGTCTCACAATCTCTCTGCTATACAAGCAAGCCTAATCCTCAGCCGAGTAAGTGGTCCCAATCCGAAAGAACACGATCGATTTCGCCAGCCTAAATACCATGACCCCCACGGGGTCGCACTTCCTCTGAGTACGATGCCACCCTGTAACAAGATCCATAAAATACTCCTCATCGCTAGGTTGGGATTTCAATCGCCTGCAATAGCCCACTGGGCTTCTGGTACACAACCATGACCTGCTACTAATTCGGACACTAAGCAGTAAACTCCGCTATGTCCCTTTTTCCGGTCATCTTACCCATACATACATCTGAGGTCACGACACGACTTAGTCTAACTCGAACAGTGCGAGCAATAAGCACTGTATGCCTCCCCTAAAACCTGCTGACTAGTCCTGCAACACCGGGTACATGCAATCTATCCTCATCTCACAAAGACCCATCCGTGCTGCCAAATGAGCTCTTCTCTCCTGAGAGTCGATCTCGATACCGATCATAACTGGATCCTCATATCTGCCGCTCTTTACTTCCTCAACGACGAAGACTCGGCAACCTCTCGGATCTAAACTTCCTTAACTTGGAAGCAATTAATCGAACCCCTAGGCTCGGTAACTGAAGACTCTCACGGACCACGTCCTGTCTATCTGGCTGCCTACCTGGCAAGCTACCCTCAGGTCCGCGAAGCGAGTATTCAGAATCGCTTGGCTTTCCCCGGATGGTATAGGATATCAATATCACAATCCCTGAGTAACTCTAGCCACCATCGCTGTCGCAAATTCTACCGCCACCGCAGATATACTGAGGCTTTTGTGGTCCGCATAAATATCCACATGAAGTTCAGATATACGTCCCGCCCCAAATCTTCAAGGCATGATTTAACCGCCGCCACTCTAAATCGTGAGTGGCGCAATTTCCTTTCCCCGCTTCCCTAACTACCGGAAAACATAGGCTCTATCTCTTCTGTCATAAGTAGCACACAACCTAGCCCCACACCCAATGTGTTATCCATATAATCTACCCGTCGAGTCTCACCTGAGGGGTTAGAAGTGTAGTCGTGGTCAACTTATCTTCCAATAATCGAAAGCCTTTCTCATTCCTCGAAGTATTCGGTATCCTTAATCTCACTTATGGTTCTTGATTCCTTTTGTTGCAACCAAACTTGGTCACCAACTTAGACTTAATTCCTTTGCTTGCCTCATGGCTAAGACTTCATCACAATCACAATTTAGGGAGGTTTTCTTGATCTCGTCAAGTAGTAACCCGGTTTCTCCTTTCCCGCCAGAGCCTATAACTAGGTGTTACCATATTTTCGAAATGTTCTTATCGCCCATTATCTACTAATGGTCTTTGCACTCGTCTGGGTAATCATGACCCGTGCAACTTACATTAATATCTTTACGATACTTCGACCAATTAAACGTCGTTCTTAATTACCCCATAACAACACTTTTCCCACGGTTATCTACAACTGTAACCTATGGCATGTCGATACCGAAGACCTTACCTGTCTTATATCCTTCGTCTAACAACATGGGTACACGCAACCCCCATAATACGTAAAACTGTCCTTTTATGTGGGGGAGAAAACTTATCTCCCCTTTCTTAAACTTTCCTGGGCGTCACAACCCCAATCACCGGGTCCTCTGGCGGTCCAATAATTATCTAATCATCACGCACCGCCTTTAAGTTCGTGTAGATTTTCCAACCTACCAAAGATGCCCTCAGCTTTCCGCCGGCAGCATTCGTACTTATTTTATCCTTGCCTTGCACGTTTTCCTGAAATTATCCGGAAGGTCGTGGCCCTGACCGCCACACCAAACCAACTCCAAGTACCTCCAAGGGCACTTAACATAAATTCCTCCAAAATCAATTTTTACATACTTTCTGCGTCAATTTACCTCAAGTGAACAAGTCACACAGTCTTAAAAAGAATAACCATGATGCCAAAGAAGGAAGGATAATTCACTGGTTACCACCACTTTTCTCCCTTTACACCGATAATCACACTGTAAAATCGAATCGAGCCAAACTCTCTCGCACTAACGTTGTCATAACACGAGGCCAACTAGCCCGAACTCATAATGACCTCAATGTCATCATAACTCACTGGTCCAACGACTTTATCGTTACCGCAATTATTATCTACCGCCGCCTACCACCCAACACTCACGTGTAGTCACCTCGAAAGGTTCTCATGGATTCGGGCTTTATTTCTTTACACTTGGTTGCTCTCTTTTCACCGTCGCACTTCTTTCGCACTTCCAAACTTATTCCACTACATACATAAATTCCATACTAACTCTAGCCTCCACTCTTTGGAGTTACAAAATTAAACAACATAAGGCGATTCGCTCGCAACTGGTTCCGGTGGAATGCGTCCACGAACCCAGTAAACGATTAACTAGACTTGGCCTTACACTCGTGACTCGCCACGTGGCGACTACTACCAACTGATCCCATTTCATTTCAAGCTATGGGGCGACCCTTAATAGGTCCCCAACCCGACTCGGCGTCATATTTAACTCTTTCCTTGGTCCATCTTAACCCTTTACTACCCGAGAAGGCCTTATATACCTAAGGTCTCGACGGTTATCACATTCTCAGGCTCGCAATTTCCATGCTCCAAGCCTAACTTATCAGCCCCGCAGGGTACAAAACTTCTCGTAAAATCATAGTCGTGTTGTCTTGACCACAACAACCATACGGCTCTCACCCGTACCGTTCTCGAAATTCTACTACGTAGCTCAATATATAACATAGTCTTCCATTTAGTCTCTTAATTAACTCCTTAAGGGTCCATTACATTCTCACACAACTCATCATCACCTAATTATCTCAAACTAGCACGTAAAACCTTGATGAGAGTTCCTTAACTGCTCATACCTTTCTGGTATTTATTTAGTCCTTACCCAATCCTGGTAATCTAAAATCATCCTAGGCAACACACATGTGACCCCCAAACATAAATCCGTATAGTTGTATGTCACAATACCAACTATACTACAAACATTACCAACCTGGATACGCAATCCACATAATCCTTCCCGGTCATCACGCTTTCTCGTAGCTGCAACAAACATAACTTGTTAGGGAGAGACGACCCTAACCATACAGCTCTATCGCACGATCTTAGAGTGAGAAGAATGGAAACCAATCCTAAATGTCCTGCAGCCTCCTGATTATAGATGTGGTGCACAACACACCGATAATCAAGACTCTACTAGACACGGTCTGTAGACACTTTCCGAGGACTAACTGCTCTGATACCACTTTTGTCACGACCGACTTCGCCCGCGATCGTACCCTACCAGGCACCCTCTTGGTAAACATCGAGAATAGCAATGAACATACACAACTAAAAAAAATACTGAATCATCAATTAACAACAGGCGAGCCGATAAGGCCACCTTCCGTAAAAATATACTCAATCCGTAAATAAATAAAGACATTTTTTTCTTTACAACCCAAACCACAATGTGACTACGCACTTAAGAATAACAACTCATGGCGGGGCCCGCCGTACCCCTGAATGTACAATAACCGATAATACCGAGGATAAGCCTCGGAATAAAGGAGCTTCTCAACACCAGCAGTTGATCCCAAGAGCGAGGATCAACAACTCAGACTTTACTCGCGCAGATAACGCACCGGAAGGAGGTCAGTACAACATGTACCAAATATGTGAAACTGAAAGTACTGTAATGAAATCATAAGTCTAAAATAAAACTGGAGACATGTATGATAACTCAATTAACAGTACACTGTGCCTTACTAACAATGAGAGTAAATAGGGGTATACTTACAATATAAAGTAGGAAGCTCACGATCAAAACAGGACCACCCGCCCGCAGTATCATTAAGCAATCCTATTCCTGGGACTATTTCACCCGTATAGATCGCGTGGACCCGCATGAGGTATTCCTCGCATGGGACTATTTCACCCGCATAAGCCCTTACGGACTCGCATGAGGTATTCCTCGCATAGGCTGGACCCGCCCGCATGGGACTATTTCACCCGCATAAGCCCTACGGACTCGCATGAGGTATTCCTCGCATCGTGGGTAGCAAATCCACGGAAATATGCAATGCCACAAACCCGGGGAATGACCCCGCAATTATTACTGAACTACTAGCACAAATCCGGCTATCACACATAACATAAGCACTACCGGCTTATCATACAATATATAAGCAAGTTAAGCAACCCCCTAACTTCTTATTATTTTGTTTCATATACACTCTCATTTTAGTTTACTTAAGGCACTAACATGTTCTTTATAAAAATCCGGGAATTTAACCCAAAGTACTACGTACTTCTATTCTTTTAAAATGACTCATTTCATTTATAAAACTTCCAAGATACTAATAACCGTAGTATCAAGTTACAATTTCTTTTCAAGACTAGTCACAATACTTTTTAGAAATAAAATTAGGCTTCTAAATCAAGTGACTTCTTCTCTCGTAAAAGCCTTAGGCAATTGATGCCTTTAAATCAAATTGCCTTTCAATAAAATCAAGCCATTTATCTTTCCATAAAGCCAATATAACCAACTCCCCATAAAGTCGTTATATTCACTTTATACCTAAGTCAAGTACAATTTCCTATCCAAGGGACTTATACGTTTAAAACGAAACAAGTATCACATTCTTTAAAACTCTTCAAGTCCATTATCATGCTTAAATTACTTAGAGTAAACCACTCTTTAGACTTTCCATAAAGCTATTATAACCGACTTCCCATAAGGCCGTTATACTAGCCTTATAAATTAGCAATTTACATTTTTCCTTATAACGAAGAGACTTAAACTTTCCAACATGATATCAAGCCGCAATCGATTACAACTACTACAATCCTCAAGTAGGTAAACATGCGACGATTCTAATTAACGACCAAAATTGTATTTCAATTTCAAAAGGCTAATCATGTCCCTTTCGGTTCTAGGCTTCTACAATCCATGTCACTTATCAAACTTCATAATACAAATCACATAATCACATATAACTTATCATAACATGAAATCTTCAATTACAAAAGTAAAACGAAGATGTATCAATTAGCCCAATTATGATCCAAGATCACAAGTCGCTCCTTAGCAACTTTAGCTCCTCCTTTCGACGTTCCAATCCACTCCAAACAACCCTTAGAAGCTTAAGAATAACTCTTCTTCAAGTTCCAACTTCAAAGTTGAATAACCCCTTAGGTTTTTGCCTTGCGACTAATACGAAAACATCATTTTTCCGGGATCTTTCTATTGAGAAACACTTACAATACCCTTAGGTACCTTGGTTTAAAGTGGGGAGATTATTGGACAACAATTGAATTTTTTTCTTTTGAAACCCTCCTAAAGCCGTGAGCTTTCTAGTGGGCAAGAACAATTTCTTGAAAATTTTCTAAGTGCAAATGGCCTTGTCTTGCTACTAAGGTTGATAATATAATCAAATGGAGGGTTAAGATTAGAACAAATGGGTGGTTAGGATGCACTTCACAAGGATCAAGCCAAGTGGCATTGACTTGGTCAACAATGTCAAGCTCTTGCCTTTGCAAGACTTGATCTTTTAAATTATGGTCAAATGACCATTTCCCCCATGTCAATTTCGTCCAAGAGTATTAAGGGGGGGGTGACACGTGTCGCCCTCCCGTTCGTCGCAATATTTCATTTTCCGACAAATTCCAAAATTCCGATAAATCTTTACTCGTCTCAAATCTCAACATTTGAGTTCTTATGTACGTTCTTAGAAACATATCCTGAAATTTCCGGGGTGTAACAATAAGCATGTCCATGGAGTAATAATAGCATCCGGGAATTTAACCCGCATCCTGGTCGCATGCCCCGGAATCCCTCATCATATAAGTATGTCCAAGGATCAATCACAATGGAAGCATACCCGTGGAATTCTCCGTCACTGCCGGTACGTCTAAGTAAATTCACAACAAGATGGCCAACCCTCCAACTGAGAGTCACGACAGCGTAAAAATATAATACTTGCACTCAAAGTCTATCTCAAGCAAGCATATGAAAGTTCATAAAATCTTTAGACTTTCATTTTATTAACTCAAGGCACTTCCATATCACATAAAAATCCGGGAATTTAACCCAAAGTACTACGTACTTCCATTCTTTTCAAAAGACTCATTTTTTATATAAAACCCCCAAGATACTAACACCCGTAGTATCAAGGCATGTCTATTTTTCAAATTAAGTTACTACACCTTTAGAAATTCATTTCAAGGCCTTGAAACCAAGTAACTTTTAATTTCATAACCTAGGAAACTCATGCCTATCAATCAAATAGACCACTCTCTTAACCTTTCATAAAGCTGTTATAACTAACTTCCCATAAAGCCGTTATAACCCTTTATGTCTTAGAAAAATTCATTCTGTTTTTATAACCAAGAGACTTATACTTTCAAAACCAAGTATCATATACTTTCAAATCAAGTTACATAACTTTCAAAATACTTCAAGTCTCTTAACTTTAGAAATTCAGTTTCTTAACTTTAGAATATCAAGTTTCTTAACTTTAGAAATCAAGTTCCTTAACCTTAGAAATCAAGTCTCTTATCTTTAGAATAGTTCAAGAATCAATACTTTCCAAATCAAGTATTCTATACTTTTTCAAGTCAAGAAATCTTTGTTTACCTTATTAGAATAAACCATTCTTTTAACCTTCCATAAAGTTGTTATAACCAACTTCCCATAAAGCCGTTATACTAACTTTATGCTTTAGAAACTAAGACATCTTTAACCTTTCTTTAAAAACAAGTGAGTTAATTCTCTAACTCAACCAACTTAGACATTATTAAAACAAGTCAAGGATATCAAATGAACTGAATTCCTTTAAATCTCGTACGTCTACCGTACTATACATTTATAACTACTCATGCTCAAGAGATAAGAAAAGTTCCACATACCTCTTCGACTTAGTCCACTTAATAACTTGAATTTGCCGCACGTAGAATGTCAACCTATAATAACCATAATACGTCTATCAACTTCTAGCTTTCAACGTAGAATATTTCTAAGTATAAGGACTCTTATTCTACAGAAAATCGGGCAGCACTTCCTTTGTTTCTACGTACTTTTCCACCTTTTTCAAGGCACGAAAATCAATAACCAAATGCCACATTTAAGGCTCAACAAATTCAGAAATTCCAAGGGGATTACATGCCTAGCCGAACGTGTAAAATTCTGCCCCACAATTTATATAAAACTGTCCATTCCTTAAGGCATATTCTCGGCAATAACAATATCCATAACAATGTCAATTTCCGTTCAATTCCTTTTTAATCCAAGTTGTTATTCCAACATGTTATATACATAATAACAATTACAATAACTATAAATCCTTTCTTCCTTAACATGCGACGATTGTAACTATCGACCAAATTGATTACAACATTAATGGCTAACTTGCCCATTTTTCAGTTTATAACATGTCGACATGATCCAAATCTTTTCAAACTTCAATCTATATATATCACATGCTCATATCAACTACTATAACATGTAATCTTTAATTACATAAGTAGACGAAGATTCTACCTCAATAAGCCCTTATAATGTCCAAGCGTAAAAGTCGATCCTTAGAAACTTCTAGCTCCTCTTCTCACGTTCCAATCCGCTCCAAGCACTCCTTAGAAGCTCATGAAGAACTCCTATTCAAGTTCTACTCCAATCTTATGAAGAACACATTAGGGTTTCCCGTTGCGACTAACGTAGAAACGTAGTTTTTCCGGGATCTTTCTATTGAGATAACCTTAGAATACCCTTAGGGATCTTGGGTTTGAATATTGGGAATTATGAACCACAAACGAAATTTTTTCTTGTTCATTCATGGCCATTGCCGAGAGCAACATTAGAACACCTAAAGTTTTGGAAAAATTTCTCTAAGTGTAAGACTTGTCTTGCTACTAGTGTGATGATATACTACCTTCAATGGCCAAGATTAGAACACTTGTGTGACCTAGATTCATTGGGGTTAAAAGATCTAATGTCAAGTTGGCTAGTTGACTTAGTCAACAATGTCAAGCCTTGACTTGTTCAAGACTTGACCAATCTCCATGTCAATTCGTCCAAGCCTATGTAGGGGGTTGACACGTGTCACCCTCCCATTCGCCCATACACTTCGTTTCCCGACATTTCCATAATTTCGAAAAATTCTACGAGTCTCAATTTACAAACATTATTCTTTATCGAGGTTCGGAAGACTTTTCCGTTTGAAAAACATTCTTTCCTTCGTTCAAATTTATAAGTCTTGTGCTCTCACGTCTATTCCCGTAAACACATGTCCTGGAACTACGGGGTGTAACATTCTTTCCCCCTTAGAAACATTCGTCCCCGAATGTTCTTTCGAGGCTCCATCTAAAGAGATATCGGCATATTGCAATTCTTTCCAAATCTCATCACCCTTCATACAAAATATGCCACCCATGGCCACATAACAATACTTATACTAAAACGTCAACCTGTACTCCAAGTGTCGACGTCGGTTATCTGTATAAAACTTCTGCTGACTCTGAGCTTACTAATAATCTTTCCTGGATAAGCTTCGCCTTATCCACAGCCCGCTGAATCAAGTCTGGGCTAATTATCTGAACCTCGCCTACGTTGAACCAACCAATCGACGATTCTACACTCTCTTTCATACAAGGCCTCATACAGGGCCATCTGAATACTTGAATGGTAACGGGTATTATACGCAACTCAACGAGAGGCAAAAGATACTCCCAGCTACCCCTGTAATAAAAAACACAGGCCCGCAACCTATCCTCAAGGGTCTGGATAACCTGCCCTGCCTGTCCATCGGTTTGAGGGCGAAATGCAACACTGAGACTCTCATGTGTCCCCAAATCCCTTCTGGAAAACCCCCTAGAAGCTAGCCATAAACTGGGCTCATCTGTTTGTCATAAATAAATGTAGGAACCCCGTGTAGTCTCATAATTTTCCAGATATATAATCTCGCATAATCCTCAATTGCCTCAACACAATACTTTCACACAGTTATCTAAAACTGTAACCTATGGCATGACGACACTGAAGATCTTACATGTCTCATATCCATCGCCTAATAACCTGGGTACATATAACCCCATAGTACGTAAAACCATCCTTTTTCGTGGGGGAGAGAGAGCTTATCTCCCTTTCCTAATATTGATCATCAAGCGCCACCTTATAATCGTACAGATTTTCAAAACCTACCAACGATGTCTTCTATTTTCCGCAGGCAGTACACGTACTTATCTTATTCCTGCTTTGCGCATTTTCCTGAAATTATTTGGAAAGTCGTGGCCCTGACCACCACACTAAACCAACTCCAAGTACATCCAAGGGCACTTAACATAAAATCCTTCAATAATCATATGTTCTTATCTCCGTCTCTTAACGTTCAAATTAAAATCAATCATTTCACTAAAACAAGTCACACAGACTCCACAACTTATCATGTCAAAGAAGGAAGGAATAAATTACATATTGCCAACACTTCCATTCCTTCTCCATCGATAACCGGCTCACCGGGAAACTGGAATCGAACCAACTTCTCTCTACAGTCAACCTTGGCATACAAGAAGCCAACTAGTCCATACCCATAATGACCTCAAAGTCTGTAGTATCCAGCTCTACTAGATCTGCTGGGGCCTGACGACTGCATCATCATTGGGCAAATCTCATATACCCGCTCAGCTACCACCCAATCACCCACTGGTGTAGCCACCTCGAAAGGTTCTTATGGATTCAGGCTTTATTCCTCTACACTTGGTTGCTCTATTTCTTACTGGTCATACTCTTTCCGTACTTCCAAACTTATTCTAGCATACGTACATAACCTCCACACTGACTCTGGCCTCCAATCTTTGGAGTTACTAAATCGAATAATATAAGGCCATTTCCGGCTCTCACGACCTGGTTCCGGTGGAACGCGTACACGAACCCGTAAAACAAATAACTAGACTTGGGCCTTGCACCCTCGTGACCCTGTCACGTAGCGGGACTACTACTAACTGTTCCCACTCCATATCAGGCTATGGGGTGACCAGTAATAGGTCCTCAACCCGACCCACCGTCGCACTTAACTCTTACCCTTAGTCTGAATTAAATCCTATTGCCCGAAAAATCCTTATATACCTAAGGTCTCGGCGGTTATCAATATTCTTAGGATCGCAATTTCCATGCTCCAAGCCTATCTTATCAGTCCCCCCTGTAAACGGATACAATAACTTCTCCTAATACCATAACCATGTTGTCTTGATCATAACAACCATTACTTACTCTATACGGATCTCATCCGTACAATCCTCTTAAGCATACCAAACATCTTACTTTTCTAACATAGTCTTCCATTAAGTCCCTTAACATAATTTCTTAAGGGTTCATTACCTTCCTCAGACAGCTCATCATCCCCTAATTATTTCAAATTAGCACGTAAACCTTGATGAGAATTCATTAAGTTGTTTCATACCTTCCTGGTATCTAGTTAGTCCTTACCAACTCTTGGTAATCTAAAATCATTCTAGGCAACACACGTCTGACCCTCATACACAAATCTGTGTAGCTGTATGTCATTATACCAACAATACAACAATTACTACCAACCTGGATACGCAATCAACATAATCCCTCCTGGGTCACTGCTGCTTTCTCCATAGCTGCAATCAACATAACTCGTTAGGGAGATACGACCCTAACAACACAACTCTATCGCACGATATCAGAGTGAGAAGAATGAAAACCAATCCTAAATGTCCTGCAGCCTCCTGGAACTACGGGGTGTAACATCCATGATTTTGTACTGTGATAATCTGAGTGCTATTAATATTTCCAAAAATCCTGTTCAACATTCACGTACAAAACACATAGACATAAGACATCATTTTTAATAGACTTAGTGGAAAAATAGCTAGTTCGAATCAAACATGTTGATACTCTTCTTCAACTAGTTGATATTTTTACCAAATCCCTAGATCATGAGAGATTTTCTAGCCTGAAGAAATCTCTTGGTCTCTATTTTCTTTGAAAATAAGACAGACTAGGTAGATGTTGTCTGAAATGTTGTCCTAACATTCTGGGTAACATTTACTGTTGAGTCAATTAACAGGATAACTGTTGTGGTGATGTTGCACTGTTTTTCAGAAGATTCAAGCATGACTCTAAAAGGACAAGATATGAATGCGATACTGTTCTCTCCGATGATATATATATAAAATAATTATGTATATCATAAAAAGGGAGTATCATGAGAAGGCGAAGCCTCTAATAAAGATTTGGATGTATACAAAAAGAGTAAAGCTCTAAGATTGGCATCGTTCCTATTCTATAAGAGTATCACGTGCTTAAAAGAAGGTTGAAAATTCCTCAATATATTTTTTAAATCTGTATGTGTTCAACTAAGTTGATTAAGGACAATGATAAAATGTCACATTAGTCCAGCGATCAGTCTCACAGGGAACATATACGGAAAAAAATCAATTGCCAAATCAGAAAATCCTTGGAGCCTCATAATACTTGTTTAGCTTTATGTTGTCAACATCATTAGCAACATCGTGTTCCAGTACATTGATCAATTTTGCTTATCTTATATTGTTCTTGTTTTTGGTTACACGTCTCTGTCTTTAACGGAAAATCCAAAAATTCTGGAGAACCTTTTTTTAATTTTTTTTAAATGATGTTATGTGCTATGTAAACCCTTTGTTTTAAGTGTGTAAAGAGTTCTTATTCTTCTATACAATCTAAATTTAAGGAAAATGAGTTTGAGTGTACTTATATTTTGCCATAATGAAACCTCTCATTTTTGTCTTGGAATTGTCACATCAGTCGATTTTCAATCCATCAAGTCATGGAAGCCCAAACACCTCCGTCAATTTTTCAAACCCAAAACTTATCCAACACGCCTGATTCTTCAAAACCCTCTCCCGTGTCCATTTCCCCAAAGTCCTCAAACACCAAAGATTATTCTCCAATGTCGACTAGTCCATCAAATAACAGCAAGGTTTACAGTTCCCATCAATGACTTGAAACCAGTCGAGGAGGACTGCACACAGTCTATGATTCTGCTTGGTTCAGAGGAACCATTACAGGTGAGCTATCCAGGTGACTTATAAAACCCCATCAATGTTAATACAACATCAAATTTTTCGAACCTTGCTTCAAGACAATCAGCAATGCCGACAAGAAGGTTAAAAACGTTTTTTGAGAACCAATTCGGTGACAATCAATCTACTAAAAGATCCAGGGAAGTGTCGACTTTCCCTGTTGACACTACCATTAGCAGCGACACTGACACCGATTTCAGTGTGCCCATTTCTTCCAGAACTCCCTCTACTTCCATCCACATGCAGAAAGTAAGAAGGAAGAAGAAGAGATGTCAGATGACATACCTCTAAGGAACTTCTTTCCTAAAGGGGTCCGTAGAACATACTGGAATTTTGCTAAAATGTTGCCTCAACATCAAAGGCAACAGACGAGAAACTGGACCCGGACTATGTTGCCCCAACATCCGAGGCAACCCCTGCACCCACATCATCCGAACAAGAAAATACAAAATCTAAAACAGATTCTGAGGTAATGCCTTACTCTTCTAAATTTCAAATGAAATCATGCTCTAGTAACTGGAATTGGTTTTAAAATAGATGAGTTAGAGGGGAGAATGTGATTGACCTAACTTCATTCTTCACTAATGGTTTTGTTGATTTCTTAAGTAGTCGAAAGATCTTAAGCTCTGTATCTGGTAAGAATCCTTATTTTGAGAAGGTGATTAGAGTGTTTTATGCAAATCTGACGCTTGTTGTTAGGGACACAAACTCGAAGAAATTTGTGAAAGTATACCTATAAAACAAGGTATACAATTTTACACCTGATATCATTAACTCCACTCTTGGGATAATTATTAGTGAAAGAGAGCCTCAATCTAACCCCACTGTGGAGTAACTCAATTCGATGATCAAGTACCTTACGGAGAATTTGATCACTGTTTGGGCTCTTCGCAGTCCTGTGTCAAAACTCACTGCCTTATTTGCCACATTACACAAACTTGTTATATACAACTGGCTACCCACCCTCAACGAGACAATAGTGACTCTTGATCAAGCATCACTGCTTTTAAGATTGGAAGGAATCAGAAAGTTGACTTAGGAACCCTCATATTCAATCATGTTGCCAACTTGGCAGAAAGACAAAACAACTTTGTCCTTCCATACCCCTCCCTGATTTTTCAAATCCTGCTCAACTAAGGTTTTAAGACTCCAAAAGGAGAAAAGCTGAGTCCAGCCTTAGAGGTATACTCAGTATAGCGAGCAGTTGTGAACATCAGGGATATGGTTATTGACCTGTCCTGGAAGAAAGATGAATGGGACACTGACACATCAAATGATATTTCCAACATTTCTGACAATATTGATCAAGGAAAGGTCCCAATGTCCAAAGAATGGCTTCGAAAGCATATTGCTGAACTTGACAGGCAAATTAAAGACCTAGTGCGAGCCATGAACTATCATATGGGCTTAATTTCTTCACAAAAAGGGGAAGAGGGTGATGCTGATGATGTTGCTGCTGGAGCAGACATACAGGGGGAACTGCTACTGATGATGATGCAGGGCCAAGCAAGCCAAGCTATGATGCATGGGGAGAAGAGTTGAGATAATGATTGTTGACTACTTCTGATGCTATGGAGATGAAGATGGTGCGACCCAGAGTGATCGATCACAGAAAGTGGCTGGAAGCTACTGTGACTCGATTAATCTAGTCAACGATGATCATACTGATGAAATGGAGTGTTGATTCAATGATGGATGAAATGCTGATAATCTATAAGAACCTGTTTATTTGGATGTTTGATATACTGACATTTGGAGTATTGTTTTTGGTTTGTAATATTTTACTTTGGGATATTTGGTCTGTTCTTGCAGACATTGTGACTGCTTGTTAAGCTGTTTATATATGTTTGTCTGATGTGGAATATTATGAATGTTTACTGTAGACTGATTACGCATTTGCTACAGAATATAACTCCTATCTAATCAAATCATCGATACAACACTGCTTGGAATTTACTACTGCAGGTTAAGGGGGAGCATAGCACTGATCCTACTGATTCTTGGAATGTAAGGACTACATCGGGAATCAGTATCCTAGTCATTTTCGCTTCGTATGGAGTTTTGTGAAGAAAAGCAAAAAGGGAGAGATTGTTGATGTTGGATGGATGTTGTGACAACATCTGTAAATGCTCTACACAACATCTTATTTAAATAAGGATGTTGCCTACGATGTTGTGACAACATCTCTGTAACGATTTTGCCTATTCTTCCGGCCAAAACAGGTTGTGTTACTGTGAGTAAAAAATGACCAAGGCAAGCTAACGATGATGCTGTGTTTAAAAAGTGGTAAAAAAACAGTCAAATCTTAGAGAAGAAGCTGCGTGAAGACCAAGTCCAGAACGTTGATCTTTTTAAGGAGAAAGAACCGGTCCAAGCTGCAACCTTCTTTTACTCAACCTCCGTAACCAATCAGTGAGGATTTCAAGGGAAGTTCCACACTATAAATAGAGGGGAGCTTCAGAGTATCGATATCTAGAATTGAACGAGAAGAATCACCAAGAGATCTCTCAGATATTCACCTTAGAAACTGGATCAAAACACCTAGCCTAAAATAGTATAACAACATCTTGTCCCACATTACTATTACTGCCCCGATTCTAGATCAAGCTTATAGTTCAAGCAATTGTAATGAAGATGTTGTATTTGTCTTTTTAGATCTTTTAACTTTAGGCTGAAGTCATCTGCGACTTCACTTTTGTTTGTAATTTCTTTTTCTGCATTTATTGCTCAATCTTGTAAAAAGAAATTCATTTGTAATTGTATATAATATATACAATACTTTGGTCAATGACCATCAAGAGATATAATACCCTTGAAAATATAAATCTTGTGTCTCTTTACTTTTCCGCTGCATTTACTCTATAAAGGTTTATAACTGTTTTATCACAATGTTGCCTCAGATGTTGACACAACATTGAAGACTACATCCAGAAAATGTTTTTAGTTGTTCTAGCTATTACGATTTTATTCTTACATATTCTTGCTTATCCGTAGCCCCGGAGCCAACAACCTGAATTAGGACAGAGAAAGATTAATTAATATATAAAATAAATAGTAAGTATAATATATTTTATAGCTGGTTAAATTATAGATGGTCTTAAATTCATTGCTTGAGTTGAGGAGGACAATTCACCAGATACAACCAAATAGAGTACATGATAGTAGCAAATTTATTGATTTATTTTTTTAGTTTACCGACCTCATATTTTATTGATACTTACATAGAATTAACATTTAAGTGATATTATAGTGCAAAAGTTCTTTTCCATTGTCATTATATACAGTGGTTGATCTAAAATTTGATGCCTCATTACTTTTAATGTAAAACTTGTTAGTATTAAGTTTTTAATGATGATTTACGTTACTATGCAGGAAATACTCAAAGGATGCAAGGCCACACGATAATCCCAATAGCCGACTTCATAGTCAGTGCAACTGGTTGAAGAAAAGTCCACAAAACAAGAAAGACATTTCTCATCTAAAAAGAAGCTACCATTCGGCCAAAGGAAAGAAGAATATATGCAGCGCCCAAAAGGAAGGAAGAATATATGTAGCGCGCCTCATTAATTTCTCTTTATTAAGAATCTCTCCAATTGAGAAAGCATGTACTAACCGTATACATCAACAAGGAAACAATCAAGGAATCAATAAGGAAGATACAAGGAAAACAATCAATAAATATACTTCATCAAGTACCTGCGAATTCTCTCACAAGGAATGAAAATATTGAAGTCCAATCAACACTAATGTTCTTGACTTATTCTTCGAAATTAGGATCGTCTATATTCCTATTTTCTAAAGATCAAATATCTTGAGTTTCTTTCTCTGCTTAGAGAGCCTAAACAACTACAAAACTGAAGAATATATATGAAGGCTCATAATGTTATAACCCGTATTTCCAGAGTATGTGCGTGGGGCGTGCGTCGTATCACGACCGAACCGGGCGTGGTAGTGCCTTACCGGGCACCCTAGTGATACAACATCAGAGTAATTAGCGGAACATAAAACACATACATGAAATCAATGTAAGAAGACAGTGAAATAAGAAGACAGGCTAACCAAAAGCGATTCTGTCGGTATATATAAATAACAACTCTTTCAAAATGAGCAGTTTAATCCTTTCTTTACAAACCACGCCTTGCGATTACTCTGAGACCTCTAAGAAAGATCGGCGACAATGGCGGGACGGGGCCGCCAAACCCACGAATGTAAACACCTATTACGACGGGAATATACCATCGATAAGCCTCGGAGAAAGCGGGCTTCCATACGTGAACTGTGACCACGAAAGCTAGGATCAACGGCGGTGTACCTCGACTGCGGCATGACGCGGCCCGAAGGAGGTCGATACAACAGTACCAAGTATGTGGCGAAAAATCAGTAAATGGAATCATAGTAGTCTATATAAAGCGGGAGACATGTATGATAACAAAACTACGATTCACGATAAACAAGCGATCATATCAAGTCGAGGACTCGCGCCTCAAAGTCATTACTCAAATATAATAATGGGTCTCACGCCCACAACATCAATCATGCGTGGAATACCTTCCTCACTGCAGCGGTTTATGATATAAAAGCACCAAGGAACACACGTGAACACGGGTCCACTGTGCCATAATAACCGTCTGGGGTAAGTGCGAAGGCATAGCCGACTACTAACACCACGGTACCAACAAGGTCATGAAGCGTATCATAAGATCTGTCTGAATCGTCACATGATCAAAGGCGGCCACTTGCGCGCGTATCTAATGTGCGCGTCAAGCCACGGAACTTCCGCGACTCGCGTAGGCCAATCTCGTCGGCCCGCGTGGTATTCCGCGTCGGTAGCTACTCCGGCGTCGTCACGGACGCGATCGCGTGGCACGTGGACGCATGCCCGTAAGGCGCACACTAACACGGAACTCTCGTAGCTCCGCATAGGCCACAGGACCCGCGTGAGGTATTCTCGAATCATAGGTCCATCGACGCTTTGAGTCTACCCGCGTGGACGGCTTAACCGGAATCATCTCGAGATGAGTGATGTAAAATACTAACATAACAGCTTATCGTTAAACAACATAAGCACAACAAAGGAAAAACCCCTTTACACAAACATCACAAGATACTAACACACGTAGCATCCTAGCATGTTTACTTATCAATCAACAAGAAAGTATTACAAGGCTATCACAAACCAACACAATCAAGTTATACACACGAGGTACTTTCTACTATATGCCAACAAGTTCGGGGTTTTATCCCCAAAGTACTTCATACATTAACTCTTTAAAAGATACGTTACTTTCACAATGTCACACAATACCCGTAGTATAAAAATAGAGTGACTATCTTTTTAAAGTAAATCAATTACTTCTCTTTGTAAAATCAAGTAGCAACATTCTTTTCCACTGTTCAAGTTTTCCTAATTTCCAATGTTCACGGTTCTTATTTTAGAAAGGTTTCGTAGTTCATAGTCTTATTCATTTAAGAATATAATTCTCCTTTAAACAATCTGAGAAACATAAGCCTTATATGTGAGTAGGATGTTCTTGTTTATAACAATCTTATTACAGCAGCCATGATCTAGGAAATATCATTTTGTCTCATCTTAGCTTCTATGCAGATGGAAGTTTCTACTGGTTTTAATAATACTTAATTAGTCAAAACATTTCCTTTTATTAACATTGCGATGGTTTGTCGATACCCATTCGATTTCGAAATCAGTAAAACATTCTTAAGCCGTTATACCTAACTTCCCATAAAGCTAGTATAACTCTTAAGTTTTCAAAAACCAAGTATTACTTCAAGTTCTTTATTAACACATAACAAGCCAGTTATAGTTCAAATCAGTTACCTTTTAAAAACCACAAGTATTTTCTTACCAACATAAAGCTGTTATAACCAACTTCCCATAAAGCCGTTATAACACTTTATGTTTTAAACCAATCAAATACATTTAGCACATGTACGTCTACCGTACTACATAGTTCACACATATCATGCTAGAAGAGATAGGAAGAGGTTCACATACCTCGCGACGAGTATCGACTAATAGCAAAACGCTCCAAGTACCTCAAGCCGTCGGCTACTCCTTAAGCCAAGTAGATCGCGCCACACGTAGTACTTCAACCTATAAGGCCACAAGGCGCTTATTAAATTTTATATCCCTTCGTAGAACATTCTACAGAAAATTCGGCAGCACCTCCCCCCTCCGCAACAGCGTAAATCTCCTCTCCTATCGGGGCCGGCTATCAAGCCAACCGGGGGTTTACGTCTTCTAACCGGGCGTGTCGATTCTACCTCGCGGAAAAGCTACACAAGTCTTTGTAATACGATCCTATGTAAATCTGATTCGGTACTCTTCTTTCGAAAAGGTTTCTTATTATTCGAGCTTAAGTCAAAAGACATTGCGATAACAGCGTTCGATTATATATAGTATACTTCAACTATATAATCATACAACATGTAATTTCCAATTACAATAGAGGACAAAATATTTACCTCGATAAGCCCATAATTATCCGAGTTTAAATGTCGATCTGAGCAAGGTTTAGCTCTCTACTCAGTGCGCTCAGGCCAGCTCCAAACAACCCTTAGAAGTTCTAACCAACTTCTACTTATTACTCAACTAACCATGGAGATTTTCCTTAGGGTTTCGGTTTTGTGACGGAAGGAAGTATAATAGTATTTACGGGCTTTTCGTATAAGTATAACCTTAGAATACTACAAGGTATCTGACTAAGGTAATTTGGGCATTATAACAATACTTTTGAGAGTATTTCTAACAAGAGGGGGTATTTATCACGAAAACTACTAGGCTAGGGGTACCCACGGCTAGCACCCGAGGAGGGGGTGTCTACCCGCCGGCCTACCAGCTAGGGGACTCGGCCAAGGGGAGAGGGGCACTCGGCTAAGGCCTAACAAGGGGGGAGTAAGAGAGCTTTCAAGACTTATGCAAATATAAGGATGAAGAAGTCTTCAAAGGAGAGGGTATTTATAGGACAAGCGAGGCCAACGATGGCCAAGATCTTGCCAAGTGCAAGGCAAGTGTAGGGCCAAGATCTTGCCAAGTGCACACTAGCCAACTAACACAAAATATCCTACCAACCCTTGACCACAAAGGCCACACTTTCGGCCACCACAATTTCCGCCCAAGGTGTTCCAATGAGAGGGTGACAAGTGTCGCCCTCTTGTTGATCCCAAAATGTTTCGTCTCTCGGAAAAATCCTCAAAATTAAAAATGACATAGCGGAAATTCCCATGCGAAGGCGTGAAAGCGTTTCGTCAAGCGACTCTAGCAGTGTTGTGAACAAAGTTAATTCGGCCAAGCCTAATTCTCAAGTTCAAATTTTCTCGTCGTCTTACGTACATACTGCGGAAATACGGTATAACATTCTCCTCGCCGAAACATTCGTCGAATGTTCCTTCTAAGTCTCAAAACAAGCGTGCGCCGATATAGTCTTCACTACCATACTTACGAAACAATCACGCCACTGATGGCCACGAAACAAGCTGCGCAAAATACTTACATCCAAGTCCACGAGGAATCACCTCTAACATCGCCACAAACACCTCTCTAGGGTCTAAAATATACTTCCTCACTTTTTCCAAACAAAAGAAATGGTCACATCTATGCTCGCCATACATGCTCGCTTCTCCCTTTACTCGTCGTGATACCACTTTTGTCACTTTGCGCGAGGTTCTAGTGTCACTCGGTGACTCAGCCGGATGGTATCGGTATGGCGATCCACGAGGCTATCGTACACTCGAACTCTTACCACATTTAAATCTTGCCGGTTTCCAAAACTACAGGTTACTATCTCTAACGTGGTCATCATTAGCGGGAACACTGCGGATGGATCTCGATACTTTCACGATCATAACAATCTGAAAAGACCGGACGTCTTGCCTCCTAAGTCGGACGGCAAATGTTAACATATAGGCAATCGGCCTATTTTCCTCATGAACTTAAAAGGGCCCAAAGTAACTCGGGCTAAGTTCCTCTGTTTTCCAAAACTCGTCACACCCAAACCGGGTGGTACCTTGAAGACCGCCGTCGGCACGAACTCTAAGCGTCGTCGCCGATTATCCGCGATTTCTCTGAGCTACGAGAACCTCTTACAGACAAGCTTTACTCTATCCACGATCTGTGGAACAAGCTGAACCAACTATCGAATCACGCCAACATCGAACCAATCGTGGCGACTCATCCGCCCTACAAGGCTTCGTAAGGCGACATCCGAACAACGAAATGGTAGCTTAAACACTCCTTGCTTGAGGAGACAACAATTCTCGCAACTATCCACGAAATCGAACAACGGCAGGCGAATGGGATCGAGACTTACTCGAGTTCCTAACCTTGCACGGTAAAACCTCGGAAAAGAAAGCAGTATGACACAGGCTCCACTATCGACATAAGGTGAAGGTAGGCACCTCGTGCGACCTTACAACTTTTACGATATATCATCTCGCGTAACCTGCCGAGTAAGCGGTCTTTGCTAAAGACAAGGCGGTGACCTCGCCGGCGACTCTTTGGTCGAATCGTCCACGAATTCATCGTTGGTTAACTAAACTCGGGCCTAACACCTCGTGACCCTACCACGGCGGGACCACATGGCCGACCCCACCAAACATGCCGCGGGTTGACCCGCGGCGTGGCCTCGGCGGCAGCAGCGCTAAGCGCTAGCTCTCGAAGGAAAACTCTCACTAATCACGTTACGAAAACCTAGCGGTCTTCTTAGCTCAACTACGCCTTTTCATTCCATACTACTCGGGGACTAATCCCTCGAACATAACTCACGTGCACTATGCACTCCTATAAGGTCAAACATAAACAATACATCTTTTACTCGAGATGGCCTTACCTCTAAGGTCTCTACGTAAAAAAACTCTAAGGCTCACACTTCTCTATCCCCAAAATCTTACTCGGTTAACCCACCAAGATTTCTAATCACAACTAACACCTTCTATCGAACATAGCACTTAAGGTATACTCGCTTATCACACATACTGAGATCTACAGAGGTTAAGGATATATCTATATCTCTTTGCTCCTTAGTCGTTCTAATCAAACTGCCCGTAGGCGCATGCATTAGGAGATGACGAACTACCCACCGATCACGAAGGCTAAGTCCTCGCGAGGACACTCTTTCGACATCGGACCACGGCGGTCATAGGTACAACAAGTACCATCTAAAGCGACATTCCACGGGATGGCGCTTTTGCCTGTGAACAGGAAAAAAGAAAAGCGAATCCGGTGGTGGAACCTCGTGTAGTGTGAGCGGAAGCTGCGGAGCTCGACCAACTCCTGCGTACCGAGCGTCACGAACCACGTGGAGGACCTTTACACTTGGTGGATCGCGTAATCTAATCTGCTGGTGGCGACTCGCCTCGCGAGTTACCAAAGGACGCTTCTACTCGGCCTCTTCTGCGTCGCCCGTTAACGCGTCGATCTACGTTTCTTGGCTGCTGCGCATAAGCGTACCACGAGCCATGCTCAAGCCTAAGCGAAGAACTTACTCTTGCACAACCTTACCGTTGATATTCATCAAGACTCGCGGTACATCGGTACACTCTGCAGTAGCCAAATCCATAGCTAATGCGGGGTTGTCTTTTACGCAATCTATATTCTCTGTTTGGTCGTGGGCCGAAGGTCCAAACATCGTGGCGCGATGGAGCTGCCGCCGCCGTGCTAAACTCTGCTTTGGGGCTAGTGGCGTCGCAAAACTCCCGAATGAAGCACCACCCGGTGATGATTGGGCACTGCACCACGTAACCTGCATGCTACTCGCGGCTCGCCTTTGCCTTGCCCTCACAGGCGGGTTGCCTGCGCGGAGGCATAGCGGTAAGGGAAAGAAATACGTTAGAGGTTGACTTACAACACGACTCTAAGGCACGATCTCGAGTGAGAAGAAATAGAAACCAATCCTAAATATCCTATAGCCTCACGAGTATTGGTGTGGTGCGCGACACGCGATAATCAAGACTCTCTTGGATCTGATGCGTAGACACTTTCAGAGATTAAGCGCTCACGATACCACTTTTGTCACGACCGAACCGGGCGTGATCGTGCCTTCTGTGGGCACCACTAGTGATACAACATCAGTGTCGGTGAACATAAAACACATACATGAAATCAATGTAAGAAAACGGTGAAATAAGAAGGCAGGCTAACCAAAGCGATTACCGTCGGTATATATAAATAACAACTCTTTCAAAATGAGCAGTTTAATCCTTTCTTTACAAACCCCCCCACACTTGTGATTACTACGGACCTACAGAAAGATCACGGCGCAATGGCGGGGCGGGGCCCATGACCCACGAATGTAAACACCTATTACGGCGGGGAATATACCATTGATAAGCCTCGGAGAAAGCGGGGCTTCCATCTGAATCGTGACCACGAAAGCTAGGATCGGCGGCGGTGTACCTCGACTGCGGCATGAGCGGCCCCAGAAGGAGGTCGATCTGGCCAGTACAGTATGTGAAGCGAAAAATACGTAAATGGAATCATAGTAGTCTATATAAAGCGGGAGACATGTATGATAACAAAACTACGATTCACAATAAACAAGCGATCATATCAAGTCGGGGACTCGCGCCAAAGTCATTACTCAAATATAATAATGGGTCTCACGCCCACATCAATCATGCGTGGAATACGCCCGCCAGCTGGCGGTTTATGATATAAAAGCACCAAGGAACACACATGAACACGGGTCCCACGTGCCATAATAACACCGTCTGCGGGAGGTAAATGCGAAGGCATAGCGACTACTAACACCAGCAGTACCAACAAGGTCATGAAGCGTATCATAAGATCTGTCTAGGCGTCACATGATCAAAGGCGGCCACTTGCGCAATATCTAATGTCGCGCGTCAAGTCACGGAACTTCCGCGACTCGCGTAGGCCAATCTCGTCGGCCGCGTAGGTATTCCCGCATCGGTAGCTACTCCGGCGTCGTCACGGACCGCGATCCGCGTAGCGCGTGGACGCGTACCCGTAAGGCGCGCTAACACGGAACTCGTAGCTCGCGCAGGCCCGCAGGACCCGCGTAGGTATTCTCGAATCATAGGTCCATCGACCGCTGAGTCTACCGCGTCGGAGGCAGATTAACCCGGAATCATCTCGAGATGAGTGATGTAAAATACTAACATAACGACTTATCGTTAAACAACATAAGCACAACAAAGGAAAAACCCCTTTACACAAACATCACAAGATACTAACACACGTAGCATCCTGGCATGTTTACTTATCAATCAACGAAAGTATTACAAGGCTATCACAAACCAACACGATCAAGTTATACACACGAGGTACTTTCTACTATATGCCAACAAGTTGGGGTTTTATCCCCAAAGTACTTCATACATTAACTCTTTAAAAGATCGTTACTTTCACAATGTCACACAATACGTAGTATAAAAATAGAGTGACTATCTTTTTAAAGTAAATCAATTACTTCTCTTTGTAAAATCAAGTAGCAACATTCTTTTCCACTGTTCAAGTTTGCCTAATTTCCAATGTTCACGGTTCTTATTTTAGAAAGGTTTCGTAGTTCATAGTCTTATTCATTTAAGAATATAATTCTCCTTTAAACAATCTGAGAAACATAAGCCTTATATGTGAGTAGGATGTTCTTGTTTATAACAATCTTATTACAATGACCATGATCTAGGAAATATCATTTTGTCTCATCTTAGCTTACATGCGGATGGAAGTTTCTACTAGTTTTAATAATACTTAATTAGTCAAAACATTTCCTTTTATTAGCATTTGCGATGGTTTGTCGATACCCATTCTGATTTCCGAAATAAGTAAAACATTCTTAAGCCGTTATACCTAACTTCCATAAAGCTAGTATAACTCTTAAGTTTTCAAAAACCAAGTATTACTTCAAGTTCTTTATTAACACATAACAAGCCAGTTATAGTTCAAATCAGTTACCTTTTAAAAACCACAAGTATTTTCTTACCAACATAAAGTCGTTATAACAACTTCCCATAAAGCCGTTATAACACTTTATGTTTTAAACCAATCAAATACATTTAGCACGTATGCGTCTCCGTACTACATAGTTCACACATATCATGCTAGAAGAGATAGGAAGAGGTTCACATACCTCGCGACGAGTATCGACTAATAGCAAAACGCTCCAAGTGCCTCAAGCTGTCGGCTACTCCTTAAGCCAAGTAGATCGCGCCACGTAGTACTTCAACCTATAAGGCCACAGTGACATTAAATTTTATATCCGCCGTAGAACATTCTACGAAAATTCGTGACACCTCCCCATGACAACGTAAATCTCCTCTCTATCGGTAGGCTATCAAGCCAACCGGGGGTTTGCACGTCTAACCGGGCGTGTGCGATTCTACCTCGCGTAAAAGCTACACAAGTCTTTGTAATACATCCTATGTAAATCTGATTCGATGCTCTTCTTTCGAAAAGGTTTCTTATTATTGGGCTTAAGTCAAAAGACATTGCGATAACAACGTTGATTCTATATATAGTATACTTCAACTATATAATCATACAACATGTAATTTCCAATTACAATAGAGGACAAAATATTTACCTCGATAAGCCCATAATTATCGAGTTTAAATGTCGATCTGAGCAAGGTTTAGCTCTACTCAGTGCGCTCAGGCCAGCTCAAACAACCCTTAGAAGTTCTAACCAACTTCACTTATTACTCGACTAACCATGGAGATTTTCCTTAGGGTTTCGGTTTTGTGACGGAAGGAAGTATAATAGTATTCTGGGCTTTTCGTATAAGTATAACCTTAGAATACTACAAGGTATCTGACTAAGGTAATTTGGGCATTATAACAATACTTTTGAGAGTATTTCTAACAAGAGGGGTATTTATCTGAAAACTACTAGGCTAGGGGGTACCCACGGCTAGCACCCAGGAGGGGGTGTCTACCCCTCGGCCTGCCAGCTGGGGACTCTCGGCCAGGGGGGGGGGGAGAGGGGCTCTCGGCTAAGGCCTCACAAGGGGGAGAAAGAGAGCTTTCAAGACTTAGGCAAATTTAAGGATGAAGAAGTCTTCAAAGGGAGAGGGTATTTATAGGACAAGCCAAGGCCAACCAATGGCCAAGATCTTGCCAAGTGCAAGGCAAGTGTAGGGCCAAGATCTTGCCAAGTGCACACTAGCCAACTAACACAAAAATATCCTACCAACCCTTGACCACAAAGGCCACACTTTCGGCCACCACAATTTCCGCCCAAGGTGTTCCAATGAGAGGGTGACAAGTGTCGCCCTCTTGTTGGTCCAAAATGTTTCGTCTCTCGGAAAAATCCGCAAAAATTAAAAATGACATAGCGGAAATTCCCATCGAAAGGCGTGAAAGCGTTTAGTCGAAACGACTCTAGCAAGGGTGTTGTGAACAAAGTTAATTCGGCCAAGCCTAATTCTCAAGTTCAAATTTTCTACGTACGTCCTTACGTACATACTCTGGAAATACGGGGTATAACAGTACAAAAGTTTTAGCCTTAAAGTTATGCATAGGACGAAATTGGTGCACAACCCACTAAAAGAACCATTTTCCGACGAAACGTCTTCCAAACTTTGCGTAGGGAAAATTACGGCTATGTCATTTATAATTTTTGCGGATTTTTCCGAGAGATGAAATATTTTGGACCAACGAGAGGGTGACACTTGTCACCCTCATATGGACGGCAAAGAGGGCTTGGATGGCACGATTTTGGGGCTTGTTTTGTGGCCTAAAACTTGGGTCAATGTTTGTGAGGGATTTGTGGAGTAGGATAGGGTGCACTTGTGCAAATCTCCACCTTACACTTGCCTACCACTTGGCTTCATCTTGGCCATTGGTTGGCCTATAAATACCCCTTTAGTTGATGAGTTATTTCATCCACACTTAGACATTTTCCAAGTCTTGAAACCCCTCTCCCCCTTTGAGAGTTCTCGTCCACAACACCCCTCCCCCTTGAGAAGGCCTTGGCCGAAAGCACCCCTCCCCCTTTGTAGTGTTCTAGCCGAGACTACCCCCCCCCTACCTAAAGTTGTTCTCGTAAAATACCCCCCCCTCTTGGTAGAAAATACTCTCCAAGTATTGTTACTATACCAAAATACCTTAGCCTTATGCCTTGTGTACTACCTTATGTCCTTTTTGTAGATCCCGAAAATACTACCTTATGTCCTTTTTGTCTCAAAAACGAAACCCTAAGGAAAACCTTCATAGTCGGTTGAAGTGTTAAGTAGAAGTTGCGTAGAACTTCTAAGGGTTGTTTGGAGCGGGTTGGAGCGCCCAGAGTAGGAGCTAAACGTTGCTCAGGATCGACATTTAATCTTGGATAATTTTGGGCTTATCGAGGTAAATATCTTGTCCCCCTTTTGTAATTAGAGTTTACACCTTTGTTGAAGTATAAGAATTAAGTATAAGTTATATACAAGGAAGGTATATAAGAAGAGAATTGAGCTGTACTTACATGGGAGTGTATTCTGATGAGACTTGTGAAGTTTGTGGGTAGGGAAGTCTTGCCCAATTTTAGTAGAATCTTGTATCTAGATTTATTCTACAGGAGTAGTCTAGACATTGATAGACTTGTATAACCGTTATAGGTTGAAGTATTGCGAGTAACGTAGTCTACTCGAAAGGGTGGAAAAGGCTAGCGGGATTACGATTGCTTTGGAGCTATTTGCTAATAGTCGATAAATCGTCGCGCGGTATGTGATTCTTCCTATCCTCTTGAGCATGATATTTTAAAAGAATATATATATATAGTGCGGTAGGCGTCGTGTGTTATGAACATATTTTTACGGCAATGTCTTTTGACTTAAGCTGAATAATAAGAATCTTGAAGTATTTCAAAAGAGTTAAGAAACCTTTTTGAAAGAAAGAGTAACACTTGGTTTTAAAAGTTTTAAAAGCTTAAGAGTTATACTAGCTTTATGGGAAGTTGGGTATAACGTCTTAAGAGAGATAAAAGAATGGTTTATGGATTTTAGAAGTTAAGGGACTTGATCTTAAAAGATAAGAGACTTGACTTATTTTGAATTAACATGAATTTTGTTAAAAGTGTGAAATCTCATTCGTGAGTAATGAGTACTTGGTTTTAAAAGGAATCATGTTTCTTGATTTCGAAATCGAATAAGTATCGAACGAACCACTGCTGCGTTAATAAAGGGAAATGTATTGACTAATTAAGTATTATTAAAACCAGTAGAAACCTCCATCTGCATAGAAGCTAAGATGAGACAAAATGATATTACATTTCCTAGATCATGGCTGCTTTAATAAGATTGATTATGAACAAGAATAACCTACTCACATATAAGGCATATGTTTCTCAAATTGTTTAAAGAGAATTATATTCTTAAGTGATTAAGACTATGAACTCTGAAACCTTTCTAAGATAAGAGACTTAAGTACTTGAAATTAGGCAAACTTGAACTTATGGAAAAGAATGTTGTTACTTGATGTTGAAAAGGAAAGTGTTTTGGTTTACCTAAAAATGTGAGTCACTCTATTTTAATACTACGGGTATCGGGTGACCTTTATAAAAGAAATGGATCTTTTAAAAAGAATTTAACGTACGTAATACTTTGTGGTCAGAACCTTGACTTTCGCATAAAATAACATTGTGTTGTGTGTAACTTGCCTATGTTTTCGTTTGATAGCCTTGTTGTGAAAGTAATGTATTTCTATACCACGCGTCTCTCGATGGAGGCGGTGATATGTTATGAGCGATTCTTCACCGAGTCCCGTGAGATGGGTCGGGACACGTATTCCATCGATTCTTCAGGAGTCCCGTGAGATGGGTCGGGACACGTATTTCATCGATTCTTTCGAGTCCCATGAGATGGGCGGGACACGTATTTCATCCGATTCTTTCACGAGTCCCGTGGGATGGGCGGGACATGTATTCCATACTTCACCGAGTCCACGGGATGGGCGGGATATGTACATCGCGATTCCACCTCTATCCCCGTAGGATGGCGAGACATGTTGTACGTATAATACAGTTTATATCCAGACTGCCGGCAGTGAGGAAGGAGTTCCACGGGCATGAGGGATGACTTGAGGGCGTGAGTCCCTGACTCGACGTGACTGCTTTTATGTTATGAACTGTAGTTTGGTTATCATACATGTCTCCTGTTTTATATAGACTGTTATGATTTCATTTACAGTATTTTTCAGTTTCACATACTTGGTACCTGTTATCTTGACCTCGCCCGAAGTGCGTTCATCTGCGGTAGAGTACATCGGTTGTGGATCCTCGCTCATAGGATCACGATTCGGTGTGTTAGGAAGCCGTTTCTCGGAGGCTTATCTTTTGGTATGTTACCACAGTGTAGGTTCTTATGCATTCGGGGTATGGCGGGGCCACTGTCCGTCATAGTTGTTGTTGTAAAACTCTTAGAGTGCATGTAATCTTTGTTGTGGGCGAGTTGTAAAGGATAAGCTGTTCGGGTTTTTATGTATATATCTGAGGCAAAGCTGTTTTGGTTTGCCTGTTTATTTATCATATCTCTTGTTTCATGTTTATGTTTTATTTCCGCTGATTTTCTCTGATGTTGTATCACTAAGGTGCCCGGGGTAAGACACCAGTCACGGGCCCGGGTTCGGGTCGTGACAAAAGTGGTATCAGAGTAGTTAATCATCGGAAAGTGTCTACAGACCGTATCTAGTAGAGTCTTGATTATCGGTGTGTTGTGCACCACACCAATAATCAGGAGGCTATAAGATATTTAGTGTCACGACCCGTTCCGGGGCCCGTGACTGGTGCCTTACCCGGGCACTCAAGTAGTCATACATCAGAGTAATCAGCGGAATATAAAAACACAAGACATGAAACAATTGTAAATGAGACACAGTTTATCTGAAAAAGGGTCGCCTTTCGGCATATATATATAACCAAAATCGCGATTCGTCCCAGTATACAATAGGACTAAAGACCTCTAACGAAGTAAAAAACTATGGCGGGACAGGGCCCCGCCATACCCTAAATGTACAAAACTATCTACATCAACAGGGAGATCATACCCAAAAGTCGAGCCTCCGGAGAAGATGGAGCTCGACGACACAAAGAAAAGATCCTGGGCGAGGATCCGCTACTGCTTCCACTTTACTGCGGCATGAGCGGCCCAGAAGAAGTCGATGCAAGTACCAAGTATGTGAAAGCGTAAAAGTACTTAAATGAAATCATATCATTTTAAAACCGGTTTACAAATATGTACGAAACAAACAAGGTAACCGCATAGTGCCACATCACAAACAAGAGCAATAAGAGGTAGCGTAGCGAGTCTCTTTCTAGTGCGAATGATCGAAGCAAGGCCAATCGTCCATAGTATCATTAAGCATGCCTAATCACGGACTCCGCGATTCGCATAGGCCACTCACGTAGGCGCGTGGTATTCCGCATCGAGGGTAGCTACTCCTCGGCGTCGTCACGGACTCGTGGTCGCGTGGCCACATGGGCCGCGTAGCCCACGGGACCGCACACTAACACGGAACTCTCGTAGCTCGCGTAGGCCCCGGGACACGCGTGAGGTATTCTCGAATCATAGTCACGCAATTGCTGAGCTATACCTGCGTCGGAGGCGACAACCCATTATCATGTCGAGGTGAGTGATATAATACTAACATAACAACTTATCGCTAAACAACATAAGCCTGATAAGAATAACCTCTTTACACAAGCGTTTACAAGATCTGACACACATAGCATCACAATATATCTACTCGACAAACCATCTTATTATACTTTCGAATCAATACAAGTCTTTCATAAACACATAAGTAAAGCTGTTCCTTTCATCTTTCTTAAGTCGTTATACCTAACTTCCCGTAAAGCTAGTATAACTTTTAAACTTTTATTTTAAAACAATTATTCTTCTTCTTTCAAAATGATTTATAATTCTTTTGAAAGACTTGAATTCTTATTATTAGGGCTTAAGTCAAAAGACATTGCCGTAAAACTACGTCGATTAACACACGTCGTCTAGTACTATATATATGTTTTAAAATATCATGCTCGAGTATAGGAGAATCACATACCTCGCCGCGAAATCCACCGCCAAGTCGGTATGTCGTGTGCGGAGAATCAACCTATAATAGTCGAATGCGTCTATCGATGTCTAGACTACTCTATAGACTATTCTAAGCGAGAGGTTATTTATTCTACGGAAATTTGGCGACAACACATCACGACCCGTTCGGGGCACTGTGGTAGTGCCTTACGGGCACCAGTAGTCATACATCAGAGTAATCAGCGGAATATAAAAACAAGACAGGAATCAATATGAAAAGAAAACAGTTTATCTGAGAAAACGTCGCCTTTCGGCATATATATATATCAAAGTTTGGCAGTTACATCCCAACTGTACAATAGGACTACAGACCTCTAAGGAAGTAGACAAATATGGCGGGACAGGGCCCCGCCATACACTGAATGTACATATATCTACAACACAGGAGAACCGTACCAAAAGTCGAGCCTCAGGAGAAGATGGAGCTCTTGACACCAAAGTAGAGATCTAAGGATGTGGATCTAGCACTGCTTTCCCTTACTGCGGCATGAGCGGCCCAGGAGAGTCGATGCAACGGTACTAAGTATGTGAAAGCGTAAAGTACTTAAATGAAATCATATCATTTTAAAACCAATTTTACAAATATGCGAAACAACCGATGTAGCGCATAGTGCGCATCATAAACAAGAGCAACAATAGGTAAGCATAGCGAGGTCTTTTCTAAGTGCGAATGATCGAGCGAGGCGATCGCCCATAGTATCATTATGCATGCCTAATCCTGGACTCCGTAGTCGCATGGGCCACCTAGGCGCGTGAGGTATTCCTCGCGTCGGTAGCTACTCCCGGCATCGTCTGGACTCGTAGTCCACATGGCCACATAGACCGCGTGAGGTATAACCCTCACTAACACGGAACTCTCGTAGCTCGCATAGGTCCCTGGACCGCGTGAGGTATTCTCGAATCATGGTCCCGGACCGCTTTGAGTCTACCCGCGTCGGAGGCGGACTTAACCCCGGTATCATGTCAGAGGTGAGTGATATAATACTAACATAACGAACTGCAGTTAAACAACATAAGCACAAATAAGAATAACCTCTTTACACAAGCGTTACAAGATACTAATACACGTAGCATCACAATATGTCTACTCGACAAACCATCTTCTTGTACTTTCGAGAAATAAATACAAGTCTTTTATAAACACACAAGTAAAACGTTCCTTTTATCTTCCTTAAGTCGTTATTCCTAACTTTCCATAAAGCTAGTATAACTCTTTAAGCTTTTGTTTTAAAAACAAATATTCTTCTTTCAAAAATGATTTATAATTCTTTTGAAAGACTTGAGATCTTATTATTAGGGCTTAAGTCAAAGACATTGCGATAAAACTACGTTCGATTAACACGTCGTCTACCATACTATATATATACTTTAAAATATCATGCTCGAGTATAGGAAGAATCACATACCTTCTACCGTGAAATCCACCGAGTCGAATATGTCGCGCGCAGAGTATCGACCTATAATAGTCAAATACGTCTATCAACGTCTAGACTACTCTGTAGAAAGTTCTAAGCAGAGGGTTCTTAACTCTACGGAAAATCGGGCGTGACTTCCCTGCAGTAAGCTATCTGAGTCTCTGTAAAAGCGATCTATGTAAATCTGATTCAATCTTCTTTACATGTTCTGATGTGATTATAGTTCAATTCTCTTCTGTAATATCCTTCTATGTGATTACAGTTCAATTCTATTCTTTAATATCCTTCTATATCTTATACTTATTTCTATACATCTACAATATGTATTCTCCAATTACAATAGAAGGATAAGATTATTTACCTCGATAAGCCCAATATTATCCAAGTATAAATGTCGATCCTGAGCAAGGTTTAGCTCCTAATCGGTACGCTCCAATCCGCTCCAAGAAACCCTTAGAAGTTTCTACACAACTTCTACTTTCTACTTCAACCAACTATGAAGTTTCTCTTAGGGTTTCGTTTAGTGACTATAGGAATACAAGGTAGTATTTCCGGACTCTACGTATAGAGGTAACTTTGGAAATACTAAAGGATATACGGCTAGGGTATTTGAGGATAACAACAATACTTGGAGAGTATTTCTACCAAGAGGGGAGGGGGTACTTTGGCCGAGACTACAAGGAAGGGGGAGGGAGAGGGTGTTTCGGCTAGGCTCTTTTGGAGGGGGGGGAAAGAGAGCTTTGGACGAGAGCTCTTAAGGGAGAAGGGGGATTTTGAGACTTGGAAGATAATTTGTGGATGAAGAACTTCTTCAACTAAGGGGGGTATTTATAGGCCAAGCAATGGCCAAGATGAAGCCAAGTGGTAGGCAAGTGTAAGGTGGAGATTTAGGCAAGTGTGCTTATCCATCTACTACACAAATATCCTACCAACTCCTTGACTTGTGCAAAGGCACAAAAAACGTGCCAACCTTGGCCCTCTTGTCGTCCACTTGAGGGTGACAAGTGTCACCCTCTCGTTGGTCCAAAATATTTCATCTCTCGGAAAAATCCGCAAAAATTAGAAATTACATAGCCGTAATTTTCCCTACGCAAGTTTTGTTAAACGTTTCGTCGGAAAATGATTCTTTTAGTGAGTTGTGCACAAATTCGTCCCAAGCCTTAACTTTAAGGTTGAACTTTTGTACGTACACCCCCACGTACATACTCTGGAAATACGGGGTATAACATTCTCCCCTCCTTAGAAACATTTGTCCCGAATGTTCCTTCCCAAGGCATACAACGATAAGGTTCTTCATAACTTAAACAGTTTGCAAATGCCTCACATGGCCATAATACAACACTTAAGCAAATAGGTCAATGAAAATTTACAAGTAGGAAAGTGAGTTACCTGGAGGCGTGGGGAATAGGTGAGGATACTTCTTCCTCATGTCCTCCTCATCTTCCCACGTCATCTCCTCCCTGAGCTCGTTCCGCCACAAGACTTTGACGGAAGCCACGTCCTTGGTCCGCAGACGCCTAACCTGACGATCGATTATCGCTATGGGAATCTCCTCATACGATAACTCCGATCACGGACATCGTCAATCGGGTGTACCCTAGATGGATCCACGATACATCTCCTCGGCATAGAAACATGAAACACGGATGCATGCCTCCGGATCGGACGGCGATCAACTCATAACAACATTGCCTACCTGCGGACAATCGTCGACCCGATGTACCTTGGGGTGAGTTTCCCTTTCTTCGAATCTCATCACACCGCCATGGGTGACACCTTGAGAAAACCCAATCATCCACCTCGAACTCCGGATCGAAGCGGCGATGATCTGCGTATGACACATGCGACTACGGTATCGTGATCGCTCTGGATAAGCTTCGCTTATCCGCACTGCTGCACCGTCTGGTCCCACTAGCGCACCTCGCCCACGTCAAACCAGCCTATCGCGATCTGCACTTCCTCCCATACAAGGCCTCATGGCGCCATCCGAATCTTTGGGTGATAGCTATTATTATCGCAAACTCAACTAGAGGTAAATGATCCTCCGGCTACCACGAAGTCAATAACACGGGCTCGCATGACATATCCTCGAAGTGCGAATAGTGAACTCTGCTGTCCGTGCATGCACGTGGATGGAATGCGATTACTCGAGCTCACTGCGTCCTAAACCATTCGGAAATACCTCGAAGTTAGCGTGGCGGGCTTCTGCATGCGATATGATCGAAATAGGGACTCCGTGCGATCGGCGATCTCTCGGATGTAAAATGTCGGCATAATCCTCGTAGAAAAAGTCGTCTGGCGGGAAGAAAGTGGGCTGATTTTGTCACTGTCGGCGATAACCGGATAGAATCATGCTTCCTCGAGTGCGAGGTAATCACGTGATAAAGTCCGTGTTGATCACCTCGGCTTCGGTCGGGATCTCTGTCGCTGCAACAAACTACGGGCCTGCGGTGCTCTACCTTCACTGCGACAACACGGGCCTTGAGCCACAAACTCTGCAGCGTCCTCTTTAAGCCATCCACAATACGGATCGGTCGTGGTACATCTTGAGTCGACCCGGATGGATAGAGTAGCAGCGCGTTGTGTGCTTCCCCTAAAACTGCTGCCGAAGTCACGCAATATCGGAACACACAACACGCCTCGAACCTTAGCACCCGTGGTGCTACCTCAAGGACCCTTCCCCTCACGAAGAGCGTATCGCGGTACCGCGTCAAAGCGGATCCTCAGTTGCCTCTTGCTCGCCGGCGATGGAAGAATCGGCAACCTCTCGAACTCGAACCCATTGCTATCGAGAATCAATCAAATGGACACAAGGCTCGCTAAGCGATGCAAATCGCGAACCATGCCCTCCTCTCATTTGCACATCCGATGAGGCTACCCATCGACCTCGACTAAGGGCATACGCCTGGCATTGGCCTTTCGGGTGAGTACGGGATATCGACATCATAGTCCTTAAGCAACTCTAACCACCGTCTGCGTGTAAGTTCGGCTCCTACGGTGAAGATATCTTTGGAGGCTCTTGTGGTGCGTATAAATATCCACATGAACCCATACAAATAGTGCCTCGGATCTTGGCGTGAATCAGTTGCGACTCGAATCATGGGTGGGGTAGTTCCTCTCATGCTTCTTAAGCTGTCGGGATGCGTACGCTATAACCTTACCCTGCTGCATCAACACATATCCAAACCCGATGCCTGACGCATCACAATACACGACATAACCGTCTGGACCCTCTGGAAGAGTAAGAAGCGAGGCGGTCGTCGATCTCTCGCCGATGGCGGAAACCACGCTCCTGGCGTCGATCCACTGAAACTTAGCGCCTTACGAGTCGGCCTAGTCAATGGTGCGAGATAGAAGCAAACTTCTCCACGAACGCGATAATAACTGCGAGGCCCGAGCTGCGCACCTGCTGCCGGAGTAGTAGGTCTAGGCCAAGTCTGTTGCCTCGATCTTGGCGTATCCACTGGATACCATCGGCCCGACAATATGCCCGAAAAACCACGAAGCCAACCAAAACTCACATTTGGAAAACTTGGCGTA
Source organism: Przewalskia tangutica (assembly GCA_029844215.1). Taxonomy (NCBI): domain Eukaryota; kingdom Viridiplantae; phylum Streptophyta; class Magnoliopsida; order Solanales; family Solanaceae; genus Przewalskia; species Przewalskia tangutica. The sequence goes on along the minus strand of CM056720.1, from coordinate 36,114,279 downwards.
TAACGCTGGTCTGGAGAACTCGGCCACGGTCGCCAAATGCTCGCGTGCTCCTTCTCTGGCGAGAATAAACGAATATCATCAATGAACACTATCACAAGCGTGTCCAAAATGGCTTGAACACTCGGTTCATCAAATCCATGAATACGGCGGAGCATTGGTCAACCCTAAACTCATAATGCGTCTGGTCGAATGCGATCCTAGGGATATCCGCTCTCGACTACTTTGATGATAGCCCGATCGCGGATCAATCTTGGAGAACCATCTCGCACCACTGCAGTCGAACAAATCATCAATCACAGGAAGGGTATCATTCTTAATGGTCACATTGTTCGACTTCACGTAATCAGCGGACATGCGGCGTCGATCTTCTTCTTCACGAACAATCTGGCGCTCCCGGGGAGAAACACTAGGCTGATGAAGCCGCTTCTCCGGCAAATCTCTCGGTGGTCCTTGACTCTCTCAACTCGGCGGGTGCCGTTACGTATGGCGGAATGGAAATAGGAGTGTCGCACGGCTGCATCGATACAAACTCTATCTCCTCTCGGGAGGATACGGAGGTCGTGCAGGAAACACGTGCGGGAACTCTCGACTCTGGGCCCGGCGAAAATGCGCGCTGCGACCTCGGTATCAAACACGACGAGATAGTAGATATACCCGCCACGCTATCTTCCTAGCCTTGAGGTAGGAAATAAACCTACCCTCGGTGATCTGATGTTCCTCCCACTCGATAACCGGCTCCCGAAGCTGGAACCGTACCACTCTCTCCTGCGGTCTACATTGGCGTGAAAGAAGCTAATCAATCCATGCCCGTGATCACGTAAATCTGTCATGTCCAACTCTATCAAGTCGGCTAGAGTGCGGCATTGCATATAGTCATGGACAAGCCACTATATACCACCGAGCTACCAAGATCACCCGGCTGGCGTAGCTACCTCGAAAGGGTCTATGGACTCGGGCTCTATCCCTATCCTACTAGCAATAAGGGAGATATATGGGGCCAGTAGAACCGAATCTATCAAGGCATACACATCATAACGGATCTTGATAAGGTACTGTGGCGGCGTCGAGCAGCGCCTCACAGTCTGCCGTTGGATAAGGCATAAATGCGGTTACGAGGACCGCTAGAAGCTGGACCAGCGCCACGACCTGCCGCGACCTGCTGGTCCACGAGAACCACGCCGCCGGGCGAGTAAGCTATGGGAGATGAAGAAGACCGTGAGAAAGAACACAGGGTGACCCCTACCACTCGCTTGCTCCTGATCGGACGAGTCTCTCGCAAAGTGGCCTGCTGTCCAAGTGTAGCAACCTCGAAGTAGGACCACAACTCGAGATGGGATTCTGCGCATCGGCCACTGCGAGGGGTGGTCTCGTCGGTTAGCACCTCTGCTACCACAAGTCAGAAGTCTGGGGCCACGACACGCCCCGAATACTCTGGTGTCTTGAAGGCGGAGCGGAGTGCTCTGGTGGTGTGGTGCAAATCTAGAATCTTCTTGAGGCCGTCTACCCGAAAGCTACCAAAAGACCACGGCGTCTGGTCTTACTGCTTTGTCTGTCGACCGTCGGCCTCTACGCTCGCCGCGTCAAGTCGTGAGCTGCGTCGCGGGTAATGTTCATGCTGGTGAAGAGCCACGCCGCACAAGAACTCGGCCATATAATCATCTAGCGTTGGCGTGGCGATGCACCTGTACTCCGTATCTGCTACCAATGCGAGGACATATCGAGCCAGAATCGAACTCAACGTTGTACTCCTGGCTTGCGTCCTCTCTGTCTTAGTAACAAAAATCGCCGGCCCGTTCCCTCCGTACATGGAAGGCAAGAAGTGAGTGAAAGGCCTTGAGAACTCGTCCCAGTAGGCGGGGATGCGTGCTCTCCGGGATAACTCCGCGAATCGAACCAATCATTGCGGTATCACGCGGCTATGTGAGCGAAGATCACGGACTCGGTCTCTAAAGCCTTGATCACTCGCATGATCCTGCAATCGACGGATGAACTCCTGCGGATCATCCTCGGGCCTCGACCGTAGAACTACGGTGGGCTCTGACTCGAGAAAATCCGTAGCCATGGCCATGCGATCTCGGGTGAACGCGGTCTTCTTTGGAGGCTGCTGCGTCCGGCTATCCTCGTATGCACGATCACGGCGATGGCGAACCATCTCTGTACCCCATCTCATCTGCTCCGGTGTGTGGGCGGAGTGCAGTCTTGAGGTCTCGTCGCCATTGCTGCGACCACTAAACCTGCTGGGGCGGCGTCGTGGAACTCGTAGTCTCGGTATAGGCGGGCACGAGCCTCGTGACTCTCGGTGTCCTACTAGCGGCTCCTCGGTGCCTTGCCGCCAGGCGGGTTGACTTACGTGGAGGCATAAGCTATTCTGAGAAAAGAATACGTTAGAGGGTCGACTTATAACACGACTCTGAGGCCGCGATCTCGAGTGAGAAGAATGAAACCAATCCTAAATATCCTATAGCCTCACGATTATTGGTGTGGTGCACAACACGCGATAATCAGACTCTACTAGATACGGTGTGTAGACACTTTCCAGGATTAAGCGCTCGATACCACTTTTGTCACGACGACGTTCGGGGCACGTGGTAGTGCCTTACGGGCACCCAGTAGTCATACATCAGTGTAATCGGAATATAAAAACAAGGCGAGAATCAATATGAAAAGAAAGCAGTTTATCGAGAAAGCGTCGCCTTTCGGCATATATATATATCAAAGTTTGGCGATTACATCCCAAGTATACAATAGGGCTGAGACCTCTGAAGTAGACAACTATGGCGGGACGGGGCCCGCCATACCTGAATGTACATATATCTACAACAGGAGAACCATACCAAAAGTCGAGCCTCGGAGAAGATGGAGCTCACGACACCAAAGTAGAGATCCTAAGGATGTGGATCTAGCACTGCTTTCCTTACTGCGGCATGAGCGGCCCGAAGGAGGTCGATCTGACAATTACTAAGTATGTGAAGCGTAAAGTACTTAAATGAAATCATATCATTTTAAAACCAATTTTACAAATATGCACGAAACAACCAATGTAACGCGCATAGTGCATCATAAACAACGACAACAATAGGTAAAATGTAGCGGTATTTTCTAGAGTGCGAATGATCGGGCGGGGTCGCCCATAGTATCATTATGCATCGTAATCCTGGACTCCGTGGTAAGTATAGGCCACAGGCGCGTGAGGTATTCCTCGCATCGAGGTAGCTACTCCCGGCATCGTCTGGACTCGTAGTCGCGTAGCCCACATAGACCGCATGAGGTATAACCCCGCACACTAACCTGGAACTCTCGTAGCTCCGCATAGGTCCCCTGGACCCGCATGAGGTATTCTCGAATCATGGTCCCAGACCGCCTGAGTCTATCACACATCGGAGGGCAGCTTAACCCCCGGTATCATGTCAAGAGGTGAGTGATATAATACTAACATAACAGCTTACCGTTAAACAACATAAGCACAAATAAGAATAACCTCTTTACACAAACGTTACAAGATACTAATACACATAGCATCACAATATGTCTACTCAACAAACCATCTTATTGTACTTTCCAGAAATAAATACAAGTCTTTTATAAACACACAAGTAAACTGTTCCTTTTATCTTCCTTAAGTCGTTATTCCTAACTTCCCATAAAGCTAGTATAACTCTTTAAGCTTTTTGTTTTAAAAAAACAAATATTCTTCTTCTTTCAAAAATGATTTATAATTCTTTTGAAAGACTTCAGGATTCTTATTATTCAGGCTTAAGTCAAAAGACATTGCAGTAAAACTACGTTCGATTAACACCATGCGTCTACCGTACTATATATATACTTTAAAATATCATGCTCGAGTATAGGAAGAATCACATACATACCGGCGAAATCCATGCGAGTCGAATATGTCGTGCGAGTATCGACTATAATAGTCAAATACGTCTATCAGCGTCTAGACTACTCTGTAGAAAGTTCTAAGCGAGAGGGTTCTTAATTCTACGGAAAATCGGGCGACCTTCCCTGCGTAAGCTATACAAGTCTCTTGTAAAAGCAGTCCTATGTAAATCTGATTCAATCTTCTTTACATGTTACGATGTGATTATAGTTCAATTCTCTTACGTAATATCATACATGTGATTACAGTTCAATTCTATTCTTTAATATCCTTCTATATCTTATACTTATTTCTATACATCTACAATATGTATTCTCGATTACAATAGAAGGATAAGATTATTTACCTCGATAAGCCCAATATTATCCAAGTATAAATGTCGATCTGAGCGAGGTTTAGCTCTGTCAGTGCGCTCAATCCGCTCAAGAAACCCTTAGAAGTTTCTACACAACACTTTCTCTTCAACCAACTATGAAGTTTCTCTTAGGGTTTCGTTTAGTGACTATAGGAATACAAGGTAGTATTTCAGGACTCTACGTATAGAGGTAACTTTGGAAATACTAAAGGATATCTGACTAGGGTATTTGAGGATAACAACAATACTTGGAGTATTTCTACCAAGAGGAGGGTACTTTGGCGAGACTACAAGGAAGGGGAGGAGAGGGTGTTTGGCTAGGCTCTTTTGGAGGGGAAGAGAGCTTTGGACGAGCTCTTAAGGAGAAGGGGGATTTTGAGACTTGGAAGATAATTTGTGGATGAAGAACTTCTTCAACTAAGGGGGGTATTTATAGGCCAAGCAATGGCCAAGATGAAGCCAAGTGGTAGGCAAGTGTAAGGTGGAGATTTAGGCAAGTGTCCTTATCCATCTACTACACAAATATCCTACCAACTCCTTGACTTGTGCAAAGGCACAAAAAACGTGCCAACCTTGGCCCTCTTGCCGTCCACTTGAGGGTGACAAGTGTCACCCTCTCGTTGGTCCAAAATATTTCATCTCTCGGAAAAATCCGCAAAAATTAGAAATGACATAGCCGTAATTTTCCCTACGCAAGTTTTGTTAAACGTTTCGTCGGAAAACGATTCTTTTAGTGAGTTGTGCACAAATTCGTCCCAAGCCTTAACTTTAAGGTTGAACTTTTGTACGTACACCCCCACGTACATACTCTGGAAATACGGGGTATAACAACTTCCCTACCTGTCAAGCTACACAAGTCTACTGTAAATACAGTCCTATGTAAGTACAGTTCAATTCTTCTTTATTATACTTCTGATGTGATTTCAGTTCAATACTCTTCTGTATTATCCTTCAGTGTAATTACAGTTCAATTCTCTTCTTTAATATCCTTCTATGTGTTTTATACTCGTTTCTATACTTCTACGGTATGTATTCTCCAATTACAATAGAAGGATAAGATTATTTACCTCGATAAGCCCAATATTATCCAAGTTAAATGTCGATCCTGAGCAAGGTTTAGCTCCTAATTTGTACGCTCCGATAGCTCCAAGAAACCCTTAGAAGATTCTAACAACTTCTACTTAAATACTATAAGGGATTTGGGGCTAGGGTATTTAGGAATAGTAACTATACTTGGAAGACAACTTTTCTACCAAGAGAGGAGGGTAGGTTTCGGCTAGGACTCAAGGAAGGGGGGAGAAGAGCTTGGACGAAAAGCTATAAGAGAGGGGAGGGATTTTTCAAGACTTGGAGAATTGATTTGTGGATGAAGAAAACCTTCAAGTTAGGGGGGTATTTATAGGACAACCAATGGCCAAGATGAAGCTAAGTGGTAGGCAAGTGTAAGGTGGAGATTTAGGCAAGTGTCCTTATCCATCTACTACACAAATATCCTACCAACTCCTTGACCAAAAACTAAGCCACAAAATCGTCCAACCCTTGCCCAAGTTGCCGTCCATATGAGGGTGACAAGTGTCACCCTCCCGTTGATCCAAAATATTTCGTCTCTCGGAAAAATCCGCAAAAATTATAAATGACATAGCCGTAATTTACCCTACGCAAGTTTTGAAAAAGCGTTTAGTCGGAAAACCGTTCGTTTAAGTGGGTTGTGCACAAATTTCGCCCAAAGTGCCTATCTTAAGGCTAAACTTTTGTACGTACGCCTTCACGTACATACTCTGGAAATACGGGGTATAACATTCTCCCCTCCTTAGAAACATTCGTCCCGAATGTTCCTTTCCAAGACAGATAATGATAAAGTTCCTCATGCTTAAGCGGTTTGCAAATGCCATCTGGCCTGAAAACAACACTTAGGCATATATGACAATGAAAATTTATAAGTAGGAAAGTGAGTTACGGAGGTGTGGGGAATAGGTGAGGATCGTCGCCTCGTATCCTCGCCGGCTTCCCGTGTCATCTCTCTCCTGAGCTCGTTCGCCCAAGACTTTGTGGAAGCCACGTCCTTGGTCCGCAGAAGCCTAACCTGACGATCGATTATAGCTATGGGAATCTCCTCATACGATAACCCCTCGGTCACCTGGACATCGTAAATCGGATGCACTCTAGATGGATCCCCGATACATCTCCTCAGCATAGAAACATGAAACAGGATGCTTGCCTCCGGATCGGACGGCGGATCAACTCATAAAACCTTGCCTACCTGCGGACAATCGTCACGGCCCAATGTACCTTGGTGAGTTTCCCTTTCTTCCGAATCTCATCACACCGCCGTGGGTGACGCTAGAAAACCCAATCATCGACCTCGAACTCGGATCTGGCGGCGATGATCTGCGTATGACCACATGCGACTACGGTGTCGATGGCGCTCACGGATAAGCTTCACTTATCCGCACTGTATGCAGTGCGGTCCCACTGCGCACCTCGCCTACATCAAACCAGACTATCGGCGATCTGCACTTCCTCGTACAAAGCCTCGTAGGCGCCCGTCGAATCTTTGGGTGGTAGCTATTATTATCATGAACTCAACTAGAGGCAAATGATCCTCCCGGCTACCACGAAGTCAATAACACGGGCTCGGCATATCCTCAAAGTGCGGATAGTGCGCTCGGCTGTCCGTGCATGCGTGGATGGAATGCGATTGCTCGAGCTCACTGCGTCCTAAACCCATACGGAAAGACCTCGAAGTTAGCGTAAGCGGGCTCCTCGGTGGATATGATAGAAATAGGGACTCCATGCGATCGGCGATCTCTCGGATGTAAAGTCGGCATAATCCTCGTGAGAAAAAGTCGTCTGACGGGAAGAAAGTGGGCTGATTTAGTCGACTGTCGGCGATAACCGGATAGAATCATGCTTATACGAGTGTGAGGTAATCACGTGATAAAGTCCATGTTGATCACCTCCCACTTCCGGTCGGGATCTCTATCGTGCGCAACAAACCACGGGCCTCACGGTGCTCTACCTTCACTGCGACAACACGGACCGAGCCACAAAGCTGCGGCGTCCTCTTGACCGTCCGCAATACACGGATCGAGGTCGTGGTACATCTTGGTCGACCGGATGGATAGAGTAACGTCTGTTGTGTGCTTCCCCTAGAATCTGCTGCGAAGTCTGCAATATCCGAACACACAACACGCCCTCGAACCTTAGCACCCGTGGTGCTACCTCAAAAGGACCCTTCCCGCCGAAGAGTCGTATCGCGGTGCAGCGTCAGCGGATCCTCAGCTGTTGCCTCTTCACCTCGCCGGCGATGGAAGACTCGGCAACCTCTCGAACTCGAACCCGCTGCCATCGGAATCAATCAATCGGACTCGAGGCTCGCTGGCGATGCAAATCACGAACCATGCCCCTCCTGCGGCTGCACATCGATAGGCTACCCGTGACCTACGACTAAGGGCATACGCCACTGACATTGGCCTTTCGGGTGAGTGCGGGATATCAACATCGTAATCCTTGAGTAACTCTAACCACCGTCTGCATCGTAAGTTCGGCTCCTCTGGTGAAGATATCTGGAGGCTCTTGTGGTGCGTATAAATATCCACATGAACCCGTACAAATAGTGCCTCAGGATCTTGGCGTGAATCGCATTGCCGACTCGAATCATGGGTGGGGTAGTTCCTCTCATGCTTCTTAACATCGGGATCGTCAGCTATTTTCACGACCCGACCGGGCCATGGCGGTACCCTGCAGGGTACCATCGAATATATGTCAGAGAATAGCGGCGGAACATACATAACACATAACATAGAGAAAAGGATAAACATTCTTGGCGGTAGATAAAGTGTATTCTATAAAACATACTTGAACAAAGTATAGCAATACAACTGGTTCTTATAGCCCAAAACACATAGGTGACCACAGACCTCTAAAGATAACAACTGTGGCGGGACAGGGCCCCGCCATACCCCTGAATGTACAAAACACCTATAGCATCAGGGAGTATCCGTACGATAAACAAGCTTAGGAGGATGGAGCTTAACACTGGAGTAGTGATCCTAAGAACGAGGATCCTCAATCTGCTTACCCTTACCTGCGGCATGAACGCAGCCCCCGAGGAAGGGGGTCAGTACACAATATGTACCAAGTATGCAAAGCTGGAAAATACTATAGTAATGATATCATAAGTGCAGTAAGTGGAGTCATGGAAGTCAATAAAATACCTTTTCTGGTGCCTTACTAACAATGAGGTGACAAGTATATATATATATATATGTGTGTGATACTACGTAAAATAGGAGGCTCGTGATCAAAGCGGTACCTCGCAGTGGTATCAATAAAACCATCCTACTCGGGATTATTTCACCGCGTGGGTCTGTGGACCGCGTGAGTACTCCTCGCATCAGTTGTACCAGCCGGCATGGGACTATTTCACCCGCGTAAGCCCATGGGACTCGCGTGAGGTGTTCCTCGCATCATGGGTAGCAAATCCACGAACAAGGTGGTATAACGATCTTGGGGACTTTCCCGCCGGATATACTCTTACCACGAAGCGGATGGTATAACGATCTTGGGGTTGTACTCGCCGGATATACTCTTTGCTGGGCGGATGGTATAACGATCTTGGGGCTTGCCCGCCGGATATACTCTTTACAGTGCGGATGGTATAACGATCTTGGATCTACCCTCGGATATACTCTTACCTTTGGAGAAGGTGGTATGGCGATCTTGGGGCTTGCCGCCGGACATACTCTTACCACGGAGAAGGTGGTATAACGATCTTGGGGCTTGCCCGCCGGATATACTCTTACCCTAGCTCAAACTGTCATCATATCATAATCATAAATAAGTTAAGAAACTTATAACTTCTTATTAGTCTTGTTCATATACCCTATCATTTTAGTTTACTTAAGGCACTTAATCATATCTTTAATAAAAGAAAACCGGGAATTTAACCCAAGTACTACATACTTCAACTCTTTTAAAAATTACTCTTTATACATAAAACTCTTGGGCAATTGATACCTTAAAATCAATTTGCCTCTTCATATACTTATCTTACTTTTAGAGTAAATCTCTTCTCATTAACCTTTTATGAAGCTAATAAACCAACTTCCCATAAAGTTGTTATATTAACTCTATACTTTAGTAAAATCATACTTTTCCCCTAACCAAGGGATTTATATGTTCTTAAAATGAAACAAGTCATTATATACTCAAACAAGTAAGAATACCAAATCTTGTACGTCTACCGTACTACATAGTTTCATCTATTCATGCTCAAGAGATAGGAAAACTTCACATACCTCTTTGGTCAATCCACTTGCTAAGCTCAACTACCGCAAGCAATATTTCAACCTATAATAATCATGATACGTTTGTTAACCTCTAATCTCAAAGTAGAACAATCTAATTTCAAGGCCACTAAATTCTATGGAAAATTGGGCAGCATTTCCTTTGTTTCTACTCACTTTGCCACCTTTCTCAAGGCCGAATTTATCATCAAAAACAACACATTTAAGGTTCAATCAATCCAACAATTCAAAGGGGATTACATACCCAAAATTCTGCCCATATGTTTACAACAATTCACTTAACAATTCTAAGGTAGTTTTTAGGCTACAACATGCTCATAATCTCTTCTTAACCCATTCTTCATATCCAAAGCACATTTCTAGCATGCAATGACTCTAAGAGCATTATTTACTACCACAAGTCCTTTCTTCTTAACATGCATGTTACACCCCGTATTTACAGGACATGTTTTAAGAACGTACGTAAGAACTCACAAGTGTTAAGAGTTGAGACTTGAAAAATTTATCGGAATTATGAAATTTGTCGGAAAACGTTTTGTTGTGACGAATGGGAGGGCGACACGTGTCACCCCCCCTTAAATGATGCCTTGGACGAAATAGGCATGGCCAAAATGGTCATTGACCATAGTCTTAAGATGACAAAGTCTTGCAAGTGTGAGCTTGAGAAAATTGACCAAAGTCAAAGGTCCCACAAGTCTTGATATTTAATAAGAGATCATCCAAACCACCCAATTGTTTTCATCTTGACCCTACATTACACTATATAATACTAGTAGTAGTAGAAAAGCTTAAACACTTAGCCAAATTTCACAAAAATTGGAAGAACCCATAGTAGAGCTCTCGGGTTTGCCCCTCTCTTCACAAAAAGAATTTTTGTTTCTTGTCCAATAAGCCCCACACTTTAAACCAAGGTTCCTATGTGTATTGTAGGCATATCTCAATAGAAAAATCTCGGAAAAAAATAGTTTTGGGTTAGTCATAAGCGAAAACCTAGTAGCTTTCTAGGTTTTGGATTGGAGGTTTGAAGGAAAGTTGTTGGTGTGGTTCTAAGGGTCTCAAGGCGGATTGAGGTGTCTTGATGAGGCTCTGGGTTGCTAAGGAGCAACCGGTTTTGAAGATTGGATTACAATTCGTTGAGGTATAATCTTGTACTTTGAAAGTGTTACAAGATTATTTATATTGTTGTTTTTAGCTTTACATGTTGCTAGCATGAAGTTGTTAAGTTGAAGTTAATAAGTATTATGGATTACTTGTAGCTTAAGTTCGAAATGAAAAGTAAGTCATGTTAAGTTGGAATACAATTTGATCGTTACTAGAATGTCGCATGTAATTGACTTGAAGATTATAGTAGTTATATTTGGTTGCGACTAGATATCACGTTATGCTACCAAGTTGGATTGAAATGGAAATTGGATAAGAATTAGTATTGTTGAACTCAAGGTGGCCGAATTTGGACTTGTAGTTTGTATTAGTTTGTTATTCATTTGTATTGGACTACCTTCTATATTGTTGTGAGCCAATTGGGGCTGTTTGGTTATTGTATTCGGCCTTGAAAAAGGTGGCAAAGTGAATAGAAACAAAGGAGGTCTTTGTCAGATTTTAGTAGAATTTAGCGACTAAGCACCTAGAATATTCTACGTTTGAAGTAAGAGGTTAATGGACGTATTTTGACCATTATAGGTTGAAGTACTAAGTATAGCGTATCCTACTTGAAGGATGGATTAGCTATCAAGATTGAAGTACTTTGGAGCATTTTGCTACGTGTCGATAATCGTCGCGAGGTATGTGAACCCCTTCTTTCTTTGGCATGATCCTACGTATGAAATATCCATGTGATAGTATTTCATGATTCCTTCTACTCTTAGAAGTTAGAAGTATTCACATTGTTGATCCTAAGTTAAAAGTATGTTAAATTGTCCTAAGTCCTTACTAGGTCTTATGGGAGACGTTGGTAAGAATGGTTAGGAAATTTTGAGATTGGATTTAAAGCTTTGTGCCTTGTTTTATAAGTAAGTAAGTAAGTTGAATTTATTTGTGAAAAGGAGGTTGATTTTAAAAAGTGGAAGTTATATGATGTTAAAGAGAATAAGCTACTTGATTTCTAAAGTGTAGATGACATGATTTTATAAGTGTAAGTAAATGGACTTTAAAGAATGTATGTTATGAAGTTTTAAGACTATGAACTTTGATTTTCTTTAAAGGATTATGAGACTTTATTTTACAAGTTAGGAGACGTTATTTTTCAAGATATGGGTTACTTGATTTACTTCTAAAGTTAAGAGGCTTGATTTGAAAAGTATGTGACTTGAGTTTTAAAAGTATATGTTTATTGATTTAAAGAGAAGGAGTTTCACGATTCTTTTTAAGTATGTATGTCACGTAGTATTTTTGGGCCTAGTTTCCTAATGTTGTAAGAATGAAAGTGTCATAAGTTCTCTAAAATGAAAGGTTATTATAATAGCTTTATGGGAAGTTGTTATGACGACTTAATAAGAAGTGAAAAGATGGTTTTAAAATGTTATGTAAGGAAAATCACAAGGCCTACCAATAGGCCGGATTATGTTATGAAAATACAAGAACTACAAATAGGCGGATTATGTTATGAAAATACAGAGCCTACAAATAGGCGGATTACATTATGAGATACAGAGCCTACATAGGCGGTCGCCATATTACCACGAGCCTACACATAGCGGGTTACGTCATCGTGCAGGCCCCGGGCGGGCGGATTATGCTACATGATTCCACGATTGCCTTTAGGCCCCGCGGCGGGCGGATTATGTCACATGATTCATCGATTACCGTGTCGCAAATGGGCGGATTATGTTATGTAAGATATGTAAGTTATGTGAAAATGGTGGATTAAACTCTTAAGTATGTATGTAAGAATATGAGGTTAATTCTTATTGAAAGAAGGAAAGGAGCGGTTAATATCGATTGATTTGGAGTTAAAATGACATTCTTTTATGCAGATCATGATCATTTCTTGTGCGTTATTTACATTCCATATTCGAAATTTGTTATGCGACCCCGCCGAGAAGTGCGTTCATGCCGCGAGTTTTAGGTACCAGTTGGTGATCCTTGCTCATAGGATCTCGGTTCAGTTTTGAGAAAAGCTCAATTTGCTCCGGAGGCTTATCTCTTGGTACAGTTTCCCTGAGGTAGTAGATTCATGTATATTCAGGGGTATGGCGGGGCCCTGTCCCACCACAGTTGTTCAGTTGTTATTCCTAGAGGTATGTATTCACATATGTGGTTGAAGTGTAGAACTGAGATGTACTTATGATTAAGATTTTACTATGGAAGGCGAACTGATCTGCTAGCCTGTGACGTTTTTACTTACTCATGTGTTTATGTTGTGTATGTTTCGCTGCTATTCTCTGATGTATACCTGAACAGGGTGCCCAGGTAGGGCACCAGTCGCGGCCCGGGGTCGGGTCGTGACAAAAGTGGTATCAGAGCAGTTAGTCCTCGGAAAGTGTCTGAGGCCGTGTCTAGTAGAGTCTTGATTATCGGTGTGTTGTGCACCACATCTATAATCAGGAGGCTGCAGGACATTTAGGATTAGTTTCCATTCTTCTCACTCTGAGATCGTGCCATAGAGCTGTGTTGTTAGGGTCGTATCTCCCTAACGAGTTATGTTGATTGCGATTCTGAGAAAGCGTGATGACCGGGAATGACTATGTGGATTGCGTATCGGGTTAGTAATGATTATAGTATAGTTGGTATTGTGACATACATCTATACGGAGTTATGTATGAAGTCGGGCATGTTGCCTAGAATGATTTTAGATTACCAGGAATTAGTAAAGACTAACTAGATACCGGGAAGGTATGGAATAGTTAATGAATTTTCGCCAAGGTTTTGTGTTTTATTTTGAGATAATTGGGAAAGGATGAGCTGTCTGATAGGGTAGTGAACCCTTAAGAAGTCATGTTAAGGAACCTAACGGAATGTCATGTTAATAGATTAAGCTGCGTAGTAAGCTTAAGAGAATTATACGGATGAGGTCTGTATAGAGTAAGCAATGGTTGTTGTGATCGAGACAACATGGTTATGGTATTATGAGAAGTTTTTGTACCCGTTTACGGGGGGACTGATAAGGTAGGCTTGGAGCATGGAAATTGCGAGCCTAAGAATATCGCTGACCGCTGAGACCTTAGATGTACAAGGTCTTCTCGGGTAGAAAGATTTATTATAGACCAAGAATAAGAGTTAAGTCTGTGGCGGGACGAGGTGGGGACTGTTGCGGGTCTCATGGCACAGAATGGAGTGGGATCGGTTGGTAGTAGTTCCTCTACGTGGCGAGTCCTTTGTCACGACCCATTCGAGGCCGTGGTGGTGCCTTCTGGGGCACCCAAGTAGTCATACATCGAGTGTCAGCGGAAATATAAAGCAAGACATGAAACGATTTATAAAATAAGACCACGATTTATGTGAAAGCGTCGCCTTCGGCATATATATATAAACATGGTTTAGCGATTATATCAGCGTACAACATGACTACAAACCTCTAAGGAAATATACAACTATGGCGGGGCGAGGCCCATACCACCTGACTCTACAAAACTATCTCTGACGAAATCATACCCAAAAGTAGAGCCTCAGGAAAAGATGGAGCTCAGGCACCAGCAGAGATCCTAAGGATGTGGATCTAGCACTGCTTGCCGCCCTGCGGCATGAGCAGCGGCCCCGAAGGAGAGTCGATTACAAGTACTAAGTATATGAAGCGTAAAATACTTAAATGAAAACATATCATTTTAAAATCGGTTTTGCAAGTATGTATGAACGACGAGGATGGCGCATAGTGCCATCATAAACAAGAGCAACGATAGGTAAGCATGCGAGTCTTTTCTAGGCTGCGAATGATCGGCGGGGCCAATTGCGTGTAGTATCACCATGCAAGCCTAATCACGGAATCCGTAGTCGCATGGGCCACTCGCGTAGGCCGCGTAGGGTACGTAACCCCGCGTCGAGGGTAGCTACCTCGGCGTCGTCTGGACTCGTAGTCCGCATGGCCACATAGACCACATGAGGTATAACCCGCATCACTAACACGGAACTCCGTAGCTCGCGTAGGTCCGCTTGGACCAGCGTAGGTATTCTCGAATCATGGTCCCGGACCGCTGAGTCTACCCGCGTCGGAGGCGACAACCCCGGTAATATGTCAAGAGGTGAGTGATAGTACACTAACATAACGACTTATCTTTAAACAACATAAGCCTGACAAGAATACTCTCTTATACAAGCGTTACAGACACTAACACACATAGCATCATATCGTGTCTACTTATCAAACCATCGATTATTCTTTCGCAATTGATATAAGTGCATTATAAGCGCATATACAAAGCTGTTTCTTTTATCAATCTTAAGTGGTTATACTTAACTTCCCATAAAGCTAGTATAACTCTTAAGCTTACGTTTAAAAACCAATTAGTTCGGGCTTAAGCCGTGAGGCATTCCGTAAGTGTTATTCGAGGCTTAAGCGTGAGGCATTCGATAAATGTTATTGGGCTTAAGCGGTGAGGCATTCATAGTAAATGTTATTGAGCTTAAAGCGTGAGGCATTACCGTAAATATTATTCGAGCTTAAGTCAAAGACATTGCCATAGTTATTATTCGGTTAACACGTATGCGTCTCCGTACTACATATATATTGTAAAATATCATGCTTTAGGAAGAATCACATACATACCAGTGAAAACCACCTTGAAGTTGAATATGTGCTGAGAGAATCGACCTATAATAGTCGAACACGTCTATCAGCGTTGACTACTTTATGTGATTCTAAACATAGGGTTCTATATCCTACGGAAAATTGGGCGATCTTCCCTGCGGTGAGCTACTCGAGTCTCTGTGAAACAGTCCTATGTAAATCTGATTTGATTATTCTTCTTTTAAACCCTTCTCTTTGTGATATGATTCAATTCTATACTGCAATATTCTTTTAAGTATCTAATACTTATTCTTATACTACTACGATGAAGTATTCTCTAATTCAAAGAGGTTAGGATTAGTTACCTCGGTAAGCCCAATAATATCCTAGATAAAGTCGCGCTGAGCAAGGTTTTGCTCTAAGTTATGCGCTCGGTAGCTCAAGAAACCTTAGAAGTTCTTCACAACTTCTACTAAGGACTAAGGGATTTGGGCTAGGGTATTTTGGGCATTATAACAATACTAGAAGAAAACTTTTCTACCAAGGGAGGGGGGTAGATTTTGGCTAGGCTAGGGGGGGGGCCCTCGGCCAAACTTCAAAATGGGAGGGGAGGTGTTTGGGCGAAAAGGCTACAAAGGGAGAGGAGAGGATTTTTAGACTTGGAAGCTTTTGTGGATGAAGAACTCTTCATCTCGAGAGGGTATTTATAGGTCGAGGATGGCTAACCAAGGGCGAGATGTAGCCAAGTGCTAGGCAAGTGTAAGGCGAGATTGGGGCAAGTGTCCTTGGCCAACTTGCACACAAAATATCCTACTAATCCTTGACTTGTGCCAAGGCACAAAAAGCGTGCAAACCGAGTCAATTCGTCCAAATGGGCGATTTCAATCCATCGATTGGAGGTGACAAGTGTCGCCCTCCGTTGATCAAAATGTTTCGTCTCTCGGAAAAATCCATAAAAATTAGAAATGGCATGGCGGATTTTACCCTACGAAGGCGTGGAAGCGTTTTCGCCCACTCGAACCAACCTATAGGCGATCTGCACTTCCTCATCTGAGGCCTCATAAGGCGCCGTCCGAATCTTTGGGTGGTAGCTATTATTATCTGCGAACTCAACTAGAGAAAATGATCCTCCCAACTACCACTGAAGTCAATAACACATGCTCGCGACATATCCTCGAGTGCGGATAGTGCGCTCTGCTGCTGTCCGTCATGCGTGGATGAAATGCGATGCTCGAGGCTCACTGCGTCCTAAACCCCTCTGGAAGGACCTCCGAAGTTAGCGTAAAGCGGGCTCCTGCATGCGATATGATCGAAGTAGGGACTCCATGCGATCGGCGATCTCTCGGATGTAAAGTCTGGCATAATCCTCAGTGAAAAAGTCGTCCTGACGGGAAGAAAGTGGGCTGATTTCGTCAGCCTGTCGACGATAACCCATATAGAATCATGTCTCCTCTGAGTGCGAGGTAATCCTGTGATGAAGTCCATGTTGATCACCTCTCACTTCGGTCGGGATCTCTATCGCTGCAACAACCCACGGGCCTGCAGTGCTCTGCCTTCACTGGCAACATGGCGCGAGCTACGAAATCTGCAATGTCCTCTTGAGCCATCCCACTGATACAGATCTAAGGTCGTGGTACATCTTGATCGACCCGGATGGATTGAAATGCGCGTTGTGTGCTTCCCCAAGAACCTGCTGCCGAAGTCCTGAAACATCTGTAACACACAATCTTCACTCAAACCTTAGCACCCCATCAGGTGCTACCTCAAGGACCGCCCTGCGAAGAGGCGTATCACGATATCGAATCAAAGTGGATCCTCGAGCGTTGCCTCTTCACCTCCTCGGCGATGGAAGACTTCGGCAACCTCACGAACTCTAACCCCTGCTATCGAGAATCAATCAAGCGGACACGAGGCTCGCTGGCGATGCAAATCACGAACCATGTCCTCCTCTCTGTTGCACATCGATAGGCTCCCCATCGACCTACGACTAAGGCATACGCCTGACATTGTCCTTCCCGGGTGGTGCGGGATATCAACATCATAATCCTTAAGCAACTCTAACCACCGTCTACATCGTAAGTTCGGCTCCTGCAGTGAAGATATCTTTGGAGGCTCTTGTGAGTGCGTATAAATATCCACGTGAACCCCATACAAATAGTGCCTCGGATCTTGGCGTGAATCACGGTGCCGACTCCAAATCATGGGTGGGGTAGTTCCTGCGTGTTTCTTGGTGTCGGGACGCATATGCTATAACCACTGCCATGCTGCGTCAACACATCCCAACCCGATGCACGCGCGTCAAAATACGACATAACCATCTGGACCCTGCGGAAGAGTAAGCGAGGCGGTCGTCGGTCTCTCTTTAAACAGCTGGAAACCACGCTCCAAGCATCGATCCACTGAAACTTGCGCATACGAGTCGGCTAGTCAATGGTGCGAAGATAAAGCAAACTTCTCCACGAACGCCGATAATATCTGAGGCCCGAGCTGCGAACCTCTGCCGGAGTAGTAGGTCTAGGCCAAGTCTGGCGCCTCGATCTTGGCGTATCCACTCGAATGCCATCAGCCCGACAATATGCCCGAAAGCGTCCGAAGTCAGCAAAACTCACATTTGGAAAACTTGGCGTACAAGCTGGAGTCTGGAGAAGCGTCGGCCACGATCGCCAAATGCTCGCGTGCTCACTGCTCTGGCGAGAATAAACCAAGATATCATCAATGAACACTATCACAAGCGTGTCCAAAAATGGTTTGAACACTCGGTTCATCAAATCCATGAATACCGCGGAGCATTGGTCAACCAAAGACATGACCACGAACTCATAATGCGTGCACGGTCACGAATGCGATCCTAGGGACATCCGCCTCTCGACTACTTTGATGATAGCGGCCGTAGATCAATCTTGGAGAAGCATCTCGCTCCACTGGTGGTCGAACAAATCATCAATCACAGGAAGAGGGTATATGTTCTTAATGGTCACCTTGTTGTTGCACATGTCAACACACACGTGCGCGGCGTCGTCCTTCTTCTTCACGAACAATCCGGCGCCCCGGGAGAAACACTAGGTGCGATAAAACCGCTTCTCCGGCCAAATCTCTCGGTGGTCCTTGGCTCTCTCGGCTTCGGCGGTGCCGTTACGTATGGTGGAATGGAAATAGGCGAGTGTGCAGCAATATGTCAATACAAAACTCAATCTCCTCTCGGGAGGAGGATGCGGGAGGTCGTCAGGAAACACGTGCGGGAACTCTCTGTCTCTGGGCCCAGCGGAAAATCTGGTGCGCGACGATATCAAACACCGACGAGATGGTAGATATACCGCCTGCACGTCTTCCTAGCTTTGAGGTAGGAAATAAACCTACCACCGGCGATCTGGTGCTCCTCGCTCGACAACCGGCTCGCCGAAGCGGAACCGTACTACTCTCTCTCTGCGGTCTACATTGGCGTAGCGAAGCTAGCCAATCCGTCCCGTGATCACGTCGAAGTCAATCATCTCGACTCTGTCAAGTCGGCTGGTCAGACGGTGTAAATAGTCACGGGACAAGCTCTATATACGCCAGAGCTACCGAATCACCATGGCGTAGCTACCTCGAAAGGGTCTATGGACTCGGGCTCTATCCACTATCCTACTAGTAACAAGGGAGATATATAGGGCCAGTAGAACCGGATCTATCAAAGCATACGTCAAACCCAGGCGATAAGGTACTGTGGCGACATCGGTGAGGCCTCACGATCTGTCGGTGGACAAAGCATAAATGCGGCTCGAGGACCGCTAGAAGCGGGACCAGCGCCACGACCTGCGCCGCGACCTGCTGGTCCATGATTACCTTGCCCTCGAGCGATGCTGTCGGGGATGAAGAAGACCGTGAAAGAACGTGGTGACCCTACCATCGGCCTTGCCGCCCGGTCGGACGGTTTCGCGCATAGTGACCTGCTGGCCACAAGCTGAAACAAGCTCCCGTGCGACACCACAACTCGAAGTGGGATCTACGCATCCCGGCCCGAGAGGTGGTCCGTCGGCGATACCTCTGCCGCTCTGGGCGTCTGAAGTCTGAGGCCACAGTGCGCCTCGAATATCTGGCTGTCTTGAGGGCGGTGCGGGAGTGCTCTGGTGGTGTGGTGCAAATCTAGGCTAGCTGCGAGGCCGCCCGCACGATAGCCACCAAAAGACCTGCCGTCTGGTCTTAACCTGCTGCTGCGGTCGACCGTCGGTCTCTACGCTCCTCACATCCGAGCATGAGCTGCGTCGCGGGTAATGTCCATACCGGTGAAGAAACACCCGCACATGACTTCGACCATATAGTCATCTAGCCGGTGGCGTGGCGGTGCACCTATCCTCATCGCTGCTACTGGCTGGGACATATCGAGCGATGAATCAAACTCGACATTGTACTCCACGGCGGTCGTCCCCTGCCTCGGCGATGAAATCTATCGGCCAGCGCCCTCGCCGTCTGTGGAGGCAAGAAGTGAGTGAGGAAAGCCTCGAGAACTCATCCTAAGTAGGCTGAGGGGCGTGCTCTCCACGGGATAACTCCGTGAATCAAACCAATCATTTGCGGTATCACGCGGCCGATGCGAACCGAAGGTCACGGACTCTGTCTCGAGGCCTTGATCACCGCGTGATCCTCTGTGGTGACGGATGAACTCCTGCGGATCATCCTCCGACCTCGACCAGTAAAACTCGGCGGGCTCTGACTCGAAATCCGTAGCCTCAGGCTATACGCCTCGGGTGCGCGCAGGTGCGGCCGTGGCTGAGGCCCAGGCTAGGCTGCGCGTCCGGCCTATCCTCGTGTCGGCCACAACTCTAGCCAATAGTGGGCCGTCTCCTTGTACCTAACTCCTCCGCCCGGTGTGGGGCGGAGGTGTGGGTGCTTGTGGTCTCTTTGGGCGGCGGCGTCATAGAACTTCGCCGTCTGCGGTATGGGCGGGCACGAGCCCTCGTAACTCTCGGTGTCCGTGGCGACTCCGCCTTGCCGCCACGGACCGGGTTGCCTTGCGTGGAGGCATAAGCTATTCTGAAAGGAATACGTTAGAGGTCAACTTTAACACGACTCTAAAGCGCGATCTCGAGTAAGAAGTATGAAACCAATCCTAAATATCCTATAGCCTCACGATTATTGGTGTGGTGCGCAACACAAGATAATCGAACTTCTACTAGATGCGGTGCGTAGACACTTTCGAGGATTAACTTCTGCGATACCACTTTTGTCACGACCCGTTCGGGGCGTGGTGGTGCCTTCTGCGGGCACCCAGTAGTCATACATCAGTAATCGGAAATATAAAGCAAGACATAAACGATTTATAAAATAAGACACAATTTATGTGAGAAAGCGTCGCCTTTCGGCATATATATATAAACATGGTTTAGCGATTATATCAGCTGTACAACATGACTCTGAGACCTCTGAAATATACAACTATGGCGGGACGGGGCCCATACTACCTGGCTATGTACAAAACTATCTCTGGAAATCATACCCAAAGTAGAGCCTCAGAAAAGATGGAGCTCAGCACCTTGAGAGATCCTAAGGATGTGGATTTAGCACCTTTGCTTGCCCTGCGGCATGAGCGCGGCCCAGAAGGAGGTCGATCTGAGTACTAAGTATATGAAAGCGTAAAATACTTAAATGAAAACATATCATTTTAAAATCGGTTTTGCAAGTATGTATGAACCAACGAGGGGACGCGCATAGTGCACGCATCATAAACAGCAACGATAGGTAAAGCTAGCAGGTCTTTTCTAGGCTGCGAATGATCGGCGGGCCAATTGCGTAGTATCACCATGCAAGCATAATCACGGACTCCGTAGTCGCGTAGCCTTCACGTAGGCCGCGTAGGTACGTAACCCGCGTCGAGTGTAGGTAACGCCGAACGGGCGTTGCGGTGCCTTACCCGGGCACCCTGGTGATCTGACATCGAGAGAAAACCAGCGGAAAAATAAAACACGAGTCATGAAACAAGAGATATAATAAATAAGCAGGCCAACCAGCAGTTGCCTTGGTATATACATAAAAACCGAGCAGTTATCCTTTTTACAAACCACCTTGCAACGATTACTCTGACCTCTAAGATTTACAACAACTATGGCGGGACGGGGCCCATACCACTGAATGTACAAGAACCTACAACTCGAGAAACATGCAAAGATAAGCCTCAGAAGGAAGCGGAGCTTTCAACAGCCGAAATGAGATCCTAAGGCGGGGATCACGGCCGATGTACCTCTACTGCGGCATGAGCAGCGGCCGAAGGAGGTCGGTCTGGCCAGTACAGTATGTGAAGCGTCAAATCGTAAATGAAATCATAATAGCCTAAAAGCGGGAGACATGTATGATAACAGAAATCTGATGCAACATAAAAGCGATCAGTCGGGGACTCGCGCCTCAAGTCACCACTCAAATATAACTATGGGTCTCACGCCCACAACATCCATCATGTTCGCGTCGCGGCGCGTGCCCAGGAATCTTGCGCCGGTGTAGGCGTGTCCGTGATGCAACAATAATAACAAGGCGCGTGGCGCGTACCGGAATCTTTGCGTCGGTGTAGACATGCCCGTGTAACCTCAATAATGATATCTTGGGTGGTCAACCTGCCGCGCGTGGCCACGTGCCGGAATCTTGCATCGGTGTAGACCGTCCATGTTGCGATAATAACCTATATCGGGTAATCCACGCGACGCGTGGCCGCGTGCCGGAATCTGCGTGGTGTAGACATGTCCGTATGACATCGACAAGACGATAATCAAAATGGAAACATACGTGGAATTCTCCGTCACTGCCCGGACGCGTCGAGTAAGTTCTCGACAAGTCAAGCGGCCTACATCGAGGCGGTAACGAAATACCACGCTTGCACAAAGGCTATCATCACAAGCATAGGCAAGTTTCACAACAACAAGCATAGGCAAGTTTCACAACAACAAGCATAGGCAAGTTTCACACAACTCAAAGTACTTTCATTTTATGCCAAAGTCGGGTTTAACCCTAAAGTACTCGTCGTTAAATTCTTTAAAGAGATCATTACTTTTATCAAAATCGCTTAGATACAGTAGTATTAGAATGACCAACCCATTCCTTTTCAAAATCAAGTAACAACATTCTTTTCCTAAGTTCGGTTTGCCTAGTTTGATTACTCGAAACTTCTCATTTTCAAATGGTTTCATAGTTCCCAAACTTAATCACTTGATTCCTTTTTAGAACAATTGAGTAATATATGTCTCACGTGAGAGTAGGTTATTCTTATTTACAACATTCTTATTACTGATGACCATGATCTAGAAAATGTAATATCATTTTGTCTTATCTTAGTTTCTATGCGGATGGAGGTTTCTCTTGGTTTTAATAATACAATTCATTAGTCGATACATTTTCCTTTATTAACGCATTGCGGTGATGCAGCCGATACGTTACGATTTCCGAAATCGGTAAAACATTATCCCTTTTTAAAAAAAAACCAAGTACTCATTACTCACGAATGAGGTTTCACAAACATTCACATTAAAACAAATAAGTTAAGTCTCTTATCTTATAAGATCAAGTCTCTTAACTTAACATCGATAAACCATTTTCTTTACCTCTCTTAAGACATTATACCTAACTCCCGTAAAGCTAGTATAACTCTTTTTAAAACCTTTAAAACCAGTGTTACTCTCCCTCAAAGCGATTTATACATCTTTTGAAATACATCAAGTTCTTTATTATAACAAGCGATTATAATTCACATGATTACCTTTTAAAACCACAAAGTATTTTCTTACCTATAAAAATTGTTATAACTTGACTTCCCATAAAGCGTTATAACACTTTATGTTTTAAAACAATCAAACCACGATTAACACGTGCGTCTACCGTACTACATAGTTCACACATATCATGCTAGAAGAGATAGGAAGAGGTTCACATACCTCGCGATGAGTATCGACTAATAGCAAAATGCTCCAGTACTTCAGTCGGCTACTCCTTAAGCCACGTAGATCGCACCTGCGTAGTACTTGACCTATAAGGCCACGAGGCGCTTATTAACATCTAGATCTCATTGCCGTATTCTACGAGAAAATTGGCGGCACCTCCCCACATGGCGGCGTTAATCTCCCTCTGCAGAAGTGGCTTGCAAACCGAGGGGTTTCTGCCTAGCAGGCGTGTATAATTCTACTCACGATAATACTACACAAGTCTCATGTCTGATCCTACGTAATTCTGATTCGATTCTCTTATTTATCCTTACATGTGTTTCTTTGTTCAATTCTTATTGAGCTTAAGTCAAAGACATTGCCGAAGCGAACTACGTTGATTCTATTCCATATTCATTCTATATATAGTATACTTCAACTATATATTCTAACAATCATGCAATTTCCAATTACAATAGGGGACAAGATATTTACCTCGATAAGCCCAAAATTATCAGAGTTAAATGTAAGCTCTGAACAAGGTTTAGCTCTACTCATTGTGCTCGACACGCTCAGAAACTCTTAGAAGTGTCTACACAACTTCTACTTAATACTTCAACTACGGGTGAATATTTCCTTTAGGGTTTCGTTTAGTGGCTAAAGGAGGTATAATCGTATTTTAGGGTTTTTTCGTATAAAGGGTACTTTGGAAAGTACTATAAGGTATAAGGGCTAGAGTATTTTGGGCATTATAACAATACTAGGAGAGTATTTCTATATCACAAAGGGGGGTATTTATACGAGACAACTAGGCTGGGGTACCCTCGGCCAAGGCTTCGAGGGGAGGGTGTGGTGGCTCTCGGCGAGCTCAACTAGGAGGAGAGGGACGAAAAGCTCAGCTAAGAGGAGTAGTTTGAGACTTAGATAGATTGCTCAATTTTTGGATGAAGAAAGTTCATCAACTAAGGGGTATTTATAGGTCAAGTGAAGGCCAACCAATGGCCAAGATGGTGCCAAGTGCAAGGCAAGTGTAAGGCCAAGATTAAGCCATGTGAAACCTTATCCATCTACCCAAAATATCCTACCAACTCCTTGACCACCAATTCAACACAAAAAGCGTGCCACACTCACGTTCTCGTCATGACCATCACCGATTAGAGGGTGACAAGTGTCGCCTCTTATTGATCCAAAATGTTCGTCTCTCGGAAAAATCCATAAAAATTATAAATGACATAGCGGAAATTCCCTACGAAAGGCGTGAAAGCGTTTAGTCGAAACGACTCTAGCAAGGTGTTGTGTACAAATTTCGAATCTTGCCTATCTTAAGGCTCAAATTTTATACGTCGTCTTTCGTACATACTGCGGAAATACGAGGTATAACATTCTCCTCCTTAGAAACATTCGTCCGAATGTTCCTTCTCAAGACGGATAACGATAGAGTTCTTCTAATAAGTTGCCAGCGCCACGATTGTACGAAACACGCGTAAATACTTACATCCAAGTCCACGAGGAAACACCTCTAACATCACAAACTTTGTCACTTTGCGCGAGGTTCTAGTGTCACTCGTGACCCAACAAATGGTGCGGACTGCGTGATTCACGAGGTCTAAAATATACATCCATCGCACCTCGTTTCACAAAAAGCGATCACACACGTTCACTTCTCCCTATCTCGTCGTACCGCTTCTCGAACACTCGAGCTCTTTCTAGTATCCGTACCACACTTCGTCAACATTTACGTTTCCAACCCTTGGAGTTACTACCTCGAACTTGGTCATCTTCTTACCGCCGATTTCCTCTAAGGCCATTCTCGGCCTTCACGGTGATTACAGTCGAACATATCTATGAACTCATCGATGGTCATCTAAACTTGGGCTAGCACCCTCGTGACCTGCCACTGGCGGGACCACCCGGCTGACCCGCCGCCGAAGCGGGGCGGGTTGGCCCGCAACATGACCCGACCCAGCTGTAGCGCCAACTTCCGCTCGCCGACACGGAACACATCATGGAAGCTACCACTTACATCTCACACTAACCAGATTTTAAATCACACTATAGCACAAAGCTATCCGAACATAACACTTAACACATCATTAACATCAATACATACAAGTATCTACGAGGTTAAGGATATACACGAAACTAGGCGGTTCAAGGACCGCTAAAGCTAGGAACTTCCACCGCGACCTCTAGTGGCATGGCGCTCTAGTAATCTGTGCTATCCTACCAGCGCTACCACAGTCGGACGGTCTCTCGTCATATGGCCCTGTTGGCGCAAGAATAACAAGCTCCTTGGTACTACGACACTCCCGAAATGCGGTCTACCACATCGACCACACCGAGGTAGGGGTATTGCGTCGCCAACACCCTACTCGCGAACATCTGAAACACAGGAGCCACGACACGCTCACGAATATCCCGAGGTCGAAAGGCTGCGGAGGACCACTCTGCAATGGCGGAGTACATAACTAGTCTGCTTCTTTGGCGGTCCGCCTCGAAAGTCGCCAAAATATCCGGCCGTCTTGGCCTTAACCTGTGGCGGTCCGCTGCGTCGATCTCTGCGCTCGCCGCGCAGTGCATGAGCACGAATGCGGGCAATGTCCATGCCGGCTAAGAGAAACACCGCACAAGACTTCGGCCATATAATCATCTAGCTCGGTGGCGTGGCGATGCACCTATCCTCCATATCTGCAACAAGCGCGAGGACATGCTCGAGCCAAAGAATCGAACTCGACATTGTACTCCACGACGGTCGCCTCTCTGTCTCGATAACAAAAATTTGTCGGCCCGTGCCCTCCTCATCTGCGGAGGCGAAGTGCGTGAAAAAGCCCCGAAAACTCATCCCATCTTGCTGGAGGTGCATGCTCTCCCGGAAAGCTCGCGAATCAAACCAATCATTGCGGTATCACGCGGCCGATGTGAACCGAAGGTCACGACTCGGTCTCTGAAGCCTTGATCACCGCGTGATCCTCATGGCGGCGGATGAACTCCTGCGGATCATCCTCGAGCCTCGACCCATAAAACTCTGGCGGGCTACAACTCGTAAAGTCCGTAGCCTCAAACTATCTGCTCGGGTGCACGCGGTCTGCGGGAACCAGGCTGCCGCATCCGGCTGTCCGCCATGCTCGCCACAACCACGGCCAATAATCGGGCCATCTCGCGTGACCCATCTCACTGCTCGGTGTGGGGCTGGAGGCTCAGTCTTGTAGTCTCATCGACCACGGCTGCGGTTCTAAACCTATTTGGTGCGGCGTCATGAAACTTCGCCCGTCGGAGCTTGTCTCAGTCTTGGCCGGGCTGCGCCCTCGTACTCCTCGGTATCCCACTAGCGGCTCCTCATTTGCCTTGCCCGCCAGGCCTTTGGTCGCACTTGCGGAGGCATAGCGGTAAAATGAAACACACGTCGGAGGGTCCAACTTACAACTCGGCTCTAAGGCACGATCTCGGAATGAGAAGAATGAAACCAATCCTCATGTCCTATAGCCTCCACGATTATAGATGTGGTGCACAACACAGATAATCAAGACTACTAGACACGGTCTGTAGACACTTTCCGAGGACTAAGCGCTCGATACCACTTTGTAACGCCCGAACCGGGCGTTCTTTGGTGCCTTACCCGGGCACCCTAGTGATACAACATCGAGAAAACCAGCGGAAAATAAAACACGAGTCATGAAACAAGAGATATAATAAATAAGCAGGCCAACCAAAGCGATTTGCCTTCGGTATATACATAAAAACCGAGCGATTATCCTTTTTACAAACCACACTTGCCAGCGATTACTCTGGACCTCTAAGATTTACAACAACTATGGCGGACGGGTCCGCCATACCCAGAATGTACAAGAACCTACAACTCGAAACATACCAAAGATAAGCCTCAGAAGAGCGGAGCTTTCAACACTTGAAATGAGATCCTAGGCGAGGATCCACGGCCGATGTACCTCTACTGCGGCATGAGCAGCGGCCGAAGGAGTCGATCTGGCCAAGTACCAGTATGTGGCGTCAAATCTTGTAAATGAAATCATAATAGCCTAAAAAGCGGGAGACATGTATGATAACCGAAATCTGATGCAACATAAGCGGTCGTCGGGGACTCACGCCCTCAAAGTCACCACTCAAATATAACTATGGGTCTCACGCCCGCATCCATCATGTTCGCATCATGGCGCGTGCCCGGAATCTTGCGTCGGTGTAGACATGTCCGTGATGCAACAATAATAACAAGGCCGCGTGGCCACGTACCGGAATCTGCGCCGGTGTAGACATGCCCATGTAACCTCAATAACAATATCTTTGGGTGGTCAACCGCGCGTAGCCACATGCCCCGGAATCTGCGTCGGTGTAGACACGTCCGTGTTGCGATAATAACCTATATCGGGTAATCCACGCCGCGTGGCCGCATGCCGAATCTGCGTCGGTGTAGACATGTCCATGTGACATCAGCAACAAGACGATAATCAAAATGGAAACATACGTGGAATTCTCCATCACGCCCGGACGCGTCAGTAAGTTCTCGACAAGTCAACCGGCCTATCGAGACGCGGTAACCTGAAATACCACACTTGCACAACAAAGGCTATCATCACAAGCATAGGCAAGTTTCACAACAACAAGCATAGGCAAGTTTCACAACAACAAGCATAGGCAAGTTTCACACAACTCAAAGTACTTTCATTTTATGCCAAAGTCGGGTTTTAACCCTAAAGTACTACGTCGTTAAATTCTTTAAAGAGATCCATTACTTTTATCAAAATCGCGATACAGTAGTATTAGAATGACCAACCCACATTCCTTTTCAAAATCAAGTAACAACATTCTTTTCCTAAGTTCGGTTTGCCTAGTTTCAATTACTCAAGCTTCTCATTTTCAAATGGTTTCATAGTTCCCAAACTTAATCACTTGATTCCTTTTTAGAACAATTGAGTAATATATGTCTCACGTGAGAGTAGGTTATTCTTATTTACAACATTCTTATTACGTGACCATGATCTAGAAAATGTAATATCATTTTGTCTTATCTTAGTTTCTATGCGGATGGAGGTTTCTCTTGGTTTTAATAATACAATTCATTAGTCGATCATTTTCCTTTATTAACGCTGCGGTGATGCAGCCGATACACGTTACGATTTCCGAAATCAGTAAAACATTATCCCTTTTTAAAAAAAAAACCAAGTACTCATTACTCACGAATGAGGTTTCACACAAACATTCACATTAAAACAAATAAGTTAAGTCTCTTATCTTATAAGATCAAGTCTCTTAACTTCTAACATCAGTAAACCATTTTCCTTACCTCTCTTAAGACATTATACCTAACTCCCATAAAGCTAGTATAACTCTTTTTAAAACCTTTAAAACCAAGTGTTACTCTCCTTCAAAACGATTTATACATCTTTTGAAATCTGACAAGTTCTTTATTATAACAAGCGATTATAATTCCACATGATTACCTTTTAAAACCACAAAGTATTTTCTTACCTACATAAAGTGTTATAACAACTTCCCATAAAGCGTTATAACACTTTATGTTTTAAAACAATCAAACACGATTAACACGTATGCGTCTACCGTACTACATAGTTCACACATATCATGCTAGAAGAGATAGGAAGAGGTTCACATACCTCGCGGCAGTATCGACTAATAGCAAAATGCTCAAGTACTTCAAACCGTCGGCTACTCCTTAAGCCACGTAGATCGCACCACACGTAGTACTTGACCTATAAGGCCACAAGCGCTTATTAACATCTAGATCTCATTGCCCATATTCTACGAGAAAATTCGGCGCCTCCCCACAGCGTTAATCTCTCTCCTGCAGTGGCTACCAAGCCAACGGGGGTTTGCACGCCTAACCGGCGTGTATAATTCTACTCACGATAATACTACACAAGTCTCATGTGTCTGATCACTACGTAATTCTGATTCGATTCTCTTATTTATCCTTCTATGTGTTTCTTGTTCAATTCTTATTCAGCTTAAGTCAAAAGACATTCTTGAAGCGAACTACGTTCAGTTCTATTCCATATTCATTCTATATATAGTATACTTCAACTATATATTCTAACAATCATGCAATTTCCAATTACAATAGGGGGACAAGATATTTACCTCTATAAGCCCAAAATTATCCGAGTTAAATGTCGCTCCTGAACAAGGTTTAGCTCCTACTCCGTGTGCTCCAACACGCTCCAAGAAACTCTTAGAAGTGTCTACACAACTTCTACTTAATACTTCAACTACGGGTGAATATTTCCTTTAGGGTTTCGTTTAGTGGCTAAAGGAGGTATAATCGTATTTTAGGGTTTTCGTATAAAGGGTACTTTGGAAAGTACTATAAGGTATAAGGGCTAGAGTATTTTGGGCATTATAACAATACTAGGAGAGTATTTCTATATCACAAGGGGGTATTTATACGAGACAACTAGGCTGGGGTACCCTCGGCCGAAGGGGAGGGTGTGGTGGCTCTCGGCCAAGCTCAACTAGGAGGGGAGAGGGACGAAAAGCTCAAGCTAAGAGGAGTAGTTTGAGACTTAGATAGATTGCTCAATTTTGGATGAAGAAAGTTCATCAACTAAGGGGTATTTATAGGTCAAGTGAAGGCCAACCAATGGCCAAGATGGTGCCAAGTGCAAGGCAAGTGTAAGGCCAAGATTAAGCCATGTGCAACCTTATCCATCTACCCAAAATATCCTACCAACTCCTTGACCACCAATTCAACACAAAAAATGTGCCACACTCCCCATTCTCGTCCGCCAACCATCACCAATTAGAGGGTGACAAGTGTCGCCCTCTTGTTGGTCCAAAATGTTACGTCTCTCGGAAAAATCCGCAAAAATTATAAATGACATAGCCGGAAATTCCCCTACGAAAGCTGTGAAAACGTTTCATCGAAAAACGACTCTAACCGGGTGTTGTGTACAAATTTCGAATCTTGCCTATCTTAAGGCTCAAATTTTATACGTACGTCTTTACGTACATACTCTGGAAATACGGGGTATAACAGTAGCTACTCCTCGGCATCGTCCTGGACTCGTAGTCCGCATGGCCACATAGACCGCATGAGGTATAACCCCGCATCACTAACCTGGAACTCCCGTAGCTCCGCATAGGTCCCTTGGACCCGCATGAGGTATTCTCGAATCATGGTCCCCGGACACTTTGAGTCTACCCGCGTGGAGGCGGCTTAACCCCGGTAATATGTCAAGAGGTGAGTGATAGTACACTAACATAACAGCTTATCTTTAAACAACATAAGCACAACAAGAATACTCTCTTATACAAACGTTACAAGACACTAACACACATAGCATCATATCATGTCTACTTATCAAACCATCTGATTATTCTTTTCGCAATTCAATATAAGTCTGTTATAAACGCATATGCAAACTGTTTCTTTTATCAATCTTAAGTGGTTATACTTAACTTCCCATAAAGCTAGTATAACTCTTAAGCTTCTGTTTAAAAACCAATTAGTTCTCTTACATTAAAAATGATTGATATTCTTTTGAAATATTTTGATTCTTTATTATTCAGGCTTAAGCGTGAGGCATTCTTAGTAAGTGTTAATCGGAGCTTAAGCGAAGCGTGAGGCATTCAGTAAATGTTATTCGGGCTTAAGCGTGAGGCATTCTGTAAATGTTATTCAGCGAGCTTAGGCGTGAAGTAAATATTCGAGCTTAAGTCAAAGACATTGCCATAGTTATTATTCGATTAACACGTATATGCGTCTACGTACTACATATATATTGTAAACTATCATGCTTTAGGAAGAATCACATACCTTCTCGTGAAAACCACCGCGAGTTGAATATGTGCGCGAAGAATCGACCTATAATAGTCGAACACGTCTATCAACGTTGAACTACTTTGTATGCTGATTCTAAACAAAGGGTTCTATATCCTACGGAAAATTGGGCGTACTTCCCTACGGTGAGCTACTCAAGTCTCGTGAAAAGCAGTCACATGTAAATCTGATTTGATTATTCTTCTTTTAAACCCTTCTACTGTGATAACAGTTCAATTCTATTCTGCAATATTCTTCTAAGTATCTAATACTTATTCTTATACTACTACAGTAAGTATTCTCTAATTCAAAAGAGGGTTAGGATTAGTTACCTCGGTAAGCCCAATAATATCCTAGATAAAGTCGCGCCTGAGCAAGGTTTTGCTCCTAAGTTGTACGCTCCGGTAGCTCCAAGAAACCTTAGAAGTTCTTCACAACTTCTACTAAGGACTAAGGGATTTGGGCTAGGGTATTTTGGGCATTATAACAATACTAGAAGACAACTTTTCTACCAAGGGAGGGGGGGTAGATTTTGGCTAGGCTAGGGGAGGGGGAGGTGTTTGGACGAAAAGGCTACAAAGGGAGAGGAGAGGATTTTTAGACTTGGAAGCTTTTGTGGATGAAGAACTCTTCATCTCAAGAGGGGTATTTATAGGTCAAGGGATGGCTAACCAAGGGTCAAGATGTAGCCAAGTGCTAGGCAAGTGTAAGGCCAAGATTAGGGCAAGTGTCCTTGGCCAACTTGCACACAAAATATCCTACCTAATCCTTGAATTGTGCCAAGGCACAAAAAACGTGCAACACCAAGTCCAATTCGTCCAAATGGACGATTTCAAGTGCATCAATTGGAGGGTGACAAGTGTCGCCCTCCAGTTGGTCCAAAATGTTTCGTCTCTCGGAAAAATCCGCAAAAATTAGAAATGGCATAGCCGGAATTTACCCTAGTAGTAGTAGACAAGCTTAAACACTTAGCCAAATTTCACAAAAATTGGAAGAACCCATAGTAGAGCTCTCGGGTTTGCCCCTCTCTTCACAAAAAGAATTTTTGTTTCTTGTCCAATAAGCCCCACACTTTAAACCAAGGTTCCTATGTGTATTGTAGGCATATCTCAATAGAAAAATCTCGGAAAAAATAGTTTTCGGGTTAGTCGCAAAGCGAAAACCTAGTGGCTTTCTAGGTTTTGGATTGGAGGTTTGAAGGAAAGTTGTTGGTGTGGTTCTAAGGGTCTCAAGGAGCGGATTGAGGTGTCTTGATGAGGCTCTAGGTTGCTAAGGAGCAACCGGTTTGAAGATTGGATTACAATTCGTTGAGGTATAATCTTGTTCTTTGAAAGTGTTACAAGATTATTTATATTGTTGTTGTTAGCTTTACATGTTGCTAGCATGAAGTTGTTAAGTTGAAGTTAATAAGTATTATGGATTACTTGTAGCTTAAGTTCGAAATGAAAAGTAAGTCATGTTAAGTTGGAATACAATTTGATCGTTACTAGAATCGTCGCATGTAATTGACTTGAAGATTATAGTAGTTATATTTGGTTGCGACTAGATATCACGTTATGCTACCAAGTTGGATTGAAATGGAAATTGGATAAGAATTAGTATTGTTGAACTCAAGGTGGCCGAATTTGGACTTGTAGTTTGTATTAGTTTGTTATTCATTTGTATTGGACTACCTTCTATATTGTTGTGAGCCAATTGGGGCTGTTTGGTTATTGTATTCGGCCTTGAAAAAGGTGGCAAAGTGAATAGAAACAAAGGAGGTCTTTGTCAGATTTTCCGTAGAATTTAGCGACTAAGCACAGAATATTCTACGTTTGAAGTAAGAGGTTAATGGACGTATTTTGACCATTATAGGTTGAAGTACTAAGTATAGCGTATCCTACTTGAAGGATGGATTAGCTATCAAGATTGAAGTACTTTGGAGCATTTTTCTACGTGTCGATAATCGTCGCGAGGTATGTGAACCCCTTCTTTCTTTGGCATGATCCTACGCATGAAATATCCATGTGATAGTATTTCATGATTCCTTCTACTCTTAGAAGTTAAGAAGTATTCACATTGTTGATCCTAAGTTAAAAGTATGTTAAATTGTCCTAAGTCCTTACTAGGTCTTATGGGAGACGTTGGTAAGAATGGTTAGGAAATTTTGAGATTGGATTTAAAGCTTTGTGCCTTGTTTTATAAGTAAGTAAGTAAGTTGAATTTATTTGTGAAAAGGAGGTTGATTTTAAAAAGTGGAAGTTATATGATGTTAAAGAGAATAAGCTACTTGATTTCTAAAGTGTAGATGACATGATTTTATAAGTGTAAGTAAATGGACTTTAAAGAATGTATGTTATGAAGTTTTAAGACTATGAACTTTGATTTTTCTTTAAAGGATTATGAGACTTTATTTTACAAGTTAGGAGACGTTATTTTTCAAGATATGGGTTACTTGATTTACTTCTAAAGTTAAGAGGCTTGATTTCGAAAGAGTATGTGACTTGAGTTTTAAAAGTATATGTTTATTGATTTAAAGAGAAGGAGTTTTACGATTCTTTTTAAGTATGTATGTACGTAGTATTTTTGGGCCTAGTTTCCCTAATGTTGTAAGAATGAAAGTGTCATAAGTTCTCTAAAATGAAAGGTTATTATAATAGCTTTATGGGAAGTTGTTATGACGACTTAATAAGAAGTGAAAAGATGGTTTTAAAATGTTATGTAAGGAAAATCACACCGAGCCTACCAATAGGCGGATTATGTTATGAAAATACACCAGGGCCTACAAATAGGCGGATTATGTTATGAAAATACAGGAGCCTACAAATAGGCGGATTACGTTATGAGATACAGAGCCTACACATAGGCGGATTCGCCATATTACCCGAGCCTACACATGCGTAGGTTACGTCATCGTCGTGCAAGCCCACAGCGGGCGGATTATGCTACATGATTCCACGATGCAAGGCCCGGCGGGGCGATTATGTCACATGATTCATCGACACCGTGTCCGCAAATGGGCGGATTATGTTATGTAAGATATGTAAGTTATGTGAAAATGGTGGATTAAACTCTTAAGTATGTATGTAAGAATATGAGGTTAATTCTTATTGAAAGAAGGAAAGGCAGTTAATATACGATTGATTTGGAGTTAAAATGACATTCTTTTATGCAGTCATGATCTTTCTTGTGCGTTATTTACATTCCATATTAAATTTGTTGTCTTGACCCCCCGGAGGCTGCGTTCATGCCGCAGTTTTAGGTACCAGGTTGGTGATCCTTGCTCATAGGATCTCGGTTGATTTTGAAAAGCTCCATTTGCTCGGAGGCTTATCTCTTGTGCAGTTTCCACGAGGTAGTAGATTCATGTATATTCGGGGTATGGCGGGGCCTGTCACGATTGTTCAATTGTTATTCCTAAGTGCAGTATTCACATATGTGGTTGGTGTAGAAGCGAGATGTACTTTTGATTATGTTTTTACTATGGAAGCGGCGATCGTCTAGCACTGTGACGTTTTACTTACTCATGTGTTTATGTTGTGTATGTTCATTTGCTATTCTCGATGTATACAGGCAGGGTGCCGGGTAGGGCA
Source organism: Przewalskia tangutica (assembly GCA_029844215.1). Classification (NCBI taxonomy): domain Eukaryota; kingdom Viridiplantae; phylum Streptophyta; class Magnoliopsida; order Solanales; family Solanaceae; genus Przewalskia; species Przewalskia tangutica. The sequence goes on along the minus strand of CM056720.1, from coordinate 36,079,838 downwards.
CGATCAGCGGCTCCGGGGTGTCGTGACAAAAGTGGTATCGAGCGATTAGTCCTCGGAAAGTGTCTGAGGCCGTGTCTAGTAGAGTCTTGATTATCGGTGTGTTGTGCACCACATCTATAATCGTGGAGGCTGAGACATTTAGGATTGGTTTCCATTCTTCTCACTCGAGATCGTGCCATAGAAATTTGTGTTGTTAGTCGTATCTCCCTAACGAGTTATGTTGATTGCATTTCTGAGAAAGCGTGATGACCAGGAATGACTATGTGGATTGCGTATCCAGGTTGGTAATGATTATAGTATAGTTGGTATTGTGACATACATCTATACGGATTTATGTATGAGGGTCAGACGCATGTTGCCTAGAATGATTTTAGATTACCAGGAATTAGTAAAGACTAACTATATACCGGGAAGGTAGGAATAGTTAATAAATTCTCGACAAGGTTTTGTGTTTTATTTTGGGATAATTGGGAAAGGATGAGCTGTCTGATAGGGTAGTGAACCCTTAAGAAGCCATGTTAAGGAACCTAACGGAATGTCATGTTAATAGATTAAGCTGCGTAGTAAGCTTAAGAGAATTGTACGGATGAAGTCTGTATAGAGTAAGCAGTGGTTGTTGTGATCGAGACAACATGGTTATGGTATTATGAGAAGTTTTTGTACCCGTTTACGGGGGGACTGATAAGGTAGGCTTGGAGCATGGAAATTGCGAGCCTAAGAATATCGCTGACCGCTGAGACCTTAGATGTACAAGGTCTTCTCGGGTAGAAAGATTTATTATAGACCAAGAATAAGAGTTAAGTGCGACGGCGGGACGGGGTGGGGACCTGTTGCGGGTCTCCCCATGGCCTGGAATGGAGTGGGATCAGTTGGTAGTAGTTCCTCTACGTGACAGGGTCACGAGGGTGCAAGGCCCAAGTCTAGTTAATTGTTTTACGGGTTCGTGGACGCGTTCCACCGGAACCAGGTAATGAAAGCCGGAAATGGCCTTATATTGTTTTATAGAGTGACTCCAAAGATTGGAGGCCAGCATCGGTATGGAAGTTATGTATACTAGTGTGAGTTGGAAATACGGAAAGAGTACGACCAGTAAGAAAGATAACAACCAAGTGTAAAGGAATAGGGCCTGAATCCATAAGAACCTTTCGAGGTAACTACACCCGTGAGTGTGTGGGGTGGTAGCTGAGCGGGGATATGAGGTTTTCCCGGTGATGATACGATCGTCGGACCACTAGTAGACCTAGTAGAGAGGATTATGACGGACTTGGAGGTCATTATAAGTATGGGCTAGTTGGCCGTGAGTGCAAGGTTGTGACTTAGAATAAATATTGTTATGTGGCCATGGGTGGCATATGTTGTAAGAAGGGTCTAGTATAAGGAGACTATGTCGCGCGTTAATCAGATTGTACTCCGAAAGAACATTCGAGGATGAATGTTTCTAAGGGGGGAAGAATGTTACACCCCGTATTCTGAGGACATGTTTTAGAACGTGCGTAAGAACTCACAAGTGTTAAGATTTGAGACTTGAAAAATTTATCTAATTATGAAATTTGTCGGAAAAGCGTTTTGTTGTGACGAATGGGAGGGCGACACGTGTCACCCCCCCTTAAATGATGCCTTGGACGAAATAGGCATGGCCAAAATGGTCATTGACCATAGTCTTAAGATGACAAAGTCTTGCAAGTGTGAGCTTGAGAAAATTGACCAAAGTCAAAGGTCCCACAAGTCTTGATATTTAATAAGAGATCATCCAAACCACCCAATTGTTTGCATCTTGACCCTACATTACACTATATAATACTAGTAGTAGTAGACAAGCTTAAACACTTAGCCAAATTTCACAAAAATTGGAAGAACCCATAGTAGAGCTCTCGGGTTTGCCCCTCTCTTCACAAAAGAATTTTTGTTTCTTGTCCAATAAGCCCCACACTTTAAACCAAGGTTCCTATGTGTATTGTAGGCATATCTCAATAGAAAAATCTCGGAAAAAATAGTTTTGGGTTAGTCATGGCGAAAACCTAGTGGCTTTCTAGGTTTTGGATTGGAGGTTTGAAGGAAAGTTGTTGGTGTGGTTCTAAGGGTCTCGGAGGCGGATTGAGGTGTCTTGATGAGGCTCTAGGTTGCTAAGGAGCAACTTCGGTTTTGAAGATTGGATTACAATTCGTTGAGGTATAATCTTGTTCTTTGAAAGTGTTACAAGATTATTTATATTGTTGTTGTTAGCTTTACATGTTGCTAGCATGAAGTTGTTAAGTTGAAGTTAATAAGTATTATGGATTACTTGTAGCTTAAGTTCGAAATGAAAAGTAAGTCATGTTAAGTTGGAATACAATTTGATCGTTACTAGAATCGTCGCATGTAATTGACTTGAAGATTATAGTAGTTATATTTGGTTGCGACTAGATATCACGTTATGCTACCAAGTTGGATTGAAATGGAAATTGGATAAGAATTAGTATTGTTGAACTCAAGGTGGCCGAATTTGGACTTGTAGTTTGTATTAGTTTGTTATTCATTTGTATTGGACTACCTTCTATATTGTTGTGAGCCAATTGGGGCTGTTTGGTTATTGTATTCGGCCTTGAAAAAGGTGGCAAAGTGAATAGAAACAAAGGAGGTGCTGTCCGATTTTCCGTAGAATTTAGCGACTAAGCACCTAGAATATTCTACGTTTGAAGTAAGAGGTTAATGGACGTATTTTGACCATTATAGGTTGAAGTACTAAGTATAGCGTATCCTACTTGAAGGATGGATTAGCTATCAAGATTGAAGTACTTTGGAGCATTTTTCTACGTGTCGATAATCGTCGCGAGGTATGTGAACCCCTTTCTTTGGCATGATCCTACGTATGAAATATCCATGTGATAGTATTTCATGATTCCTTCTACTCTTAGAAGTTAAGAAGTATTCACATTGTTGATCCTAAGTTAAAAGTATGTTAAATTGTCCTAAGTCCTTACTAGGTCTTATGGGAGACGTTGGTAAGAATGGTTAGGAAATTTTGAGATTGGATTTAAAGCTTTGTGCCTTGTTTTATAAGTAAGTAAGTAAGTTGAATTTATTTGTGAAAAGGAGGTTGATTTTAAAAAGTGGAAGTTATATGATGTTAAAGAGAATAAGCTACTTGATTTCTAAAGTGTAGATGACATGATTTTATAAGTGTAAGTAAATGGACTTTAAAGAATGTATGTTATGAAGTTTTAAGACTATGAACTTTGATTTTTCTTTAAAGGATTATGAGACTTTATTTTACAAGTTAAGAGACGTTATTTTTCAAGATATGGGCTACTTGATTTACTTCGAAAGTTAAGAGGCTTGATTTCGAAAGAGTATGTGACTTGAGTTTTAAAAGTATATGTTTATTGATTTAAAGAGAAGGAGTTTTACGATTCTTTTTAAGTATGTATGTACATAGTATTTTTGGGCCTAGTTTCCCTAATGTTGTAAGAATGAAAGTGTCATAAGTTCTCTAAAATGAAAGGTTGTTATAATAGCTTTATGGGAAGTTGTTATGACGACTTAATAAGAAGTGAAAAGATGGTTTTAAAATGTTATGTAAGGAAAATCACACGATCCTACCAATAGGCGGATTATGTTATGAAAATACACCGAGCCTACAAATAGGCGGATTATGTTATGAAAATACACCGAGCCTACAAATAGGCGGATTACGTTATGAGATACAGAGCCTACACATAGGCGGATTACGCCATATTACCCCGAGCCTACACACATAGGGTTACGTCATCGTGCACCGAGCCCCAGCGGGCGGATTATGCTACATGATTCCACACGATGCAGAGCCACAGCGGGCGGATTATGTCACATGATTCATCGATGCAGTGTCCGCAAATGGGTCGGATTATGTTATGTAAGATATGTAAGTTATGTGAAAAAGACTGGATTAAACTCTTAAGTATGTATGTAAGAATATGAGGTTAATTCTTATTGAAAGAAGGAAAGGAACGGTTAATATACGATTGATTTCGGGAGTTAAAATGACATTCTTTTGTACAGTCATGATCTGTTTACTGTGCGTTATTTCTGTTCCATATTCAAATTTTTGTTATCGACTTCCCGGGGCTGCGTTCATGCCCGCAGTTTTAGGTACCCAGTTGGTGATCCTTGCTCACGTGATCTCGGTTGATTTTGAAAAGCTCCATTTGCTCGGAGGCTTATCTCTTGTGCAGTTTCCACGGTAGTAGATTCATGTATATTCGGGGTATGGCGGGGCCTGTCCATACGATTGTTCGATTGTTATTCCTAAGTGCAGTATTCACATATGTGGTTGGGTGTAGAACTGAGATGTACTTTTGATTATGTTTTTACTATGGAAGGCGACCTGATCGGCTAGCCTGTGACGTTTTTACTTACTCATGTGCTTATGTTGTGTATGTTCCGCTGCTATTCTCTGATGTATACTTGAACGGGGTGCCCAGGTAGGGCACCAGTCGCGGCCCCGGGGTCGGGTCGTGATAATGCAAAACTAAATCTAAAGGAAGAATCATTACCTTAAAGTTTTAGCCAAAACTTATTCCAAATATTGTTAGCTTCCTTGCCAAGAACACCACCACAACAATGCCAACAAGCTAGCTATAAGCTTCTTTTTTGGTTCTAAACTATTCAGATTTTTCTTGGGTTTTTAGAGAGAAGGAGGAGCTGATTTTTAGAGAGAGGAAGGTGTTTGAGAGATGACCAAGTCTACAAGACTTGGTCAATATAAGCCATGCAAGCAAAATCAGATGGGGGGGGGGGGGGACACTTGTCACCCTCCCATAGCCTTTTTAAAAGAGAAATCAGACTTACCTAAGTTTTTCCGCCCAAAAATCCCGCCTCGGCGCCGCGGCCCTCGGATCTTCCGGCGCGCGCCACGCTCGGCCCCTTCCAGCCACGGCGCTGAAACTTCAGCGACCCTACGATGCTTTAGCGCGCGGCCATCGCCCTTTTCCGAAACACATTTCTGTCCGACTGCGCACTGAACTTGTAATTCTCATATCTTTCTACTCCGACGTCCTATCGACGAACGGTTGGTTGCGTTGGAATCTAGACTCAACGAACTACGCCTTAGGCCTTTGAACCACTTAGGAACTCTCAATGTACCAGGTCCTAACCCGCCTTAAAGTTGACTAAAAACCCGTCCGGAATAATCCGTCAACCTATCCTTTGAAAATTTTAAGTCTTACATTCTTTCGTACGCTCTCATACGTAGGGTCAGAACTACGGGGTATAACATTCTCCCCTCCTTAGAAACATTCGTCCCGAATGTTCCTTCTAGGCTTACTCAAATCACAACATCAACATAGACCCTCTTACTATTCTCTTACAAATAAAGAAGCTCCACGAGCCTGACATACTGAAGCGTAAAGGCTAAATTAAAACTAACAAGCAGGAAAGTGGGTTACCTGGAGGTATAGGAAATAGGTGAGGGTACTTCTTCCTCATGTCATCCTCTGCTTCCCACGTCATTTCTTCCCTGTTCTCGTTCCGCCATAGGACCTTGACGGAAGCCACGTCTTTCGTCCGAAGTCGTCTAACCTGACGATCGAGTATCGCTATGGGACTCTCCTCATACGATAACTCCTCTGTCACTTGGACATCCTGAACCGGGTGCACTCTAGATGGATCTCCAATACACTTCCGCAACATGGACACATGGAAAACTGGATGTACCGCCTCCAAATCGGACGGAAGATCTAACTCATAGGCAACCTTGCCTACCTTACGGACAATCCGATACGGCCCAATGTACCTTGGGCTAAGCTTCCCCTTCTTTCCAAATCTCATCACGCCCTTCATGGGCGATACCTTTAGAAAAACCCAATCATCTATCTCAAATTCCAAGTGTCGGCGCCGATGATCCGCATACGACTTCTGCCGACTCTGAGCTGCCAACAACCGCTCCTGGATAAGCTTCACCTTATCCATCGCTGTGAACTAAGTCTGGTCCGACTAACTGAACTTCCCCCACCTCGAACCAGCCTATCGGTGACCTGCACTTCCTCCCGTATAAGGCCTCATAAGGCGCCATCAGAATACTGGAATGGTAGCTGTTGTTGTAAGCAAACTCCACAAGAGGCAAATGATCCTCCCAGCTACCCCTGAAATCAATAACACAAGCCCGCAGCATATCCTCAAGTGTCTGGATAGTGCGTTCGGCCTGTCCGTCGGTCACGAGGGTGAAACGCCCGTCGAGACTCACTGTGTCCCTAATCCTTCGAAAAGACCTCCAGTTAGCCGAGAAGCTGGGCTCCTCTATCGATATAATTGACAGGGACTCAGTGCGGTCTCACAATCTCCCTAATATATAATCGGCATAGTCCTCGGTGGCGTCGTTACGTGGAAGAAAATGGGCTGATTTAAATCGGTGTCGACAATCACCCAAATGGAATCATGCTTCCTCTGAGTGGTAGGTAGTCCTGTAATAAAATCCATATTTATCACCTCCCACTTCCAAGTCGGAATATCAATGGCACGCAATGCCCACGAACCGGTGCTCAATCTTAACCTGCTGACAATTCGGGCACTGTGCCACGAACTCCGCAACGTCCCTCTTTAGGCCATCCCACCAATACACGCATCTGAGGTCATGATACATCTTAGTCGACCCCGGATGAATAGAATAACGAGCACTGTGTGCCTCCCTCAGAATCTGCTGACGAAGTCCTGTCACATCGGGAACACACAACCGGCCCTCGAATCTTAGCACTCCATCAGGCGCTACCTCAAATAGACTCTTCTCCTTCTGGAGAGCTGCATCTCGGTACCGTACCAAAATCGGATCCTCATACTGTTGTCTCTTCACCTCCTCGACGATGGAAGACTCGGCAACCTCTCGAACCCGAATTCCGTCACTATCAGAATCAACCAAACGAACCCCAAGGCTCGCTAGCTGATGTAACTCTCGGACCATATCCCTCTTCTCTGGCTGAACATCAGACAGACTACCCATCGATCTGCGACTAAGGGCATCTGCAACTACATTGGCCTTCCCTGGGTGGTACAGAATATCAACATCGTAATCCTTAAGTAGCTCCAACCACCGTCTCTGTCGCAAGTTCAGCTCCTCGGCTAAAGATATCGAGACTCTTGTGGTCTGTATAAATGTCCACATGAACTCCATATAAATAATGTCTCCAGATCTTCAAGGCATGAATCACTGCTGCCAACTCCAAGTCATGTGTGGGATAGTTCTTCTCATGCTTCCTAAGCTGTCGAGATGCATAAGCTATAACTCTGCCGTCTTTGCATCACGCACTCCAAGCCTGACACTGGCGTCGCAATAAACCACGTATCCATCTAAGCCCTCTGGAAGAGTAAGAAGCTGGGCGTCGTCAACTTCTCCTTTAGCAATCGAAACTTTCCTCACAAGTATCCGCCCACGAACATGGGCTTCCGAGTCGACTTAGTCAAAGGTGCTGAAATAGAAGCAAACTTCTCTACAAACCTCCGATAATATCCTGCAAGGCCCAAAAAGTTGCGCACCTCTGTCGGTGTGGTGGGTCTGGGCCAAGTCTTGACTGCCTCAATCTTAGCTGTATCAACCCGAATACCATCGGCCCCGATGACATGCCCTAAGAAAGCCACTGAAGCTAACCAGAACTTCGCACCGAGAACTTGGCATACAATCGCGGTCTCGGAGGACTCCCAATACCGTCGCCAAATGATCAGTATGCTCGCTCGCTGCGCGAATATACCAAGATATCATCGATAAACACTATAACGAACATATCCAAGTATGGCCTGAACACCCTATTCATCAAATCCATGAATACTGCTGGGGCGTTGGTCAACCCGAAAGACATCACCCTGAACTCATAGTGCCCATACCGGGTCCTGAATGCAGTCTTTGGGATATCTGTCTCTCTAACTCGCACCTGATGATAACCAGACCGCAGATCTATCTTGGAAAAACACTTTGCACCCTGCAGCTGGTCAAACAAATCGTCAATCACGGGAGGATATCATTTCTTGATAGTTACCTTGTTTAGCTGCCTGTAATCAATACACATACGCAGCGTCCCATCCTTCTTCTTTACAAACAACACTGGTGCTCCCCAGGGAGAAACACTTGGCCTAATAAAGCCCTTCTCCAGCAAATCTTTCAGCTGGTCCTTCAATTCCTTCAACTCGGCAGGTGCCATCCTGTATGGCGGAATAGATATCGGTCGAGTGTCTGGCGCCAAATCAATACAAAACTCAATCTCCCTCTCGGGAGGATGCGAGCTCGTCGGGAATACGTGCGGAAACTCTCTAACGGCCAGGATCGATCAAGGTCCGGTACCTCAGCCTCAGTGTCGAATACCCGAACCAGATGGTAGATATACCCCTTCCGCACCATCTTCCTAGCCTTGAGGTAAGAAATAAACTTACCCCTCGGCGATGCAGTATTCCCCTTCCACTCGATAACCGGCTCACCAGGAAACTGGAACCGAACTAATCTCTCTCTACAGTCCACATTGGCATAGCAAGATGCTAGCCAATCCATACCCATAATCACATCAAAGTCTGTCATATCCAACTCTATCAAGTCGGCTAGGGTCTGACGGCTATCTATAGTCACAGGGCAGGCCTTATACACCCGCTCGGCTACCACTGAATCACCTACTGGCGTAGCCACCTCAAAAGGTCTTATGGACTCGGGCTCTATCCCTATTCTACTGGCAATATGAGGAGATATGTAGGACAAGGTAGAACCTGGATCTATCAAAGCATATACATCACAGCAAGAAACCAATAATGTACATGTGACGACATCTGGGGACGCCTCCTGGTCCTGTCGACTGGACATAGCATATATGCGGTTCTGAGGACCGCTAGAACTGGAACCCCTACCACGACCTCTGCCGCGGCCTGCTGGCCCATAAGTACCCTGCCCTCCGGGGCGTCTAACCATCGAAGATGAAGATCCAGCAACAGACCCCGTCGGCTGAACCGTAATGCTCCGCCGCTGGGGCGGACAATCCTTCTTGGATGGCCTGCTTACTGGCGTAGCATGCTCTCGAACCCATACGGCACTCGCCCGGATGACACCGACCGCATCGCGCGCACCGAGAGGTAGGTGGTCTCGATTGGTGCTGGTCTCGCCTCGCGAAAACTCGAAGTCACGGAGCCACGACCGCTCGAATAACCTGGCGATCGGACCTCTGCCGGAAATCGAGAAGGAGCACTCTGTCTTTGGCTAGAATGTGGACCTGGTCTGCTGAAAGTGCCGCCTCGAAAGCGCCTGAGCACGATGTCACGGCCTCTTGGGCTGGCCCAAATCTAGTTGATCTGCGCTCTCGTCCTCAATCCACGTAAATGCGCTGCATCCTGGCAATATCCATCCTGTGAAGAGCCACTCCTAAGCAGCGATAATCATGTGGCGGTCTGGCCCATCACGTATCTATGAACCACATGCGCCATATGCGCTACGATGGTGTGTGCATATCGGCCAGAGTCAAACTCAAGTGCTCACGATAGTCCTCCGTCTGTCTCAAGGTCAAGAACCTATCTCGGCGGGCTCTCACCTCGGGAGGCAAGAAGTGGTCTAGAGCGCCTCTGTGAACTCCTCCAATCAGGTGGAAGAGCATCCTCACCTCGCCAATACCCGTGACTCAAACCGATTCAACGCAATATCGCGTAAGTGCAAGCTAGTATAACGACTCGATCCACGATGCCCTAAGGACTGCGTGGTCATTAATGCCTGGACGAACTCCTGCGGATCCTCCTCAAATCTCGAACCATAGAACTCGGTGGGTGACAACCCAAGAAATCCGAATCCGTAAGCGTCGGCTCTGGGGTTGGCCTCGCTGCTCACTGTCGTGGCCACCACACTATCTTTGGTCGATGCAGAATCATTCCCGTAATCTCTGTACTCGGGCCACATTGTGGGGTGGAGGCTCGTCTGCAGCGGTCTCGATGGCGCTTGCGCCTCAAAATCTGAAATTTGGCGGCGGCGTGGAACTCGCCGCCCTAAACATCATCTCTAGTAAGGTGGGCTGTGCCTCGTGACTCTCCGCGTCCCACTAGCAGCACCCTCAGCTGCCTTGCCCTTCTGGGCCGCGGTTGCCTTGCGTGGAGGCATAACTGATACATAAAGGAAAACATCAGAGGAGGTTCAACCTATAACTCAGCTCTATTGCACGATCTTACAGTGAAAGAATGGAAACCAATCCTAAATATCCTGCGGCCTCACGACTATAGATGTGGTGCACGACACCGATAATCAAGACTACTGCGGACACGCGATGCATGGACACTTTCCGAGGACTAACTGCTCTGATACCACTTTTGTCATGACCCAGCCCCGGGGCCATGACTGGTACCCTACCGGGGTACCCTGTCAGGTATATGTCAGAGAATAGCAGCGGAACATACATAACACATAATATAGAGAAAAGGGTAAACATTACTGGCCAGCCGATAAGGCTGCCTTCTATAAAACATACTTGAACAAAGTATAGCAATACAACTGGTTCTTATAGCCCAAAACACATAGGTGACCACAGACCTCTAAAGATAACAACTGTGGCGGGACAGGGCCCATACGTACCACGAATGTACAAAACACCTATAGCATCGGGAGTATCCGTACGATAAACAAGCTTGGGAGGATGGAGCTTACGACCTTTGGAGTAGTGATCCTAGAACGAAGATCCTCAATCACCTTACCCACCTGCGGCATGAGCGGCCAGGAAGAAGGTCGATTATGATATGTACCAAGTATGCAAAGCTGGAAAATACTATAGTAATGATATCATAAGTCTGAAAGTAAGCTGGAGTCATGGAAGTCAATAAAATACCTTTTACCGTGCCTTACTAACAATGAGAGTGACAAGTATATATATATATATATATGTGATACTGCATAAAATAGGAGGCTCATGATCAAAACGGGGTACCTCGCCCGTGGTATCAATAAAACCATCCTACTCCTGGGACTATTTCACCCGCATGGGTCCTGTGGACCGCATGAGTACTCTCGCATCGGTGTACCAGGCATGGGACTATTTCACCGCGTAAGCCCATGGGACTCGCGTGAGGTGTTCCTCGCGTCATGGGTAGCAAATCCACGGAACAGGTGGTATAACGATCTTGGGACTTTCCTCGGATATACTCTTACCACGAAGCAGATGGTATAACGATCTTGAAATGTACTCGCCGGATATACTCTTACACTGGAGCAGATGGTATAACGATCTTGGGGCTTGCCCCTCAGATATACTCTTACACTGGTGCATATGGTATAACGATCTTGGATCTACCCCTCAGATATACTCTTACATTGGAGAAGGTGGTATGACGATCTTGGGGCTTGCCCCTCAGACATACTCTTACCCTGGAGAAGGTGGTATAACGATCTTGGGGCTTGCCCCTCAGATATACTCTTACCCTAGCTCAAACTATCATCATATCATAATCATAAATAAGTTAAGAAACTTATAACTTCTTATTAGTCTTGTTCATATACCCTCTCATTTTAGTTTACTTAAGGCACTTAATCATATCTTTAATAAAAGAAAACCGGGAATTTAACCCAAGTACTACATACTTCAACTCTTTTAAAAATGACTCTTTATACATAAAACTCTTGGGCAATTGATACCTTAAAATCAATTTACCTCTTCATATACTTATCTTACTTTTAGAGTAAATCTCTTCTCATTAACCTTTTATGAAGCTAATAAACCAAATTCCCATAAAGTTGTTATATTAACTCTATACTTTAGTAAAATCATACTTTTTCCCTAACCAAGGGATTTATACGTTCTTAAAATGAAACAAGTCATTATATACTCAAACAAGTAAGAATACCAAATCTTGTACGTCTACCGTACTACATAGTTTCATCTATTCATGCTCAAGAGATAGGAAAACTTCACATACCTCTTTGGTCAATCCACTTGCTAAGCTCAACTACCGCAAGTAATATTTCAACCTATAATAATCATGATACGTTTGTTAACCTCTAATCTCAAAGTAGAACAATCTAATTTCAAGGCCACTAAATTCTATGGAAAATTGGGCAACATTTCCTTTGTTTCTACTCACTTTGCCACATTTCTCAAGGCCGAATTTATCATCAAAAACACCACATTTAAGGTTCAATCAATCCAACAATTCAAAGGGGATTACATACCCAAAATTCTGCCCATATGTTTACAACAATTCACTTAACAATTCTAAGGTAGTTTTTAGGCTACAACATGCTCATAATCTCTTCTTAACCCATTCTTCATATCCAAACCACATTCCTAGCATGCAATGACTCTAAGAGCATTATTTACTACCACAAGTCCTTTCTTCTTAACATGCAAAACTAAATCTAAAGGAAGAATCATTACCTTAAAGTTTTAGCCAAAACTTATTCCAAATATTGCTAGCTTCCTTGCCAAGAACACCACCACAATGCCAACAAGCTAGCTACAAGCTTCTTTTTGGTTCTAAACTATTCAGATTTTTCTTGGGTTTTTAGAGAGAAGGAAGAGCTGATTTTTAGAGAGAGGAAGGTGTTTGAGAGATGACCAAGTCTACAAGACTTGGTCAATATAAGCCATGCAAGCAAAATCAGATGGGGGGGGGACACTTTTCACCCTCCCATAGCCTTTTTAAAAGAGAAATCAGACTTACCTAAGTTTTTCCGCCCAAAAATCCCGCCTCGGCGCCGCGGCGCCGCAACTCCTGTGGACCCTCAGATCTTCCGGCGCTGCGGCCCTGCTTCCCGGCGCCGCGGTGCTGAAACTTCAGCGACCCTACAGTACTTTAGGCGCCGCGGCCACGCTCGGCGCGGCCATCGCCGCTTTTCGAAACACATTTACGTCCATTGCGCCGAACTTGTAATTCTCATATCTTTCTACTCTGACGTCCTATCGACGAACGGTTGGTTGCGTTGGAATCTAGACTCAACGAACTACGCCTTAGGCCTTTGAACCACTTAGGAACTCTCAATGTACTGGGTCATAACCCGCCTTAAAGTTGACTAAAAACCCGTCCGGAATAATTCGTCAACCTATCCTTTGAAAATTTTAAGTCTTACATTCTTTCGTACGCTCTCATACGTAGGGTCAGAACTACGGGGTATAACAGCTATAACCTTTCCATGCTGCATCAACACACATCCCAACCCGATGCCTGACGCATCACAATACACGACATAGCCGTCTGGACCCTCTGGAAGAGTAAGAACGGGGGCGGTCGTCAGTCTCTCCGATGGCGGAAACCACCTGCGCGCGCATCAGTCCACTGAAACTTAGCTGCCTTCTGAGTCAGCCTAGTCAATGGTGCTGATATAGAAGCAAACTTCTCTGAACGCCGATAATAACTGCAAGGCCCGAGCTGCGAACCTCTGTCGGAGTAGTAGGTCTAGGCCAACTCCTGACTGCCTCGATCTTGGCCGTATCTACCTGAATACCATCGGCCCCGACTATATGACCAAGAAAAACCGAAGTCAACCAGAACTCACATTTCGAAAACTTGGCGTATAACTGCTGGTCCTGGAGAACTCTTACGATCCTCAAATGCTCGCATGCTCACCTCTGGCGAGAATAAACCAAGATATCATCAATGAACACTATCACAAACGTGTCCAAAAATGGTTTGAACACTCGGTTCATCAAATCCATGAATACCGCCGGAGCATTGGTCAACCCGAAAGACATGACCCTGAACTCATAATGCTCGTACCGGGTCCGAAATGCGATCCTAGGGACATCCGCCTCTCGACTCGTGCACGATGATAGCGATCGCAGATCAATCTTGGAGAAACATCTCGCACCTGCGATTGATCGAACAAATCATCAATCACAGGAAGGGTATCTGTTCTTAATAGTCACCTTGTTCGTGCTGTAATCAACACATGCGCGCGGCGTCCATCCTTCTTCTTCATGAACAATACGGCGCTCCCGGGGAGAAACACTAGGCTGATGAAGCCGCCTTCAAGAAATCTCTCGGTGGTCCTTCAACTCTCTCAACTCGGCGGTGTCATTACGTATGGCGGAATGGAAATAGGAGTGTCCGCAGCACATCGATACAAAACTCTATCTCCTCTCGGGAGGATACGGGAGGTCGTCTGGAAACACGTCTGAGGCGGTGAAAATCGCACGCAGCGACCTCGATATCAAACACGAGCGAGATGGTAGATGTACCCGCCTGCACCATCTTCCTAGCCTTGAGGTAGAAATAAACCTACCCCTCGGCGTCTGATGTTCCTCTCCCACTCAATAACGGCTCCCGAGCTGGAACCGTACCACTCTCTCCCTGCTTGTCTACATTGGCGTAGCAAGCTAACCAATCCGTACCCGTGATCACATCGAAATCATTCATGTCCGACTCTATCAAGTCGGCTGGTCGGCGACGCATAAGATCATGGACAAGCCCTATATACCCGCCGAGCTACCAGATCACCCATGGCGTAGCTACCTCGAAAGGGTCTATGGACTCGAGCTCTATCCCTATCCTACTAGCAACAGGGAGATATATAGGACAAAGTAGAACCGGATCTATCAAGGCATACACGTCACAACGAACCGATAAAGTACTGTGACATCGGTGAGGCCTCACGGTCTGCCGGTGGACAAGACATATATGCGGTTACGAGGACCGCTAGAAGCTGGGACCAGCGCCACGACCTCTGCGCGACCTGCTGGTCACGAGAACCACGCCCTCGGGCGAGTAAGCGTAGGAGATGAAGAAGGCGAAAGAACGTAGAGGTGACTCTACCCTCTGCGCTGCCGCCGGTGGACAGGCTCTCGCAAAGTGACCTGCTGGCGCATGCGTAACAAACTCTCGAGCGGTACCACAATTCCGTAATGGGATCTACCGCATCGGCCACTGGGGTGGTCGATGGGTTATCACCTCTGCTACCACGGCGTCCAAGTCACGGGGCCACTGTCCTCGAAGGCGGTGCGGGAGTACTCTGGTGTTGTGGTGCAAATCTAGGCTAACTGCTGGCCGTCCACCCGGCGACTACCAAAAGACCTGCCGTCTGGCGCCTTAACCTGCTGCTACTGACCGTCGGCCTCTCTCGCTCGCATCCAAGTGCATGAGCCTGCATACGGGTAATGTCCATGCCTGGCTGAAGAGCCACACCCGCACAAGACTCGGCCATATAATCATCTAGCCCGGTGACGTATCGGTGCACTCGGTCCTCCATATCTGCTACTAGCGCAGGGACATATAGAGAACTCGACATTGTACTCCCTAACTGTGCGCCCTCTCTGTCTCAGCAACAAAAATCTGTCGGCCCGTGCCCTCCTCATCTGCGGAGGCAAGAAGTGCGTGAGAAAAGCCTCCGAAAACTCGTCCCATCTTCTTTGGAGGCATGCTCTCCCCGGGAAGCTCCCACGAGTCAAACCAGTCGACTGCGGTATCACGCAGCCGATGCGAACCGAAGATCACGGACTCGGTCTCTGAAGCCTAGATCACCCGCATGATCCTCTGTAACTGACGGATGAACTCCTGCAGCTCATTCTCAGGCCTCGACCCGTGGAACTCTGGCGGGCTACAACTCAGAAAATCCCGTAGCCTCAAACTGTCTGATCTCGGGTGAACCACGAGCTTCTGGGCTGGCTAACTGCGCATCAAGCCTATCCTCGTATGCGCCACAATCTTGGCCAATAGCTGGGCCATCTCCTTGTACCCTAACTCCTCCGCCCCAGGCTGTGGGACAGGAGGTGCGGGTACTGTGGTCTCTGCTGGGGCCGGCGGCGTCATGGAACTCGCCGTCTCGGGTATAGACTGGGCCTGAGACCTCGTGACTCTCGGTGTCCTACTAGCAGCTCCCTCGGCTGCCTTGCCCTTCTGGGCCCGGGTTGCCTTACGTAGAGGCATAAGCATTCTGAAAGGAATACGTTAGAGGTCCAACTTATAACAAAGCTCTAAGGCACGATCTCGAGTGAGAAGAATGAAACTAATCCTAAATATCCTATAGCCTCACGATTATTGGTGTGGTGCAACACACCGATAATCAGACTACTAGATACGGTGCGTAGACACTTTCAGGATTAATCGCTCGATACCACTTTTGTCACGACCCGTTAGGGGCGTGGTGTGCCTTACCGGACACCCAGTAGTCATACATCAGTGTCGGCGGAATATAAAAACACAAGACATAAAACAATTGTAAATGAGACCACAGTTTATCCGGAAAAAAGAATTACGCCTTTAGGCATATATATATAACCAAAATCGCGATTACATCCCAGTGTACAATAGGACTGAGACCTCTAAGGAAGTAAACAACTATGGCGGGACAGGGCCGCCATACCTGAATGTACAAAACTATCTACATCAACGGGGAGATCATACCCAAAGTCGAGCCTCGGAGAAGATGGAGCTCACGACACCAAAGAAAGATCCTAAGGGCGAGGATCCGCTACCTTCCCTTTACTGCGGCATGACGCGGCCCCGAAGGAGGTCGATCTGACAGTACCAAGTATGTGAAAGCGTAAAGTTCTTAAATGAAATCATATCATTTAAAACCGGTTTACAAATATGCGAAACAAACAAGGTAACCGCACATAGTGCCACATCACAAACAAGAGCAATAAGAGGTAAACTGTAACAGGTCTCTTTCTAGGCTGCGAATGATCGAAGCAAGGCCAATCGCCCATAGTATCATTAAGCATGCCTAATCCTGGACTCCCGCAGTCCGCATAGGCCACTCACGTAGGCCCGCATGAGGTATTCCCCGCATCGAGGGTAGCTACTCCTCGGCATCATCCTATACTCGTAGTCGCGTGGCCACATGACCGCGTAGCCACAAGGACCGCACACTAACACGGAACTCTCGTAGCTCGCATAGGCCCCCGGGACCCGCATGAGGTATTCTCGAATCATAGTCACACAGACTGCCTGAGCTATACCCCGCATCGGAGGGCAACTTAACCCCCGGTATCATGTCAAGAGGTGAGTGATATAATACTAACATAACAGCTTATCGCTAAACAACATAAGCACAATAAGAATAACCTCTTTACACAAACGTTTACAAGATACAACACACATAGCATCACAATATATCTACACAACAAACCATCTTATTATACTTTCCAGAATAAATACAAGTCTTTCATAAACACATAAGTAAACTGTTCCTTTCATCTTTCTTAAGTCGTTATACCTAACTTCCCATAAAGCTAGTATAACTCTTAAGCTTTTTGTTTAAAAACAATTATTCTTCTTTCAAAAATGATTTATAATTCTTTGAAAGACTTCAAGATTCTTATTATTCGGGCTTAAGTCAAAAGACATTGCCGTAAAACTACGTCCGATTAACACACGTCGTCTACCGTACTATATATATATTTTAAAATAACATCTTTGAAGAGTATAGGAGAATCACATACCTCGCGTGAAATCCACCGCCAAGTCGAGTATGTCGTATGGAAGAATCAACCTATAATAGTTAGGTACGTCTATCAATGTCTAGACTACTCTGTAGACTATTCTAAGCAGAGGGTTCTTTATTCTACGGAAATTTGGGCAGCACTTCCCTACCCGTCAAGCTACACAAGTCTACTGCAAATACTGATCTATGTAATCTGATTCAATACTTCTTTATTATACTTCTGATGTGATTTCAGTTCAATACTCTTCTGTATTATCCTTCAGTGTAATTACAGTTCAATTCTCTTCTTTAATATCCTTCTATGTGTTTTATACTTATTTCTATACTTCTACGGTATGTATTCTCCAATTACAATAGAAGGATAAGATTATTTACCTCGATAAGCCCAATATTATCCAAGTTAAATGTCGATCCTGAGCAAGGTTTAGCTCCTAATTTGTACGCTCCGATAGCTCCAAGAAACCCTTAGAAGTTTCTAACAACTTCTACTTAAATACTATAAGGGATTTGGGGCTAGGGTATTTAGGAATAGTAACTATACTTGGAAGACAACTTTTCTACCAAGGGAGGGGGGTAGGTTTCGGCTAGGACTCAAGGAATGGGGGAGAATAGCTTGGACGAAAAGCTATAAGAGAGGGGAGGGATTTTTCAAGACTTGGAGAATTGATTTGTGGATGAAGAAAACCTTCAAGTTAGGGGGGTATTTATAGGCCAACCAATGGCCAAGATGAAGCCAAGTGGTAGGCAAGTGTAAGGTGGAGATTTAGGCAAGTGTCCTTATCCATCTACTACACAAATATCCTACCAACTCCTTGACCAAAAACTAAGCCACAAAATCGTCCAACCCTTGCCCAAGTTGCCGTCCATATGAGGGTGACAAGTGTCACCCTCCCGTTGGTCCAAAATATTTCGTCTCTCGGAAAAATCCGCAAAAATTATAAATGACATAGCCGTAATTTACCCTACGCAAGTTTTGAAAAACGTTTCGTCGGAAAACCATTCGTTTCGTGGGTTGTGCACAAATTTCGCCCAAAGTGCCTATCTTAAGGCTAAACTTTTGTACGTACGCCCTCACGTACATACTCTGGAAATACGGGGTATAACATTTAGGATTGGTTTCCATTCTTCTCATTCTGAGATCGTGCCTTAGAGCTGTGTGATAAGTTGGACCCCTCTGACGTATTCCTTTCCTTTACCAGTTATGCCTCCGCGTAAGGCAACCCGCCCGGCGAAGGCAAGGCAGCGAGAGCTGCAAGTAGAGCACGGAGGTTCTGGCGAAGGCCCGGTCGTTACGAGATAGTGCTTGACGGCGAGTTTTGCGCCGCCCGGCCAGCGAGTTTAGAGCGCGGCGATGGCTGAAACTCTGATACACGAGCCTCCGGTCCACGGCCTAGAGCAGATGAGATGGGGTACAAGGAGATGGCGATTCTTGGCGAGTCGTGGCAGATATGAGATAGGATGGAATCTGGATTCCAGTCCGATGCACTCGTAGTTCACCCCGGCGACGGTTTGAGACTACGGGACTTTACGAGTTGTAGCCGCTAGTGTTCTATGGATCGAGCGAGGATGACCCTCGGAGTTTATCCGGCGGCTCTGACGGATCATGAGTGATCGAGCCTCGAGGCGAGTCGGTGGTATTGGGTTCGCATCAGTGCGTGATCTTTGCGATCGTGGTTTGATTCGTAGGAGCTGTCCCGGGAGAGCATGCACTTCGGCCGTATGGGATGAGTTCTCAAGGGCATTTCTTGCACATTTCTTGCCCCAGATGAGAGGGCTCGGGCGCCAGATTTTTGACGTTGAGCGGGGCCAGGCGGGCGGTTAGAGAGTACAATGTGGAGTTCGACTCATTAGCTCGGTATGTCCCGCTGTAATAGGCGATATGGAGGGAGTACACCGCTACGTCACGGGCTAGATGATTACTTAGCGAGCTTGTTCGGGTGTAGCTCTTCACCGGCATGGACATTGCCCGCATGCGACTCATGCACTAGGATGTGAGGCACGGAGAGTTCGACGGAATGGCCGGGATCGGCGAAGAGGCGAAGCAGGTCCTTTGGTAACTTTCGAGGCGGGCCGTCTCAGCAGCAAACTAGTTATGTACCTCCGCCCGGTGCAGTGGTCCTCCGCGATCTTGGGGCGTTCGTATTCGGAGCTAGTCGAGCTCCAGGAGCTTAGTTCACAGGTATACATGGGCTCTAGCCAGCCGGATTCATGTTTCCCTCAGTGTGCACGATGTGGCAGACGTCATCCCGGGGAATGTCGTCTTTTTACTGGTGCTTGTTTTTCCTGCGGCCGTCAGGGCCATGTGACGAGAAACTGTCCTAATAGGAAGGATGCAGGCAGAATGACTCAGCCTACCGGGTCAGTGGCAGGTTCATCGCCTTCTATAGCTATGCGCCCTGCAGGGCAGGATTATGGTTAGAGCGACGAAGGGAAAATGAAGCGATTGATCTGGTATATTCTTACCCCTCTAGAGACTAGTATGCGTTGATGATATGATGATGTGCTAAGTATTATGTTCAGATAGCATTATGTTAAATTGTGATTTAAAGGCCTGGTTAGTAAAGGGTAAGGTTGGGTACCTAGAAATTGTGGGCCTTAGAATATTATACGTGGAGACCTTAGATGCAAGGCCGTCCTGAGTAAAAGATTTTGTTTACAATTGACCTTTGTCGGAGTGCATAGTATACGTGGGGTATACTTGTGTGATAAGTCCCTGAGCGGTGTGAAATGAAAGAGGGTAGTTGAGCTAAGAAGACCACTAGGTTTTCGTAACTTGATTAGTGAGATTGTTCCGGATCGGGGAACAAGAGTTTTTGCGTGATAGCGGGTCGGGTTGCGGACCGATCGCGGGTCAACCCGCGGCCTGTATTGTGGTGGGGTCAGTTCGAGGTGGTCCTACCAGGTGGTAGGGTCACGAGGGTGTTAGGCCCAAGTTTAGTTAACCATCGTACGAGTTCGTGGATGCGTTCGACCAGTAGTCGGGCCGATGAGGTCAGCCCCTCTTGTCTTTCAGTCAGGACCGTGTACTCGGCAGAGGGTTATGCGAGATGTTATATCAGGAAGGTTGTAAGGCTGCACGAGGTGCCTACTTTCACCTTATGACAGCGATGGAGCCAGTTACGGCTATTTCTTTTTGGAAGTTTTACCAGGCAGGGTTAGGAACTCAGGTGAGTCTCAGTATCGCATTCGCCCTCGGGCCAGTGTTTGGATTTCAGGGGTAGCTGTGAGGATTGTTGTCTCCTATTGAGGAAATGTTTTATAGCTACCATTTCAGTATTCAGATGTCGCCTTATGAATGCCTTGTAGGGGCGGTAGTGTAGGTTGCCGGTCGATTGGTTCGATGTTGGCAAGGTTCAGATAGTTGGTCCGTACTTGATCCAGCAGGATGTGGATAAGGTGAAGCTTATCCAGAAGAGGTTATTTGCAGCTCAGAAGCAACAGAAGTCGTGCGGATAATCGGCGTCGACACTTGGAGTTCAGGTTGACGGTGGGTCTTCTTGAAGGTATCACCCCGGAAGGGCGTGATGAGATTTTGGAAACTGAAGCAATAACAGAAATGTGGTAAGTTTATTAGGAAGAGTTCGTGTATACGAGGAGGGTAAGGGAGTATCTTTTAGACCTTGGGTGGAAGCTTGTGTGATGTTGAGGTGATTCCTCGTGGATTTGGATTTAAGTTTTGCGCGTATGTTATTTTTTTTTTGTGGCCATGTGTGGCATTGGCAACTTGTTTAAGTTAAAGAGAACTTTATCGTTATCCGTCTTGAGAAGGAACATTCGGGACGAATGTTTATAAGGAGGGGAGAATGTTATACCCCGTATTTCCAGAGTATGTACGTAAGGACGTACGTACAAAAGTTTTAGCCTTAAAGTTAGGCATAGGACGAAATTGGTGCACAACCCACTAAAAGAACCATTTTCCGACGAAACGTCTTCCAAACTTTGCGTAGGGAAAATTATGGCTATGTCATTTATAATTTTTGCGGATTTTTTCCGAGAGATGAAATATTTTGGACCAACGAGAGGGTGACACTTGTCACCCTCATATGGACGTCAAAGAGGGCTTGGATGGCACGATTTTGGGGCTTGTTTTGTGGCCTAAAACTTGGGTCAATGTTTGTGAGGGATTTGTTGTCACGACCCGTTCCGGGGCCCGTGACTGGTGCCTTACCGGGGCACCCAAGTAGTCATACATCAGAGTAACCAGCGGAATATAAAACAAGGCAGAAGCGATTTATAAAATAAGACCAGTTTATCGATGAAAAGCTTGCCTTTCGGCATAATATAAATAACTCAAGTTTTGCGATTACATCCCAACTGTACAATAGTACTCTGGACCTCTAAGGAAGTAAACAACTATGGCGGGACGGGCCGCCATACCCTGGCTATACAAAACTATCTACAATACAGGAGATCATACCCAAAGTAGAGCCTCGGAGAAGATGGAGCTCACGACACAGCCAAAGATCCTAAGGATGTGGATCTAGCACTGCTTTGCCCACTGCGGCATGAGCGGCCCCGAAGGAGTCGATCTGGCAAGTACCAAGTATGTGAAACTATAAAGTACTTTAAAATGAAATCAAAGTATTTAAAACCTTTTCACAAATACAATCAGTTCAATTGCACATAGTGCCACATCACAAACAACAACCGTAATAGGAAAAGCGCAGCAGTCTATTCTAGGCGCGAATGATCGAAGCAAGGCCAATCGCCCGTAGTATCATTCTGCGTGCCTAGTCTGGACTTCCGCAGCCGCATAGGTCCCACACGGACCGCGTGCGATATTTCGCATCGGGGCAGCCAACCCGGCGTCCGCCTAGGCTCCGCGCCCGCATAGCCTCAAAAGACCGCGTAGTCTCAACGGACCGCGTAGAGTCCCCGCATCGGGCTAAACGCCGAATGATCAATCACGGAGCATACGCTGCTCCGCATAGTCTCACGGACCGCATAGGCCGTATAGACCCGCATCAAGGGGCAAGCCTCGTATAACGATCGAGGGTAGGTGATACAATAACGATACAATGGACTTACCGGTTAGCAACGTAAGCCTGGAAGAATGACCCCTTACACGGCGTTACAAGACACTAACACGGGTAGCATCATAACATGTCTACTTATCAAACAATCTTACTACACTTAAGAAATCAATACAAGGCTTTTATAAACAAACAAGTAAGCAGTTCCTTTTATCTTCTTAAGTTGTTATACCTAACTTCCCATAAAGCTAGTATAACTCTTAAGCTTTTGTTTTAAAAACCAAATATTTATCTTCCGTTAAAAATGATTGATATTCTTTTGAAATGTTTTGGTTCTTTGTTATTGAGCTTAAGCGTGAGGCATTACCATAAGTATTATTGGGCTTAAGCGTGAGGCATTACCATAAGTATTATTCGAGCTTAAGTCAAAGACATTGTCGTAGTTATTATTCGATTAACACGTATGCGTCTACCGTACTATATATTGTAAAATATCATGCTTTAGGAAGAATCACATACCTTCTCGTGAAAACCACATGCCAAGTTGAATATGTCATGAGAGAGTCGACCTATAATAGTCACAAATATCTATCAAAGACTACTCGAGGTCATTCTAAGCGGGGTTCATAATTTACTGGAAAGTCGGGCAGCACAACCCTACGGTGAGCTATGTAAGTCTCTTTGAAAGCAGTCCTATGTAGTCTGATTCAATTATTCTTCTTTTAAACCCTTCTACTTTGTGATAACAGTTCAATTCTATTACGTGATATTCTTCTAAGTATCTAATACTTATTCTAATACTACAACATGAAGTATTCTCTAATTCAAAAGAGGTTAGGATTAGTTACCTCGGTAAGCCCAATAATATCCTAGATAAAGTCGCTGAGCAAGGTTTAGCTCTAAGTTGTATGCGCTCGGTAGCTCGAGAAACCTTAGAAGTTCTTCACAACTTCTACTAAGGACTAAGGGATTTGGGCTAGGGTATTTTGGGCATTATAACGATACTAGAAGACAACTTTTCTACCAAGGGAGGGGGGTAGATTTCGGCTAGGCTAGGGGGGGTAGGCTCTCGGCCACACTACACAAGGGGAGGGAAGAGGTGTGTGGCCTAAAAGCTTAAGGGAGAGGAGAGGATGTGTAGACTTGGAAGATAACTTTGTGGATGAATAACTCTTCATCTCTAAGGGGTATTTATAGCTCAAGCCTTGTGCCAACCAATGGCCAAGATGAAGACAAGTGCAAGGCAAGTGTAGGGTGAGGATTAACTAAACACAAATATCCTACCAACCCTTGACTTGTGCACAAGGCACAAAAAACGTGCCTTGGCTCTCCAATTTCGTCCATGGACGATTCAAGTCCGCCAATGGGAGGTGCCAAGTGTTGCCCTCCGTTGGTCCAAAATGTTTCGTCTCTCGGAAAAATCATAAAAATTAGTAATGGCATAGCGGAATTTTCCCTACGAAAGTGGAAGCGTTTCGTCGGAAAGCGATTCTTTAGCGAGTTGTGTACAAAAAGCGTCAAGGCTAACTTTAAAGCCAAACTTTTTTATGCGTATTCCCTACGTACATACTCTGGAAATACGGTATAACATTCTCCCCTCGCCTTGAAACATTCGTCGAATGTTCCTTCTCAAACGATTATCGAAGAAGCTTAAGCAGTTAGCAAATGCCACACACGGCCACAAAACAACACTTAGGCATAAATGATAATGGAAATTTACAAGTAGGAAAGTGAATTACCGGAGGTGTGGGGAATAGGTGAGGATACTACGCCTCATGTCCTCCTCGGCTTCCCACGTCATCTCTCTCGAGCTCGTTCGCCACAAGACTTTGACGGAAGCCACGCGTCCTTCGTCCAGCGCCTAACTTGGCGATCGACTATCGCTATGGGAATCTCCTTTACGATAACCCTCGGTCACACGGACATCGTCAATCGGGTGTACCTAGATGGATCCGATACATCTCCTCGGCGTAGATCGTGAAACACGGATGCACCGCCTCCGGTCGGACGGCGGATCAACTCGTAGGCAACCTTGCCTACCTGCGGACAATGTCGAAGCGGCCCAATGTACCTTGGGTGAGTTTCCCCTTCTTCGAATCTCATCACACCCTTCATGGGTGACACCTAGGAAAACCCAATCATCTACTGCGAACTCCGGATCCGACGGCGATGATCTGCATCGACTTACATGCGACTACGAGTGTCGATAGCCGCTCTCGGATAAGCTTCACCTTATCCACTGCCTGCTGCACCAAATCTGGTCCCACTAGCTGCACCTCGCCCACATCGAACCAACCTATAGGTGACCTGCACTTCCTCCCGTATAAGGCCTCATAAGGCGCCATCTGAATCTTGGAGTGGTAGCTATTATTATCGCAAACTCAACTAGAGGCAAATGATCCTCCCAACTACTGCGAAGTCAATAACACGGGCTCGCGAGATATCCTCAAGAGTGCGGATAGTGCGCTCTGCTGTCCGTGCTGCGTGGATGAAATGCGATGCTCGGGCTCACTGCGTCCTAAACCCCTCTGGAAGGACCTCAGGAAGTTAGCGTAAGCGGGCTCCTGCATGCGATATGATCGAGGTAGGGACTCCATGCAGTCTGACGATCTCTCGGATATAAATTCTGGCATAATCCTCAGCCGAAAAAGTCGTCCTGACGGGAAGAAAGTGGGCTGATTTCGTCGACTGTCGGCGATAACCCATATAGAATCATGTCTCCTGCGAGTGCGAGGTAATCCCGTGATGAAGTCCATGTTGATTACCTCCCACTTCCGGTCGGGATCTCGATAAATGCGTAACAAACCACGTGCCTCCGGTGCTCTACCTTCGCTGCGACAACACGGGCCGAGCTACGAACTCTGCAGCGTCCTCTTCAAGCCATCCCACCAATACGGATCTAAGGTCGTGGTACATCTTGAGTCGACCCGGATGGATAGAGTAGCTTGCTGTGTGCTTCCCCAGAACCTGCTGCCAAGTCACGAAACATCTGGAACACGATCTGCCCTCAAACCTTAGCACCCCATCGGTGCTACCTCAAAGGACCCTTGCCTCACGAAGAGGCGTATCACGATGCTCGAATCAGCGGGATCCTCGAATATTGCCTCTTCACCTCCTCAACGATGGAAGACTCGGCAACCTCACGAACTCTAACCCACGCTATCGGAATCAATCAAGCGGACACAAGGCTCGCTAAGCGATGCAAATCACGAACCATGTCCCTCCTCTCTAGCTGCACATCCGATAGGCTCCCATCGACCTACGACTAGGCATACGCCACAACATTGGCCTTCCCGGGTGGTACAGATATCAACATCGTAATCCTTAAGCAACTCTAACCACGTCTGTCGCATGAGTTCAGCTCCTCTGGTGAAGATATCTTTGGAGGCTCTTGTGGTGCGTATAAATATCCACGTGAACCCATACAAATAGTGCCTCGGATCTTCAAAGCGTGAATCACGGTGCAACTCCAAATCATGGGTGGGGTAGTTCCTCGTGTTTCTTGGTGTCGGGATGCATATGCTATAACCCTTCCATGCTGCGTCAACACACATCCCAACCCGATGCTGGCGCATCACAATACGACATAACCATCTGGACCCTGCGGAAGAAGTAAGAGCGAGGCGGTCGTCGGTCTCTCTTCGAGAGCTGGAAACCACGCTCACAAGCATCGATCCATGAAACTTGGTGCGCCATACGAGTCGGCTAGTCAATGGTGCGAAGATAAAGCAAACTTCTCCACGAACGCCCGATAATATCCTGCAAGGCCCGAGCTGCGAACCTCGCCGGAGTAGTAGGTCTAGGCAAGTCTGATCGCCTCGATCTTGGCGTATCCACTCGAATGCCATCGGCCCGACAATATGCCCAAGAAAGCGCCATCAAGTCACCAAAACTCACATTTGGAAAACTTGGCGTACAAGCTGCTGTCTGGAGAAGCACCGGCCACGACCGCCAAATGCTCGCGTACTCCGCTCTGGCGAGAATAAACCAAGATATCATCAATGAACACTATCACAAGCGTGTCCAAAAATGGTTTGAACACTCGGTTCATCAAATCCATGAATACCGCGGAGCATTGGTCAACCAAAAGACATGACCACTGAACTCATAATGCGTCACGGGTCTGAATGCGATCTAGGGACATCCACCTCTCGACTCGCACTTTGATGATAGCCCGATCGCGGTCAATCTTGGAGAAACATCTCGCACCTGCAATCGTCGAACAAATCATCAATCACAGGAAGGGTATCTGTTCTTAATGGTCACCTTGTTCACCGTGCTGTAATCAACACACATGCGCGGCGTCGTCCTTCTTCTTCACGAACAATACGGCGCTCCCGGGGAGAAACACTAGGCTGATGAAGCCGCTTCTCCGGAAATCTCTGGTGATCCTTGACTCTCTCAACTCGGCGGGTGCCATTACGTATGGCGGAATGGAAATAGGCGAGTGTCCGCAATATGTCAATACAAAACTCAATCTCCTCTCGGGAGGATGCGAGGTCATCCGAAACACGTGCGGGAACTCGTGACTCATCGGCCGGCGAAAATCTGGTACGCGACTTGATTATCAAACACCGAGCGAGATGGTAGATATACCCTTCGCACCATCTTCCTAGCCTTGAGGTAGGAAATAAACCTACCCTCGGCGTCTGGTGCTCCTCCCACTCAACAACGGCTCCTCAGAAGCTGGAACCGTACTACTCTCTCTACGATCTACATTGGCGTAGCAAGAAGCTAGCCAATCCATCCCCATAATCACGTCGAAGTCAATCATCTCCAACTCTATCAAGTCGGCTGGGGTCCGACGGCGCAAATGGTCACAGACAAGCTCTATATACCGCGAGCTACCAGATCACCACGGCGTAGCTACCTCGAAAGGGTCTATGGACTCGGGCTCTATCCACTATCCTACTAGCAACAAGGGAGATATATGGGGCCAGTAGAACCGGATCTATCAAAGCATACACATCAAACCCGAGCGATAAGGTACAGTGGCGACATCGGTGAGGCCTCACGATCGTCGGTGGACAAAGCATATATGCGGTTACGAGGACCGCTAGAAGCGGACTGCGCCACGACCTCTGCGCGACCAGCGGATCCATGTGTACCTTGCCCTCGGGCGAGTAGCTGTCGAGGATGAAGAAGCGACAATGAACCACATGGTGAGCCTACCACCGCCGCCGCCCGGTCGGACAAACTCGCAAAGTGACCTGCGGCCACAAGTATAGCAAGCTCGGTCTGACTCCGAATGGTATACGCCTGCGCCACACTGGCGGACCTCGAGCAGTTAGCACCACTGCTGCTGCAAATCCAAGTCTGGGGCCACGACACGCCCCGCTCTGGTGTCTTTGAAAATGAGGTAGGAGCGCTCTGCGCTGGCTGTGGTGCAAATCTGGACTTCTGCTGATGCCGCCCACCCTGAGGACCACCAAAAGAACCGGCCGTCTTGGCCTTACCTGCTCGCGATATCGCTCTGCCGTGGTCTCTACGCTCCTCACATCGGTCGTGAGCTGCATACGGGTTATGTCCATGTACAGGTGAAGGGACACACCGCACAAGACTCGGCCATGTAATCATCTAGCCCGATGACATAGCGATGCACCTGTCCTCCGTCTGCGCTGCGGTCTGCGAGGACATATCGAGCCAAAGAATCAAACTCGACATTGTACTCCCTCACTGTGCGTCCTCCCTGCCTCAGCAACAAGAATCTATCAGCTCGTGCCCTCCTCATCTGCGGAGGCAAGAAGTGTGTGAGAAAAGCCTCTGAAAACTCATCCCATACTGCTGGAGGTGCATGCTCTCCCCGGGAAAGCTCCCATGAATCAAACCAATCATTGCGGTATCACGCGGCCGATGCGACCGAATGTCACAGACCTCGATCTACGAAGCCACGATCACCGCGCATAATCCTCTGCGGTGGCGGATGAACTCCTGCGGATCATCCTCGGCCTCGACCAGTAAAACTACGGCGGGCTACAACTCAAGAAATCTCGTAGCCTCAAACTATACGCCTCGGGTGCACTACGGTGCGGCCGGGCTGGAGGCTGGGCTGTCGCGTCCGGCCTCTCGTGTCGGGCCACAACTTTGCCAATAGCTGGGCCATCTCCTTGTACCCTAACTCCTCCGCCCCAGGCTGTAGGACAGGAGGTGTGGGTACTGTGGTCTCTGCTGGGGCCGGTGGCGTCATAGAACTTCGCCGTCTGCGGTATAGGCGGGCACGAGCCCTCGTAACTCTGGGTGTCTGCTAGAAGCTCCTCGGCTGCCTTGCCGCCACGGGCCGGGTTGCCTTACGTGGAGGCATAAGCATTCTGAAAGGAATACGTTAGAGGGTCCAACCTATAACCACGGCTCTATAGCACGATCTCGGAATGAGAAGAATGAAACTAATCCTAAATATCCTATAGCCTCACGATTATTGGTGTGGTGCACAACACAGATAATCAAGACTACTAGATACGGTCTGTAGACACTTTCAGAGATTAAGCGCTCGATACCACTTTTGTCACGACCCGTTCGGGGCGTGGTGGTGCCTTACCGGACACCCAGTAGTCATACATCGAGTAATGTGGAATATAAAAACAAGACATAAAACAATTATAAAATGAGACCAGTTTATCGGAAAAAAGCTTGCCTTTCGGCATATATATATATAACCAAAATCGCGATTACATCCCAGTATGCATAATAGGACTCTGAGACCTCTGAGAAGTAAACAACTATGGCGGGACGGGGCCGCCATACCACTGTACAAAACTATCTACAATACGGGAGATCATACCCAAAGTAGAGCCCGGAGAAGATGGAGCTCACGACACCAACGCAAAGATCGTAAGGATGTGGATCTAGCACTGCTTGCCTTACCTGCGGCATGAGCAGCCCCGAAGGAGTCGATAACGGTACCAAGTATGTGAAACTATAAAGTACTTTAAAATGAAATCAAAGTATTTAAAACCTTTTCACAAATACAATCGGTTCAATTGCACATAGTGCCACATCACAAACAACAACGATAATAGGAAAAGCGTAGGTCTATTCTAGGCGCGAATGATCGAAGCAAGGCCAATCGCCCATAGTATCATTCTGCGTGCCTAGTCACGGACTTCCGCGAGCATAGGTCCACGCACCGCGTGAGATATTTCGCATCGGGGCAGCTAACCCGGCGTCCGCCTAGGCTCCCGCAGCGCATAGCCTCAAAGACCGCATAGTCTCAGCGGACCGCGTAGAGTCCCCGCGTCGGGCTAAACACCGGAATGATCAATCACGGAGCATACCGCTGCTCGCATAGTCTCACGAACCGCGTAGGCCGTATAGACCGCGTCAAGGCAAGCCCGCGGTATAACGATCGAGGGTAGGTGATACAATAACGATACAATGGACTTACGGTTAGCAACGTAAGCCGCAGCAAGAATGACCCTTACGGCGTTACAAGACACTAACACGGGTAGCATCATAACATGTCTACTTATCAAACAATCTTACTACACTTAACAAATCAATACAAGGCTTTTATAAACAAACAAGTAAACAGTTCCTTTTTATCTTCTTAAGTTGTTATACCTAACTTCCCATAAAGCTAGTATAACTCTTAAGCTTTTGTTTTAAAAACCAAATATTTATCTTCTGTTAAAAATGATTCAGTATTCTTTTGAAATGTTTTCAGTTCTTTGTTATTCAGGCTTAAGCCGTGAGGCATTGCCATAAGTATTATTCAGGCTTAAGCGTGAGGCATTACCATAAGTATTATTCGAGCTTAAGTCAAAGACATTGCCGTAGTTATTATTCGATTAACACGTATGCGTCTACCGTACTATATATTGTAAAATATCATGCTTTAGGAAGAATCACATACCTTCTCAGCGAAAACCACCTGCCAAGTTGAATATGTCGCGCGCAGAGAGTCAGCCTATAATAGTCACAAATATCTATCAAAGACTACTCTGAGGGTCATTCTAAACAGGGGGTTCATAATTCTACGGAAAGTCGGGCAGCACAACCCTACCTGGTGAGCTATGTAAGTCTACTGTGAAAACAGTCCTATGTGAGTACAGTTCAATTATTCTTCTTTTAAACCCTTCTACTGTGATAACAGTTCAATTCTATTCTGTGATATTCTTCTAAGTATCTAATACTTATTCTAATACTACAACAGTAAGTATTCTCTAATTCAAAAGATGGTTATGATTAGTTACCTCGGTAAGCACAATAATATCCTAGAAAAAGTCGCGCCTGAGCAAGGTTTTGCACCTAATTTGTATGCGCTCGGTAGCTCAGAAACCTTAGACGGTCGTCACAACTTCTACTAAGGACTAAGGGATTTGGGCTAGGGTATTTTGGGCATTATAACGATACTAGAAGACAACTTTTCTACCAAGGGAGGGGGGTAGATTTCGGCTAGGCTAGGGGGGGTAGGCTCTCGGCCACACTACACAAGGGGAGGTAAGAGGTGTTGGACGAAAAGCTTAAGGGAGAGGAGAGGATTTTTAGACTTGGGAGATAACTTTGTGGATGAATAACTCTTCATCTCTAAGGGGGTATTTATAGCTCAAGCCTTGGCCAACCAATGGCCAAGATGAAGACAAGTGCAAGGCAAGTGTAGGGTGAGGATTAACTAAACAAAAATATCCTACCAACCCTTGACTTGTGCACAAGGCACAAAAAACGTGCCTTGGCTCTCCAATTTCGTCCATGGACGATTCAAGTCCACCAATGGGAGGGTGCCAAGTGTTGCCCTCCCGTTGGTCCAAAATGTTTCGTCTCTCGGAAAAATCCGCAAAAATTAGTAATGGCATAGCGGAATTTTCCCTACGAAGTGTGGAAGCGTTTACGTCGAAAGCGATTCTTTAAGCGAGTTGTGTACAAAAAAACGTCCAAGGCTAACTTTAAAGCCAAACTTTTTTTTGTACGTATTCCCTTACGTACATACTCTGGAAATACGGGGTATAACATTTGTGGAGTTGGATAGGGTGCACTTGTGCAAATCTCCACCTTACACTTGCCTACCACTTGGCTTCATCTTGGCCATTGGTTGGCCTATAAATACCCCTTTAGTTGATGAGTTATTTCATCCACACTTAGACATTTTCCAAGTCTTGAAACCCCTCTCCCCCTTTGAGAGTTCTCGTCCACAACACCCCTCCCCCTGGAGACGGCCTTGGCCGAAAGCACCTCTCCCCCTTGGTAGGGTTCTAGCCGAGACTACCCCCTACCTAAAGTTGTTCTCGTAAAATACCCCTCTTGGTAGAAAATACTCTCCAAGTATTGTTACTATACCAAAATACCTTAGCCTTATACCTTGTAGTATTCCAAAGATACCTCTATCGTAGAGCAGGAAATACTACCTTATGTCCTTTTGTCTCAAAAGCGAAACCCTAAGGAAAACCTTCATAGTCGGTTGAAGTGTTAAGTAGAAGTTCGTAGAACTTCTAAGGGTTGTTGGAGCGGGTTGGAGCGCCGAGTAGGAGCTAAACGTTGCTCAGGATCGACATTTAATCTTGGATAATTTTGGGCTTATCGAGGTAAATATCTTGTCCCCCTTTTGTAATTAGAGTTTACACCTTTGTTGAAGTATAAGAATTAAGTATAAGTTATATCTGAGGAAGGTATATAAGAAGATAATTGAACTGTACTTACATAGATGTATTTACTGATGAACTTGTGAAGTTGTGAGTAGGAAGTCTTTGCCCAATTTTCCGTAGAATCTTGTATCTAGATTTATTCTACCGAGTAGTCTAGACATTGATAGACTTGTATAACGTTATAGGTTGAAATCTGCGAGTAACGTAGTCTACTCGAAGGGTGGAAAAGGCTAGCAGGATTACAATACTTTGGAGCTATTTGCTAATAGTCGATAAATCGTCGCGAGGTATGTGATTCTTCCTATCCTCTTGAGCATGATATTTTAAAAGAATATATATATATAGTACGGTAGACGTACGTGTGTTAACTGAACGTAGTTTTACGGCAATGTCTTTTGACTTAAGCCTGAATAATAAGAATCTTGAAGTATTTCAAAAGAGTTAAGAAACCTTTTTGAAAGAAGAGTAACACTTGGTTTTAAAGGTTTTAAAAGCTTAAGAGTTATACTAGCTTTATGAGAAGTTAGGTATAACGACTTAAGAGAGATAAAAAGAATGGTTTATTGATTTTAGAAGTTAAGAGACTTGATCTTAAAAGATAAGAGACTTGACTTATTTTGAATTAACATGAGTTTTGTTAAAAAGTGTGAAACCTCATTCGTGAGTAATGAGTACTTGGTTTTTAAAAGGAATCATGTTTCTTGATTTCGGAAATCGAATAAGTATCGAGCGAACCAACTGCGGCGTTAATAAAGGAAATGTATTGACTAATTAAGTATTATTAAAACCAGTAGAAACCTCCATCTGCATAGAAGCTAAGATGAGACAAAATGATATTACATTTCCTAGATCATGGCTGCTTTAATAAGATTGATTATGAACAAGAATAACCTACTCACATATAAGGCATATGTTTCTCAAATTGTTTAAAAGAGAATTATATTCTTAAGTGATTAAGACTATGAACTACGAAACCTTTCTAAAATAAGAGACTTAAGTACTTGAAATTAGGCAAACTTGAACTTATGGAAAAGAATGTTGTTACTTGATGTTGAAAAGGAAAGTGTTTTGGTTTACCTAAAAATGTGAGTCACTCTATTTTAATACTACGGGTATCGGGTGACCTTTATAAAATAAATAGATCTTTTAAAAAGAATTTAACGTACGTAATACTTTGGGGTCAGAACCTGGACTTTGGCATAAAATAACCTTGAGTTGTGTGTAACTTGCCTATGTTTGCGTTTGATAGCCTTGTTGTGCAAGTACTGTATTTCTATACCACCGCGTCTCTCGATGGAGGGCCGGCTGATTTGTTATGAACGATTCTTCACCGAGTCCCATGAGATGGGCCGGGACACGTATTCCATCTGATTCTTCACCGAGTCCCATGAGATGGGTCGGGACACGTATTTCATCTGATTCTTTACCGAGTCCCATGAGATGGGCCGGGACACGTATTTCATCCGATTCTTTACCGAGTCCCATGGGATGGGCCGGGACATGTATTCCATACTTCACCGAGTCCCACGGGATGGGCCGGGACATGTACACCACACGATTCCACCTCTATCCCCATGGGATGAGCCGAGACATGTTGTACGTATAATACGGTTTATATCCAGACTGCCGGCAGTGAGGAAGGAGTTCCACGGGCATGAGGGATGACTTGAGGGCGTGAGTCCCTGACTTGACGTGACTGCTTTTATGTTATGAACTGTAGTTTGGTTATCATACATGTCTCCTGTTTTATATAGACTGTTATGATTTCATTTACAGTATTTTTCAGTTTCACATACTTGGTACCTGTTGTACTGACCTCCTTCGGGGGGCTGCGTTCATGCCGCAGGTAGAGGTACATCGGTTGTGGATCCTCGCTCATAGGATCACAGTTCAGCGTGTTGGGAAGCCCCGTTTCTCCGGAGGCTTATCTTTTGGTATGTTAGCCACAGTGCAGAGTTCTTATGCATTCGGGGTATGGCGGGGCCCTGTCCGTCATAGTTGTTGTTGTAAAACTCTTAGAGTGCAGTAATCTTGTTGTGGCGAGTTGTAAAAGGATAAGCATTCGGGTTTTTATGTATATATACAGAAGGCAACTGTTTTGGTTGGCCTGTTTATTTATCATATCTCTTGTTTCATGTTTATGTTTTATTTCCGCTGATTTTCTCTGATGTTGTATCACTAAGGTGCCCGGGGTAAGGCACCAGTCTCGGGCCCGGGTTCGGGTCGTGACACATAAGACGAACACAAACATATTATCGTCTCAACTTTTCAAGCTCTCTACTTTACTTTTAATAAGCATTGTAATTATGAGTAGGTAAACAAAAAAGTGAGAAGTGATATAGTATAGTTGGTGAGACATTGTATCAAAAGATTACGACTATTTGAGTGTAGGCGTAGGAACTCCATTCAAACAGTCATTGTACCAAATTCACTTTAAAAAAAGATGTAGAGAACACCCTTGCAATCCAATGAGACTGAATTAGAATTTACATTGAGTCTGAAGCAGCATAAAAATATTTGGTGTCATTTACATTCATCATTTAAATTCTGCACTACATATGTTGATAGTTGACTAGCACTTCAAGTTAGTCAACTATGAAAAAGAAAATTATAATTCCCTCCCTCCTTGTACTTTCAATTGGTATTAGAGCAAGGTCTCACCTTAACAGCTTGTGAGAAAAGATTAAATGGCTGAATATTATATTTCTGGAGTAATTTTACAAGATGGACAATCCACTACTAGGCCACCCTACTTCAATGGACAACACTATAGTCATTGGAAATAAAGGTTCAAAATCTGTCCAATCGACTAATTTTCAGGCTTGGCTGGTAATAAAAAAGGACCAAAACTTATTCCTAGTACTAAAACAAAAGATCTAAAAAATCCAAAGGATGATAAGAGCCAAGTAGATCGGAATCTTTTGATGTCACCAAAGAACAACAGAAAGTTATTCAAATAAATGTCAGAGCAATTAGCTTACTTTAATGTGCAGTTAGTGGTTTAGAATATGGAAAAATATCAAAATGTGAGACTGCCAAAGAAATGTTGGACAAACTAGAGGTTACTTATAAAGAGACCTCTAAGGCCAGAGAATCCAAGATAGATGCACTACAACGTGACTGAAGCATTTGCTATGATGAAGAAAATATTGAATCAAAGTTTACTAGATTTAGCAAGATCATAGGTTTTGAGGTAAGGCAGAAAAAGGGAAAAGGGAAAGGCACCTTGACTTTGAAAACTCAAAGGGCAAGCAAGGGAAGTGCAAGCTAACTCAAATCTCTAGAGTAGTATATAATCAAACTCCAAACAAGTAAGAAAGTTTCTGAGAAGTCTTCCACAGTCTTGGCAGACAAAATCTATTATCCTGGAAGATGAAAATCTTGACATTCACTTATGATGAACTTAGAGGAAATCTCATGACCTTTGAGAAAAATCATATTAACAGGTACCAAAAGGATGAAAAGAAGAAGGTAGTTGCATTCAAATCTTAGGTTGAGGAAATTGATGATGATATTAGAGAAGATAAAGTTGATATTATATCTAGATCTGTAGTAGAAGCTGTCACGACCCGAACCGGGGCCCGTGACTGGTGCCTTACCCCGGGAACCCTCGTGATACAACATCAGAGAGAATCAGCGGAAATAAAAACATAAACATGAAACAAGAGACATGATAAATAAACAGGCCAACCGAAACAGTTGCCTTCTGTATATATTCATAAAACCCGAACAGTTATCCTTTTTACAAACTCTGCCCACAACAGCACTCTGGACCTAAGAAGTGACAATAACTATGACGGGACGGGGCCGCCATACCACAGAATGTACAAGAACCTCTGACTCGGGGTAACATGCAAAAGATAAGCCTCGGAGAAAGCAGGGCTTCCAATCTGCTGAATTGTGATCCTATGGCGAGGATCCACAACCGATGTACCTCTACTGCGGCATGAAGCGGCCCCAGGAGTCGATCTAACAGGTACCAAGTATGTGAAACTGAAAAATATTGTAAATGAAATCATAACAGTCTATATAAAATAGGAGACATGTATGATAACCAAACTACAGCTCATAACATAAAAGCAGTCATGTCAAGTCAGGGACTCACGCCCTCAAAGTCATCCTCATGCGTGGAACTCCTTCCTCACCGGCGATCTAGGTACAAACCATGTGATACGTATAACATGTCTCGGCCCATCTCATGGACCCGGATAGAAAGCGTGTGAAATACATTCCCGGTTCTCATGAACTCGGTAGTCGGATGGAATACATTCGGTCCATCC
Organism: Przewalskia tangutica; assembly: GCA_029844215.1. Classification (NCBI taxonomy): domain Eukaryota; kingdom Viridiplantae; phylum Streptophyta; class Magnoliopsida; order Solanales; family Solanaceae; genus Przewalskia; species Przewalskia tangutica. The sequence continues at coordinate 36,043,684 of CM056720.1, read as the reverse complement.
ACGTGGGCCGGTAGTCAGTGAAATACATTCGATTCATCCACGTGAACGCGGTGATCGAGTGAAATACATTCGGTTCATCCCATGAACGCGGTAGTCGAGTGAAATACATTCGGTTCATCCGTGAACCGTGTCGAGTAAAATACGACTTGCACAACAAGGCTATCACACGCAAACATAGGCAAGTTACACACAACTTAAGGTACTATCATTTTATGCCAAAATCCGGTTCGACCTAAAGTATTACATACATTAACTCTTTTAAAAGATACGTTTCTTTCACAAAAGTCACACAATGTTCGTAGTATAAAATAGAGTGACTATCTTTTAAGTAAACAAAACACTTCCTTGTAAAATCAAGTAACACATTATTTTCCAAGCGTTCAAGTTTGCCTAATTTCAAATGCTCAAGTTTCTCATTTTGAAAGGTTTCGTAGTTCATAGTTTTAATCACTTAAGAATATAATTCTCCTTTAAAACAAATTTGAGAAACATATGCCTTATGTGTGAGTAGGTTGTTCTTGTCTATACAATCTTATAAAGCGACCATGATCTAGGAAATGTAATATCATTTTGTCTCATCTTAGCTTCTATGCAGATGGAGGTTTCTACTGGTTTTAATAACAATTAGTCAATACATTTCCTTTATTAACGCTGCAATGGTTTGTTCGATACTTAATCTCATTTTCGAAATCAGTAAAACATTATTCTTTTAAAACCAACTACTCATTACTCGCGAATGAGGTTTTTACAACATTTTAACAAAATTCATAACAAGTCAAACTAAGTCAAGTCTCTTATCTTTCAAGATCAAGTCTCTTAACTTTCAAAATCAAGTCGTGTATAAGTCAAGTCTCTTATCTTTCTACAATCAATAAACCATTCTTTTACCTACATAAAGTCGTTATAACTAACTTCGCATAAAGCTATTATAACACCCTATGTTTTAAACCAACCAAATCACTTAGCACATGTACGTCTACCGTACTACATAGTTCACAACAATAATGCTAGAAAAGATAGGAAGAGGTTCACATACCTCGCGACGATTATCGACAAATAGCAAAACGCTCCAAGTACTTCAACCCGTCGGCTACTCCTTAAGCCAAGTAGATCACGCCACACGTAGTACTCCACTCCTAAAATGGTCATAGTACTTCTATCAAACCTTTCTTACCATTGAATACTTATACCAATAAAAAGCCCTCTAATTCTACGGAAAATTCGGCAGCACTTCCCCCGTTTTTACTCACTTTTCCATCTTTCTCCAAGGCCCGAATAACCGTAATATATATACCATATATATATATAAGGCGTAATAATTAAACAACATAAAGAAGGGGATTACACGCCCAAACGGTAACGCGGTTTACTATCACGCCTCCATAATAACAACAAGTAAAAGAAGGGGATTACGCGCCCAAACGGTAACGCGGTTTACTATCACGCCTTCATAACAATACAATAATTAAAAAGGGGATCACACGCCCAAACGGAACGCGATTGAACAATCTTCCCCTTAACAGAAATGTAAATACAGTCCAAAGTAAATACTGTCCAAAGTAAATACAGTCCAAAGTAAATACTGTCCAAAGTAAATACAGTCCTTAAGTTGGGGTCCTTGGCCAACTTTGTCCATTTTACTTATCCAATTACTTCATTAGTCATCCAACTTATATTCCATCTTAATATAAGTTATAGTTACTTTGTTAATTACTTCTTCACAAGTAAGATACGTTTTTACCATTTTAATGGCAAACGGCCAATCCTTTCTTTTAACAAGTTAACAAGATCCAACTTTTCCAAACTTTACTCCATATTTTATATACTCCATAATATACTTATAATATATGTATAATGACCAATTCACAAAGAGGTTAAGGTTTACTACCTCAAATAGCCCAAAATTATCCAAGAACTTAATGTCGCTCCAAGCAAGTCTTAGCTCCAAATCTTTCCGTTCCAATCTGCTACAAGCAACCCATAGAAGCTCCTAACCAAATTCTCTTCAAGAACTAACTCCAAAAGTGAAGAACACTTAGGGTTTCCAACTAGTAAGTTTCGGCCAAGGCATGAACAATAGGTTAGGGGTGTGAAATCTTTTCCAACTCTTGGTACACAATCTTCCTAACACCTTAGGGAAGAACACTTGAGAGTTTAAGAATTGTTGGACAAATTTAGGTCAAGAAATGGGCTCAAAAGCGAGAGCAAGGTCAAGGGAGAAGGGCGGAATTTCTTGTCTTGAAATGGTTAAGTGTGGAAGTTTTCATCAACTAAGGGTGCATATATAGGACAACCAAGGGCTAGGATGAAGGCAAGTGTGTGGTTGAGATTGGGGACAAGTGTGTGTGGGTCCCACAAGCCACTTGTCCACACAAAATATCTAGCAAGACTTGGCCACTTGTCCACAAAATATCTAGCAAGACAAGGCCACTTGTCTTGTCACTTGTTAGCAAATTTCGGCCATGAGGCCACCTAGGGGGGTGACACGTGTCGCCCTCCTACTGGCCCAAAATATTTCATCTTAGAAATATCCATAAAGGCAAAAATCTCGAAAACAAAGTGGGCCCACAAAACCAGTAAATTTCTCCCGTGGGCCACACGTGAGCAATTCAGGAAATAAAATTCAATAATTATAATATAATTCACGAAGCCCAAAGACCAAATCTGGGAATCAAATTCCCATCAACGAACTTTTTCCTTCACAAAACGGAAACTTTTCCATGAAAAATCACATCTTTCTTTCTTTCCAAAATTTACGTATTCTCGCACGCACATCCTCACCTATATACCACGGAACTACGGTATAACATTCTTCCCCTTAGAAACATTCGTCCGAATGTTCCTTCTAAGTCTCCAAAGCGTACTTGCGTCGGTATAGTCTTCACTACTATACTTACAAACCGATCATGCCACCAATGGCGAATATAACATGTCGCAAAACTCAAATCCAAGCCAACGAGGAATCATTTCTAATCTCACGGCTCCCACTAGCTTCAATTTACTCTAAGGCCATTCGCCTTCACGATCCGATTCTGGTCGAACGTCCACGAACCCGTACGATGGTTACCTAAACCTGGGCCTAGCACCCTCGTGACCCTACCACCTGGCGGGACCACCTCGAACTGACCCCACCCCAAACCGGGCTGCGGGTTGACACGCAACCTTGCCTCAACCCGACCCATTTGTCGCGCCAAACTCTTGTTCCCCGATCCGGAACAATCTCACTAATCAAGTTACGCAAACCTAGTGGTCTTCTTATCATAACTATCCTTATATAATTCACACCACTCGGGGACTTATCACACAATTTTTTTTACCCCTCGTATACTATGTACTCCGACAAAGGTCAATCGTAAACAAATCTTTTACTCAAGACGGCCTCGCATCTAAGGTCTCCACTTATAATATTCTAAGGTTCACACCTTCCATGACCCCAAACTTACCTCTTCAACTAGTCATGTTCTCTAAGTTATACTTAACACAATGCTATCTGTACATAGCACACAATAATAAGATCATCATATCGCGCAAACAAAACTCTAGAGGGTTAAGGATATACTGTATCTCTACCGCTTCACTCTAATCATAGGCACGCCTGCAGTGCATAGTATGAAAGCGATGAACCGCCAGATCCGGTGGGTTGCGTCATCTTTGTCGGTACCACTCCTATAAGCACATTCTCTCGTCACATGGCCGGCGACGCAGTGAAACAAGCACCCGATAAAAACGACATTCCCGGGATGGCGCGCCGCCACATCGTCTGCACCGAGGGACATGAATCCTGGCTAGAACTCACGCGTATATCTGTGAACGAAGCCACGGAGCCACGACCAACTCCGAATACCGAGCGTCCCGAAGGCGCGGAGGACCACTGCATCTTGGCGAAGGTACATAACTAACTGCCGCCCGAGGCGGTCCGCCTCGCAAGTTACCAAAGGACCTGTTGTTACGGCGCTTCTTCCTGCGATCCGGTCATTCCGTCGACCTCTCCGTGCCTCGCATCCAAGTGCATGAGCTGCATGCGGGCAATGTCCATGCCCGTGAAGAGCTATACCCGAACAAGCCTCGCCAAGTAATCATCGAGCGGTGGCGTGGCGGTGCACTCGTCCTCCATGCTCGATCACTAAGGCGGGGACATACCGAGCCAACGAGTCAAACTCCACGTTGTACTCCTAACCAAATGCGCCGATGCGCCTTAACGTCAAAAATGTCGGCGAGCCCTCCTCATCTGTGGAGGAAAGAAATGTGCAAGAAATGCCGCCGAGAACTCGCCCCAAACTGGCGGGGCGCATGTTCCCCTCGGGCGATTCCCGTGAATCAAACCGATCGGCTGCGATATCACGCGGTGATCGAACCCAATACCACCGACTGCGCCTCGAGACTCGATCACTCTCATGATCATTGTGGCTGTCGGATAAACTCCGAGGTCATCCTCGGCTCTCGATCCATAGACGGCTGGCGGGCTCTGACTCGAAAGTCCGTAGTCTCAAGTATGCGCTCGGGGTGAACTACGGGTGCTACTGGGATGGGCTGCTGCATCCGACCTCTCCTCATATCGCCACGACCACGGCGATGGCGCCATCTCCTTGTACCCGTCTCATCGCTCCAGTGTGGGGCGGAGGCTCAGTCTTGTAGTCTCGGCGCCCATCGCTGCGGCTCTAAACTCTGTCGGCGTCGCAAAAATCGCCGTCGGAAGCACTATCTCAGGTAACGACTGGGCCTCTGCCCCGGTTACCCTCCGTGCTCTACTCACAGCTCCCTCGGCTACCTTGCCCTTCTGGGCCCCGATTGCCTTGCGTGGAGGCATTACTGGCACATAAGAATACGTCAGAGAGAGTCCAACTTATAACACAGCTCTAAGGCACGATCTCAGAGTGAGAAGAATAGAAACCAATCCTAAATGTCCTGCAGCCTCCTGATTATAGATGTGGTGCACAACACACCGATAATCAAGACTCTACTAGACACGGTGCAGACACTTTCCGAGGACTAAGCGCTCGATACCACTTTTGTCACGACCGAACCGGGGCGTGGTCGTGCCTTACCGGGCACCTCGTGATACAACATCGAGAGAATCGTGAAATAAAAACATAAACATGAAACAAGAGACATGATAAATAAACAGGCCAACCAAGCGGTTGCCTTACGTATATATTCATAAAACCCGACAGTTATCCTTTTTACAAACTCGCCTTGCAGTACTACAGACCTAAGAAGTGACAATAACTATGACGGGACAGGCCCCGCCATATACCAGAATGTACAAGAACCTCTGACTCGTGGTAACATACCAAAAGATAAGCCTCCGAGAAACGGGGCTTCCTAATACTGAATTGTGATCCTATGGCGAGGATCCACAACCGATGTACCTCTACTGCGGCATGAACGCAGCCCGAAGAGTCGATCTGCAGTACCAAGTATGTGAAGCTAAAAATACTGTAAATGAAATCATAACAGTCTATATAAAATAGGAGACATGTATGATAACCAAACTACATTTCACTACATAAAAGCAGTCATGTCAAGTCAGGGACTCACGCCCTCAAAGTCATCCTCATGCGTGGAACTCCTTCCTCACCGCCGCGATCTAGGTACAAACCATGTGATACGTATAACATGTCTCGGCCCGTCATGGACCCAGATAGAAAGCGTGTGAAATACATTCCGGTTCATCTCATTAACTTCGGTAGTCGGATGGAATACATTCGGTCCATCCCGTGGGCCGGTAGTCGAGTGAAATACATTCCCGATTCATCCATGAGCGCGGTAGTCGAGTGAAATACATTCGGTTCATCCCATGAGCGGTAGTCGAGTGAAATACATTCCTGTTCATCCTACGAACCGTGAGTCGAGTAAAATACAGACTTGCACAACAAGGCTATCACACGCAAACATAGGCAAGTTACACACAACTTAAGTAACTATTATTTTATGCCAAAATCCGGTTCGACCTAAAGTATTACATACATTAACTCTTTTAAAAGATACGTTTCTTTCACAAAAGTCACACAATGTTCGTAGTATAAAATAGAGTGACTATCTTTTAAGTAAACCAAAACACTTCCCTTGTAAAATCAAGTAACACATTATTTTCCAAGCGTTCAAGTTTGCCTAATTTCAAATGCTCAAGTTTCTCATTTTGAAAGGTTTAGTAGTTCATAGTTTTAATCACTTAAGAATATAATTCTCCTTTAAAACAAATTTGAGAAACATATGCCTTATGTGAGTAGGTTGTTCTTGTCTATTACAATCTTATAAAAGCGGCCATGATCTAGGAAATGTAATATCATTTTGTCTCATCTTAGCTTCTATGCGGATGGAGGTTTCTCTTGGTTTTAATAACAATTAGTCAATACATTTCCTTTATTAACGCTGATGGTTTGTTCGATACTTAATCTCATTTTGAAATCAAGAAACATTATTCTTTTAAAACCAACTACTCATTACTCGCGAATGAGGTTTTTACAACATTTTAACAAAATTCATAACAAGTCAAACTAAGTCAAGTCTCTTATCTTTCAAGATCAAGTCTCTTAACTTTCAAAATCAAGTCGTGTATAAGTCAAGTCTCTTATCTTTCTACAATCAATAAACCATTCTTTTACCTACATAAAGTCGTTATAACTAACTTCGCATAAAGCTATTATAACACCCTATGTTTTAAACCAACCAAATCACTTAGCACGTATGCGTCTACGTGCTACATAGTTCACAACAATCATGCTAGAAAAGATAGGAAGAGGTTCGCATACCTCGCGACGATTATCGACAAATAGCAAAAGCGCTCCAAGTACTTCCAACGTCGGCTACTCCTTAAGCCAAGTAGATCACGCCACACGTAGTACTCCACTCCTAAAATGGTCATAGTACTTCTATCAAACCTTTCTTACCATTGAAGACTTATACCAATAAAAAGCCCTCTAATTCTACGGAAAATTCGGCACTTCCCCCGTTTTTACTCACTTTTCCATCTTTCTACAAGGCGAATAACCGTAATATATATACAATATATATATAAGGCGTAATAATTAAACAACATAAAGAAGGGGATTACACGCCCAAACGGTAACTCGGTTTACTATCACGCCTCCATAATAACAACAAGTTAAATAAGGTGATTACGCGCCCAAACGGTAAAGCGGTTTACTATCACGCCTTCATAACAATACAATATTTAAAAAGGGGATCACACGCCCAAACAGAACGCGATTGAACAATCTTCCTTAATGAAATGTAAATACGATCCAAAGTAAATCATGTCCAAAGTAAATACGATCCAAGTAAATATTGTCCAAAGTAAATACTGATCCTTAAGTTGGGGTCCTTGGCCAACTTTGTCCATTTACTTATCCAATTACTTCATTAGTCATCCAACTTATATTCCATCTTAATATAAGTTATAGTTACTTTGTTAATTACTTCTTCACAAGTAAGATACGTTTTTACCATTTTAATGGCAAACGGCCAATCCTTTCTTTTAACAAGTTAACAAGATCCAACTTTTCCAAACTTTACTCCATATTTTATATACTCCATAATATACTTATAATATATGTATAATGACCAATTCACAAAGAGGTTAAGGTTTACTACCTCAAATAGCCCAAAATTATCCAAGAACTTAATGTCGCTCCAAGCAAGTCTTAGCTCCAAATCTTTCCGTTCCAACTACAAGCAACCCATAGAAGCTCCTAACCAAATTCTCTTCAAGAACTAACTCCAAAAGTGAAGAACACTTAGGGTTTCCAACTAGTAAGTTTCGGCCAAGGCATGAACAATAGGTTAGGGGTGTGAAATCTTTTCCAACTCTTGGTACACAATCTTCCTAACACCTTAGGGAAGAACACTTGAGAGTTTAAGAATTGTTGGACAAATTTAGGTCAAGAAATGGGCTCAAAAATGAGAGAGCAAGGTCAAGGGAGAAGGGAGAATTTCTTGTCTTGAAATGGTTAAGTGTGGAAGTTTTCAACAACTAAGGGTGCGTATATAGGACAACGAGGCTAGGATGAAGGCAAGTGTGTGGTTGAGATTGGGGACAAGTGTGTGTGGGTCCCACAAGCCACTTGTCCACACAAAATATCTAGCAAGACTTGGCCACTTGTCCACACAAAATATCTAGCAAGACAAGGCCACTTGTCTTGCCACTTGTTAGCAAATTTCGGCCATGAGGCCACCTAGGGGTGACACGTGTCGCCTCCTACTCGTCCAAAATATTTCATCTTAGAAAATATCCATAAAGGCAAAAATCTCAAAACAAAGTGGGCCCCAAAAGCAGTAAATTTCTCCCGTGGGCCCCACGTGACCAATTCCGGAAATAAAATTCCATAATTCTAATATAATTCAAGAAGCCCAAATACCAAATCTGGGAATCCAATTCCCATCAACGAACTTTTTTCCTTCACAAAACCCGGAAACTTTTCCATCGAAAAATCACATCTTTCTTTCTTTCCAAAATTTCTGTCGTATTCTCGCACGTACATCCTCACCTATATACCCTGGAACTACAGGGTATAACAGAAGCCACGAGGAGATCTAGAAACAACAGAAGAAGCAACTCAAGTGTCAGAAAAGGAAAATCTCAAAATTATCAACCAAGTAATGATTGAAAAAGCTTTGAATGTGGTAAATATGGTCACATAACACCTGGGTGTCCGGAGTCAAAAAAGAAATCATTTAGTGGTCAACAAAAACAAAAAGCATTCAACAGCTAGAGTGAGGATGAAATTTAAGAAGGTGAAAATGAAGAAGTTGAAATTTTTTGCTTCATGAAATCGGTGAAACTAGCGAGGTAAGACCTTATCCATGTTCCAAATGTCATGAAATCCAAGATTTGCTAGACCAAACTCTTGAAGACTTAAATAATTTTTTTGATGAATATAGAAAATTACAAAGAGAAAAGAGACTGAAAAATTAATTTCGAAGTTTATAAAAATAAAAGAGACCTTATTTAAGAAGAAATCCATGATTACAAGTCATAATTCTATAAGGTCTACCAGTCAACTCGTAACAATAAGTCAACTGGGGAAAATCCTATAAGTGACAAATCTACTACTAGCAACTCAACTGATAACTCTACTGCTTACTTTAAGACAAATTAGTCGACTAGGTCCTCTATGTTAACTGATAGGGAGTTTGCTAAAAGTTTAATACATGAAAGTCAATCAGTATGTTACTGAAGAACACTTTTCCTATACTTGATTTTGTTGTGGTAAAATTGCTCACAAATCTTATAACTACAAATTTCGCTATTCAAGTACTCCATGATGGATATGGAATCAAAAATGATAGAACTAAACCTCAAGTACCTAAGAAAACTTGGGTATCTAAAAGAAAGTAACTATTTTTTTGCAGTAACACCGCAAGGAGAAATAGAAAAGAAAATGGTATTTAGACAGTGCTTGTTAAAGTCATATGACTGGTGACAAAAGCTTATTCAAGTTAATTATGGACTTTGATGGAGGACTAGTAATATTTGAAGAAAATTCAACTGGAACTGTAATTGGTTTAGGAACCATTACTTTATAACATTTTATAAGCGGAAGCTTAAGAAACAACTCATAATCATATTAAAACAGGCAAGCCGATAAGGCCTCCACTGTATATATAAATATCCACATAACTTACAACTGTACATAAGTCCAACCCACACATGACTACAGACCTCTAAGAGTATAACAATAACTATGACGGGACAAGACCCCGCCGTACCCCTGAATGTACATAAGCCTGTAATAGCAAAAATGTACCAAAATAACTAGACTCCGGAACAATGGAGCTATCTCAACAGCTGAGCAAAGATCCTAAGCATGCAGATCAACAAATTGAGTACCTACACCTGCGGGCATGAACGCAGCCCCCCGAAGAAGGGGGTCAGTATAACAAGTACTAAGTATGTAAACATAAGTATAGTAAATAAGATCATAACTGGCCAAAAGATGACAGAGACAAGTATGAAAATCAAATACTAGATCCAACCGTGCCATATAAATAGAAGCCAACTGTACCTTGTAAACATAGAGAGTCAACTGTGCCTTTTTAAACTAGGAGTCATACTTAAAATCAGGAATGTCTGTCCATATAATCATGTACTGTTATGATTATCTATACCTGCATCATGGATGCTTGTCCATGGAATCAAAGACATATACTGCCCGGTCCACAAGTAAAGAACACGGTGAACATATACTGCCCGACCCTTTGTAGGACACGATAAACTACTACATATACTGCCCGACCCTTTCTGGGATGCGGTAAACATTTTTCATATACATATACTGCCCGACCCTTTCTGGGACGCGGTAAAATGAAATACTATCACTTGCATGTATAGCTATCATGAGCAATTTAATTCCTCTTTTGTCTCTCAATACTTCTTTAAAACGGATATTCATTTTAGAAAACTCAAGGCACTATCATGTCATGCATCATAAACTATTAAAATGAACTTTCATTTTAGAACTACCAAGACACTAGCACATCTTGTATAAATCATTAAAATGAGCTTTCATTTTAGAACTACCAAGACATTATCACATCTTGTAATATTAGGAACTTAAACCCAAAAGTACTATGTACGTCCACCGTACATTTATTTTATAAAAAGAGTCATATCATGTATCGTTAGGGACTTGAACCCAAAAGTACTATGTACATCCATCGTACATTCACTTCATATAAAACAAGCCAAAATAAGAAAGATGGTTCACATACCTTATCGGTTATACTAACACGACAAACAGAATATTCCTCAAGGAGGTACTTCAACCTATAATAACAATAACACTTCTATAAACTTCATACTCATATACATAGTATATACTATACCACATAAGGACTCCCCTTTCATATAAAAATTCGGCCAGCACTTCCCCTATTTATACATACTTTTCCACCTTATAAATAAGACCAATTTCATCAATAACCAAGCACCACTTAAGGGCATAAACAAACAGCAACCAAGGTGATTCACACACATATTTCTTATGTAAATCCGGCCTCTTAATCCATATAAAAACAGTCCATACTTCTACAACAATGAGGGTAAAATGTGAAGCTTACAACACCTTTATATACCCTTATTCCTTTAGGACTTACGTTAGCGATTTATCACATTAAACATGCATAATGATAACTGAATTTCGAGCATTATAACACCACAAAACAGTCCCTGAAACTGCACAACAATATCCAACAATTTTAGGCAGTTTTCGGCCAACACACAACTAAAGCCCTTTCACAATTCCTTATAATCCAACTCACATTTCAACATGTTTATATAAACCATAACAACTTGTAACAACATGATTTCATTCATTTTAACATGCGATTAGTGACATTAAATAACAACAACAACCAACAAATCCAACATCATTAAAACTATCCAGTTTCGGCTATCATACCAAAAACTTTGACATGCATTTCTTATTCTCTTTTTCTCTTAACACAAGTTCATCTATCAATTATAACTTTATGTAACTTCTAATACTTCAAGAGTAATAATAAATCTTACCTCAACTTTAGCTCAAAACATCCCCCAAGTCTCGACACCTTCACCCTTTTTGCACCACTTCTTCACGTTACAACAACACACATGTATCCTCTACAAGCTTGTATCCATCTTGTTTTCGTGTTTTTCTTCCTAAAAGTTCATAGACAATCTTAGGGTTTCAAGATAGGTTTTGGCCAAGAAACTGTGAGCCACTAATCTTGCAAGGTTAACTTGGCTTAGAACTTGGTTAAGGGGCTTAAACTTGTAAAATAACTTGATCTTGTTCTTCTCTTTTTCTATGGATTTTCGAGAATCTAAAGAACAAGGGAGAGGTATGAGGGTTTGAAGGATGAATATCTTTGTGTGCTAAAGTCTTGCAAGACTTGAATTAATACAAGTGTAGTAGCACAAGTGGAGGGGGACCCATGAAGCCCCACTTGTCCACTTGTCTTCCCTTCTCATAAAATATCTCACACTTAGCCATATTTTCTTGTAATTTTCGATGGCTTCACCCTTCCATATATCAAGACTTAATAATTTAACACTTAGTCCATAATTCTATTGGAAAGAATTCATCTACTAAAAATTAATTCTCGTCGTCACATTTGTCTCAAAAATTTTCCATATAAGAAAATGTAAAAATCCTTTCCTTCCAATCATTCAAATCTAATTTCCATAATCATGTTCTCACTTAGTAGCTATGGAATTACGGGTGTTACATTCTTCCCCCCTTAGAAACATTCATCCCGAATGTTCATACTAGGTCTCAAGCTATACAAACTTCGGCATAGTCTTCTTAACTATACCTAACAACCAGTATTCAACAAATACAAAGATGCCTCACATAGCAACAATATACACATAGTTTCATTCGTCAATCAAAATAGTCAAATAGGGATTGGAATTACCTATAGGCATCGGGAATAAGTGAGGATACTTCCTCTTCATCCCATCTTCTGCTTCCCACGTCATCTCTTCCCTATTATTGTTCCGCCATAATACCTTGACGAAAACCACATCCTTAGTCTGTAACCGTCTAACCTGGCGATCAAGTATGGCATGGGACTCTCCTCATAAGCCAACACCTCTGTCACCTGGACATCATCTACGGGGAAAACTCTAGATGGATCACCAAAATACTTACGCAACATCGATACATGAAAAACTGGATTAACTGCGTCCAGATCAGATGGTAGATCCAACTCATAGGCAATCTTGCCTACCCTGCGAATAATCTGGTAAGGCCCAATGTACCTCGGGCTAAGCTTTCCTTTCCTACCAAACCTTATCACACCCTTCATGGGTGATACCTTCAAGAATACCCAATCCTCAAGCTGAAACTCCAAGTGTCGACGCCGATTATCTGCATACGACTTCTGTCGACTCTGGGCTGCTAATAATCTCTCCTGGATAAGCTTTACCTTATCCACAGCTTGCTGAATTATGTCTGGGCCGAGTAACGTAGTCTCGCCCACATCAAACCAACATATAGGTGATCTGCACCTTCTCCCATATAAGGCCTCATACGGGGCCATCTGAATGCTAGAATGGTAGATGTTGTTATACGCAAACTCAACGAGTGGCAAATGATCCTCCCAGCTACCCCTGAAGTCAATAACACAGGCTCTCAACATATCCTCAAGTGTCTGAATAGTACGCTCTGCCTGCCCATCAGTCTGAGGATGAAATGCGGTGCTAAGACTCACATGTGTCCCCAATCCCTTCTGGAACGACCTCCAAAAGTTAGCTGTAAACTGAGGCCCTCTGTCCGATATAATAGATGTGGGAACCCCGTGCAGTCTCACTATCTCCCTGATGTACAGTCTAGCATAATCCTCAGCTGAGTAAGTAGTCTTGACTGGAAGAAAAAGGGTTGATTTCGTCAGCCTATCTACGATAACCCATATGGAGTCATACTTCCTATGAGTACGAGGTAAGCCTATAACGAAGTCCATATTGATCACCTCCCACTTCCAAGTCGACATCTCTATCTGGTGCAATAATCCACCAGGCTTCTGGTGCTCAACCTTAACCTGTTGACAATTTGGACACTGAGCAACAAACCCTGCTACGTCTCTTTTTAGGCCATACCACCAATACATGCATCTGAGGTCATGATACATATTTGTCGACCTCTGATGAATAGAATACCGAGCACTATGTGCTTCTCCCATAACCTGTTGTCGTAGCCCTGCAACATCAGGTACACACAATCTACCTTCATACCTTAGCACCCCATCAGGTGCAACCTCAAATAGAGTCTTCTCCTGTCGAAGAGATGCATCTCTATACCGTACCAGAACAGGACCCTCATACTGATGCCTCTTCACCTCTTCTACGATAGAGGACTTGACAACTCCTCGGACCAGAACTCAACTGTCTCCAGAATCGGCCAACCGGACTCCAAGGCTTGCTAACTGGTGTATCTCACGAACCATATCCTTTCTATCCGGCTGCACATCTGTCAAACTACCCATAGACCGACGGCTAAGAGCATCCGCTACCACATTGGCTTTCCCTGGGTGGTACAAGATATCAACATCATAGTCCTTAAGTAACTCTAACCACCGTCGCTGCCGTAAGTTCAGCTCCTTCTGTTTGAAGATATATTGGAGACTCTTGTGATCCGTATAAATGTCAACATGAACTCCATATAGATAATGTCTCTATATCTTCAAAGCATGTATCACTGCTGAAGCTCCAAATCATGAGTGAGATAATTCTTTTCATGCTTCCTAAGCTGTCGGGAGGCATAAGATATAACCTTACCATGTTGCATCAACACACAACCTAGCCCAACACCCGAAGTATCATAATAAACAACATAACCCTCTAGTCCCTCAGGAAGAGTTAGAACTGGAGCCGTAGTTAACTTATCCTTCAATAAATGGAAGCCTTGCTCACAAGCATCTGTCCATTGGAACTTAGCCGCCTTCTGAGTTAGCCTAGTCAAAGGCGCTGAGATCGAGGCAAACTTCTCCACAAACCTCCGGTAATAACCTGTAAGCCCCAGAAAACTGTGTACCTCCGTAGGAGTCATAGGTCTGGGACAAGTCTTAACTGCCTCAATCTTCTGTGTATCCACCTATAACCATCAGCTCCAATAATATGCCCCATGAATGCCACTGAGGCCAACCAGAATTCACACTTAGAAAACTTGGCATACAACTGCCGGTGCTGGAGGACCCTAAGTATTGTCCTCAAATGGTATGCATGCTCCTGCTCTGAACGGGAATAAACCAAGATATCATCAATGAATACTATAACAAATGTATCTAGGAATGACTTGAACTGTTATACCCCGTAGTTCCGGAGTATGTATGTAAGGACGTACGTACGAATGTATAAACCCTAATTAGGGTAAGAATGAAAGAATTGTTTATCGACGGAAAATATTCCGAACTTTGTGAAGGAAATTTTACGTTTTCAATATTTTAACCAATTATGGAATTTTTCCGAGAGATAAAATATTTTGGACCAATGGGAGGGCGACATGTGTCACCCCAAGAGCCATGTTGGACGTTTTTTTTCAAGACAAGTGGGCAAGACAAGTGGCCAAAAGTCTTGCATGGCATTTGCATGGCATAGTGGACGGTTGTTGCAAGGTTAGTGGGCAAGTCAAATGGTCAAAGTCTTGCATGGCATTTGTGGGACAAGTGGAGAAAGGAACCTACACAAACAATCTATACCATACACATGTTTCAATCCTAACCCTTGGTTGTCCTATATAAACACCTCTAGTTGATGAAATCTTCCACACTTAGAACATTTCAAGACTTGAAAATATTTTCCTCTCCTCCCTAGTTGCTCTCGTCCCACCCCCCCTCTTTCTTGAGCAAATGTTGTCCAAAAATTCTTAAACTTATAAGTGTTCTTCCTTAATGTATTAGGAAGATTATTAACCAAGAGTTAGACAAGATTTCACACCCCTAGCCTCAAAAACCCTCACAAAGCCGAGAGTGGACAGATTTGGAACTTTAGTGTTCTTCACTTTTTGGAGTTAATTCTTGAATAGAAGTTGGTTAGAAACTTCTAAGGGTGACTTGTGGTGGTTTGGAACACAAATATTTGGAGCTAAAACTTTCTTAGGAATGACTTTAAGTTCTTGGATATTGTTGGGCTATTTTGAGGTAATGAACCTTAACCTCTTTGTGAAGTTGATTATTATGTATATTGGATATTATACATATATTGGAAGTATATTATGAAGTATGAGATATAAGGAAAGATTTGGATCTTGTTAAGATGTTAAAAGGAGAATTGGCATATTAGCCATTAAAATGGTAAAAATGTATCCATTACTTACTAAGAAGTTAACAACAAAGAAACTATAACTTATATAAAGATTGAAATATAAGTTGGAAGACTAATGAAGTAATTGGATAAGTAAAATTGTATAAGTTGGCCAAGGACCCCAACTTAAGGACTGTATTTACTTTGGACTGTATTTACTTTGGACCGTATTTACATTGTTGTTGTTAAGGGGAAGATTGTTAATCGCGTTCCGTTTGGGCGTGTGATCCCCTTCTTTAATTATTGTTGTTGTTGGCCTTGCTTCGATCATTAGCAGCCTAGAAAAGACCAGTTACATTATATCTATTTTTGCTCTTGTTTATGATGTGGCACTATGTGCGGTTAACTTGGTTTTAAAATGTTATAATTATATATATCAGTACTTTACAGTTTCACATACTTGGTACCTGTTGTACTGACCTCCTTCGGGGGGCTGCGTTCATGCCGCAGGTAAGGGAAAGCAGGTGGTGGATCCTCGTTCTTAGGATCTTTACTCAGGTGTCAGGAGCTCCATTTCTCCGGAGGCTCGACTTTTGGTACGGTTCTCCCTGGTGTTGTAGATGTTTTGTACATTCAGGGGTATGACGGGGCCCTGTCCCGTCATAGTGTTTACACCTTCTTAGAGGTCTGTAGTCCTGTTGTAAAGTTGGGATGTAACTGTTCACTTTTGGTATTTATATACATGCCGAAATGCAACTTTTCTTTGAATAGACTGTTCTTATTTTACATTGTTTCATGTTTGCAAGTTTATATTCCGCTGGTTACTCTGATGTATGTCTATTTGGGTGCCCGGGTAAGGCACCAGTCACGGGCCCGGGAACGGGTCGTGACATGAACACCCGGTTCATTAAATCCATGAACACTACTGGAGCATTGGTCAATCCAAAAGACATCACCCTAAACTCATAATGCCCGTACCGGGTCCTGAATGCTGTCTTTGGGATATCTGCCTCTCTTACCCGCACCTGATGATAATCGGACCGCAGGTCTATCTTTGAAAAATACTTGGCACCCTGCAACTGGTCAAATAAATCATCAATCATGGGGAGGGGATACATGTTCTTGATGGTTACCTTATTCAGCTACCTATAATCAATGCACATCCGCAGCGATCCATCCTTCTTCTTCACAAATAATACCGGTGCTCCCCAAGGAGATATACTAGGCTTAATGAAGCATTTTTTCAGTAAGTCTCTCAGCTGGTCCTTCAACTCCTTCAACTCTGCAGGTGTCATTCGATATGGAGGAATGGATATAGGCTGGGTATCTGGCAGTACATCAATACAGAACTCTATCTCCCGCTCTGGAGGAAGACCTGGAAGAACATCTGAGAATACATTCGGGAACTCACTAACTACCGGAACTGACTGAAGAGTCGGTACCTCAGCTTCCGTGTCATACACCCGAACCAAGTGATAAATATAACCCTTTTGGACCATCTTCCTTGCCTTGAGGTATGAAATAAACTTACCCCTCGGCGATGCTGTATTCCCCTTTCATTCTATAATCGGCTCATCGGGAAACTGGAATACAACCAATTTCTCTCTACAATCAACGTTAGCATAATAAGAAGCTAACCAATTCATACCTATAATCACATCAAAGTCAGTCATCTCTAGCTCAATCAAATCTGCTAGGGTACGACGAATACAAATAACCACCAAACAACTTTTATACACTCGCCTAGCCATGACTGAATCTCCTACCGGCGTAGCTACCTCAAAAGGTTCTATCAACTCAGGTTCTATCCCAATTCTACTAGTAACAAGGGGAGATATATAGGATAAAGTAGAACCTGGATCTATCAAAGCATATACATCACGGAAAAAGATCAACAATATACCTGTGACAACATCCGGTGACGCCTCCTGGTCGTATCTACTGGCCAAAGAATAAATGCGGTTCGAAGGACCGCCAGAACTAGAAGCTCCGCCATGACCTCTACCACAGCCTGCTGGCCTGTGTACACCCTGCCCTGCGGGGCGCATAACTATATAAAATAACGAACTAGTAACTGATCCAGTAGGCTGAGTCATCCCACCTGTACCACCTCTATGAGGATACTCCCTCATCATATGACCCTGACGGCCACAAGAAAAACAAGAACTCGTACCAGAACGACACATCCCCGAATAGGGCCTACCACATCGAGGAAAATGAGATAAATGTGGCCTCATCTGGCTAGAACCCCTGAATATCTGCGAACCTGCAGCCCTGGAGCCCTGACCAGCTCCTGAATACCCTGGGCGATCAAAATTCCTATCCGTAGATTGTGGAAGTGCACTCTGTGCTGGCTGGGAAGAATACCTAACAGTCTGCTGAGGCTGTCCGCCTCGAAACTCCCCAAAGTGTCCAGCCGACCTAGCCCTCTTAGGCTGGCCTCGGTCGTGCCCTCTGTCTGGCTGACGCCCTCTATGTCTATCCTCCACCCCCTGTGCATAAGCCTGGATACGAGCAATATCCATACCCGGCTGAAGAGCCACTGCCAAACAACCATCAGTCAGATACCGATCTAGTCCCATCACGTAGCGATGAACTCTATCGGCCATATCAGCCACAATTATAGGCGCATATCTCGCCAACGAATCAACTCCAGGCTATACTCATGAATGGTCCTGCCACTCTGCCTCAACCGTAGGAATCTGTCAACTCTAGCCCTCCTCATCTCTGGAGGCAAGAAGTGACCAAGGAATGCCTCTTTAAACTCATCCCATGTAGCTGGAGGAACATCCTCTCCCCTGGACAATTCCCAAGACTCATACCAGTTTGTCACTATATCACGCATCCTATATGAGCTAACTCAACTAACTCAGTCTCTGAAGCCCTGATTACCCTCAGGGTACGCTGCATCTGTCGGATGAACTCCTGCGGGTCATCCTCGGGCTGTGAATCGAAAAACTCTGAAGGGTTACAATTCAAGAAATCACGAACCCTCAAACTGTCGGACCTAGGATCAACTCCTAGTCCCTGCCTGCGGTTCTGCCGTGCTACTAGTCTAGTCAGTAGCTGAACGACATCCCTCATGGCCCTATCTTCTGCCCCTGGCTGAGGAACTGGAGGCTCAAGTATCGGGGCCTCTGGAGCTGCTCTAAGCTCCTTTGGTAATGGCGGTGTAACTTGTTATACCCCGTAGTTCCGGAGTATGTATGTGAGGACGTACGTACGAATGTTTAAACCCTAATTAGGGTAAGAATGAAAGAATTGTTTTCCGACGGAAAATATTCCGAACCTTGTGAAGGAAATTTTACGATTTCAATATTTTTACGACTATGGAATTTTTCCGAGAGATGAAATATTTTGGATCAATAGGAGAGCGACATGTGTCACCCCAAAAAAAAAGACTAAGTGGGACGTTTTTTTTGCAAAGGTGGTGGGCTAGTCAAATGGTCAAAGTCTTGCATGACATTTGTGGGACAAGTGGAGAAAGGAACCTACACAAACACATCTATACCATACACATGTTTCAATCCTAACCCTTGGTTGTCCTATATAAACCCCTCTAGTTGATGAAAATCTTCCACACTTAGAACATTTCAAGACTTGAAAATATTTTCCTCTCCTCCCTAGTTGCTCTCGTCCCACCCCCTCTTTCTTGAGAAAATGTTGTCCAAAAATTCTTAAACTTCTAAGTGTCCTTCCTTAATGTATTAGGAAGATTATTAACCAAGAGTTAGACAAGATTTCACACCCCTAGCCTCAAAAACCCCCCTTGGCCGAGAGTGGGCAGATTTTCGGGACTGTTTTGGACAGATTTTTAGTCAACTTTGGAAGGGAATATCTCCTAGCATATTAGGAGTTTTTGGGTGTTTCAAAAGCCTAAAATGAATTTCGTCGAGTCTAGTTTCCAACTCAACAAACCGCTCGTCGATAGAACACTGGAGTAGAGAGTTATCGACGTTACACGTTCAGCTGACGAAGCAGTGGCTAAAAATCTGGACAGTCACGTTTTTTGGGCTATTTTGAGGTAATAAACCTTAACCTCTTTGTGAAGTTGATTATTATGTATATATGGATATTATACATATATTGGAAGTATATTATGGACTATAAGATATAAAGAAAGATTTGGATCTTGTTAAGATGTTAAAAGGAGAATTGACATATTATCCATTAAAATGGTAAAAATGTATCCATTACTTACTAAGAGGTTAACAACAAAGGAACGCTTCGGGGACGGAGGTCCTACGGTAGGTAACAACAGACACTCTTTAACTTCAGGCCTTCCATAAGCAAACATAGCGCTAAGGTGTGAGCAAGGGTATCTTCTTTGGGGTCAGAAGAATGAGGTTCGAGTTGATAAACAGGAGAAGGCCGCGTCCGCCGCCTTTCTTTCCCATGCCCGAGATGGCCTTATGGGTAGCATCCTCCCACAGAGCCACTGTTCTGAATAGTGAGAAATATAACTTATATTAAGATTGGAATATAAGTTGGAAGACTAATGAAGTAATTGGATAAGTAAAATTGTAAAAGTTGGCCAAGGACCCCAACTTAAGGACCGTATTTACTTTGGACCGTATTTACTTTGGACTGTATTTACATTGTTGTTATGAAGGAGAAATTGTTAATCACGTTCCTTTTGGGCGTGTTATCCCCTTCTTTAATTATTGTTGTTATGAAGGAGAGATTGTTAATCGCGTTCCGTTTGGGCGTGTTATCCCCTTCTTTAATTATTGTTGTTATGAAGGAGAGATTGTTAACCGCGTTCCGTTTGGGCGTGTTATCCCCTTCTTTAATTATTGTTGTTATGAAGGAGAGATTGTTAACAGCGTTCGTTTGGGCGTGTTATCCCCTTCTTTAATTATTGTTGTTATGAAGGAGTGATTGGTAATCGCGTTCGTTTGGCGTGTGATCCTTCTTTAAATTTCTAATTATTGCGCCTTATTTATGGCATGTTGGTTACTATTATCGGGCCTTGAAAAAGGTGGAGAATTGAGTAGAAACGGGGAAGGTGCTGCCGAATTTTCCGTAGAATAGGGAACCTTGTACTTAGAAATATTCTACGAAGGGATCTAGAAGTTAATAGACGTTTCATGGCCATTATAGGTTGAAGTACTACGAGTAGCGTATTCTACTTGAATGGTGGAAAAGGCTAGCAAGGTTATAGTACTTTGGAGCGTTTTGCTAATTGTCGATAATCGTCGCGAGGTATGTGAACCTCTTCCTATCCTTTCTAGCATGATTTTTGTAAACTATGTAGTACGGTGAGCGTCGTGTGCTAAGCAATTTGGTTGGTTTAAAACATAAAGTGTTATAATGGTTTAATGGGAAGTTAACTATAACGACTTTATGTAGGTAAAAGAGTGGTTTATTGGTTTTAAAAAAAATAAGAGACTTGACTTAAATTGACTTGATATGAAATGTGAAGAACTTTAATTGTGTTAAAAAAAAATGGTGAAACCTCATTCGTGAGAAATGAGTACTTTGTCTAAAGAAAAGGAAAAGGAATAAGTTATATTGATTTCGAAAAATGGGAATAAGTATCGAACAAGCCATTGCAGCGTTAATAAAGGAAAAAGTAACGACAATTAATTATATTAAAACAAGTAGAATCTTCCATCTGCATAGAAGCTAAGATAAGACAAAATTGTATTACATTTTATAGATCATGGCTACTTTAATAAGAATCATTATAAACAAGTATTGTTTTCTTAAATTTCCTAAGTAAGGAACTTGATTTATAAAAGAGAGAGACTTGAAGAATTGAAGTGTTTTTGATTTAAAAAGAAAGACATTGTTTCGTCTCAAATTGGTTTAAAACATAAAGTGTTATAATAGCTTTATGAGAAGTTAGTTATAACGACTTTATGAAAACAAAAGAATGGTTTTATTATTGGATTTAAAAGGGTAACTTGGCTTTAAAAGGGGAAGTGATTTGGTTTAAAAAGAAGGCACGGTATCGTCTTGGTTTATTCAAAAGAAGGTATGGAAATTGTTTTGGTTTACTTAAAATGATAGTCACTTTATTTTGATACTCGGGTATCGTGTGACTTTTGTAAAAGAAATGGATCTTTTGAAAGATTTTAATGTACGTAGTACTGTAGGGTTAAAACCCGGAATGTTGGCATAAAATGAGAGTACTTGAGTTATATAGATGGTGAATCTGTTTACATGTTAATGAAAGTCTAAGAGTATGTTAAATTTGCCTATGCTAGTTTTGATAGCCTTTGGTGGTATTACTATGTTACCGCGTCTCTCGGTTGAGGGGCCGGCTGACTTGTTGTGAATTGGTTGGGCGTCTGAAGCGGTGTGGAGGATTCCACGGGTATGCTTCCATTGTTATTATCACATGGACATGTCTACACCGATAAGGGATTCCGGGGGCATGCGGCCATGCAACGGGTTAAACTCCCGATATATTATTATTATCACATGGACATGTCTACACCGATGAGGGATTCCGAGGGCATGCGGCTATGCAGCGGGTTAAACTCCCGATATATTATTATTGTCACATGGGCATGTCTACACCGATGAGGGATTCCGGGGGCATGTGACCATTACTATTATTCCATGGGCTAGCTCCCCAGGAAGACCTGTCTACACCGATGAGGGATTCCGGGGGCATGGTATATACGATTATTATGGCCATGCTACACCGATGATGGATTCCGGGGCATGCGGCCGCGTATTATATATATATATATTGTATATGTGTACGCCGACAGTGAGGTAGGATGCCACTGGCGGGTCACATGGTTATATGTTACACCTACGGCTGCCGGCAGTGATGGAGGATTCCACGGGCATGAGTGATGACTTTGAGGGCGTGAGTCCCTGACTTGACATGACCGCTTATATGTTGTGTACTGTAGTTTGGTTATCATACATGTCTCCTACTTTATATAGACTATTATGATTTCATTTCTGATATTTTGATTTCACATACTTGGTACTGTTGTATCGACCTCCTTGAAGCCGCGTTCATGCCGCAGTTGAGGTCGTAACTGGCGATCCGCTCTTAGGATCACTGTTCAGTTCTGGGAAAGCTCCATTTCTCCGAAGGT
Organism: Przewalskia tangutica; assembly: GCA_029844215.1. Taxonomy (NCBI): domain Eukaryota; kingdom Viridiplantae; phylum Streptophyta; class Magnoliopsida; order Solanales; family Solanaceae; genus Przewalskia; species Przewalskia tangutica. The sequence continues at coordinate 36,020,899 of CM056720.1, read as the reverse complement.
TTTGTTCTTTGGTACGGTTCCCTGAGGTCATATACTTTTGTACATTCAGGGGGTATGGCGGGGCCCTGTCCCGTCATAGTTGATTTCATTCTTAGAGGTATGTAGTCCTGTTGTAAATTTGGGATGTAACTGTTCACTTTTGGTATTTATATACATGCCAAAAGGAAACCTTTTTCTTGGGTAGACTGTTCTTATTCTACACTGTTTCATGTTCAAGTTTATATTCCGCTAGTTACCTTGATGTATGTCTACTTGGGTGCCCGGGTAAGGCACCAGTCACGGGCCCGGGAACGGGTCGTGACAAAAGTGGTATCAGAGCAGTTAGTCCTCGGAAAGTGTCTACAGACCGTGTCTAGTAGAGTCTTGATTATCGGTGTGTTGTGCCCCACATCAATAATCAGGAGGCTGCAGGATATTTAGGATTGGTTTCCATTCTTCTCACTCTGAGATCGTGCCTTAGAGTTGTGTCATAAGTTGGACCACTCTGACGAATTTCTTTTGTACCAGTTATGCCTCTACGCAAGGCAACCAGAGCCCAGAAGGGCAACTTATGACAGAGAGAGCTGCGAGTAGAGCACAGAGGGTTACGTGGGCACAGGCCCAGTATTTACCTGAGGTGGTGCTACAGACGGCGAGTTTTGAGATGCCGCCACTTCAGCGAGTTTAGTGCGACAAAGGTAGCTCACGAGGCCACGATGCACGAGACTTGATCCCACGGCCAGCAACAGAGGATATGGGTTACAAGGAGATGACCCAGTTACTAGCTAGGCTTGTGGCGAGGGATAAGGACAGACGTGAGGCAGCGGTTCCGGTGATACCAGTGGTTCACCCTAGATCCGATAGTTGGAGACTTCGGGACTTCTTGAATTGCAGTCCACCAGAGTTCTATGGATCGAGAACTGAGGAAGATCCTCAGGAGTTTATTCGACAGCTGCAGCGGATCATGAAAGTGATCAAGGCCTCAGAGACAGAGTCGGTGGTACTAGGTTCACATCGGCTGCGTGATACTGCAGTCGACTGGTTTGATTCGTGGGAGCTGTCCCGGGGAGAGCATGCACTTCCAGCCATATGGGACGAGTTCTCGGAGGCATTTCTTACACACTTCTTGCCCTCACAGATGAGGAGAGCTCGGGCAGATAGATTTATGATGTTGAGACAGAACGGGCATACGTTTCGGTAGTACAGCATAGAGTTTGACTCGTTGGCTCGGTATGTCCCCGCTTTAGTGGCAGATATGGAGGATAGAGTGCACCGCTATGTCACAGGACTTGACGATTACTTAGAAGAGGGTTGCACGAGTGTAGCTCTTCAGCCGGGCATGGACATTGCCCGTATACAGGCTTATGCATAGGGGATGGAGGAACGTAGAGACCCACGTAGGGACCAGGATCAGCATAAGAGGGCGAGTAGCAGGTCCTTCGTAACTCGGAGACGATCGCCTCGGCAGAAAGTTATTTATACACCTCCGCCAAGATCTGAGTGGTCCTCCGCGCTTCGGGACGTTCGAGATTCGGAGCGTGTCGTGGCTCCAGGTTGAGTTTTCGGGAAAGTAGGGGTGTTAGTCTGAGGAAGCCACCTCTACCTCGGTGTGGTCGATGTGGTAGACCCCATCTTGGGGAGTGTCGTACTATTTCAACAGCTTGTTATATTTGCGGCCAACAGGGCCAGTTGGCGAGAGACTGTCCGACCAGAGGTGGCACTGGTGGGATAGCACAGACTACGGGATCAGTTGCGGGTTCTTCACCTCCCATAGCTAGGCAGGATGTTCATACACCAGCAGGCCACGGCAGAGGTCGCGGTGGAAGTTCCCAGTTTTAGCGGTCCTTTGAACCGCCTATTTGATTTCAGTATATCCTTAACCTCAGAGACTAGTTTGTATTGATGATATGATGATGTGTTAAGTGTTATTGTCATATGATAACCAAACTTAAGGTCACCAACATAAGAGCATGCATAGCCAAAAGTGGGACTCACGCTCTAAAGTCATCACTCACAAAGGTGGAACTTCCCCTCACCGCCCTCCTGGTACCATTCCTGATGAACCCCGGTCCTCGAGTAGGACACATTCCCTTAACCGTGTCAGTCGAAAGTGTCGGCGAGGGGGGAGAAAGGGGGGAGGGGTGGTGGTGGAAGCTTCGGAGGTATTATGTTCGGATAGCTTATGTTAAAATGTGATTTAGAAGCCTGGTTTTTGAAAAGGGTAAGTCTGGGGATGAGACAATTGTGAACCTTAGAATTTATAACAGTTGAGACCGAGACCTTAGATGTAAGGCCGTCTTGAGTAAAAGATTGTACGGTTAGTCTTTGTCGGAGTACATAGTATACGTGGATAATTCCATGGGTAGTTTGAGATAGAAGTGGTAGCTTTCATGACGTGAATTAGTAAGATTGTTCCGGATCGGGGAACGAGAGAGTTTGGCGCGATAATGGGTCGGGTTGAGGCCAGATTGCGGGTCAACCCGCAGCCCGGAATGAAGTGAGGTAAATTTGAGGTGGTCCCGCTAGGTGATGGGGTCACGAGGGTGCAAGGCCCAAGTTTAGATAACCATTGTACGAGTTCGTAGACGCGTTCGACCATAATCGGATCATGAAGGCCGGGATTGGCCTTAAAGGAATGTGAGGCTGGTAAGATGACCAAGGTTGGAGGTAGTAACTCCAAGATTTTGGAAACTGAAACAATGACGGAAGTATGGTACGTGTACTAGAAAGAGTTCGGGTGTTCGAGGAGGGTACGACGAGTAAGAAAAGAGGCGAAGATGTGTTAAGAAGATGGAAGTGTCCTTTTTATAAGTATAGATGTGAAGAAAGTATCCTTTGGACCATGGGTGGAGCTAATGGTATTGATATACGCTTTAGAGATGATTCTTCGTTGGCTCGGATGTGCGTTTTCGCGCGTATGTTGTATTATGGCCATGTGTGGCATAATTGGTTTCGTAAGTATAAGAGGGAAGACTATCTGCATTGTATGTTTTGAGACTTAGAAGGAACATTCGGGACGAATGTTTTTAAGGGGGGAAGAATGTTATACCCCGTAGTTCCGGAGTATGTATGTGAGGACGTACGTACGAATGTTTAAACCCTAATTAGGGTAAGAATGAAAGAATTGTTTTCCGACGGAAAATATTCCGAACCTTGTGAAGGAAATTTTACGGTTTCAATATTTTTACGACTATGGAATTTTTCCGAGAGATGAAATATTTTGGACCAATAGGAGAGCGACATGTGTCACCCCAAAAAAAAAGACTAAGTGGGACGTTTTTTTTGCAAAGGTAGTGGGCTAGTCAAATGGTCAAAGTCTTGCATGGCATTTGTGGGACAAGTGGAGAAAGGAACCTACACAAACACATATATACCATACACATGTTTCAATCCTAACCCTTGGTTGTCCTATATAAACCCCTCTAGTTGATGAAAATCTTCCACACTTAGAACATTTCAAGACTTGAAAATATTTTCCTCTCCTCCCTAGTTGCTCTCGTCCCACCCCCTCTTTCTTGAGAAAATGTTGTCCAAAAATTCTTAAACTTCTAAGTGTCCTTCCTTAATGTATTAGGAAGATTATTAACCAAGAGTTAGACAAGATTTCACACCCCTAGCCTCAAAAACCCCCCTTGGCCGAGAGTGGGCAGATTTTCGGGACTGTTTTGGACAGATTTTTAGTCAACTTTGGAAGGTAATATCTCCTAGCATATTAGGAGTTTTTGGGTGTTTCAAAAGCCTAAAATGAATTTCGTCGAGTGTAGTTTCCAACTCAACAAACCGCTCGTCGATAGAACACTGGAGTAGAGACTTATCGACGTTACAAGTTCAGCTGACGAAGCAGTGGCTAAATATCTGGACAGTCACGTTTTTTGAGCTATTTTGAGGTAATGAACCTTAACCTCTTTGTGAAGTTGATTATTATGTATATATGGATATTATACATATATTGGAAGTATATTATGGACTATAAGATATAAAGAAAGATTTGGATCTTGTTAAGATGTTAAAAGGAGAATTGACATATTATCCATTAAAATGGTAAAAAATGTATCCATTACTTACTAAGAGGTTAACAACAAAGGAACGCTTCGGGGACGGAGGTCCTACGGTAGGTAACAGCAGGCACTCTTTAACTTCAGGCCTTCCATAAGCAAACATAGCGCTAAGGTGTGAGCAAGGGTATCTTCTTTGGGGTCAGAAGAATGAGGTTCGAGTTGATGAACAGGAGAAGGCCGCGTACGCTGCCTTTCTTTCCCATGCCCGAGATGGCCTTATGGGTAGCAGCCTCCCACAGAGCCACTGTTCTGAATAGTGAGAAATATAACTTATATTAAGATTGGAATATAAGTTGGAAGACTAATGAAGTAATTGGATAAGTAAAATTGTAAAAGTTGGCCAAGGACCCCAACTTAAGGACCGTATTTACTTTGGACCGTATTTACTTTGGACTGTATTTACATTGTTGTTATGAAGGAGAAATTGTTAATCACGTTCCGTTTGGGCGTGTTATCCCCTTCTTTAATTATTGTTGTTATGAAGGAGAGATTGTTAATCGCGTTCAGTTTGGGCGTGTTATCCCCTTCTTTAATTATTGTTGTTATGAAGGAGAGATTGTTAATCGCGTTCCGTTTGGGCGTGTTATCCCCTTCTTTAATTATTGTTGTTATGAAGGAGAGATTGTTAACCGTGTTCCGTTTGGGCGTGTTATCCCCTTCTTTAATTATTGTTGTTATGAAGGAGTGATTGTTAATCGCGTTCCGTTTGGGCGTGTGATCCCCTTCTTTAAATTTCGGAATTATTGCGCCTTATTTATGGCATGTTGGTTACTATTATCGGGCCTTGAAAAAGGTGGAGAATTGAGTAAAGCGGGGAGGTCTTTGTAGAATTTTCCGTAGAATAGGGAACCTTGTACTTAGAAATATTCTATGAAGGGATCTAGAAGTTAATAGACGTTTCATGGCCATTATAGGTTGAAGTACTACGAGTAGCGTATTCTACTTGAAGGGTGGAAAAGGCTAGCAAGGTTATAGTACTTTGGAGCGTTTTGCTAATTGTCGATAATCGTCGCGAGGTATGTGAACCTCTTCCTATCCTTTCTAGCATGATTTTTGTAAACTATGTAGTACGGTAGACGTACGTGTGCTAAACGAATTTGGTTGGTTTAAAACATAAAGTGTTATAATGGTTTAATGGGAAGTTAACTATAACGACTTTATGTAGGTAAAAGAGTGGTTTATTGGTTTTAAAAAAAATAAGAGACTTGACTTAAATTGACTTGATATGAAATGTGAAGAACTTTAATTGTGTTAAAAAAAATGGTGAAACCTCATTCGTGAGAAATGAGTACTTTGTCTAAAGAAAAGGAAAAGGAATAAGTTATATTGATTTCGGAAAATGGGAATAAGTATCGAACAAGCCATTGCAGCGTTAATAAAGGAAAAAGTAACGACAATTAATTATATTAAAACAAGTAGAATCTTCCATCGGCATAGAAGCTAAGATAATACAAAATTGTATTACATTTTATAGATCATGGCTACTTTAATAAGAATCATTATAAACAAGTATTGTTTTCTTAAATTTCCTAAGTAAGGAACTTGATTTATAAAAGAGAGAGACTTGAAGAATTGAAGTGTTTTTTATTTAAAAAGAAAGACATGGTTTCGTCTCAAATTGGTTTAAAACATAAAGTGTTATAATAGCTTTATGGGAAGTTAGTTATAACGACTTTATGAAAACAAAAGAATGGTTTTATTATTGGATTTAAAAGGGTAACTTGGCTTTTAAAAGGGGAAGTGATTTGGTTTAAAAAGAAGGCACGGTATTGTCTTGGTTTATTCAAAAGAAGGTATGGAAATTGTTTTGGTTTACTTAAAATGATAGTCACTTTATTTTGATACTACGGGTATCGTGTGACCTTTGTAAAAGAAATGGATCTTTTGAAAGATTTTAATGTACGTAATCTTGTAGGTTAAAACCTGATTGTTGGCATAAAATGGGAGTACTTGAGTTATATAGATGGTGAATCTGTTTACATGTTAATGAAAGTCTAAGAGTATGTTAAATTTGCCTATGCTAGTTGTGATAGCCTTTGGTGGTATTACTATGTTACCGCGTCTCTCGGTTGAGGGGCCGGCTGACTTGTTGTGAATTGGTTGGGCGTCTGGCGGTGACGAGAATTCCACGTATGCTTCCATTGTTATTATCACATGGACATGTACACCATGAGGATTAGGGGTATGCGGCCGTGCGTGAGTTAAACTCCCGGTATATTATTAGTATCACATGGACATATCTACACCGATGAGGGATTCTGGGGGCATGCGGCCATGCAGCGGGTTAAAATCCCGGTATATTATTATTGCCACATGGGCATGTCTACACCGATGAGGATTAGGGGCATGTGACCATTACTATTATTCCATGGGCTAGCTCCCCGTGAAGACCGTCTGTACACCGATGAGGATTAGGGGCATGGTATATACGATTATTATGGCCATGCTACACCGATGATGGATTAGGGCATGCGTCGTATTATATATATATATATTGTATATGTATGCAGACAGGTGAGGTAGGATGCCTGGCGGTCACATGGTTATATGTTACACCTACACGCTTGCGATGATGGAGGATTCCACGGGCATGAGTGATGACTTTGAGGCGTGAGTCACGACTTGACATGACCGCTTATATGTTGTATCTTGTAGTTTGGTTATCATACATGTCTCCCCTTTATATAGACTATTATGATTTCATTTCTGATATTTTCGCCATTTCATACTTGGTACTGTTATCGACCTCGCCGGGCCGCGTTCATGCCGCAGGTTGAGGTATGTAGCTTGTTGATCCGCGCTCTTAGGATCGCTGTTCAGTTCCGGGAAAGCTCCATTTCTCCGGAGGTTTTGTCCTTTGGTACTGTTATACCCCGTATTTTCCAGAGTATGTACGTGAGGACGTACGTAGAAAAGTTTGAGCCTTAAGTTAGGCTAGGACCGAAAATTATTGTTCACAAGTACCGAAAAGAATCGTTTTTCGACGAAACGTTTTACAAGACTTGCGAAGGGAAAATTACGGCTATGTCATTTCTAATTTTTGCGGATTGGGTGACATGTGTCACCCTCACATTGGACGTTGTGATGGGCGGCTAGTGGACGAATTGGGTTCTTGGGTTAGGTAGGATATTTGTGATAGTTGGTGTGGTAGATGGATAAGGTACACATGGGTAAATCCTCACCCTACACTTGCCTACCACTTGGCTTGATCTTGGCCCTTGGTTTTCCTATAAATACCCCCCCTTAGTTGATGAACTTCTTCATCCTAAAATAGTTTCTAAGTCTTGAAAGTTCTCTTCCCCTTAGTGTAGTGGTTCGTCCAAGCCTCCCCCCTTTGAGAAGGCCCTTGGCCGAGGGGTACACCCCCCCTCCTAGTGGCCTTGGCAGAGGGGTACACCCCCCCTCCCTTGCCTAGTTGTTCTCACAAAATACTACCCCCATCTTGGTAGAAATACTCTCCAAGTATTGTTACTATACCAAAATACCTTAGCCTAATACCTTGTAGTATTCCAAGGTTACCCCTATACTAAAAGCCCAGAAATACCATTATACTTCCCTTCAGTCACTAAACGAAACCCTAAGGAAAATCTTCACTGTTGATTGAAGTATTAGGAAGAAGTTTCGTAGAACTTCTAAGGGTTGTTTGGAGCGGGTTGGAGCACCCGGAGTAGGAGCTAAACGTTGCTCAGGATCGATATTAAACTTGGATAATTTTGGGCTTACTGAGGTAAATAATCATATCCTTCTATTTTAATTGGAAATTACATACTGTAGTTGTATAGAAATGAATATAAGATTCATAGAAGAGAATTGAACTGTAATAGAAGGATATTACAGAATAGACTTGAACTGGAATCACATCAGAAGAATATTCTACAAGAGTAGTTTAGGCATTGATAGACTTGTATAACCCTTATAGGTTGATTGATCTGCGAGTAGCATGTACTACTTGAAAGGTGGACGAGGCTAGCCGGGCTATAGCCGTGGAGCGTTTTGCTAATAGTCGATAATCGTCGCGAGGTATGTGATCCTTCCTATCCTCTTGAGCATGATATTTTAAAAGAATATATATAGTACGGTGAGCGTGCGTGTGTTAACTGAACGTATTTGTACGGCAATGTCTTTTGACTTAAGCCTGAATAATAAGAATCTTGAAGTATTTCAAAAGAATTAAGAAACCTTTTTGAAAGAAGAGTAATACTTGGTTTTAAAAGCTTAAGAGTTATACTAGCTTTATGGGAAGTTAGGTATAACGTCTTAAGAGAAATAAAAGGAATGGTTTATTAATTTTAGAAGTTAAGAGACTTGATTTTAAAAGATAAGAGACTTGACTTAAGTAAATTAATATGAGTTTTTGTGTGAAACCTCATTCGTGAGTAATGAGTACTTGGTTTGTAAAAGGAATAATGTTTTACTTATTTCAGAAATGAGAATAAGTATCGAACAAACCACAGCAGCGCTAATAAAGGGAAATGTATTGACTAATAAAAGTATTATTAAAACCAGTAGAAACCTCCATCTGCATAGAAGCTAAGATGAGACAAAATGATATTACATTTCCTAGATCATGGCTGCTTAAATAAGATTGATTATGAACAAGAATAACCTACTCACATATAAGACATATGTATCTCAAATTGTTTTAAAGGAGAATTATATCATTAAGTGATTAAAACTATGAACTACGAAACCTTTCGAAAATGAGAAACTTGAGCATTTGAAATTAGGAAAACTTGAACGTTTGGAAAATAATGTTGTTACTTGATTTACAAAGGGAAGTGTTTTGGTTTACTTAAAAGGATAGTCACTCTATTTTTATACTACGGGTATTGTGTGACTTTTGTGAAAGAAACGGATCTTTTAAAAGAGTTAATGTATGAAGTACTTTGGGGATAAAAACCTGAAATTGTTAACATAAAGTAGAAAGTACCTTGTGTGAATAACTTGATTGTGTTGGTTTGTGATAGCCTTGTAATACTTTCTTGTTGATTTGATAAGTAAACATGTTAGGATGCTACGTGTGTTAGTATCTGGTGATGTTTGTGTAAAGGGGTTCCCCTTGTTGTGCTTATGTTGTTTAACGATAAGTTGTTATGTTATTATATCACATACCCTTGACTTGTTATACCGGGCTTGCCACCCTTGATGCGGTCTATATGGCCTATGCGGTCTATGTGACTATGCGGGCAGCGGTATGCTCGAGTTGATCATTCGGTGTATATCCCGACGGGGATGCCTATGCGATGCTGTGACTATGCGGTCTATCGAGACTATGCGGATGCGAGTCGAGGAGAATGCAGGGGTTAGCTACCGTCACGAGGAATACCTCATGCGGGTCTGTGTGTGACCTATGCGGGCTGCGGGAAGTCTAGGATTAGGCACGCATAATGATACTATGGGCGATTGGCCTTGCTTCGATCATTCGCGGCCTAGAAAAGACCTGTTACAGTTTATCTACCTTGCTCTTGTTCATGTTGTGGCACTATGTGCAGTTGAACTGGTTGTGTTTGCAAATGGTTTTAAATACTTTGATTTTACTTGATGCTACGATTTCACATACTTGGTACTGTTGTCTTGACCTCCTTGAGAAGTGCGTTCATGCCGCGGTAAGTACACGATCGTTGATCCTCGCTCTTAGGGTCACAGTTCAACGTTTGGGAAGCTCTGTTTCTTCGGAGGCTTATCAGTGGTATAGTCCCCTGTCGTTGTAGGTACTTACATTCAGGGGTATGGCGGGGCCCTGTCCCGCCATTGTTGTCATATCATTCTTAGAGGTCTGTAACACTGTTGTGGGCTTGTAAAAAGGGATGTAACTGTTCTAGTTGTTATATATATTTATGCCGAAAGGCAAGTTTTCTCAGATGAATCGTTTCATATTTCATATTATGTCATGTCTTGTTTTATATTCATTGATTACTACGATGTATGTCTACTTGGGTGCGGGTAAGGCACGATCCACGCCCGGTTGGTCGTGTGACAGTCTGATTCCTCGAGGTCATATACTTTTGTACATTCAGGGGGTATGGCGGGGCCCTGTCCCATCATAGTTGATTCATTCTTAGAGGTCTGTAGTCCTATTTTAAATTTGGAATGTAACTGTTCACTTTTGGTATTTATATACATGCCAAAAGGCAACCTTTTTCTTGGGTAGACTGTTCTTATTCTACACTATTTCATGTTTGCAAGTTTATATTCCGCTGGTTACTCTGATGTATATCTACTTGGGTGCCCGGGTAAGGCACGATCCACGGGCGAGGCGGGTCGTGACATAATCGAACCATTTGTCGACACACATCTTGAGCGTAGGCGGGCCTATGCCCTAGTAACTCTCTGAGTCTGATGAGTCTGACTGGTAGTTCCTGCTCCTGACTTGCCCTTCTGGGCCACTTGTCACGACCGACCGGGCGCGGTGCCCTACCTAGGCACCCGCTCGGTACACATCGAGAATAGCGGTGAACATACACAACATAAACACACGTGTAAATAAAAACATCACAGGCTAGCCGATAAGGCCGTCTTCCATAATATAAACATACTCAAAAGTACAACTGTACAATCCGTTCTTACAGCCCAACCACATATGTGAATACAGACCTCTAGGAATAATAACTGTGGCGGGACAGGGCCGCCATACCCTCAATGTACACAAAATCTACAACACTGTGGAAAAGATCTACCCCTAAAAGAAAGCCTCTGATAAATGGAGCTTCGGCGTCGATAAGTGATCCTAAGAATGTGGATCCGCCACCTGCTTACCCTTTCCTGCGGCATGAACGCAACCCCCGAGGAAGGGGGTCAGTACACAATATGTACCAAGTATGTAAAACTGGAAAAATATTGTAATTACGTCATAAGTCTAAATCAAAGCCGGAGACATGTATGATAATCAAATTACAGTACATTGTGCCTTACTAACAATGAGAGTAAAATAGGTGTATACTTACAACGAAAAATAGGATTGAAATCCTACTCACGGGACTATTTCACCCGCGTAGGTCCAAAGTGGACCCGCGTGAGGTATTCCTCGCGTGGGACTATTTCACCGCATAAGCCCTTTCTGACTCGCGTGAGGTATTCCTCGCATAGGTCGGACGCCGCGTGGGACTATTTCACCCGCATAAGCCCACGGACTCGCATGAGGTATTCCTCGCATCGTGGGTAGCAAATCCCGCGAAATATGCAATGCCACAATCGGGAATGACCCATGACGAATAATATATCACTAGCCCAAATCCGCTATCACACATAACATAAGCACTACCGACTTATCATACAATATGTAAGCAAGTTAAGAAATCCCTAACTTCTTATTATTCTTGTTATACATACACTCTCATTTTAGTTTATCTAAGGCACTAACATGTCTTTTATAAAAATCCGAATTTAACCCAAGTACTACGTCTTACTCTTTAAAACAAATGACTCTTTTAGTAGAAAACTTCCAAGATACTATTAATCCTAGTATCAAGTCCAAATTACATTTCAAGGTAAGTCACAACACCTTAGAAATAAAGTTAGGTTTCTAAATCAAGTGACTCATTTTCTTATAAAACCTTAGGCAATTGATACCTTAAAATCGAATTGCCTTCCATTAAATCAAGCCATTTACCTTCCGTAAAGCCAATATAACCAACTCCCCATAAAGTCGTTATATTCACTTTATACCTTAGTCAAGTACCATTTCCTATCCAAGGGACTTATACGTTAAAACGAAACAAGTATCACATACTTTGAAACTCTTCAAGTCCCTTAACTTTAATAAAACTTTAAGACATCCTTAATATTTTCAAAGAAGTGAGTAAATCCCCTAACTCACCCGACTTGGCATTTCATAAAGCTAGTAATGAATGTCAAAGTCTTGTATGTCTACCGTACTATATACGTGAAACTAGTCATGCTCAAAAGATAGGAAAAGTTCTACATACCTCGCCGGGTCAAACCACTTGCCAAGTACAAAGTCCCGCCCGTAGTATGTCAACCTATAATATTCACAATTCGTCTATTAAAGCCTTACTTCAAACGTAGAATATTATAAGTGTTAAGTCTCCAATTTCTACGGAAAATCGGACAGCACCTCCTTTGTTTTTACTAACTTTGCCACCTTTTTCAAGGCCGAATACAATAACCAAACACGCCACATTTAAGGCACAATTAAAGCAATTAATCAATAGGGGATTACACGCCTACTAGACGTGTAAAATTCCGCCCCACAAACGATAACAAACTAATACAAACTACAAGTCCAAATTCGGCCATATTGAGTTCAACAATACCAATTCTTATACAACTTCCATTTCAATCCAAATTGGTAGCATACATGATATCAAGTCGCATTTGATTATAACAACCATAATCTCCAAGTAGGTAACATGCGACGATTTCTAATAAACGACCAATTAGTAATCCAATTTTCAAGTGGCTTGTATAACATTTCGGATTTAAGCTACAAGCAATCCATAATACTTATAAACTTCAACATATCAACTTCATGCTAACAACATGTAGAGCTAACAACAACAATATAAACATATAATCTTGTAACACCTTTAAAAGACAAGATTATACCTCAATGAACCTTAATCCAACTCCAATCCGAAGTCGCTCCTTAGTAGTTCAGAGCCTCTCCAAGACACTTCAATCCGCTTGTTGAGACCCTTAGAACAACACCAACAAATATCCTTCAAATCTCCAACCAAAACCTAGAAAGACAACTAGGTTTTCGCTTGCGACTAACCCGAAAACTATCTTTTTCCAAGATGTTTCTATTGAGACATGCTTACAATACACATAAGAACCTTGGTTTAAAGTGGGGAGCTAAATGGATCACAAACAAAGATTTTTCTCTTTTTTTTTTTTATAGAACCCGAGAGCTTAGCTCTATGTTCATCCAATTTAGTGAAAATTTTCTAAGAGTTGGCTCTCTCTAGCACTACTAGTATTATATAGTGCAATGGGTGGTAAAGATATAAACAAATGTGAGGCTTGGATGTAGTCTTACAAAATATCAAGACTAATTGACCATTTGACTTAGTCAAACTTCTCATGCTCACAAGTTGCAAGACTTGTCTTGCAACAAAGGTCCAATGACCTTCTTGCCCTTGCATAAATCGACCAAGGCATCACAAAAGGGGGGGTGACACGTGTCGCCCTCCCATTCGCCACAATAATACGTTTTCCGAAAATTTCATAATTCCGCTAAATTTTTGCAAGTCTCAAATCTTAACACTTGTGAGTTCTTACGTACGTTCTTTAAACATGTCCTGTAAACACGGGGTGTAACATTCTTCCCCCCGTAGAAACATTCGTCCCCGAATGTTCTTTCGGAGTCAAACTTATAATTAGCGACATAGTTTCATTTCACAACCCCGACATACCAAGAATGTCACACATGGCCACATAATAGCATTTAAGCAAAAGAAATACTTCAATTAAAACTTGACAAGTAAGGGAGGTTGGTGTCCGTTTGATTGATTCTGATAGCAGTGGGGTTCGAGTTCGTGAGGTTGCCGAGTCTTCCATCGTCGAGGAGGTGAAGAGGCAACAGTTCGAGGATCCAGTTTTGACACGTTATCGTGATACGGCTCTTCGTGAGGAAGGTCCTTTTGAGTAGCACGATGGGGTGCTAAGGTTTGAGGCGTGTTGTGTGTTCGGATGTTTGAGACTTCAGCGGAGTTCTTAGGAAGCACACAACGCCGTTACTCTATCCATCCGTGCGACCAAGATGTACCACGACCTTAGATCGTGTATTGGTGGGATGGCTTGAAGAGGGACGTTGCGAGTTCGTAGCTCGATGCCCGTGTTGTCGGCAGTGAAGGTAGAGCACGGAGGCACCGTGGTTTGTTCTGACGATAGAGATCCGACACGGAAGTGGGAGGTGATCAACATGGACTTCATCACGGGATTACCTCGCTTTCGGAGAGACATGATTCTATATGGGTTATCGTCGACAGTGTGAAATCAGCCCACTTTATTCCGTCGGGACGACTTTTGGTGAGGATTATGCGGACTTTACATCAGAGATCGTCGGTGTATGGAGTCCCTATTTCGATCATATCAGACCAGGAGCCCGGTTCTGGCTAACTTAGATCTTTCCAAAAGGGTTTGAGGGACTTGGTGAGCTTTACGATCGCATTCCATCCACGTATGCGGACGGGCGAGCGCACTATCCGCACTCTTGAGGATATGTGCGAGCTGTGTTATTGACCGAGGGTAACGGGAGGATCATTTGCCTCTAGTTGAGTTTGTGTATAATAATAGCTACCACTCCAGTATCGGATGGCGCCTTATGAGGCCTTGTATGGGAGGAAGTGCGATCGCCGATAGGCTGGTTCGATACGGGCGAGTGCGATTAGTGGGACGGATTTGGTGCGGCAGCGATGGATAAGGTGAAGCTTATCCAGAGGTTCTTGGCGGCTCGAGTCGGCAGTCATATGCAGATCATCGTCGTCGGCATCCGAGTTCGAGGTTGATGATTGGGTTTTCTGAAGGTGTCACCTATGAAGGGTGTGATGAGATTCGGGAAGAAAGGAAACTTCGGCCAGTACATTGGTATCAGATTGTCGCAGGTAGGCAAGGTTGCCTATGAGTTGGATCTGCCGTCCGATCCGAGGCGATGCATCCGGTGTTTCATGTTTCTATCTTTGAGGAGATGTATCGGATCCATCTAGGTACACCCGATTGACGATGTCAGTGACCAGGGGTTATCGTATGAGAGATTCCCATAGCGATAATCGATCGTCGAGTTAGGCGTCTGCGGACGAGGCGTGGCTTCCGTCAAAGTCTTGTGGCGGAACGAGCTCAGGGAGGAGATGACGTGGGAAGCTGAGGAGGACATGAGGTAGAAGTATCCTCACCTATTCCCCACACCTCCAGGTAATTCACTTTCCTACTTGTAAATCTTTATTATCGTTTATGCCTAAGTGTTGTTTTGTGGCCGTGTGTGGCATATGCAAACTGTTTAAGTTATGAGGAACCTTATCGTTAGCTATCTTGGGAAGGAACATTCGGGACGAATGTTTCTAAGGAGGGGAGAATGTTATACCCCGTATTTCCAGAGTATGTACGTAAGGGCGTACGTACGAAAGTGTAGCCTTAAAAGTTTAGGCCTAGGACGTTTTTTTGGGCACAACTCACACAAAGAATCGTTTTCCGACGAAACGTTTAACAAGACTCGCGTAGGATAAATTCCGGCTATGTCATTTCTAATTTTTGCGGATTTTTCCGAGAGACGAAACACTTTGGACCAACGAGAGGGCGACACTTGTCACCCTCTCATTGATGGATGTGGGACGGCATTAGGGCCGATTGAATGGCCTTGTTTGTCAAGTAGTTGGTAGGATATTTTGTGTGCAAGTTGGCTAAGGTACACTTGCCCTAATCTTGACCTTACACTTGCCTAGCACATGGCTTAATCTTGGCCATTGGTTGGCCACTTCTTGACCTATAAATACCCCCCTTAAGATGAAGAGTTCTTCATCCACAAATCTTTCTCCAAGTCTTGAAAATCCTCTCCTCTCCCTTGAGCCTTTTTCGTCCAACACACCCCCCCTTTGAGTGTAGCTTGGCCGATGAAACCCCCCCTAGCCTAGCCGAAACCTACCCCCCTCCATTGGTCGAAACGTTGCCTTCTAGTATTGTTATAATGCCCAAAATACCCTTGGCCAAATCCCTTAGTAGTTAGTAGAAGTTGTGAAGAACTTCTAAGGGTTCCGTGGAGCTATCGGAGCGTACCAATTAGGAGCTACGCCTTGCTCCGGATCGACTTATATCTAGGATATTATTGGGCTTATCGAGGTAAATAAACTTGTCCTTCTTTGTAATTAGAGAATACATACTCTATAAGTATAGAAATAAGTATTAAATACTTGAAGGATATTCGAATAGAATTGATGTTATCACGGTAGAAGGGTTTAAAAGAAGAATAATTGAATTATACTTACTTAGATTGTTTTCACGAAGACTTGAGTAGCTCACCGGGTAGGGAAGTGCTGCCCAAATTTCCGTAGAATAGAGAACCCTCTGCTTAGAACTGTTTACAGTACAGTCTAGACGTTGATAGACGTATTTGACTGTTATAGGCTGATTCTCTGCACGCGACATACTCGACTTGGCAGGTGGATTTCGCCGAGAAGGTATGTGATTCTTCCTAAAGCATGATATTTTAAAATATATATATAGTACGGTAGACGTACATGTGTTAACTGAATAATAACTACGGCAATGTCTTTTGACTTAAGCCTGAATAATAATTACGGCAATGTCTTTTGACTTAAGCCTGAATAATGAGAGTCTTGATGCATTTCAAAAGAATACTGAATCATTTTAACAGAAGAGAACTAATTGGTTTTTAAACAAAAAGCTTAAGAGTTATACTAGCTTTATGGGAAGTTAGGTATAACAACTTAAGATTTATAAAAGGAACAATTTACTTATGTGTTTATAATGCACTTATATTGATTTATGAAAGAATAATAAAATGGTTTGATAAATAGACATGATATGATGCTATGTGTGGTAGTGACTTGTAACGTTTGTATAAGAGTATTCTTGTTGTGCTTATGTTGTTTAACGATAAGTGTTATGTTGATATTATATCACTCACCTCTTGACATGTTCTGGGGTTAAGTCGCCTCCGTCTGGGTAGACTCAAAGTGATGCAGGACCATGATTCGAGAATACCTCACGCGGGTCGAGGACCTATGCGAGCTACGAGTTCCGTTTAGTGTGCGGGGTTATACCTCATGCGGTCTATGTGGCCATGCGGACTACGAGTCGGGGCGATGGCGAGTAGCTACCATCGATGCGGGGTTATACCTATGCGGGCTACGTGAGTGGCCTATGCGGACTACGGAGTCGAGATTAGGCTTGCGTAGTGATACTATGGGCAATTGGCCCGCTTGATCATTCGCGGCCTAGAAAAGACCATTCTGATTTACCTATTGTTGCTCTTGTTTATGATGTACACTATGTGCGGTTACATTGGTTGTTTCGTGTATATTTATAAAATTGGTCTTAAAATGATATGATTTCATTTAAGTACTTTACAGTTTCACATACTTAGTACCTGTTGTATTGACCTCCTTCGGGGGGCTGCGTTCATGCCGCAGGTAAGGCAGCAGTGCTAGATCCACATTCTTAGGATCTTTGCGTTGGTGTCAGGAGCTCCATCTTCTCCAGAGGCTCTACTTTTGGGTATGATCTCCCTGTATTGTAGATAGTTTTGTACATTCAGGGTATGGCGGGCCGTCACCGCCATAGTTGTTTACTTCCTTAGGTGCAGTAGTCCTATTGTACAGTTGGGATGTAACTGCAAAACAATGTTTATATATATATGCCGAAAGGCAAGCTTTTCTTCAGATAAACTGTTTCTCCTTTTTAATAATGTTTCTTGTCTTGTTTTATATTTCCGCTGATTTTTACGATGTATGGTGCAGGTGCGGGTAAGGCACGATCCACGAACCGGAGCAAGTCGTGACAAAAGTGGTATCGAGCGATTAATCCTCGGAAAGTGTCTCTGATCGTATCTAGTAGAGTCTTTATTATCGGTGTGTTGTGCACCACACCAATAATCGTGAGGCTATAGGATATTTAGGATTGGTTTCCATTCTTCTCACTCGAGATCGTGCTTTAGAGTGTGTTAAAGTTGGACCCTCTAACGTATTCCTTTTACATGCGATTATGCCTCCATGTAAGGCAACCGGGCCCGAAGGCAAGGCGTAGGGAGGCTGCTAGTGGGACACCTAGAGTCACGAGGGCTCGTGCCCGGCCGATACCGAGACGGCGAGTTCTACGACGCCCGACCCGTGAGGAGGTTTAGGACGCAGCGGTGGGCGATGAGACCACAGCACCTACACCTCCGGTCCACGGCGCGAATGAGACGGGTTCTGAGAGATGGCCCCATCGCCGTGATCGTGGCGAACGTGAGGGCAGTGAATCTGGCGATTCAGATTCGGCCCAAGAGCACCCGTGGTTCACCCGACGCGACGATTTGAGGCTACGGATTTCTGAGTTGTAGCCCGCGAGTTCTACGGTCGAGGCGAGAGGATGATCCGCAGGAGTTCATCCGATTCTGCGAGGATCGTCACGGGTGATCAGCGTCGAGACCGAGTCCGTGATATTCGGTTCGCATCGGCACGTGATACCGCAATCGATTGGTTTGATTCGTGGGAGTTATCCCGGGAGAGCACGCGTCGGCTACTTGGGATGAGTTCTCGAGGCTTTCCTCACTCACTTCGCCTCGCGGATGGCGAGGCACGCCGATAGATTTTTGTTCATCGAGGCGAGAGAGGGCCTTGATTAGGGAGTACAATGTCGAGTTTGATTCATTGGCTCGATATGTCCCAGCGGTGGTGTTATACCCCGTATTCTCAGGGTATGTATGCGAGGGCGTGCGTGCGAGCACGAGAAAATTGGAAAGGAAGAAAGAGGTGATTTTTCCACTAAAAGTTTCCGTTTTGTAAAGAAAATGTTCGTTGATGGGAATTGGGTTCCCAGATTGGAATTTGGGCTTCTTTGATTATATTAGAATTATGGAATTTTATTTTGGAAATGGTCACGTGGGCCCACGGGAGAAATTTACTGATTTTGTAGGCCCACTTTGTTTTCGAGATTTTGGCCAGTGTGGATATTTTCGGAAGATGTTTTATTTTGGGCCATTAGGAGGGTGACACGTGTCACCCCCGCCTAGGTGGCTTGGCCGAATTGGCATTTGTGCACAACACCCGGTTAGAGTCGTTTTTCGACGAAACGTTTTACATAACTTGCGAGGGGAAAATTCCGGCTATGTCGTTTTGTATTTTTGCGGATTTTTCCGAGAGGCGGAACATTTTGGACCAACGGGAGGGTGACATGTGTCACCCTCACATTGGAAGCAAGTGGGCGGTTTGGCCTTGGACGTTTAGGGTGTCAAGTGGGAAGATATTTTTGGTAGATATTTGTGAGGGTTTTAAGGAGTAGGGACTAGGGTGCACTTGGCTTGATCTTGGCCTTACACTTGCCTTGCACATGGCTTGATCTTGGCCATTGGTTGGCCTTTGGTTTGGCTATAAATACCCTCCTCCTGTGAAGACTTATTCATTCACTCCTCACTTTGTCTAAGTCTTGAAATCCTCCCCTCCTCTTGTGGCTCTCGCCCCAAGCCTCTCCCCCTCCTCCTCCTTGTGGCCTTTGGCCGAGAAGGTCCCTCTCCCCTTTGTGGTGCCACCGAGAGTAACCCCAGCCTAGTTGTGCTAGTCGAAATACTACCCCTCGTAGAAATGTATTCTACAAGTATTGTTGTAATGCCCAAAATACTTTAGCCAAATACCTTGTAGTACTCTCCAAGGTACCCTCTATACGTAGAACCCGGAAAATACGATTATACTTTCCTTTAGCCACTAAACGAAACCCTAAGGAAAATCTTCACCCGTTGTTGAAGTATTAAGTAGAAGTTGTGTAGACACTTCTAAGGGTTTCTTGGAGCGTTTTGGAGCGCACGGAGTAGGAGCTAAACCTTGTTCAGGAGCGACTTATAACTTGGATAATTTTGGGCTTATCGAGGTAAATATCTTGACCTTCTATTGTAATTGGAAATTACATGTTGTTGGAATATATAGTTGAAGTATACTATATATAGAATTGAACATAGTTGTGCGGCAATGTCTTTTGACTTAAGCCTGAATAATACTTACGGCAATGTCTTTTGACTTAAGCCTGAATTTAAATAAAGAGAACTGAACTGTAATTACATAGGACTGTATTACAGTAGACTTGTGTAGCATTACTGTGGGTAGAATTGTACACGTCCGGTTAGACGTGCAAACCCCCCCTGGTTGGCTTGGTAGCCGGCCTTGATAGAGGAGGAGATTAACGCTGTGGCGGGGGGGGGGAGGTGCTGCCGAATTTTCTATAGAATATTCTGCGTTGAGATCTAGAATGTTAATAGGCGCCTTGTGGCCTCTATAGGTTGAAGTACTACGTATGGCGTGATCTACTTGACTTAAGGAGTAGCCGACGGTTTGAGGTACTTGGAGCGTTTTGCTATTAGTCGATAATCGTCGCGAGGTATGTGAACCTCTTCCTATCTCTTCTAGCATGATATGTGTGAACTATGTAGTACGGTAGACGTACATGTGCTAAATGTATTTGATTGGTTTAAAACATAAAGTGTTATAACGGCTTTATGGGAAGTCGGTTATAATAGCTTTATGTGAATAAGCAAATACCTTGTGGTTTTTAAAAGGTAACTGATTTGAATAATAATCGGCTTGATATGTGTTAATAAAGAACTTGAAGTATTTCAAAAGATTTATGAATCGCTTTGAAAGAATGAGTAGTACTTGGTTTTGAAAGCTTAAGAGTTATACTAGCTTTACGGGAAGTTAGGTATAACGCTTAAGAACGCTTTTATCGATTTCGAAATCGAACGTGTATCGACAAACCACCGCAGCGTTAATAAAAGGAAAATGTATTGACTAATGAAGTATTATTAAAACCAAGAGAAACCTCCATCCGCATGAAGCTAAGATGAGACAAAATGATATTACATTTCCTAGATCATGGTCGCTTAATAAGATTGATTATAAACAAGAATAACCTACTCACATATAAGACATATGTTTCTCAAAACGCTTAAAGGAGAATTATGCTTTAAAGGATTAAAACTATGGACTACTTAAACCTTTTCTAAAATGAGAACTTGAGCATTTGTAATTAGGCAAACCGGAACTTTAGGAAAAGAATGTTGGTACTTGAGTTTAAAAAGAAAATGTTCGTTTACTTAATAATGTGAATCACTCTAGTTTTATACTACGTATCGGGTGACTTTTATAAAAGGAATGTATCTCTTTTAAAAGGACTTAACGTATGTAGTACTTTAGGGTTAAAACCCGACTTTGACATAAAATGAAAGTACCTTGAGTTGTGTGTAACTTGCTTATGCTTATTGTTATGAAACTTGACCATGTTACGTGTGATAGCCTTGTTGTGCAAATCGTGTTCACTGACTACGGCTCATCCGAATGTATCTCACTTGATTACCGGCTCATCCGGAACGTATCTCACTTGACACGGCTCATCCGGAATGTATCTCACTTGATTACCGGTTCATCCGAATGTATCTCACTTGATTACCGGTTCATCCGAATGTATCTCACTTGATTACCGGTTCATCCGAATGTATCTCACTTGATTACGGCTCATCCGGAATGTATTTCACTTGACTACGGTTCATCCGAATGTATTTCACCGACTACCGTTCATCCGAATGTATTCCACACGCTTTCTATATCGGGTCCATAAGATGGGCCGAGACTCGTTATACGTATCACATGATTTGTACCTAGATCAGCGGTGAGGAAAGAGTTCCACGCATGAGGATGACTAGAGGCGCGAGTCCCCGGCTCGACATGATCGCTATTATGTTGTGAATCGTAGTTTGGTTATCATACATGTCTCCCGCTTTATCTAGACTATTATGATTTCATTTACGATTTTTACGCTTCACATACTGGTACTGTTGCATCGACCTCCTTCGGGCCGCGTTCATGCCGCAGTAGAGGTACATCGGCCGTGGATCCTCGCCATGTGGATCAGCTCAACAGAATGGAAGCTCCGCTTCTCCGAGGCTTATCTTTTGGTATGTGTTTCCGAGTCAGGTGTTCTTGTACATCTGTGGTATGGCGGGCCCCGTCCCGCCACGCTGTAAATCTTAGAGGTCTGTAAATCGCAAGTGGGCGTGGTTGTAAAGGATTAAACTGCTCGTGTTTTATGTATATACCAAGGCAACCGCTTTGGTTGGCCTGCTTATTATTATATCTCTTGTTTCATGACTCGTGTTTTATTTTCCGCCGTTTTCTCCGATGTTGTATCACTAGGTGCCCGGTAAGGCACGAAGAACGCCCGTTCGGGCGCAAAGTGGTATCGAGCGCTAGTCTCTGAAAGTGTCTACGCATCGTGTCTAGTAGTCTTGATTATCGGTGTGTTGTGCACCACATCTATAATCGTGAGGCTATAAGACATGTAGGATTGGTTTCTATTCTTCTCCTTCTAAGATCGTGCCTTAGAGCCGAGTTGTAAGTCGACCCTCCGACGTGTTTCATTTTACCGCTATGCCTCCGCGCAGTGCGACCGCCTGAAGCGGCAAGGCGCCGAGGGTGCCGCTAGTGAGATACGAGGAGTACGAGGCGCAGCCCGACAAGACTGAGGTCAGTGCTTCGACGGCGGGTTTCAGGACGCCGCCACCCACAGAAGCTTAGAGTCGCAGCAGCGGTCGCCGAGACTACAAGACTGAGCCTCCACCCCACACCGGGGGCAGGAGATGGTTACAAGGAGATGGCCCATTGCCGGGTCGTGGTCGTGGCCGATATGAGGATAGGCCGATGCAGCAGCCTCAGCCCACCCAAAGAGCACCCGTAGTTCACCCCGAGCGCATAGCTGAGGCTACGTGACTTTCTCGAGTTGTAGCCCGCCAAATGTTCTATGGATCGAGAGCCGAGGACGACCTCGTGAGTTTATCCGACAACACATGATCATGAGAGTGATCGAGCCTCGAGGCGTAGTCGGTGGTATTGGTTCGCATCACCGCGTGATACCGCAGCTTGATCGTTTGATTCGCGAGCCGCCCCGGAAGAGCATGCACTTCCACCGTATGGACGAGTTCTCAAGGGCTTTTCTTGCACATTTCTTGCCCTCACGATGATGAGGGCTCGGCCGGCGATTTTTGACGCTGAGGCAGATCGGGCGACTAGAGAGTACAATGTGGAGTTCGACTCATTAGCTCTCAGATGTTCCCGCTGTGGTAGCCGAGCATGGAGGATGAGTACACCGCCACGCCACCGGCCGACGACATTTGGCAGAGGCTTGTACGGTGTAGTTCTTCACCGCATGGACATTGCCCGCATACAAGCTCATGCACCAGGTTGCGAGGCACGGAGAGGTCGACGAACGACCGAGATCGCAAGAGGCCGTAACGCAGGTCCTTTGGTAACTTTCGAGGCGAACCGCCTGCCAGCAGCCTAGTTATGTACCTCCACCAAGACAGCAGTGGTCCCCGCCGCCGTGACGCTCGTGGTATTCGAGCCGGTCGAGCTCCGTGGCTTCCGGTTCACGATATACACGGGTTCTAGCCAACAGATTCACGCCCTCTCACAGCACGATGTGGCAAACATCATCCCGGAATGTCGCTTTATCGGTGCTTGCTTCACCGCGCCGCCGTGGCCATGGACGAGATCAGGCTTATAGAGAGGTACGGCAGCTGGGCGCAGCCTCACCGGATCGATGGCGGTGTTCATCGCTTTCATACGCATACTGCAGGCGTACTTTACGACAGAGCTGAGCGGTAGCTTCAGTATATCCTTAACCCTCAGAGGCTTGTATGTTTTGATGTTATGTTAATGTGTTAGGTGTTATGTTCGGATAGCTTTGTGCTAAAATGTGATTTAGGAACTGGTTGGGGAAAAGGGTAAGCTGGGGTGAGGAATGATGAACCTTAGAATATTACAATGAGACCTTAGATGTAAGGTCGCCTTGAGTAAAAGATTCGCTTTATGTTTGACCTTTATCGAGTGCGTAATATACGTGGGTTTTATTTGTGTGATAAGTCCATGGGTAGTGTGAGATGGAAGTGGTAGCTTTCATGATGTGATTTAGCGTGATCGCCCGCGTCGTGAACGAGGGTCGACGCGATTGCTGGTCGGGTTGAGGACGTGATACGGTCAACCCGTAGCTCTGACAAGGTGGGTCAGGTGGTCCCGCCAGTGGCGTGGTCACGAGGGTGCTAGGCCCAAGTTTTGGTAACCATCGTATGAGTTCGTGGACGCGCTCGACCGTAGCCGTTCGTAAAGGCCGGAATGGCCTTAGGAAGTTCGAGGTTAGTAAGATGACCAAGTTCGAGGTAGTGACTCGCAGATTTTTGGGAACGGCGTAATGACCAAGTTTGGTACGCATCGAGAGTTCAAGTGTTCGAGAAGCGGCACGCGAGTAAGGAAGGAAGAGAACGTGTTATTTCGCGCTGCCGTGGCGCTACAACTTGTTAGAGGAACTTCATCGATATCCGCTTTGAGAAGGAACATTCGACGAATGTTTCTACGAGGGGAGAATGTTATACCCGTATTCTCGTGGTATGTATGCGAGGACGCACGCATTTGAGCACGCGTAAAATTGGAAAGGAAGAAAGAGGTGATTTTTTCCACTTAAAAGTTTCCTGCTTTTGTAAAGAAAATGTTCGTTGATGGGAATCGGGTTCCCAGATTTGGAATTTGGGCTTCTTAGATTATATTAGAATTATGGAATTTTATTTTCGAAAATGGTCACGTGGGGCCCACGGAGAAATTTACTTTGGGGCCCACTTTGTTTTCGAGATTTTGGCCATTCAGGATATTTTCTAAGATGTTTTATTTTGGGCCATTAGGAGGGTGACACGTGTCACCCCGCCTGTGGCTTGGCCGAATTGGCATTTGTGCACAACACCTTGCTAGAGTCGTTGACTAAACGCTTTACATAACTTGCAGGAAAATTCCGCTATGTCGCTTTTGTATTTTTATGGATTTTTCCGAGCGCGAACATTTTGGACCAACGGAGGGTGACACGTGTCACCTCACATTGGAAGCCAGTGGGCTTTGGCCTCGACGCTAGGGTGTCAAGGGGAAGATATTTTTGGTAGATATTTGTGAGGGTTTTGGAGTAGGACTAGGGTGCACTTGGCTTGATCTTGGCCTTACACTTGCCTTTGCACATGGCTTGATCTTCGCCATTGGTTGGCCTTTGGTTTGGCTATAAATACCTCTCCTTGTGAAGACTTATTCATTCACTCCTCACTTTGTCTAAGTCTCAAATCCCTCCTCCCTCGTGGCTCTCGCCCCAAGCCTCCCCCTCCCTCCTCCTCGTGGCCTTTGGCCGAGAAGCGGTCCCTCTCCCCTTTGTGGTGCCCTAGCCGAGAGTAACCCCAGCCTAGTTGTGCTAGTCGAAATACTACCCCCTCGTAGAAATGTATTCTACAAGTATTGTTGTAATGCCCAAAATACTTTAGCCAAATACCTTGTAGTACTCTCCAAGGTACCTCTATACGTAGAACCCTAAAAATACGATTATACTTTCCTTTAGCCACTAAACGAAACCCTAAGGAAAATCTTCACCCGTTGTCAAGATTAAGTGTAAGTTGTGTAGACACTTCTGGGTTTCTGAGCATTTTGGAGCGCACTGAGTGAGCTAAACCTTGTTCGTGAGCGACTTATAACTTGGATAATTTTGGGCTTATCGAGGTAAATATCTTGACCTTCTATTGTAATTGGAAATTACATGTTGTTGGAATATATAGTGAAGTATACTATATATAGAATTGAACATAGTTGTGCGGCAATGTCTTTTGACTTAAGCCCGAATAATACTTACTAAATGTCTTTTGACTTAAGCCCGAATTTAAATAAAGAGAACTCAATCAGAATTACATAGACCGTATTACAGACATGAGACTGTGTAGCATTATCGTGGTAGAATTGTACACGTCCGTTAGACGTGCAAACCCCCGGTTGGCTTGGTAGCGCCTTGATAGAGGAGGAGTTTAACGCCGTGTGGGGAGGTGCCAATTTTCTATAGAATATTCTGCGTTGAGATCTAGAATGTTAATAGCGCCAGTGGCCTCTATAGGTCAAGTACTACGATGGCGTGATCTACTGACTTAAGGAGTAGCCGACTTTGAGGTACTTGGAGCGCTTTGCTATTAGTCGATAATCGTCGCGAGGTATGTGAACCTCTTCCTATCTCTTCTAGCATGATATGTGAACTATGTAGTACGGTAGACGCATACGTGCTAAATGTATTTGATTGGTTTAAAACATAAAGTGTTATAACGCTTTACGGGAAGTCGCTATAATAGCTTTACGTGAATAAGCAAATACCTTGTGGTTTTTAAAAGGTAATCGATTTGAATAATAACCGCTTGATATGTGTTAATAAAGAACTTGAAGTATTTCAAAAGATTTATGAATCGCTTTGAAAGAATGAGTAGTACTTG
The DNA here is from genome assembly GCA_029844215.1 of Przewalskia tangutica. Lineage (NCBI taxonomy): Eukaryota > Viridiplantae > Streptophyta > Magnoliopsida > Solanales > Solanaceae > Przewalskia > Przewalskia tangutica. Next base: position 35,994,874 of record CM056720.1, on the reverse strand, counting down.
GTTTTGAAAGCTTAAGAGTTATACTAGCTTTACGGGAAGTTAGTATAACGCTTAAGAACGCTTTACCGATTTCGAAATCGTAACGTATCGACAAACCACCGCAGCGTTAATAAAAGGAAAATGTATCGACTAATGAAGTATTATTAAAACCGAGAAACCTCCATCCGCATAAGCTAAGACGACAAAATGATATTACATTTCCTAGATCATGGTCGCTAATAAGATCGATTATAAACAAGAATAACCTACTCACATATAAGACATATGTTTCTCAAAACGCTTAAAGGAGAATTATGCTTTAAAGGATTAAAACTATGGACTACTAAACCTTTTCTAAAATGAGGAACTTGAGCATTTGTAATTAGGCAAACCTAACTTTAGGAAAAGAATGTTGGTACTTGAGTTTAAAAGAAAGTGTTCGTTTACTTAATAATGTGAATCACTCTAGTTTTATACTACGTATCGTGACTTTTATAAAAGGAATGTATCTCTTTAAAAGGACTTAACGATGTAGTACTTTAGGGTTAAAACCCTGACTTTGACATAAAATGAAAGTACCTTGAGTCAGGTGTGTAACTTGCTTATGCTTATTGTTATGAAACTTGACCATGTTACGTGTATAGCCCTGTTGTGCAAATATCGTGTTCACTCGACACGGCTCATCCGAATGTATCTCACTTGATTACCGGCTCATCCGAATGTATCTCACTTGATTACACGGCTCATCCGGAATGTATCTCACTTGATTACGGCTCATCCGAATGTATCTCACTTGATTACCGGCTCATCCGAATGTATCTCACTTGATTACCGGTTCATCCGGAATGTATTCACTTGATTACGGCTCATCCGAATGTATTTCACTTGACTACCGGTTCATCCGGAATGTATTTCACCGACTACCGTTCATCCGGAATGTATTCCACACGCTTCTATATCGGGTCCATAAGATGGGCCGAGACCGTTATACGTATCACATGATTTGTACCTAGACCGCCAAGTGAGGAAAGAGTTCCACGCACGGCGGATGACTAGAGGCGTGAGTCCTCGCTCGACATGATCGCTATTATGTTGTGAATCGTAGTTTGTTATCATACACGTCTCCCGCTTTATCTAGACTATTATGATTTCATTTACGATTTTTACGCCACATACTTGGTACTGGCAGATCGACCTCCGGCCGCGCTCACGCCGCAGTAGAGGTACATCGGCCGTGGATCCTCGCCATAGATCACAGTCAACAGAATGAAGCTCCGTTTCTCCGAGGCTTATCTTTGGTATGTGTTTCCTCAGTTGTGTTCTTGTACATTCGTGGTATGGCGGGCCCGCCCCGCCACGTTGTAAATCTTAGAGGTCCAGAGTATCGCAAGGTGGTTGTAAAGCGATTAAACTGCTCGTGTTTTATGATATACCAAGGCAACCGCTTTGGTTGGCCTGCTTATTATTATATCTCTTGTTTCATGACTCGTGTTTTATTTTTCCGCCGTTTTCTCGATGTTGTATCACCAGGTGCCGGTAGCGCACCGAACTGCCCGTTCGGGCGTTACAAAGTGGTATCGAGCGCTTAGTCCTCTGAAAGTGTCTGAGCATCGCGTGTTCAGTAGTAGTCTTGATTATCGGTGTCAGCACCACATCTATAATCGTGAGGCTATAAGACACGAGGATTGGTTTCTATTCTTCTCCTTCTAAGATCGTGCCTTAGAGCCGAAGTTGTAAGTCGGACCCTCTCGATGTGTTTCATTTTACCGCTATGCCCGCGCAAGGCGACCAAAGGCCTGTGGGCAAGGCACCGAGGGTGCCGCTAGTGAGATACGTAGGAGTACGAGGGCGCAGCCCTGACAAGACTGAGGTCAGGCTTCAGACGGCGGTTTCAGGACGCCGCCACCCCAAAGAAGTTTAGAGCCGCAGCAGCTGGTCCGCCGAGACTACAAGACCGAGCCTCCACCCCACACCGGGGCAGGAGATGGGTTACAAGCGAGATGGCCCATTGGTCGTGGTCGTGGGCCGATATGAGGATAGGTCGATGCAGCAGCCTGGCCCACCCAAAGACCCGTAGTTCACCCCGAAAGGCAGTTTGAGGCTACGTGACTTTCTCGAGTCAGAGCCCGCCGATGTTCTATGGATCGAGAGCCGAGGACGACCTCGTGAGTTTATCCGACAGCCACAGGATCATGAGAGTGATCGAGCCTCGCAGGCGCAGTCGGTGGTATTTGGTTCGCATCACCGCGTGATATCGCAGCTGATCGTTTGATTCGCGAGCCGCCCCGAAGAGCATGCACTTCCACCGTATGGGACGAAGTTCTCGGGCTTTTCTTGCACATTTCTTGCCCCACGATGCGAGGGCTCGGCCGATGATTTTTGACGCTGAGGCAGATCGCGACGGTTAGAGAGTACAATGTGGAGTTCGACTCATTAGCTCGTATGTTCTCGCCGTGGTAGCCGATATGGAGGACATAGTACACCGCCACGCCACCGGCCGACGATTACTTCGCGAGGCTTGTACGGTGTAGCTCTTCACCGCATGGACATTGCCCGCATACAAGCTCATGCACTAGGTTGCGAGGCACGAGAGGTCGCACGGAACGACCGAGATCGCCAGGCAGAGGCCGCAATGCAGGTCCTTGGTAACTTTCGAGGCGAACCGCCTGCCAGAGCCTAGTTATGTACCTCCACCAAGATGCAGTGGTCCCCACGCCGCCGTGACGCTCGTGGTATTCGGGAGCCGGTCGAGCTCCGTGGCTTCGTTCACGATATATACGGGTTCTAGCCAACAGATTCACGCCCCTCAAAGGCACGATGTGGCAAACATCATCCCGGAATGTCGCTTTATCGGTGCTTGCTTCACCGCGCCGCCGTGGCCATGTGACGAGAGATCGTGCTTATAGAGAGGTACCGCAGCTGGCGCAGCCACCGGATCGAAGCGTGTTCATCGCTTTCATACGCATATCGCTGCAGGCGCATTTACGACAGAGCGAGCGGTAGCTTGTGTATATCCTTAACCTCTAGAGGCTTGTATGTTTTGATGTTATGTTAATGTGTTAGGTGTTATGTTCGATAGCTTTGTGCTAAAATGTGATTTAGGAACCCGTTGGGGAAAAGGTAAGCTCAAAGTAGGGAACGATGAACCTTAGAATATTACAATGAGACCTTAGATGTAAGGTCGCCTTGAGTAAAAGATTCGCTTATGTTTGACCTTTATCGAGTGCGAGTATACGTGGGTTTTATTTGTGATAAGTCCATGGGTAGTGTGAGATGGAAGTGGTAGCTTTCATGATGTGATTTAGCAGATCGCCCGTGTCGGGGAACAAGGGCTTGACGCGATTGTGGGTCGGGTTGAGGACGTGATACGGATCAACCCGTAGCCCGGATTAAGGTGGGGTCAGCTCTGGGTGGTCCCGCCAGGTGGCAGGGTCACGAGGGTGCTAGGCCCAAGTTTAGATGACCATCGTATGAGTTCGTGGACGCGTTCGACCAGAAGCGGTTCGTAAAGGCCGGGAATGGCCTTAAGGAAGTTTGAGGTTAGTAAGATGACCAAGTTTGGAGGTAGTGACTCGCAGATTTTTGGGAACGGAAGTAATGACTGAAGTTTGGTACGTACTGGGAGAGTTCAAGTGTTCGAGAAGGGCACGGCGAGTAAGGAAGGAAGAGAACGTGTGTTATTTCGCGGCTGCCGTGGCGCTTACAACTTGTTGAGGAACTTCATCGATATCCGTCTTGAGAAGGAACATTCGGACGAATGTTTCTAAGCGAGGAGAATGTTATACCCGTATTCTCGTGGTATGTATGCGCGACGCACGACGAGCAACACGTAAAATTGGAAAGGAAGAAAGAGGTGATTTTTCCACGGAAAAAGTTTCCGCTTTTGTAAAGAAAATGTTCGTTGATGGGAATTGGGTTCCCAGATTTGGAATTTGGGCTTCTTTGATTATATTAGAATTATGGAATTTTATTTTCTAAATGGTCACGTGGGCCCACTGAGAAATTTACTGCTTTTGTGGCCCACTTTGTTTTGAGATTTTGGCCATTGTGGATATTTTCTAAGATGTTTTATTTTGGGCCATTAGGAGGGTGACACGTGTCACCCCCGCCAGTGGCTTGGCCGAATTGGCATTTGTGCACAACACTTGCTAGAGTCGTTTCGACGAAACGCTTTACATAACTTGCGAGGGAAAATTCGCTATGTCGCTTTGTATTTTTGCGGATTTTTCCGAGCGCGAACATTTTGGACCAACGGGAGGGTGGCGTGTCACCCTCACATTGGAAGCAAGTGGCGGTTTGGCTCGACGTTTAGGGTGTCGCTGGGAAGATATTTTGGTAGATATTTGCAGGGTTTTGGGAGTAGGACTAGGGTGCACTTGGCTTGATCTTGGCCTTACACTTGCCTTGCACATGGCTTGATCTTGGCCATTGGTTGGCCTTTGGTTTGGCTATAAATACCCTCCCTTGTGAAGACTTATTCATTCACCTCACTTTGTCTAAGTCTTGAAATCCCTCCTCCTCTTGTGGCTCTCGCCCCAAGCCTCTCCCCTCCTCCTCCTTGTGGCCTTTGGCCGAGAAGCGGTCCCTCTCCCCTTTGTGGTGCCCTAGCCGAGAGTAACCCCAGCCTAGTTGTGCTAGTCGAAATACTACCCCCTCGTAGAAATGTATTCTACAAGTATTGTTGTAATGCCCAAAATACTTTAGCCAAATACCTTGTAGTACTCTCCAAGGTACCTCTATCGTAGAACCCTGAAAATACGATTATACTTTCCTTTAGCCACTAAACGAAACCCTAAGGAAAATCTTCACCGTTGTTGAAGTATTAAGTAGAAGTTGTGTAGACACTTCAGGGTTTCTTGGAGCATTTTGGAGCGCACGGGAGAGCTAAACCTTGTTCGGGAGCGACTTATAACTTGGATAATTTTGGGCTTATCGAGGTAAATATCTTGACCTTCTATTGTAATTGGAAATTACATGTTGTTGGAATATATAGTTGAAGTATACTATATATAGAATTGAACATAGTTGTGCGGCAATGTCTTTTGACTTAAGCTGAATAATACTTACGGCAATGTCTTTGACTTAAGCTGAATTTAAATAAAGAGAATCGAATCAGAATTACATAGATCAGACATAGACTTGTGTAGCATTACGTGGGTAGAATTGTACACGCCCGTTAGACGTGCAAACCCTCGGTTGGCTTGGTAGCCTTGATAGAGAGAGTTTAACGCCGTGGCGGAGGAGTCTGCCAATTTTCTATAGAATATTCTGCGTTGAGATCTAGAATGTTAATAGGCGCGTGGCCTCTATAGGTCAAGTACTACGTATGGCGTGATCTACTTGACTTAAGGAGTAGCCGACGGTTTGAGGTACTTGAGCGTTTGCTATTAGTCGATAATCGTCGCGAGGTATGTGAACCTCTTCCTATCTCTTCTAGCATGATATGTGTGAACTATGTAGTACCGGTGACGCATACGTGCTAAATGTATTTGATTGGTTTAAAACATAAAGTGTTATAACGGCTTTATGGGAAGTCGGTTATAATAGCTTTATGTGAATAAGCAAATACCTTGTGGTTTTTAAAAGGTAATCGATTTGAATAATAACCGCTTGATATGTGTTAATAAAGAACTTGAAGTATTTCAAAAGATTTATGAATCGCTTTGAAAGAATGAGTAGTACTTGGTTTTGAAAGCTTAAGAGTTATACTAGCTTTATGGGAAGTTAGGTATAACGGCTTAAGAACGCTTTCTCGATTTGAAATCGAATGTGTATCGACAAACCACTGCAGCGTTAATAAAAGGAAAATGTATTGACTAATGAAGTATTATTAAAACCAATAGAAACCTCCATCTGCATAGAAGCTAAGATGAGACAAAATGATATTACATTTCTAGATCATGGTCGCTTAATAAGATTGATTATAAACAAGAATAACCTACTCACATATAAGACATATGTTTCTCAAAACGTTTAAAGGAGAATTATGCTTTAAAGGATTAAAACTATGGACTACGAAACCTTTTCTAAAATGAGGAACTTGAGCATTTGTAATTAGGCAAACCGAACTTTAGGAAAAGAATGTTGGTACTTGAGTTTAAAAAGAAAGTGTTCGTTTACTTAATAATGTGAATCACTCTAGTTTTATACTACGTATCGGGTGACTTTTATAAAAGGAATGTATCTCTTTTAAAAGGACTTAACGTATGTAGTACTTTAGGGTTAAAACCCGACTTTGACATAAAATGAAAGTACCTTGAGTTGTGTGTAACTTGCTTATGCTTATTGTTATGAAACTTGACCATGTTACGTGTGATAGCCTTGTTGTGCAAATCGTGTTCACTCGACTACGGTTCATCAGGAATGTATCTCACTTGATTACGGTTCATCAGGAATGTATCTCACTTGATTCCGGTTCATCCGGAATGTATCTCACTTGATTACCGGTTCATCCGGAATGTATCTCACTTGATTACCGGTTCATCCGAATGTATCTCACTTGATTAGGTTCATCGGAATGTATTTCACTGACTACGGTTCATCAGGAATGTATTTCACCGACTAGGTTCATCCGAATGTATTCCACGTTTCTATATTGGGTCCATAAGATGGGCGAGACCATTATACGTATCACATGATTTGTACCTAGGCCGGCGGTGAGGAAAGAGTTCCACGGGCATGAGGATGACTAGAGGCGTGAGTCCACGGCTTGACATGATCGCTATTATGTTGTGAATCGTAGTTTGGTTATCATACATGTCTCCGCTTTATCTAGACTATTATGATTTCATTTCTGATATTTTCTGATTTCACATACTTGGTACTGTTATCTTGACCTCCTTGAAGCTGCGTTCATGCCGCAGTAAGTACATCGATCGTGGATCCTCGCTCATGGGATCACGATTCAACGTAGTGGGAAGCTCCGTTTCTCAGGAGGCTTATCTTTTGGTATGTTTCCACTGAGTTGTAGGTTCTTGTACATTCAGGGGTATGGCGGGGCCCCTGTCCGTCAATCGTTGTAAATCTTAGAAGTGCAGCAATCTTGTTGTGGCGGGGTTGTAAGAGATTAAACTGCTCGTGTTTTATGTATATCTTGAAGGCAACCGTTTTGGTTGCTTTGTTTATTATTATATCTCTTGTTTCATGACTCGTGTTTTATTTTTCCGCTGGTTTTCTCGATGTTGTATCACTAGGGTGCCGGTAAGGCACGATGCGGGCCGGTTCGGGCGTTACGATTGGTACGAATATGGAGGATGTGGTGCCGCTACGTCACCGGCTAGATGATTATATGGCGAATCTTGTGTGGGTGTTTCTCTTGTGGGTATGGACATTACCGCACGCAGCTCATGCTCTTGGATGCGAGGCGTAAAGACGGCAGGTTGTGACAGCAGCGAGAAGACGGGGCGCAGAGTCTTTTGGTAGCTATCGTGGTGGCGGCCTCAGCGATCTGGGATTTGCACCACGGCCACTCGAGCACTCGCACCGTCCTCGGACAACAGATATTCGAGGCGAACGGGGCCCTGAGGCTTGGACGTCGAGCGGCGAAGTGCGGCGTCGGGACCACCGCCGGTGTGGCGTCACGGTAGATCCCACGTCGGGAGTTGTGGTGCTGCTACGGGAGCGTGTTTGATTGTAGCGGCCAGGTCACTTTGCTGAAGCTGTCCGACCAAGGCGTGCGAGATAGTAGGGTCACCCTACGAGTTCTTTCTTGGTCTTCTTCATCCCGATAGTTACTCGCCCGGAGGCGGTACTCGTGGACCAGCAGTCGCGGCGAGTAGTGGCTCGGGTCGATTCTAGCGGTCCTCGAGCCAATTTATGCCTTGTCGGCCGGCGGGATCGGGAGGCCTCACCGATGTCGTCGCAGTACCTTATCGGTTCTGGATTTGATGTGTATGCCTTGATAGATCCGGTTCTACTCATCCCATATATCTCCCATTATTGCTAGTAGGATAGGGATGAGCACGAGTCCATAGACCACTTCGAGGTAGCTACGCGATGGGTGATGCGGTGGTAGCTCGACGGGTATTTAGAGCTTGTCGATGACCTTATGCGATCGTCGGACCCTAGCGAACTTGATAGAAATTTGGACATGGCCATTTCGGCGTGATCATGGGCATGGATTGGCTAGCTTCTTGCTATGCCAATGTAGATCGCGGAGAGAGTGATGCAGTTCGATTTCTGAGGCCGGTTATTGAGTGGGAGGAACATTTGTATCGCCGGGTAGGTTTATTTCTTACCTCAAGGCTAGGAAGATGGTGCGAAAGGGTATATCTACCATCTCGTTCGGGTGTTTGATCACGAGGTCGCGGTACCAGATTTTGATCGATTCCGATAGTCGAGAGAGTTCCCAGACGTGTTTCAGACGACCTCCCGGTATCCCTCCTGAGAGGGAGATAGAGTTTGTATCGATGTCTTTGCGGACACTCGGCCTATTTCCATTCCGCGTCTGCATGAATGGCTTTGCCGAGTTGAGAGAGTTGAAGGATCGGCTTAGAGATTTCTTTGGAGAAGGGCTTCATCGAACCTAGTGTTTCTCCCAGAAGCGCGGTATTGTTCGTGAAGAAGAAGGGCGGGGCCAGCTGCGCATGTGTTGATTACTGAGCGGTGAACAAGGTGACCATTAAACGAATACCCTTCCCGGGATTGATGATTTGTTCGACCGATTCGCGCGCGAGATGTTTCTCAAGATTGATCTGCGATCGGGCTATCATCAGTGCGAGTCGAGAGAGGTGGATGTCCACAGGATCGCATTCGGACGATGCGGGCATTATGAGTTCGAGTCATGTCTTTTGGGTTGACCAATGCTCGTGTATTCATGGATTTGATGAACCGAGTGTTCAAACCATTTTGGACACGTTGTGATAGTGTTCATTGATGATATCTTGGTTTATTCGCTCGCCAGGCGGAGCATGCGAGCATTTGAGGCGATCTTGTGATTCTCCAGACCAGCGATTATACGCCAAGTTTTCCAAATGTGAGTTTTGGTTAACCGGTGGCTTTTCTTAGGCATATTAGCCGGCTGATGGCATTCGAGTGAATCGGCCAAGATCGGCGATCGGACTTGGCCTGCACCTACTACTCCGGCAGAGGTTCGCGATTTTACGGGCCTTACAGTTATTATCGGTTCGTAGAGAAGTTTGCTTCTATCTGCACCATTGACTAGGCGACTCGAAGAGCGGCTAAGTTTGATGGGTGATGCTTGTGGCGGGGTTTCCGATTCTTGAAGGAGAGGCGGCGACCGCCCGTTCTTACTCTTCCGGAGGTCGAGCGGTTATGTCGTGTATTGTGATCGTCGAGCGCCGGGTTGGGATGTGTGTTGATGCGCGGGCAAGGTTATAAGCGTATGCATCCCGGCAGCTGAAGAAACACGAGAGGAACTACCCCACCCATGATTTGGAGTTGGCAGCGGTGATTCACGCCTTGAAGATCTGGAGGCACTACTTGTATGGGGTTCATGTGGATATTTATACAGACCACAAGAGCCTCAAATATCTTCGGCCGGAGGAGCTGAACTTACGACGAGAGGCGGTGGTTAGAGTTGCTTAAGGATTACGATGTTGATATCTGTACCACCGGAAGGCCAATGTTGTGGCGAATGCTCTTAGTCGTGAGTCGATGAAGTCTATCGGATGTGCAGCAGAGATGAGGACATGGTTTGTGATTTGCATCGATTAGCGAGCCTTGGTGTCCGTTTGATTGATTACGATAGCGATGGGGTTCGAGTTCGTGAGGTTGCGAGTCTTCCATCGTCAAGGAGGTGAAGAGCAGCGATTCGAGATCCGATTTGACACGTTATCGTGATACGACTCTTCGTGAGGAAGGGTCGCTTTTGAGTAGCACCGGATGGGGTGCTAAGGTTTGAGGCGGTTGTGTGTTCGGATGTTTGAGACTTGCGCGAGTTCTTGGGAAGCACACGGCGCGCGTTACTCTATCCATCGTGGTCGACCAAGATGTACCGCGACCTTAGATCCGTGTATTGGTGGGATGGCTTGAAGAGGACTTTGCGAGTTCGTAGCTCGGTGCGTGTTGTCGGCGGTGAAGGTAGAGCACGAGGCACGGTGGTTTATTCTGACGATAGATATCCCGACACGGAAGTGGGAGGTGATCAACATGGACTTCATCACGGGATTACCTCGCACCGCAGAGACATGATTCTATATGGGTTATCGTCGACGGTGATGAAATCAGCCCACTTTATTCCGCCGGGGCGACTTTTGGTGAGGATTATGCGGACTTTACATCAGAGATCGTCGGTGCATGAGTCCCTATTTCGATCATATCGACGAGAGCCGGTTTACGGCTAACTGGAGATCTTTCGAAGGGTTTGGGGACCTGGTGAGCACAGTCGCATTCCATCCACGAGCAGACGGGCGGAGCGCACTATCCGGACTCGAGGATATCTTTGCGAGCATGTGTTATTGACTTGAGGTAGGCTGGGAGGATCATTTGCCTCTAGTTGAGTTTGCGTATAATAATAGCTACCACTCGGTATCGAGATGGCGCCTTATGAGGCCTTGTATGGGAGGAAGTGCGGTCGCCGATAGGCTGGTTCGATGTGGCGAGTGCGATTAGTGGGACCAGATTTGGTGCGCGAGCGATGGATAAGGTGAAGCTTATCCGGGAGAGGTTCTTGGCGGCTCGAGTCGGCGAAGTCATATGCAGATCATCGTCGTCGGCATCTGGAGTTCGAGGTTGATGATTGGGTTTTCCTGAAGGTGTCACCTATGAAGGGTGTGATGAGATTCGGGAAGAAATGGAAACTCAGCCCAAGGTACATTGGGCCGTATCAGATTGTCCGCAGGGTAGGCAAGGTTGCCTATGAGTTGGATCTGTCATCCGATCTGGAGGCAGTGCATCCGGTGTTTCATGTTTCTATGCTGAGGAGATGTATCGGGGATCCATCTAGGGTACACCCGATTGACGATGTCCAGGTGACCGAAGGGTTATCGTATGAGGAGATTCCCATAGCGATAATCGATCGTCAGGTTAGGCGTCTGCGGACCAAGGACGTGGCTTCCGTCAAAGTCTTGTGGCGGAACGAGCTCAGGGAGGAGATGACGTGGGAAGCTGAGGAGGACATGAGGCAGAAGTATCCTCACATATTCCCCACACCTCTAGGTAATTCACTTTCCTACTTGTAAATCTTCATTATCGTTTATGCCTAAGTGTTGTTTTGTGGCCGTGTGTGGCATATGCAAACTGTTTAAGTTATGAGGAACCTTATCGTTAGCTATCTTGGGAAGGAACATTCGGGACAAATGTTTCTAAGGAGGAGAGAATGTTATACCCCGTATTTCCAGAGTATGTACGTAAGGGCGTACGTACGAAAGTGTAGCCTTAAAAGTTTAGGCCTAGGACGTTTTTTTGGGCACAACACACACAAAGAATCGTTTTCCGACGAAACGTTTAACAAGACTCGCGTAGGATAAATTCCGGCTATGTCATTTCTAATTTTTGCGGATTTTTCCGAGAGACGAAACACTTTGGACCAACGAGAGGGCGACACTTGTCACCCTCTCATTGATGGATGTGGGACGGCATTAGGGCCGATTGAATGGCCTTGTTTGTCAAGTAGTTGGTAGGATATTTTGTGTGCAAGTTGGCTAAGGTACACTTGCCCTAATCTTGACCTTACACTTGCCTAGCACATGGCTTAATCTTGGCCATTGGTTGGCCACTTCTTGACCTATAAATACCCCCCTTAAGATGAAGAGTTCTTCATCCACAAATCTTTCTCCAAGTCTTGAAAATCCTCTCCTCTCCCTTGAGCCTTTTTCGTCCAACACACCCTCCCCCCCCCCCCTTTGAGTGAAGCTTGGCCGAGGCAACACCCCTAGCCTAGCCGAAACCTACCCCCCTCCCTTGGTAGAAAAGTTGCCTTCTAGTATTGTTATAATGCCCAAAATACCCTAGCCCAAATCCCTTAGTACTTAGTAGAAGTTGTGAAGAACTTCTAAGGGTTCCTTGGAGCTATCGGAGCGTACAAATTAGGAGCTAAGCCTTGCTCCGGATCGACTTATATCTAGGATATTATTGGGCTTATCGAGGTAAATAAACTTGTCCTTCTTTTGTAATTAGAGAATACATACTGTAGAAGTATAGAAATAAGTATTAAATACTTAGAAGGATATTACAGAATAGAATTGAACTGTTATCACGGTAGAAGGGTTTAAAAGAATAATTGAACTATACTTACTTAGAATTTGTTTTCACGATGAGACTTGAGTAGCTCACCGGGTAGGGAAGTGCTGCCCAATTTTCCGTAGAATAGAGAACCCTCTGCTTAGAACTGTTTACAGAATAGTCTAGACGTTGATAGACGTATTTGACTATTATAGGCTGATTCTCTGCGCGCGACATATTCGACTTGGCAGGTGGATTTCGCCGAGAAGGTATGTGATTCTTCCTAAAGCATGATATTTTAAAATATATATATAGTACGGTAGACGTACATGTGTTAACTGAATAATAACTACGGCAATGTCTTTTGACTTAAGCCTGAATAATAATTACGGCAATGTCTTTTGACTTAAGCCTGAATAATGAGAGTCTTGATGCATTTCAAAAGAATACTGAATCATTTTAACAGAAGAGAACTAATTGGTTTTTAAACAAAAAGCTTAAGAGTTATACTAGCTTTATGGGAAGTTAGGTATAACAACTTAAGATTTATAAAAGGAACAGTTTACTTATGTGTTTATAACAGACTTATATTGATTTATGAAAGAATAATAAAATGGTTTGATAAATAGACATGATATGATGCTATGTGTGGTAGTGACTTGTAACGTTTGTATAAGAGGGTATTCTTGTTGTGCTTATGTTGTTTAACGATAAGTTGTTATGTTGGTATTATATCACTCACCTCTTGACATATTCTGGGGTTAAGCCCTCCGTCTGCGGGTAGACTCGGCGATGCAGGACCATGATTCGAGACTACCTCATGCGGGTCCAGGGGACCTATGCGGAGCTACGAGAGTTCCAGGTTAGTGTGCGGGGTTATACCTCATGCGGTCTATGTGGCTATGCGGACTACGAGTCGGGGCGATGCGAGGAGTAGCTACCTCGATGCGGGGTTATACCTATGCGGGCTATGTGAGTGGCCTATGCGGACTCTGAGTCGAGATTAGGCTTGCGTGGTGATACTACGGGCAATTGGCCTGCTCGATCATTCGCGACCTAGAAAAGACACATTACAGTTTACCTATTGTTGCTCTTGTTTATGATGTAGCACTATGTCGTTACATTGGTTGTTTCGTGCGTATTTATAAAATTGGTCTTAAAATGATATGATTTCATTTAAGTACTTTCTGATTTCACATACTTAGTACCGTTGTCTCGACCTCCTTGGCTGCGTTCATCTGCGCAGTAAGCATGGCAGTGCTAGATCCACATCTTTAGGATATTTGCGTTGGTGTCAGGAGCTCTATCTTCTCCGGTGGCTCTACTTTTGGGTATGATCTCCCTGTATTGTAGATAATTTTGTACATTCAGGGTATGGCGCTGTCGCCATAGTTGTTACTTCCTTAGAAGTCTGTAGTCTATTATGCAGTTGGGATGTATCGCAAAACAATGTTTATATATATATGCCGAAAAGCAAGCTTTTCTTGAGATAAAGCTGTTTCTCCTTTTTAATAATGTTTCTTGTCTTGTTTTATATTTCCGATTTTCTCGATGTATGGCGCTTGGGTGCGGGTAAGGCACGATCCACGAGCCGAACGGTCGTGACCACAGTTAAGCCGTAAAATGGGCTCCTATCAAAATAATCGACAGGGACACCGTGCGACCTCACAATCTCTCGATGTACAATCGGCATAGTCTCACCGGTGGCGTCGTCTGACTGGAAGGAAATGGGCTGATTTCGTCAGCCTGTCAACAATAACCCAAATGGAGTCGTACTTCCTCTGAGTACGAGGTAACCCTGTAACAAAGTCCATGTTGATCACCTCCCACTTCCAAGTCGGAATCTCAATAGCCTGCAATAATCCACTGGGCCTCTGGTGCTCGACCTTGACCTGGCAATTAGGACATAGTGCAACTAAACGCCACGTCCTCTTCGTGCCATCCCACCAATACAAACATCTGAGGTCATGGTACATCTTGGTCGACCCCGGATGAATAGAATAACGAGCACTGTGTGCCTCCCCCAGAATCTGCTGACGAAGTCCTGACACATCGGGAACACACAACCGACCCTCAAATCTCAGCACCCCATCAGGCGCTACCTCGAATAGACTCTTCTCCTCCCGAAGAGCTGCATCTCGATACCGTACCAACACTGGGTCCTCAAACTGTTGCCTCTTCACCTCATCAACGATGGAAGACTCGGCAACCTCACGAACCCGTACCCCACTATCGTCGGTATCGATCAATCGAACCCCAAGGCTCGCTAACTGGTGGATCTGACGGACCATGTCCTGTCTCTCTGGCTGTACCTCTGACAGGCTCCCCATCGATCTACGACTCAAGGCATCAGCAACTACGTTGGCCTTCCCCGGATGGTATAGAATATCAACATCATAATCTTTCAACAACTCTAACCACCATCTGCCTCGGGTTCGGCTCCTCTCTGCTCAAGATATACTGGAGGCTCTTGTGGTCTGTATAAATATCCACATGAACCCCATACAAATAATGTCTCCAAATCTTCAAGGCATGAATAACTGCGGCCAACTCTAAGTCATGGGTAGGGTAATTCCTCTCATGCTTCCGTAACTGTCGGGAAGCATAGGCTATAACCTTGCCGTGCTGCATCAAAACACACCTGGCGATGCAGAGGCATCACAATAGATCACGTGCCGTCTAACCCTCGGGAAGAGTAAGAACCTGAGTTGTAGTCAACCTTTCCTTCAAAGAATCGAAACCGCTTCATGACCTCTCGTCACGGAACTTGGCCGCCTCGAGTCACCTAGTCAATGGTCTTGAAATCGGCAAAGCGCTTCCACAAACCTCGATAATAACTGCGATCCCAAGAAATCTGCGCACCTCGGTCGGAGTAGTAGGTCTCGGCCAAGACTTGCCTCAATCTTTGCCGTATCCACGAACACCATCGCCCCAATAATATGCCCGTGAATGCCACCGAGGCCAACCAAAACTCACACTTGGAGAACTTGGCGAATAAGCTGCGGCTCAGAAGAACCCCAATCTGATCCTCAGTGATCTGCATGCTCTGTCAGCGAGTAAACGAGGATGTCATCAATAAACACTATTACAAATGTGTCCAAAATGGCTTGAACACGGTTCATCAAATCCATAAACACCATTGGGCGTTGGTCAAACCGAAAGACATAACCACGAACTCATAGTGCCCATAGGGTCTGAATGCGATCTTTGGGATATCGCCTCTCGAACTCGAACGATGATAACTGCACGCAGGTCTATCTTTGAGAAACACCTCGCACTCTGCAACTGGTCAAACAAATCATCAATCCTGGGGAGGGGGTACCTATTCTTGATGGTTACCTTATTCAGCTGCCTGTAATCAACACACATACGCAGCATCCCATCCTTCTTCTTCACGAACAAAATCGGCGCTCCCCAGGGAGATACACTAGGCCTGATAAAGCCTTTCTCCAGCAAATCTTTCAGCTGGTCCTTCAGCTCCCTCAACTCAGCAGGTGCCATCCTGTATGGCGGAATGGAAATAGGTCGAGTGTCTGGCAACGTGTCAATACAAAACTCAATCTCCTCTCGGGAGGATACCCAAGATCATGCAGGAACACATCCGAAACTCCTAACCACCGTGCGATCAAGAAGCGGCACCTCGGCCTGTATCAAATACCGAACGGATGATAGATGTACCGCCTGCACCATCTTCCTAGCCTTGAGGTAAGAAATAAACCTACCCGCCGGCGTCTTTGTGTTGCCCATCCACTCGATAAGCGGCTCGCGGCCAGAACGAACCAACACGCCTACGATCAGCGTTGGCATAACAAGAAGCCAACCAGTCCATACCCATAATGACATCAAAATCTGTCATCTCCAACTCTATCAAGTCTGCAAGGGTCTGACGACTGTAAATATAAATCGGACAACCTCTGTACACCCGCTCAGCTAACACCGAATCTCCCATAGGCATAGATACCTCAAAAGGCTCTATCGACTCTGGCTCTATCCCGATTCTACCCGCAATAAGAGGGGACACATAGGACAAGGTAGAACCTGGATCTATCAAAGCATAAACATCACAGCCTGAAATCAGTAATGTACCTGTGACGACGTCAGGGGAAGCCTCCTGATCCTGGCGGCTGGCTAATGAATATATGCGGTTCTGAGGACCGCTAGAACTAGAACCACCACCTCGACCTCTACCGCGGCCTGCCTGTCCGTGAGTACCCTGCCCTCGGCGCGTAACCCTGAAGGAGAAGAAGACCCAGCAACTGATCCCGTCGGCTGTGCTGTACCACCCATGCTGCCTCTAGACGGACAATCTCTCTTCAAATGGCCCAGCTGGCCACAAGAGTAACAACCCCCTGCAGGAACACGACACTCGCCTGGGTGCGATCTACCGCATCGAGCACACCGAGGTGTGGGTGGTCTCGATCGGCGAGGATCTCTGCCTCCCTGAAACCCCGAAGCCCTGGAGCCCTGACCTGCTCCTGAATGACCTTGCTGATCAGACCTCCTGCCAGAAAACCGTGACGGAGCACTCTGTGCTGGCTGGAAAGTGGACCCAGTCTGCTGCTGAGGCTGTCCGCCTCGAAGCGCCACGAGACCACGATGTCACAGCCTCTTGGGCTGGCCTGCGTCAATCTGGTCCTCCCTCTCTCTATTCTCTATCCCCTGTGCATAGGCCTGCATCCTAGCAATGTCCATACCGGGCTGAAGAGCCACCCCCAAGCATGCTGTAATCATATGACGGTCTAGCCCCATCACATATCGATGAACTCTATCCGCCATGTCAGCTACAATAGTGTGCGCATGCCTGGCCAAGGAGTCAAACTCCAGGCTGTACTCCCTGACAGTCCTCCCATTCTGCCTCAAAGTCAAAAATCTGTCTACGCGGGCTCTCCTCATCTCGGGAGGCAAAAAGTGATCCATGAAGGCCTCTGTAAACTCCTCCCAAACAGCTGGAAGAGCATCATCACCTCTCGAAAGCAACCACGACTCAAACCAGTTCAACGCAATATCGCGCAACCGGTAAGAGGCTAGCGTAACAGACTCTGTCTCTGAAGCCCTAAGAACCTGCATGGTCCGCTGTAGCTGCCGAATGAACTCCTGCGGATCCTCATCAGACCTCGAACCATAAAACTCAGGTGGATGACATCCCAGAAAATCCCTAATCCGCAAACTGTCGGCTCTAGGGTGAAATTGCTGCTCGCTTCGTGTTGCAGGCTACTATACTGGTCAATAATCGGATCTGCTCCCCGTAGTCTCTATACTCAGCACCCGGCTGCGGAACTGGAGGCTCTGGTACCGGAACCTCTGGAGCTACTGCCGCTCTCGGCTCCTCTAAAACTGCAGGCGTGGCTGAACTCGCCGACCCGCCTACTACCTAGGGCATAGTCGTGCACGAGCAGTGTAACCCTATTAGTACCGCTAGCAGCTCCTGCTTCTGCCTTGCCCTTCTGGGTCCTGGTCGCCTTCCGTGGAGGCATATTTGTTTCATAAGACTAGGTAAGAGAGGATTCAACCTAATAAGACAGCTCTCTTGCGATCTCGAGAGAGAAGAATGAAACCAATCCTAAATGTCCTGCGACCTCACGATTATAGATGTGGTGCACAACACACCGATAATCAAGACTACTGACATGGTGCGTAGACACATTCGAGGACTAAGCGCTCGATACCACTTTTGTCACGACCCGACCGGGGCACGGCGGTGCCCTACCTAGGCACCGTTGTCAGTACATCAGAGAATAGCAGCGGAACATACACAACATAAACACATGTGTAAATAAAAACATCACAGGCTAGCCGATAAGGCCGCCTTCCATAATATAAACATACTCAAAAGTACAACTGTACAATCCGTTCTTACAGCCCAACCACATATGTGAATACAGACCTCTAGGAATAATAACTGTGGCGGGACAGGGCCCCGCCATACCCCTGAATGTACACAAAATCTACAACACCAGGGAAAAGACTGTACCCAAAAGAGACAAGCCTCCGAATAAATGGAGCTTCTGACGTCTGATAAGTGATCCTAAGAATGTGGATCCGCCACCTACTTACCCTTTCCTGCAGCATGAACGCAGCCCCCGAGGAAGGGGTCGATTACCTGATATGTACCAATTATGTAAAACTGGAAAAATACTGTAATTACGTCATAAGTCTAAATCAAAGCCGGAGACATGTATGATAATCAAATTACAGTACACTGTGCCTTACTAACAATGAGAGTAAAATAGGTGTATACTTACAACGAAAAATAGGATTGAAATCCTACTCCTGGGACTATTTCACGCGTAGGTCGGTGGACCCGCGTGGTATTCTCGCGTGGACTATTTCACCGCATAAGCCCTTTCGGACTGCGTGAGGTATTCCTCACATAAGTCGGACCCCGCGTGGGACTATTTCACCGCATAAGCCCTTACGGACTCGTGAGGTATTCCTCGCATTGTGGGTAGCAAATCCACGAAATATGCAATGCCACAATCGGGGAATGACCATGACGAATAATATATCACTAGCCCAAATCCGCTATCACACATAACATAAGCACTAACTTTATCATACAATATGTAAGCAAGTTAAGAAATCCCTAACTTCTTATTATTCTTGTTATACATACACTCTCATTTTAGTTTATCTAAGGTACTAACATGTCTTTTATAAAAATCAGAATTTAACCCAAGTACTACGTCTTCTCTTTAAAACAAATGACTCTTTTAGTAGAAAACATTATACCGTATTTCCAGTATATGCGTGAGGAATACGTCTAAAAGTTTGGCTTTAAAGTTAGCCTTGGACGCGTTTTTGTACACAACTCGCTTAAAGAATCGTTTCGACGAAGCGTTTCCACGGCTTCGTAGGGAAAATTCGGCTATGCCATTTCTAATTTTTGATTTTTAGAGGCGAAACATTTTGGACCAACGGGAGGGCAACACTTGGCACCCTCCATTGGTGGACTTGAATCGCCCATTTGGGACGAATTGAAGAGCCTTAGCACGTTTTTGTGCCTTGTGCACAAGTCAAGGAGTTGGTAGGATATTTGTGTATAGTTAATCCTCACCCTACACTTGCCTTGCACTTGTCTTAATCTTGGCCATTGGTTGGCCACTTCTTGACCTATAAATACCCCCCTTTAGATGAAGAGTTCTTCATCCACAAATCTTCCAAGTCTTGAAAAATCCTCCCCTCCTTTGTGAGCTTTTCGTCCAACACCCTTCCCTCCTTGTGAGTTTGGCGAGGGCCTAACCCCTAGCCTAGCCGAAATCGACCCCCTCCCGTGGTAGAAACGTTGTCTGCTAGTATCGTGATAATGCCCAAAATACCCTCGCCCACCTCCCTTAGTCTTTGGTAGAAGTTGTGAAGAACTTCTAAGGTTTCTTGGATCTCCCGGGGCGTACAACTTAGGAGCTAAACCTTGCTCAGTGCGACTTTATCTAGGATATTATTGGGCTTACCGAGGTAATAATCCTAACCCTCTTTTGAATTAGAGAATACTTCTTGTTGTAGTATAAGGATAAGTATAAATACTTAGAAGAATATCACGAGAAAAGAATTGAACTATTACCACAAAGAAGGTTTTAAAGAAGAATAATCACCAGACTCACATAGAATTGTTTTCACGATGACTTATATAGCTCACCGGTAGGGTTGTCGCCCGACTTTCCGTAGAATTGTGAACCTGCTGTTTAGAATGACCTCGAGTAGTCTTTGATAGATATCTGTGACTATTATAGGTGACTCTCTGCGCGACATATTCAACTTGGCGGTGGTTTTATTTGAGAAGGTATGTGATTACGCTAAGCATGATATTTTACAATATATATATAGTACGGTAGACGTACATGTGTTAATCGAATAATACTTTACGGAATGCCTCAGGCAAGCTTTGAATAATACTTACGGCAATGCCTTACGGCTTAAGCTGAATAATAAGAACGAAAACATTTCAAAAGAATCTTGAATCATTTTTAATGAAGATAAATATCTGGTTTTAAAACAAAAGCTTAAGAGTTATGCTAGCTTTATGGGAAGTTAGGTATAACAACTTAAGAATGATAAAAAGGCTGTTTACTTGTTTGTTTATAAAAGCCTTGTATTGATCTCTGTTAAGTGTAGTAAGATTGTTTGATAAGTAGACATATCATGATGCTACTGTGTTAGTAATCTTTGTGTAAGGGGTCATTCTTGCGTGCTTACGTTGCTAACCGTAAGTCCGTTATCTATTCTTGTATCACCTACCCTTGACTATTATCCGGGGCTTGCTTCGATCTTGGTCTATACGGCCTATGCGGTCTGTGAGACTATGCGGGCAGCGGTATGCTCGTGATTGATCATTCGGCGTCTAGCACGATGCGGGGATTCCTATGCGGTCTGCCGAGACTATGCGGTCTTTTGAGGCTATGCGGCTGCGGGATCCTAGGCGGATCCGGGGTTAGCTGCCCCGATGCGAGGGCTACCTCATGCGGGTCTATGTGTGACCTATGCGGCCGCGAAAGTCGAGGACTAGGCACGCAGAATGATACTATGGGCGATTGGCCTTGCTCGATCATTCGCGGCCTAGAATAGACATTCTGATCTTTCTATTCTCGTTGTTGTTTGTGATGTGGCACTATGTGCAATTGAACGATTGTATTTGTGAAAAGGTTTTAAATACTTTGATTTCATTTTAAAGTACTTTATAGTTTCACATACTTGGTACTGTTATCGACCTCCTTGAGAGTGCGTTCATCTGCGCGGTAAGAGCAGTGCTAGATCCACATCCTTAGGATCTTTGCGTTGGTGTCGAGCTCCATCTTCTCCTGAGGCTCTACTTTTGGGTATGATCTCCTGTATTGTAGATAGTTTTATCAGATCGGGGTATGGCGGGCCCCGTCGCCATAGTTGTTTACTTCAGAGTGCAGTAGTACTATTATGCAGTTGGGATGTAGCAAAACTTGAGTTATTTATATTATGCCGAAAGGCAAGCTTTTCATCAGATAAAGCGTGTCTTATTGTTTTAAAGCTGTTTCTGTCTTGTTTTATATTCAGCCGTTACTCGATGTATGACTACTTGGGTGCCGGTAAGGCACGATCACGGGCCGGGCGAATCGTGACAAAAGTGGTATCGAGCGATTAATCCTCGGAAAGTGTCTGAGGCCGTATCAGTAAGTCTTGATTATCGGTGTGTTGTGCACCACACCAATAATCGTGAGGCTATAGGATATTTAGGATTGGTTTCCATTCTTCTCATTACGAGATCGTGCTTTAGAGGCGTGTTATAGGTTGGACCCTCTAACGTATTCCTTTCTATGTGATTATGCCTCCACGTAAAAGGCCGGGCCCGAGAAGGGCAGCGAGGAGGCGCTAGCAGACACCCGAGTCACGAGGGCTCGTGCCCAGTCTATACGAGGCAGCGAGTTCTATGACGCCGCGGCCCAGCGAGACCACAGTACCACACCTCATGTCCCACGGCTGGGGCGGAGAGTTAGGAGTACAAGGAGATAGCCCAGCTTTTGGCTAAAGTTGTGGCCCGTCGAGAGAGGCGGATGCGGCAGTTCAGCTCGGCTCGATCGCACCGTAGTGCACCCGAGGCGAATAGTTTGAGGTGCGAGATTTCTTGAGTTGTAGCCGCGTAGTTTTACTGGTCGAGGCGGAGGATGATCCGCAGGAGTTCATCCGTCACCGCGAGGATTATGCGGGTGATCGGGGCTTGAGGCCCGGCGTGACATTCGGTTCGCGTCGGTGCGTGACACCGCGATCGATTGGTTTGATTCATGGGAGCTTTCGGGAGAGCATGCACCTCCGCCAGTATGGGATGAGTTTTGAGGCTTTTCTCACACTTCTTGCCTCGCGGATGAGGAGGGCACGGTGATAGATTCTTCTTTGAGACAGGGGGCCTTGCCGTCGAGAATACAATGTCGAGTTTGATTCTTTGGCTAGATATGTCCCAACATTGGTAGCGATATGGAGGATAGGTACACCGCTACGTCGGGCTAGATGATTATATGGCGAGTCGTATGCGGGTGTTTCTCTTCACCGTATGGACATTACCGCATGCGAGCTCATGCACTAGGATGCGAGGCGCGAAGACGCCGGGTAAGCGATATCGTGAGAAGAAGGCGAAGACGGCGGTTCTTTTGGTGGTCCTCGTGGTGGCGGCATCGCGAAGTCGAAGTTGCACCACGGCCAGCGAGCGCTCTACCTCATTCGGCCTGACCAGAGCGATGGGGCGGTCGGGGCCCGGGACCAGATTTCGAGGGTAGAGGTGCTAACCGTTAAGTGCTCGATGTGCCGTTGTGGCGAATACCATTACGAGCTGTACTCGAGCTTGCTATACTTGTGGCGGCGAGGTCACTTGCGGTTGTCCGGCCGGGCGGCGGTGGTAGGGCTCACCTACGAGTGCATTGCCGCTTCTTCATCCCCGGCGATTACTCGCCCGGGCAAGGTACACATGGATCAGCGGGTGGCGAGGTCGTGGCGCGAGTCCCGATTCTAGCGGTCCTCGAACGCGTATATGCTTTGTCGGTAAGCGGGATCGGGAGGCCTCACCGATGTCGTCACGGGTACCTTATCGGTTCACAGGTTTGATGTGTATGCTTTGATAGATCCGGGTTCTACTCTGTCCTATATATCTCCCTTGTTGCTAGTAGGATAGGGATAGAGCACGAGTCCATGACCGCTTTCGAGGTAGCTACGCGATGGGTGATTCGTGGTAGCTCGGCGGGTATATAGAGCTTGTCTGTGACCATTCTGATCGTCGGACCTGCCGACTTGATAGAGTTGGAGATGATTGACCGACGTGATTATGGGGATGGATTGGCTAGCTTAACTACGCCAATGTAGACTGCAGAGAAAGTAATGCAGTTCCGGTTTCTGAGGCCGGTTGTTGAGTGGGAGGAGCACGGTATCGTAGAGGTAGGTTTATTTCCTGCCTCGAGGCTAGGAAGATGGTGCGAGAAGGGTATATCTACCATCTCGTTCGGGTGTTTGATCTGGCTGCGGTACCGGACTTTCGGCCGATTCGATGGTCGAGTTCCCGGGCGTGTTTCGGATGACCTCCGGGTATCCTCCCGAGAGGAGATTGAGTTTTGTATTGACATATTGCGGACACTCGGCTATTTCCATTCGCCATACGTAATGGCACTGCCGAGTTGAGAGAGTTGAAGGACCGGCTTAGGGATTTCTTTGGAGAAGGGTTTTATCGGACCTAGTGTTTCTCCTCGAAGCGCGGTATTGTTCGTGAAGAAGAAGGGCGGGGCGCTGCGCATGTGTTGATTACGAGCGGTGAACAAGGTGACCATTAAACAGATACCCGCTTCCCGTGATTGATGATTTGTTCGACCGATTGCGAGCGCGAGATGTTTCTCAAGATTGATCTGCGTTCGGGCTATCATCGAGTTCGTGTCGAGAGGTGGATGTCCTGGGATTGCATTCGGACGTGCGGGCATTATGAGTTGGTCATGTCTTTTGGGTTGACCAATGCTCGTGGTATTCATGGATTTGATGACCGAGTGTTCAAACCATTTTGGACACGTTTGTGATAGTGTTCATTGATGATATCTTGGTTTATTCTCGCTCGAGCGAGGCATGCGGAGCATTTGAGGATTGTCTTGTGATTCTCGAGATCAGCGGTTATGCGCCAAGTTTTCCAAATGTGAGTTTTGGTTGACTTGATGGCGTTTCTCGGGCATATTGCCGGGTAGATGGCATTCGGTGAATCTGGCCAAGATCGGCGATCGGACTTGGCCTGACCTACTACTCCGCGAGAGGTTCGCATTTTACGGGCCTTGCGGGTTATTATCGGTTCGTGGAGAAGTTTGCTTCTATCTGCACCATTGACTAGGGTGACTCGGAAGGCGGCCAAGTTTGATGGCGATGCTTGTGGCGAGGTTTCCGATTCTTGAAAGAGAGATTGACGACCGCCCGTTCTTACTCTTCCGGAGGTCCGCGGTTATGTGGTGTATTGTGATCGTCGGGCATCGGGTTGGGATGTGTGTTGATGCGGCATGGCGAGTTATAGCATATGCATCGGCGGTGAAGAAACACGAGAGGAACTACCCCGCATGATTTGGAGTTGGCGGTAGTGATTCACGCTTTGAAGATCTGGAGGCACTATTTGTATGGGGTTCACGTGGATATTTATACGGACCACAAGAGCCTCCGTATATCTTCACGCAGGAGTGAACTTACGGCGAGGCGGTGGTTAGAGTTGCTTAAGGATTACGATGTTGATATCTGTACCACGGGAAGGCCAATGTTGTGGCGGATGCTCTTAGTCGTAGGTCGATGGGAGCCTATCGGATGTGCGGTAGAGAGGAGGACATGGTTCGTGATTTGCATCGATTAGCGAGCCTTGGTGTCCGTTTGATTGATTACGATAGCGATGGGGTTAGAGTTCGTGAGGTTGCCGAGTCTTCCATCATCGTCGAGGAGGTGAAGAGGCAACGATTCGAGGATCCGACTTTGATTCGATATCGTGATCTGACTCTTCGTGAGGCAAGGATCCTTCGAGTAGCACGATGGGGTGCTAAGGTTTGAGAAGCGGTATGTGTTCGGATGTTTGTGACTTGGCAGAGTTCTTGGGAAGCACACGTGCGCGTTACTCTATCCATCCGGTCGACTAAGATGTACCACGACCTTAGATCGGTGTATTGGTGGGATGACTTGAAGAGGGCGTTGCGAGTTCGTAGCTCGGTGCGTGTTGTCGCGGTGAAGGTAGAGCACGAGGCACGGTGGTTTTATTCTGACGATTGAGATCCCGACACGGAAGTGGGAGGTAATCAACATGGACTTCATCACGGATTACCTCGCACTCGGAGGAGACATGATTCTATATGGGTTATCGTCGACGGTGGTGAAATCAGCCCACTTTCTTCCGTCCGGACGACTTTTGGTGAGGATTATGCGGACTTTACATCAGAGATCGTCGGTGCATGAGTCCCCACTCGATCATATCGCATGAGAGCCCGGTTCGGCTAACCGGAGGTCCTTCGAGGGGTTTAGGGGCCGAGTGAGCACAGTCGCATTTCATCCACGCAGACGGACAGCGAGCGCACTATCCGCACTCTTGAGGATATCTTTGCGAGCTGTGTTATTGACTTCCGGTGGTAGTTGGGAGGATCATTTGCCTCTAGTTGAGTTCGCATATAATAATAGCTACCACTCCGGTATTCGAGATGGCGCCTTATGAGGCCTTGTATGGGAGGAAGTGCGGATCGCCTATAGGTTGGTTCGATGTGGGCGAGTGCGGCTAGTGGGACCAGATTGGTGCAGCGAAGATGGATAAGGTGAAGCTTATCAGCGGCTATTGGACTCGAGTCGGCGAAGTCGTATGCAGATCATCGTCGTCGGCATCTTGAGTTCGAGTTCATGATTAGGTTTTCCTAAAGGTGTCACCCATGAAGGGTGTGATGAGATTCGGGAAGAAGAAACTTCGGCCAAGTACATTGGGCGTTTCAGTTGTCGCAGGTAGGCAAGGTTGCCTACGAGTTGAATCTGCCGTCCGTCTGGAGGCGGTGCATCCGTGTTTCACGCGTATCTATCTTTGAGGAGATGTATCGGGGATCCATCTGTACACCGATTGACGATGTCGGTGGCCAGGGGTTATCGTGTGAGAGATTCCCATAGCGATAGTCGATCGTCGAGTTAGGCGTCTGCGGACGAAGGGCGTGGCTTCGTCAAAGTCTTGTGGCGGAACGAGCTCGAGGAGAGATGGCGTGGGAAGCCGAGGAGGACATGAGGCGAAGTATCCTCACCTATTCCCACACCTCCGGGTAATTCACTTTCCTACTTGTAAATTTCCATTATCATTTATGCCTAAGTGTTGTTTTGTGGCGTGTGTGGCATTTGCTAACTGTTTAAGCTTCTTCGATAAGCGTCTTGAGAAGGAACATTCGGGACGAATGTTTCTAAGGAGAGGAGAATGTTATACCGTATTTCAGTATGTGCGTGGGGAATACGTCTAAAAGTTTGGCTTTAAAGTTAGCCTTGGGCGTTTTTTTGTACACAACTCGGCAAGAATCGTTTTCGGCGAAGCGTTTCCACGACTTTCGTAGGGAAAATTCGGCTATGCCATTTCTAATTTTTGCGGATTTTTCAGAGGCGAAACATTTTGGACCAGCGGGAGGCAACACTTGGCACCCTCCATTGGTGGACTTGAATCGTCCATTTGGGCGAATTGAAGAAACCTTGCACGTTTTTGTGCCTTGTGCACAAGTCAAGAGTTGGTAGGATATTTGTGTATAGTTAATCCTCTACACTTGCCTTGCACTTGTCTTAATCTTGGCCATTGGTTGGCCACTTCTTGACCTATAAATACCCCCTTTAGATGAAGAGTTCTTCATCCACAAATCTTCAAGTCTTGAAAAATCCTCCCTCTCCTTTGTGAGCTTTTAGTCCAACACCCCCTTCCCTCCTTGTGAGTTTGGCCGAGGCCTAACCCCTAGCCTAGCCGAAATCTACCCCTCCCTTGGTAGAAAAGTTGTCTTCTAGTATCGTTATAATGCCCAAAATACCTAGCCCAAATCCCTTAGTCTTTGGTAGAAGTTGTGAAGAACTTCTAAGGTTTCTTGGAGCTCTGGGCGTCTGACTTAGGAGCTAAACCTTGCTCAGTAGCGACTTTATCTAGGATATTATTGGGCTTACCGAGGTAATAATCCTAACCTCTTTTGAATTAGAGAATACTTCTGTTGTAGTATAAGGATAAGTATAAATACTTAGAAGAATATCACGTAAAAGAATTGAACTATTACCACATGAAGGTTTTAAAGAAGAATAATCATGCTGTACTACATAGATTGTTTTCACGATGAACTTATATAGCTCACCGGGTAGGGTTGTGCTGCCCGACTTTCCGTAGAATTATGAACCCTCTGTTTAGAATGACCCTCAGAGTAGTCTTTGATAGATATCTGTGACTATTATAGGCTGACTCTCTGCGCGCGACATATTCAACTTGGCAGGTGGTTTTCGCTGAGAAGGTATGTGATTACGCTAAGCATGATATTTTACAATATATATATAGTGCGGTGAGACGTCGTATGTGTTAACTGAATAATACTTACGGCAATGCCTCACGGCTTAAGCCTGAATAATACTTACGGCAATGCCTCACGGCTTAAGCATGAATAATAAGAACTGAAAACATTTCAAAAGAATACTGAATCATTTTTAACAGAAGATAAATATTTGGTTTTTAAACAAAAGCTTAAGAGTTATGCTAGCTTTATGGGAAGTTAGGTATAACAACTTAAGAATGATAAAAAGGAACTGTTTACTTGTTTGTTTATAAAAGCCTTGTATTGATCTCTGTTAAGTGTAGTAAGATTGTTTGATAAGTAGACATATCATGATGCTACTTGTGTTAGTAATCTTTGTGTAAGGGTCATTCTTGCGTGCTTACGTTGCTAACAGTAAGTCCGTTATCTTTATTCGTATCACCTACCCGACTATTATCACGAGGGCTTGCCCTCGATGCGGTCTATACGGCCTATGCGGTCTGTGAGACTATGCGGAGCAGCGGTATGCTCGAGATTGATCATTCGGCGTCTAGCACGACGGGGATTCCTATGCGGTCTGTTGAGACTATCGCGGTCTTTTGAGGCTATGCGGGCTGCGGGAGCCTGGCGGATCCGGGGTTAGCTGCCCCGATCGCGAGCTACCTCATGCGGGTCTATGTGTGACCTATGCGAGCCGCGAAAGTCGGGACGAGGCACGCAGAATGATACTATGGGCGATTGGCCTTGCTTCGATCATTCGCGGCCTAGAATAGACTTGTTACAGTGTTGCTATTTTTGTTGTTGTTTGTGATGTGGCACTATGTGCAATTGAACTGATTGTATTTGTGAAAAGGTTTTAAATACTTTGATTTCATTTTAAAGTACTTTATAGTTTCACATACTTGGTACTGTTATCGACCTCGCCCGGAGGCTGCGTTCATGCGGTAAGCGGCAGTGCTAGATCCACATCCTTAGGATCTTTGCGTTGGTGTCGTGAGCTCCATCTTCTCCGGAGGCTCTACTTTTGGGTATGATCTCCTGTATTGTAGATAGTTTTTGTCAGATCGGTATGGCGGGAACCTGTCCGCCATAGTTGTTACTTCCTTAGAGGTGTAGTACTATTATGCAGTTGGGATGTAATCGCAAAACTTGAGTTATTTATATTATGCGAAAGGCAAGCTTTTCATCGATAAAGCGTGTCTTATTGTTTTAAAGCTTTCTGTCTTGTTTTATATTCCATTGGTTACTCGATGTATGACTACTTGGGTGCCGGTAAGGCACGATCCGAACCGGGCAGTCGTGACAAAAACTTCCAAGATACTATTAATCCTAGTATCAAGTCCAAATTACATTTCAAGGTAAGTCACAACACCCTTAGAAATAAAGTTAGGTTTCTAAATCAAGTGACTCATTTTCTTATAAAACCTTAGGCAATTGATACCTTAAAATCGAATTGCCTTCCATTAAATCAAGCCATTTACCTTTCCGTAAAGCCAATATAACCAAATCCCCATAAAGTCGTTATATTCACTTTATACCTTAGTCAAGTACCATTTCCTATCCAAGGGACTTATACGTTAAAACGAAACAAGTATCACATACTTTGAAACTCTTCAAGTCCCTTAACTTTAATAAAACTTTAAGACATCCTTAATATTTTCAAAGAAGTGAGTAAATCCCCTAACTCACCCGACTTGGCATTTCATAAAGCTAGTAAAGAATGTCAAAGTCTTGTATGTCTACCGTACTATATACGTGAAACTAGTCATGCTCAAAAGATAGGAAAAGTTCTACATACCTCGCCGGGTCAAACCACTTGCCAAGTACAAAGTCCCGCTCGTAGTATGTCAACCTATAATATTCACAATTCGTCTATTAAAGCCTTACTTCAAACACGCCACATTTAAGGCACAATTAAAGCAATTAATCAATAGGGGATTACACGCCTACTAGACGTGTAAAATTCCGCCCCACAAACGATAACAAACTAATACAAACTACAAGTCCAAATTCGGCCATATTGAGTTCAACAATACCAATTATTATCCAATTTCCATTTCAATCCAAATTGGTAGCATACATGATATCAAGTCGCATTTGATTATAACAACCATAATCTCCAAGTAGGTAACATGCGACGATTTCTAATAAACGACCAATTAGTAATCCAATTTTCAAGTGGCTTGTATAACATTTCGGATTTAAGCTACAAGCAATCCATAATACTTATAAACTTCAACATATCAACTTCATGCTAACAACATGTAGAGCTAACAACAACAATATAAACATATAATCTTGTAACACCTTTAAAAGACAAGATTATACCTCAATGAACCTTAATCGACTCGATCTAAGTCGCTCCTTAGTAGTTTAGAGCCTCTCCAAGACACTTCAATCCGCTTGTTGAGACCCTTAGAACAACACCAACAAATATCCTTCAAATCTCCAACCAAAACCTAGAAAGACAACTAGGTTTTCGCTTGCGACTAACCCGAAAACTATCTTTTTCCAAGATGTTTCTATTGAGACATGCTTACAATACACATAAGAACCTTGGTTTAAAGTGGGGAGCTAAATGGATCACAAAAAAAGATTTTTCTCTTTTTTTTTATAGAACCCGAGAGCTTAGCTCTATGTTCATCCAATTTAGTGAAAATTTTCTAAGTGTTGGCTCTCTCTAGCACTACTAGTATTATATAGTGTAATGGGTGGTCAAGATATAAACAAATGTGAGGCTTGGATGTAGTCTTACAAAATATCAAGACTAATTGACCATTTGACTTAGTCAAACTTCTCATGCTCACAAGTTGCAAGACTTGTCTTGCAACAAAGGTCCAATGACCTTCTTGCCCTTGCATAAATCGACCAAGGCATCACAAAAGGGGGGTGACACGTGTCGCCCTCCCATTCGTCACAATAATACGTTTTCCGAAAATTTCATAATTCCGCTAAATTTTTGCAAGTCTCAAATCTTAACACTTGTGAGTTCTTACGTACGTTCTTTAAACATGTCCTGTAAACACGGGGTGTAACACCACTGTTGCCTTCTTCGGAGGCATAGTTGTATCACAATAACATGTTAGAGAGGAACTATCCTAATAACACAACTCTATTGTACGATCTTATGAGATGAAATAATGGAAACCAATCCTAAATATCCAGCAGCCTCTTGCGTATAAGTATGGTGCACAACATACCTATATCCAAGACTCTACTTAGACACGGTCTGTAGACATTCCGAGGACGAACTGCTCTGATATCACTTTTGTTACGACCCGAGCCGACGGGTCCACGACTGGTGCCCTACCTGGGCACCCTTTTACCCACACATAACATTTTATAAGTGTAAGCTTAAGAAACAACTCATAATCATATTAAAACAGGCAAGCCGATAAGGCCACCATTTTATATAAGAAATATCCACATAACTTACAATTGTACGTAAGTCCAACCTACACATGACTACAGACCTCTAAGAGTATAACAGTAACTATGACGGGACAAGGCCCCGCCGTACCCCTGGATGTACATAAGATTGTAATAGAAAAAATGTACCAAAATGACTAGACTCCGGAACAATGGAGCTATCTCAACAGCTGAGCAAAGATCCTAAGCACGCGGATCAGCAAACTGAGTACCTACACCCGAGCATGAACGCAGCTCCCCGAAGAAAGGGGTCAGTACAACAAGTACTAAGTATGTAAACATAAGTACAGTAAATAAGATCATAACTGGCCAAAAGATGACAGGGACAAGTATGAAAATCAAATACCAGATCCAACCGTGTCATATAAATAGAAGCCAATTGTACCTTGTAAACATAGAGAGTCAACTGTGCCTTTTTAAACTGAGAGTCATACTTAAAATCAGGAATGCCTGCCCATATAATCATGTACTGTTATGGTTATCTATACCTGCATCATGGATGCTTGTCCATGGAATCAAAGACATATACTGCCCAGTCTTCAAGTAAAGGAAGCGGTGAACATATACTACCCGACCCTTTCTGCGACACGGTAAACCACTACATATATTGCCCGACCCTTTCTGGGACGCGATAAACATTTTTCATATACATATATTGCCCGACCCTTTTTGGGACGCGGTAAAATGAAATACTACCACTTGCATGTATAGCTATCATGAGCAATTTAATTCCTCTTTTTTCTCTCATTATTTCTTTAAAATGGACTTTCATTTTAGAAACTCAAGGCACTATCATGTCATGCTTCATAAACTATTAAAATGAACTTTCATTTTAGAACTACCAAGACACTAGCACATCTTGTATAAATTATTAAAATGAGCTTTCATTTTAGAACTACCAAGACATTATCACATCTTGTAATATTAGGGACTTAAACCCAAAAGTACTATGTACGTCCACCGTACATTTATTTTATAAAAAGAGTCATATCATGTATCGTTAGGGACTTGAACCCAAAAGTACTATGTACATACATCGTACATTCACTTCATATAAAACATGCCAAAAGAAGAAGGATAGTTCACATACCTTATCAGTTATACTAACACGACAAGTAGAATATTCCTCAAGTAGGTACTTCAACCTATAATAGCAATAACACTTCTATCAACTTCATGAATACTCGAATACGTAGTATATACTATACCACATAAGGACTCTCCTTTCATTTAAAAATTCGGGCAGCACTTCCCCTATTTATACATACTTTTCCACCTTATAAATAAGACCAATTTCATCAATAACCAAGCACCACTTAAGGGCATAACAAAAACAGTAACCAAGGTGATTCACACAAATATTTCTTATGTAAATACGACCTCTTAATCCATATAAAAACAGTCCATACTTCTACAACAATGAGGGTAAAATGTGAAGCTTACAACACCTTTATATACCCATATTTCTTTAGGACTTACGTTAGAGATTTATAACATTAAACATGCATAATGATAACTGAATTTCGAGCATTATAACACCACAAAACAGTCCCTAAAACTGCACAACAATATCCAACAATTTTAGGCAGTTTTCGGCCAACACACAACTAAAGCCCTTTTCACAATTCCTTAGAATCCAACTCACATTTCAACATGTTTATATAAACCATAACAACTTGTAACAACATGATTTCCTTCATTTTAACATGCGATTAGTGACGTTAAATAACAACAACAACCAACGAATCCAACATCACCAAAACTGTCCAGTTTCGGCTATCATGCCCAAAACTGTGACATGCATTTCTTATTCTCCTTTTCTCTTAACACAAGTTCATCTATCAATTATAACTTCATGTAACTTTTAATACTTCAAGAGTAATAATAAATCTTACCTCAACTTTAGCTGAAAACAACCCCTAAGTCTCAGCACCTTCACCCTTTTTGCACCACTTCTTCACGTTACAACAACACACATGTATCCTCTACAAGCTTGTATCCATCTTGCTTTCATATTTTTCTTCCTAAAATTTCATAGACAAGATTAGGGTTTCAAGATAGATTTTGGCTAAGAAATCGCGAGCCACTAATTTTGCAAGGTTAACATTGCTTAGAACTTGGTTAAGCGGCTTAAACTTGTAAAATAACTTGATCTTGTTCTTCTCTTTTTCTATGGATTTTCGAGAATCTCAAGAACAAGGGAGAGGTATGAGGGTTTGGAAGATGAATATCTTTGTGTGCAGTCTTGCAAGACTTGAATTAATACAAGTGTAGTAGCACAAGTGGAGGGGGACCCATGAAGCCCCACTTGTCCACTTGTCTTCCCTTCTCATAAAATATCTCACACTTAGCCATATTTTCTTGTAATTTTCGATGGCTTCACCCTTCCATATACCAAGACTTAATAATTTAACACTTAGTCCATAATTCTATTGGAAAGAATTCATCTCCTAAAAATTAATTCTCGTCGTTACATTTGTCTCGAAAATTTTCCATATAAGAAAATGTAAAAATCCATTCCTTCCAATCCTTCAAATCTAATTTCCATAATCATGTTCTCACTTAGTAGCTATGGAGTTACGGGGTGTAACACCTTATACTTTAGAGGTGGTGTTGTTGCCCATGAACAACTTCTTGCCCGTGACTGGGGCATAAGGGGAAAATGCATTCTTATCAGAGCAAATATGATGGGTTGCCCTCGTATGCCATGCGCCCGAACCGGGCTGCCTTACCGGGCACCCTAGTGATACAACATCAGAGAAAACCAGCGGAAAATAAAACACGAGTCATGAAACAAGAGATATAATAAATAAACAGGCCAACCAAAAGTTGCCCTTCGTATATACATAAAATATCCTTTTTACAAACCCATAAGATTTACAACAACTATGAATGTACAAGAACCTACAACTCGAAACATACCAAAGATAAGCCTCCAAGGAACGGAGCTTTCAGCCACTGAAATGAGATCCTAAGGGGATCCACGGCCGATGTAGTATGTGAAAGCGTAAAAATACGTAAATGAAATCATACTAGTCTATAAAAGCGAGAAATGTATGATAACCAAACTTACAATTCAACACAAAAACAATAGAACAACACAAACATGTCGGGGACTCACGCCAAAGTCACCACTCAAATATAACTATGGGTCTCACGCCCACACATCCATCATGTGGCGTCGCGAGAATCGCATCGGTGTAGACATGTCCATGATGCAACAATAATACCGGTGTAGACATGCCCATGTAACCTCAATAACAATATCTTGGGTGGTCAACCGCCGCATGGCCAGGCCAATCGGTGTAGACACGTCCATGTTGCGGTAATAACCATATATCGGGTAATCAACGGCGCGTGGCCGCGTGCCGGAATCCGTCGGTGTAGACATGTCCATGTGATATCAACAACAAGATAATCAAAATGGAAACATACGTGGAATTCTCCATCACCGCCGCGTCCCAAGAAGTTCTCAACAAGTCAACCGCCTCTATCGAGACGCGGTAACGAAATACCACACTTCACAAAGGCTATCATCACAAGCAAGTTTCACAACAACAAGCATAGGCAAGTTTCACAACAACAAGCATAGTTTCACAACAACTCAAAGTACTTCCATTTATACCAAAGTCCGGGTTTTAACCCCAAAGTACTACATACGTTAAGTTCTTTTAAAAGAGATCCATTACTTCTATAAAAGTCACCCGATACGTAGTATTAGAATGACCAACCCACATTCCTTTTCAAAATCAAGTAACATTCTTTTCCTAAGTTCGGTTTGCCTAGTTTCAATTACTCAAGCTTCTCATTTTCAAATGGTTTCATAGTTCCCAAACTTAATCACTTGATTCCTTTTAGAACAATTGAGTAATATATGTCTCACGTGAGTAGGTTATTCTTGTTTACAACATTCTTATTACAATGACCATGATCTAGAAAATGTAATATCATTTTGTCTCATCTTAGTTTCTGCGGATGGAGGTTTCTGTTTTAATACAACACATCATTATTCAATACATTTTCCTTTATTAGTCGATCCACATTCGATTCGAAATCAAGAAAACATTATCCCTTTAAAAACCAAGTACTCATTACTCACGAATGAGGTTTCACACAAACATCCACATTAAAACAAATAAGTTAAGTCTCTTATCTTATAAGATCAAGTCTCTTAACTTCTAACATCGTGAAACCATTTTCACTTACATAAGGTCGTTATAACTAACTTCCCATAAAGCTATTATAACACCCTATGTTTTAAACCAACCAAATCACTTATAGCACATAGTTCACAACAATCATGCTAGAAAAGATAGGAAGAGGTTCACATACCTCGCGACGATTTATCGACAATAAGCAAAATGCTCCAAGTACTACAACCTTGCTAGCCCTTTCCACTCAATAGAATACGCTACTCTTAGTACTTTCACCTATAAAGGTCACAAACGTCTATTAACCCCAAAACACAAGTTTCTATCTTTCTATAGAAAATTCGCAAAGACTTGCAGAAACTCCTCTCTATCGAGGCCGGCTACCAAGCCAACTGTGGGGTTTACACGCCTAACCTGACGTGTACAATTCTACACAAGTCTGATCTATGTAAATACAGTTGATTCGATTTATTCTTGAGCTTAAGTCAAAAGACATTGCCGAATACTAAGTATAGTTCCATATATAGTATACTTCAACTATATATTCTAACAAACATGTAATTTCCAATTACAATAGAGGACAAGATAATTACCTCGATAAGCCCAAAATTATCCAAGTTATAATGTCGATCCCGAGCAAGGTTTAGCTCAAGCGCTCAAACCACTCCAAACAACCCTTAGAAGTTCTAACTAACTTCTACTCAAATACTTGACCAACTATGAAGATTTCCTTAGGGTTTCGGTTTGAGACTAAAAGGACAAAAGGTAGTATTTAGGACTCTACGAAAGAGGTATCTTTGGAATACTACAAGGTCAACGGCTAAGGTTTTTTGGGCATTAAAACAAACCACGGGGAGTATTTCAATACCACAACACGGGGTATTATACGAAAACAACTGGGTACCCAGACACCACAAGGGGAGTGGAGACCTCTCCAAAGGAGGAGGGGAGAGGCTTAGGACGAGATCCACAAGAGGGAGGGGAGGGATTTCAAGACTTGGAAACATTTGTGGATGAATGAAGTCTTCACAAAGGGGGGGGTATTTATAGAAAAACCAAAGGCGACCAACGGCAAGATCTAGCCAAGTGCAAGGCAAGTGGCCAAGATCAAGCCAAGTGCACCTAACCCTACTCCACAAAACACTCCACAAAACAAGCCACAAAGCAAGGCACAAAAGAGGAGCCAATCGGCCAAGGCTCGCCCAAATCGCCCAAGCCAAACCATTTGCTTGTGAGGTGACACATGTCACCCTCCCGCTGGTCCGTAATGTTCGCCACCGAAAATCCGCAAAAATTATAAATGACATAGGAATTTTCTACGAAGCCGTGGATAAACGACTCTGTCGGGTGTTGTGCACAAAGGTAAATTCGGTGCCACGGGTGACACGTGTCGCCTTAATATTTCGTCTTCAAAATATCCAAAATAAAATCTCAAAAACAAAGCGTTCTAAATTTCTCCCGTGGGCCCCACGTGACCATTTCCGAAAATAAAATCTCAAAATTCTAATATAATCTATGAAGTCCAAATACCCAATCTGGGAATCCAATTCCCACTAACGAACCTTTTTCTTCACAAATAACCGCAAACTTTTCCGTCGAAAACTCACATCTTTCTTTCTTTTCAAAATTTCTGCCGTACTCTCGTACGTACGTCCTCACATACATACCCTGCAACTACGGGGTATAACAGTGTCTATCCACCATTGCCTTGGATTCTCCACCAGATTTGCCTCCAGCACCACTATCGAGAAATCCACAATTTTATCGTCAAGATCCAGAGGATTACCCTCGTCTTGTATAATGTTAGCCTCTGCCTTGCATTTGTTCTTGGCCTTCAGGTTATTTGCGACCTGGATATTTTGGCCCACTTTAGTCATTGTGTTAGACTGAGTATCCATCGTACCCTCACCAGAAAGAGGATCTTCTGTCTGAGATCATAACAAGCTCAACACATAGAATAACATCTTTAGTCTTTTTCTCTTATTGTAATGGTTATCCAGAACCTTACCTGGGAATTTTCTTTGTAATCTGTCAGGAGTAGTGACAACAACATTTTTTTGAGAAGCGGCAGAGGCAGTGCCTTGATTAGCTAGAACATAACTAGCAGCAGTGCCTTGAACAACAACAACAGAAACAGAAACAAAATTGTTGACATGAGTAGAACCAGAACCACCAACGAAATTCTTAACATAACTATCAACAAAACAATTGACAAAAATAGAGACAAACCCATAATTAGAACCAGAACTGGAAACACGACTGTTGACATACATCTTTCGAACACTTAGAAAATTTTGTCTTAAAATTGTACGAAACAAATAAAGTATCCGAAAGGTTAAACAAAACAAAATTTGCTGAGTTGATGGATGACTCTCTATCTTTAAGACAAGATTGCACCATATATATGCTTTTACGGAAATAAAACAACGACTATAAATAAAGCAAAGTAAATTGTGTTGATTCTATAGAAGAAATAAATATAGAACAGATTTATGTGTGTTTCTATTTCAAACAAAACAGAAGAAAATGGTTTTTGTAATCTCTTCTGTTACATATCTATTATAGAAGAGTTTCGTGTGTGTTCGAAATTAGCAGAGGAGAAGAAGATTTCTGTATTCTTGTCTTATTCGAACTTGAACAGAGGAGTTCACTATTTATAGAAGAAGAGGGGCGGCCATTAGTTGCAACGTTTCAGAACCGTTTCAACTTTTTGAAAACTTTAAGGGGCCAAAGTGTATATAAAAACACTTTAGGGACCAAAAAGAAAAATTCTGAAAAACAGCTCGCGACCCGAGCTTAGACCGGGTGGGCGGCGGGAGGTGCGCGTGTGGGCCTTAGCCCCGAACCCAAGATCACTTAGGTATTCCCTATTCTTAACACATGGGTCACCCCTTGGGGTCCCAAACCCCTATTCAAAGTTAAGAGCTTATATATTGCTCAATCTTTTCATGTCTCAAACACCTTACTTTGTGTACGAATATCTCTTTCATTTCTTAGCAAAATTTGATGATA
Source organism: Przewalskia tangutica (assembly GCA_029844215.1). Lineage (NCBI taxonomy): Eukaryota > Viridiplantae > Streptophyta > Magnoliopsida > Solanales > Solanaceae > Przewalskia > Przewalskia tangutica. Next base: position 35,957,211 of record CM056720.1, on the reverse strand, counting down.
CTTGGCGCTAACATCATCTACTCACTTAGTATATTAGGCATGTGCCAAAAAAATGGTATTTCCGATATGCGGGACCCACATATTCAAGTCATTAAAGACAGGATAAACACAATCACACATTAGTAAATTTCCAACACGATATAATTGGTGGCTTTGATTTAATACTCGACAGTAAGAAAATCAATCATTTTCCCAAAACCAAATACTTAATTAGAATTAAAATTGTTATGTATTTATCTAGGCTGATCCATTGAATAAGTAGCCTAATGGAAAATTTTAAAAAAAATCTGGAATTTATTTAATAAAATATTTATGGACTTTATTTGGTGTTCATTACTGTTATAGCTTTTTGAAAATGCAAATAGGTAATTACATTTTGTAAGAATTTATTTATTTAGTCGAAGTGTAGACATGTAAATTTTTACACACTACGAATATGACTTAAATGGTGATTCAAAAATTAAGTATTTGTGCACTTCTTCCCCCAATTAATTATCATTTTCAGTTCTGCAATAGATAATCCAATCTCCGCTACTAATGTCACGATCCGACCCCGGGCCCGCGACTGGTGCCCTACCTGGGCACCATTACAGGTATACATCAGAGATAATCAACGGAACATACATAAACTTAATAAGAAATAAATAACAGGTTAGCCGATAAGGCTACCTTCCTGGATACATATAACTACGTAAAACCAAAAGCAGTTACCTCTTTTTCTTTTTTTTTTCAAAGCGACCCACAAGATATGACTACAGACCTCTAAGAGTTTTGACATATCAACTGTGACGGGACAAGGCCCCGTCGTACCTCTGAATATACCTATCCATAATGACAAGCTCCAGAACATTGGAACTATCCCAAAATGCTGAACAAGGATCCTCAACTGTGTACCTAGACCTGCGGACATGAACGCAGCCCCCCGAAGGGGGTCAGTACAACAAGGTACCAAGTATGTAAACAAGAAGTACAGTAAGCAAGATCATAATCATACCTGATAATGACAGGGCAAGTATGAAAAGCAAATACAGATCCTCATCTGTGTCATAACACAATCGCCAATCAGACCTTGTATCATCAGACATCAGAATAATCGCACTCACTCTTACATATGAAAGCCATGTCAAAAATCCGGGACACCTGCCCTCAACATATAATATCATAGAATCATGCTCATGGAATACAACATCACCGTCAGCATGTAACAAGTATAATGTACCCTACCAGTACACTGTGCCTTTTTAACAAAGAGAGTGAACAAGAATAAACTTTGTCGGTTTAAAACAGGAAGCTTATGATTAACCTAGGGTCATCCGCCCGTAGTATCATTATGCAATCCTACTCCTACGACTATTTCACCCGCATAGGCCATATGGACCCGCATGAGGTAATCTCCTGGCATAGGCTGTATCCGCCCGCATAGGCCGCATGGACCCGCATGAGGTAATCTCCTCGCATAGGCTGTATCCGCCCGCATAGGCCGCATGGTCCCGCATGAGGTAATCTCCTCGCATAGGACTGGTCCGCCCCGCATGGGACTATTTCACCCGTATGAGCCCTACGGACTCGCATGAGGTATTCCTTGCATCGTGGGGAGCAAATCCACGGAACATGCAAATGCCACAAGCCTGGGGAATGACCCCGTAATGAATAATATATTACAGGCACAACCGGCTAACATAATCACGTAACATAAGTACAATCGGCTATCATAATCTCATAACATAAGCACAACCGGCTAACATAATCACGTAACATAAGTACAATCGGCTATCATAATCTCATAACATAACCCGGCCCATGTGTAGGCTCGGTGTGTCTCATAACATAACATTTTAAACCCCCTTTTCACTTCTTCTCAAGTCCTTACAACAACTTCCCATAAAGCCATTATAACAACCTTTCAATTTAGAGCACGATCTCAGAGTGAGAAGAATGGAAACCAATCCTAAATATCCTATAGCCTCCTGATTATTGGTGTGGTGCACAACACACCGATAATCAAGACTCTACTAGATACGGTCTGTAGACACTTTCCGAGGATTAACTGCTCTGATACCACTTTTGTCACGACCCATTCCGGGGCCCGTGACTGGTGCCTTACCGGGGCACCCAAGTAGTCATACATCAAAGTAATCAGCGGAAATATAAAACAAGACATGAAACAGTTTATAAAATAAGACACAGTTTATGTGAGAAAACGTCGCCTTTCGGCATATATATACATAAACATGGTTTAGCAGTTACATCCGATCTTGCATAACATGACTGACACTTAAGGAAATATACAACTATGGCGGGACAGGCCCGCCATACCCTCGATCATAAAACTATCTACAACAGGAGATCATACCCAAAAGTAGAGCCTCCTAAAAGATGGAGCTCCGACACCAACGTAGAGATCCTAAGAATGTGGATCTAGCACTGCCACCTTACCGCATGAACGCAGCGGCAAGGAGGTCGCAACAGTACTAAGTATATGAAACTGTAAAATACTTAAATGAAAACATATCATTTTAAAATCAGTTTTGCAAGTATGTATGAAACAACCAAGGGGACCGCACACAGTGCCACATCATAAACAAGAGCAACAATAGGTAAACTGTAACAGGTCTTTGGCTTTACAAGCGAAGTGACATCTCAAATTACAATAACTATACCCACACATACATCTTAAAAGAAAACAAGCATGGCTCAAAAATAGGCTTTTCTTTGATAAGCTAGCTAGTTAAGTTCATCACATATATATACTTTTGATGAGTTTATGTTCTATGCTCTGATGTAATCAAAGCTACTGACTTCTACCGAACACATATATAACTTAGTGTCTAAACCTGTCGTCCCTACTTTTGAGGAAGACAAATTAGTAACTTCTTTTATTAGAAAAACATTGAATGTATTGATAGTTTATACAATAGTTCTGTTGATCTAATTTGAACATCATAATTAGAAAATCCAACAACCTATAAACCTTTTGAAAATTCATTAAATGGGGTTTTAATTTGGCTCAACAAGAAGAGAACTTAAGACACTTTTATTTCTTATCACATTGGGTAAACTAAACCCAAAAGTACTACGTACTTCCATTCTTTTCAAAAGACTCCTTTTCATATAAAACTCCAAGATACTAACACCCGTAGTATTAAGGCATGTCTACATTTCAAACAAGTCACTACATTTTTAGAAATACATTTCTAGGCTTCTAAATCAAGTGACCCTTACTTTAAAACTTTAAGCAATTGATACCTTTAAATCAAATTGCCCTTCTTTATTTCAAGTCATTTCTTTGTTTACATTTGTTACACCCTGTAATTCAAGGACATGTTTAAGAGAATGTACGTAAGGAACACAAGACTTGAAATTACGAAAGGAAGAATTGTTTTTCCGACGGAAAATCTTCCAAACGCCGGAAAGGAAAAATGTTCGTTGGTGAGAATTATATTCTCAAAATGCATTAATTGAAGAGTATGGAACTTATTATCATTATGGAAATTTGTTTTTTACGGATTTGGTCCCGTGGGGCCCACCCGAGGAATTTTACGTTTTGTGGGGCCCACGAGGGTTACGGAATTTTATGGACGAATGGGAGGGCGACACGTGGCACCCCCACATTGGTCTTGGACGAAATTGAAGCAAGGTTAAGATGGTCATTGACCAAGGTAAAAGATCAAGTCTTGCAAGCTTGAGTTTATTGACCAAGTCAACTTGTCCACTTGGCCAATTAATTAATTGCTCTCATCCTAGCCACTGAAGTGTTGCAATCTAAGCCATCCATTGTATTATATATACACAACTAGTGCAAGACTATCTCTTTTAACACTTAGAAAAATCACAACAACATTGTGCTTGAGGTATTGCTCTCGGCTTTGTCACTTTTTCAACACAAAATTTTTGTAGTTTTGATCCATTATTCACAAGACTTTAACCCAATGTCCCTAAGGGTATTGTAAGGATATCTCAATAGAAAGATTTCGGAAAAACGACGTTTTCACGTTAGTCGCAAGGCGAAAACCTAAGGCATTTTCATAGGTTTTGATTGGAAATGGAAGAGAAGTTGATTGTGAGCTTCTAAAGGCTTCAAGTAGCAGATTGGAGCGTAAAGGAAAGGAGCTAAGAATTGCTAAGGAGCGACATTGAATCTTGGAAATTATAAGGGCTTGTAAAGGTAAAATTCTTGTCGTTTTAGTAATTGAGATTACTTATTGTTGTAGCTATGGATATTAGCAAGTATGAGATATATATTATGAAATTGATAAGTGTTATGGATATTGGAACCCTAATCCGAAAACTAGTATGTTTAGCCTTGAGATTTCAATTCAATTTGATTATTAGTATAAGTCGTCACATGTTATTTAAAGAAGGAAATTGTAGTTGTTGAAGTTGTCTATGACTATATAACATGTTAGACCTAAGTACTTGTATTGAATAAAAAGAATTGGAAAGAACTTTGTGTTATTGAATAAGTTAGCCGAGAATGACCTTGATTAAGGACTTAGTTGGTATTAATTGTGGGGCAGAATTTTACACGTATTGTAAGGCGTGTAATCCCCTTTGATTGGTTGTTGTATTGAGCCTTAAATGTGGCGTGTTTGGTTATTGAATTCGGCCTTGAAAAAGGTGGCAAAATATGTAGAAACAAAGGAAGTGCTGTCCGATTTTCCGTAGAATTTAGTGACTTTGCACTTAGAATATTCTACGTTCGAAGCTAGAGGTTAATGGACGTATTATGGACATTATAGGTTGAAGTACTAAGTATAGCGTATTCTACTTGAAGGATGGAATACCTATCAAGGTTGAAGTACTTCGGAGCATTTTGCTATTTGTCGATACTTGTCGCGAGGTATGTGAACCTCTTCCTTCTTTTGACATGATTCTATGTATGGAATATACGTGTGGTATTATTTCATGATTTCCTTCTACTCTTAGAAGTTAAGAGGTATGTATGTTGATCTACTTTATGTAAAAGCTACGTCTAAGTTATCCTAAGTTCTTACCAAGTCTTATGGGGGATGTTGGTAAGAGTCGTTAGGAAGTAATTGGAGCCAAGTTGGCTTGACTAATTTACGACATGAATGAGAATAAGTATCGAACAAACCATTGCAGCGTTAATAAAGGAAAATGTAATGACAATTGATTATATTAAAATGAGTAGAATTCTCCATCTGCATAGAAACTAAGATAAGACAAAATTGTATTACATTTTCTAGATCATGGCTACTTGATTAAGATCGTTATAAATAAGTATAACTTATTCACAACGCACCAAAGTATATGTTACTTAATTTAAAAGAGTTTACGTATGAAGTTTTAAGACTATGAATCTCAAATTCTTAAAAGGTTAAGAGACTTTATTTTTCAAGTTATGAGACTTGATTCTTAAAGGAAGAAATGAATTGATTTACAAGTATAGAATACTTGATTTGGAAAGACTTGATTTCTAAAGTTAAGAAGCTGGATATTCTAAGTTAAGAAACTTGTTTTCTTAAAAGTTAAGAGACTTGAAATATTTTGAAAGCTATGTAATTCGATTTGAAAGTATAAGTCTCTTGGTTACAAAGGGAATGAATTTGTCTAAGACATAAAGAGTTATAACGGCTTTATGGGAAGTTGGTTATAACAACTTTATGGAAGATGAAAAGAATGGTTTTCTTCAGTAATGTAAGCAAAGAAATGATTTGAAATAAAGAAGGGCAAATTGTTTTAAAGGTACCAATTGCTTAATGTTTTAAAGAAAGAAGTCACTTGATTTATAAGCCTATAAATGTATTTCTAAAAAGTATCGTGACTTGTCTTGAAAAGTAAATATGACTTAATACTACGGTTATTAGTATCTTGGAAGTTTTATTTGAAAAAGAGTCATTTTAAAGGAGTAGAGGAACGTAGTACATTGGGTTAAATTCCCGGATTTTATAATGACATTATCGCATCCCAGAAATGGGCCGGGCAGTATATCTTTATGGCCAGACTATATGACATTATCGCGTCCAAGAAATGGGCCGGGCAGTATACCTTTATGGGCAGACTATATGACATTATCGCGTCCCAGAAATGGGCCGGGCAGTATACCATTATGGGCAGACTATATGACATTATCGCGTCGAAATGGTAGGCGAGATACCTTATGGGCGAACTATATGACATTATCGCGTCCCGAAATGGGTCGGGCGATACCTTTATGGGCAGACTATATGACATTATCGCGTCCCAGAAATGGGCCGGCAAGATACCATTATGGGCAGACTATATGACATTATCGCGTCCCAGAAATGGGCTGGGCAGTATACCTTTATGGGCAGACTATATGACATTATCGCGTCCCAGAAATGGGTCGGGCAGTATACCTCTATGGGCAGATTTATGTGACTTTATCGCATCCCATATTGGGCCGGGCAGTATGGGCGTCCTCCATAAAGGGCCGGATTATGTTATGCAAAGTAAGTAAGTTATATGGTAGTGAACTTGACGGTTTTTCCTAAGCATGTACGTAAGAATGTGACTATAACTTTTATGTAAAAATGGGAAAAGATAATAAGGTACGATTAAGTTCACGAGATGGAAATGACACGGTAGGATCTGGTATTTACTTTTTTTATACTTGCCCCTGTCATTCTTTTGTACAGTTATGATTTGTTTACTGTACCATATTTTCCATTCCATATTCGGTAATCGTTATCGACCCCGCCCGGCCGCGTTCATGTCCGCAGGTTTAGGTACACAGTTGTGGATTCGCGAGCTTAGGATCCTGGTTCAGCATTTGAGATGGCTCCAATGTTCCGGAGCTTGTCGTCATGGTTATGTATATTCAGGGGTACGGCGGGGCCTTGTCCCGTCACAGCATTTGTCCAAATCTTAGAGGTCTGTATTCATATGTTGGCTGGACTGGCTAAAGTTGTTTTTACATTGTGAAATAGTGTAGACCCTTTCGGGTAATTTTTATGTTATGGCAGCCTTATCGGCTTGGCCTTAGAAAAAAAAAAGTGTTATTTATCTTCCGCAGTTTATTATGTTGTATGTTTAGAAGGGTGCCCAGGTAGGGCAACAGTCGCGGCCCGGGGTCGGGTCGTGACAAAAGTGGTATCAGAGCAGTTAGTCCTCGGAAAGTGTCTACAGACCGTGTCTAGTAGAGTCTTGATTATCGGTGTGTTGTGCACAACATCTATAATCAGGAGGCTGCAGGACATTTAGGATTGGTTTCCATTCTTCTCACTCTGAGATCGTGCGATAGAGCTGTGTTGTTAGGGTCGTCTCTCCCTAACGAGTTATGTTGATTGCAGCTACGGGAAAGACAGCAGTGACCCAGGAAGGACTATGTGGATTGCGTATCCAGGTTGGTAATGATTATAGTATAGTTGGTATTATGACATACAGCTATACGGAGTTATGTATGAGGGTCAGACGCGTGTTGCCTAGAATGATTTTAGATTACCAAGAGTTGGTAAAGACTAACTAGATACCGGGAAGGTATGAAATAGTTAATGAATTCTCGCCAAGGTCTTATGTTTTATTTTGGGATAATTAGGAAAGGATGAGCTGCCTGATAGGGCAGTGAACCCTTAAGAAGTCATGTTAAGAAACTTAATGGAATGCCGTGTTAATAGATTAAGCTACGTGGTATGATTAAGAGAATGGTACGGGTGAGACCCGTATGGAGTAAGTATGGTTGTTGTGATCAAGACAACACAATTATGGTATTATGAGAAGTTATTGTACCCGCTACTGGCATCGATAAGGTAGGCTTGGAGCATGGAAACTGCGAGCCTAAGAATGTTGATAACCGCCGAGACCTTAGGTATATAAGGCCTTCTCGGGTAGTAAAAAGTTAAGTCAGACCAAGGATAAAAGTTAAGTACGACGCTGAGTCGGGTTGAGGACCTATTTTGGGTCGCCTCATAGTTTGAAATGAAGTGAGATCAGTTGGTAGTAGTTTCGCTACGTGACAGGGTCACGAAAGTGCAAGGCCCAAGTCTAGTTAATTGTTCTAGGGGTTCGTGGACCCGTTCCACCGGAACCAGGTCGTGAGAGCCGGAAATGGACTTATGTTGTTTAAAAGAATGACTCCAAAAGATTGGGGGCCAGAATCGGTATGGAAGTTATGTATGTATGCTAGTATGAGTTGGAAGTATGGAAGGAGTACGACCAGTAAGAAAGATAACAACCAAGTGTAAAGGAATAGAGCCTGAATCCATAAGAACCTTTCGTGGTAACTATACCCGTGAGTGTTTGGGGTGGTAGCTGAACGGGTATATGAGATTCACCCGGTGATGATACAGTCGTCAGACCCTAGTAGACCTAGTAGAGATGATTACGACAGACTTTGAGGTCATTATGAGTATGGACTAGTTGGCCTCGTAAGTGCCAAGGTTGACATCTTAGTATAAATATTGTTTTGTGGCCATGGGTGGCATATGTTGTATTAAGGGTGTAGTAAAATGAGACTATGTCGCTATCTAATTAGATTGGACTCCGAAAGAACATTCGGGGACGAATGTTTCTAAGGGGGAAAAATGTTACACCCCGTAATTCAAGGACATGTTTAAGAGAATGTACGTAAGGAACACAAGACTTGAAATTGGTACGAAAAGAAGAATTGTTTTTCCGACGGAAAATCTTCCGAACGTCGGAAAGGAAAAATGTTCGTTGGTGAGAATTAGATTCTCAAAATGCATTAATTGAAGAGTATGGAACTTATTATCATTATGGAAATTTATTTTTTACGGATTTGGTCCCGTGGGGCCCACCCGAGGAATTTTACGTTTTGTGGGGGCCACGAGGGTTATAGAATTTTATGGATGAATGGGAGGGCGACACGGGGCACCCCCACATTGGTCTTGGACGAAATTGAAGCAAGGGTAAGATGGTCATTGACCAAGGTAAAAGAACAAGTCTTGCAAGCTTGAGTTTATTGACCAAGTCAACTTGTCTACTTAGCCAATTAATTAATTACTCTCATCCTAGCCACTCAAGTGTTGCAATCTAAGCCATCCATTGTATTATATATACACAACTAGTGCAAGACTAGCTCTTTTAACACTTAGAAAAATCACAACAACATTGTGCTTGAGGTATTGCTCTCGGCTTTGTCACTTTTTCAACACAAAAATTTTGTAGTTTTGATCCATTATTTACAAGACTTTAACCCAAGGTCCCTAAGGGTATTGTAAGGATATCTCAATAGAAAGATTTCGGGAAAACGGCGTTTTCACATTAGTCGCAAGGCGAAAACCTAAGGCATTTTCATAGGTTTTGATTGGAAATGGAAGAGAAGTTGGTTGTGAGCTTCTAAAGGCTTCAAGTAGCGGATTGGAAGGAAAGGAGCTAAGAATTGCTAAGGAGCGACATTGAATCTTGGAAATTATAAGGGCTTGTAAAGGTAAAATTCTTGTCGTTTTAGTAATTGAGATTACTTATTGTTGTAGCTATGGATATTAGCAAGTATGAGATATATATTATGAAATTGATAAGTGTTATGGATATTGGAACCCTAATCCGAAAACTAGTATGTTTAGCCTTGAGATTTCAATTCAATTTGATTATTAGTATAAGTCGTCACATGTTATTTAAAGAAGGAAATTGTAGTTGTTGAAGTTGTCTATGACTATATAACATGTTAGACCTAAGGACTTGTATTGAATAAAAAGAATTGGAAAGAACTTTGTGTTATTGAATAAGTTAGCCGAGAATGACCTTGATTAAGGACTTAGTTGGTATTAATTGTGGGGCGGAATTTTACACGTATTGTAAGGCGTGTAATCCCCTTTGATTGGTTGTTGTATTGAGCCTTAAATGTGGGGTGTTTGGTTATTGAATTCGGCCTTGAAAAAGGTGGAAAAGTATGTAGAAACAAAGGAAGTGTTGTCCGATTTTCCGTAGAATTTAGTGACTTTGCACTTAGAATATTCTACGTTCCAAGCTAGAGGTTAATGGACGTATTATGGCCATTATAGGTTGAAGTACTAAGTATAGCGTATTCTACTTGAAGGATGGAATAGCTATCAAGGTTGAAGTACTTCGGAGCATTTTGCTATTTGTCGATACTCGTCGCGAGGTATGTGAACCTCTTCCTTCTTTTGACATGATTCTATGTATGGAATATACGTGTGGTATTATTTCATGATTTCCTTCTATTCTTAGAAGTTAAGAGGTTTGTATGTTGATCTACTTTATGTAAAAGCTACGTCTAAGTTATCCTAAGTTCTTACCAAGTCTTATGGGGGATGTTGGTAAGAGTCATTAGGAAGTAATTGGAGCCAAGTTGGCTTGACTAATTTACGGCATGAATGAGAATAAGTATCGAACAAACCATTGCAGCGTTAATAAAGGAAAATGTAATGACAATTGATTATATTAAAATGAGTAGAATTCTCCATCTGCATAGAAACTAAGATAAGACAAAACTGTATTACATTTTCTAGATCATGGCTACTTTATTAAGATCGTTATAAATAAGTATAACTTATTCACAACGCACCAAAGTATATGTTACTTAATTTAAAAAAGTTTACGTATGAAGTTTTAAGACTATGAATCTCAAATTCTTAAAAGGTTAAGAGACTTTATTTTTCAAGTTATGAGACTTGATTCTTAAAGGAAGAAATGAATTTATTTACAAGTATAGAATACTTGATTTGGAAAGACTTGATTTCTAAAGTTAAGAAGCTGGATATTCTAAGTTAAGAAACTTGTTTTCTTAAAAGTTAAGAGACTTGAAATATTTTGAAAGCTATGTAATTCGATTTGAAAGTATAAGTCTCTTGGTTATAAAAGGAATGAATTTGTCTAAGACATAAAGAGTTATAACGGCTTTATGGGAAGTTGGTTATAACAACTTTATGGAAGATGAAAAGAATGGTTTTCTTCAGTAATGTAAGCAAAGAAATGATTTGAAATAAAGAAGGGCAAATTGTTTTAAAGGTACCAATTGCTTAAGGTTTTAAAGAAAGAAGTCACTTGATTTAGAAGCCTATAAATGTATTTCTAAAAAGTATCGTGACTTGTCTTGAAAAGTAGATATGACTTGATACTACGGTTATTAGTATCTTGGAAGTTTTATTTGAAAAAGAGTCATTTTAAAGGAGTAGAGGTACGTAGTACATTGGGTTAAATTCCCGGATTTTATAATGACATTATCGCGTCCCAGAAATGGGTCGGGCATTATACCTTTATGGGCAGACTATATGACATTATCGCGTCCCAGAAATGGGCCGGGCAGTATTGTTATACCCCGTATTTCCAGGGTATGTACGTGAGGACGTACGTACGAAAGTCTAGCCTTAAAGTTTAGGCACAAGACGTTTTTTTGAGCACAACTCACTAAAAGAATGTTTTTCCGACGAAACGTTTAACAAGACTCGCGTAGGATAAATTCCGGCTATGTCATTTCTAATTTTTGCGGATTTTTCCGGGAGACGAAACACTTTGGACCAACGAGAGGGCGACACTTGTCACCCTCTCATTGGTGGACGTGAGGCGGAAGTGAGCCGAAATGGATTGGCTATTTTGTCAAGTAGTTGGTAGGATATTTTGTGTGCAAGTTGGCTAAGGACACTTGCCCAAATCTTGACCTTACACTTGCCTTGCACTTGGCATAATCTTGGCCATTGGTTGGCCATCCCTTGACCTATAAATACCCCTCTTGTGATGAAGAGTTCTTCATCCACAAACAAACTTTCCAAGTCTAAAATCCTCTCCTCTCCCTTAAGCCTTTTCGTCCAACACACCTCCCCCCCCCCCCCCCCTTGGTGAAGCTTAGCCGAGGCTACCCCCTAGCCTGCAAACCTACCCCCTCCCTTGGTAGAAAAGTTGCCTTCTAGTATTGTTATAATGCCCAAAATACCCTAGCCCAAATCCCTTAGTACTTAGTAGAAGTTGTGAAGAACTTCTAAGGTTTCTCGAGCTATCGGAGCGCATAACTTGGGAGCTAAGCCTTGCTCCGGATCGACTTATATCTAGGATATTATTGGGCTTATCGAGGTAAATAAACTTGTCCTTCTTTTGTAATTAGAGAATACATACTGTAGAAGTATAGAAATAAGTATTAAATACTTAGAAGGATATCACAGAATAGAATTGAACTGTTATCACAGTAGAAGGGTTTAAAAGAAGAATAATCAAACTATACTTACTTAGGACTGTTTTCACAGTAGACTTGAGTAGCTCACCGGGTAGGGAAGTGCTGCCCAATTTTCCGTAGAATAAAGGACCCTCTGCTTAGAACTGTTTACAGAGTAGTCTAGACGTTGATAGACGTGTCTGACTATTATAGGTTGATTCTCTGCGCGCGACATATTCAACTTGGCAGGTGGTTTTCGCCGAGAAGGTATGTGATTCTTCCTAAAGCATGATGTTTTAAAATATATATATAGTACGGTAGACGTACACGTGTTAATTGAATAATACTTACGGCAATGTCTTTTGACTTAAGCCTGAATAATACTTACGGCAATGTCTTGCGACTTAAGCCTGAATAATAAGGATCTTAAAGCATTTCAAAAGAATATTGAATCATTTTCTTACAGAAGAGAACTAATTGGTTTTTAAACAGAAAGCTTAAGAGTTATACTAGCTTTATGGGAAGTTAGGTATAACAACTTAAGAATGCTAAAAGGAACAGTTTACTTATGTGTTTATAACAGACTTACATGGATCTATGGAAAGAATAATAAAATGGTTTGATAAGTAGACATGATATGATGTTATGTGTGTTAGTGTCTTGTAACGTTTGTATAAAAGGGTATTCTTGTTGTGCTTATGTGTTTAACGATAAGCTGTTATGTTAGTATTATATCACTCACCTCTTGATATAAATACCGGTTTAAGCCGCTCCGACGCGGGTATACCTCGTGCGATCAGGTGACTATGATGCGAGGACACCTCATGCGGGTCTGTGTGACCTATGCGGAGCTACATGTTATACCCCGTAGTTCCAGGGTATATAGGTGAGGATGTACGTGCGAGATTACGACAGAAATTTTGGAAAGAAAGAAAGATGTGATTTTTTTCGGAAAAGTTTCGGTTTTGTGAAGAAAAAGGTTCGTTAATGGGAATTGGATTCCCAGTTTGGTATTCGGACTTCTTAGAATATTTGAGAATTATAGAATTTTATTTCCGAAATGGTCACGTGGGCCCACGGTGAAATTTACTGGTTTTGTGGGGCCTTAGTTTTTGAGATTTTGGCCATTATGGATATTTTCGAGATGAAATATTTTGGGCCAGTAGGAGGCGACACGTGTCACCCCTAGGTGGCCTTGGAAATTAGCTAGACAGTGGCAAGCATGTGGCAAGTCTTGCTAGATATTTTGTGTGGACAAGTGGCTTGTGGGTCCCACCCACACTTGTCCCCAATCTCAACCACACACTTGCCTTCATCCTATCCCTTGGTTGTCTATATATGCACCCTTAGTTGATGAAATCTTCCACACTTAGACATTTGAAGACTTGAAAAACCCTCCTTCTCCCTCGACCTGTAGCTCTCGGTTTTGCCCCATTTCTTGAGCAAAATTTGTCCAACAATTCTTAAACTCTCAAGTGTTCTTCCTAAGGTGTTAGGAAGATTGTGTACCAAGAGTTGGAAAAGATTTCACACCCCTAGCCTCAAGGGATGCCTTGGCGAAAGTTGTCATCTTGAAACCCTAAGTGTTCTTCACTTTTTGGAGTTGAATCTTGAAGAGAAGTTGGTTAGGAGCTTCTATGGGTTGCTTGTAGCGGTTTGGAACGTAAAGATTTGGAGCTAAGACTTGCTTGGAGCGACTTTAAGAACTTGGATATTTTTGGGCTATTTGAGGTAGTGGAACTTAAACCTCTTTGTGAATTGGTTGTTATACATATATTATAAGTATATTATGGATTATATAATATATGGAGTAAGTTTGGAAGAGTTGGATCTTGTTAACTTGTTAAAAGAAAGGATTGGCCGTTTGCCATTAAAATGGTAAAAACGTATCTTACTTGCTATGAAGCTAATAACAAAGTAACTATAACTTATATTAAGAATGGAAATATAAGTTGGGTGACTAATGAGTAAATTGGATAAGTAAAATGGACAAAGTTGGCCAAGGACCCCAACTTAAGGATCAGATTTACTTTGGACCGTATTTACTTTGACCGTATTTACATTGGATCAGATTTACATTTCTGTTAAGGGGAAGATTTTTCAATCGCGTTCCGTTTGGGCGTGTGATCCCCTTTTTAATTATTGTATTGTTATGAAGGCGTGATAGTAAACCGCGTTACCGGTTGGCCGCGTAATCCCCTTCTTTTACTTATTATTGTTATGGAGGCGTGATAGTAAACCGCGTTACCGGTTGGCCGCGTAATCCCCTTCTTTTACTTATTATTGTTATGGAGGCGTGATAGTAAACCGCGTTACCGTTTGGGCGTGTAATCCCCTTCTTTATGTTGTTTAATTATTACGCCTTATATATATATATGGTATATATATTACGGTTATTCGGGCCTTGGTAAAAGATGGAAAAGTGAGTATAAACGGGAAGTCTTTGCGAATTTTCCGTAGATTTTGAGGGCTTTTATTGGTATAAGTCTTCAATGATAAGAAAGGTTTGATAGAGTACTATGACCATTTTAGGAGTGGAGTACTACGTGTGGCGTGATCTACTTGGCTTGGGAGTAGCCGACGGGTTCAAGTACTTGGAGCGTTTTGCTTATTGTCGATAAATCGTCGCGAGGTATGTGAACCTCTTCCTATCTTTTCTAGCATGATTGTTGTGAACTATGTAGTACGGTAGACGTACATGTGCTAAGTGATTTGGTTGGTTTAAAACATAGGGTGTTATAATAGCTTTATGGGAAGTTAGTTATAACGACCTTATGTAGGTGAAAATGGGTTACTGATGTTAGAAGTTAAGAGACTTGATCTTATAAGATAAGAGACTTAACTTATTTGTTTTAATGTGGATGTTTGTGTGAAACCTCATTCGTGAGTAATGAGTACTTGGTTTTTAAAGGGATAATGTTTTACTGATTTCGGGAATCAGAATGTGTATCGACAGACCATTGCAGCGTTAATAAAGGAAAATGTATTGAATAATGATGTGTTGTATTAAAACCAGTAGAAACCTCCATCTGCATAGAAGCTAAGATGAGACAAAATGATATTACATTTTCTAGATCATGGCTGCTGTAATAAGATCGTTATAAACAAAGAATAAACTACTCACATATATGACATATGTTACTCAATTGTTTTAAAAGAGATTAAGACTATGAGTTATGAAACCTTTCTAAAATAAGTGACTTGAGCATTTGAAAATGAGAAGTTTGAGTAATTGAAACTAGGCAAACTGGAACTTAGGAAAAGAATGTTGTTACTTGATTTTGAAAAGGAATGTGGGTTGGTCATTCTAATACTACGGGTATAGGGTGACTTTTATAAAAGTAATGGATCTCTTTTTAAAAGAACTTAACGTATGTAGTACTTTGGGGTTAAAAACCCAGACTTTGGCATAAAATGAAAGTACTTTGAGTTGTGTGAAACTTGCCTATGCTTGTTGTTGTGAAACTTGCCTATGCTTGTTGTTGTGAAACTTGCCTATGCTTGTGATGATAGCCATTGTTGTGCAAGTGTGGTATTTACGTATTCGCGCTCTCGATAGAGGCGGTCGACTTATCGAGAACTTACTTGGACGTCTTTGGCGGTGATGGAGAATTCCACGGGTATGTTTCCATTTTGATTCTTGTCTTGTTGTTGATGTCACATGGACATGTCTACACCGTCGCAATTAGGGGCATGCGGCCCGTGCGGTCGGGTTGATTACCGATATATTGTTATTGTGGTTACATGGACATGTCTACACCGAGGTAGAATTAGGGGCATGTGGCGTGCGGCGGGGTTGATCACCCGGTATTATTGTTGATGTCACATGGGCGTGTCTACACCGGTAGAATTCCGGGGCATGTGGCCATGGGGCATTGGTATTATTGTTGCATCATGGACATATCTGCCGTCTGCAGAATCGGGCATGCGGCCATGATGCGAACATGATTGATGTTGTGGGCGTGAGACCCATAGTTATATTTGAGTGATGACTTGAGGCGTGAGTCCCATCGACATGATCGCTTTTATGTTGTGAATCGTAGTTTGGTTATCATACATGTCTCTGCTTTATATAGACTAGTATGATTTCATTACGATATTTTCTGATTTCCCATACTTGGTACTGTTGTCGACCTCGCCCGGGGCTGCGTTCATGCCGCGGTAGAGGTACATCGATCGTGGATCCTCGCTCTTAGGATCTCGGTTCACGTTTTGGGAAGCTCCGCTTCTCGGAGGCTTATCTTTTGGTATGTGTTCCCCGAGTTGTAGGTTCTTGTACATTCGTGGTATGGCGGCCCTGTCCGTCATAGTTGTTGTAAATCTTAAGTGCAGTAATCTTGTTGTGGGCGGGGTTTGTAAAAGGGATTAAAGCTCGTTTTGAAAGAGTTGTATTTATTATGTTATTGGAAGGTAACCGTTGGGTTGGCTTTGTTTATGTTCATATATCCTTTCTTGTTTAAGTTTTATTTTCCGGTTTTCTCGATGATTGTATCACCAGGTGCCGGATAAGGCACGATGCGCCCCGGGCGAGTCGTTACAAAAGTGGTATCGAGCGGTTAATCCTCGGAAAGTGTCTGCACCGTGTCTAGTAGAGTCTTGATTATCGATGTGTTGTGCACCACATCTATAATCGAGAGGTGCAGGACATTTAGGATTGGTTTCCATTCTTCTCATTCCGAGATCGTGCCTTAGAGGCGTGTTGTAAGTTGGACCCTCCGACGTATCTCGTTTTACCGTTATGCCTCGCCAAGCAAAGCGAGCCACGAAGGGCAAGACAAATGTAGGAACCGCTAGTGAGATACTGAGAGTACGAGCGCGAGCCCGCATGCACGAGGTTGTGCTTGACGGCCCGGGTTTTGTACGCCCCGGCCCAAAGAAGGTTAGAAGCGCAGCAATAGGCTGCCGAGACCGCGATACACGAGCCTCGGTCCCACATGCAGAGGCGAGAGGAGATGGGTTATAAGGAGATGGCCCGATTCTGGCGGTCGTGGCGATATGAGGATAAATTTGACGCAGCGATTCAGATTCAAAGAGCACCATGGTTCACCCGAGCGAGATAGTTTGAGGCTACGGGACTTTCCGAGTTGTAGCCCGAGTTTTATGGGTCGAGGCACGAGGATGATCCGCGAGGAGTTCATCCGGCGATTCTGACCGGATCATGCGGGTGATCGAGGCTTCAGACCGAGTGCGGACCTTTGGTTCGCATCGGTGCGTGATACATGATCGATTGGTTTGATTTACGGAGCTTTCGGGAGAGCATGCACTCAGCGGTATGGGATGAGTTTTCGGGCGTTCTCACGCACTTCTTGCCTCCGCAGATAAGGAGCACGCCGGCAGATTTTTGATGCTTAGACGAGCGGGCGTGCGGTTCGGGAGTACAATGTGGAGTTCGACTCATTGGCGATGCGTCGGCGTTGGTAGCTAGTATGGAGGATCGAGTGCACCGATATGTTCTGTGGCTCGATGATTACATGTCGAGGCATGTTCGAGTAGCTCTTGTAGGGCATGGACATTGCCCGTGCGAGCTCATCGACCGGATGTGAGGCACGGAGAGGTCGGCGGAATGACGAATCGCGAAGGGCGAGAACAAGGTCCTTTGGTGACTTTCAAGGCGGACCGCCAAGAAGATACTAGTTTTGTACCTCCGCCAAGGCAGAGTGGTCCTCCACAACCTTGAGTATTCGGAGCGGTCGTGGCTCCGGCGGTTGTGTTTCGGGAAGTAAGGGTGTTGGCGACGGTCACCCTACCTCGGTGTGGTCGATGTAGTAGACCGCATTTCGGAGTGTCGTGGTGCGGGGAGCTTGTTATTTTGCGGCCAGCGGGGCCATTTGCGAACCGTCCGACCAAGGGTAGCACGGATGTTACGACTCACCTACCGGATCGATGGTGGTTCATCGCTTCTACGCTTATCGCCTGGGCAGTGCCTATGATTAGAGTGGAGCGGTAGCTTCGTATATCCTTAACCTACAGAGTTTGGTTTGCGCGATATGATGATCTTATTATTGTGTGCTATGCGGATAGCGTTGTGTTGTTTGTAAGTTAGAAAACATGGTTAGTTGGAAGGATAAGTGTGGGGCATGGAAAGTGTGAACCTTAGAGTTTTATACGTGGAGACCTTAGAGGCGAGGCCGTCTTGAGTGGGTGATTTTACGGTTGGTCTTTGCGGCGTACTTGGTATGCGGGAAATATTGTGGGATAATTACATGGGTAGTGTGAGATGGAAGTGGTAGCTTTCACGACGTGAATTAGTAAGATTGTTCGGATCGGAACAAGAGTTGGCGCGCTTAGGGGTCGGGTTGAGGCCATTTGCGGGTCAACCCGCAGCCCATATTGAGGTGGGGTCAGTTCGAGGTGGTCCCGCCAGGTGGTAGGGTCACGAGGGTGCTAGGCCCAAGTTTAGGTAACCATCGTACGAGTTCGTGGATGCGTTCAACCAGAATCGGATCGTGAAGGCCGGGAATGGCCTTAGAGTAAATTGAAGCTAGTGGGAGCTGTTGTAAGATTAGAAATATTCCTCGTTGGCTTGGATTTGAGTTTTGCGCACATGTTATATTCTGGCCATTGGTGGCATGATCGATTTTGTAAGTATAGTAGTGAAGACTATACCGACACAAGTACGTTTGGAGACTTAGAATGAACATTCGGGACGAATGTTTCTAAGGGGGGAAGAATGTTATACCCCGTAGTTCCAGGGTATATAGGTGAGGATATGCGTGCGAGATTACGCGAAATTTTGGAAAGAAAGAAAGATGTGATTTTTCGACTAAAAGTTTCCGCTTTGTGAAGAAAAAGGTTCGTTAATGGGAATTGGATGTTATACCGTATTTCCGCAGTATATGCGGCGCACGACGTATTAAGTTTTTGCCTTAGAATTGGCTTTGGTTCGAAATTGGGCACAAGTGCCGATTAGAGTCGTTTCGACTTAAACGCTTTCCACGACTACGTTGGGAAAATTCCGCTATGTCATTTAGTATTTTTATGGATTTTTCCGAGCGACGGAACATTTTGGACCAACGGGAGGTGACACTTGTCACCCTCATTGGACGGCAAAGAGGAGGCTTGGCCTGGTCCCTCCTCCTTTGTGCCTTGTTTTGTGGCTTGTTTTGGAGTGTTTTGTGGAGTGTTTTGGGTGCACTTGGCTTGATGCCTTACACTTGCCTAACACATGGATCTTGGCCATTGGTTGGCCTTCTTGGCCTATAAATAGCTCCCTTTGTGAAGACTTTCTTCATCCACAAATTGCCTAAGTCTGAAGTTCTTCTCCTCTCCTTCCTGAAATTCGTCCACCACACCCTTTCCCTTGCCGAAAGCTTTCCCCACTTTGCCGTGGCTTGGGTACCCCCTAGCCTAGTTGTTTTCGTGATAATACCCTTACCCTGTTGTGGTATAGAAATACTCTCCTAAGTATTGTTATAATGTCCAAAATACTTTAGCCCAAATACCTTGTGGTACTTTCCAAAGTACTTTTGTACATAAAAACCCTAAAATACGATTATACTTTCCTTAGCCTCTACACGAAACCCTAAGGAAAATCTTCACCCGTTGTTGAAGTATGGAGTAGAAGTTCGTAGAACTTAAGGGTTGTTGGAGCGGATCGAGCACTGAGAGGAGAGCTAAACCTTGCTCAGAGCGAGGCTTTAAACTCTGATAATTTTTGGGCTTATCGAGGTAAATATCTTGTCCCTATTGTAATTGGAAATTACATAAGTGTTGAATATATAGTGTTATATACTATATATAGAACTGAACTTAGTATTATGGCAATGTCTTTTGACTTAAGCTCAAGAATGAAGAATTGAACAAGAATCACATGTATGATAATAAAGAGAAGAATCAGAATTACCTAGGTTGTATTACAAAGAGACTTATGTAGCATTACCGTAGTAGAATTGTACGCGTCCGGTTAGACGTGTTAACCCCTCGTTGGCTTGGTAGCCACCTCGATAGGAGGAGATTTACGCTGCTGTTGCGGGGAGAAGTCACCAATTTTCAGAGAAAGATGGGAACGTGTGTTTAAGATTTAATAGACGTTTGTGGCCTTTATAGGTGAAAGTACTAAGAGTAGCGTATTCTACTCGAGGAGTGGAAAGGGCTAGCAAGGTTGTAGTACTTGGAGCATTTTGCTTATTGTCGTTAAATCGTCGCGAGGTATGTGAACCTCTTCCTATCTCTTCTAGCATGATATGTGTGAACTATGTAGTACGGTAGACGTACGTGTTAATCGTGTTTGATTGTTCTTAAAACATAAAGTGTTATAACGGCTTTATGGGAAGTTGGTTATAACAGCTTTATGTAGGTAAGAAAATACTTTGTGGTTTTAAAAGGTAACTAATGTGAATTATAACTGGCTTGTTATAATAAAGAACTTGATGTATTTCAAAAGATTTCTAAATCGCTTTGAAGAGAGTAACACTTGGTTTTAAAGGTTTTAAAAAGAGTTATACTAGCTTGATGGGAGTTAGGTATAATGTCTTAAGAGAGGTAAAGAAAATGGTTTACTGATGTTAGAAGTTAAGAGACTTGATCTTATAAGATAAGAGACTTAACTTATTTGTTTTAATGTGGATGTTTGTGTGAAACCTCATTCGTGAGTAATGAGTACTTGGTTTTATTTAAAGGATGATGTTTTACTGATTTCGGAAATCAGAATGTGTATCGACAGACCACTGCAGCGTTAATAAAGGAAAATGTATTGAATAATGATGAATTGTATTAAAACCAGTAGAAACCTCCATCTGCATAGAAACTAAGATGAGACAAAATGATATTACATTTTCTAGATCATGGCTGCTGTAATAAGAATGTTGTAAACAAGAATAACCTACTCTCACGTGAGACTTACATTACTCAATTGTTCTAAAACGGAACCAAGTGATTAAGTTTATGAACTATGAAACCATTTGAAAATGAGAAGCTTGAGTAATTGAAACTAGGCAAACTGGAACTTAGGAAAATAATGTTGTTACTTGATTTTGAAAAGGAATGTGGGTTGGTCATTCTAATACTACGTATCGTGACTTTGATAAGTAATGGATCTCTTTTAAAGAATTTAACGACGTAGTACTTTAGGTTGAAACCCGACTTTGGCATAAAACGAAGGTACTTTGAGTGATGTGAAACTTGCTTACGCTTGTTGTGGTGAAACATTCCTATGCTTGTTGTTGTGAAACTTGCCTATGCTTGTGATGATAGCCTTTGTTGTGCAAGTGTGGTGTTTCGTGTTACCGCTCTCGATAGAGGGCCGATTGATCGTTGAGGTTTCATCGCTCGACTCGTATCCGGTGGTCGGCTCTCGTGACCGCCGCCTCGTGATTCGGCCTTCGTATCGGTAGTCACCGCACTTGCCCGCTCAAGATAGTGACGAAGTTTCGTGATACGGCTCGTCCCCGGTGGTCACCTCGATTTGCCGGTCACCGCGTGACCGCCTTCGTATCCTGTGAGTCGGCCTCGCACTTGCCGTGACGGCCGTGTTTTGGTTGCATTGTATTATTGGTACGGTCGGATCCGTAGTTATACTTGTCTGTCACGGTTTTTATAACACAGGGACATGGTGTTCATGTATAATCCTTGGTATTGTTATATCATAAATCACGGCAGCTGAGGAAGAAATTCCACGCACGAGTGATAATTTGGAGCGTGAGTCCCTGTCTTGATGTATCGTTATATGTTATATATCGTAGTTTGGCCATCATACATGTCTCCGCTTTATATAGACTATTATGATTTCATTTACTGATTTGTGCTTTCACATACTTCGTACTGTTATCGACCTCGCCCGAAGTGCGTTCATGCTGCAGTAAAAGGTACATCGGTATCGATCCGCTTTTAGGATCACCTTTCAAGATTGAAAGCTCCGCTCCTTCTGAGGCTTATCTTTGGTATGTTACCGAGTCCAGATGCTTATACATTCGGGGTATGGCGGCCCCGTCCGTCATAGTTGTTGTAAATCTTAGAGTGCAGAGTTGTGGCAAGGGGTTGTAAAAGGATTAAACTGCTCGGGTTTTATGTATATCAAGGCAACTGCTTTGGTTGGCCTGCTTATTTATTATATCTCTTGTTTCATGATTCATGTTTTATTTTCCGCGGTTTACTCGATGTTGTATCACTAGGGTGCCCGGTAAGGCACCGATCCGCCCGGTTCGGCGTTACAAAGTGGTATCGAGCGATTAATCCTCGGAAAGTGTCTGCACGTGTCTAGTAGAGTCCGGATTATCGGTGTGTTGTGCACCACATCTATAATCGTGAGGCTATAGGACATTTAGGATTGGTTTCATTCTTCTCATTCCGAGATCGTGCCTTGAGCCGTGTGATAAGATCGACCCTCCGACGTGTTTCGCTTTTACCGCTTATGCCTCGCGAAAAGGCAACCCGCCCGTAAGCGCAAAGCAGCGAAGGATCTGCGAGCAAACGTGGCAGAGACCACAAGACTGAGCCTCCATCCGCCCGAGCAGGCGAGAGAGATGAGTTACGAGTGGGCCCGATTAACGGCCGTGTTGTGGCTGACTGAGATAGGGCCGACGCAGTTCAGAAGAGCACCAGTGGTTCACCCTAGATCCGATAGTTCGAGGCTACGGGATTTTCTGAGTTGTAGGCCGCCAGAGTTTTATGGGTCGAGTCCTGAGGATGATCCGCAGGAGTTCATCAAGCGATTCTGACGGATCATGAGTGATCAAGGCATCGGAGATCGAGTCGGTGGCCCTAGGTTCACATCAACTGCGTGATACCGCAGTCGACTGGTTTGATTCTTGGGAGCTGTCCAGGGGAGAGCATGCACTTCCAGCGGTATGGAACGAGTTCTCAGAGGCCTTTCTTGCACATTTCTTGCCTCCCGATGAGGAGGCTCGGGCAGATTTTTGGTGTTCTGGCGAAGCGCGCGTGCGGTTCGAGTACAATGTGAGTTCGACTCATTGGCGATGCGTCCGCGTTAGTAGCTAGTATGGAGGATCGAGTGCACCGATATGTTACTGTGGCTCGATGATTGCCTTGCAGAGTTGTTCGTGTAGCTCTTCACCGGCATGGACATTGCCGACGCAGCGTATACACTTGGATGCGAGGAGCGGATAAATCGACGGAATGACCAAAGTCGCGAAGAGGCGAACAGCAGGTCCTTTGGTGACTTTCGAGGCGGACGCCTCGTGAGACTAGTTATGTACCTCCGTCGACAGAGTGGTCCTCCCTTTCGACCTTCGGATATTCGTGAGCAGTCCTGGCTCCTGTGTTTCAGATTTTCAGGAAGCGAGTGCTCGCCGGACGAGGTGCCCTTGTCTCGGTGTGGCCGCTGTGGAAATCTTCATAAGGGAGAGTGTCGTACTAACTCTGAGATTGTTATTTTTGCGGCCAACAGGCCATCCGGCAAGAGATCGTCAGGCGAGTAGCAATCGTAGGATAGCATGGACTACTAGGCGCTTGGTTCTTCACCTTCCGTAGCTGCAGACGCTGCACCGGAAGGCCCGAGGTCGCGTGGAGTTCCCGATTTTAGCGGTCCTTGAACCGCCTAGTTTCGTATATCCTTAACCTCTAGAGTTTTGTTGTATTGATGTTGTTGATGTGTTTAATGTTATGTTTGGATAGCTTTGTGCAAAATGTGATTTAGAAACCAGTTAGTGAAAAGGGTAAGTCCCAGGTAGTGTGAGACGGAAGTGGTAGCTTTCATGAAGTGAAATAGTAAGATTGTTCGGATCGGGAACAAGAGTTGGCGCGATTGGGGGTCGGGCCGAGGACCATTCATGTCAACCAGAACCCGGTTTGGGGTCGGTCCTGGTGGTCCCGCCAGTGGTAGGGTCACGAGGGTGCTAGGCCCAAGTTTAGATGACCATCGTATGAGTTCGTGGACGCGCTCGATCGTAATCAGTTCGTGAAGGCCGGAATGGCCTTAGGAAATCGAGGTTAGCGAGATGACCAAGTTTGGAGGTAGTGACTCGGGGGTTGGAAACAAGCGTTGATGTGTGGTACGGATACTAGAACGAGTTCGAGTGTTCGTGACGAGTACTACGAAAGCGGAAAAGTGAACGATGTTTTTGTGGCCAGCGTGGCATGATTGTTTTCGCACGATAGCGTTGAAGACTATCGACGCCGTTGTTTTGAGACTCAAGGAACATTCGGACGAATGTTTCTAAGGGGATGAATGTTATACCGTATTTCCGCAGTATGTACGTGAGGCGCACGATAAGTTTTTGCCTTAAGAATTGGCTTTGGTTCGAAATTTGGGCACAAGTGCCGAATAGAGTCGTTTTGTTTCGAAAACTTTACACAACGTAAGTTTGGTAAAATACGGCGATGTGATTTAGTATTTTTTCGGATTTTTACCAGCGACTTTAACATTTTTGGATTAACGGAGGGTGACACTTGTCACCTCATTGGGCAACAAAGAGGAGGCTTGGCCTCGCCGATTGGTCCCTCCTTTTGTGCCTTGTTTTGTGGCTTGTTTTGTGGAGTGTTTTGTGGAGTGTTTTGTGGGTGCACTTGGCTTGATCTTGGCCTTACACTTGCCTAACACATGGATGGATCTTGGCCATTGGTTGGCCTTTGCTTGGCCTATAAATAGCTCCCCTTTGTGAAGACTTTCTTCATCCACAAATTGCCTAAGTCTTGAAGTTCTCTTCCTCCTCCTTGTGAAATTCGTCCACCACACCCTTTCCCCTTGGCCGAAAGCTTTCCCCCCCCCTTTGTGGTGCCTTGGCCGTGGGGTACCCCCCCCCCCGAGCCTAGTTGTTTTCGTATAATACCCTTTGTTGTGGTATAGAAATACTCTCCTAAGTATTGTTATAATGTCCAAAATACTTTAGCCCAAATACCTTGTAGTACTTTCCAAAGTACCCTTTGTACGAAAAACCCGGAAAATACGATTATACTTTCCTTAGCCTCTACACGAAACCCTAAGGAAAATCTTCACCGTTGTTGAAGTATGGAGTAGAAGTTGCGTAGAACTTCTAAGGGTTGTTTGGAGCGGATCGAGCACTCTGAGGAGGAGCTAAACCTTGCTCAGAGCGACTTTAAACTCGGATAATTTTGGGCTTATCGAGGTAAATATCTTGTCCCCTATTGTAATTGGAAATTACATAAGTGTTGAATATATAGTGTTATATACTATATATAGAATCAACTTAGTATTATGGCAATGTCTTTTGACTTAAGCTCAAGAATGAAGAATTGAACAAGAATCACATGTAGGATAATAAAGAGAAGAATCGAATCGTAATTACCTAGGTTGTATTACATGAGACTTATGTAGCATTACCGTAGTAGAATTGTGCGCGTCAGGTTAGACGTGTTAACCCCCCTCGGTTGGCTTGGTAGCCGACTCGATGAAGGAGGAGATTTACGTTGTTGCGGGGAGGTCTTTGAATTTTCTTTAGAAAGATGGGAACGTGTGTTTAAGATTTAAAAGAAGTTTGTGGCCTTTATAGGTGAAAGTACGAAGAGTAGCCTAATCTACACGAGGGGGGGAAAGGGCCAGCGTTGTAGTACTTGGAGCATTTTGCTTATTGTCGTTAAATCGTCGCGAGGTATGTGAACCTCTTCCTATCTCTTCTAGCATGATATGTGTGAACTATGTAGTACGGTAGACGCATACGTGTTAATCGTGGTTTGATTGTTCTTAAAACATAAAGTGTTATAACGGCTTTATGGGAAGTCGTTATAATACTTTATGTAGGTAAGAAAATACTTTGTGGTTTTAAAAGGTAACTGATGTGAATTATAACTGGCTTGTTATAATAAAGAACTTGATGTATTTCAAAAGATTTCTAAATCGTTTTGAAGGGAGAGTAACACTTGGTTTTAAAGGTTTTAAAAAGAGTTATACTAGCTTGATGGGGAGTTAGGTATAATGTCTTAAGAGAGGTAAAGAAAATGGTTTACTGATGTTAGAAGTTAAGAGACTTGATCTTATAAGATAAGAGACTTAACTTATTTGTTTTAATGTGGATGTTTGTGTGAAACCTCATTCGTGAGTAATGAGTACTTGGTTTTATTTAAAGGATAATGTTTTACTGGTTTCTAAATCGTAATGTGTATCGGCTGCACCACCGCAGCGTTAATAAAGGAAAATGTATTGAATAATGATGAATTGTATTAAAACAGTAGAAACCTCCATCTGCATAGAAACTAAGATGAGACAAAATGATATTACATTTTCTAGATCATGGCTGCTGTAATAAGAATGTTGTAAACAAGAATAACCTACTCTCACGTGAGACTTACATTACTCAATTGTTCTAAAACGGAACCAAGTGATTAAGTTTATGAACTATGAAACCATTTGAAAATGAGAAGCTTGAGTAATGAAACTAGGCAACCGAACTTAGGAAAATAATGTTGTTACTTGATTTTGAAAAGGAATGTGGGTTGGTCATTCTAATACTACGTATCGGGTGACTTTGATAAGTAATGGATCTCTTTTAAAGAATTTAACGACGTAGTACTTTAGGTTGAAACCCGACTTTGGCATAAAATGAAGGTACTTTGAGTGACGTGAAACTTGCCTATGCTTGTTGTGGTGAAACATTCCTACGCTTGTTGTTGTGAAACTTGCCTATCTTGTGATGATAGCCTTTGTTGTGCAAGTGTGGTGTTTCGTGTTACCGCTCTCGATAGAGGCCGATTGACCGTTGAGGTTTCTTCTTGCTCGGCTGGGTATCCGGTGGTCGGCTCGTGCACCGCCGCCTCGTGATGATTCGGCCTTCGTATCGGTAGTCACCCTCACTTGCCCGCTCGAGATAGTGACGGTTTCGTGATACGCTCGTCCTCGTGGTCACCGTACTTGCCCCGGCCACCGCGTGACCGCCTTGGTATCCGATGAGTCGGCTCGCACTTGCCCCGTGACGGCCGTGTTTTGGTTGCATTGTATTATTGGTACGGTCGGATCCGTAGTTATACTTGTCTCCAGACGGTTTTATAACACGTGGGACATGGTGTTCATGTATAATCCTTGGTATTGTTATATCATAAACCGCCAGTGATGAGGAAGAAATTCCACGCACGAGTGATAATTTGGAGCGTGAGTCCTCGCCTCGATGAATCGTTATATGTTATATATCGTAGTTTGGTCATCATACATGTCTCCGCTTTATATAGACTATTATGATTTCATTTACAGATTTGGAAGCCACATACTGTACCGTTGCTCGACCTCTTCTGGGCCGCTCACGCGCAGTAAAAGGTACATCATTGCCGATCCCCGCTTAGATCACCTTTCAACAGATTGAAAGCTCCGTTCCTTCTGAGGCTTATCTTTGGTATGTTACCCGAGTCCAGATGCTTATACATTCGTGGTACGGCGGGCCCGTCCCGCCATAGTTGTTGTAAATCTTAGAGGTGCAGCAAGTGTGGCGTGGTTGTAAAAGGATTAAACTGCTCGGGTTTTATGATATATCAAGGCAATCGCTTTGGTTGCTGCTTATTTATTATATCTCTTGTTTCATGATTCATGTTTTATTTTCCGCGTTTACTCGATGTTGTATCACTAGGGTGCGGTAAGGCACTGAGAACGGCCCCGGTTGGCGTTACATTGATTCCCAGATTTGGTATTCTGACTTAAAATATTTGAGAATTATGGAATTTTATTTCCTGAATGGTCACGTGGGCCCACGGTGAAATTTACTGCTTTGTGGCCCGCTTAGTTTTTGAGATTTTGGCCATTATGGATATTTTCGAGATGAAATATTTTGGACGAGCAGGAGGCGACACGTGTCACCCCTGGGTGGCCCTTGACCGAAATTAGCTAGACATGTGGCAAGACAAGTGGCAAGTCTTGCTAGATATTTTGTGTGGACAAGTGGCTTGTGGGTCCCACCCACACTTGTCCCCAATCTCAACCACACACTTGCCTTCATCCTATCCCTCGTTGTCCTATATATGCACCCTTAGTTGATGAAATCTTCCACACTTAGACATTTGAAGACTTGAAAAACCCTCCTTCTCCCTTGACCTGTAGCTCTCGGCTTGCCCCATTTCTTGAGCAAAATTTGTCCAACAATTCTTAAACTCTCAAGTGTTCTTCCCTAGGTGTTAGGAAGATTGTGTACCAAGAGTTGGAAAAGATTTCACACCCCTAGCCTTGAAGGGATGCCTTGGCCGAAAATTGTCATCTTGAAACCCTAAGTGTTCTTCACTTTTTGGAGTTCAATCTTGAAGAGAAGTTGGTTAGAGCTTCATGGGTTGCTTGTAGCGATTGGAACGTAAAGATTTGGAGCTAAGACTTGCTTGGAGCGACTTTAAGAACTTGGATATTTTTGGGCTATTTGAGGTAGTGGAACTTAAACCTCTTTGTGAATCGTTGTTATACATATATTATAAGTATATTATGGATTATATAATATATGGAGTAAGTTTGGAAGAGTTGGATCTTGTTAACTTGTTAAAAGAAAGGATTGGCCGCTTGCCATTAAAATGGTAAAACGTATCTTACTTGCTAAGAAGCTAATAACAAAGTAACTATAACTTATATTAAGAATGGAAATATAAGTTGGATGACTTATGAGTAAATTCGATAAGTAAATGGACAAAGTTGGCCAAGGACCCCAACTTAAGGATCAGATTTACTTTGGACGTATTTACTTTGGACCGTATTTACTTTGGATCGTATTTACATTGACCGTATTTACATTTCGTTAAGGAAGATTTTTCAATCGCGTTCGCTTGGGCGTGTGATCCCCTTTTAATTATTGTATTGTTATGAAGGCGTGATAGTAAACCGCGCACGGCCGTCGCGTAATCCCTTCTTTACTTATTGTTGTTATGGGCGTGATAGTAAACCGTTACCGCTTGGTCGTGTAATCCCCTTCTTTATGTTGTTTAATTATTACGCCTTATATATATATATGGTATATATATTACGGTTATTCGCCTTGGTAAAAGATGGAAAAGTGAGTATAAACGGAAGTGTCAATAAATTTCCGTAGATTTTGAGGGCTTTTTATTGGTATAAGTCTTCAATGATAAGAAAGGTTTGATAGAGTACCATGACCATTTTAGGAGTGGAGTACTACGCGTGGCGTGATCTACTTGGCTTAAGGAGTAGCCGACGTTCAAGTACTTGAGCGCTTTGCTTATCGTCGATCAATCGTCGCGAGGTATGTGAACCTCTTCCTATCTTTTCTAGCATGATTGTTGTGAACTATGTAGTACGGTAGACGTACATGTGCTAAGTGATTTGGTTGGTTTAAAACATAGGTGTTATAATAGCTTTACGGGAAGTTAGTTATAACGACCTTACGTAGGTGAAAATGGTTTATCGATGTTAGAAGTTAAGAGACTTGATCTTATAAGATAAGAGACTTAACTTATTTGTTTTAATGTGGATGTTTGTGTGAAACCTCATTCGTGAGTAATGAGTACTTGGTTTTTAAAGGGATAATGTTTCTCGATTTCGAATCGTAATGTGTATCGGCTGCACCATTGCAGCTAATAAAGGAAAATGTATTGAATAATGATGTGTTGTATTAAAACCAAGAGAAACCTCCATCCGCATAGAAGCTAAGATTAGACAAAATGATATTACATTTTCTAGATCACGGTCATTGTAATAAGATCGTTATAAACAAAGAATAAACTACTCACATATATGACATATGTTACTCAATTGTTTTAAAAGAGACTAAGACTACGAGTTATGAAACCTTTCTAAAATGAGAAGCTTGAGTAATCAAACTAGGCAAACCGAACTTAGGAAAAGAATGTTGTTACTTGATTTTGAAAAGGAACGTGGGTTGGTCATTCTAATACTACTGCATAGGTGACTTTTATAAAAGTAATGGATCTCTTTTAAAAGAACTTAACGATGTAGTACTTTGGGGTTAAAAACCGAACTTTGGCATAAAATGAAAGTACTTTGAGTCAGGTGAAACTTGCCTATGCTTGTTGTTGTGAAACTTGCCTATGCTTGTTGTTGTGAAACTTGCCTATGCTTGTGATGATAGCCTTTGTCAGGCAAACGTGGTATTTCAGGTTACCGCGCCTCGATAGAGGCCTGGCCGACTTATCGAGAACTTACTGGACGTCGGGCGTTGATGGAGAATTCCACGTATGTTTCCATTTTGATTACCGCCTTGTTGTTGATGTCACATGGACATGTCTACACCGACGCAAAGATTCCGGCACGCGGCCACGCGGTCGGGTTGATTACCCGATATATTGTTATTGTGGTTACACGGACATGTCTACACCGAGGTAGAATTCGGGCACGTGGCTACGCGCAGGTTGATCACCCAAGATATTATCGTTGATGTCACACGGACGCGTCTACACCGAGGTAGAATTCCGGTACGCGGCCGGGCATTGGTATTATTGTTGCATCACGACATGTCTACACCGATGCATTCCGGCACGCGCCACGATGCGAACATGATTGATGTTGTGGGCGTAAGACCCATAGTTATATTTGAGTGATGACTTGAGGCGCGAGTCCCCGATCGACATGATCGCTTATGTCGCGAATCAGAGTTTGGTTATCATACATGTCTCGCTTTATATAGACTAGTATGATTTCATTACGCATTTTTTACGCTTTCACATACTTGGTACTGTTGCATCGACCTCCTTGGGCCGCTCATGCCGCAGTAGAGGTACATCGGCCGTGGATCCTCGCCTAGATCTCGCCAACGCTTTGGTAAGCTCCGCTTCTCCGAGGCTTATCTTTCGCATGTGCTCCCGAGTTGTAGGTTCTTGTACATTCTGTGGTACGGCGGGCCTGTCCGCCATAGTTGTTGTAAATCTTAGAGGTCCAGTAATCGTTGTGGCGTGGTTGTAAAAGGATTAAAATGTTCGCTTTGAAAGAGTTGTATTTATTTATGTTATCAGCGTAACCGCTGGGTTGGCCTGCTTTATGTTCATATATCTTGTTTCTTGTTAAAGTTTTATTTTCCGGTTTTCTCGATGATTGTATCACTAGGGTGCCCGATAAGGCACTGCAGAACGCCCTAACGGTCGTTATAAACCGCTTTATGAAATGGGTAATTGGGTTTTAAAGGAATTGAAGAGTTTTGATTTAAAAGAAAGACATGGTTTTGTCTTAAATTGGTTTAAAACATAAAGTGTTATAACAGCTTTATGGAGAGTTAGTTATAACGACTTTATGAAAGCAAAAGAATGGTTTTATCGTTGGTTTTAAAATAGTAACTTGATTTAAGTATAGGTTACTTGTTTTGAAAAGAGTAAGTATTTGAGTTTTAAAGAGTATACTTGATGTTGTTTTAAAAGAAAGGCACTTGGTTTAAAAAGTATAGAGTACTTTATTTTAAAAGTCTTGTAAAGGTTTTTACGAAAGTAAAGTAATTTGGTTTGAAAAGGAAATGTGTTTTGGATACTACGAGTATTAGTATCTTTTACGTAAAAAGAGGTCTTTTTTTGAAAGAATGAAAGTGGGTATTATTTTTGGGTTTGAAACCCGTATTGTTGACATAAAATGAAAGTACCTTGAGTTGTGTGTAACTTGCCTATGTTTGCGCGTGATAGCCTTTGTGCCAAGATTGTATTTTTATACCACCGCTCTCAACGAGGTCATTGATTTGTTATGATCTTACTCGACGCATCGACAATGACGGAGGATTCCACGCGCGCCTCGCTGATAGCGTTATTCCACGGACTAGCTCTCCACGCAGGTTTTACCGATTCGCCTTGGTATCCGTGGTTGGCTTTCAGATTTTCCCCGCCTCGTGGCTGATTCGCCTCGTACCGGTAGTTAGCCTCGTGACTTGCCCTGCTCGCTTTAGTGACGAAGTCTCGGACACGCCGTACCGTAGTTAGCCTTCAGATTTGCCCTGGCCACCACGCGACACTACTGCACCGTAGTCGGCCAGATTGCCCCGCGGTCGCCTTCGTGGTTTGGTTGTATAGTATTGTTAGTACGCCTGGTATCTAGTAGTTGGCTTTCGATTGCCCTGGCCGCTGACGATGACGCGCTTTGGTATCCGTAGTTAGCCTTCGCATTTGCCTCAGACGGTTGTTATGACACGCGGACCTAGTGTTCATGGTACTTCGCGTGATTATATCATAGATCACGCAGCTGGCGGAAGGTATTCCACGCATGATTGATGTCGCGGGCGCGAGACCCATAGTTATATTCGAGTGACGACTTTGAGGGCGAGTCCCCGACTCGACATGACTACTTATACTTTGCGGATCGTAGTTTGCTATCATACATGTCTCCCGCTTTTATATAGATCGTTATGATTTCATTTACGTGATTTTCAGCCACATACTTGGTACTTGCAGACCGACCTCCTTCGGGCCGCGCTCATGCCGCAGTAGGGGTACATCGGCCAGGATCCTCGCCATGTGATCACAAGCAAAGATTTTGGGAAGCCCGCTTCTCCTGAGGCTTATCTTTGATATAGTCCCCGTCACAGTAGTTACTTGTACATTCGTGGTATGGCGGCCCCGTCCCGCCATAGTTATGGTTACATTCTTAGAGGTCCAGAGTAATCACAGGCGTAGTTTGTAAAAGGATAATTGTCGTTGATATATATATATGTATATATTCGTGAAGCGTGACCATTTTGGTTAGCCTGCTTTCATACTTTATGTCTTGTTTCATGTTTTAGTTTTTATTTCCGCTGATTTTCTCGATGTTGTATCACCAGGTGCCCGGATAGGCACTACCACGCCCGGATCGGTCGTGACAAAAGTGGTATCGTGAGCGCTTAGTCTCTGAAAGTGTCTACGCATCGGTTCAGTGTAGTCTTGATTATCGCCGCAGTCGCGCACCACATCTATAATCGTGAGGTCAGCAGACATTTAGGATTGGTTTCGATTCTTCTCACTCGAGATCGTGCCTTAGAGCCGTTGTAAGTTGGACTCCTCCGACGATTCTTTATATCGCTTATGCCTCCACGCAAGGCAACCAGAGCCCGTATGGCAACGCAGCAGAGGAGCCGCGAGTAGAGCACGGAGGGTTACTGTGGCAGAGGCCCGCTACCCGGTAGTGCTGCACGGCGGATTCTACGACGCCGCCAAATTTCAAAGAGTTTAGAGTCGCAGCTGGGCCGAGACCACAAGACTGAGCCTCCACCCCACACCGGAGCAGAGGAGTCGGGGTACAAAGAGATAGCCCGCCATCGCCGTGATCGTGGGCCGACACGGTGATAGCCGTGCAGCAGCAGCCCAGCCCAGTAGTACCCATGGTTCACCCGAGGTCGGATAGTTTGAGGCTACGGGACTTTCTGAGTTGCAGCCCGCCAGAGTTCTACGGGTCGAGGCCTGAGGATGATCCGCAGGAGTTCATCCGACAGTTACAGCAGATCATGAGAGTGATCAAGGCTTCGGAGACCGAGTCCGTGATCTTCTGTTCGCATCGGCTGCGTGATACCGCAATGATCGTTTGATTCGCGAGCCGCCCGGAGGGCATGCACTTCCACCGTATGGAACGAAGTTCTCGAGGCATTTCTTGCACATTTCTTGCCTCCACGCATTTGGCGAGGGCTCGCCGACAGATTTTTGGTGTCGAGGCGTAATCCGCGCACGGTTCGGGAGTACAATGTGGAGTTCGACTCATCGCTCTGCATGTCCCCGCTTAGTAGCTAGTACGGAGGATGAGTGCACCGCCATGTCACAGGCTAGACGATTATTTGGCGTAGAGTTGCTCGTGTAGCTCTTTAGCCGGCATGGACATTGCCCGCACGCAGCTTACGCACTTGGACGCGAGGCACGGAGAGGTCGACGGAACGACCGGATCAGCGTAAGAGGCCGTAACAGCAGGTCTTCGCGACTTTCGAGGCGGACCGCCTCAAAGAAGAAAGCCGCGATGCGCGCCGCTAAGACGAGTGGCCCTCCACGCCTTCGGACGCTCGATATTCGAGCGTGTCGTGGCTCGTGGTTCAGATTTTCGGGAGTAGGAGTGCTGCCGGATGAGGCCACCCTTGTCTCAGCGCCGCCAGGGAAAACTTCATGCGGAGAGAGGTTGTACTAATTTGGGAGATTGTTATTCTTGCGCCAACAGGCCATTTGGCGAGAGATCGTCCGACTGTGGTAGCATCGTGGGTTAGCAAAGACTACGAGATCAGCCATGGTTCTTCACCTTCCATAACTAGGCAGATGTTCATGCACCGCAGCTACCAGCAGAGGTCGCGTGGAAGTTCCGCTTTAGCAATTTTGAACCGCCTATTTAAAGGTATATCCTTAACCCTCTAGATACTAGTATGTATTGATGTTATGATGAAGTGTTAATTGTTATGATAGGATAGCTTAGAGTTAAGGTTATTTAGTAGCCTGGTTAGTGAAAAGGGTAAGTCTTGTGATGAGAAAATTGTGAACCTTAGAATATTACGCTGAGACCTTAGATGTGCGCCGCTTCGAGTAAAAGATTTTATGGTTAGTCTTTTAAACACTTGGTATGCGTGAAATATATTGAGGATATTTGGTTGTGTAAGATGAAAGTGGTAGCTTTCATGACTGGATAGGTAAGATTGTTCCGGATCGGGAACAAGCGGTCCGTACGACATGGGTCGCCGAGGACCATTCGCGGTCAACCCGTAGCCTAGAATAGCGGGTCGGGCCGAGGTGGTCCTCCAGTGGTAGGGTCACGAGGGTGCTAGGCCCAAGTTTAGGTAGCCATCGATGAGTTCGTGGTCGTGTTCGAGCAATCGAGGCCGGAACGGCCTTAAAGGAATTGAGGCTAGTAAGACGACCCATTGAGGTAGTGACTCCAAGGTTTTGGAACCGATATGATAAAGCGAGTATCCTTTAGACCATGGGTGGGAGCTTGTTGTGATATTAGAGGCGATTCCTCGTTGTCTTGGATTTGAGTTTTATGCATATTATATTCTAGCCATCGTGGCACGATCGGCTTCGTAAGTATAAGAGCGAGACTATACCACAGTATGTTTGGAGACTTAGAAGGAACATTCGCGATGAATGTTTCTAAGGGGGGAAGAATGTTATACCCCGTAGTTTCAGGGTATATAAGTGAGGATGTACGTACGAGAATACGACAAAAATTTTGTAAAGAAAGGAAGATGTGATTTTTCGACTTTAAAAGTTTCCGTTTTGTAAAGGAAAAGGTTCGTTAGTGGAATTGGATTCCCAGATTTGGTATTTGGACTTCTTGGATTATATTAGAATTATGGATTTTATTTTCTGAATGGTCACGCTGGGCCCACGAGAAATTTATCGCTTTGTAGGCCCACTTTGTTTTTGAGATTTTCGTATTTTGGATATTTTCTAAGACGAAATATTTTGATTTGCAAGGGGCGACACGTGTCACCCCTCGAGTGGCCACGTGGCCGATTGAGGACAAGTGCTAGCCACTGTCTCTCGCCGAACGGCCACGACACTGAAGCCCAAATCGTTGCCATGTGGTGGTGGGACCCACACACACATGGCCCACTCTTGACCATACACTGACAGTGATCTTGGCCCTTGATTCTTCTATAAATACCCCCTTAGCTTCAAGCATAATTTCATCCACACTTAAGAGCTTTCAAGGCAAAAATACTCCTCCTTTGTAGTTTTCGCCCCTCCCCACTTGTGTAGAAAATACTTTGTATTGTTGTATAAATCCCAAATACCTTAGCCTAGTATCCCTAGTAGTATTCCAAAGTTATTTCAATACTAGAGCCCTAAATACTACCTTATTCCAATAGTCGCAAATGAAACCCTGAAAACCTTCATACTTGGTCGTTGTTTAGAGGTTATTTAGAAACTTATAATGGTCGCTGAGCGGTTGGAGCGTAAGGAATCGAGCCAAACGCTGCTCGTGATCGACTTATTAATCTTGGATAATTTTGGGCTTATCGAGGTAATGATCTACGTCCTTCTTTTGTAATCGATATTACATGTTATTATAGTTTAGAATCGAGTATAAGATATTTTGGAAAGATGTCTTTAAAGGATTGAACAGATTTACATTGGATTGTATTTACAAGAGATCGTGTAGTATTATTGTGAGAGAATTGTACACGCCCGTTAGACGGTAACCCTCTCCCCGGGAGTTGCCCGGTAATGGTCGCAGCAGAGAGAGATTTATGTGGTCATGTGGGGAGGTGTCCGAATTTTCTCAGAGAATAAGGAATCTTGTATTTAGAATATTCTACGAATTGATCTAGAAGTTGATAGACGCTTTATGGCCATTATAGTTAAAGTACTACGAGCAGCGATTCTACTCAAGGGTGGAAAAGGCTAGTGCGTTGTAGTACTTGGAGAATTTTGCTAATTATCGATAATCGCCGCGAGGTATGTGAACCTCTTCCTATCTTTTCTAGCATGATTGTTTGTGAACTATGTAGCACGGCAGACGCATACGTGCTAAGTGAATAAATTGGTTTAAAACATAAGCGTGTTATAATAGCTTTACGGGAAGTTAGTTATAACGACTTTATGTAGGTAAAAGAATGATTTATTGATTTTAGAAGTTAAGAGACTTGATCTTGAAAGATAAGAGACTTGACTTATAAATGACTTGACAGAAATATTAAGGACTTGGTTTGGTTAAATAGTTGTGAAACCGCTTTTACGAAATGGGTAATTGGTTTTTTAAAGGAATCAAGAGTTTTGATTTAAAAGAAAGACATGGTTTTGTCTTAAATTGGTTTAAAACATAAAGCGTTATAACAACTTTATGGGGAGTTAGTTATAACGACTTTATGAAAGCAAAAGAATGGTTTTATCATTGGTTTTAAAATAGTAACTTGATTTAAGTATAGGTTACTTGTTTTGAAAAGAGTAAGTATTTGAGTTTTAAAGAGTATACTTGATGTTGTATTAAAAGAAAGGCACTTGGTTTAAAAAGTATAGAGTACTTGATTTTAAAAGTCTTGTAAAGGTTTTTACAAAAGTAAAGTAATTTGGTTTGAAAAGGAAATGTGTTTTTGATACTACGAGTATTAGTATCTTTTACGTAAAAAGAGGTCTTTTTTTGAAAGAATGAAAGTGGGTATTATTTTTGGGTTTGAAACCCGTATTGTTGACATAAAATGAAAGTACCTTGAGTTGTGTGTAACTTGCCTATGTTTGCGGTGATAGCCTTGTTGTGCAAGTATTGTATTTTTATACCACCGCCTCTCAAACGAGGGCCGCTGATTTTCTATGATGTTACTCGACGCACTACAGCGACGGAGGATTCCACTGCGCGCCCTCGTTGATAGCGTTATTCCACGGACTAGCTCTCCACGAGGTTTTACCGATTCGCATTGGTATCCGTGGTCAAGCTTCAGATTTGCCCCGCCTCGTGGCTGATTCGGCCTGGTACCTGTAGTTAGCCTTCGTGACTTGCCCTGCTCGCTTTAGTGACGAAGTCTCATGACACGCCTCGTACCGTAGTTAGCCTTCAGATTTTCCCCGGCCACACGTGACACTACTGCACCGGTAGTCGGCCAGACTTGCCCCGTGTCGCCTTCGTGGTTTGGTTGTATAGTATTGTTAGTACGGCCTTGGTATCTAGTAGTTGGCTTTCGACTTACCCCGGCCGCTTGATGACGCGCTTTGGTATCCGTAGTTAGCCTTCAGATTGCCCCGACGGCTGTTATGACACAGCGGACCTAGTGTTCATGTGTACTTCGTGTGATTATATCATAGATCGCCAAGCGAGGAAGGTATTCCACGCATGATTGATGTCATGGGCGTGAGACCCATAGTTATATTTGAGTGACGACTTTGAGGCGCGAGTCCCCGACTTGACATGACTACTTATACTTTCGCGGATCGTAGTTTGGTTATCATACATGTCTCCCGCTTTTATATAGATCGTTATGATTTCATTTACGATTTTCGGGCCACATACTTGGTACTGCAGATCGACCTCCTTCGGGGCCGCTCATGCCGCAGTAGGGTACATCGGCCAGGATCCTCGCCATAGGATCAGCCAAGATTTTGGGAAGCTCCGCTTCTCCGAGGCTTATCTTCGTATAAGGCCTCGCTGTAGTTACTTGTACATTCTGGGTATAGCGGGCCCCGCCCCGTCATAGTTATGGTTACATTCTTAGAGGTCCGTAGTACTGCCAGGCGTAGTTTGTAAAAGGATAACTGTCGCTGATATATATATATGTATATATTCGTGGCGTGACCGCTGGTTAGCCTGCTTAATACTTTATGTCTTGTCTCATGTTTTAGTTTTTATTTCCGCTGATTTTCTTTGATGTCAGATCACCAGGTGCCCGGATAAGGCACCGCCACGCCCGGATCGGGTCGTGACAACTAGTCACGAGGCGTCCGCATCTAAAGTCACCAAATGACCTCGCTGCTCGCCCTCTTCTCGCTGATCTCGGCCATTCCGCCGACTTACGTTTCTCGTCACGCGCGTAAGCTCAGACGGCAATGTCCATGTCCGATCAAGAGCTACTCTTGTACAACTCTCTGTTAGATAATCGTCATGTCCTATGACATATCGGTGCACTCTATCCTCCATGTCTGCCACTAACGCGGGGTCATAACGAGCCCATGAGTCAAACTCTATATTGTATTCCCGAATCGTCTGCCCATTCTGCCTCAACCCCATAAATCTATCTGCCCGAGCTCTCCTCATCTGCGAGGGCAAGAAGTGTGTAAGAATGCCTCTGAGGTCTTGATCACTTTCATGATCCGCTGCAACTGTCGAATAAAATCCTGATGATCTTCCTCAGTCCTCAATCCATAGGACTTGGGTGGACTGCAACTCAAGTAGTCCCGAAATCTCAAAACTATCGGATCTAGGTGAACTACTGGTACTGCCGGAACCACCGGCTCTCGTCTGTCCTCATTCCCAGCCACCAGACTAGCTAGTAACTGGGCCATCTCCTTGTAACTTCTATCCTCTGCTCGCCGCTGACTAGAGGCTCAGTATCGTGGTCTCGTGAGCTACGCCATCGCCTAAACTCTCCTGCTAGCGCGCCGCAGTAACTCCCCGAACGGTTGCCTCGTATAATGATCGCCCGCGTTCTAGTAACCCTCTCAGGTTTCTACTCGCAGCCTCCTCTCGCTGCCTTGCCCTTCCGGGCTCGCTGCCTTGCAGAGGCATAACGGGTGAAAAGAATACGCGTAGGAGTCCAACTTATAACACGACTCTAAGGCACGATCTCGAGTGAGAAGAATGGAAACCAATCCTAAATATCTCGCAGCCTCCCGACATAAAGGTGGTGATGACAACACACCGATAATCAAGACTCTACTAGATACGGTCAGACACTTTCCGAGGATTAATCGCTCGATACCACTTTTGTCATGACTCACCACGGCCGCGATCGTGCCTTACCCTGCACCCTAGTGATACAACATCGAGAAAACCAATAAATAAAACATACAGATATGAAACAAGATAAAAGAAAACAAAGCAACCAAAACGGTTGCCTCTTTGCATATATACATAAATTTGAACAAGCATCCTTTACAACCCCGCCACAACAAGATTACTGCACTTAAGAGTGTAACAACAACTATGACGGACAGGTCCCGCCATACCCCTAATGTACAAGAACCTACAACTCGGGAAACATACCAAAAGATAAGCCTCCGAGAAACTGAGCTTCCTAATACGAACCGTGATCCTAAGAGCGAGGATCAACAACCGATGTACTTTCTACCGCGAATGAACGCAGCCTCAAGGAGGTCAAGCATAACAGTACCAAGTATGTGAAATCAAAATAGAAACGTAAATCATAACAGTCTAAATAAACAGGAGACATGTTTGATAACCAAACTACATTTCACGACATAAAAGCAGTCATGTAAAAGCAGGGACTCACGCCCTCAAAGTCATCACTCAAATATAACCAAGGGTCTCACGCCCATAATATCAATCATTCCCGCATCATGTCCACATGCCCCCGGAATTCTTCATCGGTGCAGACATGTCCATGTAACAACAATAACAATATATCGGGTAATCAACCCTGCCGCATGGCCACATGCCCCCGGAATTCTTCATAGGTGCAGACATGTCCATGTAACAATAATAACAATATATCGGGTAATCAACTCGCCAGATGGCCACATGCCCCTAATTCTTCATCGCAGACATGTCCAAGTAACAACAATAACAATATATCGGGTAATCAACTCGCCAGCATGGCCACATTCCCTAATTCTTCATCGCGCAGTATATGTCCATGTAACAACAATAACAATATACCGGTGATTAACCCGCCAGCATGGCCGCATGCCCTAATTCTTCATCGTGCAGTATATGTCCATGTAACAACAATAACAATATACCGTGATTAACCCGCCGCATGCCCCCTAATTCTTCAACTGCGTATACGTCCATGTAACAACAATAACAATATACTGGGTGATTAACCCGCCGCATGGCCACATGCCCCCGAAATTCTTTATCTGCGCAGTATATGTCCATGTAACAACACAACAATATACCGTGATTAACTCCAAGATGGCCACATGCCCTGCATTCTTCATCTGCAAGGCATGTCCATGTAACAACAATAACAATATACCGACCCTCCATCGAGAGACGCGGTAGTATAGGAATACAACTTTTACACAACAAGGCTATCACAAGCAAGCACAAGCAAATTACCATACTTTAATTCTCTTACAAATATCCATTCTTTCACAAGAAGTCACCTGATACCAACACTCGTAGTATCCATAACAGAGTAACTATTATTTTAAGTAAACCAAAATAATTTCCCTTTTTAAAGACAAGTAACAACCTTCTTTTCCAAAAGTTCAAGTTTGCCTAATTTCAAATACTCAAGTCTCTTATTTTCGAAAGGTTTCGTAGTTCATAGTCTTAATCACTTAATAACATAATTCTCTTTTAAAACAATTTGAGTAACATATGCCTTATGTGTGAGTAGGTTATTCTTGTTTATAACAATCTTATTAAAGCAGCCATGATCTAGAAAATGTAATACAATTTTGTCTTATCTTAGCTTCTATGCAGATGGAGGTTTCTACTGGTTTTAATAATAATTAATTAGTCAATACATTTTCCTTTATTAACGCTGCAGTGGTTTGTTCGATACTTGTCCTTATTTCCGAAATCAATATAACATTATTCCTTTTAAAACCCAATTACACATTTCTCATTAAAGCGGTTTCAAAACTTTTTAACACAACCCAAGTCCTTATTATTTCACATCAAGTCTTTTATATTTTAAAAACCACAAACCATTTCTTTGCCCACATAAAGTTGTTATAACAAACTTCCCATAAAGCCGTTATAACACTTTATGTTTTAAACCAACCAAATTCACTTAACACATGTACGTCTACCGTACTACATAGTTCACAACATATCATGCTAGAAAAGATAGGAAGAGGTTCACATACCTCGCGACGATTATCGACAATTAGCAAAATGCTCCAAGTACTACAACCTTGCTAGCCTTTTCCACTCTTCAAGTAGAATACGCTACTCGTAGTACTTCCACCTATAATGGCCATAAAACGCCTATTAACTTCTAGTTCTCTTCAGAGAATATTTCTACGGAAAATTCGCAAAGACTCTCCTCCCCGCTATCACATAAATCACCTCCTATCAAGGCCCGCCACTGTGCCAACAACTCCAAGGGGATTACA
Source organism: Przewalskia tangutica (assembly GCA_029844215.1). Taxonomy (NCBI): domain Eukaryota; kingdom Viridiplantae; phylum Streptophyta; class Magnoliopsida; order Solanales; family Solanaceae; genus Przewalskia; species Przewalskia tangutica. The sequence continues at coordinate 35,915,717 of CM056720.1, read as the reverse complement.
CGTCTAACCGGACGTGTTCAATTCTACTTCACAGGAATACTACAAGTCTACTGTAAATACAGTCCTATGTAAATACATTTCAATTCTTTATACTGATTCTTCCAATATATCTTATACTCAATTATTAACTACTACAACATGTAATTTCCAATTACAATAGGGGGATAAAGATCATTACCTCGATAAGCCCAAAATTATCCAAGTTTATAAGTCGATCCTGAGCAACGTTTAGCTCCACTTCCTTACGCTGCAATCCGCTCAGCAACCCTTAGAAGTTTCTAAACAACTTCTCTTAACACTTCATCTAAGCTATGAAGATTTTCTAGGCCTCGCTTGGCGACTAAAGGAACAAAGTAGTATTTCTGCTCTTAATATTAGAAATAACTTTGGAAAACTACTAGGAATACTAGTATAAGTTATTTGGGACTATACCAACACTTGAAGAATTTTTCTACCAATGGGGAATTTGACGAGAGCCACATAAGAGTGTGGGGATTTTTGTGACTAAGAAACATTTGCTGACGAAGAAGTCTTGAAATCAACGGGGTATTTATAGGAAAATCAATGGCCAAGATCTAGGCAAGTGTGTGGCGAGGATTGGTACATGTGCGCTGGTAGTTGGCCAACCATTTGTCCACCATAACATGGGACAAGCGGCAAGCCACTTGTCCCACTCAAAACCGCCCAACACACCCAATCAATCGGCCCACGGCCTCGCGGGTGACACGTGTCGCCTCTACTCGCCAAACTATTCCGCTTCCAAAAAAATATCCGTAATGCCAAAAATCCAAAATAAAGTGGGCCCTACAAAACCGTAAAATTTCTCCCGGCCCCACGTGACCGATTCCGGAAATAAAATTCCATAATTCCCAAATATTCCAAAAAGTCCGAATACCAAATCTGGGAATCCTATTCCCATTATCTAACATTTTTCCTTCACAAAATCCTAAACTTTTCCGCAAAAAAATCACATCTTTCTTCCTTTCCAATTTTTCTCAGAGTATTTTCACGCACGCCCTCACATACATACTGAACTATGGGGTATAAATACATAGTTGTTGTTACATTCTTAGGTCCGTAGTAATCGCTGGGTAGGGTTTGTAAAGGATTGTAATCGTCGCTATATTGTATATACATGGCGCGACCGCTTTCGTTAACCTGCTTTCTTATCTTGTATCTTGCTTTCCGCTTAGTTTTTGTTTCCGCTGATTTTCTCTGATGTTGTATCACTAGGGTGCCCGGGGTAAGGCACCAATCGCGGGCCGAGGTCGGGTCGTGACAAAAGTGGTATCAAAGCAGTTAATCCTCGGAAAGTGTCTACATACCGTATCTAGTAGAGTCTTGATTATCGCTGTCGCGCACCACACCAATAATCGTGAGGCTATAGGATATTTAGGATTGGTTTCCATTCTTCTCATTCCGAGATCGTGCCTTAGAGTTGTGTTATAAGTTGGACCTCCGACGATTTCGCTTACCGCTTATGCCTCCACGCAAGGCAACCCGCACAGGGCAAGGCGCCGATGAGCCGCTAGTAGACACGTAAGAGTACGAGGCGCAGCCCTGGCCATTACCGAGATAGTGCTTCGACGCCGAGTTTTGCGACGCCACACTTCAAAGAAGTTTAGAACCGCAGCGGGCTACCGAGACCACGGTACCGCCTCCACCCCACACCGAGCAGAGGAGACGGGTTACGCGGAGACGGGCCCGCCATTAGCCGTGATCGTGGCTTTACGCAGGATAGCCGACGCAGCAGCCAAAGAGCACCCGTGGTTCACCCGAGATCGGATAGTTTGAGGCTACGGACTTTCGAGCCGCAGCCCGCCAGAGTTCTACGGTCGAGGCCCGAGGATGATCCGCAAGAGTTCATCCGACGCCAATGATCACGAGAGTGATCAAGGCTTCGGATACCGAGTCGCTGGTCCTAGTTCGCATCGGCCGCGTGATACCGCAAATGACTAGTTTGATTCACGGAGCCGTCCCAGGTGAGCACGCGCCTCGCTTATTTGGGACGAGTTCTCGAGGCATTTCACCATTTCTTGCCTCCATGCACGGCGAGAGCACGGGCCGGCAAATTTCTGGCGCCGAGACAGAGGCGCACGGTCGGGAGTACAACGTGGAGTTCGACTCTTTGGCTCGGTATGTCCTCGCTGGTAGCAGATATGGAGGACAGAGTGCACCGCCACGCCATGGCTTGATGACTACTTGGCGCAGTCTTGCTCGGTGTAGCTCTTCACCGCACGACATTGCCCGCATACAGCGTATGCACTCAGCGAGGAACGGAGAGGCCGACGGATTGACCAATACCAGCGAAGAAGGCCAGACAGCAGGTCCTTTGTGACTTTCGTATGGACCGCCAAGAAGCAGACTAGTTATACGCCTCACAAGATGCATGGTCCTCTACAATCTTCAGGGCTTCCAGGTATTCGTGAGCGTGTCGTGGCTCCAAGGGTTCGTGTTTTCGAGTCAGGGTTGCCAGATGAAGCCACCCCGACCTCGGTATGGCCAGTGTGGTAAACCCCATGCGGGAGAGTGTCACGGTATTCAGATGTCTTGTTTTACATGCGGCCAGCAGGGCCATTTTGCGAGAAATTATCCGACCGGAGGTAGCGCGGATGTAGAGACTCCCGCCGATCCGCTGGGTTCTTCTCCTTCCATAGCTAGGTAGGATGTTCATACACCGACAAAGCCACGGCAGCAGGTCATGGTAGAGGTTCCCAGTTCTAGCGGTCCTTGGAACCGCCTAATTGATTTCAGGTATATCCTTAACCCTCTAGAGATTTTTATTCGTGATATGATGATTTTAGGTTAAGTGTTATGTTTGGGTAACACTGTGAAAAATTGTGATTTAGGCCCGTTAGTAAAGGGAAGTGGGTACATAGAGGTTGAGAGCCTTAGAATTTTGATAATACTGAGATCTCGCATGCGAGGCCATCCTAAGTGAAAGATTTTACAGCTAGTCTTTGTCGGGTACTTGGTATACGCGAGTATTAGCGTGATAATTCCATGGGTAGTTTGAGATAAAAGTGGTAGCTTCCATGACGCGAATTGGCAAGATTGTTCCGGATCGAGGAACGAGAGTTTGGTGCGATAACGGGTCGTTGAGGCCGATTGCGGGTCAACCCGCAGCCGAATGGGGTGGGTCAGTTTGGGGTGGTCCCGCCAGTGATAGGGTCACGAGGGTGTTAGGCCCAAGTTTAGTTAACCATCGTGACGAAGTTCATGGACGTGTCCGACCATAATCGAATCGTGATGGCGTGGAATGGCCGTAGAGGAATGCGAGGCTAGAAACATGACCAAGCTCGAGGTAGTGACTCGTGTTTTGGAAACCAAGTGATGATCAAGTGTGGTACGGTACTAGAAAGAGTTCGTGTTCGGAAGCGGTACGACGAGTAACGAAAGAAGTGAATACGTGAGAGACGGAAGTGATCATTTTTGTGAAGTGGCGCCGGGCGAGTATCCTTTGGACCAGAGCGAGTTGGTGTTGTTTTACATCTTCGAGGTGATTCCTCGTTAGCTTGGATTTGGGTTTCGCGCATGTTATATTATGGCAATACGTGGCATAGTTGGTTTCGTAAGTATAAGAAGAAGACTATACCGCATGACGCTGAGACTTGTAGGAACATTCGGACGAATGTTTCTAAGGGGGGAAGAATGTTACACCCCGTAGTTCCAGGGTATGTATGTGAGGACATACGTACGAGAATACGACATTAAATTGGAAAGGAAGAAAAGATGTGATTTTTTCGACTTAAAAGTTTTGATTTTGTGAAGGAAAAAGGTTCGTTAACGGGAATTGATTCCCGATTTGGTATTCAAACTTTTTGGAATATTTGAGAATTATGGAATTATATTTCCGAATTGGTCACTGGGCCCACTGAGGAATTTACGGTTTGTGGGGCCCACTTTATTTTCGGATTTTTGGCATTACGGATATTTTCGAAAGATGAAATATTTTGGACCAATAGGAGGGCGACATGTGTCACCCCTAGGTGACACTTGGTGGACGAAATGGTTGGACATGGTTTACACGTTTTTGGCATGAAAAAGACTTAAAACATTTGGTCAAAGTCTTGCAAGATATTTGTGGAGTAGATAGATAAGTGGGACCCACACACACATGGCCCAATCTATACCACACACTTGCTTCAATCCTAGCCCTTGAATGTCCTATAAATACCCCCTTAAGTTTCAAGACTTCTTCATCCACACTTGAGAAATTCCAAGGCAAAAATACTCCCTCCCTTTGTTGTAGTTCTCGTCCAACACCCCTCTCCCTTAACCAAACTTTGTCCAAAATTTTTTAAACTCTTAAGTGTTCTTCCTTAGTGTATTAGGAAGATTATTAACCAAAAGTTAGAAAAGATTTCACACCCTAGGCCCTAAAACTACCTCGTGGCCAAAACATTGCCAAATTGTAGCCTAAGTGTTCTTCACTTTGAGTCAAGTGTTTAAGAGAAGTTGTTAGAAACTTCTGAGGGTTGCTTGGAGCGGTTTGGAGCATACATAATAGGAGCTAAACGTTGCTCAGGATCGACTTATAATCTTGGATAATGTTGTGCTTATCGAGGTAATGATCGTTATCCCCTATTGTAATCGATATTACATGTCAGAGTAATGTATAGTCGAGTATACTAAATGTAGAATGAATATTGTTAAGAACCGAATCAGATTTACATTTGGACCAGATTTATGAGACTTGTGTAGTATTATTACGAGGCAGAATTGCACACGCCCGTTAGACGGTAATCCACTGGAGTTGTTGCTTGCAATGCCTTGTTGCGAGGTTATTTACGTGATTGCGGGGTGGGGTGGGGGGGGGAGGTGTCGAATTTTCCGTAGAATAAGGAACTATTTACTTAGAATATGCTACAAGAGAACTAGAGGTTGATAGATATATCAGGGTTATTATAGTGGATTTTCACGCGCGCATACCGACTGGCCAGGATTGCCAAGAGGTATGTGATTCTTCCTATACTCTTGAGCATGATTTGTTGTAAACTATATAGTACGGTAGACGCATTTAGTGTGAAATGAATTTGGTTTATTTAAAACATAAAGTGTTATAATAACTTTATGGAAAGTTAGTTATAACGACTTTACGGTTAAAATAAGAGACTTTACTTATAAACGGCTTGATTTTGGAAAAGGAGAAGTAACTTGATTTAAGTATGGGTTAGTTGTTTTGAAAAGAGTAATTTACTGGTTTTAAAAGTATACTTGATATTGTCTTAAAACTATAAAGACTTGGTTTAAAAAGTATAGAGTACTTGATTTTAAAAGTCTGTAAGGATTTTCTCAAAGGTGTAGTAATTTGTTTGTGTTATACCGTAGTTCCGTGGTATAGGTGAGGATGTACGTAGATTACGATGTAAATTTTGGAAAGAAAGAAAGACGTGATTTTTCGACTAAAAGTTTCCGGTTTTTGTGAAGAAAAAGGTTCGTTAACGGGAATTGATTCTGATTTGGTATTCGACTTCTTAGAATATTTGAGAATTATGGAATTTTATTTCCTGAATGGTCACGCTGGGCCCACTGTGAAATTTACGCTTTGGGCCCGCTTAGTTTTTGAGATTTTGGCCATTATGGATATTTTCGAGATGAAATATTTTGATTTAGGTGAGATGCACACGTGTCACCCCCTAGGTGGCCCTTGGCCGAAATTAGCTAGACAAGTGGCAAGACAAGCCGCCAAGTCTTGCTAGATATTTTGTGTGGACAAGTTGGCTCATGGGTCCCACCCACACTTGTCCCCAATCTCAACCACACACTTGCCTTCATCCTATCCCTTGGTTGTCCTATATATGCACCCTTAGTTGATGAAATCTTCCACACTTAGACATTTGAAGACTTGAAAACCCTCCCTTCTCCTCGACCTGTAGCTCTCGCTTTGCCCCATTTCGAGCAAAATTTGTCCAACAATTCTTAAACTCAAGTGTTCTTCCCTAAGGTGTTAGGAAGATTGTGTACCAAGAGTTGGAAAAGATTTCACACCCCTAGCCTCAAGGATGCCTTGGCCGAAAGTTGTCATCTTGAAACCCTAGTGTTCTTCACTTTTGAGTCAATCTCAAGAGAAGCTGGTTGTGAGCTTCTATGGGTTGCTTGTAGCGATTGGAACGTAAAGATTTGGAGCTAAGACTTGCTTGGAGCGACTTTAAGAACTTGGATATTTTTGGGCTATTCGAGGTAGTGAACTTAAACCTCTTTGTGAATCGTTGTTATACATATATTATAAGTATATTATGGATTATATAATATATGGAGTAAGTTTGGAAGAGTTGGATCTTGTTAACTTGTTAAAAGAAAGGATTGGCCGCTTGCCATTAAAATGGTAAAACGCATCTTACTTGCTAAGAAGCTAATAACAAAGTAACTATAACTTATATTAAGAATGGAAATATAAGTTGATGACTAATGAGTAAATCGATAAGTAAATGGACAAAGTCGCCGGACCCCAACTTAAGGATCAGATTTACTTTGGACCGTATTTACTTGGACCGTATTTACATTGATCAGATTTACATTTCGTTAAGGGAAGATTTTTCAATCGCTCCGCTTCGGGCGCAGATCCCCTTTTAATTATTGTATCATATGGCGCTGATAGTAAACCGCTACGGCCGTCACGCTGTAATCCCCTTCTTTTTACTTATTGTCATATGGAGGCGTGATAGTAAACCGCTGCTATCGCTTGGGCGTGTAATCCCCTTCTTTATGTTGTTTAATTATTACGCCTTATATATATATGGTATATATATTACTGCTATTCTGCCTTGGTAAAAGATGGAAAAGTCGAGTATAAACTGGAAGTGTCACAAATTTCCGTAGATTTTGAGGGCTTTTTATTGGTATAAGTCTTCAATGATAAGAAAGGTTTGATAGAGTACTATGACCATTTTAGGATGAGTACTACGTGTGGCGTGATCTACTTGGCTTAACGAGTAGCCGACGTCAAGTACTGAGCGCTTGCTTATTGTCGATAAATCGTCGCGAGGTATGCGAACCTCTTCCTATCTTTTCTAGCATGATTGTCGTGAACTATGTAGTACGGCAGACGCATACGTGCTAAGTGATTTGTTGGTTTAAAACATAGTGTTATAATAGCTTTACGGGAAGTTAGTTATAACGACCTTACGTAGTGAAAATGGTTTATCACGTTAGAAGTTAAGAGACTTGATCTTATAAGATAAGAGACTTAACTTATTTGTTTTAATGTGATGTTTGTGTGAAACCTCATTCGTGAGTAATGAGTACTTGGTTTTTAAAGTGGATAATGTTTTACCGATTTCGAATCGTAATGCGTATCGGCTGCACTATCGCAATAAGTAATAAAGGAAAATGATTGAATAATGACGGTTGTATTAAAACCAAGAGAAACCTCCATCCGCATGTGTTTAAGACGAGACAAAATGATATTACATTTTCTAGATCACGGTCGTAATAAGATCGTTATAAACAAAGAATAAACTACTCACATATATGACATATGTTACTCAATTGTTTTAAAAGAGATTAAGACTATGAAGTTATGAAACCTTTCTAAAATAAGTGACTCGAGCATTTGAAAACGGTAGTTTCGAGTAATCAAACTAGGCAAACCGAACTTAGGAAAAGAATGTTGTTACTTGGTTTTGAAAAGGAATGTGGGTTGGTCATTCTAATACTACGGGTATAGGTGACTTTTATAAAAGTAATGGATCTCTTTTAAAAGAACTTAACGATGTAGTACTGGGGTTAAAACCCTGACTTTGGCATAAAATGAAAGTACTTTGAGTCAGGTGAAACTTGCCTATGCTTGTTGCTGTGAAACTCGCCTATGCTTGTTGTCGTGAAACTCGCCTATGCTTGTGATGATAGCCTTTGTGCAAGTGGTATTTCGTTACCGCCTCGACAGAGGGCCGGCCGACTTGTCGAGAACTTACTCGACGCGGCCGGGCGCGACGGAGAATTCCACGCATGTTTCCATTTTGATTATCGCTTGTTGCTGATGTCACATGGACATGTCTACACCGACGCAGATTCGGGGGCACGCGCCACGCGTCCGGTTGATTACCCGATATATTGTTATTGTGGTTACATGGACATGTCTACACCGAGGTAGAATTCCGGGCACGTGGCTACGCGCGTGGTTGATCACCCAAAGATATTATTGTTGACGTCACACGGACGGTCTACACCGAGGTAGAATTCCGGCACGTGGGCCGCCGGGCATTGGTATTATTGTTGCATCACGACATGTCTACACCGGCGCATTCCGGCACGCGCCACGACGCGAACATGATTGATGCTGGGCGTAAGACCCATAGCGTTATATTTGAGTGACGACTGAGGCGCGAGTCCCCGATCGACATGATCGCTTATGTCGCGAATCAGAGTTTGGTTATCATACATGTCTCCCGCTTTATATAGACTAGTATGATTTCATTACGTATTTTTACGCTTCACATACTGTACCACAGATCGACTTTCCTGGGCCGCGTCATGCCGCAGTAGAGGTACATCGGCCGTGATCCTCGCCTAGATCTCGCCTGCTTGGGAAGCTCCGCTTTCTCCGAGGCTTATCTTTTGGTATGTGTTCCCCGAGTCAGAGGTTCTGTACATTCTGGGTATGGCGGGCCCCGTCCCGCCATAGTTGTTGTAAATCTTAGAGGTCCGTAGCATCACAAGCGTGGTTTGTAAAAAGGGATTAAACTGCTCGCTTTGAAAGAGTTGTATTTATTATGTTATCGAAGGTAACCGCTGGTTGGCCTCGCTTTATGTTCATATATCTGCTTTCTTGTTTAAGTTTTATTTTCCACGTTTTCTCTCGATGATTGTATCACCAGGTGCCCGATAAGGCACAAGAACGCCCCGAACGGGTCGTTACAAAAGTGGTATCGAGCGCTTAATCCTCTGAAAGTGTCTACGCATCGCGGTCTAGTAGAGTCTTGATTATCGATGTGTTGTGCACCACATCTATAATCGTGAGGTCGCAGGACATTTAGGATTGGTTTCATTCTTCTCATTCCGAGATCGTGCCTTAGAGCCGTGTTAAGTCGACCCTCCGACGATCTCGCTTTACCGCTATGCCTCCGCCGCAGGCAACCAGAGCCTGGCGGCAAGACAGCCGAGGAACCGCTAGTGAGATACAGAGGAGTACGGTGGCGCAGCCCGCATAAGACTGAGGTCAGGCTTCGTGACGGCGGGTTTTCAGGACGCCGCCACCAAAGAGGTTGTGAGCCGCAAAGAATGGCCGCCGAGACCACAAGACTGAGCCTCCACCCACACCGGGGCAGGAGACGGGTTATAAGGAGATGGTCGCTTGCCGCCGTGGTCGTGCCGATATGAGGATAGGCCGGATGCAGCAGCCTGGGCCCAAAGAGCACCAGCGGTTCACCCCCGAGCAGATAGCCTGAGGCTACGGACTTTCCGAGTCAGAGCCCGCCAGAGTTTTACGGGTCGAGGCTCGAGGATGATCCGCAAGAGTTCATCCGGCAGCTACACGATCACGCGTGATCAAGGCTTCAGAGACCGAAGTCGCGGACCTTTGGTTCGTGACGGCCGCGTGATACCGCAATGATTGGTTTGATTCACGGAGCTTTCCGGGAGAGTACGCACTCCAGCAGATGGGATGAGTTTTCGGGCGCTCTCACGCACTTGCCTCCGCAGATGGCGAGGGCACGCCGGCTGATTTTTGATGCTTAGACAGAGCGCGCACGGTTCGAGTACAATGTGGAGTTCGACTCATCGCCCTGCAGACGCCCCGGGCCATTGTAGCTAGTATGGAGGATCGAGTGCACCGATATGTTACAGTGGCTCGATGATTACACGCCGTAGGCATGTTCGTGAGTAGCTCTTCACCGCACGACATTGCCCGCACGCAGCTCACGACCGACGCGAGGCACGAGAGGTCGACGAATGACCAAGATCGCGTAAGAGGCCGTAACAACAGTGGTCCTTTGGTGACTTTCGAGGCGGACCGCCTCAAAGAAGATACTAGTTTTGTACCTCCGCCAGCAGAGTGGTCCTCCACAACCTTCGAGTATTCGGAGCAGGTCGTGGCTCCAAGGGTTCGTGTTTGGAAGTGCGGTGTTGGCTGATGCGTCACCCCTACCCTTGTGGTCGATGTGGTAGACCGCATTTCGGGAGTGTCGCGCGCCAGGAGCTTGTTATTTTTGGCGACAAAGGCCATTTTGCGAGGAACTGTCCGACCAAGGGTAGCACGGATGTTACGACTCACCACCGGATCGCTGGTCGTTCATCGCTTTCATAGCATATGCAGGCAGCGTGCCTATGATTAGAGCGAGCGGTAGCTTTGTATATCCTTAACCTCTAGAGTTTGGTTTGCGCGATATGATGATCTTATTATTGCGCGCTATGTACGGATAGCGGTTGTTTGTAAGTTAGAAAACATGGTTAGTTGGAAGGATAAGCGGGGCATGGAAAGTGTGAACCTTAGAGTTTTATACGCGAGACCTTGTGAGGCAAGGCCGCCTTGAGTGGGTGATTTTACGGCTGGTCTTTGCCGATGTACTTGGTACGCGGGAAATATCGTGGATAATTATACGGGTAGCGTGAGACGGAAGTGGTAGCTTTCATGACGTGAATTAGTAAGATTGTTCCGGACGGAACAAGAGTTGGCGCGCAGGGTCGGGTCGAGGCCATTTGCGGGTCAACCCGCAGCCCATATCGAGGTGGGGTCGTTCGAGGTGGTCCCGCCAGCGGTAGGTCACGAGGGTGCTAGGCCCAAGTTTAGGTAACCATCGTGACGAGTTCGTGGACGCGCTCAACCGTAATCGATCGCAAGGCCGAATGGCCTTAGAGTAAATCGCTGAAGCGGAGCCGTTGTAAGATTAGAAATGATTCCTCGCTGGCTTGGATTTGAGTTTTGGCGACATGTTATATTCGCCATCGTGGCATGATCGGCTTTGTAAGCATAAGTGAAGACTATACCGACACAAGTACGCTTGGAGACTTAGAATGAACATTCGACGAATGTTTCTATGGGAAGAATGTTATACCCTCGTAGTTCCGTGGTATATAGGTGAGGATGTACGCGCGAGATTACGACGTAAATTTTGGAAAGAAAGAAAGACGTGATTTTTCGACTAAAAGTTTCCTGCTTTTGTGAAGAAAAAGGTTCGTTAACGGGAATTGGATTCCTGATTTGGTATTCTGACTTTAGAATATTTGAGAATTATGGAATTTTATTTCCTGAATGGTCACGCTGGGCCCACTGTGAAATTTACGCTTTGTGGGCCCGCTAGTTTTTGAGATTTTGGCCATTATGGATATTTTCGAGATGAAATATTTTGATTTAGCAGAGGGCACACGTGTCACCCCAGGTGGCCCTTGGCCGAAATTAGCTAGACAAGTGGCAAGACAAGCCGCCAAGTCTTGCTAGATATTTTGTGTGACAAGTTGGCTCAGGGTCCCACCCACACTTGTCCCCAATCTCAACCACACACTTGCCTTCATCCTATCCCTCGTTGTCCTATATATGCACCCTTAGTTGATGAAATCTTCCACACTTAGACATTTCAAGACTTGAAAACCCTCCTTCTCCTCGACCTGAGCTCTGCTTTGCCCCATTTCGAGCAAAATTTGTCCAACAATTCTTAAACTCTCAAGTGTTCTTCCCAAGGTGTTAGGAAGATTGTGTACCAAGAGTTGGAAAAGATTTCACACCCCTAGCCTTGAAGGGACGCCGCCGAAAGTCATCTTGAAACCCTGTGTTCTTCACTTTTGAGTCAATCTTGAAGAGAAGCTTGGTTGTGAGCTTCTATGGTTGCTTGTAGCGGATTGGAACGTAAAGATTTGAGCTAAGACTTGCTTGGAGCGACTTTTAAGAACTTGGATATTTTTGGGCTATTCGAGGTAGCCGAACTTAAACCTCTTTGGAATCGTTGTTATACATATATTATAAGTATATTATGGATTATATAATATATGGAGTAAGTTTGGAAGAGTTGGATCTTGTTAACTTGTTAAAAGAAAGGATTGGCCGCTTGCCATTAAAATGGTAAAACGATCTTACTTGCTAAGAAGCTAATAACAAAGTAACTATAACTTATATTAAGAATGGAAATATAAGTTGATGACTAATGAGTAAATCGATAAGTAAATGGACAAAGTCGCCAAGGACCCCAACTTAAGGATCAGATTTACTTTGGACCGTATTTACTTTGGATCGTATTTACATTGACCGTATTTACATTTCGCGGCGGAAGATTTTTCAATCGCGCTCCGCTTCGCGCGTGATCCCCTTTTAATTATTGTATTGCATGGCGCGTGATAGTAAACCGCGCACGGCCGTCGCAGAATCCCCTTCTTTTACTTATTGTTGTTATGGAGGCGTGATAGTAAACCGCTACCGCTTGGGCGTGTAATCCTTCTTTATGTTGTTTAATTATTACGCCTTATATATATATATGGTATATATATTACGCTATTCGCCTTGGTAAAAGATGGAAAAGTAGTATAAACTAAAGTGTCTAAATTTCCGTGAGATTTTGAGGGCTTTTATTGGTATAAGTCTTCAATGATAAGAAAGGTTTGATAGAGTACTATGACCATTTTAGGAGCGAGTACTACGCGGTGGCGTGATCTACTTGGCTTACGAGTAGCCGACGGTCAAGTACTTGAGCGCTTTGCTTATTGTCGATAAATCGTCGCGAGGTATGTGAACCTCTTCCTATCTTTTCTAGCATGATTGTTGTGAACTATGTAGTACGGCAGACGCATACGTGCTAAGTGATTTGGTTGGTTTAAAACATGCGTGTTATAATAGCTTTACGGGAAGTTAGTTATAACGACCTTACGTAGTGAAAATGGTTTATCGATGTTGAAGTTAAGAGACTTGATCTTATAAGATAAGAGACTTAACTTATTTGTTTTAATGTGGATGTTTGTGTGAAACCTCATTCGTGAGTAATGAGTACTTGGTTTTTAAAGGATAATGTTTTACCGATTTCGAATCGTAACGTGTATCGACAGCATCATTGCAAATGCTAATAAAGGAAAATGTATTGAATAATGATGTGTTGTATTAAAACCAAGAGAAACCTCCATCCGCATAAGCTAAGATGAGACAAAATGATATTACATTTTCTAGATCACGGTCACGTAATAAGATCGTTATAAACAAAGAATAAACTACTCACATATATGACATATGTTACTCAATTGTTTTAAAAGAGATTAAGACTACGAGTTATGAAACCTTTCTAAAATAAGTGACTCGAGCATTTGAAAACGAGAAGCTTGAGTAATCAAACTAGGCAAACCGAACTTAGGAAAAGAATGTTGTTACTTGGTTTTGAAAAGGAATGCTGGTTGGTCATTCTAATACTACGGGTATAGGTGACTTTTATAAAAGTAATGGATCTCTTTTAAAAGAACTTAACGATGTAGTACTTTGGGGTTAAAAACCCGACTTTGGCATAAAATGAAAGTACTTTGAGTCATGTGTGAAACTTGCCTATGCTTGTTGTCAGAAACTTGCCTATGCTTGTGACGATAGCCTTTGTTGCGCAAGTGTGGTATTTCTGTTACCGCGCTCTCGATGAGGGCCTACGACTTGTCGAGAACTTACTCGACGCGGCCGGCGCGATGGAGAATTCCACGCATGTTTCCATTTTGATTATCGCCTTGTTGTTGATGTCACACGGACACGCCTACACCGACGCAAAGATTCCGGCACGCGCCACGCGGCCGTTGATTACCCGATATATTGTTATTGTGGTTACACGGACATGTCTACACCGAGGTAGAATTCGGGCACGTGGCTACGCGCGCAGGTTGATCACCCAAGATATTATTGTTGATGCCATACGGACGCGTTCACACCGAGGTAGAATTCCGGCACGCGTGGCCGGGCATTGGTATTATTGTTGCATCACGACATGTCTACACCGATGCACTCCGGTACGCGCCACGACGCGAACATGATTGATGCTGGGCGTAAGACCCATAGTTATATTTGAGTGACGACTGAGGGCGAGTCCCCGATCGACATGATCGCTTATGTCGCGAATCAGAGTTTGGTTATCATACATGTCTCCCGCTTTATATAGACTAGTATGATTTCATTACAGATTTTTACGCCACATACTTGGTACCGCCAGATCGACCTCCTTCGGGGCTGCGCTCATGCCGCAGTAGAGGTACATCGGCCGTGGATCCTCGCCTAGGATCTCGCCTGCTTGGGAAGCTCCGCTTCTCCGAGGCTTATCTTTTGGTACGTGTTCCCCGAGTTGTAGGTTCTTGTACATTCTGTGGTATGGGGCCCCGTCCCGCCATAGTTGTTGTAAATCTTAGAGGTCTGTAGTACCGCCAGGCGTGGTTTGTAAAAGGGATTAAACTGCTCGCTGGAAAGAGTTGTATTTATTATGTTATCGAAGGTAACCGGTTGGCCTGCTTATGTTCATATATCTTTCTTGTTTAAGTTTTATTTTCCGCTGGTTTTCTCGATGATTGTATCACTAGGGTGCCCGGATAAGGCACCGTAACGCCCTAACGGTCGTTACGCTTGAAAAGAAAATGTGTTTGATACTACGAGTGATAGTATCGCAGTGGCTTTTACGCAAAAAGAGGTCTTTTGAAAGAATGAAAGTATGTAGTATTTTGGGGTTCAAACCCGATTGTCGACATAAAATAAAAGTACCTTAAAATTGCCTATGCTTGTGTGATAGCTTTGTTGCGTGCAAGTGTTTGATTTTGTGCTACCGTGTCTCTCATGGAGTGGTCGCTATTTGATTGATTGTCGACATACCGACGCGCTGACGGTCCACTGTACGCGCCCACTTCGAGTATTATCCGTTATTTCTTTCGACATATCGACACGACGGGTGGCCCACGAGTACGGCCCACTTTGAGTATTATCTTGTTATTTCCTTCGACATACCGACATCGACGGTGGCCCACTGTATGCGCCCGTGAGGATGGTTTCATGGCCATGCTTATACCGAGGTAAGACGCAGCACGCGGTCATCGCGGCGGTTAAATCCGTTATGTTATTAGTCCATGGACCGCTAATCCATGAAGCTTGCCGCGGTGACGAACAATCACGGGCTTGATTTGTACGTGTGGTTACAGGCACACTTTATATACTTGTCCTGGTCATTTCTCGTGTATCGGCAGGCTCTGGTAGATAGCTTAAGATACTTGCCACGGTCATATCTCGTGAGAAGGTAGGCTCTGGTACGCTAGCTTAAGATACTTGCCTCGGCCAGTTGCGTGGCTGGTTTGGATTGATACACCCCGTAAGTCTAGGACTAATATAAGAGAATGTACGTAAGTAATCAAGACTTGGAAATTAGTACGTTCAGAAGAATTGTTTTTCCGGCGGAAGAATTGTTTTTCCGGCGGAAAAATCTTCCGAACGTCGGAAAGGAAAAATGTTCGTTGTTGAGAATTGAATTCTCAAAATGCATTATTTGAAGAGTATGAAACTTATTAACATTATGGAAATTTGTTTTTACGGATTTGGTCACGCTGGGCCCACCCGAGGAATTTTACGCTTTTGGCCCACGTGGGTTACGAAATTTTTATGGACGAATGAGAGGGCGACACGTGGCACCCCTCCCACATGGCTTGGTCGAATTATGCTAAGGGCAAAAGGGTCATTTGACCAATGTGTAGATGACAAAGTCTTGCTAATTAAGAGTTTGACATTGTTGACCAAGTCAAGAGCCACTTGGCTTGATCTCTTCCCTCCAATTTTAACAAGTGTTGTTATCTAAGCCATCCAATGTGTTATATATTCACTACACTAGTAATGCAAGACTTGAGCCTTCTATACTTAGTAAAAAATTTCAAGGACTAGTCTTGTGGAGAGAAAGGGCTCTCGGGTTTGGCTAAGCTTGCACAAGAAAAATTTGTAGTTTTTCTCCATTGCTCACAAGACTTTAAACCAAGGTTCCTAAGAGTGTTGTATGGTTATCTCAATAGAAAGATTTCGGAAAAACGGCATTTTCGTATTAGTCGCAAGGCGGAAACTTAAGGAGTTCTTCAACTTTGAAGTTGGAACTTGAAGATGGGTTCTTCATAAGATTCTAAGGGGTGCTTGGAGCGGATTAAAACTTAAGGAAAGGAGCTAAGAATTGCTAAGGCGCGACTTTGAATCTTGGAAATTTTAAGGGCTTGAAAAGATATAAATCTTGTCGTTTTAGTAATTAAGATTACTTGTCATTGTAGCTAGGGATATTAGCAAGAATGATTTTTATAGTATGAAGTTTGATTAGTGTATTGACTATTGGAACCCTAATCCGAAAAATAGCATGTTTAGCTTTAAGATTACAATTCAAGTCGATTATTAGTTTAAGTCGCCGATGTTGTATAAAGAAGGAAATTGTAGTCAATGGTTGTTTATGACTATATAACATGTTAGACCTTAGAACTTGGAATTGGAAAAGGATTGGAAAAGACTTTGAATTGTTGGTTACGTAAGTCGTCGAGAATGGCTAGTGAGCATTAAACTACTGTATGAATTGTGGGGCGGAATTTTACATGTATTGTAAGACGGTAATCCCCTTTGTTTGGTTGTTGTTTTGAGCCTTAAACGTGGCGTGTTGGTTATTGTATCCGCCTTGAAAAAGGTGGCAAAGTGAGTAGAAACAAAGGAAGTGTCCCGATTTTCCGTAGAATTAGAGACCGTATACTTAGTATTATTCTACGTTAGAGACTAGAAGTCGATAGTCTTGTTGTGACCATTATAGGTTGACACTTCTACGCACGGGCGATTCGCTTAGCTTGTGGATTTAGCCAAAAGGTATGTGAACTATCTCCTCTTCTAGCATGATTCCTTAAGATAAAGAAAAGCACGCTCTACTCCTTAAATGATCAATTCCTCGTTGTATTTGGATTGCCTAAAGTAGAATTTGTTCTATGTACTTCATTGATTGTACTTTGATGTTTAAATTGTAAGTTGTATAATCCATTGCCTTAGTGAAGCTGGATTCTTTAAAGTGAAAGTATTCTACTTAAAGTACATAGAGTCTTGAAAAGTAAGTGGCTTCCAAATCTTTTGGCTAGCGCTTAGTTCCAAAACCTAAAGGTCATTATAATGACTTTAGGAGTCAAAGGAGTGATTTACTAAATTGTTTTAAAAGAGGAGAAATGACATGATTTAAGAGGAGTAACTTGTTTTAATGGTGTGAGTTACTTGAGGTTTAAAAGTAAGAAACTTGTTTTCTATATATTAAGAGACTCAAGTATTTTGAAAGTTAAGAGACTTGATTTGGAAGTTTGTGATACTTGGTTTTAAGTATAAGTCTCGTTAAAAAAGAATGAATATGTCTAAAACTAAAGGGTTATAACAACTTTACGGGAAGTTGGTTATAACGCTTTATGGAAGGTTAAGAAAGTTGTCTATTTTGATTATTAGGCATAAGTCGCTTAGATTGTGAAAATTTGAAGTTACTTGGTTTCAAGCTTTGAAATGAGTTTCTAAAAGTGTAGTAACTTACTTTGAAAAATAGACACACCTCGATACTACTGTGTTAGTATCTCGGGGTTTTACATAAAACGAGTCTTTGAAAAGAATGTACGCACGTAGTACTTTGGCTTGATTAATCGAGAATTAGTCTAAGTGTGCCTTGATAAGTACTTTGGCTTGATTAATTGAGAATTATTCTGTGTGCCTTGATAAGTACTTTGGCTCGATTAATCGAGAATTATTCTAAGCGCGCCTCGATAAGTACTTTGGCTTGATTAATTGAGAATTATTCTGCGTGCCTTGATAAGTACTTTGGCTTGATTAATCGAGAATTATTCTGCTGCCTTGATAAGTACTTTGGCTTGATTAATTGAGAATTATTCTATGTGCCTTGATAAGTACTTTGGCTTGATTAATTGAGAATTAGTCTAAGCGCGCCTTGATAAGTACTTTGTCTTGATTAATCGAGAATTAGTCTAAGTGTGCCTTGATAAGTACTTTGGCTTGATTAATCGAGAATTATTCTGCGTGCCTTGCTAAGTGTTTTGGCTTGATTAATTGAAAATTATTCTAAGTGTGCCTTGATAAGTACTTTGGCTCGATTAATCGAGAATTAGTCTGCGCCTTGATAAGTACTTTGGCTTGTTTAATCGAGAATTGCCTATGTGCCGGGTACTAGCCTTGGTGCTAGGGTATATCATTCATTTCGGTCATTCCCGTTTGTGGCATTTGCATATTCCGTGGATTTGCTACCCACGATGCGGCGAATACCTCGCGAGTCCGTAAGGGCTTACGCGCGGTGAAATAGTCCCACGCGGCTGGTCCACTTACGCGATAATACCTACGCGAGTCCGTAGCGGCTTACGCGGTGAAATAGTCCCACGCGAGGAATACCACGCGGTCCACGCGACCTACGCGTGAAATAGTCCCGTGAGTAGATTGCTTAATGACATCATGCGGGTGGTCCCGCTGATCGTGAGCTTCCTAGTTTATATTGTAAGTATACTACTATTTACTCTCATGATTGCAAGGTTCAGCAGCTTATTGATGTTGTATTATATCGTGGATCACTTAGCTGGCGAGGAAGGATTCCACGCACGATTGATATTACGGGCGCGAGACCCATGGATATATTCGAGTAATGACTTTGGTACGCGCCCCCGACTTGAGCATGATCGCTATGTATTGTGTATCGTAGGTCGCTATCATACATGTCTCCTGTTTTGTTAGACTGTTATGATTTCATTACAGTATTTTACTGTTTCACATACTTGGTACATTCTTCAGATCGACCTCCTTTCGGGGCCGCTCATGCCGCAGTTTAGGTACGCAGCTTGGTTATCTACAGTGTAGGACCGCCGTAGTTTTGGATAGCTCCTCTATTCGTGAGTTTATCATTTTTGGTATAGTTCCTTCAAGACATGTGCTTTGTACAGCATGGGTACGGCGGGCCTTGTCCGTCATATTTCGCTTTAACTCTGTGAGGTCCAGATTCATACGTGGATCGACTCATGTACGTGTAGGTCTTTTGTTTATGTATATTATATGACGCCTTACGGTTTTGCACGACGCTGGTTTTTAAAAAAAGAAAAACAAAGAGGTGTTATTTGATTTCGCAGCTTACTTAGTTGTTAAGGTGCGGTGCCTGTAGGCACCGCCACGCCCGGTTCGGGCGTTATACGAATCCGTAGTTGGCTTCCGCATTGCCCGTGAAGTTTTATGACTAGCCTTCTGATCCGTAGTTGGCTACTCTACTGCCCGACGGTTTAATGACGCATGTGATCTATTGTCTGTGTTCACATACGGGTGTTGTTTTACATCACGCATCGTTGCAGCGAGAACGGGTTCCACTGCATGATTGATATTACGGGCGAGACCCATAGTTATGCGCGAGTGATTATTTTTGAGGATACGCGCCCTTACTTGACATAAATCACATTTATTGCGTAAATGATTTTATAAAATGATGAAATGTGATTTCATTACAAGATTTTCGCCACATACTGTACCTATCAGATCGACTCTCCTGGGACGCGCTCATGCCGCAGTAGAGGTACACCGCTTGTCGATCCTCACTCATAGATCGCAGTCATCGCTGGGAAGCTCCGCTTTCTCGAGGCTTATCTTTTGTATAGTCCTCACACCGTAGGTACTTGTACATTCTGGTGTTATACCGTATTTGCAGTATGTACGCGAGGACGCACATACGAAAGTTTAAGCCTTAAGATTAGGCAAGTGGACGAAAATATTTGTGCACAACTACCAAAACGAATTGTTTTCCGACGTAAACGCTTTCCAAAACTTGCGTAGGGAAAATTACGGCTATGTCATTTATAATTTTTGGATTTTTCCGAGAGATGAAATATTTTGGACTAACGAGAGGGCGGCACTTGTCACCTCAAGTGGGCGGTCAAGTTGGCCGGGCGGTTGCACGCTCTGGCTTGTTTTGGGGCCTAAAACACGGGTCAATGTTTGAGTGATTTGTGGAGTAGATGGCTAGGGAACTTGGGCAAATCCTCACCTCCACTTGCCCCCACTTGTCTTGATCTTGTCCATTGGTTTCCTATAAATACCCCCTTAGTCAAGACTTCCTTCATCCCTCAAACACTTTCCAAGTCTTGAAATCCCTCTCCCCTTTGATAAGTTTTCGTCCAAAGCCTCCCCTCCCCTGAGAGGCCCTCGCCGAGAGTACCCCCTTTTCTAGTGGTGCTAGCCGAGAATACCCCCCCCCCCCCCTTGGTAGAAAAGTATTCTCCAAGTATTGTTACTATTCCAAAATACCTTAGCCTTATACCTTGTAGTATTCCAAAGTTACCTCTATACGTAGAGCCCGGAAATACTACCTTATGTCATTTTAGTCTCAAACGAAACCCTAAGGGAAATCTTCACAGTTGGTCAAGTATTAAGAAGAAGTTGCGTGAACTTCTAAGGGTTGTTTGGAGCTGGTTGGAGCGCCAGAGTAGAGCTAAACGCTGCTCAGATCGACATTTAAACTTGGATAATTTTGGGCTTATCGAGGTAAATATCTTGTTCTTCTATCAGAATTGGAAATTACATCGTAGTAGTATAGGAATGAATATAAGATTCATAAGAGAATTGAACCGTAATGTAGGATATTACAGATAAGACTCGAATCAAATCACATCGTAAGAATATTAAAGTAAGATTGAATCAGATTTACATGCGATCGTATTTACAGAGACTTGTGAAATTTGACTGCAGGAAGTCGCCCAATTTTTGTAGAATCTTGTATCTAGATTTATTCTACCGAGTAGTCTAGACATTGATAGACTTGTATAACCGTTATAGGTTCAAGATCGCGAGTAGCGATTCTACTCGGGCTGGAAAAGGATAGCAGGATTACAAAGATTGGAGCTATTTGCTAATAGTCGATAAATCATCGCGAGGTACGTGATTCTTCCTATCCTCTTGAGCATGATATTTTAAAAGAATATATATAGTACGTAGACGACGGTGTTAACCGAACGTGGTTTTACTCCATGTCTTTGACTTCAGTCTAAATAATAAGAATCTTCAAGTATTTCAAAAGCACTAAGAACCGCTGGAAAGAAGAGTAATACTTGGTTTTAAAAGCTTAAGAGTTATACTAGCGCATGGGAAGTTAGGTATAACAACTTAAGAGAGATAAAAAGAATGGTTTATTGATTTTAGAAGTTAAGAGACTTGATCTTAAAAGATAAGAGACTTGACTTAATTGAATTAATATGAATTTTGTTAAAAAGTGTGAAACCTCATTCATGAGTAATGAGTACTTGGTTTTTAAAAGGAATAATGTCTTACTAATTTCGGGAATCAGAATAAGTATCGAACAAACCACAGCAGCGCTAATAAAGGGAAATGTTTTGATTAATTAAGTATTATTAAAACCAAGAGAAACCTCCATCCGCATGTGGCTAAGACGAGACAAAATGATATTACATTTCCTAGATCATCGCTTTATTAAGATTGTTATGAACAAGAATAACCTAATCACACATAAGGCATATGTTTCTCAATGGTTTTGAAAGAGAATTATATTATTAAGTGATTAAGACTATGAACTACTAAACCTTTCAAAATGAGAAACTTGAGCATTTGAAATAAGGAAAACTTGAACGCTTGGAAAATAACGTTGTTACTTGATTTTACAAAAGGAAGTTTTTGGTTTACTTAAAAAGATAGTCACTCTATTTTTATACTACTGTATCAGGTGACTTTTGTGAAAGAAGTTGGATCTTTTAAAGAGTTAATGTATGAAGTACTTTGGGGATAAAACCCGAACTTGTTAAAATAAAGTAGAAAGTACCTTGTGTGAATAACTTGATTGTGTTGGTTTGTGATAGCCTTGTAATACTTTCTTGTCGATTTGATAAAGTAAACATGTTAGGATGTTACGTGTGTTAGTATCATGTGATGTTTGTGTAAAGCGGGTTTTCCTTGTCAGGCTTATATTGTTTAACGATGTTCGTTATGTTAGTATTATATCACTCACCTCTTGACATGATACCGGGGTTGCGCCTCACGCGGGTAGACTCAGCGCGTGGGACCATGATTCGAGAATACCTCTACGCGGGTCCAGGGACCTACGCGAGCTACGAGTTCCGTGTTAGTGTGCGGGGTTATACCTCACGCGGCCTACGCGCTACGCGATCGCGAGTCCGTGACGCCCGGGAGTAGCTACCCTCGATGCGGGAATACCTCACGCGCCAACGCGAGTGGCCTACGCGGAGTCGGAAGTTCCAGGATTAGACGCGCACATTTGATATCATGCGCGAGTGGCCAACTTCGATCATGGCGGTCTAGATGCACTCGTGATACGCTTTATGACCTTGTTGGTACTGGGTTTTAGTAGTGCTATGCCTTCGCATTTACCCCAGACGGTTTGATTATGACACGTGGGACCGTGTTCATGTATTCCTTGGTGCTTTTATATCAAAGATCACGGCAGTGAGGAAGGTATTCCACGCATGATTGATGTCGGCGCGAGACCCATAGTTATATTCGAGTGATGACTTTGAGGCGCGAGTCCTCGACTTGACATGATCGCTATTTATCAGGAATCGTAGTTTGGTTATCATATATGTCTCCCGCTTTATATAGACTACTATGATTTCATTTACGTGATTTTCGCCACATACTGTACCGTCAGATCGACCTCCTTCGGGCCGCTCACGCCGCAGGTAGGTACACCATTGTTGATCCTCGCCTTAGATCACAGTCAGCTGGGAAGCTCTATTTCTCCGAGGCTTATCGCGGTATAGTCCTCGCTGCAGGTACTTACATTCAGAGGTACGGCGGCCCCGTCCGCCATTGTCGTTATATCATTCTTAGGTCCAGAGTAATCGCAGTGGGCGTAGTTTGTAAATGGGATGAATCGTCGGATTTAAGTTTTTATATATATATATGCAAAGGCAACTTTTCTCATATAACTGCTTTACACTTCATATTATTTCATGTCTTGTTTTATGTTCCATTGACACTGGATGATGTCTACTGGGTGCCCGGTAGCACCATTCACGCCCGGTTCGGTCGTGACAAAAGTGGTATCGTGAGCGCTTAATCCTTGGAAAGTGTCTACAGATCGTATCTAGTAGAGTTCGATTATCGGTGTGTTGTGCACTACACCAATAATCGTGAGGCTATAGGATATTTAGGATTGGTTTCCATTCTTCTCACTCGAGATCGCGCTTAGAGCCGTGTTATAAGTTGGACCTCTAACGATTTCTTTCCCGCATCGCTTATGCCTCCGCGCAAGGCAACCCGGGCCCAGAAGGGCAAGGCAGCTGAGGGAGCCGCGAGTAGAGCACAGAGGTTACGAGGCATGTGCCCAATCATCACCTGCGTGGTGCTTCATTCGGGAGTTCTGCGACGACGCCACCCCAGCAGAGTTTAGCCCAAATGCAGCATAGCCTCCATCGCGCCATGATATCCGACCTTCCGCTCCACAACCAAGAGCGTAAAGTATGGGTTGCAAAGAGACGCCTCTTGTTACTAGCTAGGATTTAGCAAACTGCAGAGCATATTATGTATCGATTTATCACGGTCTTGATGACTATCCGAGAGAGGGTTGTGTAAGAGTAGCTCTTCAATGTGTACGAGCATGGCTCACAGACGGGCTTATGCGCAGCAGCCGAGACGTAGAGATCGGCTGCATTAATCAAGGACATCGTAAGAGGCCCGATCGGCAGATCCTTTCGTAACTTTCAGGCGAACCGCCTCAAAGCAGATTAGATACGCACCTCCACCAAAGGCAGTGGTCCTCCACGTTGTTCGTGACGCTCAGAGTACGCCTGAGTTGGTCGTGAGCTCCGTGGCTTCCGTTCACAGATACACGCAGTTCTAGCCACCAGTTCGCTTTTTCCTCGTTGTTCACATACGCAGCGCCATCCCGGAATGTCGCCTTATTGACGGTGCTTGTTTTACTCGCGCCGTCGTGACACGTGGTCGGAAAGATGTCCTAGTAGGAGGGATGCAAGCAGAGGACTCACCACCCGATCAACATGGATTCAAGGCTCGGAGAGGAAGGGTTGTTAGCTGCAGAGGCCACCCCACCTCTGTGGCTGTGGTAGATGTCATCGTGAGTGTCGACTTCTTCGACAAATTGTTTTGCTATGCGCCTAGCCGGGCAGGATTGATTGAAACGACAGAGGGGAGTGAAACAGTAGATTCAGGTATATCCTTAACCCTCTAGAGATTGTATGTGTGATAAGATAAGTGTATCTTAAGTGCTAGGTTCAGATAGCATTGTGTTAATTGTGATTAGAAATCATGGTTAGTTAAAAGGGTAAGATTGGGGATAAGGAAAGTGTGAGCCTTAGAGTTTTATACGTAGAGACCTTAGAGGTAAGGCCATCTCGAGTAAAAGATGTATTTTATGTTTGACCCTTATCGGAGTGCATAGTACACGTGAGATATGTTTGTGTGATAAGTCCCTGAGTGGTATGAAATGAAAGAGGGTAGTCGAGCTAAGAAGACCACTAGGTTTTCGTGACTCGCTGAGGAGATTGTTCCGGATCGGGGAACAAGAGTTTTGCGCGATAGCGGGCGGTCATGGACCGATTGCGGGTCAAACCGCGCCCGCATTGGTGGGGTCGGCTCGAGGTGGTCCCGCCAGCGGTGGAGTCACGGGTGTTAGGCCCAAGTTTAGTTAACCATCATACGCACGAAGTTCGTGGATGCGTTCGACCAAAGAGGTCGCCGATGAGGTCACCCATCTTGTCTTTAGTCAAGACCGCTTACTCGCAGAGGTTACGCGAGATGTTATATCGTGAAGGTTGTAAGGCTGCACGAGGTGCCTACTTTCACCTTATGGCAGCGAAGGAGCCTGTGTTACGACTATTTCTTTTTCGAAGTTTTACCAGCAGGTTGTGAACTCAAAGTAGTCTCAAGACGATTCGCCTCAAGCCGTTGTTTGGATTTCAGGGGTAGCTGTGAGGATTGTTGTCTCCTGATTGAGGGAGTGTTTAATAGCTACCATATAAGTATTCAGATATCGCCTTATGACGCCTTGTATGGGCGGAAGTGTAAGTTGCCGGTCGATTGGTTCGATTTTGGCAAGGTTCAGATAGCTGGTTCATTCTTGTTTCAGCAGGATGTGGATAGGGTGAATCCTATCCAGGAGAGGTTATCGGAAGCTCAGAGACAACAGAATTCGTGCGGATGATCGGCGACGACGCTTGGAGTTCAGGTTGACGGTAGGATTTCTTGAAGGTGCCACCCCGGAAAGGGTGTGACGAGTTTTGGAAAACAGAGGAAACTTAGCCTGAGGTACTTAGAGCATTTTCAGATCCTTTGGAGGATAGGCCAGGTTGCCTATAAGTTAGCTTTGTCGTCCGATGTGGGAGGCCGTGCGTCCGGTCTTTCTTGTTGCTATGATCGGAAAAATATCGGAGATCCATCCAGAGTGTTCCTAGTTAATGATGACCAAGTTGAAGTTAGTAACCCCGAGATTTTGGAAACCAAGCAAGAATGTAAATGGTAAGTTATGAGAAAGAGTTCGAGTGTACGAGAAGGGTATGACGAGTAATGGAAGAAGCGAGCATGTGTTAAGAACATAGGAGTGATCATTTCGTTTGTAAAGAAAAGGTGCGAAGGGAGTATCTTTTAGACCTTGGGTGGGAACTTTTGAGATGTTAGAGGTGATTCCTCATGACTCGACGTAAGTAATCGCGCTGTTATTTTGTGGCAGTGTGGCATTGGCAACTTGTTATGTTAAGAGGAACTTATTATTATCTCAGATCGAGAAGGAACATTCGACGAATGTTTCTAAGGAGGAGAATGTTATGCCTCAGATTTGCAGTATGTACGCGAGGACGACGCACGAAAGTTTAAGCCTTAAGATTAGGCAAGTGACAAAAATATTTGTGCACAACTACCAAAACGAATTGTTTTTCGACTAAACGCTTTCCAAAACTTCGTAGGGAAAATTACGCTATGTCATTTATAATTTTATGATTTTTCCGAGAGATGAAATATTTTGGACTAACGAGAGGCTTACACTTGTCACCCTGGCTGGGTCAAGTCGGGCGGTTGCACGCTCTGGCTTGTTTTGGGGCCTAAAACACGGGTCAATGCTCGAGGATTTGTGGAGTAGATGGCAGTGGCACTGGGCAAATCCTCACCTCCACTTGCCCCCACTTGTCTTGATCTTGTCCATTGGTTTCCTATAAATACCCCTTAGTCAAGACTTCCTTCATCCTCAAACACTTTCCAAGTCTTGAAATCCTCTCCCTTTGATAAGTTTTCGCCCAAAGCCTCCTCCCCTTTGAGAGGCCTCGCCGAGAGCACCCCTTTTCTAGTGGTGCTAGCCGAGAATAACCCCTTGGTAGAAAAGTATTCTCCAAGTATTGTTACTATTCCAAAATACCTTAGCCTTATACCTTGTAGTATTCCAAAGTTACCTCTATACGTAGAGTCTAAAATACTACCTTATGCCCTTTTAGTCTCAAACGAAACCCTAAGGAAAATCTTCACAGCTTGGTTGAAGTATTAAGAAGAAGTTACGTAGAACTTCTAAGGGTTGTTTGGAGCGGGTTCGAGTGCCAGAGTGAGCTAAACGCTGCTCAGATCGACATTTAAACTTGATAATTTTGGGCTTATCGAGGTAAATATCTTGTTCTTCTATCAGAATTGGAAATTACATACGTAGTAGTATAGAATGAATATACGATTCATAGAAGAGAATTGAACCGTAATGAAGGATATTACGATAAGACTCGAATCAAATCACATCGTAAGAATATTAAAGTAAGATTGAATCAGATTTACATAGATCGTATTTACGTAGATATGTGAAGTTTGACGGCAGTGAAGTCGCCCAATTTTCTCGTAGAATCTTGTATCTAGATTTATTCTACCGAGTAGTCTAGACATTGATAGACTTGTATAACCGTTATAGGTTGAAGCATCGCGAGTAGCGTATTCTACTCGGCGTGGAAAAGGATAGCAGGATTACAAGATTGAGCTATTTGCTAATAGTCGATAAATCGTCGCGAGGTATGTGATTCTTCCTATCCTCTTGAGCATGATATTTTAAAAGAATATATATAGTACTGTAGACGTGTGTTAACTGAACGTGGTTTTACTGCGATGCCTTTTGACTTGAGTCTAAATAATAAGAATCTTGAAGTATTTCAAAAGAATTAAGAACCGCTTTTGAAAGAAGAGTAATAATTGGTTTTAAAGCTAAGAGTTATACTAGCTTTATGGGAAGTTAGGTATAACAACTTAAGAGAGATAAAAGAATGGTTTATTGATTTTAGAAGTTAAGAGACTTGATCTTAAAAGATAAGAGACTTGACTTAATTGAATTAATACGAATTTTGTTAAAAGTGTGAAACCTCATTCATGAGTAATGAGTACTTGGTTTTAAAAGGAATAATGTCTTACTAATTTCGAAATCGTAATAAGTATCGAACAAACCACAAAGAAATAGCTTAATAAAGGGAAATGTTTTGACTAATTAAGTATTATTAAAACCAGAGAAACCTCCATCCGCATGTAAGCTAAGATGAGACAAAATGATATTACATTTCCTAGATCATGGTCGCTTTATTAAGATTGTTATGAACAAGAATAACCTACTCACACATAAGGCATATGTTTCTCAATGGTTTTGAAAGAGAATTATATTATTAAGTGATTAAGACTATGAACTACTTAAACCTTTCAAAATGAGAAACTTGAGCATTTGAAATAAGGCAAACTTGAACGCTTGGAAAATAATGTTGTTACTTGATTTTACAAAAGGAAGTGTTTTGGTTTACTTAAAAGATAGTCACTCTATTTTTATACTACGTATCAGGTGACTTTTGTGAAAGAAGCTGATCTTTAAAGAGTTAATGTATGAAGTACTTTGGGGATAAAACCCAACTTGTTAAAATAAAGTAGAAAGTACCTTGTGTGAATAACTTGATTGTGTTGGTTTGTGATAGCCTTGTAATACTTTCTTGTCGATTTGATAAAGTAAGCACGTTAGATGCTACGCGTGTTAGTATCTCGTGACGCTTGGTAAAGCGGGTTTTCCTTGTCAGGCTTATGTTGTTTAACGATAAGTTGTTATGTTAGTATTATATCACCACATCGTAAAGAGGTCGGCCTTACTTATGCTTATGTTGTTTAAACTATGTCGTTATGTTAGTACTATATCACTCACCTCTCGAGATGATACCGGGTTGTCCTCCGACGCGGGTAGACTCAAAGCGGTTTGGGACCATGATTCGAGAATACCTCATGCGCGGTCCAGGGACTTACGCGAGCTACGAGTTCCGTGTTAGCGTGCGGGTTATACCTCATACGGCCCATGTGGCTACACGGATCGCGAGTCCAGACGCTGCCGGAGTAGCTACCCTCGACGCGGAATACCTCACGCGGCCTACGCGAGTGGCCTACGCGGAGTCGCGGAAGTTCTAGGATTAGAAGCGCACATTTGATATCGCGCGAGTGGCCGCCTTAGATCATGTGGCTTCAGATGCACTCGTGATACGCTTTATGACCTTGTTAGTACTGGTTTTAGTAGTCGGCCATGCCTTCGCATTTACCCCGTGACGGTTTGATTATGACAGTGGACCCGTGTTCATGTGTATTCTCGATGCTTTTATATCAAAGATCGCCGGCAGTGATAAGGTATTCCACGCACGATTGATGTCGGGCGAGACCCATAGTTATATTTGAGTGACGACTTTGAGGGCGCGAGTCCCCGACTTGATATGATCGCTATTTATCAGGAATCGTAGTTTGTTTATCATATATGTCTCCGATTTATATAGACTACTATGATTTCATTTACGATTTTCGGGCCACATAATTGGTACTGTCAGATCGACCTCCTTCGGCCGCTCACGCCGCAGTAGGTACACCGCTTGCTGATCCTCGCTTAGGATCACAGCTCATTGCTGGGAAGCTCCGCTTCTCCGAGGCTTATCAAACGTATAGTCCCCTCGCCGTTGTAGGTACTTACATTCGTGGGTATGGCGGCCCCGCCACGCCATTGTCGTTATATCATTCTTGAGGTCTCAGTAATCGCAGGCGTAGTTTGTAAATGGATGTAATCGTCGGATTTAAGTTTTTATATATATATATATGCCAAAGGCAACTTTTCTCGTATAACTGCTTTTACACTTCATATTATTTCATGTCTTGTTTTATGTTCCACATTACTTTGACGTATGTCTACTGGGTGCCCGGTAAGACACCGCCACGCCCGTTCGTGTCGTGATAAGCGGTATGGCGGCCCCGTCCCGCCATAGTTGTTGTTATATTCTTAGAGGTCTGTAGTAATCGCTAAGGTGGTTTGTAAAGCGATTGTAATCGTTTGGTTATATTGTATATACAATGGCGACCGCTTTAGTTAACCTATTTTCTTATCTTGTATCTTGTTTCGCTTAAGTTTTTGTTTCCGCTGATTTTCTCGATGTCAGATCACTAGGTGCCTGTGGTAAGGCACCGGCATGCCCGAGGTCGGGTCATGACAAAGACTAGACTACAACGTTGAAACAAATAGAGTGCTCCAACATCAACTGAACCAACAACCTACCAGCGTGAATCGTCACTCTCTTTAACTGAACCTGCAGGCATGAAACGCAGCGTCCCCCAGCAAAAGGAAGTTCAGTACGACTGATATACTAAGTATGTTAGGAATAACAAATAACATAACAGAGATGTATCATAATCTGAAACAGAAACACTGACTAATAGTACATGCCTCTGAGTGTCCTAGTACATATGTCTAAATGTTATGCAATACCAATGCTGTATACTGATGGCCACACAAGCGTCTTTCTTTTCATAGCAGCCTCTGTGGGCATAATATACATAAATGTCATGCATGATGCACATGCGGTATACTACGGCCACACCGACATCTTACCCATAATTGCTTCTCTGGGCATCTGGTTATATTGGCCACACATGCATTCATATCATATCGTCTTAGCCACACATGCATCTATTTAGGCCACATAGGCACAATATGTAGCCTCTTAGGGCTCCTTTGTGATAATCCAACTGCAGGTGGTGTGTGTATATAACTCTTTTTATATTCCCCATCATATATATATAATATTTACCATATAATAATGTGTATAGCACAAATGGTCTAGGGTAATATCCGAATGCAATGCAAATGAAATTGCATTGATGACAATACCATATTCCAATCTCAACAAGAGACTTATATTACCTACAAACCTTTGACGACACTGTGGATATAATTATTATTTTTTCATATTCCTATTAGGACTTATAAATAATTTAGACATGCTTTCAGCATAAGAATCAATAACATGATTAATCTTAACTTCTAGGAGTAGAATAAATTATGGAACTATATCACGGTTATATTTCATTATATGGAACATGCCAAAAGGAAGAAATCATTTGTCTTAACATATCTGAACTTGTTTAGAAAAATTCTTTGCTAGTACTCGAAAGGAGCCAATGTTAGACTCACAAAATCGATGAAGAAGTAACTATTCTTAAACCTCATATTTTAATCCTTTCAACTGAAAGATCCTGTCACGATTCGAACCCAGCCGCAGGATCGTGCCTTACCCGGGCACCCAAGTAGACATACATCAGAGTAATCAGCGGAATATAAAAACACAACATGAAACAATGTAAAAGAGACACAGTTTATCTGAGGAAAAATTGCCTATCGGCATATATATATAAACCAAAAGTGAACAGTTACATCCCAACTTTACAATGGGACTACTGCACTTAAGGAAGAATAACTATGGCGGATGGTTCCGCCATACCTCAATGAACATAAATATCTACAACATCGTGGACTATACCAAAGATAAGCCTCCGAGAAACGGAGCTTCCCAAAACGCTGAACCGTGATCCTAAGAGCGGATCAACAATCGTGTACTTACACGCGCAGATGAACGCAACTCCCGGCGAGGTCAAGATAACAGTACCAAGTATGTGAAATCAAAATATCAGAATGAAATCATAATAGTCTATATAAAATGTAAGACATGTATGATAACCAAAGTATAGTTCACAATAAATAAGCAATATGTCAAGTCGTGACTCACGCCCTCAAAGTCATCACTAAATATAACTACGGGTCTCGCGCCACAACATCAATCATGCCCGTGGAATACCTTCCTCATCGCCAGCCTATGATATAAAAGCACCAAGGAATACACATGAACACTGTGTCCCACCAGTAGGCATAGCCGACTACTAAAACCCACAAGCATCAACAAGTCATAAATCAGATCACATGGTCTTTCTAGATCGCCACATGATCGGCCGCCACTCGCTCAAGATCAAATGCGCGCCTAATCTCGAACTTCCCGCAGCTCCGCATAGGCCACACACATAGGCCCGCATGAGGTATTCCTCAGACGAGGGTAGCTACTCCCGACATCATCTCGACTTCGCACCGCATGGCCACATGGACCGCATGGCCACATAGACCGCACACTAACCCGAACTCGCAGCCCGCATAAGTCCCCGACCCGCATGAGGTATTCTCAATCATAGTCCTGCATCGCCTCGAGGTATACCCCGCATCGTAGGCGCCTTAACCCCTCAGATTATGTCAAGGGGTGAGTGGTGCAATACTAACATAACGGCTTACCGTTAAACAACATAAGCACAACAAGGGAAACCCCTTTACACAAACATCACAAGACACTAACACACGTAGCATCCTAACATGTTTACTTATCAAGCCAATAAGAAAGTATTACCAGGCTAACACAAACCAACATAGTCAAGTTATTCACACAATGTACTTTCTATTTCATGTCAACAAGTTTGGGTTTTTATCCCCAAAGTACTTCATACATTAACTATTTAAAAGATCCATTTCTTTCACAAAAGTCACACAATACCCGTAGTATAAAAATAGAGTGACTATCCTTTTAAGTAAACCAAAACACTTCCCTTTGTAAAATCAAGTAACAACATTCTTTTCCAAACGTTTCAGGTTTGCCTAATTTCAAATGCTCAAGTTTCTCATTTTCGAAAGGTTTCGTAGTTCATAGTCTTAATCACTTAATAATATATTTCTCCTTTAAAACAATTTGAGAAACATATGCCTTATGTGTGAGTAGGTTATTCTTGTTTATAACAATCTTATTAAAGCAACCATGATCTAGGAAATGTAATATCATTTTGTCTCATCTTAGCTTCTATGCAGATGTAGGTTTCTATTGGTTTTAATAATACTTTATTAGTCAATACATTTCCCTTTATTAGTGCTGCTGTGGTTTGTTCGATACTTATTCTCATTTTCGAAATCAATATAAGGCGTTCATAAACAATTAAGTACCGTTCCTTTTATCTTTCTTAAGTCGTTATACCTAACTTCCCATAAAGCTAGTATAACTCTTAAGCTCTTAAAACCAAGTATTACTCTTCTTTAAAAACGATTCTTAATTCTTTTGAAATACTTCAAGATTCTTATTATTTAGACTCAAGTCAAAAGACATCGCAATAAAACCACGTTCAGTTAACACACGTACGTCTACCGTACTATATATATTCTTTTAAAATATCATGCTCAAGAGGATAGGAAGAATCACATACCTCGCGACGATTATCGACAATTAGCAAAACGCTCCACGGCTATAACCCGGCTAGCCTGGTCCACCTTTCAAGTAGAACATGCTACTCGCAGAACTTTCAACCTATAAAGGCCATATACGCCTATCAACGCCCGCACTACTCGTAGAATATTCTAAGTGGGTTCTCTATTCTACGGAAAAATCGCAAAGACTTCCCTACCCGTTAAACTACACAAGTCTCATCGCAAATACAAATTCTATGTAAGTACAGTTTAATCTTCTTCTTTAATATTCTTCTGATGTGATTTCAGTTCAATTCTCTTCTGTAATATCCTTCTATGTATCTTATATTCATTTCTATACTACTACAGTATGTAATTTCCAATTACAATAGAAGGACAATAGTATTTACCTCGATAAGCCCAAAATTATCCAAGTTTTAATGTCGATCCTGAGCAACGTTTAGCTCCTACTCTGGCGCTCCAACCCGCTCCAAACAACCCTTAGAAGTTCTACACAACTTTTTCTTAATACTTCAACCGGCTATGAAGATTTTTCCTTAGGGTTTCGTTTAGTGACTAACGGATAGTATAGTAGTATTTCTGGGCTTTTAGTATAGGGGTAACCTTGGAATACTATAAGGTATTTGGGCCAAGGTATTTTGGAATAGTAACAATATTTGGAGAATACTTTTCTACCAAGGGGGGGTGTGTATTTCACGAGAACTATCAAGAGAGTGGGATGTCTCGCCAAGGGCCTCTCAAAGGGGGAGGACTTGGACGAGAATTTCACTACAAGGGAGGGAGGGATTTTAAGACTTAGAAGTCATTCGAGGGACGTAAGAAATCCTTCAACTAAGGGGGGTATTTATAGGGCCTTCAATGGCCAAGATTAAGACAAGTGGTGGGCAAGTGGAGGGTGAGGATTTGGGCAAGTGTACCTTATCCATCTACCACACAAAATATCACAAAATATCCTACCTACTCCATGACTTGAAATCGTGTAAATAACGCCCACAAATCCGCCAACTTGAGGGTGACAAGTGTCGCCCTCTCGTTGGTCCAAAATATTTCATCTCTCGGAAAAATCCGCAAAAATAATAAACGTCGCAACCGTAATTTTCCCTTCGCAAGTTTTGGAAAACGTTTCGTCGGAAAACAATTCTTTTCGCTAGCTGTGCACAAATTTCGTCCCTAATGCCTACTTAAGGCTTAAACTTTTATACGTACGCCATCACGTACATACTCTGGAAATACGGGGTATAACATTCTCCCCTCCTTAGAAACATTCGTCCCGAATGTTCCTTCTAAGTCTCAAAACATACATGCGCCAGTATAGTCTTCATTACTATACTTACGAAAACAATCATGCCACACCTGGCCATAAAAATAACACACGCGCAAATACTTAATCCAAGTCCACGAGGAATCACCTCTAGCATCACAAAAGCTCCCACCCGAGGTCTAAAATATACTCCCTTCGCACCTTCACTTTACAAAAGAAATGATCACATCTATGTTCTTAACACATGCTCGCTTCTTCCCTTACTCGTCGCACTTTCTCGCACACTCGAACTCTTTCTCATAACTTACCACTACATTCACATCTTCGCCTTCAAAATCTCTGGGTTACTACCTCCAACTTGGTCATCATTAACTGGGAACGCTCTGTATGGATCTCCGATACTCTTCCGAACATAGCAACATGAAAGACCGGACGTACTGCCTCCTACGTCGGACGGCAATGCTAATTATAGGCAACCTGGCCTACTTTCCAATTGATCTGAAAACGCTCAAAATACCTCGAGCTAAGTTTCCTCTGTTTTCCAAAACTCGTCACACCCTTTCCGGGGTGGTACCTTCAAGAAGACCCACCACAACTCAACTCCAAGCGCCGCCGCAGACATCCGCACGACTTCGCTGACTCGAGCCGCCAATAACCTCTTCCGATAAGCTTCACCCTATCCGCATCCTCGCCAAACAATTATGAACAAACTATCTCGAACTTTGCCAACATCGAACCAATCGACCGACAACTTACACTTCCGCCCTACAAGGCGCCATAAGGCGATATCCGAATATTGAAATGGTAGCTATAAAACACTCCTCAACAGAGGCAACAATCCTCACAATACCCCAAATCCAAATACCGACCGGTGGCGAACGCGAGCATCGAGACTCACCCAGTTCCTAACCCCGCTCGTAAAACTTCCGTAAAAGAAATAGCCGAATTTGGGCTCCATCGTCACATAAGGTGAAAGTAGGCACCTCGTGCAGCCTTACAACCTTCCTGATATAACATCTCACATAACCCTCTGCCGAGTAAACGGTCCTGACTGAAAGACAAGAGGGACTGACCTCCCTCGGCCCGACTAATGGTCGAACGCATCTACAAACTCGTACGATGGTTAACTAAACTTGGGCCTAACACCCTCGTGACCCCACCACCTGGCGGGACCACCTCGAATTTACCCCACCACATTACAGGCCGCGGGTTGACCCGCGATCGGTCCTCGACCCGACCCGCTATCGCACAAAACTCTTGTTCCCCAATCCGGAACAATCTCACTATCGAGTCACGAAAACCTAGTGGTCTTCTTAGCTCAACTACCCTCTTTCATTTCACACTACTCAGGGACTTATCACACAAACATATCTCACGTGTACTATGTACTCCGATAAGGGTCAAACATAAAAATAATCTTTTACTCAAGATGGCCTCGCCTCTAAGGTCTCCACGTATGATATTCTAAGGCTCACACTTTCCTTATCCCCAATCTTACCCTTTCAACTAACCATGATTTCTAATCACAATTAACACAATGCTATCAGAACATAATACTTAAGATATACTCATCTTATTACACATACAAATCTCTAGAGGGTTAAGGATATACCTGTATCTACTACTTCACTCCCCTTTTTCGTTCTAATTAATCCTGCCCTATTGGGCGCATAGCTAGGGAAGGTGACGAACTAGCCGCTGATCCTGAAGGCTGAGTCTCTACATCCGCGCCACCTCTGGTCGGACATTTCTCGCATAATGGCCCTGCTGGCCGCAAGCAAAACAAGCCGCCGAAGTACGACACTTCACAACGACACCTACCACAACGGCCACACCGGCGGGGTGGCCTCTCGCTAGCACCCTTCCTCTCCGAACCATCAATCCGGCCGGGCCGAACCTACGCCAGACCGCGAACCAGCAGCTCGAGCTCGACCAACTCCCGTGATACCCCGAACGCCCCAACCTCGCGAGGACCACTCAGACCAAGTGAGGCACATAACCCGCTCCGCCGAGAAGATCCGCCGAAAGTTACCAAAGGACTCGCTGCTCGCCTCTTCTCGCTGATCTTCGTTAACCCGCCGATCCCACGCTTTCGGCCACGCATAAGCTCAGACGCAGCCATGCTCATGCTCGATCAAGAGCTACTCTTGCACAACCTCTCTTAAATAATCATCAAGACCCGTGATAAATCGGCATAATATACTCGTTACTAAATCCATAGCTAGTAATGTGGTCGCTTCTTTGCCATCCATACTTTCGCATCGTCGTGGAACCAAGGTCCAAATATCATGGCCGCAGAGGAATCGCCGCCGGGCTAAACTCTGGGCCGCGACGAGTAGAACTCCCGAATGAAGCACCACCCCAGTGATGATTAAGCCAGGCTCGTGAATCCTCTCGTGTTTACTCGCAGCCTCCTGCCGCTTTGCCTATCCGCCCGGTTGCCTTTACGCGAGGCATAATCGTAAAGGAAAGGAATACGTTAGAGGTCCGACTTGTAACATGCCTCTAAGGCACGATCTCAGAGTGAGAAGAATGGAAACCAATCCTAAATATCCTGCAGCCTCCGACATTGGTGTGGTGCACAACACACCGATAATCAAGACTTACTAGATACGGCTCAGACACTTTCCAAGGATTAATCGCTCGATATTAATTTTGTCACGACCAACCCGCCCGTGATCGTGCCTTACCCGGCCACCCAAGTAGACATACATCGTAGTAATCATGAATATAAAAACACAATATGAAACAATGTAAAAGAGACACGCTTTATCTCGAGGGAAAAATTGCCTTTCTATATATATCTAAACCCAAAGTGAACATACATCCCAACTTTACAACGACTACTGCACTTCTGGGGAAGCAAACAACTATGGCAGACAGGTTCCGCCATACCCCGAATGAACATAAATATCTACAACATCGTGACTATACCAAAGATAAGCCTCCGAGAAACGGAGCTTCCCAAAACGCTGAACTGTGATCCTAAGAGCGGATCAACAATCGCGTACTCTACCGCGGCAGATTAACGCACTTCCGGGCGAGGTCGCATAACAGTACTAAGTATGTGAAACTAAAAATATCAGAAATGAAATCATAATAGTCTATATAAAATGTAAGACATGTATGATAACCAAACTACGCTTCACAATAAATAAGCAAATATGTCAAGTCGTGACTCACGCCTCAAAGTCATCACTCAAATATAACTATGGGACTCGCGCTTCACAACATCAATCATGCCCGTGGAATACCTTCCTCACCGCCATTGCCTATGATATAAAAGCACCAAGGAATACACATGAACACCGTGTCCCACCGTGTCATAATAAAACCGCACGGTAAGTACGAAGGCATAGCCGACTACTAAAACCTACAAGCACTACAAGTCATAAATCAGATTACAAGCGTCTTTCTGCACCGCCACATGATCGGCCGCCACTGGCGCAGTGATCAAATGCGCGCGCCTAATCCAGAACTTCCCGCAGCCCGCATAGGCCACACACATAGGCCCGCATGAGGTATTCCCGTATCGAGGGTAGCTACTCCCCGCATCGCCCCGACTCTCACCGCACGCCACACGGACCGCATGGCCACATAGACCGCACACTAACTCGAACTCGCAGCCCGCATAGGTCCCCGACCCGCATGAGGTATTCTCGAATCATAGTCCTGCATCGCTCGAGGTATACCTCAGACGGAGGCGCCTTAACCCCTGTGATCATGTCAAGGGCGAGCAGTAATACTAACATAACACTTACCGTTAAACAACATAAGCACAACAAGGGAAACCCCTTTACACAAACATCACAAGACACTAACACACGTAGCATCCTAACATGTTTACTTATCAAGCCAACAAGAAAGTATTACCAGGCTATCACAAACCAACATAGTCAAGTTATTCACACAAGGTACTTTCTATTTCATGTCAACAAGTTTGGGTTTTTATCCCCAAAGTACTTCATACATTAACTCTTTAAAAGATCAATTTCTTTCACAAAAGTCACACAATACCCGTAGTATAAAAATAGAGTGACTATCCTTTTAAGTAAACCAAAACACTTCCCTTTGTAAAATCAAGTAACAACATTCTTTTCCAAACGTTTCAGGTTTTCCTAATTTCAAATGCTCAAGTTTCTCATTTTCGAAAGGTTTCGTAGTTCATAGTCTTAATCACTTAATAATATAATTCTCCTTTAAAACAATTTGAGAAACATATGCCTTATGTGTGAGTAGGTTATTCTTGTTTATAACAATCTTATTAAAGCATCCATGATCTAGGAAATGTAATATCATTTTGTCTCATCTTAGCTTCTATGCAGATGGAGGTTTCTACTAGTTTTAATAATACTTTATTAGTCAATACATTTCCCTTTATTAGCGTTGCTGTGGTTTGTTCGATACTTATTCTAATTTCCGAAATCAATATAAGGCGTTCATAAACAATTAAGTACCGTTCCTTTTATCTTTCTTAAGTCGTTATACCTAACTTCCCATAAAACTAGTATAACTCTTAAGCTCTTAAAACCAAGTATTACTCTTCTTTAAAAACGATTCTTAATTCTTTTGAAATACTTCAAGATTCTTATTATTTAGACTCAAGTCAAAAGACATCGCAATAAAACCACGTTCAGTTAACACACGTACGTCTACCGTACTATATATATTCTTTTAAAATATCATGCTCAAGAGGATAGGAAGAATCACATACCTCGCGACGATTATCGACAATTAGCAAAACGCTCCACGGCTATAACCCGGCTAGCCTGGTCCACCTTTCAAGTAGAACATGCTACTCGCAGAACTTTCAACCTATAAAGGCCATATACGTCTATCAACGTCCAGACTACTCTGTAGAATATTCTAAGCAGGGGGGTTCTCTATTCTACGGAAAAATCGGGCAGCACTTCCCTACCCGTTAAACTACACAAGTCTACTGCAAATACAGTCCTATGTAAGTACAGTTTAATCTTCTTCTTTAATATTCTTCTGATGTGATTTCAGTTCAATTCTCTTCTGTAATATCCTTCTATGTATCTTATATTCATTTCTATACTACTACAGTATGTAATTTCCAATTACAATAGAAGGACAATAGTATTTACCTCGATAAGCCCAAAATTATCCAAGTTTTAATGTCGATCCTGAGCAACGTTTAGCTCCTACTCTGGCGCTCCAACCCGCTCCAAACAACCCTTAGAAGTTCTACGCAACTTCTTCTTAATACTTCAACCGGCTATGAAGATTTTTCCTTAGGGTTTCGTTTAGTGACTAACGGATAGTATAGTAGTATTTCTGGGCTTTTAGTATAGGGGTAACCTTGGAATACTACAAGGTATTTGGGCCAAGGTATTTTGGAATAGTAACAATACTTGGAGAATACTTTTCTACCAAGGGGGGTGTGTATTTCACGAGAACTATCAAGAGAGGGGGGGATGTCTCGGCCAAGGGCCTCTCAAAGGGGGAGGACTTGGACGAGAATTTCACTACAAGGGAGGGAGGGATTTTTAAGACTTAGAAGTCATTTGAGGGATGAAGAAATCCTTCAACTAAGGGGGGTATTTATAGGGCCTTCAATGGCCAAGATTAAGACAAGTGGTGGGCAAGTGGAGGGTGAGGATTTGGGCAAGTGTACCTTATCCATCTACCACACAAAATATCACAAAATATCCTACCTACTCCATGACTTGAAATCGTGCAAATAACGCCCACAAAT
This sequence comes from Przewalskia tangutica, assembly GCA_029844215.1. Taxonomy (NCBI): domain Eukaryota; kingdom Viridiplantae; phylum Streptophyta; class Magnoliopsida; order Solanales; family Solanaceae; genus Przewalskia; species Przewalskia tangutica. Next base: position 35,876,281 of record CM056720.1, on the reverse strand, counting down.
CCGCCAACTTGAGGGTGACAAGTGTCGCCCTCTCGTTGGTCCAAAATATTTCATCTCTCGGAAAAATCCGCAAAAATAATAAACGTCGCAACCGTAATTTTCCCTTCGCAAGTTTTGGAAAACGTTTCGTCGGAAAACAATTATTTTCGCTAGCTGTGCACAAATTTCGTCCCTAATGCCTACTTAAGGCTTAAACTTTTATACGTACGCCCTCACGTACATACTGAAATACGGTATAATACATCCTTATATCAAGAATTCAACTATAAAGATTTTGTAACGGGAGAACCCCAAAACTGTTCAAAATGAACCATATTAAGAAGGCTAGAATGTAGAAGTGTATTTCACAATTTAATTATCATTTCACATTTGGCGAAAAGCACTTGGATAAGTATATTCCAGAGTAGCCTCAGGTCTGTATATCATAATAACGAATGACCTGTAGCTAGTGGAATTTTACAATGCACGCATACACGACACCACATAATAAATCAGGATAGTCACCTTAGGTGCTTACTTAAACGTGACACGTAATGATCTCTCCTTAAAATTAATAGTCCACCCCGCAATTAATCAATTATACACACTATTAAATCTTGATCCCAATTTACTTAAATTCCCATGACTTATAAAACCTTCGTATACTCGATGTCATAATTTGTAATATGACATTAGTCCATCACCTCTTTTGGGGATATACAACTAATATTGTTAATCCTCATCGTCACACTTGTTATGTCCAAAATTATTTTGGGATCACATCTTTTTCTATACTAAATTCCTTATTAGCATACGTAAATACAACATACACTTCCCGGGGTCTAGTTCCTTCATTTTGGCGCTCAAAATTTTAATTAAAATTACGAGACGTTACATCTTTCCCCCTCTTAGAAACATTCGTCCTAGAATGTTAGGGTGACATATAACATACAACTACATCAGACCTCTCATGGTCTTCAAACATTAATTACAATACTAGGAATTGGAATTTACCTTATGCTTCTTTTAAAACTTTAGTGTTGGCCTAAAATAGGTGTGGATATTTGCGTATCATTTCCTCTTCCGCTTCCCATGTCATCTTTTCCACGTTCCTATTTCGCCACAGAAGCTACTTTCTTAGTCTTTGGCTTGCGGACTTGTAGATCTAGGACATCAACATAAATTTCTTCATATGACAGATCCTGTGTAACCTTCACATCCTCTATTGGTACAATCCAAGAAAGATCTCCAACACATGCTCTAATACCAAGTTTGTCACACCCAAACCGGAGGGCCACGACGGGCGCCCGGATACCACCCGTCGGGTACCCCAAATTACACTATTAACATATAATCACAATAAGCACGGACTAAGCTAAAAAATATTATGAAAGATTTTGACCAGAAAACTGACTTATACATATATACATGACCATGCCAAGGTCGATAAGGCCATAAAAAACCACTATCCACAGGACACCTGTCTACAAGTCTCTAAAGAGTATACGACATCAAAATATCATACCAAGACTAGACTGCAACTCTGAAACAAATAGAGTGCTCCAACATCACCAACTAATACTACCAACGGAACCATCACTCTATTTAATCAACTCGCGAGCATGAAACATGTTGTCCTCAAAGAAAAGGAACATAAGTACGACTGGTGTACTGAGTATCTAAGGCATAACAAATAACATAATAGAGATGTATCATAATCTGAAATAGAAACACTGACCAACCGTACATGGCTTTGAGGGCCCTAGTACATATGTCTAAATGGTATGCAATACCAATGCAATATACTGATGGCCTCACATGCGTCTTTTTTCATAACAGCCTCTGTGGGTATAATATACATAATGTCATGCATGATGCACATGCGGTATACTACAGCCAAACAAACATCTTACCCATAACCGCTTTTCTGGGCATCTGGTCATATTGGCCACACAGGCATTCATATCTGTTACACCCCGTATTTCCATAGCTACTAAGTGAGAATATGAGTATAGAAATAAGATTGGAATGTTGAAAGGAAAGGATTTTTACATTTCTTTATATGGAAAATTTTCGAGTTTAATGTGATGGCAAGAATTAATTGTAGTAATTGAATTCGTTCCAATAGAATTGTGGACTAAGTGATAAATAATTAGGTCTTGGTATATGGATGTTGAAGCCATCGAAATTTGGATGAAAAAATGGCTAAGTATATAAATGATTTTTGTGAAGAGAATTCTTGGCCAATAGGAGAGTAGCAAGTGCCCCTCCACTTGTCTTGTGAAGACTCCACACACCTATATATAGAAATAAGTCTTGCAAGACTTAGCACTAAATAATATCTCTTCTTCAAACCCTCATAGCTCCCTTAACCCCAGGTTTTCGAAAAACCTCTCATCTAAAGACAAGAACAAGATCAAAATATTTTCTTTCCAAGATTTAGCACCTAGGCAAAGTTCTAAGCCAAGCTAACCTTACAATATTGTAAGCCACGGTTTTGGCAAGAGAAAAGTGTTGGAACTCTAAGCTTGTGGATAATCTTTTGGAAGTAAAACATATAAGAAAGATGGTTACAAGCTTGTAGTGGTTACATGTGTGCGATTGTAACGTGAAGAAGTGGTGCTAAAGGGAAGTGTGTTTGTGCCGTGTAAGGTGGGTTGTTTTTAGCTAAAGATTTTGGTAAGTTTTCGTCTTCCTGTTGAAGTAATTATATATTACATGTTGTGGTAGTTAGGGGAAGAACTTGTAACAAGAAAATTGGAGTATAAGAAACCTATGTGACATTTTTGGGTGATTGTCGATTTTGAGGCAGTTTTGGGAAGTATCGGATTCGTTGGTTATTGTTGTTATTTAACGTCTCTAATCGCATTCTAAAATGAAGGGAATATTGTTGTTACAAGTTGATATAGATTGTATATAAATGTTGGAATACTAATTGAATTATAAGGGATTATAAAGAGGACTTTGGTTGTAGAAGTTGGCCGAAAAACTGCATGAAACTTTGAGGCGTTATTGTGCAGTTTTAGGGACTGTTTTGGGGAGTTAGAATGCTAGAAATTCAGCCACCAATATGCATGTTTAATGTAGTAGGTTGCTAATGAAAGTCCCGAAGGAATAAGGGTGTGGAAAGGCGTCGAAAGGCCTCACATTCCACCCTCGTTATAGTTGGTTATGGGCTGTTTTAAGGGGCTATTTTGTGGACTGTTTTGGTATGATTATGGGGCAGCATTTTACACGCCAAGTTGGCTTGTAATCCCCTTTGGTTGCTGTTTTGTTGTCCCTTAAATGTGGCTTGTTGGTTGATGAATACGGGCCTTAGAAAAGGTGGAAAAGTACGTAGAAACAAAGGAAGTGCTGCCCGATTTTCCATAGAATTAGAGGACAATTATGTGGTATAAGTCTTACAAGAGTAAGTATGTTATTGATAGAAATACTATGGACATTTTAGGTTGAGGTACTACGTGTAGCAGAGCCTACTTGACTTAAGGAATAATGTTATACCCCGTATTTCCAGAGTATGTACGTAAGGGAATACGTACAAAAGTCTAGCCTTAAAGTTTAGGCAAAACGTTTTTTTTGGGCACAACTCACAAAACGAATAGTTTTCCGACGAAACGTTTCCACAACTTTCGTAGGATAAATTCCGGCTATGCCATTTCTAATTTTTGCGGATTTTTCCGAGAGATGAAACATTTTGGACCAATGGGAGGGCGACACTTGGCACCCTCCAATCGTGGACTCAATCGCCCATCGACGAAATTGGAGAGCATCGCACGCTTGTGCCTTGTGCACAAGTCAAGGAGTTGGTAGGATATTTGTGTGGAGTAAATCTTCACCCTACACTTGCCTTGCACTTGTCTTAATCTTGGCTATTGGTTGGCCACTTCTGACCTATAAATACCCCTTAAGATGAAGAGTTCTTCATCCACAAATCTTTCCAAGTCTTGAAAATCCTCTCCTCTCCTTTGTAGCCTTTTCGTCCAAACACCTCCTCCTCGTGAAGGCCCTTGGCCGAATACTCCCTCTAGCCTAGTAGTTTGGCCGAGGCCCCCTAGCCTAGCCGAAATCTACCCCTCCCTTGGTAGAAAAGTTGCCTTCTTGTATTGTTATAATGCCCAAAATACCCTAGCCCAAATACCTTAGTACTTAGTAGAAGTTGTGAAGAACTTCTAAGGTTTCTCGAGCATACAACTTAGAGCAAAACCTTGCTCAGCGCGACTTTTCTAGGATATTATTGGGCTTACCGAGGTAACTAATCCTAACCTCTTTTGAATTAGAGAATACTTACGTAGTAGTATAAGAATAAGTATAAATACTTAGAAGAATATTGCAGAATAGAATTGAATCATATCACAAGAAGGGTTTAAAAGAAGAATAATTGAACTATGTTTATATAGACTGCTTTCAGTGAGACTTATATAGCTCACCGGTAGGAAGTCTGCCCGACTTTCCGTAATTGTGAACCCTCTGTTTAGAATGACCTTCAGAGTAGTCTTTGATAGATGTATGTGACTATTATAGGCTGACTCTCTGCGCGCGACATATTCAACTTGGCAGGTGGTTTTCGCTGAGAAGGTATGCGATTCTTCCTAAAGCATGATATTTTACAATATATATGTAGTACGGTAGACGTACATGTGTTAACTGAATAATAACTACGGCAATGTCTTTGACTTAAGCCTGAATAATACTTACGGCAATGCCTCACGGCTTAAGCCTGAATAACACTTACGGCATGCCTCACTAGCTTAAGCCGAATAATAAAGAACCAAAGCTTTTCAAAAGAATACTGAATCATTTTTAACAGAAGAGAAATAACTTTTTTTTAAAATAGAAGCTTAAGAGTTATACTAGCTTTATGGGAAGTTAGGTATAACCACTTAAGATTAATAAAGGAAATGTTTACCTATGTGTTTGTAATGCACTTATATTGATTGGTGAAAGAATAATAAAATGGTTTGATAAGTGAACATGATTGATGCTATGTGTGTTAGTGTCTTGTAACGCTTGTGTAAAAGAGTATTCTTGTTGTGCTTATGTTGTTTAACGATAAGTCATAGGTTAGTGTAACATCACTCACCTCTTGACATATTACGGGGTTAAGCGCCTCCGATACGGTAGACTCGCGATCCAGGACCATAATTCGAGAATACCTCATGCGGGTCCAAGGGACCTATGCGGAGCTACGGAGTTCCGTGTTAGTGTGCGGTTACACCTCGCGGTCTATGTGGCCATGCGGACTACGAGTCCGGGGACGATGCCGAGTAGCTACCCGATGCGGGGTTATATACCCTACGCGCATATGTGATTGGCCTATGCGGACTACGGGAGTCCGTGATTAGGCTTGCATGGTGATACTACGCAATTGGCCTGCTTCGATCATTCACGGCCTAGAAAAGACCAACATGCTTTACCTATCACGCTCTTGTTTGTGATGCGCACTATGCGCGGTTTCCTTGGTTGTTTCATACATATTTGTAAACCGGTTTTAAAAATGATATGTTTTCATTTAAGTATTTTGCTTTCATATACTTAGTACTGTTGTATCGACTCCTTCGGGGCTGCTCATGCCGCAGGTAAGGGCGGTGCTTTAGATCCACATTCTTAGGATCTCTACGTTGGTGTCGGAGCTCCATCTTTTCCGAGGCTCTACTTTTGGTATGATCTCCTGTTGTAGATAGTTTTGTATAAGTGGTATGGCGGCCCCTGTCCCGCCATAGTTGTATATTTCCTTAGAGGTCTGTAGTACATGCTGTCGGATGTAATCGTTAAACCATGTTTATATATATACGAAAGGCGATGTTTTCTCACATAAACCGTGTCTTATTTTATAAATGTTTCATGTCTTGCTTTATATTTCCCGATTACTCGATGTATGACTACTTGGGTGCCTTGAAGGCACCATCCACGAGCCCGAATGGGTCGTGACAAAAGTGGTATCGTGAGCGCTTAATCCTCGGAAAGTGTCTGCTGCACCGTATCTAGTAAGTCTTGATTATCGGTGTTGTGCACCACACCAATAATCGTGAGGCTATAAGATATTTAGGATTGGTTTCCATTCTTCTCACTCGAGATCGTGCTTTAGAGTTGTGTTAAAGTTGGACCCCTCTAACGTATTCCTTTCTGAATAGCTTATGCCTCCACGTAAGGCAACCCGCCTGAAGGGCAAGGCGTAGGAGCCGCACGACACCTAGAGTCACGAGGGCTCGAGCCTGGCTATACCGCAGACGGCGAGTTCCATGACGCCGCCACCAACAGAGACCACACACCCACACCTCCCGTCCCACGGCGGAGGAGTTAGGGTACAAGGAGATGGCCCACTTTTGGCCAGAGTCAGGCGACACGAGGATAGGCTGATGCGAGCCGGTTCAGCCCAGCCTCCACACGTCGCACGTGGTACACCCGAGGGCAGATAGTTTGAGGCTACGAGATTTCTTGAGTTGTAGCCCGCCAGAGTTTTACGGTCGAGGAGGATGATCCGCAGGAGTTCATCCGCCGCCTTCAGAGGATCATGCGGTGATCAAGGCCTCGAGACAGTCCGTGACCGGTTCGCGACGGCCGCGTGATACCGCAAATCGATTGGTTTGATTTGTGGGAGTTATCCCGGAGAGCACGCGTCCCGCCTACTGGGATGAGTTCTCGGAGGCTTTCTCACTCACTTCTGCCTCCACATACGGCGAGGGCGCGGCTGATAGATTTTTACCATCGAGACAGAGGACGACCGCTGTGAGTACAATGTCGAGTTTGATTCATTGGCTCGATATGTCCCAAAGATTGTAGCGATTATGGAGGATAGGGTGCACCGCCACGCCATCAGGCTAGATGACTATATGGCCGAGAGTCATGTGCGTGTTTCCTTCACCGTATGGACATTACCCGCATGCAGCTCATGCTCTTGGATGTGAGGCGTAGAGACCGGGTTGACAGCGCAGCAGGTTAAGACCAGGACGGCAGGTCTTTTGGTGGCTATCGTGGGCGGCCTCGCAGAAGCTTCAGATTTGCACCACAGCCAGCAGCACTCTGCACCGCCTCAAGACCCAGATATTCGAGGCGTACTGGCCTCAGACTTGACGCCCGAGCGGCAGAGGTATCGGCGACGGACCACCCCGGTGGCCGTCGTTAGATCCCACTTCGGGAGTTGTGGTGCTGCTACGGGAGCTTGTTTCAGTTGTGGCCAGCAGGGTCACTATGCGAGGAACCTCGACCAAGGGCAAGGCTTGATGGTAGGGTCACCACAGTTCTTTCGCGTCTTCTTCATCCCCGACAGCTACTCGCCTGAGGGCAAGGTACTCACGGACCAGCAGCCGCGCAGGTCGTGGCGCTGGTCCAGCCTAGCGGTCCTCGAAACGCATTTATGCTTTGTCCACCCGACAGACCGTGAGGCCTCACCGATGTCATCACAGTACCTTATCGCTTCGGGTTTGATGTGTATGCTTTGATAGATCCGGTTCTACTGGCCCCATATATCTCCCTTGTTGCTAGTAGGATAGGGATAGAGCCCGAGTCCATGACCCTTTCGAGGTAGCTACGCCAGGTTATTCGGTGGTAGCTCGGGTATATAGAGCTTGTCTGTGACCATTTACACTGCCGGACCAGCCGACTTGATAGAGTCGAGATGATTGACTTGACGTGATCATGGGGATGGATTGGCTAGCTTGCTACGCCAATGTAGATCGCAGAGAGAGTAATGGTTCCAGCTTTCTGAGCCAGGTTGTTGATGAGGAGCACAGATCGCCGGGGTAGGTTTATTTCTACCTCATGTCACGACCCGATTCCGCCCCGGATCGTGCCTTACCCCGGGCACCCTAGTGATACAACATCAGAGTAATCGGAACATAAAACAAAACAATACATATTATGAAAAATCAAACAATAATATGAGAAAAACTTGACTTTCGCAATATATAACTAACAACATTTTCCAACATGAACAGCTTTAATCCTTTTACAAACCACACTTAAAGATTACTGCACTCTAAGAAATGATACGACAACAATGGCGGGACAGGCCCCGCCATACCTCGAATGTAAACACCTACAACAACAGGGACTATACCATCGATAAGCCTCCGAGAAACGGAGCTTTCCCACACGCCGAATCGTGACCCTAAGAGCGAGGATCAATGATCGTGTACCTTTACTCGCGGCATGAACGCAGCCTCAAGGAGGTCGATAACAGTCCAGTATGTGAAACTAAAAATATCAGAAATGAAATCATACTAGTCTATAAAGCAGAGACATGTATGATAACCAAACTACGCCACAATAATACATCATGTCAAGTCAGGGACTCACGCCCTCAAGTCATCACTCAAATATAACAATGGGTCTCACGCCCACAACATCAATCATGCCCGTGGAATACCTTCCTCACTGCCGGCAGTTTATGATATAACAACACCAAGGAACACACACGAACACCGTGTCCCAATTGCGCTATAATAACACGCATGCAGGTAAGTACGAAGGCATAGCCGACTACTAACACCTACACTCAACAAGGTCATGAATCAGATCATAAGATCTGCTTCAGACCCACATGATCAAAGTCGACCACTTGCCCGCAATATCTAATGCGCGCGTCAGCCTCGAACTTTCCGCAGCCCGCATAGGCCAATCAGATCGCCCGCATGAGGTATAACCCCGCATCGAGGGTAGCTACTCCCGCAGATCCCGACTCGCCGTCCGCACGCCACAAGGACCGCATGACCAGAAGTGCCTAATACTAACCTGGAACTTCCGCAGTTCCGCATAGGCCCCCTGGACCCGCATGAGGTAGTCTCGAATCATAGGTCCATCGACCCGCCTGAGTCTACCCCGCATCGGAGGGCAGCTTAACCCCCGGAATCATCTCAAGAGATGAGTGATGTATAATACTATCATAACAGCTTATCGTTAAACAACATAAGCACAACAAAGGAAAAACCCCTTTACACAAACATCACAAGATACTAACACACGTAGCATCCTAGCATGTTTACTTATCAAATCAACAAGAAGGTATTACAAGGCTATCACAAACCAACACAATCAAGTTATACACACCAGGTACCTTCTACTATATGCTAACAAGTTCGGGGTTTTATCCCCAAAGTACTTCATACATTAACTCTTTAAAAGATACGTTACTTTCACAAAAGTCACACAATACCCGGAGTATATGAAAATATAGTGATTATCTTTTGAAGTAAATCAAAACACTTCTCTTTGTAAAACTCAAGTAACAACATTATTTTCCAAACGTCCAAGTTTGCCTAATTTCAAATGTTCATGTTTCTTATTTAGAAAGGTTTCGTAGTTCATAGTCTTATTCATTTAAGAGTATAATTCTCTTTTAAACTATCTGAGAAACATAAGTCTTATATGTGAGTAGGATATTCTTGTTTACAACAATCTTATTACAAAGAAACCATGATCTAGAAATATCATTTTGTCTCATCTTAGCTTCTATGCAGATGGAAGTTTCTCTTGGTTTTAATAATACTTAATCAAAACATTTCCTTTTATTAACGCCGCAGTGGTTTGTCGATACACATTCTGATTTCCAAAATCAAGAAACATTCTTAAGACGTTATACCTAACTTTCCATAAAGCTAGTATAACTCTTAAGTTTTCAAACAAATCAAGTATTACTTCTCTCAAAATGATTCAAAACTCTTTTGAAATACTTCAAGTTCTTTATTAACACATAACAAGCCGCTTATAGTTCAAATCGCTACCTTTTAAAACCACATGTATTTTCTTACCAACATAAAGCCGTTATAACCAACTTCCCATAAAGCCGTTATAACACTTTATGTTTTACACCAATCAAATACATTTAGTACATGACGCTCACCGCATTACATAGTTCACACATATCATGCTAGAAGAGATAGGAAGAGGTTCACATACCTCGCGACGAGTATCGACTAATAGCAAAACGCCCAAGTACTCCCAACCGCCGCTACTCCTAAAGCCAAGTAGAACGCGCCACACGTAGTACTTCAACCTATAAGGCCACAAGGCGCTTATTAACATTAAGATCTTATCGTAGAACATTCTACGTAAAATTAGCAAAGACTTCCCCGCAACAGAAATCTCCTCCTCTCACGGGCCTACCAAGCCAACTGGGGTTATACATCTTACCCGAACGGTACAATTCTACTCCACAAGATTACTACACAAGTCTCATCTGAATACAGTTCGATTCTTCAGCTTAAGTCAAAAGACATTGCCAACTAACCACGTTGATTTCTATATATAGTATACTTTAACTATATATTCTAACAACATGTAATTTCCAATTACAATAGAGGACAAGATATTTACCTCGATAAGCCCATAATTATCCAAGTATAAAGTCGATCCCGGCAATCGCTTAGCTCCAACTCCGAGCGCTCAACTCGCTTTAAACCACCCTTAGAAGTTCTAACCAACTTCTACACAATACTCCAATGATCATGGAGATTTTCCTAGGTTTCGTTTGTGTACTGACGGAAGTATAATAGTATTTCCGGCTTTTCAGATAGGTATAACCTTAGAATACTACAAGGTATACTGGCTAAGGTAATTGGGCATTATAACAATACTTTGAGAGTATTTCTACACCACAAAAGGGGGTATTATACGAAAGCAACTCACAGTGGGGTACCCCACGCCACACTACTAGGAGGGGTGTACCTCGGCCAAGGCCTCTGAGAGGGGAGGCCTCTTGGCCGAACTCAACACTAAGGGGAGGGAGAAGATTTAACACTTAGAAACATTTAGGAAAGGATGAAGAATTCATCAAAGGAGAGGGTATTTATAGCAAGCCAAGGCCAACCAATGGCCAAGATTGAGCCAAGTGTTACACAAGTGTAGGGCCAAGATATGCCCAAGTGCCCCTAGTCCCTACTCCTTAAAACCCTCACAAATATCTACCAAAATATCTACCACTGACCTCCCCAATTGGTCCCACGTGTCGCCCACCTTGCCCACCAACGAGAGGTGCGTCACTCTCGTTGGTCCAAATGTTCTCTCTCGGAAAAATCCGCAAAATAAGAAAAGACATAGCCGAATTTTCCTTCGCAGTTATGTAAAACGCTTCGTCGAAAACGACTCTAACCGTGTTGTGCACAAATGACATTCTACTAAGCCACCTAGGCGGGGTGACACGTGTCACCCTCCTATTGGCCCAAAATAAAACATCTTCCAAAATATCCACAATGGCCAAAATCTCAAAACAAAGGGCTCCCACAAAAACCAGAATTTCTCCCGTGGGCCCCACGTGACCATTTCCAAAATAAAATTCCATAATTCTCTAATATTCCAGAAGTCCGAATACCAAACTGGGAATCCAATTCCCATTAACGAACCTTTTTCCTTCACAAAACCGGAAACTTTTCCGTGGAAAAATCGCTCTTTCTTCCTTTCCAATCTTTCACGTATTCTCGCACGCACGTCCTCGCATACATACCACGGAACTACGGGTATAACATTCTTCCTTAGAAACATTCGTCCGAATGTTCCTTCTAAGTCTCAAAACGAACGCGCCAAGATAGTCTTCACTACTATACTTACGAAACAATCCCGCCACACCGCCACGTAAATACCCACGCAAAATACCTACATCCAAGTCCACGAGGAAACACCTCTAACATCACCACAAATAATACTACTTTTGTCACTTTGTCGCGAGCCTTGCTCCAACGACCCAACAAATGGTACCGGCCGCATGCGATCATCGCTCGCCAGACACTCAATTCTTACCATATTTCGATCTGCTTTAGTATCCAAAACTCGGTTACTATTCTAACGAGGTCATCATTAATCGGGAACATTCTCGATGGATCTTCGATACTTTCCGAACATAACAATACGAAGACCGGACGCCCTTCCTCCTAAGTCGGACGGCAAATGCTAACATATAGGCAACCCGCCTATTCTTCACATGAACTCACAAAGGCCCAAAGTAACTCGGGCTAAGTTCATTCGCTTTCCAAACTCGTCACACCGTCCGGTGGTACTTTCAAGAAGACCGACCAACTGAACTCTAAGCGTCGCCGATTATCCGCACGATTCCTCCGAGCCGCCGTAACTTCTTCTAGACAAGCTTCACTATCCACACCGGAACAAGATCAACCAACTATCTCAACCCCGCCAACATCGAACCAATCGACCAAGAACTTACACTTCCGCCCGCAAGGCTTCATAAGGCGACATCCGAACATCGAAATGGTAGCTCAAACGCCTCCTCCACAGAGACAACAATCCTCACAACTACCTCAAATCCACGATCGCCCGAGGCGAATGCGATTCTGAGACTCACCAGTTCTTAACACATGCTGGTAAAACTTCCGAAACAAAACAGCCGAACTGGCTCCATCGTCATAAGGTGAAGGTAGGCATCCCTGCAGCCTTACAACCTTTCTCGATAAATCAACATCGCCAAGTGAACGGTCCCGATCAAGAACACGATGGGCTGCCCCATCGCCCGACCACCGGTCGAACGCATCCACGAACTCGCACGTTGGTTAACTAAACTTGGGCCTAGCACTCGTGACCCTACCACAAGGCGACCACCACAACCGCATTCCCACCGCCATACATGCCGCGGGTTGACCCGCAACGTGGCCTCAACCCGACCCGAACGCCGCACAATACTAGCTCCCGATCGGAACAATCTCACTAATCACGTTACTTAAAACCTAGCGGTCTTCTTAGCTCAACCACCCTCTTCATTTCACACTACTTAGGACCTATCCCCAAACACACCACGTGCACTATGCACTCCTATAAGGGTCAAACATAAACATACGCCTCTACGCGAGTTTGCCTTACCTCTAAGGTATTTGCTTATATAGCTCTAAGGCTCACACTTTATCTATCCTCCATTATCTTACTCGGTTAACCCACCATGATTTCTAATCACAACTAACCCACTGCTATCAGAACATAGCAACTTAAGGTATACTCACCTTGAAAGTTACCAAGGACCTTGCTTCCGCCCTCTTCTCGCCCTGGTTAACCCGCCGATCTCTACGCTCTACCACGCATAAGCCCGCATACGTGCCATGCTCAAGCCCAATCAAGAATTACTCGTGCACAACCCTTTCTTAGGTAGTCATCAAGACTCGTGGTACATCGGTATAATCTCCGTAGCCAAATCCATGGCTAGTAATGTGGTCGCTTTTGCAATCTACATTCTCTGCTCCGGCCGTGGAATCAAGGTTCAAATATCATGACCGCAGAGGAACCGCCGCCGCTAAACTCCGCTGGGCTAGTAACGCCGCAGAAATCCCCGAATGAAGCACTACCCTAGGTAATGATTGGGCTGTGCCTCGCAACCCTCTCGTATTCTACTCAGCCTCCTCGCCGCCTTGCCTCCCGGCCCGTTTGCCTCACGCGAGGCATAACGGTAAGGGAAAGAAATACGTTTAGAGGGTCCAACTTAAACACAAACTCTAAGGCACGACTGCAGTGAGAAGAATAGAAACCAATCCTAAATATCCTATAGCCTCCTCGATTATTGGCGTGGTGCACAACACACCGATAATCAAGACTTCTTGGATACGGCTCAGACACTTTCCGAGGATTAATCGCTCGATACCACTTTTGTCACGACCCGATTCGGCCCGTGGATCGTGCCTTACCCCGCACCCTAGTGATACAACATCGAGTAATCACGAACATAAAACAATACAAGACATATTATGAAATATGAAACAATAATCTGAGAAAAACTTGTCTTTCGCATATATATAAATAACAACTTTTTCCAACATGAGCAGCTTTAATCCTTTTTACAAACCACGCCACAACAAGATTTCTGCACTCTAAGAAATGATACGACAACAATGGCGGACAGGCCCGCCATACCCCGAATGTAAACACCTACAACAACAGGACTATACCACCGATAAGCCTCCGAGAAACGGAGCTTTCCCACACGAATCGACCCCAAGAGCGAGGATCAATGATCGTGTACTTTACCGCGGCATGAACGCACTTCAAGGAGGTCCGCATAACAAAAGTACCGAGTATGTGAAACTAAAAATATCGTAAATGAAATCATACTAGTCTATAAAGCAGAGACATGTATGATAACCAAACTACGATTCACATAATAAGCCATGTCAGTCGTGACTCACGCCTCAAGTCATCACTCAAATATAACAATGGGTCTCACGCCACAACATCAATCATGCCCGTGGAATACCTTTCCTCACCGCTGCGCTTTATGATATAACAACACCAAGGAACACACACGAACACCGTGTCCCACTGTGCCATAATAACACGCAGGTGGTACGAAGGCATAGCCGACTACTAACACCCACGCACCAACAAGGTCATGAATCGTATCATAAGATCTGTCTGCACCGCCACATGATCAAAGCGACCACTTGCCCGCATATCTAATGCGCGTCTAGCCCCGAACTTTCCGCGACTCGCATAGGCCAATCAGATCGCCCGCATGAGGTATAACCCCGCGTCGAGGGTAGCTACTCCCGGCAGATCACGGACTCGCCGTCCGCATGGCCACAAGGACCGCATGACCACAAGGGCCGCGTCCTAACTCGAACTTCCGCAGCCCGCATAGGCCCTCGACCCGCATGAGGTAGTCTCGAATCATAGGTCCATCGACCGCTGAAGTCTACCCCAGACGGAGGCGCTTAACCCCTAATCATCTCAAGAGATGAATGATGTATAATACTATCATAAATGTTTTATCGTTAAACAACATAAGCACAACAAAGGAAAACCCTTTACACAAACATCACAAGATACTAACACACGTAGCATCCTAGCATGTTTACTTATCAAATCAACAAGAAGGTATTACAAGGCTATCACAAACCAACACAATCAAGTTATACACACGGTACCTTCTACTATATGCTAACAAGTTCGGGTTTTATCCCCAAAGTACTTCATACATTAACTCTTTAAAAGATACGTTACTTTCACAAAAGTCACACAATACCCTTAGTATATGAAAATATATTGATTATCTTTTGAAGTAAATCAAAAAACTTCTCTTTGTAAAACTCAAGTAACAACATTATTTTCCAAACGCCCAAGTTTGCCTAATTTCAAATGTTCATGTTTCTTATTTAGAAAGGTTTCAGTAGTTCATAGTCTTATTCATTTAAGAGTATAATTCTCTTTTAAACTATCCGAGAAACATAAGTCTTATATGTGAGTAGGATATTCTTGTTTACAACAATCTTATTACAAAGACCATGATCTAGAAATATCATTTTGTCGAATCTTAGCTTCTATTCTTATGGAAGTTTCTACTGGTTTTAATAATACTTAATCTGTCAAAACATTTCCTTTTATTAAAGCTGCAGTGGTTTGTCGATACACATTATGATTTCCAAAATCAAGAAACATTCTTAAGACGTTATACCTAACTTTCCATAAAGCTAGTATAACTCTTAAGTTTTCAAAACAAATCAAGTATTACTTTCTCTCAAAATGATTCAAAACTCTTTGAAATACTTCAAGTTCTTTATTAACACATAACAAGCCGCTTATAGTTCAAATCGCTTACCTTTTAAAACCACATGTATTTTCTTACCAACATAAAGCCGTTATAACCAACTTCCCATAAAGCCGTTATAACACTTTATGTTTTACACCAATCAAATACATTTAGTACATGACGCTCACCGCACTACATAGTTCACACATATCATGCTAGAAGAGATAGGAAGAGGTTCACATACCTCGCGACGAGTATCGACTAATAGCAAAACGCTCAAGTACTCCCAACCGGCTACTCCTAAAGCCAAGTAGAACGCGCCACACGTAGTACTTCAACCTATAAGGCCACAGCGCGCTTTATTAACATTAAGATCTTATCGTGAGAACATTCTACGTAAAATTCGCAAAGACTCTCCCGCAACAGCAGAAATCTCCTCCTCTCACGGCCGCCACTAAGCCAACCCGGGGTTATACATCTTACCCGAACGTACAATTCTACTCCACAAGATTACTACACAAGTCTCATCAGAATACGATTCGATTCTTGGGCTTAAGTCAAAAGACATTGCCAACTAACCACGTTGATTCTATATATAGTATACTTTAACTATATATTCTAACAACATGTAATTTCCAATTACAATAGAGGACAAGATATTTACCTCGATAAGCCCATAATTATCCAAGTATAAAGTCGATCCCGGCAATCGTTTAGCTCCAACTCCGAGAGCTCCAACCCGCCCTAAACCACCCTTAGAAGTTCTAACCAACTTCTACACAATACTCCAACTGACTATGGAGATTTTCCTAGGGTTTCGGTTGTGTGACTGACGGGACGTATAATAGTATTTCCTGCTTTTCAGATAGGTATAACCTTAGAATACTACAAGGTATACGGCTAAGGTAATTTGGGCATTATAACAATACTTTGAGAGTATTTCTACACCACAAAGTGGGTATTATACGAAAGCAACTTACAGTGGTGGCACCCATTACCACACACTACTGAGAGGGTGTACCTCGGCCAAGGCCTCTAGGAGAGGGAGGCCTCTTGGCCGAACTCAACACTAAGGAGGGAGAAGATTTAACACTTAGAAACATTTAGGAAAGGATGAAAGAATTCATCAAAGGGAGAGGGTATTTATAGCCAAGCCAAGGCCAACCAATGGCCAAGATTGAGCCAAGTGCTACACAAGTGTAGGGCCAAGATATGCCCAAGTGCCCCCTAGTCCCTACTCCTTAAAACCTCACAAATATCTACCAAAATATCTACCACTGACCTCCCCAATTGGCCCCATGCGCCCACCTTGCCCACCAACGAGAGGTGCCGAGTCACGCCTCTCGTTGGTCCAAAATGTTCCGTCTCTCGGAAAAATCCGCAAAAATAAGAAAAGACATAGCCGAATTTTCCTTCGCAAGTTATGTAAAACGTTTCGAAAAACGACTTAACCGTGTTGTGCACAAATGCCATTCGCCAAGCCACCTAGGCGGGTGACACGTGTCACCCTCCTATTCGCCCAAAATAAAACATCTTCCAAAATATCCACAATGGCCAAAATCTCAAAACAAAGTGGGCCCCACAAAACCAGAATTTCTCCCGTGGGCCCCACGTGACCATTTCCAAAATAAAATTCCATAATTCTCTAATATTCCGTGAAGTCCGAATACGAAATCGGAATCCAATTCCCATTAACGAACCTTTTTCCTTCACAAAACCGAAACTTTTCCGTGGAAAAATCGCCTCTTCTTCCTTTCCAATCTTTATTCTCGCACGCACGCCCCGCATACATACCACGGAACTACGGTATAACACCTCAAGGCTAGGAAGATGGTGCGGAAGGGGTATATCTACCATCTCGCTGGTGTTTGATCAAGTGCGGTCTACTGATTTTCCGCTTCCGGTGGTCGAGAGTTCCGCACGTGTTTCCAGACGACCTCCCGGGTATCCCTCCTGAGAGGGAGATTGAGTTTTGTATTGACATATTGCCAGACACTCGGCCTATTTCCATTCCGCCATACAGAATGGCACCTGTCGAGTTGAGAGAGTTGAAGGATCGACAGAGATTTCTTTGGAGAAGGCTTCATCAGGCCTAGTGTTTCTCCCTGGGGAGCGCCGGTATTGTTCGTGAAGAAGAAGGACGGGACGCTGCGCATGTGTGTTGATTACAGGCAGCTGAACAAGGTGACCATTAAGAACGAATACCTCTTCCCGAGATTGATGATTTGTTCGACCGTTACGGCGAGATGCTTCTCCAAGATTGATCTACGGTCGGGCTATCATCAGTGCGAGTCGAGAGGTGGACATCCCTAGGATCGCATTCAGACCCTGACGCATTATGAGTTCGGTCATGTCTTTTAGGTTGAACAATGCTCGTGAGATTCATGGATTTGATGAACCGAGTGTTCAAACCATTTTTGAACACGTTTGTGATAGTGTTCATTGATGATATCTTGGTTTATTCTCGCCAGAGGAGCATGCGAGCATTTGAGGGTGGCCGACAGATTCTCGAGACCAGCTTGTACGCCAAGTTTTCCAAATGTGAGTTTTGTTGACTTGATGGCGTTTCTGGGCATATTGTGGCTGATGGCATTCAGTGGATACGCCAAGATCGAGGCGATCAGACTTGGCCTAGACCTACTACTCCGGCGAGGTTCGCAGCTCGGGCCTTGCAGATATTATCGGCGTTCGTGGAGAAGTTTGCTTATCATCGCACCATTGACTAAGCCGACTCGAAGCGCAGCCAAGTTTGATGGATCGATGCTTGTGAGCGAGGTTTCGATTCTTGAAAGAGACCGACGACCGCCCGCTTCTTACTTCCGGAGGTCCGGATGGTTATGTCGTGTATTGTGATCGTCGGGCATCGGGTTGGGATGTGTGTTGATGCGGCATGGCGGGGTTATAGCATATGCATCCCGATACCAAGAAACACGAGAGGAACTACCCCACCCATGATTTGGAGTTGGCGGCTGTGATTCACGCTTTGAAGATCTGGAGGCACTATTTGTATGGGGTTCACGTGGATATTTTTACGGACCACAAGAGCCTCCAGTATATCTTCAGCCAGAGGGAGCTGAACTTACGACAGAGACGGTGGTTAGAGTTGCTTAAGGATTATGATGTTGATATCCTGTACCACCCGGGGAAGGCCAATGTTGTGGCAGATGCTCTTAGTCGTAGGTCGATGGGGAGCCTATCAGATGTGCAACTAGAGAGGAGGGACATGGTTCGTGATTTGCATCAGTTAGCGAGCCTTGGTGTCCGTTTGATTGATTCTGATAGCAGTGGGGTTAGAGTTCGTGAGGTTGCCGAGTCTTCCATCGTCAAGGAGGTGAAGAGGCAACAGTTCGAGGATCCAGCTTTGATTCGATATCGTGATACAGCTCTTCGTGAGGGCAAGGGTCCTTTTGAGGTAGCACCTGATGGGGTGCTAAGGTTTGAGGGCAGGTTGTGTGTTCCAGATGTTTCAGGGCTTCGGCAGCAGGTTCTCGGGAAGCACACACAAGCGTTTCATCCATCCGTGGTCGACCAAGATGTACCACGACCTTAGATCCGTGTATTGGTGGGATGGCTTGAATAGGACGCAGCAGTTCGTAGCCCAGCCCGTGTTGTCGCAGTGAAGGTAGAGCACCGGAGGCCGGTGGTTTGTTACGACGATTGAGATCCCGACACAGTGGGAGGTAATCAACATGGACTTCATCACGTGATTACCTCGCACTCGGAGGAGACATGATTCTATATGGGTTATCGCCGACGGTGACGAAATCAGCCCACTTTCTTCCGTCGGGCGACTTTTTCTACCGAGGATTATGCGCACTTTATATCCAGAGATCGTCGGACTTCATGGAGTCCCTACTTCGATCATATCGCATGAGGAGCCCGCTTCACGCTAACTTCGAGGTCCTTCCAGAGGGTTTAGGGATGCGGTGAGCCCGAGCATCGCATTTCATCCACGCATGCACGGTAGGCAGAGCGCACTATCCGCACTCTTGAGGATATGCTGCGAGCCCATGTTATTGACCGGTGGTAGTTGGGAGGATCATTTGCCTCTAGTTGAGTTCGCGTATAATAATAGCTACCACTCCAAGATTCGATGGCGCCTTATGAGGCCTTGTATGGGAGGAAGTGCAGATCGCCTATAGGTTGGTTCGATGTGGGCGAGGTACAATGCTAGTGGGACCAGATTTGGTGCAGGCGGTGGATAAGGTGAAGCTTATCCGAGGCGGCTATTGATACTCGAGTCGGCAAGTCGATGCAGATCATCGTCGTCGGCATCTTGAGTTCGAGGTTCATGATTGGGTTTTCCTAGCGTGTCACCCATGAAGCGGTGTGATGAGATTTGGGAAGAAGGGAAGCTCACCAAGGTACATTGGGCCGCTTTGATTGTCCGCAGGTAGGCAAGGTTGCTATGAGTTGGATCTGCCGTCCGATCTGGAGGCGGTGCATCCGGTTTTTCACGTATCTATCGGCGAGATGTATCGGGGATCCATCTAGTGGTACACCCGATTGACGATGTCCAGTGACCGAGGTTATCGTATGAGAGATTCCCATAGCGATAGTCGATCGTCGTTAGCGCTCATGACCAAGGACGTGGCTTCCGTCAAAGTCTTGTGGCGGAACGAGCTCGGGGAGGAGATGACGGGAAGCCGAGGAAGACATGAGGCGAAGTATCTCACCTATTCCCACACCTCCGGGTAATTCACTTTCCTTCTTGTAAATTTTCGTTATCGTTTACGCCTAAGTGTTGTTCTGCGGCGTGTGGCATTTGCAATCGCTTAAGTTATGAAGAATCTTATCGTTAACTATTGGGAAGGAACATTGGGACGAATGTTTCTAAGGAGGAGAATGCTATACCCCGTATTTCCGGAGTATGTACGCAAGTGGAATACGCATAAAAGTCTAGCCTTAAAGTTTAGGCAAAACGTTTTTTTTGGGCACAACTCACAAAACGAATAGTTTTCCGACGAAACGGTTCCACAACTTTCGTAGGATAAATTCCGGCTATGCCATTTCTAAGTTTTGCGGATTTTTCCGAGGCGAACATTTTGGACCAACGGAGGCGACACTTGGCACCTCCAATGGTGGACTGAATCGCCCATTGGACGAAATTGGAGAGCATTGGCACGTTTTTGTGCCTTATGCACAAGTCAAGGAGTTGGTAGGATATTTGTGTGGAGTAAATCTTCACCCTACACTTGCCTTGCACTTGTCTTAATCTTGGCCATTGGTTGGCCACTTCTTGACCTATAAATACCCCCCTTAAGATGAAGAGTTCTTCATCCACAAATCTTTCCAAGTCTTGAAAATCCTCTCCTCTCCCTTTGTAGCCTTTTCGTCCAAACACCTCCCCCTCCCCTTGTGAAGGCCCTTGGCCGAATACCCCCCCTCTAGCCTAGTAGTTTGGCCGAGGCCCCCCCTATCCTAGCCGAAATCTACCCCCCTCCCTTGGTAGAAAAGTTGCCTTCTTGTATTGTTATAATGCCCAAAATACCCTAGCCCAAATACCTTAGTACTTAGTAGAAGTTGTGAAGAACTTCTAAGGTTTCTCGAGCATACAACTTAGAGCAAAACCTTGCTCAGCGACTTTTCTAGGATATTATTGGGCTTAACGAGGTAATAATCATAACCCTCTTTAGAATTAGAGAAAACTTAATGTAGTAGTATAAGGAAAAGTAAAAATACTTAGAAGAATATTGCGTAATAGAATTGAACTTATCACAGAGAAGGGTTTAAAAGAAGAATAATTGAACTATGCTTATATAGATTGTTTTCACGAAGAGACTTATATAGCTCACCTGCAGGGAAGTGCTGCCCGACTTTCCGTAGAATTGTGAACCCTCCGCTTAGAATGACCTTGAGTAGTCTTTGATAGATGTCGTGACTATTATAGGTGACTCTGCGCGACATATTCAACTTGGCGGTGGTTTTCATTTGAGAAGGTATGTGATTCTTCCTAAAGCATGATATTTTACAATATATATGTAGTGCGAGACGCGTACGTGTTAACCGAATAATAACTACGGCAATGTCTTTGACTTAAGCTGAATAATACTTACGGCAATGCCTCACGCTTAAGCTCGAATAACACTTACGAATGCCTCACGCTTAAGCTTTGAATAATAAAGAATCAAAGCTTTTCAAAAGAATATGAATCATTTTTAATGTAAGAGAACTAATCGGTTTTTAAATGTAAGCTTAAGAGTTATACTAGCTTTATGGGAAGTTAGGTATAACCACTTAAGATTAATAAAAGGAACAGTTTACCTATGTGTTTGTAATGATTTATATTGATTGGTGAAAAGAATAATAAAATGGTTTGATAAGTGAACATGATTGATGCTATGTGTGTTGGTCTTGTAACGTTTGTGTAAAAGAGTATTCTTGTTGTGCTTATGTTGTTTAACGATAAGTCGTTAGGTTAGTGTAACATCACTCACTTCTTGACATATTACGGGGTTAAGCCGCCTCCACGCGGTAGACTCGCGTGATGCAGGACCATGATTCGAGAATACCTCATGCGGGTCCAGGGGACCTATGCGGAGCTACGAGAGTTCCAGGTTAGTGTGCGGGGTTATACCTCATGCGGTCTATGTGGCCATGTGACTACGAGTCCAAGACGATGCCGAGGAGTAGCTACCGATGCGGGTTATATACCCTACGCGCCTATGTGATTGGCCTATGCGGACTACGGAGTCCGTGATTAGGCTTGCATGGTGATACTACGCAATCGCCTGCTTGATCATTCGCAGCCTAGAAAAGACCGCATGCGCTTACCTATCACGCTCTTGTTTGTGATGTGGCACTATGTGCGGTTTCCTTGGTTGTTTCATACATATTTGTAAACTGGTTTTAAAAATGATATGTTTTCATTTAAGTATTTTACAGTTTCATATACTTAGTACCTGTTGTACTGACCTCCTTCGGGGGGCTGCGTTCATGCCGCAGGTAAGGGCAAGCAGGTGCTAGATCCACATTCTTAGGATCTCTACGTTGGTGTCGGGAGCTCCATCTTTTCCGAAGGCTCTACTTTTGGGTATGATCTCCCTGTTGTAGATAGTTTTGTATGCATCGGGGTATGGGGCCCTGTCCCGCCATAGTTGTATATTTCCTTAGAGGTCTGTAGTCATGTTGTACAGTGTCGGATGTAACTGCTAAACCATGTTTATATATATATGCCGAAAGGCGATGTTTTCTCACATAAACTGTGTCTTATTTTATAAACTGTTTCATGTCTTGCTTTATATTTCCGCTGATTACTCTGATGTATGACTACTTGGGTGCCCCGGTAAGGCACCAGTCACGTGCCCCGGAATGGGTCGTGACAAATAGCGGATGAAGTGGAAGTACTTTGGAGCATTTTGCTACTTGTTGTATTGGTTAGTCGTCACGAGGTATGTGAACTTCTTCTTTCTATAGACATGAGTATTTTTATGGTATACTTGCCTTGTTATTAGGAGTATACATGACTTGAGACTGAAGTATATTTGACATGTTGTTAGGAGTATACTTGACTTGATATTGAAGTATACTTGCCTTGTTATTAGGAGTATACATGACTTGTTTTTTAGTATACTTTCCTTGTCATAGGAAGTATTCTTGTTATTGATGTTATGCTAAATACATGTCTAGAATATTCCTAAGTTCTTACCAAGTCTTATGGGGATGTTGGTAAGAGTCGTTAGGAAGTATTGGAGTCTAGTTGACCTTGCTAAATTACTTCACTAATGAAAAAAAAGGACCGAACAAGCCATTGCAGCGTTAATGAAAATGTATCGGAAATCAATTACATTGAAATGAGTAGAATCTTCCATCTGCATAGAAACTAAGATGAGACAAAATTGTATTACATTTTCTAGATCATGACTCAATGGACAAGATCATTATAAATGGGTATAACCTATTCACGACTCATAAAAGTATTAATTTGGAAAGTACGTGAGACTTGAATTTCAAAAATATGTAGTGACTTGATTTATTTTAAGTAAGTAAATTAATTTTGAATATATATAAGTCTTGATTATGAAAGTATAAGTAACTCGAATGACTTTAAAGGTTATGAGACTTTATTTTTCAAGTTATGGGACTTGATTCTTAAAGGTAGAAGTGACTTGATTTAATTGAAGTAAGTGAATTGATTTTAAAGAATTTATGTTATGAAGTTTTAAGACTATGAACCTTGATTTCTTAAAAGGTTATGAGACTTTATTTTTCAAGTTATGGGACTTGATTCTTAAAGGTAGAAGTGACTTGATTTAATTGAAGTAAGTGCATTGATTTTAAAGAATTTATGTTATGAAGTTTTAAGACTATGAACCTTGATTTCCGAAAAGGTTATGAGACTTTATTTTTCAAGTTATGGTACTTGATTTTTAAAAGAAGGAATGACTTGATTTAAAAAGTATGGCTTCTTGATTTAGTTCAAGAGTTAAGAAGAATGATTTCAAAAGAGTATGTAACTTGAGTTTTAAAAGTATACGTTTGTCGATTTAAGGAAAAAGAGTTGCATGATTCTTTTTAAGTATGTATGTACGTAGTACTTTTGGGTTTAGTTTTCCCAATGTGATAAGAAATACAAGTGCCTTAAGTTCTCTAAAATGAAAGGTTGTTGTAATAGCTTTATGGGAAGTTGTTATAACGACTTAAGAAGAAGTGAAAAGGCGGCTTAAAATGTTATGTTATGAGACACACCGAGCCTACACATAGGTCGGGTTATGTTATGAGATTATGATAGCCGATTGTGCTTATGTTATGTGATTATGGTAGTCGGTTGTGGTTATGTTATGTGATTATGATAGCCGATTGTACTTATGTTACGTGATTATGTTAGCCGGTTGTGCCTGTGATATATTATTAATTACGGGGTCATTCCCAGGCTTGTTGCATTTGCATATTCCGTGGATTTTCTCCCCACGATGCGAGAAAGCTACCTCATGCGAGTCCGTAGGGCTCATGCGGGTGAAATAGTCCCATGCGGGCGGATACAGCCTATGCGAGGAAATTACCTCATGCGGTTCCGTGCGGCCTATGCGGGCGGATACAGCCTATGCGAGGAGATTATCTCATGCGGGTCCATACGGCCTATGCGGGTGAAATAGTCCCAGGAGTAGGATTGCATAGTTATACTACGGGCGGATGGTCCTAGGTTAATCATAAGCTTCCTGTTTTAAAACCGGCAGAGTTTATTCATGTTCAGTCTCTCTTTTAAAAAGGCATAATGTACTGGTAGGGTACATTATACTTGTTACATGCTGACGGTGATGTTGTATTCCACAAGTATGCTTCTGTGATATTATATGCGAAGGGCAGGTGCCCCAGATTTTTGACATGGCTTTCATATGTGAGAGTGGTACAGTGTTACAGTAGTACAGGGACACAAGGTACGGTTGCCTCTGATTGTTTTATAACACGGTAGGATCTGGTATTTGTTTTTCATACTTGCCCTCGCTATTCTTGTACGCTATAGTCTTGCTTCAGATTTCTTGTTTACATACTTTGTACCTTGTTGTACTGACCCCCTTCGGGGGGCTGCGTTCATGTCCGTAGGTCTAGGTACTCAGTTGTGGATCCGCGAGCTTAAGATCCTGGTTCAGTATTTTGAGATGGCTCCAATGTTCCGGAGCTTGTCATTATGGCTAGGTATATTCTGGGGTACGGCGGGGCCTTATCCCGTCATAGTTTACTATCTAAATTCTTAGAGGTCTGTATTCATATGTGGGCTGGACTGGCTAGAGTTGTATTTACATTGTTGAACAGTGTACACCATTTCGGGTGATTTTTATTTTATGGCAGCCTTATCGGCTTTGCCTGTGTTTAAAGAAAAAAAAATGTTATTTATCTTCCGCGGTTTATTATGTTGTATGAATAAGAAGGGTGCCCAGGTAGGGAACCAGTCGCGGGCCCGGGGTTCGGGGCGTGACAGAGTGGTATCAGAGCAGTTAGTCCTCGAAATGTCTACAGACCGTGTATAGTAGAGTCTTGTTTATCGGTGTGTTGTGCACCACATCAATAAACAGGAGGCTATAGTACATGTAGGATTGGTTTCCCTTCTTCTCACTCTGAGATCGTGCGATAGAGCTGTGTTGTTAGGGTAGTGTCACGACCCGACCCCGGGCCCGCGACTGGTGCCCTACCTGGGCACCCTTACAGGTATACATCAGAGATAATCAGCGGAACATACATGAAACTTATAAATAAATCAACAAAGATAAAATCTACAGGTTAGCCGATAAGGCTACCACCCTGGATAGTACATACATAAACGAAGCAGTTGCCTCATTTTCTTTATAAACTGACCCACAATATGTGACTACAGACATCTAAGAGTTTTAACATAACAACTGTGGCGGGACAGGGCCCCACCATACCCCTGAATATACATGAATGTACAACCTCAGGGGAAACCATACCAAGAGATAAGTCTCCGGAGCAAATTGAGCTTTTTCCCAAAACTGAACCGAGATCCTAAGAACAAGGATCACCAACCTGTGCACCTAATACCTGCGGGCATGAACGCACGGCCCCGATAATGCAACAATTACGAATATGGAAAAGAAATAAAGTCTGATAAATGATCATAATCAGATAAACGAATGACAGGGCAAGTATAAAAGAAGTACATACCAGATCCTGCCGTGTCATTATCACTTATGAACTTAATCGTACCTTATTATCTTTTCCCATTTAATAAAAGTTATAGTCACTTTCTTACGTACATGTTTGGGAAAAATCGTCAAGTTCATTACCATATAACTTACTTATCTTTCATAACATAATCCGGCCATTTATGGAGGGACGCATATACTACCCGGCCCAAACTGGGACGCGATCAAGTCACACAAATATCAAAGCGTGCCCGTGGAATCCCCCATCACCGCCGACAGTCATAAGTGTAACATATAACCATGTGACGCGCCCGTGGCATCCCACCTCACTGTCGGCGTACACATACACAATACATATATATATCTCCTGCCCGTGGAATCCCACATCACTGCCGACAGTCATAAGTGTAACATATAACCATGTGACGTGCCCATGGAATCCCACCTCACTGTCGGCGTACACATATACAACACACATATATATATTTATATATAACTTGGCCGCATGCCCCGGAATCCCTCATCGTATAAGCATGGCCATAACGTTCCCTCGGCATCCCTCATCGTAGGTGCAGGTCTTCATGGGGAGCTAGCCCATGAAGTAATAATATAACATGCCCCCGGAATCCCTCATCGTGGGTACATGTCTTCATGGGGAGCTAGCCCATGGAGTAATAATCGTACATAGCATGGTCGCATGCCCTAATCCTCATCGATAAGCATGGCCATGGGTAATAAAAATCCGAATCTAACCCGCCTCGGTCACATGCCCTAATCCCACATCGATAAAGATGTCCAAGGACCACTCATAATGGAAGCATACCCGTGGAATCCCACATCATCGCCGCGACGCCCAAGTAAACTTGCAACAAGACAGCCGGCCCTCCAACTGAGAGTCACGACCACGTAAACATATAATACTTGCACTCAAAGCTATCACAAGCAAACACAGGCAAGTTCATTAAACCTTTATACTTCCATTTTTATAAACTTATGGCACTTCCGTTTCACACATAAAAATCCGGGAATTTAACCACAAGTACTACGCACCTCTACTCCTTTAGAAAGACTCTTTTTCAAATAAAACTTCCAAGATACTAACAACCGTAGTATCAAGTCGTATCTACCTTCAAGACAAGTCACCATATCTTTTTAGAAATACATTTACCGGCTTCTAAATCAATTGACCCTTACTTTAAAGCTTTAAGCAAGTGATACCTTTAAATCAAATTGCCCTTCCTTAAAACAAGTTATTTCTTTGCTTACCTTATTAGAGAAAACCATTCTCTTAACCTTCCATAAAGTCGTTATAACCAACTTCCCATAAAGCCGTTATAACCATTTATGGTTTTAGACAAACTCATTCCTTTTATAACCAAGAGACTTATACTTTTTAAAACCAAGTATTAAAATACTTTCAAATCAATTCTCTTAACTTTTTAAAATAGAATTAGTCTCTTAACTTTTAAGAAAACAAGTTTCTTAACTTTAGAAATCAAGTCTTTCCAAATCGAGTATTCTATACTTGTAAATCAATTCCTTTCTTCCTTTAAGAATCAAGTCTCCTAACTTGAAAAATAAAGTCTCTTAACTTTTTAGAATTTGAGATCCATAGCCTTAAAACTTCATACATAAATTCTTATAAGTTAAGTAACATATACCTTGGTGCGTTGTGAATAAGTTATACTTATTTATAACGATCTTATTCAAGTAGCCATGATCTAGAAAATGTAATACAATTTTGTCTTATCTTAGCTTCTATGCAGATGGAGAATTCTACTCATTTTAACATAATTAATTGTCATTACATTTTCCTTTATTAACGCTGCAATGGCTTGCTTGATACTTATTCTCATTCGTGCCATAAATTAGCCAAGTCAACTTGGCTCCAAAGTACCTCCAAACGACTCTTACCAACATCCCCCATAAGACTCGGTAAGGACTTAGGATAACCTTGACATAAACTTTACATATAGTAAATCACACACATACCTCTTAACTTTTACGAGTAGAAGAAAACATGAAATAATACCACATGTATATTCCATACATAGAATCATGCCAAAGGAAGGAAGAGGTTCACATACCTCGCGACGATTATCGACAAGTAGCAAAATGCTCCAAAGTACTTCAACCTATAATGGCCACAATACGTCCATTAACCTCTTACTTCAAACGTAGAATATTCTACGTGCTAAGTCACTAAATTCTACGGAAAATCGGACAGCACTTCCTTTGTTTCTACTTACTCTGCCACCTTTTTCAAGGCCGAATACAATAACCAAACACGCCACATTTAAGGTCCAATCAATGCAATTAATCAATAGGGGATTACACGTCTACTAGACGTGTAAAATTCCGCCCCACAAACAAAATCAAACTAATACAACCTACAAGTCCAATTCGGCCACATAGAGTATAATAACACCAATTCTTATCCAATTTCTATTTCAATCCAAGTTGTTGGCATAACATGATATCAAGTCGCAATCGACTATAACCACTATAATCTTCAAGTAATTAACATGCGACAATTCTAATAAACGACCAAATTGCAATCCAACTTCACAAGGCTTAAATGACATTTCGGATTTAAGACTACAATCAATCCATAATACTTATCAAACTTCAACATATAAACCTCATGCTAGCAACATGTAAAGCTAACAACAAACAATATATATATATATAATCTTGTAACACTTTTAAGAGACAAGATTATACCTCAACGAATCTTAATCCAACTCCAAACCCGAATTCGCTCCTTAGCAACTTAGAGCCTCTTCAAGACACTTCAATCCGCTACTTGAGACCCTTAGAACAACACCAACAATTTCCTTCAATCTTCCAACCAAAACCTAGAGAAGCAACTAGGTTTTCACCTTGCGACTAATACGAAAACTATCTTTTTCCGAGATTTTTCTATTGAGATACACTTACAATACCCTCATGAACCTTGGTTAAAAGTGTGGAGCTTAATGGACAAGAAACAATTTTTTTTCCTTTTTGATCTAAGTGAACCCGAGAGCTAGAAGAATGAGCTCTTCAATTTCTTGAAAATTTTCTAAGTGTTGGGCTCACTCTTGCTACTAGTAGTATTAAATAGCACATTGGAGGGTCAAGATGCAAACAAATGGGTGGTTTGGATGAGGTCTTATTAAATATCAAGCTTGTGGACCCATTGACCAAGTCAATTTTGTCAAGCTCTCTACTAGCAAGACTTAGTCATCCTAAGACTATGGTCAATGACCATTTTGGCCATGACATTTTCGTCCAAGGCAAAAATAAGGGGTGACACGTGTCGCCCTCCCATTCGTTACAATATTAAGTTTTCCGACAATTTCATAATTCCGATAAATTTTTACAAGTCTCAATTCTTAACACTTGTGAGTTCTTACGTACGTTCTTAAAGCATGTCCTGTAAATACGGGGTGTAACATTCTTCCCCCCTTAGAAACATTCGTCCCCGAATGTTCTTTCGGAGTCAAACTTATAATTAGCGACATAGTTTCCTTTCACAACCCCGACATACCAACAATGCCACACATGGCCCTAATACCTCGCACACGCATATCTGTCCATCATAAGCCCAAAAGAGATTATCTTTCGTACTTCCAACTCCTTCTAACATATACATAGTCTCAATATAATCTGTTCATGACACTTAAACATACCACAACTTTATCATGCATACAAGTTTCTAAAGGGCCAAAGACATACCTGAAATCATATAGGCGGTTCAAAGGACCGCTAAAACTGGGAACTTCCACCACGACCTCTGTCACGGCCTGCCGGTGCATAAACATCCTGCCTAGCTATGGAAGGCGAAGAACCCGCAACTGATCCAGTAGACTGCGCTATCCCACCAGTGCCACCTCTGGTCGGACAGTCTCTCACGAAATGGCCTGCCGCAAGCATAACAAGTCGCCGAGTAATGACACTCCCAAACTGGAATCTACTACAGTGACCACACCGGGGCAAAGGTCGCTTCCCCTGGCTACTATTCTCGGACATCTGTGAACCTGTAGCCCTGGAGCCTGACACGCCCCGAATATTCGGCGACCAAACCTTCGCCAAGATCGGGAAGGAGCACTCGTGTCGGTGAAATGTGGACCTACTCTGCCGCCGGCTGTCGCCTCATTGCCTGGAACCCTACTGTCACGGCCTCTTGGGCTGGCTGAGTCTAGTGACCTCTCTCTCTCTGTCCTCTATCCCCTGCGCATAAGCTTGCATCTGACAATATCCATACCGGTGAAGGGCCACTCCGTGCATGCGAGAATCATATAATGGTCTAGCCCCATCACATAGCGGTGAACTCTGTCCGCCATATCAACCACAATAGTGTGCGCATACCTGGCCAACGAGTCAAACTCCAGGTTGTATTCCCTGATGGTCCTCCCATTCTGCCTCAATGACAAGAACCTATCAACACGGGCCCTCCTCATTTCAGGAGGCAAAAAGTGATCAAGAAAGGCCTCCGTGAACTCATCCCAAATCGCTGGACGAGCACCTACACCTCTCGACACTCCCAAGACTCAAACCGGTTTAACGCAATATCGCTGAACCGTAAGAAGCTAACACAATCGACTCTGTCTCCGAGGCCCCGAGCACTGTGATAGTCCGTTAGGCCGAACGAACTCTTGAGGATCATCCTCGATCTCGAACCATAAAATCGGGTGGACTACAACCTAAAATCCTGAATCCTCAAACCGCTTCGGCTCTAGGGTTAACTACCGCTCTGCCGGCCGCCTACCACTATGCTAGTCAATAGCCTGACCGCTCTCCATAATCTCTAAACTCGCTCGGCCGCGAATCGAGGCTCGGTACGGAACCTCTGGAGCTATTGCCGCTCTCAGCTCCTCTAATACCACCGGCGTGGCTGAGCTCGCCGATCCGCCTACTACCTCAGGCATAGTCTGTGCCCGAGTCCTGGTAACCCTCTGCGTACCACTAGCGCCTCCTCATTCGCCTTGCCCTTCGGGCCCCGCCGCCTCCGTAGGCATAATCGTTACATAAGAAGCGGGTCGAGAGGATTCAACCTACTAGACACTCTCATCGCACGATCTCAAAGAGAGAAGAATGGAAACCAATCCTAAATGTCCTGCAGCCTCCTGATTATAGATGTGGTGCACAACACACCGATAATCAAGACGCTACTAGACACGGTCTGTAGACACTTTCCGAGGACTAACTGCTCTGATACCACTTTTGTCACGACCGACCTCAAGCTCGCATCGTGCCCTACACAGGCACCCTTACAGGTATACATCAGAGATAATCAGCGAAACATACATGAAACTTATAAATAAATCAACAAAGATAAAATCTACATGTTAGCCGATAAGGCTACCGCCCTGGATAGTACATACATAAACGGCTAGCTGCCTCATTTTCTTTACAACCGACCCACAATATGTGATACTGCACTTCTAAGAGTTTTAACATAACAACTGGCGTGACAGTATCCCCATACCTCGAATATACATGAATCTACAACCTCGGGAAACTGCATTAAGAGATAAGCCTCCGAGCAAATGGAGCTTTTTCCCAAAATCAACCGAGATCCTAAGAACAAGTGATCACCAACTCGCACCTAATACCGCGGCATTTAACGCAGCTTCTGGCCGGTCAACATAAATTTAATATGGAACAAAAATAAAGTACAGTAAACAGATCATAACTGTACAAAAGAATGACAGGGCAAGTATAAAAGAAGTACATACCAGATCCTGCCGTGTCATTATCACTTATGAACTTAATCGTACCTTATTATCTTTTCCCATTTAATAAAAGTTATAGTCACTTTCTTACGTACATGTTTGGGAAAATCGTCAAGTTCATTACCATATAACTTACTTATCTTTCATAACATAATCCGGCCCTTTATGGAGGGACGCATATACTACCCGGCCCAAACTGGGACGCGATCAAGTCACACAAATATCAAAGCGTGCCCGTGGAATCCCCCATCACTGCCGACAGTCATAAGTGTAACATATAACCATGTGACGCGCCCGTGGCATCCCACCTCACTGTCGGCGTACACATACACAATACATATATATATCTCCTGTCCGTGGAATCCCACATCACTGCCGACAGTCATAAGTGTAACATATAACCATGTGACGCGCCCGTGGCATCCCACCTCACTGTCGGCGTACACATATACAACACACATATATATATATATATATATAACTTGGTCGTATGCCACAGAATCCCTCATCGTATAAGCATGGCCATAACGTGCCCTCGGCATCCCTCATCGTAGGTGCAGGTCTTCTTGGGGAGCTAGCCCATGGAGTAATAGTCGTACATAGCATGGTCGCATGCCCCGGAATCCCTCATCATATAAGCATGGCCATGGGTAATAAAACAAATCCGAGAATCTAACCCGCATCCTGGTCACATGCCCCGGAATCCCACATCGTATAAGCATGTCCAAGGATCAATCAAAATGGAAGCATACCCGTGGAATCCCACATCACTGTCGGTACGTCCAAGTAAACTTACCATAAGACAACCGGCCCTCCAACTGAGAGTCACGACAACGTAAACATATAATACTTGCACTCAAAGCTATCACAAGCAAACATAGGCAAGTTCATTAAACCTTTAGACTTCCATTTTTATAAACTCATGGCACTTTCGTTTCACACATAAAAATCCGGGAATTTAACCCAAAGTACTACATGCTTACATTCTTTTCAAAAGACTCCTTTTCATATAAAACCCCAAGATACTAACACCCGTAGTATCAAGGCTTGTTTACATTTTACATAAGTCACTACACTTTTAGAAATACAATTTTTCGGCTTCTAAATCAAGTGACTTCTTTCCTTAAAACTTAAGCAATTGATGCTTTTAAATCCATTTGCCTTTCTTTATTTCAAAACATTTATCATTACTTAGAGTAAACCACTCTTAACTTTCCATAAAGCTATTATAACCCACTTCCCATAAAGTCGTTATACTAACTTTATACTTTAGGCAAATACATTCTTTTTATAAACAAGAGACTTATACTTTCAAAATACTCCAAGTCTCTTATCTTTTAGAATCAAGTTTCGTAGTTCATAGTCTTAACACTTCATAACGTAAAATCTTTAATTTAAGCAACGTATTCCTTATATGTGTGAATAGGTTATACTTGTTTATACTGATCTCATTAAAGCAGCCATGATCTAGAAAATGTAATATAATTTTGTCTTATCTTAGCTTCTATGCAGATGGAGAATTCTACTTGTTTTAATATAATTTATCGTCATTACATTTTCCTTTATTAACGCTGCAATAGCTTGTTCGATACTTATTCTCATTCGTGCCGTAAATTAGCCAAGTCAACTTGGCTCCAAACACCTCCTAACGACTCATACCAACATCACCCATAAGACTTGGTAAGAACTTAGGATAACTCAGACATAACATTTACATAGAGTAAATCAACATACATACTTTTTAACTTCTAAGAGTAGAAGGAAACATGAAATAATACCATATGTACATTCCATACATAGAATCATGTCAAAAGAAGGAAGAGGTTCACATACCTCGCGACGATTATCGACAAATAGCAAAATGCTCCGAAGTACTTCAACCTTGATAGCTATTCCATCCTTCAAGTAGAATACGCTATTCTTAGTACTTCAACCTATAATGGCCATAATACGTCCATTAACCTCTAGCTCCGAACGTAGAATATTCTAAGTACAAGGTCACTAAATTCTACGGAAAATCGGGCAGCACTTCCTTTGTTTCTACATACTTTGCCACCTTTTTCAAGGCCGAATTCAATAACCAAATGCCACATTTAAGGCTCAATTCAATTCAGCAAATACAAAGGGGATTACACGCCTTACAATACGTGTAAAATTCCGCCCCACAATTAATACGAAACTAGTTCCATAATTTCCATGCCATTCTCGGCTAAAAGGTGCTACAACAAAAAGTCTTCCAATTCTTTTCCAATCCAAGTTCTTGGGTCAACATGTTATATAGTCAAAAACAACTTCAACAACTACAATTTCCTTCTTTATATAACATATGACAACATAACTAGTAACCAACTTGAATTAAAATCTTAAGGGCTAACATACTAGTTTTCGGATTAGGGTTCCAACAATCAATACACTTATCAAACTTCATACTAAATACCTCATGCTTGCTAATATCCATAGCTACAACAATAAGTAATCTTAATTACTAAAACGATAAGAATTATACCTTTACAAGCCCTTAATCTTTCCAAGATTCAAAGTCGCTCCTTAGCAATTCTTAGCTCTTTTCCTTATGTTCCAATCCTCTCCAAGCACTCCTTAGAAGCCTATGAATAACTCATCTTCAAGTTCCAACTTCAAAGTTGAAGAACTCCTTAAGTTTCCGCCTTGCGACTAATACGAAAACGCCAATTTTCTGGGATCTTTCTATTGAGATATCCTTACAATACCCTTAGGGACCTTGGGTTTAAGTCTTGTGAATATTGGACAACAATTGAAAATTTTCTTCTCCTTTTTTTCACTAAAGCCGAGAGCTACAATATCAAGAACAAGGGTTCTTCAATTTTTTCTAAGTGTAAAATGCCAAGTCTTGCTACTTAGGATGATATATAACACATTGGAGGGTCTAGATTACAACACATGTTAAAATTGGATGGATGGGATCAAGCCAAGTGGCTCTTGCCTTGGTCAACAATGTCAAGCTCTAGCTTAGCAAGACTTTCCCATCTACACAATGGTCAAATGACCATTCTATCCTTGCTCCAATTCGCCCAAGACCAATGTGGGGGGTGTGGGGGGGGGGGTGCCACGTGTCGCCCTCCCATTCGTCCATAAAATTCCGTAACCCTCGTGGGTCCCACAAAACGTAAAAGTCCTCGGGTGGGCCCCACGTGACCAAATCCGTAAGATTAAATTTCCATAATGATAATAAGTTCCATACTCTTCAATTAATGCATTTTGAGAATCTAATTCTCACCAACGAACATTTCTCCTTCCCGACGTTCGGAAGATTTTCCGTCGGAAAAACAATTCTTCCTTTCGTACCCTATACAAGTCTTGAGTTCCTTACGTACATACTCTTAACATGTCCTGGAGTTACGGTGTTATACCCCGTATTTCCAGAGTATGTACGTGAGGGCGTACGTATATAATTTGAGCCTTAAAGATTTGGCAAGTTTCGAAATTGTACACAAGTGCCGAAAGGAGTCGTTTTTCGACGAAACGTTTTACTAAACTTGCGAAGGGAAAAATACGGCTATGTCATTTATTATTTTTGCGGATTTTTCCGAGAGACGAAACATTTTGGACCAACGGGAGGGTGACATGTGTCACCCTCACATTGGACGTGAGATCGCGCTTGGACGAAATGGGTGACTTTAGTTGGTAGGATATTTTGTGCAAGTTGTTGTGGTAGATGGATAAGGTGTACTTGGCTTGATCTTGGCCTTACACTTGCCTAACACATGGATTAATCTTGGCCATTGGTTGACCATTGCTTGACCTATAAATACCCCTCTTTGTTGATGAACTTCTTCATCCAAAATTGTTCTAAGTGTTAAATTCCTCCTCCTCTTAGTGAGAGCTGGTCCACCAAACCCCTCCTCGAGAAGGCCCCCTGGCCGAAAGTATTCCCTCCTTGTGGTGCTAGCCTGGGCACGCCCCAGCCTAGTTGTTTTCGTATAATACCCCCTCCTCAGGTGCTAGCCGTGGTACCCCTAGCCTAGTTGTTTTCGTATAATACCCCCCTTTGTGGTATAGAAATACTCTCCAAGTATTGTTATAATGCCCAAATACTTTAGCCCTTATACCTTGTAGTATTCCAAGGTTATACCTATACTAAAAGCCCATAAATACTATTATACTTTCCATTAGCCACTAAACGAAACCCTAAGGAAATCTTCATTGATGGTTGAAGTAAATGAGTAGAAGTTGGTTAGAACTTCTAAGGGTTGTTTGGAGCGGGTTGGAGCGCACGGAGTAGGAGCTAAACCTTGCTCAGGATCGACATTTAAACTTGGATAATTTTGGGCTTATCGAGGTAAACACTCTTGACCTTCTATTGTAATTGGAAATTACATGTGTAGGAATATATAGTTGAAGTATACTATATATAGAATCAACATAATTATGCGGCAATGTCTTTTGACTTAAGCCCAATTTAAAGAAGAGAACTGAATCAAATCACATAGATCAGACATAATAGACTTGTGTAGCTTTACTGTGTAGTAGAATTGTACACGCCCGGATTAGACGTACAACCCCCCCCTCTAGGGAGTTGTTGGCCTGTTAGCAGGCCTCGATAGAGGAGGAGATTTACGCGGTTGCGGGGGGGGAGGTGCTGCCGAATTTTCTGTAGAATATTCCACGTTGAGATCTAGATGTTAATAGGCGCCTTGTGGCCTCTATAGGTTGAAGTACTACGTGTGGTGTGATCTGCTTGGCTTAAGGTGTAGCCGACGGTTTGAGGTACTTGGAGCGTTTTGCTATTAGTCGATAATCGTCGCGAGGTATGTGAACCTCTTCCTATCTTTTCTAGCATGATATGTGTATAACTATGTAGTACGGTAGACGCATACGTGTTAAAAGTATTTGATTGGTTTAAAACATAAAGTGTTATAACGCTTTATGGGAAGTTGGTTATAACGACTTTATGTAAGTAAGAAATGCCTTGTGGTTTTTAAAAGATAAGCGATTTGATTTATAATCGACTTGACGTATGATAAACAAGAATCTTGAAGTATTTCAAAAGACTAAGAAACCGCTTGAAAGAAGAGCAATACCTGGTTTTGAAAACATAAGAGTTATACTAGCTTTATGGGAAGTTAGGTATAACGTCTTAAGAGTGGTAAAGAGAATGATTTACTGATTGTTAGAGGTTAAGAGACTTGATCTTAAAAGATAAGAGACTTGACTTGAATGAATTAATATGAGTTTTGGTGTGAAACCTCATTCATGAGTAATGAGTACTTGGTTTTTAAAAGGAATAATGTTTTACTGATTTTGGAAATCAGAATGAGTATCGACGAACCACTGCAGCGTTAATAAAAGGAAATGTTTTGACGAATTAAGTATTATTAAAACCAGTAGAAACCTCCATCTGCATAGAAGCTATGATGAGACAAAATGATATTACATTTCCTAGATC
Organism: Przewalskia tangutica; assembly: GCA_029844215.1. Lineage (NCBI taxonomy): Eukaryota > Viridiplantae > Streptophyta > Magnoliopsida > Solanales > Solanaceae > Przewalskia > Przewalskia tangutica. The sequence continues at coordinate 35,839,105 of CM056720.1, read as the reverse complement.
ATGGCTGCTTTAATAAGATTGATTATGAACAAGAAAAACCTACTCACTTATAAGACATATGTTTCTCAAATTGTCTAAAAGAGGATTATATTCTTAAGTGATTAAGTCTATGGACTATGAAACCTTTCTAAAATAAGAGACTTAAGTATTTGAAATTAGGCAAACTTGAACTTTTGGAAAAGAATGTTGTTACTTGATGATTAAAAGGAAAGTGTTTTGGTTTACCTAAAAATGTGAGTCACTCTATTTTAATACTACGGGTATCGGGTGACCTTTATAAAAGAAATGGATCTTTTAAAAAGAATTTAACGTACGTAATACTTTGGGGTCAGAACCTGGACTTTGGCCTAAAATAAACTTGAGTTGTGTGTAACTTGCCTATGTTTGTGTTTGATAGCCTTGTTGTGCAAATACTGTACTTCTATACCACCGCGTCTCTCGATGGAGGGCCGGCTGATTTGTTATGAACGATTCTTCACCGAGTCCCACGAGATGGGCCGGGACACGTATTTCATCTGATTATTCACCGAGTCCCACGAGATGGGCCGGGACACGTATTTCATCTGATTATCCACCGAGTCCCACGATGGGCCGACACGATTTCACCGATTATCCACCGAGTCCCACGAGACGGGTCGACACGATTTCACCCGATTCTCACCGAGTCCCACGTGATGGGTCGACACGATTCCATATGATTCTTTACCGAGTCCCACGGATGGGCCGACACGTATTCCACACGATTTATACCTAGATCGCCGCGGTGAGGAAGGAGTTCCACGTACGGAGGATGACTTGAGGCGTGAGTCCCCGACTTGACATGATCGCTTATGTTGTGAATCGTAGTTTGGTTATCATACTTGTCTCCCGCTTTATATAGACTATTATGATTTCATTTACGATGTTTTACGATTTCACATACTTGGTACTGTTATCGACCTTCCGGGGCCGTTCACGCCGCAGTAAGTACATCGGTTGTGGATCCTCGCCATGATCAGCTTCAGCGTGTCGAAGCCCCATTCTTCTGAGGCTTATCTTTTGGTATGTTACCCGAGTCCGTAGATGCTTGTACATTCGTGGTATGGCGGGGCCTGTCCGCCATAGCCGTTGTAAAAATCTTAGAGTCCAGAATGCTTTGTGGCGTGGTTTTAAAAAGGATAATTGTTCGGGTATTTATGTATATATACTGAAGGCAACTGTTTTGGTTGGCCTGTTTATTTATCATGTCTCTTAATTCATGTTCATGTTTTTATTTCCGCTGATTTTCTCTGATGTTGTATCACTAGGGTGCCCGGGGTAAGACACCAGTCACGGGCCCGGGTTCGGGTCGTGACAAAAGTGGTATCAGAGCAGTTAATCCTCGGAAAGTGTCTAATGACCGTGTCTAGTAGAGTCTTGATTATCGGTGTGTTGTGCACCACATCTATAATCAGGAGGCTATAGGACATTTAGGATTGGTTTCCATTCTTCTCATTCTGAGATCGTGCCCTAGAGCCGTGTGATAAGTTGGACCCCTCTAACGTATTTCGTTTTTACCAGTTATGCCTCCGCGTAAGGCAACCCGGGCCCAGGTGGGCAAGGCAGCTGAGGGAGCTGCTAGTGAGATACAGAGGAGTACGAGGGCGCAGGCCCGATCGACTGAGATTGTGCTTGACGGCGAAGTTTGGCGAGCCTTGCCACGGCAGAGTTTAGAGCCGCAGCAGGCGCCGAGACTACAAGACTGAGCCTCCACCCCACACCGGAGCAGATGAGATGGGGTACAAGGAGATGGCCCGATCGCCGTGGTAGCACCGTAGTTCACCCCGAGCAGATTTGAGGCTACGGGACTTTCTCGAGTCAGAGCCCGGTGTTCTATGGATCGAGAGCCGAGGATGACCTCGTGAGTTTATCCGACACAGCTGGATCATGAGAGTGATCGAGTCTCGCAGGCGCAGTCGGTGGTATTGGGTTCGCATCACCGCGTGATACCGCAGCTGATCGTTTGATTCGTGAGCCCCGGGAAGAGCATGCACTTCCAGCCGTTTGGGACGAGTTCTCAAGGGCTTTTCTTGCACATTTCTTGCCCCCACAGATGAGGAGGGCTCGGGCCGACAGATTTTTGACGTTGAGGCAGGACGGGCGGATGGTTAGAGAGTACAATGTGGAGTTCGACTCATTAGCTCGGTATGTTCCCGCTGTAGTAGCTGATATGGAGGACAGAGTACACCGCTACGTCACCGGGCTGGATGATTACTTGGCAGAGGCTTGTACGGGTGTAGCTCTTCAACCGGGCATGGACATTGCCCGCATGCAAGCTCATGCACTGGGATGTGAGGCACGGAGAGGTCGACGGAATGACTAGGATCAGCAGAAGAGGGCCAGAACAGCAGGGTCCTTTGGTAACTTTCGAGGCGGGGCGCCTCAGCAACAGACTAGTTATGTACCTCCGCCAGTGCAGAATGGTCCCCCACAATCGTCAGGACGTTCAGTATTCGAGCCGGCCGAGCTCCAGGCTTCGTTCACGATATACATGAGTTCTAGCCACGTTCAGTTTTCCTCGGTGTGCACATGTGGCGACGCCATCCCGGAATGTCGTCTTTTTATCGTGCTTGTTTTTCTGCGCGCCGTGGCCATATGACGAGAAACCGCCCTAATAGGAAGGATGCAAACAGAATGACTCACCACCGGTCGCTGGCGTGTTCATCGCTCTACAATATGCGCCTCAGAGGCGTGCCTATGATTAGAGTGAGCGGTAGATTCTGTATATCCTTAACCTCAGAGATTTGTATGCATGATATGATGACCTTATTATTGTGTGCTATGTATGCGGATAGCGTTATGTTGATTATGAGTTAGAAAACCCGTTAGTGAAAAAGGGTAAGCTGGGGTGAGAAATGATGAACCTTAGAATATTACAGTTGAGACCTTAGGTAAGCGCCGTCTTGAGTACAAGATTTTGCGGGTGATCCTTGTCGGAATGTATAAGTTTACGTGGAGTAATTGTGGGAAGATTCTTGGGTAGTGTAAAATGGAAGTGGTAGCTTTCATGACTGTATAGGTAAGATTGTTCGGATCGGAAACAAGAGCTTGATGCGTTAAGTAGGTCGGGTTGGGGCCATGTTACGCCAACCCGCGCCCTGCTTCGAGTGGGGTCACTGGGTGGTCCCGCCAGTGGTAGGGTCACGAGGGTGCTAGGCCCAAGTTTTGATGACCATCGATGAGTTCGTGGATATGTTCGACGAGCGGATCGTGAAGGCCGGAATGGCCTTAAGGAAGATTGAGACTAGTAAGATGACCAAGTTGGAGGTGGTGATTCCAAAGTCTTGGGAACAGAAGCGTTGACTGAAGTGTGGTACGTGTACTAAGAAGAGTTCGAGTGTTCGAGAAGGGCACGACGAGTAAGGAAGGAAGTGAACTTGTGCTGAAAGATGGGAGTAATCATTTTTGAGAAATGAATGTGCGAAGGGAGTGTCCCTCGACCAAGAGCGTGAGTTGGTATTGTTTTGCATCGTCGAGGTGGTTCCTCGTTGGCCTGGATTTAAGTATTTGCGCGCATGGGTTATTTCGTGGCCAGGCATGGCGTTGGCAACTTGTTAGAAGAACTTTATCATTATCCGTCTTGAGAAGGAACATTCGGGACGAATGTTTCTAAGGAGGGGAGAATGTTATACCCCGTATTTCCAGAGTATGTACGTGAGGGCGTACGTATATAATTTGAGCCTTAAAGATTTGGCAAGTTTCGAAATTGTACACAAGTGCCGAAAGGAGTCGTTTTTCGACGAAACGTTTTACTAAACTTGCGAAGGGAAAAATACGGCTATGTCATTTATTATTTTTGCGGATTTTTCCGAGAGACGAATATTTTGGACCAGCTGTCACCTCACATCGACGTGAGATTGGGCGGTTTGGACGAAATGGGTGACTTTAGTTGGTAGGATATTTTGTGCAAGTTGTTGTGGTAGATGGATATGGTGTACTTGGCTTGATCTTGGCCTTACATTTGCCTAACACATGGATTAATCTTGGCCATTGGTTGGCCATTGGTTGACCTATAAATACCCCTCTTTGTTGATGAACTTCTTCATCCAAAATTGTTCTAAGTGTTAAATTCCTCCCTCCCCTCTTAGTGAGAGCTGGCCCACCACATCCTCCCCTCGGTAAGGCCCTCGCCGAAAGTATTCCCTCCTCGTGGTTGTCACGACCAACCCGGCCCGTGATCGTGCCTACCCGGCACCCTAGTGATACAACATCGAGTAATCACGAACATAAAACAAGACATGAAAATATTAAGAAGTAAGAAACAAGATGTCGGAGAAAACTTGCCTTACGGCATATATATAAATCAATTTTAAACCGAACAGCTACATCCCATTACAACTCGCCCACAACAAGATTACGCACTTCTAAGAATGATACGACAATAATGGCGGACAGGCCCCGCCATACCACAATGTAAATACCTACAACGACGGTGACTATACCATCGATAAGCCTCCGAGAAACGGAGGTTCCCATACGCCGAATCGTGACCCGAGAACTAGGATCAACGATCGTGTACCTCAACTCATGCGGATGAACGCAGCCTCAAGGAGGTCGATAACAGTACCAAGTATGTGAAATCAGAAATACTTAAATGAAAACATATCATTTTAAAATCAGTTTTGCAAGTATGTATGAAACAACCAAGGTAACCGCATAGTGCCATATCATAAACAAGAGCAACAATAGGTAAATCGTAATGTGTCTTTTCTAGGCTGCGAATGATTGAAGCAGGGCCAATTTCCCGTAGTATCACCATGCAAGCCTAATCCTGGGCTCCCGTAGTCCGCATAGGCCACTCATATAGGCCCGCATAGGGTATGTAACCCCGCATCGAGGGTAGCTACTCCTCGGCATCGCCCCGACCCGCACCGCATGGCCACGAGACCGCATGACCACAAGGGCCGCAAACTAACCGGAACTCCGTAGTTCCGCATGGATCCCTCGACCCGCATGAGGTATTCTCGAATCATGGTCCTGCATCACTGAGTCTACCCCGACGGAGGCAGCAACCTCCTAAATAAGTCAAGGTGAGTGGTACAATACCAACATAACGGCCGATAGTCAAACAACTTTAAGCGCAAATGAGGAAAACCCCTTTACACTAACATCACAAGATACTAACACACGTAGCATCCTAGCATGTTTACTTATCAATCAACAAGAAAGTATTACAAGGCTATCACAAACAAACACAATCCAGTTATAGACACAAGGTACTTTCTACTCTATGTAAACAAGTTCGGGTTTTTATCCCCAACGTATTTAATAAAATATCTCTTTAAAAGATACGTTACGTTTACAAAAGTCACACAATACCGTAGTATATGAAAATAGAGTGATTATCTTTCAAGTAAATCAAAACACTTCTCTTCAGAAATCAAGTAACAACATTCTTTTCCAAATGTTTCAAGTTTGCCTAATTTCAATTACTCAAGTTTCTCATTTTCAAAGGTTTCGTAGTTCATAATTTTAATCACTTAATGATATAATTCTCCTTAAAAGCAATTTGAGAAACATATGTCCGATACGTGAGTAGGTTATTCTTGTTTATAACAATCTTATTTAAGCAAACTGATCTAGAAATGTAACATCATTTTGTCTCATCTTAGTTTCTATGCAGATGGAAGTTTCTACCGGTTTTACTAATACATTATTAGTCAAAACATTTCCTTTATTAGCTACTTGTGGTTTGTTCGATACTTATTCGATTTTCAAATCAAGAAACATTATTGCTTTTAAAATCAAGTACTCATTACTCGCGAATGAGGTTTTACAACATTTTTTAACAAAATGTTAATTACCAAGTAAAACAAGTTAAGTCTCTTATCCTATAAGATCATGTCTCTTAACTTTTAAAATCAATAAACCATTCATTAAGACGTTATACCTAACTTCCCATAAAGCTAGTATAACTCTTATGTTTTCAAAACCAAGTATTATTCTTCAGAAAATGATTCAAAGATTCTTTATTATTACACATTAAGTCGCTTATAAGTCAAATCGATTTACCTTTAAAACCATAAAGCATTTTCTTACTTACATAAAGTCATTATAACCAACTTCCCATAAAGCCGTTATAACACTTTATGTTTCAAACCAATCAAATACGTTTAACACACGTACGCTCACCGCATTTACATAGTTATACACATATCATGCTAGAAAAGGTAGGAAGAGGTTCACATACCTCGCGACGATTATCGACTAATAGCAAAACGCCCAAGTACCTCAAACCGCTGCTACTCCTTAAGCCAAGTAGATCGCGCCACGCATGGTACTTCAACCTATAAGGCCACAAGGCTCTTATTAACATCTAGGTCTAATCGTAGAACATTCTACGTAAAATTCAAAGACTCCTTCCCGCAACAACAGTAAATCTCCTCCTCTATCGGCCGCTACCAAGCCAACCGGGGGTTATACGCCTAATCCGACGTGCACAATTCTACCTCACGAAAAGCTACACAAGTCTCAGAATACACCCTATGTAATTACTGATCGATTCTTCTTTCGAAAAGGTTTCTAATTATTCAAGCTTAAGTCAAAAGACATTGCCGCTAACTACGTTCAGTTCTATATATAGTATACTTCAACTATATATTCTAATAACATGTAATTTCCAAATACAATAGGGGGACAAGAATATTTACCTCGACAAGCCCAAAATTATCCGAGTTTAATGTCGCTCCTGAGCAACGTTTAGCTCCAACTCCGTGCGCTCCGACCCGCTCCAAACTACCCTTAGAAGTTCTAACCAACTTCTACATACTACTCCAACTAACCATGGAGAATTTCCTTAGGGTTTTGGTTTGGTGACTGACGGGAAGTATAATAGTATTACGGGGCTTTAGTATAAGTATAACCTTGGAATACTACAAGGTATAAGGGCCAAGGTATTTTGGGTAAGTAACAACACTTTTGAGAGTATTTCTACCAAGGTGGGGGTAGTATTTCGACTAGCACAACTAGGCTAGGGGGAGGGGGTTCTCGGCTAGAACCACTAGGCAAGGGGTTTCGCCAAGGATTTTCTCAAAGGGGAGGGAATGGTGTTGGACGAGAACACTACTAGGAGAGGGGGAGGATTTTAACACTTAGAGAATTTTAGGAATGGATGAAGAAGTCTTCCAAAGGGGGGGTATTTATAGTACAAGCCAAGGCCAACCAATGGCCAAGATCATGCCAAGTGTGGTGCAAGTGTAGGGCCAAGATCATGCCAAGTGCACCTTATCCATCTACCACAAAAATATCCTACCAACTACTTGACAAAAAAGCCAAGACCAATTCGTCCAATCCGCCCCATACGTCCACCAATTGGAGGGTGACAAGTGTCGCCCTCCCGTTGGTCCAAAATGTTTCGTCTCTCGGAAAAATCCGCAAAAATTACAAATGACATCGCCGTATTTTTCCATACTAATGTTGTGTAAAGTTTTCTTAAAAACACGACTCTAATCGGGTGTTGTGCACAAAAATAAATCGGCCAAGCCACTTTAAAGTCCAAACTTTTCTACGTACGTCCTTACGTACATACTCTGGAAATACGGGGTATAACATTCTCCCCTCCTTAGAAACATTCGTCCCGAATGTTCTTTCTAAGTCTCGAACAAACGCGCCAAGATAGTCTTCACTACTATACTTACGAGAACGATCCGCCACACCCGCCACGAAACATCTGCGCAAATTCTTACATCCAAGTCCACGAGGAACACCTCTAACATCACAAACGCTCCCATCCAAGGGTCTAAAATATAATTCCTTCGCACTTTCTCCATACAAAAGAAATGGTCACATATCTGCTCGCAATACATGCTCGTTTCTCCCTTTACTCGTCGTGATACCACTTTTGTCACTTTGCCGCGAGGTTCTAGTGTCACTCCGGCGACCTAACAAATGGTACCGGGCTGCATGCGATCCCTGAGGATGTCGTACACTTCTCGTACACTCGAACTCTTACCACACTTCACATCGCTTGCTTTCCAAATCTCGGTTATTATCTCTAACGTGGTCATCATTAATCGGAACACTGATGGATCTACTTTCCGATCATAACAATACGAAAGATCGGACGTATTGCCTCCTAAGTCGGACGGCAAAAGCTAACATATAGGCAACCCGCCTATTCTTCACATGAACTCGTGCGGCCCAAAGTAACTCGGCTAAATTCCTCTGTTTTCCAAAACTCGTCACACCCAACCCGGTGGTACTTTCAAGACCGACCATCAACTCGAACTCTAAGCGTCGTCCGATTATCCGCACGATTTCTCCGAGCCGCCGTAACCTCTTCTAGACAAGCTTTACCCTATCCACGATACCTGTGGAACAAGCTCAACCAACTATCTGAATCTTGCCAACATCGAACCAATCGACCGCGACTTACACATCCGCCCTACAAGGCTTCATAAGGCGACATCCAACACCGAGATGGTAGCTTAAACACTCCTCCACAGAGACAACAATCCCCATAACTACCCCCGAAATCCACACACCGCCCGAGGCGAATGCGATTCGAGACTCACCCAGTTCTTAACCCCGCTGGTAAAACTTCCAAACAAAAACAGTAGCACTGGCTCCACCGCTCGCCATAAGGTAAAGTTAGGCACCCCGTGCAGCCTTACAACCTTTCCGATAAATCAACACTGCCGAGTAAACGGTCTTTGCTGGAAGACAAGACGGCTGACCTCCTCGGCCCGACTACTGGTCGAATGCATCCACGAACTCGTACGCTGGTTAACTAAACTTGGGCCAAACACCCTTATGACCCTAGCACAAGGCGGGACCACCACAAACTGACCCCACCACCAAACATGCCGCGGGTTGACCCGCAACGTGGCCTCAACCCGACCCGGCAACGCGCAAGACATTAGCTCCCCGAACCGGAAAACTCTCACTAATCACTTTACGAAAACCTAGCGGTCTTCTTAGCTCAACTACCCTCTTTCATTCCACACTTCTCAGGGACTTATCCCACAAACATAACTCACGTGCACTATGCACTCCTATAAGGGTCAAACATAAACAATACATCTTTTACTCGGGATGGCCTTACCTCTAAGGTCTCTACGTATAACACTCTAAGGCTCACACTTTCTCTATCCCCCAATCTTCCCCGGTTACTGAACCATGATTTCTAATCACAAATTACACACTGCTATCAGAACATAGCACTTAAGATAAACTCAGATCTCATCGCTCCACTCCTTAAGTCGTTTCTAATCAAACTCGCCTGTAGGCGATAGCTAAGGGCGTGACGACTACCCATCGATCTCAAGGCTAAGTCCTCCTACAAGGACACTCTTTCGACATCGACCACGGCCGTAGGTAAAACAAGTACTAACTAAAAGATGACATTCCCGATGGCGTCACACCGCGGAATACTGGGGAAAATCAATCCGGTGGCCGAACCTACGTGTAATCGTGAACCTAAGCTCGAGCTCACCAACTCCTGCATACCGAACGCCCCGAACCTCGCGAGGACCTTTCGCATCTGGTGGATGTGCATAATCTAATCACAGCGAGGCGACTCGCCAAAAGTTACTAAAGGACCTTGCCGCTCGCCCTCTTCTCGCCCTTCGTTAACCCGTCGATCTCTACGCTTGGCTCGCCGCGCACAAGCCCGCATCGTGCCATGCTCAAGCCTAATCAAGAATTACTCTCGCACAACCCTTTCTAAGATATTCATCAAGACTCGCGGACATCGGTATGCTCTCCGTAGCCAAATCCATAGCTAGTAACAGGTTGTCTTTTCGCAATCTATATTCTCTGCTTCCGGCCGTGGAACCAAGGTTCAAATATCGTGGCCGCAGAGGAATCGCCGCCGTGCTAAACTCACTGGGCCGTGACGTAGCATAACTCCCGAATGAAGCACCTAACTCAGTGATGGTTGGGCTCAGGCCTCGTAACCTCTCAACTCTACTCGCAGCCTCCTCGATCGCGCCCTCCCGAGCCCGGTTGCTTTACGCGAGGCATAAGCGGTAAGTGGAAAGAAATACGTGAGAGGGTCCAACTTACAACATTTCTAAGGCACGATCTCGAGTGAGAAGAATAGAAACCAATCCTAAATATCCTATAGCCTCACGATTATTGGTGCACAACACACCGATAATCAAGACTTCATCGATACGTCTCAGTAGACACTTTCCGAGGATTAATCGCTCGATACCACTTTTGTCACGACCAACCTGCCCGTGGATCGTGCCTTACCCCGCACCCTAGTGATACAACATCGAGTAATCAATGAACATAAAACAAGACATGAAAATATTAAGAAGTAAGAAATGTCGGAGAAAACTTGCCTTACGACATATATATAAATCAATTTTAAAACCGAACAGTTACATCCCATTACAACTCTGCCCACAACAGTACTACAGGCCTCTAAGAATGATACGACAATAATGGCGGGACAGGGCCCCGCCATACCCCTGAATGTAAATACCTACAACGACAGGGGACTATACCACTGATAAGCCTCCGGAGAAACGGAGCTTCCCATACGCTGAACTGTGACCCCGAGAACTAGGATCAACGACTGGTGTACCTCAACTGCAGATGAACGCAGCCCCGAAGGAGGTCGATAACAGTACCAAGTATGTGAAATCAGAAGTACTTAAATGAAAACATATCATTTTAAAATCAGTTTTGCAAGTATGTATGAAACAACCAAGGTAACCGCACATAGTGCCATATAATAAACAAGAGCAACAATAGGTAAACTGTAACAGGTCTTTTCTAGGCTGCGAATGATCGAAGCAGGGCCACCGCCCGTAGTATCACCATGCAAGCCTAATCACGACTCGTAGTCCGCATAGGCCACTCATATAGGCCCGCATAGGGTATGTAACCCCGCATCGAGGGTAGCTACTCCTGGCATCGCCCCGACCCGCACCGCATGGCCACAGACCGCATGACCGTGGCCGCAAACTAACCCGAACTCCCGTAGTTCCGCATGGATCCTCGACCCGCATGAGGTATTCTCGAATCATGGTCCTGCATCACCGAGTCTACCCCGCGTGGAAGGCCTTAACCTCCGGAAATAAGTCAAGGTGAGTGGTACAATACCAACATAACTACCGATAGTCAAACAACTTTAAGCGCGATGGTGGGAAAACCCTTTACACTAACATCACAAGATACTAACACACGTAGCATCCTAGCATGTTTACTTATCAATCAACAAGAAAGTATTACAAGGCTATCACAAACCAACACAATCAAGTTATACACACAAGGTACTTTCTACTATATGTCAACAAGTTCGGGTTTTTATCCCCAAAGTATTTCATACATTAACTCTTTAAAAGATACGTTACGTTTACAAAAGTCACACAATACCCGTAGTATATGAAAATAGAGTGATTATCTTTTGAAGTAAATCAAAACACTTCTCTTCGTAAAATCAAGTAAAAACATTCTTTTCCAAATGTTTCAAGTTTGCCTAATTTCAATTACTCAAGTTTCACATTTTAGAAAGGTTTCTGTCACACCCCGAATTCGGGCCCGTGACTGGTGCCTTACCTCGGGCACCCTAGTGATACAACATCAGAGAAAACCAGCGGAAAATAAAACATGAGTCATGAAACAAGAGATATAATAAATAAACAAAGCAACCAAAATAGCTTGCCTTCAAGATATACATAAAACCCAACAGCTTTAATACTTTTACAACCACGCCACAACAAGATTACTGCACTCTAAGATTTACAACGACTATGACGGGACAGGGCCCCGCCATACCCCTGAATGTACAAGAACCTACAACTCAGGGACCACATACCAAAAGATAAGCCTCCGAAGAAACGGAGCTTCCCAATACGCTGAACTGTGATCCTAAGAGCGGGGATCCACGACCGATGTACCTCTACCGCAGATGAACGCAGCCGGGCGAGGTCGCATAACAGTACCAAGTATGTGAAATCAGTAAATATCAGAAATGAAATCATAATCTATATAAAACAGAGACATGTATGATAACAAAACTACGATTCACAACATAATAGCGATATGTCAAGTCGTGACTCACGCCTCAAGTCATCACTCAAATATAACTATGGGTCTCACGCCCACCACATCAATCGTGTTCGCATCACGGCCGCGTGCCCCTAATTCCGACGGTGTAGACATGCCCATGATGCAACAATAACAATGCCCCATGGCCACATGCCCCGAGTTCCAGACGGTAGACACGCCCAAGTGACATTATCAACAATAATATCGGGTGATTAACCCGCCGCACGCCACACGCCCGAATTCAGACGGTGTAGACATGTCCATGTAACCACAATAACAATATATCGTAATCAACCCCGCCGCACGGCCACATGCCCTGACTGCACGGTGTAGACATGTCCATGTGACATCAACAACAATATACCACACAACCAGGCTATCACAAACAAGCTCAAGCAAATTACCATACTTCTAGACTTTTATAAAAAGATCCACTCCTTCCCAAGAAGTCACCTGATATCAACACTTGCACAACAAAGGCTATCACAACAAGTATAAGCAAGTTACACACAACAAGCATAGGCAATTTATACACAACTCAAGGTACTTCCATTTTGTATCAAAGTCTGGGTTTTAACCCTAAAGTACTACGTACATTAACTCTTTTTAAAGGATCCTTTTCTTTCACAAAAGTCACATAATACCCGTAGTATAGAGTGACTATCTTTTTTTTTAAGTAAACCAAAATACTTCCCTTTGTAAAATCAAGTAACAACATTATTTTCCAAACGTTCAAGTTTGCCTAATTTCAAATGCTCAAGTTTCTCATTTTAGAAGGGTTTCATAACTTATAGTCTTAATCTCTTTTAAAACAATTGAGTAACATATGTCTTATACGTGAGCCGTTTATTCTTGTTTACAACAATCTTATTCTGAAACGATCTAGGAAATGTAATACAATTTTGTCTTATCTTAGCTTCATGCGGATGGAGGTTTCTACCGGTTTTAATAATAATTAGTTAATTGTCAATACACCTTCCTTTATTAGCTACGTGGTTTGCTCGACACTTAGTCTCAGTTCCGAAATCAGTAAAAACATTATTCTTTTTTAAAACCAAATACTCATTACTCGAGAATGAGGTTTCACGACACATTTAACAAAATGTTAATAACCAAGTAAAACAAGTTAAGTCTCTTATCTTTCGAGATCAAGTCTCTTAACTTCTACAATCAAACAAAAGACCAATCTTTTACCTCATGAGTCGTTATAACTAACTTCCCATAAAGCTATTATAACACCCTATGTTTTAAACCAACCAACTCATTTAGCACACGACGCCTACCGTACTACATAGTTTACAAAGCATCATGCTGAAGGATAGGAAGAGGTTCACATACCTCGCGACGATTATCGACAATAAGCAAAACGCTCACGATCAGAACCGGATAGCCGTTTCCACTCTTCAGGTAGAATGCGCTACTCGCAGTACCTCCACCTCGATAAGCCCAAAATTATCCGAGATAAAAGTCGATCCTGAGCAAGGTTTAGCTCCTACTCCGCGCGCTCCAAACAACCCTTAGAAGTTCTAACCAACTTCTACTTAAATACTTCAACCAACAAAGAAGATTTCCTTAGGGTTTCGGTTTGAGACTTAAAGGACAAAAGGTAGTATTTCCGGGCTCTACGTATAGAGGTAACTTTGGAATACTACAAGGTATAAGGCTAAGGTATTTTGGGCATTATAACAATACTTGGAGAGTATTTCAATACCACAAGGGGGGGGTACCTCACGAAAACACTCCAAGATAGTGGGGTTCTCGCCAGGGCCTTGACAAGGAGGAACTCTCGGCTCAAGGCCTCACAAAGTGGTGGGAGTTGGACGAGAGCCAACAAGAGGGAGGAGAGGGTTTCAAGACTTAGACAAGTGAAGAGTGGATGAAGAAGTGCATCTCTGGGGTATTTATAGAAAAGCCAAAAGCCAACCAATGGCCAAGATCAAGCCATGTGCAAGGCAAGTGTAAGGCCTTGATCAAGCCAAGTGCACCCTATCCCCTACTCCACAAAACATGGCTCAAAACAATGCACAAAACAAGGCCAAAACAAGGCACAAAACAAGGCACCAATAAGGCACAAGACGTGAGCCAATCGGCCACCAATCCGTCCACCATGAGGGTGACAAGTGTCACCCTCCCGTTGGACCAAATTGTTTCGTCTCTCATAAAAATCCGCAAAAAATGTAAATGACATAGCCGGAATTTTCCATACGAAAGCTGTGGAAACGTTTCGTCTAAAAACGACTCTAACCGGGTGTTGTGCACAAAAAGAATTCGCCAAGCCAATTTGAAATTGAATTTCTACGACGCCCCACGTACATACTGGAAATACGGTATAACATTCTCCTTCCTTAGAAACATTCGTCCCGAATGTTCCTTCTCAAGACGGATATCGAAGAAGTTCCTTCTAACAAGTTGCCAACGCCACACCTGGCCACGAAATAACACACGTTCTCTTCCTTCCTTACTCGTCGTGCCCTTCTCGAACACTTGAACTCTCCCAGTACGTACCATACTTCAGTCATCGCTTTAGTTTTCAAAACTTTGGAGTCATCACCTCCAAACTTGGTCACCTTACTAACCCCAACCTTCTTTAAGGCCATTCCCGGCCTTCACGAACCGCTTCTGGTCGAACACATCCACGAACTCATCCGATGGTCACCTAAACTGGGGCCTAGCACCCCGCGTGACCTACCATCCTGGCGGAACCACCAGAATCGACCCACCTAAAACCGGGCTACGGGTTGACCCGCAAATGGTCCTCAACCCGACCCTATAATCGCGCCAAACCCTTGTTCCCTGATACGGAACAATCCTACTAACATACGTCATGAAAGCTACCACTTCCATCTCACACTACCCATGGACTTATCACACAAATAAAACCCACGTATACTACGCACTCTGATAAAGGTCAAACATAAAATAAATCTTTTACACAAGACGACCTTACCTCTAAGGTCTCAATCGTGAAATAGTCTAAGGTTCACACTTACCATGCCCCCAGGCTTACCCTTCTACACTAACCAGTTTTCTAAATCACATTTTAGCACAAAGCTATCCGAACATAACACTAAACACATCAGCATACAAAACTCTAGAGGGTTAAGGATATACCTGTCTCTACCGCTTTTCTAATCACAGTCCTGCCCTGCAGGGCGCATAGCTAGTGAAGGTGATGAACCTGCCACTGATCCTGAAGGCTGAGTCGTAACATCCGTGCTACCCTTGGCCTGATTCCTCGCAAAATGGCTCGCTGGCCGCAAAATAACAAGCTCCTCGCACCACGACACTCGCCGAAATGCGTCTACCACATCGACCACACCGAGGTAGGGTGATCGATCCGCCAACACCCCTACTTCGAAACTCAACCTCGAGCCCCGACCGCCTCAAGACGGTGGAGGACCACTGCATCGGCGGGGGTACATAACTAGCTCGCCGCGAGACGGTCCGCCTCGAAAGTCGCCAAAAGACTCGATGTCCCGCCCTCTTCTGGCGATCCAGTGTCATTCCGCCGACCTCTCCGCACTCGCATCCTAGTGCATGAGCTGCGTGCGGGCAATGTCCATGCCCGTGCAGAGAAACACCCGCACAAGACTCACCATATAATCATCAAGCGGTGGCGTGGCGATGCACCCTATCCTGCATATTCGCGAATTAAGCGCGAGGACATATCGAGCCAAAGAATCGAACTCGACATTGTACTCCCGACAGGCGCGCCTCTCGCCTCGAACAAAAATCTATCGGCGTGCCCTCCTCATCCGCGGAGGCAAGAAGTGCGTGAGAAAGCCCCAAAACTCATCCCATACTGCTGGAGGTGCATGCTCTCCCGAAAGCTCCCACGAATCAAACCAATCGATCATGCGGTATCACGCGGCCGACGCGAACCAAAGGTCACAGACTCGGTCTCAAGCCTTGATCACCCGCGTGATCCGTCAGAATCGCCGGATGAACTCCTGCGGATCATCCTCGTGCCTCGACCCATAAAACTCGGGCTACAACTCGTAAAGTCCCAAGCCTCAAACTATTCGCTCGGGTGCACCATCGTGCCATCGAATCGAATCGCCGTGATCCAACCTATCCTCATATCTGCCACGACTCGCCAAGAATCGCCATCTCCTTGTACCCCATCTCATCGCTTCCAGGTGGACTGAGGCTCGTGTATCAGGTTTCAGCAGCCATCGCTGCGCTCTAAACTCTGCTGGGCCGGGCGGCCATAAAACTCGCTCTGAAGCACAATCTCGTGATCGACCGGCTCGCGCCTCAGACTTCCTCAGATCCCACTAGCAGCCTCGGCCGCTTGCCTTCGGGCTGGTTGCCTTGCGGAGGCATAATCGGTAAAATGAAATACGCTGGAGGGTCCAACTTACAACACAGCTCTAAGGCACGATCTCAGAATGAGAAGAATGGAAACCAATCCTAAATGTCCTATAGCCTCCTGATTATAGATGTGGAGCATAACACACCGATAATCAAGACTCTACTAGACACGGTCTGTAGACACTTTCCGAGGACTAACTGCTCTTATACCACTATGTCACACCCCGAATTCGGGCCC
The DNA here is from genome assembly GCA_029844215.1 of Przewalskia tangutica. Classification (NCBI taxonomy): domain Eukaryota; kingdom Viridiplantae; phylum Streptophyta; class Magnoliopsida; order Solanales; family Solanaceae; genus Przewalskia; species Przewalskia tangutica. The sequence continues at coordinate 35,822,532 of CM056720.1, read as the reverse complement.
GTGACTGGTGCCTTACCTCGGGCACCCTAGTGATACAACATCAGAGAAAACCAGCGAAAAATAAAACATGAGTCATGAAACAAGAGATATAATAAATAAACAGGCCAACCAAAACAGTTGCCTTCAGTATATACATAAAACCCGAACAGTTTAATCCTTTTACAACCTCGCCACAACAAAGATTACATGCACTTAAGATTTACAATGACTATGACGGGACAGGGCCCCGCCATACCCCTGAATGTACAAGAACCTACAACTCAGGGACCACATACCAAAAGATAAGCCTCCGGAGAAACGGAGCTTCCCAATACGCTGAACTGTGATCCTAAGAGCGGGGATCCACGACCGATGTACCTCTACTCGCAGATGAACGCAGCCGGGCGAGGTCAAGATAACAGTACCAAGTATGTGAAATCAGAAAATATCAGAATGAAATCATAATCTATATAAAAACAGAGAGACATGTATGATAACAAAACTACAGGTCACAACATAATAGCAGTCATGTCAAGTCAGTGACTCACGCCCTCAAGTCATCACTCAAATATAACTATGGGTCTCACGCCCACCACATCAATCGTGTTCGCATCATGGCCGCATGCCCCGGACTCGTGACGGTGTAGACATGCCCATGATGCAACAATAATAACAATGCCCCACGGCCACATGCCCCGACTGCAGACGGTAGACACGCCCAAGTGACATTATCAACAATAATATCGGGTGATTAACCCCGCCGCACGGCCACACGCCCCGGAATCTGCATCGGTAGACATGTCCATGTAACCACAATAACAATATATCGTAATCAACCCCGCCGCACGCCACATGCCCCGACTTCAGACGGTGTAGACATGTCCACGTGACATCAACAACAATATACCACACAACCAGGCTATCACAAACAAGCTCAAGCAAATTACCATACTTCTAGACTTTTATAAAAAGATCCACTCCTTCCCAAGAAGTCACCTGATATCAACACTTGCACAACAAAGGCTATCACAACAAGTATAAGCAAGTTACACACAACAAGCATAGGCAATTTATACACAACTCAAGGTACTTCCATTTTGTATCAAAGTCTGGGTTTTAACCCTAAAGTACTACGTACATTAACTCTTTTTAAAGGATCCTTTTCTTTCACAAAAGTCACATAATACCCGTAGTATAGAGTGACTATCTTTTTTTTTAAGTAAACCAAAATACTTCCCTTTGTAAAATCAAGTAACAACATTATTTTCCAAACGTTCAAGTTTGCCTAATTTCAAATGCTCAAGTTTCTCATTTTAGAAGGGTTTCATAACTTATAGTCTTAATCTCTTTTAAAACAATTGAGTAACATATGTCTTATACGTGAGACGTTTATTCTTGTTTACAACAATCTTATTGTTACAACTCGATCTAGGAAATGTAATACAATTTTGTCTTATCTTAGCTTCTATGCATGGAGGTTTCTACCGGTTTTAATAATAATTAGTTAATTGTAAATACACCTTCCTTTATTAGCGCGTGGTTTGCTCGACACTTATTCTCATTTCCAAATCAAGAAACATTATTCTTTTTAAAACCAAATACTCATTACTCGAGAATGAGGTTTCACGACACATTTAACAAAATGTTAATAACCAAGTAAAACAAGTTAAGTCTCTTATCTTTCGAGATCAAGTCTCTTAACTTCTACAATCAAACAAAAGACCAATCTTTTACCTACATAGAGTCGTTATAACTAACTTCCCATAAAGCTATTATAACACCCTATGTTTTAAACCAACCAACTCATTTAGCACATGTACGTCTACCGTACTACATAGTTTACAAAGCATCATGCTAGAAGGATAGGAAGAGGTTCACATACCTCGCGACGATTATCGACAATAAGCAAAACGCTCCACAGTACTGTAACCCGGATAGCCGTTTCCACTCTTCAGGTAGAATGCGCTACTCGCAGTACCTCCACCTCGATAAGCCCAAAATTATCCGAGATAAAAGTCGATCCTGAGCAAGGTTTAGCTCCTACTCCGCGCGCTCCAAACAACCCTTAGAAGTTCTAACCAACTTCTACTTAAATACTTCAACCAACAAAGAAGATTTCCTTAGGGTTTCGGTTTGAGACTTAAAGGACAAAAGGTAGTATTTCCGGGCTCTACGTATAGAGGTAACTTTGGAATACTACAAGGTATAAGGCTAAGGTATTTTGGGCATTATAACAATACTTGGAGAGTATTTCAATACCAAAAGGGGGTACCTCACGAAACACTCCAAGATAGGGGTTCTCGCCAAAGGGCCTTGACATGAGGGGAACTCTACTCAAGGCCTCACAAAAGTGGTGGGAGTTGGACGAGAGCCAACAAGAGGGAGGAGAGGGTTTCAAGACTTAGACAAGTGAAGAGTGGATGAAGAAGTTCATCTCTAAGGGGGGTATTTATAGGAAAGCCAAAAGCCAACCAATGGCCAAGATCAAGCCATGTGCAAGGCAAGTGTAAGGCCTTGATCAAGCCAAGTGCACCCTATCCCCTACTCCACAAAACATGGCTCAAAACAATGCACAAAACAAGGCCAAAACAAGGCACAAAACAAGGCACCAATAAGGCACAAGACGTGAGCCAATCACCACTAATCATCCACTCACGGGTGACAAGTGTCACCCTCCCGTTGGTCCAAAATGTTTCGTCTCTCGGAAAAATCCGCAAAAATAGTAAATGACATAGCCGGAATTTTCCCTACGTAAGCTGTGGAAACGTTTCGTCGAAAAACGACTCTAACCGGGTGTTGTGCACAAAAAGAATTCGGCCAAGCCAATTTGAAATTCGAATTTCTCTACGTACGTCCTTACGTACATACTCTGGAAATACGGGGTATAATAGTTTCGTAGTTCATAATTTTAATCACTTAATGATATAATTCTCCCTTAAAAGCAATTTGAGAAACATATGTCTGATACGTGAGTAGGTTATTCTTGTTTATAACAATCTTATTTAAGCGATTTCATCTAGAAATGTAACATCATTTTGTCTCATCTTAGTTTCTATGCGGATGGAAGTTTCTACCGGTTTTACTAATACATTATTAGTCAAAACATTTCCTTTATTAGCGCCTTTGTGGTTTGTTCGATACTTATTCTCGATTTTCAAATCAAGAAACATTATTGCTTTTAAAATCAAGTACTCATTACTCGCGAATGAGGTTTTACAACATTTTTTAACAAAATGTTAATTACCTAGTAAAACAAGTTAAGTCTCTTATCCTATAAGATCAAGTCTCTTAACTTTTAAAATCAATAAACCATTCATTAAGACGTTATACCTAACTTCCCATAAAGCTAGTATAACTCTTATGTTTTCAAAACCAAGTATTATTCTTCTGTAAGAAAATGATTCAGCATTCTTTATTATTACACATTAAGTCAGTTATAAGTCAAATCAGTTACCTTTTAAAACCATAAAGCATTTTCTTACTTACATAAAGCTGTTATAACCAACTTCCCATAAAGCCGTTATAACACTTTATGTTTCAAACCAATCAAATACGTTTAACACATGTACGTCTACCGTACTACATAGTTATACACATATCATGCTAGAAAAGGTAGGAAGAGGTTCACATACCTCGCGACGATTATCGACTAATAGCAAAACGCTCCAAGTACCTCAAACCGTCGGCTACTCCTTAAGCCAAGTAGATCGCGCCACGCATGGTACTTCAACCTATAAGGCCACAAGGCGCTTATTAACATCTAGGTCTAATCGTAGAACATTCTACGTAAAATTCAAAGACTCTCCCCGCAAACAGAAATCTCCTCCTCTATCGGGCCGGCTACCAAGCCAACCAGGGGGGGTTATACGTCTAATCCGGACGTGCACAATTCTACCTCACGTAAAATCTACACAAGTCTATCTGAATACACCCTATGTAATTACAACAAGATTCTTCTTCAAAAGGTTTCTAATTATTCAGCTTAAGTCAAAAGACATTGCCGCTAACTACGTTCAGTTCTATATATAGTATACTTCAACTATATATTCTAATAACATGTAATTTCCAATTACAATAGGGGGACAAGAATATTTACCTCGACAAGCCCAAAATTATCCGAGTTTAATGTCGCTCCTGAGCAACGTTTAGCTCCAACTTCGTGCGCTCCGACCCGCTCCAAACTACCCTTAGAAGTTCTAACCAACTTCTACATACTACTCCAACTAACCATGGAGATTTTCCTTATGGTTTCGGTTTGGTGACTGACGGGAAGTATAATAGTATTACGGGGCTTTAGTATAAGTATAACCTTGGAATACTACAAGGTATAAGGGCCAAGGTATTTTTGGTAAGTAACAATACTTTTGAGAGTATTTCTACCAAGGGGGTAGTATTTCGACTAGCACAACTAGGCTAAGAGGGTTCTCGGCTAGAACCACTAGGCAAGGGGGTTTCGCCAAGGATTTTCTCAAAGGGGAGGAATGGTGTTGGACGAGAACACTACTAGGAGAGGAGGATTTTAACACTTAGAGAATTTTAGGATTGGATGAAGAAGTCTTCCAAAGGGGTATTTATAGTACGACAAGGCCAACCAATGGCCAAGATCATGCCAAGTGTGGTGCAAGTGTAGGGCCAAGATCATGCCAAGTGCACCTTATCCATCTACCACAAAAATATCCTACCAACTACTTGACAAAAAAGCCAAGACCAATTCGTCCAATCCGCCCCATACGTCCACCAATTGGAGGGTGACAAGTGTCGCCATCCCGTTGGTCCAAAACGTTTCGTCTCGTAAAAATCCGAAAAAATTAGAAATGACATAGCGGTATTTTTCCCTAGCAATGCTTTGTAAACTTTTCTTAAAAAAACGACTCTAATCGGGTGTTGTGCACAAAAATAAATCGGCCAAGCCACTTTAAAGTCCAAATTTTTCTACGACGCCCCACGCATACTCTGGAAATACGATAATATAGGTGGTGCTAGCCAGGGTACCCCCCTAGCCTAGTTGTTTTCGTATAATACCCCCTCCTTGTGGTGATAGCAGGTACCCCTAGCCTAGTTGTTTCGTATAATACCCCCCTTTGTGGTATAGAAATACTCTCCAAGTATTGTTATAATGCCCAAATACTTTAGCCCTTATACCTTGTAGTATTCCAAGGTTATACCTATACTAAAAGCCCAGAAATACTATTATACTTGCGTAGGGAAAATTCCGGCTATGTCGTTTTGTATTTTTGCGGATTTTTCCGAGCGACGGAACATTTTTGGGCCAACGAGAGGGTGACAAGTGTCACCCTCAAGTGGGCGATGTGGATGGCCGGTTGGGTCACGGGTTTGTGGCCAATTGGCTCCTTGTTTTGGCCTTGTTTTGTGCCTTGTTTTATGGCTTGTTTGGTGCCTTGTTTTGTGGAGTAGGGTTAGGGTGCACTTGGCTTGATCAAGGCCTTACACTTGCCTTGCACATGGCTTGATCTTGTCCATTGGTTGGCCCTTGGCTTCCCTATAAATACCCCTCCCTTTGTGAAGACTTCATTCATCCACAAATGTTTCCAAGTCTTGAAATCTCCCTCCTCTCCTCTTGTTGCTCTCGTCCTAGCTTTCCCCCTCCCCCTTCTAGTGGCCTTTGGCCGAGAGGTTCCCCTCCCCCCCTTGTGGTGTCTTGCCGAGGGGTACCCCCCCCCCTAGCCTAGTTGTTTCGTATAATACACCCCCCCTCTCTTGGTAGAAATACTCTCCAAGTATTGTTATAATGCCCAAAATACCTTAGCCTTTACCTTGTAGTATTCCAAAAGTTACCTCTATACGTAGAGTCCGGAAATACTACCTTTTGTCCTTTTAGTCTCAAACCGAAACCCTAAGGAAATCTTCATAATTGGTTGAAGTATTTAAGTAGAAGTTGGTTAGAACTTCTAAGGGTTGTTTGGAGCGGATTGGAGCGCACAGAGTAGGAGCTAAACCTTGCTCAGGATCGACATTATAACTTGGATAATTTTGGGCTTATCGAGGTAAATATTCTTGTCCCCTTATTGTAATTGGAAATTACATGTTGTAGGATTATATAGTTGAAGCATACTATATATAGAACTAAGCATAACTTTGCGGCAATGTCTTTTGACTTAAGCCTGAATTTAAAGAAGAGAACTGAATCAGAATTACATTGATCAGACATGTTAGACTTGCGGGTATTATCAGATAGTAATCAGATACGCCCGTTAGACGTATAACCCCTGGGTGTCACGACCCGTTCAGGGCGTGATCGTGCCTTACCGGGCACCCAAGTAGTCATACATCGAGTAATCGGAAATATAAAGCAAGACATGAAACGATTTATAAAATAAGACGCAGCTTTATGTGAGAAAACATCGCTTTCGGCATATATATATAAACATGGTTTAGCTACATCCGACAATCGCTATAACATGACTACATACCTCTAAGGAAATATACAACTATGGCGGACGGGGCCCGCCATACCGATCAGACAAAACTATCTACAACAGGGAGATCATACCCAAAAGTAGAGCCTCTGGAAAGATGGAGCACCCGACACCAACGTAGGGATCCTAAGAATGTGGATCTAGCACCTGCTTGCCCTTACCTGCGGCATTGCCGTAAGTATTATTCAGGCTTAAGTCAAAGACATTGCCGTAGTTATTATTCAGTTAACACATGTACGTCTACCGTACTACATATATATTGTAAAATATCATGCTTTAGGAAGAATCACATACCTTCTCAGCGAAAACCACCTGCCAAGTTGAATATGTCGCGCGCAGAGAGTCAGCCTATAATAGTCACATACATCTATCAAAGGCTACTCTGAAGGTCAATCTAAACAGAGGGTTCACAATTCTATGGAAAGTCACAAAGACTTCCTACCCATGAGCTATATAAGTCTACCGTGAAAACAAATTCTATGTAAGTATAGTTTGATTATTCTTCTTTTAAACCCTTCTACTGTGGTAATGCTCAATTCTATTCTCGTGATATTCTTCTAAGTATTTAATACTTATTCTAATACTACTACAAAGATGTATTCTCTAATTCAAAAGAGGGTTAGGATTAGTTACCTCAGTAAGCCCAATAATATCCTAGAAAAGTCGCGCCGAGCAACGCTTAGCTCCTAAGTTGTACGCTCCCAGAGCTCCAAGAACCCGAGAAGTTCTTCACAACTTCTACTAAGGATTAAGGGATATGGGCTAGGGTATTTTGGGCATTATAACGATACTAGAAGGCAACTTTTTCTACCAAGGGAGGGGGGTAGATTTTTGGCTAGGCTAGGGGGGGCCTCGGCCAAACTACTAGGCTAGAGGGGGTATTTCGCCATGGCCTTCACAAGGAGGGGAGGTGTTGGACTAAAGGCTACAAAGGAGAGGAGAGGTTTTTTCAAGACTTGAAAGATTTGTGGATGAAGAACTCTTCATCTCTAAGGGGTATTTATAGGTCGAAGTGGCCAACCAATGGCCAAGATTAAGACAAGTGCAAGGCAAGTGTAGGGTGAGGATTAACTATACACAAATATCCTACCAACTCCTTGACTTGTGCACAAGGCACAAAAAATGTGCCAATGGTTCTTCAATTCGTCCCATGGACGATGTCAAGTCCACAAATTGGAGGGTGCCAACAGTCGCCCTCCCAATGGTCCAAAATGATTCGTCTCTCGGAAAAATCCGCAAAAAATAGAAATGGCATAGCCGGAATTTACCCTACGAAGTCGTGGAAACGCTTTCGTCGGAAAACGATTCTTTTAGTGAGTTGTGCACAAATAAAAACGCCCAAGGCTTATCTTTAAGGCTAGATTTTCGTGACGTATTCCCTTACGCATATACTCCGAAATACGGTATAACATTCTCCTCCTTAGAAACATTCATTCCGAATGTTCCTTCCCAAGACGCTTAACGATAAGATTCTTCATAACTTAAACAGCTGCAAATGCCACACACGCCACGTAACAACACTTAGGCGTAAACGATAACGAAAATTTACAAGTAGGAAAGTGAATTACCCGGAGGTGTGGAATAGGTGAGGATACTTCGCCTCATGTCCTCCTCGGCTTCCCACGCCATCTCCTCCCGAGCTCGCTCCGCCACAAGACTTTGACGGAAGCCACGCCTGGTCCGCAGACGCCTAACCCGACGATCGAATATCGCTATGGGAATCTCTCATACGATAACCCCTGGCCACCGACATCGCCAATCGGTGTACCTAGATGGATCCCCGATACATCTCTCAAAGATAGATACGTGAAAAACCGGACGCATCGCCTCCAGACGGACGGCAGATCCAACTCATAGGCAACCTTGCCTACCTCGCGGACAACTGAAATGGCCTAATGTACTGGGCCGAAGTTTCCTTCATCCCGAATCTCATCACACCCTTCATGGGTGACACCTTTAGGACAACCCAATCATGAACTCGAACTCAAGATGCCGACGACGATGATCTCGTGATACGACTTGCCGACTCGAGCTATCAATAGCCGCCTCGGATAAGCTTCACCTTATCCATCGCTCGCTGTACCAAATCTGGTCCCACTAGCCGCACTCGCCCACATCGAACCAACCTATAGGCGATCCGCACTTCCTCCCATACAAGGCCTCATAAGGCGCCATCCAATACTGGAGTGGTAGCTATTATTATACGCGAACTCAACTAGAGGCAAATGATCCTCCCAACTACCATCGGCGTCAATAACACAAAGCTCGCAGATATCCTCAAGAGTCCGATAGTGCGCCTCGCCGTCTGCTCGTGGATGAAATGCAAGACTCGTGCTCACCGCGCCCCTAAACCTCTCGAAGGACCTCCGTAAGTTAGCCGTAAACCGGGCCTCCGTCGATATGATCGGGCAGGACTCCATGCACCGACGATCTCTGATGTAAAGTCCGCATAATCTTCACCAAAAGTCGCCCCGACGGAAGAAAGTGGGCTGATTTCGCCACCGCCGACGATAACCCATATAGAATCATGTCTCTCCGAAAGGCGAGGTAATCCCGTGATGAAGTCCATGCCGATTACCTCCCACTTCCGTGTCGGGATCTCAATCGCCAGAATAAACCACCGTGCCTCCGTGCTCTACCTTCACTGGCCGACAACACGGCACCGAGCTACGAACTCGCAACGCCCCTCTTCAAGCCATCCCACCAATACACAGATCGGCGTCGTGGTACATCTTGGTCGACCGATGGATAGAGTAACGCGCTAGGTGCTTCCCCAAGAACTCCGCCAAGTCCTCAAACATCCGAACACACACCGCTCAAACCTTAGCACCCATCAAAGTGCTACCTCAAAGGACCCTTGCCCTCACGTAAGAGTCAGATCACGATATCGAATCAAAGCCGATCCTCGAATCGTTGCCTCTTCACCTCCTCAACGATGGAAGACTCGGCAACCTCACGAACTCTAACCCCATCGCTATCGTAATCAATCAAACGGACACCAAGGCTCGCTAATCGATGCAAATCACGAACCATGTCCCTCCTCTCTAGTCGCACATCCGATAGGCTCCCATCGACCTACGACTAAGAGCATCCGCCACAACATCGCCTTCCCGTGGTACAGATATCAACATCGTAATCCTTAAGCAACTCTAACCACCGCCTCGCCGTAAGTTCACTCCTCCGTCAAGATATACCGAGGCTCTTGTGGTCCGTAAAAATATCCACGTGAACCCCATACAAATAGTGCTCCAGATCTTCAAAGCGTAAATCACACCGCTAACCCAAATCACGCGGGTAGTTCTCCGTGTTTCTTCAAATTGCCGATGCATATGCTATAACCCCGCCATGCCGTGATCAACACACATCCCAACCCGATGCCCGACGATCACAATACACGACATAACCATCCGACCTCTAGAAGAGTAAGAACGGGGCGGTCGCCTCTTCTTCAAAGAATCGAAACCCCGCCACAAGCATCACCATCAAACTTGGTCGCTTCCGAGTCACCCTAGTCAATGGTGCGTAGATAGAAGCAAACTTCTCCACGAACCGATAATATCCTCGCAAGGCCCGTAAAATCGCGGAACCTCGTTGAGTAGTGCCTAGGCCAAGTCCTCGACTTCTCGATCTTGCCAGATCCACTGAATGCCATCACCCGACAATATGCCCAAGAAACGCCATCAAGTCAACCAAAACTCACATTTGGAAAACTTGGCGCATAATTGCTGGTCTCCGAGAACTCACAAGACAGCCCTCAAATGCTCCGCATGCTCCCGCCCGAGCGAATAAACCAAGATATCATCAATGAACACTATCACAAACGCGGTCCAAAATGGTTTGAACACTTCGTTCATCAAATCCATGAATACCACGAGCATTCGTCAACCCAAAAGACATGACTCAACTCATAATGCCCGCACGTCCCGAATGCACCTAGGGACATCCACCTCTCGACTCGCACTGATGATAGCCCGATCGCAGATCAATCTTGAGAAACATCTCGCACTCGCAATCGGTCGAACAAATCATCAATCCCGGGAAGGGTATCTGTTTAATGGTCACCTTGTTCACCGCTCAGAATCAACACACGCGCAGCTGCCCCGCCCTTCTTTTTACGAACAATACCGCGCTCCTGTGGAGAAACACTAGGCCCGATGAAGCCCTTTCTCCAAAGAAATCCCTGCCGATCCTTCAACTCTCTCAACTGGCAGTGCCATTCTCAGATGGCGAATGGAAATAAGCCGAGTATCCGCAACACATCTATACAAAACTCGATCTCCTCTCGTGAGGGATACCCGGAGGTCATCCGAAACACGCTTGGGAACTCACGACCATCGAATCGATCGAAAATCTGGTACCGCAGCCTTCAGATCAAACACCCGAACGAGATGGTAGATATACCCTTCTCGCACTATCTTCCTAGCCTCGAGGTAGGAAATAAACCTACCTCTACGATACCGTGCTCCTCCCACTCAACAACCGGCCTCAGAAACCGAACTGCATTACTTTCTCTCTAGCCTACATTGGCGTAGCAAGAAGCTAGCCAATCCATCCCCATGATCACGCCGAAGTCAATCATCTCCAACTCTATCAAGTCGCCAGTGGTCCGACGATCAGAATGGTCACAGACAAGCTCTATATACCCGCCGAGCTACCACCGAATCACCCATCGCGTAGCTACTCGAAAGGGTTCATGGACTCGTGCTCTATCCCTATCCTACTAGCAACAAGTGGAGATATATAGGATGAGTAGAACCCGGATCTATCAAAGCATACACATCGCACTCAGAACCGATAAAGTACTGCGACGACATCGTGAGGCCTCCGATCCCGCTTACCGACAAAGCATAAACGCGGTTCGAGGACCGCTAGAATCGACCCGAGCCACGACCGCCGCGACTGGCCGACCCATGAGTACCTCGCCCGGCGAGTAATCGTAGGAGATGAAGAAGACCGCAAAGAACTCAGGCTTACTCTACCATCAAGATCGCCTTGGTCGACAAGCCGCATAGTGACCACGCTGCCACAATCAAACAAACTCCCGCATCACAACTCCCGGCGGATCTACCGTGACGCCACACCGGTGTGGGTGGTCCCGACGCCGTAACCTCTCGCCGCCTCGATGTTCAAGTCCCGGCCCCGCCCGCCTCGAATATCTCCGGGCCGTGGCCGAGGACGCGCAGGAGTGCTCGAGCCGGGCCGTGGTGCAAATCCAGACTATCGCCGAGGCCGCCACCACGAGTAGCCACCAAACGACTTCGCCGCCCCGCCTTCTTCGCCGTCACAACCCGCGATCTCTACGCCTCACATCCAAGAGCATGAGCTCGCACGCGGTAATGTCCATACCCTACCGAAGAGAAACACTCCGCATACGACTTCGGCCATATAGTCATCTAGCCCTGACGTAGCGTGCACCCTATCCTCCATAATCGCTACTAATGCCGGGACATATCGAGCCAATGAATCAAACTCGACATTGTACTCCCGACAAGCAGGCCCTCTCGCCTCAGAAGAAAATCTATCACCCGCGCCTCCTCATCCGCGAGGCAAGAAGTGGGTGAGGAAAGCCTCGAGAACTCATCCCAAGTAGCCGGGACGCGTGCTCTCCTAATAACTCCCATGAATCAAACCAATCGATCACGGTATCACGCAGACGATGCGAACCGGGCGTCACAGACTCATCTCTCGAGGCCTTGATCACCTCACGATCCTTCAGAAGTGACGGATGAACTCCTCGCGATCATCCTCCGCCGACCAGAAACTCGCGGCTACAACTCAAGAAATCTCGTAGTCTCAAACTATTCGCCTCGTGCACCACGGCGCGACCGAGCCGAGCCGAATCGAATCGCCGTGATTCAGCCTCTCTCGACGGGCCACAACTTTAGCCAATAGTCGGGCCATCTCTTGTACTCCTAACCTCCGCCCCAGCCGTGGGACGAGGTGTGGGTACTGTGGTCTCGCTGGGTCGGGCGGCGCATAGAACTCGCCGCCTCGTATAGATCGGGCCTGAGCCTCGTGACTCGGGTGTCTCGCTAGCGCCTCTCGCCGCCTTGCCCTTCTCGGGCCCGGTTGCCTTTACGCGAGGCATAATCATACATGAAAGGAATACGTTAGAGGGTCCAACCTATAACACAAACTCTAAAGTACGATCTCGTAATGAGAAGAATGGAAACCAATCCTAAATATCCTATAGCCTCTCGATTATTGGTGTGGTGCACAACACACCGATAATCAAGACTTACTAGATACGGTCAGACACTTTCCGAGGATTAATCGCTCGATACCACTTTTGTCACGACTGCCCGGCCCGTGGATCGTGCCTTACCGGCACCCAAGTAGTCATACATCGAGTAATCAGGAAATATAAAGCAAGACATGAAATAGTTTATAAAATAAGACGCAGCTTATGTGAGAAAACATCGCTTTCGCATATATATATAAACATGGTTTAGCATACATCCGACATCGCATAACATGACTACGCACTTAAGGAAATATACAACTATGGCGACAGTGGCCCCGCCATACCCTCGATCAGATAAAACTATCTACAACAGGAGATCATACCTAAAAGTAGAGCCTCCGAAAGATGGAGCTCCCGACACCAACGTAGAGATCCTAAGAATGTGGATCTAGCACTGCCGCTCTTACTCGCAGATGAACGCAGCCTCAAGGAGGTCAAGACAACAGTACTAAGTATATGAAATCAGAAATACTTAAATGAAACATATCATTTTAAAAACAGTTCTGCAAGTATGTATGAAACAACCAAGGAAACTGCACATAGTGCCACATCACAAACAAGAGCAACAATAGGTAAATCAGAATGTGTCTTTTCTAGGTCGTGAATGATCGCAGGCCGCCATCTGTAGTATCACCATGCAAGCCTAATCTCGACTCTCGTAGTCCGCATAGGCCAATCACATAGGCCCGCATAGTATATAACCGCAGGTAGCTACTCGCATCGCCCCGACTCGTAGTCCGCATGGCCACATAGACGCATGAGGTATAACCCCGCACACTAACCTCGAACTCCCGTAGCCCGCATAGGTCCCTTGGACCCGCATGAGGTATTCTCGAATCATGGTCCTGCATCACCGAGTCTACCCCGCACGGAGGCGCCTTAACCCCTGTATGTCAAGAGGTGAGTGATGTTACACTAACCTAACAAACTTATCGTTAAACAACATAAGCACAACAAGAATACTCTTTACACAAACGTTACAAGACACTAACACACATAGCATCATATCATGTCTACTTATCAAACCATCTTATTATTCTTTTCACAATTCAATATAAGTCCGTTATAAACACATAGGCAACCTGTTTCTTTTATCAATCTTAAGTGGTTATACTTAACTTCCCATAAAGCTAGTATAACTCTTAAGCTTCGCTTAAAAACCAATTAGTTCTCTTCATAAAAATGATTCAAGATTCTTTGAAATGCTTTCGCACCTTTATTATTCAAAGCTAAGCGAGGCATTGCCGTAAGTATTATTCAGCTTAAGTCAAAGACATTGCCGTAGTTATTATTCGATTAACACATGTACGCCTACCGCACATATATATATTGTAAAATATCATGCTTTAGGAAGAATCACATACCTTCTCAAATGAAAACCACCGCCAAGTCAATATGTCACACAGAGAGTCACCATAATAGTCATGTACATCTATCAAAGGCTACTCAAGGTCAATCTAAACAGAGGGTTCACAATTCTATGGAAAGTCAAGACTTCCCTACCCATGAGCTATATAAGTCTATCAGAAAACAAATTCTATGTAAGTATAGTTTGATTATTCTTCTTTAAACCCTTCTATCGTGGTAACAGTTCAATTCTATTCTGTGATATTCTTCTAAGTATTTAATACTTATTCTAATACTACTACGATGTATTCTCTAATTCAAAAGAGGTTAGGATTAGTTACCTCAAGAAGCCCAATAATATCCTAGAAAAGTCACCTGAGCAAGGTTTAGCTCCTAAGTTGTACGCTCCCAGAGTCCAAGAACCCTGAAGTTCTTCACAACTTCTACTAAGGATTAAGGGATATGGGCTAGGGTATTTTGGGCATTATAACGATACTAGAAGGCAACTTTTTCTACCAAGGGAGGGGGGTAGATTTTTGGCTAGGCTAGGGGGGGCCTCGGCCAAACTACTAGGCTAGAGGGGGGGGGTATTTCGGCCAAGGGCCTTCACAAGGGGAGGGGGAGGTGTTGGACGAAAGGCTACAAAGGGAGAGGAGAGGTTTTTTCAAGACTTGGAAAGATTTGTGGATGAAGAACTCTTCATCTCTAAGGGGGTATTTATAGGTCAAGAAGTGGCCAACCAATGGCCAAGATTAAGACAAGTGCAAGGCAAGTGTAGGGTGAGGATTAACTATACACAAATATCCTACCAACTCCTTGACTTGTGCACAAGGCACAAAAAACGTGCCAATGGTTCTTCAATTCGTCCCATGGACGATTTCAAGTCCACAAATTGGAGGGTGCCAAGTGTCGCCCTCCCGTTGGTCCAAAATGTTTCGTCTCTCGGAAAAATCCGCAAAAATTAGAAATGGCATAGCCGGAATTTACCCTACGAAAGATGTGGAAACGCTTCGCTGAAACGATTCTTTTAGTGAGTTGTGCACAAATAAAAACGTCCAAGGCTTATCTTTAAGGCTAGATTCGACGTATTCCCTTACGCATACTCTGAAATACGGTATAACAGCTTGGCTTGGTAGCCGCCTCGATAGAGGAGGAGATTTACGCCATGGGAGAATTTGCCGAATTTTCTCAGAGAATATGGAACCATGCGGTTAGAAGTTAATAGACATTTGTGGCCTTATAGGTGGAAGTACTACGAGTAGCGTATTCTACTTGAAGAGTGGAAAAGGCTAGCCGGGTTACAGTACTGTGGAGCGTTTTGCTTATTGTCGATAATCGTCGCGAGGTATGTGAACCTCTTCCTATCCTTCTAGCATGATGCTTTGTAATCTATGTAGTACGGTGACGCATACGTGCTAAATGAGTTGGTTGGTTTAAAACATAGGGTGTTATAATAGCTTTATGGGAAGTTAGTTATAACGACTCTATGTAGGTAAAAGATTGGTTTATTGATTGTAGAAGTTAAGAGACTTGATCTTGAAAGATAAGAGACTTAACTTGTTCTACTTGGTAATTAGCATTTTGTTAAAAGTATTGTGAAACCTCATTCGCGAGTAATGAGTACTTGGTTTTAAAAAGAATAATGTTTTATTGATTTCGGAAATGAGAATAAGTGTCGAACAAACCACAGCAGCGCTAATAAAGGAAAGTGTATTGACAAATAACAAATTGTTATTAAAACCAAGAGAAACCTCCATCCGCATAAGCTAAGATAAGACAAAATTGTATTACATTTCCTAGATCATGGTCACAGAATAAGATTGTTGTAAACAAGAATAAACGACTCACGTACAAGACATATGTTACTCAATTGTTTTAAAAGGGATTAAGACTATGAGTTATGAAACCTTTCTAAAATGAGAAACTTGAGCATTTGAAATTAGGCAAACTTGAACGTTTGGAAAATAATGTTGTTACTTGATTTTACAAAGGGGAGTATTTTGGTTTACTTAAAAAGATAGTCACTCTATTTTATACTACGGGTATTATGTGACTTTTGTAAAAGAAACGGATCCTTTAAAAAGAGTTAATGTACGTAGTACTTTAGGGTTAAAACCCGGACTTTGATATAAAATGGAAGTACCTTGAATTGTGTATAACTTGCCTATGCTTGTTGTTGTGTAACTCGCCTATGCTTGTTGTGATAGCCTTTGTTGTACAAATGTTGATATCAGGTGACTTCTTGAGAAAGAGTAGATCTTTTATAAAAGTCTAGAAGTATGGTAATTTGCTTGAGCTTGTTGGTGATAGCCTGGTTGTCCGATATATTGTTATTGTGGTTACATGGACATGTCTACACCGATGCAGAATTCCGGGTACGCCACGCAGGTTGATTACCCGATATATTGTTATTGTGGTTACATGGACATGTCTACACCGGCGCACTCCGGGGCGCGTGGCTACGCGGGTTGATCACCCAAGATTATTGTCGCACGTCACACGGACGTGTCTACACCGGCGCATTCCGGTGGTACGCCATGGGGCATTGTTATTATCAGGTTAATGTCACATGGACGTGTCTACACCGGCGCATTCCGGTACGGCATGGGGCATTGTTATTAGTGTTGCATCATGGACATGTCTACACCGATGCACTCCGGCATGCGCCATGATGCGAACATGATTGATGTGGGCGTGAGACCCATAGTTATATTTGAGTGATGACTTGAGGCGTGAGTCCCCGACTTGACATGATCGCTTTATGTTGTGAATCGTAGTTTTGTTATCATACATGTCTCCTGCTTTTATATAAGATCATTATGATTTCATTTACTGATTTTTCGCCACATACTTGGTTGCCAGATCGACTCCTTCGGGCCGAGCGTATAAAGAGGCCAGAGCTCTACCACGGAACAGACTCAACCGTGGCTCTCCGTATGGCACGTCCGCTGTGGGATCGTAAGCACCGGCACCATTTGTCGGGTCTCCTGAGCGACTCGCAGAAAGTGACAAAAGTGGTATCGAGCGCTTAATCCTCTGAAAGTGTCTACGCATCGTGTCTAGTAGAGTCTTGATTATCGATGTGTTGTGCACCACATCTATAATCGTGAGGCCGCAGGACATTTAGGATTGGTTTCCATTCTTCTCATTCCGAGATCGTGCCTTAGAGTCGTGTTGTAAGTTGGACCCTCCGACGTATCTCGCTTTTACCATTTATGCCTCCGCAAGGCAACTAGAGCCTGGCGGCAAGACAGCCGAGGTGCCGCTAGTGAGATACAGAGAGTACGAGGCGCAGCCCGGCCGCTGCTCGAGATTATGCTTCAGACGGCGGTTTTGACGCCGCCAAATTTCTAGCAGAGTTTAGAGTCGCAGCAGTGGTCGCTAAGACCACCGCACTGAGCCTTCACCCCACACCGGAGCGTATGAGATGGGGTACAAGGAGATGGTTCGCTTGGCCGTGGTCGTGGGCCGATATGAGGATAGGCCGATGCAGCAGCTCAAGTTCCAAAGAGCACCAGCCGTTCACCCCGAGCGATAGTTGAGGCTACGGACTTTCGAGTCAGAGCCCGCCGAGTTTTACGGGTCGAGGCACGAGGATGATCCGCAGGAGTTCATCCGGCGCTACAATGGTCGCGAGAGTGATCAAGGCTTCGAGACCGAGCCGCGGTCTTAGGTTCGCATCGGCTGCGTGATCCCGCAATGATCGGGTTTGATTCGCGAGCCGCCCCGGAGAGTATGCGCTCAAAGAAGATGGGACGAGTTCTCGAGGCATTCTCACTCACTTCTTGCCTCCGCAGATGGCGAGGGCACGGGCCGACAGACGGCGATGCCGAGACAGAGGGCGTACGGTTCGGGAGTACAACGTGGAGTTTGACTCGTTGGCTCGGTATGTCCCCGCTTTAGTGGCAACCATGGAGGATAGAGTGCACCGCTACATCACCGGGCTAGATGATTACTTGACAGAGGCTTGTTCGGGTGTAGCTCTTCAGCCGGGCATGGACATTGCCAAGATGCAGCTCACGACCGGGTGTGAGGCACGGAGAGGTCGACGGAATGACCAAGATCAGCAGAAGAGGGCCAGAACAACAGGGTCCTTTGGTGACTTTCGAGGCGGACCGCCTCAGCAGCATACTAGTTTTGTACCTCCGCCAGTGCAGAGTGGTCTTCCACAACCTTCAGGGCATCCGGGGGATTCAGGAGCAGGTCAGAGCTCCAGGGGTTCAGATTTCCAGGGAAGAAGGGGTGTGGGCCAGATGCAGTCACCCCTACCTCGGTGTGGTCGATGTGGTAGACCGCATTTCGGGGAGTGTCGTGGTGCCAAGGGAGCTTGTTATTTTTGCGGCCAGCAGGGCCATTTTGCGAGGAACTGTCCGACTGGCGGAAGCACGGATGTTACGACTCACCTTCGTGATCGCGGGTGGTTCATCACCTTCTACAAGCATGCGCCGCATAATGTGCCTATGATTAGAGTGACGCGGTGGATACAGGTATATCCTTAACCCTCTAGAGTTTTGGTATGCTTGTTATGATGATCTCATTATTGTGTGCTATGTACGGATAGCGGGGTGTTAATGGTGGGTTAGGAAACGTGGTTAGTTGGAAGGATAAGTACGGGCATGGTAAGTGAACCTTAGACTATGTCACGATTGAGACCTTAGAGGTGCGTCGTCTTGAGTAAAAGATTTATTTCATGTTTGACCTTATCGCAGTAAGTAGTACGTGGGAATTAATTGTGTGATAAGTCCACGGGTAGTGTGAGATGGAAGTGGTGGCTTTCATGACTTGATTAGGTAAGATTGTTCCGCTTCGGCGAGCAAAGGTTTCGCGACGCTGGTCGGGTTGATGGCCGCGGTCGACCCGCAGCCCGCTTTAGGCGGGCCGGGGTAGTCCCGCCAGTGGTAGGGTCACGAGGTGCTAGGCCCAAGTTTAGACGACCATCGTATGAGTTCGTGGACGTGTTCGACCAGAATCGTCGCGAAGGCCGAGATGGCCTTGGGATATTACGCTAGTAAGATGACCAAGTTTGGAGGTAGTGACTCCACGCTTTGAGAAATGAAGCAATGATCAAGTATGGCACGCCCCGAGAGACACTAGAACCTCGTGGACCGCATGCAGCTTCGGTACCATTTGTTGGGTCGCCGAGTGACACTAGAACCTCGCGCAAAGTGACAAAAGTGGTATCGCACGACGAGTAAGGAAGGGAACGTGTGTTATTTCGTGCTGCCGTATGCGTTGGCAACTTGTTAGAGGAACTTTATCGTTATCCGATTGAGAAGGAACATTCGACGAATGTTTCTAAGCGAGGAGAATGTTATACCGTATTTCCAGTATGTACGGAGACGCACGCACAAATTTGAGACTTAAAGTTTGGCATAGGTTCAAATTTGTGCACAACACCCGATTAGAGTCGTTCGACTAAACGCTTTACGTAGCTTGCGTAGGGAAAATTCGCTATGTCGCTTTGTATTTTTATGGATTTTTCCGAGCGACGAAAATTTTGGCCAACGAGAGGTGACACTTGTCACCCTCAAGTGCGAATGGACGGCCATTGGGTCACTGCTCAGGCCAATTGGCTTTGTTTTGGCCTTGTTTTGTGCCTTGTTTTATGGCTTTTTGGTGCCTTGTTTTGTGGAGGGTTAGGGTGCACTTGGCTTGATCAATGCCTTACACTTGCCTTGCACATGGCTTGATCTTGTCCATGGTCGCCCTCGCTTCCCTATAAATACCCCTCCCTTTGTGAAGACTTCATTCATCCACAAATGTTTCCAAGTCTTGAAATCTCCTCCTCTCCTCTTGTTGCTCGTCCTAGCTTTCCTCCCCTTCTAGTGGCCTTTGGCCGAGAGGTTCCTCCCCTCATGAAATCTCACGAGGTACCCCTAGCCTAGTTGTTTCGGATAATACACCCCTCTCTTGGTAGAAATACTCTCCAAGTGTTGTTATAATGCCCAAAATACCTTAGCCTTGTACCTTGTAGTATTCCAAAGATACCTCTATACGTAGAGTCCTAAATACTACCTTTTGTCCTTTTAGTCTCAAACCAAACCCTAAGGAAATCTTCATAGTTGGTTGAAGTATTTAAGTAGAAGTTGGTTAGAACTTCTAAGGGTTGTTTGAGCGGATCGAGCGCACTGAGTAGGAGCTAAACCTTGCTCAGATCGACATTATAACTTGGATAATTTTGGGCTTATCGAGGTAAATATTCTTGTCCCCTTATTGTAATTGGAAATTACATGTTGTAGGATTATATAGTCAAGCATACTATATATAGAACTAAGATAGCTTTACGGCAATGTCTTTTGACTTAAGCCTCAATTTAAAGAAGAGAATCGAATCAGTAATTACATAGATCAGACATGAGACTTGTGGTATTATCAGATAGTAGAATCAGTATACGTCCGTTAGCCGTATAACCCCACCCTCGGTTGGCTTAGCCAGCCTCGATAGAGGAGGAGATTTACGCCATGGGGAGGGGAGGTGCCGAATTTTCTCAGAGAATATGGAACCGTGCGGTTAGAAGTTAATAGACGCTGTGGCCTTATAGGTGGAAGTACTACGAGTAGCGATTCTACTTGAAGAGTGGAAAAGGCTAGCCGTTACAAGATCGCGAGCGTTGCTTATTGTCGATAATCGCCGCGAGGTATGTGAACCTCTTCCTATCCTTCTAGCATGATGCTTTGTAAACTATGTAGTACGTAGACGATACGTGCTAAATGAGTTGGTTGGTTTAAAACATGTGTGTTATAATAGCTTTTTGTGAATTTAGTTATAACGACTCTATGTAGGTAAAAGATTGGTTTATTGATTGTAGAAGTTAAGAGACTTGATCTTGAAAGATAAGAGACTTAACTTGTTCTACTTGGTAATTAGCATTTTGTTCAAAGTATTGTGAAACCTCATTCATGAGTAATGAGTACTTGGTTTTAAAAGAATAATGTTTTATTGATTTCGAAATGAGAATAAGTGTCGAACAAACCACAAAGCCGCTAATAAAGGAAAGTGTATTGACAAATAACAAATTGTTATTAAAACCAAGAGAAACCTCCATCCGCATAAGCTAAGATAAGACAAAATTGTATTACATTTCCTAGATCATGGTCACAGAATAAGATTGTTGTAAACAAGAATAAACGGCTCACGTACAAGACATATGTTACTCAATTGTTTTAAAAGGGATTAAGACTATGAGTTATGAAACCTTTCTAAAATGAGAAACTTGAGCATTTGAAATTAGGCAAACTTGAACGTTTGGAAAATAATGTTGTTACTTGATTTTACAAAGGGGAGTATTTTGGTTTACTTTAAAAGATAGTCACTCTATTTTATACTACGGGTATTATGTGACTTTTGTAAAAGAAACGGATCCTTTAAAAAGAGTTAATGTACGTAGTACTTTAGGGTTAAAACCCGGACCTTGATATAAAATGGAAGTACCTTGAGTTGTGTATAACTTGCCTATGCTTGTTGTTGTGTAACTCGCCTATGCTTGTTGTGATAGCCTTTGTTGTACAAATGTTGATATCAGGTGACTTCTTGAGAAAGAGTAGATCTTTTATAAAAGTCTAGAAGTATGGTAATTTGCTTGAGCTTGTTGGTGATAGCCTGGTTGTCCGATATATTGTTATTGTGGTTACATGGACATGTCTACACCGATGCAGAATTCCGGGGGCATGTGGCCATGCGGCAGGGTTGATTACCCGATATATTGTTATTGTGGTTACATGGACATGTCTACACCGGCGCACTCGGGCGTGTGGCTACGCGGGGTTGATCACCCAATATTATTGTCGCACGTCATACGGACGTGTCTACACCGATGCAGAATTCCGGGGGCATGTGGCCATGGGGCATTGTTATTATTGTTGTTAATGTCACATGGACGTGTCTACACCGATGCAGAATTCCGGGGGCATGTGGCCATGGGGCATTGTTATTAGTGTTGCATCATGGACATGTCTACACCGATGCAGAATTCCGGGGGCATGCGGCCATGATGCGAACATGATTGATGTTGTGGGCGTGAGACCCATAGTTATATTTGAGTGATGACTTGAGGGCGTGAGTCCCTGACTTGACATGACTGCTTTTATGTTGTGAACTGTAGTTTTGTTATCATACATGTCTCCTGTTTTTATATAAGACTGTTATGATTTCATTTACGATTTTTCGCACATACTTGGTACTGTTGCATCGACTTTCGGGGCTGCGTCATGCCGCAGTAGAGTACATCAGAGTGGATCCTCGCCATAGGATCACAAGCCAGACATTGGAAGCTTCGCTTCTCGAGGCTTATTCTTTGGTATGTGTTCCCCGAGTTGTAGGTTCTTGTACATTCGTGGTATGGCGGCCCCGTCCGTCATGGTTATTGTAAATCTTAGAGGTCTGTAGTAATCTTTGTGGCGTGGTTGTAAAAAGGATTAAACTGTCGGGTTTTATGTATATATACGTAAGGCAAACCGCTTTTGGTCAGCCTGCTTTATGATCATATATCTTGTTTCATGTTTATGTTTTATTTTCCGCTGGTTTTCTCTGATGTTGTATCACTAGGGTGCCCGGGGTAAGGCACCAGTCACGGGCCCGGGATCGGGTCGTGACAATACTTTCCATTAGCCACTAAACGAAACCCTAAGGAAATCTTCATTGATGGTTGAAGTAATTGAGTAGAAGTTGGTTAGAACTTCTAAGGGTTGTTTGGAGCGGGTTGGAGCGCACGAGTAGAGCTAAACCTTGCTCAGATCGACATTTAAACTTGGATAATTTTGGGCTTATCGAGGTAAACACTCTTGACCTTCTATTGTAATTGGAAATTACATGTAGGAATATATAGTTGAAGTATACTATATATAGAATCAACATAATTACGCGCAATGTCTTTTGACTTAAGCCCAATTTAAAGAAGAGAATCGAATCAAATCACATAGGATCAGACATGAGACTTGTGTAGCTTTACCGTAGTAGAATTGTACACGTCCCGATTAGACGCATAACCCCTCTGGGAGTTGTTGGCATAGCGTGCCTCGATAGAGAGGAGATTTACGCGCCATGCGGTGGGGAGAGGTGCCGAATTTTCTCGTAGAATATTCCACGTTGAGATCTAGATGTTAATAGACGCCTGTGGCCTCTATAGGTCAAGTACTACGTGGTGTGATCTGCTTGGCTTAAGGTGTAGACGACGGTTTGAGGTACATGGAGCGTTTTGCTATTAGTCGATAATCGTCGCGAGGTATGTGAACCTCTTCCTATCTTTTCTAGCATGATATGTGTATAACTATGTAGTACGGTAGACGATACGTGTTAAAAGTATTTGATTGTTTAAAACATAAAGTGTTATAACACTTTATGGGAAGTTGGTTATAAACTTTATGTAAGTAAGAAATGCCTTGTGGTTTTTAAAAGATAACTGATTTGATTTATAACTGACTTGACGTATGATAAACAAGAATCTTGAAGTATTTCAAAAGACTAAGAAACCGTTTTGAAAGAAGAGCAATACCTGGTTTTGAAAACATAAGAGTTATACTAGCTTTATGGGAAGTTAGGTATAACGTCTTAAGAGTGGTAAAGAGAATGATTTACTGATTGTTAGAGGTTAAGAGACTTGATCTTAAAAGATAAGAGACTTGACTTGAATGAATTAATATGAGTTTTGGTGTGAAACCTCATTCATGAGTAATGAGTACTTGGTTTTAAAAGGAATAATGTTTTACCGATTTTGGAAATCGAATGAGTATCGACGAACCACCGCAGCGTTAATAAAAGGAAATGTTTTGATTTAATTAAGTATTATTAAAACCAAGAGAAACCTCCATCTGCATAGAAGCTAAGATGAAACAAAATGATATTACATTTCCTAGATCATGGCTGCTTTAATAAGATTGATTATGAACAAGAAAAACCTACTCACTTATAAGACATATGTTTCTCAAATTGTTTAAAAGAGGATTATATTCTTAAGTGATTAAGTCTATGGACTATGAAACCTTTCTAAAATAAGAGACTTAAGTATTTGAAATTAGGCAAACTTGAACTTTTGGAAAAGAATGTTGTTACTTGATGATTAAAAGGAAAGTGTTTTTTACCTAAAAATGTGAGTCACTCTATTTTAATACTACGTATCGGGTGACCTTTATAAAAGAAATGGATCTTTTAAAAAGAATTTAACGACGTAATACTTTGGGGTCGAACTGGACTTTGGCCTAAAATAAACTCGAGTTGTGTAACTTGCCTATGTTTGTGTTTGATAGCCTTGTTGTGCAAATCGCATTTCTATACCACCGCCTCTCGATGGAGGTCGGCTGATTTGTTATGAACGATTCTTCACCGAGTCCCACGAGATGGGCCGGGACACGTATTTCATCTGATTATTCACCGAGTCCCACGAGATGGGCCGGGACACGTATTTCATCTGATTATCCATCGAGTCCCACGAGATGGGCCGGGACACGTATTTCACCTGATTATCCACCGAGTCCCACGACGGGCCGACACGATTTCACCCGATTCTCACCGAGTCCCATGGATGGGCCGACACGATTCCACATGATTCTTTACCGAGTCCCACGGATGGGCCGACACGTATTCCACACGATTTATACCTAGATCGCCAGCGAAGGAGTTCCACGCATGGAGGATGACTTGAGGCGTGAGTCCCCGACTTGACATGATCGCTTATGTTGTGAATCGTAGTTTGCTATCATACATGTCTCCCGCTTTATATAGACTATTATGATTTCATTTACGTGTTTTACGCCACATACTTGGTACTTGCAGATCGACCTCCTTCGGGCCGCTCACGCCGCAGTAAGTACATCGGCCAGGGATCCTCGCCATAGGATCACGCTCAGCGTGGGAAGCCCCATTCTTCTGAGGCTTATCTTTTGCATGTTACCCACGAGTATGTAGATGCTTGTACATCTGTGGTATGGCGGCCCCGTCCCGCCATAGCCGTTGTAAAAATCTTAGAGGTCTCAGTAATCACAAGCGTGGTTTGTAAAAGGATAATTGTTCGGGTATTTATGTATATATACTGAAGGCAACTGTTTTGGTTGGCCTGTTTATTTATCATGTCTCTTAATTCATGTTCATGTTTTTATTTCCGCTGATTTTCTCTGATGTTGTATCACTAGGGTGCCCGGGGTAAGGCACCAGTCACGGGCCCGGGTTCGGGTCGTGACATACGGGGTGTAACATTCTTCCCCCCTTAGAAACATTCGTCCCCGAATGTTCTTTCGGAGTCCAATCTAATTAGATAGCGACATAGTCTCCTTTTACATCAACCTTCATACAACATATGCCACCCATGGCCACACAACAATACTTATACTAAGATGTCAACCTTGGTACTCACAAAGCCAACTAGTCCATACTCATAATGACCTCAAAGTCTATCATAAACCTCTCTACTAGGTCTACTAAGGTCTGACGACTGTATCATCACCGGGAAAATCTCATATTCCCGCTCAGCTACCACCCCACACACTCACGGGTGTAGTTACCTCGAAAGGTTCTTATGGATTCAGGCTCTACTCCTTTACACTTGGTTGATATCTTTCTTATTGGTCGTACTCTTTTCGTTGTTCCAATTCATACTAGCATACATACATAACTTCCATACCGATTCTGGCCTCTAATCTTTGGAGTGACTCTATAAAACAATATAAGGTCATTTCCGCCACGACTGGTTCCGTGGAACACGCCCACGAACCGTGAAACAATTAACTAGACTTGGGCCTTGCACTGCGTGACTCGCCACGAGCTTTAACTACTACCAACTGATCCCACTCCATTTCAGGCTATGGGGTGACCCTTAATAGGTCTTCACCCCGTCCCACCGTCGCACTTAACTCTTATTCTTGGTCTATAATAAATCTTTCTACCCGAGAAAACCTTGTACATCTAAGGTCTCAGCGGTCATCAATATTCTTAGGCTCGCAATTTTCATGCTCCAAGCCTACCTTACCAGTCCCCCAGTAAACGGGTACAAAAACTTCTCATAAAACCATAATTGTGTCGTCTTGATCACAATAACCATTACCTACTCTATACGGACCTCAACGTACAATTCTCTTAAGCCTACCACGTAGCTTAATATATTAACATGGTATTCCATTAAGTTCCTTAACATGGCTTCTTAAGGGTTCACTACCCTATCAGACAGCTCATCCTTTCCCAATTATCTCAAAATAAGACATAAGACCTTGGCGAGAATTCATTAACTGTTCCATACCCTCCCGGTATCTAGTTAGCCCTTACCAAATCTTGGTAAATCTAAAACCATTCTAGGCAACCCATAAATGACCCACATACATAACTCCGTATAGATGTATGTCACAATACCAACTACACTATAATCATAACCAACCTGGATACGCAATCCACATAGTCCTTCCTGGGTCACTGCTGCCTTTCTCGTAGCTGCAAACAACATAACTCGTTAGGGAGAGACGACCCTAACAACACAGCTCTATCGCACGATCTCAGAGTGAGAAGAATGGAAACCAATCCTAAATGTCCTTGTTATACCCCGTAGTTCCAGGGTATGTATGTGAGGACGTACGTACGAGAATACGACAGAAATTTTGGAAAGAAAGAAAGATGCGATTTTTCGACGGAAAAGTTTCCGGTTTTTTGTGAAGAAAAAGGTTCGTTAATGGGAATTGGATTCCCAGATTTGGTATTTGGACTTCTTGGATTATCTTAGAATTTTGAGATTTTATTTTCAGAAATGGTCACGTGGGGCCCACGGGAGAAATTTACTGCTTTGGGCCCGCTTTGTTTTTGAGATTTTCGGTATTTTGGATATTTTCGGAAGGCGAAATATTCTGGACCAATCGGGGGGCGACACATGTCACCCCCATGTGGCACCCTTAGCTTGAAGAGTAAATTCATTCCACTTAAGAGATTTTTCAAGCAAAATGCTCCCTCCCTTTGTAGTGGCTTTTCGTCCCCCTCCCCCTCTTGAGTAGAAATACTTTGAGTATTGTTGTATAATCCCAAATACCTTGGCCTAGTATCCCTAGTAGTATTCCAAAGTTGTTTTAATAATAGGAGCCCGGAAATACTACTTTTTCCAAAAGTCGCAAAATGAAACCCTAGAAAAATCTTCATAAGCTTGGTTGAAGTGTTAAGAGAAGTTGTTTAGAAACTTCTAAGGGTTGCTTGGAGCGGGTTGTAGCGTAAGGATTTGGAGCTAAACGTTGCTCTGGATCGACATATAATCTTGGATAATTTTGGGTTGCTTCGTGCATATTTGTAAAATTGGTTTTAAAATGATATAATTTCATTTAAGTACTTTACAGTTTCACATACTTGGTACTGTTATCGACTCTCTGGGCCATGCTCATGCCGCAGGTAAGGGAAAACAGGTGCTACATCCACATCCTTAGGATCTTTTGCTTTGGTGTCAGGAGCTCCATCTTCTCCGGAGGCTCGACTTTTGGGTATGATCTCCCTATTATGTAGATAGTTTTGTACATTCAGGGTATGGCGGGGCCCTGTCCCGCCATAGTTGTTTACTTCCTTAGAGGTCTGTAGTCCTATTGTACAGTTGGGATGTAAACAACCAGATTCTTATATATATATGCCGAAAGGCACCCTTTTCTCAGATAAAATGTGTCTCATTTACAATTGTTTCATGTCTTGTGTTTTTATATTCCGCTGATTACTCTGATGTATGACTACTTGGGTGCCCGTAGGCACTACCACGCCCCGAACGGTCGTGACAATGATAGTCCACGGGCATACCGACTGATGGATGGTCCACGTACGCGCCACGATGAGGGTTCGCTTTCCTGCTCATAGTGTTATTCCACCTGACTAGCTCTCCACGAGGTTTCTTCGATTCGCTTTGGTATCCGTGGTCGGCCAGATTGCCCCGCCTCGTGGTTGATTCGGCCTTGGTACTGTAGTTAGCCCTCGTGACTTGCCCCGCTCGCTTTAGTGGCGAAGTCTCGTGATACGCCTTGGTATTTGGTAGTTAGCCCTCGCATTTTCCCGGCCACTATGTGACACGGCCTTGGTATCCGTAGTCGGCTTCAGATTGCCCCGACGCCTAGTGGCGAGTCTCGTGATACGACCTGGTATCCGTAGTTAGCCCTCAGATTGCCCTGGCCACCACGTGACACGACCTTGGTATCCGTAGTCGGCCAGACTTGCCCCGTGACGCCCGTGGTTCGTTGTATAGTATTGTTAGTATGGCTCGTATTCGTAGTTAGCCTTCGTATTTGCCCCGTACGATTTTATGACTCAGGTAGGACTTGGTGTTCATATGTACTCCTTGATGTTATTATATCATAGACTGCCAGCGGCGGAAGGTATTTCACGCACGATTGATGTTGTGGCGTGAGACCCATAGTTATACTTGAGTAATGACTTTGAGGCGTGAGACCGACTTGACATGATCGTTATATATTATGGATCGTAGTTTGGTTATCATACATGTCTCCGCTTTATATAGACTATTATGATTTCATTTACGATTTTTACGCTTTCACATACTTGGTACTGTTAGATCGACTTCTGGGCCGTTCATGCCGCGCAGTAGGTACATCGATTGTGGATCCTCGCCTTAGGATCGCAGTCACCTTTTGGGAATCTCCGTTTCTGAGGCTTATCTTTGGTATAGTCCCCGCTGTAGTTACTTGTACATTCTGGTATGGCGGGCCCCGTCCGTCATAGTTATGGTTACATTCTAGAGGTCCAGTAGTAATGCAAGTGTGGCGTGGTTTTGTAAAAGGATTTAACTGTTCAGTTCTATATATGTATATATTCAGGAAGGTGACCGTTTTGGTTAGCCTGGTTCATGCTTTATGTTATACCCCATATTTCCGGAGTATGTACGTGAGGGCGTACGTACGAAAGTTTAGCCTTAAAGTTAGGCCAAGTTCGAAATTGTGCACAACTCGCTAAAAGAATCGATTTCCGACGTAAACGCTTCCACAACGTAGGAAAATTCCGCTATGCCATTTCTAATTTTTGGCGGATTTTTCCGAGAGACGAAACATTTTGATCAACGGAGGGCGACACTTGTCACCCTCCAATTGATGGACTTGAATCGCCCATCGACGAATGGACTATGGATGGCACGTTTTTTGTGCCTTTGCACAAGTCAAGGAGTTGGTAGGATATTTGTGTGTAGTAGATAGAATGGACACTTGCCTAAATCTTCACCCTACACTTGTCTTGCACTTGGCATCATCTTGACCCTTGGTTGTCCATGGCTTGACCTATAAATACCCCCTTAAGATGAAGAGTTCTTCATCCACAAATTCCTTTCTAAATCTTGAAAATCCTCCCCTCTCCCTTGAGCTTGTTTCGTCCAACACCTCCCCCCCCCCTTTGAGAAGCTTGCCGAGGCTACCCCCCCTCCCTAGCCTAGCCGAAATCTACCCCCCCTCCCTTGATAGAAAAGTTGCCTTCTAGTATTGTTATAATGCCCAAAATACCCTAGCCCAAATCCCTTAGTCCTTAGTAGAAGTTGTGAAGAACTTCTAAGGTTTCTTGGAGCTATCGGAGCGTACAACTGTTATACCCCGTATTTCCAGAGTATGTACGTAAGGACGTACGTAGAAAATTTTAACTTGAGAATTAGGCTTGGCCGAATTAACTTTGCTCACAACACCCGGTTAGAGTCGGTTTTCGACGAAACGTTTTCACAGCTTTCGTAGGGGAATTTCCG
This sequence comes from Przewalskia tangutica, assembly GCA_029844215.1. Classification (NCBI taxonomy): domain Eukaryota; kingdom Viridiplantae; phylum Streptophyta; class Magnoliopsida; order Solanales; family Solanaceae; genus Przewalskia; species Przewalskia tangutica. The sequence continues at coordinate 35,792,852 of CM056720.1, read as the reverse complement.
GCTATGTCATTTTTAATTTTTACGGATTTTTCCGAGAGACGAAACATTTTGGACCAACAAGAGGGCGACACTTGTCACCCTCTCATTGGTTAGGCTTGGGCGGTAAAGGGGTGGCCGAAAGTGTGGTTAAATTGGTCAAGGGTTGGTAGGATATTTTGTGTGTAGTTGGTTAGGGTGCACTTGGCAAGATCTTGGCCCTACACTTGCATGGCACTTGGCTAGATCTTGGCCATTGGTTGGCCTTGGCTTGTGCTATAAATACCCCCCTTTGGAAGACTTCTTCATCCATTCCTAAATTGTTCTAAGTGTTAGAAATCCTCCTCCCCTTGCGAGCCTTCTCGCCCCAGCCCCCTCCCCTTTGAAAGGCCCCTTGGCCGAGAGCCCTCCCCTCCTCCTCAGTGTGGCCGTGGGTACCTCCCTAGCCTAGTTGCTTTCGTATAATACCCCCCTCTTGTTAGAAATACTCTCAAAAGTATTGTTATAATGCCCAAATTACCTTAGCCATATACCTTGTAGTATTCTAAGGTTATACCTTTACAAAAAGCCCAGAAATACTATTATACTTCCCTTCAGTCACAAAACCGAAACCCTAAGTAAATCTTCACCCGTAGTTGAAGTTATAAGTAGAAGTTGGTTAGAACTTCTAAGGGTTGTTTGGAGCGGGTCGGAGCGCACGGAGTAGGAGCTAAACCTTGCTCAGGATCGACATTTAAACTCGGATAATTATGGGCTTATCGAGGTAAATATCTTGTCCCCCTATTGTAATTGGAAATTACATGTTGTTAGATTATATAGTTGAAGTATACTATATATAGTACTGAACGTTGTTATCGGCAATGTCTTTTGACTTAAGCTCAATAATAAGAAACTTTTCGAAGAAGAAATCGAATCAGATTTACATAGGACTGTATTACAGTAGACTTGTGTAGCTTTTCTGTGAGGTAGAATTGTGCACGTCCGGATTAAACGTATAACCCCCCCTGGTTGGCTTGGTAGCCGGCCCCGATAGAGGAGGAGATTTACGCTGTTGCGGGGGGGGAGGTGCTGCCGAATTTTCTGTAGAATGTTCTACGAAGGGATCTAAATGTTAATGAGCGCCTTGTGGCCTTATAGGTTGAAGTACTACGTGTGGCGCGATCTACTTGGCTTAAAGGAGTAGCGGTTGGAAGTACTTGAGCGTTTTGTTATTAGTCGATACTGCCGCGAGGTATGTGAACCTCTTCCTATCTCTTCTAGCATGATATGTGTGAACTATGTAGTACGGTAGACGTACATGTGCTAAATGTATTTGATTGGTTTAAAACATAAAGTGTTATAACGGCTTTATGGGAAGTTGGTTATAACAGCTTTATGTTGGTAAGAAAATACTTGTGGTTTTTAAAAGGTAACTGATTTGAACTATAACTGGCTTGTTATGTGATAATAAAGAACTTGAAGTATTTCAAAAGATTTTTGAATCATTTTGAAAGAGGAGGTAGTACTTGATTGTTTTTTTGAAAACTTAAGAGTTATACTAGCTTTATGGAAAGTTAGGTATAACGGCTTAAGAATGTTTTACTGATTTTGGAAATCAGAATGTGTATCGACAAACCATCGGCGTTAATTAAAAGGAAATGTTTTTAATAATTAAGTATTATTAAAACCAAGAGAAACTTCCATCCGCATAGAAGCTAAGATGAGACAAAATGATATTTCCTAGATCATGGTCAGTAATAAGATTGTTATAAACAAGAATATCCTACTCACATATAAGGCTTATGTTCTCAGATTGTTTAAAGGAGAATTATATTCTTAAATGAATAAGACTATGAACTACGAAACCTTTCTAAAAAGGCAAACTTGAACATTGGAAACTAGGCAAACTTGAACATTGGAAATTAGGCAAACTTGAACATTGGAAAAGAATGTGGCTACTTGAGTTTACAAAGAGAAGTAATTGATTTACTAAAAAGATAATCACTCTATTTTCATATACTACGTGTATTGTGTGGTTTTTTGTGAAGTAACGTATCTTTTAAAGATTTAATGTATGAAGTACTTTGGGGATAGGTACCCGAACTTATTAGTAGAAAGTACCTTGTGTGAATAACTTGATTGTATTGGTTTGTGATAGCCTTGTAATACTTTCGTGTTGATTTGATAAGTAAGCATGTTAGGATGCTACGTGTGTTAGTATCTTGTGATTATTGTGTAAGGGGGTCACTCTTGTTGTGCTTACGTTGTCAAACGTTAAGCCTGTTGTACTGTTATTGTATCACATACCCCCTTGACTTATTATACCGAGGGCTTGCCACCCTTGATGCGGGTCTATACGGCCTATGCAGTCCTTGTGACTACGCGAGCGCGTAGCTCGGATTGATCATTCCGGTGTTTAGCCCGACGCGGGATTCCTATGCGGTCCGCTGAGACTATGCGGTCTTTTGAGACTATGCGGGCCGCGGAGCCTAGGCGGATACCGAGGGTTAGTCGCTTCGATGCGGTATACCTCGCGGTCTGGGACAATGATTCGAGAATACCTCATGCGGGTCCAGGTGACCTATGCGAGCTGCGAGAGTTCCAGTGGATAGACGCGCACATTGATATGCGGGCGAATGGCTAGCTTCGATCATGTGGTGCGGCCTAGAAAGACCTCGGATACGCTTGTGGTATTTTTGATCGTGGGTCTTAGTAGTCGGCTATGCCTTCGCATTTGCCCGCACGGTTTTATTGTGATAACTTTGAGGCGTGAGTCCCCGACTTGACATATCGCTTATTTATTGTGAATCGTAGTTTGGTTATCATACATGTCTCCCGCTTTATATAGACTACTATGATTTCATTTACGTGATTTATTTTCGCCACATACTTGGTACTGTTATCGACCTCTCCTTCTGGCCGCGTTCATGCCGCAGTAAAGGTACACCGCCGTTGATCCTCGCCTTAGGGTCACGGCGTTTGGGAAAGCTCCGCTTTCTCGAGGCTTATCTTGGTATAGTCCTCTGCGTTGTAGGTATTTACATTCGGGTATGGCGGGCCCCGTCCCGCCATTGTTGTCGATCATTTCTTAGAGGTCCGTAGATCATGTTGTAAGTGTGGTTGTAAAAAGGATTAAACTGCTCATTTGTAGGAGTTGTTATTTATATATATGCCGAAAGACAAGTTTTCCTCGACATCGCTTTGTACTTCATTTGTTTCATGTATGTGTTTTATGTTCGTGATTACTCGATGTTGTATCACTAGGGTGCCCGGTAAGGCACCATCCACGCCCAGTTCGGTCGTGACAACAACTTAGAGCTAAGCCTTGCTCGGATCGACTTATATCTAGGATATTATTGGGCTTACCGAGGTAAATAATCCTAACCCTCTTTTGTATTAGAGAATGCATCGTAGAAGTATAAGAATAAGTATTAAATACTTAGAAGAATATTACGAATAGAATTGAATCGTTATCACGTAGAAGGGTTTAAAAGAAGAATAATTGAACTATACTTACTTAGACTGTTTTCACAGAGACTTGAGTAGCTCACCGGGTAGGAAGTCTGCCCGACTTTCCGTAGAATTGTGAACCTCCGCTTAGAATGACCTTGAGTAGTCTAGACTTTGATAGATGTCCGTGACTATTATAGGTCGATTCTACGCACGCGACATATTCAACTTGGCGAGGTTTTCACGAGAAGGTATGTGATTCTTCCTAAAGCATGATATTTTAAAATATATATGTAGTACGGTAGACGCATACGTGTTAATCGAATAATAACTACGGCAATGTCTTTCGACTTAAGCCTGAATAATACTTACGGCAATGTCTTGCGACTTAAGCCTGAATAATAAGGATCTTAAAACATTTCAAAAGAATATTGAATCATTTTCTTACAGAAGAAAACTAATTGGTTTTTAAACATCAAGCTTAAGAGTTATACTAGCTTTATGGGAAGTTAGGTATAACAACTTAATAATGATAAAAGGAACAGTTTACTTATGTGTTTATAACCGACTTATATTGATTTATGAAAGAATAATAAAATGGTTTGATAAGTAGACATAATATGATGCTATGTGTGGTAGTGACTTGTAACGTTTGTGTAAAGAGGTCGATTACTTATGCTTATGTTGTTTAAACTATAAGTCGTTATGTTAGTACTATATCACTCACCACCTCGAGATGATACCGGGTTAAGCCGCCTCCGACGCGGTAGACTCAGCGTCCGGGACCATGATTCGAGAATACCTCATGCGGGTCCAGGGGCCTATGCGAGCTACGAGTTCCGTGTTAGTACGCTGGTTATGCCTCATGCGGTCTATGTGGCCATGCGGACAGAGTCCAGGGCGCCGAGGAGTAGCTACCTCGACGGGGTTATATACCCTATGCGGCCTACGTGAGTGGCCTATGCGACTACGGAGTCCGTGATTAGGCTTGCATGGTGATACTACGGGCAATTGGCCCTGCTTCGATCATTCGCAGCCTAGAAAAGACCTGTTACAGTTTACCTATTGTTGCTCTTGTTTGTGATGTGGCACTATGTGCGGTTTCCTTGATTGTTTCATACATATTTGTAAACTGGTTTTAAAATGATATGATTTCATTTAAGTACTTTACAGTTTCACATACTTAGTACCTGTTGTACTGACCTCCTTCGGGGGGCTGCGTTCATGCCGCAGGTAAGGGCAAGCAGGTGCTAGATCCACATCCTTAGGATCTCTTGCGTTGGTGTCAGGAGCTCCATCTTCTCCGGAGGCTCTACTTTTGGGTATGATCTCCCTGTTGTAGATAGTTTTGTACAGTCAGGGTATGGCGGGGCCCTGTCCCGCCATAGTTGTTTATTTCCTTAGAGGTCTGTAGTCATGTTGTACAGTTGGGATGTAACTGCAAACCTTGGTTTATGTATATCATTTACAATTATTTCATGTCTTGTTTTATATTCCGCTGATTTTCTCTGATGTATGACTACTTGGGTTCCCGGGTAAGGCACCAGTCACGGGCCCCGGAACGGGTCGTGACACTTTATGACTTGTCTCATGTTTTAGTTTTTTTTATTTCCGCTGATTTTCTCTGATGTTGTATCACTAGGGTGCCCGGGGTAAGGCACCAGTCACGGGCCCGGGATCGGGTCGTGACAAAAGTGGTATCAGAGCAGTTAGTCCTCGGAAAGTGTCTACAGACCGTGTCTAGTAGAGTCTTGATTATCGGTGTGTTGTGCACCACATCTATAATCAGGAGGCTGTAGGACATTTAGGATTGGTTTCCATTCTTCTCACTCTGAGATCGTGCCTTAGAGTTTTGTTGTAAGTTGGACTCCCTCTGACGTATTCTGTTATATCAGTTATGCCTCCACGCAAGGCAACCAGAGCCCAGAAGGGCAAGGCAGCAGAGGGAGCTGCGAGTAGAGCATGGAGGGTTACCAGCGGCAGGCCCGCTTTACCTGGTGGTGCTACAGACGGCAGATTCTACGAAGCCGCCACCCAAAGATTTAGAGCCGCAGCGTTGGTCGCCGAGACCACAGTACCTGAGCCTCCAGCCCCACGACCAGGAACAGAGGATATGGGTTAGAAGGAGATGGCCCAGTTACTAGTTAGGTTTATGGCGAGACTTGAGGACAGACGGGAGCCGGGGTACCAAGAAGGCACCCAGGGCCGATAGTTGGAGACTTCGGGACTTCTTAAGTTGCAGTCCACCAGTGTTCTATGGATCGAGAGCTGAGGATGACCCTCAGGAGTTTATCCGGCAGTTACAGAGGATCATGAGAGTGATCAAGGCTTCGGAGACCGAGTCGGTGGTCTTAGGTTCGCATCGGCTGCGTGATACTGCAGTCGACTGGTTTGATTCGTGGGAGCTGTCCCGGGGGGAGCATGCGCTTCCAGCGGTATGGGACGAGTTCTCAGGGGCTTTTCTTGCCCCCACAGATGAGGAGGGCTCGGGCCGACAGATTTTTGATGCTAAGACAGGGAGGACGCACAGTTCGGGAGTACAACGTAGAGTTCGACTCGTTGGCCCGATATGTCCCGGCGTTAGTGGCAAATATGGAGGACAGAGTGCACCGCTACGTCACAGGGCTCGATGACTACTTGGCAGAGGCCTGCTCGGGTGTAGCTCTTCAGCCGGGCATGGACATTGCCCGCATGCAGGCTTATGCACTTGGGTGTGAGGAGCGGAGAGGTCGACGGAATGACCGGGATCAGCAGAAGAGGGCCAGAACAGCAGGGTCTTTTGGCGACTTTCGAGGCGGACCGCCTCAGCAGCAGACTAGTTATGCGCCTCCACCAAGATCTGAGTGGTCCTCCGCTTGTCGGACGTTCGGGATATTCAGGAGCAGGTCAGGGCTCCCTGGTTTCAGATTTTCAGGGGAGTAAGAGTGCTCACCGGATGAGGTCACCCTTGTCTCAAAGGCGTTGTGGAAAACTTCATGGGAGAGTGTCGTACTAATTTGGGAGATTGTTATGCTTGCGGCCAACAGGTCATTTGGCGAGATCGTCACCAGAGGTAGCGGATGTTGAGACTCGGCCGGGATCTGGCGGGTTCTTCGCCTTCGATAGCTAGGCAGATGTTCATGCACCAACAGCTACGCAGAGGTCGCGGTGGAAGTTTCCAGTTTTAGCGGTCCTTTGAACCGCCTATTTACAGGTATATCCTTAACCCTCTAGAGACTAGTATGTTTTGATGATGTGTTAAGTGTTATGATCGGATAACGTTGTGTTATTGATGTATTGAAAACATGGTTAGTTGAAAGGATAAGTATGGGGACATAAAAGGTGTGAACCTTAGAATAGTACACGTTGAGACCTTAGATGTAAGGCCGTCCTGAGAAAAAGATTTTTACGATTAGTCTTTGTCGAAACACTTGGTATGCGTGAAATGTATTGTGGGATATTTCCTTGGGTTGTGTAAGATGAAAGTGGTAGCTTTCATGACTTGGATAGGTAAGATTGTTCCTTCGGGGGACAAGAGTTTGGTGCGATTATGGGTCAGGTTGAGGACCGTTCGCGGGTCAACCCGCAGCCCGAAAGAATATGTGGTCAATTTGTGGTGATCCCGCTTTGTGATAGGGTCACGAGGGTGCTAGGCCCAAATTTAGGTAACCATCGTATGAGTTCATGGATGCGTTCGACCAGAATCGGATCGTGAAGGCCGGGAATGGCCTTGAAAGAATTAGAGGCTAAGATGTGTTAAAATGATGGAAGTGTCCTTTTTATAAGTGAAGAGGGGAAGAAAGTATCCTTTAGACCATGGGTGTGAGCTTTTTGTGATGTTAGAGGTGATTCCTCGTTGGCTTGGATTTGTATGTTATACTATGGCCATTGATGGCATGATTGGTTTCGTAAGTATAGTAGTGAAGACTATACCGACGCATGTGTGTTTGGAGACTTAGAAGGAACATTCGGGATGAATGTTTCTAAGGGGGGAAGAATGTTATACCCCGTAGTTCCAGGGTATGTATGTGAGGACGTACATACGAGAATACGACAGAAATTTTGGAAAGAAAGAAAGATGCGATTTTTCGACGGAAAAGTTTCCGGTTTTTTGTGAAGAAAAAGGTTCGTTAATGGGAATTGGATTCCCAGATTTGGTATTTGGACTTCTTGGATTATATTAGAATTTTGAGATTTTATTTTCAGAAATGGTCACGTGGGGCCCACGGGAGAAATTTACGGTTTTGTGGGGCCCGCTTTTTTTTGAGATTTTTTTGTATTTTGGATATTTTCTAAGGCGAAATATTCGACCAATCGGGCGACACGTGTCACCCCATGGCACCCTTGGCCGAATGAGGACAAGTGGCTAGCCACTTGTCCCCTTGGCCGAATGGCCTTGACATTTGGAAGCCCAATTGTTGGCCATGTGGTGTGGTGGGACCCACACACACATGGCCCAATCTTGACCACACACCTTGCTTAGATCTTGGCCCTTGAATCCTCTATATATACCCCCTTAGCTTGAAGAGTAAATTCATTCCACTTAAGAGCTTTTTCAAGCAAAATGCTCCCTCCCTTTGTAGTGGTTTTTCGTCCCCCTCCCCCTCTTGAGTAGAAATACTTTGAGTATTGTTGTATAATCCCAAATACCTTGGCCTAGTATCCCTAGTAGTATTCCAAAGTTGTTTTAATACTAGGAGCCCGGAAATACTACTTTTTCCAAAAGTCGCAAAATGAAACCCTAGAAAAATCTTCATAAGCTTGGTTGAAGTCTTAAGAGAAGTTGTTTAGAAACTTCTAAGGGTTGCTTGGAGCGGGTTGGAGCATAAGGATTTGGAGCTAAACGTTGCTCAGGATCGACATATAATCTTGGATAATTTTGGGCTTATCGAGGTAATGATCTATGTCCCCCTATTGTAATTGGATATTACATGTTGTAGTAGTTATACTTGAGTATATTATATTGGAAGGATGATTATAAAGGATTGAACTGTATTTACATTGGATTGTATTTACAGTAGACTTGTGTAGTATTATTGTGAAACAGATTTGAACACGTCCGGTTAGACGTGTAATCCCCTGAGAGTTGTTGGCCTGGTAGCGCCTCGATAGGAGAGATTTATGTGATAGCGGGGAGGTGCTTAGAATTTTCAGAGAATAAGAAATCTTCGGTTAGAATATTCTACGAAGAGATCTAGGAGTTGATAGTCGTTTTGTGGCCTTTATAGGTTGAAGTACTTCGAGTAGCATATTCTACTTGAAGAGTGGAAAAGGCTAGCAGAGTTACAATACTGTGGAGCATTTTGCTAATTGTCGATAATCGTCGCGAGGTATGTGAACCTCTTCCTATCTTTTCTAGCATGATTGTTGTGAACTATGTAGTACGGTAGACGATACGCTAAGTGATTTGGTTGGTTTAAAACATAGGGTGTTATAATAGCTTTATGGGAAGTTAGTTATAACGACTTTATGTAGGTAAAAGAATGGTTTATTGATTGTAGAAGTTAAGAGACTTGATCTTAAAAGATAAGAGACTTGACTTATAAACGACTTGATTTTGAATGTTAAGAGACTTGATCTTGAAAGATAAGAGGCTTGATTTATAACGACTTGTTTTCGGAAAAAGAGAAGTAACTTGATTTTAAGTATGGGTTACTTGTTTTGAAAAGAGTAAGTTATTTGGGTTTTTAAAGAATACTTGTTGTTGTTTTAAAAGAAAAGAAACTTGTGGAATTAAAGAGTTTTTGGTTTAGAACATAAAGTGTTATAACAGCTTTATGGGAAGTTAGTTATAACGACTTTATGAAAACAAAGGAATGGTTTTTATCATTGGTTTTAAAATGGTAACTTGACTTTAAAAGGAGAAGTGTTTTGGTCTAAAAAGAAGGCATGGTATTGTCTTAATTTGGTTTAAAAGGAAAGTATGGAAGTTGTTTTGGTTTACTTAAAATGTTAGTCACTTTATTTTGATACTACGGGTATCGGGTGACTTTTGTGAAGGAAATGGATCTTCTAAAAGAATTTAACATACGTAGTACTTTGGGGATTAAAACCGACTTGTCATAAAATGAAAGTACTTGAGTTGTGTGTAACGCGGCCTATGTTTGCGTGTGATAGCCTTGTTGTGCAAGTGTTGTATTCTTATGTTACCGCATCTCTCGATGGAGGGTCGGTCGTGTTATTCTTGATCATTTTGGACATACTGACACGATGGGCGGCCCACGGGTATGCTTCAACTATGATTGTTATACCCCGTATTTCCATAGTATGTACGTAAGGGCGTACGTACAAAAGTTAAGCCTTAAAGATTAGGCATAGGACGAATTTGGGCACAACTCACTAAAAGAATCGTTTTCCGACGAAACGTTTTACAAAACTTGCGAAGGGAAAATTACGGCTATGTCATTTGAAATTTTTGCGGATTTTTCCGAGAGATGAAATGTTTTGGACCAACGAGAGGGTGACACTTGTCACCCTCAAGTGGACGGCAACATGGGCTAAGTTGGACTATTTTGTGGCTTTGCACAAGTCAAGGTTAGGTAGGATATTTTTGTGTAGTAGATGGATAAGGACACTTGGGTGCATCCACACCCTCCACTTGCCTTCATCCTAGCCCTTGAAAGCCCTATAAATACCCCCCTAAGTTGAAGAAGTTCTTCATCCACAAATATTTTCCAAGTCTTGAAAAACTCCCCCCTCCCCTTAGCAAGCTTTCGTCCAAAGCTCTTCTCTTCCCTCTTGAAGTGCTCCTAGCCAAACACCATCCCCTTGGTAGAAAATACTCTCCAAGTATTGTTATTATCCTCAAATACCCTAGCCGTATATCTTTTAGTATTTCCAAAGTTACCTCTATACGTAGAATCCGGAAATACTACCTTGTATCCCTATAGTCACTAAACGAAACCCTAAGAGAAACTTCATAGTTGGTTGAAGTAGAAAGTAGAAGTTGTGTAGAAACTTCTAAGGGTTTCTTGGAGCGGATTGGAGCGTACAGATTAGGAGCTAAACATCGCTCAGGATCGACTTATATCTTGGATAATATTGGGCTTATCGAGGTAAATAATCTTATCCTTCTATTGTAATTAGAGAATACATACTGTAGAAGTATAGAAATAAGTATAAAACACTTAGAAGGATATTAAAGAAGAGAAGTGAACTGTAATTACATAGAAGGGTATTACAGTAGAGAATTGAACTATAATCACATCAGAAGATTTAAAGAAGATAGAATCGCTTACATAGAATTTGTATTCTGATGAGACTTGTATAGCTTACCGGGTAGGGAAGTGCTGCCCAATTTTCCGTAGAATAGAGAACCCTCTGTTTAGAATATTCTACAAGTATAGTCTAGACGTTGATAAACGTTATTGACTATTATAGGTTGATACTCTGCGCGCGACATACTCGACTTGGCAGGTGGATTTCGCCGAGAAGGTATGTGATTCTTCCTATACTCTTGAGCATGATAGTTTAAAATATATATATAGTACGGTAGACGTACGTGTGTTAACTGAACGTAGTTTCACGGCAATGTCTTTTGACTTAAGCCTGAATAATAAAAATCTTGAAGTCTTTCAAAAGAATTATAAATCATTTTTGAAAGGAGAAGAATATTTGTTTTTAAAAAGCTTAAGAGTTATACTAGATTTATGGGAAGTTAGGTATAACGACTTAAGGAAGATAAAAGGAACAGTTTACTTGTGTGTTTATAAAAGACATGTATTGATTGCTGAAAAGTATAATAAGATGATTTTGATGAGTAGACATATTGTGATGCTATGTGTGTTAGTATCTTGTAACGTTTGTGTAAAGAGGTCATTCTTATTTGTGCTTATGTTGTTTAACGATAAGCTGTTATGTTAGTATTATATCACTCACCTCTTGACATGATACCGGGGGTTAAGTTGCCCTCCGATGCGGGGTAGACTCAGGCGGTCTGGGACCATGATTCGAGAATACCTCATGCGGGTCCAGGGGACCTATGCGGAGCTACGAGAGTTCCAGGTTAGTGTGCGGGGTTATACCTCATGCGGTCTATGTGGCCATGCGGACTACGAGTCGGGGCGATGCCGGTAGCTACCTCGATGCGGGGATACCTCATGCGGGCCTAGGTGGCTATGCGGACTACGAGTCGAGGATTAGGCTTGCATAATGATACTATGGGCGATTGGCCTGCTTGATCATTCGCGACCTAGAAAAGACCATTCTGATTTACTATTGTTGCTCTTGTTTATGATGTGGAACTATATGCGGTTACATTGGTTGTTTCGCGTATTTGTAAAATTGGTTTTAAAATGATATAATTTCATTTAAGTACTTCTGATTTCACATACTGTACTGTTATCGACCTCCTTGGCTGCGTTAAATGCAGTAAGGAAGCAGGTGCAAGATCCACATCATTAGGATCTTTTGCTTTGGTGTCAGGAGCTCCATCTTCGCCGGAGGCTCGACTTTTGGATATGATCTCCCTATTGTGTAGATAGTTTTGTACATTCAGGGTATGGCGGGGCCCTGTCCGCCATAGTTGTTTACTTCTTAGAGGTGTAGTCCTATTGTGCAGTTGGGATGTAAACCGCGGATTCTTATATATATATTTGAAAGGCACCCTTTTCTCAGATAAAATGTGTCTCATTAACAATTGTTTCATGTCTTTTGTTTTTATATTCCGCTGATTACTCTGATGTATGACTACTTGGGTGCCCGGGTAAGGCACCAGTCACGGGCCCCGGAACGGGTCGTGACAATGATAGTCCATGGGCATACTGACTCGATGGATGGTCCACGGGTATGCGGCCATGATGAGGGTTCGTTTCCCTGTTGATAGTGTTATTCCATGGACTAGCTCTCCATGAGGTTTCTTACTGATTCGGCCTTGGTATCTGGTGGTCGGCTTTCGTACTTGCCCCGTCTCGTGGTTGATTCGGCCTTGGTACCTGGTAGTTAGCCCTCGCACTTGCCCCGTTCAGTTTAGTGGCGAAGTCTCGTGATCTGACGCGGTATCCGTAGTTAGCCCTCGTACTTGCCGGTCGGCTATGTGACACGGCGCCCGAGTATCGGTAGTCGGCTTTCGTACTTGCCCCGTATCAGCTTAGTGGCGGAGTCTCGTGATACGACCTTGGTATCTGGTAGTTAGCCCTCGATTGCCCGGTCACCACGTGACACGGCGCGGTATCCGTAGTCGGCTTCGTACTTGCCGTGCTCGGCTCCGTGGTTTGGTTGTATAGTATTGTTAGTATGGCTCTGGTATCTGGTAGTTAGCCTTCGTACTTGCCCCGTACGGTTTTTATGACTCAGGTAGGACTTGGTGTTCATATGTACTCCTTGGTGTTATTATATCATAGACTGCCGGCAGTGAGGAAGGTATTTCACGGGCATGATTGATGTTGTGGGCGTGAGACCCATAGTTATACTTGAGTAATGACTTTGAGGGCGTGAGACCCTGACTTGACATGACTGTTTATGTTATACCCCGTATTTCTAGAGTATGTACGTAAGGACGTACGTAGAAAAAATTGAACTTGTGATTTAGGCTTGGCCGAATTCTTTTTGTTCACAACACCCGATTAGAGTCGTTTTTTGACGAAACGTTTCCACAGCTTTCGTAGGGGAATTTCCGGCTATGTCATTTTTAATTTTTGCGGATTTTTTCGAGAGACGAAACATTTTGGACCAACAAGAGGGCGACACTTGTCACCCTCTCATTGGAACACCTTGGGCGGTAAAGGGGGGTTGGCCGAATGGCCATTGTTTGGTCAAGGGGTTGGTAGGATATTTTGGTGGTAGATGGATAAGGTGCACTTGGCAAGATCTTGGCCCTACACTTGCCTTGCACTTGGCAAGATCTTGGCCATTGGTTGGCCTTCACTTGACCTATAAATACCCACCCCTTTGAAGACTAATTCATCCAAAATTGCCTAAGTCTTGAAAGCTCTCCTTCTCCCTCCCTTGTGTTGAGTTCGTAGAGGCCTCCCTTGTGGAGAGCACCCCTCTAGGGTGCTAGCCGAGTGTACCCCACTAGCCTAGTTGTCTTCGTATAATACCCCCTCTTGTTAGAAATACTCTCAAAGTATTGTTATAATGCCCAATTACCTTAGCCATATACCTTGTAGTATTCTAAGGTTATACATTTACAAAGCCGAAATACTATTATACTTCCTTCATCACAAAACCGAAACCCTAAGGAAAATCTCCATAGTTAGTTGGAGTATTAAGTAGAAGTTGGTTAGAACTTCTAAGGGTTGTTTGGAGGCGGGTCGGGCGCACGGAGTAGGAGCTAAACCTTGCTCGGGATCGACATTTAAACTCGGATAATTATGGGCTTATCGAGGTAATATCTTGTCCCTATTGTAATTGGAAATTACATGTTGTTAGATTATATAGTTGAAGTATACTATATATAGTCTTGAACGTTGTTATCGGATGTCTTTTGACTTAAGCCTGAATAATAAGAAACCTTTTGAAGAAGAATCTTGAATCAGTATTTACATAGGATTATTCAGAGAGACTTGTGTATCTTTTACGTGAGGTAAAATTGTGCGTCGGATTAAACGTATAACCCCACTGGTTGGCTTGGTAGCGGCCCGATAGAGAGGAGATTTCTGCTGTTGCGGGGAGGTCTTTGCCGAATTTTCTGTATAATTTTCTACGAAGTGATCTAAATGTTAATACGCGCCGTGTGGCCTTATAGGTTGAAGTACTACGTGTGGCGCGATCTACTTTGCTTAAATGAGTAGACGACAGTTGGAAGTACTTGGCGCGTTTTGCTATTAGGCGATAATCGTCGCGAGGTATGTGCACCTCTTCCTATCTCTTCTAGCATGATATGTGTGAACTATGTAGTACGGTGAGGCGTACATGTGCTAAATGTATTTGATTGGTTTAAAACATAAAGTGTTATAACGGCTTTATGGGAAGTTGGTTATAACGACTTTATGTTGGTAAGAAAATACTTGTGGTTTTAAAAGGTAATCGATTTGAACTATAAGCGGCTTGTTATGTGTTAATAAAGAACTTGAAGTATTTCAAAAGATTTTGAATCATTTTGAAAGAAGTAATACTTGATTTTTTAGAAAACTTAAGAGTTATACTAGCCTTATGGAAAGTTAGGTATAACGGCTTAAGAATGTTTCTTGATTTTGAAAATCGAATGTGTATCGACAAACCAACTGCGGCGTTAATAAAAATGTTTTTAATAATTAAGTATTATTAAAACCGGAGAAACTTCCATCTGCATAGAAGCTAAGATGAGACAAAATGATAATTCCTAGATCATGGTCATTGTAATAAGATTGTTATAAACAAGAATATCCTACTCACTTATAAGGCTTATGTTTTTCAGTTGTTTAAGGAGAATTATATTCTTAAATGAATAAGACTATGAACTACGAAACCTTTCTAAAATGAGAAACTTGAACATGGGAAATTAGGCAAACTTGAACATTGGAAATTAGGCAAACTTGAACATTGGAAAGAATGTTGCTACTTGATTTTACAAAGAGAAGTAATTGATTTACTTTAAAAAGATAATCACTCTATTTTCATATACTACAATTATTGTGTGGTTTTGTGAAATAACGTATCTTTTAAAGATTTAATGTATGAAGTACTTTGGGGATAGGTACGAACTTGTTAGTAGAAAGTACCTTGTGTGAATAACTTGATTGTATTGGTTTGTGATAGCCTTGTAATACTTTCTTGTTGATTTGATAAGTAAGCATGTTAGGATGCTACGTGTGTTAGTATCTTGTGATTATTGTGTAAGGGGTCACTCTTGTTGTGCTTACGTTGTCAAGCGTTAAGCGGTTGTACTATTATTGTATCACCCCCCGACTTATTATACAGGGCTTGCCACCCTTGATGCGGTCTATCGGCCTATGCGATCCTTGTGACTATGCGAGTCACGGTAGCTCGAGATTGATCATTCCGGTGTTTAGCCTGATGCGGGGATTCCTATGCGGTCTGTTGAGACTATGCGGTCTTTTGAGACTATGCGGGTGCGGGATCCTAGCGGATACCGAGGTTAGCTGCGCCGATGTGAGGTATACCTCAGTGATGCAGGACCGTGATTCGAGGAATACCTCATGCGGGTCCGTGGGTGACCTATGGGGAGGCTGCGAGAGTTCGAGGATAGACGCGCACATTGATATTGCGGGCGAGTGGCGGTCGATCATGTAGTGCGCGGTCTAGAAAGACCTCGGGATACGCTTTGTGGTATTTTTGATGCGTGGGTCTTAGTAGTCGGCTATGCCTTCGTACTTGCCGTCGGTTTTATTGTGATAACTTTGAGGCGTGAGTCCACGACTTGACATGACCGCTTATTTATTGTGATCGTAGTTTGGTTATCATACATGTCTCTGCTTTATATAGACTACTATGATTTCATTTCTGATTTATTTTCGATTTCACATACTTGGTACTGTTATCTTGACCTCGGGCCGGCGTTCATCTGCGGTAAAGGTACACCGATCGTTGATCCTCGCTCTTAGGGTCACGATTCGGCGTTTGGGAAAGCTCCGTTTCTCCGAGGCTTATCAGGTATAGTCACTGTCGTTGTAGGTATTTACATTCGTGGTATGGCGGGCCCTGTCCGCCATTATTGTCGTATCATTTCGTAAGTGCAGTATCGTTGTGGCGGGGTTGTAAAAGTTAAACTTTTCATTTGAAGTATTTGTTATTTATATATATGCCGAAAGGCAACTTTTCCTCAGTTTTGTACTTCATTTGTTTCATGTATGTGTTTTATGTTAAGCCGGATTACTCGATGTTGTATCACTAGGGTGCAGGGTAAGGCACGATCACACGCCAGTTCGGTCGTGACAAAGTGGTATCGAGCGCTTAATCCTCGGAAAGTGTCTACGACCGTATCGATAGAAGTCTTGATTATCGGTGTGTTGTGCACGCAATAATCGTGAGGCTATAGGATATTTAGGATTGGTTTCTATTCTTCTCACTCGAGATCGTGCCTTAGAGGCGTGTTGTAAGTTGGACCCTCTAACGTATTTCTTTCCCTTACCGCTATGCCTCGCGTAGGCAACCGGCCCAGAGGCGCAAAGCGGCCGAGGAGGCTGCGAGTAAGTCTGAGAGGGTTACGTGGGCACAGCCCAATTATCACCTTGGTGGTGCTTCATTCGGGGAGTTCTGCGGCGTCGCTAGCCCCAAAGAGTTTGCCGGCGGCAGCGATTCCTACTGCGGCCATGATATTTGAACCTTCGTTCACGGCCAGGAGCGGAGAATATAGATTTCAAGGCGACCACGTTACTAACTATGGATTTGACTACCGAGAGTATACCGATGTCTGCGAGTCTTGATGAATATCAACGAGAAGGTTGTGCAAAAGTAAGTTCTTCGGATTGAAGCGAGCATGGCACGTATGCGGGCTTATGCGCGGCAGCCAGCGTAGAGATCGGCGGGTTAACGAAGGGCGAGAAGAGGGCGAGCGGCAAGGCCCTTTGGTAACTTTCGGCGAGTCGCCTCGCGTGATCAGATTATGCGCATCCACGATGCGAAGGTCCTCCACGGGGTTCGGGGCGTTGGGTATGCAGGAGTTGGTCGAGCTCGAGCTTCCGGTTCGCGATCCTGCGAAGGTTCGGCCATCAGATTGATTTCTCGATGTTCACAGTGTGGCAGGCGTCATCTCAGGGAATGTCGTCTTTTAGTTGGTACTTGTGGTACCTATGACCGTCGAGTCGATGTCGAAAGAGTGTCCTTGCGGGAGGACTTAGCCTTGAGATCGGTGGGTAGTTCGTCATCTTCCTTATGCCACTGCAGGCGAGTTTGATTAGAACGACTAAGGGGAGTGAAGCAGTAGATTCAGGTATATCTTTAACCCTCTAGGGTTTAGTATGTGTGATAAGGTGAGTATACCTTAAGTGTTATATTCTGATAGCATTGTGTAAATGGTGATTAGAAATCTTGGTTAGTTAACCAAGTAAGATTTGGGGGATAGAGAAAGTGTGAGCCTTAGAGTGTTATCGTAGAGACCTTAGAGGTAAGGCCATCTCGAGTAAAAGATGTATTGTTTATGTTTGACCCTTATAGGAGTGCATAGTGCACGTGAGTTATGTTGTGGGATTAGTCCTGGTAGTGTGGAGTGAAAGAGGGTAGTTGAGCTAAGAAGACCGCTAGGTTTTAAGTAGCGTGATTAGTGAGTTTTCCTTCAGGAGCTAGCGTTTTGCGGCGTTGCGGGTCGGGTTGAGGCCACGTTGCGGGTCAACCCGCGGCATGTATGGTGGTGGGTCGGTTTGTGGTGGTCCGCCTTGTGGTAGAACCACGAGGGTGTTAGGCCCAAGTTTAGTTAACCAACGTCTTAATTCGTGGATGCGTTCGACCGATGGTCGGGCGAGAGGTCACCGTCTTGTCTTCAGCAAAGACCGTTTACTCGCAGGGTTATGCGAGATGATATATCAGAAAGGTTGTAAGGCTGCACGAGGTGCCTACCTTCACCTTATGTCAGACAGTGGAGCCCAGGTTGCGGCTGTTTCTTTTCTGGAGGTTTTACCAGGCAAGGTTAGGAACTCAAGTAAGTCTCAGAATCACATTCGCCCTCGGGCCAGTGTTTGGATTTCAGGGATAGTTGCGAGAATTGTTGTCTCCTGTTGAAGGAGTGTTTAAGCTACCATTTCAGTGTTCGGATGTCGCCTTATGAAGCCTTGTAGGGGCGGATGTGTGAGTCGCCGGTCGATTGGTTCGATGTTGGCAGGATTCAGATAGTTGGTTCAGGCTTGTTCCAGTATCGTGGATAGAGTAAAGCTTGTCTAGAAGAGGTTCGGCGGCTCGGAGAAATCGTGCGGATAATCGGCGGCGACGCTTAGAGTTCAGTTGTGGTCGGTCTTCTTGAAAGTACCACCCGGGTTGGGTGTGAGTTTTGGAATACAGAGGAACTTAGCCCGAGTTACTTTGGGTCTTTGAGTTCATGTGAGGGATAGGCAGGTTACCTATATGTTAGCATTTGCCGTCCGACTTAGGAGGCAGTGCGTCCAGTCTTTCGTGTTATGTTCGAGAAGGAAATCGGAGATCCATCCAGAGTGTTCCCAGCTAATGATGACCAAGTTGAAGATAATAACCCCGAGTTTTGGATACTGAAGCAGTATCAGAAATGTGGTAAGAGTTCGAATGTACGACAGCTTCAGTGATCGCATGTAGTCCGGTACCATTTGTTGGGTCGCCGGAGTGACACTAGAACCTCGCGGCAAAGTGACAAAAGTGGTATGCTTTATGATGTTAGAGGTGCTTCCCCGTGGACTTGGATGTAAGCATTTTGCGCAGTTGTTTCGGTGGCCATGTGTGACAGGTTTGTCCTCGTAAGTATAGTAGTGAAGACTATACTGGCGCGCGTTTGTTTTGAGACTTAGAAGGAACATTCGGGACGAATGTTTCTAAGGAGGGGAGAATGTTATACCCCGTATTTCCAGAGTATGCGTGGGGCGTCGTAGAAAAATTGAACTTGTGATTTAGGCTTGGCGAATTCTTTTGTTCACAACACGATTAGAGTCGTTTTTGAAAACGTTTCCACGACTTTCGTAGGGAATTTCCGGCTATGTCATTTTTAATTTTTGCGGATTTTTCCGAGAGACGAAACATTTTGGACCAACAAGAGGCGACACTTGTCACCTCTCATTGGAACCTTAGGCGGTAAAGGGGTTGGCGAATGGCCATTGTTTGGTCAAGGGTTGGTAGGATATTTTGGTGGTAGATGGATAAGGTGCACTTGGCAAGATCTTGGCCTACACTTGCCTTGCACTTGGCAAGATCTTGGCCATTGGTTGGCCTTCACTTGACCTATAAATACCCACCCCTTTGAAGACTAATTCATCCACAAAATTGCCTAAGTCTTGAAAGCTCTCCTTCTCCCTCCCCTTGTGTTGAGTTCGGCCGAGGACCTCCCCCTTGTGGCCGAGAGCACCCCCCCCTCTAGGGGTGCTAGCCGAGAATGTACCCCCCCCCTAGCCTAGTTGTCTTCGTATAATACCCCCCTTTTGTTAGAAATACTCTACAAAGTTTTGTTATAATGCCCCAAGTAACTTAGCCATATTCCTTGGAGTATTCTATGGTTATACCTTTACTAAGCCCAGAAATACTATTATACTTCCCTTGGTCCACAAACCGAAACCCTAAGGAAAATCTCCATAGTTAGTTGGAGTATTAAGTAGAAGTTGGTTAGAACTTCTAAGGGTTGTTTGGAGCTGGTCGAGCGCGTAGTAGAGCTAAACCTTGCTCAGGATCGACATTTAAACTCGGATAATTATGGGCTTATCGAGGTAATATCTTGTCCCCCTATTGTAATTGAAAATTACATGTTGTTAGATTATATAGTTGAAGTATACTATATATAGTACTGAACGTTGTTATCGGCAATGTCTTTTGACTTAAGCCTGAATAATAAGAAACCTTTTCGAAAGAAGAGTAATTGTATTTACATAGGTGTATTCTGATGGAGACTTGTGTAGCTTTTACGTGAGGTAAAATTGTACGTCGGATTAAGCGTATAACCCCTGGTTGGCTTGGTAGCCGACCCGATAGAAGGAGAGATTTACGCTGTTGTTGCGGGAGTCTTTGCGAATTTTCTGTAGAATATTCTACGAAGGGATCTAAATGTTAATAAGCGCCTTGTGGCCTTATAGGTTGAAGTACTACGTGTGGCGCGATCTACTTGGCTTAAAGGAGTAGCCGACAGTTGGAAGTACTTGGAGCGTTTTGCTATTAGTCGATAATCGTCGCGAGGTATGTGAACCTCTTCCTATCTCTTCTAGCATGATATGTGTGAACTATGTAGTACGGTAGACGTACATGTGCTAAATGTATTTGATTGGTT
Organism: Przewalskia tangutica; assembly: GCA_029844215.1. NCBI lineage: Eukaryota > Viridiplantae > Streptophyta > Magnoliopsida > Solanales > Solanaceae > Przewalskia > Przewalskia tangutica. The sequence goes on along the minus strand of CM056720.1, from coordinate 35,772,658 downwards.
TAAAACATAAAGTGTTATAACGGCTTTATGGGAAGTTGGTTATAACAGCTTTATGTTGGTAAGAAAATACTTGTGGTTTTTAAAAGGTAACTGATTTGAACTATAACTGGCTTGTTATGTGTTAATAAAGAACTTGAAGTATTTCAAAAGATTTTTGAATCATTTTGAAAGAAGAGGTAATACTTGATTTTTTTAGAAAACTTAAGAGTTATACTAGCCTTATGGAAAGTTAGGTATAACGGCTTAAGAATGTTTTACTGATTTTGGAAATAAGAATGTGTATCGACAAACCACTGCAGCGTTAATAAAAGGAAATGTTTTTAATAATTAAGTATTATTAAAACCAGTAGAAACTTCCATCTGCATAGAAGCTAAGATGAGACAAAATGATAATTCCTAGATCATGGCTGCTGTAATAAGATTGTTATAAACAAGAATATCCTACTCACTTATAAGGCTTATGTTTCTCAGTTTGTTTAAAGGAGAATTATATTCTTAAATGAATAAGACTATGAACTACGAAACCTTTCTAAAATGAGAAACTTGAACATGGGAAATTAGGCAAACTTGAACATTGGAAATTAGGCAAACTTGAACATTGGAAAAGAATGTTGCTACTTGATTTTACAAAGAGAAGTAATTGATTTACTTTAAAAAGATAATCACTCTATTTTCATATACTACAGTGTATTGTGTGGTTTTGTGAAGTAACGTATCTTTTAAAGATTTAATGTATGAAGTACTTTGGGGATAGGTACGAACTTGTTAGTAGAAAGTACCTTGTGTGAATAACTTGATTGTATTGGTTTGTGATAGCCTTGTAATACTTTCTTGTTGATTTGATAAGTAAGCATGTTAGGATGCTACGTGTGTTAGTATCTTGTGATTATTGTGTAAGGGGGTCACTCTTGTTGTGCTTATGTTGTTTAAACGATAAGCTGTTATGTTAGTATTGTATCACATACCCCGACTTATTATACAGGGCTTGCCACCCTTGACGCGGTCTATACGGCTATGCGATCCTTGTGACTATCGGAGCGGTAGCTCGAGATTGATCATTCGGGTGTTTAGCCCGACGCGGGGATTCCCTATGCGATGCTGAGACTATGCGGTCTTTTGAGACTATGTGGGCTGCGGGAGCCTAGGCGGATACCGAGGGTTAGCGCCGATGCGGGGTATACCTCGGTGATGCAGGACCATGATTCGAGGAATACCTCACGCGGTGCGTGGGTGACCTATGCGGAGCTGCGAGAGTTCGTGGATAGACGCAGCATTGATATTGCGGGCGAGTGGCGGCCGATCATGTGGTGCGGTCTAGAAAGACCTCGGGATACGATTTGTGGTATTTTTGGTGCGTGGGTCTTAGTAGTCGGCTATGCCTTCGCACTTGCCGTGCGGTTTTATTGTGATAACTTTGAGGCGTGAGTCACGACTTGACATATTCGCTTATTTATTGTGAATCGTAGTTTGGTTATCATACATGTCTCTGCTTTATATAGACTACTATGATTTCATTTCTGATTTATTTTGATTTCACATACTTGGTACTGTTATCGACCTCGCCCGATGCGTTCATCTGCGCAGTAAAGGTACACGATCGTTGATCCTCGCTCTTAGGGTCACTGATTCGGCGTTTGGGAAAGCTCCGTTTCTCAGGAGGCTTATCTCAGGTATAGTCCCTGTCGTTGTAGGTATTTACATTCGGGGTATGGCGGGCCCCGTCCGCCATTGTTGTCGTATCATTTCGTAAGTGCGTAATCTTTGTTGTGGCGGGGTTGTAAAAGATTAAACTGTTCATTTGTAGGAGTTGTTATTTATATATATCGAAAGGCAAGTTTTCCTCAGTTCGTTTTGTACTTCATTTGTTTCATGTATGTGTTTTATGTTCGATTACTCGATGTTGTATCACTAGGGTGCCGGGTAAGGCACCATCATGGGCCCGTTCGTCGTGACAAAAGTGGTATCGAGCGATTAATCCTCGGAAAGTGTCTCTGAACCGTATCGATGAAGTCTTGATTATCGGTGTGTTGTGCACCACACCAATGTCGTGAGGCTATAGGATATTTAGGATTGGTTTCTATTCTTCTCACTCGAGATCGTGCCTTAGAAACGTGTGTTGTAAGTTGGACCTCTAACGTATTTCTTTCCCTTACCGCTATGCCTCGCGTGGGCAACCGGGCCCGGGAGGCAAAGCGGCAGGAGGCTGCGAGTAAAGTCTGAGAGGGTTACGTGGGCACAGCCCAATTATCACCTTGGGTGGTGCTTCATTCGGGGAGTTCTGCGTCGCTACTAGCCCCAAGAGTTTAGCACGCGGCGGCGGTTCCTCTGCGCCATGATATTTGAACCTTCGCCCACGGCCAGGAGCAGAGAATATAGATTTCAAGGGCGACCACATTACTAACTATGGATTTGACTACGGAGAGTGTACCGATGTACGCGAGTCTTGATGAATATCAGCGAAGGTTGTGCAAAAGTAAGTTCTTGATTGAGGCTTGAGCATGGCACGTATGCGGGCTTATGCGCGTGGCCGAAAGCGTAGAGATCGGCGGGTTAACGAAGGGCGAGAAGAAGGGCGAGCGTGAGGCCGCTTTGGTAACTTTCGAGGCGAGTCGCGCCGCGGAATCAGTTATGCGCATCCACCAGTGCAGAAAGGTCCTCCACAGGGTTCAGGGCGTTCGGGGTATGCAGGAGTTGGTCGAGCTCGAGCTTCGGTTGCGATCCTACGAAGGTTCGGCCATCCGATTCGATTTCTCAGTGTTCACAGTGTGGCAGGCGTCATCTCAGGGAATGTCGTCTTTTAGTTGGTACTTGGTGTACCTATGACCGTCAGGGTCTGATGTCGAAAGAGTGACATTCCGGGAGGACTTAGCCTTCGTGATCGGTGGGTAGTTCGTCATCTTCTTAGCTATGCACCTACGGGCGTGTTTGATTAGAACGACTAAGGGAGTAAGCGATTCGGTATATCTTTAACCTCTAGGGTTTAGTATGTGTGATAAGGTGAGTATACCTTAAGTGTTATATTCTGATAGCATTGTGTAAATGGTGATTAGAAATCTTGGTTAGTTAACCAAGTAAGATTTGGGGGATAGAGAAAGTGTGAGCCTTAGAGTGTTATACGTAGAGACCTTAGAGGTAAGGCCATCTCGAGTAAAAGATGTATTGTTTATGTTTGACCCTTATAGGAGTGCATAGTGCACGTGAGTTATGTTTGTGGGATTAGTCCCTGAGTAGTGTGGAGTGAAAGAGGGTAGTTGAGCTAAGAAGACCGCTAGGTTTTCGTAACGTGATTAGTGAGTTTTCCTTCGTGAGCTAGCGTTTTTGCGGCGTTGCGGGTCGGGTTGAGGCCGCGTTGCGGGTCAACCCGCGGCATGTATGGTGGTGGTCGGTTGTGGCGGTCCCGCCTTGTGGTAGGGCCACGAGGGTGTTAGGCCCAAGTTTAGTTAACCAACGTACGAATTCGTGGATGCATTCGACCAGTAGTCGGGCCGAGGAGGTCAGCCGTCTTGTCTTCTAGCAAAGACCGTTTACTCGGCAGAGGGTTATGCGAGATGATATATCGTAAAGGTTGTAAGGCTGCGAGGTGCCTACCTTCACCTTATGTCGACAGTGGAGCCTGTGTTGCGTTGTTTCTTTTCCGGAGGTTTTACCGAGCAAGGTTAGGAACTCAGTAAGTCTCAGAATCACATTCGCCCTCGGGCCAGTGTTTGGATTTCAGGGATAGTTGCGACAATTGTTGTCTCCTGTTGAAGGAGTGTTTAAGCTACCATTTCAGTGTTCGGATGTCGCCTTATGAAGCCTTGTAGGCGGATGTGTAAGTCGCCGGCCGATTGGTTCGATGTTGGCGTGATTCGAATAGTTGGTTGAGCTTGTTCCGGCATTGTGGATAGAGTAAAGCTTGTCTAGAAGAGGTTCCGCGGCTCGCAGAAATCGTGCGGATAATCGGCGGCGCTTAGAGTTCAGTTGTGGTCGGTCTTCTTGAAAGTACCACCGGGTTGGGTGTGACGAGTTTTGGAATATAGAGGAACTTAGCCCGAGTTACTTTGGGCCTTTGAGTTCATGTGAAGAATAGGCGAGTTGCCTATATGTTAGCATTTGTCGTCCGACTTAGGAAGCGGTCGTCGATCTTTCGTGTTATGTTCGAAGGAAATCTGAGATCCATCCGAGTATTCGACTAATGATGACCAAGTTGAAGATAATAATCCCGAGTTTTGGATACTAAAGCAGTATCAGAAATGTGGTAATAATTCGAGTGTACGACAGCTTCAGTGATCGCAAGCAGCCCGATACCATTTGTTGGGTCGCCGGAGTGACACTAGAACCTCGCGGCAAAGTGACAAAAGTTTGTGATGTTAGAGGTGTTTTCTCGTGGACTTGGATATAAGCATTTTGCGCATTGTTTGGTGGCCATGTGTGATGAGTTTGTCCTCGTAAGTATAGTAGTGAAGACTATCTTGGCGCGTTTGTTTGAGACTTAGAAGGAACATTCGACGAATGTTTCTAAGGAAGGAGAATGTTATACCCGTATTTCGGTATATGCGTGGGGCGTGCGTAGAAAAAATTGAACTTGTGATTTAGGCTTGGCGAATTCTTTTGTTCACAACACCCGATTAGAGTCGTTTTTAAATGTAAGCGTTTCCACGACTTTCGTAGGGAATTTTCGCTATGTCATTTTTAATTTTTGCGGATTTTCCTAGAGACGAAACATTTTGGACCAACAAGAGGCGACACTTGTCACCTCTCATTGAACACCTTGGGCGGTAAAGGGGTTGGCGAATGGCCATTGTTTGGTCGAGGGTTGGTAGGATATTTTGGTGGTAGATGGATAAGGTGCACTTGGCAAGATCTTGGCCTACACTTGCCTTGCACTTGGCAAGATCTTGGCCATTGGTTGGCCTTCACTTGACCTATAAATACCCCTTTGAAGACTAATTCATCCACAAAATTGCCTAAGTCTTGAAAGCTCTCCTTCTCCCCCTTGTGTTGAGTTCGCCGAGGCCTCCCTCATGTGGCCGAGCACCCCCTCTAGGGGTGCTAGCCGAGAGTGTACCCCAGCCTAGTTGTCTTCGTATAATACCCCCCCTCTTGTTAGAAATACTCTCAAAAGTATTGTTATAATGCCCAAATTACCTTAGCCATATACCTTGTAGTATTCTAAGGTTATACCTTTACAAAGCCCAGAAATACTATTATACTTCCCTTCAGTCACAAAACCGAAACCCTAAGGAAAATCTCCATAGTTAGTTGGAGTATTAAGTAGAAGTTGGTTAGAACTTCTAAGGGTTGTTTGGAGGAGTCGGGCGCGTGGAGTAGGAGCTAAACCTTGCTCAGGATCGACATTTAAACTCGGATAATTATGGGCTTATCGAGGTAATATCTTGTCCCCCTATTGTAATTGAAAATTACATGTTGTTAGATTATATAGTTGAAGTATACTATATATAGTACTGAACGTTGTTATCGGCAATGTCTTTTGACTTAAGCCTGAATAATAAGAAACCTTTTCGAAGAAAAGTCTTGAATCGTATTTACATAGATTGTATTCAGACATGAACTTGTGTAGCTTTTACGTGAGGTAAAATTGTGCACGTCCGGATTAAGCGTATAACCCCCGTTGGCTTGGTAGCCGGCCCGATAGAGAGGAGATTTACGCTGTTGTGCGGGAGGTCTTTGCGAATTTTACGTAGAATATTCTGCAGAAGGGAAAATGTGTATGTTACTGCCTTTGGCCTTATAGGGTGATTACTACGTGTAGGCTCTACGCGGCTTAGCGAGTAGAGGAGTAGTAGGCGCTTGGAAGAGCGTTTTCTTGTTGCTTCGATCGATAATCACTATCTCTTCTAGCATGATATGTGTGAACTATGTAGTCTGCGGACGTGCATGTGCTAAATGTATTTGATTGGTTTAAAACATAAAGTGTTATAACGGCTTTATGGGAAGTTGGTTATAATGACTTTATGTTGGTAAGAAAATACTTGTGGTTTTAAAAGGTAATCGATTTGAACTATAAGCGGCTTGTTATGTGTTAATAAAGAACTTGAAGTATTTCAAAAGATTTTGAATCATTTTGAAAGAAGAGTAATACTTGATTTTTAGAAAACTTAAGAGTTATACTAGCCTTATGGAAAGTTAGGTATAACGGCTTAAGAATGTTTCTTGATTTTGGAAATCGAATGTGTATCGACAAACCAACTGCGGCGTTAATAAAGGAAATGTTTTTAATAATTAAGTATTATTAAAACCAGTAGAAACTTCCATCTGCATAGAAGCTAAGATGAGACAAAATGATAATTCCTAGATCATGGCTGCTGTAATAAGATTGTTATAAACAAGAATATCCTACTCACTTATAAGGCTTATGTTTCTCAGATTGTTTAAAGGAGAATTATATTCTTAAATGAATAAGACTATGAACTACGAAACCTTTCTAAAATGAGAAACTTGAACATGGGAAATTAGGCAAACTTGAACATTGGAAATTAGGCAAACTTGAACATTGGAAAAGAATGTTGCTACTTGATTTTACAAAGAGAAGTAATTGATTTACTTTAAAAAGATAATCACTCTATTTTCATATACTACAGTATTGTGTGGTTTTGTGAAGTAACGTATCTTTTAAAGATTTAATGTATGAAGTACTTTGGGGATAGGTACGAACTTGTTAGTAGAAAGTACCTTGTGTGAATAACTTGATTGTATTGGTTTGTGATAGCCTTGTAATACTTTCTTGTTGATTTGATAAGTAAGCATGTTAGGATGCTACGTGTGTTAGTATCTTGTGATTATTGTGTAGGGGTCACTCTTGTTGTGCTTACGTTGTCAAGCGTTAAGCCCGTTATCGTTATTGTATCACATACCCCTTGACTTATTATACGAGGGCTTGCCACGGCCATGCTATACGCTGATTCGAATTAGCTATGCGGTCTTTTGAGACTATGCGGTCTTTTGAGACTTCAGCCGGTGTTGACATTCCGGTGATCTGACAATAATACGAATGCCCGGCGGCTGCGAATTCTACCTCGGTGTGAACGTCCGTATGTCCGTCAACAATAATATCTTGTGATCAACCTGCCCCAGCCACATGCCGAATTACCTCGGTGTAGACATGTCCATGTAACCACAATAACAATATATCGGGTAATCAACCCGACCGCGTGCGAATCTCCTCGTCGGTGTAGACATGTCCATGTGACATCAACAAAGACAAGAATCAAAATGGAAACATACCCGGAATTCTCCATCACCGCCAAAGACGCCCAAGTAAGTTCTCAAAAGTCGACGGCCTCTATCGAGAGGCGGTAACGAATACCACACTTGCACAACAAGGCGTGTCATCACAAAGAGCAAGTTTCACAACAACAAGCATAGGCAAGTTTCACAACAACAAGCATAGGCAAGTTTCACAACAACTCAAAGTACTTTCATTTTATGCCAAAGTCGGGTTTTAACCCCAAAGTACTACATACGTTAAGTTCTTTTAAAAGAGATTCATTACTTTTATAAAAGTCACCCTATACCCGTAGTATTAGAATGACCAACCCACATTCCTTTTCAAAATCAATTAACAACATTATTTTCCTAAGTTCGGTTTGCCTAGTTTGATTACTCAAGCTTCTCATTTTCAAATGATTTCATAGTTCCCAAACTTAATCACTTGATTCCTTTTAGAACAATTGAGTAACATATGTCATATATGTGAGTAGTTTATTCTTGTTTATAACGATCTTATTACAAATGACCATGATCTAGAAAATGTAATATCATTTTGTCTTATCTTAGCTTATGCATGGAGGTTTACTGGGTTTTAATACAACACATCATTATTCAATACATTTTCCGTTATTAACGCAATGGTCTGTCGATACATTCGATTCCCAAATCGGAAACATTATCCCTTTAAAACCAAGTACTCATTACTCACGAATGAGGTTTCACACAAACATCCACATTAAAACAAATAAGTTAAGTCTCTTATCTTATAAGATCAAGTCTCTTAACTTCTAACATCGAGAAACCATTTTCACTACATAAGGTCGTTATAACTAACTTCCCATAAAGCTATTATAACACCTATGTTTTAAACCAACCAAATCACTTAGCACGTATGCGTCTACCGCACTACATAGTTCCACAACAATCATGCTAGAAAAGATAGGAAGAGGTTCACATACCTCGCGACGATTTATCGACAATAAGCAAAATGCTCCAAGTACTACAACGCACTAGCCCTTTCCACTCGCCGAGTAGAATACGCTACTCTTGTACTTTCACCTATAAAGGTCACAAACGTCTATTAACCCCAAAACACAAGTTTCTATCTTTCTACGAGAAAATTAAGACCTCCCATGACAGCGTAAAATCTCTCTCTATCGAGGCGCTACCAAGCCAACCAAGGGGGTTTACGTCTAACGGGCGTGTACAATTCTACGACAATACTACACAAGTCTCTGCAATACACCCTATGTAAATACGATTCGATTCGATTCTTTATTCTTCAGCTTAAGTCAAAAGACATTGCGAATACTAAGTATAGTTCCATATATAGTATACTTCAACTATATATTCTAACAAACATGTAATTTCCAATTACAATAGAGGACAAGATAATTACCTCGATAAGCCCATAATTATCAAGTTATAATGTCGATCTGAGCAAGGTTTAGCTCCTACTCGTGCGCTCCAAACAACCCTTAGAAGTTCTAACTAACTTCTACTCAAATACTTGACCAACTATGAAGATTTCCTTAGGGTTTCGGTTTGAGACTAAAAGGACAAAAGGTAGTATTTAGGACTCTACGTAAGAGGTATCTTTGGAATACTACAAGGTACAAGGCTAAGGTATTTTGGGCATTATAACAATACTAGGAGAAGTATTTCAATACCACAAGGGAGGGTATTATCTGAAAACAACTAGGCTATGGGGTACCATGGCTTGCACCACATGAGGGGAGGAACCCCGGCCAAAGGCCACACGAAAAGGGGAGGAGGCTCTCACAAGAGCTCACAAAGGGAGGAGAGGGTTTCAAGACTTGGAAGTTTTGGAATGGATGAAGTCTTCACACTTGGGGTATTTATAGCAAAACCAAAGGCCAACCATGGCGAGATCTGCAGTGCAAGGCAAGTGTAAGGCCAAGATCAAGCCAAGTGCACCCTAACCCTACTCCACAAAACATTGCACCAAACAAGCCACAAAACAAGGCCAAAACAAGGCACAAAACAAGGCACAAAACAAGGCACCGATAGGACACAAACGTGAGCCAAAGATCAAGCCAAAGCGTGAACCACTTCGTGCACGGGCGCCCACTTGCTTCAATGTGAGGTGACACATGTCACCCTCCCGTTGGTCCAAAATGTTTCGTCTCTCGGAAAAATCCGCAAAATTTAAAAAGGACATAGCCGAATTTTCCTCGTAAGTTATGTAAAGCGTTTCGTCAACGACTGTCCAGGGTGTTGTGCACAAAGGTAAATTCGCCAAGGGTGCCACATGGGGTGACACGTGTCGCCCGATTCGCCAGAATATTTCGTCTTGAAAATATCCAAAATACAAATCTCAAAAACAAAGCGGGCCCCAAATCGTAAATTTCTCCCAGTGGGCCCAGTGACCATTTCCAAAAATAAAATCTCAAAATTCTAATATAATCCATGAAGTCCAAATACCAAATCTGGGAATCCAATTCCCATTAACGAACCTTTTTCTTCACAAATAACCGAAACTTTTCCGTGAAAACTCACATCTTTCTTTCTTTTCAAAATTTACGCGTACTCTCAAATGCGTCGTCCTCACATACATACCCTGCAACTACGGGTATAACATTCTCCTCGCCAGAAACATTCGTCGAATGTTCCTTCTCAATCGGATAACGATAAAGTTCCTCTAACAAGTTGCAACGCCACGAACGCGCGAAATAACACACGTCCTTCTTTCCTTACTCGTCGTGCCGCTTCTCGAACACTTGAACTCTCGGTGCGTACCATACTTCATCATTACTTCCTCGAAAATCTGCGAGTCACTACCTCAAACTTGGTCATCTTACTAACCTCAAACTTCCTTAAGGCCATTCCCGCCTTACGAACGGCTTACGGTCGAACGCGTCCACGAACTCATCGATGGTCACACAAACTTGGGCCTAGCATCCTCGTGACCCTACCACTGGCGGGACCACCAGAAGCCCACCCAAACCGGGTTCTGGGTTGACCCGCAAATGGTCCTCAACCCGACCCAACGCGCCAAACTCTTGTTCCCGATCCGAACAATCTTACTAATTCACATCATGAAAGCTACCACTTCCATCTCACTACCCACGGACTTATCACACAAATAAATCCACGTATACTACTACTCGATAAGGGTCAAAAATAAATCTTTAACTCAAGACGACCTTACCCCTAAGGTCTCGATCGTGACATAGTCTAAGGTTCACTTACCGTGCCCCATCGTATCCTCCCAACTAAGCATGTTTTCTAACTCTCACAATTAACACAACGCTATTCGTACATAGCACATAATAATGAGACCATCATAACAAGCATACCAAAACTCTAGAGGTTAAGGATATACCGAAGCTACCGCTCACTCTAATCATAGGCACGCCTGCGGTATGCTATCGTAGAAGGCGATGAACCGCCCATCGATCCGGTGGTGAGTCGTAACATCCGTGCTACCCTTGGTCGGACAGTTCCTCGCAAAATGGCCTGTGCCGCCAAAATAACAAGCTCCCAGCACCACGACACTCCCGAAATGCGGTCTACCGCATCGACCACCAGAGGTAGGGGTGACCGCGTCTGCCAACACCCACTTCCTGAACCCTTGGAGCCACGACACGCTCCGAATACTCAAGGTTGTGGAGGACCACTCTGCAGGCGGAGGTACAAAACTAGTATCTTCTTTGAGGCGGTCCGCCTCGAAAGTCACAAAGGACCTGTTGTTCGGCCTCTTCGCGATCTTGGTCATTCCGTCGACCTCTCGTGCCTCGCATCCCGGTCATGAGCTGCGTGCGGGCAATGTCCATGCGGTGAAGAGCTACTCTGAACATGCCTCGACATGTAATCATCGAGCCTGTAACATATCGGTGCACTCGATCCTCCATACTAGCTAATCTTTGGGGCGTCGCAAGACGATGAGTCGAACTCCATTGTACTCGAACCGTCGCGCCGCTCTGCTAAGCATCAAAAATCTGTCGGCCCGTGCCCTCCTCATCTGCGGAGGCAAGAAGTGCGTGAGGAAAGCCCTCGAAAACTCATCCCATCTGCTGAGTGCGTACTCTCCCGGAAAGCTCCGTAGAATCAAACCAATCGTGCGGTATCACGCGGCCGATCACGAACCAAAGGTCCAGACTCGGTCTCACGAAGCCTTGATCACCCGCGTGATCGGCAGTATCTGCCGGATGAACTCCTGCGGATCATCCTCGTGCCTCGACCCATAAAACTGCGGCGGGCTCTGACTCGAGAAAGTCCGTAGCCTCAAACTATCTGCTCGGGGTGAACCACGGTGCTCTTTGGGCCAGGCTGCTGCGTCCGGCCTATCCTCATATCGGCCACGACCGGCGGCCAAGCGCCATCTCGCGTAACCCATCTCCTGCGCCCGGTGTGGGGCGGAGGCTCAGTGCTGCGGTCTCCGGCCATTCTTTGCGGCTCTAACCTCTATTTGCTTGGCGGCGTCCAAAAACCGCCGTCAAGCACAACCTGACCTCAGTCTTATGCGGGCTGCGCCCTCGTACTCCTCAGTATCTCACTGGCGGTTCCCTCGGTGTCTTGCCGCCCGTGGCTCACGGTTGCCTTGCGCGGAGGCATAAGCGGTAAAAGCGAGACACGTCGGAGGGTCCGACTTACAACACGGCTCTAAGGCACGATCTCGGAATGAGAAGAATGAAACCAATCCTAAATGTCCTGCGACCTCACGATTATAGATGTGGTGCACAACATCGATAATCAAGACTCTACTAGACACGATGCGTAGACACTTTCCGAGGATTAAGCGCTCGATACCACTTTTGTAACGACCCGTTCGGGGCCGTTCGATGTCTTATCGGGCACCCTAGTGATACAATCATCGAGAAAACCAGCGGAAAATAAAACTTTAAACAAGAAACAAGATATATGAACATAAAGCAGGCCAACCCAACGGTTACCTTCAATAACATAAATAAATACAACTCTTTCAAAGCGAGCAGTTTAATCCTTTTTACAACCACACAAGCGATTACTCTGGACCTCTAAGATTTACAACAACTATGACGGGACGGGGCCGCCATACCACGAATGTACAAGAACCTGCAACTCGGGAACACTGCAAAAGATAAGCCTCGGAGAAGCGGAGCTTCCCAAACTGGCCCGAGATCTAAGGCGAGGATCCACGGCCGATGTACCTCTACTGCGGCATGAGCGGCCCCAAGGAGTCGATGCAGCAGTACAAGTATGTGAAATCAGTAAAAATCGTAATGAAATCATACTAGTCTATATAAAGCGGGAGACATGTATGATAACCAAACTACGATTCCACAACATAAGCGATCACGTCGATCGAGGACTCGCCTCAAGTCATCACTCAAATATAACTATGGGTCTCACGCCCACAACATCAATCATGTTCGCGTCGTGGCGCGTACCGGATTCTGCGTCGGTGTAGACATGTCCATGATGCAACAATAATACCAATGCCCCATGGCCACGTGCCCCGGAATTCTACCTCGGTGTAGACGCGTCCATGTGACATCAACAATAATATCTTTGGGTGATCAACCCCGCGCGTGGCCACGTGCCCGAATTCTACCTCGGTGTAGACATGTCCATGTAACCACAATAACAATATATCGGGTAATCAACCCGACGCGTACGCGTGCCGGAATCTTTGCGTCGGTGTAGACATGTCCATGTGACATCAACAACAAGGCGATAATCAAAATGGAAACATACGTGGAATTCTCCATCACCCGGCCGTCGTCAGTAAGTTCTCGACAAGTCGGCCCTCTATCGAGAGGCGGTAACACGAAATACCACTTGCACAACAAGGCTATCATCACAAGCATAGGCAAGTTTCACAACAACAAGCATAGGCAAGTTTCACAACAACAAGCATAGGCAAGTTTCACAACAACTCAAAGTACTTTCATTTTATGCCAAAGTCGGGTTTTAACCCCAAGTACTACATACGTTAAGTTCTTTTAAAGAGATTCATTACTTTTATAAAAGTCACCTATACGTAGTATTAGAATGACCAACCCACATTCCTTTTCAAAATCAATTAACAACATTATTTTCCTAAGTTCGGTTTGCCTAGTTTGATTACTCAAGCTTCTCATTTTCAAATGATTTCATAGTTCCCAAACTTAATCACTTGATTCCTTTTTAGAACAATTGAGTAACATATGTCATATATGTGAGTAGTTTATTCTTGTTTATAACGATCTTATTACTGACCATGATCTAGAAAATGTAATATCATTTTGTCTTATCTTAGCTTCATGCGGATGGAGGTTTCTCTTGGTTTTAATACAACACATCATTATTCAATACATTTTCCTTTATTAACGCCGCAATGGTGCAGTCGATACGTTACGATTCGATTCGAAATCGGAAACATTATCCCTTTAAAACCAAGTACTCATTACTCACGAATGAGGTTTCACACAAACATCCACATTAAAACAAATAAGTTAAGTCTCTTATCTTATAAGATCAAGTCTCTTAACTTCTAACATCGATAAACCATTTTCACCTACATAAGGTCGTTATAACTAACTTCCCGTAAAGCTATTATAACACCCTATGTTTTAAACCAACCAAATCACTTAGCACGTATGCGTCTACCGTACTACATAGTTCCACAACAATCATGCTAGAAAAGATAGGAAGAGGTTCACATACCTCGCGACGATTTATCGACAATAAGCAAAATGCTCAGTACTACAACGCACTGCTAGCCCTTTCCACCGCCGAGTAGAATACGCTACTCTTGTACTTTCACTATAAAGGTCATGGCGTCTATTAACCCCCAAAACACAAGTTTCTATCTTTCTACTGAGAAAATTCGGCACCTCACATGGCAGCGTAAATCTCCTCTCTATCGGTAGGCTACCAAGCCAACGAGGGGTTTACGTCTAACAGGGCGTGTACAATTCTACTCTCAAGAATACTACAAGTCTCTGTCTGATACCTATGTAAATCTGATTGATTCGATTCTTTATTCTTGGGCTTAAGTCAAAAGACATTGCCGAATACTAAGTATAGTTCCATATATAGTATCTTGACTATATATTCTAACAAACATGTAATTTCCAATTACAATAGAGGACAAGATAATTACCTCGATAAGCCCATAATTATCCAAGTTATAATGTCGATCTGAGCAAGGTTTAGCTCTACTCAGTGCGCTCCAAACAACCCTTAGAAGTTCTAACCAACCTGCTCAAATACTTGACCAACTATGAAGATTTCCTTAGGGTTTGGTTTGAGACTAAAAGGACAAAAGGTAGTATTTAGGACTCTACGTAAAGAGGTATCTTTGGAATACTACAAGGTACAAGGCTAAGGTATTTTGGGCATTATAACAATACTAGGAGAAGTATTTCAATACCACAAGGAGGGTATTATCTGAAAACAACTAGGCTATGGGGGGTACCCACTGGCTAGCACCCTGAAAGGGGAGGGAACCCTCGGCCAAAGGCCACACGAAAAGGGGAGGGGAGGCTCTCGGCTAAGAGCTCACAAAGGGGAGGAGAGGGTTTCAAGACTTGGAAGTTTTGGAATGGATGAAGTCTTCACACTTAGGGGTATTTATAGCAAAACCAAAGGCCAACGATGGCGAGATCTAGCAGTGCAAGGCAAGTGTAAGGCGAGATCAAGCCAAGTGCACCTAACCCTACTCCACAAAACATTGCACAAACAAGCCACAAAACAAGGCCAAAACAAGGCACAAAACAAGGCACAAAACAAGGCACCAATAGGACACAAGCGTGAGCCAAAAGATCAAGCCAAAGCGTGAACCACTTCGTGCGCTTGCTTCCCAGCGATGTGAGGGTGACACGTCACCCTCCCGTTGGTCCAAAATGTTTTCTCTCGGAAAAATCCGCAAAAATTTAAAAAGGACATAGCGAATTTTCCCCTCGTAGTTATGTAAAGCGTTTAGTCGAAAACGACTCTCGGGTTTTGTGCACAAAGGTAAATTCGGCCAAGGGAGCCACATGGGGGTGACACTTGTCGCCCCCCGATTAGCCCGTAATATTTCGTCTTACTAAAATATCCAAAATCCCGGAATCTAAAAAACAAAGCGGGCCAAAAGCGTAAATTTCTCGTGGGCCCACGTGACCATTTAGAAAATAAAATCTCAAAATTCTAATATAATCCATGAAGTCCAAATACCAAATCACTGGAATCCAATTCCCGTTAACGAACCTTTTTCTTCACAAATAACAGGAAACTTTTAGTGAAAACTCAGCATCTTTCTTTCTTTTCAAAATTTTGCCGTACTCTGCGTGCGTCGTCCTCACATACATACCACGCAACTACGGGTATAACATTCTCCCCTCGCCAGAAACATTCGTCGAATGTTCCTTCTCAAGTCGGATAACGATAAAGTTCCTCTAACAAGTTGCAGCGCCGGCAGCTTGCGAAATAACACACGTCCTCTTCTTTCCTTACTCGTCGTGCCGCTTCTCGAACACTTGAACTCTCCCGATCGTACCATACTTGATCATTACTTAGTTCCGAAAATCTGCGGAGTCACTACCTCAAACTTGGTCATCTTACTAACCTCAAACTTCCTTAAGGCCATTCCGGCCTTCACGAACGGCTTACGGTCGACGCGTCCACGAACTCATCGATGGTCACACAAACTTGGGCCTAGCATCCTCGTGACCCTACCACCTGGCGGGACCACCAGGCGACCCCACCCCAAACCGGGTTCTGGGTTGACCGCAAATGGTCCTCGGCCGACCCCAACGCGCAAACTCTTGTTCCCGATCCGAACAATCTTACTAATTCACATCATGAAAGCTACCACTTCCATCTCACACTACCCACGGACTTATCACACAAATAAATCCCGTATACTACTACTCGATAAGGGTCAAAAATAAATCTTTAACTCAAGGCGACCTTACCCCTAAGGTCTCGGTCGTGACATAGTCTAAGGTTCACACTTACCGTGCCCCATCGTATCCTCCCGACTAAGCGTGTTTTCTAACTCACAATTAACACAACGCTATTCGTACATAGCACATAATAATGAGACCATCATAACAAGCATACCAAAACTCTAGAGGTTAAGGATATGCACGAAGCTACCGCCTCCTCTAATCATAGGCACGCCTGCAGTATGCTATAGAAGGCGATGAACCAGCCATCGATCCGTAGGGTGAGTCGTAACATCCGTGCTACCCTTGGTCGGACAGTTCCTGCCAAAATGGCCTGCTGGCCAAAAATAACAAGCTCCCTGGCACCACGACACTCACGAAATGCGGTCTACCACATCGACCACACGAGGTAGGGGTGACCGCGTCTGCCAACACCGCACTTCCTGAAACACAACCCTTGGAGCCACGACTGCTCCGAATACTCTGAAGGTTGTGGAGGACCACTCTGCATGGCGGAGGTACAAAACTAGTATCTTCTTTGGCGGTCCGCCTCGAAAGTCACCAAGGACCTGTTGTTACGGCCTCTTCTGCTGATCTTGGTCATTCCGTCGACCTCTCGTGCCTCGCATCCGGTCGTGAGCTGCGTGCGGGCAATGTCCATGCGGTGAAGAGCTACTCTGAACATGCCTCGACATGTAATCATCGAGCCACTGTAACATATCGGTGCACTCGATCCTCCATACTAGCTACTGTATTTGGGGCGTCACAAGGCGATGAGTCGAACTCCACATTGTACTCCCGAACCGTCGCGCTCTGTCTAAGCATCAAAAATCTGCCGGCGTGCCTCGCCATGCGGAGGCAAAGTGCGTGAGAAAGCCCCGAAAACTCATCCCATCTTCTTTGAGGTGCGTGCTCTCCCGGGAAAGCTCCGTGAATCAAACCAATCATTGCGGTATCACGCGGCCGATGCGAACAAGGTCACTGACTCGGTCTCTGAAGCCTTGATCACCGCGTGATCGTGTAGCTGCCGGATGAACTCTGCGGATCATCCTCGAGCCTCGACCCGTAAAACTCTGGCGGCTCTGACTCGAAAGTCCGTAGCCTCAAACTATCTGCTCGGGGTGAACCACTGGTGCTCTGGGCCAGGCTGCTGCGTCCGGCCTATCCTCATATCGGCCACGACCACGGCGGCAAGTGGGCCATCTCGCGTAACCCGTCTCCTGCGCGGTGTGGGGTGGAGGCTCAGTGCTGCGGTCTCGGCGGCCATTCTTTGCGGCTCTAACCTCTCTTTGGGTGGCGGCGTCACAAAACCGCCCGTCGAAGCCTGACCTCGGTCTTATGCGGGCTGCGCCTCGTACTCCTCGTATCTCACTAGCGGTTCCTCGGCTGTCTTGCCGCCCGGGGCTCTGGTTGCCTGCGCGCGGAGGCATAAGCGGTAAAAGCGAGACACGTCGGAGGGTCGACTTACAACACGGCTCTAAGGCACGATCTCGGAATGAGAAGAATGAAACCAATCCTAAATGTCCTGCGACCTCACGATTATAGATGTGGTGCGCACATCGATAATCAAGACTCTACTAGACGCGGTGCGTAGACACTTTCCGAGATTAAGCGCTGCGATACCACTTTTGTAACGACGTTCGGGGCGTTTGCGATGCCTTATCGGGCACCCTAGTGATACAATCATCGAGAAAACAGCGGAAAATAAAACTTTAAACAAGAAACAAGATATATGAACATAAAGCAGGCCAACCCAGCGGTTACCTTCCAATAACATAAATAAATACAACTCTTTCCAAAGCGAGCAGTTTAATCCTTTTTACAACCACACTTGTGATTTACGGACCTCAAGATTTACAACAACTATGGCGGGCGGGGCCATACCACGAATGTACAAGAACCTACAACTCGAGAACACTGCAAAGATAAGCCTCGGAGAAGCGGAGCTTCCCAACAATGGCGAGATCCTAGAGCGAGGATCCACGGCCGATGTACCTCTACTGCGGCATGACGCGGCCCGAAAGTCGATAACAGTAAGTATGTGAAAGCGTAAAATATCAGAATGAAATCATACTAGTCTATATAAAGCGGGAGACATGTATGATAACCAAACTACGATTCGCAACATAAAAGCGATCACGTCGATCGGGGACTCACGCCTCAGTCATCACTCAAATATAACTATGGGTCTCACGCCCGCATCAATCATGTTCGCATCGTGGCGCGTGCCGGAATTGCATCGGTGTAGACATGTCCATGATGCAACAATAATACCAATGCCCGGCCACGTGCCGGAATTCTACCTCGGTGTGAACACGTCCGTATGGACATCAACGATAATATCTTTGGGTGATCAACCACGCGCGTAGCCACGTGCCCCGGAATTCTACCTCGGTGTAGACATGTCCATGTAACCACAATAACAATATATCGGGTAATCAACGGCGCGTAGCGCGTGCCGGAATCTGCGTCGGTGTAGACATGTCCATGTGACATCAACAACAAGACGATAATCAAAATGGAAACATACGTGGAATTCTCCATCACGCGGCCGCGTCGAGTAAGTTCTCAACAAGTCGGCCGCCTCTATCGAGAGGCGGTAACGTAAATACCACACGCACAACAAGGCTATCATCACAAGCATAGGCAAGTTTCACAACAACAAGCATAGGCAAGTTTCACAACAACAAGCATAGGCAAGTTTCACAACAACTCAAAGTACTTTCATTTTATGCCAAAGTCGGGTTTTTAACCCCAGTACTACATACGTTAAGTTCTTTTAAAAGAGATTCATTACTTTTATAAAAGTCACCTATGCAGTAGTATTAGAATGACCAACCCACATTCCTTTTCAAAATCAATTAACAACATTATTTTCCTAAGTTCGGTTTGCCTAGTTTGATTACTCAAGCTTCCGTTTTCAAATGATTTCATAGTTCCCAAACTTAATCACTTGATTCCTTTTTAGAACAATTGAGTAACATATGTCATATATGTGAGTAGTTTATTCTTGTTTATAACGATCTTATTACTGACCATGATCTAGAAAATGTAATATCATTTTGTCTTATCTTAGCTTACATGCGGATGGAGGTTTCTCTTGGTTTTAATACAACACGTCATTATTCAATACATTTTCCTTTATTAACGCTGCAATGGTGCAGCCGATACACGTTACGATTCGAAATCGGTAAAACATTATCCCTTTAAAACCAAGTACTCATTACTCACGAATGAGGTTTCACACAAACATCCACATTAAAACAAATAAGTTAAGTCTCTTATCTTATAAGATCAAGTCTCTTAACTTCTAACATCGATAAACCATTTTCACTACGTAAGGTCGTTATAACTAACTTCCCATAAAGCTATTATAACACCCTATGTTTTAAACCAACCAAATCACTTAGCACGTATGCGTCTACCGTACTACATAGTTCTGACAATCATGCTAGAAAAGATAGGAAGAGGTTCACATACCTCGCGGACGATTTATCGACGATAAGCAAAATGCTCCAATCTTACAACGCACTAGCCCTTTCCACTCCTCGAGTAGAATACGCTACTCTTGTACTTTCACCTATAAAGGTCACAAACGTCTATTAACCCCAAAACACAAGTTTCTATCTTTCTCTGAAAATTCGGCAAAGACCTCACACATGGCAGCGTAAAATCTCCTCCTCTATCGAGGCGGCTACCAAGCCAACCGGGGGTTTACACGTCTAACAGGGCGTGTACAATTCTACTCGATACTACACAAGTCTCTTGCAATACTGATCTATGTAAATCTGATTCGATTCGATTCTTTATTCTTGAGCTTAAGTCAAAAGACATTGCGAATACTAAGTATAGTTCCATATATAGTATACTTCAACTATATATTCTAACAAACATGTAATTTCCAATTACAATAGAGGACAAGATAATTACCTCGATAAGCCCATAATTATCAAGTTATAATGTCGATCTGAGCAAGGTTTAGCTCTACTCCGTGCGCTCCAAACAACCCTTAGAAGTTCTAACCAACTTCTACTCAAATACTTGACCAACTATGAAGATTTCCTTAGGGTTTCGGTTTGAGACTAAAAGGACAAAAGGTAGTATTCCGGACTCTACGTAAAGAGGTATCTTTGGAATACTACAAGGTACAAGGCTAAGGTATTTTGGGCATTATAACAATACTAGGAGAAGTATTTCAATACCACGAGGAGGGTATTATACGAAAACAACTAGGCTATGGGGTACCCATGGCTGCACCATGAGGGGAGGAACCCTCGGCCAAAACCACGAAAAGGGGAGGAGGCTCTCGGCTAGAGCTCGCAAAGGGGAGGAGAGGGTTTCAAGACTTGGAAGTTTTGGAATGGATGAAGTCTTCACACTTAGGGGTATTTATAGCAAAACCAAAGGCCAACGATGGCCAAGATCTGCAGTGCAAGGCAAGTGTAAGGCCAAGATCAAGCCAAGTGCACCTAACCCTACTCCACAAAACATTGCACCAAACAAGCCACAAAACAAGGCCAAAACAAGGCACAAAACAAGGCACAAAACAAGGCACCAATAGGACACAAAACGTGAGCCAAAAGATCAAGCCAAAGCGTGAACCCTTCGTGCACTTGGGCGCCAGCTTGCTTCCGATGTGAGGTGACACATGTCACCCTCGTTGGTCCAAAATGTTTCGTCTCTCGGAAAAATCCGCCAAAATTTAAAAAGGACATAGCGAATTTTCCCTCGTAAGTTATGTAAAGCGTTTAGTCGAACGACTCTAATCGGGTGTTGTGCACAAAGGTAAATTCGGCGGGTGCCACGTGGGGTGACACGTGTCGCCCGATTCGCGAATATTTCGTCTTGAAAATATCCAAAATACCGAAATCTCAAAACAAAGCGGGCCCAAAGCAGTAAATTTCTCGTGGGCCCACGTGACCATTCAGAAAATAAAATCTCAAAATTCTAATATAATCCATGAAGTCCAAATACCAAATCGGGAATCAATTCCCATTAACGAACCTTTTTCTTCACAAATAACAGGAAACTTTTAGTGAAAACTCACATCTTTCTTTCTTTTCAAAATTTCTGCCGTACTCTCGTACGTACGTCCTCACATACATACCCTGCAACTACGGGGTATAACAGTTTGGTTATCATACATGTCTCCTGCTTTATATAGACTAGTATGATTTCATTTCTGATATTTACGATTTCACATACTTGGTACTGTTATCTTGACCTCCTTGAAGTGCGTTTATCTGCGCGGTAGAGGTACATCAGTTGTGGATCCTCGCTCTTAGGATCGCAGTTCAGCCTTTTGGGAAGCTCCGTTTCTTCGGAGGCTTATCTTTGGTATAGTCCCCTGTCAGTGTAGTTACTTGTACATTCAGGGGTATGGCGAACAATCGTCATAGTTATGTTACATTCTTAGAGTGCATGTAATCTTGTTGTGGGCGGGGTTTTGTAAAAGGATTTAAGCTGTTGATTCGATATATGTATATATTCGGAAGGTGACCGTTTTAGTTGCTTTGGTTCATGCTTTATGACTTGTCTCATGTTTTAGTTTTTTTTTATTTCCGCTGATTTTCTCTGATGTTGTATCACTAGGGTGCCCGGGGTAAGGCACCAGTCACGGGCCCCGGATCGGGTCGTGACAAAAGTGGTATCAGAGCAGTTAGTCCTCGGAAAGTGTCTACAGACCGTGTCTAGTAGAGTCTTGATTATCGGTGTGTTGTGCACCACATCTATAATCAGGAGGCTGCAGGACATTTAGGATTGGTTTCCATTCTTCTCACTCTGAGATCGTGCTTTAGAGCTGTGTTGTAAGTTGGACTCCTCGGCGTTCTGTTATATCGATTATGCCTCGCGCAAGCAACTTGAGCCCGAAGGGCAAGCGCGAGAGGAGTTGCGAGTAGAGCTTGGAGGGTTACCAGGGCAGAGGCCCAATTTTTACCCAAGGTGGTGCTACAGACGGCGGATTCTACGATGCCGCCAGCCTCAACAGAGTTTAGAGCCGCAGCAGTGGCTGCTGAGACCACAGTACCTGTGCCTCCAGTCCCACGACCAGGAACAGAGGATATGGGTGGCAAGGAGATGGCCCAGTTACTAGTTAGGTTTATGGCGAGACTTGAGGATGAGCGGGGCCGGGGTACGATGAGTGCACCCGGGGCGATAGTTGGAGACCGGGACTTCTTAAGTTGCGATCCACGGTGTTCTATGGATCGAGAGCGAGATGACCCTCGGAGTTTATCCGGCGATTCTGAAGGATCGTGAGTGATCAAGGCTTCGGAGACCGAGTCGGTGGTCTTAGGTTTGCATCGGCTGCGTGATACTGCAGTCGACTGGTTTGATTCATGGGAGCTGTCCCGGGGGGAGCATGCGCTTCCAGCGGTATGGGACGAGTTCTCAGGGGCTTTTCTTGCCCCCACAGATGAGGAGGGCTCGGGCGCAGTTTTGATGCTAAGGCGGGAGGGCGCATTCGGAGTACAACGTAGAGTTCGTGTCACGACCCGACCCGGCCACGCTGGGTGCCTACAGGCACCCTTTTAACATACATCGAGAGAATAGCGGCGGAACATACAAGCGATAAACTACTTAAACATAAAATAACAACGGCTGGCGATAAGGCCACCTTCCGTAACTTATACCAATAAAAGCGATGTACACGTTTTTTCTTTACAACCCAATCCACTATGTGACTCTGGACCTCTAAGAATAACAATCTTTGGCGGGCGGGGCCCGCCATACCCTGAATGTACAACAATGACAATACCGGGGATAAGCCTCGAAATGAGGAGCTTCTCAACGGTGAACAATGATCCTAAGAGCGAGGATCGGCATCAGACTACTGCGGCGTGACGCGGCCCGAGGAGGTCGACAACATGTACCAAATATGTGGCCGAAATGCATGTAATGAAATCATAAGTCTAATAATAAAGCGGAGACATGTATGATACTCGATTAACGATAATGCCTTACTAACAATGAGAGTAAATAGGTGTATACTTACAATATAAAGTAGGAAGCTCACGATCAAAATAGGACCACTGTCTGCGATGTCATTAAGCAATCCTATTCACGGGACTATTTCACCGCGTAGATCGCGTGGACCGCGTGAGGTATCCTCGCGTGGGACTATTTCACCGCATAAGCCTTACGGACTCGCGTGGTATTCCTCGCATAGGTGGACCGCCCGCGTGGGACTATTTCACCGCATAAGCCTACGGACTCGCGTGAGGTATTCTCGCATCGTGGGTAGCAAATCCGCGGGAATATGCAATGCCACAAACCCGGAATGACCCACAATTATTCTTGAACTACTAGCACAAATCAGGCTATCACATCGTAACATAAGCACTCTGAAACATCATACAATATATAAGCAAGTTAAGCAATCCCCTAACTTCTTATTATTACATTTCATATACACTCTCATTTTAGTTTACTTAAGGCACTAACATGTTCTTTATAAAAATCAGAATTTAACCCAAAGTACTACGTCTTCTATTCTTTCAAAATGACTCATTTCATTATAAAACTTCCAAGATACTAATAAGTAGTATCAAGTTACAATTTCTTTTTCAAAACAAGTCACAATACTTTTAGAAATAAAATTAGGCTTAAATCAAGTGACTTCTTCTCTAAATAAAAGTCTTAGGCAATCGATGCCTTTAAATCAAATTGCCTTTCAAATAAATCAAGCCATTTATCTTTCCATAAAGCCAATATAACCAACTCCCATAAAGTCGTTATATTCACTTTATACCTAAGTCAAGTGCAATTTCCTATCCAAGGGACTTATCGTTTAAACGAAACAAGTGTCACATTCTTTAAAACTCTTCAAGTCTTAACATGCTTAAATTACTTAAGAGTAAACCATTCTCTTATTAACTTTCCATAAAGCTATTATAACGACTTCCCATAAAGCGTTATACTAGCTTTATACATTAGCAACTTACATACTTCTTTTAACCAAGAGACTTAAACTTTCCAACAAAACAAGTATCAAAATACTTTCAACATACTTAAAGTCTCTTAACTTTTGAAAACCAAGATATCCTTAATAATTAAACAAGTGAGTTAATTCCCTAACTCAAACAACTTGGGCATTCTTAAAATAAGCCAAGGATATCAAATAGACTAGATTGTCAAAATCTTGTCGTCACTAGTGCTATACATTTACAACTTAATCATGCTCAAGAGATAAGAAAGTTCCACATACCTCTTGATTTAATCCACTTGCTAAGTCCAATCGCGTGCGTGGTATGCCAACTGTAATGACCATAGTGCGTCTATTAACTTCTAGTTTCAAGCGTAGAATATTCCAAGTGCAAGTCACTAAATTCTACGGAAAATCGGACAAGACTTCCTTTGTTTTTACTAACTTTGCCACCTTTTTCAAGGCGAATACAATAACCAAACAGCCCCATTGGCTCACCACAATTTATAAGGTAGTTCAATACAAATGAATAACCAAACATCCCCAATTGGCTCACCACAAACGATAACAAACTAGTCTAAACTATAATGTCAATTCGGCAATTAGGCAACAATACAAATCATTTCCAATTCCTTTTTAATCCAAGTGGTTTAGTATAACATGATATCAAGCCGCAATCGATTACAACTACTACAATCCTCAGGTAGGTAAACATGCGACGATTCTAATAAACGACCAAAATTGTATTTCAATTTCAAAAGGCTAATCATGCCCTTTTCGGTTCTAGGCTTCTACAATCCATGTCACTTATCAAACTTCATAACACAAATCACATGATCACTTATAACTTATCATAACATGAAATCTTCAATTACAAAAGTAAAACGAAGATTATACCTCAATTAGCCCAATTATGATCCAAGATCACAAGTCGCTCCTTAGCAACTTTAGCTCCTCCTTTCGACGTTCCAATCCACTCCAAGCAACCCTTAGAAGCTTATAAAAGACTCATCTTCAAGTTTCAACTTCAAAGTTGAATAACCCTTTAGGTTTTCGCCTTGCGACTAATACGAAAACACCACATTTCCGGGATATTTTTATTGAGAAACACTTACTATACCCTTAGGTACCTTGGTTTAAAGTGGGGGAATTATTGGACAACAATTGAAAATTTTTTCCTTCAAACCCTAGCCCTTGGCCGAGAGCTCTCTCAAGCCTCCCTCAAATTTTCTTGAAAAAATTCTAAGTGTTTAGTCTTGTCTTGCACTAGCATACAATATATAACATGATGGAGGGTTAAGATTAGCACAATTGTGTGGCTTGGATAAGTTTCACATGGATCAAGTCTAGGTGGCCTTTGACTTAGTCAACTTTGTCAAGCTTCAAGACTAGCAAGACTTGGTCATTTAATTTATGGTCAAATGACCATTCTAACCATGACAATTTCGTCCATGACCATAAGGGGGGGGGTGACACGTGTCGCCCTCCCGTTCGTCGCAATATTTTGTTTCCGACCAATTCCAAAAATTCCGACAAACTTTTACTCGTCTCAAATCTTAACATTGTTGAGTTCTTACGTACGTTCTTATAAACATATCCTGAAATTCCGGGGTGTAACATTCTTCCCCCCTTAGAAACATTCGTCCCCGAATGTTCTCTCGGGAGTCAAACTTAAGATAGCGACATAGTCTCCTTACAACCCCTACGTACCAATAATGCCACACTTGGCCGCATAACAATACTCATACCAAAATATCAACTGAACCCCACGTGTCAACATCGGTTATCTGCATAAAGCTTCTGCGGACTCTAAGCTTATTACAATCTTCCCCGGATAAGCCTCGCCTTATCCATAGCCGTGAGTCAAGTGCGGACCAAATAATCGAACCTCGCCTATGTCGAACCATCCGACCGGCGATCTCCACTTTCTTACACACGAGGCCTGCGTCGCCACCAAAACTGAAAGGGTATCTGTTATGGTTACGTAACAAGACAAGAGGCAATTAACCTTCCCGGCTATTACTGAAATAAAAAACACAGGCCCGCAACCTATCCTTAAGTGCCTGGATAGTACGCTCTGCTGGCCGTCGGTGCGAGGTGTAATGCAACACCGAGACTCACTTTGTGTCCCTAATCCTTTCGAAAAACCTCCGAAGTTATCCATGGCCCGAGCTCATCTATCTGCAATCATAGCGTAGGAACCTCGTGCGATCTCACAATCTCTGCTATACAAGCTAGTATATACCTCAGCCGAGTAAGTGGTCCCAATCCGAAAGAACACAACTGGTTTCGCAAGCCTAATTACCATGACCCCCAGGGAGTCGCACTTCCTCCGAGTACGATGCCACCCTGTAATAAGATCCATAATAATTACCTCTCATATCTAGGTTGGGATTTCAATCGCCTGCAATAGCCAGCGGGCTTCGTACACAACCATGACCTGCTACTAACTCGGACACTAAGCAGTAAACTCCACTATGTCTCTCTTCCGGTCATCTTACCCATACATACATCTGAGGCCAGTACGCGACTTAGTCGGCCCCAAACAATTAGAGCAATAAGCACTGCGTGCCTCCCCTAGAACCTGCTGACTAGTCCTGCAGCACCGGGTACACGCAATCTATCCTCATCTCATAGCACCCCATCTGGTGCTACTCAAACAGGCTCTTCTCTCCTCGGAGAGTCGTAACTCGATACCGTATCATAACTGAATCCTCATACTGTCGCCTCCTTACCTCCCCAACAACGGAAGACTCGGCAACCTCTCGGATCTAGACTTCATTAACCTTGGAAACAAATAATCGAACCCCTAGGCTCGTGGCGAAGGATCTCACGGACCATATCACATCTATCGCTGCCCCGTGGCGGACTACCCCAGTCCACCACAAAGAGTATCTGTAATTGTCTTGGCTTTCCCCGGATGGTATAGGATACCAATATCACAATCCTTGAGTAACTCTAACCACCATCGGTGTCGCAAATTCTACTGCCTCAGTCTGCAGACATACCGGAGGCTTTTGTGGTCTGCACAATTATCCACATGAAGTCTGTATATACGTCATGCCCCCAAATCTTCCAGGCATGATTTAACTGCCGCCAGCTCTAAATCGTGAGTGGCGCAATTTCTTCTCCTGCTTCCCTAACTACCGGGAAAACATAGGCTCTATCCTTATCGGGTTGCGTCAGCACACAACCTAGCCCAACACCCAACGTGTTATCATAATAACCTAACCCTCTAGTCTCACAGGAGGGGTTAGAACTGTAGTCGTGGTCAACTTATCTTTCGATAACTGAAAGCCTTTCTCATTCCTGCGAAATATTCGGGTATCCTTAATCTCACTTATGGTTCCTGTTTCCCTTTCTCTGTTGCAACCAAACTTGGTCACTAAACTTAGATTTGATTCCTTTGCTTGCCTCACGGCTAAGACTTACTGTCAATCACATTTTTGGGGGGGAGGTTTCCTTGATCTCGTCAAGTAGTAACGCGGTTTTCTTTCCCGGTTGTAGAACTATAACTAGGTGTTACCACATTTCTTGAAATGTTCTAACCGCCCATTATCAACTAATGGTCTTTACACTCGTCAGGGTAATCATGACGTGCAACTTACATTAATATCTTTACGATACTTCCTCGACCAATTAAATGCGTCGTTATTAATTACCCTGACACAACACTTTTCACGGTTATCTACAATCAGTAACCTATGGCATGACGATCAAGACCTTACATGCCTTATATCCTTCGTCTAACAACATGGGTACATGTAACCCCATAATTAAATAAGCGTCGCTTTTGTGTGGGGAGAAAACTTATCTCCTATTTTAAACTTTCCTTGAGTCACAACCCAATCACGGGGTCCTCGCGGTCGAGAATTATTTAATCATCACGCCCGCCTAAAGTAGTGTAGATTTTCAAAACCTACCAAAGATGCCCTCGACTTTCACGCGACACCGTACTTATTTATTCATGCCTTGCACATTTTCCTGAAATTATACGGAAGGTCGTGGCCCAGCCACACCAAACCAACTCAGTACCTCGAGGGCATTTAACATAAATTCCTTCAAATTCAATTATTACTACTTTCTGCCTCAATCCACCTCAAATGAACAAATCACACAGACTTATAAAAACAATTATGTCAACGAAGGAAGAATAATTCACTGGTTACCACCACTTCTCTTCCTTTCCACTCGATAGCAAACTATCGGAAAAGCGTACCGAAATCAATCTCTCTCTGTAGTCCACGTTGGCATCACAAGAGGCCAACTAGTCCGTACTCATAATGACCTCAACGTCTGTCATAACAGCTCTGCTAGGTCTGCTAAGGTCCTACGACTGTATCGTTACCGGTAATTATTATCTACTCGCTCAGCTACCACCCATCACTCACGGGTGTGATCACCCCGAAAGGTTCTCATGGATTCAGGCTTTATTTCTTCACACTTGGTTGCTCTCTTTTTCACTGGTCGTACTTTTCCCGTACTCCCAAACTTATTTTAGCGTACGTTCATAGCCTTCATACTGATCCGGGTCTCCAATCTTTGGAGTTACTAAATTAAACAATACAAGGCCCATTCCGGCTCGCAACTGGTTCGGTGGAATGCGTCCACGAACCCATAAAACGATTAACTAGACTTGGGCCTTACACCCTCGTGACCCTGTCACGTAGTGGGACTACTACCAACTAATCCCATTTCATTTCAAGCTATGGGGCGACCCTTAATAGATCCCCAACCCGACTCGGCGTCGCACTTAACTCTTACCCTCGTGCGACTTAACTTTACTACGAGAAGGCCTTATATACCTAAGGTCTCGGCGGTTATCACATTCTCGGGCTCGCATTTCCATGCTCCAAGCCTAACTTATCAGCCCCGTGAAGGTACAAAAACTTCTCGTAAAATAATAGCCGTGTTGTCTTGACCACAACAACTATACTTTCTTCGTCCGGATCTCGCCCGTACAATTCCCTTAAGCATACCACGTAGCTTAAGTTGCTAACATAGTCTTCCACTTAGTCTCTTAATTAACTTCTTAAGGGTCCATTTCATTCTCACACATCTCATCATCACCTAATTATCTCAAATTAGCACGTAAAACCTTGATGAGAGTTCCTTAACTACTCATACCTTCCCGGTATTTATTTAGTCCTTACCCAATCCTGGTAATCTAAAATCATCCTAGGCAACACACATGTGACCCCCCAGACATAAATCTGTATAGTTGTATGTCACAATACCAACTATACTACAAACATTACCAACCTGGATACGCAATCCAAATAATCCTTACTGGTCATCGCTTTGCCTTTCTCGTAGTGCAAACAATCATAACTTGTTAGGGAAAAGCGACCCTAACCATACAAATCTATCGCACGATCTTAGAGTGAGAAGAATGAAACCAATCCTAAAGGTCATGCAGCCTCACGATTATAGATGTGGTGCGCACACCGATAATCAAGCCTCTACTAGACACGGTGTAGACACTTTCCGAGGACTAATCGCTCGATACCACTTTTGTCACGACCGACCGGGCGCGATGGTGCCTACACAGGCACCCGCAGCATACATCGGAGAATAGCGGTGGAACATACACAATCGATAAAATACTTAAACATAAAATAACAACAAATTTGGCCGATAAGGCCACCTTCGTAACTTATACCAATAAAGCGACACATTTTTTTTCTTTACAACCCAATCCTATGTGACTACGGACTTCAGAATAACAATCCTGGCGGGACGGGGCCGCCATACCACGAATGTACAACAACCGACAATACCGGGGATAAGCCTCCGAAATGAGGAGCTTCTCAACGGTGAACATTGATCCTAAGAGCGAGGATCGACAGCACATACTACTGCGGCGTGAGCGGCCCGAAGGAGGTCGATCTGACATGTACCAAATATGTGGCCCGAAATCTGTAATGAAATCATAAGTCTAATAATAAAGCGGAGACATGTATGATACTCGATTAACGATTCGTGCCTTACTAACAATGAGAGTAAATAGGTGTATACTTAAAATATAAAGTAGGAAGCTCACGATCAAAGCAGACCACTGTCCGCGATGTCGTTAAGCAATCCTATTCACGGGACTATTTCACCGCGTAGATCGCGTGGACGCGTGGTATCCTCGCATGGGACTATTTCACCGCATAAGCCCTTACGGACTCGCGTGAGGTATTCTCGCATAGGTGGACCGCGCATGGGACTATTTCACCCGCATAAGCCCTACGGACTCGCATGAGGTATTCCTCGCATCGTGGGTAGCAAATCCACGGGAATATGCAATGCCACAAACCCGGGGAATGACCCCACAATTATTACTGAACTACTAGCACAAATCCGGCTATCACACGTAACATAAGCACTACCGGCTTATCATACAATATATAAGCAAGTTAAGCAATCCCCTAACTTCTTATTATTTTGTTTCATATACACTCTCATTTTAGTTTACTTAAGGCACTAACATGTTCTTTATAAAAATCCGGGAATTTAACCCAAAGTACTACGTACTTCTATTCTTTCAAAATGACTCATTTCATTATAAAACTTCCAAGATACTAATAACCGTAGTATCAAGTTACAATTTCTTTTTCAAGACAAGTCACAATACTTTTAGAAATAAAATTAGGCTTCTAAATCAAGTGACTTCTTCTCTCGTAAAAGTCTTAGGCAATTGATGCCTTTAAATCAAATTGCCTTTCAAATAAATCAAGCCATTTATCTTTCCATAAAGCCAATATAACCAACTCCCCATAAAGTCGTTATATTCACTTTATACCTAAGTCAAGTACAATTTCCTATCCAAGGGACTTATACGTTTAAAACGAAACAAGTGTCACATTCTTTAAAACTCTTCAAGTCCCTTAACATGCTTAAATTACTTAAGAGTAAACCATTCTCTTATTAACTTTCCATAAAGCTATTATAACCAACTTCCCATAAAGCCGTTATACTAGCTTTATACATTAGCAACTTACATACTTCTTTTTAACCAATAGACTTAAACTTTCCAACAAAACAAGTATCAAAATACTTTCAACATACTTAAAGTCTCTTAACTTTTGAAAACCATGATATCCATAATAATTAAACAAGTGAGTTAATTACCTAACTCAAACAACTTGGGCATTCTTAAAATAAGCCAAGGATATCAAATAGACTAGATTGTCAAAATCTTGTACGTCTACCGTACTATACATTTACAACTTAATCATGCTCAAGAGATAAGAAAGTTCCACATACCTCTTCGGTTTAATCCACTTGCTAAGTCCAATCGCCGTACATAGTATGCCAACCTATAATGACCATAGTACGTCTATTAACTTCTAGTTTCAAACGTAGAATATTCCAAGTGCAAGTCACTAAATTCTACGGAAAATCGGACAGCACTTCCTTTGTTTTTACTAACTTTGCCACCTTTTTCAAGGCCGAATACAATAACCAAACATCCCCAATTGGCTCACCACAATTTATAAGGTAGTTCAATACAAATGAATAACCAAACAGCCCCAATTGGCTCACCACAAACGATAACAAACTAGTCTAAACTATAATGTCAATTCGGCAATTAGGCAACAATACAAATCGTTTCCAATTCATTTTTAATCCAAGTGGTTTAGTATAACATGATATCAAGCCGCAATCGATTACAACTACTACAATCCTCAAGTAGGTAAACATGCGACGATTCTAATAAACGACCAAAATTGTATTTCAATTTCAAAAGGCTAATCATGCCCTTTTCGGTTCTAGGCTTCTACAATCCATGTCACTTATCAAACTTCATAACACAAATCACATGATCACTTATAACTTATCATAACATGAAATCTTCAATTACAAAAGTAAAACGAAGATTATACCTCAATTAGCCCAATTATGATCCAAGATCACAAGTCGCTCATAGCAACTTTAGCTCCTCCTTTCGACGTTCCAATCCACTCCAAGCAACCCTTAGAATCTTATAAAAGACTCATCTTCAAGTTTCAACTTCAAAGTTGAATAACCCTTTAGGTTTTCGCCTTGCGACTAATACGAAAACACCACATTTCCGGGATCTTTTTATTGAGAAACACTTACTATACCCTTAGGTACCTTGGTTTAAAGTGGGGGAATTATTGGACAACAATTGAAAAAATTTCCTTCAAACCCTAGCCCTTGGCCGAGAGCTCCCTCAAGCCTCCCTCAAATTTTCTTGAAAAAATTCTAAGTGTTTAGTCTTGTCTTGCACTAGCATACAATATATAACATGATGGAGGGTTAAGATTAGCACAATTGTGTGGCTTGGATAAGTTTCACATGGATCAAGTCTAGGTGGCCTTTGACTTAGTCAACTTTGTCAAGCTTCAAGACTAGCAAGACTTGGTCATTTAATTTATGGTCAAATGACCATTCTAACCATGACAATTTCGTCCATGACCATAAGGGGGGGTGACACGTGTCGCCCTCCCGTTCGTCGCAATATTTCGTTTCCGACCAATTCCAAAAATTCCGACAAACTTTTACTCGTCTCAAATCTTAACATTGTTGAGTTCTTACGTACGTTCTTATAAACATATCCTGAAATTCCGGGGTGTAATAGTTCGACTCGTTGGCCCGATATGTCCCGGCGTTAGTGGCAAATATGGAGGACAGAGTGCACCTCTACGTCACAGGGCTCGATGACTACTTGGCAGAGGCTTGCTCGGGTGTAGCTCTTCAGCCGGGCATGGACATTGCCCGCATGCAGGCTTATGCACTTGGGTGTGAGGAGCGGAGAGGTCGACGGAATGACCGGGATCGCGAAGAGGGCGAGCAGGGTCTTTTGGCGACTTTCGAGGCGGACCGCCTCAGCAGCAGACTAGTTATGCGCCTCCACCAGTACAGAGTGGTCCTCCACAGTTGTCGGGACGTTCGGGATATTCAGGAGCAGGTCAGGGCTCCCAGGTTTCAGATTTTCAGGGGAGTAAGAGTGCTCGCCGGATGAGGTCACCCTTGTCTCAGTGTGGCCGTTGTGGAAAACTTCATAAGGGAGAGTGTCGTACTAATTTGGGAGATTGTTATGCTTGCGGCCAACAGGGCCATTTGGCGAGAGACTGTCCGACCAGAGGTAGCGCGGATGTTGAGACTCGGCCTTCGGGATCTGTTGCGGGTTCTTCGCCTTCGATAGCTAGGCAGGATGTTCATGCACCGGCAGGCCACGGCAGAGGTCGCGGTGGAAGTTCCCAGTTTTAGCGGTCCTTTGAACCGCCTATTTACAGGTATATCCTTAACCCTCTAGAGACTAGTTTGTTTTGATGATGTGTTAAGTGTTATGATCGGATAACGTTGTGTTATTGATGTGTTGAAAACATGGTTAGTTGAAAGGATAAGTATGGGGACATAGAAGGTGTGAACCTTAGAATAGTACACGTTGAGACCTTAGATGTAAGGCCGTCCTGAGAAAAAGATTTTTACGATTAGTCTTTGTCGAAACACTTGGTATGCGTGAAATGTATTGTGGGATATTTCCTTGGGTTGTGTAAGATGAAAGTGGCAGCTTTCATGACTTGGATAGGTAAGATTGTTCCTTCGGGGGACAAGAGTTTGGTGCGATTATGGGTGGGGTTGAGGACCGTTCGCGGGTCAACCCGAAGCCCGAAAGGAGATGTGGTCAATTTGTGGTGATCCCGCTTTGTGATAGGGTCACGAGGGTGCTAGGCCCAAGTTTAGGTAACCATCGTATGAGTTCATGGATGCGTTCGACCAGAATCGGATCGTGATGGCCGGGAATGGCCTTGAAAGAATTAGAGGCTAAGATGTGTTAAAATGATGGAAGTGTCTTTTTTATAAGTGAAGAGGGGAAGAAAGTATCCTTTAGACCATGGGTGTGAGATTTTTGTGATGTTAGAGGTGATTCCTCGTTGGCTTGGATTTGTATGTTATACTATGGCCATTGATGGCATGATTGGTTTCGTAAGTATAGTAGTGAAGACTATACCGGCGCATGTGTGTTTGGAGACTTAGAAGGAACATTCGGGATGAATGTTTCTAAGGGGGGAAGAATGTTATACCCCGTAGTTCCAGGGTATGTATGTGAGGACGTACGTACGAGAATACGACATAAATTTTGGAAAGAAAGAAAGATGCGATTTTTCGACGGAAAAGTTTCCGGTTTTTTGTGAAGAAAAAGGTTCGTTAATGGGAATTGGATTCCCAGATTTGGTATTTGGACTTCTTGGATTATATTAGAATTTTGAGATTTTATTTTCAGAAATGGTCACGTGGGGCCCACGGGAGAAATTTACGGTTTTGTGGGGCCCGCTTTGTTTTTGAGATTTTCGGTATTTTGGATATTTTCGGAAGGCGAAATATTCTGGACCAATCGGGGGGCGACACGTGTCACCCCCATGTGGCACCCTTGGCCGAAATTGGAGGGACAAGTGGCTAGCCACTTGTCCCCTTGGCCGAATGGCCTTGACATTTGGAAGCCCAATCGTTGGCCATGTGGTGTGGTGGGACCCACACACACATGGCCCAATCTTGACCACACACCTTGCTTAGATCTTGGCCCTTGAATCCTCTATATATACCCCCTTAGCTTGAAGAGTAAATTCATTCCACTTAAGAGCTTTTTCAAGCAAAATGCTCCCTCCCTTTGTAGTGGTTTTTCGTCCCCCTCCCCCTCTTGAGTAGAAATACTTTGAGTATTGTTGTATAATCCCAAATACCTTGGCCTAGTATCCCTAGTAGTATTCCAAAGTTGTTTTAATACTAGGAGCCCGGAAATACTACTTTTTCCAAAAGTCGCAAAATGAAACCCTAGAAAAATCTTCATAAGCTTGGTTGAAGTCTTAAGAGAAATTGTTTAGAAATTTCTAAGGGTTGCTTGGAGCGGGTTGGAGCGTAAGGATTTGGAGCTAAACGTTGCTCAGGAACGACATATAATCTTGGATAATTTTGGGCTTATCGAGGTAATGATCTATGTCCCCCTATTGTAATTGGATATTACATGTTGTAGTAGTTATACTTGAGTATATTATATTGGAAGGATGATTATAAAGGATTGAACTGTATTTACATTGGATTGTATTTACAGTAGACTTGTGTAGTATTATTGTGAAACAGATTTGAACACGTCCGGTTAGACGTGTAATCCCCTGAGAGTTGTTGGCCCGGTAGCGGGCCTTGATAGGGGAGGATATTTATGTGATAGCGGGGGGGGGAGGTGCTGCCGAATTTTCAGTAGAATAAGGAATCTTGCAGTTAGAATATTCTACGAAGAGATCTAGGAGTTGATAGGCGTTTTGTGGCCTTTATAGGTTGTAGTACTTCGAGTAGCATATTCTACTTGAAGAGTGGAAAAGGCTAGCAGAGTTACAATACTGTGGAGCATTTTGCTAATTGTCGATAATCGTCGCGAGGTATGTGAACCTCTTCCTATCTTTTCTAGCATGATTGTTGTGAACTATGTAGTACGGTAGACGTACATGTGCTAAGTGATTTGGTTGGTTTAAAACATAGGGTGTTATAATAGCTTTATGGGAAGTTAGATATAACGACTTTATGTAGGTAAAAGAATGGTTTATTGACTGTAGAAGTTAAGAGACTTGATCTTAAAAGATAAGAGACTTGACTTATAAACGACTTGATTTTGAAAGTTAAGAGACTTGATCTTGAAAGATAAGAGGCTTGACTTATAACGACTTGTTTTCCGAAAAAGAGAAGTAACTTGATTTTAAGTATGGGTTACTTGTTTTGAAAAGAGTAAGTTATTTGGGTTTTTAAAGAATACTTGTTGTTGTTTTAAAAGAAAAGAAACTTGTGGAATTAAAGAGTTTTTGGTTTAGAACATAAAGTGTTATAACAGCTTTATGGGAAGTTAGTTATAACGACTTTATGAAAACAAAGGAATGGTTTTTATCATTGGTTTTAAAATGGTAACTTGACTTTAAAAGGAGAAGTGTTTTGGTCTAAAAAGAAGGCATGGTATTGTCTTAATTTGGTTTAAAAAGGAAAGTATGGAAGTTGTTTTGGTTTACTTAAAATGTTAGTCACTTTATTTTGATACTACGGGTATCGGGTGACTTTTGTGAAGGAAATGGATCTTCTAAAAGAATTTAACATACGTAGTACTTTGGGGATTAAAACTTGGACTTGTCATAAAATGAAAGTACCTGAGTTATGTGTAACGTGCCTATGTTTGCGTGTGATAGCCTTGTTGTGCAAGTGTTGTATTCTTATGTTACCGCATCTCTCGATGGAGGGTCGGTCGTGTTATTCTTGATCATTTTGGACATACTGACACGATGGGCGGCCCACGGGTATGCTTCCAACTATAAGTGTAAAATATAACCATGTGACGCGCCCGTGGCATCCCACCTCACTGTCGGCGTACACATACACAACACACATATATATATATATATATAACGCGGCCGCATGCCCCGGAATCCCTCATCGTATAAGCATGGCCATAACGTGCCCTCGGCATCCCTCATCGTAGGTGCAAGTCTTCATGGGGAGCTAGCATGTTACACCCCGTAAGTCCAGGACATGTATAAGAGAATGTACGTAAGGAAACAAGACTTGGAAATTAGTACGAAAGGAAGAATTGTTTTTCCGACGGAAAATCTTCCGAAGGTCGGAAAGGAAAAATGTTCGTTATTGAGAATTGGATTCTCAAAATGCATTATTTGAAGAGTATGGAACTTATAAATAATATGGAAATTTATTTTACGGATTTGGTCATGTGGGGCCCTTTGAGGAAATTTTACATTTTGTGGGGCCCATGAGGGTTCTGAATTTTATGGACGAATGAGAGGCGTCGTGGCACCCCATAAGTGGTCTTGGTCGAATTAGAGGAGGGTAATATGGTCATTGAACATCTTGGAAGATAAGTCTTCAAAGCTTGACATAATTGACTAGTCAACTTGCCATAAGCTGATCCATGTGATTTTAATCCTAGCCTCACATTTGTTTAAGTCTAAGCCCTCCAATATGTGTTATATACTAACTAGTAGCAAGACTAGCTCATTTTAACACTTAGAGAAATTAGAAGACCTTGTGTTCTTCAAGAAAGCTCTCGGCTTAGTGTAATTTCCCACACAAAATTTTATAGTTTTGATCCATTAGCCACAAGACTTTAACCCAATGTCCCTAGGGGTATTGTAAGGATATCTCAATAGAAAGATTTCGGAAAAAACGTATTTTTACGTTAGTCGCAAGGCGGAAACTAAGGGAGTTCTTCAACTTTGAAGTTGGAACTTGAAGATGGGTTCTTCATAGGCCTCTAAGGAGTGCTTGGAGTGGATTAGAACCTAAGGAAAGGAGCTAAGAATTGCTAAGGCGCGACTTTGGAATCTTCGAAATTTTAAGGGCTTTAAAGGTATATTTTTGTCGTTGTAGCAATTAAGGTTTACTTATCATTGTAGCTATGGTTTTAGCAAGCATGAGTTATATAGTATGAAGTTTGATATGTTTATTGGCTATTGGAACCCTAATCCGAAATCTAGCATGTTTAACTTTAAGATTTCAATTCTAGTCGATTATTAGTCTAAGCGTCGCATGTTGTTTAAAGAAGGAAATTGTAGTTGTTGAAGTTGTTTAGACTATATAACATGTTAGACCTTAGAACTTGGAATTGTAAGAAGGATTGAAAAAGACTTAGTGTTGTTCTAGAGGTTGGCCGAGAATGGCTTTTGGCATATTCACTATTTCGTATGAATTGTGGGGCGGAATTTTACACGTATTGTAAGGCGTGTAATCCCCTTTTTTTGGTTGTTGTTTGGAGCCTTAAATGTGGCTTGTTGGTTATTGTATTCGGCCTTGAAAAAGGTGGCAAAGTAAGTAGAAACAAAGGAGGTGCTGCCCGATTTTCCGTAGAATTAGAGACCGTATACTTAGTATTATTCTACGTAGAGACTAGAAGTTGATAGTCTTGTTGTGACCATTATAGGTTGACACTTCTACGTACGGCGTATTCGGCTTAGCTTGTGGATATTAGCCGAAAAGGTATGTGAACTATCTCCTCTTCTAGCATGATTCCTTAGAATAAAGAAAGTAAGTTCTACTCCTTGAATGATCCATTCCTTGCTTGTATTTGGATTGCCTAAAATAAAATTTGTTCTATGTACTTCCTTGAGTGTACTTTGATGTTTAAATTGTAAGTAGTATAATCCATTTCCTTAGGGAAGTTTGGATTCTTAAAAGTGAAGGTATTTTTCTTAAAGTACATAGAGACTTGAAAAGGAAGTGGTTTCCAAATCTTTTGGCTAGTGCCTTAGTTCTAAAACCTAAAGGTCATTATAATGACTTTAGGGGAGTCAAAGGAGTGATTTACTTATTTGATTTAAAAGAGGAGAAATGACATGATTTAAGAGAAGTAACTTGCGTTAAGGGTGAAGTTACTTGAGGTTTAAAAAGTAGAATAAAACTTGTTTTCTAACTATTAAGAGACTTGAAGTATTTTGAAAGTTGAGAACTTGATTTGTAAGTATGTGATACTTGGTTTTAATAGTATAAGTCTCTTGGTTATTGAAGGAATGGATACGTCTAAAACCATAAAGGGTTATAACGGCTTTATGGGAAGTTGGTTATAACGGCTTTATGGAAGGTTTAGAAAGTTGTCTATTTTGATTAAATCGGCATAAGTTGCCTAGATTGTGAAAATTTGGAGTTACTTGATTTCAAGCTTTGAAATGAGTTTTCTAAAAGTGTAGTAACTTACTTTGAAAAATAGACACGC
This sequence comes from Przewalskia tangutica, assembly GCA_029844215.1. NCBI lineage: Eukaryota > Viridiplantae > Streptophyta > Magnoliopsida > Solanales > Solanaceae > Przewalskia > Przewalskia tangutica. The sequence goes on along the minus strand of CM056720.1, from coordinate 35,733,954 downwards.
CTTGATACTACGGGTGTTAGTATCTTGGGGCTTTACATAGAAAGAAATCTTTTATAAAGGAATGTACGTACGTAGTACTTTGGCTTGTTAAAAGAGAATTATTCTATGTATAACTTGATTAGTACTTTGGCTTGATAAATTGAGGATTTGTCTGAGTGTGCCTTGATAAGTACTTTGGCTTGTTAAAAGAGAATTATTCTATGTATGCCTTGATTAGTACTTTGGCTTGATAAATTGAGAATTTGTCTAAGTATGCCGTGATAAGTACTTGGGCTTGTTAATTGAGAATTACCTATGTGTGCTGGAAATAGCCGGTTGTGTGCTATTGGTATATCAGTCGTTTCGGGGTCATTCCCCGGGTTTGTGTGTCACAACCCGAATCCGGGCCCGTGACTGGTGCCTTACCCCGGGCACCCTAGTGACACAACATCAGAGAAGATCAGCGGAAATAAAACATGAACATGAAATGAGAGATATTATAAATAAGCAAAGCAACCAAAAGCGGTTGCCTTTCAACATATATATAAGCGTTTGAGCGATTACAATCCTTACAACCACCTTGTACAATGCTCTGGACCTCTAAGATTTTTACTACAACTATGACGGGACGGGGCCCGCCATACCACGAATGTACAAGAACCTACAGACATCGTGGTAACATACCAAAGATAAGCCTCAGAAGGCAGGCTTCCCAATATCTTTGAAAGGTGATCCTAAAAGCGGGATCGATGTAGATGTACTTCTACTGCGGCATGAACGCGGCCCCGGGAGTCGATAACAGTACCAAGTATGTGAAATCAGTAAATCAGTAAATGAAATCATAAGAGTCTATATAAAGCGGGAGACATGTATGATAACCAAACTACGATACACATATAACGATTATATCAAGTCGGTCTCACGCCCGGTCATTTACTCAAATATAATTATGGGTCTCACGCCCACAACATCGATCATGCCCGTGGAATACCTTCCTCACCGCGATCTATGATATGAAAACACCAAGTACACCAACACCAAGTCCTACGATACCAAAGCCGTAATAACAATCCAATACAACCAAACCACGAAGGCGACACGGCAAGTGCGAGTGCGACTACCGAATACCAAGGCCGGTCACGTGGTGGCCGGCAATACGGTGACCACCAGTACGAGCCGTATCACGAGACCGTCACTACACTGAGCGGGGCAAGTCGCGAGGGCTAACTACGGTACCAAGGCGAATCAGCCACGAGGCGGGGCAAGTCTGGCCGACCACCGGTACCAAGGCGAACTGTAAGAAACCTCGTGGAGCTAGTCCATGGAATAACACTATCATCGTGAGCATACGTGGAATTTTCCGTCACGCAGATGCGTCTAAGTAAGTCCTCAACGAGTCAACCGCCCTCCATTGAGACGCGGTAATATAGAACACAATTCTTGCATAACAAAGGCTATCACAACAAGCATAGGCAAGTTACACAACAACAAGCATAGGCAAGTTACACAACAACAAGCATAGGCAAGTTATACACAACTCAAGGTACTTTCATTTTATGTCAAAGTCCGGGTTTTAATCCTAAAGTACTACGTCGTTAAGTTCCTTTTAAAGATCCATTCCTTTATAAAAGTCACCGATGCGTTGCATAAAATAGAGTGACTTATATCTTTTAAGTAAACCAAAACAACTTCCATACTATCCTTTTTAAAACCAAATTAAGGCAACACCATGCCTTCTTTTTAGACCAAAACACTTCTCTTTTTAAAGTCAAGTTACCACCTTAAAACCAATGATAACACCCTTCTTTTGTTTTCATAAAGTCGTTATAACTAACTTCCCATAAAGCTGTTATAACACTTTATGGTTTAAACCAATTTAAGATAACATAATGCCTTTCTTTTCCTAAAGTTCGGTTGCCTAATTTCAAGTATTCACGTTTCTTATTTTAGAAAGGTTTTGTAGTTCATAGTATTATTCATTTAAGAATATAATTCTCTTTTAAACAAACTGATAAACATATGCCTTATATGAGAGTAGGTTATTCTTGTTCATAATCAATCTTATTAAGCAGCCATGATCTAGGAAATGTAATATCATTTTGTCTCGTCTTAGCTTCTATGCAGATGGAGGTTTCTACTGGTTTTAATAATACTTCATTATTCAATACATTTCCCTTTATTAGCGCTGCAGTGGATTGTCGATACACATTCTGATTTCCGAAATCAGTAAAACATTATTCTTTGGAAACCAAGTACTCATTACTCACGAATGAGGTTTCATACATCTTACCACTTTCAAATCGATTAATTAAGTTAAATCCTTAACTTCTAAAATCAGTAAACCATTTTCTTTACCTCTCTTAAGACGTTATACCTAACTTCCCATAAAGCTAGTATAAATCTTATGTTTTCAAAACCAAGTATTACTCTTCTTTCAAAAAGGTTTCTTAATTCGTTCGAAATACTTCAAGATTCTTATCATCACACATCAAGTCAGTTATAAGTCAAATCAGTTATCTTTAAAAACCACAAAGCATTTCTTACTTACATAAAGCTGTTATAACCAACTTCCCATAAAGCCGTTATAACACTTTATGTTTTAAACCAATCAAATACATTCAACACATGTACGTTTACCGTACTACATAGTTATACACATATCATGCTAGAAAAGATAGGAAAAGGTCCACATACCTCGCGACGAGTATCGACTAATAGCAAAACGCTCCATGTACCTCAAACCGTCGGCTACCCCTTAAGCCAAGTAGACCACGCCACACGCAGTATTTCAACCTATAGAGGCCACAAGGCGCCTATTAACATCTTAGATCTCAATGTAGAATATTCTACAGAAAATTCGGCAGCACCTCCCCCCCCCCGCAACAGCGTAAATCTCCTCCTCTATCGAGGCCGGCTACCAAGCCAACCAGGGGGGGGGGTTTGCACGCCTAACCGGACGTGTACAATTCTACTCACAGTAATACTACACAAGTCTCATGTACTGGTCTATGTAATTACGATTCGTTCTCTTCTTTAAAATTGGGCTTAAGTCAAAAGACATTGCCGCACAATTATAATGTTCAGTTCTATATATAGTATACTTCAACTATATATTCCTACAACATGTAATTTCCAATTACAATAGAAGGTCAAGAGTGTTTACCTCGATAAGCCCAAAATTATCCGAGTTTATATGTCGATCCTGAGCAAGGTTTAGCTCCTACTCTGTGCGCTCCAACCCGCTCCAAACAACCCTTAGAAGTTCTAACCAACTTCTACACAATTACTTCAACTATCAATGAAGATTTCCTTAGGGTTTCGTTTAGTGGCTAAAGGAAGTATATTAGTATTTTCTGGGCTTTTGTATAAGTGTAATCTTGGGAATACTACAAGGTATTTGGGCCAAGGTATTTATGCATTATAACAATACTTGGAGAGTATTTCTACCCCAAAAGGGGGGTATTTATACGAGACAACTAGGTTAGGGGTACCCTGCTAACCACTACAAGGGGAGGAAGCTCGGCCAAAGGGCCTTCTCAAAGGGGGGAGGGGGGTGTGGTGGACGAAAGAACAAGAGGGAGGGAGTAGTTTGAGACTTAGAGAAATGCTCAAGTTTTGGATGAAGAATGTCTTCAACTAGAGGGGTATTTATAGGTCAAGCAAAGGCCAACCAAGGGCCAAGATGAAGACAAGTGCATAGCAAGTGTAAGGCCAAGATTTAGCCATGTGCTACCTTATCCATCTACACAAAATATCCTACCTAACCCTTGACCAAAATTTCAACACAAAAAACGTGCCAATGGTCTAGCTTTGTCATCCACTTGCTTCCAATGGGAGGGTGACACTTGTCCCCCTCCCGTTGGTCCAAAATGTTTCGTCTCTCGGAAAAATCCGCAAAAAAATTATTAATGACATACCCGGAATTTTCCCTACGTAAGCTGTGGAAACGTTTCGTCGGAAAACGACTCCTTTCGGCACTTGTGCCCAATTTCGAACCTTGCCTAATCTTAAGGCTCAAATTCTTATACGTACGCCCTCACGTACATACTCTGGAAATACGGGGTATAACATTCTCCCCTCCTTAGAAACATTCGTCCCGAATGTTCCTTCTCAAGACGGATAACGATGAAGTTCTTCTAACAAGTTGCCAACGCCACACCTGGCCACGAAATAACACACGTTCTCTTCCTTCCTTACTCGTCCTGCCCTTCTCGAACCACTGAACTCTTCTAGTATCGTACCACACTTCATCATCGCTCTGATTCCCAAAACTTTGGAGTCACCACTCCAAACTTGGTCATCTTACTAGCTTCACTTCTCTCTAAGGCCATTCCGGCCTTCACGATCCGCTCGGGTCGAACATAACCACGAACTTGTCACGACCCGCCCGAACTCATCGGCCATCTAAACTTGGGCCTAGCACCCTCGTGACCTACCACCGCGGGACCTCGATCGACCCTCATTCCGACTCACGGGTTGACCACGCAACACGTCCTCAACCCGAGCCTGCATCCGCCGACTCTCTCGTTTCTCGATCCGAACAATCTTACCTATCTGGTCATGAAAGCTACCACTTCCATTTACACTACCCAAGGAAATTTTCCACAATTACACCACGCATACGTTCGACAAAGATCCCCGCAAAAATCTTGTACTCAAGATGGCCTTACATCTAAGGTCTCAACTGTAATATTCTAAGGTTCATCACTTTCTCACCCCCAGGCTTACCCTTTTTACCAACCAGGTTTCTAAATCACATTTTAGCACAAAGCTATCCGAACATAACACTAAACACATCATCATAACATCAATACATACAAACTCTGAGGTTAAGGATATACGAAAATAGGCGGTTCAAGGACCGCTAAAGCTGGAACTTCCACCGCGACCTCTGGGGCTGTAGGTGTATGAACATCTGCCTAGCTATGGAAGGTGAAAGACCCAATCGCTCTAGTAGTCTGTGTTATCCTACCGCTACCCACAGTCGGACAGTCTCGCCGGATGGCCTGTTGGCGCAGAATAACAATCTCCCAAGTCGATGCGACACTCTCCGTTATGAAGTTTTCCACAACGGCCACACTGAGACAAGGGCAACCTCATCCGGCGAGCACTCCTACTCCCCTGAAAATCTGAAACCTGGGAGCCCTGACCTGCTCCTGAATATCCCAAAGGTCCCGAAGGCTGTGGAGGACCACTCTGTACTGGTGGTACATAATCGGCTTTCTGCTTGGCGGTCGCCTCGAAAGTCACCAAAGGACCTGCTGCTGCAGCCCTCTTCTGCGACCACGGTCATTCCGTCGATTTATACGCTCATCACATCCAAGTGCATACGCTGCGTGCGGGCAATGTCCGTGCGGTGAAGAGCTACACGAACAACTCGGCTAGGTGATCATCGAGCCTGTAACAAATCGGTGCACTCGATCCTCCATACTAGCTACCAACACGGGGCGTCTGGCCAATGAGTCGAACTCCACATTGTACTCGAACGTGCGCGGATCTGCAACACCAAAAATCTGTCTGCCCGAGCCCTCATCTGTGGAGGCAAGAAATGTGCAAGAAAGGCCTCTGAGAACTCGTCCCATAAAGCTGGAAGTGCATGCTCTCCCGGGACAGCTCCACGAATAAAACGATCATTGCGGTATCACGCGGCCGATGCGAACCTAGGACCACCGACTCGGTCTCCGATGCCTTGATCACTCTCGCGATCCGTCAGAATCGGATGAACTCCTGCGGATCATCCTCGTGCCTCGACCCATAAAACTCTGGCGGCCTACAACTCGGAAAATCCGTAGCCTCGAACTATCGATCTAGGGTGAACCACGGTGCTCTTTGGGCTGCTGCGTCGGCTATCCTCAGTATGGCCTGACCACGGCCATTAACTAGGCCAGCTCCTTGTAACTCATCTCTCTGCTCCCGATCGCGGATGGAGGCTCGTGTATTGTGGTCTCTGCCACGCTCTACTCGCACTCCTCTGCTGTCTTGCCGCCCAGGCGGGTTGCACGCGGAGGCATAATCGTAAAAGCAGTATGTCGGAGGGTCGAATCTTATCACCTGACTCTAAGGCACGATCTCGGAATGAGAAGAATGGAAACCTACCCTAAATGTCCTATAGCCTCACGATTATAGATGTGGTGCAAAACACCGATAATCAAGACTCTACTAGACACGGTGCAGAGACACTTTCCGAGGACTAAGCGCTCGATACCACTATTGTCACGACCGAATCGGGCGTGGTTGTCTACCGGGCACCCTAGTGACACAACATCGAGAGAAGATCGTGAAATAAAACATGAACATGAAATGAGAGATATTATAAATAAACAGGCCAACCAAAGCGGTTGCCTTTCAACATATATATAAACGTTTGAGCGATTACAATCCTTACAACCACACGCCAGCGATTACTCTGCACTTAAGATTTTTACTACAACTATGACGGGACAGGGCGCGCCATACCACGAATGTACAAGAACCTACAGACGTGGTAACATGCAAAGATAAGCCTCCAAGGAACGGAGCTTCAATATCTGAAAGGTGATCCTAAAGCGGGGATCGACAACCGATGTACTTCTACTGCGGCATGAACGCAGCCCCGAAGAGGTCGATCTGACAATTGCAGTATGTGAAACGTAAATCAGTAAATGAAATCATAAGAGTCTATATAAAGCGAGACATGTATGATAACCAAACTACGATACATATAACGCTTATAACAAGTCGTGGTCTCACGCCTCCGGTCATTTACTCAAATATAATTATGGGTCTCGCCCACAACATGATCATTCCGTGGAATACCTTCCTCATCTTGGCGATCTATGATATGAAAATACCAAGAAGTACACCTGAACACCAAGTCCTACCTGATACCAAAGCCGTAATAACAATCCAATACAACCAAACCACGAAGCTGACACGGGGCAAGTGCGAGCCGACTACGGATACCAGGCGGTCACGTGGCGGCAAGGCAAATCGAGGTGACCACCAGTACCAGCGTATCACGAGACCGTCCTCACCACTGAGCGGGGCAAGTGTCAGGGCTAACTACCAGGTACCAAGGCCGAATCAGCCACGAGACGGGGCAAGTACGAAAGCTGACCACCAGGTACCAAGGCCGAACAGTAAGAAACCTCATGGAGAGCTAGTCCATGGAATAACACTACCCGTGGAATTTTCCGTCACTGCCGGTACGTCCAAGTAAGTCCTCAACGAGTCAACCGGCCCTCCATTGAGAGACGCGGTAATATAGAACACAATTCTTGCATAACAAAGGCTATCACAACAAGCATAGGCAAGTTACACAACAACAAGCATAGGCAAGTTACACAACAACAAGCATAGGCAAGTTATACACAACTCAAGGTACTTTCATTTTATGTCAAAGTCCGGGTTTTAATCCTAAAGTACTACGTACGTTAAGTTCCTTTTAAAGATCCATTCCCTTTTATAAAAGTCACCCGATACCCGTTGCATAAAATAGAGTGACTTATATCTTTTAAGTAAACCAAAACAACTTCCATACTATCCTTTTTAAAACCAAATTAAGGCAACACCATGCCTTCTTTTTAGACCAAAACACTTCTCTTTTTAAAGTCAAGTTACCACCTTAAAACCAATGATAACACCCTTCTTTTGTTTTCATAAAGTCGTTATAACTAACTTCCCATAAAGCTGTTATAACACTTTATGGTTTAAACCAATTTAAGATAACATAATGCCTTTCTTTTCCCTAAAGTTCCAGTTTGCCTAATTTCAAGTATTCACGTTTCTTATTTTAGAAAGGTTTTGTAGTTCATAGTCTTATTCATTTAAGAATATAATTCTCTTTTAAACAAACTGATAAACATATGCCTTATATGAGAGTAGGTTATTCTTGTTCATAATCAATCTTATTAAGCAGCCATGATCTAGGAAATGTAATATCATTTTGTCTCATCTTAGCTTCTATGCAGATGGAGGTTTCTCTTGGTTTTAATAATACTTCATTATTCAATACATTTCCCTTTATTAGCGCTGCGATGGATTGTCGATACATTCGATTTCAAATCAGTAAAACATTATTCTTTGGAAACCAAGTACTCATTACTCACGAATGAGGTTTCATACATCTTACCACTTTCAAATCGATTAATTAAGTTAAGTCTCTTAACTTCTAAAATCAGTAAACCATTTTCTTTACCTCTCTTAAGACGTTATACCTAACTTCCCATAAAGCTAGTATAACTCTTATGTTTTCAAAACCAAGTATTACTCTTCTTTCAAAAAGGTTTCTTAATTCTTTCGAAATACTTCAAGATTCTTATCATCACACATCAAGTCAGTTATAAGTCAAATCAGTTATCTTTAAAAACCACAAAGCATTTCTTACTTACATAAAGCTGTTATAACCAACTTCCCATAAAGCCGTTATAACACTTTATGTTTTAAACCAATCAAATACATTCAACACGTATGCGTCTGCGTACTACATAGTTATACACATATCATGCTAGAAAAGATAGGAAGAGGTCCACATACCTCGCGACAGTATCGACTAATAGCAAAACGCTCCAGTACCTCAAACCGGCTACCCCTTAAGCCAGTAGACCACGCCACGCGATGATATTTCAACCTATAGAGGCCACGGCGCCTATTAACATCTTAGATCTCAATGTAGAATATTCTACGTAAAATTCGCGCACCTTCCCCATGGCGTAAATCTCCTCTATCGAGGCTACCAAGCCAACTGCGGGGTTTCACGCCTAACGGATGTGTACAATTCTACTCACGAATACTACACAAGTCTCTTTGTCTGATCCTATGTAATTACAGTTCAGTTCTCTTCTTTAAAATTCAGGCTTAAGTCAAAAGACATTGCCGCACAATTATAATGTTCAGTTCTATATATAGTATACTTCAACTATATATTCCTACAACATGTAATTTCCAATTACAATAGAAGGTCAAGAGTGTTTACCTCGATAAGCCCAAAATTATCCGAGTTTATATGTCGATCCTGAGCAAGGTTTAGCTCCTACTCCGTGCGCTCCAACCCGCTCCAAACAACCCTTAGAAGTTCTAACCAACTTCTACACAATTACTTCAACTATCAATGAAGATTTCCTTAGGGTTTCATTTAGTGGCTAAAGGAAGTATATTAGTATTTTCTGGGCTTTTGTATAAGTGTAATCTTGGGAATACTACAAGGTATTTGGGCCAAGGTATTTGGGCATTATAACAATACTTGGAGAGTATTTCTACCACAAAAGGGGGGTATTTATACGAGACAACTAGGCTAGGGGTATCCCACGGCTAACCACTACGAGGGGAGAGCTCTCGGCCAAAGGGCCTTCTCAAAGGGGATGGGGGTGTGGTGGACGAAAGAACAAGAGGAGGAGTAGTTTGAGACTTAGAGAAATGCTCAAGTTTTGGATGAAGAATGTCTTCAACTAGAGGGGTATTTATAGGTCAAGCAAAGGCCAACCAAGGGCCAAGATGAAGACAAGTGCATAGCAAGTGTAAGGCCAAGATTTAGCAATGTGCTACCTTATCCATCTACACAAAATATCCTACCTAACCCTTGACCAAAATTTCAACACAAAAAACGTGCCAATGGTCTAGCTTTGCCGTCCACTTGCTTCCAATGGGAGGGTGACACTTGTCCCCCTCCCGTTGGTCCAACATGTTTCGTCTCTCGGAAAAATCCGCAAAAAAATTATTAATGACATAGCCGGAATTTTCCCTACGTAAGCTGTGGAAACGTTTCGTCGGAAAACGACTCCTTTCGGCACTTGTGCCCAATTTCGAACCTTGCCTAATCTTAAGGCTCAAATTCTTATACGTACGCCCTCACGTACATACTCTGGAAATACGGGGTATAACATTGTGGCATTTGCATAATTCCGTGGATTTGCTACCCACGATGCGAGGAATACCTCATGCGAGTCCGTAGGGCTTATGCGGGTGAAATAGTCCCATGCGGGCGGGGCCAGCCTATGCGAGGAATACCTCATGCGAGTCCGTAAGGGCTTATGCGAGTGAAATAGTCCTATGCGAGGAATACCTCATGCGGGTCCGAAAGGGCTTATGCGGGTGAAATAGTCCCATGCGGGCGGGTCCAGCCTATGCGAGGAATACCTCACGCGGGTCCACGCGACCTATGCGGGTGAAATAGTCCCAGGAATAGGATTGCTAAATGATACTGCGGGCGGATGGTCCTGCTTGATCATGAGCTTCCTAGTTTATATTGTAAGGATACTACTGTTTACTCTCATTGTTAGTAAGGCACAATGTGTTGTATTTTGATTATCATATATGTCCCCGGATTTGTTTGTGTTACCCTATGGTCATGCTTTTACGGTGGGATTAGGGGCATGGGACCACGAGGTATTGAGGACACAGGTGGGACTTGGTGTTCATGTATCCTTATTGGTGTTATTACATCATGGACTGCCGGCAGTGAGGAAGTATTCCACGGGCATGATTGATATTATGGGCGTGAGACCCATGGTTATATTGAGTAATGACTTTGAGGGCCTGCGTCCCTGACTTGATATGACTGCTTATGTGTTATATCGTAGGTTGGATATCATACATGTCTCTGTGTTATTTAGCGCTATGATTTTATTACGCATTTCATCGCTCACATACTTGGTACATTCTTGTCTTGACCTCCTTCGGGGTTGCGTTCATGCCGCAGTTTAGGTACCTTGATTCGGTGATCGGCAGTGTAGGATCTGCTCGGGGTTTTGGATAAGCTCCTTCTATTCCGGAGTTTATCTTTGGTATATGTCCTTCAGTACAGGCTTTGTATAGTTTTGGGTACGGCGGGGCCTTGTCCCGTCATAGTTCAGTTTAACTCCTAGAGGTCTGTATTCATAGGTCGGATTGGACTCATGTACGGTGTAGTGTCTTTAGTTTATGTATATATGGCAGCCTTGTCGGCTTTGCCCTTGCACGTACGTTTGTTTTAAAAAAAATGAGGTGTTATTTCAGTTCCGCAGCTTACTTGTATTGTTAAGGTAGAAGGGTGCCCAGGGAGGGCACGATCCACGCCCGGTTGGCCGTGACAGAGTGGTATCGAGCGATCGATCATCGGAATGTCTACAGACCGTGTCTAGTAGAGTCTTGATTATCGGTGTGTTGCGCGCCACACCCATAAACAGGAGGCTACATGACATTTAGGAGTTGGTTTCTATTATTTTCACTCTAAGATCGTGCCATAGAGCTGTGTTAGTAAGAAAATTCCTCTCTGACGTATTGTTGTGTTATAGTATGCCTCCAAGGAGGGCAACAGCCGCCCATAAGGGCAAAGGAGTAGCAGGAGCTACTAGTCAGACTCAGAGAGTTGATAGGGCTTATGCCCAGGGTACACCGGATGTTGTTCATGATCGGCGAGTTCTTCTGCGCCAGGTTTTGAGGCCCCAGCACCAGAGCCTCCAGTTTCTCGGTTAGGAGAAGACTATAGGGTCATGAGGAAAGTCGTTGTGTTATTGACCAAGATAGCGGTGCTAGCAGTTGTAAGTGATAGTACCCCAGAGGTAGGGATACTTTGATTAGTAAGTGAGAAGTAAGAATGTTGACAAGAATGATAGGTGAACTGAGACTATAGTTGTATAAAGTTCACAAGTTGTAATTGCCCATGATGATGTAAGACCAATAGGGAAGATTGTGCAGTAGAAATACTTTGGCTTATGTGTGAACCTCTAGTGAATAGGGATAGGGTAAGAAGTAACTTGAGTTAAGAGAGATTTATTCGGACTAAGAACGAAGTTAAGTGTGACGATGAGTCGGGTTATAGACTCATTTGGGTCAACCGATAGTATGGAATCGGGTGATGTCGATTAGAAATAGTCGTTATGTGATAGGGTCACGGGATGCCAGCCCAAGTTTAGTTAATCGTTATGCGAGTTTGTGGGCGCGTTCCACGGAACTAGGTCGTAAGGACCGAGAAGAGCCTTAGCGGAAATTCAAGTAGCTTAATGGCGTGTTTGATTAGTAACTCCAAAGTGGAAACGAAGCGATATTGAGATTTTGTACGTGTACTAGATAAGTTTAAAAATGCGAGAAAATATGACTAGTAAGGAAAGAAAGGAACCTCTAAGGATCCGTGTTTTGGGAAAATGTAACCTTCGAGTTTTGTGAGAAGGGAATTCGACGGAAGGTCCATTGTTATGTTTACGTATGTTGTGGTGGCCGTATGTGGCATCGTTGGTCTTGTGCGCTTTGATCGATAGGCATAATATAGAGGTGTCTTGGAGTGTGTATAACAGCAATCGACTAAGAACATTCGGGGCGAATGTTTCTAAGGAAGAATGTTACACCAGTAAGTCCGTGACATGTATAAGAGAATGTACGTAAGGAAACAAGACTTGGAAATTAGTACGAAAGGAAGAATTGTTTTTCCGACGGAAAATCTTAGAAGGTCGGAAAGGAAAAATGTTCGTTATTGAGAATTGGATTCTCAAAATGCATTATTTGAAAGAGTATGGAACTTATAAATAATATGGAAATTTATTTTACTGGTTGGTCATGTGGGGCCCACCCGAGGAAATTTTACATTTTTGTGGGGCCCCATGAGTTATGGAATTTTATGGACGAATGAGAGGCGTCGTGGCACCCCATAAGTGGTCTTGGTCGAATTAGAGGAGGGGTAATATGGTCATTGAACATCTTGGAAGATAAGTCTTCAAAGCTTGACATAATTGACTAGTCAACTTGCCACATAAGCTTGATCCATGTGATTTTAATCCTAGCCTCACATTTGTTTAAGTCTAAGCCCTCCAATATGTGTTATATACTAACTAGTAGCAAGACTAGCTCATTTTAACACTTAGAGAAATTAGAAGACCTTGTGTTCTTCAAGAAAGCTCTCGGCTTAGTGTAATTTCCCACACAACAATTTTATAGTTTTGATCCATTAGCCACAAGACTTTAGCCCAATGTACCTAGGGGTATTGTAAGGATATCTCAATAGAAATATTTCGGAAAAAACGTATTTTTACGTTAGTCGCAAGGCGGAAACTAAGGGAGTTCTTCAACTTTGAAGTTGGAACTTGAAGATGGGTTCTTCATAGGCCTCTAGGAGTGCTTGGGCGGATTGGAACCTAAGGAAAGGAGCTAAGAATTGCTAAAGCGCGACTTTGGAATCTTGGAAATTTTAAGGGCTTTAAAGGTATATTAGCATCGTTGTAGCAATTAAGGTTTACTTATCATTGTAGCTATGGTTTTAGCAAGCATGAGTTATATAGTATGAAGTTTGATATGTTTATTGGCTATTGGAACCCTAATCCGAAATCTAGCATGTTTAACTTTAAGATTTCAATTCTAGTCGATTATTAGTCTAAGCGTCGCATGTTGTTTAAAGAAGGAAATTGTAGTTGTTGAAGTTGTTTAGACTATATAACATGTTAGACCTTAGAACTTGGAATTGTGAAGGATAGAAAAGACTTAGTGTTGTTCTAGAGGTTGGTAGAGAATGGCTTTTGGCATATTCACTATTTCGTATGAATTGTGGGCGGAATTTTACACGTATTGTAAGGCGTGTAATCCCCTGTTTGGTTGTTGTTTGGAGCCTTAAATGTGGCTTGTTGGTTATTGTATTCGGCCTTGAAAAGGTGGCAAAGTAAGTAGAAACAAAGGAGGTCTTTGATTTTCCGTAGAATTAGATCACAGTATACTTAGTATTATTCTCGTAGAGACTAGAAGTTGATAGTCTTGTTGTGACCATTATAGGTTGACACTTCTACGTGCACGCGTATTCGTCTTAGCTTGTGGATATTAGCGAAAGGTATGTGAACTATCTCCTCTTCTAGCATGATTCCTTAGAATAAAGAAAGTAAGTTCTACTCCTTGAATGATCCATTCCTTGCTTGTATTTGGATTGCGTAAAATAGAATTTGTTCTATGTACTTCCTTGAGTGTACTTTGATGTTTAAATTGTAAGTAGTATAATCCATTTCCTTAGGGAAGTTTGGATTCTTAAAAGTGAAGGTATTTTTCTTAAAGTACATAGAGACTTGAAAAGGAAGTGGTTTCCAAATCTTTTGGCTAGTGCCTTAGTTCTAAAACCTAAAGGTCATTATAATGACTTTAGGGGAGTCAAAGGAGTGATTTACTTATTTGATTTAAAAGAGGAGAAATGACATGATTTAAGAGAAGTAACTTGCGTTAAGGGTGAAGTTACTTGAGGTTTAAAAAGTAGAAGAAAACTTGTTTTCTAACTATTAAGAGACTTGAAGTATTTTGAAAGTTGAGAACTTGATTTGTAAGTATGTGATACTTGGTTTTAATAGTATAAGTCTCTTGGTTATTGAAGGAATGGATACGTCTAAAACCATAAAGGGTTATAACGGCTTTATGGGAAGTTGGTTATAACGGCTTTATGGAAGGTTTAGAAAGTTGTCTATTTTTATTAAATCGGCATAAGTTGCCTAGATTGTGAAAATTTGGAGTTACTTGATTTCAAGCTTTGAAATGAGTTTTCTAAAAGTGTAGTAACTTACTTTGAAAAATAGACACGCCTTGATACTACGGGTGTTAGTATCTTGGGGCTTTACATAGAAAGGAGTCTTTTATAAAGGAATGTACGTACGTAGTACTTTGGCTTGTTAAAAGAGAATTATTCTATGTATAACTTGATTAGTACTTTGGCTTGATAAATTGAGGATTTGTCTGAGTGTGCCTTGATAAGTACTTTGGCTTGTTAAAAGAGAATTATTCTATGTATGCCTTGATTAGTACTTTGGCTTGATAAATTGAGAATTTGTCTAAGTATGACGTGATAAGTACTTGGGCTTGTTAATTGAGAATTGCCTATGTGTCGGAAATAGCGGTTGTGTGCTATTGGTATATCGATCGTTTCGGTCATTCCGGGTTTGTGGCATTTGCATAATTCCGTGGATTTGCTACCCACGATCACGAGGAATACCTCATGCGAGTCCGTAGGGCTTACGCGGGTGAAATAGTCCCGTGCGGGCGTGTCCGACCTATCACGAGGAATACCTCATGCGAGTCCGTAAGGTCTTATGCGGGTGAAATAGTCCTATGCGAGGAATACCTCATGCGGGTCCGAAAGGGCTTATGCGGGTGAAATAGTCCCATGCGAGCGGGTCCGACTATCGAGGAATACCTCACGTGGTCCACGCGACTATCACGGGTAAAATAGTCCGTGAATAGGATTGCTAAATGATCTGCGCGCGGATGGTCCTGCTTGATCATGAGCTTCCTCGTTTATATTGTCAGGATACTACTGTTTACTCTCATTGGTAGTAAGGCACAATGTGTTGTATTGTGATTATCATATATGTGCCCGGTTGTGTGGGTGTTCCCCTATGGTCATGCTTTTCGAGGTGGGATTAGGGGCATGGGACCACGGGTATTGAGGACACGGTAGGACTTGGTGTTCATGTATCCTTATTGGTGTTATTACATCATGGATGCCGGCGGTGAGAAGTATTCCACGCATGATTGATATTACGGGCGTGAGACCCGTGGTTATATTGAGTAATGACTTTGAGGGCTGCGTCTCGACTTGATATGATCGCTTATGTGTTATGTCTTGTAGGTTGGATATCATACATTTCTCTGTGTTATTTAGATCGCTATGATTTTATTACGATTACATCGCTCATACTTGGTACATTCTTCTTGACCTCGCCCGGAAGTGCGTTCATGCCGCAGGTTTAGGTACGCAGTTCGGTGATCGGCAGGTGTAGGATCCTGCTCAGGGTTTTGGATAAGCTCCTTCTATTCCGGAGTTTATCTTTGGTATATGTCCTTCAGTACATGCTTTGTATAGTTTTGGGTACGGCGGGGCCTTGTCCCGTCATAGTTCAGTTTAACTCCTAGAGGTCTGTATTCATATGTGGGATTGGACTCATGTACGGTGTAGTGTCTTTATTTTATGTATATATGGCAGCCTTGTCGGCTTTGCCCTTGCACGTACGTTTGTTTTAAAAAAAAAATGAGGTGTTATTTCAGTTCCGCAGCTTACTTGTATTGTTAAGGTAGAAGGGTGCCCAGGTAGGGCACCAGTCACGGGCCCGGGGTTCGGGCTGTGACATAGCCCATGGAGTAATAATATAACATGCCCCCAGAATCCCTCATCGTGGGTACATGTCTTCATGGGGAGCTAGCCCATGGAGTAATAGTCGTACATAGCATGGTCGCATGCCCCGGAATCCCTCATCGTATAAGCATGGCCATGGGTAATAAAACAACCGAATCTAACCCGCATCCACAGTCACATGCCGGAATCCCACATCGTATAAGCATGTCGGATCAATCAAAATGGAAGCATACGTGGAATCCCACATCAGCTTCGATGCGTCCAAGTAAACTTACAACAAGACAGTCGGCCCTCCAACTGAGAGTCACGACAACGTAAACATATAATACTTGCACTCAAAGCTATCACAAGCAAACATAGGCAAGTTCATTAAACCTTTAGACTTCCATTTTTATAAACTCATGGAACTCTCGTTTCACACATAAAAATCCGGGAATTTAACCCAAAGTACTATGTGCTTACATTCTTTTCAAAAGACTCCTTTTAATATAAAACCCCAAGATACTAACACCCGTAGTATCAAGGCTTGTTTACATTTTACATAAGTCACTACACTTTTAGAAATACAATTTTTCGGCTTCTAAATCAAGTGACTTCTTTCCTTAAAACTTAAGCAATTGATGCTTTTAAATCCATTTGCCTTTCTTTATTTCAAAACATTTATCATTACTTAGAGTAAACCACTCTTAACTTTCCATAAAGCTATTATAACCCACTTCCCATAAAGTCGTTATACTAACTTTATACTTTAGACAAATACATTCTTTTATAACCAAGAGACTTATACTTTCAAAATACTCCAAGTCTCTTATCTTTTAGAATCAAGTTTCGTAGTTCATAGTCTTAACACTTCATAACGTAAACTCTTTAATTTAAGCTACGTATGCCTTATATGTGTGAATAGGTTATACTTGTTTATACTGATCTCATTAAAGCAGCCATGATCTAGAAAATGTAATACAATTTTGTCTTATAATTTATTGTTTTAATTAAATGGAGAATTCTACTTGTTTTAATATAATTTATCGTCATTACATTTTCCTTTATTAACGCTGCAATGGCTTGTTCGATACTTATTCTCATTCGTGCAGTAAATTAGCCAAGTCAACTTGGCTCCAAACACCTCCTAACGACTCTTACCAACTGTTATACCCCGTATTTCCAGAGTATGTATGTGAGGACGTACGTACATTTGTACAAACCCTAATTAGGTTAAGGATGGAATTGTGAACTTTCAACGGAAAAGATTCCGAACCTTGTGAATGAAATTCTACGTTTTTAATATTTTAACCGATTGCGGATTTTTTCCGAGAGACGAAATATTTTGGAACAATAGGAGGGCGACATGTGTCACCCTTAATTGGCATGGGTTGGACGAAAATGTTGGCCAAGTGGACAAGGTCAAATGGTCAAGTCTTGGAAGATATTTTCTTTTGGTGAGTGGGAGTTGGTAGGGGCGTTTTTTTGGGCAAGTGTGAGGCTTGCCTTGGACGATTTTTGTGTGCTAGTGGAAGCCACATGGCTCTTTGTTGTGGGGGACATATGTCCCAATGTTGTGGTGGACATATGTCCCAAGGTTATGGTGGACACTTGGTTGGAAGACCTCTTTCTTCACATGGATCCAAATCTACACCATCCATTTGTTTTGATCTAGACCATTGGTGGTTCTATAAATACCCCTCAAGTGCAAGACTAAATCTTCATCCCTTAAACATTTTCCAAGTCTCAAAATCCCTCTCCCCCTCTTAGAAGCTCTCGTCAAACTACCCCCTTAGAAAGGCTCTCGTGAAAACCCCTCCCCCTTTCTAGTTGCCTACGTTCGAAAACACCCCCACCCCCTTGGTAGAAAATATTCTCCAAGTATTGTTACTATTCCAAAATACCTTAGCCTGATACCTTGTAGTATTCCAAAGTTACCTCTATACTAAAAGCCCAGAAATACTACTTTATATCCATTAGTCACAAAACGAAACCCTAGGGACAATCTTCATTGTTGGTTGAAGTATTAAGTAGAAGTTGTATAGAACTTCTAAGGGTTTCTTGGAGCGAATTGAAGCGTACACAGTAGGAGCTAAACCTTGCTCAGGATTGACATATATCTTGGATAATTTTGGGCTTGTCGAGGTAAATATCTTTTCGTTCTATTGTAATTAGAGATTACATACTGTAGTAATATAGAAATGAGTATAAGATATATAGAAGGATGGTATAAGAGAAGAATATTGAACTGTACTTACATGGGAATTTGTATTCTGATGAGACTTGTGTAGTTGTGGGTAGGGAAATCTTTGCCCAAATTTCCCACGAATAGAGAACCTTTTGCTTAGAATATTCTACAGAGTAGTCTAGACGTTGATAGACGTATATGGCCATTATAGGTTGAAGTTCTGCGAGTAGCGTGTTCTACTTGAAGGGAGGACAAGGCTAGCAGGGTATAGTACGGTGGAGCGTTTTGCTAATTGTCGATAATCGTCGCGAGGTATGTGAACCTCTTCCTATCCTTTCTAGCATGATGTTTTGTAACTATGTAGTGCGGTAGGCGTCATGTGCTAAATGAATTTGGTTAGTTTAAAACATAAGGTGTTATAATAGCTTTATGGGAAGTTAGTTATAACGACTTTATGTAGGTAAAAGAATGGTTTATTGATTTTAGAAGTTAAGAGACTTGATCTTAAAAGATAAGAGACTTGACTTAATTGAATTGATATGAATTTTGTTAAAAGTGTGAAACCTCATTCGTGAGTAATGAGTACTTGGTTTTAAAGAATAATGTTTCTTGATTTGGAAATGAGAATAAGTATCGAGCAGACCAACTGCGGCGTTAATAAAGGAAAATGTATTGACAAATAATTAATTATATTAAAACCAAGAGAAACCTCCATGCATAAGCTAAGATAAGACAAAATTGTATTACATTTCCTAGATCATGATCGCTTTAATAAGATTGTTATAAACAAGAATAACCTACTCACACATAAGGCATATGTTACTCAAATTGTTTTAAAAGAGAATTATGTTATTAAGTGATTAAGACTATGAATTACTGAAACCTTTCAAAATGAGAGACTTGAGTATTTGAAATTAGGCAAACTTGAACTTTTTGAAAAGAATGTTGCTACTTGATTGTAAAAAAGGAATGTATGGTATTATCTTAATCTGTCTTAAAAGAGCGTTTAAATGTTATGGCCGATTCTATACCGAGTCCATGGGATGGACTGGGAATGTATTTCACACGATACCGAGTCCATGGGATGGACCGGGAATGTATTCCACACGACAGAGTCCACGGATGGACCGAGAATGTATTCTACCACGTTTGATACCGAGTCCATGAGATGGACCGGGAATGTATTCCACCGATTCTATTGAGTCCCGTGAGATGGCCGAGACATGTATTCCACCCGATTCCTATTGAGTCCCATGAGATGGGCCGAGACATGTATTCCATACGATTCCTATTGAGTCCCATGAGATGGCCGAGACATGTATTCCATACGATTCCTATCGAGTCCCATGAGATGGGCCGAGACATGTATTCCATACGATTCCTATCGAGTCCCATGAGATGGGCCGAGACATGTATTCCATATGATTCCTATCGAGTCCCATGAGATGGGCCGAGACATGTATTCCACACGATTCCACCTCGAGTCCCATGAGATGGGCCGAGACATGTTATATGTATCATACGATTTATACCTAGACTGCCGGCAGTGAGGAACGAGTTCCATGGGCATGAGGGATGACTTTGAAGGAGTGAGTCCCTGCCTTGACATGACTACTTTTATGTTGTAAAATGTAGTTTGATTATCATACATGTCTCCTGTTTTATATAAACTGTTATGATTTCATTTACAAGTATTTTCCAGTTTCACATACTTGGTACCTGTTGTACTGACCTCCTTCGGGGGGCTGCGTTCATGCCGCAGGTAGAGGTACATCGGTTGATCCTCACTCTTAGGATCACAGTTCAGCGTATTTGGAAGCTCCGTTTTCTCTGGAGGCTTATCTTTTGGTATGTTTTCCTCGAATTTGTAAGTTCTTGTACATTCAGGGGTATGGCGGGGCCCTGTCCCGTCATAGTTGTTGTAAAAATTTTAGAGGTCTGTAGTACTGTTGTGGGCAGAGTTTGTAAAAGGGATGTAACTGTTCGGGTTCAAAATTTTATGTATATATACATGCCGAAAGACAATCTTCTCTTGATAAATTGTTCTCATTTTATAATTGTTTCATGTCTTGTTTTTATATTCTGCTGGTTACTCTGATATATGTCTACTTGGGTGCCCGGGTAGGCACGATCCACGCAGGATCGGAGTCGTGACAAAAGTGGTATCGAAGCGATTAATCCTCGGAAAGTGTCTGAGACCGTGTCTAGTAGAGTCTTGATTATCGATGTGTTGTGCACCACATCTATAATCAGGAGGCTGCAGGACATTTAGGGTTGGTTTCCATTCTTCTCATTCTGAGATCGTGCCTTAGAGTTGTGTTATAAGTTGGACCCCTCTGACGTATTTCGTTTTTACCAGTTATGTCTCCGCGCAAGGCAACCCGGGCCCAGATGGGCAAGGCATCCGAGTGAGCTGCTAGTAGGATACTGAGAGAATGCGAGGGCGAGCCCGGCCATTACGAGATAGTGCTTGACGGCAAGTTTTGCGACGCCGCCAACCTGCAGAGTTTAGAAGCGCAGCGATGGCTGCTGAGACCACAATACTGAGCCTCGGTCCACGGCTGGAGGCGAGAGAATGGCCCGATTATTGGCGTGATAGTGGCAAGGCACGAGGATAAGCTGGATGCAGCGATTCCGGTAGTACCCGTAGTTCACCCGATAGCGGATAGTTTGAGACTGCGGGACTTTCTGAGTTGCAGCCCGCCAGTGTTTTATGGATCGAGGCCTGAGGATGATCCGCAGGAGTTCATCCGGCGATTCTGACGATCATGAGAGTGATCAAGGCTTCA
Source organism: Przewalskia tangutica (assembly GCA_029844215.1). Classification (NCBI taxonomy): domain Eukaryota; kingdom Viridiplantae; phylum Streptophyta; class Magnoliopsida; order Solanales; family Solanaceae; genus Przewalskia; species Przewalskia tangutica. The sequence goes on along the minus strand of CM056720.1, from coordinate 35,712,974 downwards.
GAGACCGAGTCGGTGGTCTTAGGTTCGCATCGGCTGCGTGATACTGCAGTCGACTGGTTTGATTCGTGGGAGCTGTCCCGGGGGGAGCATGCACTTCCAGCTGTATGGGACGAGTTCTCGGAGGCATTTCTCAGCCACTTCTTGCCTCCGCAGATGAGAATGGCACGGGCCGACAGATTTCTGATGCTGAGACAGAGAGGGCGTACGGTTCGAGAGTACAACATGGAGTTCGACTTATTAGCTCGGTATGTCCCCGCGTTAGTAGCTGATATAGAGGACAGAGTACACCGCTACGTCACCGGGCTCGATGACTACCTGGCAGAGGCTTGTTCGGGTGTAGCCCTTCAGCCGGGCATGGATATTGCCCGCATGCAGGCTTATGCACTTGGATGTGAGGCGGAGGGTCGAAGGAATGGCGAGATCGCAAAAGAGGCGTAGCAGCGAGGTCCTTTGGTAACTTTCGAGGCGAACCGCCTCGTGATAGGTTAGTTATGCACCTCCTCCGATGCAGTGGTCCTCCCGCGATCTTGAGGCGTTCGGGTATTCGGGAGCTGGTGAGCTCGTGGCTTAGTTCACGGTATACATGGGTTCTAGCCAGTCGGGTTCATGCTTTCCTCAGTGTGCGCGATGCGGCAAACGTCATCCCGGGGAGTGTCGTCTTCTTACTGGTGCTTGTTTCACTGCGGCGTCGAGCCATGTGTGAGGGACGTCTAGAAGGAGGATACAAGTAGAATGTCGCGACTCTGGGTCGATGGCGTGTTCATCGCCTTCTATAGCTATGCGCGTGAGGTGATTATGATTAGAGCGACGAAGGGAAAGTGAGGCAGTTAATACAGGTATATTCTTACCCCTCTAGAGATTAGTATGCTTGATATGATGGTCTTGATTAAGTGTTATGTTCAGATAGCATTGTGTTAATTGCGTTTAGAAGACAAGGTTAATTAAAAGGGTGAGATTGGGGACAGGGATATTGTGAGCTTTAGGATTTTATACGTGGAGACCTTAGAGGCGAGGCCATCTTGAGTAAAAGATGTATTTTTATATTTGACCCTTATCGGAGTGCATAGTATACGTGAGAAGTCCCTGAGTAGTGTGAAATGAAAGAGGGTAGTTGAGCTAAGAAGACCACTAGGTTTTCGTGACTTGATGGTGATATTGTTTCGGATCGGGAAACAAGAGCTTGGCGCGATAAATGGGTCAGGTTGAGGCCAGATTGCGGGTCAACCCGCAGCCCGGTTTGAAGTAAGGAAAGATTGTGGTGGTCCCGCTTTGTGTTAGGGTCACGAGGGTGTTAGGCCCAAGTTTAGTTAACCATCGTACGAGTTCGCGGATGCATTCGACCGATGGTCGGGCGATGGGTCACCATCTTGTCTTTGATCGGGGTATTTACTCGAGAGGTTATGCGAGATGTTATATATCAGGAAGGTTGTAAGGCTGCACGAGGTTCCTACTCTTACTTTATGACAGGCAGTGGAGCCCAGTTTACGGCTATTTCTTTTTATGGAGGTTTTACCAGGTGAGGTTAGGAACTCAGGTGAGTCTCAGTATTACATTCACCCTCGGGCCGACGTTTTGATTTCAGGGGTAGCTGTGAGGATTATTTGCCTCTTGTTGAGTGAGTATTATACTAGCTACCATTTCGGTATTCGGATGTCACCTTAAGAAGCCTTGTATGGGCGGAAGTATTGATTGTCGGTCGATTTGTTCGATATTGGCAAAGTTCAGATAGTTGGTCCCTACTTGATCCCGCAGAAGGTGGATAAGGTGAGGCCTATCCAGAGGAGGTTTTTAGCAGCTCAGAGACAACAGAAGTCGTGCGGATGATCGGCTTCGACACTTGGAGTTCAGGTTGACGGTGGGTCTTCTTGAAGGTATCACCCCGGAAGGGCGTGATGAGATTTTGGAAACTGAAGCAATAACAGAAATGTGGTAAGGTTATTAGGAAGAATTCGAGTGTACGAGAAGGGTACGACGAGTAAAGGAAGAAGCGAGCATGTGTTAAGGACATAGATGTGATCATTCTTTTGTAAAGTGAACGTGCGAAGGGAGTATCTTTTAGCCCTTGGGTGGGAGTTTTTGTGATGTTAGAGGTGATTCCTCGTGGACTTGAATTAAGTATTTGCGCGTGTGTTATGGCCAGGTGTGGCATGATTGTTTTTCGGAAGCATAGTAGTGAAGACTATACTGGCGCATGTATGTTTTGAGACTTAGAAGGAACATTCGGGACGAATGTTTCTAAGGAGGGAAGAATGTTATACCCCGTATTTCCAGAGTATGTACGTGAAGACGTACGTACGAAAGTTAAGCCTTAAAGTAGGCAAGGTTCGAAATTTGTGCACAACCCCCGAAAAGAGTCGTTTTCCGACGAAACGTTTTACAAACTTTGCGAAGGGAAAATTCCGGCTATGTCATTTATTATTTTTGCGGATTTTTCCGAGAGATGAAATATTTTGGACCAACGGGAGGGTGACACTTGTCACCCTCAATGGACGGCAATGAGGGGCTTTCTTTGGCACGTTTTTGTTGCCTAACCTTGGTCAAGGTTAGGTAGGATATTTTGTGGGTAGATGGATAAGGTTACACTTGGGTAAATCTTCACCCTACACTTGCCTAGCACTTGGCTTCATCTTGGCCATTGGTTGGCCTATAAATACTCCCCTAAGTTGAAGACTTTCTTCATCCCTCAAATAATTTCCAAGTCTAAAAATCCCTCCCTCTCCCTTGTGAGCTTTCGTCCGCCACACCCCCTCCCCCTTTGAGAGGCCCTCGGCCGAGAACACCCCCCCTAGCCTAGTTGTTTTCGAGAAATACACCCCCCCCCTTGGTAGAGAAATACTCTCCAAGTATTGTTGCTATACCCAAATACCTTGTAGTACTTTCCAAAGTTACCTCTATACGAAAAGCCCGGAAAATACTACTATACTTTCCTTTAGCCACTAAACGAAACCCTAAGGAAATCTTCATAGTTGGTTGAAGTAATTACGTAGAAGTTGGTTAGAACTTCTAAGGGTTGTTTGGAGCGGGTTGGAGCGCACGGAGTAGGAGCTAAACCTTGCTCAGGATCGACTTTAAACTTGGATAATTTTGGGCTTATCGAGGTAAATACTCTTGTCTTTATATTGTAATTGGGAATTACATCAGTAGTAGTATAGAAATGAATATAAGATTCATAGAAGGATATTACAGAAGGGAATTAAACTGAGATCACATCAGAAGAATATTAAAGAAGAAGATTGAACTGTACTTACATAGGACTGTATTTACAAGTAGACTTGTGTAGCTTAACGGGTAGGGAAGTGCTGCCCGATTTTCCGTAGAATAGAGAACCTCGCTTAGAATATTCTACGAGTAGTCTAGACTTTGATAGTGGTATAACCTTTATAGGTTGAATGTTCTGCGAGTAGCATGTGCTACTTAAAAGGTGGACAAGGCTAAGCGGGTTATAAGCGTGGGCGTTTGCTAATAGTCGATAATCGTCGCGAGGTATGTGATTCTTCCTATCCTCTTGAGCATGATATTTTAAAGAATATATATATATAGTACGGTAGACGTACGTGTGTTAACTGAACGTAGTTGTACGGCAATGTCTTTTGACTTAAGCCTGAATAATAAGAATATGGAAGTATTTTAAAAGAATATATATATAGTACGGTAGACGTACGTGCGTTAACTGAATGTAGTTTTACGGCAATGTCTTTTGACTTAAGCCTGAATAATAAGAATCTTGAAGTAGTTCAAAAGAATTAAGAATCCTTTTTGAAAGAAGAATAATACTTGGTTTGAAAGCTTAAGAGTTATACTAGCTTTATGGGAAGTTAGGTATAACGACTTAAAAGACATAAAAAGAATGGTTTATTGATTTTAAGAAGTTATGATACTTGATCTTAAAAGAGAAGAGACTTGACTTAAATGAATTAATATGAATTCTGTGTGAAACCTCATTCGTGAGTAATGAGTACTTAGGTTTTTAAAAGGAATAATGTTTTACTGATTTCGAAAATCAGAATGAGTATCGACAAACCACTGCAGCGTTAATAAAGGGAAATGTTTTAACTAATTAAGTATTATTAAAACCAGTAGAAACCTCCATCTGCATAGAAGCTAAGATGAGACAAAATGATATTACATTTCCTAGATCATGGCTGCTTTAATAAGATTGATTTTGAACAAGAATAACCTACTCACATATAAGGCATATGTTTCTCAAATTGTTTAAAAGAGAATTATATTCTTAAGTGATTAAGACTATGAACTACGAAACCTTTCTAAAATAAGAGGCTTAAGTACTTGAAATTAGGCAAACTTGAACTTATGGAAAAGAATGTTGTTACTTGATGTTGAAAAGGAAAGTGTTTTGGTTTACCTAAAAATGTGAGTCACTCTATTTTAATACTACGGGTATCGGGTGACCTTTATAAAAGAAATGAATCTTTTAAAAAGGAATTTAACGTACGTAATACTTTGGGGTCAGAACCTGGACTTTGGCATAAAATAACCTTGAGTTGTGTGTAACTTGCCTATGCTTGTGGTGATAGCCTTTGTTGTGCAAGTGTTGTATTTCTATGCTACCGAGTCCCATGGGATGGGCCGGGACACGTATTCCACCTGATTCTTCACCGAGTCCCATGAGATGGGCCGGGACACGTATTCCACCTGATTCTTCACCGAGTCCCATGAGATGGGCCGGGACACGTATTTCATATGATTCTTCACCGAGTCCCATGGGATGGGCCGGGACACGTATTCCACATGATTCTTTACCGAGTCCCATGGGATGGGCCGGGACACGTATTCTACATGATTCTTTACCGAGTCCCATGGGATGGGCCGGGACACGTATTTCACACGATTTGTACCTAGACTGCCGGCAGTGAGGAAGGAGTTCCACGGGCATGAGGGATGACTTGAGGGCGTGAGTCCCTGACTTGACATGACTGCTTTTATGTTGTGAACTGTAGTTTGGTTATCATACATGTCTCCTGCTTTATATAGACTATTATGATTTCATTTACGATATTTCTGATTTCACATACTTAGTACTGTTGTATTGACCTCCTTCGGGGGGCTGCGTTCATGCCGCAGGTAGAGGTACATCGGTTATGGATCCTCGCTCATAGGATCACAGTTCAGCGTGTTGGGAAGCCCCGTTTCTTCGGAGGCTTATCTTTTGGTATGTTACCCTGAGTCTGTAGGTTCTTGTACATTCAGGGGTATGGCGGTATAACTGTTCGGGTTTTTATGTATATATTCAGAAGGCAACTATTTTGGTTGGCCTGTTTATTTATCGTATCTCTTGTTTCATGATATGTTTTTATTTCCGCTGATTTTCTCTGATGATTTTATCACTAGGGTGCCCGGGGTAAGGCACCAGTCACGGGCCCGGGTTCGGGTCGTGACAGATTTGAACCTTCAGTTCCACGACCAGCAGCAAACAGTATAGATTGCAAAGAGACGACCCGGTTACTAGCTATGGATTTAGCGACCAGAGAGTATATTATGTACCGATTTATCTCGGGTCTTGATGAGTATCTAAGAGAGGGTTGTGCAAGAGTAACTCTTCAGTCAGGCTTGAGCATGGCCTGTGTACGGGCTTATGCGCAATGTGCCAAGCGTAAGGATCGGCAGTTAATCAGGGCGAGAAGAGGTCGATCGGCGGTCCTTTGGTAACTTTCGAGGCGGACCTTCTCAAGAAGATCGGTTATGCACCTCCACGGTGCAGTGGTCCTCCACGAACTTCGTGGCGTTCGAGGTATGCCGGAGTTGGTCAGAGCTCTAGGGCTTCTGATTCACAGATACACGTAGGTTCCAGCCCGCCGGATTCAGTTTTACCCCAGTGTTCACAGTGTGACAAGCGTCATCCCGGGGAATGTCATCTTTTTGTTGGTGCTTGTTTTACCTGCGGCCGTCCGGGCCGTGTGTCGAAAGGATGTCCTAGTAGGAGGGATGTAAGTAGGAAGACTCAGCCTTCAGGATCAGTGACCAGTTCATCATCTTCCCTAAGCTATGCGCCCAACAGGGCAGGATTGATTAGAACGACAGAGGGGAGTGAAACAGTAGATTCAGGTATATCCTTAACCCTCTAGAGATTGTATGTGTGATAAGATAAGTGTATCTTAAGTGCTATGTTCAGATAGCATTGTGTAAATTGTGATTAGAAATCATGGTAAGTTAAAAGGGTAAGATTTGGGATAGGGAAAGTGCGAGCCTTAGAGTTTTATACGTAGAGACCTTAGAGGTAAGGCCATCTCGAGTAAAAGATGTATTTTTATGTTTGACCCTTATCGGAGTGCATAGTACACGTGAGATATGTTTGTGTGATAAGTCACTGTGTGGTATGAAATGAAAGAGGGTAGTTGAGCTAAGAAGACCATTAGGTTTTCGTGACTCAATGAGGAGATTGTTCCGGATCGGGCGAGAGTTTTCTTGCGATAAGCGGGCGGTTGCAGATCGATTACGGGTCAAACCGCGGCCTGCATTGTGGTGGGGTCAGTTCGAGGTGGTCCCGCCGGGTGGTGGGGTCACGAGGGTGTTAGGCCCAAGTTTAGTTAACCATTGTATGAGTTCGTGGATGCGTTCGACCAGTAGTCGGGCTGATGGGGTCAGCCCATCTTGTCTTTTAGTCAAGACCGTTTACTCGGCAGAGGGTTATGCGAGATGTCATATATCGGGAAGGTTGTAAGGTTTCACGGGGTGCCTACTTTCACCTTATGACAGATAGTGGAGCCCAGGTTACGGCTGTTTCTTTTCTGGAGGTTTTACCAAGAAGGGTTAGGAACTCAGGTGAGTCTCGAAGATCGCGTTCGCCTCGGGCGGTGTTTGGATTTCGTGGGTAGCCGTGAGGATTGTTGCCTCTGTTGAGGAGTGTTTATAGCTACCATTTCAGTATTCGGATATCGCCTTATGACGCCTTGTAGGGGCGGAAGTGTAAGTTGCCGGTCGATTGGTTCGATGTTGGCAAAGTTCAGATAGTTGGTTCATACTTGTTTCGGCAGGATGTGGATAAGGTGAAGCTTATCCAGAAGAGATTTTTGGCAGCTCAGAGTCAACAGAAGTCGTGCGGATAGTCGGCGACGATACTTAGAGTTCAGGTTGACGGTGGGTCATCTTGAAGCTACCACCCCGGAAAGGGTGTGACGAGTTTTGGAAAACAGAGGGAACTTAGCCTGAGGTACTTGGAGCGTTCTAGATCATTGGAAAATAGGCCAAGTTTCCTATAGGTTAGCATTGTCGTCCAACGTAGGAGGCAGTATGTCCGGTCTTTCATATTGTTATGTTCGAAAAAGTATCAGATATCCATCCAGAGTGTTCCCAGTTAATGATGACCAAGTTGGAGGTAATAACCCAGAGATTTTGGAAACTGAAACAGTAACAGAAATGTGGTAAGTTATGAGGAAGAGTTCGAATGTACGAGAATGGTACGACGAGTAAGGGAAGAAGCGAGCAGGTGTTAAGAACATAGATGTGATCATTTCTTTTGTAAAGTGAAGATGCGAAGGGAGTATATTTTAGACCTCGGGTGGGAGCTTTTGTGATGTTAGAGGTGTTCCCTCGTGGACTTGGATGTAAGTATTCGCGCGTGTGTTATTTTGTGGCCAGGTGTGGCATGGGAAACTTGTTTAAGTTAAGAGGAACTTTATCGTTATCTATATCGAGAAGGAACATTCGGGACGAATGTTTCTAAGGAGGGGAGAATGTTATACCCCGTATTTCCAGAGTATGTACGTGAGGGCGTACGTATAAAAGTTTAAGCCTTAAGTTAGGCAAGGACCGAAAATTTTGTGCACAACACACGAAAAGAACCGTTTTCCGACGAAACGTTTTACAAACTTTGCGAAGGGAAAATTCCGGCTATGTCATTTATAATTTTTGCGGATTTTTCCGAGAGATGAAATATTGTGGACCAACGAGAGGGTGACACTTGTCACCCTCAGTGGAGACGAAACAGGCGTTTTCCTTGCCTTTTCCTTGGTCAAGGATTAGGTAGGATATTTGTGTGGTAGATTGATAAGGTGGGACCCACACACACTTGTCCAAATCTTGACCTTACACTTGCCTACCACTTGTCTTGATCTTGGCCATTGGTTGGCCTATAAATACCCCTTTAGTTGATGAACTTCTTCATCCACAAAATATTTCCCAAGTCTTGAAATCCCTTCCCCCCTCTCTTGAGAGCTCTAGCCGAGAGCACCTCTCCCCCCCTTTCTAGTTGTGCTAGCCGAAACCCCTCACCCTTTGTGAGGCCCTTGGCCGAGAAACACCTCCCCCTTCCTAGTGGTGTTGGCCGAGACACACACCCCCCCCTCTTGAGTTGTTATCGTAAAATACTACCCCTCCTCCCTTGGTAGAAAATACTCTCCAAGTATAGTTACTATTCCAAAATACCTTGGCCCAAATACCTTGTAGTATTCCAAGGTTACACCTATACTAAAAGCCCAGAAATACTACTATACTTCCCTTCAGTCACAAAACGAAACCCTAAGGAAAATCTTCACAGTTGGTTGAAGTATTAGAAGAAGTTGCGTATAACTTCTAAGGGTTGTTTGGAGCGGGTTGGAGCACCCGGAGTAGGAGCTAAACGTTGCTCATGATCGACATTAAAACTTGGATAATTTTGGGCTTATCGAGGTAAATACTCTTGACCTTCTATTGTAATTGGAAATTACATACTGTAGTTGTATAGAAATGAATATAAGATTCATAGAAGAGGATTGAACTGTAATAGAAGGATATTACAGAAAAGACTTGAACTGAAATCACATCAGAAGAGTATTAAAGTAGAAGATTAAACTGTACTTACATAGGACTGTATTTACAGTAGACTTATATAACCTTTATAGGTTGAATGTTCTGCGAGTAGCATGTACTACTTGAAAGGTGGACAAGGCTAGCCGGGTTATTGTTATACCCCGTATTTCCAGAGTATGTACGTGAGCGCGTACGTATTATAATTTGAGCCTTAAAAGTTGGCTAGTTTCGAAATTTGTACACAACACCCGAAAGGAGTCGTTTTTAACGAAAGCGTTTCCACAGCTTTCGTAGGAAAATTCGGCTATAGCATTTTTAATTTTTACGGATTTTTAGAGAGACGAAACATTTTGGACCAACGAGAGGCGACACTTGTCACCTCTAATTGGAAGGAGTGGGCAAAGGCTAGCCCTTTTGCACGTTTTTGGTGTTGAATTTTTGGTCAAGGGTTAGGTAGGATATTTTGTGTAGATGGATAAGGTAGCACATGGCTAAATCTTGGCCTTACACTTGCTATGCACTTGTCTTCATCTTGGCCATTGGTTGGCCATTCCTTGACCTATAAATACCCCTCTAAGTTGAAGACTTTCTTCATCCAAAACTTGAGCAATCTATCTAAGTCTCAAATACTCCCTCCCTCTTGTCTTGCTATCGTCCAAGTCCCCCTCCCCCCTTTGAGCAAGGCCCTTGGCCGAGAGCCTCCCCCTCCCCCTTTGTGGTGCCCTAGCCGAGGGGTACCCCCCCCCTAGCCAAGTTGTCTCGTATAAATACCCCTTTTTGTGGTATAGAAATACTCTCCTAGTATTGTTATAATGCCCAAATACCTTGGCCTAAATACCTTGTAGTATTCCCAAGGTTACACTTTTACAAAAGCCCAGAAAATACTATTATACTTCCCTCAGTCACAAAAACGAAACCCTAAGTAAATCTTCACCCGTAGTTGAAGTCATAAGTAGAAGTTGATTAGAACTTCTAAGGGTTGGTTGGAACAGTTGGGCGCCGGAGTAGAGCTAAACGTTGTTCAGGATCGACATATAACTTGGATAATTTTGGGCTTAACGAGGTAAACACTCTTGACCTTCTGTTGTAATTGGAAATTACATGTTGTAGGAGTATATAGTTAAGTATACTATATATAGAACTGAACATAGTTGTGCGGCAATGTCTTTTGACTTAAGCTGAATTTAAAAGTGGAATCAGTAATTACATAGGGGTGTATTCAGATGGACTTGTGTAGCATTACTGTGTAGTGGAATTGTACACGTCCGATTAGACGTGTTAACCCCCCCCCCCCTGGTTGGCTTGGTAGCCGGCCTCGATAAAGGCGGAGATTTACGCTGTTCATGCGGGAGAATCTTTGCGAATTTTACGTAGAATATTCTACGTCGGGATCTAAAGATATTAATAGGCGCCTTGTGGCCTCTATAGGTTGAAATACTACGTGTGGCGCGATCTACTCGGCTTAAGGTGCAAGCGGTTTGAGGTACTTGGAGCGTTTTGCTATTAGTCGATAATCGTCGCGAGGTATGTGAACCTCTTCCTATCTCTTCTAGCATGATATGTGTGAACTATCTAGTACGGTAGACGTACATGTGCTAAATGTATTTGATTGGTTTAAAACATAAAGTGTTATAACGGCTTTATGGGAAGTTGGTTATAACAGCTTTATGTAGGTAAGAAAATACTTGTGGTTTTTAAGAGGTAACTGATTTGAACTATAACTGGCTGGCTATGTGATAATAAAGAACTTGAAGTATTTCAAAAGATTTTTGAATCATTTTGAGAGAAGAAGTAATACTTGGTTTTTTGGAAACTTGAGAGTTATACTAGCTTTATGGGAAGTTAGGTATAACGGCTTAAAAATGTTTTACTGATTTCGGAAATCAGAATGTGTATCGACAAACCACTGCAGCGTTAATAATAGGAATTGTTTTGGACAGATTTAGTATTATTAAAACCAGTAGAAACTTCCATCTGCATAGAAGCTAAGATGAGACAAAATGACATTTCCTAGATCATGGCTGCTTAATAAGATTGATTATAAACAAGAATAACCTACTCACTTATAAGACATAGGTTTCTCAAAACGTTTAAAGGAGAATTATGTTTTAAAGGATTTAAAACTATGAACTACGAAACCTTTTTCTAAAATGAGAAACTTGAGCATTCGAAACTAGGCAAACTTGAACGTTTGGAATATAAGGTTGTTACTTGATTTTACAAAGGAAAGCATTTTGGTTTACTTAACAATGTTAGTCACTCTAATTTTATACTACGGGTATCGGGTGACCTTTGTAAAAGAATTGGATCTTAAAAGGAATTTAACGGACGTAGTACTTTAGGGTTAAAATCCGGACTTTGACACAAAATGAAAGTACCTTGAGTTGTGTGTAACTTGCTTATGCTTGTTGTTATGAACCTTGACCATGTTACATATGATAGCCTTGTTGTGCAAGTCGTGTTCTACTCGACTACGGTTCATCCGAATGTATTTCACTTGATTAGGTTCATCCGAATGTATTTCACTTGATTAGGTTCATCCGAATGTATATCACTTGATTACCGGTTCATCCGAATGTATTTCACTTGATTACGTTCATCCGAATGTATTTCACGACACGGTTCATCCGAATGTATTTCACTTGACTAGGTTCATCGGAATGTATTTCACTCGACTCTAGGTTCATGGGATGAACCGAATGTATTCCACGTTTCTATATTGGGTCCATAAGATGGCCGAGACACATTATACGTATCACATGATTTGTACCTAGGCTGCCGGTGAGGAAGAAGTTCCACGCATGAGGATGACTTTGAGGCGTGAGTCACGACTTGACATATTTGCTTTATGTTGTGAATCGTAGTTTGGTTATCATACATGTCTCGCTTTATATATACTATTATGATTTCATTTCTGTATTTTCTGATTTCACATACTTGGTACTGTTGTCTTGACCTCCTTGGGCCGCGTTCATGCCGCAGTAAATGGTACATCGATCGACCCGCTTATAGGATCACATTTCAGCGTGTTGGGAAGCTCCGTTCCTTGGAGGCTTATCATTTGGTATGTTACCACAGTCCGTAGATTCTTATACATTCAGGTATGGCGGGGCCCCGTCGTCATAGCCGTTGTAAAAATCTTAAGTGCATCGCCTTTGTTGTGGGCGGGGTTTGTAAAAAGGATAAATTCGGTATTTATGTATATATGATGAAGGCAAGCTGTTTTGGTTGGCTTTGTTTATTTATCTTTTCTCTTAATTCATGTTCATGTTTTATTTCCACGATTTTCTCCGATGTTGTATCACCAGGGTGCCCGGTAAGGCACGATCGCGAGCCGGTTGGTCGTGACAAAAGTGGTATCGAGCGATTAGTCCTCGGAAAGTGTCTACGAACCGTGTCTAGTAGAGTCTTGATTATCGGTGTGTTGTGCACCACATCTATAATCGTCGAGGCTATAGGACATTTAGGATTGGTTTCCATTCTTCTCATTCCGAGATCGCGCCCTGTAGTGTGATAAGTTGGGCCCTCCGACGTATCCCTTTTCTTTTACGATTATGCCTCCGCGTAAAACCCAGCCCGAATGGGCAAGGCGATCGAGGAGTTGTTAGCGAGTTCTGAGAGAGAAGGCGCGAGCGGTCGATAGACGAGCAGTGCCCGGCGGCGAGTTTCGCGCGCCGCCAAAGACCAGCGAGTTTAGAGCCGCAGCGATGGCTGCCGAGACTCTGATACACGAGCCTCGGTCCCCGGCACGAGCCGATGAGATAAGTACAAGAGATGGCGATTCGGCGGTCGTGGCGGATATGAGGATAGGTGGATCACGGCCGTTCCAAGAGCACCGTAGTTCACCCCGGCGAGCGGTTTGAGGCTACGTGACTTTCGAGTTGTAGCCCGGTGTTCTATGGATCGAGCCGAGGACGACCCTCGGGAGTTTATCAAGCGGCTCTACGGATCGTAGAGTGATCGAGCCTCGAGGCGAGTCGGTGGTATTGGGTTTGCATCACCGCGTGATCCGCAATTGGTAGTTTGATTCGTAGAGCTGTCGGGAAGAGCATGCACTTCCGGCAATTTGGGACGAGTTCTCGAGGCATTTATTGCACATTTCTTGCCTCCACGGATGAGAGGGCTCGGGTAAACAGTTTTTGACGTTGAGCGGGGCGATCGCGACGGTTAGAGAGTACAATGTGGAGTTCGACTCATTATCTCGGTATGTTCCATTGTAGTAGCGGATATGGAGGACAGTACACCGCTACGCCACCGGCTGGGCGATTACTTGGCGAGGCTTGTGCGGGTGTAGCTCTTCACCGCATGGACATTGCCCGCGTCTGGCTCATGCGCTAGGATGTGAGGCACGGAGGTCGCGGAATGGCCGAGATCCAGTAAGAGGGCGAGCAGCAGGTCGCTGGTAACTTTCGAGGCGGACCGCCTCAAAGCGATCTAGTTATGTACCTCCCGCGATGCAGTGGTCCTCCTCGATCTTGGGGCGTTCAGGTATTCGGGGCTGGTCGAGCTCGGGGCTTCGTTCCGGTATACGTGAGTGCTAGCGAAGGATTCATGTCCCCTCGGTGTGCACGATGTGGCAAACATCATCCCGGAATGTCGTCTTTCGGTGCTTGTTTCACTGCGGCCGTCGAGGGCCGTGTGACGCGTGCTTATAGGAGAGAATGCAGTGACTTGACGCGACTCTAGGATCGATGGCGAGTTCATCGCTTTCTGATTATGCGCCTGCGCGGACTTATGATTAGAGTGGGCGGTAGCTTGTATATCCTTAACCCTCAGAGGCTTGTATGTTTTGATGTTATGTTAATGTGTTAAGTGTTATGTTCGGATAGCTTTGTGCAAAAATGTGATTTAGGAACCCGTTGGGGAAAAAGGGTAAGCACAGGGTGAGAAAATGATGAACCTTAGAATATTACGATTGAGACCTTAGATGTAAGGCCGTCTTGAGTACAAGATTTTGCAGTGATCCTTGTCGAGTGCATTTTATGCGGAATGTATTGTGTGATAAGTCCAGGTTGGGTAAATGAAAGTGGTATCTTTCCGATGTGATTTAGCAAGATTGTTCGTGTCGAGCAAGAGTTGGCGCGACAAGTGGTCGGGTTGGGGCCGTGTTGCGGGCCAACCCGCGGCTGTTCGGTGGGGTCAGCTCTGGGTGGTCCCGCCAGGTGGTAGGGTCACGAGGGTGCTAGGCCCAGGTTTAGTTGACCATCGTATGAGTTCGTGGGTGTGTTCGACCAGAAGCAGATCGTAAACGCCGGGAATGGCCTTAAGGAAGATTGAGGCTAGTAAGATAACCAAGTTGGAGGTGGTGACTCGGGTGGAAAAGCGAAGCGTTGTGGAAGTGTAGTGCGGATACTAGAAAGAGTTCGAGTGTTCGAAGGGTACAACGAGATGGGGAGAAGTGAGCGTGTGTGATCATTTCTTGTAAAGGAGAAGGTCGAAGGATGTATATTTTTGACCTCGTGGATCGCATGCGATCGGTACCATTTGTTGGGTCGCGGGTGACACTAGAACCTCGCGCAAAGTGACAAAAGTTTGTGATGTTAGAGGTGTTTCCTCGTGGACTTGGATGTAAGTATTTGCGCAGTGTTTTACGTGGCGGTGTGGCGATTGTTCTCGTAAGTATAGTAGTGAAGACTATCTTGGCGTATTTGTTTGAGGCTTAGAAGGAACATTCGGGACGAATGTTTCTAAGGAGGAGAATGTTATACCGTATTTCCGGTATATGCGTGAGCGTCGTATTATAATTGGAGCCTTAAAAGTTGGCTAGTTTGAAATTTGTACACAACACGAAAGAGTCGTTTTTTTAAATGAAACGTTTCCACATCTTTCGTAGGAAAATTCGCTATAGCATTTTTAATTTTACGGATTTTTCCGAGAGACGAAACATTTTGGACCAACGAGAGGCGACACTTGTCACCTCTAATTGGAAGGAGTGGGCGGCAAAGGCTATCCTTTTGCACGCTTTTGGTGTTGAATTTTTGGTCAAGGGTTAGGTAGGATATTTTGTGTAGATGGATAAGGTAGCACATGGCTAAATCTTGGCCTTACACTTGCTATGCACTTGTCTTCATCTTGGCCATTGGTTGGCCATTCCTTGACCTATAAATACCCCTCTAAGTTGAAGACTTTCTTCATCCAAAACTTGAGCAATCTATCTAAGGCTCCAATACTCCCTCCTCTTGTCTTGCTATCGTCAAGTCCCTCCCCCCTTTGAGCAAGGCCATGGCCGAGAGCCTCCTCCCTCATGTGGTGCCTGGCCAGGGGTACCCCCAGCCTAGTTGTCTCGTATAAATACCCCTTTTTGTGGTATAGAAATACTCTCTAGTATTGTTATAATGCCCAAATACCTTGGCCTAAATACCTTGTAGTATTCCCAAGGTTACACTTTTACAAAAGCCCAGAAAATACTATTATACTTCCCTCAGTCACAAAAACGAAACCCTAAGTAAATCTTCACCCGTAGTTGAAGTCATAAGTAGAAGTTGATTAGAACTTCTGAGGGTTGGTTGGAGCAGTTGGGCGCCGGAGTAGGAGCTAAGCGTTGTTCGGGATCGACATATAACTTGGATAATTTTGGGCTTAACGAGGTAAACACTCTTGACCTTCTGTTGTAATTGGAAATTACATGTTGTAGGATTATATAGTTAAGTATACTATATATAGAACTGAACATAGTTGTGCGGCAATGTCTTTTGACTTAAGCCTGAATTTAAAGAAGTGGATGCGTAATTACATAGGGTGTATTCAGAGTAGACTTGTGTAGCATTACTGTGTAGTAGAATTGTACACGTCCGGTTAGACGTGTTAACCCCCCCCTGGTTGGCTTGGTAGCCGGCCTCGATAGAGGAGGAGATTTCCGCTGTTGCGGGGAGAGTCTTTGCCGAATTTTACGTAGAATATTCTACGTCGGGATCTAAAGATATTAATAGGCGCCATGGCCTCTATAGGTTGAGATACTACGTGTGGCGCGATCTACTCGGCTTAAGGTGCAGCCGACGGTTTGAGGTACTTGGAGCATTTTGCTATTAGTCGATAATCGTCGCGAGGTATGTGAACCTCTTCCTATCTCTTCTAGCATGATATGTGTGAACTATCTAGTACGGTGACGTCACGTGTGCTAAATGTATTTGATTGGTTTAAAACATAAAGTGTTATAACGGCTTTATGGGAAGTTGGTTATATGACTTTATGTAGGTAAGAAAATACTTGTGGTTTTAAGAGGTAACCGATTTGAACTATAATCTGGCTATGTGATAATAAAGAACTTGAAGTATTTCAAAAGATTTTTGAATCATTTTGAGAGAAGAAGTAATACTTGGTTTTTTTGGAAACTTGAGAGTTATACTAGCTTTATGGGAAGTTAGGTATAACGGCTTAAAAATGTTTTACTGATTTCGGAAATCAGAATGTGTATCGACAAACCACTGCAGCGTTAATAATAGGAATTGTTTTGGACAGATTTAGTATTATTAAAACCGGAGAAACTTCCATCTGCATAGAAGCTAAGATGAGACAAAATGACATTTCCTAGATCATGGCTGCTTAATAAGATTGATTATAAACAAGAATAACCTACTCACTTATAAGACATAGGTTTCTCAAAACGTTTAAAGGAGAATTATGTTTTAAAGGATTTAAAACTATGAACTACGAAACCTTTTTCTAAAATGAGAAACTTGAGCATTCGAAATTAGGCAAACTTGAACGTTTGGAAAATAAGGTTGTTACTTGATTTTACAAAGGAAAGCATTTTGGTTTACTTAACAATGTTAGTCACTCTAATTTTATACTACGGGTATCGGGTGACCTTTGTAAAAGAATTGGATCTTAAAAGGAATTTAACGGACGTAGTACTTTAGGGTTAAAATCCGGACTTTGACACAAAATGAAAGTACCTTGAGTTGTGTGTAACTTGCTTATGCTTGTTGTTATGAACCTTGACCATGTTACGTATGATAGCCTTATTGTGCAAGTACTGTGTTCTACTCGACTACCGGTTCATCCGGGAATGTATTTCACTTGATTACCGGCTCATCCGAATGTATTTCACTTGATTACGGTTCATCCGAATGTATATCACTTGATTACCGTTCATCCGAATGTATTTCACTTGATTAGGTTCATCCGAATGTATTTCACGACACGGCTCATCCGAATGTATTTCACTTGACTACGGCTCATCCGGAATGTATTTCACTCGACTACGGTTCGTGGGATGAGCCGGAATGTATTCCACACGTTTCTATATTGGGTCCATAAGATGAGCGAGACATGTTATACGTATCACATGATTTGTACCTAGATCGCTAGCGGTGAGGAAGAAGTTCCACGCGTGAGGATGACTTTGGCGTGAGTCACGACTTGACATGATCGCTTTTATGTTGTGATCGTAGTTTGATTATCATACATGTCTCCCGCTTTATATAGACTATTATGATTTCATTTCTGATTTTCTGATTTCACATACTTGGTACTGTATCGACCTCCTTGGGTGCGTTCATGCCGCAGTAAAAGGTACATCGGATCGACCCGACTTATAGGATCACATTTCAGCGTGTTGGGAAGCTCCGTTCCTTCTGAGGCTTATCATTTGGTATGTTACCACAGTCCGTAGATTCTTATACATTCGAGGTATGGCGGGGCCTGTCCGTCATAAGCTGTTGTAAAAATCTTAGAGTGCATGCCTTTGTTGTGGGCGGGGTTTGTAAAAGGATAAGCGTTCGGGTATTTATGTATATATGATGAAGGCAAGCTGCTTTGGTTGGCTTTGTTTATTTATCTTTTCTCTTAATTCATGTTCATGTTTTTATTTCCACGATTTTCTCTAATGTTGTATCACTAGGTTGCGGGGTAAGGCACGATCGCGGAGCCCGGTTCGGTCGTATTTATTATAGCCGTGGGCGTTTGCTAATAGTCGATAATCGTCGCGGTATGTGATTCTTCCTATCCTCTTGAGCATGATATTTTAAAAGAATATATATAGTACGGTAGGCGTGCGTGTTAATCGAACGTAGTTTCTGGCAATGTCTTTTGACTTAAGCCTGAATAATAAGAATCTTGAAGTAATTCAAGAGAATTAAGAAACCTTTTTGAAAGAAGGATAATACTCGGTTTTGAAAGCTTAAGAAGTTATACTAGCTTTATGGGAAGTTAGGTATAACGACTTAAGAGAAATAAAAGGAACGGTTTACTTAATTATTTATGAAAGCCTTATATTGATTTCGAAAATGAGAATAAGTATCGAACAAACCACAGCAGCGCTAATAAAGGGAAATGTATTGACTAATAAAGTATTATTAAAACCAGTAGAAACCTCCATCTGCATAGAAGCTAAGATGAGACAAAATGATATTTCCTAGATCATGGCTGCTCTAATAAGATTGTTATGAACAAGAATAACCTACTCACACATAAGGCATATGTTTCTCAAATTGTTTTAAAGGAGAATTATATTAGTAAGTGATTAAAACTATGAACTACGAAACCTTTCGAAAATAAAAGACTCGAGTAATTGAACTTAGGAAAACTTGGACGTTTGGAAAAGAATGTTGTTACTTGATATTAAAAAGGAAACTGTTTTGGTTTACTTAAAAAGATAGTCACTCTATTTTTGATACTACGGGTATCGTGTGACTTTTGTGAAAGAAACGGATCTTTTTAAAGAATTAATGTATGAAGTATTTTGGGGTTAAAACCCGAACTTGTTGTCATAAAATAGAAAGTACCTTGGGTGAATAACTTGACTATGTTGGTTTGTGATAGCCTTGTAATACTTTCTAGATTGGTTTGATAAGTAATCATGTTATGATACTACGTGTGTTAGTGTCTTATAATGTTTTGTGTAAAGGGGTTTCCCTTGCTGTGCTTATGTTGATTAACGATAAGCGTTGTCTCGTTATATTATCACATACCCCGACTTGATATACCGAGGGCTTGCCACCGCGATGCGGGTCTATACGGCATATGCGGTGCGTGACTATGCGAGCGGCGGTATGCTCCGTGATTGATCATTCGGTGTTTTATCCCAACGGGGATGCCACTGTCGCGATGCAAGGTAACTACGCGGTCTATGAGACTATGCGGTGCGGGAGTCGAGGGAGTCCGGGGTTAGCTGCCCCGATGCGAGAATACCTCATGCGGGCTATGTGGCTTTATGCGGGCAACGGTATGCTCGGGACTAGACGCGCGTGATGCGAGGCGAGTGTCCACCGATCATGTAGTGCGATGCAGAAAGACCTCGTGATATAGTTTTATAGCATTATTGGTGCATGGGTTTTAGTAGTCGGCTATGCGCCGTGCCTTACCGTGCGGTTTTATTATGACACAGTGGGACCTCGTGTTCATGTGTATTCCTTGGTGCTTTTATATCATGGGGCTCACGGTGAGGAAGGTATTCCACGGGCATGATTGATGTTGTGGGCGTGAGACCCATAGTTATATTTGAGTGATGACTTTGAGGGCGTAAGTCCCTGACTTGACATGACTGCTTATTTATTGTGAACTGTAGTTTGGTTATCATACATGTCTCCTGCTTTATATAGACTACTATGATTTCATTTACTGATATTTTGATTTCACATACTTGGTACTGTTGTCTTGACCTCGCCGGCTGCGTTCATCTGGAGGTAGAGTACACGGTGTTGATCCTCGCTCATAGGGTCACAGTTCAGCGTTTGGGAAACTCCGTTTCTCCGGAGGATTATCTTGGGTATAGTTCCCTGTCGTTGTAGGTACTTACATTCAGGGGTATGGCGGGGCCCTGTCCCGCCATTGTTGTTATATCATTCTTAGAGGTCTGTAGTACTGTTATGGGCAGAATTTGTAAAAGGGATGTAACTGTTCAGATTTAAGTTTTTATATATATGCCGAAAGGCAACTTTTCTCAGATAACTATTTCACACTTCATATTATTTCATGTCTTGTTTTATATTCCGCTGATTACTCTGATGTATGTATCGCTAGGGTGCCCGGGGTAAGGCACCAGTCACGGGCCCGGGTTCGGGTCTTGACAACAAGGCTAGCAGGGTATAGTACGGTGGAGCATTTTGCTAATTGTCGATAATCGTCGCGAGGTATGTGAACCTCTTCCTATCCTTTCTAGCATGATGTTTTGTAACTATGTAGTACGGTAGACGTACATGTGCTAAATGAATTTGGTTGGTTTAAAACATAATGTGTTATAATAGCTTTATGGGAAGTTAGTTATAACGACTTTATGTAGGTAAAAGAATGGTTTATTGATTTTAGAAGTTAAGAGACTTGATCTTAAAAGATAAGAGACTTGACTTAATTGAATTGATATGAATTTTGTTAAAAAGTGTGAAACCTCATTCGTGAGTAATGAGTACTTGGTTTTTAAAGAATAATGTTTTACTAATTTCGGAAATGAGAATAAGTATCGAACGAACCACTGCAGCGTTAATAAAGGGAAATGTATTGACAAATAATTAATTATATTAAAACCAGTAGAAACCTCCATCTGCATAGAAGCTAAGATAAGACAAAATTGTATTACATTTCCTAGATCATGGTTGCTTTAATAAGATTGTTATAAACAAGAATAACCTACTCACACATAAGGCATATGTTACTCAAATTGTTTTAAAAGAGAATTATGTTATTAAGTGATTAAGACTATGAATTACTAAACCTTTCAAAATGAGAGACTTGAGTATTTATTAGGCAAACTTGAACTTTTGAAAAGAATGTTGCTACTTGATTTTAAAAGGAAAGTATGGTATTATCTTAATCATCTTAAAAGAGCGTTTAAATGTTATGGCGATTCTATACCGAGTCCGTAGGATGGACCGGAATGTATTTCACACGATACCGAGTCCATGGGATGGACCGAATGTATTCCACACGACAGAGTCCGTAGGATGGGACCGGGAATGTATTCCACCACGTTTTGATACCGAGTCCATGGGATGGACCGGGAATGTATTCCACCACGTTTTGATACCGAGTCCATGGGATGGACCGGGAATGTATTCCACCCGATTCCTATCGAGTCCCATGAGATGGGCCGAGACATGTATTGCATACGATTCCTATCGAGTCCCATGAGATGGGCCGAGACATGTATTCCACGATTCCTATCGAGTCCCGTGAGATGGGCGAGACATGTATTCCATACGATTCCTATCGAGTCCCAGAGATGGGCCGAGACATGTATTCCATACGATTCTATCGAGTCCCATGAGATGGCGAGACACGTATTCCATACGATTCCTATCGAGTCCCATGGGATGGGCCGGGACATGTATTCCAAACGATTCATCCTCGAGTCCCATGGGATGGCGAGACATGTTATACGTATCATACGATTTATACCTAGGCTGGCGGTGAGAACGAGTTCCACGGGCATGAGGATGACTTTGAGGGAGTGAGTCCCTGCCTTGACATGACTACTTTTATGTTGTAAACTGTAGTTTGGTTATCATACATGTCTCCTGTTTTATATAAACTGTTATGATTTCATTTACAGTATTTTCCAGTTTCACATACTTGGTACCTGTTGTACTGACCTCCTTCGGGGGGCTGCGTTCATGCCGCAGGTAGAGGTACATCGGTTGATCCTCACTCTTAGGATCACAGTTCAGCGTATTGGGAAGCTCCGTTTTCTCCGGAGGCTTATCTTTTGGTATGTTTTCCCCGAGTTTGTAAGTTCTTGTACATTCAGGGGTATGGCGGGGCCCTGTCCCGTCATAGTTGTTGTAAAAATCTTAGAGGTCTATAGTACTGTTGTGGGCAGAGTTTGTAAAAGGGATGTAACTATTCGAGTTCAAAATTTTATGTATATATACATGCCGAAAGGAAATATTCTCTTGATAAATTGTTCTCATTTTATAATTGTTTCATGTCTTGTTTTTATATTCCGCTGGTTACTCTGATATATGTCTACTTGGGTGCCCGAGTAAGGCACCAGTCACGGGCCCGGGATCGGGTCGTGACACCAACATCCCCCATAAGACTTGATAAGAACTTAGGATAACTCAGACATAACATTTACATAGAGTAAATCAACATACATACTTCTTAACTTCTAAGAGTAGAAGGAAACATGAAATAATACCACATGTACATTCCATACATAGAATCATGTCAAAAGAAGGAAGAGGTTCACATACCTCGCGACGATTATCGACAAATAGCAAAATGCTCCGAAGTACTTCAACCTTGATAGCTATTCCATCCTTCAAGTAGAATACGCTATTCTTAGTACTTCAACCTATAATGACCATAATACGTCTATTAACCTCTAGCTCCGAACGTAGAATATTCTAACTACAAGGTCACTAAATTCTACGGAAAATCGGACAGCACTTTGTTTATCACGACCGATCCGGGCGTGGATCGTGCCTTACCTGCACCCTAGTGATACAACATCAGAGAAAATCAGCGGAAATAAAACTTAAACATGAAACAAGAGACAAGATCATAAAACAGGCCAACCAAACGGCTACCTTCCAATAAAATATATGTATACAAATATTTCAAACCGAACAGTTTAATCCTTTTTACAAACCCTGCCCACAACAGTACTACAGACCTCTAAGAGTTTTTTTTATACAACATGACGGGACAGGGCCCCGCCATACCCCTGAATGTACAAGAACCTACAACTCAGGGTAACATACCAAAGATAAGCCTCCGGAGAAACGGAGCTTCCCAACGCTGAACTGTGATCCTAAGAGCGAGGATCAACAACCGATGTACCTCTACCTGCGGCATGAACGCAGCCCTCCGAAGGAGGTCAGTACAACAGGTACCAAGTATGTGAAACTGTAAAATACTGTAAATGAAATCATAGCAGTCTATATTGTTATACCCCGTATTTCCAGAGTATGTACGTGAGGGCGTACGTATACAATTTGAGCCTTAAAGTAGGCATAGATTCGAAATTTGTACACAACACCCGGTTAGAGTCGTTTTTAGACGAAACGTTTCCACAGCTTTCGTAGGGAAAATTCCGGCTTTGTCATTTATAATTTTTGCGGATTTTTCCGAGAGACGTAACATTTTGGACCAACGGGAGGGTGACATGTGTCACCCTCACATTGGAAGAGGTTGGACGGCAATTGGCCATTCTTGGCACGTTTTGTTGCCCGATTTTGGTCGAGGTTAGGTAGGATATTTTTGTGTAGATGGATAAGGTTGCACATGGCTTAATCTTGGCCTTACACTTGCCTTGCACTTGGCACCATCTTGGCCATTGGTTGGCCTTCACTTGACCTATAAATACCCCCTTAGTTGATGAACTTTCTTCATCCAAAAATTGAGCAATCTACCTAAGTCTCAAAATACTCCCTCCCTCTTGTAGTTCTCGGTCCAAAGCCTCTCCACTCCCCTCCTAGTGGCCTTTGGCGAGAGTTTCCCTCCCTTTGTAGTGGTTAGCCGTAGGGTACCCCTAGCCTAGGTGTCTCGTATAAATACCCACTTGTAGTGGTATAGAAATACTCTCTAGTATTGTTATAATGTCCAAATACCTTGGCCCCAAATACCTTGTAGTATTCCCAAGGTTACACTTATACTAGCCTGAAAATACCATTATACTTTCCCTCACGCTAAAGCGAAACCTAAGTAAATCTTCACCCGTAGTTGAAGTTATAAGTGAAGTTGGTTAGAACTTCTAAGGGTTGTTTGGAGCGGATCGAGCACTCGGAGTAGGAGCTAAACCTTGCTCAGATCGATATAAACTCGGATAATTTTGGGCTTATCGAGGTAAACATTCTTGACCTTCATTTGTAATTGGAAATTACATGTTGTAGGAGTATATAGTTAAAGTATACTATATATAGAATTGAACATAGGTGTGCGGCAATGTCTTTTGACTTAAGCTGAATAATACTTACAGCAATGTCTTGCGACTTAAGCTGAATTTAAATAAGAGAAGAATCAGAATTACATAGGGTGTATTACGGTAGACTTGTAGTATTCTCGTGAGTAAATTGTACGTCGGTTAGACGTGCAAACCCCGGTTGGCTTGGTAGCCGCCTCAGTAAAGAGGAGATTAACGCACATGCGGGAGGTGCCGAATTTTCGTAGAATATGGAGCGATGTTAATAGCGCCTTGTGGCCTTATAGGTTGAAGTACTACGTGTGGTGCGATCACGTGGCAAGGAGTAGCCGGCGGTTTGAAGTACTTGAGCGTTTTGCTATTAGTCGGCACTCGCCGCGAGGTATGTGAACCTCTTCCTATCTCTTATAGCATGATATGTGTGAACTATGTAGTACGGTAGACGTACATGTGTTAACTGTGTTTGATTGTTTTTAAAACATAAAGTGTTATAACGGCTTTATGGGAAGTTGGTTATAACAGCTTTATGTAGGTAAGAAAATACTTTGTGGTTTTAAAAGGTAACTGATGTGAATTATAACTGGCTAGTTATAATAAAGAACTTGATGTATTTCAAAAGATTTATAAATCGTTTTGAAGGGAGAGTAACACTTGGTTTTAAAGGTTTTAAAAAGAGTTATACTAGCTTTATGGGGAGTTAGGTATAATGTCTTAAGAGAGGTAAAGAAAATGGTTTACTGATGTTAGAAGTTAAGAGACTTGATCTTATAAGATAAGAGACTTAACTTATTTGTTTAATGTGAATGTTTGTGTGAAACCTCATTCGTGAGTAATGAGTACTTGGTTTTATTTAAAGGGATAATGTTTCTTGATTTGAAATCGGAATGTGTATCGACAGCACCACTGCGGCGTAATAAAGGAAAATGTATTGAATAATGATGTATCGTATTAAAACCGATGAAACCTCCATCTGCATAGAAGCTAAGATGAGACAAAATGATATTACATATCCTAGATCATGGCTGCTTAATAAGATCGTTTATAAACAAGAATAACCTACTCACATATAAGGCATATGTTTCTCAAATCATTAAAGGAGAATTATGTTTTAAAGGATTAAAACTATGAACTAAGAGACCTTTTCTAAAATGAGAAACTTGAGCATTTGAAATTAGGCAAACTTGAACGTTTGGAAAATAAGGTTGTTACTTGATTTTTACAAAGGAAAGCATTTTTGTTTACTTAACAATGTTAAATCGCTCTATTTTTATACTACGGACATCGGGTGACTTTTATAAAAGGAATGGATCTCTTTAAAAGGAATTTAACGTCGTAGTACTTTAGGTTAAAAACCGGACTTTGGCATAAAATGAAAGTAGCTTGTGTTGTGTAACTTGCCTATCTTGGTTGTTGTGTAACTTGCCTATGCGTGTTGTGTAACTTGCCTATCTTGGTTGTTGTGTAACTTGCCTATGCTTGTGTTGTGTAACTTGCCTATGCTTGTTGTTGCGTAGCTTGCTTATGCTTGTGATGATAGCCTTGGTTGTGCAAGAATTGTTATTTTATGGACTAGCTTTCCATGAGGTTTCTTCTTATTCGGCCTTGGTCCCACGGTGGTCGGCTCTCGTACTTGCCGTCTCATGGTGATTCGGCCTTGGTACGTGAGTCGACCCTCGTGTTGCCCGTTCGGTGTAGTAGCGAAGTCTCGTGATCTGACCTTGGTCCTGGTGGTCGACCCTCGTACTTGCCCGATCGGCTCGTGGCCGGCCTTGGTATCCGGTGAGTCGGCTCGCACTTGCCGTGTCGGCCGTGTTTTGGTTGCATTATATTATTGAGTACGGTCGGATCTGGTAGTTATACTTGTCTATACGGTTTTTATGACACAGTGGGACACGGTGTTCATGTATACTCCTTGATCTTGTCATATCATAAAGCTAGCGGTGAGGAAGAAATTCCACGCACGAGTGATAATTTGGAGGCGTGAGTCACGACTTGATGTAACTAGTTATATGTTATATCGTAGCTTGGTCATCATACATGTCTCTCGCTTTATATAGACTATTATGATTTCATTTCTGATATTCTGATTTCACATACTTGGTACTGTTATGCGACCTCCTTGAGGCTGCGTTCATCTGCGCGGTAGAAGTACATTGGTTGTCGATCCGCTCTTAGGATCACCTTTGTGCATTGGGAAGCTCCGTTCCTTGAGGCTTATCTTTTGGTATGTGTTCCACTGAGTTGTAGGTTCTTGTACATTCGGGGTATGGCGGGCCCTGTCCGTCATAGTTGTTGTAAATCTTAAGTGCAGCCTTTGTGTGGGCGGGGTTTTGTAAAAGGATTAAAGCTTCGTTTTGAAAGAGTTGTTTATATATATTTTATTGGAAGGTAACCGTTTGGTTGCTTTGTTTATTATCTTGTCTCATGTTCATGTTTAAGTTTTTATTTCATTGGTTTTCTCGATGTAGTATCACTAGGGTGCGGGGTAAGGCACGATCACGGGCCGAATCGGTCGTGACAAAAGTGGTATCGAAGCGATTAGTCCTCGGAAAGTGTCTGAGGCCGTGTCTAGTAGAGTCTTGATTATCGATGTGTTGTGCACCATCTATAATCGAGGAGGCTGCGAGACATTTAGGATTAGTTTCCATTCTTCTCATTACGAGATCGTGCCTTAAAGGTGTGATAAGATTGGACCCTCCGACGTGCCGTTTTTACGATTATGCCTCGCGTAAGGCAACCGGCCCGAAGGGCAAAGCGGCGAGGAGGCTGCGAGTAAAGCGTGGCGAGACCACGATACTGAGCCTCGATCCGCGATGCAGAAGCGAGAGAGATGAGTTACAAGAAGTGGGCGATTAATGGCGAGGTTGTGGCAGAACTTGAGGATAGTGGGCCGCGGTTCGATAACACCGATGGTTCACCCTAGATCGAGATAGTTCGAGGCTACGGGATTTTCCGAGTTGTAGGCGCGAGTTTTACGGGTCGAGGCACGAGGATGATCGCAGGAGTTTATCAAGCGATTCTGACGGATCGTGAGTGATCAAGGCATCGGAGACCGAGTCGGTGGTCCTAGGTTCGCATCGGTGCGTGATACCGCATGATCGGGTTTGATTCGTGGGAGCTGTCGGGAGAGCATGCACTTCCGGCTTTATGGGACGAGTTCTCGAGGCCTTTCTTGCACATTTCTTGCCTCACTGATGAGAGGGCTCGGGCGAACAGATTTTTGGTGTTCTGACGAGCGGGCGTCTGATTGGAGTACAATGTGAGTTCGACTCATTGGCGTGCGTCCCGCGTTGGTAGCTAGTATGGAGGATCGAGTGCACCGATTTGTTCTGAGGCTCGATGATCACCTGGCGAGAGTTGTTCGGTGTAGCTCTTGTGGGCATGGACATTGCCGCATGCGAGCTTATGCTGGGATGTGAGGAGAGGATAAATCGGCGGAATGACGAGTCGGCGAAGAGGCGAGCAGGTCCTTTGGTGACTTTCGGCGGACCGCCTCGGCGAGCGATTATGCGCCTCCACGGACTGCAGTGGTCCTCGCGGCCGGGACGCCGAGATATTCGAGGCGGTCGGGGCTCCCAGTTTCAGATTTTGAGGAAGCGGGAATGCTCGCGGATGAGTTGCCCTTGTCTCGGTGTGGCGTTGTGGAAAGCTTCATAAAGAGAGTGTCGTACTAACTCGATTGTTATTTTTGCGGCCAGCGGGCCATCGGCAAGAAGCGTCCGAGGCGAGTATGCTGGCGAGATAGCATGGACTACTAAGCGATTGCGGGTTCTTCACCTTCCATGCCAGCAGATGTTCGTACCGGCGAGCCGGTGAAATCGCGGTGGAAGTTCCCGATTTTAGCGGTCCTTTGAACCGCCTATTTTCGTATATCCTTAACCACTTTAAAGATTTGTATGCATGAGATGATGACCTTATTATTGTGTGCTACGTTCGGATAGCGTTATGATGGTTATGAGTTAGAAAGCTTGGCTAGTTGAAAGGATTTGTATGGGGCATGGAAAGTGTGAACTTTAGAATATTTCATGTTGAGACCTTAGATGTAAGGTCGTCTTGAGTACCAGTTTTGCAAGTGATCCTTGTCGGAATACATTTTATGCCTAGAATGTGTTGTGTGATAATTTCCTTGAGTAGTGTTAAATGGAAGTGGTAGCTTTCATGACTGTTGAGTAAGATTGTTCCGGTCGGGAACAAGAGCGTGATGCGTTAGTGGATCGGGTTGGGGCCGTGTTGAGGGCCAACCCGCGGCGGTTTCAAAGTGGGGTCAGCTCCGTGGTCCGCCCGGTGGTAAGTCACGAGGGTGCTAGGCCCAGGTTTAGATGACCATCGTATGAGTTCGTGGGTAGGTTCGACCAGAATCGGGTCGTGAAGGCCGGGAATGGCCTGAGTAAAGAAGTGAAGGTAGTAAGAGGACCAAGTTTGGAGGTAGTGGCTCGAGGTTGGAAAACGAGCGTTGACTAAAGTGTGGTACGTATACTAGAAGAGTTCAAGTGTTCGAGAAGAGTACGACGAGTAAGGGTAAAGCGAGCATGTATTGCGAGCATAGATATGATCATTTCTTGTGACGGAGAAGGTCGCGAAGGATGTATATTTTAGACCTCGGGAATCGCATGCGATCCGGCACCATTTGTTGGGTCGGGAGTGACACTAGAACCTCGCGGCAAGGTGACAAAAGTTTGTGATGTTAGAGGTGTTTCCTCGTGGACTTGGATGTAAGTATTTCTGCGGGTGTTTCGTGGACATTTGTGGCGTGGGCAACTTTATAGAAGAACTCAATCGTTATCTGACTCGATAAGGAACATTCGGGACGAATGTTTCTAAGGAGGGTAGAAAGTTATACCCGTATTTCAGTATATGCGTGAGGCGTGCGTATACAATTTGAGCCTTAAAGTAGGCATAGATTCGAAATTTGTACACAACACGGTTAGAGTCGTTTTAGGCGAAAGCGTTTCCACGGCTTTCGTAGGAAAATTCGGCTTTGTCATTTATAATTTTTGCGGATTTTTAGAGACGTAACATTTTGGACCAACGGGAGGGTGACATGTGTCACCTCACATTGGAAAGAGGTTGAACGACAATTGGCCATTCTTGGCACGTTTTGTTGCCCAATTTTGGTCAAGGGTTAGGTAGGATATTTTTGTGTAGATGGATAAGGTTGCACGTGGCTTAATCTTGGCCTTACACTTGCCTTGCACTTGGCACCATCTTGGCCATTGGTTGGCCTTCACTTGACCTATAAATACCCCTTAGTTGATGAACTTTCTTCATCCAAAAATTGAGCAATCTACCTACGTCGCAAAATACTCCCGCCCTCTTGTAGTTCTCGTCCAAAGCCTCTCCCCCCTCCTCCTAGTGGCCTTTGGCCGAGAGTTTCCCTCCCTTTGTAGTGGTTGGCAGTGGGGTACCCCTAGCCTAGTTGTCTCGTATAAATACCCTTGTAGTGGTATAGAAATACTCTCCTAGTATGCTTATAATGTCCAACGCCCTTGGCCCCACATACCTTGTAGTATTCCCAAGGTTACACTTATACTAGCCCAGAAAATACCCTTATACTTTCCCTCAGTCGCTAAAACGAAACCCTAAGTAAATCTTCACCCGTAGTTGAAGTTATAAGTAGAAGTTGGTTAGAACTTCTAAGGGTTGTTGGAGCGGATTGGACACTCGGAGTAGGAGCTAAACCTTGCTCGGGATCGACATATAAACTCGGATAATTTTGGGCTTATCGAGGTAAACATTCTTGACCTTACATTTGTAATTGGAAATTACATGTTGTAGGAGTATATAGTTAAAGTATACTATATATAGAATTGAACATACCGTGCGGCAATGTCTTTGACTTAAGCTGAATAATACTTACGGCAATGTCTTGCGACTTAAGCTGAATTTAAATAAGAGAATCTGATCGTAATTACATGGGTGTATTCAGACATAGACTTGTGTAGTATTACGTGAGTAAATTGTACGCCAGGTTAGGCGTGCAAACCCCCACGGTTGGCTTGGTAGCGGCCTCGGTAAAGGAGGAGATTAACGCTTGCGGGGAGGTCTTTGCGAATTTTACGTAGAATATGGAACGATGTTAATAAGCGCGCGTGGCCTTATAGGTTGAAGTACTACGTGTGGTGCGATCACGTGGCTTAGGAGTAGCCGACGGTTTGAAGTACTTGGAGCGTTTTGCTATTAGTCGGCACTGTCGCGAGGTATGTGAACCTCTTCCTATCTCTTATAGCATGATATGTGTGAACTATGTAGTGCGGTAGACGTCGTATTGTTAGCGTGTTTGATTGTTTTTAAAACATAAAGTGTTATAACGGCTTTATGGGAAGTTGGTTATAATGACTTTATGTAGGTAAGAAAATACTTTGTGGTTTTAAAAGGTAACTGATGTGAATTATAACTGGCTAGTTATAATAAAGAACTTGATGTATTTCAAAAGATTTATAAATCGTTTTGAAGGGAGAGTAACACTTAGTTTTAAAGGTTTTAAAAAGAGTTATACTAGCTTTATGGGGAGTTAGGTATAATGTCTTAAGAGAGGTAAAGAAAATGGTTTACTGATGTTAGAAGTTAAGAGACTTGATCTTATAAGATAAGAGACTTAACTTATTTGTTTAATGTGAATGTTTGTGTGAAACCTCATTCGTGAGTAATGAGTACTTGGTTTTATTTAAAGGGATAATGTTTCTTGATTTGGAAATCGAATGTGTATCGACAGACCAACCGCGGCGTAATAAAGGAAAATGTATTGAATAATGATGTATCGTATTAAAACCGGTAGAAACCTCCATCTGCATGAAGCTAAGATGAGACAAAATGATATTACATATCCTAGATCATGGCTGCTTAATAAGATCGATTATAAACAAGAATAACCTACTCACATATAAGGCATATGTTTCTCAAATCATTAAAGGAGAATTATGTTTTAAAGGATTAAAACTATGAACTAAGAGACCTTTTCTAAAAATGAGAAACTTGAGCATTTGAAATTAGGCAAACTTGAACGTTTGGAAAATAAGGTTGTTACTTGATTTTTACAAAGGAAAGCATTTTTGTTTACTTAACAATGTTCGTCACTCTATTTTTATACTACGGACATCGGGTGACTTTTATAAAAGGAATGGATCTCTTTAAAAGGAATTTAACGTACGTAGTACTTTAGGGTTAAAAACCCGGACTTTGGCATAAAATGAAAGTAGCTTGTGTTGTGTAACTTGCCTATACTGGTTGTTGTGTAACTTGCCTATGCCCGTGTTGTGTAACTTGCCTATACTGGTTGTTGTGTAACTTGCCTATGCTTGTGTTGTGTAACTTGCCTATGCTTGTTGTTGCGTAGCTTGCTTATGCTTGTGATGATAGCCTTGGTTGTGCAAGAATTGTTATTTTTATGGACTAGCTTTCCATGAGGTTTCTTACTGTTCGGCCTTGGTCCCTGGTGGTCGGCTCTCGTACTTGCCCCGTCTCATGACTGATTCGGCCTTGGTACCCGGTAGTCAGCCCTCGCACTTGCCCCGTTCAGTGTAGTGACGAAGTCTCGTGTCTGACCTTGGTCCTGGTGGTCACCGTACTTGCCCGTCAGCTCGTGACCGGCCTTGGTATCCGATGATCGGCTCGCACTTGCCGTGACGGCCGTGTTTTGGTTGCATTATATTATTGGTACGGTCGGATCTGGTAGTTATACTTGTCTATACGGTTTTTATGACACAGTGGGACTCGGTGTTCATGTATACTCCTTGCATTGTCATATCATAAAGCTGCCGTGATGAGGAAGAAATTCCACGCACGCAGTGATAATTTGGAGCGTGAGTCACGACTTGATGTAACTAGTTATATGTTATGTCTTGTAGCTTGGTCATCATACATGTCTCTGCTTTATATAGACTATTATGATTTCATTTCTGATATTCTGATTTCACATACTTGGTACTGTTATGCGACCTCCTTCGGGCCGCGTTACGCCGCGGTAGTAAGTACGTTGGTTGTCGATCCAGCTCTTAGGATCACCTTTCAGCGCATTGGAAGCTCCGTTCCTTGGAGGCTTATCTTTTGGTATGTGTTCCACGAGTTGTAGGTTCTTGTACATTCGTGGTATGGCGGGGCCACTGTCGTCATAGTTGTTGTAAATCTTAAGTGCAGCCTTTGTGTGGCGGGGTTTTGTAAAAGGGATTAAAGCTTGCGTTTTGAAAGAGTTGTTTATATATATTTTATTGGAAGGTAACCGTTTGGTTGGCCTGTTTTATTATCTTGTCTCATGTTCATGTTTAAGTTTTTATTTCCGCTGGTTTTCTCTGATGTAGTATCACTAGGGTGCCCGGGGTAAGGCACCAGTCACGGGCCCGGGATCGGGTCGTGACATATATAAAGCAGGAGACATGTATGATAACCAAACTACAGCTCATGATAAGTAAGCAGTTATGTAAGTCAGGGACTCACGCCCTCAGAGTCATCACTCAAATATAACTATGGGTCTCACGCCCGCAACATCAATCATGCCCGTGGAATACCTCGCTCACCGCGATGCATGATATAATAACACCAAGTCTGTACTAACAATACTATACAACCAAACCACGAAGCTGACACGGGGCAAGTACGAATGCCGACTACCAGATACCAAGGCCGTGTCACGTAGCTGATCGGGGCAAGTACGAGGGCTAACTACCAGGTACCAAAGCCGTGTCACGAGACTTCGTCACTACACTGAACGGGGCAAGTGCGAGGGCTAACTACCAGTACCAGGCGAATCAGCCACGAGGCGGGGCAAATCTGGCCACCACCACGCGTACCAAGGCGATCGGTAAAAACCTCATGGAGAGCTAGTCCATGGAATAACACTATCAGCGGAAATGAACCTCATCATGGCGCGCACGTGGACCATCCATCGAGTCAGTATGCCCATGGACTATCATAGTGGAAGCATACCCGTGGGCCACCCATCGTGTCAATATGTCCAAAATGATCAAGAATAACACGACCGGCCCTCCATTCGAGAGACGTGGTAACATAAGCATACAACACTTTGCACAACAAGGCAATCATACACAAACATAGGAAAGTCACACACAACTCAAGGTACTTTCATTTTATGCCAAAGTCCAGGTTTTAACCACAAAGTACTACGTATGTTAAACTCTTTTTAAAGGATCCATTTCTTTTACAAAGGTCACCCGATACCCGCAGTATAGAGTGACTAACATCTTTTAAGTAAACCAAAACAATTTCCATACTTTCCTTTTAAAACCAAATTAAGGCAATACCATGCCTTCTTTTTAGACCAAAACACTTCTCCTTTTAAAGTCAAGTTACCACTTTAAAACCAATGATAAAACCATTCTTTTGTTTTCATAAAGTCGTTATAACTAACTTCCCATAAAGCTGTTATAACACTTTATGTTTTAAACCAATTTTAAGACAAAACAATGCCTTTCTTTTGAACCAAAAACTCTTTAATTTCCTCAAGTCTCTTTTAGAAATCAAGTTCCTTACTTATTCTCATTTCCGAAATCAGTAAAACATTATTCTTTTAAAAACCAAGTACTCATTACTCACGAATGAGGTTTCACACTTCTTAATAACTTTCACATCAATTCAATTAAGTCAAGTCTCTTATCTTATAAGATTAAGTCTCTTAACTTCTTAAAAGCAATAAACCATTCTTTTTATCTCTCTTAAGTCGTTATACCTAACTTCCCATAAAGCTAGTATAACTCTTAAGCTTTCAAACCAAGTATTATTCTTCTTTCAAAGAGGATTCTTAATTCTTTTGAAATACTTCAAGATTCTTATTATTCAGGCTTAAGTCAAAAGACATTGCCGTAAAACTATATTCAGTTAACACACGTACGTCTACCGTACTATATATATATGCTTGTAAAATACTTCCAGATTCTTATTATTCAGGCTTAAGTCAAAAGACATTGCCACACGTACGTCTACCGTACTATATATATATGCTTGTAAAATACTTCCAGATTCTTATTATTCAGGCTTAAGTCAAAAGACATTGCCACACGTACGTCTACCGTACTATATATATTCCTTTAAAATATCATGCTCAAGAGTATAGGAAGAATCACATACCTCGCGACGATTATCGACTATCAGCAAATAGCTCCAAAATCGTAATCCATTAGCCTTTTCACTTCTTCGAGTAGAATACGCTACTCGCAGTACTTCACCCTATAATGGTCATATAAGTCTATCAATGTCTAGACTATTCTGTAAAATAATTCTACGGAAAATTGGGCAGCACTTCCCTACCCGCCAAACTACACAAGTCTACTGTAAATACAGTCCTATGTAAGTACAGTTCAATTCTCTTCTTATATACCTTCCTTGTATATAACTTATATTCAATTCTTATACTTCAACAGTATGTAAACTCAATTACAAAAGAAGGTCAAGCGTATTTACCTCGATAAGCCCAAAATTATCCAAGTAAAAATGTCGATCCTGAGCAACGTTTAGCTCCAACTCTGGGCGCTCCAACCCGCTCCAAACAACCCTTAGAAGTTCTACGCAACTTCTACTTAATACTTCAACTCGCTATGAAGATTTTCCTTAGGGTTTCGGTTTGAGACTAAAAGGACAAAAGGTAGTATTTCCGGGCTCTATGTATAGAGGTAACTTTTGGAATACTACAAGGTATAAGGCTAAGGTATTTTGGGTATAGTAACAATACTTGGAGAGTATTTCTCTACCAAAAAGGGGGTATTATATGAGAACCATACAAGGCAAGGGGGGTGTGTACCCCTCGGCCACACCACTAGGAGGGGGGAATAACTCTCGGCCAAGGGGGCCTCACGAAAGGGGGAGGGGGGTGTTCTTGGACGAGAACACTACACTTAAGAGGGGGAGAAGGCTTTCAAGACTTGGAGATTTTGTGGAGTGGATGAATAAGTCTTCAAATGGGGGGGGGGGGGGTATTTATAGGGAAACCAATGGCCTTGATGAAGCCAAGTGCAAGGCAAGTGTAAGGCCATGATCAAGCCAAGTGCACCCTAACGCCTACTCCACAAAACAAGGCACAAAACAAGGCCTAATTTCATGCCCATCGTCCAAGGTAAACCGCCCCTTGGCCGTCCACTTGAGGGTGACAAGTGTCACCCTCTCGTTGGCCCAAAAATGTTCCATCTCTCGAAAA
This sequence comes from Przewalskia tangutica, assembly GCA_029844215.1. Lineage (NCBI taxonomy): Eukaryota > Viridiplantae > Streptophyta > Magnoliopsida > Solanales > Solanaceae > Przewalskia > Przewalskia tangutica. The sequence goes on along the minus strand of CM056720.1, from coordinate 35,678,289 downwards.
AATCCGCAAAAAATATAAATGACATAGCGTAATTTTCCCGCCAAGTTACGTAAAACGTTTCGACTAAAAACGACTCTCTACGGGGGTTGTACACAAATTTCGAATCTTGCCTAACTTTAAGGCTCCAACTTCTCTACGTACGCCCACACGTACATACTCTGGAAATACGGGGTATAACATTCTCCCCTCCTTAGAAACATTCGTCCCGAATGTTCCTTCTCAAAACAGATAATGATCAGTTCCTCATAACTTAAACTAGTTGCCAATGCCACACCTGGCCACAAAATAACACACGCTCAAATATTTAATCCAAGTCCACGAGAATTCACCTCAAGCATAACAAAAGCTTCCACCCTGGTCTAAAGGATACTTCATTCGCAATTTCACTTCACAACAAAATTATCACTTCTATGCTTTCAACACATGCTCGCTTCTTCCCTTACTCGTCGTACTCTTCTCGAACACTTGAACTCTTCTAGTATACGTACCATACTTCAGTCATTACTTCAGTTTCCAAAATCTCTGGAGTCACTACCTCCAAACTTGGTCATCTTACTAACCTCAATCTCCTTTAAGGCCGTTCCCGGCCTTCACGATCCGATTCTGGTCGAACATATCCACGAACTCATATGATGGTCATCTAAACTTGGGCCTAGCACCCTCGTGACCCTACCATATGGCAGGACCACCCAGAACTGACCCCACCTAAATCCGGGCTACGGGTTGACCCGCAATACGCCCTCAATCTGACCCTCCGTCGCGCTAACTCTTGCTCCTCGATACGGAACAATCTTACTAATTCACATCATGAAAGCTACCACTTTCATTTTACACAACTCACGGAATTATCCCACAATACATTATACGCAAACCAAGTATTTCGACAAAGACTAACCGTAAAATCTTTTATTCAAGCCGGCCTTACATCTAAGGTCTCAACGTGTAACATTCTAAGGTTCATATCTTCCCTGCCCCCACACTTATTCTTTCAACTATCCATGTCTCTAAACCACAATATACACAATGCTACCTGTACATAGTACTCAACATATAATCATCGTATAACGCATGCAAAACTCTAGAGGGTTAAGGATATACCTGAAAAGATAGGCGGTTCAAAGGACCACTAAATTTGGGAACTTCCACCGCGACCTCTGTCGTGGCCTGCCGGTGTATGAACATCCTGCCTAGCTATGGAAGGTGAAGAACCCGCAACTGATCTCGTAGTCTGTGCTATCCTACCCGTGCTACCCACAGTTTGGGCGATCTCTCGCCGGATGGCCTGTTGGCGCAAGAATAACAATCTCCCAAGTTAGTACGACACTCTCCCTTATGAAGTTTTCCCACAACGGCCACACCGAGACAAGGCGACCTCGTTCGCGAGCACTCCTACTCCGTGAAAATCAAACACAGGAGCCACGACCGCTCACGAATATCCCGAAGGTCCCGAAGGCTGTGGAGGACCACTCTGTACTGACGGAGGTACATAACTAGTCTGCTGCTGAGGCGGTCCGCCTCGAAAGTTATCAAAGGACCCTGCTGTTCTGGCCCTCTTCTGCTGATCTTGGTCATTCCGTCGACCTCTACGCTCCTCACATCCAAGTGCATAAGCCTGCATGCGGGCAATGTCCATGCCCGGCTGAAGAGCTACACCCGAACAAGCCTCTGCCAAGTAGTCATCGAGCCCGGTGACGTAGCGGTGCACTCTGTCCTCCATACTGGCTACTAACGCGGGGACATACCGAGCCAATGAGTCGAACTCCACATTGTACTCCCGAACCGTACGCCCGCTCTGCCTCAACACCAAAAATCTGTCGGCCCGAGCCCTCCTCGCCTGTGGAGGTAAGAAATGTGCAAGAAATGCCTCTGAGAACTCGTTCCATACGGCTGGAAGTGCATGCTCTCCCCGGGACAGCTCCCATGAATCAAACCAATCGACTGCAGTATCACGCAGCCGATGCGAACCCAAGACCACTGACTCGGTCTCCGAAGCCTTGATCACTCTCATGATCCGCTGTAACTGTCGGATGAACTCCTGCGGATCATCCTCAGGCCTCGACCCGTAGAACTCTGGCGGGCTACAACTCAGAAAGTCCCGTAGCCTCAAACTATCCGATCTCGGGTGAACCACGGGTGCTCTTTGGGCTGCTGCGTCCGGCTTATCCTCGTATGCGGCCACGATCACGGCGATGGCGGGCCATCTCTTTGTAACCCATCTCCTGCTCCGGTGTGGGGCCCGAGGCTCAGTCTTGTTGTCTCAGCAGCCACTGCTGCGGCTCTAAACTCTACTGGGGCTGGCGGCGTCACAAAACTCGCCGTCTGAAGCACAATCTCAGGTACTGACCGGGCCTGCGCCCTCGTACTCCTCTGTATCTCACTAGCAGCTCCCTCGGCTGCATTTCCCACCTGGGCCCGGGTTGCCTTGCGCGGAGGCATAACTGGTAAAAATGAGATACGTCAGAGGGGTCCAACTTACAACACAACTCTAAGGCACGATCTCAGAATGAGAAGAAGGGAAACCAATCCTAAATGTCCTGCAGCCTCCTGATTATAGATGTGGTGCACAACACACCGATAATCAAGACTTTACTAGACACGGTTTGTAGACACTTTCCGAGGATTAACTGCTCTGATACCACTTTTGTCACGACCCGATCCTGGGCCCGTGACTGGTGCCTTACCCCGGGCACCCTAGTGATACAACATCAGAGAAAATCAGCGGAAATAAAACTTAAACATGAAACAAGAGATAAGATCATAAAACAGGCCAACCAAACGGCTACCTTCCAATAAAATATATGTATACAAATCTTTCAAACCGAACAATTTAATCCTTTTTACAAACCCTGCCCACAACAGTACTACAGACCTCTAAGAGTTTTTTTTATACAACATGACGGGACAGGGCCCCGCCATACCCCTGAATGTACAAGAACCTACAACTCAGGGTAACATACCAAAGATAAGCCTCCGGAGAAACGGAGCTTCCAATGGCTTGTGATCCTAAGAGCGAGGATCAACAACCGATGTACCTCTACCTGCGGCATGAACGCAGCCCCCCGAAGGAGGTCAGTACAACAGGTACCAAGTATGTGAAACTGTAAAATACTGTAAATGAAATCATAGCAGTCTATATAAAGCAGGAGACATGTATGATAACCAAACTACAGCTCATGATAAGTAAGCAGTTATGTATGTCAGGGACTCACGCCCTCAGAGTCATCACTCAAATATAAACTATGGGTCTCACGCCCGCAACATCAATCATGCCCGTGGAATACCTTCCTCACTGCCGGCAGTCTATGATATAATAACACCAAGTCTGTACTAACAATACTATACAACCAAACCACGAAGCTGACACGGGGCAAGTACGAAAGCCGACTACCAGATACCAAGGCCGTGTCACGTGGCCGGCCGGCAATACGAGGGCTAACTACTGTACAGGCCGTGTCACGAGACTTCGTCACTACTGGCTGAGCAGGGGCAAGTCACGAGGGCTAACTACCAGTACCAAGGCGAATCGACCACGAGGCGGGGCAAGTCTCCGACCACCACGGTACCAAGGCCGATCAAGAAAACCTCGTGGAGAGCTAGTCCACGGAATAACACTATCAATAGGAAATGAACCTCATCATGGCGCATGCGTGGACCGTCCATCGAGTCGGTATGCCCGTGGACTATCATAGTGGAAGCATACCCGTGGGCCACCCATCGTGTCAGTATGTCCAAAATGATCAAGAATAACACGACCGACCCTCCATTCGAGAGACGCGGTAACATAAGAATACAACACTTTGCACAACAAGGCTATCATACACAAACATAGGAAAGTCACACACAACTCAAGGTACTTTCATTTTATACCAAAGTCCAGGTTTTAACCCCAAAGTACTACGTATGTTAAACTCTTTTTAAAGGATCCATTTATTTTACAAAGGTCACCCGATACCCGCAGTATAGAGTGACTAACATCTTTTAAGTAAACCAAAACAATTTCCATACTTTCCTTTTAAAACCAAATTAAGGCAATACCATGCCTTCTTTTTAGACCAAAACACTTCTCCTTTTAAAGTCAAGTTACCACTTTAAAACTAATGATAAAACCATTCTTTTGTTTTCATAAAGTCGTTATAACTAACTTCCCATAAAGCTGTTATAACACTTTATGTTTTAAACCAATTTTAAGACAAAACAATGCCTTTCTTTTGAACCAAAAACTCTTTAATTTCCTCAAGTCTCTTTTAGAAATCAAGTTCCTTACTTATTCTCATTTCCGAAATCAGTAAAACATTATTCTTTTTAAAAACCAAGTACTCATTACTAACGAATGAGGTTTCACACTTCTTAATAACTTTCACATCAATTCAATTAAGTCAAGTCTCTTATCTTATAAGATTAAGTCTCTTAACTTCTTAAAAGCAATAAACCATTCTTTTTATCTCTCTTAAGTCGTTATACCTAACTTCCCATAAAGCTAGTATAACTCTTAAGCTTTCAAACCAAGTGTTATTCTTCTTTCAAAAAGGATTCTTAATTCTTTTGAAATACTTCAAGATTCTTATTATTCAGGCTTAAGTCAAAAGACATTGCCGTAAAACTATATTCAGTTAACACACGTACGTCAGTACTATATATATTCTTGTAAAATACTTCCAGATTCTTATTATTCAGGCTTAAGTCAAAAGACATTGCCACACGTACGTCTACCGTACTATATATATATGCTTGTAAAATACTTCCAGATTCTTATTATTCAGGCTTAAGTCAAAAGACATTGCCACACGTACGTCTACCGTACTATATATATTCCTTTAAAATATCATGCTCAAGAGTATAGGAAGAATCACATACCTCGCGACGATTATCGACTATCAGCAAATAGCTCCAATCGTAATCCAGCTAGCCTTTTTCACTTCTTCGAGTAGAATACGCTACTCGCAGTACTTCACCCTATAATGGTCATATAAGTCTATCAATGTCTAGACTATTCTGTAAAATAATTCTACGGAAAATTGGGCAGCACTTCCCTACCCGCCAAACTACAAGTCTCAGTAAATACAATCCATGTAAGTCTGATTCAATTCTCTTCTTATATACATTCCTTGTATATAACTTATATTCAATTCTTATACTTCAACAGTATGTAAACTCAATTACAAAAGAAGGTCAAGCGTATTTACCTCGATAAGCCCAAAATTATCCAAGTAAAAATGTCGATCCTGAGCAACGTTTAGCTCCAACTCAGGCGCTCAACCGCTCCAAACAACCCTTAGAAGTTCTACGCAACTTCTACTTAATACTTCAACTCGATATGAAGATTTTCCTTAGGGTTTCGGTTTGAGACTAAAAGGACAAAAGGTAGTATTTAAGACTCTACGTATAGAGGTAACTTTTGGAATACTACAAGGTATAAGGCTAAGGTATTTTGGGTATAGTAACAATACTTGAGAGTATTTCTCTACCAAAAAGGGGTATTATATGAGAACCATACAAGGCAAGGGTGTGTACCTCGGCCACACCACTAGGAGTGGAATAACTCTCGGCCAAGGGGGCCTCACGAAAGGGGGAGGGGGGTGTTCTTGGACGAGAACACTACACTTAAGAGGGGGAGAAGGCTTTCAAGACTTGGAGATTTTGTGGAGTGGATGAATAAGTCTTCAAATGGGGGGGGGGGGGTATTTATAGGGAAACCAAGGGCCTTGATGAAGCCATGTGCAAGGCAAGTGTAAGGCCAAGATCAAGCCAAGTGCACCCTAACCCCTACTCCACAAAACAAGGCACAAAACAAGGCCTAATTTCATGCCCATCGTCCAAGGCAAACCGCCCCTTGGCCGTCCACTTGAGGGTGACAAGTGTCACCCTCTCGTTGGCCCAAAAATGTTCCATCTCTCGAAAAAATCCGCAAAAAATATAAATGACATAGCCGGAATTTTCCCTTCGCAAGTTCTGTAAAACGTTTCGTCTAAAAACGACTCTCTACGGGGGTTGTACACAAATTTCGAATCTTGCCTAACTTTAAGGCTCCAACTTCTCTACGTACGCCCACACGTACATACTCTGGAAATACGGGGTATAACATTCTCCCCTCCTTAGAAACATTCGTCCCGAATGTTCCTTCTCAAAACAGATAATGATCAGTTCCTCATAACTTAAACTAGTTGCCAATGCCACACCTGGCCACAAAATAACACACGCTCAAATATTTAATCCAAGTCCACGAGAATTCACCTCAAGCATAACAAAAGCTTCCACCCTGGTCTAAAGGATACTTCATTCGCAATTTCACTTCACAACAAAATTATCACTTCTATGCTTTCAACACATGCTCGCTTCTTCCCTTACTCGTCGTACTCTTCTCGAACACTTGAACTCTTCTAGTATACGTACCATACTTCAGTCATTACTTCAGTTTCCAAAATCTCGAGTCACTACCTCCAAACTTGGTCATCTTACTAACCTCGATCTCGCTTTAAGGCCGTTCGGCCTTCACGATCGATTCTGGTCGAACATATCCACGAACTCATATGATGGTCATCTAAACTTGGGCCTAGCACCCTCGTGACCCTACCATCTGGCGGGACCACGAACTGACCCCTCATCCAAGACTCACGGGTTGACCGCGTCGCCTCAATCGACCTCCGTCGCGCCAACTCTTGCTCGCCGATGCGGAACAATCTTACTAATTCACATCATGAAAGCTACCACTTTCATTTTACACAACTCACGGAATTATCCCACAATACATTATCATGAAACCAAGTATTTCGACAAAGACTAACCGTAAAATCTTTTATTCAAGCCGCCTTACATCTAAGGTCTCAACGTGTAACATTCTAAGGTTCATATCTTCCGCCTTACACTTATTCTTTCAACTATCCATGTCTCTAAACCACAATATACACAATGCTACTGCACATAGTACTCAACATATAATCATCGATAACGATGCAAAACTCTAGAGAGGTTAAGGATATACGAAAAGATAGGCGGTTCAAGGACCACTAAATTTGGGAACTTCCGCGACCTCTGTGCGTGGCTGCGGTGTATGAACATCGCCTAGCTATGGAAGGTGAAGAACCCGCCCGATCTCGTAGTCTGTGCTATCCTACCGTGCTACCCACAGTTTGGGCAGTCTCTCGCCAGATGGCCTGTTGGCGCAAGAATAACAATCTCCCAAGTTAGTACGACACTCTCCCTTATGAAGTTTTCCACAACGGCCACACGAGACAAGAGGCGACCTCGTTCGCGAGCACTCTACTCGTGAAAATCGAAACACAGGAGCCCCGACCGCTCACTGAATATCCGAAGGTCCCGAAGGCGTGGAGGACCACTCTGTCGCGGAGGTACATAACTAGTCTCTTTGGCGGTCCGCCTCGAAAGTTATCAAAGGACCTGCTGTTCGGCCCTCTTCGCTGATCTTCGTCATTCCGTCGACCTCTACGCCGCCACATCCAGTGCATAAGCTGCGTGCGGACAATGTCCATGCCGGTGAAGAGCTACCCGAACAAGCCTCGCCAAGTAGTCATCGAGCGGTGGCGTGGCGGTGCACTCGCCCTCCATATCGGCTACTAACGCGGGGACATACCGAGCCAATGAGTCGAACTCACATTGTATTCCCAAACCGTGCGCGCTCGCCTCAACACCAAAAATCTGTCGGCGAGCCCTCGCCTGTGGAGGTAAGAAATGTGCAAGAAATGCCTCTGAGAACTCGTTCCATACGGCTGGAAGTGCATGCTCTCCCCGGGACAGCTCCCATGAATCAAACCAATCGACTGCAGTATCACGCAGCCGATGCGAACCCAAGACCACTGACTCGGTCTCCGAAGCCTTGATCACTCTCATGATCCGCTGTAACTGTCGGATGAACTCCTGCGGATCATCCTCAGGCCTCGACCCGTAGAACTCTGGCGGGCTACAACTCAGAAAGTCCCGTAGCCTCAAACTATCCGATCTCGGGTGAACCACGGGTGCTACTGGAACTGCTGCGTCCAGCCTATCCTCATGTCTGGCCACGATCCTGGCCAGTAACTGGGCCATCTCTTTGTAACCCATCTCCTCTGCTCCAGGCTGTGGGACTGGAGGCTCAGGTACTGTTGTCTCAGCAGCCACTGCTGCGGCTCTAAACTCTGCTGGGGCTGGCGGCGTCGCAAAACTCGCCGTCTGAAGCACAATCTCAGGTACTGACCGGGCCTGCGCCCTCGTACTCCTCTGTATCTCACTAGCAGCTCCCTCGGCTGCCTTGCCCACCTGGGCCCGGGTTGCCTTGCGCGGAGGCATAACTGGTAAAAACGAGATACGTCAGAGGGGTCCAACTTACAACACAGCTCTAAGGCACGATCTCAGAATGAGAAGAAGGGAAACCAATCCTAAATGTCCTGCAGCCTCCTGATTATAGATGTGGTGCACAACACACCGATAATCAAGACTCTACTAGACACGGTCTGTAGACACTTTCCGAGGATTAACTGCTCTGATACCACTTTTGTCACGACCCGATCCCGGGCCCGTGACTGGTGCCTTACCCCGGGCACCCTAGTGATACAACATCAGAGAAAATCAGCGGAAATAAAACTTAAACATGAAACAAGAGATAAGATCATAAAACAGGCCAACCAAACGGTTACCTTCCAATAAAATATATGTATACAAATCTTTCAAACCGAACAGTTTAATCCTTTTTACAAACCCTGCCCACAACAGTACTACAGACCTCTAAGAGTTTTTTTTTATACAACATGACGGGGCCGCCATACCACAGAATGTACAAGAACCTACAACTCGTGGTAACATACCAAAGATAAGCCTCGAGAAAGCGGAGCTTCCCAATGAATCGTGATCCTAAGAGCGAGGATCAACAACCGATGTACCTACTGCGGCATGAACGCAGCCCCGAAGGAGTCGATACAAGTACCAAGTATGTGAAGCGTAAATCGTAAATGAAATCATAGCGATCTATATAAAGCGGGAGACATGTATGATAACCAAACTACATTTCGCGATAAGTAGCGATTATGTATGTCGAGGACTCGCCCTCGAGTCATCACTCAAATATAAACTATGGGTCACGCCCAACATCAATCATGCGTGGAATACCTTCGCCGGCTGCGGCGATCATGATATAATAACACCAAGTGCGTACTAACAATACTATACAACGAACCACGAAGGCGACACGGGGCAAGTCTGGCCGACTACCGGATACCAAGGCGTAGTGTCACGTGGCGGCGAGGCAATGCGAGGGCTAACTACCGGTACCAAGGCGTGTCACGAGACCGTCACTACTGTTGAGCGGGGCAAGTCACGAGGGCTAACTACCGGTACAGGCGAATCAGCCACGAGGCGGGGCAAATGCGAAAGCCAACCACGGTACCAAGGCGATCAGTAAAAACCTCATAGAGAGCTAGTCCATGGAATAACACTATCAATAGGGAAATGAACCTCATCATGGCCGCATACCCGTGGACCATCCATCGAGTCAGTATGCCCATGGACTATCATAGTGGAAGCATACCCGTGGGCCACCCATCGTGTCAGTATGTCCAAAATGATCAAGAATAACACGACCGACCCTCCATTCGAGGCAGCGGTAACATAAGAATACAACACTTTGCACAACAAGGCTATCATACACAAACATAGGAAAGTCACACACAACTCAAGGTACTTTCATTTTATACCAAAGTCGTGTTTTAACCCCAGTACTACGTATGTTAAACTCTTTTAAAGGATCCATTTATTTTACAAAGGTCACCCGATACATGATATAGAGTGACTAACATCTTTTAAGTAAACCAAAACAATTTCCATACTTTCCTTTTAAAACCAAATTAAGGCAATACCATGCCTTCTTTTTAGACCAAAACACTTCTCCTTTTAAAGTCAAGTTACCACTTTAAAACTAATGATAAAACCATTCTTTTGTTTTCATAAAGTCGTTATAACTAACTTCCCATAAAGCTGTTATAACACTTTATGTTTTAAACTAATTTTAAGACAAAACAATGCCTTTCTTTTGAACCAAAAACTCTTTAATTTCCTCAAGTCTCTTTTAGAAATCAAGTTCCTTACTTATTCTCATTTCCGAAATCAGTAAAACATTATTCTTTTTAAAAACCAAGTACTCATTACTAACGAATGAGGTTTCACACTTCTTAATAACTTTCACATCAATTCAATTAAGTCAAGTCTCTTATCTTATAAGATTAAGTCTCTTAACTTCTTAAAAGCAATAAACCATTCTTTTTATCTCTCTTAAGTCGTTATACCTAACTTCCCATAAAGCTAGTATAACTCTTAAGCTTTCAAACCAAGTGTTATTCTTCTTTCAAAAAGGATTCTTAATTCTTTTGAAATATTTCAAGATTCTTATTATTCAGGCTTAAGTCAAAAGACATTGCCGTAAAACTATATTCAGTTAACACACGTACGTCTACCGTACTATATATATATGCTTGTAAAATACTTCCAGATTCTTATTATTCAGGCTTAAGTCAAAAGACATTGCCACACGTACGTCTACCGTACTATATATATATGCTTGTAAAATACTTCCAGATTCTTATTATTCAGGCTTAAGTCAAAAGACATTGCCATACGTACGTCTACCGTACTATATATATTCCTTTAAAATATCATGCTCAAGAGTATAGGAAGAATCACATACCTCGCGACGATTATCGACTATCGAAATAGCTCCAATCGTGTAATCCGGCTAGCCTTTTCACTTCTTCGAGTAGAATACGCTACTCGCGATGCCACCTATAATGGTCATATAAGTCTATCAATGTCTAGACTATTCTGTAAAATAATTCTACGAAAAATTGGGCAGCACTTCCCTACCCGCCAAACTACACAAGTTCATGTAAATACAATCACATGTAAATCTGATTCAATTCTCTTCTTATATACATTCCTTGTATATAACTTATATTCAATTCTTATACTTCAACAGTATGTAAACTCAATTACAAAAAAAGGTCAAGCGTATTTACCTCGATAAGCCCAAAATTATCCAAGTAAAAATGTCGATCCTGAGCAACGTTTAGCTCAACTCGGCGCTCAACCCGCTCCAAACAACCCTTAGAAGTTCTACGCAATTTCTACTTAATACTTCAACTCGCTATGAAGATTTTCCTTAGGGTTTTGGTTTGAGACTAAAAGGACAAAAGGTAGTATTTTCGGGCTCTACGTATAGAGGTAACTTTTGGAATACTACAAGGTATAAGGCTAAGGTATTTTGGGTATAGTAACAATACTTGGAGAGTATTTCTCTACCAAAAAGGGGGTATTATACGAGAACCATACAAGGCAAGGGGGGGGTGTACCCCTCGGCCACACCACTAGGAGGGGGGGAATAACTCTCGGCCAAGGGGGCCTCACGAAAGGGGGAGGGGGGGTGTTCTTGGACGAGGACACTACACTTAAGAGGGGGAGAAGGCTTTCAAGACTTAGAGATTTTGTGGAGTGGATGAATAAGTCTTCAAAGGGGGGGGAGTATTTATAGGGAAACCAAGGGCCTTGATGAAGTCAAGTGCAAGGCAAATGTAAGGCCAAGATCAAGCCAAGTGCACCCTAACCCCTACTCCACAAAACAAGGCACAAAACAAGGCACAAAACAAGGCCTAATTTCATGCCCATCGTCCAAGGCAAACCACCCCTTGGCCGTCCACTTGAGGGTGACACGTGTCACCCTCTCGTTGGCCCAAAAATGTTCCATCTCTCGGAAAAATCCACAAAAAATATAAATGACATAGCCGGAATTTTTCCTTCGCAAGTTCTGTAAAACGTTTCGTCGAAAAACGACTCTCTACGGGGGTTGTGCACAAATTTCGAATCTTGCCTAACTTTAAGGCTCCAACTTCTCTACGTACGCCCACACGTACATACTCTGGAAATACAGGGTATAACAGTTTCTACATATTTTGCCACCTTTTTCAAAGCCGAATTCAATAACCAAACGCCACATTTAAGGCTCAATTAAATTTAGCAAATACAAAGGGGATTACATGCCTTACAATACGTGTAAAATTCCGCCCCACAATTAATACGAAACTAGTTCCATAATTTCCATGCCATTCTCGGCTAAAATGTGCTACAACAAAAAGTCATCCAATTCTTTTCCAATCCAAGTTCTTGGGTCAACATGTTATATAGTCAAAAACAACTTCAACAACTACAATTTCCTTCTTTATATAACATATGACAACTTAACTAGTAACCAACTTGAATTAAAATCTTAAGGGCTAACATACTAGTTTTCGGATTAGGGTTCCAACAATCAATACACTTATCAAACTTCATACTAAATACCTCATGCTTGCTAATATCCATAGCTACAACAATAAGTAATCTTAATTACTAAAACGATAAGAATTATACCTTTACAAGCCCTTAATCTTTCCAAGATTCAAAGTCTATATTATAAAACATGTTAAAATTGGATGGATGGGATCAAGCCAAGTGGCTCTTGACTTGGTCAACAATGTCAAACTCTAGCTTAGCAAGACTTTCCCATCTACACAATGGTCAAATGACCATTCTATCCTTGCTCCAATTCGCCCAAGACCAATGTGGGGGGTTCCACGTGTCGCCCTCCCATTCGTCCATAAAATTTCGTAACCCTCGTGGGTCCCACAAAACGTAAAATTCCTCGGGTGGGCCCCACGTGACCAAATCCGTAAGATTAAATTTCCATAATGATAATAAGTTCCATACTCTTCAATTAATGCATTTTGAGAATCTAATTCTCACCAACGAACATTTCTCCTTCCCGACGTTCGGAAGATTTTCCGTCGGAAAAACAATTCTTCCTTTCGTACCCTATTCAAGTCTTGAGTTCCTTACGTACATACTCTTAACATGTCCTGGAGTTACGGGGTGTAACAATAAGGCCTTCTCGGGTAGTAAAAAGTTAAGTCAGACCAAGGATAAGAGTTAAGTACGACGCCGAGTCGGGTTGAGGACCTATTAAGGGTCGCCCCATAGCCTGTAATGGAATGGGATCAGCTGGTAGTACTCCCTCTATGTGACAGGGTCACGAGGGTGCAAGGCCCAAGTATAGTAAATCGTTTTACGGGTTCGTGGACGCATTCCACCGGAACTAGGTTGTGAGAGCCGGAAATAGCCTTATATTGCTTAATATAGTAACTCCAAAGAATGGATGCCAAAATTAGTATGGAAGTTATGTACGTAAGCTAGAATAAGCTTGGAAGTACGGAAAAGAGTACGACCGGTAAGAAAGTGAGAAACCAAGTGTAGAAGATAGAGTCTGAATCCATGAGAATCTTTAGAGGTAACTACACCCGTGAGTGATGGGTGGTAGCTGAGCGGGTGTATAATAATTGCCCGATGGCGATCTGATCGTCGGACCCTATGAACCTAGTAGAGCTGACATGACAGACCTTGAAGTCATTATGAGTACGGGTTAGTTGGCCTCTTGTTATGCCAACGTTGACTGCATAGAGAGATTGGTTCGATACCAGTTTTCCAGTAAACCGGTTATCGGGTGGAAAAGAAGGGAAGTGGTTGTAACCAGTGAATTATCCTTCCTTCTTTGACATAGTTGATGTTAATAAGTCTGTATGACTTGTTCATTTGAGGTAAATTAATGCAGAAAGTAAGTAATACTCGAATTTGAAGGAGTTTATGTTAAGTTCCCTTGGAGGTACTTGGAGTTGGTTTGGTGTGGCGGTCAGGACCACGACCTTCCGGATAATTTCAGGAAAGCACGCAAGCAAGAATAAGATAAGTACGAGTGTTGCCTGCGGAAAACAAAAGACATCGTTGGTAGGTTTTGAAAATCTACACGATTTTAAGGCGGTGCGTGATGATTAGATATTACAGGACCGCAAGGGGACCTTGTGATTAGGGTTGTGACTCCAAGGAAAGTTTATTTAAGGGAGATAAGTTCTCTCCCCCACGTAAGGATAGTTTTACGTATTATGGGGTTATGTGTACCCATGTCGTTAGACGAAGGATAGGAGACTGGTAAGGTCTTCAACATCGTCATGCCATAGGTTACAGTTTTAGATAACCGTGGGAAAAGTATTGTGTTAAGGTACTTAAGAACGACATTACGAAATGGCCGATGAAGTGTCATAAGGATAAATGCAGGTAGTACGCATGTATGAAACTGTACGATTACGAATCAAGATAGAAATACTTTTGCTAATAATAAGCATAAGGAAGGGTTATGGCCAGAATGATAAAAGAGAATACAACTATGGTTATGTAAGTTGCACGAGATATGATTACCCCAGATTAGTGTAAAGACCATTAGTAGATGATGGGAAGTAAGAACACCTCGAGGAAAAGTGGCAACATATGTACTGGCGAGAAAGATAGTAAGAAAATACGGAGGGGTAAGGGACCCCAGGACAACTTGAAAAAACTTATAAAGGAAAGATGAGTAGACACTCGAACGATAAGAAATCTTGACAAGTCATTGGATTATGTAATACCATGAATTGAGGTTGAACACCTGGCTATAAGCTCTACGAGCTGGGAGAGAAAAATAGGATTGCTACTTGACGAGATCAAGGAAATATCCCCCCTAAATTGTGTTTGGCAGGAAGTCTTAGCCATGAGACAATCAAAGGAATCAAATCTAAGTATAGTGACCAAGTTTGGTTGCAACAGAGAAAGGGAAACATGAACCATAATTGAGATTAAGGGTGCCCGAATATTTCGCAAGTATGAGAAAGGATTCCAGTTATTGGAAGATAAGTTGATCACGACTACAGTTCGAACTCCTCCTGAGAGACTAGAGGGTTAGGTAATTATTGTAACACTTTGGGTGTTGGGCTAGGTTGTGTGCTGACGCAACACGATAACGTTGGAGCCTATGTTTCCCGGCGGTTAGGGAAGCATGAAAGGAATTACGCTACTCACGATTTAGAGTCGGCGGCAGTTAATCGTGCCTTGAAGATTTGAGGAATTCCTTATATAGACATTCATGTGGATATTTGTGCAGACCACAAGAGCCTCCGGTATATATTCAGATAGAGGCAGCAGATTTTGCGACATATACGGTGGTTAGAGTTACTCAAGAGTTGTGATATTGATATCCTATACCACCCGGGGAAAGCCGAGACGGTTACAGATGCTCTTAGTCGTGGATCTATGGGTAGTCTGTCAGATGGATAGCCAGATAGACAGGACGTGATCCGTAAGATTCATCAGCTACTGAGCTGATGGGTTCGATTATTTGTTTCCAATGTTAATGAAGTTTAGATCCGAGAGGTTGCCGAGTCTTCCGGCGTTGAGGATGTAAAGAGGCGACAGTATGCGGATCCAGTTATGATATGGTATCGAGTTACGACTCTTCGAGAGGAGGAGAGTTTATTTGAAGTAGCGCCTATTAGGGTGCCAAGATTTGAGGGCAGATTGTGTGCCCCCGATGTCGCAGGACTTCGTCAGCAGACTCTAGGGGAGGCACACAGTGCTCGTTACTCTATTCATCCGGGGTCGACTAAGATGTACCATGACCTCAGATGTATGTATTGGTGGGATGGCCTGAAGAGGGAC
Source organism: Przewalskia tangutica (assembly GCA_029844215.1). Taxonomy (NCBI): domain Eukaryota; kingdom Viridiplantae; phylum Streptophyta; class Magnoliopsida; order Solanales; family Solanaceae; genus Przewalskia; species Przewalskia tangutica. Next base: position 35,662,761 of record CM056720.1, on the reverse strand, counting down.
GTGGCAGATTTTGTTGCTCAGTGTCCTAATTGTAGCAGGTCAAGGTGGAGCACCAGGAGCCCGGTGGGCTACTACAGGCGATTGAGATCTCAACTTAGATATGGGAGGTAATTAATATGGATCTTGTTACAGGGTGGCATCGTACTCAGAGGAAGTGCGACTCCCTGGAGGTCATAGTAAGCAGGCTGACGAAACCAGCCTGTTTTTCCGGTTAGGACCACTTACTCGGCTGAGGATTATCCTAGATTATATAGAAGGGAGATTTTGAGACTGCACGAGGTTCCTACATTTATGATGTCAGACAGATGAGCTCAGTTTACAGATGACTTCTGGATGTGATCCAGAAGGGGTTAGAGACACAGGTGAGTCTCAGTGTTGCATTACACCCTCAGACCGACAGACAAGTAGAACGTACTATCCAGGCACTTGAGGATAGGTCGCGGGCCGGTGTAATTTATTTCAGGGGTAGCTGGGAGGATAATTTCCCTCTTGTTGGGTTTTTTTATAACAACAACTACCATTCTTGCATTCAGATGACGCCATATGAGATTTTGTATGAGAGGAAGTGTAGGTCGTCGATTGGTTGGTTCGACGTGGGCGAGGTACAATTAGTTGGCCCATACATGATTCAGCAGGTTGTGGATAAGGTGAAGCTTATCCAGGAAAGATTATTAGCAAGCTCAGAGTCGACAGAAGCTTTATGCAGATAATCGACGTCGACACTTGGAGTTCGGGTTGACGTTCTGGTATAAGTATTGTTATGTGGCCACGTGTGGCATTATTTGTATGTAGGGGTTGTAAAAGGAGACTATGTCGCTATCCATAAGATTGACCCCAAAAGAACATTCGGGGACGAATGTTTCTAAGGGGGGAAGAATGTTACACCCCGTAAATTGTAGGACATGTTTATAAGAACGTACATAAGAACTCAAAAGATTTAAGATTTGAGACTAGTATAAATTTATCGGAATTTTGGAATTGTCGGAAAAATGAAATATTGCGACGAATGGGAGGGCGACACGTGTCACCCCCCTTAGTGGTCTTGGATGAAATGGACATGGTGTTATACCCCGTATTTCCAGAGTATGTACGTAAGGGCGTACGTACAAAAGTTTAGCCTTAAGATATGCACTATGGGCGAAATTTGTGCACAACCTACGAAACGAATGGTTCTCCGACGAAACGTTTTCCAAAACTTGCATAGGGTAAATTACGTCTATGTCATTTATAATTTTTGCGGATTTTTCCGAGAAATGTAACATTTTGGACCAACGAGAGGGTGACACTTGTCACCCTCAAGTGGACGGCAAAGGGGGCAAATGCCTTGGACGATTGGCATGGTTTTGGGGCCTAAAACTTGGGTCAATGTTTGTTGAGTGATTTGAGGAGTAGGGCTAGGGTGCACTTGTGCAAATCTCCACCTTACACTTGCCTACCACTTGGCTTCATCTTGGCCCTTGAAAGCCCTATAAATACCCCCCTTGAGTTGATGAATTCTTCATCCACAAATCAACTTTCCAAGTCTTAAAAACTCCCTCCCCCTTAGTTGCTCTCTCGTCCAAAGCCTTCTCCCCCCCCCCCCTCTTGGAAGCCCTAGCCGAAACACCCCTCTCCCCCCTCTAGCCTAGTGGCTTCGGCCGAGTACCCCCCCTTGGTAGAAAGTTGTCTTCCAAGTATAGTTACTATTCCAAAATACCCTAGCCCCAAATCCCTTTTAGTATTTAAGTAGAAGTTGTTAGAAACTTCTAAGGGTTTCTTGGAGCTATCGGAGCGTGCAAATTAGGAGCTAAACCTTGCTCAGGATCGACATTTAACTTGGATAATTTTGGGCTTATCGAGGTAAATACTCTTGTCCTTCTATTGTAATTGGATATTACATATAAGAATAGTTAAGACTTGAGTATAAGATATAGAAGGATATTAAAGAATAGAATTGAACTGTACTTACATAGGACTGTATTTACAGTAGACTTGTGTAACTTGACGGGTAGGGAAGTGCTGCCCAATTTTCCGTAGAATAAAGAACCCTCTGCTTAGAATAGTCTACAGAGTAGTCTAGACATTGATAGACGTATCTGACTATTATAGGTTGATTCTCTGCGCGCGACATATTCGACTTGGCAGGTGGATTTTGCCGAGAAGGTATGTGATTCTTCCTATCCTCTAGAGCATGATATTTTAAAGTATATATATAGTACGGTAGACGTACGTGTGTTAACTGAACATGGTTTTACTTGACGTCTTTTGACTTGAGTCTAAATAACAAGAATCTTGAAGTATTTCAAAAGAATTATGAATCATTTTTGAAAGAAGAGTAATACTTGGTTTTTAAACAAAAGCTTAAGAGTTATACTAGCTTTATGGGAAGTTAGGTATAACGTCTTAAGAAAGAGAAAAGGAACAGTTTACTTATGTGTTTATGAAAGACTTGTATTGATTTCTGGAAAGTATAATAAGAGGGTTTTATGAGTAGACATATTATGATGCTATGTGTGTTAGTGTCTTGTAACGTTTTTATAAGAGAGTATTCTTGTTGTGCTTATGTTGCTTAACGATAAGCTGTTATGTTAGTATTATATCACTCACCTCTTGACATGATACCGGGGGTTAAGCTGCCCTCCGATGCGGGGTAGTCTCAGACGGTCTGGGACCATGATTCGAGAATACCTCATGCGGGTCCAGGGGACCTATGCGGAGCTAAGAGAGTTCCAGGTTAGTGTGCGGTCCTTGTGGCCATGCGATATATGTGGCCATGCGGACTACGAGTCCAGGACGATGCCGAGGAGTAGCTACCCTCGATGCGGGGAATACCTCATGCGGGCCTACGTGAGTGGCCTATGCGGACTGCGGGAGTCCAGGATTAGGCATGCTAAATGATACTATGGGCGATTGGCCTTGCTTCGATCATTCGCAGCCTAGAAAGAGACCTGTTACAGTTTACCTCTTATTGCTCTTGTTGTGATGTGGCACTATGTGCGGTTACCTTGTTTGTTTCGTACATATTTGTAAAACTGGTTTTAAAATGATATGATTTCATTTAAGTACTTTACAGTTTCACATACTTGGTACCTGTTGTACTGACCTCCTTCGGGGGGCTGCGTTCATGCCGCAGGTAAAGAGACGCAGGTAGTGGATCCTCAGTCTTAGGATCTTTTCTTTGGTGTCAGGAGCTCCATCTTCTCCGGAGGCTCGACTTTTGGGTATGATCTCCCTGTTGTTGTAGATAGTTTTGTACATTCAGGGTATGGCGGGGCCCTGTCCCGCCATAGGTGTTTACTTCCTTAGAGTGCAGTAGTCTGTTATGCAGTTGGGAAATGCGCGATTTTGGTTTATATATAAATATGCCAAAGCGACTTTTCTCGAATCGTGTCATAATTTACATTTGTTTCATGTCTTGTTTTTATATTCCGCTGATTACTCTGATGTATGACTACTTGGGTGTCCGGGTAAGGCACCAGTCACGGACCCTGGAACGGGTCGTGACAAAAGTGGTATCAGAGCAGTTAATCCTCGGAAAGTGTCTACGGCAGTATCTAGTAAGTCTTGATTATCGGTGTGTTGTGCACCACAATAATCGGAGGCTATAGGATATTTAGGATTGGTTTCCATTCTTCTCACTCTGAGATCGTGCCTTGGCGTGTTATAAGTTGGACCACTAACAACGGCGCTATCGCGCGATCTCGAGTGAAGAATGAAACCAATCTAAATGTCTGCGACCTCACGATTATAGATGTGGTGCAACACACCGATAATCAAGACTTCTAGACTGCGATGACACTTTCCGAGGACTAATCGCTCGATACCACTTTGTCGACCGACCGGAATGCGATCGGTGCCCTACTGGCACCCGTTCAGTACACATCGGAGAATAGCGGAACATACACAACATAAACACATGTGTAAATAAAAACGTCACAGGCTAGCCGATCAGGCCGCCTTCTATAATATAAACATAATCAAAAGTACAACTCAGTTCTTACAGCCCAACCACATATGTGAATACAGACCTCTAGGAATAACAATTGAACAACTGTGGCGGGACAGGGCCCCGCCATACCCCTGAATATACATGAATCTACTATCTCAGGGAAAACTGTACCAAGAGCTAAGCCTCCGGAACAAATGAGGCTTTCTCTCAAAAACTGAATCGAGATCCTAAGAGCAAGGATCACCAACCTGGGTACCTAAAACCTGCGGGCATGAACGCAGCCGAAGAAGTCGATAACAACAGTGCAGAATATGGAACAGAAATAACGTACAGTAAACAGACCATAAATGTACAAAAGAATGACACGGACAAGTATAAAAAGTACATACCAGATCCTGCCGTGTCATTACCACTTATGAACTTAATTTCACATCAATATCTCTTCCCATTTTCAATAAAGGTTATAGCCACATTCTTACGCACATGATTAGGAAAAATCATTAAGTTCATTTCTATATAACTTACTTATCTTTCATAAGTATAATCCATCCCTTTAAGGAGGGCACATTTTCTACCCGGCCCAAATCTGGGACGCGATCAAGTCACACAAATATCAAGCGTGTCCGTGGAATCCCCCATCACTGCCGACAACTATAAGTGTAAAAATATAATCATGTGACGCGCCCGTGGCATCCCACCTCACGGTCGGCGTACACATTCACAACACATATATATATATCTCCTGCCCGTGAAATCCCACATCACTGCCGACAGTCCAGGGTATAATAATACACCAATAGGCATACATGAACACCAAGTCCCACCGGTGGTATAGCGTCTTGGGGGTCTACCCCTCACTTATACTCTTACCCTGGAGAAGGTGGTAAAGCAGGTGGTATAGCATCTTGGGGGTCTACCCCTCACTTATACTCTTACCCTGGAGAAGGTGGTATAACATCTTGGGGATTTACCCCTCACTTATACTCTTACCCTATCTCGACCGACCATCAAACAAAACAAGCAGGGGGTATAATGTCTTGGGGGTTTACCCCTCACTTATACTCTTACCCTGGAGAAGGTGGTATAGCATCTTGGGGGTTTACCCCTCACTTATACTCTTACCCTATCTCGACCGGCCGTCAAACAAACAGAAGCACTACCATGTCTTCTATAAAAATCCGGGAATTTAACCCAAGTACTACTAATAACGGAAGCATACCCGTGGAATCCCACATCACTGTCGGTACGTCCAAGTACTTGCAACAAGACAGCCGGCCCTCCAACCGAGAGTCACGACAACGTAATAAAACATAATACTTGCACTCAAAGGCTATCACCAGTACACATAGGCTAATTCTCAATTAACAAGCCAAAGTACTTATCAAGGCACACTTAGACAAATTCTCAATTTATCAAGCCAAAGTACTAATCAAGGCATCACATAGAATTATTCTCAATTAAACAGGCCAAAGTACTTATCAAGGCACAAATAGAATAATTCTCATTTAACAAGCCAAAGTACTAATCAAGGCACACTTAGACAAATTCTCAATTTATCAAGCCAAAGTACTTATCAAGGCACAAATAGAATAATTCTCATTTAACAAGCCAAAGTACTAATCAAGGCATCACATAGAATTATTCTCAATTAAACAGGCCGAAGTACTTATCAAGGCATACTTAGACAAATTCTCAATTAATCAAACCAAAGTACTACGTACGTACATTCTTTTTAAGAGACTCATTTCCAAATAAAACTTCCCCGATACTAACAACCGTAGTATCAAGTCCTATCCACCTTTCAAGACAAGTCACAATACCTTTTTAGAAATACAATTACCGGCTTCTAAATCAAGTGACTTCTTCATTAAAAACCTTAAGCAATTGGTACCTTTAAAACAATTTGCCCTTCCTTAATACAAGTTATTTCTTTGATTACTTCATTAGAGAAAACCATTCTCTTAACCTTCCATAAAGCCGTTATAACCAACTTCCCATAAAGCCGTTATAACCCTTTATGGTTTAGACCAACACGTTCCTTTTATAACCAAGAGACTTCTACTTTTTGAAACCAAGTATTATATACTTTCAAATCAATTCTCATAACTTTCAAAAATACAATTAGTCTCTTAACCTTTAGAAAACAAGTGACTCCTTTTATTATAAAACCTTAGGCAATTGATGCCTTAAAAACAAGTTGCCTCTTCACTAAAATCAAGTCATTTATCTTTCCATAAAGCCAATATAACTAACTTCCCATAAAGCCGTTATATTCACTTTATACCTTAGCCAAAAACAATTTCCTATCCAAGGGACTTATACGTTTAAAACGGAACAAGTATCACATACTTTAAAACTCTTCAAGTCCCTTAACTTAAATAAAACTTAAGACATCCTTTATACTTTCAAAGAAGTGAGTTAATCTCCCAACTCACCCGACTTGGCTATTCACAAACTAGTAAAGGATATCAAGGTGTTGTACGTCTACCGTACTACATACATGCAACTAGTCATGCTCAAAAGATAGGAAAAGTTCTACATAGAGCAAATCACACAACTACCTCTTAACTTCTAAGAGTAGAAGGAAACATGAAATGATACCACAGGTATATCCCATACATAGAATCATGCCAAAGGAAGGAAGAGGTTCACATACCTCGCGACGATTATCGACAAGTAGCAAAATGCTCCAAAGTACTTCAATCTTGATAGCTAATCCATCCTTCAAGTAGGATACGCTATACTTAGTACTTCAACCTATAATGGTCACAATACGTCCATTAACCTCTTACTTCAAACGTAGAATATTCTAAGTGCTACGTCGCCAAATTCTACGGAAAATCGGACAGCACCTCCTTTGTTTTTACTTACTTTGCCACCTTTTTCAAGGCCGAATACAATAACCAAACACGCCACATTTAAGGCCCAATCAATGAAATCAACAATAGGGGATTACACGCCTACTAGACGTGTAAAATTCCGCCCCACAAACGATATCAACTTAATACAACTTACTAGGCCAATTCGGCTAACTTGGAGTACAACAATATCAATTCTTAATCCTTATAAACTTCAACACATATACTTCATGCTAGCAACATGTAAAGATAACAACAATAAAAATAATCTTGTAACACTTCTAAGAGACAAGATTATACCTCAACGAATCTTAATCCAAATTCCGAATCCGAAGTCGCTCCTTAGCAACTTAGAGCCTCTTCAAGACACTTCAATCCGCTACTTGAGACCCTTAGAACCATACCAACAACTTTCCTTCAAATTCCAATCCAAAATCTAGAAAGACAACTAGGTTTTCGTTTTGCGACTAACCCGTAAACTATCTTTTTCCAAGATTTTTCTATTGAGATAAGCTTACACTACCCTCAAGAACCTTGGTTTAAAGTGTGGAGTTTAATGGACAAGAAACAATTTTTTTTCCTTTTGAAAGGCATGGAACCCGAGAGCAACTTAGAGGGGTTCTTGAAATTCTTGCAAATTTTTCTAAGTGTTGTGCTCTCTCATGCTACTACTAGTATTATAAAGGGACATGGAGGGTCAAGATGCAAACAATTGGGTGGTTTGGATGATCTCTTATTAAATATCAAGGCTTTGTGGGTCCATTGACCAAGTCAATTATGTCAAGCTCTTCAAGTGCAAGACTTGTCTTCCTAACAAGGGTCAAATGACCCTTATGTCCATGATCAATTCGTCCAAGCTCACTTAAGGGGGGGTGACACGTGTCGCCCTCCCATTCGTCACAATATTACGTTTTCCGAAAATTTCATAATTCAGATAATTTTTTTTTTACAAGTCTCAAATCTTAACACTTGCGAGTTATTACGCACGTTCTTAAAGCATGTCCTGTAAATACGGGGTGTAACATTCTTCCCCCCTTAGAAACATTCGTCCTCGAATGTTCTTTGAGTCAATCTAATTAAAGCGCGCGACATAGTCTCCTTATACTACACCCCTTCTACGACATATGCCACCCATGGTACATAACAATATTTATACTAAGATGTCAACCTTGGCACTCACAAAGCCAACTAGCCCATACTTATAATGACCTCAAAGTCTGTCATAATCCTCTCTACTAGGTCTACTAGGGTCTGACGACTGTATCATCACCGGGAAAACCTCATATTCCCGCTCAGCTACCACCCCACACACTCACGGGTGTAGTTACCTCGAAAGGTTCTTATGGATTCAGGCTCTATTCCTTTACACTTGGTTGTTATCTTTCTTACTGGTCGTACTCTTTCCGTATTTCCAACTCATACTAGTATACATAACTTCCATACCGATGCTGGCCTCCAATCTTTTGGAGTCACTCTTTTAAACAACATAAGGCCATTTCCGACTCCCACGACCTGGTTCCGGTGGAACGCGTCCACGAACCCGTAAAACAATTAGCTAGACTTGGGGCTTGCACCCTCGTGGCCCTGTCACGTAGCGGAATTACTACCAACTGCTCCCACTCCATTCCAGGCCGTGGGGAGACCCGTAACAGGTCCTCACCCCGACCCGCCGTCGCACTTAACTCTTATTCTTGGTCTATAATAAATCTTTCTACCCGAGAAGACCTTGTACATCTAAGGTCTCAGCGGTCTTCAACATTCTTAGGCTCGCAATTTCCATGCTCCAAGCCTATCTTATCAGTCTCCCCGTAAACGGGTACAAAAACTTCTCATAATACCATAATCGTGTCGTCTTGATCACAGCCACCATTACTTACTCTTATACGGACCTCATCCGTACAATTCTCTTAAGCCTACTACGCAGCTTAATCTATTTACATGACATTCCTTTAAGTTCCTTAACATGGCTTCTTAAGGGTTCACTACCCTATCAGACAGCTCATCCCTTCCCAATTATCTCAAAACAACACATAAGATCTTGGAGAGAATTCATTAACTATTCCATACCTTCCCGGTATCTAGTTAGTCTTTACCACTCTTGGTAAATCTAAAACCATTCTAGGCAACACATAAATGACCCTCCTAAATAACTCCGTATAGATGTATGTCACAATACCAACTATACTATATCATTACCAACCTGGATACGCAATCCACATAGTCCTTCCCTGGTCATCTTTGCCTTCTCAGTGTTGCAATCAACATAACTCGTTAGGGAGACGACCTAACAACACGGCTATATCGCGCGATCTCGGTGAGAAGAATGGAAACCAATCCTAAATGTCCTGCAGCCTCCGATTATAGATGTGGTGCACAACACACCGATAATCAAAACTCAACTAGACACGGTGCGTAGACACTTTCGAGGACTAATCGCTCGATACCACTTTGTCACGACCGACCGGGGCGGTGCGTGCCTACAGGCACCCGTTGTACACATCAGAGAATAGCAGCGGAACATACACAACATAAACACATATGTAAATAAAAATGTCACATGCTAGCCGATCAGGCCGCCTTCTATAATATAAACATAATCAAAAGTACAACTCAGTTCTTACAGCCCAACCACATATGTGAATACAGACCTCTAGGAATAACAATCGAACAATCGTGGCGGGCGGGGCCGCCATACCACGAATATACATGAATCTACTACCTCAGGGAAAACTGTACCAAGAGCTAAGCCTCTGGAGCAAATGGGGCTTTCTCTCAAAAACTGAACCGAGATCCTAAGAGCAAGGATCACCAACAGTACCTAAAACTGCGGGCATTTGACGCGGCCGAAGTCGATTACAACAGTGCAGAATATGGAACAGAAATAACGTACAGTAAACAGACCATAACTGTACAAAAGAATGACAGGGACAAGTATAAAAAGTACATACCAGATCCTGCCGTGTCATTACCACTTATGAACTTAATTTCACATCAATATCTCTTCCCATTTTCAATAAAGGTTATAGCCACATTCTTACGCACATGATTAGGAAAAATCATTAAGTTCATTTCTATATAACTTACTTATCTTTCATAAGTATAATCCGGCCCTTTAAGGAGGGCACATTTTCTACCCGGCCCAAATCTGGGACGCGATCAAGTCACACAAATATCAAGCGTGTCCGTGGAATCCCCCATCACTGCCGACAGCTATAAGTGTAAAAATATAATCATGTGACGCGCCCGTGGCATCCCACCTCACTAGCGGCGTACATTCACAACACATATATATATATCTTCGCCGTGAAATCCCACATCACGCGGCGATCCGGTATAATAATACACCAATAGGCATACATGAACACCAAGTCCCACCGGTGGTATAGCGTCTTGGGGGTCTACCCCTCACTTATACTCTTACCCTGGAGAAGGTGGTATAGCATCTTGGGGATTTACCCCTCACTTATACTCTTACCCTATCTCGACCGACCATCAAACAAAACAAGCAGGGGGTATAATGTCTTGGGGGTTTACCCCTCACTTATACTCTTACCCTGGAGAAGGTGGTATAGCATCTTGGGGGTTTACCCCTCACTTATACTCTTACCCTATCTCGACCGGCCGTCAAACAAACAGAAGCACTACCATGTCTTCTATAAAAATCCGGGAATTTAACCCAAGTACTACTAATAGCGGAAGCATACCTGATCGTCTAGCCTGTGACGTTTTTATTTACATATGTGTTTATGTTGTGTATGTTCCGCTGCTATTCTCTGATGTGTACCTGAACGGGGTGCCCAGGTAGGGCACCAGTCGCGGCCCCGGGGTCGGGTCGTGACAAAGTGGTATCAGAGCAGTTAGTCCTCGGAAAGTGTCTACAGACCGTGTCTAGTAGAGTCTTGATTATCGGTGTACATTTATGGTCCATTTCTTATGCGTTATTTCATTCCATATTCGCAATTTTTGTTATGCGGACCCCTTCGGCCGCATTCATGCCCGCAGTTTTAGGTACCAGGTTGGTAATCCTTGCTCTTAGGATCTCGGTTGATTTTTAGAAAGCCCCATTTGCTCGGAGGCTTAGCTCTTGATACGCTTTTCCAGGTAGTAGATTCATGTATATTGAGGGTATGGCGGGGCCTGTCCTCCACAAATTGTTCGATTGTTATTCCTAAGTCTGTATTCACATATGTGGTTGGGCCAAGAACCGAGTTGTACTTTTGATTATGTTTATATTATGAAAGCGGCTGATCGGCTACCGTGACGTTTTATTTACACATGTGTTTATGTTGTGTATGTTCGCTGCTATTCTCCGATGTGCACAGCAGGGTGCCCGGGTAGGGCACCGCCGCGGCCGGAAATGGTCGTGACAAAGTGGTATCGAGCGATTAGTCCTCGGAAGTGTCTGACGTGTCTAGTAAGTCTTGATTATCGGTGTGTTGTGCACCACATCTATAATCAGGAGGCTGCAGGACATTTAGGATTGGTTTCCATTCTTCTCACTCTGAGATCGTGCGATAGAGCTGTGTTGTTAGGGTCCAACTTATAACACAGCTCTAAGGCACGATCTCAGAGTGAGAAGAATGGAAACCAATCCTAAATATCCTATAGCCTCCTGATTATTGGTGTGGTGCACAACACACCGATAATCAAGACTCTACTAGATACGGTCTGTAGACACTTTCCGAGGATTAACTGCTCTGATACCACTTTTGTCACGACCCGTTCCAGGGCCCGTGACTGGTGTCTTACCCGGGCACCCAAGTAGTCATACATCAGAGTAATCAGCGGAATATAAAAAGAAGACATGAAACAAATGTAAATTAAGACACAGTTCCTGAGAAAAGTCGCCTTTCGGCATATATATATATAAACCAAAATCTGGCAGTAACATCCCAACTGTACAATAGGACTACAGATGTTACACCCCGTAATTTCAGGACATGTTTTAAGAACATAAGTAAGAACTCACAAGTGTTAAGATTTGAGACTTGTAAATTTATCGGAATTATGAAATTGTCGGAAAACGTAAGTGTTGTGACGAATGGGAGGGCGACACGTGTCACCCCCCTTAGCAATGCCTTGGACGAAATGGCATGGCCAATATGGTCATTTACCATAAGTCTTGGATGACTAAAGTCTTGCAAGTTGTGGCTTGACAATCTTGACTAAGTCAATGGTCAATAAGTCTTGATTATTGCTAAGAGTTTATCCAAGCCAACCATTTGGATGCATCTTAACCCTCCATGACCCTTTATATTACTACTAGTAGCACTACTAGTGCCAACACTTAGCTAAATTTCACACAATATTGGATGAACATAGAGCAAAGCTCTCGGGTTCTATAGCAAGAAAAAAAAATCTTTGTTCCTTGTTCTTTTAGCTCCTCACTTTAAACCAAGGTTCTTAGGTGTATTGTAAACACATCTCAATAGAAAAATCTTGGAAAAGATTGTTTTCGGGTTAGTCATAACGAAAACCTAATGGTCTTTCTAGGTTTTGTTTGGAGTTTTGAAGGATAATTGTTGGTGTTGTTCTAAGGGTCTCAACAAGAGGATTGAAGTGTCTTGGAGAGGCTCTAAACTACTAAGGCGACTTGGATTGGAGTTGGATTAAGAATCGTTAAGGTATAATCTTGTCTTTTAAAGGTGTTACAAGATTACATATTTATATTGTTGTTAGCTCTACTTGTTGCTAGCATGAAGTTGATAGGTTGAAGTTATAAGTATTATGGATTTCTTGTAGTTAAATCCGAAATGTTATACAAGCCACTTGGAAATTGGATTACTAGTTGGTCGTTTTTAGAAATCGTCGCATGTTACTTACTTAAAGATTATGGTTATTATAATCAAATGCGACTTGATATCATGTTATGCTACCAATATGGATTGAAATGGAAATTGGATAAGAATTGGTTTTGTTGAACTCAAGGTGGCCGAATTTGGACTGTAGTTTGTATTAGTTGGTTATTCAATTGTATTGAACTACCTTCTATATTGTTGTGAGCCAATTGGGGCTGTTTGGTTATTCAATTGTATTGAACTACCTTCTATATTGTTGTGATCCAATTGGGGCTATTTGGTTATTCAATTGTATTGAACTACCTTCTATATTGTTGTGAGCCAATTGGGGCTGTTTGGTTATTGTATTTCGGCCTTGAAAAAGGTGGCAAAGTGAGTAAAAACAAAGGAGGTGCTGTCCGATTTTCCGTAGAAAATGGAGACTTTACACTTATAATATTCTACATTTGAAGTAAGGCGTTAATAGACGTATTGTGAATATTATAGGTTGATATACTACGGGCGGGACTTTGTACTTGGCAAGTGGTTTGACCCGACAAGGTATGTAGAACTTTTCCTATCTTTGAGCATGACTAGTTTCACGTATATAGTACGGTAGACGTACAAGACTTTGACATTCTTTACTTGTTTTATGAAATGCCAAGTCGGGTGAGTTAGGAGATTAACTCACTCCTTTGAGAATATTAAAGATGTCTTAAGTCTTGTTAATGATAAGGGACTTGAAGAATTTTAAAGTATGTGATACTTGTGTCGTTTTAAAAACGTATAAGTCCCTTGGATAGGAAATTGTACTTGACTAAGGTATAAAGTGAATATAACGACTTTATGGGGAGTTGGTTATATTGACTTTATGGAAAGATAAATGACTTGATTTAATGGAAGGCAATTCGATTTTTAGGCATCAATTGCCTAAGGTTTTATAAGACATGGGTCACTTGATTTAGAAGCCTAATTTTTATTTCTAAAAGTATTGTGACTTGTCTTGAAAAGAAATGGTAACTTGATACTACGGTTATTAGTATCTTGGAAGTGTTATAATGAAATGAGTCATTTTAAAAGAATAGAAGTACGTACTGTGGGTTAAATTCCCGGATTCTTTTTTTTTATAAAAGACATGATAGTGCCTTAAGTAAACTAAAACGAGAGTGTATATGAACAAGAATAGTAAGAAGTTAGGGGATTTCTTAACTTGCTTATATATTGTATGATAACCCGCTAGAGCTTATGTTATGTGTGATAGCCGGATTTGGGCTAGTGATATATTATTCGTTGCGGGGTCATTCCCCGGGATTGTGGCATTGTATATTTTTGTGGATTTGCTAACCACGATGCGAGGAATACCTCATGCGAGTCCGTAAGGGCTTATGCGGGTGAAATAGTCCCATGCGGGCGGGTCCAGCCTATGCGAGGAATACCTCATGCGAGTCCGTAAGGGCTTATGCGGGTGAAATAGTCCCATGCGAGGAATACCTCACGCAGGTCCACTGGACCTATGCGGGTGAAATAGTCCCAGGAGTAGGATTCCAATCCTATTTTTCGTTGTAAGTATACACCTATTATTACTCTCATTGTTAGTAAGGCACTGTGTACTGTAATTTTGTTATCATACATGTCTCCGGCTTTCTGTTAAACTTATGTTGTAATTACAGTACTTTCCAGTTTTACATACTTAGTACATATTGTGTACTGACCCCCTTCCTCGGGGGCTGCGTTCATGCCGCAGGAAAGGGTAAGCAGGTTGCGGATCCACACTCTTAGGATCACTTATCGGACGTCGGAAGCTCCATTCTCCGGAGGCTTGTCTTTCTTTTGGTACAGTCTTTCCCTGATGTTGTAGATTATGTACATTCAGGGGTATGGCGGGGCCCTGTCCCGCCACAGTTGTTATTCTAAGTCCGTATTCACATATATGGTTGGTGTAAGAACCGTTGTAAGTTGTACTTTGACTTTGTTTATATTATGGAAGGAGGCCTTATCGGCTAGCTGTGTTGTTATATTGTTTACACTGTGTTATGTTGTGTATGTTCATTGCTATTCTCTGATGTATACAACAGGTGCCCGTGTAGGGCACGATGCGGCCGGTCGGGTCGTGACAGAACCTCAGGAAGTAAACAACTATGGCGGGACAGGGCCCCGCCATACCCCGAATGTACAAAACTATCTACAACAACAGGAGATCATACCTAAAAGTCGAGCCTCCGAGAAGATGGAGCTCACACCAAAGAAAAGATCCTAAGATCGAGGATCCGCTACGCTTCCCTTTACTGCGGCATGAACGGCCCGAAAAGAGGTCGATCTAACAGTACCAGTATGTGAAATCGTAAAGTACTTAAATGAAATCATATCATTTTAAAACCGTTTTACAAATATATGCGAAACAAACAAGGTAACCGCATATAGTGCCACATCACAACAAGAGCAATAAGAGGTAAATCAGTAGTCTCTTTTCAGGCCGCGAATGATCGGCAAGGCCAATCGCCCATAGTATCATTTAGCATGCCTAATCCTCGACTCCGCGATCCGCATAGGCCACTCACGTAGGCGCATGAGGTATTCCGCATCGGTAGCTACTCCTCGGCATCGCCCCGACTCGTAGTCGCATGGCACATAGACCGCGTAGCCACAAGGACCGCACACTAACTGGAACTCGTAGCTCGCGCATAGGTCCCTGGACCGCATGAGGTATTCTCGAATCATGGTCCTGCATCACCGAGTCTACCCCGCATCGGAGGGAAGCTTAACCCCCGGTATCATGTCAAGAGGTGAGTGATATAATACTAACATAACAACTTATCGTTAAGCAACATAAGCACAACAAGAATACCCTCTTATACAAACGTTACAAGACACTAACACACATAGCATCATAATATGTTTACTCATAAAACCCTCTTATTATACTTTCCAGAAATCTATACAAGTCTTTCATAAACACATAAGTAAACTGTTCATTTTCTCTTTCTTAAGACGTTATACCTAACTTCCCATAAAGCTAGTATAACTCTTAAGCTTTTGTTTAAAAACCAAGTATTACTCTTCTTTCAAAAATGATTCATAATTCTTTTGAAATACTTCAAGATTCTTGTTATTTAGACTCAAGTCAAAAGACGTCAAGTAAAACCATGTTCGCTTAACACACGTCGTCTAGTACTATATATATACTTTAAAATATCATGCTCTAGAGGATAGGAAGAATCACATACCTTCTCGGCAAAATCCACCTGCCAAGTCGAATATGTCGCGCGCAGAGAATCAACCTATAATAGTCAGATATGTCTATCAATGTCTAGACTACTCTGTAGACTATTCTAAGCAGAGGGTTCTTTATTCTACGGAAAATTGGGCAGCACTTCCCTACCCGTCAAGTTACACAAGTCTACTGTAAATACAGTCCTATGTAAGTACAGTTCAATTCTATTCTTTAATATCCTTCTATATCTTATACTCAAGTCTTAACTATTCTTATATGTAATATCCAATTACAATAGAAGGACAAGAGTATTTACCTCGATAAGCCCAAAATTATCCAAGTTAAATGTCGATCCTGAGCAAGGTTTAGCTCCTAATTTGCACGCTCCGATAGCTCCAAGAAACCCTTAGAAGTTTCTAACAACTTCTACTTAAATACTAAAAGGGATTTGGGGCTAGGGTATTTTGGAATAGTAACTATACTTGGAAGACAACTTTCTACCAAGGGGGGGTACTCGCAAGACAAACTCCCACACTTAGTCAAATTTCAAGATGCAAACAATTGTTTGTTGCTAGCAAGACAATTGTGTCTCCCACACTAAAAGGGATTTGGGACTAAGTGTGGGAGTTTGGTCTCCATGTTTCTATATAGTAACACTACTAGCAAGACAAACTCCCACACTTAGTCAAATTTCAAGAAATCTTGATGAACACAAAAGGGAGCTCTCGGCTTTACAAGGGTTTCAAGAAGAAAAAAAATTGTTTGTTGTCCAATAAGCTCCACACTTTAAACCAAGGTTCCTAAGGGTATTGTAAGGGTATCTCAATAGAAATATCCCGGAAAAGTGGCGTTTTTGTATTAGTCGCAAGGTGAAAACCTAGTCACTTTCCTAGGTTTGGATTGGGAACTTAAGGAAAGTTGCTTGTGATCTTCTAAGGGCTTCAAGTGGCGGATTGGAGTGTCAAGGAGAGGCTTTAAGTTTCTAGGGAGCGACATCGGATCTTGAAGTGGATTAAGGCTCACTAAGGTAACAATCTTATTTTCTTAAGTGTTATAAGATTCTTTATCACGACCACAGGGCATGGCGGTGTGCCTACCAGGCACCCTTCTAATTATACAACATAATAAACTGCGGAAGATAAATAACACTATTTTTTTTTAAACCAAGGCTAAGCCGATAAGGCTGCCATAACATAAAAATTACCCGAAAGGGTCTACCCTGTTTAACAATGTAAAAACAACTCTGCCACCCAAATGCCTGGATGAATACAAACCTCTAAGATTTGAACAAATACTATGACGGGACAAGGCCCCGCTGTACCCCTGAATATACATAGTCATGACAACTCCGGAACATTGGAGCCATCTCGAAATGCTAAACCAGGATCCTAAGCTCGCGGATCCACAACTGTGTACCTAAACCTGCGGACATGAACGCAGCCCGAAAGTCGATAACAACAGTGCAGAATATGGAACATAAATAAAGTACAGTAAACAGATCATAACTATACAAAAGAATGACAGGGGCAAATATAAAAAGGGTACATACCAGATCCTACCGTGTCATTACCATCACGTGAACTTAATCGTATCTTATTATCTTTTCCCATTTTTCAATAAAAGTTATAGTCACTTTCTTACGTACATACTTAGGAAAAATCGTCAAGTTCATTACCATATAACTTACTTACCTTGCATAACATAAACCGGCCCTTTATGGAGGGACGCCTATACTGCCCGGCCCAATCTAGGACGCGATAAAGTCACATAGTCTGCCCATAAAGGTATACTGCCCGATCCAATCCTGGGACGCGGTAAGGTCACATAGTCTGCCCATAAAGGTATACTGCCCGGCCCAATCCTGGGACGCGGTAAGGTGACATAGTCTGCCCATAAAGGTATACTGCCCGGCCCAATCCTGGGACGCGGTAAAGTCATATAGTCTGCCCATAAAGGTATCTTGCCGGCCCAACTCGACGCGGTAAAGTCATATAGTCTGCCCATAAAGGTATACTGCCCGGCCCAATCCTGAGACGCGGTAAAGTCATATAGTCTGCCCATAAAGGTATACTTCCCGGCACAATCCTGGGACGCGGTAAGGTCACATAGTCTGCCCATAAAGGTATACTGCCCGGCCCAATCCTGGGACGCGGTAAAGTCATATAAAATCCGGGAATTTAACCCAACGTTCTACGTACCTCTACTCCTTTTTAAAAAATGACTCTTTTTCAAATAATACTTCCAACAATACTAACAACCGTAGTATCAAGTCATATCTACTTTTCAAGACAAGTCACAATACCTTTTAGAAATACATTACCGGCTTCTAAATCAAGTGACTTCTTTCTTTGAAACCTTAAGCAATTGGTACCTTTAAAAACAATTTGCCCTTCTTTATTTCAAATAATTTCTTTGCTTACATTACTGAAGAAAACCATTCTTTTAATCTTCCATAAAGTTGTTATAACCAACTTCCCATAAAGTCGTTATAACTCTTTATGTCTTAGACAAATTCATTCCTTTTATAACCAAGAGACTTATACTTTCAAATCGAATTACATAGCTTTCAAAATACTTCAAGTCTCTTAACTTTTAAGAAAACCAATTTCTTAACTTAGATTGTCAAGCTTCTTAACTTTAGAAATCAAGTCTTTCCAAATCAAGTATTCTATACTTGTAAATCAATTCATTTCTTCCTTTAAGAATCAAGTCCCATAACTTGAAAAATAAAGTCCCTTAACCTTTTAAAAATTTGAGGTCCATAGTCTTAAAACTTCATACGTAAATTCTTATAAATTAAGTAACATATACTTTGGTGCATTGTGAATAAGTTATACTTATTTATAACGATCTTAATCAAGTAGCCATGATCTAGAAAATGTAATACAATTTTGTCTTATCTTAGCTTCTATGCAGATGGAGAATTCTACTCATTTTAACTTAATTGATTGTCATTACATTTTCCTTTATTAACGCTGCAGTGGCTTGTTCGATACTTATTCTCATTTGTGCCGTAACTTAGCCAAGTCAACTTGGCTCCAAAATACCTCCTAACGACTCTTACCAACATCCCCCATAAGACTTGGTAAGAACTTAGGATAACTTAGACATAACCCTTACGTAGAGTAAATCAACATACATACCTCTTAACTTCTAAGAGTAGAAGGAATCATGAAATAATACCACATGTATATTCCATACATAGAATCATGTCAAAAGAAGGAAGAGGTTCACATACCTCGCGACGATTATCGACAAATAGCAAAATGCTCCAAAGTACTTCAACCTTGATAGCTATTCCATCCTTCAAGTAGAACACGCTATACTTAGTACTTCCACCTATAATGGCCATAATACGTCGATTAACCTCTATCTTCAAACGTAGAATATTCTAAGTGCAAAGTCACTAAATTCTACGGAAAATCGGACAGCACTTCCTTTGTTTCTACATACTTTGCCACATTTTTCAAGGCCGAATTCAATAACCAAACACGCCACATTTAAGGCTCAATACAACAACCAATCAAAGGGGATTACACACCTTACAATACGTGTAAAATTCCGCCCCACAATTAATACCAACTAAGTCCTTAATCAAGGCCATTCTCGGCTAACTTATTCAATAACACAAAGTCCTTTCCAATTCTTTTTCAATCCAACTTCTTAGGTCTAACATGTTATATAGTCATAAACAACTTAGCAATTATAACCACCTTAATCAATTCTTTAGATAACATGCGACGACTAACTAGTAACTAAATTGAATTACAATCTTAAAGGCTAAATCATGCAACTTTTCGGATTCCATCCAAATATTCCATAATACATATCATTCTTCATAATATAATCCACATGATCATTTCTAAGTACTACAACATGAAATCTTGAATTTTAATAGCAAGACGGAGATTATTACCTCCTTAAGCTCAAAATGATCCAAAACCCTAAGTCGATCCTTAGTGTTACACCCAGGAATTTCAGGATATGTTTATAAGAACGAAGGTAAGAACCCATAAATATTAAGATTTGAGACGAGTAAAAATTTATCGGAATTATGAAATTGTCGGAAAACGAAATATTGCGACGAATGGGAGGGCGACACGTGTCACCCCCCCTTAGTGGTCTTGGACGAAAATGGCATGGTTAAAATGGTCATTTGACCATTATTTAAATGACCAAGTCTTGCAAAGACAAGGAGCTTGACATTGTTGACTTGTCAAAGTGCCACTTGGGCTTGATCCATGTGAAACTCATCTAAGCCCCACATGTGTGCTAATCTAGACCCTTCCTAGTGTTATATATGTCTACTAGTTGCAAGACAAGCTTATACACTTAGAAAAAAATTCAAGAAAATTTGAAGACACACAAAGTGTGCTCTCGGCAATGCTAGGTTTCCAAGAGAAGATTTTTCAATTTTTGTCCAATAATCCCCATAATTTAAACCAAGGTTCCTAAGTGTATTGTAAGGGTATATCAATAGAAAGATTCCGTAAAAATGGCGTTTTCGTATTAGTCGCAAGGCGGAAAGTTAAGGAGTTCTTCAACTTTGAAGTTGGAACTTGAAGATAAGTTCTTCATAAGCTTCTAAGGGTTTCTTGGAGTGGATTGGAACGTCGAAAAGAGGAGCTAAAGTTGCTAAGGATCGACTTGTGATCTTGGATCATATTTGGGCTAAAATGAGGTATAACCTTCATCTTACTTTTGTAATTGAAGATTTCATGTTATGATAAGTTATAAGTGATCATGTGATATGTGTTATGAAGATTGATAAATGTTATGGAAGTTTAGAAGCTCAAATCCGAAAATGACATGTTGAGGCATTTGAAATTGAATTACATTTTGGTCGTTAATTAGAATCGTCGCATATTACCTACTTGAAGATTATAGTAGTTATACTCAATTGCGGCTTGATAACATGTTATACTAAACAACTTGGATTGAATAGGAAATGGGAAAAGAATTGGTATTGCTGTCCCTAATTGCCGAATGGACATTGTATTTTTGGACTAGTTTAATGTAAATTGTGGGGCGGAATTTTACACGTCTTGATTAAGCGTGTAATCCCCTATTGTTAACTACTTTGTTGAGCCTTAAATGTGGTGTGTTTTGTTATTGAATTCGGCCTTGAAAAATGTGGCAAAGTATGTAGAAACAAAGGAAGTGCTGTCCGATTTTCCGTAGAATTTAGTGACTTTGCACTTGGAATATTCTACGTTTGAAGTAAGAAGTTAATAGACGTACTATGGTCATTATAGGTTGACATACTACGTACGGCGTATTGGACTTAGCAAGTGGATTAAACCGAAGAGGTATGTGGAACTTTCTTATCTCTTGAGCATGAATAGTTGTAAATGTATAGTACGGTAGACGTACGAGTTTTTGACGAATCTAGTCCATTTGATATCCTTGGCTTATTTTAAGAATGTCCAAATTGGTTGAGTTAGGAAATTAACTCACTTGTTTAAATATTAAGGATATCTTGGTTTTCAAAAGTTAAGAGACTTTAAGTATGTTGAAAGCATTTTTGATACTTGCTTTGTTGGAAAGTTTAAGTCTCTTGGTTATAAAGAAATATGTAAGTTTCTAAAGTATAAAGTTAGTATAACGGCTTTATGGGAAGTTGGTTATAATAGCTTTATGGAAAGTTAAAAAGAGTGGTTTACTCTAAGTAATTTATGTATGTTAAATGACTTGAAATAACGAAAGGCAAATTGATTTAAAGGCATCTATTGCCTAAGGTTTTTATGAGAGAAGAAGTCACTTGATTTAGAAGCCTAATTTTATTTCTAAAAGTATTGTGACTTGTTTTGAAAAGAAATTGTGACTTGATACTACGGTTATTAGTATCTTGGAAGTTTTATATGAAAAATAGTCATTTTTAAAAGAGTGGAAGTATGTAGTACTTGGGTTAAATTCCCGGATTTTTATAAAAGACATGTTAGTGCCTTATGTAAACTAAAATGAGAGTGTATATGAACAAGAATAATAAGAAGTTAGGGGATTTCTTAACTTGCTTATATATGGTATGATAAGCCGGTAGTGCTTATGTTATGTATGATAAGCCGGTAGTGCTTATGTTATGTGTGATAGCCGGTTTGTGCTAGTAGTATGTTATTCATTACGGTCATTCCCGGGTTTGTGGCATTTGCATATTCGTGGATTTGCTACCCACGATCGAGGAATACCTCACGCGAGTCCGTAGGGCTTATGCGGGTGAAATAGTCCCACGCAGCGGATCTGACCTATGCGAGAATACCTCGTGCGGTCTACCACGACTATGCGGGTGAAATAGTCCCATGCGAGGAATACCTCATGCGGGTCCACACGACCTATGCGGGTGAAATAGTCCCAGGAGTAGGATTGCTTAATGATACTGCGGGCGGGTGGTCCTGCTTTGATCGTGAGCTTCCTATTTTTATGTTGTAAGTATACTCTTGATTACTCTAATTGTTAGTAAGGCACAATGTACTGTAAATTGAGTTATCATACATGTCTTCAGTTTTATTATAGACTTATGATTTCATTACTGTCACGACCCAATCCCGGGCCCGTGACTGGTGCCTTACCCCGGGCACCCTAGTGATACAACATCAGAGAAAAACCAGCGGAATAAAACATACAGATATGAAACAAGAGATATGATAATAAAACAGGCCAACCAAAACGGTTGCCTTCTTGCATATATACAGAAATTGAACAGTTACATCCTTTACAACCCTGCCCACAACAGTACTACAGACCTCTAAGAATGTAACAACAACTATGACGGGACAGGGCCCCGCCATACCCCTGAATGTACAAGAACCTACAACTCAGGGAAACATACCAAAAGATAAGCCTCCGGAGAAACAGAGCTTCCCAATACGCTGAACTGTGATCCTATGAGCGAGGATCAACAACCGATGTACCTCTACCTGCGGCATGAACGCAGCCCCCCGAAGGAGGTCAGTACAACAGGTACCAAGTATGTGAAACTGGAAATACTGTAAACGAAATCATAACAGTCTAAAATAAAACAGGAGACATGTATGATAACAAAACTACAGTTCACAACATAAAAGCAGTCATGTCAAGTCAGGGACTCACGCCCTCAAAGTCATCCCTCATGCCCGTGGAACTCCTTCCTCACTGCCGGCAGTCTAGGTATAAATCGTGTGATACGTATAACATGTCTCGGCCCATCTCATGGACTCGGTGTCGGATCGTATGGAATACATTCCCGGCCCATCTCATGGACTCGGTGCCAAATCGTGTGGAATACATTCCCGGTCCATCCCATGGACTCGGTATAGAATCGTGTGGAATACATTCCCGGTCCATCCCATGGACTCGGTATAGAATCGGGTGGAATACATTCCCGGTCCATCCCATGGACTCGGTATAAAATCGGGTGGAATACATTCCCGGTCCATCCCATGGACTCGGTATAAAATCGGGTGGAATACATTCCCGGTCCATCCCATGGACTCGGTATAGAATCAGCCATAACATTTAAACGCTCTTTTAAGACAGATTAAGATAATACCATGCTTTCCTTTTAAATCAAACTAAGGAAATATCATGCCCTCCTTTTTAAACCAAAACACTTTCCTTTTTAAAATCAATTAACAACATTCTTTTCCAAAAGTTCAAGTTGCTTAATTTCAAATACTTAAGTCTTTTAGTTTCGAAAGATTTCATAGTTCATAATCTTAATCAAATAACGTAATCTCTTTTTAAAACAATTGATTAACGTATGTCTTATGTGTGAGTAGGTTATTCTTGTTTATAACAATCTTATTAAAGCAGCCATGATCTAGAGAATGTAATACAATTTTTTCTTATCTTAGCTTCTATGCAGATGGAGGTTTCTACTGGTTTTAATATAATTAATTAGTCAATACAGTTTCCTTTATTAACGCTGCAGTGATTTGTTCGATAATTATTCTCATTTCCGAAATCAGTAAAACATTATTCTTTAAAAACCAAGTACTTATTACTCGCGAATGAGGTCTTACAACTTTTTAACAAAATTCATATCAAGTCAATTAAGTCAAGTCTCTTATCTTTCAAGATCAAGTCTCTTAACTTCTAAAATCAATAAACCGTTATTTTACCTACATAAAGTCGTTATAACTAACTTCCCATAAAGCTATTATAACACCTTATGTTTTAAACCAACCAAATTCATTTAGCACATGTACGTCTACCGTACTACATAGTTTACAAAACATCATGCTAGAAAGGATAGGAAGAGGTTCACATACCTCGCGACGATTATCGATAATTAGCAAAATGCTCCAAGTACTACAACCTTGCTAGCCTTTTCCACCCTTCAAGTAGAATACGCTACTCGTAGTACTTCCACCTATAATGGCCATAAAACGTCTATCAACTCATAGATCTCTTCGTAGAATATTCTACAGAAAATTCGGCAGCACCTCCCCCCCCCCCACATAAATCTCCTCATCTACTCAGGCCCGCTACCAGGCCAACAACTCCCAGGGGATTACACGTCTAACCGGACGTGTACAATTTGTCTCACAATGCTACAAGTCTACTGTAAATACAGTCCTATGTAATTACAGTTCAATTCTCTTCTTTAATATCCTTCTAGTATCTTCTACTCAAATCTAAACTACTATTATATGTAATTTCCAATTACAATAGAAGGACAAGATTATTTACCTCGATAAGCCCAAAATTATCCAAGTTAAAATGTCGATCCTGAACAACGTTTAGCTCCTATTATGTACGCTCCAATTTGCTCCAAGAAACCCTTAGAAGTTCTACACAACTTACTTAATACTTCAACCAACTATGAAGATTTTCCCTAGGGTTTCGTTTAGTGACTAAAGGAAGTATAGTAGTATTTTCCGGGCTTTTAGTATAGAGGTAACTTTGGAATACTACAAGGTATTTGGGCTAAGGTATTTTAGAATAATAACAATACTTGGAGAATATTTTTCAACCAAGGGGGTATTTCGACAAGAACAACTAGGAAGGGGGTGTTTGGTAGGGCTTCACAAAAGGGAGGGAGTTTAGACGAGAGCTTTCAAGAGGGGGAGAGGGATTTTGAGACTTGGAAAATGTTTAAGGGATGAAGATTTAGTCTTGCACTTGAGGGGTATTTATAGAACCTTCAATGGCCAAGATCAAAGCAAGTGGATGGTGGAGATTTGGACAAGTGTGTGTGGGTCCCACCTTATCCATCTACCACACAAATATCTAACCAAACATTGACCAAAGGTTTATGGCATTTTACTCACAAAAAACGTGCCAAGAAATCCCTAACCAAACCGTCCACTTCAGGGTGGCACATGTCGCCCTCTCGTTGGTCCAAAATATTTTATCTCTCGGAAAAATCCGCAAAAAATTTAAATGTAGTAACCGAAATTTTTCCTTCGCAAGGTTCCGAATATTTCCGTTGAAAGTTCACTATTTCGCCCTTTGCCTAATTAAGGCTTAAACTTTTGTACGTACGTCCTCACGTACATACTCTGGAAATACGGGGTATAACATTCTCCCCTCCTTAGAAACATTCGTCCCGAATGTTCCTTCTCAAGACGGATAACGATAAAGTTCCTCTTAACTTAAACAAGTTGCCAATGCCACACCTGGCCACAAAATAACACACGAGCAAATACTTAATCCAAGTCCACGAGGAATTCACCTCTAGCATTACAAAAGCTCCCACCCAAGGTCTAAAAGATATTCCCTTCGCACCATTACTTCACAAAAGTAATGATCACTTCTATTCTCTTACTCGTCGTACCCTCCTCGTACACTCGAACACTTCCTAAATAAACTTACCACCCTTCTGTTATTGCTTCAGTTTCCAAAATCTCGGGGTTACTACCTCCAACTTGGTCATCATTAACTGGGAACACTCTGGATGGATCTCCGATACTTTTCCGAACATATCCACATCCTGTTGGATCAAGTACGGACCAACTATCTGAACCTTGACAACATCGAACCATTCGACCGGCAACCTACACTTACGCCCATACAAGGCTTCATAAGGCGATATCCGAATACTGAAATGGTAGTTATTATAATACTCGCTCAACAAGAGGCAATTAATCCTCACAGCTACCCCTGAAATCAAAACACCGGCCCGTAACCTATCCTTAAATATCTGGGTAAAAACGCGTTGTTTGTCTGTCGGCCCGAGGGTGAATGCAATACTGAGACTCACCTGAGTTCCTAACCCCCGCCTGGTAAAACCTCCAGAAAAAGAAATAGCCGTAAACTGGGCTCCACTGCCCGTCATAAAGTAAAAGTAGGAACCCCGTGCAGCCTTACAACCTTCCTGATATACAACATCTCGCATAACCCTCCGCCGAGTAAACAGTCCTGACTGAAAGACAAGATGGGCTGACCTCATCGGCCCGACTACTGGTCGAACGCATCCACGAACTCGTACGATGGTTAACTAAACTTGGGCCTAACACCCTCGTGATCCTATCACATAGCGGGACCACCACAAATTTCCTTACTTCAAACTGGACTGCGGGTTGACCCGCAATCTGGCCTCAACCCGACCCATTTATCGCGCCAAGCTCTTGTCCCCCGATCCGAAACAATCTCACTAATCAAGTCACGAAAACCTAGTGGTCATTCTTAGCTCAACTACCCTCTTTCATTTTCCACTACTTAGGGACTTATCACACAAATATATCGCACGTATACTATGCACTCCGATAAAGGTCAAGCATAAAATAAATCTTTTACCCAAGATGGCCTCGCCTCTAAGGTCTCTCACAATTTCCCTGTCCCCAATCTTACCCTTTTTAACCAACCATGTTTTCTAATCACAATCAACACAATGCTATTCGTACATAGCACACAATAATAAGATCATCATATCACGCATACAAATCTCTAGAGGGTTAAGGATATACCTGTATCTACCGCTTCACTCTAATCATAGGCCTGCCCTGCAGGGCGCATAGCTGTAGAAGGCGATGAACCTGCCACTGACCCGGTAGGCTGCGTCATTCTGCCTGTACCCCTCCTATAAGCACAGTCTCTCGTCACATGGCCCTGACGGCCGCAGGTGAAACAAGCACCAGTAAAAAGACGACATTCCCCGGGATGACGCCTGCCACATCGTGCACACTGAGGGGGACATGAATCCTGCTGGCTAGAACCCATGTATATCTGTAAACCAGAAGCCCTGGAGCTCTGACCAGCTCCCGAATACCCCGAACGTCCTGAAGACTGTGGAGGACCACTCTGTACTGGCGGAGGTACATAACTAGCCTGCTGCTGAGGCGGTCCGCCTCGAAAGTTACCAAAGGACCCTGCTGTCCTGGCCCTCTTCTGCTGATCTCGGTCATTCCGTCGACCCCTCCGCTCCTCACATCCAAGTGCATAAGCCTGCATGCGGGCAATGTCCATGCCCGGCTGAAGAGCTACACCCGAACAAGCCTCTGCCAAGTAGTCATCGAGCCCGGTGACGTAGCGGTGCACTCTGCCTCCAAGTCGGCTACTAATGCGGGGACGTACCGAGCTAATGAGTCAAACTCCACATTGTACTCCTGAACCGTACGCCCGGTTTGCCTCAACGTCAAAAATCTGTCGGCCCGAGCCCTTCTCATCTGTGGAGGCAAGAAATGTGCAAGAAATGCCCCTGAGAACTCGTCCCATACGGCTGGAAGTGCATACTCTCCCGGGACGGCTCACGAATCAAACCGATCGGCAGATCACGCGCGGCGATGCGAACCTTAGACCACCGACTCGGTCTCGGCATTGATCACTCGCGATCCGGCAGAATCGTCGGATGAACTCCTACGGATCATCCTCAGGTCTCGACCCATAGAACTCTGGAGGGCTACAACTCATAAAGTCCCATAGCCTCAAACTATCCGATCTCGGGTGAACCATGGTACTACTAGAATCGAATCTGCATCCGGCCTATCCTCGTGTCGCCACGATCACGGCGATGGCGGGCCATATTTTTGTACCCCAACTCCTGCTCCGGTGTGGGGATGGAGGCTCGTCTTGTGGTCTCGGCAGACCATCTGCTGCGGCTCTAAACTCTGGGTGGCGGCGCAAAACTTCGCCGTCTGAAGCACTATCTCGGTAATGGCCGCTGCGCCCTCGTACTCCTCTCAGATCCTACTAGCGGCTCCTCCGCCTTGCCCATCTGGGCGGGTTGACTTGCGCGGAGGCATAAGCGGTAAAACGAAATACGTCGAGAGGTCCAACTTATAACACTACAAGGCACGATCTCGGAATGAGAAGAATGGAAACTAATCCTAAATGTCCTGCGACCTCACGATTATAGATATGGTGCACAACACATCGATAATCAAGACTACTGACACGTGTAGACACTTTCCGAGGATTAACTACTTTGATACCACTTTTGTCACGACCGATCCGGGCGTGGTCGTGCCTACACCGCACCCTAGTGATACAACATCAGAGAAAAACCAGCGGAATAAAACATACAGATATGAAACAAGAGATATGATAATAAAACAGGCCAACCAAAATGGTTGCCTTCTTGCATATATACAGAAATTGAACAGTTACATCATTTACAACCCTGCCCACAATAGTACTACAGACCAATAAGAATGTAACAACAACTATGACGGGACAGGGCCCCGCCATACCCCTGAATGTACAAGAACCTACAACTCAGGGAAACATACCAAAAGATAAGCCTCCGGAGAAACGGAGCTTCCCAATACGCTGAACTGTGATCCTATGAGCGAGGATCAACAACCGATGTACCTCACTGCGGCATGAGCGGCCCGAAGGAGGTCGATCTGATAGGTACCAAGTATGTGGCGGAAATCATAAACGAAATCATAACAGTCTAAAATAAAACAAGAGACATGTATGATAACAAAACTACAGTTCACAACATAAAAGCAGTCATGTCAAGTCAGGGACTCACGCCCTCAAAGTCATCCCTCATGCCCGTGGAACTCCTTCCTCACTGCCGGCAGTCTAGGTATAAATCGTGTGATACGTATAACATGTCTCGGCCCATCTCATGGACTCGGTGTCGGATCGTATGGAATACATTCCCGGCCCATCTCATGGACTCGGTGCCAAATCGTGTGGAATACATTCCCGGTCCATCCCATGGACTCGGTATAAAATCGGGTGGAATACATTCCCGGTCCATCCCATGGACTCGGTATAAAATCGGGTGGAATACATTCCCGGTCCATCTCATGGACTCGGTATAAAATCGGGTGGAATACACTCCCGGTCCATCCCATGGACTCGGTATAAAATCGGGTGGAATACATTCCCGGTCCATCCCATGGACTCGGTATAGAATAGGCCATAACATTTAAACGCTCTTTTAAGACAGATTAAGATAATACCATGCTTTCCTTTTAAATCAAACTAAGGAAATATCATGCCCTCCTTTTTAAACCAAAACACTTTCCTTTTTAAAATCAATTAACAACATTCTTTTCCAAAAGTTCAAGTTGCCTAATTTCAAATACTCAAGTCTTTTAGTTTCGAAAGATTTCATAGTTCATAGTCTTAATCAAATAACGTAATCTCTTTTTAATACAATTGAGTAACGTATGCCTTATGTGTGAGTAGGTTATTCTTGTTTATAACAATTTTATTAAAGCAGCCATGATCTAGAGAATGTAATACAATTTTGTCTTATCTTAGCTTCTATGCAGATAGAGGTTTCTACTGGTTTTAATATAATTAATTAGTCAATACATTTTCCTTTATTAATGCTGCAGTGATTTGTTCGATAATTATTCTCATTTCCGAAATCAGTAAAACATTATTCTTTAAAAACCAAGTACTCATTACTCGCGAATGAGGTCTTACAACTTTTTAACAAAATTCATATCAAGTCAATTAAGTCAAGTCTCTTATCTTTCAAGATCAAGTCTCTTAACTTCTAAAATCAATAAACCGTTCTTTTACCTACATAAAGTCGTTATAACTAACTTCCCATAAAGCTATTATAACACCTTATGTTTTAAACCAACCAAATTCATTTAGCACGTATGCGTCTCTAGTACTACATAGTTTACAAAACATCATGCTAGAAAGGATAGGAAGAGGTTCACATACCTCGCGACGATTATCGACAATTAGCAAAATGCTCCAAGTACTACAACCTTGCTAGCCTTTTCCACCCTTCAAGTAGAATACGCTACTCGTAGTACTTCCACCTATAATGGCCATAAAACGTCTATCAACTCATAGATCTCTTCGTAGAATATTCTACAGAAAATTCGGCACCTCCCCCACATAAATCTCCTCCTCTACTCAGGCCCGCTACCAGGCCAACAACTCCCAGGGGATTACACGTCTAACCGGACGTGTACAATTTGTCTCACAATGCTACAAGTCTACTGTAAATACAGTCCTATGTAATTACAGTTCAATTCTCTTCTTTAATATCCTTCTAGTATCTTCTACTCAAATCTAAACTACTATTATATGTAATTTCCAATTACAATAGAAGGACAAGATTATTTACCTCGATAAGCCCAAAATTATCCAAGTTAAAATGTCGATCCTGAACAACGTTTAGCTCCTATTATGTACGCTCCAATTTGCTCCAAGAAACCCTTAGAAGTTCTACACAACTTCTACTTAATACTTCAACCAACTATGAAGATTTTCCCTAGGGTTTCGTTTAGTGACTAAAGGAAGTATAGTAGTATTTTCCGGGCTTTTAGTATAGAGGTAACTTTGGAATACTACAAGGGATTTGGGCTAAGGTATTTTGGAATAATAACAATACTTGGAGAATATTTTTCAACCAAGGGGGGGGGGTATTTCGACAAGAACAACTAGGAAGGGGTGTTTGGTGAGGGCTTCAATGGGGAGGGAGTTTGACGAGAGCTTTCAAGAGGGGGAGAGGGATTTTGAGACATGGAAAATGTTTAAGTGATGAAGATTTAGTCTTGCACTTGAGGGGTATTTATAGAACCTTCAATGGCCAAGATCAAAGCAAGTGGATGGTGGAGATTTGGACAAGTGTGTGTGGGTCCCACCTTATCCATCTACCACACAAATATCTAACCAAACATTGACCAAAGGTTTATGGCATTTTACTCACAAAAAATGTGCCAAGAAATCCCTCACCAAACCGTCCACTTGAGGGTGACACATGTCGCCCTCTCGTTGGTCCAAAATATTATATCTCTCGGAAAAATCCGCAAAAAATTTTAATGTAGTAACCGAAATTTTTCTTTCGCAAGGTTCCGAATATTTTCGTTGAAAGTTCACTATTTCGCCCTTTGCCTAATTAAGGCTTAAACTTTTGTACGTACGTCCTCACGTACATACTCTGGAAATACGGGGTATAACAATTACAGTACTTTCAGTTCCACATATTTGGTACATGTTGTCTCGACCTCGCCGAGGCTGCGTTCATGCCGCAGTAGAGTATCTGAGTAGTGATCCTCACTTTTAGGATCACGGATTCAGCTGTTGAGAAGCTCCATTACTCCGGAGGCTTATCCCTGGTATGGTCGGTTGTTGTACATTCAGGGGTATGGCGGGGCCCTGTCCCGTCACAATTGTTATTCTTAGAGGTCTGTAGTAACATTTGTGGATTGGGTTGTAAAGAAAAAAAAATGTAATGTTTTATTAGGTATATTTTACGGAAGGTGGTCATATCGGCTAGTCTGTTGTTGTTTTATGTTTAAGCATTTTATAAGTTGTGTATGTTCCGCTGCTATTCTATGATGTATACCGAAAGAGGTGCTTAGGTAGGGCACCAGTCGCGGGCCCGGGGTCGGGTCGTGACACTTAACAACTCCAACTCCTTTTCTTGATGTTCTGATCCGCTATTTTCAACCCTTAGATGCTTGTGAAAAACTCCTCTTCTATTTCCAACATCAAAGTTGAAGAACACCTTGGGTTTTCGCCTTGCGACTAATACGAAAACGCCACTTTTCTGGGATCTTTCTATAGAGATACCCTTACAAAACTCTTAGGAACCTTGGTTTAATGGGGATTATTGGACAAAAATTGAATTTTTTTTCCCTTGAAACCCTAGCTTGGCCGAGAGCACTCCTCCATGCTCATCCAATTTCTTGAAAATTTAACTAAGTGTAGAGCCTTGTCTTGCACTAGGAAGCTTATATAAATATATGGAGGGTCAAGATTAGAACTAATGGGTGGTTTGGATGCTTTTCACAAGGATCAAGCCAAGTGGCATTTGACTTAGTCGACAATCTCAAGCTAGCAAGACTTTGTTCATCTTCAATGGTCAATGCCCATTTTACCCTTAAATATTTCGTCCAAGCCATGTGGGGGTGCCACGTGTCGCCCTCCCATTCGTCCATAAAATTTCGTAACCCTCGTGGGCCCCACAAAACGTAAAATTCCTCGGGTGGGCCCCACGTGACCAACTCCGTAAAAAAATAAATTTCCATAATGATAATAAGTTCCATACTCTTCAATTAATGCATTTTGAGAATCTAATTCTCACCAACGAACATTTCTCCTTTCCGACGTTCGGAAGATTTTCCGTCGGAAAAAGAATTCTTCCTTTCGTACCATTTTCAAGTCTTGTGTTCCTTACTTACATTCTCTTAAACATGTCCTTGAATTACGGGGTGTAACATTCTTCCCCCCTTAGAAACATTCGTCCCCGAATGTTCTTTCGGAGTCCAGTCTAATTAGATAGCGACATAGTCTCCTTTTACTGCACCCTTCATACTACATATGCCACCCATGGCCACATAACAATACTTACTCTAAGATGTCAACCTTGGCACTCACAAAGCCACTACTCCATATGGATTCAGGCTCTATTCCTGACGACTGTATAATGACCTCAAAGTCTGTCATAATCATCTCTACTAGGTCTACTAGGGTCTGACGACTGTATAATCACCGGGAAATTCTCATATACCCGCTCAGCTACCACCCCAAACACTCACGGGTGTAGTTATCTTGAAAGGTTCTTATGGATTCAGGCTTTATTCCTTTACACTTGGTTGCTATCTTTCTTACTGGTCATACCCTTTCCGTACTTCCAACTCATACTAGCATACATACATAACCCCCATACCGATTCTGGCCCCCAGTCTTTTGGAGTCACTCTTTTAAACAACATAAGGCCATTTCCGGCTCTCACAACCTGGTTTCGGTGGAACGCGTCCACGAACCCGTAAAACAATTAACTAGACTTGGGCCTTGCACCCTCGTGACCCTGTCACGTAGCGGAACTACTACCAACTGATCCCACTCCATTTTAGGCTATGGGGCGACCCGCAATAGGTCATCACCCCGTCCCACCGTCGCACTTAACTCTTATTCTTGGTCTATAATAAATATTTCTACCCGAGAAGGCCTTATATACCTAAGGTCTCGGCGGTTATCAACATTCTTAGGCTCGCAATTTCCATGCTCTAAGCCTATCTTATCAGTCCCCCGTAACCGGGTACAAAAAAATTCTCATAATACCATAATCGTGTCATCTTGATCACAACAACCCTTACTTACTCTATACGGTCCTCATCCGTACAATCCTCTTAAGCCTACTACGCAACTTAATCTATTAACATGACATTCCGTTAATGTCACGACCCGAACCCGGGCCCGTGACTGGTGCCTTACCCCGGGCACCCTAGTGATACAATATCAGAGAAAATCAGCGGAAATAAAAACATGAACATGAATTAAGAGAAAAGATAAATAAACAAAGCAACCAAAAATGCCTTCATCATATATACAGAAATACCCGAACAGTTATCCTTTTTACAAGCCCTGCCCACAACAGTGCTACAGACCTCTAAGATTTACAACGACTATGGCGGGACAGGGCCCCGCCAAACCCCTGAATGTACAAGAACCTACAACTCAGGGAACACATACGTAAGATAAGCCTCGACGGAACGGAGCTTCCAAGACGCGAATGAGATCTAGTCGCGGGGATCGACGGTAGATGTACTTCTACTGCGGCATGAACGCAGCCCGAAGGAGGTCGATAACAGTACCAAGTATGTGAATCGTCAACATCGTAAATGAAATCATAATAGCCTAAAAAGCAGGAGACATGTATGATAACCAAAATACGATGCAGCAACATAAGCGATCAAGTCGTGACTCACGCCCTCAAAGTCACCACTCAAATATAACTATGGGTCTCACGCCCACAACATCCATCATGTTCGCATCATGGCCGCATGCCCCCGGAATACTGCATCGGTGTAGACATGTCCATGATGCAACAATAATAACAAGGCCGCATGGCACGTACCCCGAATCGCGACGGTGTAGACATGCCCATGTAACCTCAATAACAATATACTGGGTGGTCAACCCTGCCGCATGGCCACATGCCCCCGGAATACTGCATCGGTGTAGACACGTCCATGTTGCAGTAATAACCATATATCGGGTAATCAACCCGGCCGCATGGCCGCATGCCCCCGGAATACTGCATCGGTGTAGACATGTCCATGATGCAACAATAATAACAAGGCCGCATGGCCACATGCCCCCGGAATACTGCATCGGTGTAGACATGTCCATGTGACATCAACAACAAGACAGTAATCAAAATGGAAACATACCCGTGGAATTCTCCATCACTGCCAGCACGTCCAAGTAAGTTCTCAACAAGTCAACCGGCCCTCTATCGAGAGACGCGGTAACACAGAAATACCACACTTGCACAACAAACAACAAGCATAGGCAAGTTTCACAACAACAAGCATAGGCAAGTTTCACAACAACAAGCATAGGCAAGTTTCACAACAACAAGCATAGGCAAGTTTCACAACAACAAGCATAGGCAAGTTTCACAACAACTCAAAGTACTTTCATTTTATGCCAAAGTCCGGGTTTTTAACCCCAAAGTACTACATACGTTAAGTTCTTTTAAAAGAGATCCATATTAAAACAAATAAGTTAAGTCTCTTATCTTATAAGATCAAGTCTCTTAACTTCTAACATCAGTAAACCATTTTCTTTACCTCTCTTAAGACCTTATACCTAACTCCCCATAAAGCTAGTATAACTCTTTTTAAAACCTTTTTAAAACCAAGTGTTACTCTCCCTTCAAAATGATTTATAAATCTTTTGAAATACATCAAGTTCTGTATTATAACAAGCCAGTTATTATTCACATCAGTTACCTTTTAAAACCACAAAGTATTTTCTTACCTACATAAAGTCATATAACCAACTTCCCATAAAGCCGTTATAACACTTTATGTTTTAAAAACAATCAAACACGCTTAACACGTATGCGTCTGCATTACATAGTTCACACATATCATGCTAGAAGAGATAGGAAGAGGTTCACATACCTCGCGACGATTAACGACAATAAGCAAAAGCTCCAAGTACTACAACCTTGCTAGCCCTTTCCACTCCTCGAGTAGAATACGCTACTCTTAGTACTTTCACCTATAAAGGTCACAAACGTCTATTAACCCCAAAACACAAGTTTCTATCTTTCTACGTAAAATTGGCGACACCTCCCGCAATGGCAGCGTAAATCTCCTCCTTTATCGGTCGGCTACCAAGCCAACCGTGTGGGGTTAACACGCCTAACCGGACGCGCATATTCTACTACAAGAATGCTACATAAGTCTCATGTAATACAATAGGTAATTACAGTTGATTCTTCTCTTTATTATCCTTCTACGTGATTATCGCTCAATTCTTTATTCTTCAGCTTAAGTCAAAAGACATTGTCACAATACTAAGTTCAGTTCTATATATAGTGTACAACAACTATATTTTCATCACTTATGTCATTTCCAAGTACAATAGAAGGACAGTCGTGTTTACCTCGATAAGCCCGAAATTATCCCCGTGTAAAGTCGATCCTGAGCAAGGCTTAGCTCCTACTCCGTGCGCTCCAAACAACCCTTAGAAGTTCTAACCAACTTCTACTTACAACTTCAAAACCGGGTGAAGATTTCCTGCGGGTTTGGGTTTTGTGGCTATAGGAAGTATAATCGTATTTTCTGGGATTTTGTATAAGTGTAACCTTGGGAATACTACAAGGTATTTGGGCCAAGGTATTTGGACATTATAACAATACTAGGAGAGTATTTCTATACCACAACAAGGGGTATTATACGAAAACAACTAGGCTAGGGGGGCACCCCTCGGAGGGGGGGGGGGTGCTCTCGGCTAGTACTCACAAAGGGGTAGGGGTTTCTCGGCCACAAGGCCTCACAAGGGAAAGAGGGGGGGTGGTGGACGAACTACACAAGGGAGGGAGGAAGAGAACTTCAAGACTTAGGAAGATTTTTGGATGAAGAAGTCTTCCAAAGGGTGGGGTATTTATAGGTCAAGCAAAAGCCAACCAATGGCCAAGATGCATCCAAGTGTATAGCAAGTGTAGGGCTAGGATTCACCTAAGTACACCTTATCCATCTACCACCAAAATATCCTACCTAACCCTTGACTAAAAAGCCAAGGCCAATCGTCCAAGAGGACGCCTCAAGTGCTCCAATTAGAGGGTGACAAGTGTCGCCCTCTCGTTGGTCCAAAATGTTTCGTCTCTCGGAAAAATCCGCAAAAATTATAAATGACATAGCCGGAATTTTCCCTACGAAAGCTGTGGAAACTTTTGTTCGAAAAACGACTCCTTTCGGCACTTGTGCCCAAATTTCGTCCTAGCCTAATCTTTAAGGCCCAAAATTCTACGTACGTCCTCACGTACATACTCTGAAAAATACGGGGTATAACATTCTTCCCCCCTTAGAAACATTCGTCCCGAATGTTCCTTCTCAGCCTCACAACATACACGCGCTGGTATAGCCTTCACTACTATACTTACGAAACCAACCTTGCCACACCTGGCCACAAAATAACATGCACGCAAAACCCAAATCCACGCCAACGAGGAATCACCTCTGTTTACCTCAAAAGTCCCCACCAAGGTCTAAAAATATAATCTCTTCGCACCTTCATTTCTCAAAAGAAACGATCACACACGTTCACTTCTCCCCTATCTCGTTGTACCCTTCTCGAACACTCGAACTCTTTCTAGTATACGTACCATACTTCAGTTTCCAAAACTTTGGAGTCACTACCTCCAAACTTGATCATCTTACTAGCCTCGATCTCCTCTAAGGCCATTCTCGGCCTTCACGAACTGATTCTGGTCGAACGTATCCACGAACTCATACGATGGTCATCTAAACTTGGGCCTAGCACCCTCGTGACCCTGCCACCTGGCGGGACCACCCAGAGCTGACCCCACCTCGAAACAGGCCGCGGGTTGGCCGCGCATAGCCCCAACCCGACCCACTATCGCGCCAACTCTTGCTCCCGACACGGAACAATCTTGCTAAAACACATCATGAAAGCTACCACTTTCATTTACCCAACCCAGGGACTTATCACACAATACATTCTAGGCATAAAATGCACTCTGACAAGGATCACTCGCAAAATCTTGTACTCAAGACGGCCTTACATCTAAGGTCTCAACTGTAATATTCTAAGGTTCATCATTTTCTCACCCCCAGGCTTACCCTTTCACTAAGCATGTTTCTAAATCACATTTTAGCACCAAGCTATCCGAACATAACACTTAACACATTATCATAACATACAAAACTCTAGATGGTTAAGGATATACCTGAAAATAGGCGGTTCAAGGACCGCTAAAACTGGGAACTTCCACCGCGACCTCTGTGGCCCGATCGCTCTAATAGTCATGCTATCCTACCGCTACCCCGGTGGACAGTCTCGTCATATGGCCCTGTTGGCGCAATAATAACAAGCTCCCTTCCTACTAAGACACTCCCCGAAATGCGGTCTACCACATCGACCACACCGAGGTAGGGGTGATGCATCCGCCAACACCCTACTCCTCAACATTCAAACACAGGAGCCACGACCGCCTCGAATATCCTGCGGTCCCGGCTGCGGAGGACCACTCTGCAATGGCGGAGTACATAACTAGTCTGGCTGAGGCGGTCCGCCTCGAAAGTCGCCAAAATATCCGGCCGTCTTGGCCTTCTTCTGCTGAAAGCGGTCCACCCGTCGATCTCTGCGCTCCTCGCACCCAAGTGCATGAGCCTGAATGCGGGCAATGTCCATGCCCGGCTGAAGAGAAACACCCGAACAACTCTCTGCTAGGTAATCATCGAGCCCTGTAACATATCGGTGCACTCGATCCTCCATACTAGCTACTAATGCGGGAACATACCGGGCCAATGAGTCGAACTCCACATTGTACTCCCGAACTGTACGCCCATTCTGCCTCAACATCAAAAATCTGTCGGCCCGAGCCCTCCTCATTTGCGGAGGCAAGAAATGTGCCAGGAAGGCCCCCGAAAACTCGTCCCAAACGGCTGGAAGTGCATGCTCTCCCCGGGAAAGCTCCCACGAGTCAAACCAATCGATCGGTATCACGGCCGATGCTGAACAAATGTCACGACTCGATTCTGAAGCCTTGATCACCGCGTGATCCTCTGCAATCGACGGATGAACTCCTGCGGATCATCCTCCGCCTCGACAGTAAAACTCGGTGCGGGCTACAACTAAGGAAATCCGTAGCCTCAAATGCGCCTCGGGTGCACTACAGTCTTCTTTGGGCCCCAGGCTAACTGCGTCGGCCTATCTCATATCCGCCACAACGGCCAATAATCGCCATCTCGCGTGACCCGTCTCCCGCTCGGTGTGGGACCGAGGCTCGTGCTTGTAGTCTCGGCCAGCTGCTGCGGCTCTAAACTCTCTTTGGTCTTTGGCGGCGTGCAAAACTTCGCCGTCAAGCACTACTCAGTCTTGGCCAGGGCTCGCGCCTCGTACTCCTCGAATCCCACTAGCGCCTCCTCGGTGCCTTGCCCCGGGCCACTGGTTGCCTTTCGCGGAGGCATAATCGGTGAAAAAGCGAAACACGTCGGAGGGTCCAACTTACAACACGGCTCTAAGGCACGATCTCGTAATGAGAAGAATGGAAACCAATCCTAAATGTCCTATAGCCTCCACGATTATACATGTGGTGCACAACACACCGATAATCAAGACTCTACTAGACACGGTGCGTAGACACTTTCCGAGGACTAATCGCTCGATACCACTTTTGTCACGACCGAACCGGGCGTGGTCGTGCCTTACCGGGCACCTGGTGATACAACATCGAGAAAATCAGCGGAAATAAAAACATGAACATGAATTAAGAGAAAAGATAAATAAACAAAGCCAACCAAAACGATTTGCCTTCATCATATATCTGAAATACCCGAACAGCTATCCTTTTTACAAGCCACGCCCACAAAGATTACATGCACTTCTAAGATTTACAACGACTATGGCGGGACGGGGCCCGCCAAACCTGAATGTACAAGAACCTACAACTCGGGAACACATACCAGAAGATAAGCCTCCGACGGAACGGAGCTTCCCAAGACGCTGAATGAGATCCTAGTCGCGGGGATCGACAGCCGATGTACTTCTACCTGCGGCATGAACGCAGCCGAAGGAGGTCGAGATAACAGTACCAAGTATGTGAAATCACAACATCAGAATGAAATCATAATAGCCTAAAAGCGGAGACATGTATGATAACCAAAATACAAGACGCAACATAAAAGCGATCAGTCCGGACTCACGCCTCAAAGTCACCACTCAAATATAACTATGGGTCTCACGCCCACAACATCCATCATGTTCGCATCATGGCCGCGTGCCCCTAATCTTGCGTCGGTGTAGACATGTCCATGATGCAACAATAATAACAAGGCCGCGTGGCCACATGCCGAATCGCGACGGTGTAGACATGCCCATGTAACCTCAATAACAATATATCGGGTGGTCAACCATGCCGCGTGGCCACATGCCCCGAATCGCGTCGGTGTGAACCGCCCATGTTGCGGTAATAACCATATATCGGGTAATCAACCGCCGCGTGGCCGCATGCCGAATCTGCATCGGTGTAGACATGTCCATGATGCAACAATAATAAGGCCGCATGGCCACGTACCGTGGAATTCTCCATCACCGCCAAAGACGCGTCAAGTAAGTTCTCAACAAGTCAACCGGCCCTCTATCGAGAGACGCGGTAACACAGAAATACCACACTTGCACAACAAACAACAAGCATAGGCAAGTTTCACAACAACAAGCATAGGCAAGTTTCACAACAACTCAAAGTACTTTCATTTTATGCCAAAGTCCGGGTTTTTAACCCCAAAGTACTACATACGTTAAGTTCTTTTAAAAGAGATCCATATTAAAACAAATAAGTTAAGTCTCTTATCTTATAAGATCAAGTCTCTTAACTTCTAACATCAGTAAACCATTTTCTTTACCTCTCTTAAGACCTTATACCTAACTCCCCATAAAGCTAGTATAACTCTTTTTAAAACCTTTTTAAAACCAAGTGTTACTCTCCCTTCAAAACGATTTATAAATCTTTTGAAATACATCAAGTTCTGTATTATAACAAGCCAGTTATTATTCACATCAGTTACCTTTTAAAACCACAAAGTATTTTCTTACCTACATAAAGCTGTTATAACCAACTTCCCATAAAGCCGTTATAACACTTTATGTTTTAAAAACAATCAAACACAGTTAACACGTATGCGTCACTGCACTACATAGTTCACACATATCATGCTAGAAGAGATAGGAAGAGGTTCACATACCTCGCGACGATTAACGACAATAAGCAAAAAGCTCCAAGTACTACAACCGCTAGCCCTTTCCACTCCTCGAGTAGAATACGCTACTCTTAGTACTTTCACCTATAAAGGTCACAAACGTCTATTAACCCCAAAACACAAGTTTCTATCTTTCTACAGAAAATTCGGCAGCACCTCCCCCCCCGCAACAGCGTAAATCTCCTCCTTTATCGAGGTCGGCTACCAAGCCAACCGGGGTTAACACGCCTAACCGGACGCGTACAATTCTACTACACAAGAATGCTACATAAGTCTCATGTCAGCCCTAGGTAATTACGATTCGCTTCTTCTCTTTATTATCCTTCTACGTGATTCTTGCTCAATTCTTTATTCTTCAGCTTAAGTCAAAAGACATTGCCACAATACTAAGTTCAGTTCTATATATAGTATACAACAACTATATATTCAACACTTATGTAATTTCCAATTACAATAGAAGGATGATAGTGTTTACCTCGATAAGCCCAAAATTATCCAAGTATAAAGTCGATCCCGAGCAACGCTTAGCTCCTACTCAGCGCTCCAAACAACCCTTAGAAGTTCT
Organism: Przewalskia tangutica; assembly: GCA_029844215.1. Classification (NCBI taxonomy): domain Eukaryota; kingdom Viridiplantae; phylum Streptophyta; class Magnoliopsida; order Solanales; family Solanaceae; genus Przewalskia; species Przewalskia tangutica. The sequence goes on along the minus strand of CM056720.1, from coordinate 35,621,835 downwards.
AACCAACTTCTACTTACAACTTCAACAACGGTGAAGATTTCCTTAGGGTTTCGTTTTGTGGCTAAAGGAAGTATAATCGTATTTTTAGGATTTTGTATAAGTGTAACCTTGGGAATACTACAAGGTATTTGGGCCAAGGTATTTGGACATTATAACAATACTAGGAGAGTATTTCTATACCACAACAAGGGTATTATACTAAAACAACTAGGCTAGGGGTACTTACCACTAGCACCACTAGGAGGGTGGTGCTCTCGCTAGTACTCACAAAGGGTAGGGGTTTCTCGGCCACAAGGCCTCACAAGGGAAAGAGGGTGGTGGACGAACTACACAAGGAGGAGGAAGAGAACTTCAAGACTTAGGAAGATTTTTGGATGAAGAAGTCTTCCAAAGGGTGGGGTATTTATAGGTCAAGCAAAAGCCAACCAATGGCCAAGATGCATCCAAGTGTATAGCAAGTGTAGGGCTAGGATTCACCTAAGTACACCTTATCCATCTACCACCAAAATATCCTACCTAACCCTTGACTAAAAAGCCAAGGCCAATCGTCCAAGAGGACGCCTCAAGTGCTCCAATTAGAGGGTGACAAGTGTCGCCCTCTCGTTGGTCCAAAATGTTTCGTCTCTCGGAAAAATCCGCAAAAATTATAAATGACATAGCCGGAATTTTCCCTACGAAGCGTGGAAAGCGTTTATCAAAACGACTCCTTTCGGCACTTGTGCCCAAATTTCGTCCTAGCCTAATCTTTAAGGCCCAAAATTCTACGTACGTCCTCACGTACATACTCTGAAAATACGGGGTATAACAGTTAAGTTCCTTAACATGGCTTCTTAAGGGTTCACTACCCTATCAGACAGCTCATCCTTTCCCAATTATCTCAAAATAAAACATAAGATCTTGGCGAGAATTCATTAACTGTTCCATACCTTCCCGGTATCTAGTTAGTCTTTACAAACTCCTGGTAATCTAAAATCATTTTAGGCAACACGCGTCTGACCCTCATACATAACTCCGTATAGATGTATGTCACAATACCAACTATAATATAATCATTATCAACCTGGATACGCAATCCACGTAGTCCTTCCTGGGTCATTGCTGCCTTTCTCGTAGCTGCAATCAACATAATTTGTTAGGGAGAGACAACCCTAACCACACAGCTCTATCGCACGATCTCAGAGTGAGAAGAATGGAAACCAATCCTAAATGTCCTGCAGCCTCCTGATTATAGATGTGGTGCACAACACACCGATAATCAAGACTCTAATAGACACGGTCTGTAGACACTTTCCGAGGACTAACTGCTCTGATACCACTTTTGTCACGACCCGACCCCGGGCCGCGACTGGTGCCCTACCTGGGCACTCTTCTAATCATACAACATAATAAACTGCGGAAGATAAATAACACTTTTTTTTTTTAAACCAAGGCTAAGCCGATAAGGCTGCCATAACATTAAAATTACCCGAAAGGGTCTACCCTGTTTAACAATGTAAAAACAACTCTAGCTTGATCCAGGCCAGATGAATACAGACTTCAAGATTTGAATAAATACTATGACGGACAAGGCCCCGCCGCACTCTGAATATACATAGCCATGACAACTCCGAACATTGGAGCCATCACAAATCTTTGAACCAGATCCTAAGCTCGCGGATCCACAATCAGTACCTAAACTCGCGGACATTTAACGCGGCCCGAAGAAATCGCATAACAAAAATTTAATATGGAACGGAAAATAAGGTACAGTAAACAAATCATAACTGTACAAAAGAATGACAGGGGCAAGTATAAAAAGGGTACATACCAGATCCTACTGTGTCATTACCATCACGTGAACTTAATCGTACCGTATTATCTTTTCCCATTTTTCAATAAAAGTTATAGTCACTTTCTTACGTACATACATAGGAAAAATCGTCAAGTTCATTACCATATAACTTACTTACCTTGCATAACATAAACTGACCCTTTATGGAGGGACGCCTATACTGCCTGGCCCAATCTGGGACGAGATAAAGTCACATAGTCTGCCCATAAAGGTATACTGCCCGGTCCAATCCTGGGACGCGGTAAGGTCACATAGTCTGCCCATAAAGGTATACTGCCCGGCCCAATCCTGGGACGCTGTAAGGTGACATAGTCTTCCCATAAAGGTATACTGCCCGGCCAAATCCTGGGACGCGGTAAAGTCATATAGTCTGCCCATAAAGGTATATTGCGGCTACCAACTCGACTCGGTAAGTCATATAGTCGCCCATAAAGGTATCGCCCGCCCAATCTCGACGCGGTAAAGTCATATAGTCTGCCCATAAAGGTATACTGCCCGGCCCAATTGTCACGACCCGACCTCGGGCCCGCGACTGGTGCCTTAATCCGGGCACCCTAGTGATACAACATCAGAGAAAACCAGCGGAAATAAAAACTTAAACATGAACAAGACATAAAATAAGCAATAGGCTAACCAAAACGGTTACCTTCCTGTATATATAAATCAAAATTGAACAGTTAAATCCCTTACAAACCCGCCACAACAAGATTACTGCACTTCTACGGATTTTATAACAACTATGACTTGACAGGCCCGCCATACCCCGAATGTACAAGAACCTACAAACTCGTGGAATCATACCAAAAATAAGCCTCCGAGAAACGGAGCTTCCTAAAATCTTTGTCGTGATCCTATGAGCGAGGATCAACAACCGTGTACATCTACTGCAGATGAACGCAGCCCGAAGGAGGTCAAGATAACAGTACCAAGTATGTGAACCGAAAATCAGAAATGAAATCATAATAGTCTATATATAAAGCAGAGACATATATGATAACCAAACTACGATTCACAATATATATTAGCAAATATGTCAAGTCGTGACTCACGCCAGAAAGTCATCACTCAAATATAACCCGAATTTAACTCGCACAACGGCCGCATGCCCCATCTTACCTCGGTATAAGCATGGCCATGGAACCATCCTAATGGAAGCATACCCGGGCCACCCATCGTGTCGGTATGTCCAAAGGAAATAACAAGATAACAATCATAATGGAAGATACTCGTGGGCCACCCATCGTGTCGGTATGTCCAAAGCAAATAATGTAATAACACTTAATGAAAGCATACCCGGCCACCCATCGTGTCACTATGTCCAAAAGGAAATAACAAGATAACAATCATAGTGGAAGCATACTGGCTACCCATCGTGTCGATGTCCAAAGCAAATAATGTAATAACACTCCTAATGGAAGCATACCGGGCCACCCATCGTGTCGTGATGTCCAAAAGGATCGATATAGTGGAAGATACCGGGCCACCCATCGTGTCGGTATGTCCATCAATCAACCAGATATCCGCCCTCCAACGAGACGCCAGAGTACGTAAACACAACACTTGCACAACAAAAGCTATCACCACAAGCATAGGCAAGTTCAACATACTTTAGACATTCTTTTTATGAACACAAATCCGGGTTTTAACCCCAAGGTACTACGTATTTTAACTCTTTAAAAGATCCATTTCTTTCACACAAAGTCACACGATACCCGTAGTATCAAAAATAGAGTAACTGTTTTTGTAAGTAAACCAAAACAATTTTCATACTTTCTTTTTAAACCAAATCATTTCTCCCTTTAAAGTCCAATTACCATTTTAAATCCAATAATAAAACCATCCTTTTGTTTTCATAAAGTCATTATAACTAACTTCCCATAAAGCTGTTATAACACTTTATGTTTTAAACCAATTTAAGACAAAACCATGCCTTTCTTTTAAACCAAAACACTTCAAATTCCTCAAGTCTCATTTCTTTTAGAAAACAAGTTCCTTACTTTGGAATTTAAGAAAAATCAATACTTGTTATTAATGATCTTATTAAAGCAGCCATGATCTAGGAAATGTAATACAATTTTGTCTTAACTTAGCATCTATGCAGATGGAAGTTTCTACTGGTTTTAATATAATTAATTATTTGTCAATACATTTTCCTTTATTAACGCTGCAGTGGTTTGTTCGATACTTATTCTCATTTCCGAAATCAATATAACTTATTCCTTTTAAAACTCAATTACCCATTTATCATAAATGCGGTTTCACAACTTTTTAACACAAACCAAGTCCTTAATATTTCACATCAAGTCATTTATAAGTCAAGTCTCTCATCTTTTAAAAATCACAGACCATTTCTTTACCTACATAAAGTTGTTATAACAAATTTCCCATAAAGTCGTTATAACACTTTATGTTTTAAACCAATCAAATTCGTTTAGCACACTTACGTCTACCGTACTACATAGTTCACACAATCATGCTAGAAAAGATAGGAAGAGGTTCACATACCTCGCGACGATTATAGACAATTAGCAAAACGCTCCAAAGTACTATCACTCTGCTAGCCTTTTCCACCCTTCAAGTAATACGCCACTGTAGTACTTCCACCTATAATGGCCATAAAATGTCTATCAACTTCTAGATCTCTTCGTAGAATATTCTAAATACAAGATTCCTTATTCTACGGAAAATTCGGCAAAGACCTCCCCGTAACCACATAAATCTCTCCTCTATCAGGCGTGTCACGACACCCGGACCGTGGCGTGCCCTACTGGAACCCCTTACAGTAAACATCGAGAAAATCAGCGGAACATACATGAAACTTATGAATAAAACATCTAAGTAATACAACAGGTTAGCCGATAGGGCTACCTTCCAGTATATCTATAAAAACAACCGAAGCAGTTACCTCCTGTCTTTTACAAACTGACCCACAAGAGGTGACTACAGACCTCTAAGAGTGCTAACATAACCATTTGTGGCGGGACAAGGCCCCGCCAGTACACTGAATATACATAGCCATGACAACTCCGAACATTGGAGCCATCTCAAAATGCTTCAACCAGATCCTAAGCTCATGGATCCATAATCGTAATACCTAAACTGCGGACATTTAACGCAGCCCGAAGGGGTCGCATAACAATTTAATATGGAATAAATAACGTAAGAAAGCAGATCATAATCAGTAAAAGAATGACAAGGACAAGTATAAAAATACATACGGATCTGCCGTGTCATTACCACTTATGAACTTAATTTCACATCAATATCTGCTTCCATTCCATTAAGAGTTATAGCCATATCTTACGTACTTACTTAGGAGAAGTCATTAAGTTCATTTCTATCTAACTTACTTATCTTTCATAACATAGTCCGGCCCACTCACGGAGGGACACATATACTACCCGCCCAAATCGACGCGATCGATCACCAATATCAAAGCATGCCCGCGGAATCCCCCATCACAGTCGACAGCTAAAAGTGAAAAACATAACCAAGGGTCTCACGCCCATAAAATCAAACAAAAAAGGTGGTATAACGTCTGGGGCTTGCCCTCATTTATACTCTTACCGGAGGTGGTAAGCGGGTATAACGTCTTGGGCTTGCAACTCATTTATACTCTTACCATGGAGAAGGTGGTATAACGTCTTGGGGCTTGCCCCTCATTTATACTCTTACCCTATCTCGACCGGTCGTCAAATAACACATAAAGCAGGTGGTACAGCGTCTCGGGGATTTACCCTCACTTATACTCTTACCCGGAGTAGGTGGTATAACGCCTTGGGGCTTGCCTCATTTATACTCTTACCCTAACTCAACCTACCATCATACATAACATAAGCACTACCGACTTATCATACATAACATAAGCACTACCGGCTTATCATACATAATATAAGCAAGTTAAGAAATCCCCTAACTTCTTATTAGCTTGTTCATATACACTCTCATTTTTGTTTACTTAAGGCACTAACATGTCATTATAAAATCCGGGAATTTAACCCAACGTACTACGTGCCTCTACTCCTTTAAAATGATTCTCTTTCAAATAAAACATCCAAGATACTACTAACCGTAGTATCAAGTCATATCTACTTTTCACGACAAGTCACAATACTTTTTAGAAATACAATTATAGGCTTCTAAATCAAGTGACTTCTTTCTTTAAAACCTTAAGCAATTGGTACCTTTAAAACAATTTTGCCCTTCTTTATTTCAAATCATTACTTTGCTTACAATCAAGAAAACCATTCTTTTAAATCTTCCATAAAGTTGTTATAACCAACTTCCCATAAAGCCGTTATAACTCTTTATTTCTTAGACGAATTCATTCATTTGATAACCAAGAAACTTATACTTCAATTCAAATCACATAGCTTTCAAAATACTTCAAGTCTCTTAACTTTTAGGAAAACCAGTTTCTTAACTTAGAATGGCAAGAAATCAATACTTTCCAAATCAAGTATTCTATACTTTTAAATCAATTCATTTCTCCCTTTAAGAATCAAGTCTCATAACTTGAAAAATAAAGTCCCTTATCCTTTTAACAATTTGAGGTCCATAGTCTTAAAACTTCATACGTAAATTCTTATAAATTAAGTAACATATACTTGGTGCGTTGTGAATAAGTTATACTTATTTATAACTATCTTAATCAAGTAGCCATGATCTAGAAAATGTAATACAATTTTGTCTTATCTTAGCTTCTATGCAGATGGAGAATTCTACTTGTTTTAACACAATTAATTGTCATTACATTTTCCTTTATTAACGCTGCAATGGCTTGTTCGATACTTATTCTTATTCGTGCCGTAAATTAACCAAGTCAACTCGACTCCAAATACTTCCTAACGACTCTTACCAACATCCCCCATAAGACTTGGTAAAAACTTAGGATTTCTTAGACGTAGCTTTTACATAGAGTAAATCAACATAACTACCTCTTAACTTCTAAGAGTATGCGGAATCATGAAATACTACTACATGTATATTCCATACATAGAATCATGTCAAAAGAAGGAAGAGGTTCACATACCTCGCGACGATTATCGACAAGTAGCAAAAAGCTCCAAAGTACTTCCACCTTGAGCTATTCCATTCTTCAAGTAGGATACGCTATACTTAGTACATCAACCTATAATGGTCACCATACGTCCATTAACCTCTTACTTCATACGTAGAATATTCTAGGTGCTAAGTCGCTAAATTCTACGGAAAATCGGACAAAGACCTCCTTTGTTTTTACTAACTTTGCCACCTTTTTCAAGGCCGAATACAATAACCAAACAGCCTCAATTGGCTCACAACAATATAGAAGGTATTCCAATGCAAATGAATAATTAAACAGCCCCAATTGGCTCACAATTTAGAAAGTAGTTCAATACAAATGAATAACAAACTAAAAGTCCAAATTCGCCACCTTGAGTTCAACCATACCAATTCTTATCAAATTTCCATTTCAATCCAAATTGGTAGCATAACATGATATCAAGTCGCATTTGATTATAACAATCCATAATCTCTAAGTAGGTAACATGCGACGATTTCTAATAAACGACCAATTAGTAATCCAATTTTCAAGTGGCTTATATAACATTTCGAATTTAGCTACAAGCACTCCAAAATACTTATAAACTTCAACTTAACCACTTCATGCTAGCAACATGTAAAACTAACAATAACAATAAAAATAATCTTGTAACACTTTCAAAGAACAAGATTATACCTCAACGAATTGTAATCCAATCTTCAAAACCGGTTGCTCTTAGCAACCTAGAGCCTCATCAAGACACCTCAATCCGCTCCTTGAGACCCTTAGAACCACACCAACAACTTTCCTTCAAACCTTCAATCCAAAACCTAGAAAGCCACTAGGTTTTCACTTTGCGACTAATACGAAAACTCTCTTTTTCCGGGATTTTTCTATTGAGATATACTTACATAACACTCATGAACCTTGGTTTAAAGTGGGGGAATTATTGGACAACAAACAAATTTTTTTTCCCCCTAGATGTACCCAAACCCGTGAGCTAGCTTAAGCAAGAACAAGAGTTCTTCAAATTTTCCTAAGTGTAAATGCCTTGTCTTGCTACTTAGGATGACTATATAACAACATGGAGGGTTTAATATGTGCACAATTGGGTGGCTAGGATGAGGTCTTAATTAAAATATCAAGACTAGTGGGACCTTTGACTTTGGTCAAGAAACTCAAGCTAATTAATAGGAAGACTTCATCTTAAGACTATGGTCAATGACCATTTTGGCCATGCCTATTTCGTCAAGGCATCTATAAGGGGGTGACAAGTGTCGCCTCCCATTCGTCACAATATTACGTTTTCCGACAATTTCATAATTCCCACAAAATTTTACAAGTCTCAAATCTTGACACCTATGAGTTTCTTACGTACGTTCTTAAAACATGTCCTGTAAATACGGGGTGTAACATTCTTCCCCCCTTAGAAACATTCGTCCCCGAATGTTCTTTCGGAGTCAAACTTATAATTAGCGATATAGTTTCCTTTCACCACCCCGTCATACCAACCATGCCACACATGGCCCTAATACCTCGCACACGCATATCTGTCCATCATATGCCCAAAGAGATTACCTTTTCGTACTTCCCACTCCTCCTAACATACATACATAACTTCCATACCTATTCCTCTAATCTTTGGAGTCACTCTATGAAACAATATAAGGTCATTTCCGACTTTCACTGGTTCGGTGGAACGCGTCCCGAACCAGTAAAACAATTAACTAGACTTGGGCCTTGCACCTCGTGACTGTCACGTAGCGGAACTACTACCAACTGATCCCACTCCATTCCAGGCCATGGGGAGACCCGTAACAGGTCCTCGACCCTACTCAGCGTCGCACTTGACTCTTATCCTTGGTCTGACTTAAAATCTTATTGCCAGAGAAAGCCTCATACATCTAAGGTCTCGGCAGTTATCAATATTCTTAGGCTCGCAATTTCCATGCTCCAAGCCTACCTTACCAATCCCCCAATAACGGGTATATAAAAAAAAAACTTCTCATAAAATCATAACCATGTTGTCTCGATCACAACAACCATTACTTACTCTATACAGGCCTCATCCGTATAATTCTCTTAAGCATACTACACAGCTTAATCTATTAACATGACATTCCGTTAGGTTCCTTAATATGGCTTCTTAAGGGTTCACTACCTTATCAGACAGCTCATCCTTTCCCAATTATCTCAAATAAAACACAAAACCTTGGTGAAAATTCATTAACTATTCCATACCTTCCGGTATCTAGTTAGTCTTTACCGATTCCCGGTAATCTAAAATCATTCTAGGCAACACGCGTCGACCTCATACATAACTCCGTATAGATGCATGTCACAATACCAACTATACTATAATCGTTACCAACCGGATACGCAATCCACATAGTCATTCTGAGTCACCGCTTTCTCGTAGGCTGCAATCAATATAACTCGTTAGGGAGGGCGACCACAACAACCATTTCTATCGCACGATCTCGGAGTGAGAATAATGGAAACTAATCCTAAATGTCCTGCGTCCTCCGATTATAGATGTGGTGCACAACACACCGATAATCAAGACTACTAGACACGATCTGTAGACATTTTCCGAGGACTAATCGCTCCGATACCACTTTTGTCACGACGACCCGGGATCGCGTGGTGCCCTACAGGCACCCTGCAGTAAACATCAGAGAAAATCAGCGGAACATACATGAAACTTATGAATAAAACATCGGAAGTAATACAACAGGTTAGCCGATAGGGCTACCTTCCAGTACATATATAAAAACAACCGAAGCAGTTGCCTCATTTCTTTTACAAACTGACCCACAATATGTGACTACAGACCTCTAAGAGTGTTAACATAACCACTGTGGCGGGACAAGGCCACTCCGTACCACTGAATATACATAGCCATGACAACTCCGAACATTGGAGCCATCTCAAATCTTTCAACCAGATCCTAAGCTCGCGGATCCATAATCGTAATACCTAAACTGCGGACATGAACGCAGCCCGAAGAAGTCGATAACAGTACAGAATATGGAATGTAAATAACGTCTGATAAACAAATCATAATCAGACAAAAGAATGACAAGGACAAGTATAAAAATACATACGGATCTGCCGTGTCATTACCACTTATGAACTTAATTTCACATCAATATCTTTTCCATTCCATTAAGAGTTATAGCCATATCTTACGTGCTTACTTAGGAGAAGTCATTAAGTTCATTTCTATCTAACTTACTTATCTTTCATAACATAGTCCGCCCACTACGGAGGGACACATATACTACGACCCCAATGGGACGCGATCGATCACGCGATATCAAAGCATGCCGCGGAATCCCCATCACATCGGCGGCTAAAAGTGTAAAACATAACCATGGGTCTCACGCCCATAAAATCAATCAAAAGCAGGTGGTATAACGTCGGGGCTTGCCTCATTTATACTCTTACCACGGAAAGGTGGTAAGCGGGGTATAACGTCTTGGGTCTTGCACCTCATTTATACTCTTACCCTGGAGAAGGTTGTATAACGTCTTGGGGCTTGCCCATCATTTATACTCTTACCCTATCTCGACCTGTCGTAAAATAACACATAAAGCAGGTGGTACAAATGTCTTGGGGATTTACCCTCACTTATACTCTTACGGAGAAGGTGGTATAACGTCTTGGGGCTTGCCTCATTTATACTCTTACCCTAACTCAACTGCCATCATACATAACATAAGCACTACCGACTTATCATACATAACATAAGCACTACCGCTTATCATACATAATATAAGCAAGTTAAGAAATCCTAACTTCTTATTAGCTTGTTCATATACACTCTCATTTTTGTTTACTTAAGGCACTAACATGTCATTATAAAATCCGAATTTAACCCAACGTACTACGTGCCTCTACTCCTTTAAAATGATTCTCTTTCAAATAAAACTTCCAAGATACTAATAACCGTAGTATCAAGTCATATCTACTTTTCACGACAAGTCACAATACTTTTTAGAAATACAATTATAGCTTCTAAATCAAGTGACTTCTTTCTTTAAAACCTTAAGCAATTGGTACCTTTAAAACAATTTTGCCTTCTTTATTTCAAATCATTACTTTGCTTACAATCTTTGAAGAAAACCATTCTTTTAAATCTTCCATAAAGTTGTTATAACCAACTTCCCATAAAGCCGTTATAACTCTTTATTTCTTAGACGAATTCATTCATTTGATAACCAAGAAACTCATACTTCAATTCAAATCACATAGCTTTCAAAATACTTCAAGTCTCTTAACTTTTAGGAAAACCAGTTTCTTAACTTAGAATGGCAAGAAATCAATACTTTCCAAATCAAGTATTCTATACTTTTAAATCAATTCATTTCTCCTTTAAGAATCAAGTCTCATAACTTGAAAAATAAAGTCCCTTAACCTTTTAACAATTTGAGGTCCATAGTCTTAAAACTTCATACGTAAATTCTTATAAATTAAGTAACATATACTTGGTGCGTTGTGAATAAGTTATACTTATTTATAACTATCTTAATCAAGTAGCCATGATCTAGAAAATGTAATACAATTTTGTCTTATCTTAGCTTCTATGCAGATGGAGAATTCTACTTGTTTTAACACAATTAATTGTCATTACATTTTCCTTTATTAACGCTGCAATGGCTTGTTCGATACTTATTCTTATTCGTGCCGTAAATTAACCAAGTCAACTTGACTCCAAATACTTCCTAACGACTCTTACCAACATCCCCCATAAGACTTGGTAAGAACTTAGGATTTCTTAGACGTAGATTTTACATAGAGTAAATCAACATAACTACCTCTTAACTTCTAAGAGTATGCGGAATCATGAAATACTACTACATGTATATTCCATACATAGAATCATGTCAAAAGAAGGAAGAGGTTCACATACCTCGCGACGATTATCGACAAGTAGCAAAAAGCTCCAAAGTACTTCCACCTTGAGCTATTCCATTCTTCAAGTAGGATACGCTATACTTAGTACATCAACCTATAATGGTCACCATACGTCCATTAACCTCTTACTTCATACGTAGAATATTCTAGGTGCTAAGTCGCTAAATTCTACGGAAAATCGGACAGCACCTCCTTTGTTTTTACTAACTTTGCCACCTTTTTCAAGGCCGAATACAATAACCAAACAGCCTCAATTGGCTCACAACAATATAGAAGGTATTCCAATGCAAATGAATAACTAAACATCCCCAATTGGCTCACAATTTAGAAAGTAGTTCAATACAAATGAATAACAAACTAAAAGTCCAAATTCGGCCACCTTGAGTTCAACCATACCAATTCTTATCAAATTTCCATTTCAATCCAAATTGGTAGCATAACATGATATCAAGTCGCATTTGATTATAACAATCCATAATCTCTAAGTAGGTAACATGACGATTTCTAATAAACGACCAATTAGTAATCCAATTTTCAAGTGGCTTATATAACATTTCGAATTTAGCTACAAGCACTCCAAAATACTTATAAACTTCAACTTAACCACTTCATGCTAGCAACATGTAAAACTAACAATAACAATAAAAATAATCTTATAACATTTTCAAAGAACAAGATTATACCTCAACGAATTGTAATCCAATCTTCAAAACCGAAGTTGCTCCTTAGCAACCTAGAGCCTCATCAAGACACCTCAATCCGCTCCTTGAGACCCTTAGAACCACACCAACAACTTTCCTTCAAACCTTCAATCCAAAACCTAGAAAGCCACTAGGTTTTCACTTTGCGACTAATACGAAAACTCTCTTTTTCCGGGATTTTTCTATTGAGATATACTTACATAACACTCATGAACCTTGGTTTAAAGTGGGGGAATTATTGGACAACAAACAAATTTTTTTTCCCCCTAGATGTACCCAAACTCGTGAGCTAGCTTAAGCAAGAACAAGAGTTCTTCAAATTTTCCTAAGTGTAAATGCCTTGTCTTGCTACTTAGGATGACTATATAACAACATGGAGGGTTTAAGATGTGCACAATTGGGTGGCTAGGATGAGGTCTTAATTAAAATATCAAGACTAGTGGGACCTTTGACTTTGGTCAAGAAACTCAAGCTAATTAATAGGAAGACTTCATCTTAAGACTATGGTCAATGACCATTTTGGCCATGCCTATTTCGTCCAAGGCATCTATAAGGGGGGGGGGGTGACAAGTGTCGCCCTCCCATTCGTCACAATATTACGTTTTCCGACAATTTCATAATTCCCACAAAATTTTACAAGTCTCAAATCTTGACACCTATGAGTTTCTTACGTACGTTCTTAAAACATGTCCTGTAAATACGGGGTGTAACAACCCGCTACCAAGCCAACAACTCCTAGGGGGGTTACACGTCTAACCGGACGTGTAAAACACTGCCCCACAATAATACTACAAGTCTCATCAGAAATACCCAATGTAAATACAGTTCAATTCTTATCCATATTCATTCTACATATAGTATACTCAACTATACATTACTACAACATGTAATATCCAATTACAATAGGGGGACAAAGATAATTACCTCGATAAGCCCAAAATTATCCAAGATATAAGTCGATCCTGAGCAACGTTTAGCTCCAATTCCTTACGCTCCAACCCGCTCCAAGCAACCCTTAGAAGTTTCTAAACAACTTCTCTTAACACTTCATCTAAGCTATTGTTATACCCCGTATTTCCAGAGTATGTACATGAGGGCGTACGTATAAAAGTTTAAGCCTTAAGTAGGCAAAGTGGCGAAATTTGTGCACAACTAGCGAAAAGAGTCGTTTTCCGACGAAACGTTTTCCGGACTTTGCGAAGGGAAAAATACGGCTATGTCATTTATAATTTTTGCGGATTTTTCCGAGAGCGGAAATATTTTGGACCAACGAGAGGGTGACAAGTGTCACCCTCAAGTGGACGTGAAAGTTGGGACGATTCGGGCGTTTTTGCCTTGGCTTTTTTGTCAAGTAGTTGGTAGGATATTTTTGTGTAGTTGATGAGCAAGTGGGACCCACAAACACATGTCCAAATCCCCACCCTACACTTGCCTACCACTTGGCTTGATCTTGGCCCTTGAATGTCCTATAAATACCCCTCTAATGCAAGACCATTTCTTCATCCTCACTTGAAATTTCAAGGCAAAATCCTCTCCCCTTAAGTGTAGTTCTCGTCCAAATCATCTCCCCCTTTGAGAAGGCTTCTAAAACCCCCTACCTAGTTGTTTTCGTATAAATACCCCCCTCTTTTTGTAGAAAATACCCTCCAAGTATTGTTATAATGCCAAAATCAGAGCCCAAATACCTTGTAGTAGTCGAGTTACACTTACTAAAAGCCGTAAATACTATTATACTTCCATACGTCACTAAACGAAACCCTAAGGAAAATCTTCACAGTTGGTTGAAGTATTAGGAAGAAGTTTCGTAGAACTTCTAAGGGTTGTTTGGAGCCGGTTGGAGCACCCGGAGTAGGAGCTAAACGTTGCTCAGGATCGACATTAAACTTGGATAATTTTGGGCTTACCGAGGTAAATAATCCTATCCATCTATTGTAATTGGAAATTACATACTGTAGTTGTATAGAAATGAATATAAGATTCATAGAAGAGAATTAAACTGTACTTACATAGGACTGTATTTACAGTAGACTTATAACCTTTATTGGTTGAATGTTCTGCGAGTAGCATGTACTACTTGGAAGGTGGACAAGGCTAGACGGGTTATAGCCGTGGAGCGTTTTGCTATTAGTCGATAATCGTCGCGAGGTATGTGATTCTTCCTATCCTCTTGAGCATGATAATTTAAAAGAATATATATATAGTACGGTAGACGTACGTATGTTAACTGAATGTAGTTTTACGGCAATGTCTTTTGACTTAAGCCTGAATAATAAGAATCTGGAAGTATTTTAAAAGAATATATATATAGTACGGTAGACATACGTATGTTAACTGAATGTAGTTTTACGGCAATGTCTTTTGACTTAAGCCTGAATAAAAAGAATCTGGAAGTATTTCAAAAGAATTAAGAATCCTTTTTGAAAGAAGAATAATACTTGGTTTGAAAGCTTAAGAGTTATACTAGCTTTATGGAAAGTTAGGTATAACGACTTAAGAGAGATAAAAAGAATGGTTTATTGATTTTAAGAAGTTAAGAGACTTGATCTTAAAAGATAAGAGACTTGACTTAATTGAATTAATATGAATTTTGTTAAAAAGTGTGAAACCTCATTCGTGAGTAATGAGTACTTGGTTTTTAAAAGGAATAATGTTTTACTGATTTCGGGAATCAGAATAAGTATCGAACAAACCACTGCAGCGCTAATAAAGGGAAATGTATTGAATAATTAAGTATTATTAAAACCAGTAGAAACCTCCATCTGCATAGAAGCTAAGATGAGACAAAATGATATTACATTTCCTAGATCATGGCTGCTTTAATAAGATTGTTATAAACAAGAATAACCTACTCACACATAAGGCATACATTACTCAAATGTTTTAAAAGAGAGTACGTTATTTGATTAAGACTATGAACTATGAAATCTTTCGAAACTAAAAGACTTGAGTATCTGAAATTAGGCAAACTTGAAACTTTTGGAAAAGAATGTTGTTACTTGACGTTGTTCTAGAAAGTGTAAGCCACTTGGTTAAAACAGTGTAAAGTACTTGATTTTAAAACATGAACGTATTTGGCACTACGGATAATAGTATCGAGTTGTTTTTACGTAAAAAGAGGTCTTTTTGAAAGGATTAATGTATGTAGTACTTTGGGGTTAGAACCCGGATTTTTTTGTAATAAAATAGGAGTCTATAAGTATGTTGAAACTTGCCTATGCACCTGGTAATAGCCTTTGCTGTGCAAGTGTTAGTATCAGGTGACTTCTTGAGAAAGAATGGATCTGTTTATGAGAGTCTAGAAGTATGGTAATTTGTTTGTGCTTGCTTGTGATAGCCTGGTTGTGTGATATATTGTTATTGTTGTTACATGGACATGTCTGCACCGATGCAGAATTCCGGGGGCATGCGGCCATGCGGCGGGTTAATCACCCGATATATTGTTATTGTTGGTACATGGACATGTCTGCACCGATGCAGAATTCCGGGGGCATGTGTACATGCGGCAGGGTTGATCACCCGGTGGTATTGTTATTATTGTTACATGGACATGTCTGCACCGATGTATAATTCCGGGGGAATGTGGCCATGCGGCAGGGTTGATTACCCGATACCTTGTTATTATTGTTGCATCCTGGACATGTCTACACCGATGGAGAATTTCGGGGGCATGTGGCCAAGATGCGAACATGATTGATGTTGTGGGCGTGAGACCCATTGTTATATTTGAGTGATGATTTTTGAGGGCGTGAGTCCACGACTTGATCGCTTTTATGTTGCGTCGTATTTTGGTTATCATATATGTCTCGCTTTTTATAGATTATGATTTAACTACGATATTTTCATTTCACATACTTGGTACTGTTGTCGACCTCCTTGAGGGCTGCGTTCATGCCGCAGTAGAGGTACATCGGTTGTCGATCCTCGCTTCAGGATCACAAATCAGCGTTTTGGGAAGCTCGTTTCTCGGAGGCTTATCTTTTGGTATGTTACCACAGTGTAAGTTCTTGTACATTCAGGGGCATGGCGGGGCCCTGTCCCGCCATAGTTGTCGTTACATTCTTAGAGGTCTGTAGTACTGTGTGGGCAGGGTTTGTAAAAAAGATTAAGCTGTTCAACTTTGTATATATATATGCCGAAAGGCGACTTTCTCTCAGTTAAAATGTGGTTCATTTTACATTTGTTTCATGTCTTGTTTTTATGTTCCGCTGATTTCTCTGATGTATGACTACTTGGGTGCCCGGGTAAGGCACCAGTCACGGGCCCCGGAACGGGTCGTGACAGCTATGAAGATTTTTCTAGGGCTTCATTTTGCGACTATGGAATAAAGTAGTATTTCCGGGCTCTTATGTTGGGATTTCTTTGGAATACCACAAGGGATTTAGGCTAAAGTATTTGGAATAACAACAATACTTGAAGAATTCTACTCAAGGTGGTGGGGGGTGTTTGGACGAGAACTCACTAAGGGAGGGAGGGGAATTATTTTGCCTTGGAAACTTTCTAATGTGGATGAAATAAAGTCTTGCACACAAGGGGTATTTTGTCACGACCCGAACCTGGGCCCGTGACTGGTGCCTTACCCCGGGAACCCTAGTGATGCAACATCAGAGTAATCAGCGGAACATAAAACACATACATGAAACAAATGAAGTACAAAGCGATGTCGAGGAAAACTTGCCTTTCGGCATATATATAAATAACAACTCTTACAAATGAACAGTTTAATCCCTTTTACAAACCCTGCCCACAACAGTACTACAGACCTCTACGAATGATATGACAACAACGACGGGACAGGGCCCCGTCATACCCCTGAATGTAAGCACCTAAAACAACAGGGGGCTATACCGCGATAAGCCTCCGGAGAAACGGAGCTTTCCCAAACGCTGACGTGACCTAAGAGCGAGGATCAACGATCGTGTACCTTTACTGCGGCATGAACGCGGCCCGAAGGAGGTCGATAACAGTGCAGTATGTGAAATCAAAATAAATCATAACTGAAATCATAGCAGTCATATAAAGCAGGAGACATGTATGATAACCAAACTACAGTTTACAACAAAGCAGTCATGTCAAGTCAGGGACTCACGCCCTCAAGTCATCACTCAAGTATAACAATGGGTCTCAGGCCCACAACATCAATCATGCCCGTGGAATACCTTCGCCGCTGGCGATCTATGATATAAAAGCACGAGGAACACACATGAACACCATGTCCCACTGTGTCATAAAGCATGCGGGGTAAGTACGAAGGCATAGCCGACTACTAAAACCACGATACCAACGGTCATGAATCAGATCATAAGATCTGTCTGACCGTCACATGATCAAAGCCGCCACTTGCGCGATATCGATGTCGCTGCGTCTAACCTCGAACTCCGCGACTCGCATAGGCCAAACTCATAGGCCCGCGTGAGGTATAACCCCGCATCGAGGGTAGCTACTCCCGGCGTCTGGACTCGCCGTCCGCGTAGCCACAAGGACCGCGTGACCATGCGGCGCACACTAACACTGGAACTCCGCGATTCGCATATGTTATACCGTATTTCAGTATATGCGTAGGGCGTGCGTAGAAAATTTGAAACTTTTGATTTGGCTTGGCGAATTAGACTTTGTGCACAACACCCGGTTAGAGTCGTTTTTGAAAACGTTTTCCACGCTTTCGTAGGGAATTTCCGCTATGTCATTTTTAATTTTTGCGGATTTTTCGAGGCGAAACATTTTTGTAACGAGAGGCGACACTTGTCACCTCCCATTGGAGCACGTTAGGCGGTAAAAGAGGTGGACGAATTGGCCATTGTTGGTCAAGGGGTTGGTAGGATATTTTGTGGTAGATGGATAAGGTGCACTTGGCAAGATCTTGGCCTACACTTGCCTTGCACTTGGCAAGATCTTGGCCATTGGTTGGCCTTTGCTAGGCCTATAAATACCCACCTTTGGAAGACTTATTCATCCTAAAATGTTCTAAGTCTTAGAAATCCTCCCCTCCTCTTGTTGACTCTCGCCCAAGAGCCCTCTCCCCTTTGAAAGGCCCTCGGCGAGAGCCTTCTTCCCCTCCTTGTAGTGTGGGTGGGTACCCCACTAGCCTAGTTGTCTCGTATAATACACCCCTCTCTTGGTAGAAATACTCTCAAAAGTATTGTTATAATGCCCAAATTACCTTAGCCTTATACCTTGTAGTATTCTAAGGTTATACCTATACTAAAAGCCCGGTTATACTATTATACTTCCGTCGGTCACCAAACCGAAACCCTAAGGAAATCTCCATGGTTAGTTGGAGTGGTATGTAGAAGTTGGTTAGAACTTCTAAGGGTAGTTGGGAGAGCGGAGTTGGAGGCGCGGAGTTGGAGCTAAACGATTGCGGGATCGACATTTAAACTCGGATAATTATGGGCTTATCGAGGTAAATATCTTGTCCTCTATTGTAATTGGAAATTACATGATTTTTTAGACTCTATAATTGGGGTATATTATATATTGAACTTAACGTAGTTATCGGCAATGTCTTTTGACTTAAGACTGAATTTAAAGAAAATCTTGAGTAATTACATAGGCTGTATCAGAGACTTGTGTAGTAGTACCGTGGAGTAAATTGTACCGTTAGGGTTAAATGTATAACCCTCCCCGGTTGGCTTGGTAGCCGGCCTCGATAGAGGAGGAGATTTCTGTTGTTGCGGGGAGGTCTTTGCCGAATTTTACGTAGAATGTTCTCTGAAGAGACCTTATGTTAATAAGCGCCTTGTGGCCTTATAGGTGGAAGTACTATGCGTGGCGCGATCTACTTGGCTTAGGGAGTAGCCGCGGTTTGAGGTACTTGGGCGTTTTGCTATTAGTCGATAATCGTGCAAGGTATGTGAACCTCTTCCTATCTCTTCTAGCATGATATGTGTGAACTATGTAGTCGGTGAGCGTCATGTGCTAAATGTATGTGATTGGTTTAAAACATAAAGTGTTATAACGACTTTATGGGAAGTTGGTTATAACGACTTTATGTTGGTAAGAAAATACATGTGGTTTTAAAAGTCTTGATTTGAACTATAAGCGGCTTGTTATGTGTTAATAAAGAACTTGAAGTATTTCAAAAGATTTTGAATCATTTTGAAAGAAGAAGTAATACTTGGTTTTGAAAACTTAAGAGTTATACTAGCTTTATGGGAAGTTAGGTATAACGGCTTAAGAATGTTTCTTGATTTGAAATCGAATGTGTATCGACAAACCAACTGCGGCGTTAATAAGGAAATGTTTTGAATAATTAAGTATTATTAAAACCGAGAAACCTCAATCTGCATAGAAGCTAAGATGAGACAAAATGATATTTCTAGATCATGGTCTGTAATAAGATTGTAATAAACAAGAATATCTACTCACATATAAGGCTTAGGTTTCTCAGTTGTTTAAAGGAGAATTATATTCTTAAATGAATAAGACTATGAACTACGAAACCTTTCTAAAATGAGAAACTTGAACATTGGAAATTAGGCAAACTTGAACATTGGAAAGAATGTTGCTACTTGATTTGTTACAGAGAAGTAATTGATTTACTTTAAAAAGATAATCACTCTATTTTCATATACTACGGGTATTGTGTGACTTTTGTGAAAGTAACGATCTTTTAAAGAGTTAATGTATGAAGTACTTTGGGGATAAAAACCGAACTTGTTGACATATAGTAGAGAGTACCTTGTGTGTATAACTTGATTGTGTTGGTTTGTGATAGTCTTGTAATACTTTCTTGTTGATTGATAAGTAAACATGCTAGGATGCTACGTGTGTTAGTATCTTGTGATGTTGTGTAAAGTGGTTATTCCTTTGTTGTGCTTAAGTTGTTTAACTATAAGCTATTATGTTAGTCTTGTACATCACTCATCTCTTGAGATGATTCCCGGTTAAGCGCCTCCGTCACGGGGTAGACTTCAGCGGGTCGATGGACCTATGATTCGAGAATACCTCACGCAGTCCCGGGGCCTATCGAGCTACGAGTTCCGGTTAGTGTCGTCCTTTATGGGCATGCGGTCCGTGGCCATGCGGACTCGGAAGTCGGGGCGATCTTGGGAGTAGCTACCGACGATGCGGAATACCTACGCGGGCGATGAGATTGGCCTATGCGGGCTGCGGGAAGTTCGAGGACTAGACGCGCATTAGATCTGCGGGCAAGTGGCGGCTTTGATCATGTGACGGTGCAGACAGATCTTATGATCTGATTCATGACCTTGTTGATGCGTAGGTGTTAGTAGTCGGCTATGCCTTCGTACTTACCGTGCGGTGTTATTATGGCACAGTGGGACTGGTGTTCATGTGTGTTCCTTGGTGCTTTTATATCATAAAGCTGCCGGTGAGGAATGTGTCCCACGCACATTGATGTTGTGGCGTGAGACCCATTATGTTCTTTTGTGATGACTTGAGGCGTGAGTCACGACTTGATATATTTGCTTAGTTATTGTAAAGCGTAGTTTGGTTATCATACATGTCTCTGCTTTGTATAGACTACTATGATTTCATTTCTGATTTATTTTCGTTTCACATACTGCACTGTTGTCAGACCTCGCCCGAAGTGCGTTCATGCCGCAGTTGAGGTACACCGATCGTTGATCCTAGCTCTCGGTCACGATTTGGCGTTTGGGAAGCTCCGTTTCTCGGAGGCTTATCGGTGGTATAGTCCCCGTCGTAGTAAGGGTTTACATTCAGGGGATTGGCGGGGCCCTGTCCCGCCATAGTTGTCGGATCAGTCGTAGAGGTCTGTAGTACTGTGGTGGGCAGGGTTTGTAAAAAGGATTAAACGGTTCATGTTAAAAGGTGTCATTTATATATATCTTGAAAAAGTTCTTCTCATATTATTGTTTCATATTTCATAATATGTCTTGTATCGTTTATGTTCGTGATTACTCGATGTTGTGTCACTAGGGTGCGGGTAAGGCACGATCCACGGGCGATTTGGTCGTGACAGCATAGGCCTCTGAGACGCATAAGGTATTCTCGAATCATAGGTCCATCGACCACTGAGTCTACCCGCGTCGGAGGCGACAACCTCCGAATATGTCACGATGAGTGGCACAATACTATCATAACGACCGATAGTTAAGAAGCACAATCAAGGGAAAACCCCTTTACACAAACATCACAAGATACTATCACACGTAGCATCCTAACATGATTACTTATCAAAGCAACGAAAGTATTACTGTGCTATCACAATTCAATACAATCAAGTTATTCACACAAGGTACTTTCTACTTTAAGTTAACAAGTTCGAATTAATCCCCAAAGTACTTTATACAATAACTCTTTTAAAAGTGCGTCAAAAGTCACACAATACGTAGTATATAAAAATAGAGTGACTATCTTTTAAGTAAACTAAAATACTTACCTTTGTAAAATCAAGTAACAACATTATTTTCCAAACGTCAAGTTTGCCTAATTTCAAATGTTCACGTTTCTTATTTTAGAAAGGTTTAAGTAGTTCGTAGTCTTATTCATTTAAGAATATAATTCTCTTTTAAACAACTGAGAAACATAAGTCTTATGTGAGTAGGATATTCTTGTTTATAACAATCTTATTACAAAGACCATGATCTAGGAAATATCATTTTGTCTCATCTTAGCTTATGCGGATGGAAGTTTCTCTTGGTTTTAATAATACTTAATTATTCAAAACATTTCCTTTTAACGTATTTGCATTGGTTTGTCGATACACATCCCGATTTCCAAAATCAGTAAACATTCTTAAGCCGTTATACCTAACTTCCCATAAAGCTAGTATAACTCTTAAGTTTTCAAAAGAAACCAAGTATCACTCTTCTTTCAAAACGATTTAGAAATCTTTTGAAATACTTCAAGTTCTTTATTATCACACATCAAGCGATTATAAACAAATCATTTACCTTTTAAAAACCACAAAGTATTTTGGACCTACATAAAAGTTATAACCAACTTCCCATAAAGCCGTTATAACACTTTATGTTTCAAACCAATCAAATACATTTAACACATATACGCCACATTTGCTACATAGTTCACATATCATGCTAGAAGAGATAGGAAGAGGTTCACATACCTCGCGACGAGTATCGACTAATAGCAAAACGCTCAAGTACTTCCAACCGCTACTCCTTAGCCAGTAGATCGCGCCACACGTAGTACTTCAACCTATAAGGCCACAGGCGCTTATTAACATTTAGACCTCATCGCAGAACATTCTCTGAAAATTCGGCGACCTCCCCCACAGCGTAAATCTCCTCCTTTATCGGTAGGCTACCAAGCCAACCAGGGGTTACATCTAACCCGAACGTACAATTCTACTCCGCAGAAAAGCTACACAAGTCTCTTAATACGATCCTATGTAAATACGATTCGATTACTCTTCTTTG
Organism: Przewalskia tangutica; assembly: GCA_029844215.1. Classification (NCBI taxonomy): domain Eukaryota; kingdom Viridiplantae; phylum Streptophyta; class Magnoliopsida; order Solanales; family Solanaceae; genus Przewalskia; species Przewalskia tangutica. The sequence continues at coordinate 35,598,996 of CM056720.1, read as the reverse complement.
AAAAGGTTTCTTATTATTCAGCTTAAGTCAAAAGACATTGCCGACAACAACGTTCGATTCTACATATAGTATACTTCAACTATAGTCTAACAATCATGTAATTTCCAATTACAATAGAGGACAAGATATTTACCTCGATAAGCCCATAATTATCCAAGTATAAAGTCGATCTGGGCAATCGTTTAGCTCAACTCAGGCGCTCAACCGCTCTAAACCACCCTTAGAAGTTCTAACCAACTTACACAATACTCCAACGGACTATGGAGATTTTCCTAGGGTTTCGGTTTTGTACCGGGAAGTATAATAGTATTTCGGGCTTTTAGATAGGTATAACCTTAGAATGCTACAAGGTATCTGGCTAAGGTAATTTGGGCATTATAACAATACTTTTGAGAGTATTTCTACACCACAAAGGGGTATTATCTGAAGCAACTAGGCTAGTGGGGTACCACGGCACACTACTAGGAGGGGAGAGGGCTCGGCCAGGGGGCCTTTCAAAGGGAGAGGGCTCTTGGGCGAGAGTCAACAAGAGGAGAGGAGGGATTTTAACACTTAGAAGATTTGTGGAAAGAATGAAGAATTCATCAAAGGGAGAGGGTATTTATAGCCAAGCCAAGGCCAACCAATGGCCAAGATCTTGCCAAGTGCATAGCAAGTGTAGGGCCAAGATCAAGCCATGTGCACCCTAACCCTACTCCACAAAACACTCCACAAAACAAGGCACAAAACAAGGCACAAATCAAGGCCAAAAGTAGCCCAATTCGGCGAGGTTGCGCGCGCTTCCATGTGAGGTCCGTTGGTCCAAAATGTTTCGCTCTCGGAAAAATCCGCAAAAATTAAAAATGACATAGCCGAAATTCCCTACGAAGGTGGAAAGCGTTTCGTCGAAAAACGACTCAAATCGGGTGTTGTGAACAAAAGAATTCGCCAAGCCTAAATCACAAGTTCAAATTTCTACGTGCGCCCCACGTGCATACTCGGAAATACGGTATAACATTCTCCTCTCCAGAAACATTCGTCGAATGTTCCTTCTAAGTCTCAAAACCACGTGCGCGAGATAGTCTTCACTACTATACTTACGAGAACCAACCTGCCACATCTGGCCACAGAAACACCCGCGCACATAAAAACTTACATCCAAGTCCACGAGGAAACACCTCTAACATCACCAAAATGATACCACTTTTGTCACTTTGTCGCGAGCCTTGCTCGACGACCCAACAAATGGTACCGCTGCGTGCGATCACTGAAGGTATCGTACACTCGAACCCTTACCACATTTACGATCGCTTTAGTTTCCAAAACTCGGTTACTATCTCTTTCGTGGGCATCACTAATCGGGAACATTCGGATGGATCTTGATACTTTCGAACATAACAATACGAAAGACCGGACGTCCTGCCTCCTAAGCCGGACGGCAAATGCTAACATATAGGCAACCTGGCCTATTCTTCACATGAACTCTCAAAGGCCCAAGGTAACTCGGGCTAAGTTTCCTCTGTTTTCCAAAGCTCGTCACACACTGTCCGGTGGTACTTTCAAGAAGACCGACCGTCGGCTGAACTCTAAGAGTCGTCGCGATTATCCATACGATTCCTGAGCCGCGAACTTCTTCTAGACAAGCTTCACACTATCCACGATCTGCCGGAACAAGCTCAACTAATGCGAACCTTGCAACATCGAACCAATCGACCAGGCAACTTTACACTTCCGCCCTGAGGCTTCAAAAGGTGACATCCGAACCGAAATGGTAGCCTAAACACTCCTCCACAGAGACAACAATCCCACAACTATCCCCGAAATCCAAGCACCGGCCGAGGCGAATGCGATTCGAGACTCACGAGTTCTTAACACATGTTTGGTAAAACTTCCGGAAACAAAAAGCCGTACCTGGGCTCCACATGCGCCATAAGGTGAAGGTAGGCACCCTGCACCTTACAACCTTTCCGTTAAAACAACATCGCCGAGTGAGCGGTCGGCCAGAAGAACACGATGGGCTGCCCCATCGCCCAACCACCGGTCGAACGCATCCACGAACTCGTCTGCGGTCAACTAAACTTGGGCCTAACACCCTCGTGACCCTAACACAAGCGGGACCACCTGGCCCGACCCCACCACCAAACTGCCGCGGGTTGACCCAACGTGGCCTCAACCCGACCCGAACGCGCACAATGCTAGCTCCACGAAGAAAAACTCTCACTAATCACGCTACGAAAACCTAGCGGGCTTAGCTCAACTACCCCCTTTCATTCCACACTACTTAGGACCTATCCCAAACGTAGCTCACGTGCACTATGCACTTCCGATCTGGATCAAACATAACACTACACCTTTTCTCGAGATGGCCTCACCTCTAAGGTCTCTACGTATAAAACTCTAAGGCTCACACCTTCTCTATCCCCCAAAATCTTACTCGGTTAACCCATCATGATTTCTACTCACAACTAACACCGCTATCGAACATAGCACTTAAGGTATACTCACCTTATCACACCTACTGATCTCTAGAGGGTAGAGGGTTAAGGATATATCTATATCTACTGCTTCACTCCCCTTAGTCGTTCTAATCAAACCCGTGCAGTGGCGCAGCTAAGGAAGATGACGAACTACCCACCGATCCTAAAGGCTAAGTCCTTCTACCAGGACACTCTTTCGACATCAGACCCTGACGGTCATAGGTACAACAAGTACCAACTAAAAGACGACATTCCCGGGATGGCGTCGTCAACCGTGAGCGGAAGCCCTGGAGTTCTAACCACCTCCTGCATACCCAGAACGTCCTGAAAACCTTGGAAGACCACTCTGCACTGGTGGATGTGCAAATCTATTATGTTTGAGAGGCGACTCGCCTCGAAAGTTAGCAACGGACCTTGCTGCTCGGCCTCTTCTCTACCGCCCGTTAACGCCGATCTACACGCGTCTCGCTGCTGCGCAAAATCCGCATACCACGTGCCATGCTCGCTAATCAAGAACTTACTCTTGCACAACCTTTTCGTTGATATTCATCAAGACTCGCGATACATCGGTATGCTCTCGTAGTCAAATCCATAGTTAGTAACAGGTCGCCTCCTTGAAATCTATATTCTCTGTTCGATCGTGGGCGAAGGTTCACATATCATGGCGCGATAGGAGCTGCCGTCGCGTGCTTAAACTCTGCGGGGCTAGTGGCGTCGCGAAATCCCGAATGAAGCATTACCCTAGGTAATGATTGGGCTGTGCCACGTAACCCTCTGAACTCTACTCGGCTCCGCCGGTGCCTTGCCTCTTGGGCGGGTTTTGCCCTACGCGGAGGCATATCGGTAAGGAAAGAAATCGTTAGAGGTCCAACTTACAACACAACTCTAAGGCACGATCTCGAGTAAGAAGAAATAGAAACCAATCCTAAATATCCTATAGCCTCACGATTATTGGTGTGGTGCACAACACCGATAATCAAGACTCTTGGATCTGATGCGTAGACACTTTCCGAGGATTAATCGCTCGATACCACTTTTGTCACGACCCGAACTGGGCGTGATCGTGCCTTACCGGGCACCCTAGTGATGCAACATCGAGTAATCACGAACATAAAACACATACATGAAACAAATGAAGTACAAAACAGATGTCGAGGAAAACTTGCCTTTCGGCATATATATAAATAACAACTCTTACAAATGAGCAGTTTAATCCCTTTTACAAACCTACCTACAACGGATACTACTGCACCTCTACGAATGATATGACAACAACGACGGGCGGGCCCGTCATACCCTGAATGTAAGCACCTAAAACAACGAGGGCTATACGCGATAAGCCTCGGAGAAACGGAGCTTTCCCAACGCTGAATCAGACCCTAAGAGCGAGGATCAACGATCGTGTACCTTTACTGCGGCATGAACGCGGCCCAAGGAGGTCGATCTGGCAGTGCCGAGTATGTGAAACTGAAAATAAATCAGTAAATGAAATCATAGCGATCATATAAAGCGGGAGACATGTATGATAACCAAACTACGCTTTACAACAAAGCGATCATGTCAAGTCGGGACTCACGCCTCAAGTCATCACTCAAGTATAACAATGGGTCTCGGGCCCACAACATCAATCATGCGTGGAATACCTTCGCCATCGCGATCATGATATAAAAGCACCAAGGAACACATGAACACCAGGTCCACGTGTCATAAAAGCTGTGCGGGGTAAATGCGAGGCATGGCCGACTAAAAACCCGCAGTACCAGCGGTCGTGAATCAGATTATAAGATCTGTCTAGGCCGTCACATGATCAAAGCCGCCACTTGCGCGCAGATCAATGTACGCGTCTAACCTCGAACTCCGCAGCTCCGCATAGGCCAAACTCATAGGCCGCATGAGGTATAACCCGCGTCGGTAGCTACTCCGGCAGCCGTCTGGACTCGCCGTCCGCGTAGCCAAGAGACCGCATGACCACAAGGCCGCACACTAACCGGAACTCCGCTTGATTCGCGCCGGCCTCTGCACGCATAAGGTATTCTCGAATCATAGTCCATCGACCGCCGAGTCTACCCGCGTCGGAGGCGCTTTCCTCCGAATATGTCACGATGAGTGGCACAATACTATCATAACGATCGATAGTTAAGAAGCACAATCAAGGAAAACCCCTTTACACAAACATCACAAGATACTATCACACGTAGCATCCTAACATGATTACTTATCAAAGCAACGAGAAAGTATTACTGTGCTATCACAATTCAATACAATCAAGTTATTCACACAAGGTACTTTCTACTTTAAGTTAACAAGTTCGAATTAATCCCCAAAGTACTTTATACAATAACTCTTTTAAAAGGTACGTCAAAAGTCACACAATACGTAGTATATAAAAATAGAGTGACTATCTTTTTAAGTAAACTAAAATACTTACCTTTGTAAAATCAAGTAACAACATTATTTTCCAAACGCCCAAGTTTGCCTAATTTCAAATGTTCACGTTTCTTATTTTAGAAAGGTTTCGTAGTTCGTAGTCTTATTCATTTAAGAATATAATTCTCTTTTAAACAATCGAGAAACATAAGTCTTATGTGAGTAGGATATTCTTGTTTATAACAATCTTATTACAATGACCGTGATCTAGGAAATATCATTTTGTCTCATCTTAGCTTATGCGGATGGAAGTTTCTCGGTTTTAATAATACTTAATTATTCAAAACATTTCCTTTTAACGCCGCGTTGGTTTGTCGATACACATCCCGATTTCCAAAATCAAGAAACATTCTTAAGCCGTTATACCTAACTTCCCATAAAGCTAGTATAACTCTTAAGTTTTCAAAAGAAACCAGTATCACTCTTCTTTCAAAACGATTTAGAAATCTTTTGAAATACTTCAAGTTCTTTATTATCACACATCAAGCGCTTATAAACAAATCATTTACCTTTTAAAAACCACAAAGTATTTTCTGACCTACATAAAGTCGTTATAACCAACTTCCCATAAAGCCGTTATAACACTTTATGTTTCAAACCAATCAAATACATTTAACACGTATGCGTCACCGTACTACATAGTTCACACATATCATGCTAGAAGAGATAGGAAGAGGTTCACATACCTCGCGACGAGTATCGACTAATAGCAAAACGCTCAAGTACTTCCAACCGTCGGCTACTCCTTAAGCCAAGTAGATCGCGCCACACGTAGTACTTCAACCTATAAGGCCACAAGGCGCTTATTAACATTTATACCTCATCGCAGAACATTCTACCGAAAATTCGGCGACCTCCCCACATGACAGCGTAAATCTCCTCCTTTATCGAGGCCGCTACCAAGCCAACCAGGGTTACATCTAACCCGAATGGTACAATTCTACTCACGTAAAAGCTACAAGTCTCATGTCTGATACTATGTAAATCTGATTCGATACTCTTCTTTCAAAAGGTTTCTTATTATTGGGCTTAAGTCAAAAGACATTGCCGACAACAACGTTCGATTCTACATATAGTATACTTCAACTATAGTCTAACAATCATGTAATTTCCAATTACAATAGAGGACAAGATATTTACCTCGATAAGCCCATAATTATCCAAGTATAAAGTCGATCTGGGCAATCGTTTAGCTCGACTCGGCGCTCCAACCGCTCTAAACCACCCTTAGAAGTTCTAACCAACTTCTACACAATACTCCGGACTATGGAGATTTTCCTAGGGTTTCGGTTTGTGGTAGTGGGAAGTATAATAGTATTTCGGGCTTTTCAGATAGGTATAACCTTAGAATGCTACAAGGTATACGGCTAAGGTAATTTGGACATTATAACAATACTTTTGAGAGTATTTCTACACCACAAAGGGGTATTATACGAAAGCAACTAGGCTAGGGGTACCCACGGCCACACTACTAGGAGGGGAGAGGGCTCGGCCAGGGGCCTTTCAAAGGGGAGAGGGCTCTTGGACGAGAGTCAACAAGAGGAGAGGAGGGATTTTAACACTTAGAAGATTTGTGGAAAGGATGAAGAATTCATCAAAGGGAGAGGGTATTTATAGCCTGAGCCAAGGCGACCAATGGCCAAGATCTTGCCAAGTGCATAGCAAGTGTAGGGCCAAGATCAAGCCATGTGCACCCTAACCCTACTCCACAAAACACTCCACAAAACAAGGCACAAAACAAGGCACAAATCAAGGCCATAAAGTAGCCCAATTCGGCCAAGGGTTGCGCCGCGCTTCGATGTGAGGGTGACACATGTCACCCTTCCGTTGGTCCAAAATGTTTCGTCTCTCGGAAAAATCCGCAAAAATTAAAAATGACATAGCCGGAAATTCCCCTACGAAAGCTGTGGAAACGTTTCGTCGAAAAACGACTCAAATCGGGTGTTGTGAACAAAAAGAATTCGGCCAAGCCTAAATCACAAGTTCAAATTTCTACGTACGTCCTTACGTACATACTCTGGAAATACGGGGTATAACATATTTATAGGGAAATCAATGGCCAAGATCTAGGCAAGTGGATGGTGAGGATGGGGTACATGTGTGTGGGTAGTTGTCCAACCATTTGGCTACCACAAAAATGGGACAAGTGGCCACCACAAAAATGGGCCACTTGTCCACCAAAAAAACGTCCCACTTGTCCTTCTCCAATTCGGCCAACATGGCCACACGGGGGTGACACGTGTCGCCCCTACTAAATCAAAATATTTCATCTTCCGAAAATATCCGTAATGCCAAAAATCCGAAAATAAAGTGGGCCCCACAAAACCGTAAATTTTCCCGTGGGCCCCACGTGACCAATTTCGGAAATAAAATTTCATAATTCTCAAATATTCCAAAAAGTCCAAATACACACGGGACCAATTTCGGAAATAAAATTTCATAATTCTCAAATATTCCAAAAAGTCCAAATACCAAATCTGGGAATCCAATTCCCTTTAACGAACATTTTTCCTTCACAAAATCCGGAAACTTTTCCGTCGAAAAAATCACATCTTTCTTCCTTTCCAATTTTACTGTCGTATTCTCGTACGTACGTCCTCGTATACATACCCTGGAACTACGGGGTGTAACATTCTTCCCCCCTTAGAAACATTCGTCCCGAATGTTCCTTTTAAGTCTCCAATCGTACATGCGCCGGTATAGTCTTCACTACTATACTTACGAAACCAACTATGCCCCATATTGCCATAATACAACACACGCGCAACAACTCAAATCCAAGCCAACGAGAAATCACCTCTAACATTACAAAAGCTTCCACCTATGGTCTAAAGGATACTCGCCCAGCGTCTTCATTCACAACAAAATGATCTCTTTTATTACGTTAACACACGTTCACTCCTTTCCTTACTCGTCATACCGCTTCTCGTACACGAACCCTCTAGTACACGTGCGTACTCGAGTCATCGCCTTGTTCCAAAACCTTGAGTCACTACCTCAAACTTGGTCATTTTTCTAGCCTCAAATTCCTTTAAGGCCCTTCCGGCCTTCACGATCCGATTCTGGTCGAACGCATCCACGAACTCGTACAACGGTTACCTAAACTTGGGCTTAACACCCTCGTGACCCTATCATCTAGCGGGACCACCTCAAACTGACCCCACCACATTCCGGGCTGCGGGTTGACTCGCGAAATGGCCTCAACCCGACCCACTTCGTACTAAACTCTCGTTCCCCGATCCGGAACAATCTTACCAGTTCACGTCATGAAAGCTACTACTTCCATCTCACACTACCCATGGATTTATCACAACTTACACCATGCTAACCGAACATAGCACTCCACATGTATCTACCATAACGACCTAAACAAGTCTCTTAAGGCTGAAGATCTCCCTGTAACTACTGCCTCACTTTCCCTTTGCCGCTCTAATCAAATCTTGCTCTGCTGGGCGCATAACTACAGAAGGTGATGAACCAGCCACTGATCCCGAAGGCTGAGTAGTAACATCCGCGCCACCTCTGTTCGGACAATTTCTCGCAAAATGGCCCTGCTGGCCGCAAGCCTAACAAGCTATTTAAGTAGTACGACACTCCCCATAAGAACCCCTACCACAACGACCATACCGAGGTGGGGGTGGCCTCCTCTGGCTAACACCCCTTCCTCTCCGATCCACTGAATCCGCAACTGACCTGGTAGGCTAAGTCATCCCACCTGTATCCCTCCTACTAGGACATTCTCTCCTCACATGGCCCTGACGGCCGCTGGTAAAACAAGCATTAGTAAGAAAGACGACATTTCCTCGGGATGACGTCTACCACATAGTGAACACTGAGGGAAAACCGAATCTGGTGGCTAGAACCTATGCAAATCGTGAACTGAAACCACAGAGTTCGACCAACTCCTAAATACCCGAACGTCCCGAAGTCCATGGAGGACCATCGTGTCTTGGCGGAGGCGCATAACTCTGCTGAGAAGGTCGCCTCGAAAGTTACCAAAGGACCTGCTGTTACGGCCTCTTCTGTTGATCTTGGTTAATCCGTCGATCTCCACGTTCCTCAGTCTGCTGCGCGTAAGCCTGTACGCGGGCAATGTCTATGTCTGACTGAAGAGCTACTCTTGTACAACTCTCTGCTAGATAATCGTCATGTCCTGTGACATATCGGTGCACTCTATCCTCCATGTCTGCCACTAACGCGGGGACATAACGAGCCAATAAGTCAAACTCTATACTGTATTCCCGAACCGTCCGCCCGTTCTGCCTCAACCTCATAAATCTATCTGCCCGAGCTCTCCTCATCTGCGAGGGCAAGAAGTGTGTAAGAAATGCCTCTGAGGTCTTGATCACTTTCATGATCCGCTGCAACTGTCGAATAAACTCATGATGATCTTCCTCAGTCCTCAATCCATAGGACTCGGGTGGACTGCAACTCAAGAAGTCCCGAAGTCTCAAAACTATCGGATCTAGGGTGAACTACTGGTACTGCCGGAACCACCGGCTCCCGTCCGTCCTCATTCCCAGCCACCAGACTAGCTAGTAACTGGGCCATCTCCTTGTAACTCATATCCTTTGTTCCTGGACGTGGAACTGAAGACTCAGGTATCGTGGTCTCTGTAGCTATTGCTGTTGCTCTAAACTCTCCTGGGGCTAGCGGCGTCGCCGAACTCCCTGAATGAAGCACTATCTTAGGTAATGACCAGGCATGTGCCCTCGTAACCCTCCGTGTTTTACTCGTAGCTCCCTCCGCTGCCTTGCCCATCTGGGCCCTGGTTGCCTTGCGTAGAGGCATAACTAGCACAAACGAATACGCGCATGAGTCCAACTTATAACACAACTCTAAGGCATGATCTCGAGTGAGAAGAATGGAAACCAATCCTAAATATCCTGCGACCTCACGATTATAGGTGTGGTGCACAACACACCGATAATCAAGACTCTACTAGATACGGTCTGTAGACACTTTCCGAGGATTAACTGCTCTGATACCACTTTTGTCACGACCCGACCTCGGGCCCGCGACTGGTGCCTTACCCCGGGCACCCTAGTGATACAACATCAGAGAAAACCAGCGAAAATAAAAACTTAAACATGAACAAGACATAAAATAAGCAATAGGCTAACCAAAACGGTTACCTTCCTATATATATAAATCAAAATTGAACAGTTAAATCCCTTACAAACCCTGCCCACAACAGTACTACAGACCTCTACGAATTTTATAACAACTATGACGGGACAGGGCCCGCCATACCAGAATGTACAAGAACCTACAAACTCGTGGAATCATACTAAAAATAAGCCTCGGAAAGCGGAGCTTCCCAAAATGCTTTTTGTGATCCTATGGCGAGGATCAACAACCGGTGTACATCTACTGCGGCATGAACGCAGCCCGAAGGAGTCGATCTGGCAGTACCAAGTATGTGAAGCGAAAATCGTAAATGAAATCATAATAGTCTATATAAAGCGGGAGACATGTATGATAACCAAACTACGATTCACAATATATATTAGCGATCGTGTCAAGTCGAGGACTCACGCGTAAAGTCATCACTCAAATATAACGGAATTTAACCGCATGGCCGCGTGCCGGCATCTTACCTCGGTATAAGCGTGGCCATGGAACCATCTCACGACCGACCGGGCCGCGGCGGTGCCTACAGGTACCCGTTCGGTATACATCGAGAGAATAACGGAACATACACAACATAAACACGTGTGTAAACAATATAACAACACAAAGCTGGCGATAAAGGCGCTTCCATAATATAAACAAAGTCAAAAGTACAACTTTACAACTCGGTTCTTATAGCCCAACCACGTATGTGAATACATACCTCTAGGAATAACAATCGTGGCGGGACAGGGCCGTCATACCACGAATGTACATAAATCTACAACATCGTGGAAAAAGCGTACGAAAGAAAGACAAGCCTCCGAGAATGGAGCTTAGGCGTCGATAAGCGATCCTAAGAGTGAGGATCCGCCACTGCTACCGCTTCCTGCGGCGTGAGCGGCCCAGGAAGAAGTCGAAGACACAATATGTACTAAGTATGTAAAGCGGAAAATCAGAATTACAACATAAGTTTAAAGAAAGTCGGAGACATGTATGATAACAAAATTACGATTACGATTGCCTTACTAACAATGAGAGTACATCGAGAATACGCATAACATCACAATAGCATCTCCCGATCATATCATGGGTAGGAACCCGTAAAAACAGGTGGTATAACGTCTTGGGGTTCCTACCTCATTTATACTCTTACCACAGGCGGTGGTATAACGTCTTGGGGTTTGCCGCCATTTATACTCTTACTGAAGAAGATAATGCCAGTGGTATAACGTCTTGGGGCTTACCCTCATTTATACTCTTATCACGGAGAAGGTGGTATAGCGTCTTGGGGGCCTGCCCCTCACCGATACTCTTACCCTGTCTCAAAACCGGCCATCATATAATAGATAAGCAAGTTAGAATTCCCCCTAACTTCTTATTAGTCTTTTCCATCTATGCTCATTTTAGTTTACTTAAGGCAACTTATATGTCTTTTATAAGAATCAGAATTTAACCTAAAGTACTACGTACTTCTACTCTTTAAAACAAATGACTCTTTTTAAAAGAAAGCTTCCACGACACTATTAACCATAGCATCAAGTCCAAATTACATTTCAAGGCAAGTCACAATACCTTTAGAATTTAAGTTAGGTTTCTAAATCAAGTGACTTCTTTTTTTTATTAAAACTTTAGGCAATTGATACCTTAAAATCAATTTGCCTTCCATTAACACAAGCCATTTACCTTTGCATAAAGTCAATATAACCAACTTCCCATAAAGTCGTTATATTCACTTTATACCTTAGTCAAGTACATTTTCCTATCCAAGGGACTTATACGATTAAAACGACACAAGTATCACATACTTTAAATCCCTTCAAGTCCCTTAACTTTACTAAGACTTAAGACATCCTTAATATTTTCAAAGAAGTGAGTTAACTTCCTAACTCACCCGACTTGGCTTTTTATAAGGCTAGTAAGGAATGTCAAAGTCTGGTACGTCTCTGTACTATATACGCGAAACTAGTCATGCTCAAAAGATAGGAAAAGTTCTACATACCTCGTCGGGTCAAACCACTTCCAAGTACAAAGTCCGCCTGTAGTATGTCAACCTATAATATTCACAATACGTCTATTAAAGCCTTACTTCAATCGTAGAATATTATAAGTGTTAAGTCTCTATATTCTACGGAAAATCGGACAGCACCTCCTTTGTTTTTACTTACTTTGCCACCTTTTTCAAGGCCGAAATACAATAACCAAACAGCCTCAATTGGCTCACAACAATATAGAAGGTAGTCCAATACAAATGAATAACCAAACAGCCCCAATTGGCTCACAACAATATAGAAGGTAGTCGATACAAATGAATAACCAAACAGCCCCAATTGGCTCACAACAATATAGAAGGTAGTCCAATACAAATGAATAACAAACTAATACAAACTACAAGTCCAAATTCGGCCACCTTGAGTTCAACAATACCAATTCTTATCCAATTTCCATTTCAATACAAATTGGTAGCATAACATGATATCAAGTCGCATTTGATTATAATAACCATAATCTTTAAGTAAGTAACATGCGACGATTTCTAAAAACGACCAATTAGTAATCCAATTTTCAAGTGGCTTGTATAACATTTCGGATTTAGCTACAAGCAATCGATAATACTTATAACTTCAACATATCAACTTCATGCTAGCAACAAGTAAAGCTAACAACAACAATATAAATATATAATCTTGTAACACCTTTAAAAGACAAGATTATACCTTAACGATTTTTGATCCAATTCCAAATCCGAAGTCGCTCCTAGTAGTTTAGAGCCTCTCCAAGATACTTCAATCCGCTTGTTGAGACCCTTAGAACAACACCAACAATTATCCTTCAAAATTCCAAACAAAACCTAGAAAGACCATTAGGTTTTCGTTTTGCGACTAACCCGTAAACAACCTTTTTCCAAGATTTTTCTATTGAGATGTGTTTACAATACACCTAAGACCCTTGGTTTAAAGTGTGGAATCAAATGGACAAGAAACGAATTTTTTTTTTTTGTGTGGAACCCGAGAGCAACATGCCTATGTTCTTCAATTTTTGTGCAATTTTTTCTAAGTCTTAAGTCCTCTCTTGCTACTAGTATTATATAGTGAATTGGATGGTCAAGATATAAACAAATGTGAGGCTTGGATGTGTTCTTAGAAAATATCAAGACTTATTGACCTTTTGACTTAGTCAAATTTATCATGCTACACATGGTGCAAGACTTGTCTTGCAACAAAGGTCCAATGACCCTCTTGCCCTTGCACATTTCGACCAAGGCATCACATAAGGGGGGTGACACGTGTCGCCCTCCCATTCGTCACAATAATACATTTTCCGACAATTCCATAATTTCCGATAAATTTTTACAAGTCTCAAATCTTAACATTTGTGAGTTCTTACTTACATTCTTAAGACATGTCCTGTAATTACGGGTGTAACATTCTTCCCCCCTTAGAAACATTCGTCCCCGAATGTTCTTTCGGAGTCAAACTTAATTAGCGACATAGTTCCTTTCACAACCCCAACATACCAAAAATGCCACACATGGCCACATAATAGCATTTAAGCAAAAGAGATACTTCAATTAAAGCTTGACAAGTAAGGGAAGATGAATTACCTGAAGGTATAGGAAATAAGTGAGGATACTTCCTCAACATGTCCTCCTCCGCCTCCCAAGTCATCTCCTCTCGGTTATCATTCCTCCACAGACTTTGTGGAAGCTACATCCTTGGTCATGATCGCGACCTGGCGATCGAGTATCGCTATGGGACTCTCCTCATACGATAACCCCTCATTACGGACCTCACTAGTAGGAAAAACTCTTTGGATCACCGATACACTTCGCAACATAGAAACATGGAAGACCGGATGTACCCTCTAACTCGATGGCGGATCCAACTCGTAGGCAACCTTGCCCACTCTACAAACGATGCGGTAGGGCCCAATGTACCTTGGTGAGTTTCTTCTTACCGAATCTCATCACACCCTTCATGGGTGACACCTTCAAGAAGACCCAATCGTCTACCTGAAACTCCAAATGCCGACGCCGATTATCCACATATGACTTCTGCTGACTCTGAGCTGCTAACAGTCTCTCCTGGATAAGCTTCACCTTATCCATAGCCTGCTGTACCAAGTATGGGCCAACTAACTGTACCTCGCCCACGTCGAACCAACCAATCGGCGATCTACATTTCCGCCCATATAAAGCCTCGTATGGCGCCATCTGTATACTGGAATGGTAGCTGTTATTATAAGCAAACTCCACAAGAGGCAAATGGTCCTCCCAGCTACCACTGAAATCAATCACGCAGGCTCGCAGCATATCCTCAAGTGTCTGGATAGTACGCTCTGCCTGCCCGTCAGTCTGAGGATGAAATGTTGTACTGAGACTCACCTGTGTCCCCAAACCCTTCTGGAAAGACCTCCAGAAGTTAGCCGTAAACTGGGCTCCCCTATCAGAAATAATCGACACTGGGACACCGTGCAGTCTCACAATCTCTCTGATGTACAATCTGGCATAATCCTCGGTAACGTCGTCTGGCCCGGAAGGAAATGGGCTGATTTAAATCGACATCAACAATAACCGGATGGAGTCGTGCTTCCTCTGAGTACGAGGTAACCACGTAACAAATTCCATGTTGATCATCTCCACTTCCAAGTCGGAATCTCGATAGGCGCAATAATCCACTGGGCCTCCGTGCTCGACCTTAACCTGGCGGCAATTAGGACCTTTGTGCAACAAAACTCGCCACGTCCTCTTCGTGCCATCCCACCAATACAAATATCTGAGGTCATGGTACATCTTGGTCGACCCCGGATGAATAGAATATCGAGCACTGTGTGCCTCACGAAATCTGTGAAGTCTGACATATCGGGAACACACAACCGGCCCTCGAATCTCAGCACCCCATCAGGAGCTACCCCGAATAGACTCTTCTCCTCTCGAAGAGATGCATCACGATACCGTACCAACACTGGGTCCTCAAATTGTCGCATCTTCACCTCATCAACGATGGAAGACTCGACAACCTCTCGAATCCGTACCCCACTATCGTCGGTATCAATCAATCGAACCCCAAGGCTCGCTAACTGGTGGATCTGACGGACCATGTCCTGCCTCTCTGGCTGTACCTCTGACAGGCTCTCCATCGATCTACGACTCAAAGCATCAGCAACTACGTTGGCTTTCCCCGGATGGTATAGAATATCAACATCATAGTCTTTCAGCAACTCTAACCACCGTCTCTATCTCAAGTTCAACTCCCTCTGCCTGAAGATATACTGGAGGCTCTTGTGGTCTGTATAAATATCCACATGAACCCCGTACAAATAATGTCTCCAAATCTTCAAGGCATGTATAACCGCGGCCAACTCTAAGTCATGGGTAGGGTAATTCCTCTCATGCTTCAGAATCGGGAAGCATAGGCTATAACTTGCCGTCTTTGCATCAAAACACACCCTAACCCGATACCTGAGGCATCACAATAGATCACGTACCCGTCTAACCCCTCAGGAAGAGTAAGAACTGGGGCTGTAGTCAACCTCTCCTTCAAGAATCGAAAACCACGCCGCATGCCTCGTCGCTGGAACTTGGTGTCTTACGAGTCGGCTAGTCAACGGTCTTTGAAATCGAAGCAAACTGCTCCACAAACCTACGATAATACCCTGCCAGTCCTAAGAAACTGCGCACCTCGGTCGGAGTAGTAGGTCTCGGCCAAGACTTGACTGCCTCAATCTTTGCCGTATCTACCCGAACACCATCAGCCCCAATAATATGCCCCAGGAATGCCACTGAGGCCAACCAAAACTCACACTTGGAGAACTTGGCGAATAGCTGGCCGCTCGGAGGACCCAATCCGTCGCCAGTGATCTGCATGCTCCTGCTCTGTCCGCGAATAAACCAGGATGTCGTCAATGAATACTATCACAAATGTATCCAAAAATGGCTTGAACACCCGGTTCATCAAATCCATAAATACCGCTGGAGCGTTGGTCAAACCGAAAGACATAACCCTGAACTCATAGTGCCCATACCGGGTCCTGAATGCAGTCTTTGGGATATCTGCCTCTCGAACTCGAACCTGATGATAACCAGACCGCAGGTCTATCTTTGAGAAATACCTCGCACCCTGCAACTGGTCAAACAAATCATCAATCATGTGGAGGGGGTACCTATTCTTAATGGTTACCTTATTCAGCTGCCTGTAGTCAACACATACGCAAAGGCGTCCATCCTTCTTCTTCACAAACAACACCGCGCTCCCGGGGAGATACACTGGGCTCGATAAAGCCTTTTCCAGAAATCTTTCACCGGTCTTTCACTCCCTCAACTCGGCGGTGCCGTCAGTATGGCGGAATGGAAATAGGTCGAGTGTCCGCAATGTGTCAATACAAAACTCAATCTCCCTCTCAGGAGGGATACCCGAAAGATCATCTGGGAACACATCTGCAAATTCTCTAACCATTGGCACTGACTGAAGAACTGGTACCTCAACCTCTGTATCAAATACCCGCACCAGATGATAGATGTACCCTTTCTGCACCATCTTCCTAGCCTTGAGGTAAGAAATAAACCTACCCACTGGCGTCTTGTGTTGCCCTCCACTCGATAAGCGGCTCGCCAGAAATCTGAACCGAACCAACTGTCCCTACGCTTAACGTTGGCATAACGAAGCCAACCATCCATACCCATAATGACATCAAAATATGTCATCTCTAACTCTATCAAGTCTGCAGTCCGACGTAAATGCATCTGGGATAACCTCTATACACGCTCATTAACACCGAATCACCCATGGCGTAGCTACCTCAAACGGCTCTATCGACACGGCTCTATCCGATTCTACCCGCATAAGAGGGGACACATAGGACAAGGTAGAACGGATCTATCAAAGCATAAACATCACACACTGAAATCGCGAATGTACTGCGACGTCGGGAAGCCTCACGGTCTGGCGGTGGCTAATGAATAGATGCGATCGAGGACCGCTAGAACTAGAACCACCACCTCGACCTCTACCGCGGCTGCCGTCCGTGAGTACCACGCCCTCGGGCGCATAACCGAAGGAGAAGAAGACCCGGCAATCGATCTCGTCGGTGTCTTTGTACCACCATCTTTGCCTCTGACGGACAATCTCTCTTCAAATGGCCTGCCCGCCACGAGTAACAAGCTCCGGCTCTGCGACACTCGCCGTGGAACCTACCGCATCGAGCACACCGAGGTGTGGGTGGTCCCGACGGTGACGGTTCGTGCCTCGCGAAATCCTGTAGTCCGAGCCACGACCTGCTTCCCGGCGACTGGTGATCGGACCTCTTGCTAGAAAACCGTGGTGAGCACTTTGTCTTTGGTGGAATGTGGACTACTCTGCTGCGAAATTGTCAGCCTCGAAAATTGCCCTGAGACCCTGATGTCCTGAATCAAACTGGTCCTCCCTCTCTCTATCCTCTATCCCCTGCGCATAGGCCTGCATCCGGGCAATGTCCATACCGGGCTGAAGAGCCACCCCCAAGCATGCTGTAATCATATGACGGTCTAGCCCCATCACATAACGATGAACTCTATCCGCTATGCTAGCTACAATAGTATGCGCGTATGCGGCGAGTCAAACTCCAAGCTATACTCCCTGACAGTCTTCCCGTTCTGCCTCAAGGTCAAGAATCTGTCTACCCGGGCTCTCCTCATCTCAGGAGGCAAAAAGTGATCCATGAAGGCCTCTGTAAACTCCTCCCAAACAGCCGGAAGAGCATCATCACCTCTCGAAAGCAACCATGCCTCAAACCAGTTCAACGCAATATCGCGTAACCGGTAAGAGGCTAGTGTAACAGACTCCGTCTCTGAAGCCCTAAGAACCTGCATGGTCCACTGTAGCTTCCGAATGAACTCCTGCGGATCCTCATCAGACCTCGAACCATAAAACTCAGGTGGATGACATCCCAGAAAATCCCTAATCCGCAAACTGTCGGCTCTAGGGTGGGCTGCCTGCTCCTGTCATGTTGCCGACTACTATCTTGGTCAACAATCGGATCCGCTCCGTAGTCTCTATACTCGGCGGTGGTGGGAGGCTGGAGGTGCAGTGCCGGAACCTCTGGAGCTCTTGCCGCTCTCGCTCTGTAAAGCTGCAGCGTGGTGAACTCGCCGACCCGCCTACTACCTCGTGCATAGTGCGTGCATGAGCAGTGTAACCCTCGAGTACCGCTAGCGCCTCCTGCCGCCTTGCCCTTCGGCCACGGTCGCCTTCCGTGGAGGCATAGGCTTTCATAAGAAGAGGTCGGAGAGGTTCAACCTAATAAGACGACTCTAATGCGATCTCGAGAGAGAAGAATGGAAACCAATCATAAATGTCCTGCGACCTCACGATTATAGATGTGGTGCACAACACACCGATAATCAAGACTCTACTAGATCTGTAGACACTTTCCGAGGACTAACTGCTCTGATACCACTTTTGTCACGACCCGACCCCGGGCCGCGACTGGTGCCCTACCTGGGCACCCCGTTCAGGTATACATCAGAGAATAGCAGCGGAACATACACAACATAAACACATGTGTAAACAATATAACAACACAGGCTAGCCGATAAGGCCGTCTTCCATAATATAAACAAAGTCAAAAGTACAACTTTACAACTCAGTTCTTACAGCCCAACCACATATGTGAATACATACCTCTAGGAATAACAACTGTGGCGGGACAGGGCCCCGCCATACCCCTGAATGTACATAAATCTACAACATCAGGGAAAGACTGTACCAAAAGAAAGACAAGCCTCCGGAGAATGGAGCTTCCGACGTCTGATAAGCGATCCTAAGAGTGAGGATCCGCCACCTGCTTACCCTTCCCTGCGGCATGAACGCGGCCAGAAGGGGTCGTTACACAATATGTACTAAGTATGTAAAGCGGAAAATCGTAATTACAACATAAGTTTAAAAGAAAGTCGGAGACATGTATGATAACAAAATTACAGTACACAGTGTCTTACTAACAATGAGAGTACATCAAGAGAATATGTACAACATCACAATAGCAGTCTCCCGATCATATCATGGGTAGGGAACCCATAAAAACAGGTGGTATAACGTCTTGGGGTTCCTACCCCTCATTTATACTCTTACCACAAGCGGTGGTATAACGTCTTGGGGTTTTCCCTCATTTATACTCTTACCACGAAGAAGATAATGCTTAGTGGTATAACGTCTTGGGGGCTTACCCCTCATTTATACTCTTATCCTGGAGAAAGCGGTATAGCGTCTTGGGGGCCTGCCCCTCACCGATACTCTTACCCTGTCTCAAAACCGGCCATCATATAATAGATAAGCAAGTTAGAATTCCCCCTAACTTCTTATTAGTCTTTTCCATCTATGCTCATTTTAGTTTACTTAAGGCAACATATGTCTTTTATAAGAATCAGAATTTAACCCAAAGTACTACGTACTTCTACTCTTTAAAACAAATGACTCTTTTTAAAAGAAAGCTTCCACGACACTATTAACCATAGCATCAAGTCCAAATTACATTTCAAGGGAAGTCACAATACCTTTAGAATTTAAGTTAGGTTTCTAAATCAAGTGACTTCTTTTTTTTATTAAAACTTTAGGCAATTGATACCTTAAAATCAATTTGCCTTTCATTAACACAAGCCATTTACCTTTGCATAAAGTCAATATAACCAACTTCCCATAAAGTCGTTATATTCACTTTATACCTTAGTCAATACATTTTCCTATCGAGGACTTATACGATTAAAGCGACACAAGTATCACATACTTTAAATCCCTTCAAGTCCTTAACTTTACTAAGACTTAAGACATCCTTAATATTTTCAAAGAAGTGAGTTAACTTCCTAACTCACCCGACTTGGCATTTTATAAGGCTAGTAAGGAATGTCAAAGTCTTGTACGTCTACCGTACTATATACGCGAAACTAGTCATGCTCAAAAGATAGGAAAAAGTTCTACATACCTCGTCGGGTCAAACCACTTGCCAAGTACAAAGTCCCGCCCGTAGTATGTCAACCTATAATATTCACAATACGTCTATTAAAGCCTTACTTCAATCGTAGAATATTATAAGTGTTAAGTCTCTATATTCTACGGAAAATCGGACAGCACCTCCTTTGTTTTTACTTACTTTGCCACCTTTTTCAAGGCCGAAATACAATAACCAAACAACCCCAATTGGCTCACAACAATATAGAAGGTAGTCCAATACAAATGAATAACCAAACAGCCCCAATTGGCTCACAACAATATAGAAGGTAGTCCAATACAAATGAATAACCAAACAGCCCCAATTGGCTCACAACAATATAGAAGGTAGTCCAATACAAATGAATAACAAACTAATACAAACTACAAGTCCAAATTCGGCCACCTTGAGTTCAACAATACCAATTCTTATCCAATTTCCATTTCAATCCAAATTGGTAGCATAACATGATATCAAGTCGCATTTGATTATAATAACCATAATCTTTAAGTAAGTAACATGCGACGATTTCTAAAAATGACCAATTAGTAATCCAATTTTCAAGTGGCTTGTATAACATTTCGGATTTAGCTACAAGCAATCCATATACTTATAAATTCAACATATCAACTTCATGCTAGCAACAAGTAAAGCTAACAACAACAATATAAATATATAATCTTGTAACACCTTTAAAAGACAAGATTATACCTTAACGATTTTTTATCCAATTCCAAATCCGAATTCGCTCCTAGTAGTTTAGAGCCTCTCCAAGATACTTCAATCCGCTTGTTGAGACCCTTAGAACAACACCAACAATTATCCTTCAAAACTCCAAACAAAACCTAGAAAGACCATTAGGTTTTCGTTTTGCGACTAACCCGTAAACAACCTTTTTCCAAGATTTTTCTATTGAGATGTGTCTACAATACACCTAAGATCCTTGGTTTAAAGTGTGGAATCAAATGGACAAGAAACGAAATTTTTTATTTTTTTTTGTGTGGAACCCGAGAGCAACATGCCTATGTTCTTCAATTTTTGTGCAATTTTTTCTAAGTGTTAAGTCCTCTCTTGCTACTAGTATTATATAGTGAATTGGATGGTCAAGATATAAACAAATGTGAGGCTTGGATGTGGTCTTACAATATATCAAGACTTATTGACCTTTTGACTTAGTCAAATTTATCATGCTACACATGGTGCAAGACTTGTCTTGCAACAAAGGTCCAATGACCCTCTTGCCCTTGCACATTTCGACCAAGGCATCACATAAGGGGGGTGACACGTGTCGCCCTCCCATTCGTCACAATAACACATTTTCCGACAATTCCATAATTTCTGATAAATTTTTACAAGTCTCAAATCTTAACATTTGTGAGTTCTTACTTACGTTCTTAAGACATGTCCTGTAATTACGGGGTGTAACACCATCCTAATGGAAGCATACCCGTGGGCCACCCATCGTGTCAGTATGTCCAAAGGAAATAACAAGATAACAATCATAATGGAAGCATACTCGTGGGCTACCCATCGTGTCAGTATGTCCAAAGCAAATAACAGAATAACACTCCTAATGGAAGCATACCCGTGGGCCACCCATCGTGTCAGTATGTCCAAAAGGAAATAACAAGATAACAATCATAGTGGAAGCATACTCGTGGGCCACCTATTGTGTCAGTATGTCCAAAGCAAATAACAGAATAACACTCATAATGGAAGCATACCCGTGGGCCACCCATCGTGTCAGTATGTCCAAAAGGATCGATATAGTGGAAGCATACCCGTGGGCCACCCATCGTGTCAGTATGTCCATCAATCAACCAGATAGCCGGCCCTCCAACGAGAGACGCGGTAGCACAGAAACACAACACTTGCACAACAAAAGCTATCACCACAAGCATAGGCAAGTTCAACATACTTTTAGACATTCTTTTTATGAACACAAATCCGGGTTTTAACCCCAAGGTACTACGTATTTTAACTCTTTAAAAGATCCATTTCTTTCACACAAAGTCACACGATACCCGTAGTATCAAAAATAGAGTAACTGTCTTTGTAAGTAAACCAAAACAATTTTCATACTTTCTTTTTAAACCAAATCATTTCTCCCTTTAAAGTCCAGTTACCATTTTAAATCCAATAATAAAACCATCCTTTTGTTTTAAAGTCATTATAACTAACTTCACATAAAGCTGTTATAACACTTTATGTTTTAAACCAATTTAAGACAAAACCATGCCTTTCTTTTAAACCAAAACACTTCAAATTCCTCAAGTCTCATTTCTTTTAGAAAACAAGTTCCTTACTTTGGAATTTAAGAAAAATCAATACTTGTTATTAATGATCTTATTAAAGCAGCCATGATCTAGGAAATGTAATACAATTTTGTCTTATCTTAGCTTTTATGAAGATGGAGGTTTCTACTGGTTTTAATATAATTAATTATTTGTCAATACATTTTCCTTTATTAACGCTGCAGTGGTTTGTTCGATACTTATTCTCATTTCCGAAATCAATATAACTTATTCCTTTAAAACTCAATTACCCATTTATCATAAATGCGGTTTCACAACTTTTTAACACAAACCAAGTCCTTAATATTTCACATCAAGTCATTTATAAGTCAAGTCTCTTATCTTTTAAAAATCACAGACCATTTCTTTACCTACATAAAGTTGTTATAACAAATTTCCCATAAAGTCGTTATAACACTTTATTATTTAAACCAATCAAATTCGTTTAGCACACGTACGTCTACCGTACTACATAGTTCACACAATCATGCTAGAAAAGATAGGAAGAGGTTCACATACCTCGCGACGATTATCGACAATTAGCAAAACGCTCCAAAGTACTATCACTCTGCTAGCCTTTTCCATCCTTCAAGTAGAATACGCTACTCGTAGTACTTCCACCTATAATGGCCATAAAATGTCTATCAACTTCTAGATCTCTTCGTAGAATATTCTAAATACAAGATTCCTTATTCTACGGAAAATTCGACAAAGACCTCCCCCGTAACCACATAAATCTCCTCTATCAAGGCGCTACAAGCCAACAACTCCAGGGGTTACACGTCTAACGGACGTGTACAACACCGCCCACAATAATACTACAAGTCTACTATAAATACGGTCAATGTAAATCTGGTTCAATTCTTATCCATATTCATTCTACATATAGTATACTCAACTATACATTACTCTGACATGTAATATCCAATTACAATAGGGACAAAGATAATTACCTCGATAAGCCCAAAATTATCCAAGATATAAGTCGATCTGAGCAACGTTTAGCTCCATTCCTTACGCTCAACCCGCTCCAAGCAACCCTTAGAAGTTTCTAAACAACTTCTCTTAACACTTCATCTAAGCTATGAAGATTTTTCTAGGGCTTCATTTTGCGACTATGGAATAAAGTAGTATTTTCGGGCTCTTATGTTGGGATTTCTTTGGAATACCACAAGGGATTTAGGCTAAAGTATTTGGAATAACAACAATACTTGAAGAATTCTACTCAAGGTTGGGGGTGTTTGACGAGAACTCACTAAGGGAGGAGGGAATTTTTGCCTTGGAAACTTTCTAATGTGGATGAAATAAAGTCTTGCACCTGAGGGTATTTATAGGAAATCAATGGCCAAGATCTAGGCAAGTGGATGGTGAGGATGGGGTACATGTGTGTGGGTAGTTGGCCAACCATTTGGCTACCACAAAAATGGGACAAGTGGCGCACAAAATGGGCCACTTGTCCACCAAAAACGTCCCACTTGTCGCTTCTCCATTCGGCCAACATGGCCACGCGGGGTGACACGTGTCGCCCCCTACTCGTCAAAATATTTCATCTTCGAAAATATCCGTAATGCCAAAAATCTGAAAATAAAGTGGGCCACAAAGCGTAAATTTTCATGCCCCACGTGACAAATTTCGGAAATAAAATTTCATAATTCTCAAATATTCCAAAAAGTCCAAATACCAAATCTGGGAATCCAATTCCCTTTAACGAACATTTTTCCTTCACAAAATCCGGAAACTTTTCCGTCGAAAAAATCACATCTTTCTTCCTTTCCAATTTTACTGTCGTATTCTCGTACGTACGTCCTCGTATACATACCCTGGAACTACGGGGTGTAACACCAATCCTGGGATGCGGTAAGGTCACATAGTCTGCCTATAAAGGTATACTGCCCGGCCCAATCCTGGGACGCGGTAAAGTCATATAAAATCCGGGAATTTAACCCAACGTGCTACGTACCTCTACTCCTTTTTTTAAAAATGACTCTTTTTCAAATAATACTTCCAAGATACTAACAACCATAGTATCAAGTCATATCTACTTTTCAAGACAAGTCACAATACCTTTTAGAAATATATTTACCGGCTTCTAAATCAAGTGACTTCTTTCTTTGAAACCTTAAGCAATTGGTACCTTTAAAAAAAAATTCCCTTCTTTATTTCAAATAATTTCTTTGCTTACATTACTGAAGAAAACCATTCTTTTAATCTTCCATAAAGTTGTTATAACCAACTTCCCATAAAGTCGTTATAACTCTTTATGTCTTAGACAAATTCATTCCTTTTATAACCAAGAGACTTATACTTTCAAATCGAATTACATAGCTTTCAAAATACTTCAAGTCTCTTAACTTTTAAGAAAACCAGTTTCTTAACTTAGATTGTCAAGCTTCTTAACTTTAGAAATCAAGTCTTTCCAAATCAAGTATTCTATATGTCACGACCCGACCCCGGGCCCGCGACTAGTGCCCTACCTGGGCACCTCTTTCGGTATACATCAGAGAATAGCAGCGGAACATACACAACTGATAAAAAAATGCTTAACATAAAATAACAACAGGCTGGCCGATAAGGCCACCTTCCGTAAGCTATACAAATAAAACAGTACATTTTTCTTTACAACCCAATCCACAATGTGACTACAGACCTCTAAGAATAACAATTGTGACGGGACAGGGCCCCGCCATACCACTGAATGTACATCTACCGACAATACCAGGGATAAGCCTCCGAAATAAAGGAGCTTCTCAACAGCTGAACATTGATCCTAAGAGCGAGGATCGACCTGCACTCTACTGCGGCGTGAGCGGCCCGAAGGAGGTCGATCTAACATGTACCAAATATGTGGCGAAAATCAGTAATGAAATCATAAGTCTATAATAAAACTGGAGACAAGTATGATAACTCAATTAACAGTACACAGTGCCTTACTAACAATGAAAGTAAATAGGAGTATGACTACAACATAAAGTAGGAAGCTCACGATCAAGCAGGACCACCCGCTCGCAGTATCATTAAGCAATCCTACTCCTGGGACTATTTCATCCGCATAGGTCGTGCGGACCCGCATGAGGTATTCCTCGCATGGGACTATTTCACCCGCATAAGCCCTTACGGACTCGCATGAGGTATTCCTCGCATAGGTTGTATCCGCCCGCATGGGACTATTTCACCCGCATAAGCCCTTACTGTTACACCCCGTATTTACAGGACATGTGTTAAGAACGTACGTGAGAACTCCTAATGTTAAGATTAGAGACTTGTAAAAATTTATCGGAATTATGAAATTGTCGGAAAACGTAATATTGTGACGAATGGGAGGGCGACACGTGTCACCCCCCCCTTAGGTGAGCTTGGGCGAATTGAACATGGACAAGAGGGTCATTTGACCTGTCACGACCCGTTCCGGGGCCCGTGACTGGTGCCTTACCCGGGCACCCAAGTAGTCATACATCAGAGAACAATCAGCGGAATATAAAACAAGACATGAAACATGATATAACTAGAACATTTTATCTGATGAAAAAGATTGCCTTTCGGCATATATACATAAACCAAGTTTTTGCGATTTACATCCCAACTGCATACCAGACTACTGACCTCTAGGAAATAACAACTATGGCGGGACGGGGCCCATACCTGTCTGTACAAAACTATCTACAACAGGGAGATCATACCCAAAAGTAGAGCCTCCGGAGAGAGTGGAGCTCCTAACACCAACGTAGAGATCCTAAGGATGTGGATCTAGCACCTGCTTTCCTCTAGAACCTGCGGCATGAACGCAGCCCCCCGAAGGAGGTCAGTACAACAGGTACCAAGTATGTGAAACTATAAAGTACTTTAAATGAAATCAAGGTATTTAAAACCTTTTCACAAATATAATCAGTTCAATTGCACATAGTGCCACATCACAACAATAACAGTAATAGGAAAACTGTAACAGGTCTAGTCTAGGCCGCGAATGATCGAAGCAAGGCCAACCGCCCATAGTATCGTGCGTGCCTAGTCACGACTTCGCGATCGCGAATAGGTCACGCACGCACCCGCGTGAGGTATTCCCGCATCGGGGTAGCTAGCCCGGTACCCTCACGGACTTCGCGATCCGCGTAGCCTCAAAAGACCGCGTAGTCCCATGGACGCGTAGGGCATCCCGCGTCGGGCTAAACACCGGAATGATCAATCACGGAGCATACGCGACTCGCATAGTCTCATAGACGCGTAGGCGTATAGACCCGCGTCAAGGGTGGCAAGCCCTCGGTATAACAAGTCGAGGGTAGGTGATACAATAACGATGCAACGGACTTACGGTTAGCAACGTAAGCACATCAAGAATAACCCCTTTCACATTACAAGGCATTTAACACATGCGGCATCATAATATGTCTACCTATCAACCAATCTTACTACACTTAGAAAGCAATACAAGGCTTTTATAAACAAACAAGTAAGCAGTTCCTTTTATCATTCTTAGGTTGTTATACCTACTTCCCATAAAGCTTAGTATAACTCTTAAGCTTTTGTTTTAACACCAACTATTACTCTTACATTAAAATGATTCATTATTCTTTTGACATACTTGAGGTTCTTATTATTGGGCTTAAGTCAAAAGACATTGCGATTATTATCATATGTCTGCAGTACTATATATACTTAAAATATCATGCTCGGGAGTATAGGAAGAATCACATACCTTACCGCGAAATCCACGCCAAGTCGAGTATGTATGTGTATGAAGAATCGACTATAATAGTCACAGACATCTATCAAAGTCTAGACTATTACGTAGGTCATTCTAAGCAGAGGGTCCTCAATTCTATGGAAAGTCGGGCAGCACAACCCTACCGGTGAGCTATATAAGTCTCTTGTGAAAGCATCCTATGTAAATGCTGATTCGTATATTCTTCTTTTATACCCTTCTAAGGTGTTCTGATTCAATTCTATTCTTAATAACCTCCTAAGTATTTATACTTATCTCAATACTTCTACGATATGCATTCTCTAATTACAAAAGAGGTTAGGATTATTTACCTCGATAAGCCCAATAATATCCAAGTAAAAAGTCGATCTGAGCGAGGTTTAGCTCACAATCAAAGCTCGAGGTGCTCCAGAATCCTTAGAAGTTTCCCACAACTTCTACTAAGTACTAAGGAATTTGGGCTAGGTTAAATTGGGCATTATAACAATACTAGAAGGCAACTTTCCTACCAAGGGAGGGGTAGGTTTCGGCTAGGCTAGAGGGGAAGGGCCTCGGCGAAACTTCACTCAAAGGGGAGGGTGTTTGGACGAATTGCTCACAAGGAGAGGAGGATTTTTCAAGACTTGAAAGCTTTAGTGGATGAAGAACTCTTCATCTCAAGAGGGTATTTATAGGTCAAGACATGGCCAACCAATGGCCAAGATTTGTAAGTGCTAGGCAAGTGTAAGGTCAAGATTAGGGCAAGTGTACTGTAGCCAACTTGCACAAAATATCTATCCAACTTTATGACAAGGATTGTCATCCAATCGCCCTATTGCGTGACAAGTCCACCAATGAGAGGGTGGAAAGTGTCGCCTCTCATTGGTCCAAAGTGTTACGTCTCTCGGAAAAATCCATAAAAATAAGAAATGACATAGCCGGAATTTATCCTATGAAAAGTGTGGAAAGCGTTTCGTCGGAAAACCAATCGTTTTGTGAGTTGTGCCCAATAATTTTCGTCCAAGCCTAACTTTTAAGGCTAACCTTTTGTACGTATTCCCTTACGTACATACTCTGGAAATACGGGGTATAACATTCTCCCCTCCTTAGAAACATTCGTCGAATGTTCCTTCGAGACGATTAAAGATAAGGTTCTTAACAACCTAAGCAGTTTGCAAAAAAAAACACTTAGCACATAAGTCAATTGAATCAATAAGTAGGAAAGTAGGTTACCTGGAGGTGTGGGGAATAGGTGAGGGTATCTACGCCTCATGTCCTCCTCTGCTTCCACGTCATCTCCTCACTAAGCTCGTTCGCCACAAAACTTTGTGGAAGCTACGTCCTTGGTCAGACGCCTAACGACGATCGACTATCGCTATGGGAATCTCCTCATACGATAACCCGCCGGTCACTGGACATCGTCAATCGGGTGTACCACTAGATGGATCCCGACACATCTCGCCGGCATAGATACGTGAAATCTGGATGCCTTTGCCTCGGATCGGACGGCAGATCCAACTCATGTGCAACCTTGCCTACCGTGGACAATCGAAGCGGCCCAATGTACCTTGGTGAGTTTTCCCTTCTTCGAATCTCATCACACCGCCATGGGTGACACCTTCAGAAAACCCAATCATCAGCTGCGAACTCCGGATGTCGGCGTCGATGATCTGCATCGACCACATCGACTACGGCCGTCGATAGCGCTCTCGGATAAGCTTCACCTTATCCACTGCCTGCTGCACCAAGTCTGGTCCCACTAACTGTACCTCGCCCACATCGAACCATGCTATCGGCGATCTGCACTTCCTCCCATACAAAGCCTCATACGGCGCCATCTGAATCTTTGGAGTGGTAGCTGTTATTATCTGCGAACTCTACCAGGCAAGTGATCCTCGGCTACCTCTGAAGTCAATAACACGGGCTCGCGACATATCCTCGAAGTGCGGATAGTGCGCTCTGCTGTCCGTCTGCTCGTGGATGAAATGCGATTACTCGGGCTCACTGCGTCCCTAAACCCCTGGAAGGACCTCGAAGTTAGCGTAAAGCGGGCTCCTGCATGCGATATGATCGAAATAGGGAATCCATGCGATCGGCGACCTCTCGGATGTAAAGTCGGCATAATCCTCGGTAGAAAGTCGTCTGACGGAAGAAAGTGGGCTGATTTAAATCGACTGTCGACGATAACCCATATAGAATCATGTCTCCTCGGAGTGTGAGGCACTCCTGTGATGAAGTCCATGTTGATCACCTCCCACTTCGGTCGGGATCTCTATCGTGTAACAAACCACGGGCCTGCGGTGCTCTACCTTCACTGCGACAACACGGGCGAGCTCTACGAACTCGCAACGTCCTCTTCAAACCATCCCACCAATACACGGATCTAAGGTCGTGGTACATCTTGGTCGACCACGGATGGATAGAGTAGCGCGTTGTGTGCTTCCCCGAGAACTGCTGCGAAGTCACGAAACATCCGGAACACACCTGCCCTCAAACCTTAGCGCCCATCGGTGCTACCTCAAAGGACCCTTGCCCTCACGGAGGCGTATCGCGATAACGTGCCAACGGATCCTCGAGCTGTTGCCTCTTCACCTCGCCGGCGATGGAAGACTCGGCAACCTCACGAACCCTAACCCGCTGCTATCGGAATCAATCAAAGCGGACACAAGGCTCGCTAACCGATGCAAATCACGAACCATGCCCCTCCTCTCGCCGCACCTCGATAGACTCCCCATCGACCTACGACTAGGCATCGCCACAACATTAGCCTTCCCGGGTGGTACAGATATCGGCGTCATAATCCTTAAGCAACTCTAACCACCGTCTGCCGTAAGTTCGGCTCTCTGCGTGAAGATATCTGGAGGCTCTTGTGGTGCAGTATAAATATCCACGTGAACCCCATACAAATAGTGCCTCGGATCTTCAAAGCGTGAATCACCGCCGGCTCAAATCATGGGTGGGGTAGTTCTGCGTGTATCTTAAGGTCGGGATGCGTATGCTATAACTCGCCTGCTGCATCAACACACATCCCAACGATGCACGGCGCATCACAATACACCACGTAACCATCGGACCTGCGGAAGAGTAAACGAGGCGGTCGTCGATTTCTCTTTCGACAGCTGGAAACCACGCCACAAGCATCAGTCCATCAAACTTGGCGCCACGAGTCGGCCTAGTCAATGGTGCGAAGATAGAAGCAAACTTCTCCACGAACGCCGATAATATCTGCAAGGCCCGAGCTGCGAACCTCTGCCGGAGTAGTAGGTCTAGGCAAGTCTGGCGCCTCGATCTTGGCCATATCCACTGAATGCCATCGGCCCGACAATGTGCCCAAGAAAAGCCACGAGGTCAACAAAACTCACATTTGGAAAACTTCGCATACATTTGCGATCGGAGAACTCGGCCAAGATCCTCAAATGCTCGCATGCTCTGCTCTGGCGAGAATAAACCAAGATATCATCAATGAACACTATCACAAACGTGTCCAAAAATGGTTTGAACACTCGGTTCATCAACTCCATGAATACCGCGGAGCATTGGTCAACCCAAAGACATGACCACTGAACTCATAATGCGTCTGGGTCGGAATGCGATCCTAGGGACATCCACCTCTAACTCGAACGATGATAGCGATCGTAGATCAATCTTGGAAAAAGCATCTCGCGCCTGCAGTGATCGAACAAATCATCAATCACGGGAAGGGTATACATTCTTAATGGTCACCTTGTTGGTGCACGTAGTCAACACACATGCGCGGCGTCGTCTTTCTTCTTCACGAACAATACGGCGCCCCGGGGAGAAACACTAGGTCCGATGAAACCGCTTCTCCAACAAATCACTCGGTGCTCCTTGACTCTCTTAACTCGGCAGGTGCCATCCTGTATGGCGGAATGGAAATAGGCTAGTGTCTGGCAACACATCTATACAAAACTCAATCTCCCTCTCTGGAGGAATACCCGGGAGGTCGTGCAGGCTGCGTCGAGAACTCTCGGACTCTGGGCTCGTGCGAAAATCTGGTACATGACCTCGATCAAACACGAACGAGATGGTAGATATACCCGCCTGCACCATCTTCCTAGCCTCGAGGTAGGAAATAAACCTACCTTTCGGCGATCTGGTGCTCCTTCCCACTCAACAACGGCTCGCCGAGCTGGAACCGTACTACTCTCTCTGCGGTCTACATTGGCGTAGCGAAGCTAGCCAATCCATCCCATGATTACGTCGAAGTCAATCATCTCGACTCTATCAAGTCGGCAAAGTCGGCGGCGTAAATGGTCACAGACAAGCTCTATATACCGTGAGCTACCAGAATCACCACGCGTAGCTACCTCGAAAGTCTATGGACTCGGGCTCTATCCCTATCCTACTAGCAACAAGGGAGATATATGGGGAGTAGAACCGGATCTATCAAAGCATATACATCAAACCTGGAGCGATAAGGTACAGTGGCGACATCGGTGAGGCCTCACGATCTGTCGGTGGACAAAGCATAAATGCGGTTACGAGGACCGCTAGAAGCTGGGACTGCGCCCACGACCTCTGCGCGACCTGCTGGATCTCGAGTACCACGCCTCGGGGCGAGTAGCTGTCGGGGATGAAGAAGCGGCAGCAGACCACATGGTGGGCCTACCCCGCTGCCCGGTCGGGCAAACCCTCGCGACATGCCCCGGCTGGCCACAAGTATGGCACGTCCCCGTAGTAGCATAACAACTCCCAGAATGGAATCTACCACAACGGGCACACTGAACAGACCTCGAACGGTTAGCCCCCCTGTTACCACAAATCCGAAGTCACTGGGGCCACGACACGCCCCGGCGCTCTGGTATCTTGAAAATGATGTAAGAGTGCTCTGAGCCGGCTGTGGTGCAAATCTGGACTTCTGCTGATGCTGCCCACCACGAGAACCACCGAAAAGAACGGCCGTCCCGGCGCCTTCTGCTGGCGATATCGGTCTGCCGGCGGTCTCTCGCTCGCCGCATCCCAATGCATGAGCTGCATGGGTAATGTCCATTACCGGTGAAGGACACACCGCGCAAGACTTCGGCCATATAGTCGTCTAGCCGGTGGCGTGGCGATGCACCGGTCTTCCATATCTGCTACCGGTCACGGGAACATATCGAGCTAATGAATCAAACTCGACATTGTACTCTCTAACTGTGCGTCCTCCCTGCCTCAGGAACAAAAATGTGTCAGATCTTGCCCTCCTCATCTGCGGAGGCCAGAAGTGTGTGAGAAAAGCCTCTGAAAACTCATCCCATACTGCTGGAGGTGCATGCTCTCCGGGAAAGCTCATGAATCGAACGATCATTGCGGTATCACGCGGCCGTCTGAACCGAATGTCACAGACTCGATCTCACGAAGCCTTGACCACGCGTAATCCTCTGCAGACGGATGAACTCCTGCGGATCATCCTGCAGTCTGGGCAGTAAAACTCTGGCGGGCTACAACTCGGGAAGTCCGTAGCCTCGCTATCGCCTGCAGTGAACAACGGGTACTCTGGGCTGGGCCCAGGCTGGAATGGCTGCCTCAAACCTCTCCTCATATCTGGCCACGACCTTGGCTAGTAGCTGGGCCATCTCCTTGTACCCTAACTCCTCTGCCCCGGGCTGAGGGCGGGAGTGTGGTGCTGCGGTCCTCTTTGGTGGCGGTGTCATAGAACTCGCCGTCTCTGGTATAGCCTGGGCCTGAGCCCTCGTGACTCTGGGTGTCACACTAGCAACTCCCTCGGCTGCCTTGCCCTTCTGGGCCCGGGTTGCCTTACGTGGAGGCATATACATTCTGAGGAAAGGAATGCGTTAGAGGTCCAACCTATAACACGACTCTAAAGCACGATCTCGAGTGAGAAGAATGGAAACCAATCCTAAATATCCTATAGCCTCACGATTATTGGTGTGGTGCACAACACAGATAATCGAACTACTAGATACGGTGCGTAGACACTTTCCGAGGATTAATCGCTCACGATACCACTTTTGTCACGACCCGTTCGGGCGTGGTGGTGCCTTACCGGGCACCAGTAGTCATACATCGAGAACAATCGTGGAATATAAAACAAGACATGAAACATGATATAACTAGAACATTTTATCGATGAAAAGATTGCCTTTCGGCGTATATACATAAACCAAGTTTTTGCGATTCATCCCAGTATAACGGGACTACAGACCTCTGGAAATAACAACTATGGCGGGACGGGGCCGCCATACCTGTCTGTACAAAACTATCTACAACAGGAGATCATACCTAAAAGTAGAGCCTCGGAGAGAGTGGAGCTCTAACACCAACGTAGAGATCCTAAGGATGTGGATCTAGCACCCTTTCCTCTAGAACTGCGGCATGAGCGGCCCAGAAGGAGTCGATTACAACAGTACCAAGTATGTGAAACTATAAAGTACTTTAAATGAAATCAAGGTATTTAAAACCTTTTCACAAATATAATCGGTTCAATTGCACATAGTGCCATCACAACAATAACGGTAATAGGAAAAGCATACGTGTCTAGTCTAGGCGCGAATGATCGAAGCAAGGCCAACGCCCATAGTATCATTCTGCGTGCCTAGTCTGGACTTCCGATCCGCATCGTAGGTCGCTGCGGACCGCGTGAGGTATTCCCGCGTCGGGGTAGCTAGCCGGTACCCTCGCGGACTTCGCGATCGCGTAGCCTCAAAGACCGCGTAGTCCCATGGACGCATAGGGCATCCCCGCGTCGGGCTAAACACCGAATGATCAATCACGGAGCATACCGCGACTCGCGTAGTCTCATAGACCGCGTAGGCCGTATAGACCGCATCAAGGGTGGCAAGCCCTCGGTATAACAAGTCGAGGGTAGGTGATACAATAACGATACAAGCGGACTTACCGGTTAGCAACGTAAGCACAGCAAGAATAACCCCCTTTCACACATTACAAGGCATTTAACACATGCAGCATCATAATATGTCTACCTATCAACCAATCTTACTACACTTAACAGAAAGCAATACAAGGCTTTTATAAACAAACAAGTAAACAGTTCCTTTTATCATTCTTAGGTTGTTATACCTACTTCCCATAAAGCTTAGTATAACTCTTAAGCTTTTGTTTTAACACCAACTATTACTCTTACATTAAAATGATTCATTATTCTTTTGACATACTTCAAGGTTCTTATTATTCAGGCTTAAGTCAAAAGACATTGCCGATTATCATATGTACGTCTGTCGTACTATATATACTTAAAATATCATGCTCAGGAGTATAGGAAGAATCACATACCTTCTCGGCGAAATCCACCTGCCAAGTCGAGTATGTCGCGCGCAGAGAATCAGCCTATAATAGTCACAGACATCTATCAAAGTCTAGACTATTCTGTAGGTCATTCTAAACAGAGGGTCCTCAATTCTATGGAAAGTCGGGCAGCACAACCCTACCCGGTGAGCTATATAAGTCTACTGTGAAAACAGTCCTATGTAAGTACAGTTCGTATATTCTTCTTTTATACCCTTCTAAGGTGTTACAGTTCAATTCTATTCTTAATAACCTCCTAAGTATTTATACTTATCTCAATACTTCTACAGTATGCATTCTCTAATTACAAAAGAGGGTAAGGATTATTTACCTCGATAAGCCCAATAATATCCAAGTAAAAAGTCGATCCTGAGCGAGGTTTAGCTCACAATCCAAAGCTCGAGGTGCTCAAGAATCCTTAGAAGTTTCCCACAACTTCTACTAAGTACTAAGGAATTTGGGCTAGGTTAAATTGGGCATTATAACAATACTAGAAGGCAACTTTCCTACCAAGGGAGGGGGGGTAGGTTTCGGCTAGGCTAGAGGGGGGAAGGGCCTCGGCCAAAACTTCACTCAAAGGGGGAGGGGTGTTTGGACGAATTGCTCACAAGGGAGGGGAGGATTTTTCAAGACTTGAAAGCTTTAGTGGATGAAGAACTCTTCATCTCAAGAGGGGTATTTATAGGTCAAGACATGGCCAACCAATGGCCAAGATTTAGCCAAGTGCTAGGCAAGTGTAAGGTCAAGATTAGGGCAAGTGTACCTAGCCAACTTGCACACAAAATATCTATCCAACTTTATGACAAGGATTGTCATCCAATCGCCCTATTGCTGACAAGTCCACCAATGAGAGGGTGGAAAGTGTCGCCCTCTCATTGGTCCAAAGTGTTACGTCTCTCGGAAAAATCCGCAAAAATAAGAAATGACATAGCCGGAATTTATCCTATGAAAGCTGTGGAAACGTTTCGTCGGAAAACCAATCGTTTTGTGAGTTGTGCCCAATAATTTTCGTCCAAGCCTAACTTTTAAGGCTAACCTTTTGTACGTATTCCCTTACGTACATACTCTGGAAATACGGCGTATAACATGACCCTTGTTAGGAAGACAAGTCTTGCAACTTGAAGAGCTTGACATAATTGACTTGGTCAATGGGTCCACATAGTCTTGATATTTAGTAAGACCTCATCCTAGCAACCCCATTGTACACATCTTGACCCTCCATGTTACTATATAATACTACTAGTAGTGAGACAAGTTCCATACTTAGCCAAAATTACAAAAAAATTGGAAGAACATCACATAGTGCTCTCTGGTTCAAGCATTCAAGAAGAGAAAAAAAATTGTTTCTTGTCCATTTAGCTCCACACTTTAAACCAAGGTTCATGAGGGTATTGTAAGTGTATCTCAATAGAAAAATCCCGGAAAAAGAGAGTTTTCGTATTAGTCGCAAGGTGAAAACCTAGTTGCTTTTCTAGGTTTTGTTTGGAAGTTTGAAGGAAAGTTGTTGGTATTGTTCTAAGGGTCTCAAGTAGCGTATTGAAGTGTCTTGAAGGAGCTTTAAGTTGCTAAGGAGCAAATTCGGATTTGGAGTTGGATTGAGATTCGTTGAGGTATAATCTTGTCTCTTAAAAGTGTTACAAGATTATATATATATTGTTTGTTGTTAGCTTTACATGTTGCTAGCATGAAGTTTATATGTTAAAGTTTGATAAGTATTATGGATTGATTGTAGTCTTAAATTCGAAATGTCATTTAAGCCTTGTGAAGTTGGATTACAATTTGGTCGTTTATTAGAATTGTCGCATGTTAATTACTTGAAGATTATAGTGGTTATAATCGATTGCGACTTGATATCATGTTATGCTAACAACTTGGATTGAAATAGGAATTGGATAAGAATTGGTGTTATTATACTCTATGTGGCCGAGTTGGACTTGTAGGTTGTATTAGTTTGATATCGTTTGTGGGGCGGAATTTTACACGTCTAGTACGCGTATAATCCCCTATTGATTAATTTCATTGATTGGGCCTTAAATGTGGCGTGTTTGGTTATTGAATTCGACCTTGAAAAAGGTGGCAAAGTAAGTAAAAAAAAGGAGGTGCTGTCCGATTTTCCGTAGAATTTAGTGACTTAGCACTTGGAATATTCTACGTTTGAAGTAAGAGGTTAATGGACGTATGGTGACCATTATAGGTTGAAGCACTAAGTATAGCGTATCCTACTTGGAGAATGGAATAGCTCAAGGTTGAAGTACTTTGGAGCATTTTGCTACTTGTCGACAATCGTCGCGAGGTATGTGAACCTATTCCTTCCTTTGGCATGATTATATGTATGGAATATACATGTGGTATTATTTCATGTTTCCGTCTACTCTTAGAAGTTAAGAGGTAGTTACGTTGATTTACTCTATGTAAAAGCTACGTCTAAGAAATCCTAAGTTTTTACCAAGTCTTATGGGGGATGTTGGTAAGAGTCGTTAGGAAGTATTTGGAGTCGAGTTGACTTGGCTAAATTACGACACGAATGAGAATAAGTATCGAACAAGCAATTGCAGCGTTAATAAAGAAAAATGTAATGACAATTAATTATATTAAAACAAGTAGAATCCTCCATCTGCATAGAAGCTAAGATAAGACAAAATTGTATTACATTTTCTAGACCATGGCTACTTGAATAAGATCGATATATTTAAGTATAACTTATTCACAACGAACCCAAGTATATGTTACTTAATTTAAAAGAGTTATGTATGAAGTTTTTAAGACTTAGAAACTTGTTTTCTTAAAAGTTAAGAGACTTGAGGTATTTTGAAGCTATGTGATTTGATTTGAAAGTATAAGTCTATTGGTTATAAAAGGAATGATTTTGTCTAAGACATAAAGAGTTATAACGACTTTATGGGAAGTTGGTTATAACAACTTTATGGAAGATTAAAAGAATGGTTTTCTTCAGTAATGTAAGCAAAGAAATGATTTGAAATTAAGAAGGGCAAATTGTTTTAAAGGTACCAATTGCTTAAGGTTTTAAAGAAGAAGTCACTTGATTTAGAAGCCGGTAAATGTATTTCTAAAAAGGAATTGTGACTGGTCTTGAAAGGTAGATATGACTTGATACTACGGTTGTTAGTATCTGGGAAGTTTTATTTGAAAAAGAGTCCTTCTAAAGGAGTAGATGTGCGTAGTACTTTGGGTTAAATTCCCGGATTTTATATGACATTATCGTCCCAGAAATGGGCCGGGAAGTATACCTTTATGGGCAGACTATATGACATTATCGTCCCAGAAATGGGCCGGGCAGTATACCTTTATGGGCAGACTATATGACATTATCGTCCCAGAAATGGGCCGGGCAGTATACCTTTATGGGCAGACTATATGACATTATCGTCCCAGAAATGGGCCGGGCAGTATACCTTTATGGGCAGACTATATGACATTAGCGCCCCGTAAATGGGTCCGCGAGATACCTTTATGGCGAACTATATGACATTATCGCCCCGAAATGGGTCGGGCAAGATACCTTATGGGCGACTATATGACATTATCGCCCCGAAATGGGCCGGTCATGATACCTTTATGGGCAGACTATATGACATTATCGTCCCAGAAATGGGCCGGGCAGTATACCTTTATGGGCAGACTATATGACATTATCGTCCCAGAAATGGGCCGGGCAGTATACCTTTATGGGCAGACTATACGACATTATCGCGTCCCAGGAATGGGCCGGGCAGTATACCTGTATGGGCAGATTATGTGACTTTATCGCGTCCCAGTTTGGGCCGGGTAGTATAGGCGTCCCTCCGTAAAGGGCCGGATTAAGTTATGAAAGTAAGTAAGTTATATGATAACAAACTTGATGATGTTCCTAAGTATGTACGTAAGAAAGTGACTATAACTTTTATTGAAATGGGAAAAGATAATAAGGTACGATTAAGTTCACGAGATAGTAATGACATGGTAGGTTCGGATAATTACTTCTTTTACACTTACCTCTGTCATGCTTTTATACAGGTATGTTTTAATTGTTGTACCTTATTTTCGTTCCATATTCGGTACCTGTTGTACTGACCCCCTTCGGGGGGCTGCGTTCATGCCCGCGGGTATTAGGTACACAGGTTGGTGATCCTAGCTCTTAGGATCTCGGTTCAGTTTTTGGGAAAAAGCTCCATTTGCTCCGGAGGCTTATCTCTTGGTACGGTTTCGAGGTCAGATTCATGTATATTCAGGGGTATGGCGGGGCCCTGTCCCGCCACAGTTGTTATGTTAAAACTCTTAGAGGTCTGTAGTCACATATTGTGGGTCAGTTTGTAAAGGAAAGGAGGCAACTGCTTCAGTTATTTATATATATGTCCAGGAAGGTAGCCCTATCGGCTAACCTGTTGTTTTACTTCTGTTGTTTTATTTTTTTAAGTTTCATGTATGTTCCGCTGATTTTCTCTGATGTATACCTGTAAGGGTGCCCAGGTAGGGCACCAGTCGCGGGCCCGGGGTCGGGTCGTGACACTTACGAACTCGCATGAGGTATTCCTCGCATCGTGGGTAGCAAATCCACGGAATATGCAAATGCCACAAACCCGGGGAATGACCCCGCAATGAATAATATACCACTAGCACAAACCGACTATCATACATAACATAAGCACTACCGGCTTATCATACAATATATAAGCAAGTTAAGAAATCCCCTAACTTCTTATTATCCTTGTTCATATACACTCTCATTTTAGTTTACTTAAGGCACTAACATGTTTTTATAAAATCCGGGAATTTAACCCAAAGTACTACGTACTTCTACTCTTTAAATCAAATGACTCTTTTTCCTATAAAACTTCCAAGATACTAATTAACCATAGTATCAAGTCGAAATTACGTTTCAAGACAAGTCACAATACCTTTAGAAATAAAGTTAGGTTTCTAAATCAAGTGACTCCTTTTCTTATAAAACCTTATGCAATTGATGCCTTAAAATCAATTTGCCTTTCATTAAATCAAGTCATTTATCATACTTAAATTACTTAGAGTAAACCACTCTTTTTAACTTTCCATAAAGCTATTATAACCAACTTCCCATAAAGCCGTTATACTAGCTTTATACATTAGCAACTTACATACTTCTTTATAACCAAGAGACTTAAACTTTCCAACAAAACAAGTATCAAAAATACTTTCAACATACTTAAAGTCTCTTAACTTTTGAAAACCAAGATATCCTTAATATTTAAACAAGTGAGTTAACTCCCTAACTCAACCAACTTGGACATTCTTAAAATAAGCCAAGGATATCAAATGGACCTAGATTGTCAAAATCTTGTACGTCTACCGTACTATACATTTACAACCTATTCATGCTCAAGAGATAAGAAAGTTCCACATACCTCTTCGGTTTAATCCACTTGCTAAGTCCAATTCGTCGTACGTAGTATGTCAACCTATAATGACCATAGTACGTCTATTAACTTCTAGTTTCAAACGTAGAATATTCCAAGTGCAAAGTCACTAAATTCTACGGAAAATCGGACAGCACTTCCTTTGTTTCTACTTACTTTGCCACCTTTTTCAAGGCCGAATTCAATAACCAAACACGCCACATTTAAGGCCCAACAAAGTAGCTAACAATAGGGGATTACATGCTTAATCAGGACATGTAAAATTCCGCCCCACAATATATAATAACTAGTCTAAACTACAATGTCAATTCGGCAATTTGGGCAACAATACCAATTCTTATCCAATTTCCATTTCAATCCAAGTTGTTAACATAACATGATATCAAGTCGCAATCGATTATAACTACTATAATCTTCAAGTAAGTAACATGCGACGATTCTAATAAACGACCAAATTGTAATTCAATTTCAAATGACTCAACATGTCATTTTCGGATTTTGAGCTTCCAAATTTCCATAACACTTATCAAACTTCATAACACATATCACATGATCACTTATAACTTATCATAACATGAAATCTTCAATTACAAAAGTAAAATGAAAGTTATACCTTAATTAGCCCAAATATGATCCAAGAGCACAAGTCGATCCTTAGCAACTTTAGCTCCTCCTTTCGACGTTCTAATCCATTCCAAGCAACCCTTAGAAGCTTATGAATAACTCATCTTCTAGTTCCAACTTCAAAGTTGAATAACTCCTTAGGTTTTCGCCTTGCGACTAATACGAAAACACCATTTTTCCGGGATCTTTCTATTGAGATAACCTTACAATACCCTTAGGTACCTTGGTTTAAAGTGGGGAGATTATTGGACAATAATTGAGAATTTTCCTCTTGGAAACCCACCATTGCCGTCAGCCCTCAAGTGAGCAAGAACAAGTTTCTTGAAAATTTTCTAAGTGTGGGAACTAGTCTTGCTACTAGTATACATATATAACATAATGGAGGGTCAAGATTAGAACAATTGGGTGGCCTAGATGAGTTTCACATGGATCCTAGCCTAGTGGCCTTGACTAAGTCAACAAGATCAAGCTATTAGTCTTTGCAAGACTTGGTCATTTAAATTATGGTCAAATGACCATCCTATCCATGTATTTTTCGTCCAAGACCAAGTAAGGGGGTGACACGTGTCTCCCTCCCGTTCGTCGCAATATTTCGTTTTCCGACAATTCCATAATTCCGATAAATTTTTACTCGTCTCAAACCTTAACATTTTTTAGTTCTTACGTACGTTCTTATAAACATGCCCTGGAATTTCCGGGGTGTAACATTCTTCCCCCCTTAGAAACATTCGTCCCCGAATGTTCTTTCGGGAGTCAAACTTAAAGATAGCGACATACTCTTCTTTTACAACCCCTACATACCAAAAATGCCACACGTGGCCACATAACAATGCTCATACAAAGATGTCAAGCTGAACCCCATGTTTCAACGTCGGTTATCTACATAAAGCTTCTGCTGACTCTAAGCTTACTAATAATCTTTCCCGGATAAGTTTCACCTTATCCACAGCCCGCTGAATCAACTCTGGACCAAATAACTGAACCTCGCCCATGTCGAACCATCCAACCGGTGATCTACACTTTCTTACATACAAGGCCTCGTACATGGCCATCTGAATACTGGAAGGGTATATGCTATCGTACGTAACACAACAAGAGGAAATTAACCCTTCCGACTATATCTGAAATCAAGAACACAGGCCCGCAACCTATCCTCAAGTGCCTGGATAGTACGCTTTGTCTGTCCGTCGGTCTGAGGGTGTAATGCAACACTGAGACTCACCTGTGTCCCTAAAACCCTTCTGAAAAACCCCCAGAAGTTATCTATAATCGAGCTCATCCATGCGCATCATAAACGCATTTAACTCCGTGCGCCTCATAATCCCCCTGCTATAAAAGCTAGCACGAACCTCAGCCGAGTAAGTGGTCCCAATCCGCAAGAACACGGCTGGTTTCGCCAGCCTATTTACCATGACCCCCAGGGAGTCGCACTTCCTCCGAGTACGATGCCACCCTGTAACAAGATCCATAGTAATTACCTCTCATATCTAGGTTGGGATTTCAATCGCCTGCAATAGCCCACTGGGCTTCTGGTGCTCAACCATGACCTGCTACTAACGCGGACACTAAGCAGTAAACTCCGCTATGTCCCTTTTCCGGTCATCTTACCCATACATACATCTGAGGTCACGACACAACTTAGTCGACCCCGAACAATTAGAACAATAAGCACTGCGTGCCTCCCCTAAGACCTGCTGACTAGCCCTGCAGCACCGGGTACACACAATCTATCCTCATATCACAGCACCTCATCCGGTGCTATTCAAACAGGCTCTTCTCTTCTCGGAGAGTCGTATCTCGATACCGTATCATAACTGGATTTCCATACTGTCGCCTCTTTACCTCCTCAACGACGGAAGACTCGGCAACCTCTCGGATCTAAACTTTATTAACCTTGGAAACAAATAATCGAACCCCTAGGCTCGGTAACTGAAGAATCTCACGGACCACGTCCAGTCTATCTGGCTGCCCATCTGGCATACTACCCTTAGATCCGCGACTAAGAGTATCTTTAACTATCTTGGCTTTCCCTGGGTGGTATAGGATATCGATATCACAATCCTTGAATAACTCTAACCACCGTCGCTGTCGCAAATTCTACTGCCTCAGTCTGCAGATATACCGAAGGCTTTTGTGGTCTGCACAAATATCCACATGAGGTCTATATATACGTCATGCCCCCAAATCATCAAGGCATGCTTTAACTGCCGCCCGCTCTAAATCGGAAGGGGCGTAATTTCCTTTCCTGCTTCCCTAACTACCGGGAAAACATAGGCTCTATCCTTATCGGGTTGCGTCAGCACACAACCTAGCCCAACACCCAACGTGTTATCATAATAACCTAACCCTCTAGTCTTTCAGGAGGAGTTAGAACTGTAGTCGAATCAACTTATCTTCCAATAACTGGAACCTTTCTCATTTTTGCGAAATATTCGGGTGTCATTAATCTCAATTATGGTTCCTGTTTCCTTTTCTCTGTTGCAACCCAACTTGGTCATTAAACTTAGATTTGATTCCTTTGCTTGCCTCCTGGCTAAGACTTCCTGTCAATCACAATTAATGGGGGGGGGGGGGGAGGTTTCCTTGATCTCGTCAAGTAGTAACCCGATGCTACCACATTTCCTCAAGGTGTTCTTACTGCCCATTATTTACTAATGGTCTAACACTAGTCTGGGGTCATCATATCTCGTGCAACTTTCATAACCATAGTCGTATTCTCCTTTATTATTCTGGTCATAACCTTACCTTAGGCTTATTATTAGCAAAAGTATTTCTATCTTGATTCATAATCGTACAGTTTCATATATGCGTACTACCTGCATTTTTCCTTACGACACTTCCTCGACCATTTCGTAACGTCGTTCTTAATTTCCCCAACACAACACTTTTCCCACGGTTATCCACAATTGTAACCTATGGCATGACGATTCTGAAGACTTTACCAGTCTCATATCCTTCGTCTAACAACATGGGTACACGCAACCCCATAATACGTAAATCTGTCCTTTTACGTAGGGGAGAGAACTTATCTCCCTTACTTAAACTCTCCTTGGAGTCACAACCCTAATCACAGGGTCCTCTCGCGGTCCAGTAAATATCTAATCATCACGCACCTCCTTAAAGTCATGTAGATTTTTAAAACCTACCAAAGATGCCCTCAGCTTTCCGCCGGCAGCACTCGTACTTATTTTATTCTTGCCCTGCACATTTTCCTGAAATTATCCGGAAGGTCGTGGCACTGACCGCCACACCAAACTAACTCCAAGTACCTCCAAGGGCACTTAACATAAATTCCTTCAAATTCAATTATTACTTACTTTCTGCGTCAATTTTCCTCATGTGAACAAGTCACACAGACTTAAAAGAAAAACATGATGCCAAAGAAGGAAGGATAATTCACTGGTTACTACCACTTCTCTTCCTTTACACTGGATAATCATCTTACCAGAAAATTGGAATCGAGCCAAACTCTCTCTGCAGTCAACGTTGGCATAACAAGAGGCCAACCAGCCCGTACTCATAATGACCTCAATGTCTGTCATAACAGCTTGGCTAGGTCCAACGACTGTATCGTTATCGGCAATTATTATCTAACCGCTCAACTACCACCCAACACTCACGGGTGTAGTCACCTCGAATGGTTTTCATAGATTCCGGCTTTATTTCTTTACACTTGGTTGCTCTCTTTCATCGTCGCATTCTCCCGCACTTCCAAACTTATTCTAGCGCATGCATAGCCTTCATATCGATTCGGGCCTCCAATCTTGGAGTTACAATTCTAAACAACTTAAGGCCATTTCCGCTCTCTTCAACTCAGTTCGTGGAACACGCCCACGAACCCGTAAAATGATTAACCAAATTTGGACCTTGCACTGCGTGACTCGCCACGTAGCGGACTACTACCAACTGATCCCATTTCATTTCAAGCTATGGCGACCCTTAATAGGTCCCCAACCCGACTCTGGCCATTTTTAACTCTTTTCCTTGGTCTGCCTTAACTTTTTACTACCCGAGAAGGCCTTATATACCTAAGGTCTCGGTGGTTATCACATTCTTAAGCTCGCAATTTCCATGCTCCATGCCTACCTTATCAGTCCCCCCGTAACGGGTACAAAACTTATCGTAATACCATAATCGTGTTGTCTTGACCACAACAACCATACTTACTCCATACGGATCTCACCCGTACCATTCTCGAAATTCTACTACGTAGCTCAATCTATTAACATAGTCTTCCATTAATTCCCTTAATAATAACTTCTTAAGGGTCCATTTCCTTCTCAGACAGCTCATCATTTCCTAATTATCTCAAATTAGTACGTAAAACCTTGATGAGAATTCATTGAACTGTTTCATACCTTCCCGGTATTTATTTAGTCCTTACCAAATCCTGGTAAATCTAAAATCATTCTAGGCAACACGCGTCTGACCCTCATACATAAATCCATATAGTTGTATGTCACAATACCAACTACAA
Source organism: Przewalskia tangutica (assembly GCA_029844215.1). NCBI lineage: Eukaryota > Viridiplantae > Streptophyta > Magnoliopsida > Solanales > Solanaceae > Przewalskia > Przewalskia tangutica. Next base: position 35,554,318 of record CM056720.1, on the reverse strand, counting down.
ACATTACCAACCTGGATACGCAATCCTCATAATCTTTCCTGGGTCACTGCTGCCTTTCTCGTAATGCAAACAATCATAACTTGTTGTGGGAGACGACTTAGCCATACAAACTCTATCGCACGATCTCGAGTGAGAAGCATGGCAACCAATCCTAAATGTCCTGCCGCCTCCTGATTGTAGATATGGTGCCCAACACACCGATAATCAAGACTTACTAGACACGCCTGTAGACACTTTCCGAGGACTAATCGCTCGATACCACTTTTGTCACGACCACCAAGCTCGCGATCGTGCCCTACCCGGCACCTCTTTCAGATACATCGAGAATAGCAATGAGCATACACAACTGATAAAAAATGCTTAACATAAAATAACAACAGGCTGGCCGATAAGGCCACCTTCCGTAAGCTATACAAATAAAACAATACATTTTTATTTACAACCCAATCCACAATGTGACTACAGACCTCTAAGAATAACAACTGTGACGGGACAGGGCCCCGCCATACCCCTTGTTATACCCCGTATTTCCAGAGTATGTACGTGAGGGCGTACGTATAATAATTTAAGCCTTAAAGATTGGCTAGTTTCGAAAATTGTACACAACACCCGATTAGAGTCGTTTTTCGACGAAACGTTTCTACAGCTTTCATAGGGAAAATTCCGGCTATGTCATTTATAATTTTTGCAGATTTTTCCGAGAGACGAAACATTTTGGACCAACGGGAGGGTGACAAGTGTCACCCTCACATTGGAAGGAAGTGGGCGGAAATGGACGAAAAATAGGTGGCATTGGTTAGGTAGGATATTTTGTGCAAGTTGGTGTGGTAGATGGATAAGGTGCACATGGCTTGATCCTAGCCCTACACTTGCCTAACACTTGGCTTGATCTTGGCCATTGGTTGGCCTTTGCTTGACCTATAAATACCCCTCTAAGTGATGAACTTTCTTCATCCAAAAATCATTTGCTAAGTGTCAAAATCCTCCCTCTTAGAGAGTTCTCGTCCAAAGTCTCCCTCTTGAGAGTCTTGCCGAGGCCTCCTCCTCCCCTTTCATGTCTGGCCGGGTACCCCCCCTAGCCTAGTTGTCTCGTATAAATACCCCCCTTGTGGTATAGAAATACTCTCCTAGTATTGTTATAATGCCCAAAATACTCTAGCCCATATACCTTATAGTTCTTTCCAAAGTACCCTTTATACGAAAAACCCGGAAAATACGGTTATACTTTCTTTAGCCACTAAACGAAGCCCTAAGTAAATCTTCACCCGTAGTTGAAGTTATAAGTAGAAGTTGTGTAGAACTTCTAAGGGTTGTTTGAGCGTCGAGCGCACGGAGTAGGAGCTAAACCTTGCTCAGGATCGACATATAAACTCGGATAATTTTGGGCTTATCGAGGTAAACATTCGTGACCTTCTGTTGTAATTGGAAATTACATGTTGTAGGAATATATAGTTAAAGTATACTATATATAGAATTGATCATAGTTGTGCGGCAATGTCTTTTGACTTAAGCCTGAATAATACTTACGGCAATGTCTTGCGACTTAAGCCTGAATTAAAGAAGAGTAATACTTGGTTTTGAGAACTTAAGAGTTATACTAGCTTTATGGGAAGTTAGGTATAACGTCTAAAAGAGATAAAAAGAATGGCTATTTGATCTTAGAAGTTAAGAGACTTGATCTTATAAGATAAGAGACTTAACTTAATTAAATTGATTTGAAAGTTGTAAGATGTGTGAAACCTCATTCGTGAGTAATGAGTACTTGGTTTTTGAAGGGAATAATGTTTTACTGATTTCGGAAATCAGAATGTGTATCGACAAACCACTGCAGCGTTAATAAAGGAAAATGTATTGAATAATTAAGTATTATTAAAACCAGTAGAAACCTCCATCTGCATAGAAGCTAAGATGAGACAAAATGATATTACATTTTCTAGATCATGGCTGCTTAATAAGGTTGATTATGAACAAGAATAACCTACTCGCCTATGGCATATGTTACTCAATTGTTTTAAAAGAGATTAAGACATTGAACTATGAAACTTTCCTAAAAAGAGACTTGTGTAATTGAAATTAGGCAAACTGGAACTTTAGGGAAAAGAAAGGCATTGTGTTGTCTTAAAATGGTTTAAAACATAAAGTGTTATAACAGCTTTATGGGAAGTTGGTTATAACGACCTTATGAAAACAAAAGAAGGGTTTTTATCATTGGTTTTAATGTGGTAACTTGACTTTAAAAAGAAAAGTGTTTTGGTCTAAAAATAAGGCGTAGTGTTGCCTTAATTTGGTTTAAAAAGGAAAGTATGGAAGTTGTTTTGGTTTACTTAAAAGATGTAAGTCACTCTATTTTATACTACGTATCGAGTGACTTTATAAAAAGAATGAATCTCTTAAAAGGAATTTAACGCATAGTACTTTAGGTTAAAACCCTGACCTTGGCATAAAAATGAAAGTACTTTGAGTTGTTGTGAAACCCGCCATGCTTGTTGTTGTGAAACCCGCCATGCTTGTTGTTGTGAAACCCGCCTATGCTTGTTGTTGTGAAACCCGCCATGCTTGTTGATGTGAAACTTGCCTACGCTTGTCGTGATAGCCTTTGTTGTGCAAGAATTGTGTTTCTATACTACCGCGCCTCTCGATGGAGAAGTCGGTTGACTTGTTGAGAACTTACCCGACGCGCCGGCAGCGACGAAGAAATTCCATGGGTACGCCTCGCTGATTGTGTTACTTTTGCTAATCGCTTTGGACATACCGACACGACGCGTGGCGCACGTATGCTTCCATTTTGATATCGCTTTATTGTTTCCTTTGGGCATACCGACACGATGCGTAGCGCACGTATGTTTCCATTTGGAATGCCGCTTTATTGTTTCCCCGGCATATCGACACGATGCGTAGCGCACGGTATGTTTCCATTTGGAATGTTGTCTTATTATTTCCTTTTGGACATATCGACACGATGCGTAGCGCACGGTATGCTCCCATTTGGATTGTCTTGTGGATATCATATCATGATCGCCATGGCGAGAAGGAATTCCACGCACGAGTGATGATTTGGAGGCGTGAGTCCACGACTTAATATGATCGTTTATATGTCAGATATCGTAGTTTGGTTATCATACATGTCTCCCGCTTTATATAGATCGCTATGATTTCATTTACTGATATTTACGCCACATACTTGGTACTGTTGTATCGACTCTCCTTCGGGCTGCGTTCACGCCGCAGTAGAGGTACATCTACCGTCGATCCCCGCTTAGGATCACCTTTCAAAGATATCGAAGCTCCGTTCCTTCGGAGGCTTATCTTTTGGTATGTGTTTCCCTGAGTTGTAGGTTCTTGTACATTCAGGGGTATGGCGGGGCCCTGTCCCGTCATAGCTGTTGTAAATCTTAGGTCCGTAGTATCGCTGTGGCGTGGTTTGTAAAAAGGATAACTGTTCGGGTATTTATGTATATATGCAGAAGGCAACTGTTTTGGTTGACCTGTTTATTTATCATGTCACTTGTTCATGTTCATGTTTTATGTTCCGCTGATTTTCTCTGATGTTGTATCACTAGGGTGCCCGGGGTAAGGCACCAGTCACGGGCCCTGGTTCGGGTCGTGACAAAAGTGGTATCAGAGCAGTTAGTCCTCGGAAAGTGTCTACAGACCGTGTCTAGTAGAGTCTTGATTATCGATGTGTTGTGCACCACATCTATAATCAGGAGGCTGCAGGACATTTAGGATTGGTTTCCATTTCTTCTCATTCTGAGATCGTGCCTTAGAGCTGTGTGATAAGTTGGACCCCTCTGACGTATCTCGTTTCTACCAGTTATGCCTCCGCAGGCAACAAATGCCTGAAGGGCAAAGGAGCGAGGAGCTACTAGTCGACTCGAGAGTTGATAAGGCTTGTGTCCGTGGTATACCGGATGATGTACCACGCCGGCGAGTTCTTCGCGCTGTTTTGAGACCACGGCACGCAGCCTACAGCTTCGATTAGGGAAGACTTTAGGGTCATGAAGGAAGCCATTATGTTATTGACCAAGATAGCATTACAGCTTCCTCAAAGGAGGTTATTCGGCCAGTACAGGCAGGTGTACAGAGAGTAGAGGGCCAACGCGGAGATCTGCGTAAGAGGGCTAGACCAGTTGGTTATCCCGGTGAGTTTTGGATGAGTCGCCTCAAGAATGAGTGAGATATTCGTCCCCCGCCTACCCAAGACATACCCCGCAGCTCACGGTGGGAGATTTGATCCCACAAGGTATTTAGAGGCGGTCCGAGCTCCGTGGTCGAGGTTCTCATGAGCGAGGATTTTCTCGAGGCCACTTATTCCTCGATGTTTCCATTGTAAGCGTCATTTGGGGAAATGTCGTCTTGGCACAGGTGTTTGTTATTGTGGCCGTCCGGGCCATATACTGAGGGTATGTCCTTTTAGAAGGGGCACCGGTGAGGTGGCTCAGTCTATGAGGCCGATGGTTGGTTCCCTTTCCTCCACAGCTGTACGTTCCCCAGGGCAGGGTGTTCAGATGTTAGCCAGCCGTGGTAGAGGTCAGGGTGGAGTCTATAGTTCTGGCGGTCCTTCGAACCGCATAGATGACGCGACCATCAAGCGAGATTAGTAGGCGACATCGCACGGTCAGCGGTATTTTTCGATTCTTTTGAATCATACGTGCATTGTTAGATTCAGATTTTACCCTAGCGTATATGTTTTCCCTTTATTGCTAGAGTTGTAAAGTGATAGTACCCCAGAGGTAGGGATACCTTGAATAGTAAAGTGAGAAGTTTAGTGTTATGTTAGGATAGCGTTGTGCTAAGATGTGATTTTTAACTGGTTAGTGAAGAAGGGTAAGCTTGAGGTGAGGAAATGATGAACCCTAGAATATTACATTGAGACCTTAGATGTAAGGTCGCTTGAGTACAAGATTTTGCGAGTGATCCTTGTCGAGTACGCTTTATGCCTAGAATAAATTGTGTGATAAGTCCTGGTTGGGTAAATGAAAGTGGTAGCTTTCATGATGTGTTTTAGCTAGATTGTTCCGTGTCGGCGAGCAAGAGTTGGCGCGATAGTGGGTCGGGTTGGGGCCATGTTTCGCCAACCCGCGCCTGCTTCGAGGTGGGGTCAGCTGCGGGTGGTCCCGCCAGCGGTGGTCACGAGGGTGCTAGGTCCAAGTTTAGATGACCATCGTATGAGTTCGTGGATACGTTCGACCAGAATCAGTTCGAAGGCCGAGAATGGCCTTGGGAGATCGAGGCTAGTAAGATGATCAAGTTTGAGGTAACTCCAAAGTTTTGGAAACTAAAGTATGGTACGTATAATAGAAAGAGTTCGAGTGTTCGAGAAGGGTACAACGAGATAGGGGAGAAGTGAACGTGTGTGATCTTTTCTTTTGAGAAATGAAGGTGCGAAGCGATTATCTTTTTTTAGACCTTGGTGGGGACTCTTGAGGTAAACAGAGGTGATTCCTCGTTGGCTTGGATTTGGGGTTTCGCGCATGTTATTTTGTGGCGGTGTGGCATGTTTGGTTTCGTAAGTATAGTAGTGAAGGCTATCTTGCACGTGTTTGTTTGAGATCGAGAAGGAACATTCGACGAATGTTTCTAAGGGAAGAATGTTATACCCGTATTTCCAGTATGTACGTGAGGGCGTACGTATAATAATTTAAGCCTTAAAGATTGGCTAGTTTCGAAAATTGTACACAACACCCGATTAGAGTCGTTTTTCGACGAAACGTTTCCACAGCTTTCATAGGGAAAATTACGGCTATGTCATTTATAATTTTTGCGGATTTTTACGAGAGACGCAACAATTTGGACAAACGGTAGGGTGACAAGTGTCACCCTCACATTGGAAGGAAGTGGGCGGAAATGGACGAAAAATAGGTGGCATTGGTTAGGTAGGATATTTTGTGCAAGTTGGTGTGGTAGATGGATAAGGTGCACATGGCTTGATCCTAGCCCTACACTTGCCTAACACTTGGCTTGATCTTGGCCATTGGTTGGCCTTTGCTTGACCTATAAATACCCCTCTAAGTTATGAACTTTCTTCATCCAAAAATCATTTGCTAAGTGTAAAAATCCCTCCCCTATTAGAGAGAGTTCTCGTCCAAAGTCTCCCCCACCTCTTTTGAGAGTCTCGCCGAGGCCTCCTCCTCCTCATGTGGTGTCTAGCCATGGGTACCCCTAGCCTAGTTGTCTCGTATAAATACCCCCCTTGTGGTATAGAAATACTCTCCTAGTATTGTTATAATGCCCAAAATACTCTAGCCCATATACCTTATAGTTCTTTCCAAAGTACCCTTTATACGAAAAACCCGGAAAATACGGTTATACTTTCTTTAGCCACTAAACGAAGCCCTAAGTAAATCTTCACCCGTAGTTGAAGTTATAAGTAGAAGTTGTGTAGAACTTCTAAGGGTTGTTTGGAGCGGGTTGGAGCGCACGGAGTAGGAGCTAAACCTTGCTCAGGATCGACATATAAACTCGGATAATTTTGGGCTTATCGAGGTAAACATTCGTGACCTTCTGTTGTAATTGGAAATTACATGTTGTAGGAATATATAGTTAAAGTATACTATATATAGAATTGATCATAGTTGTGCGGCAATGTCTTTTGACTTAAGCCTGAATAATACTTACGGCAATGTCTTGCGACTTAAGCCTGAATTAAAGAAGAGTAATACTTGGTTTTGAGAACTTAAGAGTTATACTAGCTTTATGGGAAGTTAGGTATAACGTCTAAAAGAGATAAAAAGAATGGCTATTTGATCTTAGAAGTTAAGAGACTTGATCTTATAAGATAAGAGACTTAACTTAATTAAATTGATTTGAAAGTTGTAAGATGTGTGAAACCTCATTCGTGAGTAATGAGTACTTGGTTTTTGAAGGGAATAATGTTTTACTGATTTCGGAAATCAGAATGTGTATCGACAAACCATCTGCGGCGTTAATAAAGGAAAATGTATTGAATAATTAAGTATTATTAAAACCAAGAGAAACCTCCATCCGCATAAGCTAAGATGAGACAAAATGATATTACATTTTCTAGATCATGGTCGCTTAATAAGGTTGATTATGAATAAGAATAACCTACTACTATGGCATATGTTACTCAATTGTTTTAAAAGAGATTAAGACATTGAACTATGAAACTTTCCTAAAAAGAGACTTGTGTAATTGAAATTAGGCAAACTGGAACTTTAGGGAAAAGAAAGGCATTGTGTTGTCTTAAAATGGTTTAAAACATAAAGTGTTATAACAGCTTTATGGGAAGTTGGTTATAACGACCTTATGAAAACAAAAGAAGGGTTTTTATCATTGGTTTTAATGTGGTAACTTGACTTTAAAAAGAAAAGTGTTTTGGTCTAAAAATAAGGCGTAGTGTTGCCTTAATTTGGTTTAAAAAGGAAAGTATGGAAGTTGTTTTGGTTTACTTAAAAGATGTAAGTCACTCTATTTTATACTACGGGTATCGGGTGACTTTTATAAAAAGAATGAATCTCTTAAAAGGAATTTAACGTGCGTAGTACTTTAGGGTTAAAACCCGGACCTTGGCATAAAAATGAAAGTACTTTGAGTTGTTGTGAAACCTGCCTATGCTTGTTGTTGTGAAACCTGCCTATGCTTGTTGTTGTGAAACCTGCCTATGCTTGTTGTTGTGAAACTTGCCTATGCTTGTTGATGTGAAACTTGCCTATGCTTGTCGTGATAGCCTTTGTTGTGCAAGAATTGTGTTTCTATACTACCGCGCCTCTCGATGGAGGGTCGGTTGACTTGTTGAGAACTTACCTGGACGTGCCGGCAGTGACGAAGAAATTCCACGGGTACGTTCCTGTTGATTGTGTTACTTTTGCTAATCGCTTTGGACATACTGACACGATGCGTAGCGCACGGGTATGCTTCCATTTTGATACTTCTTTATTGTTTACCTTTTGGCATACTGACACCATTCGTAGCGCACGGGTATGTTTCCATTTGGAATTCTGCTTTATTGTTTCCCCGCGGCATACTGACACGATGCGTAGCGCACGGGTATGTTTCCATTTGGAATGCTGTCTTATTGTTTCCTTTTGGACATACTGACACGATGCGTAGCGCACGGGTATGCTCCCATTTGGATTGCTGTCTTGTGGATATCATATCATAGACTGCCGGCGGTGAGGAAGGAATTCCACGGGCACGAGTGATGATTTGGAGGGCGTGAGTCCCTGACTTAATATGACTGTTTATATGTTGTATACTGTAGTTTGGTTATCATACATGTCTCCTGCTTTATATAGACTGCTATGATTTCATTTACAGTATTTTACAGTTTCACATACTTGGTACCTGTTGTACTGACCTCCTTCGGGGGGCTGCGTTCATGCCGCAGGTAGAGGTACATCGGCTGTCGATCCCCGCTTTTAGGATCACCTTTCAAAGATATCGAAGTCTGCCTTCGAGGCTTATCTTTTGGTATGTGTTTCACGAGTTGTAGGTTCTGTACATTCGTGGTATGGCGGCCCCGTCCCGTCATAGTTGTTGTAAATCTTAGGTCTGTAGTATCGCTGTGTGGTTTGTAAAAGGATAAACCGTCGTATTTATGTATATATGCAGAAGGCAACTGTTTTGGTTGACCTGTTTATTTATCATGTCACTTGTTCATGTTCATGTTTTATGTTCCGCTGATTTTCTCTGATGTTGTATCACTAGGGTGCCCGGGGTAAGGCACCAGTCACGGGCCCTGGTTCGGGTCGTGACACCCCTGAATGTACATCTACCGACAATACCAGGGATAAGCCTCCGAAATAAAGGAGCTTCTCAACAGCTGAACAGTGATCCTAAGAGCGAGGATCGAGAACTGTACTCTACTGCGGCGTGAACGCACTCAAGGAGGTCGACAACATCTACCAAATATGTGAAACTGAAAGTACTGTAATGAAATCATAAGTCTATAATAAAACTGGAGACAGGTATGATAACTCAATTAACAGTACACAGTGCCTTACTAACAATGAAAGTAAATAGGAGTATGACTACAACATAAAGTAGGAAGCTCACGATCAAGCAGTACCACCCGCCTGCAGTATCATTAAGCAATCCTACTCCTGGACTATTTCACCCGCATAGGTCATGCGGACCCGCATGAGGTATTCCTCGCATGAGACTATTTCACCCGCATAAGCCCTTACGGACTCGCATGAGGTATTCCTCGTGATAGGTCAGATCCGCCGCATGGGACTATTTCACCCGCATAAGCCCTTACGGACTCACATGAAGTATTCCTCGCATCGTGGGTAGCAAATCCACGGAATATGCAAATGCCACAAACCCCTGGGAATGACCCCGCAATGAATAATATACCACTAGCACAAACCGGCTATCATACATAACATAAGCACTACCGGCTTATCATACAATATATAAGCAAGTTAAGAAATCCCCTAACTTCTTATTATCCTTGTTCATATACACTCTCATTTTAGTTTACTTAAGGCACTAACATGTCTTTATAAAATCCGGGAATTTAACCCAAAGTACTACGTACTTCTACTCTTTAAAAAAAATGACTCTTTTTCCTATAAAACTTCCAAGATACTAATTAACCATAGTATCAAGTCGAAATTACGTTTCAAGACAAGTCACAATACCTTTAGAAATAAAGTTAGGTTTCTAAATCAAGTGACTCCTTTTCTTATAAAACCTTAGGCAATTTATGCCTTAAAATCAATTTGCCTTTCATTAAATCAAGTCATTTATCATACTTAAATTACTTAGAGTAAACCACTCTTTTTAACTTTCCATAAAGCTATTATAACCAACTTCCCATAAAGTCGTTATACTAGCTTTATACATTAGCAACTTACATACTTCTTTATAACCAAGAGACTTAAACTTTCCAACAAAACAAGTATCAAAAATACTTTCAACATACTTAAAGTCTCTTAACTTTTGAAAACCAAGATATCCTTAATATTTAAACAAGTGAGTTAACTCCCTAACTCAACCAACTTGGACATTCTTAAAATAAGCCAAGGATATCAAATGGACCTAGATCACAAAATCTCAGACGCTCACCGTACTATACATTTACAACCTATTCATGCTCAAGAGATAAGAAAGTTCCACATACCTCTTCGGTTTAATCCACTTGCTAAGTCCAATTCGCCGTACGTAGTATGTCAACCTATAATGACCATAGTACGTCTATTAACTTCTAGTTTCAAACGTAGAATATTCCAAGTGCAAAGTCACTAAATTCTACGGAAAATCTGACAGCGCTTCCTTTGTTTCTACTTACTTTGCCACCTTTTTCAAGGACGAATTCAATAACCAAACACGCCACATTTAAGGCCCAACAAAGTAGATAACAATAGGGGATTACATGCTTAATCAAGACATGTAAAATTCCTCCCCACAATATATAATAACTAGTCTAAACTACAATGTCAATTCGGCAATTTGGGAAACAATACCAATTCTTATCCAATTTCCATTTCAATCCAAGTTGTTAGCATAACATGATATCAAGTCGCAATCGATTATAACTACTATAATCTTCAAGTAAGTAACATGCGACGATTCTAATAAACGACCAAATTGTAATTCAATTTCAAATGACTCAACATGTCATTTTTGGATTTTGAGCTTCCAAATTTCCATAACACTTATCAAACTTCATAACACATATCACATGATCACTTATAACTTATCATAACATGAAATCTTTAATTACAAAAGTAAAATGAAAGTTATACCTCAATTAGCCCAAATATGATCCAAGAGCACAAGTCGATCCTTTGCAACTTTAGCTCCTCCTTTCGACGTTTCAATCCACTCCAAGCAACCCTTAGAAGCTTATGAATAACTCATCTTCAAGTTCCAACTTCAAAGTTGAATAACTCCTTAGGTTTTCGCCTTGCGACTAATACGAAAACACCATTTTTCCGGGATCTTTATATTGAGATAACTTTACAATACCCTTAGGTACCTTGGTTTAAAGTTGGGAGATTATTGGACAACAATTGACAATTTTCCTCTTGGAAACTGTTATACCCCGTATTTCCAGAGTATGTACGTGAGGACGTACGTACAAAAGTTTAGGCCTTAAGTTAGGCTAGGAACGAAATATTTGTGCACAACTACCAAAAAGAATTGTTTTCCGACGAAACGTTTTCCAAACCTTGCGTAGGGAAAATTACGGCTATGTCATTTATAATTTTTGCGGATTTTTCCGAGAGATGAAATATTTTGGACCAACGAGAGGGTGACACTTGTCACCCTGCCGACGGCAACATGGACTACATTGGCACGTTTTTAGCCTTTTTCTTGGTCAAGGAGTTGGTAGGATATTTTGTGTAGTTAATGAGCAAGTGGGACCCACAAACACTTGTCCAAATCTTGACCCTCCACTTGCCACCCGCTTGTCTTGATCTTGGCCATTGGTTGGCCTATAAATACCCCTCCAATGCAAGACATTTCTTCATCCACATTTGTGAAAATCCGAGGCAAAAATCCCTCTCCCTCCCTCTTAAACCTCTCGTCCAAATCACCCTCCTCGAGAGGCCCTCGCCGAAGTACCCCTACCTGAAGCTCTCGTAAAATACCCCTTGGTAGATAAATACTCTCCAAGTATTGTTATTATTACAAAATACCTTGGCCCATTTACCTTATAGTATTCCAAGGTTACACCTATACTAAAAGCCCAGAAATACTATTATACTTCCTTCATACAAAACGAAACCCTAAGGAAAATCTTCACAGTTGGTTGAAGTATTAAGAAAAAGTTGTGTAGAACTTCTAAGGGTTGTTTGGAGCGGGTTGGAGCACCCAGAGTAGGAGCTAAACGTTGCTCAGGATCGACATTTAAACTTGGATAATTTTGGGCTTATCGAGGTAAATACTCTTGTCCTTATATTGTAATTGGAAATTACATACTGTAGTAGTATAGAAATGTATATAAGATACATAGAAGAGAATTGAACTGTAATAGAAGGATATTACAGAAGAGAATTGAATTGAAATCACATTAGAAGAAAATTAAAGAAGAAGATTAAACTGTACTTACATAGGAATGTATTACAGTAGACTTGTGTAGCTTAACGGGTAGGGAAGTGCTGCCCAATTTTCCGTAGAATAAGGAATCTGTATCTAGAATTATTCTGCAGAATAGTCTAGACGTTGATAGACCTGTATGACCGTTATAGGTTGAAGATCGCAAGTAGCGTATTCTACTTGCGGTGGAAAGGGCTAGCCGATTACTGATTTTGGAGCTATTTGCTAATAGTCGATAATCATCGCGAGGTATGTGATTCTTCCTATCCTCTTGAGCATGATATTTTAAAAGAATATATATATAGTACGGTGGACGTACGTGTGTTAACTGAACGTGGTTTTACTTCGATGTCTTTTGACTTGAGTTTTAAATAATAAGAATCTTGAAGTATTTCAAAAGAATTAAGAATCATTTTTGAAAGAAGAGTAATACTTGGTTTTGAAAGTTTAAGAGTTATACTAGCTTTATGGGAAGTTAGGTATAACGACTTAAGAGTAATAAAAAGAATGGTTTATTGATTTTAGAAGTTAAGAGACTTAATCTTAAAAGATAAGAGACTTAACTTAATTTAATTGATAGGAAAGTTGTTAAGAAGTCTGAAACCTCATTCGTGAGTAATGAGTACTTGGTTTTTAAAGAATAATGTTTTACTGATTTCGGAAATGAGAATAAGTATCGAACGAACCACTGCAGCGTTAATAAAGGAAAATGTATTGACAAATAAGTAATTATATTAAAACCAGTAGAAACCTCCATCTGCATAGAAGCTAAGATAAGACAAAATTGTATTACATTTCCTAGATCATGGCTGCTTTAATAAGATTGTTATAAACAAGAATAACCTGCTCCCACATAAGGCATATGTTGCTCAAATGGTTTTAAAAGAGAATTACGCTATTAAATGATTAAGACTATGAGCTATGAAATCTTTCGAAAATAAGAGACCTGAATATTTGAAATTAGGCAAACTTGAACTTTGGAAAAGAATGTTGTAACTTGATTTTAAAAGGAGAAGTGTTTTGGTTTAAAAAGGAAAGTATGGAAGTGGTTTTGGTTTACTTAAAAATGTTAGTCACTCTATTTTTATAATACGGGCATCGGGTGACCTTTGTAAAAGAAATGGATATTTTAAAAAGAATTTAACGTACGTAGTACTTTGGGGTCAAAACCTGGACTTTGGCATAAAATGAAAGTACCTTGAAGTTGTGTGTAACTTGCCTATGTTTGCGTGTGATAGCCTTGTCGTGCTAGTAATGTATTCCATACGATTCATATCGAGTCCGATGAGATGGGCAGAGACATGTATTCCATACGATTCCTATCGAGTCCCATGAGATGGGCCGAGACATGTATTCCATACGATTCCTATCGAGTCCCATGAGATGGGCCGAGACATGTATTCCATACGATTCCTATCGAGTCCCATGAGATGGGCCGAGATATGTATTTCATACGATTCTTATCGAGTCCCATGAGATGGGCCGAGACATGTATTACATACGATTCCTATCGAGTCCCATGAGATGGGCCGAGACATGTATTCCATACGATTCCTATCGATTCCCAAGAGATGGGCCGAGACATGTATTCCACACGATTCCACCTCGAGTCCCATGGGATGGGCCGAGACATGTTATACGTATCATACGAGTTATACCTAGACTGCCGGCAGTGAGGAAGGAGTTCCACGGGCACGAGGGATGACTTTGAGGGCGTGAGTCCTTGACTTGATATGACTGCTTTTATGTTATGAACTGTAGTTTTGTTATCATACATGTCTCCTGTTTTATAGACTGTTATGGTTTCGTTTACGATTTTTCGCCACATACTTGGTACTGTTATGCGATTTCTTCGGGCTGCGTTCATGCCGTAGGTAAGGGTACATCAGTCGTTGATCCTCGCTCATAGGATCACAGTTCAGCGTATTGGGAAGCTCCGTTTCTCCGGAGGCTTATATTTTGGTATGTTTCCCTGAGTTGTAGGTTCTTGTACATTCAGGGGTATGGCGGGGCCCTGTCCCGTCATGTTGTATAAAAACTCTTAGAGGTCTGTAGTATTGTGCGGGGTTATAAAGGATGTAACTGCTCAAATTTCAGATATATGCGCAAGGCAACCGTTTTGTTGGCCTGTTTTATTATCATATCTCTTGTCTCATTTCTGTATGTTTTATATTCCGCCGATTTCTCGATGTATGACTACTGGGTGCCCGTAAGGCACGATCCACGCCCGGGATCGGGTCGTGACAAAAATGGTATCAGAGCAGTTAATCCTCGGAAAGTGTCTACAGACCGTGTCTAGTAGAGTCTTGATTATCGGTGTGTTGTGCACCACATCTATAATCAGGAGGCTGCAGGACATTTAAGATTGGTTTCCATTTCTTCTCATTCTGAGATCGTGCCTTAGAGCTGTGTTATAAGTTGGACCCCTCTGACGCATTTCGTTTTTGACCAGTTATGCCTCCGCGCAAGGCAACCAGGGCCCAGAAGGGCAAGGCAGCAGAGGGAGCTGCGAGTAGAGTACAGAGGAGTACGAGGGCGCAGGCCCGGTCATTACCTGAGATAGCGCTTCAGACGGCGAGTTTTGCGACGCCGCCAGCCCCAGTAGAGTTTAGAGCCGCAGCGGTCGCCGAGACCACATGACGAGCCTCCAGTCCCACAGCCTAGAGCAGAGGAGATGGGTTACAAAGAGATGGCCCAGTTATTGGCCAGAATAGTGGCAAGGCATGAGGATAAGCCGGATCTGGCCGATTCCAGACTGAGTACCGTAGATCACCCGAGAGCGGATAGTTTGAGATCGCGACTTTTCGAGTTGCAGCCCGCCGATGTTTTATGGATCGAGGCGAGGATGATCCGCAGAGTTCATCGAGCGATTCTGACGGATCATGAGAGTGATCAAGGCTTCGAGATCGAGTCGGTGGTCTTAGGTTCACATCGCCGCGTGATACCGCAATGATCGGGTTTGATTCGTGGGAGTTGTCCCGGGGGGAGCATGCGCCTCCAGCTATTTGGGACGAGTCCTCGGAGGCATTTCTTGCACATTTCATACCTCCACAGATGAGGAGGGCTCGGGCCGACAGATTTTTGGTGTTGAGGCAGAGCGGGCGTACGGTTCGGAAGTACAATATGGAGTTCGACTCATTGGCTCGGTATGTCCCCGCGTTAGTAGCCAGTATGGGGGACAGAGTGCACCGCTACGTCACCGGGCTCGATGACGACTTGGCAGAGGCTTGTTCGGGTGTAGCTCTTCAGCCAGGCATGGACATTGCCCGCATGCAGGCTTATGCACTTGGATTTGAGGAGCGGAGAGGTCGACGGAATGACCGAGATCAGCAGAAGAGGCGAACAATGGGTCCTTTGGTAACTTTCGAGGCGAACCGCCTCGAAGAAAGTTAGTTATGTACCTCCGCCAAGATGCAGTGGTCCTCCGCGCCTTCGTGACGCTCGGTAATCGAGCTGGTCGAGCTCCAGGGCTTCTGGTTCACAAGTATACATGGGTTCTAGACAGTCGGGTTCATGCTTTCCTCAGTGTGCACGATGCGGCAAACGTCATCCCGGGGAGTGTCGTCTTCTTACTGGTACTTGTTTCACCTGCGGCCGTCAGGGCCATGTGACGAGGGACTGTCCTAGAAGGAGGGATATAGGTAGAATGACACGCCATCGTCAAGGCGTGTTCATCGCTTCTATAGCTATGCGCGGCAGGCGGTGATTATGATTAGAGCGACGAAGGAAAATGGCGATGATTCAGGTATATTCTTACCCCTCTAGAGACTAGTATGCGTTAATGATATGATGAAATGCTAAGTATTATGTTCAGATAGCATTATGTTAAAAATTGTGTTTAGAAAACATGGTTAGTTAGAAGGGTAAGTTTGGGGGCAGGGAAAGTGTGAGCCTTAGAGTTTTATACGTAGAGACCTTAGATGCGAGGCCATCTTGAGTAAAAGATTTATGGTTGTGTTGACCTTTATCAGGGTGCATAGTATACGTGGGATATATTTGTGTGATAAGTCCCTGAGTGGTATGAAATGAAAGAGGGTAGTTGAGCTAAGAAGACCACTAGGTTTTCGTGACTTGATTGTAAGATTGTTCCGGATCGGGGGAACAAGTGTTTAGCGCGATAGCGGGTCGGGTTGAGGACCATTCACGGGTCAACCCGCGGCCTGTTTTGTGGTGGGGTCAGTTCGAGGTGGTTCCGCCAGTTGGTAGGGTCACGAGGGTGCTAGGCCCAAGTTCAGATGACCATCGTATGAGTTCGTGGATATGTTCGACCAGAATCGGATCGTGAAGGCCGGGAATGGCCTTAAAGGAATTTGAGGCTAGTAAGGTGACCAAGTCTGGAGGTAGTAACGCCAAAGTTTTTGAAACTGAAGCAATGACTGAAGTATGGTACGTATACTAGAAGAGTTCAAGTGTTCGAGAAGAGTACGACGAGTAAGGAAGGAAGTGAACATGTGCTAAGAAAATAGAAACGATCATTTTGTTGTGAAGTGAAGATGCGAAGGGAATATCCTTTAGACCAGGGTGGAAGCTTTTGTGATGTAGGAATGACTTCTCGTGGACTTGGGTTAAGTATTTTCGCGTAGGTTATTTTTGTGGCCAGGTGTGGCGTTGGCAACTTGTTAAGAGGAACTTTATCATTATCTGTCTTGAGAAGGAACATTCGGGACGAATGTTTCTAAGGAGGGGAGAATGTTATACCCCGTATTTCCAGAGTATGTACGTGAGGACGTACGTACAAAAGTTTAGGCCTTAAGTTAGGCTAGGAATGAAATATTTGTGCACAACTACCAAAAATAATTGTTTTCCGGCGAAACGTTTTCCAAAACTTGCGTAGGGAAAATTACGGCTATGTCATTTATAATTTTTGCGGATTTTTCCGAGAGATAAAATATTTTGGACCAACGAGAGGGTGACACTTGTCACCCTCAAGTGGACGGCAACATGGACTACATTGGCACATTTTTAGCCTTTTTCTTGGTCAAGGGGTTGGTAGGATATTTTGTGTAGTTGATGAGCAAGTGGGACCCACAAACACTTGTCCAAATCTTGACCCTCCACTTTCCCCCCCACTTGGCTTGATCTTGGCCATTGGTTGGCCTATAAATACCCCTCTAATGCAAGACATTTCTTCATCCACACTTGTGAAAATCCAAGGCAAAAATCCCTCTACCTCCCTCTTAAACCTCTCGTCCAAATCACCCCTCCCCCTTGAGAGGCCCTTGGCCGAGAAGTACCCCCCCTACCTTGAAGCTCTCGTAAAATACCCCCCCCCCCCCTTGGTAGAAAAATACTCTCCAAGTATTGTTATTATTCCAAAATACCTTGGCCCATATACCTTATAGTATTCCAAGGTTACACCTATACTAAAAGCCCAGAAATACTATTATACTTCCTTGATCACAAAAACGAAACCCTAAGGAAAATCTTCACAGTTGGTTGAAGTATTAAGAAGAAGTTGCGTAGAACTTCTAAGGGTTGTTTGGAGCGGGTTGGAGCACCCAGAGTAGGAGCTAAACGTTGCTCAGGATCGACATTTAAACTTGGATAATTTTGGGCTTATCGAGGTAAATACTCTTGTCCTTATAATGTAATTGGAAATTACATACTATAGTAGTATAGAAATGTATATAAGATACATAGAAGAGAATTGAACTGTAATAGAAGGATATTACATAAGAGAATTGAATTGAAATCACATCAGAAGAATATTAAAGAAGAAGATTAAACTGTACTTACATTGGACTGTATTACAGTAGACTTGTGTAGCTTAACGGGTAGGGAAGTGCTGCCCAATTTTCCGTAGAATAAGGAATCTGTATCTAGAATTATTCTGCAGAATAGTCTAGACGTTGATAGACATGTATGACCGTTATAGGTTGAAGATCGCAAGTAGCGTATTCTACTCGGGCGGTGGAAAGGGCTAGCCGGATTCTGATGCTTTGGAGCTATTTGCTAATAGTCGATAATCGTCGCGAGGTATGTGATTCTTCATATCCTCTTGAGCATGATATTTTAAAAGAATATATATATAGTACGGTGGACGTACGTGTGTTAACTGAACGTGGTTTTACTTCGATGTCTTTTGACTTGAGTTTTAAATAATAAGAATCTTGAAGTATTTCAAAAGAATTAAGAATCATTTTTGAAAGAAGTGTAATACTTGGTTTTGAAAGTTTAAGAGTTATACTAGCTTTATGGGAAGTTAGGTATAACGACTTAAGAGTAATAAAAAGAATGGTTTATTGATTTTAGAAGTTAAGAGACTTAATCTTAAAAGATAAGAGACTTAACTTAATTGAATTGATAGGAAAGTTGTTAAGAAGTCTGAAACCTCATTCGTGAGTAATGAGTACTTGGTTTTTAAAGAATAATGTTTTTGATTTGGAAATGAGAATAAGTATCGAGCGAACCACCGCAGTTAATAAAGGAAAATGTATTGACAAATAAGTAATTATATTAAAACCAGAGAAACCTCCATCTGCATAGAAGCTAAGATAAGACAAAATTGTATTACATTTTCTAGATCATGGCTGCTTTAATAAGATTGTTATAAACAAGAATAACCTGCTCCCACATAAGGCATATGTTGCTCAAATGGTTTTAAAAGAGAATTACGCTATTAAATGATTAAGACTATGAGCTATGAAATCTTTCGAAAATAAGAGACCTGAATATTTGAAATTAGGCAAACTTGAACTTTGGAAAAGAATGTTGTAACTTGATTTTAAAAGGAGAAGTGTTTTGGTTTAAAAAGGAAAGTATGGAAGTGGTTTTGGTTTACTTAAAAATGTTAGTCACTCTATTTTTATAATACGGGCATCGGGTGACCTTTGTAAAAGAAATGGATCTTTTAAAAAGAATTTAACGTACGTAGTACTTTGGGGTCAAAACCTGGACTTTGGCATAAAATGAAAGTACCTTGAAGTTGTGTGTAACTTGCCTATGTTTGCGTGTGATAGCCTTGTCGTGCTAGTAATGTATTCCATACGATTCCTATCGAGTCCCATGAGATGGGACGAGACATGTATTCCATACGATTCCTATCGAGTCCCATGAGATGGGCCGAGACATGTATTCCATACGATTCCTATCGAGTCCCATGAGATGGGCCGAGACATGTATTCCATACGATTCCTATCGAGTCCCATGAGATGGGCCGAGACATGTATTCCATACGATTCCTATCGAGTCCCATGAGATGGGTCGAGACATGTATTCCATACGATTCCTATCGAGTCCCATGAGATGGGCCGAGACATGTATTCCATACGATTCCTATCGAGTCCCAAGAGATGGGCCGAGACATGTATTCCACACGATTCCACCTCGAGTCCCATGGGATGGGCCGAGACATGTTATACGTATCATACGAGTTATACCTAGACTGCCGGCAGTGAGGAAGGAGTTCCACGGGCATGAGGGATGACTTTGAGGGCGTGAGTCCCTGACTTGACATGACTGCTTTTATGTTATGAACTGTAGTTTTGTTATCATACATGTCTCCTGTTTTATAGACTGTTATGGTTTCGTTCTGATTTTTCGATTTCACATACTTGGTACTGCCAGATCGACTTCTTCGGGCCGCTCATGCCGCAGGTAGGGGTACATCGGTCGTTGATCCTCGCTCATAGGATCACAGTTCAGCGTATTGGGAAGCTCCGTTTCTCCGGAGGCTTATCTTTTGGTATGTTTCCCTGAGTTGTAGGTTCTTGTACATTCAGGGGTATGGCGGGGCCCTGTCCCGTCATGTTGTATAAAAACTCTTAGAGGTCTGTAGTACTGTTGTGGGCAGGGTTGTAAAGGATGTAACTGTTCAAATTTCTGTATATATGCAAGAAGGCAACCGTTTTGGTTGGCCTGTTTTATTATCATATCTCTTGTCTCATTTCTGTATGTTTTATATTCCGCTGATTTCTCTGATGTATGACTACTTGGGTGCCCGGGTAAGGCACCAGTCTCGGGCCCGGGATCGGGTCGTGTCAGAAACCCACCATTTCCGTGAGCCCTCAAGTGAGCAAGAACAAGTTTCTTGAAAATTGTCTAAGTGTGGGAACTAGTCTTGCTACTAGTATACATATATAACATAATGGAGGGTCAAGATTAGAACAATTGGGTGGCCTAGATGAGTTTCACATGGATCCTAGCCAAGTGGCCTTGACTAAGTCGACAATATCAAGCTATTAGTCTTTGCAAGACTTGGTCATTTAAATTATGTTCAAATGACCATCCTATCCATGTATTTTTCGTCCAAGACCAAGTAAGGGGGGTGACACGTGTCGCCTTCCCGTTCGTCGCAATATTTCGTTTCCGACAATTCCATAATTCCGATAAATTTTTACTCGTCTCAAACCTTAACATTTTTTAGTTCTTACGTACGTTCTTATAAACATGCCCTGGAATTTCCGGGGTGTAACACTATACTTGTAAATCAATTCATTTCTTCATTTAAGAATCAAGTCCCATAACTTGAAAAATAAAGTCCCTTAACCTTTTAAAAATTTGAGGTCCATAGTCTTAAAACTTCATACGTAAATTCTTATAAATTAAGTAACATATACTTTGGTGCGTTGTGAATAAGTTATACTTATTTATAACGATCTTAATCAAGTAGCCATGATCTAGAAAATGTAATACAATTTTGTCTTATCTTAGCTTCTATGCAGTTGGAGAATTCTACTCATTTTAACTTAATTGATTGTCATCACATTTTCCTTTATTAACGTTGCAGTGGCTTGTTCGATACTTATTCTCATTTGTGCCGTAACTTAGCCAAGTCAACTTGGCTCCAAAATACCTCCTAAGACTCTTACCAACATCCCCCATAAGACTTGGTAAGAACTTAGGATAACTTAGACATAACCCTTACGTAGAGTAAATCAACATACATACCTCTTAACTTCTAAGAGTAGAAGGAATCATGAAATAATACCACATGTATATTCCATACATAGAATCATGTCAAAAGAAGGAAGAGGTTCACATACCTCGCGACGATTATCGACAAATAGCAAAATGCTCCAAAGTACTTCAACTTGATAGCTATTCCATCCTTCAAGTAGAACACACTATACTTAGTACTTCCACCTATAATGGCCATAATACGTCCATTAACCTCTAGCTTCAAACGTAGAATATTCTAAGTGCAAAGTCACTAAATTCTACAGAAAATCGGACAACACTTCCTTTGTTTCTACATACTTTGCCACCTTTTTCAAGGCTGAATTCAATAACCAAACACGCCACATTTAAGGCTCAATACAACAACCAATCAAAGGGGATTACACGCCTTACAATACGTGTAAAATTCCGCCCCACAATTAATACCAACTAAGTCCTTAATCAAGGCCATTCTCGGCTAACTTATTCAATAACACAAAGTCCTTTCCAATTCTTTTTCAATCCAACTTCTTAGGTCTAACATGTTATATAGTCATAAACAACTTAGCAATTATAACCACCTTAATCAATTCTTTAGATAACATGCGACGACTAACTAGTAACTAAATTGAATTACAATCTTAAAGGCTAAATCATGCAACTTTTCGGATTCCATCCAAATATTCCATAATACATATCATTCTTCATAATATAATCCACATGATCATTTCTAACTACTACAACATGAAATCTTGAATTTTAATAGCAAGACGGAGATTATTACCTCCTTAAGCTCAAAATGATCCAAAACCCTAAGTCGAGCCTTAGCAACTCCAACTCCTTTTCTTGACGTTCCGATCCGCTATTTGCAACCCTTAGAAGCTTGTGAAAAACTCCTCTTCTATTTCCAACTTCAAAGTTGAAGAACACCTTGGGTTTTCGCCTTGCGACTAATACGAAAACGCCACTTTTCCGGGATCTTTCTATAGATATACCCTTACAAAACTCTTAGGAACCTTGGTTTAAAGTATGGGGATTATTGGACAAAAATTGAATTTTTTTTCCCTTGAAATCCTAGCTTGGCCGAGAGCACTCCTCCATGCTCATCCAATTTCTTGAAAATTTAACTAAGTGTAGAGCCTTTTCTTGCACTAGGAAGCTTATATAAATATATGGAGGGTCAAGATTAGAACAAATGGGTGGTTTGGATGCTTTTCACAAGGATCAAGCCAAGTGGCATTTGACTTAGTCGACAATCTCAAGCTAGCAAGACTTTGTTCATATTCAATGGCCAATGACCATTATACCCTTAAATATTTCGTCCAAGCCATGTGGGGGGTGCCACGTGTCTCCCTCCCATTCGTCAATAAAATTCCGTAACCCTCGTGGGCCCCACAAAACGTAAAATTCCTCGGGTGGGCCCCACGTGACCAAATCCGTAAAAAATAAATTTCCATAATGATAATAAGTTCCATACTCTTCAATTAATGCATTTTGAGAATCTAATTCTCACCAACGAACATTTCTCCTTTCCGACGTTCGGAAGATTTTCCGTCGGAAAAACAATTCTTCCTTTCGTACCCTTTTCAAGTCTTGTGTTCCTTACTTACATTCTCTTAAACATGTCCTTGAATTACGGGGTGTAACAATTATATATTGTTGTAGCCTTACATTTTGACTAGCATGAAGTATATGTATTAAAGATTGATAAGTGTTATGAATATTTGAAGCCTAAAATCCGAAATGACATGTCGAGCCATTGGAAATTGAAATACAATTTGGTCGCTAACTAGAATCGTCGCATGTTATCTACTTGAATATTATTGTTGTTATAATCGATTGCAGCTTTATAACATGTTATACTAAACAACTTGTATTGAAAAGGAATTGGAAAGGAAAGATATGTTGTGACACCTTCTGGCCGAGAATGACATAGTATGTTGGATTAGTTTGATATTCAATTGTGGGGCAGAATTTTACACGTCCTGTTAAGGCGTGTAATCCCCTTTGTATGGCTAAATTGTTGGGCCTTAAATGTGGCGTTTGGTTATTGATTTTCGGACCTTGAAAAAGGTGGAAAAGTATGTAGAAACAAAGGAAGTGCTGTCCGATTTTCCGTAGAATTTAGTGACTTTGCACTTGGAATATTCTACGTTTGAAGCTAGAAGTTAATAGACGTATTATGGTCATTATAGGTTGACATACTACGTACGACGTATTGGACTTAGCAAGTGGATTGAACCGAAGAGGTATGTGGAACTTTCTTATCTCTTGAGCATGAATAGTTGTAAATATATAGTACGGTAGACGTACGAGATTTTGACAATATAGTCCATTTGATATCATTGGCTTATTTTAAGAATGTCCAAGTTGGTTGAGTTAGGAAATTAACTCACTTGTTTAAAAATATTAAGGATATCTTAGTTTCTAAAAGTTAAGAAACTTGATTACTAAAGTTAAGGGACTTCGAAGTATTTTAAAAGTATATGATACTTGTTTCGTTTTAAAAGTATAAGTCCCTTGGATATAAGGAAGAATGTAATTGTCTAAAGTATAAAGCTAGTATAACGGCTTGATGGAAAGTTGGTTATAATAGATTTATGGTAAGTTAATAGAGTGGTTTACTCTAAGTAATGTAAATAATGATAAATGACTTGAAATAATGAAAGACAAATTGATTTGAAGGCATCAATTGCTTAAAGTTTTAAAAGAAAGAAGTCACTTGATTTAGAAGCCTAAATTAAATTCTAAAAGGTATTGTGACTTGTCTTGAAAAGTAGATATGACTTGATACTACGGTTATTAGTATCTTGGAAGCTTATATGAAAAAGAGTCATTTTAAAAGAGTAGAAGTACGTAGCACTTTGGGTTAAATTCCCGGATTTTTATAATGACACGTTAGTGCCTTAAGTAAACTACAATGAGAGTGTATATGTATAAGACTAATAAGAAGTTAGGGAGATTTCTTAACTTGCTTATGTTATGTACGATAAGCCGGTAGTTCTTATGTTATATATGATAAGCCGGTAGTGCTTATGTTATGTATGATAAGCCGGTAGTGCTTATGTTATGTATGATAGCCGGTTGTGCTAGTGATATATTGTTCATTACGGGGTCATTCCCCGGGTTTGTGGCATTTGCATATTCCGTGGATTTGCTACCCATGATGCGAGGAATACCTCATGCGAGTCCGTAAGGGCTTTTGCGGGTGAAATAGTCCTATGCGGGGCGGACCAGTCCTATGCGAGGAATACCTCATGCGGGTCCATACGACCTATGCGGGAGGATACAGTCTATGCGAGGAAGTTACCTCATGCGGGTCCATATGGCCTTTGCGGGTGAAATAGTCCCAGGAGTAGTATTGCTTAATGATACTACGGGCGGGTGGCCCTACTTAGATCATGAGCCTCCTATTTTTATGTAGTAAAGTATACTCTTGTTTACTCTCTTGTTAGTAAGGCACAGTGTACTGTTAATTGAGTTATCATACATGTCTCCATCTTTATTTTAGACTTATGATTTCATTACAGTACTTTCAGTTTCACATATTTGGTACATGTTGTACTGACCTCCTTCGGGGGGCTACGTTCATGCCGCAGGTAGAGTATACAGGTTGTTGATCCTCACTCTTAGGATAACTGTTCAGCTGTTGGGAAACTCCATTACTCCGGAGGCTTATCCTTGGTTCAGATCCCTGATATGGTCGGTTGTTGTACATTCAGGGGTATGGTGGGGCCCTGTCCCATCACAGTTGTTGTTCTTAGAGGTCTGTAGTCATATCTTGTGGATTTGGGTTATAAAGAAAAAAAAAAGAGTTGTACTGTTTCATTTGTGGATTATGTATATTTTACGGAAGGTGGCCTTATCGGCTAGCCTGTTGATGTTTATTGTCATAGTATTTATATGTGTTGTGTATGTTTCGCTGCTATTCTCTGATGTATACCTGAAAGGGATTCCCAGGTAGGGCACCAGTCGCGGGCCCGGGGTCGGGTCTTGAAAGAAAGTACGTGAGACTTGAATTTCGAAAATATGTAGTGACTTGATTTATTTGAAGTAAGTAAATTGATTTTGAATATATATAAGTCTTGATTATGAAAGTATAAGTAGCTCGAATGACTTTAAAGGTTATGAGACTTTATTTTTCAAGTTATGGGACTTTATTCTTAAAGGTAGAAGTGACTTGATTTAATTGAAGTAAGTAAATTGATTTTAAAGAATTTATGTTATGAAGTTTTAAGACTATGAACCTTGATTTCTTAAAAGGTTATGAGACTTTATTTTTCAAGTTATGAGACTTGATTCTTAAAGGTAGAAGTGACTTGATTTAATTGAAGTAAGTGAATTGATTTTAAAGAATTTATGTTATGAAGTTTTAAGACTATGAACCTTGATTTCCTAAAAGGTTATGAGACTTTTTTTTTTCAAGTTATGAGACTTGATTTTTAAAGGAAGGAATGACTTGATTTAAAAATTATGGCTTCTTGATTTAGTTCAAGAGTTAAGAAGAATGATTTCAAAAGAGTATGTAACTTGAGTTTTAAAAGTATACGTTTGTTGATTTAAGAAAAATGAGTTGCATGATTCTTTTTAAGTATGTATGTACGTAGTACTTTTGGGTTTAGTTTCCCCAATGTGATAAGAAATACAAGTGCCTTAAGTTCTCTAAAATGAAAGGTTGTTGTAATAGCTCTATAGGAAGTTGTTATAACGACTTAAGAAGAAGTGAAAAGACGGCTTAAAATGTTATGTTATGAGACACACCGAGCTTACACATAGGCTGGGTTATGTTATGAGATTATGATAGCCGAATGTGCTTATGTTATGTGATTATGGTAGCCGGTTGTGGTTATGTTATGTTATTATGATAGCCGATTGTACTTATGTTACGTGATTATGTTAGCCGGTTGTGCCTGTGATATATTATTCATTACGGGGTCATTCTCCGGGCTTGTTGCATTTGCATATTCCGTGGATTTGCTCCCCACGATGCGAGGAAGCTACTTCATGCGAGTCTGTAGGGCTCATGCGGGTGAAATAGTCCAATGCGGGCGGATACAGCCTATGCGAGGAGATTACCCCATGCGGGTCCATGCGGCCTATGCAGGCGGATACAACCTATGCGAGGAGATTACCTCATGCGGGTCCATACGGCCTATGCAGGTGAAATAGTCACCGGAGTAGGATTTCATAGTGATACTATGGGCGGATGGTCCTAGGTTAATCATAAGCTTCCTGTTTTAAAACCGGCAAAGTTTATTCATGTTCACTCTCTCTTTTAAAAAGGCATAATGTACTGGTAGGGTACATTATACTTGTTACATGCTGCGGTGATGTTGTATTCCACGAGCATGTTTCTGTGATATTATATGCGGAGGGCAGGTGTCCCTGATTTTTGACATGGCTTTCATATGTGAGAGTGGTACAGTGTTACAGTAGTAAAAGGACACAAGGTACGGTTGCCTCTGATTGTTTTATGACACGGTAGGATCTGGTATTTGCTTTACATACTTGCCCTTGTCATTCTTGTGTACAGTTATGATCTTGCTTACTGTACTTCTTGTTTACATACTTGGTACCTTGTTGTACTGACCCCCTTCGGGGGGCTGCGTTCATGTCCGCAGGTCTAGGTACTCAGTTGTGGATCCGCGAGCTTAGGATCCTGGTTCAGCATTTTGAGATGGCTCTAATATTCCGGAGCTTGTCATTATGGCTAGGTATATTCAGGGGTACAGCGGGGCCTTATCCCGTCATAGTTTACTGTCTAAATTCTTAGAGGTTTGTATTCATGTCATGACCCGACCCCGGGCCCGCGATTGGTGCCCTACCTGGGCACCCTTACAGGTATACATCAGAGATAATCAGCGGAACATACATAAACTTAAAAAGAAATAAATAACAGGTTAGCCGATAAGGCTACCTTCTGGATACATATAACTACGTAAAACCAAAAGCAGTTACCTCTTTTTTTTTGCAAAGCGACCCACAAGATATGACTACAGACCTCTAAGAGTTTTGACATAACACATGTGACGGGACATGGCCCCGACATACCCCTGAATGTACATAAATCTACAACCTCAGGGAACTGTACCAAAATACAAAGCCTCCGAAATAATGGAGCTTCCCAACCAGTTGAACAGTGATCCTAAGAATGAGGATCAGCAAGCTATGTACCTCAACCTGCGGCATGAACGCAGCCCCCCCCCCCCGAAGGAGGTCAGTATGAAATATGTACCACGTATGTAAAACTGACAAATACTATAATGAAATCATAACAGTCTATATAAAACAGGAGACATGTATGATAACCAAACCATAGTACACAATATATAAACAGTCATGTCAAGTCATTACTCACATATAACCATGGGTCTCACGCCCATAATATCAATCATGCCCGTGGAATCCCTTCCTCACTGCCGGCAGTCCATGATTTAATATAACAACGATATGCATACCTGAACATCAGGTCCCACATGCGTCATAAAAACTGTACGGGCCAAGTAGGAAAGCGAACCACCAGATCCATCCTGCATCATAAAACTGACCGGGGTAAGTACGAAAGCCAACTACCAGATCCAGCCTGCGTCAACAACTGACCGGGGCAAGTCCGAAAGTCAACTACCAGATCCAGCCTGTCGTCACGAGATATGACTGGGGCAAGTGCGAAAGCTATCTACCAGAGTCTATCGTACCAAACTGTGCCATAGAACTGACGGGGGCAAGTACGAAAGCCAACTACCAGACTATCCTGCGTCAGCCACTGACAGGGGCAAGTACGGAAGCTAACTACCAGACCATCCTGCGTCACTAAACCTCATGGAGGGCTAGACATCGTATAAGCATGTCCATGGAGAAATAGAAACAATCCGGGAATCTAACCCGCCTCCTGGTCGCATGCCCCGGAATCCCACATCGTATAAGCATGTCCAAGGAGTAATAAAAACAATCCGGGAATCTAACCCGCATCCTGGTCGCATGCCCCGGAATCCCACATCGTATAAGCATGTCCAAGGATCAATCACAATGGAAGCATACCCGTGGAAGCCTCCGTCACTGTCGGTACGTCCAAGTAAATTCACAACAAGACAGCCAGCCCTCCAACTGAGAGTCACGGTAGCGTAAACATATAATACTTGCACTCAAGGCTATTATAAGCAAGCATAGGCAAGTTCATAAAATCTTTATACTTTCATTATCATACAAAAATGAATTTCATTTTATAAACTCAAGCCACTTTTCGTTTCACATAAAAATCTGGTAATTTAACCCAAAGTACTACGTACTTCCATTATTTTCAAAAGACTCCTTTTCATATAAAACCCCAAGATACTAACACCCGTAGTATCAAGTCATGTCTACATTTCAAACAAGTCACTACATTTTTAGAAATACATTTCTAGGCTTCTAAATCAAGTGACCCTTACTTTAAAACTTTAAGCAATTGATACCTTTAAATCAAATTGCCCTTCTTTATTTCAAGTCATTTCTTTGTTTACATTACTAGAGCAAACCATTCTTCTAACCTTCTATAAAGTTGTTATAACCAACTTCCCATAAAGCCGTTATACTAACTTTATGCTTTAGAAACTAAGACATCTTTAACCTTTCATAAAGACGTCATAACTAACTTCCCATAAAGTCGTTATAACTCTTTATGTCTTAGACAAATTCATTATTTTTATAACCAAGAGACTTATACTTTCAAATCAAGTTACATAGCTTTCAAAATACTTCAAGTCTCTTAACTTTAAGAAATCAAGTTTCTTAACTTAGAATATCAAGTCTCTTTAACTTAGAATATCAAGTTATCAATACTTTCCAAATTAAGTATTCTATACTTTTAAATCAAGTCATTCCTTCCTTTAAGAATCAAGTCCCATAACTTGAAAAATAAAGTCTCTTAACCTTTTAAGAATTCAAGGTTCATAGTCTTAAAACTTCATAACGTAAACTCTTTAAATTAAGTAACATATACTTTTATGCGTTGTGAATAGGTTATACTCGTTTATAACGATCTTATTAAAGCAGCCATGATCTAGAAAATGTAATACAATTTTGTCTTATCTTAGTTTCTATGCAGATGGAGAATTCAACTCATTTTAATATAATTGATTGTCGATACATTTTCTTTTACTAACGCTGCAATGGCTTGTTCGATACTTATTCTCATTCGTGTAGTAAATTAGCAAAGTCAACTCGACTCCAATTACTTCCTAACGACTCTTACCAACATCCCCCATAAGACTTGGTAAGAACTTCGGATAACTTAGACATAACTTTTACATAGAGTAAATCAACATACATACCTCTTAACTTCTAAGAGTAGAAGGAATCATGAAATAACACCACATGTATATTTATACATAGAATCATGCCAAAAGGAGGAAGAGGTTCACATACCTCGTGACGATTATCGACAAGTAACAAACAATGCTCCAAAGTACTTCAACCTTGATAACTATTCCATCCTTTAAGTAGAATACGCTACTCGTAGTACTTCAACCTATATTAATCATAACATGTCTATCAACTCCTAACTTTTTAAGTGTAAGGTCTCTTATTCCACGGAAAATCGGGCAGCACTTTCTTTGTTTCTACGTACTTTTCCACCTTTTTCAAGGCCCGAAAATCAATAACCAAACGCCACATTTAAGGCCCAACAATTCAGCAATACAAAGGGGATTACACGCCTAATAGGACATGTAAAATTCTGCCCCACAATCAATATAAAACTGTCCAATATTTCCAAGCCAAATTCGGCTACCATTGTCACAATAATTATCAATTTCCTTTCAATTTCTTTTTCAATCCAAGTTGTTATTACAACATGTTATATACATAATAACAATTACAACAACTATAAATCTTTTATTCCTTAATGTTACACCCCGTGTTACACCCCGTAATTCAAGGACATGTTTAAGAGAATGTAAGTAAGGAATACAAGACTTGAAAAGGGTACGAAAGGAAGAATTGTTTTTCCGACGAAAAATCTCCAGAACTTCGGAAAGGAAAAATGTTCGTTGAGGAGAATTGGATTCTCAAAATGCATTAATTGAGGATTATGGAATGTATTTTCATTATGGAAATTTATTTTACGGATTTGGTAGTGTGGGGCCCACCCGAGGAAGTTTGTGTTTTGTGGGGCCCACGAGGGTTACGGAATTTTATGGACGAATGGGAGGGCGACACGTGGCACCCCTCCCACATGGCTTGGTCGAAATAATGCAAGGGTATTATGGTCATTGACCATGGTAGAAGACTAAGTCTTGCTAATTAAATAGCTTGACATTATTGACTAAGTCCAAGGGCCACTTGGCTTGATCTCTTCCCTCCAAACTTAACAAGTGTTATAATATAGACCCTCCAATGTTTTATATAAGCACACTAGTAGCAAGACTTGTCTTCCAACACTTAGAAAAAATTGAGAGAACTTGTGTGTGCCATTGTGAGCTCTCGGGTTTGCTAAGAAAGAAAGAAAGAAGAAAAATTTTCGCTTGTGGTTCATTAGCCACAAGACTTTAACCCAAGGTTCATGAGTGTATTGTAAGTGTATCTCAATAGAAAAATCCCGGAAAAAGATGGTTTTCGTGTTAGTCGCAAAAAGAAAACCTAGTTGCTTTTCTAGGTTTTGTTTGAAAGATTGAAGGAAATTTGTTGGTGTTGTTCTAAGGGTCTCAAGTAGCGGATTGAAGTGTCTAGAAGAGGCTCTAAGTTGCTAAGGAGCGACTTCGGATTTGAAGTTGGACTAAGAATCGTTAAGGTAATAATCTTGTCTCTTAAGTGTTACAAGATTATATATTGTTGTTAGCCTTACATGTTTGCTAGCATGAAGTATATGTGTTGAAGTTTGATAAGTATTATGGATTGATAGTAACCTTAAATCCGAAATGTCATTTAAGCCATGTGAAGTTGGATTACAATTTGGCCGTTTATTAGAATCGTCGCATGTTACTTACTTGAAGGTTATAGTAGTTATAATCGATTGCGACTTGATATCATGTTATGATAACAACTTGGATTGAAATGGAAATTGGATAAGAATTGGAAAAGGACTTTGTGTTGTTGTATATGCTTAGCCAAGAATGGCTTTAAATATGGAACTAGTTTCGTATTAATTTGTGGGGCGGAATTTTACACGTCCTGTTAAGGCGTGTAATCCCCTTTGGTTAGCTGAATTGTTGGGCCTTAAATGTGGCGTGTTTGGTTATTGTATTCGGCCTTGAAAAAGGTGGCAAAGTATGTAGAAACAAAGGAAGTGTTGTCCGATTTTCCGTAGAATTTAGTAACTTTGCACTTAGCATATTCTACGTTTGAAGCTAGAGGTTAATGGATGTATTATGACCATTATAGGTTGAAGTAATAGGTATAGCGTATTCTACTTGAAGGATGGAATAGCTATCAAAGTTGAAGTACTTCGGAGCATTTTGCTAATTGTCGATAATCGTCGCGAGGTATGTGAACCTCTTCCTTCTTTAGACATGATTCTATGTATGGAATATACATGTGGTATTATTTCATGATTTCTTCTACTCTTAGAAGTCAAGAAGTACGTATGTTGATTTACTATATGTAAAGGTTATGTCTGAGTTATCCTAAGTTCTTACCAAGTCTTATGGGGGATGTTGGTAAGAGTCGTTAGGAGGTATTTGGAGCCAAGTTGACTTGGCTAATTTATGACACGAATGAGAATAAGTATCGAACAAGCCATTGCAGCGTTAATAAAGGAAAATGTAATGACGATAAATTATATTAAAACAAGTAGAATTCTCCATCTGCATAGAAGCTAAGATAAGAAAAAATTGTATTACATTTTCTAGATCATGGCTGCTTTAATGAGATCAGTATAAATAAGTATAACCTATTCACACATATAAGGCATATGTTGCTTAAATTAAAGAGTTTACGTTATGAAGTGTTAAGACTACGAACTACGAAACTTGATTCTAAAAGATAAGAGACTTGAAGTATTTTGAAAGTATAAGTCTCTTGGTTATAAAAAGAATGTATTTGCCTAAAGTATAAAGTAGTATAACGACTTTATGGGAAGTGGGTTATAATAGCTTTATGGAAAGTTAAGAGTGGTCTACTCTAGTAATGATAAATGTTTTGAAATAAAGGAAGGCAAATGGATTTAAAAGCATCAATTGCTTAAGTTTTAAGGAAAGAAGTCACTTGATTTAGAAGCCGAATAATGTATTTCTAAAATTGTAGTGATTTATGTAAAATGTAAACAAGCCTTGATAGTACGGGTGTTAGTATCTTGGGGTTTTATATGAAAATGAGTCTTTTGAAAAGAATGTAAGCACGTAGTACTTTGGGTTAAATTCCCGGATTTTTATGTGTGAAACGAAAGTGCCATGAGTTTATAAAAATGGAAGTCTAAAGGTTTAATGAACTTGCCTATGTTAGCTTGTGATAGCTTTGAGTGCAAGTATTATATGTTTACGTTGTCGTGACTCTCAGTTGGAGGGTCGGCTGTCTTGTTGTAAGTTTACTTGGACGTACCGACAGTGATGTGGGTTTCCACGGGTATGTTTCCATTATGATTGATCCTTGGACATGTTTATACGATGTGGGATTCCGGGGCATGTGACCAGGAGGCGGGTTAGATTCCTGGATTTGTTTTATTACCCATGGCCATGCTTATACGATGAGGGATTCCGGGGCATGCGACCATGCTATGTACGACTATTACTCCATGGGCTAGCTCCCCATGAAGACATGTACCCACGATGAGGGATTCCAGGGGCATGTTATATTATTACTCCATGGGCTAGCTCCCCATGAAGACCTGCACCTACGATGAGGGATGCCGAGGGCACGTTATGGCCATGCTTATACGATGAGGGATTCCGGGGCATGCGGCCGCGTTATATATATGTATATATATATATATGTGTTGTATATGTGTACGCCGACAGTGAGGTGGGATGCCACGGGCGCGTCACATGGTTATATTTTACACTTATAACTGTCGGCAGTGATGGGGGATTCCACGGGCACGTTTTGATATTTGTGTGACTTGATCGCGTCCCAGATTAGGCCGGGTAGTATATGCGTCCCTCCATAAAGGGCCGGATCATGTTATGAAAGATAAGTAAGTTAGATGGTAATGAACTGTTACACCCCGTAAGTCCAGGACATGTATAAGAGAATGTATGTAAGGAATCAAGACTTGGAAATTAGTACGAAAGGAAGAATTGTTTTTCCGACGGAAAATGTTCCGAACGTCGGAAAGGAAAAATATTCATTGAGGAGAATTAGATTCTCAAAATGTATTATTTGAAGAGTATGAAACTTATTAACATTATGGAAATTTATTTTTACGGATTTGGTCATGTGGGGCCCACCCGAGGAATTTTACGTTTTGCGGGGCCCACGAGGGTTACGGAATTTTATGGACGAATGAGAGGGCGACATGTGGCACCCCTCATATGGTCTTGGACGAATTAGAGGAAGGGTAAAATGGTCATTGACCATCAAGGAAGATAAGTCTTGCAAGCTTGAGATTGTTGACCAAGGTCAACTTGTCCACTTGGCTATTTAATTAATGATCCTCATCCAAGCCACACATTTGTTATAATCTAAGCCCTCCAATGTGTTTTAAATACTACACTAGTAGCAAGACAAGGTCTTCCAACACTTAGAAAAATCACAACATTCTTGTTCTTGTAGACATGCTCTCGGCTTAGTGCCTATCTCCACACAAAAATTTTGTAATTTTGTTCTATTATTCACAAGACTTAAACCCAAGGTCCCTAAGGGTATCGTAAGGATATCTCAATAGAAAGATTTCGGAAAAGTGGTGTTTTCGTATTAGTCGCAAGGCGGAAACTTAAGGAGTTCTTCAACTTTGAAGTTGGAACTTGAAGATGGGTTCTTCATAGGCCTCTAAGGAGTGCTTGGAGCGGATTGGAACATAAGGAAAGGATCTAAGAATTGCTAAGGCGCGACTTTGAATCTTGGAATTTTTAAGGGCTTGTAAAGGTATAATTCTTGTCGTTTTAGCAATTAAGGTGTCACGACCCGAACCCGGGCCCGTGACTGGTGCCTTACCCCGGGCACCCAAGTAGACATACATCAGAGAAATCAGCGGAACATAAAACAAGACATGAAATAATATGAAGTGTAAAACAATCTTCTGAGAAAAGTTTCCTTTCGGCATATATATATATATAAACTTAAATCCGAACAGTTACATCCTTTTTACAAACTCTGCCCACAACAGTACTACAAACCTCTAAGAATGATATAACAACAATGGCGGGACAGGGCCCCGCTGTTATACCCCGTATTTCCAGAGTATGTACGTGAAGGCATACGTACAAAAGTTTAGCCTTAAAGGTTAGGCCTTGGACGAAAATACTTGGGCATAACTCACTTAAAGAATCGTTTTCCGACGAAACGTTTTACAAGACTCGCGTAGGGTAAATTCCGGCTATGTCATTTCTATTTTTTGCGGATTTTTCCGAGAGACGTAACACTTTGGACCAACGAGAGGGCGACACTTGTCACCCTCTCATTGATGGATGTGGGACGGCAATAGGGCCGATTGGATGACCTTCTTTGTCAAGTAGTTGGTAGGATATTTTGTGTGCAAGTTGGCTAAGGTACACTTGCCCTAATCTTGACCTTACACTTGCCTAGCACATGGCTTAATCTTGGCCATTGGTTGGCCACTTCTTGACCTATAAATACCCCCCTTAAGATGAAGAGTTCTTCATCCACAAATCTTTCTCCAAGTCTTGAAAATCCTCTCCTCTCCTTGAGCCTTTTAAGTCCAACACACCCTTCCCCTCTTGAGTGAAGCTTGGCCGAGGCAACCCCTAGCCTAGCCTAAACCTACCCCTCCCTTGGTAGAAAAGTTGCCTCTAGTATTATTATAATGCACAAAATACCTTAGCCCAAATCCCTTAGTACTTAGTAGAAGTTGTGAAGAACTTCTAAGGGTTCCTTGGAGCTATCGGAGCGTACAAATTAGGAGCTAAACCTTGCTCAGGATCGACTTATATCTAGGATATTATTGGGCTTATCGAGGTAAATAATCTTATCCTTCTCTTTGTAATTAGAGAATATATACTGTAGAAGTATAGAAATAAGTATAAAATACTTAGAAGGATACTCTGAATAGAATTGAACTGTTATCACAGAGAAGGGTTTAAAAGAAGAATAATTGAACTATACTTACATAGAATTTGTTTTCTGATGAGACTTGAGTAGCTTGACGGGTAGGGAAGTGCTGCCCAATTTTCCGTAGAATAGAGAACCCTCTGCTTAGAACTGTTTATAGAATAGTCTAGACGTTGATAGACGTATTTGACTATTATAGGCTGATTCTCTGCGCGCGACATATTCGACTTGGCAGGTGGATTTCGCCGAGAAGGTATGTGATTCTTCCTAAAGCATGATATTTTACAATATATATATAGTACGGTAGACGTACATGTGTTAACTGAATAATAACTACGGCAATGTCTTTTGACTTAAGCCTGAATAATAATTACGGCAATGTTTTTTGACTTAAGCCTGAATAATGAGAGTCTTGATGCATTTCAAAATAATACTGAATCATTTTAACAGAAGAGAACTAATTGGTTTTTAAACAAAAAGCTTAAGAGTTATACTAGCTTTATGAGAAGTTAGGTATAACAACTTAAAAATGATAAATGGAACAGTTTACTTATGTGTTTATAACAGACTTATATTGATTTATGAAAGAATAATAAAATGGTTTGATAAGTAGACATGATATGATGCTATGTGTGGTAGTGACTTGTAACATTTGTATAAGAGGGTATTTTTGTTGTGCTTATGTTGTTTAACGATAAGCTGTTATGTTAGTATTATATCACTCACCTCTTGACATGTTCTGGGTTAAGCTGCCTCCGATGCGGGTAGACTCGGTGATGCAGGACCGTGATTCGAGAATACTTCATGCGGGTCCAGGGACCTATACGAGCTACGAGTTCCGAGTTAGTGTGCGGGGTTATACCTCATGCGGTCTATGTGGGCCGCGACTACGAGTCGGGGCGATCTTTGAGTAGCTACCCTCGATGCGGGTTATACCCTATGCGGGCCTATGTGAGTGGCCTATGCGGACTACGGAGTCGAGATTAGGCTTGCATAGTGATACTACGCGATTGGCCTGCTTGATCATTCGCATCTAGAAAAGACCTATTCTGATTTACCTATTGTTGCTCTTGTTTATGATGTAGCACTATGCGATTACATTGGTTGTTTCGATGCGTATTTATAAAATTGGTTTGAAAATGATATGATTTCATTTAAGTACTTTACAGTTTCACATACTTAGTACCTGTTGTACTGACCTCCTTCGGGGGGCTGCGTTCATGCCGCAGTAAGTGGCAGTGCTAGATCCACATCCTTAGGATCTTTGCTTTGGTGTCGGAGCTCCATCTTCTCCGGAGGCTCTACTTTTTGGTATGATCTCCTGTATTGTAGATAGTTTTGTACATTCGAGGTATGGGCCACTGTCCGCCATAGTTGTTTACTTCCTTAAGTGCAGTAGCTCTATTATGCAGTTGGGATGTAATCGCAAAACTTGGGTTATATGTATATATGCCGAAAGGCGACTTTTCTCATATAAAGCGTGTCTCAATTTTCATTGATTCATATCTTGTTTTATATTTCCGATTTTCTCTCGATGTATATTGCTTGGGTGCGGGTAAGGCACGATCCCCGAACGGCAGTCGTGACAAAAGTGGTATCGAGCGATTAATCCTCGGAAAGTGTCTGACCAGTATCTAGTAGAGTCTTGATTATCGGTGTGTTGTGCACCACACCAATGTCGAGAGGCTATAGGATATTTAGGATTAGTTTCCATTCTTCTCACTCTGAGATCGTGCTTTAGAGTGTGTTAAAGTTGGACCTCTAACGTATTCCTTTCTCAGAATTATGCCTCCATGTAAGGCAACCCGCCTGAGCGGCAACACCCGAGGAGCTGCTAGTGGGACACCTAGAGTCACGAGGCTCGGGCCCGATCTATACCCGAGGCGGCGAGTTCTACGACGCCGACGAGAGGGTTTAGGGCGCGGCGGTGGCGATGAGACCACAGTACCTACACCTCCATCCCACACTGGAGCGGATGAGATGGATTCTGAGAGATGGCCCGATCGCCGAGATCGTGGCGACATGAGGCGAGCTAGATCACGGCGATTCGATTCGGCCCAGTAGCACCGTGGTTCACCCGAGGCGATTTGAGGCTAAAGGATTTCTGAGTTGTAGCCCGCGAGTTCTACGGTCGAGGCGGAGGATGATCCGCGAGTTCATCCGTCGATTCTGAAGGATCACGCGGGTGATCAAGGCGTCGAGACCGAGTCCGTGACGCCGGTTCGCATCGGCTACGTGATCCGCGATCGATTGGTTTGATTCGTGGGAGTTATCCCGGGGAGAGCACGCGTCCCCAGCTACTTGGGACGAGTTCTCGGAGGCTTTCCTCACTCACTTCTTGCCTCCGCAGATGAGGAGGGCACAGGCCGACAGATTTTTGTTACTAAGGTAGAGAGGACGCACAGTTAGGGAGTACAATGTCGAGTTTGATTCATTGGCTCGATATGTCCCAGCGTTGGTAGCAGATATGGAGGATAGGGTGCACCGCTACGTCACCGCTAGATGATTATATGGCGAATCTTGCGGGTGTTTCTTGGCCGTATGGACATTACCCGCATGAAGGCTCATGCTCTTGGATGCGAGGCGTAGAGACCGACGGGTTGGCGACAGCGAGATCGAAGACCAGGGGCAGCGGTCTTTTGGTGGCTATCGTGGTGGCGGCCTCGGCGATCTGGATTTGCACCACGGCCGGCTCGAGCACTCCTGCACCGTCCTCGGCCCGGGATATTCGAGGCGGACCGGGCCCTAGGGCTTGACGTCGAGCGGCGAGGTGCGGCGATCGGGACCACCCCTCGGTGGCCGTCGGTAGATCCCGCCGGGAGTTGTGGTGCTGCTACGAGCTTGTTTGATTGTGGCGGCGAGGTCACTTTGCGGCTGTCGACCAAGAGCGGTCGCAGATAGTAGTCGGTCGCTACAAGTTCTTTTTGCCGGTCTTCTTCATCCCCGACGATTACTCGCCCCGAGGGCGTGGTACTCATGGACCAGCAGTCGCGCGAGGTCGTGGCTCGGGTCCCAGTTCTAGCGGTCCTCAGAACCGCATTTATGCCTTGTCCAGTCGGTAGGACCAGGAGGCCTCACCTGATGTCGTCACAGGTACCTTATCAGTCTCCGATTATGATGTGTATGCCTTGATAGATACGGGTTCTACTCATCCTATATATCTCCCTTGTTTCTAGTAGGATAGGGATGAGCACGAGTCCATAGACCCTTTCGAGGTAGCTACGCCATGGGTGATGCGGTGGTAGCTCGGCGGGTATTTAGAGCTTGTCGGTGACCTTATGCGTCGGACCTAGCGAACTTGATAGAGTGGACATGGCGGATTTCGGCGTGATCATGGGCATGGATTGGCTAGCTTCTTGCTATGCCAATGTAGCTGCGGAGAGAGTGAGTGCAGTTCCAGTTTCTGAGGCCGGTTATTGAGTGGGAGGAACATTTGACGCCGAGGTAGGTTTATTTCTTACCTCAAGGCTAGGAAGATGGTGCGAAGGGTATATCTACCATCTCGTTCGGTGTTTGATCGAGGTTGCGGTACCAGATTTTGGGTCGATTCAGTAGTCGAGAGTTCCCGAGGCGTGTTTCAGACGACCTCCCCGGTATCCCTCCTGAGAGGGAGATAGAGTTTTGTATCGATGTGCTGCCAGACACTTGGCCTATTTCCATTCCGCCGTACAGAATGGCACCTGCCGAGTTGAGAGAGTTGAAGGATCATCTTAGAGATTTGCTGGAGAAGGGCTTCATCAGGCCTAGTGTTTCTCCCAGAAGCGCCGGTATTGTTCGTGAAGAAGAAGGGCGGACGCCGCACGTGTGTTGATTACAGCGGTGAACAAGGTGACCATTAAGAACGAATACCCTTCCCGAGATTGATGATTTGTTCGACCAGTTGCAGGGGGCGAGATGTTTCTCCAAGATTGATCTGCGATCGGGCTATCATCAGGTGCGAGTCAGAGAGGTGGATGTCCCTAGATCGCATTCGGACGTCGATGCGCATTATGAGTTCGTGGTCATGTCTTTTGGGTTGACCAATGCTCGGCGGTATTCATGGATTTGATGAGCCGAGTGTTCAAGCCATTTTGGACACGTTTGTGATAGTGTTCATTGATGACATCTTGGTTTATTCTCGCTAAGAGCGAGCATGCGAGCATTTGAGGATCTGTCTTGATTCTCGGGACCAAGATTATCGCCAAGTTTTCCAAATGTGAGTTTTGGTTAACCGGTGGCTTTTCTTGGGCATATTGTCGGTGATGGTATTCGGTGGATACGCCAAGATCGAAGCGATCGAGGACTTGGCCTAGACCTACTACTCCGCAGAGGTTCGCAGTTAGGCCTTGTAGGTTATTATCGGTGGTTCGTAGAAGTTTGCTTCTATCTACGCACCATTGACTAAGGCGACTCGGAAAGCGGCTAAGTTTCGATGGTGATGCTTGTGGCGGGGTTTCCAGTTCAAGGAGAGCGGCGACCGCCCATTCTTACTCTTCCGGAGGTCGAGACGGTTATGTCGTGTATTGTGATGCGTCAGGCATCGGGTTGGGATGTGTGTTGATGCAGCAGGGTAAGGTTATAGCGTATGCATCCCGACAGCTGAAGAAACACGAGAGGAACTACCCCACCCATGATTTGGAGTTGGCAGCGGTGATTCACGCCTTGAAGATCTTGAGGCACTATTTGTATGGGGTTCATGTGAATATTTATCTGGACCACAAGAGCCTCGGTATATCTTCACGGAGGAGGCGAACTTACGGCGAGACGGTGGTTAGAGTTGCTTAAGGATTACGATGTTGATATCCTGTACCACTCGGGAAGGCCAATGTTGTGGCGAGATGCTCTTGAGTCGTCGATGGGGAGTCTATCGGATGTGCAGCCGGAGAGAGGACATGGTTCGTGATTTGCATCGATTAGCGAGCCTTGGCGTCCGTTTGATTGATTACGATAGCGGTGGGGTTAGAGTTCGTGAGGTTGCCGAAGTCTTCCATCGTCGAGAGGTGAAGAGGCAACATTTGAGATCGATTTTGATTCGGTATCGTGATGCGGCTCTTCGTGAGGAAGGGTCCTTTGAGGTAGCACTTGATGGGGTGCTAAGGTTTGAGGCGAGTTGTGTGTTCCGGATGTTTGAGGACTTGGCGGGTTCTTGGGGAAGCACACAGCGCGTTACTCTATCCATCCATGGTCGACCAAGATGTACCACGACCTTAGATACGTGTATTGGTGGGATGGCTTGAAGAGGGCGTTGCGAGTTCGTAGCTCGCCCGTATTGTCGCGGTGAAGGTAGAGCACCGGAGGCACGGTGGTTTATTCTGACGATAGAGATCCCAACCGGAAGTGGGAGGTGATCAACATGGACTTCATCACGGGATTACCTCGCACTCGGAGGAGACATGATTCTATATGGGTTATCGTCGACGGTGGCGAAATCAGCCCACTTTATTCTCGTAGGGCGACTTTTGGTGAGGATTATGCGGACTTTACATCCGAGAGATCGTCGATCGCATGAGTCCCTATTTCGATCATATCGAGCAGGAGCCCGGTTTACGGCTAACACGGAGGTCTTTCCGGAAGGGTTTGGGGACGCAGAGTGAGCACAGTCTTGCATTCCATCCACGAGCAGACGGGCCGGCGCACTATCCGACTCTTGAGGATATCTTTGCGAGCCTGTGTTATTGACCGGTGGTAGGGAGGATCATTTGCCTCTAGTTGAGTTTGCGTATAATAATAGCTACCACTCCGGTATTCGGATGGCGCCTTATGAGGCCTTGTATGGAGGAAGTGCGGTCGCCGATAGGCTGGTTCGATGGGCGAGTGCGATTAGTGGGACCAGATTTGGTGCGTGCGATGGATAAGGTGAAGCTTATCCGGAGAGGTTCTTTGGCACTCGAGTCGCGAAGTCATATGCAGATCATCGTCGTCGGCATCTGAAGTTCGAGGTTGATGATTGGGTTTTCCTGAAGGTGTCACCCATGAAGGGTGTGATGAGATTCGGGAAGAAAGGAAAACTCAGCCCAAGGTACATTGGGCCGTATCAGATTGTCCGCAGGGTAGGCAAGGTTGCCTATGAGTTGGATTTGCCGTCCGATCTGAAGGCAGTTCATCCGGTGTTTCATATTTCTATGCTGAGGAGATGTATCGGGGATCCATCTAGGGTACACCCAATTGACGATGTCCATGTGACCGAGGGGTTATCGTATGAGGAGATTCCCATAGCGATAATCGATCGTCAGGTTAGGCGTCTGCGGACCAAGGACGTGGCTTCCGTCAAAGTCTTGTGGCGGAACGAGCTCAGGGAGAAAATGACGTGGGAAGATGAGGAGGACATGAG
Organism: Przewalskia tangutica; assembly: GCA_029844215.1. Taxonomy (NCBI): domain Eukaryota; kingdom Viridiplantae; phylum Streptophyta; class Magnoliopsida; order Solanales; family Solanaceae; genus Przewalskia; species Przewalskia tangutica. The sequence goes on along the minus strand of CM056720.1, from coordinate 35,512,983 downwards.
GCAGAAGTATCCTCACCTATTCCCCACACCTCCAGGTAATTCACTTTCCTACTTGTAAATCTTCATTATCGTTTATGCATAAGTGATGTTTTGTGGCCGTGTGTGGCATTTACAAACTGTTTAAGTTATGAATAACCTTATCGTTATCTGTCTTGGGAAGGAACATTCGGGACGAATGTTTCTAAGGAGGGGAGAATGTTATACCCCGTATTTCCAGAGTATGTACGTGAAGGCATACGTACAAAAGTTTAGCCTTAAAGGTTAGGCCTTGGACGAAAATACTTGGGCATAACTCACTTAAAGAATCGTTTTCCGACGAAACGTTTTACAAGACTCGCGTAGGGTAAATTCCGGCTATGTCATTTCTAATTTTTGCGGATTTTTCCGAGAGACGTAACAGTTTGGACCAACGAGAGGGCGACACTTGTCACCCTCTCATTGATGGATGTGGGACGGCAATAGGGCCGATTGGATGGCCTTCTTTTTCAAGTAGTTGGTAGGATATTTTGTGTGCAAGTTGGCTAAGGTACACTTGCCCTAATCTTGACCTTACACTTGCCTAGCACATGGCTTAATCTTGGCCATTGGTTGGCCACTTCTTGACCTATAAGTACCCCCATTAAGATGAAGAGTTCTTCATCCACAAATCTTTCTCCAAGTCTTGAAAATCCTCCTCTCCTTGAGCCTTTCGTCCAACACACCCTTCCCCTCTTTGGTGAAGCTTGGCCGAGGCAACCCCCCTAGCCTAGCCGAAACCTACCCCCCTCCCTTGGTAGAAAAGTTGCCTTCTAGTATTGTTATAATGCCCAAAATACCCTAGCCCAAATCCCTTAGTACTTAGTAGAAGTTGTGAAGAACTTCTAAGGGTTCCTTGGAGCTATCGGAGCGTACAAATTAGGAGCTAAACCTTGCTCAGGATCGACTTATATCTAGGATATTATTGGGCTTATCGAGGTAAATAATCTTATCCTTCTCTTTATAATTAGAGAATACATACTGTAGAAGTATAGAAATAAGTATAAAATACTTAGAAGGATACTACAGAATAGAATTGAACTGTTATCACAGTAGAAGGGTTTAAAAGAAGAATAATTGAACTATACTTACATAGGACTGTTTTCACAGTAGACTTGAGTAGCTTGACGGGTAGGGAAGTGCTGCCCAATTTTTCGTAGAATAGAGAACCCTCTGCTTAGAACTGTTTACAGAATAGTCTAGACGTTGATAGACATATTTGACTATTATAGGCTGATTCTCTGCGCGCGACATATTCGACTTGGCAGGTGGATTTCGCCGAGAAGATATGTGATTCTTCCTAAAGCATGATATTTTACAATATATATATAGTACGGTAGACGTACATGTGTTAACTGAATAATAACTACGGCAATGTCTTTTGACTTAAGCCTGAATAATAATTACGGTAATGTCTTTTGACTTAAGCCTGAATAATGAGAGTCTTGATGCATTTCAAAATAATACTGAATCATTTTAACAGAAGAGAACTAATTGGCTTTTAAACAAAAAGCTTAAGAGTTATACTAGCTTTATGGGAAGTTAGGTATAACAACTTAAGAATGATAAAAGGAACAGTTTACTTATGTGTTTATAACAGACTTATATTGATTTATGAAAGAATAATAAAATGGTTTGATAAGTAGACATGATATGATGCTATGTGTGGTAGTGACTTGTAACGTTTGTATAATAGGGTATTCTTGTTGTGCTTATGTTGTTTAACGAGAAGTTGTTATGTTAGTATTATATCACTCACCTCTTGACATGTTCTGGGGTTAAGGCGCCTCCGTCTGCGGGGTAGACTCGGTGATGCAGGACCATGATTCGAGAATACCTCATGCGGGTCCGGGGACCTATGCGAGCTACGAGTTCGAGTTAGTGTGCGGGGTTATACCTCATGCGGTCTATGTGGCCATGCGGACTACGAGTCGGGGCGATGCCGAGGTAGCTACCTCGATGCGGGTTATACCATGCGGGCCTATATGAGTGGCCTATGCGGACTACGAGTCGAGATTAGGCTTGCATAGTGATACTAGGCGATTGGCCTGCTTGATCATTCGCAACCTAGAAAAGACACATGATTTACCTATTGTTGCTCTTGTTTATGATGTGCACTATGTGCGTTACATTAGTTGTTTCGTGCATATTTATAAAATTGGTTTTAAAATGATATGATTTCATTTAAGTACTTTACGATTTCACATACTTAGTACTGTTGTCGACCTCCTTCGGGCTGCGTTCATGCCGCGGTAAGAGCGGCAGTGCTAGATCCACATCCTTAGGATCTTTGCTTTGGTGTCGGGAGCTCCATCTTCTACGGAGGCTCTACTTTTTGTGTATGATCTCCCTGTATTGTAGATAGTTTTTGTACATTCAGGGTATGGCGGGGCCCTGTCCCGCCATAGTTGTTTACTTCCTTAGAGGTCTGTAGCTCTATTGTACAGTTGGGATGTAACTGCAAAACTTGGATTATATGTATATATGCCGAAAGACGACTTTTCTCATATAAACTGTGTCTCAATTTTCATTGATTCATATCTTGTTTTATATTTCCGCTGATTTTCTCTGATGTATGACTGCTTGGGTGCCCGGGTAAGTCACCAGTCACGGGCCCCGGAACGGGTCGTGACACCCGCCATACCCCTGAATGTAAGTACCTACAACGACAAGGGACTATACCACTGATAAGCCTCCGGAGAAACGGAGCTTCCCAAGACACTGAACTGTTATCCTAAGAGCGAGGATCGACGACTGGTGTACCTCTACCTGCGGCATGAACGCAGCCCCCCGAAGGAGGTCAGTACAACAGGTACCAAGTATGTGAAACTGAAAATACTATAAATGAAATCATAGTAGTCTATATAAAGTAGGAGACATATATGATAACCAAACTACAGTTCACAATAAATAAGCAGTCATGTCAAGTCAGGGACTCACGCCCTCAAAATTATCACTCAAATATAACTATGGGTCTCACGCCCACAACATCAATCATGCCCGTGGAATACCTTCCTCACTGCCGGCAGTCTATGATATAAAAGCACCAAGGATTACACATGAACACCAGGTCCCACCTGTGTCATACTAAAACCGTACGGGGTAAGTACGAAGGCATAGCAGACTACTAAAACCCACAGTACCAACAAAGTCATAAACTGTATCATGAGGTCTGTCTAGACCGCCACATGATCGAAGCTGGCCACTCGCCCGCAATATCAAATGTGCGCGTCTAGTCCTGGAACTTCCCGCAGCTCCGCATAGGCCACTCACATAGGCCCGCATGAGGTATTCCCCGCATCGAGGGTAGCTACTCCCCGGCATCGTCCTGGACTCGCAGTCCGCATGGCCACATAGACCGCATGACCACAAAGGCCGCACACTAACCTGGAACTCTCGTAGCTCCGCATAGGCCACCTGGACCCGCATGAGGTATCTCGAATCATAGTCACACAGACTGCCTGAGTTATACTCCGCATCGGAGGGCATCTTAACCCCCAGTATCATGTCAAGAGGTGAGTGATATAATACTAGCACAACGGCTTATCGTTAAACAACATAAGCACAATAAGAATAACCTCTTACACAAACATCACAAGACACTAACACACGTAGCATCCTAACATGTTTACTTATCAAATCAACAAGAAAGTATTACAAGGCTATCACAAACCAACACAATCAATTTATTCACACAAGGTACTTTCTACTTTATGTTAACAAGTTTGGGTTTTTTTATCCCCAAAGTACTTCATACATTAACTTTTTAAAAGATCCGTTTCTTTCACAAAAGTCACACAATACCCGTAGTATAAAAATAGAGTGACTATCTTTTTAAGTAAACCAAAACACTTCCCTTTGTAAAATCAAGTAATCAACATTATTTTCCAAACGTTCAAGTTTGCCTAATTTCAAATGCTCAAGTATCTCATTTCGAAAGGTTTCGTAGTTCATAGTTTTAATCACTTTAATAATATAATTCTCCTTTAAAACAATTTGAGAAACATATGCCTTATGTGTGAGTATGTTATTCTTGTTTATAACAATCTTATTAAAGCAGCCATGATCTAGGAAATGTAATATTAATTTGTCTCATCTTAGCTTCTATGCAGATGGAGGTTTCTACTGGTTTTCATAATACTTAATTAGTCAATACATTTCCCTTTATTAGCGCTGCAGTGGTTTGTTCGATACTTATTCTCATTTCCGAAATTCGTACAAGGCTTTCATAAAACAATTAAGTAAACCGTTCCTTTTATCACTCTTAAGTCGTTATACCTAACTTCCCATAAAGCTAGTATAACTCTTAAGCTTTTAAAACCAAGTATTACTCTTCTTTCAAAAACGATTCTTAATTCTTTTGAAATACTTCAAGATTCTTATTATTTAAAACTCAAGTCAAAAGTGTCACGACCCGTTCCGGGGCCCGTGACTGGTGCCTTACCGGGGCACCCAAGTAGTCATACATCAGAGTAATCAGCGGAAATATAAAGCAAGACATGAAACAGTTTATAAAATAAGACACAGTTTATGTGAGAAAACATCGCCTTTCGGCATATACATATATATACATGGTTTAGCAGTTACATCCGACACTGTACAACATGACTACAGACCTCTAAGGAAATATACAACTATGGCGGGACAGGGCCCCGCCATACCCTGACTGTACAAAACTATCTACAACAGGGAGATCATACCAAAAGTAGATCCTCCGGAAGAGATGGAGCTCCCGACACCAACGTAGAGATCCTAAGGATGCGGATCTAGCACCTGCTTGCCCTTACCTGCGGCATGAATGCAGCCCCCCGAAGGAGGTCGATCAACAGTACTAAGTATGCGAATCAGAAGTACTTAAATGAAAACATATCATTTTTAAAACCAGTTTACAATTATGTGTGAAACAACCAAGGAAACCGCACGTAATGCCACATCACAAACAAGAGCAACAATAGGTAACTGTAATAGATCTTGTCTAGGCTGCGAATGATCGAAACAGGGCCACTCGCCCATATCATCATTCTGCAAGCCTAATCCTGGACTCCCGGAGTCCGCATAGGCCACTCACATGGGCCCGCATGAGGTATAACCCCGCATCGAGGGTAGCTACTCGGCTAAATCGTCCCGACTCGTTGTCCGCATGGCCACATAGACCGCGTGAGGCATAACCCGCATACTAACACGGAACTCTCGTAGCTCGCATAGGCCCTGGACCCGCAGAGGTATTCTCGAATCATGGTCCTGCATCGCTGAGTCTACCACGCGTCGGAGGCGCTTAACCCCCGGTATCATCTCAAGAGGTGAGTGATAGTATACTAACATAACAACTTATCTTTAAACAACATAAGCACAACAAGGATACTCACCTATACAAACGTTACAAGATACTAACACACATAGCATCATATCATGTCTACTTATCAAACCATCTTATTATTCTTTTCACAATATAAGTCTGTTATAAACACATAGGCAAACTTGTTTCTTTTGTCAATCTTAAGTGGTTATACTTACTTCCCATAAAGCTAGTATAACTCTTAAGCTTCTGTTTTAAAAACCAATTAGTCTTCTTCTGTTAAAAAAAGATTCAGTATTCTTTAAAAATGCTTTCAGATCTTTATTATTCAGGCTTAAGCCGTGAGGCATTGCCGTAAGTGTTATTCAGGCTTAAGCCGTGAGGCATTGCCGTAAGTATTATTCAGGCTTAAGTCAAAGACATTGCCGTAGTTATATTTTAGTTAACACATGTACGTCTACCGTACTATATATATTGTAAAATATCATGCTTTAGGAAGAATCACATACCTTCCATTGAAAACCACCGCCAAGTTGAATATGTCGCGCAGAGAGTCACCTATAATAGTCACAGATATCTATCAAAGACTACTCAATGTCATTCTAAGCAGAGGGTTCATAATTCTACGTAAGTCGGGCAGACTTCCCTACCGTGAGCTATAAAGTCTCATCGTGAAAACAGTCTATGTAAATCTGTTTGATTATTCTTCTTTAAACCCTTCTAAGTGATTAATACTTATTCTTATACTTCTACAGATGCATTCTCTAATACAATAGAGGGTTAGGATTATTACCTCGGTAAGCCCAATAATATCCTAGAAAAAGTCGCGCCTGAGCAAGGTTTTGCTCCTAAGTTGTATGCTCAAAGAACCTTAGAAGTTCTTCACAACTTCTACTAAGTACTAAGGTATTTGGGCTAGGGTATTTTGGGCATTATAACGATACAAGAAGGTAACTTTTCTACCAAGGGAGGGGGGGTAGATTTTTGGCTAGGCTAGGGGGGGTATTCGGCCAAGGGCCACTTAGGCTAGAGGGGGAAGAGGGCTTGGACGAAATGGCTAATAAGGGAGAAGGGAGGATTTTCAAGACTTGGAAAGTAATTTGTGGATGAAGAACTCTTCATCTTAAGGGGGGTATTTATAGGTCAAGAAGTGGCCAACCAATGGCCAAGATTTAGACAAGTGCAAGGCAAGTGTAGGGTGAGGATTAACTATACACAAATATCCTACCAACTCCTTGACTTGTGCACAAGGCACAAAAAACGTGCTTCTCCTAGCCCAAATCGTCCAAATGGACGATTTCAAGTCCATCAATTGGAGGGTGACAAGTGTCGCCCTCCCGTTGGTCCAAAATGTTTCGTCTCTCGGAAAAATCCGCAAAAATTAGAAATGGCATAGCCGGAATTTACCCTACGAAAGCTGTGGAAACGTTTCGTCGGAAAATTATTCGTTTTGTGAGTTGTGCCTAAAAAAAACGTTTTGCCTAAACTTTAAGGCTAGACTTTTTGTACGTATTCCATTACGTACATACTCTGGAAATACGGGGTATAACAAAAAGACATCGGAGTAAAACCACGTTCAGTTAACACACATACGTCTACCGTACTATATATATATTCTTTTAAAATATCATGCTCAAGAGGATAGGAAGAATCACATACCTCGCGACGATTATTGACTATTAGCAAAACGCTCCACCGCTATAACCCGGCTAGCCTTGTCCACCTTCCAAGTAGAACACGCTACTCACAGTACTTTCAACCTATAAAGGCCATATACGTCTATCAACGTCTAGACTACCCTGTAGAATATTCTAAGCAGAGGGTTCTCTATTCTACGGAAAATCGGGCAGCACTTACCTACCCGTTAAACTACACAAGTCTACTGTAAATACAGTCCTATGTAAGTACAGTTCAATCTTCTTCTTTAATATTCTTCTGATGTGATTTCAGTTCTATTCTTTTCTGTAATACCCTTCTATGAATCTTATATTCATTTCTATACTACTACAGTAAGTAGCTTCCAATTACAATAGAAGGTCAAGAGTATTTACCTCGATAAGCCCAAAATTATCCAAGTTTAAATGTCGATCCTGAGCAACGTTTAGCTCCTATTCTGGGCGCTCCAACCCGCTTCAAACAACCCTTAGAAGTTCCACGCAACTCCTTCTTAATACTTCAACCAATTGTGAAGATTTTCCTTAGGGTTTCGTTTTGAGACTAAAAGGACATAAGGTAGTATTTCCGGGGTCTACGTATAGAGGTAACTTTGGAATACTACAAGGTATAAGGCTAAGGTATTTTGGAATAGTAACAATACTTGGAGAATATTTTTCTACCAAGGGGGGGGTATTTCACGAGAACAACCCAAGAGAGGGGGGGATACTTTCGGCCAAGGGCCTTTCAAAGGGGGAGGGGTTTGCTCTTTGGACGAGAGCTTCTACAAAGAGGGGGGAGGGTTTTCAAGACTTAGAAAGTGTTTGAGGGATGAAGAAAGTCTTCAACAAAGGGGGGTATTTATAGGGAAACCAATGGACAAGATCAAGACATGTGGTGGGCAAGTGGAGGGTGAGGATTTGCCCAAGTGCCCCCTAGCCATCTACTCCTCAATTCACTCCAAACATTGACCCATGGTTTAGGCCACAAAATATGGCACAAAATCGTGCACACCATCGGCCACAAGACCGCCCACTTGAGGGTGACAAGTGTCGCCCTCTCGTTGGTCCAAAATATTTCATCTCTCGAAAAAATCCGCAAAATTAATAAATGTCGCAACCGTAATTTTCCCTTCGCAAAGTTCGGAAAACGCGTTTAAAAAAATAATTCCTTTCGTAGTTGTGCACAAAATTTTCGTCCCTAGCCTAACTTAAGGCTCAAACTTTTGTACGTATGCCCTCACGTACATACTCTGGAAATACGGGGTATAACATTCTCCCCTCCTTAGAAACATTCGTCCCGAATGTTCCTTCTAAGTCTCAAAACACACATGCGCCCGTATAGTCTTCACTACTATACTTATGAAAACCATCATGCCACATCTGGACATAAAATAACACACGCGCAAATACTTAATCCAAGTTCACGAGGAATCACCTCCATCACTACAAAATCTCCTACCCAAGGGCTAAAATATACCCCATTCGCATCTTCTCTTTACAAACGAAATGATCACTTCTATTCTCTTACTCGTCGTACCCTTTCTCGTACACTCGAACTCTTTCTCATAACTTACCACATTTCTGTTACTGCTTCAGTTTCCAAAATCTCGGGGTTACTATCTCCAACTTGGTCATCATTAACTGGGAACACTCTGGATGGATCTCCGATACTTTTCTGTTCATAACAACATGAAAGACCGGACATACTGCCTCCTACGTCGGACGGCAAATGCTAACATATAGGCAATCTGGCCTATTCTTCACATGATCTGAAAAGGGCCCAAAGTACCTCGGGCTAAGTTTCCCTTGCTTTCCAAATCTCGTCACACCCTTTCCGGGGTGGTACCTTCAAGAATACCAACCGTCAACCTGAACTCTAAGCGTCGTCGCCGATTATCCGCATGACTTCTATTGACTCTGAGCTGCCAACAACCTCTCCTGGATAAGCTTCACCCTATCCACATCCTGCTGAAACAAGTATGAACCAACTATCTGAACCTTGCCAACATCGAACCAATCGACCGGCAACTTACACTTCCGTCCCTATAAGGCGTCATAAGGCGATATCCGAATACTGATATGGTAGCTATTATAATACACACTCAACCAAGAGGCGAATAATCCTTACAGTTACCCCTGAAATCCAAACACTGGCCTGAGGGAGAATGCGATGCTGGGACTCACCTGAGTTCCTAACCCTGCCTGGTAAAACTTCCAGAAAAAGCAATAGCCGTAACCTGGGCTCCACTGCCTGACATAAGGTGAAAGTAGGTACCTCGTGCAGCCTTACAACCCTCCTGATATAATCATCTCGCATAACCCTCTGCCGAGTAAACGGTCTTGACTAAAAGACAAGATGGGCTGACCTCATCGGCCGACTACTGGTCGAACGCATCTACGAACTCGTACGATGGTTAACAAAACTTGGGCCTAACACCCTCGTGACCCCACCACCTGGCGGGACCACCTCGAACTGACCCCATCATAATACAGGCCGCGGGTTGACCCGCGATTGGCCTCAACCCGACCCACTTCGCGCCAAGCTCTTGTTCCCCGATCCGGAACAATCTCACCATCGAGTCACGAAAACCTAGTGGTCTTCTTAGCTCAACTACCCTCTTTCATATCATACCACTCAGGGACTTATCACACAACATATCTCACGTATACTATGCACTCCGATAAGGGTCAAACATAAAAAATAATCTTTTACCCAAGATGGCCTCGCCTCTAAGGCCTCTACGTAGAACATTCTAAGGCTCACACCTTCCCTTATCCCCAAACCTTACCCTTTTAACTAACCATAATTTCTAATCACAATTAACACAATGATATCTGAACATAACACTTAAGATATACTCATCTTATTACACATACAAATCTCTAGAGGGTTAAGGATATACCTGCATCTACTGCTTCACTACCCTCTACCGTCCCAATCAATCCTGCCCTGCTGGGCGCATAGCTAGGAGAGGTGATGAACTAGCCGCTGATCCTGAAGGCTGAGTCTCTACATTTGTGCCACCTCTGGTCGGACAATTTCTCGCAAAATGGCCCTGCTGGCCGCAAGCAAAACAAGTTGTCGAAGAAGTACGACACTCCCCACAATGACACTTAACACAACGGCCACACCGAGGTGTGGGTGGCCTCCTCTGGCTAACACCCTTTCCTCTCTGAACTACCAATGCAAGCGATGCCGTAGGTGAGTCCTCCTACTGCATCCTCCTACTAGGACACCTTTCGACATACGGCCTGCAGGCCGCAGGTAAAACAAGCACCAACAACAAGACGACATTCCCCGGGATGACGCCTGCCACACTGTGAATAATGAGGGAAAACTGAATCCGGCTGGCTGGAACCTACGTGTATCTGTGAACCAGCAGCCCTGGAGATCTGACCAACTCCTGCATACCCCGAACGTCCTGAACCCTGTGGAGGACCACTGCGACCGGGCGGAGGCGCATAATCGGGCTGGCGAGAAGGTCCGCCGAAAGTTACCAAAGGACCTGCTGTTCGCCCTCTTCACGATCTTGGTTAACCCGTCGATCCTACGTTTCTCGATCTGCAAGATAAGCCTGTACGCAGGCCATGCTCAAGCCTGACTGAAGAGCTACTCTTGCACAACCCTCTCTTAGATACTCATCAAGACCCGTGATAAATCGGTACATAATATACTTTCTGGTTGCTAAATCCATAGCTAGTAACAGGGTCGTCTCTTTGCAGTCCATACTTTCTGCTACTGGTCGTGGAACTGAAGGTCCAAATATCATGGCCGCAGTAGGAACTGCTGCCGCTGGGCTAAACTCTGCTGGGGCTGGTGACATAGCAGAACTCCCCGAATGAAGCACCACCTCAGGTGATGGTTGGGCCTGTGCCCTCGTAACCCTCTGTGCTCTACTCGCAGCTCCCTCGGCTGCCTTGCTGGGCCCGGGTTGCCTTACACGGAGGCATAACTGGTAGGGGAAAGAAATACGTTAGAGGGGTCTAATTTATAACACAGCTCTAAGGCACGATCTCAGAGTGAGAAGAATGGAAACCAATCCTAAATATCCTATAGCCTCCTGATTATTGGTGTGGTGCACAACACACCGATAATCAAGACTCTACTGGATACGGTCTGTAGACACTTTCCGAGGATTAACTGCTCTGATACCACTTTTGTCACGACCCGAACCCGGGCCCGTGACTGGTGCCTTACCCCGGGCACCCAAGTAGACATACATCAGAGAAATCAGCGGAACATAAAACATGACATGAAATAATATGAAGTGTAAAATAGTCTTCTGAGAAAAGTTGCCTTTCGGCATATATATATATAAAAACTTAAATCCGAACAGTTACATCCTTTTTACAAACTCTTCCCACAACAGTACTACAGACCTCTAAGAATGATATAACAATAATGGCGGGACAGGGCCCCACCATACCCCTGCATGTAAGTACCTACAACGACAGGGGACTATACCACTGATAAGCCTCCGGAGAAACGGAGCTTCCCAAGACGCTGAACTGTGATCCTAAGAGCGAGGATCGACGATCGTGTACTTACCGCGACATGAACGCAGCCGGGAGGTCAAGACAACAGTACCAAGTATGTGAAATCAAAATATCAGAAATGAAATCATAGTAGTCTATATAAAGCAGGAGACATATATGATAACCAAACTACAGTTCACAATAAATAAGCAGTCATGTCAAGTCAGGGACTCACGCCCTCAAAATTATCACTCAAATATAACTATGGGTCTCACGCCCACAACATCAATCATGCCCGTGGAATACCTTCATCACTGCCGGCAGTCTATGATATAAAAGCACCAAGGATTACACATGAACACCAGGTCCTACCTGTGTCATACTAAAACTGTACGGGGTAAGTACGAAGGCATAGCCGACTACTAAAACCCACAGTACCAACAAAGTCATAAATCAGATCACGAGGTGCTCTAGACCGCCACATGATCGAAGCTGGCCACTCGCCCGCAGTATCAAATGTGCGCGTCTAGTCCTGGAACTTCCCGCAGCTCCGCATAGGCCACTCACATAGGCCCGCATGAGGTATTCCCCGCATCGAGGGTAGCTACTCCCCGGCATCGTCCTGGACTCGCAGTCCGCATGGCCACATAGACCGCATGACCACAAAGGCCGCACACTAACCTGGAACTCTCGTAGCTCCGCATAGGCCACCTGGACCCGCATGAGGTATCTCGAATCATAGTCACACAGACTGCCTGAGGTATACCCCAGACGGAGGCGGCAACCCCAGTTATCATGTCAAGAGGTGAGTGATATAATACTAGCACAACGGCTTATCGTTAAACAACATAAGCACAATAAGAATAACCTCTTACACAAACATCACAAGACACTAACACACGTAGCATCCTAACATGTTTACTTATCAAATCAACAAGAAAGTATTACAAGGCTATCACAAACCAACACAATCAAGTTATTCACACAAGGTACTTTCTACTTTATGTTAACAAGTTTGGGTTTTTTTTAATCCCCAAAGTACTTCATACATTAACTTTTTGAAAGATCCGTTTCTTTCACAAAAGTCACACAATACCCGTAGTATAAAAATAGAGTGACTATCTTTTTAAGTAAACCAAAACACTTCCCTTTGTAAAATTAAGTAATCAACATTATTTTCCAAACGTTCAAGTTTGCCTAATTTCAAATGCTCAAGTTTCTCATTTCGAAAGGTTTCGTAGTTCATAGTTTTAATCACTTTAATAATATAATTCTCCTTTAAAACAATTTGAGAAACATATGCCTTATGTGTGAGTAGGTTATTCTTGTTTATAACAATCTTATTAAAGCAGCCATGATCTAGGAAATGTAATATTAATTTGTCTCATCTTAACTTCTATGCAGATGGAGGTTTCTACTGGTTTTCATAATACTTAATTAGTCAATACATTTCCCTTTATTAGCGCTGCAGTGGTTTGTTCGATACTTATTCTCATTTCCGAAATCCATACAAGGCTTTCATAAAACAATTAAGTAAACCGTTCCTTTTATCACTCTTAAGTCGTTATACCTAACTTCCCATAAAGCTAGTATAACTCTTAAGCTTTTAAAACCAAGTATTACTCTTCTTTCAAAAACGATTCTTAATTCTTTTGAAATACTTCAAGATTCTTATTATTTAAAACTCAAGTCAAAAGACATCGGAGTAAAACCACGTTCAGTTAACACACGTACATCTACCGTACTATATATATATTCTTTTAAAATATCATGCTCAAGAGGATAGGAAGAATCACATACCTCGCGACGATTATCGACTATTAGCAAAACGCTCCACCGCTATAACCCGACTAGCCTTGTCCACCTTCCAAGTAGAACACGCTACTCGCAGTACTTTCAACCTATAAAGGACATATACGTCTATCAACGTCTAGACTACCCTGTAGAATATTCTAAGAAGAGGGTTCTCTATTCTACGGAAAATCGGACAGCACTTCCCCTACCCGTTAAACTACACAAGTCTCATCAGAATACACCCTATGTAAGTACAGTTCAATCTTCTTCTTTAATATTCTTCTGATGTGATTTCAGTTCAATTCTTTTCTGTAATACCCTTCTATGAATCTTATATTCATTTCTATACTACTACAGTATGTAGCTTCCAATTACAATAGAAGGTCAAGAGTATTTACCTCGATAAGCCCAAAATTATCCAAGTTTAAATGTCAATCCTGAGCAACGTTTAGCTCCTATTCTGGGCGCTCCAACCCGCTCCAAACAACCCTTAGAAGTTCCACGCAACTCCTTCTTAATACTTCAACCAATTGTGAAGATTTTCCTTAGGTTTCGCTTGAGACTACAAGGAAATAAGGTAGTATTTCCGGGCTCTACTTATAGAGGTAACTTTGGAATACTACAAGGTATAAGGCTAAGGTTTTTTGGAATAGTAACAATACTTGGAGAATATTTTTCTACCAAGGGGGTATTTCACGAGAAAAACCCAAGAGAGGGGATACTTTCGCCAAGGGCCTTCAAAGGGAGGGGTTTGCTCTTTGGACGAGAGCTTCTACAAAGAGGGGGGGGGGGAGGATTTTCAAGACTTAGAAAGTGTTTGAGGGATGAAGAAAGTATTCAACAAAGGGGGGTATTTATAGGGAAACCAATGGACAAGATCAAGACATGTGGTGGGCAAGTGGAGGGTGAGGATTTGCCCAAGTGCCCCCTAGCCATCTACTCCTCAATTCACTCCAAACATTGACCCATGGTTTAGGCCACAAAACATGGCACAAAATCGTGCACACCATTGGCCACAAGACCGCCCACTTGAGGGTGACAAGTGTCGCCCTCTCGTTGGTCCAAATATTTCATCTCTCGGAAAAATCCGCAAAAATAATAAATGTCGCAACCGTAATTTTCCCTTCGCAAAGTTCGGAAAACGTTTCGTTGAAAAACAATACCTTTCGGTAGTTGTGCACAAAATTTTCGTCCCTAGCCTAACTTAAGGCTCAAACTTTTGTACGTATGCCCTCACGTACATACTCTGGAAATAGGGGGTATAACATAAGGTTTACTTATCATTGTAGTTACGGATATTAGCAAGCATGAGATGTTTAGTATGAAGTTTGATAATTATATTGGCTATTGGAACCCTAATCCGAAAACTAGCATGTTAGCCTTAAGACTACAATTCAAGTTGATTATTCGTTTAAGTCGTCGCATGTTGTGTAAGGAGGAAATTGTAGTTGTTGAAGTTGTTTATAACTATATAACATGTTAGACCTTAGAACTTGGAATTGGAAAGGACTTATGTTGAGTTATTGTTGGCCGAGAATGGCTTGTGAGTATTAAACTACTTGGTATGAACTGTGGGGCAGAATTTTACACGTATTGTAAGGCGTGTAATCCCCTTTGGTTGGTCATTGTTTTGAGCCTTAAATGTGGTGTGTTGGTTATTGAATTCGACCTTGAAAAATGTGGCAAAGTATGTAGAAACAAAGGAGGTGCTGCCCGATTTTCCGTAGAATAAGAGACCGTATACTTAGTATTATTCTACGTTAGAAACTAGAAATTGATAGTCATGTTGTGACCATTATAGGTTGACAATTCTACGTACGGCGTATTCGGCTTAGCTTGTGGATTTAGCCGAAAAGGTATGTGAACTATCTCCTCTTCTAGCATGATTCCTTAAGATAAAGAAAGTATGTCCTACTCCTTAAATGATCCATTCTTTGGTTGTATTTGGATTTCCTAAAATAGAATTTGTTCTATGTAATTCCTTGATTGTACTTTGATGTTTAAATTGTAAGTTGTTATAATCCATTTCCTTAGTGAAGTTTGGATTCTCAAAAGTGAAAGTATTTTACTTAACGCACATAGAGTCTTGAAAAGGAAGTGGTTTCCGAACCTTTTGGCTAGTGCCTTAGTTCCAAAACCTAAGGGTCGTTATAATGACTTTAGGGGAGTCAAAGGAGTGATTTACTTAATTGTTTTAAAAGAGGAGAAATAACATGATTTAAGAGAAGTAACTTGTTTTAAAGGTGTGAGTTACTTGAGGTTTAAAAGTAGAAGAAACTTGTTTTTCTAAATATTAAGAGACTTGAAGTATTTTGAAAGTTAAGAACTTATTTTGTAAGTATGTGATACTTGGTTTTAAAAGTATAAGTCTCTTGGTTATAAAAGGAATGGATATGTCTAAAACCATAAAGGGTTATAACGGCTTTATGGGAAGTTGGTTATAACGGCTTTATGGAAGGTTAAGAAAGTTGTCTATTTTGATTAATGGGCATAAGTTGCCTAGATTGTGAAAATTTGAAGTTACTTGATTTCAAGCTTTGAAATGAGTTTCCTAAAAGTATAGTAACTTACTTTGAAAAATAGACACACCTTGATACTACGGGTGTTAGTAACTTGGGGTTTTACATACAAAAGAGTCTTTTGAAAAGAATGTACGTACGTAGTACTTTGGCTTGTTTAATTGAGAATTATTCTATTTGTGCCTTGATAATTACTTTGGCTTGTTAAATGAGAATTTTGCTATTTGTGCCTTGATAAGTACTTTGGCTTGTTAAATGAGAATTAGTCTAAAGATTTTATAAACTTGCCTATGTGTGTTGGTGATAGCTTTTGAGTGCAAGTATTATGTTTTATTACGTTGCTGCGACTCTCGGTTGGAGGGCCGGCTGTCTTGTTGTAAGTTTACTTGGACGTACCGACGGTGATGTGGGATTCCACGGGTATGCTTCCATTATTTGTATTACCCCATGGTCATGCTTATACGATGTGGGATTCCGGGGCATGCGACCCGAGGATACTCGACATGCTTATACGATGTGGGATTCCGGGGCATGTGACCAGGAGGCGGGTTAGAATCCCGGATTTGTTTTTATTACCCTATGGTCAAGCTTATACGAAGTGGGATTCCGGGGCATGCGACCACGAGGGATACTCCTTGGACATGCTTATACGATGTGGGATTCCGGGGCACCAGGAGGCGGGTTAGATTCCCGGATTTGTTTGTATTACCCCATGTTCATGCTTATACGATGTGGGATTCCGGGGCATGCGGCCACGAGGATACCTCGACATGCTTATACGATGTGGGATTCCGGCACGTGACTGCGAGGCGGGTTAGATTCGGATTTGTTTGTATTACCCCACGGTCATGCTTATACGATGTGGGATTCCGGCACGCGACCACGAGGGATATTGTTATCTCATGGAGTCCACGGGCATGGTTGATATTATGGGCGTGAGACCCATAGTTATATTTGAGTAGTGACTTTGAGGGCATGCGTCCCTGACTTGATATGATTGCTTATGTATTGTGTATTGTAGTCTATCATACATGTCTCTGCTTTGTTTAGATCATATGATTTTATTACAGATTTCATCGCTTCACATACTTGGTACATTCTTCAGATCGACCTCCTTCTGGGCCGTGTTCATGCCGCAGGTTTAGGTACGCAGTTTGGTGATCTGCAGGTGTAGGACCCTGATCAGAGTTTTTTGGATAGCTCCCTCTGTTCAGGAGTTTATCTTTTGGTATAGGTCCTTCAGCAGTGCTTTTGTACGCATGGGTACGGGGCCTTGTCCCCATATATTGCAAAGAAACTCTTAGAGTTCTGTATTCATATGTGGGATTGGACTCATGTACAGTGTAGTATCTTTTGAGTATGTATATTATGGCAGCCTTGTCGGCTTTGCCCTTGCACGTATGTTGGTAAAAAAAAAAGGTGTTATTTAATTTTCGCAGTTTACTTGTGTTGTTAAGGTAGAAGGGTGCCCAGGTAGGGCACCAGTCACGGGCCCGGGGTTCGGGGCGTGACATGAACTTAATGACTTCTCCTAAGTATGTACGTAAGATATGGCTATAACTCTTAATGGAATGGAAAAGATAATGATGTGCAATTAAGTTCATAAGGGGTAATGACACGCAGATCCGTATGTAATTTTATACTTGCCCTCGCATTCTTTTGTACGATTATGATCTGCATCTTGTACTTTATTTCTGCTCCATATTCGCACTGTTAGATCGACTTCTTTTCTGGCCGTTCATGTCGTCCGCAGTTTAGGTAATACGCCAGGATCCGCGAGCTTAGGATCCTGGTTCAGCATTTTGAGATGGCTCCAATGTTCCGGAGTTGTCCTGGCTATGTATATTCAGGGGTACGGCGGGGCCTTATCCCGTCATAGTATGTGTTCAAATCTTAGAGGTATGTATTCACATGTGGGCTGGACTGGTTAGAGTTGTAATTACATTTTTTTGGATAGTGTAAGCCCTTTTTGGGTGATTTATATTATGGCAGTCTTATCGGCTTTGCCTTGGTTTTTAAAAAAATGTGTTACTTATTTTCCGCAGTTGTTTTGGTGTTGTATGTTTGAAATGGTGCCCAGGTAGGGCACCAGTCGCGGCCCGGGGTCGGGTCGTGACAAAAGTGGTATCAGAGCAGTTAGTCCTCGGAAAGTGTCTGACGCATCGTCTAGTAGAGTCTTGATTATCGGTGTGTTGTGCACCACATCTATAATCAGGAGGCTGCAAGACATTTAGGATTGGTTTTCATTCTTCTCACTCTGAGATCGTGCGATAGAGCTGTGTTGTTAGGGTCGTCTCTCCCTAACGAGTTACGTTGATTGCAGCTACGAGAAAGGCAGCAGTGACCCAGGAAGGACTATGTGGATTGCGTATCCAGGTTGGTAATGATTATAATATAGTTGGTATTGTGACATACATCTATACGGAGTTATGTATGAGGGTCAGACGCGTGTTGCCTAGAATGATTTTAGATTACCAAGAGTTGGTAAAGACTAACTAGATACCGGGAAGGTATGGAACAGTTAATGAATTCTCGCCAAGGTATTGTGTTTTAATTTGAGATAATTGGGAAAGGATGAGCTGTCTGATAGGGCAGTGAACCCTTAAGAAGACATGTTAAGAAACTTAATGGAATACCATGTTAATATATTAAGCTATGTGGTAGGCTTAAGAGAATTGTACGGATGAGGTCCGTATAGAGTAAGTAATGGTTGTGTGATCGAGACAACATGGTTATGGTATTATGAGAAGTTTTTGTACCCGTTTACGGGGGGACTGATAAGGTAGGCTTGGAGCATGGAAATTGCGAGCCTAAGAATGTTGAAGACCGCTGAGACCTTAGATGTACAAGGTCTTCTCGGGTAGAAAGATTTATGATAGAACAAGAATAAGAGTTAAGTGCGATGGCGGGTCGGGGTGAGGACCTGTTACGGGTCGCCCCATAGCCTGGAATAGAGTGGGATCAGTTGGTAATAGTTCTGCTATGTGACAGGGTCACGAGGGTGCAAGGCCCAAGTCTAGTTAATTGTTCTACGGGTTCGTGGACGCGTTCCACCGGAACCAGGTTGTGAAAGCCGGAAATGGCCTTATATTGTTTTATAGAGTGACTCCAAAGATTAGAGGCCAGAATCGGTATGGAAGTTATTTATGTATGCTAGTATGAGTTGGAAGTAAAAAAAGAGTACGACCAGTAAGAAAGATAGCAACCAAGTGTAAAGGAGTAGAGCCTGAATCCATAAGAACCGTTCGAGGTAACTACACCCGCAGTGTTGGGGTGGTAGCCGAATGTATATGAGAATTGCCCGGTGATTATACGGTCGTCAGACCCTTGTAAACCTAGTAGAGATGATTACTACAGACTTTGAGGTCATTATGAGTATGGGCTAGTTAGCTTCGTGAGTGCCAAGGTTGACATTTTAGTATAAGTATTGTTATGTGGCCATGGGTGGCATATGTTGTAAGAAGGGTGTAGTAAAAGGAGACTATGTTGCTATATAATTAGATTGGACTCCGAAAGAACATTCGGGGACGAATGTTTCTAAGGGGGGAAGAATGTTACACCCCGTAATTCAAGGACATGTTTAAGAGAATGTAAGTAAGGAATACAAGACTTGAAAAGGGTACGAAAGGAAGAATTGTTTTTCCGACGAAACATCTTCCGAACGTCGGAAAGAAAAAATGTTCGTTGAGGAGAATTGGATTCTCAAAATGCATTAATTTAGGATTATGGAATGTATTTTCATTATGGAAATTTATTTTACGGATTTGGTAGTGTGGGGCCCACCCGAGGAAGTGTCACGACTGCCCGGCCCGTGGATCGTGCTCATCGGCACCCAAGTAGTCATACATCAGAGTAACCAGCGGAATGTAAAACAAGACAGGAAACAGTTTATAAAATAGGACACAGTTTATGTGAGAAAACGTCGCTTTCGCATATATAAATAAACATGGTTCAAGAAGCTACATCCCAAACTGCATAAATACGACTACGCACTTAAGGAAAATATACAACTATGGCGACAGGGCCGCCATACCCTCGATCAGATAAAACTATCTACAACAGGAGATCATACCCAAAAGTAGAGCCTCCGAGAAGATGGAGCTCCCGACACCAACGCAAAAGATCCTAAGGACGCGGATCTAGCACTGCTTGCCTTTACTGCGGCGTGAACGCAGCCGGCGAGGTCAAGATAACAGTACCAAGTATGAGAAACTATAAAGTACTTAAATGAAATCAAAGTATTTAAAACCTTTTCATAAATACAATCGCCAATTGCACATAGTGCCACATCACAAACAACAAAGTAATAGGAAAATCAGAATGTGTCTATTCTAGGCCGCGAATGATCGGCAAGGCCAATCGCCCATAGTATCATTCTGCGTGCCTAGTCCCGACTTCCGCAGCCCGCATAGGTCACACACGCACCGCATGAGGTATTCCTCGCATCGGGGCAGCAACCCCAGATCCGCCTAGGTTCCCGCCGCCGCATAGCCTCAAAAGACCGCATAGTCTCAACAGACCGCATAGGGAATCCCCCGCATCAGGCTAAACACCCGGAATGATCAATCCTGGAGCATACCGCTGCTCCGCATAGTCTCACAGACCGCATAGGCCGTATAGACCCGCATCAAGGGGGGCAAGCCCTCGGTATAACGATCGGGGTAGGTGATACAATAACAGTACAACGGACTTACCGGTTAGCAACGTAAGCACAGCAAGAATGACCCCCTTACACATCATTTCAAGACACTAACACAGGTAGCATCATAATATGTCTACTTATCAAACAAATCTTACTACACTTAATGTAAATCAATACAAGGCTTTATAAACAAACAAGTAAACAGCCTTTTATCTTTCTTAAGTTGTTATACCTAACTTCCCATAAAGCTAGTATAACTCTTAAGCTTTTGTTTTAAAAACCAAATATTTATCTTCTGTTAAAAATGATTCAGTAGTTCTTTTGAAATGCATCAGGATTCTTATTATTCAGGCTTAAGTCAAAAGACATTGCCGTAGTTATTATTCAGGCTTAAGTCAAACGACATTGCCGTAGTTATTATTCAGTTAACACATGTACGTCTACCGTACTATAAATATGTGTTAAAATATCATGCTTAGGAAGAATCACATACCTTCTCGGCGAAAACCTCCTGCCAAGTTGAATATGTCGCGCGTAGAGAATCAGCCTATAATAGTCACAGACATCTATCAAAGTCTAGACTACTCTGAAGGTCATTCTAAACAGAGGGTTCACAATTCTACGGATAGTCGGGCAGCACAACCCTACCCGGTGAGCTATATAAGTTCATCAGAAACAAATTCTATGTGAGTACAGCTAATTATTCTTCTTTTAAACCCTTCTATTTTGATAACAGTTCAATTCTATTCTGTAATATCCTTCTAAGTATTTAATACTTATTCTTATACTTCTACAGCATGTATTCTCTAATACAAAAGAGGGTTAGGATTATTTACCTCGGTAAGCCCAATAATATCCTAGATAAAGTCGCGCCTGAGCAAGGTTTAGCTCCTAAGTTGCACGCTCCGGTAGCTCCAAGAAACCTTAGAAGTTCTTCACAACTTCTACAAAGGACTAAGGGATTTGGGCTAGGGTATTTTGGGCATTATAACAATACTAGAAGACAACTTTTCTACCAAGGGAGGGGGGTAGATTTCGGCTAGGCTAGGGGGGGTAGGCCCTCGGCCAAACTCACTCAAAGGGGGGGGAAGGTGTTGGACGAAAAGGCTTAAGGGAGAGGAGAGGATTTTTCAAGACTTGGAAAGATTTGTGGATGAAGAACTCTTCATCTTAAGGGGGGTATTTATAGGTCAAGAAGTGGCCAACCAATGGCCAAGATTAAGACAAGTGCAAGGCAAGTGTAGGGTGAAGATTTACTCCACACAAAAATCCTACCAACTCCTTGACTTGTGCACAAGGCACAAAAAACGTGCCAAGCTTCTCCAATTCGTCCTATGGACGATTCAAGTCCACCAATTGGAGGGTGCCAAGTGTCGCCCTCCCGTTGGTCCAAAATGTTTCGTCTCTCGGAAAAATCCGCAAAAATTAGTAATGGCATAGCCGGAATTTTCCCTACGAAAGCTGTGGAAACGTTTCGTCGGAAAACGATTCTTTTAGTGAGTTGTGCACAAATAAAAAAAAACGTCCAAGGCTTAGACTTAAGGCCAAACTTTCGTACGTACGCCCTCACGTACATACTCCGGAAATACGGGGTATAACATTCTCCCCTCCTTAGAAACATTCGTCCCGAATGTTCCTTCTCAAGACAGTTATCGATAAAGCTTAAACAGTTTGTAAGTGCCACACATGGCCACAAAATAACACTTAGGCATATATGATAAAGGAATTTACAAGTAGGAAAGTGAATTACCTGGAGGTGTGGGGAATAAGTGAGGGTACCTCTGCCTCATGTCCTCCTCAGCTTCCCACGTCATCTCCTCCCTAAGCTCGTTCCGCCACAAGACTTTGACGGAAGCCACGTCCTTGGTCCGCAGACGCCTAACCTGACGATCGATTATCGCTATGGGAATCTCCTCATACGATAACCCCTCGGTCACCTGGACATCGTCAATCGGGTGTACCCTAGATGGATCCCCGATACATCTCCTCAGCATAGATACGTGAAAAACCGGATGCACTGCCTCCAGATCGGACGGCAGATCCAACTCATAGGCAACCTTGCCTACCTCGCGGACAATCAAACGACCCAATGTACTGGGCCGAGTTTCCTTCTTCCCGAATCTCATCACACCATTCATGGGTGACACCATTAGGAAAACCCAATCATGAACCTCGAACTCAAGATGCCGACGACGATGATCTCGTGATACGACTTCGCCGACTCGAGTCACGATAGCCGCCTCGGATAAGCTTCACTTATCCATCGCTCGCTGCACCAAATCTGGTCCCACTAGCCGCACTCTCGCCCACATCGAACCAACTTATAGGCGATCCGCACTTCCTCCCATACAAGGCCTCATAAGGCGCCATCCGAATCGGAGTGGTAGCTATTATTATACGCAAACTCAACTAGAGGCAAATGATCCTCCCAACGACCATCGGTCAATAACACAGCTCGCAGATATCCTCAAGAGTTCGGATAGTGCGCTCGTCCCGTCTGCTCCGTGGATGAAATGCACGTGCTCACCAAGGCCCCTAAACTCCTCTCGAAGGACCTCCGCTTAGCCGAACCGGGCTCCTCGCTCGATATGATCGAAATAGGGACTCCATGCACCGACGATCTCTGATGTAAAGTCCGCATAATCCTCACCGAAAAAGTCGTCCGACGGAAGAAAGTGGGCTGATTTCACACTGTCGACGATAACCCATATAGAATCATGTCTCCTCCGAGCGAGGTAATCCCGATGAAGTCCATGTTGATTACCTCCCACTTCCGTGTCGGATCTCTATCGTCAGAATAAACCACCGTGCCTCCGTGCTCTACCTTCACTGGCCGACAACACGCAATCGAGCTACAAACTCGCAACGCCCTCTTCAAGCCATCCCACCAATACACGATCTAAGGTCGCGGGTACATCTTGGTCGCCCCCGATGGATGAGTAACGCGCTACCGTGTGCTTCCCCAAGAACTCGCTGCCAAGTCTCAAACATCCGGGACACACAACTGCCCTCAAACCTTAGCACCCCATCGTGCTACCTCAAAAGGACCTCTTGCCTCACGAAGAGTCAGATCACGATATCAAATCAAAGCCGATCCTCGAACTGCCTCTTCACCTCCTCGACGATGGAAGACTCGGCAACCTCACGAACTCTAACCCCATCGCTATCGTAATCAATCAAACGGACACCAAGGCTCGCTAACGATGCAAATCACGAACCATGTCCCTCCTCTCTAGTCGCACATCCGATAGGCTCCCATCGACTCACGACTAAGAGCATCCGCCACAACATTGGCCTTCCCCGTGGTACAGGATATCAACATCGTAATCCTTGGCGGCTCTAACCACCGCCTCTCGCCGTAAGTTCAGCCTCCTCCGTCAAGATCTACCGGAGGCTCTTGTGGTCAGATAAATATCCACGCAACCCCATACAAATAGTGCCTCCAGATCTTCAAAGCGTGAATCACCGCCAATTCCAAATCATGCGGGTAGTTCTCGTGTTTCTTGTCGGGATGCGTGACGCTTATAACTCTACCATGCCGCATCAACACACATCCCAGCCCGATGCCCGACGCATCACAATACACAACATAACCGCTGGACCTCCGGAAGAGTAAGAACGGCGGTCGCCGCCTCTTTTAGCAATCGAAACCCCGCCACAAGCATCACCATCAAACTTGGCCGCTTTCCGAGTCACCCTAGTCAAAGGTGCAGAGATAGAAGAAAACTTCTACGAACCGATAATATCCTGCAAGGCCCGTAAAATCGCGAACCTCCGCTGAGTAGTAGGTTCAGGCCAACTCCGATCGCCTCGATCTTGGCCGATCTACCGAATACCATCGGCCACAATGTGCCCAAGAAAAGCCACCGGTTAACCAAAACTCACATTTGGAAAACTTGGCGTCATACCGCCGTCCCGAGAACTATCAAGACGCCTCAAATGCTCCGCATGCTCCTCGCTCCGAGCGAGAATAAACCAAGATATCATCAATGAACACTATCACAAACGTGTCCAAAAATGGTTTGAACACTCGGTTCTTCAAATCCATGAATACCGCCGGAGCATTGGTCAACCCAAAAGACATGACCCTGAACTCATAATGCCCGTACCGAGTCCGGAATGCAGTCCTAGGGACATCCACCTCTCTGACACGAACCTGATGATAGCCCGATCACAGATCAATCTTGGAGAAACATCTCGCGCTCGCAATCGGTCGAACAAATCATCAATCCCGGAAGGGGTATTCGTTTAATGGTCACCTTGTTCACCGTCAGTAGTCAACACACATGCGCAGCCCCGCCCTTCTTCTTCACGAACAATACCGGCGCTTCTGTGAGAAACACTAGGTCTGATAAAACCTTCTCCAAAGAAATCTCTCACTGGTCCTTCACTCTCAACTCGGCAGTGCCATTCTGTATGGCGGGATGGAATAGGCCGAGTGTCCGCAACACATCTATACAAACTCGATCTCCTCTCGTGAGGATACCCGAGGTCGTCTGAAACACGTCTGGGAATTCTCACCATCGAATCGATCGAAAATCTGGTACCGCAGCCTTCAGATTAAACACCCGAACGAGATGGTAGATATACCCTTCGCACCATCTTCCTAGCCTTGAGGTAGGAAATAAACCTACCCCTGGCGATACCGCGTTCTCCCACTCAACAACCGCTCCTCAGAAACTGGAACTGCATTACTTCTCTCTCAGCCTACATTGGCGTAGCAAGAAGCTAGCCAATCCATCCCCATGATCACGCCGAAGTCAATCATCTCCAACTCTATCAAGTCGGCCAGGTCCGACGATCAAATGGTCACAGACAAGCTCTAAATACCCGCCGAGCTACCACCGAATCACCCATCGCGTAGCTACCTCGAAAGGGTCTATGGACTCGTGCTCTATCCCTATCCTACTAGCAACAAGGGAGATATATAGGATGAGTAGAACCCGATCTATCAAAGCATACACATCAAACCTGAACCGATAAGGTACCGTGGACGACATCGGTGAGGCCTCCGATCCCGCTTACCGACAAAACATAAATGCGGTTCCGAGGACCGCTAGAATCGACCCGCGCCACGACTCGCCGCGACCGTTGGTCCATGAGTACCTTCTCCCGGCGAGTAATCGTCGGGATGAAGCGATAAGACCTCAGATCGGGCCTACTACCACGCCGCCGGCCGGACAAACTCGCGAAATAACCTCGCCGCCACAAGTATAGAGGCTCGAGTACACCTCGAATGGTATCTACCACAATGGGCACACCGAGCGCACTCGAACGTTAGCACTCGCTACCCTCGAAATCAAGTCCTGGGCCCCGACCGCCTCGATCGCCTCGCTGTACTAAAATGAGGTAGAGCGCTCTGCGCGCCGTGGTGCACCGACTTCGATCACGATGCCGCCACCCCGAGAACCACCAAAAGAACCGCCGTCTTGGCCTTCTTCTGCCGCTGATA
The DNA here is from genome assembly GCA_029844215.1 of Przewalskia tangutica. Lineage (NCBI taxonomy): Eukaryota > Viridiplantae > Streptophyta > Magnoliopsida > Solanales > Solanaceae > Przewalskia > Przewalskia tangutica. The sequence goes on along the minus strand of CM056720.1, from coordinate 35,487,134 downwards.
TCGCTTACCCGGCGTCTCTACGCCTCGCATCCTAGTGCATGAGCTCGCATACGGTTATGTCCATGCTGGTCAAGGGGACACACCCGTACAAGACTCGGCCATGTAATCATCTAGCCCAGTGACATAGCGATGCACCCGGTCCTCCATATCTGTAACCAGTGCAGGGACATATCGAGCCAAAGAATCAAACTCAACATTGTACTCCCTCACTGCAAGGCCTTCCCCGTCTCAAAGAACAAGAATCTATCACGTGCCCTCCTCTCATCCGGAGACAAGAAGTGTGTGAGAAAGCCTCAAAACTCATCCCATACCGGAGGTGCATGCTCTCCCGGAAAGCTCCCATGAATCAAACAAATCGACTGCTGTATCACGCAGCCTATGCGAACCGAATGTCACAGACTCGGGCCAAGCCTTGATCACCCGTGACGATCCTCTGCGGTGACGGATGAACTCCGCGGATCATCCTCCGCCTCGACCCAGTAAAGCTCGCGGGCTACAACTAAGGAAATCCCGTAGTCTCAAACTATTCGCCTCGTGCACCACGGTGCGACCGAGCCGAGCTGAATCGCCGTGATTCACCTATCCTCGATTCGCCACAACTCTAGCCAAAAGTCGGGCCATCTCTTGTACCCTAACTCTCCGCCCCAGCCGTGGGGACAGAGGTGGTACTGTGGTCTCTTGGGCCGGGCGGCGTCATAGAACTCGCCGCCTCTCGTATAGATCGGGCACAGGCCTCGTGACTGGGTGTCTGCTAGCAGCCTCCGCGCTTTGCCTTCTCGGGCCTGGTTTTACGTGGAGGCATAATCATACAGAAAGGAATACGTTAGAGGTCCAACCTATAACATGACTCTAAAGCACGATCTCGGAATGAGAAGAATGGAAACCAATCCTAAATATCCTATAGCCTCGATTATTGGTGTGGTGCAACACACCGATAATCAAGACTCTACTAGATACGGTCTGTAGTCTCTTTCCGAGGATTATATGCTCTGATACCACTTTTGTCACTTTTTCGCGAGCCTTGCTCAGACGACCCATCAAATGGTACCGGGCTGCGATCCTCGAGGCATGCCTACGGCCCTTCTCGTGATGTGCCATACGGAGAGCCACGGTTTGGGTTCTGTTTCGTGGTAGAGGCTCGCCTCTTTATACGCCACCGAAGCGAGGTCAAGATAACAGTACCAAGTATGTGAAACTATAAAGTACTTAAATGAAATCAAAGTATTTAAAACCTTTTCACAAATACAATCATTCAATTGCACATAGTGCCACATCATAAACAACAGCGAATAGGAAAATCAGAATGTGTCTATTCTAGGCCGCGAATGATCGGCAAGGCCAATCGCCCATAGTATCATTCTCGTGCCTAGTCCTCGACTTCCGCACTCGCATAGGTCACACACTGCACTGCATGAGGTATTCCTCGCATCGGGGCAGCCAACCCCGGATCCACCTAGGCTCCCGATAGCCTCAAAAGACCGCATAGTCTCAGCGGATCGCATAGGAATCCCCGCGTCAGGCTAAACACCCTAATGATCAATCCTGGAGCATACCGCTGCCCGCATAGTCTCACAGACCGATAAAGCCGTATAGACCCGATCGGGGCAAGCCCTGTGATAACAATCGAGGGTAGGTGATACAATAAAGACAACGGACTTACCGGTTAGCAACGTAAGCAAAGCAAGAATGACCCCTTACACAAAGATTTCAAGACACTAACACAGTAGCATCATAATATGTCTACTTATCAAACAAATCTTACTACACTTAAGAAATCAATACAAGGCTTTTATAAACAAACAAGTAAATTCATTTTATCTTTCTTAAGTTGTTATACCTAACTTCCCGTAAAGCTAGTATAACTCTTAAGCTTTTGTTTTAAAACCAAATATTTATCTTCATTAAAAATGATTCATGAGTTCTTTTGAAATGCATCGAGATTCTTATTATTCGGGCTTAAGTCAAAAGACATTGCCGTAGTATTATTCAGCTTAAGTCAAACGACATTGCCGTAGTTATTATTCGATTAACACATGTATCGCCTACCGTCTTATAAATATGTGTTAAAATATCATGCTTAGGAAGAATCACATACCTTCTCGAAAACCTCCCGCCAAGTTGAATATGCCGCGTAGAGAATCACCTATAATAGTCACACATCTATCAAAGTCTAGACTACTCAAGGTCATTCTAAACAGAGGGTTCACAATTCTACGGATAGTCGGGCAGCACAACCCTACCCGTGAGCTATATAAGTCTCATCAGAAAACAGTTCTATGTGAGTCAGTTCAATTATTCTTCTTTAAACCCTTCTATTTTGATAACAGCTCAATTACATTACAGAATATCCTTCTAAGTATTTAATACTTATTCTTATACTTCTACAAGATGTATTCTCTAATACAAAAGAGGTTAGGATTATTTACCTCAGTAAGCCCAATAATATCCTAGATAAAGTCGCTGAGCAAGGTTTAGCTCCTAAGTTGCACGCCTCAGAGGCTCAAGAAACCTTAGAAGTTCTTCACAACTTCTACAAAGGACTAAGGGATTTGGGCTAGGTATTTTGGGCATTATAACAATACTAGAAGACAACTTTTCTACCAAGGGATGGGGTAGATTTCGGCTAGGCTAGGGGTAGGCCTCGCCAAACTCACTCAAAGGGAAGGTGTTGACTAAAAGGCTTAAGGGAGAGGAGAGGATTTTTCAAGACTTGGAAAGATTTGTGGATGAAGAACTCTTCATCTTAAGGGGGGTATTTATAGGTCAAGAAGTGGCCAACCAATGGCCAAGATTAAGACAAGTGCAAGGCAAGTGTAGGGTGAAGATTTACTCCACACAAAAATCCTACCAACTCCTTGACTTGTGCACAAGGCACAAAAAACGTGCCAAGCTTCTCCAATTCGTCCTATGGACGATTCTGTCCACCAATTGGAGGGTGCCAAGTGTCGCCTCATGTTGGTCCAAAATTTTTCGGCTCTCGGAAAAATCAGCAAAAATTAGTAATGGCATAGCGGTAATTTTCCATACGAAAGCTTTGTAAACGTTTGTTCGTAAAACGATTCTTTTAGTGTGTTTTTTAAAAAAAAAAAAACGTCCAAGGCTTAGACTTAAGGCCAAACTTTCGACGCACGCCTCACGCATATACTCCTAAATACGGTATAACAGAAGTTTGCGTTTGAGGCCCACGAGGTTGCTGAATTTTATGGACGAATGGGAGGCGACACGCTGCACTCCTCCCACATGGCTAGTCGAATTAATGCAAGGGTATTATGGTCATTGACCATGGTAGAAGACTAAGTCTTGCTAATTAAAGAGCTTGACATTGTTGACTAAGTCCAAGGGCCACTTGGCTTGATCTCTTCCCTCCAAACTTAACAAGTGTTATAATCTAGACCCTCCAATGTTTTATATAAGCACACTAGTAGCATGACTTGTCTTCCAACACTTAGAAAAAATTGAGAGAACTTGTGTGTGCCATTGTGAGCTCTCGGGTTTGCTAAGAAAGAAAGAAGAAAAATTTTCGTTTGTGGTTCATTAGCCACAAGACTTTAACCCAAGGTTCATGAGTGTATTGTAAGTGTATCTCAATAGAAAAATCCCGGAAAAAGATGGTTTTCGTGTTAGTCGCAAGAAGAAAACCTAGTTGCTTTTCTAGGTTTTGTTTGGAAGATTGAAGGAAATTTGTTGGTGTTGTTATAAGGGTCTCAAGTAGCGGATTGAAGTGTCTAGAAGAGGCTCTAAGTTGCTAAGGAGCGACTTCGGATTTGAAGTTGGACTAAGAATCGTTAAGGTAATAATCTTGTCTCTTAAGTATTACAAGATTATATATTGTTGTTAGCCTTACATGTTTGCTAGCATGAAGTATATGTGTTGAAGTTTGATAAGTATTATGGATTGATAGTAGCCTTAAATCCGAAATGTCATTTAAGCCATGTGAAGTTGGATTACAATTTGTCGCTATTAGAATCGCCGATGTTACTTACTTGAAGGTTATAGTAGTTATAATCGATTGCGACTTGATATCATGTTATGCTAACAACTTGGATTGAAATAGAAATTGGATAAGAATTGGAAAAGGACTTTGTGTTGTTGTATATGCTTAGCCAAGAATGGCTTTAAATATGGAACTAGTTTCGTATTAATTTGTGGGGCGGAATTTTACACGTCATGTTAAGGCGTGTAATACCCTTTGGTTAGCTGAATTGTTGGGCCTTAAATGTGGCGTGTTTGGTTATTGTATTCGGCCTTGAAAAAGGTGGCAAAGTATGTAGAAACAAAGGAAGTGCTGTCCGATTTTCCGTAGAATTTAGTGACTTTGCACTTAGCATATTCTACGCTCGTTTAGAGGTTAATGGACGTGTACATGACCATTATAGGTTGAAGTACTAGGTATAGCGTATTCTACTTGAAGGATGGAATAGCTATCAAGGTTGAAGTACTTCGGAGCATTTTGCTAATTGTCAATAATCGTCGCGAGGTATGTGAACCTCTTCCTTCTTTAGACATGATTCTATGTATGGAATATACATGTGGTATTATTTCATGATTTCTTCTACTCTTAGAAGTCAAGAAGTACGTATGTTGATTTACTATATGTAAAGGTTATGTCTGAGTTATCCTAAGTTCTTACCAAGTCTTATGGGGGATGTTGGTAAGAGTCGTTATGAGGTATTTGGAGCCAAGTTGACTTGGCTAATTTACGGCACGAATGAGAATAAGTATCGAACAAGCCATTGCAGCGTTAATAAAGGAAAATGTAATGACGATAAATTATATTAAAACAAGTAGAATTCTCCATCTGCATAGAAGCTAAAATAAGACAAAATTGTATTACATTTTCTAGATCATGGCTGCTTTAATGAGATCAGTATAAACAAGTATAACCTATTCACACATATAAGGCATATGTTGCTTAAATTAAAGAGTTTACGTTATGAAGTGTTAAGACTACGAACTACGAAACTTGATTCTAAAAGATAAGAGACTTGAAGTATTTTGAAAGTATAATACTTGCCTAAAGTATAAAGTAGTATAACGACTTTATGGGAAGTGGGTTATAATAGCTTTATGGAAAGTTAAGAGTGGTCTACTCTAGTAATGATAAATGTTTTGAAATAAAGGAAGGCAAATGGATTTAAAAGCATCAATTGCTTAAGTTTTAAGGAAAGAAGTCACTTGATTTAGAAGCCGAATAATGTATTTCTAAAAGTGTAGTGATTTATGTAAAATGTAAACAAGCCTTGATACTACGGGTGTTAGTATCTTGGGGTTTTATATGAAAAAGAGTCTTTTGAAAAGAATGTAAGCACGTAGTACTTTGGGTTAAATTCCTGATTTTTTATGTGTGAAACGAAAGTGCCATGAGTTTATAAAAAATGGAAGTCTAAAGGTTTAATGAACTTGCCTATGTTTGCTTGTGATAGCTTTAAGTGCAAGTATTATATGTTTACGTTGTCGTGACTCTCTTGGAGGTCACTGCCTTGTTGTAAGTTTACTTGGGCGCACTGAAGCGATGTGGGATTCCATGGGTATGCTTCATTATGATTGATCCTTGGACATGCTTATACGATGGGATTCCGGCATGTGACCGGGCGGGTTAGATTCCCGGATTTGTTTTATTACCCATGGTCATGCTTATACGATGAGGGATTCTGGGGCATGCGACCATGCTATGTATGACTATTACTCCATAGGCTAGCTCCCCATGAAGACATGTACCCACGATGAGGATTCCGGGCATGTTATATTATTACTCCATGGGCTAGCTCCCACGAAGACACGCACTCCACGATGAGGGATGCCGAGGGCACGTTATGGCCATGCTTATACGATGAGGGATTCCGGGGCATGCGGCCGCGTTATATATATATATGTGTTGTATATGTGTACGCCGACAGTGAGGTGGGATGCCACGGGCGCGTCACATGGTTATATGTTACACTTATACCGCGTTGATGGGGATTCCACGGGCACGCTTTGATATTTGTGACTTGATCGGCCCCAGTTGGGTCGGGTAGTATATGCGTCCCTCCATAAAGGGCCGGATCATATTATGAAAGATAAGTAAGTTAGATGGTAATGAACTTAATGACTTCTCCTAAGTATGTACGTAAGATATGACTATAAATCTTAATGGAATGGAAAAGATAATGATGTGCAATTAAGTTCATAGCGGTAATGACACGGCATGATCCGTATGTACTTTTATACTTGCCCTCGCCATTCTTTTGTATGCTTATGATCTGCTTAATGTACTTTATTTCTGCTCCATATTCGCACTGTTGTATCGACTTCTTCGGGGTTGCGTTAAATGTCCGCAAGTTTAGGTACATTGTGGATCCGCGAGCTTAGGATCCTGGTTCAAGATTTTGAGATGGCTCCAATGTTCCGAGTTGTCCTCGCTATGTATATTCAGGTACGCGGGCCTTGTCCCGGCCATAGTATGTGTTCAAATCTTAGAGGTCCGTATTCACGTGTAATGGATGGTTAGAGTTGTAATTACATTTTTTGGATAGTGTAAGCCCTTTTGGGTGATTTATATTATGGCGACCTTATCGCTTTGCCTTGGTTTTAAAAAAATGTGTTACTTATTTTCCGCAGCTTGTTTTGGTGTTGTATGTTTGAAAGGTGCCTGTAGGGCACCGCTGCCGAGGTCGGTCGTGACACCCTGAAATTCCGTGATATTTTTATAAGAACGTACGTAAGAACTCAAAAATGTTAAGATTTGAGACGAGTAAAAATTTATCGGAATTATGGAAATGTCGGAAAACGAAATATTGCGATGAATGGGAGGGCGACATGTGTCACCCCCCTTAGTGGTCTTGGATGAAATGGACATGGTTAGAATGGTCATTTGACCATATTTAAGATGACCAAGTCTTGCAAAGACTTAAGCTTCACATTGTTGACTTAGTCAAGAGCCACTTGGCTTGATCCTTGTGAAATGCATCCAAGCCACCCATTTGTTTTAATCTTGACCCTCCATGTTTCTATATAGTAACACTAGTAGCAAGACAAGGCTTTACACTTAGTCATATTTCAAGAAAAAATTGAAGAAACTCTAAGGGGAGCTCTCGGCTTTGGCTAGGGTTTCAAGAGGAAGATTTTCGTTTGTTTTCCAATAATCCCCATACTTTAAACCAAGGTTCCTAAGCGTATTGTAAGGGTATCTCAATAGAAAGATCCCGGAAAAGTGGCATTTTCGTATTAGTCGCAAGGTGAAAACCTAGTCACTTTCCTAGGTTTGGATTGGAAGTTGAAGGAAAGTTGTTTGTAATCTTCTAAGGGCTTCTAGTGGCGGATTGGAGTGTCAAAGAAAGGCTCTAAGTTTCTAGGGAGTGACTTCGGGTCATGAAGTGGATTAAGGCTCACTAAGGTAACAATCTTGTTTTCTTAAGTGTTATAAGATTACATATTGTTGTAGTCTTACATTTTGACTAGCATGAAGTATATGTATTAAATATTGATAAGTGTTATGAATATTTGAAGCCTAAAATCTGAAATGACATGTCGAGCCATTGGAAATTGAAATACAATTTGGTCGCTAACTAGAATCGTCGCATGTTATCTACTTGAAGATTATTGTTGTTATAATCGATTGCGGCTTTATAACATGTTATACTAAACAACTTGTATTGAAAAGGAATTGGAAAGGAAAGATATGTTGTGACACCTTCTGGCCGAGAATGGCATAGTATGTTGGATTAGTTTGATATTCAATTGTGGGGCAGAATTTTACACGTCATGTTAAGGCGTGTAATCCCCTTTGTATTACTGAATTGTTGGGCCTTAAATATGTATTAAAGATTGATAAGTTTTATGGATGTTGGAAGCCTAAAATCCGAAATGACATTGATTAGCCATTTGAAATTGAAATACAATTTTGGTCGATAATTAGAATTGTCGCATGTTACCTACTTGAAGATTGTAGTAGTTATAATCGATTGCGTCTTGATAACATGTTATACTAAACAACTTGAATTGAAAAGGAATTGGAAAGGTTGATATGTTGTTACACCTTTGGCCGAGAATGACTTTGTATGTTGGACTAGTTTGATACTAATTTGTGGGGAGGAATTTTACACGTCTTGTAGGCGTGTAATCCTCTATTGATAACTACATTGTTGAGCCTTAAATGTGGCGTGTTTGGTTATTTAATTCGGGCCTTGAAAAAGGTGGAAAAGTATGTAGAAACAAAGGAAGTGTTGTCCGGTTTTCCGTAGAATTTAGTGACTTTGTGTAACGACCCGTTCCAGGGCCCGTTACTGGTGCCTTACCCCGGGCACCCTAGTGATACATACATCAGAGAAAATCAGCGGAACATAAAACATGAGTCTTTTAACAAAAGATATAATAAATAAGCAGGCCAACCAAAACGATTGTTTCGTGATATACATAACTCAGCAGTTTAATCCTTTTACAACCCCGCCCACAACAAGATTACATGCACTTAAGATATAATGACTATGACGGACAGTGGCCCTCGCCATACCCCTGAATGTACAAGAACCTACAACTCAGGGAACACCTACCAAAAGATAAGCCTCCGGAGAAACGGAGCTTCAAATGCGCTGAACTGTGATCCTATGAGCGAGGATCTACGACCGATGTACCTCTACCTGCGGCATGAACGCAGCCCCGGCGAGGTCGATAACAGTACCAAGTATGTGAAATCGCATAATATCAGAAATGAAATCATACTAGTCTATATAAAGCAGAGACATGTATGATAACCAAACTACGCTCACAACCTAAAATACTATCACTCCAATATAACTGTGGTCTCACGCCCACAACATCAATCGTGGTCGATCATGGCCGCGTGCCCCGAATACTCGCATCGGTGTAGACATGTCCATGTGACTCAACAACAAGACAGAATCCAGATGGAAGATACCCGCGCGCTACGATCGTGTCGGTATGTCCAAAGGGAAACAATAAGACAACTTTCCAAATGGACGATACCCGCAGCGCCACGATCGTGGTCGGTATGTCCAGAGGGAAACAATAAGACAAAGATTCCAAATGGACGATACCCGCAGCGCTACGATCGTGTCGATGTCCAAAAGGAAATCACAAGGCGATAATCAAAATGGAAACATACCCGCGCGCACGATCGTGTCGTGATATCCAAAGCGATTATCCACAAGACCTTAACCAAAATGGAAGCATACCCGCGCGCTACGATCGTCGTCGATGTCCAAAGCGATTAGCAACAACAATAATAATACTATCACAGGACGCATCTGCGGAATTTCTCCGCCACACGCCGCACATCCAATTAAGTTCTCAACTACCAACCGACTTCTATCGAGACGCCAGAATACGTAAACACAACGATTGTACAATAAAGGCCATCATCACGAGCATAGGCAAGTTTCACAACAACAAGCATAGGCAAGTTTCACAACAACAAGCATAGGCAAGTTTCACACAACTCAAAGTACTTTCATTTTATGCCAAAGTCCGTTTTTAACCCCAAAGTACTACATACGTTAAGTTCTTTAAAAGAGATCCATTACTTTTTATAAAAGTCACCCGATACCCGTAGTATTAGAATGACCAACCCACCTTCCTTTTTCAAAATCAAGTAACAACATTCTTTCCTAAGTTCCGTTTGCTTGTTTCAGTTTGATTACTCAAGCTTCTCATTTTCAAATGGTTTCATAGTTCCCAAACTTAATCACTTGATTCCTTTTAGAACAATTGAGTAACATATGCCATATATGTGAGTAGTTTATTCTTTGTTTATAACGATCTTATTACAAAGCATGATCTAGAAAATGTAATATCATTTTGTCTCATCTTAGCTTCTACGCATGGAGGTTTCTACCGGTTTTAATACAACACATCATTATTCAATACATTTTCCTTTATTAACGCCGCAATGGTCTCTGCGATACACATTCGATTCCCAAATCAAGAAACATTATTCCTTTAAAACCAAGTACTCATTACTCACGAATGAGGTTTCACACAACATTCACATTAAAACAAATAAGTTAAGTCTCTTATCTTATAAGATCAAGTCTCTTAACTTCTAACATCAAGAAACCATTTTCACTTACATAAGGTCGTTATAACTAACTTCCCATAAAGCTATTATAACACCCTATGTTTTAAACCAACCAAATCACTTAGCACATGTACGCTCACCGCACTACATAGTTCACAACAATCATGCTAGAAAAGATAGAAGAGGTTCACATACCTCGCGAAGATTTATCGACAATAAGCAAAATGCTCCAAGTACTACAACCTTGCTAGCTCCTTTCCACTCCTCGAGTAGAATACGCTACTCTCAAGATTTCACCTATAAAGGTCACAAACGCCTATTAACCCCAAAACACAAGTTTTCTATCTTCTATAGAAAATTCAAAAGACCTCCCCGCAACAAACGTAAATCTCCTCCTCTATCGAGGCCGCTACCAAGCCAACGTGGGGTTTACACGCCTAACGGGCGTGTACAATTCTACACAAGTCTACTGCAATACAGTCCTATGTAAATACAGTTCAGTTCAGTTCTTAATTCTTCAGGCTTAAGTCAAAAGACATTGCCGAATACTAAGTATAGTTCCATATATAGTACTTCAACTATATATCCTAACAAACATGTAATTTCAAATTACAATAGAGGGACGAGATACTTACCTCGATAAGCCCAAAATTATCCGAGTTTAATGTCGCTCCTGAGCAAGGTTGAGCTCCCCTCCGTGCGCTCCCCACCACTCCCTACACCCCTTCGAAGTTCTCACCAACTTCTACTCACATACTTCAACCAACGATGAAGATTTCCTTGTGGTTTCGGTTTGAGACTAAAAGGACAAAAGGTAGTATTTCCGACTCTACGCAGAGGTATCTTTGGAATACTACAAGGTACAAGGCTAAGGCATTTTGGGCATTATAACAATACTAGGGAGTATTTCTATACCACAACAAGGGTATTATACGAAACAACTAGGCTAGTGGTACCCACCGCTAGACCTCACAAGGGAGTGGAGACCTCACGCCAAAGGCCACTTTCATGGGAGAGCAGCTCTGGGACGAGCGACAACAAGCGGGAGGGTAGGGATTCAAGACTGGGAAACATTTGTGGATGAATGAAGTCTTCACAAAGGGGGGGGGTATTTATAGCAAACCCAAATGCCAACCAATGGCCAAGATCAAGCCATGTGCAAGGCAAGTGTAAGGCCTTGATCAAGCCAAGTGCACCCTAACCCTACTCCACAAAACATTGCACCAAACAAGCCACAAACAAGGCCAAAACAAGGCACAAAACAAGGAACCAATAGGCACAAAAACGTGAGCCACAAAGACAATCCATTCGTGAATCCTCTTCCACTGACGCCCACTTGCTTCCAATGTGAGGTGACACATGTCACCTCCCGCTGGTCCAACATGTTTCGCCTCTAAAAATCCGCAAAAATACAAAACGACATAGCCGGAATTTTCCCTACGAAAGTCGTGGAAACGCTTCGTCGGAAAACGACTTGAATGCACTGCGCCCAAATGAAACTTGGCCAAGCCACCTAGCGGGGTGACACGTGTCACCCTCCTATGGCCCTCAAAACGCCTTCGAAAAAAAACCACAATGGCCAAAATCTCAAAACAAAGTGGCCCACAAAACCAGAATTTCTCCCGTGGCCCCACGTGACCATTTCCAAAATAAAATTCCATAATTCTCTAATATTCCAGAAGTCCGAATACCAAACTGGGAATCCAATTCCCATTAACGAACCTTTTCCTTCACAAATAACCGAAACTTTTCCAAAAACTCACATCTTTCTTTCTTTTCAAAATTTCACAGACTTCGCACGCACGCCCTCACATACATACCTTGCAACTACGGGTATAACATTCTCCTCTCTAGAAACATTCGTCCGAATGTTCCTTCTCAAGACGGATATCGATGAAGTTCCTCTAACAAATTGTCAACGCCACAGGCCACGAAATAACACACGCCCTCTTCTTTCCTTACTCGTCGTGCCCTTCTCGAACACTTGAACTCTCCCAAGACGTACCATACTTCGCCATTACTTGCTCTCGAAAATCTCCGGAGTCACTACCCAAACTTGGCCATCTTACCAACCTCAACTTCCTTAAGGCCATTCCCGCCTTTACGAACCGCTCTCGTCGAACGCGCCCACGAACTCATACGTTGGTCACACAAACTTGGGCCTAGCATCCTCGTGACTTACCACCGCGGACCACCCAGAACTGACCCCACCCTAAACCGGGTTACTGTTGACCCAGACACGCCCTCAACCCGACCCACAACCGCTAAACTCTTGTTCCCGATCCTAACAATCTTACTAATTCACATCATTAAAGCTACCACTTCCATCTCACACTACCCACGGACTTATCACCCAAATAAAACCCACGTATTCTACTACCCTGATAAAGGTCAACAATAAATATTTAACTCAAGACGACCTTACCCCTAAGGTCTCGGGCCGTGACATAGTCTAAGGTTCATACTTACCATGCCTCCATACGTATCCTTCCAACTAACCACGCATTCTAACTCACACATATCACAATGCTATCCGTACATAGCACACAATAATGAGATCATCATAACAAGCATACCAAAACTCTAGAGGGTTAAGGATATACCCAAGCTACCGCTCCACTCTAATCATAGGCCCACTCGCAGGCGATAGTAGGGTGATAAACCAGCCACAGATCCTCGGCGTCGAAGTCGTAACATCCGTGCTTCCCTTGGTAGACGCTTCGCAAATGGCCTCGCTGGCCGCATGCAAAACAAACTCCCAATCTAGCACGACACTCTCCAAAATGGAGTCTACCACAATGGTCACAACGAGGTAGGTGGCTTCACCGTTAACACCCCGCTCGCAAAATCTGAACCTCGAGCCCCGACTGCCTCAAGACGTGGAGTACCACTGCATCGGGGGTATATAACTAGCTCACGAGGCGGTCCGCCTCGAAAGCCACCAGCGACTCGCCGCCCCGCCCTCTTCTCGCGATCCAGGTCATTCCGTCGACCCTCCGTGCCTCACATCCTAGTGCATGAGCTCGCACGCTGGCAATGTCCATGCCCTACAAGAGAAACACCCGCACAAGATTCGCCATATAATCATCAAGCCCGTGACGTAGCGATGCACCCTATCCTCCATATCTGCAACTAGCGCAGGACATATCGAGCCAAAGAATCAAACTCGACATTGTACTCTCGACGCGCGCCTCTGCCTCAAGAATAAAAATCGTTTACCGCGTTCTCCTCATCCGCGAGGCAAGAAGTCGCGAGGAAAGCCCCAAAACTCATCCCATACCGCTGAGGTGCATGCTCTCCCGAAAGCTCCTATGAATCAAACCAATCGATCGCGGTATCACGCAGCCGATGCGAACCAAAGGTCACGACTCGGTCTCAAGCCTCGATCACCCGCATGATCCGTCAGAATCGCCGGATGAACTCTCGCGGATCATCCTCCTGTCTCGACCCATAAAACTCGCGGCTACAACTCGTAAAGTCCCGTAGCCTCAAACTATCTCGCCGGGTGAACCATCAGTGCATCGAACCGAATCGCCAGATCCACTGCTCATATCCGCCACAACCTCGCCAATAATCGGGCCATCTCTTGTGACCCATCTCCCTCGCTTGCATCGCGGATCGAGGCTCGTATCGCGTCTCAGCAGCCATTGCCGCGCTCTAACTCTCGCTGGGCGGCGCCGCGAAACCCGGGCCTCAAGCACAACTCGTATCGCCGCTCGCGCCTGCATTCTCTCAGATCTCACTAGCAAGACCTCGCCGCCTTTGCCCTTCTGGCTCGCTGCTTGCGCGGAGGCATAATCGTAAAAACGAGATACGCTAGGGTACAACTTACAACACGTATCTAAGGCACGATCTCTAATGAGAAGAATGGAAACTAATCCTAAATGTCTCGTAGCCTCCCGATTATAGATGTGGTGCACAACACACCGATAATCAAGACTTACTAGACACGGTCGTAGACACTTTCCGAGGATTAATCGCTCGATACCACTTTTGTAACGACTGCCCAGGTTCGCATCGTGCCTTACCCTGCACCCTAGTGATACATACATCGAGAAAATCAGCGAACATAAAACATGAGTCTTTTAACAAAAGATATAATAAATAAGTTGCCAACCAAAACAGCTTGCCTTCAAGATATACATAACTCAATGCTTTAATCCTTTTACAACCCCGCCCACAACAAGATTTCATGCACTTAAGATATACACGACTATGACGGACAGTGGCCCCGCCATACCTCGAATGTACAAGAACCTACAACTCGTGAACACCTACTAAAAGATAAGCCTCCGAGAAACGGAGCTTCAAATGCTACTGAATCGTGATCCTATGAGCGAGGATCTACGATCGATGTACTCTACTCTGCGGCATGAACGCAGCCCCGGCGAGGTCGATAACAGTACCAAGTATGTGAAACTGCATAATATCAGAATGAAATCATACTAGTCTATATAAAGCAGAGACATGTATGATAACCAAACTACGCTCACAACCTAAAATCATCACTCCAATATAACTAGGGTCTCACGCCCACAACATCAATCGTGGTCGATCATGGCCGCATGCCCCGAATCGTGACGGTGTAGACATGTCCATGTGACCTCAACAACAAGACAAAGAATCCAGATGGAAGATACCCGTGCGCTTACGCATCGTGTCGATGTCCAAAGGGAAACAATAAGACAACTTTCCAAATGGACGATACCCGCAGCGCCACGATCGTGTCGCGATGTCCAGAGGGAAACAATAAGACAAAGATTCCAAATGGACGATACCCGCAGCGCTACGATCGTGGTCGCGATGTCCAAAAAGGAAATCACAAGGCGATAATCAAATGGAAACATACCCGCAGCGCCACGATCGTGTCAAGATATCCAAAGCGATTATCCACAAGACCTTAACCAAAATGGAAGCATACCCGCAGCGCCACGCATCGCGGTCAAGATGTCCAAAGCGATTAGCAACAACAATAATACTATCAACGGACGCACTGCGGAATTTCTCCGCCACCGCGCAAGACATCCAATTAAGTTCTCAACTACCAACCGACTTCATCGAGAGACGCGGTAACACAGAAACACAACGATTGTACAATAAAGGCCATCATCACGAGCATAGGCAAGTTTCACAACAACAAGCATAGGCAAGTTTCACAACAACAAGCATAGGCAAGTTTCACACAACTCAAAGTACTTTCATTTTATGCCAAAGTCCGGGTTTTTAACCCCAAAGTACTACATACGTTAAGTTCTTTAAAAAGAGATCCATTACTTTTTATAAAAGTCACCCGATACCCGTAGTATTAGAATGACCAACCCACCTTCCTTTTTCAAAATCAAGTAACAACATTCTTTTCCTAAGTTCCAGTTTGCCTAGTTTCAATTACTCAAGCTTCTCATTTTCAAATGGTTTCATAGTTCCCAAACTTAATCACTTGATTCCTTTTTAGAACAATTGAGTAACATATGCCATATATGTGAGTAGTTTATTCTTTGTTTATAACGATCTTATTACAGCAGCCATGATCTAGAAAATGTAATATCATTTTGTCTCATCTTAGCTTCTATGCAGATGGAGGTTTCTACTGGTTTTAATACAACACATCATTATTCAATACATTTTCCTTTATTAACGCTGCAATGGTCTGTCGATACACATTCTGATTCCCGAAATCAGTAAAACATTATTCCTTTAAAAACCAAGTACTCATTACTCACGAATGAGGTTTCACACAACATTCACATTAAAACAAATAAGTTAAGTCTCTTATCTTATAAGATCAAGTCTCTTAACTTCTAACATCAGTAAACCATTTTCACCTACATAAGGTCGTTATAACTAACTTCCCATAAAGCTATTATAACACCCTATGTTTTAAACCAACCAAATCACTTAGCACATGTACGCTCACCGCATTACATAGTTCACAACAATCATGCTAGAAAAGATAGGAAGAGGTTCACATACCTCGCGAAGATTTATCGACAATAAGCAAAATGCTCCAAGTACTACAACCTTGCTAGTTCTTTCCACTCCTCGAGTAGAATACGCTACTCTCAAGATTTCACCTATAAAGGTCACAAACGCCTATTAACCCCAAAACACAAGTTTTCTATCTTCTATAGAAAATTCAAAGACTCTCCCGCAACAACAGAAATCTCCTCCTCTATCGAGGCGGCCACCAAGCCAACCGTGGGGGTTTACACGTCTAACTGGACGTGTACAATTCTACACAAGTCTACTGCAATACAGTCCTATGTAAATACAGTTCAGTTCTTAATTCTTCAGGCTTAAGTCAAAAGACATTGCCGAATACTAAGTATAGTTCCATATATAGTATACTTCAACTATATATCCTAACAAACATGTAATTTCCAATTACAATAGAGGGACAAGATAATTACCTCGATAAGCCCAAAATTATCCGAGTTTAATGTCGCTTCCCGAGCAAGGTTTAGCTCCACCGCGCGCCCAAACCACTCCAAACAACCCTTAGAAGTTCTAACCAACTTCTACTCACATACTTCAACCAACGATGAAGATTTCCTTAGGGTTTCGGTTTGAGACTAAAAAGGACAAAAGGTAGTATTTCCGGACTCTACGCAAAGAGGTATCTTTGGAATACTACAAGGTACAAGGCTAAGGCATTTTGGGCATTATAACAATACTAGGGGAGTATTTCTATACCACAACAAGGGGTATTATACGAAAACAACTAGGCTAGTGGTACCCTACTGGCTAGACCTCACAAGGAGGGAGACTCACCGCCAAAGGCCACTTTCTGGGGAGAGGAGCTCTGGACGAGTCAACAAGAGGAGGGAGGGATTCAAGACTTGAAACATTTGTGGATGAATGAAGTCTTCACAAAGGGGTATTTATAGCAAACCCAAATGCCAACCAATGGCCAAGATCAAGCCACGCAAGGCAAGTGTAAGGCCTTGATCAAGCCAAGTGCACCCTAACCCCTACTCCACAAAACATTGCACCAAACAAGCCACAAAACAAGGCCAAAACAAGGCACAAAACAAGGAACCAATAGGCACAAAACGTGAGCCACAAAGACAATCCAATTCGTGAATCCTCTTCCACTGACGCCCACTTGCTTAATGTGAGGGTGACACATGTCACCCTCCCGCTGGTCCAACATGTTTCGCCTCTCGGAAAAATCCGCAAAAATACAAAACGACATAGCCGAATTTTCCCTACGAAGTCGTGGAAACGCTTCGCCGAAAACGACTCTAGCAGACTGCGCCCAAATGAAACTTTGGCCAAGCCACCTAGGCGGGGGTGACACGTGTCACCCTCCTATTGGCCCTCAAAAACGTCTTTCGAAAAAAAACCACAATGGCCAAAATCTCGAAAACAAAGTGGGCCCCACAAAACCGTAAATTTCTCCCGTGGGCCCCACGTGACCATTTCCGAAAATAAAATTCCATAATTCTCTAATATTCCAGGAAGTCCGAATACCAAAATCTGGGAATCCAATTCCCATTAACGAACCTTTTCCTTCACAAATAACCGGAAACTTTTCCGTCGAAAACTCACATCTTTCTTTCTTTTCAAAATTTCTGCCGTACTCTCGTACGTACGTCCTCACATACATACCTTGCAACTACGGGGTATAACACTTTGCACTTGGAATATTCTACGTTTGAAGCTAGAAGTTAATAGACGTATTATGGTCATTATAGGTTGACATTCTACGTACGGCGTATTGGACTTAGCACGTGGATTGAACCGAAGAGGATTGTGGAACTTTCTTATCTCTTCAGCATGAATAGTTGTAAATATATAGTACGGTAGACGTACGAGATTTTGACAATCTAGTCCATTTGATATCCTTGGCTTATTTTAAGAATGTCCAAGTTGGTTGAGTTAGGGAATTAACTCACTTGTTTAAAAATATTAAGGATATCTTAGTTTCTAAAAGTTAAGGGACTTGAAGTATTTTAAAGTATATGATACTTGTTTCGTTTTAAAAGTATAAGTCCCTTGGATATAAGGAAGAATGTAATTGTCTAAGGTATAAAGCTAGTATAACGGCTTTATGGGAAGTTGGTTATAATTGCTTTATGGAAAGTTAAAAAGAGTGGTTTACTCTAAGTAATGTAAGTATGATAAATGACTTGAAATAATGAAAGGCAAATTGATTTTAAGGCATCAATTGCTTAAGGTTTTAAAATAAAGAAGTCACTTGATTTAGAAACCTATAAATGTATTTCTAAAAGGTATTGTGACTTGTCTTGAAAAATAGATGTGACTTGATACTACGGGTATTAGTATTTTGGAAGTTTTATATGAAAAAAAGACATTTTAAAAGAGTAGAAGTACATAGTACTTTGGGTTAAATTCCCGGATTTTATAATGACATGTTAGTGCCTTAAGTAAACTAAAATGAGAGTGTATATGAATAAGGCTAATAAGAAGTTAGGGGAATTTGTTAACTTGCTTATGTTATGTATGATGTTTAGTGCTTATGTTATGTATGATGTTCAGAGTGCTTATGTTATGTATGATGTTCTAAGTAGTGCTTATGTTATGTATGATAGTGGTTGTGCTATTTTATGTTATTCTTACGGTAAAGCCCGCATTACTAATTCCATGGATTTGTTACCCATGACGCGAGTGCGGCGTTTGTATCATTTCGGCCCATCGGCCTAAGCGGTGAAATAGTCCGCGGGTGAAATAGTCCTATGCGAGGAATACCTCACGCGGGTCCACACGACCTATGCGCGGATACAATCTATGCGAGAAGTTACCTCATCAAGGGTCCACAAGACCTACGCGGTGAAATAGTCCCGCGAGTAGGATTGCTTAATGATACCACGCGGTGGCCCTACTTGATTATGAGCCTCCTATTTTTATGCAAGAAAGTATACTCTTATTTACTCTCATTGTTAGTAAGGCACATTGTAATCGTTATTTGAGTTATCATACATGTCTCCAAATTTTATTTTAGACTTATGATTTCATTACGATTTCTGGGCCACATATTTGGTACATGTTGTAATCGACTCTTCGGGCCAGCGCTCATGCCGCAGTAGAGTATACAAGTTGTCGATCCTCACTCTTAGGATCACTGCTCAGCTGAGAAGCTCCATTACTCCGAGGCTTATCCTTAGTACGCATCCCCGGTATTGCGGTTGTTGTACATTCAGGTACGGCGGCTCATTCCGCCACGCTTATTATTAGAGGTCCGTAGTCATATCGTGGATTGGGTTGTATAAAAAACACATCGCTCGCTTTTTGGATTATGTAAATTGTACGAAAGGTGGCCTCGTCGGCTAGCCTGTTGTTGTTTATTGTCTAAGTGTTTATTTATGTTGTGTATGTTCCGCTGCTATTCTCTGATGTATACTTGAAAGGGGTGCCCAGGTAGGGCACCAGTCGAGGGTCCGGGGTCGGGTCGTGACACTTAAAATGCGATGATTGTAACTATCGACCAAATTGATTACAACATTAATGGCTAACTTGTCCATTTTCGGATTTATCATGTCGACATGATCCAAATCTTTTCAAACTTCATTCTATATACCACATGCTCATTTCTTAAATACTATAACATGTAATCTTCAATTACATTAAGAAGATGAAGATTTTACCTTAATAAGCCCTAATAATGTCCAAGCGTAAAAGTCGATCCTTAGCAACTTTTAGCTCCTCTTCTTATGTTCCAATCCGCTCCAAGCACTCCTTAGAAGCTCATGAAGAACTCCTCTTCAAGTTCCATCTTCAAAGTTGAAGAACACCTTAGGTTTTCGCCTTGCGACTAACGTAAAAACGTCGTTTTTCCGGGATCTTTCTATTGAGATATCCTTACAATACCCCTAGGAACCTTGGTTTAAAGTATTGGGATTATTGAACCACAAATGAAAAAAATTCTTGTTCCTTCATGGCAAACCCGAGAGCCTCATTTCAAGAACTCAAGTTCTTGAAATTTTTCTAAGTGTGGGAAGCTTATCTTGCTACTAGTATAATATAACACATCCAAGGGCCAAGATTAATACACTTGAAGGGCTAGGATTTAGTCAAGAATGTCAAGCTCCACTTGTCTAGCTTGACTTGTCAACATTTTCGTCCTACTTGGGCATGTGGAGGGTGACACGTGTCGTCCTTCCATTGGTCTAAAATATTTCATTTCCCGAAATTTCCATAATTGGCTAAAATATCGGAAACCTCGTGGGTTCCACAAAAACGTAAAATTTCTCAAGGGCCCCACGATTCAACTCAAAATAAAATTCCATAATTCGATAAAGTCTAAAAGTCTCAAATATCAAATTCGGGAACTCAATTCTTATTAACGAACAGTTTTTCCGTAGGAAAAAGCAATCCTTCTTTCGTTTCAATCTTAAGGTCGTATCTTCTCACGTACATTCTCTTAAACACATGTCCTGGAACTACGGGGTGTAACATTCTTACCCCCTTAGAAACATTCGTCCCCGAATGTTCTTTCAGAGTACAATCTATTAGATAGCGACGTAGTCTCTTTTTACTATACCCTTCATACAAAATATGCCACCTATGGCCACATAACAATACTTATACTAAAACGTCAACCTGAACTCCAAGTTTCGACGTCGGTTATCTGCATAAAGCTTCACGACTCGAGCTTACTAAAATCTTTCTTGGATAAGTCATTTATCCACAAATTCACGAATCAAGTCCGCCAATTATCCGAACTCGCCACGTGGAACCAACCAATCGGCGATTCTACACTTTCATCGTTGTATTCTTCCGCACTTCCAACTTATACTAGCATACTTACATAACCTCTATACGATTCTGGCCTCCAATCTTTGGAGTCACTCTATTAAACAATATAAGGCCATTTCGGCCACGACTGGTTCCCGTGGAACGCGCCCACGAACCCAGAAACAATTAACTAGAATTGGGCCTTGCACCTCGTGACTCGCCACGAGCGAAACTACTACCAACTGATCCCACTCCGCTTCGTGCCATGGGCGACCGTAATATGTCCCCAACCCGACCTGGCACAATGCACTTAACTCTTACCCTTAGTCTGAATAAAATCTTATTGCCCGAGAAGGCCTTATATACCTAAGGTCTCGGCGGTTATCTATATTCTTAGGCTCGCAATTTCCATGCTCCAAGCCTACCTTACCAGTCCCCCCGTAAACGGGTACAATTGTCACGCCCCGAACCCCGAGCCCGTGACTGGTGCCCTACTTGGGCACCCTTCTACCTAACTGACACAAGTAAACTGCGGAACTAAATAACACCTCATTTTTTTAAAAAACCAACGTACATGCAAGGGAAAAGCCGACAAGGCTGCCATATAATATACATAACAAAAAGGCACTACACAGTACACGAGTCCAATCCCACATATGAATACAGACCTCTAAGAGTTTTTACTGAAATATGACGGGACAAGACCTCACTGCATCCATAACTGCTCAAAGCCTGCATCAAGGATCTATACCAAAGTGATAAACTCCTCAATGTACGGAGCTATCCAAAACTCGAAAGGTGGTCCTACACTGCAGATCACCAAATCACGACATAAACTCAAGCATGAATGCACTTCAAGGAGGTCAAGACACGAATGTACCAAGTATGTGAAACTGAAAATATTGTAATGAAATCATAATAGTCTATACAAAACAAGAGACATGTATGATAGCCAAACTACAGTACGCAATACATAAGCAGTCATATCAAGTCAGGGACGCATGCCCTCAAAGTCACTACTCAAATATAACTATGGGTCTCACACCCATAATATCAACCATGCCCGTGGAATCCTTCCTCACTGCCGGAAGTCCATGATATAATATATCACTAATACGCATACATGAACACCAAGTCCCACCTGTGTCCTAAAAACTGTACGGGTCAAGTAGGAAAACGAACCACCAGATCCAGCCTGCATCATAAAACTGACCGGGGCAAGTAAGAAAACTATCTACCGGAGCCTACCGTACCAAACTGTGCAATAGAACTGACGGGGGCAAGTACGAAAGCTCTCTACCATACCATCCTACGACAGGCACTGACCGGGGCAAGTACGAAAGCTCTCTACTAGACCATCCTGCGTCACTAAATCTCATGGAGGGCTAGTCCATGGAATAACAATATCCAACATGGTCGCATGTCCCAGAATCCCACATCGTATAAGCATGTCCATGGGGTAATACAAACAAATCCGGGAATCTAACCCGCCTCCTGGTCGCATGCCCCGGAATCCCACATCGTATAAGCATGTCCAAGGAGTAATAAAAACAATCCGGGAATCTAACCCGCATCCTGGTCGCATGCCCCAGAATCCCACATCGTATAAGCATGTCCAAGGATCAATCATAATGGAAGCATACCCATGGAATGCCACATCACCGTCGGTACGTTCAAGTAAACTCACAACAAGACAGTCGGCCCTCCAACTGAGAGTCGCGGCAGCGTAAAAATATAATACTCGCACTCAAAGGCTATCACAAGCAAGCATAGGCAAGTTCATAAAATCTTTAGACTTTCATTTTATAAACTCAAGGCACTTACGTTTTATATAAAAATCCGGGATTTTAACCCTAAGTACTACGTACTTCCATTCTTTTCAAAAGACTCCTTTTTATATAAAACCCGAAGATACTAACACCCGTAGTATCAAGGCATGTCTATTTTTCAAATTAAGTTACTACACCTTTAGAAATTCATTTCAAGACATTGAAACCAAGTAACTTCAATTTTCACAATCTAGGAAACTCATGCCTATCAATCAAAATAGACAACTCTCCTAACCTTCCATAAAGCCGTTATAACTAACTTCCCATAAAGCCGTTGTAACCCTTTATGGTTTTAGACAAATTCATTCTTTTTATAACGAAAAGACTTATACTTTTAAATCCAAGTATCATATACTTTCAAATCAAATTACATAACTTTCAAAATACTTCAAGTCTCTTAACTTTAGAAATCAAGTTTCTTCTACTTTTAAATCTCAAGTAACTCACACCTTTAAAACAAGTTACTTCTCTTTAAGTCATGTCATTTCTCCTCTTTTAAATCAATTAAGTAAATCACTCCTTTGACTCCCCTAAAGCCGTTATAACAACCTTTAGGTTTTAGAACTAAGGCACTATCCAAAAGAATTTGGAAACTACTTCCTTTTAAAGACTCTATGTACTTCAAGTAAAATACTTTCACTTTTGAAAATCCAAACTTCATCAAGGTAATGGATTATAACAACTTCCAATTTAAACATCCAAAGTACATCAAGGAAGTATATAAAAAACTTCTATATTAGGCAATCCAAGTACAAACAAGGAAGTATATAGAACAACTTCTATATTAGGCAATCCAAGTACAAACAAGGAGTGAATCATTTAAGGAGTAGGATTTACTTACTTTATCATAAGGAATCATGCTAGAAGAAGAGGAGATGGTTCACATACCTTTTCGGCTTAATCCACAAGCTAAGTCGAATACGCCGCACGTAGAATTGTCAACCTATAATGGCCACAACACGACTATCAACTTCTAGTTTCTAATATAGAATAATACTGTTACACCCCGTAATTATAGGACATGTTAATAAGAACGTTCGTTAGAACCCAAATATGTTAAGATTTGAGACTAGTAAAAATTTATCGGAATTATGGAATTGTCGGAAAACGAAATATTGCGACGAACGGGAGGGTGACATGTGTCACCCCCCCTTGTTGGTCTTGGACGAAATGGACATGGGTTTTATGGTCATTTTACCAAGGTTAGGATGACCAAGTCTTGCTAAGTCTAAGAGCTTGATATTGTTGACTTAGTCAAGAGCCACTTGGATTGATCTTTTAGTAGATTGGATCCAAGCCATCCAATTGTACTAATCTTGACCCTCCATTATGTTATTTAAGTATACAAGTAGCAAGACAAGCTTCTACACTTAGCAAAATTTCAAGAACTTTGAAGACCTCATATTGTTGCTCTCGGTTCTTAGGGTTCCAAGAAGGAAAAAAATTGTTTGTTGTCCAATAATCTCCACACTTTAAACCAAGGTTACTAAGGGTGTTGTAAGGGTATCTCAATAGAAAGATCCCAGAAAAGTGGCATTTTCGTATTAGTCGCAAGGTGAAAACCTAAGTCACTTTCATAGGTTTGGATTGGAAGTTAAAGGAAAGTTTTTTGTGATCTTCTAAGGGCTTCAAGTGGCGGATTGGAGTGTCAAGGAGAGGCTCTAAGTTTCTAGGGAGCAACTTCGGATCTTGAAGTGGATTAAGGCTCGTTAAGGTAACAATCTTGTTCTCTTAAGTGTTATAAGATAACATATTGTTGTAGCCTTACATTTTAACTAGCATGAAGTATATGTATATAAGATTGATAAGTGATATGGATTGTAGAAGCCTAAATCCGAATTGACATGACTAGCCATTTGAAATTGAAATACAATTTGGTCGATAATTAGAATCGTCGCATGTTACCTACTTGAAGATTGTAGTAGTTATAATTGATTGTGGCTTGATATCATGTTATACTAAACAACTTGGATTGAAAAGGAATTGGAAAAGACTTTGTATTGTTGTCCTCAAATTGCCGAAAATGATATTGTATGTTGGACTAGTTTGATACCAGTTGGAAAAGACTTTTGTAATTGAAGATTTCATGTTATGATAAGTTATTAGTGATCATGTGATATGTGTTATGAAGTTTGATAAGTGTTATGGAAATTTGGAAGTTCAAATCCGAATATGACATGTTGAGTCATTTGAAATTGAATTACAATTTGGTCGTTTATTAGAATCGTCGCATGTTACTTACTTGAAGATTATAGTAGTTACAATCGATCACGACTTGATATCATGTTATACTAACAATTTGTATTGAAATGGAAATTGATAAGAATTGATGTTATAGTATCTCAAGTTTGCGAATTGGCCTAGTAAGTTGTATTAGTTTGATATCGTGGGGCGGAATTTTACACGCCTAGTAGGCGCGTAATCCCCTATTGATTATTTGCATTGTTGGGCCTTAAATGTGGCGTGTTTGGTTAATGAATTCGCCTTGAAAAAGGTGGCAAAGTATGTAGAAACAAAGGAAGTGTCATCCGATTTTCCGTAGAATTTAGTAGCTTTGCACTTGGAATATTCTACGCTTGAAACTAGAAGTTAATAGACGCATTTATGGTCATTATAGGTTGACATAATACGCACGAGAATCGACTTAGCAAGTGGATTAAACCGAAGAGGTATGTGGAACTTTCTTATCTCTCGAGCATGAATAGGTTGTAAATGTATAGTACGGTAGACGTACAAGATTTTGACAATCTAGGTCCATTTGATATCCTGGGCTTATTTTAAGAATGTCCAAGTTGATCGAGTTAGGAATTAACTCACTTGTTAAATATTAAGGATATCTTGGCTTTCAAAGTTAAGAGACTTTAAGTATGTTGAAAGTATTATTGATACTTGTCTTGTTGGAAAGTTTAAGTCTCTTGGTTATAAAGAAGTATGTAAGTTGCTAATGTATAAAGCTAGTATAACGCTTTATGGAAAGTTAGTTATAATAACTTTATGGAAAGTTAAAAGAATGGTTTACTCTAAGTAATTTGAGTATGATAAATGACTTGTTTTAATGGAAGGCAATTTGATTTTAAGGCATCAATTGCCTAAGGTTTTATAAGAAAAGGAGTCACTTGATTTAGAAACCTAACTTTATTTCTAAAGGTATTGTGACTTGTCTTGAAACGTAATTGCGACTTAATACTATGGTTAATAGTATCTTGGAAGTGTTATACTAAAAAGAGTCATTTGTTTTAAAGAGTAGAAGTATGTAGTACTGGGTTAAATTCTGATCTTTATAAAAGACATGTTAGTGCCTTAAGTAAACCAAAATGAGAGTGTATGTGAACAAGAAAAATAAGAAGTTAGGGATTCTTAACTTGCTTATATATTGTGTGATGTTTGGTAGTGCTTATGTTGTGTATGATAGCCGGTTTTGTGCTAGTGGTATACTATTCATTTCGGGGTCATTCCTCGGGTTTGTGGCATTTGCATATTCCGTGGATTTGCTACCCACGATGCGAGGAATACCTCATGCGAGTTCGCAAGGGCTTATGCGGGTGAAATAGTTCACGCGCGGATACAATATGCGAGGAATACCTCACGCGAATCCGTAGGGCTTATGCGGGGTGAAATAGTCCCACGCGAGGAATACCTCATGCGGGTCCACGCGACCTACGCGTGAAATAGTCCCGTGAGTGGATTGCTTAATGACACCGGGCGGGTGGTCCCGCTGATCGCGAGCTTCCTATTTTATATTGTAAGTATACTACTATTTACTCTCATTATTAGTAAGGCACTATGTACTGTTAATTGAGTTATCATAAATGTCTCCAGTTTTATTATAGACTTATGATTTCATTACAGTACTTTTCGTTTCACATATTTGGTACATGTTGTACTGACCTCCTTCGGGGGGCTGCGTTCATATCGCAGGTAGAGTACAGGTTGCTAATCCTCGCTCTTAGGATCACTGTTCAACTGTTGAGAAACTCCTCTATTCCGGAGCTTATCCCTGGTATTGTCGGTTGTTGTACATTCAGGGGTATGGCGGGGCCCTGTCCCGCCAGAGTTGTTATTCTTAGACGTCTGTAGTCACATTGTGGATTGGGTTGCAAAAAAAAATGTATCGCTTATTACGATATTTTACTGGCGCGCCTTATCGGCCAGCTCGTTGTTATTTTTATGTTTAAGCATTTTATATGTTGTGTATGTTCACGCTATTCTCTCGATGTATACCGAACGGGTGCCCAGTAGGGCACCGCGCCCGGTCGAGTCGTGACAAAAGTGGTATCGCAGAAGTTAGTCCTCTGAAAGTGTCTGCACTATGTCTAGTAGAGTCTTGATTATCGGTGTGTGCGCACCACTTCTATAATCGTGAGGTCCGCAGGACATTTAGGATTGGTTTCATTCTTCTCACTCTAAGATCGCGCGGTAGAGCCGTATGGTTGGTCGCCTCCCTAACAAGTTATGATTGTTTGCATACAAGAAAGGCAAGAATGACCTGAAGGATTATGTGGATTCGTATCCGTGTTGGTAATGTTTGTAGTTGGTATTGTGACATACAACTATGTGGATTTATGTATGAGGTCGACGCGTGTGCCTAGTATGATTTTAGATTACCGTGATTTGCAAGGACTACATAAATACCGGGAAGGTATGAAACAATTTAATAAATTCTCATCAAGGTTTTATGTACTAATTTGAGATAATTAGGAAATGATGAGCTGTCTGAGAAGGTAATGGACCCTTAAGAAGTTATTATTAAGGGGATTAATGAAAGACTATGTTAATAGATTGAGCTACGTAGTATGATTTCGAGAATGGTACGGGTGAGATCCGTATGGAGTAAGTATGGTTGTTGTGGACGAGACTACCCGATTATAGTATTGAGAAGTTTTTGTACCCGTTTACGGGGGGACTGATAAGTTAGGCTTGGAGCATGGAAATTGCGAGCCTGAGAATGTGATAACCACCGAGACCTTAGATATATAAGTCCTTCTCGGGTAGTAAAGAGTTAAGACAGACTAAGGAAAAGAGTTAAATACGACGTCGAGTCGGGTTGGGGACCTATTAAGGGTCGACCCATAGCTTGAATGAAATGGGATCAGTTGGTAGTAGTCCCGCTACGTGACAGGGTCGCGAGGGTGCAAGGCCCAAGTTTAGTTAATCATTTTACGGGTTCGTGGACGTGTCCCACCGGAACCAGGTTGTGAGAGTCGGAATGGGCCTTATATTGTTTAATTTAATAACCCTAAAGAGAGGAGGCCATAATTAGTATGGAATTTATGTACGTATGCTAGTATAAGTTTGGAAGTACGGAAAGAGTACGACCAATGAAAAAGAGAGCAGCCAAATATAAAGAAATGGAGTCTGAATCCATGAGGACCTTTCGTGGTGACTACACCCATGAGTGTTGGGTGGTAGCTGAGCGGATAGATAATTGCCGGTAACGATACAGTCGTTGGACCCTATGCACCTAGCGTAATCGCGATGACAGATATCGAGGTCATTATGAGACGCGCTAGTGGCCTCTTGTTAGCCAACGCCGATCGCAGAGAGATTGGCTCGATTCCAATTTTCTGGTAAGCTGATTATCTAGTGTAAAGGAAGAGAAGTGGTAGTAACCAGTGAATTATCCTTCCTTCTTTGGCACCATTGTTTTTCTTTTTAAGTCTGTGTGACTTGTTCACTTGAGGTAATTGACGCAGAAAGTAAGTAATAACTGAATTTGGAGGAATTTATGTTAAGTGCCTTTGGAGGTACTTGGAGTTGGTTTGGTGCGCGGTCGTACACGACCTTCTGGATAATTTCAGAAAATGTACAAGGCAAGAATGAAATAAGTACGAGTGTTGTCATGGAAAGTCGAGGCATCTTTGGTAGGTTGGAAAATCTACATGAACTTAAAGACTGCGTGATGATTAGATAATTACCGACCGCAAGAGACCTCGTGATTAGGTTGTGACTCCAAGGAAAGTTTAAGAAAGGGAGATAAGTTCTTCCCACGAAAAGCGACGCTTTACGACATGGGGTCATGGTACCAATGTTGTTAGACGCGGATATGAGACCGTAAGGTCTTCGATATCGCCATGCCATAGGTTACGCTTGTAGATAACCGTGGAAAAGCGTGTTGGGGAAATTAAGAACGACGCCCAAGTAGTCGGAAGTGTCGTGAGGACAAAACTGCAGGTAGTACGCATATATGAAACTGCACGATTATGAATCAAGATAGAAATACTTTGGCTCATAATAAGCCTAAGGTAAGGATATGGCCAGAATGATAAAGAAGAATACGACTATGGTTAAGTAAGTTTCACGAATTACGACTACCCCAGACTAGTGTAAGACCATTAGTAAATAATGGGCAGTAAGAACACCGCGAGGAAAGGTGGTAGCATCGGGTTACTACTTTACGAGATCAAGGAACCCCCCCCTAAATTGTGATTGACATGAAGTCTTAGCCATGGGGCAAGCAAAGGAATCAAATCTAAGATTAGTGACCAAGTTTGGTTGCAACAGAGAAAGGGAAACATGAACCATGATAGAAGTTAAGGATACCCGAATATTTCGCAAGAATGAGAAAGGTTTCCAGTTATTGGAAGATAAGTTGACTCGACTACAGTTCTAACTCCTCCTAAAAGACTAGAGGGTTAGGTTGTTATGATAACACGTTGGGTGTTGGGCTAGGTTGTGTGCTGACGCAACCCGATGAGGATAAAGCCTATGTTTTCCCAGTAGTTAGGGAAGCAGGAAAGGAAATTACGCCACTCACGATTTAGAGTCAATAGCAGTTAAAACATGCCTTGAAGATTTGGGGGCATGACGTATTTATAGACTTTATGTGGATATTTGTGCAGACCACAAAAGCCTCCGGTATACCTTCAGACAGAGGTAGTAGAATTTGCGACAACGACGGTGGTTAGAGTTATTCAAGGATTGTGATATCGATATCCTATACCATCCGGGGAAAGCCAAGACAGTTACAGATACTCTTAGACGTGGGTCTATGGGTAGTCTGTCAGATGGGCAGCCAGATAGACTGGACGTGGTCCGAGAGAATTCTTCAGTTACCGAGCCTAGGGGGTTCGATTATTTGTTTCCAAGGTTAGTGGAGTTTAGATCCGAGAGGTTGCCGAGTTTTCCATCATTGAGGAGGTAAAGAGGCGACAGTATGAGGATCCAGTTATAATACGGTATCGAGATACGACTCTCCGAGAAGAGAAGAGTTTGTTTGAGTAGCACCGGATGAGGTGTTGTGATATGAGGATAGATTGTGTGTACCCGGTGCTGCAGGACTAGTCAGCAAGTTTTAGGGGAGGCATACAATGCTTATTGCTCAAATTGTTCGGGGTCGACTAAGTTGTGTCGTGACCTCAGATGTATGAATGGGTAAGATGACCGGAAAAGGGACGTAGCGGAGTTTACTGCTTAGTGTCCGAGTTAGTAGCAGGTCATGGTTGAGCACCAGAAGCCCAGTGGGCTATTGCAGACGATTGAAATCCCAACCTAGATATGAGAGGTATTTAATATGGATCTTGTTACAGGGTGGCATCATAGTCAGAGGAAGTGCGATTCCCTGGGGGTCATGGTAAATAGGCTGACGAAACCAGCCGTGTTCTTCCGGTTAGGACCACTTGCTCGACTAAGGATTTTGCTAGCTTGTATAGCAGAGGGATTGGGAGACTGCACGGGGTTTCCTACGTTTATGATGTCAGACAGATGAGCTCGATTACAGATAATTTCTGGAGGTTTTTCGTATGGTTTTAGGGACACAGTGAGTCTCAAGATTGCATTACACCTCGCATCGACGGACAAGCAGAGCGTACTATCCGCATACACTTGAGGATAGGTCATGGCCCTGTTCTTGATTTCGATATAGCCGAGGGTTAATTGCCTCTTGTTGTGTTACGACGATAATGTACCCTTCCAAGATTCGATGGCCCCGTATAAGGCCTTGTATGTAAGAAAGTGTAGATCGCCGGTTGATGGTTCGACATAGGCGAGGTTCGCTTATTTGGTCCGATTTGATTCAAGGCTAGGGATAAGGAGAAGCTTATCCCCGAAAGATTATTAGTAAGCTTAGAGTCACAGGCGCTATGCAGATAATCGACGCTGACACACGGGGTTCAGTTGACATTTTCGTATGAAGCTTATGTGGCCACGTGTGGCATTATTGGTACGTAGGGGTTGTAAGGAGACGCGTTATGGCTATCTTTAAGTTTGACTCGTAAGAACATTCGGGATGAATGTTTCTGGGAAGAATGTTACACCCCTAAAATTCCGTGATAGGTTTATAAGAACGTGACGTAAGAACTCAAATGTTAAGATTTGAGACGAGTAAAAATTTATCTAATTTTGGAATTTGTCGAAACTAAATATTATGATTTAACGGAGGGCGACACGTGTCACCCCCCCTTAATGGTCTTGGACGAAATTGACATGGGGGAAATGGTCATTTGACCATAATTTAAAAGACCAAGTCTTGCAAAGGCAAGAGCTTGACATTGTTGACTAAGTCAATTGCCACTTGGCTTGATCCTTGTGAAAAGCATCCTAACCACCCATTTGTTCTAATCTTGACCCTCCATCTTGTTATATATGTATACTAGTGCAAGACAAGCTTCAACACTTAGAAAAATTTTACAAAAATCTTGAAGAGCACAATAGAGGCTCTCGGGTTTGCTATAGGGTTTCAAGAGAAAATTTTTGTTTGTTGTCCAATAATCTCCCCACTTTAAACCAAGGTACCTAAGGGTATTATAAGTGTATCTCAATAGAAAGATCCCGGAAAAATGGTGTTTTCGTATTAGTCGCAAGGCGAAAACCTAAGGAGTTATCCAACTTTGAAGTGGGAACTTGAAGATGAGTTATTCATAAGCTTCTAAGGGTTGCTTGGAGCTGATTGGAACATCGATAGGAGGAGCTAAAGTTGCTAAGGAGCGACTTGTGATCTTGGATCATATTTGGGCTAATTGAGGTATAACCTTCATTTTACTTTTGTAATTGAAGATTTCATGTTATGATAAGTTATTAGTGATCATGTGATATGTGTTATGAAGTTTGATAAGTGTTATGGAAATTTGGAAGTTCAAATCCGAAAATGACATGTTGAGTCATTTGAAATTGAATTACAATTTGGTCGTTTATTAGAATCGTCGCATGTTACTTACTTGAAGATTATAGTAGTTACAATCGATTGCGACTTGATATCATGTTATACTAACAATTTGGATTGAAATGGAAATTGGATAAGAATTGATGTTATAGTATCTCAAGTTTGCCGAATTGGCCTAGTAAGTTGTATTAGTTTGATATCGTTTGTGGGGCGGAATTTTACACGTCTAGTAAGCGTGTAATCCCCTATTGATTATTTGCATTGTTGGGCCTTAAATGTGGCGTGTTTGGTTATTGAATTCGGCCTTGAAAAAGGTGGCAAAGTATGTAGAAACAAAGGAAGTGCTGTCCGATTTTCCGTAGAATTTAGTAGCTTTGCACTTGGAATATTCTACTTTTGAAACTAGAAGTTAATAGACGTACTATGGTCATTATAGGTTGACATACTACGTACGGAGAATTGGACTTAGCAAGTGGATTAAACCGAAGAGGTATGTGGAACTTTCTTATCTCTTGAGCATGAATAGGTTGTAAATGTATAGTACGGTAGACGTACAAGATTTTGACAATCTAGGTCCATTTGATATCCTAGGCTTATTTTAAGAATGTCCAAGTTGATTAAGTTAGGGAATTAACTCACTTGTTAAATATTAAGGATATCTTGGCTTTCAAAAGTTAAGAGACTTTAAGTATGTTGAAAGTATTATTGATACTTGTCTTGTTGGAAAGTTTAAGTCTCTTGGTTATAAAGAGGTATGTAAGTTGCTAATGTATAAAGCTAGTATAACGGCTTTATGGGAAGTTGGTTTTAATAGATTTATGGAAAGTTAAAAAGAATGGTTTACTCTAAGTAATTTGAGTATGTTAAATGACTTGTTTTAATGTAAGGCAATTTGATTTTAAGGCATCAATTGCCTAAGGTTTTATAAGAAGAGGAGTCACTTGATTTAGAAACCTAACTTTATTTCTAAAGGTATTGTGACTTGTCTTGAAACGTAATTGCGACTTAATACTATGGTTAATAGTATCTTGGAAGTGTTATACTAAAAAAAGTCATTTGTTTTAAAGAGTAGAAGTATGTAGTACTTGGGTTAAATTCTGCATCTTTATAAAAGACATGTTAGTGCCTTAAGTAAACCAAAATGAGAGTGTATGTGAACAAGAAAAATAAGAAGTTAGGGATTCTTAACTTGCTTATATATCGCGTGATGCGTAGTGCTTATGTTATGTATGATAGCCGGTTTTGTGCTAGTGGTATACTATTCATTTCGGGGTCATTCCCCGGGTTTGTGGCATTTGCATATTCCGTGGATTTGCTACCCACGATGCGAGGAATACCTCATGCGAGTCCGCGCGGCTTATGCGGGTGAAATGCCTCACGCGGCGGATACCTTACGCGAGAATACCTCACGCGAGTCCGTATGGCTTACGCGGTGAAATAGTCCCACGCGCGAATACCTCACGCGGTCCACGCGACCTATGCGGGTGAAATAGTCCCGTGAGTGGGATTGCTTAACGACATCATGCGCGGGTGGTCCCGCTTGATCGTGAGCTTCCTATTTTATATTGTAAGTATACTACTATTTACTCTCATTATTAGTAAGACACTGTGTACTGTTAATTGAGTTATCATACCTGTCTCCAGTTTTATTATAGACTTATGATTTCATTACAGTACTTTCCATTTCACATATTTGGTACATGTTGTATCGACTCTCGGCCGCGCTCACGCCGCAGTAGAGTACATGTTGTTGATCCTCGCCTTAGATCACTGCTCACCGCTGAGAAGCTCCTCTATTCCGGAGGCTTATCCCTGGTATTGTCGGTTGTTGTACATTCAGGGGTATGGCGGGGCCCTGTCCCGCCAGAGTTGTTATTCTTAGAGGTCTGTAGTCACATTGTGGATTGAGTTGCAAAAACAAATATGTATTGTTCTATTACATATATTTTACGGAAGGTGGCCTTATCGGCTAGCCTGTTGTTATTTTTATGTTTAAGCATTTTATATGTTGTGTATGTTCCGCTGCTATTCTCTGATGTATACCGAATGGGGTGCCCAGGTAGGGCACCAGTCGCGGGCCCGGGGTCGGGTCGTGACAGTATTCTACTTGAAGGGTGGAAAAGGCTAGCAAGGTTACAGTACTTTGGAGCATTTTGCTAATTGTCGATAATCGTCGTGAGGTATGTGAACCTCTTCATATCCTTTCTAGCATGATTGTTGTGAAGTATGTAGTACGGTAGACGTACGTGTGCTAAACGAATTTGGTATGTTTAAAACATAAAGTGTTATAATGGCTTTATGGGAAGTTGGTTATAACGACTTTATGTAGGTAAAAGAATGGTTTGTTGATTTTAACAGATAAGAGACTTGACTTATAATTGACCTGAATGGTGTTAAAAAGTGGTGAAACCTCATTCGTGAGTAATGAGTACTTGGTCTTTAAAAGAATAAAGTTTCATTTGATTTCGGAAATGGGAAGAACTATCGAACAAGTCATTGCAAATAAGCATTAAAGGAAAATGTAATGACAAATAATTATATTAAAACAAGTAGAATATTCCATCCGCATAAGCTAAGATAAGACAAAATTGTATAACATTTTCTAGATCATGGCTGCGTTAATAAAATCATTATAAACAAGTATTGATTTCTTGACATTCTAAAGTAAGGAGACTTAAAGTATTTTGAAAGTCATGTAACTTGATTTTGGGAAAAGAGAAGTAACTTGAGTTTAAAAGTATAAGTAACTTGTTTTCAAATATCGAACTTTTCTTGATGGAAAAATATAAGTGGCTTGGTTTTAAAAGGTAGGAGTACCTTGATCTTAAAAGAGTTAGTTACTTGTGTTTTAAAAGTATACTTGACGTTGTTTTAAAAGTGTAAGCCACTTGGTTTAAAAAGTATAAAGTACTTGATTTAAACATGAACGTGTTTGGTACTACGGATATTAGTATCGAGTTGTTTTTACGTAAAAAGAGATCTTTTTGAAAGAATTAAAGTACATAGTACTTTATGGTTAAAACCCAGATTGTTGGCATAAAATGGGAGTACTTGAGTTTATATAAATGGTGAATCAATTTACATGTTAATGAAAGTCTAAGAGTATGTTGAACTTGCCTATGCTAGTTGTGATAGACTTTGTTGTGCAAGTATTGTATTTCTATACCACCACGTCTCTCGATGGAGGGCCGGCTGACTTGTTGTGAACTTACTTGGACGTACCGGCAGTGACGGAGGATTCCACGGGTATGCTTCCATTGTTTTTATCACATGGACATGTCTACACCGGCGAGGATTCCGGGCACGCGCCATGCAGCGGGTTAAACTCCCGGTATATTATTATTGTCACATGGGCATGTCTACACCGATGAGGGATTCCGGGGGCATGTGGCCATTATTATTACTCTATGGGCTAGCTCCCCATGAAGACTTGTCTACACCGATGAGAGATTCCGGGGGCATGGTATATACGATTATTACTCCATGGGCTAGCTCCCCATGAAGACATGTCTACACCGATGAGGGATTTCGGGGGCATGTTATATATATATATATATATATTGTATACGTACGACAAATGAGATAGGATGTCACCGCGTGTCACATGGTTATATGTTACACCTACACGGCAGCGACGAGGATTCCACGCAGAGATATATTAATGTATTGTATATGTACGCCGACGGAGGTAGGATGCCACGGACGCGTCACATGATTATGATTTATGTCATAGACTGCCGGCAGTGAGGAAGGAGTTCCACGGGCATGATGACTTTGAGGGCGTAAGTCCCTGCCTTGACATGACTGCTTATACATTGTGTACTGTATTTTGGTTATCATACATGTCTCCTGTTTTATATAGACTATTATGATTTCATTACGCATTTTCGCCATATACTTAGTACTGTACTAACCTCCTTCGGGCCGCTCATGCCGCAGTAGAGGTACACCGCTTATTGATCCTCGCCATAGGATCACAGCCAGATTTGGGAAGTGTCACGACCCAAACCCGGCCCGTGATCGTGCCTTACCCTGCACCCTAGTGACACAACATCGAGTAATCAATGAACATAAAACACATACATGAAACAAGTGAAGTACAAAATGTAAACTGAGGAAAGCTTGCCTTTCAAGATATATAAATAACCACTTTTACAAAAGAATGCTTTAATCCTTTTACAAACCCCGCCACAACAAGATTACATGCACTTCTAAGAAAAGATACGACAACAACGACGGACAGTGGTTCGCCATACCCTCGAATGTAAGCACTTACAACAACAGGGACTATACCAAGATAAGCCTCCGAGAAACGGAGCTTCCTAAAAGTCGAACCATGACCCTAAGAGAGAGGATCAACGATCGTGTACTTTTACCGCGGCATGAACGCAGCCCAAGGAGGCCGCATAACAAATTTCAGTATGTGAAATCAAAATAACATCAGAAATGAAATCATAGTAGTCTATACAAAGCAGAGACATGTATGATAACCAAACTACGCTTTACAATAACTAGCAATATATCAAGTCGTGACTCACGCCTCAAGTCATCACAAAAGAACATAACAAAGGGGTCTCACGCCCACAACATCAATCGTGCGTGGGACACATTCCTCACCGCCATAGCTTTATGATATAAAAGCACCAAGGAACACACATGAACACCGTGTCCCACCTGCCATAATAACACCGTGACGGGTAAGTACGGGCATAGCCGACTACTAACACCTACAGCATTGGCAACAAGGTCATGAATCAGATTATAAGATCCGCTCTGCATCGTCACATGATCAAAGCCGCCACTTGCCCGCAGATCTAATGCGCGCCTTAGTCCTCGAACTTTCCGCACTCCGATAGGCCAATCTCTTCGCCCGCATGAGGCATTCCCGCATCGAGGTAGCTACTCCCAAGATCGCCCCGACTTCCGAGTCCGCATGGCCACAAGGACCGCATGCCCATAAAGGACGACACTAACTCGAACTCGTAGCTCGCATAGGCCCTGGACTGCATGAGGTATTCTCGAATCATAGTCCATCGACTACCGAAGTCTACCCCGCATCGGAGGGCGCTTAACCCTAATCATCTCAAGAGATGAATGCCACAATACTATCATAACGATCGATAGTTAATAAGCACAATCAAGGGAAACCCTTTACACAAACATCACAAGATACTAACACACGTAGATCCTAACACGCTACTTATCAAGCAACAAGAAAGTATTACAAGGCTATCACAAACCAATACAATCAAGTTGTTCACACAAGGTACTTCCTACTATATGATTAACAAGATCGGGTTTTTATCCCCAAAGTACTTCATACATTAACTCTTTAAAAGATACGTTACTTTCACAAAAGTCACACAATACCCGTAGTATATGAAAATAGAGTGATTATTATTTTTTAAGTAAATCAATTACTCCTCTTTGTAAAATCAAGTAGCAACATTCTTTTCCAATGTTCAAGTTTGCCTAATTTCCAATGTTCAAGTTTCTCATTTTTAGAAAGGTTTCGTAGTTCATAGTCTTATTCATTTAAGAATATAATTCTCCTTTAACAATCTGAGAAACCTAAGCCTTATATGTGAGTAGGATATTCTTGTTTATTACAATCTTATTACAAAGAAACATGATCTAGGAAATATCATTTTGTCTCATCTTAGCTTCTATGCAGATGGAAGTTTCTACTGGTTTTAATAATACTTAGTTATTCAAAACATTTCCTTTTATTAACGCTGCAGTGGTTTGTCGATACACATTCTGATTTCCGAAATCAGTAAAACATTCTTAAGCCGTTATACCTAACTTCCCATAAAGCTAGTATAACTCTTAAGTTTTCAAAAACCAAATATTACTTCTTCTTTCAAAATGATTCAAAATCTTTTGAAATACTTCAAGTTCTTTATTAACACATAACAAGCCGCTTATAGTTCTAATCGCTACCTTTTAAAACCACATGTATTTTCTTACCAACATAAAGTCGTTATAACCAACTTCCCATAAAGCCGTTATAACACTTTATGTTTTAAACCAATCAAATACGCTTAGCACACGTACGCCTACCGCATTACATAGTTCACACATATCATGCTAGAAGAGATAGGAAGAGGTTCACATACCTCGCGACGTGTATCGTGTAATAGCAAAACGCTCCAAGTACTTCAAACCGCTACTACTCCTTAGCCGCAGATCGCGCCATACGTAGTACTTCAACCTATAAGGCCACAAGGCGCTTTATTAACATTTAGATCCCTTCGTAGAACATTCTACGTAAAATTCAAGAAGACCTCCCCGCAACAACAGAAATCTCCTCCTCATCGAGGCCGCTACCAAGCCAACCGGGTTATACTCTAACCCTAACGCACAATTCTACTCCACTGACTACTTCACAAATCTACCATCGTAATACACCCCAAGTAATTACGTCAAGATTCTTCTTTAAATTCGTGCTTAAGTCGCAAGACATTGCCGATAACTACGCTCAAGATTATATATAGTATACTTCAACTATATATTCTAACAATATGTAATTTCCAATTACAATAGAGGACAAGATAATTACCTCGATAGCCCATAATTATCCGAGTTTAAATGTCGGCCCCGAGCAAGGTTTAGCTCCTACTCCGCGCTCCGACCAGCCTCCAAACAACCCTTAGAAGTTCTAACCAACTTCTACTTATTACTCCAACTAACTATGAGATTTTCCTTAGTGGTTTCGTTTTGTGGACCAAGGGAAGTATAATAGTATTTCGGCTTTTCAGATAAGTATAACCTTAGAATACTACAAGGTATACTGGCTAAGGTAATTTGGGCATTATAACAATACTTTGAGAGTATTTCTAACAAGGGGTATTATATGAAACAACTAGGCTAGTGGGTACTAGCACCCTACCCAAGGAGTGGTGTATACCCTACTACCCCACTAGGGGGTACTCGCGGCTGGGGAAGGGTGCTCTCGCCAAGCCTCACAAAGGGGGGGGACGAAACACAACAAGGAGGAGGAGAGTTTAACACTTAAAGATTTGTGAAAGGATGAAGAATTCATCAAAGGGAGAGGGTATTTATAGGTCAAGGATGGCCAACCAAAGGCCAAGATCAATCCATGTGTTAGGCAAGTGTAGGGCTAGGATTTACCAAACACAAATATCCTACCTACCCTTGACTTTGTCAAGGCACAAAAAACGTGTCTTCCTTGCCCATTTCGTCCAAGTTGGACGATTTCTGCCACCAATTTGCGGTGCCAAGCGCCTCTTGTTGGTCCAAAATGTTTCGCCTCTAAAAATCCGCAAAATTAAAAATGACATAGCCGAAATTCCCTACGAAAGTCGTGGAAAACGCTTCACGAAAACGACTTAACCGTGTCAGGCACAAAATTAATTCGGCCAAGCCTTATTCTCAAGTTCAAATTTTCTACGTACGTCCTTACGTACATACACTGGAAATACGGGGTATAACATTCTCCCCTCCTTAGAAACATTCGTCCCGAATGTTCCTTCTAAGTCTCAAAACGAACGCGCCAAAGATAGTCTTCACTACTACACTTACGAAACAATCCTCGCCACACCGCCACGTACACCTGCGTAAATACTTACATCAAAGTCCACGAGGAAACACCTCTAATCATCACCACAGAACACTTCTCACCGGGGTTTAAAATATACTTCCTTCGCACCTTCTCTTTACAAAAGAAATGAAATGATCACATCTATGCTCGCGATACCACTGATACCACTTTTGTCACTTTGCCGCGAGGTTCTAGTGTCACTCCGGCGACCCAACAAATGGTACCGGACTGCATGCGATCCCTGAGGCTGTCGTACACTCGAACTCTTACCACATTTCTGATACTGCTTCAGTTTCCAAAACTAGGGCTACTATCTCTAACGTGGTCATCATTAAGTGGGAACACTCTGGATGGATCTCCGATACTTTTCCCGATCATAACAATACGAAAGACCGGACGTACAGCCTCCTAAGTCGGACGGCAAACGCTAACATATAGGCAACCTGGCCTATTCTTCACATGAACTCAAAAGGCCCAAAGTAACTCGGCTAAGTTCCCTCTGTTTCCAAAACTCGTCACACCCTAACCGGGGTGGTACTTTCAAGAAGACCGACCACAACTCAACTCTAAGCGCCGCCGCCGATCATCCGCACGATTTCTCGAGTCGCTGTAACCTCTTCTAGACAAGCTTTACCCTATCCACAAATCGCCGGGACAAGCTCAACCAACTAATCGAACCTTGCCAACATCGAACCAATCGACCGACAATTTACACTTCCGCCTCAACAAGGCCTCATAAGGCGACACTAAAACCGAAATGGTAGCTTAAACACTCTCCGCAGAGACAACAATCCCTACAACTACCTCAAATACACACACCGCCCGAGGCGAACGCGATTCGAGACTCACCGAAGTTCTTAACCCGCTTGGTAAAACTTCCAAACAAAACAGCCGCACTGGCTCCACCGCTCGCCTT
Source organism: Przewalskia tangutica (assembly GCA_029844215.1). Classification (NCBI taxonomy): domain Eukaryota; kingdom Viridiplantae; phylum Streptophyta; class Magnoliopsida; order Solanales; family Solanaceae; genus Przewalskia; species Przewalskia tangutica. The sequence goes on along the minus strand of CM056720.1, from coordinate 35,447,018 downwards.
AAGGTGAAGGTAGGCACCTGCAGCCTTACAACCTTTCTCGATAACTCAACATACCGACTAAACGGTCCCGATCAAGAACATGACGGGCTGCCCCATCGCCCGATCACCGTCGAACGCATCCACGAACTCAGACACAGTTAACTAAACTGCCTAACACCCTCACAACCCTAACACAAGCGCGGACCCCACAACCCGACTCACCACCAAACCTCGCCGCTGGTTGACCCGCAACGCGGCCTCAACCCGACCCTTAACGCCGCACAATATTAGCTCCCGAAGGAAAACTCTCACTAATCACGCTATTTAAAACCTAGCGCTTCATAGCTCAACTACCCTCTTTCATTTCACACTACTCAGGGACTTATCCCACAAACGTAGCTCACGTGCACTATGCACTCCTATAAGGATAAAACATAACACTACACCGATGGTTTGAAGGCAAAGCAGCAGGCTGGAAGGATAGATGAGAGAAGAAGAGAGGCTAGAAGAGTACTCGCCCGCATAAGAGTCTTGATAGATATCATATTTCCTCAACACAACGCTCGGATTGTCGGCAAAGAGAGCGAGTGAGGAGTCGTTTAGGCTTGAACACTAGGTTTTGTTCAGTTAGGGATCCTTAAGTCCCAGAGCCTATTCGACAGTACCCGAGACGGCCTTACTCTCTAAGGTCTTTACGAAACATTCTAAGGCTCACACCTTCTCTATCCCCAAAATCTTACTCTGCTAACTAACCAAGATTTCTAATCACAACTAACACACCGCTATCGTAACATAGCACTTAAGGTATACTCACCTTATCACATAAACAAAACTCTGAGGGTTAAAGATATATCTATATCTACCGCTTCACTCCCTTAGTCGTCTAATCAAACCCGCCTGCAGGCGCATACCGAGCGGAGATGACAAACTACCCACCGATCCTCAAGGCTAAGTCCTCCTACAAGGACACTCTTCGACACTGCACTGACGGTCATAGGTACAACAAGTACCAACCTAAAAGATGACATTCCCGATGACGCTCATTACATCATAACCTAAGCCCCGAGTTCACCAACTCCCGCATACTCCGAACATCCTAATATCAGTGGAAGACCACTGCACCAAGTGAGGTGCATATCAAATTGGCCGCGAGGCGACTACCAAAGTTACCAAAGGACCTTGTCGCTCGCCCTCCTCTCGCCCTTCGCTTAACCCGCCGATCTCTACGCCTCGGCCGCGCATAAGCCCGCATACGTGCCATGCTCAAGCCTAATCAAGAATTACTCTTGCACAACCTCTTTAGATAGTCCTCAAGACTCGCAGACATCGGTATACTCTCCGTAGCCAAATCTATAGCTAGTAATGTGGTTGTCTCGCAATCTATATTCTCTGCTCTGGCCGCGAATCGGGCGTTCAAATATTATGGTCATCAGAGGCACGGCCGCCGCAAACTCACTGGGCTAGTGACGCCACAAACTCCCGAACGAAGCACTACCCTAGGTAATGATCGGGCTCGTGCCTCGCCACCCTCAACTCCTACTCAGCCTCCTCGGCCGCTTTGCCTCCCGGGCTCGGTTGCTCACGCGAGGCATAACGATAAGGGAAATGATTTCGCGAGGTCCAACTTACAACATGCTCTAAGGCACGATCTCGTGAGTGAGAAGAATAGAAACCAATCCTAAATATCCTATAGCCTCGATTATCAGGTGGTGCACAACACACCGATAATCAAGACTTATCGATACGGTTCAGACACTTTCCGAGGATTAATCGCTCGATACCACTTTTGTCACGACCCAAACTCGCCCGGATCGTGCCTTACCCCGCACCCTAGTGACACAACATCATAGTAATCAACATAAAACACATACATGAAACAAGTGAAGTACAAAATGTAAATTGAGGAAAGCTTGCCTTTTCAAGATATATAAATAACCACTTTTACAAAAGAACAGCTTTAATCCTTTTACAAACCCCGCCACAACAAGATTATGCACTCTAAGAAAAGATACGACAACAACGACGGACAGGTTCGCCATACCCTCAATGTAAGCACTTACAACAACAGGACTATACCAAGATAAGCCTCCGAGAAACGGAGCTTCAAAGTCAATCAGGACTTAAGAGCGGGATCAACGATCGTGTACCTTTACTCGCGCATGAACGCAGCCTCAAGGAGGTCAAGCATAACAAAACCGAGTATGTGAAATCAAAATAACATCAGAAATGAAATCATAGTAGTCTATACAAAGCAGAGACATGTATGATAACCAAACTACGCTTTACAATAACTAAGCAATATATCAAGTCGTGACTCACGCCTCAAGTCATCACAAAGAACATAACAGCCGGTCTCACGCCACAACATCAATCGTGCCCGTGGACACATTCTCATCGCCAGCTTTATGATATAAAAGCATCAAGGAACACACATGAACACCGTGTCCCACTGCGCTATAATAACACCGCACGGTAAGTACGGCGCATAGCCGACTACTAACACCTACGCATCAACAAGGTCATGAATCAGATCATAAGATCCGCCTTCATCATTACATGATCAAAGCCGCCACTTGCCCGCAGATCTAATGCGCCGCTTCAGTCCTCGAACTTTCCGCAGCCCGCGATAGGCCAATCTCTTCGCCCGCATGAGGCATTCCCGCATCGAGGGTAGCTACTCCCGCATCGCCCCGACTTCCGAGTCCGCATGGCCACAAGGACCGCATGCCCATAAAGGACGACACTAACTCGAACTCAGAGTTCGCGATAGCCCCCGGACTGCATGAGGTATTCTCGAATCATAGGTCCATCGACCCGCCCGAGTCTACCCCGTGACGGAGGGCGCCTTAACCCCTAATCATCTCAAGAGATTAATGCCACAATACTATCATAACGATCGATAGTTAATAAGCACAATCAAGGGAAACCCTTTACACAAACATCACAAGATACTAACACACGAGCATCCTAACACGCTTACTTATCAAGCAACAAGAAAGTATTACAAGGCTATCACAAACCAATACAATCAAGTTGTTCACACAAGGTACTTCCTACTATATGATTAACAAGATCGGTTTTTATCCCCAAAGTACTTCATACATTAACTCTTTAAAAGATACGCATTTTCACAAAAGTCACACAATACCCGTAGTATATGAAAATAGAGTGATTATTTTTTAAGTAAATCAATTACTCTCTTTGTAAAATCAAGTAGCAACATTCTTTCCAATGTTCAAGTTTGCCTAATTTCCAATGTTCAAGTTTCTCATTTTAGAAAGGTTTCAGAGTTCATAGTCTTATTCATTTAAGAATATAATTCTCCTTTAACAACTGAGAAACCTAAGCCTTATATGTGAGTAGGATATTCTTGTTTATTACAATCTTATTACAAAGAAATATGATCTAGGAAATATCATTTTGTCGATCTTAGCTTCTATGCAGATGGAAGTTTCTACCGTTTTAATAATACTTAGTTATTCAAAACATTTCTTTATTAACGCCGCAGTTGGTTTGTCGATACACATTCCGATTTCCAAATCAAGAAACATTCTTAAGCCGTTATACCTAACTTCCCATAAAGCTAGTATAACTCTTAAGTTTTCAAAACCAAATATTACTTCTTCTTTCAAAATGATTCAAAAATCTTTTGAAATACTTCAAGTTCTTTATTAACACATAACAAGCCGCTTATAGTTCTAATCAGCCACCTTTTAAAACCACATGTATTTTCTTACCAACATAAAGTCGTTATAACAAACTTCCCATAAAGCCGCTATAACACTTTATGTTTTAAACCAATTAAATACGCTTAGCATATGACGCCTACCGCATTACATAGTTCACACATATCATGCTAGAAGAGATAGGAAGAGGTTCACATACCTCGCGACGAGTATCGACTAATAGCAAAACGCCCAAGTACTTCAAACCGCCGCTACTCCTAGCCAGACGCGCCATACGTAGTACTTCAACCTATAAGGCCACAAGCGCTTATTAACATTTAGATCCCTTCAGAGAACATTCTACGTAAAATTCGCAAAGACTCTCCCCGCAACAACAGAAATCTCCTCCTCTATCGAGGCCGCTACCAAGCCAACCAGTGGGTTATAATTTAACCCTAACTGCACAATTCTACCCACTGCACTACTTCACAAGTCTACTGTAATACAGCCCTAAGTAATTACAGTTCAGTATTCTTCTTTAAATTCAGGCTTAAGTCGCAAGACATTGCCGATAACTACGTTCAGTACTATATATAGTATACTTCAACTATATATTCTAACAATATGTAATTTCCAATTACAATAGAGGGACAAGATAATTACCTCGATAAGCCCATAATTATCCGAGTTTAAATGCTGGCCCCGAGCAAGGTTTATGTTATACCCGTAGTCCCGTGGTATGTATGCGAGGACGACGCACGAGAATACGCATGAAAGATTGGAAAGGAAGAAAGAGGCGATTTTTCCACTAAAAGTTTCCGGTTTTGTGAAGGAAAAAGGTTCGTTAATGGGAATTGGATTCCGATTTGGTATTCTGACTTCGAATATTAGAGAATTATGGAATTTTATTTTCTGAAATGGTCACGGGCCCACTGAGAAATTTACTTTTGTGGCCCACTTTGTTTTCTAGATTTTTGGCCATTGTGGATATTTTCTGAAGATGTTTTATTTTGGGCCAATAGGAGGGTGACACGTGTCACCCCGCCAGTGGCTTGGCCGAATTGGCATTTGTGCACAACACCTGCTAGAGTCGCCGACTAAACGCTCTACCTAACTTCATGAGGAAAATTCCGCTATGTCTTTTCTTATTTTTATGGATTTTTCCGAGAGACTAACATTTTGGACCAACGAGAGGGCTGCACTTGGCACCCTCTCATCAGCGGCAAGGGCGCATACACGACTAATCGTGAGGTCAGTGGTAGATATTTTGCAGATATTTGTGAGGGTTTTGGAGTAGGGACTAGGGCACTTGGGCATATCTTGGCCCTACACTTGTGTAGCACTTGGCTCAATCTTGGCCATTGGTTGGCCTTGGCTTGTGCTATAAATACCCTCTCCCTTTGATGAATTCTTCATCCTTTCCTAAATGTTTCTAAGTGTTAAATCTTCTCCTCCCTTAGTGTCGAGTTCGGCCAAGAGGCCTCCTCTCCTAGAGGCCTTGGCCGAGGTACACCCTCCTCTAGTAGTGTGGCCGGTACCCCCTAGCCAAGTTGTTCGTGATAATACCCCCTTCAGGTGTAGAAATACTCTAAAGTATTGTTATAATGCCCAAATTACCTTAGCCAGATACCTTGTAGTATTCTAAGGTTATACCTATACGAAAGCCCTAAATACTATTATACTTCCCACAATACAAAACCGAAACCCTAGGAAAATCTCCATAGTCCGTTGGAGTATCAGTGTGTTTGGTTAGAACTTCTAAGGTGGTTTAGAGCGGTTGGAGCGCCGAGTCGAGCTAAACGATTGCCCTGTGATCGACTTTATACTTGGATAATTACGGGCTTATCGAGGTAAATATCTTGTCCCACTATTGTAATTCGAAATTACATGGTGGTAGAATATATAGTTAAAGTATACTATCTAGAGAACTGCACGTGGGTAGTTGGCAATGTCTTGGGACTTAAGCCCAAGAATCGAATCGAATCAGACATGAGACTTGTGTAGTAAGATCCGTGAGTAGAATTGTACCCGCTCGTTAGATGTATAACCCCTCGTTGGCTCGTAGCCGCCCTGCTAGAGGAGATTTACGCTGTCATGTGGGGAGGTGCCGAATTTTCTCGTAGAATGTTCTACGATAAGATCTTAATGTTAATAAGCGCTTGTGGCCTTATAGGTCAAGTACTATGTGTGGCGCTCTACTTGGCTTTAGGAGTAGCCGACAACTGGGAGTACTTGGAGCGCTTTTGCTATTAGTCGATACTGCCGCGAGGTATGTGAACCCTTCCTATCTCTTCTAGCATGATATGTGTGAACTATGTAGTACGGTAGACGATACATGTACTAAATGTATTTGATTATGTAAAACATAAAGTGTTATAACGCTTTATGGGAAGTTGGTTATAACGCTTTATGTTGGTAAGAAAATACACGTGGTTTTTAAAAGGTAATCGATTTGATCTATAATCGCTTGTTATGTGTTAATAAAGAACTTGAAGTATTTCAAAAGAGTTTTGAATCATTTTGAGAGAAGAAGTAATACTTGATTTGTTTTGAAAACTTAAGAGTTATACTAGCTTTATGGAAAGTTAGGTATAACGCCTTAAGAATGTTTTACCGATTTTGGAAATCGTAACGTGTATCGACAAACCATCGCAAATAAGTTAATAAAAGGAAATGTTTTGACAGATTAAGTATTATTAAAACCAAGAGAAACTTCCATCCGCATGAAGCTAAGATGAGACAAAATGATATTTCCTAGATCATGGTCAGTAATAAGATTGTTGTAAACAAGAATATCCTACTCACATATAAGACTTATGTTTCTCGATAGTTTAAAAGAGAATTATATTCTTAAATGAATAAGACTATGAACTACTTAAACCTTTCTAAATAAGAAACATGAACACTTGAAATTAGGCAAACTTGGACGCTTGGAAAATAATGTCATACTTGAGTTTTACAAAGAGAAGTGTTTTGATTTACTTCAAAAGATAATCACTATATTTTCATATACTACGGGTATTGTGTGACTTTTGTGAAAGTAACGATCTTTTAAAGAGTTAATGTATGAAGAACTTTGGGGATAAAACCCCAACTTGTTAGCATATAGTAGAAAGCACCGTGTGTATAACTTGATCAGGTTGGTTTGTGATAGCCTTGTAATACCTTCTGTTGATTTGATAAGTAAACATGCTAGGATGCTACGCGTGTTAGTATCTTGTGATGTTTGTGTAAAGGGGTTTTTCCTTGTTGTGCTTATGTTGTTTAACGATAAGTCGTTATGATAGTATTATACATCACTCATCTCGAGATGATTCGGTTAAGCCGCTCCGACGCGGGTAGACTCAGCGGTCGATGGACCTATGATTCGAGACTACCTCTACGCGGTCCAGGGCCTGCGCGAATCGCGGAGTTCCGTGTTAGACGCGCCCTGTGGTCACGCGGTCCTTGTGGCTACGCGGACGGCGAGTCCAGACGCCGCCGGGAGTAGCTACCGATGCGGGTTATACCTCACGCGGCCGATCCGATTGGCCTACGCGAGTCGCGGAAAGTTCCGTGGCTAGACGCCGCACATTAGATATCGCGGGCAAGTGGTCGCCTTTGATCATGTGACGCTTCAGACAGATCTTATGATACGCTTCATGACCTTGTTGGTACTGGGTGCAGTAGTCGCCATGCCTTCGCTTACCCCGCACGCAGTTATTATGGCACGTGGACTCGTGTTCATGTGTTCCTTGGTGCTTTCATATCATAAATCGCCAAGCAGCTGGCGAAGGTATTCCACGCATGATTGATGTGCGGGCGTGAGACCCATTGTTATATTTGAGTGATGACTTGAGGCGCGAGTCCCCGACTTGACATGATCGCTATTATCGTGAATCAGAGTTTGGTTATCATACATGTCTCCCGCTTTGTAGACTACTATGATTTCATTTACAGATTTATTTTTTTGTTTCATATACTTGCACTGTTAGATCGACTTCTTCGGGCCGCTCATGCCGCAGTAAAGGTACACCGCCATCGATCCTCGCCTAGTGGTCACAAATCATTGGGAAAGCTCCGCTTCTCCGAGGCTTATCACGTATATTCCCCGTTGTTGTAGGTGTTTACATTCGTGGTATACGGCCCCGTCCCGCCATTGTTGTCGATCATTTCTTAGAGGTCCGTAGTAATCGCAAGGTGGTTTGTGAAAAGGATTAAACTGCTCATTTTGTAAAAGTTGTTATTTCTATATATGCCAAAGGCAAGTTTTTCTCGATTATTGTTTCATATTTCATAATATGTCTTGTATCGCTTTATGTTCCGACACTGATGTCAGATCACCAGGTGCCCGGTAGGCACTACCACGCCCTAATCGGTCGTGACAAAAGTGGTATCGAGCGCTTAATCTCTGAAAGTGTCTACGCATCAGATCCAAGAGAGTCTTGATTATCGCAGTGTTGTGCACCACGCCAATAATCGTGAGGCTATAGGATATTTAGGATTGGTTTCTATTCTTCTCACTCGAGGTCGTGCCTTAGAGTCAGTGTTTTAAGTCGACCTCTAAACGTATTTCTTTCCCTCACCGCTATGCCCGCGTAGGCAACCCGCCTGTGAGGCAAGGCAATGAGGAGTCGCGAGTAAAATACAGGGTCATGAGGCACAGCCCAATCATTACCTAGGTAGTGCTTCATTCGGGATTTCTCGCGACGCCACTAGCCCCAGCAGAGTTTAGCACGGCGGCGGCAGCTCATCGCGCCCATGATATTTGAACCTCCGCCCACGATCGAACAAGTGAATATAGATTGCAAAGAGGCGACCCTGGTCCTAGCTATGGATTTGGCTACCAGAGATTATACCGATGTACCGCGAGTCTTGATGACTACCTAAGAGAGGGTTGTGCAAGAGTAATTCTTCATTGGTTGAGCATGGCCTCGTACGCTTATGTACAGCAGTCGAAAACGTAGAGATCGACGTTAACCAAGGACAGCAGAAGAGGCCGCAGCAAGCGTCCTTCTGTAACTTTCAAGGCGAGTATACCTTAAGTGCTATGTTCGATAGCAAGGTGTTAGTTGTGATTAGAAATCATGGTGGGTTAACCGAGTAAGATTTTGGAGGATAGAGAAAGTGTGAGCCTTAGAGCTTTATACGCAAAGACCTTAGAGGTAAGGCCATCTCTGTAGAGACGTATGTTTATGTTTGACTTTATAGGAGTGCATAGCGCACGTGAGTCGTGGTTTGGGATAGGTCCTGGCAGTGTGAAATGAAGAGGGTAGTTGAGCTAAGAAGACCGCCAGGTTTTCGTAACGCGATTAGCGAGATTGTTCCGACGGAGCTAGTATCGCGCGCTGCCGTCGGGTTGAGGCCACGCTGGCGTCAACCCGCCGCATGTATGGCGGGTTCTGCTGCGTGGTCCCGCCTTGTGGTAGGGTCACGAGGGTGCTAGGCCCAAGTTTAGTTAACCAACGACGAAGTTCGTGGACGCGCTCGATCGGTGGTCGGGCCGGGGCAGCCCATCGTGTTCTTCGGTCGGACCGCTCACTGGGCGTTGATTTATCGTAAAGGTTGTAAGGTCGAGACGGTGCCTTCACCTTATGACAGCATGGAGCCTGTGTTACGCTGTTTTTGTTTCGAAGTTTTACCAAGCATGTGTTAAGAACTCAGCGAGTCTCAGACCGCATTCGCCGGACGCGGATTTCGTGGGTAGTTGCGAGGATTGTTGTCTCCGTGGAGGAGCGCTGAGCTACCATTTCGCTGTTCTGATGTCGCCACGGCCTTGTAGGGCGTATGTGTTGCCGGCCGATTGGTTCGATGTTGGCGTGGTTCGATAGTTGGTTCACCTTGTTCCAGAGATCGTGGATAGTGGTGCTTGTCTGTAGAAGTTCCGCACTGCAGGAATCGTATGATAATCGGCGACGACGCCAGAGTTCAAAGCCGACGGCCGGTCTTCTTGAGTACCACCCCTGACAGGGTGTGACGAGTTTTGGAAACAAAAGGAACTTAGCCCGAGTTACTTGGGCCTTTGTGAGTTCATGTGAAGCATAGGCCGTGCTGCCTATATGTTAGCATTTGCCGTCCGACTTAGGAGGAAGGACGTCCGGTCTTTCAGATTGTTATGTTCGGGAAGTATCAAGATCCATCCGTAATATTCCCGCTAATGATGACCACGTTAGAGATAGTAACCCCGAGTTTTGGATACTAAAGCAGTATCAGAAATATGGTAAGAATTCGAGCGCATTTACCTTCAAGTGATCGTGACGCAATTTGCATCATTTGTCGGGTCGCTGGAGCAGGCTCGCGACAAAGTGACAAAAGTAGTATTATTTGTGGTGATGTTAGAGGTGTTTCCTCGTGGACTGGACGAGGTATTTTGCGCTGGTATTTCGCGGCCACCGCGGGCGATTGTTTCGTAAGTATAAGAGTGAAGACTATACCGCACGCGCTCGCTTTGAGATTTAGAAGGAACATTCGGACGCATGTTTCGGGGGAAGAATGTTATACCCCGTAGTCCCGTGGTATGTATGCGAGGACGCACGACGAGAATACGCATGTAAAGATCGGAAAGGAAGAAAGAGGCGATTTTTCCACTAAAAGTTTCCGCTTTTGTGAAGGAAAAGGTTCGTTAACGGGAATTGATTCCCGATTTGGTATTCTGACTTCCCGAATATTAGAGAATTATGGAATTTTATTTTCGAATGGTCACGGGCCCACGGAGAAATTTACTGCTTTGGGGCCCACTTTGTTTTCGAGATTTTTGGCCATTGTGGATATTTTCTAAGATGTTTTATTTTAATAGGAGGGTGACACGTGTCACCCCGCCAGTGGCTCGCCGAATTGGCATTTGTGCACAACACCCTGCTAGAGTCGCTTCGACTAAACGCTCTACCTAACTTCATGCGGGAAAATTCCGCTATGTCTTTTCTTATTTTTATGCGGATTTTTCCGAGAGACTAACATTTTGGACCAACGAGAGGGCGCACTTGGCACCCTCTCATCAGCGGGCGGGCGCATACGGGACGAATCGTGAGGTCATGGTAGATATTTTGGTAGATATTTGTGAGGGTTTTAAGGAGTAGGACTAGGGCACTTGGGCATATCTCGCCCTACACTTGTGTAGCACTTGGCTCAATCTTGGCCATTGGTTGGCCTTGGCTCAGGCTATAAATACCCTCTCCCTTTGATGAATTCTTCATCCTTTCCTAAATGTTTCTAAGTGTTAAATCTTCTCCTCCCTTAGTGTTGAGTTCGCCAAGAGGCCTCCTCTCTCCTAGAGGCCTCGCCGAGGGTACACCCCCTCCTAGTAGTGTGGCCGTGGGCACCCCAGCCAAGTTGCTTTCAGATAATACCCCTTTGTGGTGTAGAAATACTCTCAAAGTATTGTTATAATGCCCAAATTACCTTAGCCGATACCTTGTAGTATTCTAAGGTTATACCTATACGAAAAGCCCTAAATACTATTATACTTCCCTAGTCACAAAACCAAACCCTAGGAAAATCTCCATAGTCCGTTGAGTATTGTGTGTGTTGGTTAGAACTTCTGGCGGTGGTTTAGAGCGGGTTGAGCGCCGAGTCGAGCTAAACGATTGCCCAGATCGACTTTATACTTGGATAATTATGGGCTTATCGAGGTAAATATCTTGTCCTCTATTGTAATTGGAAATTACATGTTGTTAGAATATATAGTTAAAGTATACTATATATAGAATCAACGTGGTTAGTTGGCAATGTCTTTTGACTTAAGCCCAAGAATCAATCGAATCAGACATGAGACTTGTAGTAGTACCGTGAGTAATTGTACCCGCTCGTTAGATGTATAACCCCCGTTGGCTTCGCAGCCTACCGCTAGAGGAGATTTACGCCATGTGGGGAGGTGTCGAATTTTCTGAGAATGTTCTACGATAAGATCTTAATGTTAATAAGCGCTGTGGCCTTATAGGTCAAGTACTACGTGGCGCGCTCTACTTGGCTTTAGGAGTAGCCGATACTGGGAGTACTTGAGCGCTTTGCTATTAGTCGATACTGCCGCGAGGTATGCGAACCTCTTCCTATCTCTTCTAGCATGATATGTGTGAACTATGTAGTACTAGACGACATGTACTAAATGTATTTGATTATGTAAAACATAAAGTGTTATAACGCTTTACGGGAAGTTGGTTATAACGGCTTTATGTTGGTAAGAAAATACACGTGGTTTTAAAAGGTAATCGATTTGATCTATAATCGCTTGTTATGTGTTAATAAAGAACTTGAAGTATTTCAAAAGAGTTTTGAATCATTTTGAGAGTAGAAGTAATACTTGATTTGTTTTGAAAACTTAAGAGTTATACTAGCTTTATGGAAAGTTAGGTATAACGCCTTAAGAATGTTTTAACGATTTTGGAAATCGTAATGTGTATCGACAAACCATCGCAGCTAAGTAATAAAAGGAAATGTTTTGACATTAAGTATTATTAAAACCAGAGAAACTTCCATCCGCATGTAAGCTAAGACGAGACAAAATGATATTTCCTAGATCATGGTCAGTAATAAGATTGTTGTAAACAAGAATATCCTACTCACATATAAGACTTATGTTTCTCGATAGTTTAAAAGAGAATTATATTCTTAAATGAATAAGACTATGAACTACTTAAACCTTTCTAAATAAGAAACATGAACACTTGAAATTAGGCAAACTTGGACGCTTGGAAAATAATGTTGTTACTGAGTTTTACAAAGAGAAGTGTTTTGATTTACTTCAAAAGATAATCACTATATTTTCATATACTACGTATTGTGTGACTTTTGTGAAAGTAACGATCTTTTAAAGAGTTAATGTATGAAGTACTTGGGGATAAAACCCCGAACTTGTTAGCATATAGTAGAAAGTACCGTGTGTATAACTTGATTGTGTTGGTTTGTGATAGCCTTGTAATACCTTCTTGTTGATTTGATAAGTAAACACGCTAGATGCTACGCGTGTTAGTATCTTGTGATATTTGTGTAAAGCGGGTTTTTCCTTGTTGTGCTTATGTTGTTTAACGATAAGTCGTTATGATAGTATTATACATCACTCATCTCGAGATGATTCCGGGTTAAGTCGCCTCCACGCGGGTAGACTCAGCGTCGATGGACCTATGATTCGAGACTACCCTACGCGGTCCAGGGCCTGCGCGAATCGCGGAGTTCCGTGTTAGACGCGCCCTCGTGGTCATGCGTCCTTGTGGCTACGCGACGGCGAGTCCAGACGCGCCGGAGTAGCTACCGATGCGGGTTATACCTCACGCGGCCGATCCGATTGGCCTACGCGAGTCGCGAAAGTTCCAGTGGCTAGACGCGCACATTAGATATCGCGGGCAAGTGGTCACTTTGATCACGTGACGCCTAGACAGATCTTATGATACGCTTCATGACCTTGTTGCATGCGTGGTGTTAGTAGTCGCTATGCCTTCGCATTTACCTCGCAGACGCAGTTATTACGCACGTGGGACCCGTGTTCATGCGTGTTCCTCGTGCTTTCATATCATAAACCGCCATGGCGGAAGGTATTCCACGCATGATTGATGCGTGGCGTGAGACCCATTGTTATATTTGAGTGATGACTGGTGGCGCGAGTCCCTCGACTTGACATGATCGCTATTATTGTGAATCGTAGTTTGGTTATCATACATGTCTCCCGCCAGTATAGACTACTATGATTTCATTTACGATTTATTTTTTTGTTTCATATACTGCACTGTAATCGACCTCCTTCGGGCCGCGCTCATGCCGCAGTAAAGGTACACCGCCATTGATCCTCGCCTTAGGTCACAGTCATATTGGGAAAGCTCCGCTTCTCCGAGGCTTATCACCGTATATTCCCCGTTGTTGTAGGTGTTTACATTCGTGGTATAAGTGGCCCCGTCCCGCCATCATGTCGTATCATTTCTAGAGGTCCGTAGTAATCGTCAAGCGTGGTTTGTGAAAAGGATTAAACTGCTCATTTTGTAAAAGTTGTTATTTCTATATATGCCGAAAGGCAAGTTTTTCTCGATTATTGTTTCATATTTCATAATATGTCTTGTATCGCTTTATGTTCCGCTGACACTGATGTTGTATCACTAGGTGCCCGGTAAGGCACCAATACGGCCCTAATCGGTCGTGATGCTTAGCTCCTACTCCGCGCCCGACCCGCCCAAACAACCCTTAGAAGTTCTAACCAACTTCTACTTATTACTCCAACTAACTATGGAGATTTTCCTGTGGTTTCTGCCAGTGATCAAGGAAGTATAATAGTATTTCGGCTTTTCAGATAAGTATAACCTTAGAATACTACAAGGTATACTACTAAGGTAATTTGGGCATTATAACAATACTTTGAGAGTATTTCTAACAAGAAGGGGTATTATATGAAAACAACTAGGCAGTGGTACCACTACGGCTAGCACCCCAAGGAGTGGTGTATACCCTCGCCTACCCCACTGTGGGGTACTCGGCCAAGGGGAAGGGTGCTCTGCTAAGCCTCACAAAAGCGTGGGGACGAAACACAACAACGGAGGGGAGAGTTTAACACTTAAAGATTTGTGGAAAGGATGAAGAATTCATCAGCGGAGAGGGTATTTATAGGTCAAGGGACGGCCAACCAAAGGCCAAGATCAATCCATGGGTTAGGCAAGTGTAGGGCTAGGATTTACCAAACACAAATCTCCTACCTACCCTTGACTTTGTCAAGGCACAAAAAACGTGTCTTCCGTGCCCATTTCGTCCAAGTTGGACGATTTCAAGCCACCAATCGGAGGTGCCATGGCGCCTCTTGTTGGTCCAAAATGTTTCGTCTCTCGGAAAAATCCGCAAAAATTAAAAATGACATAGCCGGAAATTCCCCTACGAAAGCTGTGAAAACGTTTCGTCGAAAAACGACTCTAACCGGGTGTTGTGCACAAAATTAATTCGGCCAAGCCTTATTCTCAAGTTCAAATTTTCTACGTACGTCCTTACATACATACACTAGAATTACGGGGTATAACAGGAAGCTCCGTTTCTCCGGAGGCTTATCTTTTGGTATAGTTCCCTGTCATTGTAGGTACTTGTACATTCAGGGGTATTGTCACACCCCGAACCCCGGGCCCGTGACTGGTACCCTACCTGGGCACCCTTCTATCTTAACAACTAAGTAAACTGCGGAAATTAAATAACACCTCATTTTTTTTTTTTTTAAAACCAACGTACGTGCAAGGCAAAACCGACAAGGCTTCCGTATAATATACATAATAAAAGACACTACACTGTACATGAGTCCAATCCCACATATGAATACAGACCTCTAAGAGTTTTACTGAAATATGACGGGACAAGGCCCCACTGCATCTATAATCGTATAAAAGCCTGATCAAAGAACTTATACCAAAAAGATAAACTCCCGAACAAAAGGAGCTATCCAAAATCTCTCGAAAGGTGGTCCTACACTGCCGATCACCAAATCAAGGTACCTAAACTCGCGATGAACGCACTCGAAGGAGGTCAAGATTTAAGAATGTACCAAGTATGTGAAACAGTAAGTACTGTAATGAAATCATAACAGTCTAAGCAAAACAGGAGACATGTATGATAGCCAACCTACAGTACACAACACATAAGCAATTATAACAAGTCAGGGACGCATGCCCTCAAGTCATTTCTAAAATATAACCATGGGTCTCACGCCCATAATATCAATCATGCCCGTGGAATCCTTCCTCACTGCCGGCAGTCCATGATATAGTATAACACCAATAGGCATACATGAACACCAAGTCCCACCGGTGTCCTAAAATCAGACGCCAAGCAGAAAACGAAAGGTGGTAAAGCAGGTATAATGTCTGGGGTTTACCCTCGCTATACTCTTACCGTGGAGAAGGTTGTAAATCATCTTGGGGGTTTACCCCTCACTTATACTCTTACCCTATATCAACCGACCATCAAACATAACAAGCAGGGGGTATAATGTCTTGGGGGTTTACCCCTCACTTATACTCTACTCGAGAAGTGGTATAGCATCTGGGGTTTACCCTCACTTATACTCTTACCCTATCTCAACCGACTATCAAACAAAATGTACACTACCATGTCTTCTATAAAAATCCGAATTTAACCCAAGTACTACAAATAACTAAGCATACCCGTGAATCCCACATCACCGCTTCAGACGCCCAAGTACTTACAACAAGACAGTCGGCCCTCCAACCGAGAGTCGCGGAAACGTAATAAAACATAATACTTGCACTCAAAGGCCATCACCAGCACACATAGGCAATTCTCAACTAATCAGGCCAAAGTACTTATCCAGGCACATATGGAATAATTCTCAATTAACCAAGCCAAAGTACTTATCAAGACACACATAGAATAATTCTCATTTAACAAGACAAAGTACTTATCAGGGCACAAATAGAATAATTCTCATTTAACAAGCCAAAGTACTTATCAGGGCACAAATAGAATAATTCTCATTTAACAAGCCAAAGTACTTATCAAGGCACAAATAGAATAATTCTCATTTAACAAGCCAAAGTACTTATCAGGGCACAAATAGAATAATTCTCATTTAACAAGCCAAAGTACTTATCAGGGCACAAATAGAATAATTCTCATTTAACAAGCCAAAGTACTTATCAAGGCACAAATAGAATAATTCTCATTTAACAAGCCAAAGTACTTATCAAGGCACAAATAGAATAATTCTCATTTAACAAGCCAAAGTACTAATCAAGGAACTCTTAGACAAATTCTCAATTTATCAAGCCAAAGTACTAATCAAGGCATCACATAGAATTATTCTCAATTAAACAGGCCAAAGTACTACGTACGTACATTCTTTTCAAAAGACTCCTTTTTATGTAAAACCCAAGATACTAACACCCGTAGTATCAAGGCATGTCTATTTTTCAAAGTAAGTTACTACACGTTTAGAAAACTCATTTCAAGGCTTGAAATCAAGTAACTTCAAATTTTCACAATATAGGCAACTTATGCCCTTTAATCAAAATAGATAACTTTCTAAACCTTCCATAAAGCCGTTATAACCAACTTCCCATAAACTCGTTATAACCCTTTATGGTTTTTAGACAATTTCATTCTTTTTATAACTAAGAGACTTATACTTAAAACCAAGTATCACAAACTTTAGAGAGATGTTTCTCTCACTAGGCGAAAATGCTCTCAACATTTTTTCCTAGTTGCTCTTCTACGTCTTCCTTCTTCTATGATTTTCATCAACTGATATACTACACGGATTGTTCTTTGATCTAATCCATCCTACATTGAAGTTTGTGTGTTCATTTCACGCTCACTCTAATTGATTTGTTATAGAGTAAGGTATTTTCCTTATAGCCATGAGAAAGAATACAAAGATTTCAGTCAAAAGAATGAAAGAGATTATTTTGATTGTTCAAGATTACAAGTTACAAGATATGAATTTGAAGTTTGCATTTCCGGGGCGCTTCCACGATGGCCAGATCTCCGAATATTGCGGAATATTCGGGACAAAGGGTGTTCTTGGGTTAGTAGCAGTCGTGAGGGTGATTGTCACGACCAACCCGGCCCGTGGATCGTGCCTTACCCGGACACCCTAGTGATACAACATCGTAGTAATCAGTGAACATAAAACACAATACATGATACAATGTAAAGAAGACACATGTTTATCTCAAGAAAAGTGGCCTCTCGCATATATATAAATAACAACTCTTTCAAAATGAATAGTTTAATCCCTTTACAAACCCCGCCCACAATAAGATTTCATGCACTTCTACGAATGATATGATAACAACGACGACAGGCCCGCCATACCCCGAATGTAAGCACCTACAACAACAGGGACTATACCAAGATAAGCCTCCGAGAAACGGAGCTTTCCCAAACGCCGAATCGCGGACCCTAAGAGCGAGGATCAACGATCGCGTACCTCAACTCGCGGCATGAACGCAGCCTCAAGGAGGTCAAGACAATAGGTACCAAGTATGTGAAACCAAAATATCAGAAATGAAATCATAATAGTCTATATAAAGCAGAGACATGTATGATAACCAAAACTACAGCTCACAATAAATAAGCAAATATGTCAAGTCGTGACTCACGCCTCAAAGTCATCATAAAACCGCACGGTAAGTACGAGGCATAGCCGACTACTAAAACCCACAAGACAACAAGGTCGTAAATCAGATCACGAGATCCGCCTGCACCGCCACATGATCAAAGCCGCCACTCGCCCGCAGATCTAATGCGCGCGTCTAGCCCCGAACTTCCCGTAGCCCGCACGGGCCACCCAATGGCCCGCATGAGGTAGTCCCCGCATCGAGGGTAGCTACTCCGGCAGCGTCCCGACTCGCCGTCCGCATGGCCACAAAGACCGCGTGACCACGCGGCCGATACTAACCTCGAACTCCCGTAGTTCCGCATAGGCCATCTGCACTGCATAAGGTATTCTCGAATCATAGGTCACTAGACCCGCCGAGTCTACCTCGACGGAGGGCGCTTAACCCCTAATCACGAGTGATATAATATAAACATGACATCTTATCGTTAAACAACCTAAGCAAAACAAGGGAAAACCCCTTTACACAAACATCACAAGATACTAACTCACGTAGCATCCTAACATGTTTACTTATCAAGTCAACAAGAAAGTATTACAAGACTATCACAAATCAATACAATCAAGTTATTCACACAAGGTACTTTCTACATTATGTTAACAAGTTCGGTTTTTAGCCCCAAAGTACTTCATGTATTACTCTTTAAAAGATCCGTTCTTTCACAAAAGTCACACAATACCCGTAGTATAAAAATAGAGTGATTATCTTTTGAAGTAAATCGTAACGCTTCTCTTTGTAAAATCAAGTAACAACATTCTTTTCCCAACGCCAAGTTTGCCTAATTTCAAATGTTCACTGTTATTATTTTAGAAAGGTTTCGTAGTTCATAGTCTTATTCATTTAAGAATATAATTCTCTTTTAAACCATCTGAGAAACATAAGCCTTATATGTGATTAGGATATTCTTGTTTATAACAATTTTATTACAGCAGCCATGATCTAGGAAATATCATTTTGTCTTATCTTAGCTTCTATGCAGATGGAAGTTTCTACTGGTTTTAATAATACTTAATCACAAACATTTCCTTTATTAACGCCGCAGCTGGTTTGTCGATACACATTCGATTCAAATCAAGAAACATTCTTAAGCCGTTATACCTAACTTCCCATAAAGCTAGTATAACTCTGAAGTTTTTCAAAAACCAAGTATTACTGTTCTTTCAAAATTATTCAAAAACCTTTTGAAATACTTCAAGTTCTTTATTATCACATAACCAGCCAGTTATAGTTCAAATCGCCACCTTTTAAAACCACAAGTATTTTCTTACATACATAAAGTCGTTATAACCAACTTCCCATAAAGCCGTTATAACACTTTATGTTTTAGACCAATCAAATACATTTAACACACGTACGCTCACCGTATTACATAGTTACACACATATCACGCTAGAAGAGATAGGAAGAGGTTCACATACCGCGACGATTATCGACTAATAGCAAAACGCCCAAGTACCTCAAACCGCCGCTACTCCTTAAGCCAAGTAGATCGCGCCACTCATAGTACTTCCACCTATAAGGCCACAAGGCGCTTATTAACATTTAGGTCTCTTCGGATAACATTCTACAGAAAATTCGCAAAGACTTCCCCGCAACAACAGAAATCTCCTCCTCTATCTGGCCGGCTACCAAGCCAACCGGGGGTTATACGACTAATCGGGACGTGCATAATTCTACCTCACACGAAAGCTACACAAGTTCATCTGAATACACCCCATGTAATTACAATTCAAGACTCTTCTTTCAAAAGGTTTCTTATTATTCAGCTTAAGTCAAAAGACATTGTCGATAACTACGTCACTTCTATATATAGTATACTTCAACTATATGTTCCTACAACATGTAATTTCCAATTACAATAGAAGGTCAAGAGTGTTTACCTCGATAAGCCCAAAATTATCCGAGTTTAAATGTCGATCCTGAGCAAGGTTTAGCTCCTACTCCGCGCTCCGACCGCCTCCAACAACCCTTAGAAGTTCTAACCAACTTCTACTTATAACTTCAACTATGGGTGAAGATTTACTTAGTGGTTTCATTTTGTGATCGAGGAAGTATAATAGTATTTTCTGGGCTTTTGTAAAAGTGTAACCTTGGGAATACTACAAGGTATTTGGGCCAAGGTATTTGGGCATTACAACAATACTTGGAGAGTATTTCTATACCAAAAAAAAGGGTATTATACGAAGACAACTAGCAGTGGTACCACGCCAACCCTACTAGGAGGGGAGAAACTCGGCCAAGGGGCCCGCGGCTAAAACCTCACAAGGGGGAGGGGGACGAGAACTATAGAGGGAGGGGGGAGAGCTTTCAAGACGTAGCACAATGTTGGCTGAAGACGTTCATCCAAGGGAGGGGTATTTATAGGTCAAGCCATGGCTAACCAATGGCCAAGATCAAGCCAAGTGTGGTGCAAGTGTAGGCCAATATTTGGACAAGTGTGTGTGGGTCCCACTTTATCAATCAACACACAAAATATCCTACCAACCCCAATGGTCCAATTCGCTCATGTCCGCCTCACGCCCGCCAACGAGAGGTGCCAAGTGGCGCGCCTCTTGTTGGTCCAACACGCTTCGCTTCTAAAAATCCGCAAAAATTAAAAATGACATAGCCGAATTTTCCTTCGCAAGTTGTGTAAAACGTTTCGTCGAAAAACGACTCTAATCGTGTTGTGAACAAATAATTTTCGCCAAGCCAACTTTAAAGTCCAAACTTTTCTACGCACGCCCCACGCATACTCTGGAAATACGGGGTATAACATTCTCCCCTCCTTAGAAACATTCGTCCCGAATGTTCCTTCTAAGTCTCAAAACAAACGCGTGTCGGTATAGTCTTCACTACTATTCTTACGAGAACAAACCTGCCACACATGGCCACGTAAACACCCGCAAATACCTCTATCCAAGTCCACGAGGAAACACCTCTAACATTACCACAAACACCTCTCTCCGGGGTCTAAAATATACTTCCTTCGCACCTTCTCCTTACAAAAGAAATGATCACATCTATGCTCGCCATACATGCTCGCTTCTCCCTTTACTCGCCGTGATACCACTTTTGTCACATTGCCGCGAGGTTCTAGTGTCACCCGCGACCCAACAAATGGTACCGGCCGTACGCGATCCCCGAGGCCGTGACACTCGAACTCGTACCACATTTCGAGCATCGCCTGCTTCCAAAACTCGGGTTACTATCTCTAATGTGGTCATCATTAATCGGGAACACTCGATGGATCTCCGATACTTTCCTGATCATAACCATACGAAATATCGGACGCATCGCCTCCTAAGTCGGACGGCAAATGCTAACATATAGGCAACCCGCCTATTCTTCACATGAACTCGTGCGGCCCAAGTAACTCGGGCTAAGTTCCTCTGCTTTCCAAAACTCGCCACACCCAACCCGGGTGGTACTTCCAAGAAGACCGACCGTCAACTCGAACTCTAAGCCGCCGCCGATTATCCGCACGATTTCTCCGAGCCGCGTAACCTCTTCTAGAAAAGCTTTACCCTATCCACGCTCATCGGAACAAGCTCAACCAACTATCTGAATTTTGCCAACATCGAACCAATCGACCGGCGACTTACACTCCCGCCCATACAAGGCTTCATAAGGCGGCATCCGAACACTGAAATGGTAGCTAAAAACACTCCCTCCACAGGAGACAACAATCCCCACAACTACCCCCAAATCCACACATCGCCCGAGGCGAACGCGATTCGAGACTCACCGAAGTTCTTAACCTCGCTGGTAAAACTTCCGTAAACAAAAACAGCCGCACTGGCTCCACTGCATCATAAGGTGAAGGTAGGCACCCCGTGCAGCCTTACAACCTTTCTGATAAATCAACACTGCTGAGTAAACGGTCTTTGCTAGAAGACAAGACGGCTGACCTCCTCGGCCCGACTACTGGTCGAATGCATCCACGAACTCGTACGCTGGTTAACTAAACTTGGGCCTAACACCCTCATAACCCTAACCCAAAGCGGGACCACCACAAACTGACCCCACCACCATACAGGCCGCAGGTTGACCCGCAACATGGCCTCAACCCGACCCGGCAATGCGCAAAACGCTAGCTCCCCGAAGGAAAACTCTCACAATCACGTTACGAAAACCTAGCGGTCTTCTTAGCTCAACTACCCTCTTTCATTCCACCCTACTCAGGGACTTATCCCAAAAACATAGCCCACGTGCACTATGCACTCCGATAAGGGTTAAACGTAAAAATATAAATCTTTTACCCAAGATGGCTTTGCCCCTAAGGTCTCTACGTAAAAAGCTCTAAGGCTCACACTTTCCCTTATCCCCAATCCTTCCTGGTTACTAACCATGATTTCTAATCACAATACACTTATGTTATCTGAACAACACTTAAGATATACTCATCTCATCATACGTACTAATCTCTAGAGGGTTAAGGATATATCTGTATCTACTGCTTCACTCCCCTTAGTCGTTCTAATCAAACCTGCCCCGTAGGGCGCCTAGCTAAGGAAGATGACGAACTACCCACCGATCCTGAAGGCTAAGTCCTCCTACAAGGACACTCTTTCGACATCGATCTCGACGGCCGTAGTACCACAAGTACCAACTAAAAGACGACGCTCCCGATGACGTCACACCGCGAATACCGAGGAACATCAATCCGACCGGCCGAACCTACGTGTAGTCGGAACCTAAGCTCGAGCTCACCAACTCCTCGCATACCCCGAACGCCCCGAACCCGCGAGACCATTCTCGCACCGTGGAGGTGCATATCTAATCTGCCGCGAGGCGACTCGCTCGAAGTTACCAAAGGACCTTGCCGCTCGCCCTCTTCGTCGCCCTTCGTTAACCCGCCGATCTCTACGCTTGCTCGCGCGCATAAGCCCGCATACGTGCCATGCTCGCCTAATCAAGAATTACTCCCGCACGACCCTTTCTAAGATATTCATCAAGACTCGCGGACATCGGTATACTCTCGTAGCCAAATCCATAGCTAGCAACAGGTTGTCTCTTCGCAATCTATATTATCTGCTTTCGGCCGCGAATCAAGGTTCAAATATCATGGCGCAGAGGAATCGCCGCCGTGCTAAACTCACTGGGCCGTGACGAGCATAACTCTCCGAACGAAGCACCTAACTCGTGTGATGGTTGGCCTGTGACCTCGTAACCTTCTCAGACTTACTCGCAGCCTCCTCGCCTTGCCCTCCCGGCCCGGTTGCCTACGCGAGGCATAGCGGTGGAAAGAAATACGTGAGAGGTCCAACTTACAACACGCCTCTAAGGCACGATCTCAGAGTGAGAAGAATAGAAACCAATCCTAAACATCCTATAGCCTCCTCGATTATCGTGCGCACAACACACCGATAATCAAGACTTACCGATACGGTCGTAGACACTTTCCGAGGATTAATCGCTCGATACCACTTTTGTCACGACCAACTCGCCCGCGGATCGTGCCTTACCCCGCACCCTAGTGATACAACATCGAGTAATCAATGGAACATAAAACACAATACATGATACAATGTAAAGAAGACACATGTTTATCTCAAGAAAAGTGGCCTCTCGGCATATATATAAATAACAACTCTTTCAAAATGAACAGCTTTAATCCTTTTACAAACCCCGCCACAATAGTACTACATGCACTCTACGAATGATATGACAACAACGACGATTGGCTTCGCCATACCCCGAATGTAAGCACCTACAACAACAGGACTATACCAAGATAAGCCTCCGAGAAACGGAGCTTTCCTAAACGCAACCGTGACTCCTAAGAGCGAGGATCAACGATCGTGTACCTCAACTCGCAGATGAACGCAGCCCCAAGGAGGTCGATAACAGTACCAAGTATGTGAAATCAAAATATCAGAAATGAAATCATAATAGTCTATATAAAGTGAGACATGTATGATAACCAAAACTACAGCTCACAATAAATAAGCAAATATGTCAAGTCGTGACTCACGCCTCAAAGTCATCATAAAACCGCACGGTAAGTACGAGGGCATAGCCGACTACTAAAACCCACAAGATAACAAGGTCGTAAATCAGATCGAGATCTGTCTGCACCGTCACATGATCAAAGCCGCCACTCGCCCGCAGATCTAATGTGCGCTGCCTAGCCCCGAACTTCCCGTAGCCCGCACGGGCCACCCAATGGCCCGCATGAGGTATTCCCGCATCGAGGGTAGCTACTCCCAGCCGCCCCGACTCGCCGTCCGCATGGCCACAAAGACCGCATGACCACAAGGGCCGATACTAACTCCGAACTCCCAGAGTTCCGATAGGCCATACTGCACTGCATAAGGTATTCTCGAATCATAGGTCACTAGACCCGCCGAGTCTACCCCAGACGGAGGCGCTTTAACCCCTAATCATGAGTGATATAATATCAACATGACAAATTATCGTTAAACAACCTAAGCACAACAAGGGAAAACCCTTTACACAAACATCACAAGATACTAACTCACGTAGCATCCTAACATGTTTACTTATCAAGTCAACAAGAAAGTATTACAAGACTATCACAAATCAATACAATCAAGTTATTCACACAAGGTACTTTCTACATTATGTTAACAAGTTCGGTTTTTAGCCCCAAAGTACTTCATGTATTACTCTATTAAAAGATCCGCTTCTTTCACAAAAGTCATACAATACCCGTAGTATAAAAATAGAGTGATTATCTTTTGAAGTAAATCGTAACACTTCTCTTTGTAAAATCAAGTAACAACATTCTTTCCCAACGCCAAGTTTGCCTAATTTCAAATGTTCACTGCTATTATTTTAGAAAGGTTTCAGTAGTTCATAGTCTTATTCATTTAAGAATATAATTCTCTTTTAAACCATCCGAGAAACATAAGCCTTATATGTGAGTAGGATATTCTTGTTTATAACAATTTTATTACAAAGAAATGCATGATCTAGGAAATATCATTTTGTCTTATCTTAGCTTCTATGCAGATGGAAGTTTCTACCGGTTTTAATAATACTTAATCACAAAACATTTCCTTTTATTAACGCTCGCAGGGTTTGTCGATACACATTCGATTTCCAAATCAAGAAACATTCTTAAGCCGTTATACCTAACTTCCCATAAAGCTAGTATAACTCAAGTTTTTCAAAACCAAGTATTACTTTCTTTCAAAATGATTCAAAACCTTTTGAAATACTTCAAGTTCTTTATTATCACATAACCAAACGCTATAGTTCAAATCGCTACCTTTTAAAACCACAAGTATTTTCTTACATACATAAAGTCGTTATAACCAACTTCCCATAAAGCCGTTATAACACTTTATGTTTTAGACCAATCAAATACATTTAACACATGACGCCTACCGCACTACATAGTTACACACATATCATGCTAGAAGAGATAAGAGGTTCACATACCGCGACGATTATCGACTAATAGCAAAACGCCCAAGTACCTCAAACCGCCGGCTACTCCTTACCAAGTAGATCGCGCCACGCATAGTACTTCCACCTATAAGGCCACAAGGCGCTTATTAACATTTAGGTCTCTTCAGAACGTTCTACAAAAATTCGGACAAGACTCTCTCCCGCAAAACAGAAATCTCCTCTTTATCTGGGCCGCTACCAAGCCAACCAGGGGTTATACGACTAATCCGGACGCACAATTCTCCTCACGTAAAAGCTACACAAGTCTATCAGAATACAAATTCTATGTAATTACAACAAGACTCTTCTTTCAAAAGGTTTCTTATTATTCAGGCTTAAGTCAAAAGACATTGCCGATAACTACGTTCAGTTCTATATATAGTATACTTCAACTATATATTCCTACAACATGTAATTTCCAATTACAATAGAAGGTCAAGAGTGTTTACCTCGATAAGCCCAAAATTATCCGAGTTTAAATGTCGATCCTGAGCAAGGTTTAGCTCCTACTCCGTGCGCTCCGACCCACTCCAAACAACCCTTAGAAGTTCTAACCAACTTCTACTTATAACTTCAACTATGGGTGAATATTTACTTAGGGTTTCATTTTTTGGATCGAGGAAGTATAATAGTATTTTCTGGGCTTTTGTAAAAGTGTAACCTTGGGAATACTACAAGGTATTTGGGCCAAGGTATTTGGGCATTACAACAATACTTGGAGAGTATTTCTATACCAAAAAAAAAGGGTATTATACGAAGACAACTAGGCTAGGGGGGGGTACCCCACGGCCAACCCCACTAGGAGGGGGGGGAAACTCTCGGCCAAGGGGGGCCTCGCTAAAACCTCACAAGGGAGGGGACGAGAACTATAGAGGAGTGGGAGAGCTTTCAAGACTTAGCACAATTTTGGATGAAGAAGTTCATCAAAGGGGAGGGGTATTTATAGGTCAAGCCATGGCTAACCAATGGCCAAGATCAAGCCAAGTGTGGTGCAAGTGTAGGGCCAAGATTTGGACAAGTGTGGGTCCCACTTTATCAATCAACACACAAAATATCCTACCAACCCCAATGGTCCACCCGCTCATGTCCGCCTCACGCCCGCCAATGAGAGGGTGCCAAGTGGCGCTCTTGTTGGTCCAACACGTTCGCTTTCTAAAAATCCGCAAAAATTAAAAATGACATAGCCGGAATTTTCCCTTCGCAAGTTGTGTAAAACGTTTCGTCGAAAAACGACTCTAATCGGGTGTTGTGAACAAATAATTTTCGGCCAAGCCAACTTTAAAGTCCAAACTTTTCTACGTACGTCCTTACGTACATACTCTGGAAATACGGGGTATAAAAGTGATCTTGGTGTGCAAGAGGGTCATGATGGTGGTCTTGGGTTGAGGAAGCAGCTCTTGGTCTCTCCCATCCTTCCGGTGGCAACCTCAACTAGTGTTCCGGTTGAAAAGCTTCACAATAGAGGGTTTACGGGTCTTGACGGATTTCCCAGGTCAAATACGGGAAAGGTGGGTGGTCACGGGTTGCAGGAGGGTTGTGATGGTGATAAAGGGTTGTGGTTGAAACCCTTGGTTCACCGTTCAATTGTCTTTGAGTCCAAGGGAGCTTTTCCGGCAGGCTCCTTAGAAGTCGGAAAGGCTGCTGCGATTCCGGTAGGCACTCCTAGCTCTGAGGAGATTGCGGATCTTGATGGTGATCCCGGGTCGAAAGTGGGTATGTAGGGTGTACCCGGGGTGCATGAGGGTGGTGTTGATGTTCAGGGTTTGAGCCTTGAATCCTTGGTTTCTGAGTGCAAAGAGTTTTTTCCGGCGGCCACTTTGGATGCCAAGGGGTCAACGGACTCGAGGTTAGTCACGAGTTGATCGCGGGTCGTGGGCGGCATGGGTCTTGGGGAAAGTATATGGGCCACCAGCCTTTAGTGGTTGACTCCGAGAACTTTTCATTTCCAATTGGCCTTGGATATGCTAAGGTTGTGGAAGCCGAGGGGTTTTTTAGCCAAAAGAGGTCTAGTAATTTGATACATTCTTTTGTTGCGGATGTCAATGGCACGCCTCATTCATTATGTGCTACAAATTTAATTACTGAGAAAACCAAGGAAACATCTCATTCAATGGGACATCGAAACTTGAAAAGGTTTAGAACCGAAGAGTCATCTCTCCTAATGAATTCAAAGGTTACGGAAACCAAAGGGGCAGCTCGTCAAAAGAGGTTTAGAAACATTTGACACTGGTTGGTCTGCGGATCTTGATAGAGATCCCGGGTCAATGGTGGGTATGGTGGGGGGTCCCGGGTTGCAAGAGGGTCGTGATAGTGGTCATGGGTTGTGGATGGAATCCATGGGTCACGGTATGGAGGGTAATCTTATGAAGGATAAAGGTGTGGCTTTTTGTTGTTTTCCGACTGGCAACATGGAGGTCGGAGATGAAACGTGTCTTGTGGATGATCCAGGGTCGATGGCGGATCAGGACGGTGGTCATGGGTCAGTATTCATGTCCACGAGGCATCAGTCTAAGGTTGGTGAAGCCGTTGGGACTTCTTTTCCCAAGGACATTGAGAAGGCAAATGTTGCGGTTTCCGAAGCCCCACCCCTTCTCGAGGGAACGTCGGGTCGCATGGGTGGGCATGGGTTAATGGTGGATCAAGAGGATGGTTCCGGTCGGGCGAGGTCGGAGGGTAGTCATGGGTTGCCGATTGGTCACGCTGGTGGTCGTGGTCATGGCCGCAGCCTGGTCTTCTTGCTAAAGTATGTTGAGACCGATGTTGGTTCATTTCCCATGGTTCTTGGTAGTATGAATCGTGTGGAAGTCGAACAGCCTACCCTTCTAACGAGACTTGGTATTTCGGGGCATTTATTTGCTGAGAGAACCAAGGAAACATCTCATTCAATGAGACATCGAAAATTGATAAGGGTGAGAACCGAAGTGTCACGACCCGAACCCGGGCCCGTGACTGGTGCCTTACCCCGGGCACCCTAGTGATACAACATCAGAGTAATCAGCGGAATATAAAACATGACATAATATAATATGAATGAGAAAACAGTTTAACTGAGAAAGATTGCCCTTCGACATATATATAAAAAACATGAATGCACGCTACATCCGCTTTACAAACTCGCCACAACAAAGCATTACTGCACTTCTAAGAATGATACGACAACAATGGCGGGACAGGGCCCCGCCATACCCCTGAATGTAAGTACCTACTACGACAGGGGACTATACCACTGATAAGCCTCCGGAGAAACGGAGCTTCCCAAACGCTGAACTGTGACCCTATGAGCGAGGATCAACGACTGGTGTACCTCTACCTGCGGCATGAACGCAGCCCCCCGAAGGAGGTCGATAACAGTACCAAGTATGTGAAATCAAAATATCAGAAATGAAATCATAGTATTCTATATAAAGCAGTAGACATGTATGATAAACAAACTACGCTCACAATAAATAAGCGATGTCAAGTCGTGACTCACGCCTAAAGCCATCACTCAAATATAACTATGGGTCTCACGCCCACAACATAAACAAGAGCGAAATGGATATATCAGAATCGTCTTTTCTAGGCCGCTAATGATCGAAGCAATGCCAATCGCCCATAGTATCTGTTATACCCCGTTTTTCCAGAGTATGTACGTGAGGGCGTACATATACAATTTGAGCCTTAAAGTAGGCATAGGTTCGAATTTGTGCACAAGTGCCGAAAGGAGTCGTTTTTCGACGAAACGTTTCCACTTTCGTAGGAAAATTCGCTATGTCATTAATAATTTTTGCGGATTTTTCCGAGAGACGAACATTTTGGACCAACGGAGGGTGACATGTGTCACCCTCACATCGACGTGAGAAATGGACGCAGCGCATCAATGGCACGTTTTTTGTGTTGATTCTTGGTCAAGGGTTAGGTAGGATATTTTGGTGGTAGATGGATAAGGTGCACTTGGCTTGATCTTGGCCTTACACTTGCCTAACACTTGGATGGATCTTGGCCATTAGTTGGCCATTCCTTGACCTATAAATACCCATCTAAGTTGAAGAGTTATTTCATCCAAACTTGAGCAATCTATCTAAGTCTCAAAAATCCCTCCCTCTCCCTCAACCTTGTTCTCGTCCAAACACCACCCCTCTCCCCTTGAAGGCCCCCTACCAACCCTGCCTTTGTGGTGCCCTAGCCGAGGGGTACCCCCCTTAGCCTAGTTGTTTTCGTCTAATACCCATTTTTGTGGTATAGAAATACTCTCCTAGTATTGTTATAATGACCAAATACTTTAGCCCATATACCTTGTAGTACTTTCCAAAGTACCCTTTTTATACAAAAGCCCAGAAAATACTATTATACTTCCTCACTACAAAAACGAAACCCTAAGGAAAACCTTCATAGTCGGTTGAAGTGTTAAGTAGAAGTTGGTTAGAACTTATAAGGGTTGGTTGGATCGGGTTGGAGCGCACGGAGTAGGAGATAAACCTTGCTCAGGATCGACATATAAACTCGGATAATTTTGGGCTTATCGAGGTAAACATTCTTGACCTTCTATTGTAATTGGAAATTACATGTTGTAGGAGTATATAGTTGAGTATACTATATATAGAACTGAACATAGTTGTGCGGCAATGTCTTTTGACTTAAGCTCGAATAATACTTACGGAATGTCTTGCGACTTAAGCCCAATTTTAAGAAGGAATCAATCAGAATTACATAGATCAGACATGAGGCTTGTAGTATTACTGTGCGGAGAATTGTACGCGGCCGGTTCGCCGTGCAACCCCCCCCCCCTGGTTGGCTAGGTAGCCGGCCTCGTTAGAGGAGGAGATTTACGCTGCCATGGGGGAGGTGTCGCCAATTTTCTCGTAAGATATTCTACATTGAGATCTAAGATGTTAATAGGCGCCAGGACTCTATAGGTTGAAATACTATGTGGCGTGGTCTACTTGGCTTAAGGTGTAGCCGACGCTGAGGTACTGAGCGCTTTGCTATTAGTCGAATCGCCGCGAGGTATGTGAACCTCTTCCTATCTGTTCTAGCATGATATGTGTATAACTATGTAGTACGGTAGACGCATACGTGTTTAATGTATTTGATTGGTTTGAAACATAAAGTGTTATAACGCTTTATGGGAAGTTGGTTATAACTTTATGTAGGTAAGAAAATGCTTTGTGGTTTCAAAGTAAATCGATTTGACTTATAACGGATTTGATGTGTAGTAATAAAGAATTTGAAGTGTTTCAAAAGACCTTTTTGAAAGAAGAGTAATACTTGGCTTTGAAAACATAAGAGTTATACTAGCTTTATGGGAAGTTAGGTATAACGTCTTAAGAGAGATAAAGAGAATGGGTTACCGATTTTTAGAAGATAAGAGACTTGACTTAAATGTATGAATTTTGGGTGAAACCTCATTCGTGAGTAATGAGTACTTGGTTTTTAAAAGGAATAATGTTTTACTGATTTCGGAAATCAGAATAAGTATCGACAAACCACTGCAGCGTTAATAAAGGGAAATGTAAAGACTAATGAAGTATTATTAAAACCAGTAGAAACCTCCATCTGCATAGAAGCTAAGATGAGACAAAATGATATTACATTTCCTAGATCATGACTGCTTAATAAGATTGTTTATAAACAAGAATAACCTACTCACCTATAAGGCATATGTTTCTCAAAACGTTTAAAGGAGAATTATGTTTAAAGGATTAAAACTATGAACTACGAAACCTTTTCTAAAATGAGAAACTTGAGCATTTGAAATTAGGCAAACTTGAACGTTTGGAAAATAAGGTTGTTACTTGATTTTACAAAGGAAAGCATTTTGGTTTACTTAACGATGTTAGTCACTCTATTTTTATACTACGAGTATCGGGTGACCTTTGTAAAAGAAATGGATCTTTAAAAGTAATTTAACGTACGTAGTACCTTAGGGTTAAAACCCGGACTTTGGCATAAAATGAAAGTACTTTGAGTTGTGTATAACTTGCCTATGCTTGTTGTCGTGAAGCTTGCCTATGCTTGTTGTCGTGAAGCTTGCCTATACTTGTTGTTGTGAAACTTGCCTATGCTTGTTGTGATAGCCTTTGTTGTATTTCTGTACCCCGCGTCTCTCGATGGAGGGCCGGTTGATTTGTTATGAACGATTTTACACCGAGTCCCACGAGATTGGCAGGACACGATTTCATGTGTTTATACACCGAGGCCCACGAGTTGGGCAGGTAGACGTTTTACATTTGATTATACACCGAGTCCCACGAGATGGGCAGGGACACGTATTCCATCTGATTATACACCGAGTCCCACGAGATGGGCAGGGACACGATTTCATCCGATTTTTACACCGAGTCCCACGAGACGGGCGTGGACACGATTTCATCCGATTCTACACCGAGTCCCACGATGGGCGGACACGATTTCATCCGTTATCATACATGTCTCCCGCTTTATATAGACTATTATGATTTCATTTACAGCTTTTACGCTTCACATACTTGGTACCGATCGACTCCTTCGGGGCCGCGTCATGCCGCAGTGGAAGTACATCGGTGGTGGATCCTCGCCATAGGATCACAATTCACGTGTCGAAGCCCCATTTCTTCTGAGGCTTATCTTTTGGTATGTTACCCTCGAGTCAGAGATTCTTATACATTCGTGGTACGTATGGGCCCCGTCCCGTCATAGCCTGTAAAAATCTTAGAGGTCTCAGAGTAATCACAAGTGTGGTTTGTAAAAGGATAACCGTCGGTATTTATGTATATATGATGATGGCAATCGCTTTGGTTGGCCTGCTTATTTATCTTGTCTCTTAATTCATGTTCATGTTTTTATTTCCGCTGATTTTCTCTCGATGTTGTATCACTAGGGTGCCCGGTAGCACCACCACGCCCGGTTCGGTCGTGACAAAAGTGGTATCGAGCGCTTAGTCCTCGGAAAGTGTCTACGCACTGCGTGTCTAGTAGAGTCTTGATTATCGGTGTGTTGTGCACCACATCTATAATCGTGAGGCTATAGGACATTTAGGATTGGTTTCATTCTTCTCATTCCGAGATCGTGCCCTAGAAGTTGTGTGATAAGTTGGACCCTCCGACGTATTCCTTCCTTTACCGCTATGCCTCCGCAGTGCAACCTGCAGCCCGATGGGCAAGGCAATCGGAGCTGTTAGTGAGATACAGAGGAGTACGAGGGCGCAGCCCCGGACAGTGCCTGAGACAGTGCTTCCGACGGCGAGTTTCGCGACGCCGCCAAAGACCAAAGAAGTTTAGAGTCGCAGCAGCTGGTCGCCGAGACTACAGCACTGAGCCTCCTGGCCCCACACTGGAGCATGAGACGGGTACAAGGAGATGGCCGCCATCGCCATGGTCGTGGCAGATATGAGGATAGGCCGATGCAGCAGCCCACCCCAAGAGCACCCGTAGTTCACCCCGAGCGCATAGCTTGAGGCTACGACTTTCGAGTCAGAGCCCGCCGTTGTTCTATGGATCGAGCCGAGGATGACCTCGTGAGTTTATCCGACAGCCTACAATGGTCATGAGAGTGATCGAGTTTCAGAGGCGTAGTCGGTGGTATTGGTTCGCATCACCGCGTGATATCGCAGCTGATCGGTTTGATTCGCGGAGTTGTCCCGGAAGAGCATGCACTTCCAGCCGTATGGGACGAAGTTCTCGCGGCTTTTCTTGCACATTTCTTGCCCCCACAAATGAGGAGGGCTCGGGCCGATGATTTTTGACGCTGAGGCGTGATCGCGGACGGTTAGAGAGTACAATGTGGAGTTCGACTCATTAGCTCGGTATGTTCCCGCCGTGGTAGCCGATATGGAGGATGAGTACACCGCCACGCCACCGGCTGGATGATTACTTGGCAGAGGCTTGTACGGTGTAGCTCTTCACCGGCATGGACATTGCCCGCATGCAAGCTCATGCACTAGGATGCGAGGCACGGAGAGGTCGACTAATGACCGAGATCGCCAGAAGAGGCCGTAAAGCAGGTCCTTTGGTAACTTTCGAGGCGGACCGCTCAAGAAGAAGCCTAGTTATGTACCTCCACCAAGATGCAGTGGTCCCCACCGCCGTGACGCTCGGGGTATTCGAGCTGGTCGAGCTCCAGGCTTCGTTCACAGATATACGGGTTCTAGCCACGTTCAGTTTTCCTCACAGGTGTACGATGTGGCAGACGTCATCCCGGGGAATGTCGTCTTTTTACTGGTGCTTGTTTTTCCTGCGGCCGTCAGGGCCATATGACGAGAAACAGTCCTAGTAGGAAGGATGCAAACATAATGACTCAGCCTACCGGATCGCGATGTTCATCGCCTTCTACAATGCATACCGCAGGCGTGCTTATGATTAGAGTGGAGCGGTAGATTCAGGTATATCCTTAACCCTCTAGAGGCTTGTATGTTTTAATGTTATGTTAATGTGTTAAGTGTTATGTTCGGATAGCTTTGTGCTAAAATGTGATTTAGGAACCAGTTGGTGAAAAAGGGTAAGCAAAGGGTGAGAAAATGATTAACCTTAGAATATTACAATGAGACCTTAGATGTAAGGCCGCTTGAGTACATGATTTTGCGAGTGATCCTTGTCAGCGTGCATTTTATGCCTAGAATGTATTGTGTTATAAGTCCCTGGGTTGGGTAAATGAAAGTGGTATCTTTCATGATGTGATTTAGCAAGATTGTTCCGTGTCGGCGAGAAAGAGTTGGCGCGTGATGGTCGGGTCAGCCATGTTGCGGGCCAACCCGCGGCCTGCTTCGAGGTGGGTCAGCTCGGGTGGTCCCGCCAGTGGCGTGGTCACGAGGGTGCTAGGCCCAAGTTTAGATGACCATATATGAGTTCGTGGATACGTTCGACCAGAATCAGTTCGTGAAGGCCGAGAATGGCCTTAGAGGAAATCGAGGGTAGTAAGATGACCAAGTTTGGAGGTAGTAACTCCAAGGGTTGGACATCAGAAACGTTGAGGGACGTGTGGTACGGATACTAGAAGAGTTCAAGTGTTCGAGAAGAGTACGACGATTAAGGGTAGAGGCGAGCATGTATTGCGAGCATAGATATGATCATTTCTTGTAAAGGAGAGAAGGTGCGAGGATGTATATTTTAGACCTCGTGGATCGCATGCAGTCCGCACCATTTGTTGGGTCGCCGAGTGACACTAGAACCTCGCGCAAAGTGACAAGAGTTTGTGATGTTAGAGGTGTTTCCTCGTGGACTTGGATATAAGTATTTGCGTGCATGTGTTATTTCGTGGCCAGTTGTGGCGTTGGCAACTTGTTAGAAGAAATTTATCGTTATCCGTCTTGAGAAGGAACATTCGGGACGAATGTTTCTAAGGAGGGGAGAATGTTATACCCCGTTTTTCCAGAGTATGTACGTGAGGGCGTACGTATACAATTTGAGCCTTAAAGTAGGCATAGGTTCGAATTTGTGCACAAGTGCCGAAAGGAGTCGTTTTTCGACGAAACGTTTCCACAGCTTTCGTAGGGAAAATTCCGGCTATGTCATTAATAATTTTTGCGGATTTTTTCGAGAGACGAAACATTTTGGACCAACGGGAGGGTGACATGTGTCACCCTCACATTGGACGTGAGAAGTGGACGGCAAAGGCATCAATGGCACGTTTTTTGTGTTGATTCTTGGTCAAGGGTTAGGTAGGATATTTTGGTGGTAGATGGATAAGGTGCACTTGGCTTGATCTTGGCCTTACACTTGCCTAACACTTGGATGGATCTTGGCCATTGGTTGGCCATTCCTTGACCTATAAATACCCCTCTAAGTTGAAGAGTTATTTCATCCAAACTTGAGCAATCTATCTAAGTCTCAAAAATCCCTCCCTCTCCTCAACCTTGTTCTCGCCCAAACACCACCCCTCTCCCCTCTTGAAGGCCCTCGGCAACCCCCTTGCTCATGTGGTGCCCTAGCCGAGGTACCCCTAGCCTAGTTGTTTTCAGATAATACCCATTTTTGTGGTATAGAAATACTCTCTAGTATTGTTATAATGCCCAAATACTTTAGCCCATATACCTTGTAGTACTTTCCAAAGTACCCTTTATACAAAAGCCCGAAAATACTATTATACTTCCTCACCACAAAAACGAAACCCTAAGGAAAAACCTTCATAGTCGGTTGAAGTGTTAAGTAGAAGTTGGTTAGAACTTCTAAGGGTTGGTTGAGCGGGTTGGAGCGCACTGAGTAGAGCTAAACCTTGCTCAGATCGACATATAAACTCGGATAATTTTGGGCTTATCGAGGTAAACATTCTTGACCTTCTCATTGTAATTGGAAATTACATGTTGTAGGAGTATATAGTTGAGTATACTATATATAGAACTGAACATAGTTGTGCGGCAATGTCTTTTGACTTAAGCTCGATTATACTTACGAATGTCTTGCGACTTAAGCCTGAATTTTAAGAAGTGAACTGAATCAGTAATTACATAGACCGTATTACATGAGAGCTTGTGTAGTATTACCGCGAGTAGAATTGTGCAGCGTCTGTTAGACGTGCAAACCCCACTGGTTGGCTTGCAGCCGCCTCGTTAGAGGAGGAGATTTACGCCATGCGGGGGAGTCTTTGAATTTTCTCGTAAGATATTCTACATTGAGATCTAAGATGTTAATAGGCGCCTTGTGGCCTCTATAGGTTGAAATACTACGTGTGGCGTGGTCTACTTGGCTTAAGGTGTAGCCGACGGTTTGAGGTACTGAGCGCTTTGCTATTAGTCGTGTCGCCGCGAGGTATGTGAACCTCTTCCTATCTGTTCTAGCATGATATGTGTATAACTATGTAGTACGGTAGACGTACATGTGTTTAATGTATTTGATTGGTTTGAAACATAAAGTGTTATAACGGCTTTATGGGAAGTTGGTTATA
The DNA here is from genome assembly GCA_029844215.1 of Przewalskia tangutica. Taxonomy (NCBI): domain Eukaryota; kingdom Viridiplantae; phylum Streptophyta; class Magnoliopsida; order Solanales; family Solanaceae; genus Przewalskia; species Przewalskia tangutica. The sequence goes on along the minus strand of CM056720.1, from coordinate 35,411,071 downwards.
ACAGCTTTATGTAGGTAAGAAAATGCTTTGTGGTTTCAAAGGGTAACTGATTTGACTTATAACGGATTTGATGTGTAGTAATAAAGAACTTGAAGTGTTTCAAAAAGACCTTTTTGAAAGAAGAGTAATACTTGGCTTTGAAAACATAAGAGTTATACTAGCTTTATGGGAAGTTAGGTATAACGTCTTAAGAGAGATAAAGAGAATGGGTTACCGATTTTTAGAAGATAAGAGACTTGACTTAAATGTATGAATTTTGGGTGAAACCTCATTCGTGAGTAATGAGTACTTGGTTTTTAAAAGGAATAATGTTTTACTGATTTCGGAAATCAGAATAAGTATCGACAAACCACTGCAGCGTTAATAAAGGGAAATGTAAAGACTAATGAAGTATTATTAAAACCAGTAGAAACCTCCATTTGCATAGAAGCTAAGATGAGACAAAATGATATTACATTTCCTAGATCATGACTGCTTAATAAGATTGTTTATAAACAAGAATAACCTACTCACCTATAAGGCATATGTTTCTCAAAACGTTTAAAGGAGAATTATGTTTAAAGGATTAAAACTATGAACTACGAAACCTTTTCTAAAATGAGAAACTTGAGCATTTGAAATTAGGCAAACTTGAACGTTTGGAAAATAAGGTTGTTACTTGATTTTACAAAGGAAAGCATTTTGGTTTACTTAACGATGTTAGTCACTCTATTTTTATACTACGTATCGTGACCTTTGTAAAAGAAATGGATCTTTAAAATTAATTTAACGACGTAGTACCTTAGGTTAAAACCCGACTTTGGCATAAAATGAAAGTACTTTGAGTTGTGTATAACTTGCCTATGCTTGTTGTCGTGAAGCTTGCCTATGCTTGTTGTCGTGAAGCTTGCCTATACTTGTTGTTGTGAAACTTGCCTATGCTTGTTGTGATAGCCTTTGTTGTATTCTCTCAGCCTCTCGATGGAGGGCGGTTGATTTGTTATGAACGATTCTACACCGAGTCCCACGAGATGGCAGGTGACACGATTTCATTTGATTATACACCGAGTCCCACGAGACGGGCGGACACGTATTCCATTTGATTATACACCGAGTCCCACGAGATGGGCAGGGACACGTATTCCATCTGATTATACACCGAGTCCCACGAGATGGGCAGAGACACGTATTTCATCTGATTTTTACACCGAGTCCCACGAGATGGCAGGGACACGTATTTCATCTGATTCTATACCGAGTCCCACGAGATGGGCAGGGACACGTATTTCATCTGGTTATCATACATGTCTCCTGCTTTATATAGACTATTATGATTTCATTTACGCCTTTCTGATTTCACATACTTGGTACCGTTGTATCGACCTCCTTCGGGCCGCGTTCACGCCGCAGTGGAAGTACATCGGTGGTGGATCCTCGCCATAGGATCACAATTCGTGTCGAAGCCCCATTTCTTCTGAGGCTTATCTTTGCATGTTACTCAGTCCGCAGAATTCTTATACATTCAGGTATGGCGGCCCCGTCCGTCATAGCTGTTGTAAAAATCTTAAGTGCAGAAGACTGTTGTAAGCGTGGTTTGTAAAAAGGATAATCGTCGGTATTTATGTATATATGATGAAGGCAACTGCTTGTTGCCTCGCTTATTTATCTTGTCTCTTAATTCATGTTCATGTTTTTATTTCCGCTGATTTTCTCGATGTTGTATCACTAGGGTGCCCGGTAAGGCACCGCCACGCCCGGTTCGGTCGTGATAAGATTACGCTGCCTAACCTCGACTCCCGCACCGCATAGTCACACATGTAGACCCGCATGAGGTATTCTCGGGGGTAGCTAACCCCGGTACCCTCCTGGACTCCCGCAGTCCGCATAGTCTCAATAGACCGCATAGTCACAGCATCGCATGGCATCCCCGTGACGGATAAAACACTGAATGATCAACCTCGAACTCCCGCACCCGCATAGTCACGCAGACCGCATAGCCGTATAGACCGCATCAAGCGTGGCAAGCCCTGTATAACAAGTCAAGGGTATGTGATATAATAACATAACTCCTTATCGTTAAACAACATAAGCACAACAAGGAAACCCTTTACACAAACATCACCGATACTAACACACGTAGCATCCTAACATGTTTACTTATCAAATCAACAAGAAAGTATTACAAGGCTATCACAAACCAATCGCCACGACGAACCGGTTCGTGGATCGTGCCTTACCCGCACCCCAAAGAGTCATACATCGTAGAAATCACGAACATAAAGACAATACATGAAACCAATGTAATAAGACAGTGAAATAAGAAGACAAAGCTAACCAAAAACGGTTACCTTCAAGATATATATGAATAACAATTTGAGCTATATCCCTTTACTGCGCCCACAACAAGCTCTGCACTTAAGAGTAACATGACAACCATGGCGGGACAGGGCCCCTCCATACCCCTGAATGTAAGCACCTACTACGACAGGGGACTATACCACTGATAAGTGTGACGCCCCGAAACCCGGGCCCGTCACTGGTGCCTTACCCCGGGCACCCTAGTGATACAACATCAGAGAAAACCAGCGGAAATAAAAACTTTACACATGAAATGAGAGACATAAATAAATAAACAGCCAACCCAACCGCTGCTTCAAGATATATACATAAAACCCAACGCTTATCCTTTTACAAACCCCGCCACAACAAAGGCATGCACTTAAGATATACAACAACTATGACGGGTCAGGGCCCCGCCATACCCCTGAATGTACAAGTACCTACAATGACAGGGGACTATACCAAAAGATAAGCCTCCGGAGGAACGGAGCTTCCCAACGCTGAACTGCGATCCTATGAGCGAGATCAACCAACTGGTGTACTCTACCGCTGATGAACGCACTTCGGCGAGGTCGATAACAGTACTAAGTATGTGAAATCAAAATATCGTAATGAAATCACATTTCATCATTTTATAAAACCATTTCGCAATAAGTAAACGTTATGGCAAGTGGACGATATCCCCGAATAATCACTCACACATAATTACGGGTCTCACGCCATAATACCACTCGTGCCCGTGGAACTCATTCCTCATCACCGCAGCATACGATGTAAAACAACACCCATATGTGAACTCGAACACTAGATCCTGCTGCGCTATCAAAACCGACGCCAAGTAGAATAGCCAACTACCACCCAAAGCTAGTCATATCCCATCACGGCAAGGTACTAAGCCAACTACTACCCAAAAGCTAGCCACGCAATCGCCGAGGCAAGTATCTTAAGCTAACGCATAATAGCCTACCGCCTCACAAGATATGACCGAGGCAAGTATCTTAAGCTATCTACCGCAGGCTACCGTACACGAAAATGACCGAACAAGTATCTAAAGTGTGCGAACCACACGCATAAACCAAGCCCGTGATCGCCGTCACCGCGCAAGCTTCATGGATTAGCGGTCCACGGACTAACATCAACCTCACAATGACCGCATGCCCCAAGATCTTACTCCTAAGTCATGGCCATGAAACCATCCCATCGACGCATGCCCGTGGAACATCCATCACGCCGCGATGTCCCAAGGAAATAAATCGATAGCCCTCCTGCAGTCACGACGCATGTAAACAACTACCAATACTCAAAGTGGACGATACTCGTGACCACCCAACGCCGTGATGTCCAAATAATCAATCGATAGCCGGCTCCTGCAGAGTCACGGCAAAGACATCAACAAAACACTTGCACATCAAAGACTATCACAACAAGCATAGGCAAGTTTAACATACATTCATTTTAATCAACAATCCGGTTTCAAACCCAAAATACTACATACTTTCCTTCTTTCAAAAGACCTCTTTCTATGTAAAAGCCACATGATACTAATACTGTAGTATATAAAGAAAACACGCTTTACTTTTAAAACCAAATTACTTCACCTTCGTAAAAATCTTTACAAGGCTTTTAAAATCAAGTACTCTATACTTTATAAACCAAGTGCTTTTCTTTTAGAACAACATCAAGTATACTTTTTAAAACCCAATTAACTTACTTTTTCAAAACAAGTAACCTATACTTAAATCAAGTTCTCCTTTTCCGAAACAAGTCGTTATAAGTCGCCTCTTATCTTTCAAGATCAAGTCTCTTAACTTTCATCTTCATAAAGTCGTTATAACTAACTTCCCATAAAGCCATTATAACACTTTATGTTTTAAAACAAACAAAAATCGTTTCACACACGCACGCCTACCGCACTATATAGTTCACAACAATCATGCTCAAGAGTATAGGAAGAATCACATACCTTTAGCTTAAACCACAAGCCAAGTCAAGTATGCCGCAGAAAGATCCACCTATAACAACCATAATATATAAATCAACTTCTAGCACTCTCCGAATATTCTAAACACAAGATTCCTTATTCTACGTAAATTTCTGGCAAAGACCTCCCCGCTATCACATAAATCTCCTCCTTACTGTGCCCGCTACTGTGCCAACAACTCCTCAGTGGATTACACGCCTAACCTGACGTGTTCAAATATGCTTCACAATAATACTTACACAAGTCTACTGTAAGTACACCCAATGTAAATACAGCTCAATCCTTTATAATCATCCTTCGAATATAATATACTCAAGTATAACTACTACAATATGTAATATCCAATTACAAATAGGGACATAGATCATTACCTCGATAAGCCCAAAATTATCCAAGTTATAAGTCGATCCCGAGCAACGCTTAGCTCCAATCCTTACGCTCCAACCCGCTCCAAGCGACCCTTAGAAGTTTCTAAACAACTTCTAAATACTTCCACCAAGCTAGGAAGATTTTTCTGTGGTTTCGCTTACTGGCTATTGGAATAAAGTAGTATTTCCTGCCCTAGTATTGAAATAACTTTGGAATACTACTAGGGATACTAGGCCAAGGTATTTGGGATTATACAACAATACACCAAGTATTTTCTACACAAGAGGAGGGGGACGAATCTACACAAGGGAGGGAAAACATTTGCTTTAGAAAGCTTTCAAGTGAGGGATGATTTACTTCTTCAACTTAAGGGGGTTTATATAGAGGATTCAAGGCCAAGATCAAGGTAAGTGTAGGGTCAAGATTGGGCCATGTGTGTGGTCCCACCACACCACATGGCCAACGAAACAAGTGGCTTGCCACTTGTCAACCCATTCGGCAGGACAAGTGGCTAGCCACTGTCCCACCATTTCGCCAAGGTGCCACATGGGGTGACACGTGTCGCCCCGACTGCTCCAAAATATTTCGTCTTCCGAAATATCCAAAATACGAAATCTCAAAACAAAGCGGCCCCACAAAACAGAATTTCTCCTGGGTCCCACGTGACCATTTCAAAATAAAACCTCAAAATTCTAATATAATCCAAGAAGTCCAAATACCAAACTGGGAATCCAATTCCCATTAACGAACCTTTTCTTCACAAAACCTAACTTTTCCGTCGAAAAAAATCACATCTTCCTTTCTTTCCAAAATTTCCGTATTCTCGCACGCACGCCCTCACATACATACCCCGAACTACGGGTATAACATTCTTCCCCTTAGAAACATTCGTCCGAATGTTCCTTCTAAGTCTCCAAACGAACGCAGCCTGGTATAGTCTTCACTACTATACTTACGAAACCAATCACGCCATCAACGCCATAGTAACATACAAATCCAAGCTAACGAGGAAATCATTTCTAATCTCACAATAGCTCCTACTAGCTTCAATTTACTCTAAGGCCTATCTCCGCCTTCACGATCCGATTCTGGTCGAACGCATCCACGAACTCATACGATGGTTACCTAAACTTGGCCTAGCACCGCGTGACTACCACCTGGCGACCACCTCGAATCGACCCCACCTCATTCCGGCCGCGTTGACCCGCGACTTGGCCTCAACCCACCCGCTATCGCGCCAAACTCTCTCGTTCTCGATCCTAACAATCTTACTAATTCACGCCATGAAAGCTACCACTTCCATCTTACACTACCCATGGAATTATCACACCAACATAATGCTATCGTAACATAATAATTAAAAAATATACTTATCTTAATACAAATGCATACTAGTCTCTTGTAGGTCAAGGATATACACGATATCACAAAAACAAATAGGCGATTTCAAGGACCGCTTATAATCGAACTTCCACCACGACTTCGCCTCGCCTGCAGATACGAACACCCCGCTTAGCTATCGGGCGCGAAGAACCCGCAATGATCCCGGCGTCGAGTCTCAACATCCGCGCTACCTCCGTAGGACAATTTCTCGCAAATGGCCTCACGCCACATGTAAAACAAGTCCTTCGACACTTCGAACGGGTTTACCACACCGTTACACTTAGGTCGGGTGGCTTCCTCGCCAAGACCCCAACTCCCCGAAACTCAACCTTGAGCCCGACCGCCTCGAATACTCGAGGCCCCAAGATCGAGGACCACTCATCATCGGGCGCGGCGTATAACTAGTTCACACGAGGCGGTCCGCCTTGAAAGTTACCAAAGGACCTCGCCCCGCCTCTTCTCGCTGATATTGTCAATCCGGCCTTCTCCGCTCACACCCAGTGCATGAGCTCGCGACGCGGCGATGTCCATGCCCTGAAGCGATACACCAACAAGACTCGCCAAGTAGTCATCAAGCCTCGCGGACGTGGCGGTGCACTCGCCCTCCATATTAGCTACTAACGCAGGACATATCGAGCCAACGAGTCGAACTCTACGCTGTACTCGAATCGCGCGCCCTCCCCGCCTCAAAGATCGAACCGGCTACCGCGTTCTCCTCATCCGCGCGGCAAGAAATGGCCGAGAAATGCCTCCGAGAACTCGTCCCAAATACCGGGGCGATGCTCCCCGACAGCTCCCATGAATCAAACTACGATCATTGCGGTATCACGCACCGATGCGAACCGAAAATCACGGACTCGGTCTCAAGCCTTGATCACTCGATGATCCTCTCAGAATCGACGGATGAACTCCCGCGGATCATCCTCGTGCTCACCCGTAGAACTCGCGGAATACAACTCGTAAAATCCCGTAGCCTCAAACTATCCGATCCGGGATGAACTACGGGCTACCGAATCGAATCGCCTGATTCAGCCTTCTCGTGTTCGCCACGATCCCGCCGAATCGCCATCTCCTTGTAACCCATCTCTCTCGCTTCCAGCCGTAGGATCGAGGCTCAGTATCGTGGTCTCGCAGCCCACCGCCGCGCTCTAACCTCGCTGGGCCGGGCGGCGCGCAAAACTCGCCGCTCAAGAACTATCTCGTAATGACTGCTCGCGCCAGACTCCTCTGTGTCCCACTAGCGCCTCCCACGGCCGCCTTGCCCTTCTCGGCCCGTTGCTGCGCGCGAGGCATAATCGCGTAAAAGAACACGCCGGAAGGAGTCCAACTTACAACATCGCTCTAAGGCACGATCTCGTGAGCGAAGAATAGAAACTAATCCTAAATGTCTCGCACCTCCTCGATTATAGATGTGGTGCACAACACACCGATAATCAAGACTCTACTAGACACGGTTCGTAGACACTTTCCGAGGATTAATCGCTCGATACCACTTGTGACGCCCAAACTCGCCCACATCGGTGCCTTACCCCGCACCCTAGTGATACAACATCGAGAAAACCAGCGGAAATAAAAACTTTACACATGAAATGAGACATAAATAAATAAATAAAGCAACCCAACCGTTGCTTTCAGATATATACATAAACCCGAACAGTTATCCTTTTACAAACCCCGCCTACAACAAAGCATGCACTTAAGATATACAATAACTATGACGGTCGTGGCTCCCGCCATACCCTCGAATGTACAAGTACCTACAATGACAGGACTATACTAAAAGATAAGCTCCGAGGAACGAGCTTCCTAACGCTGAATCGCGATCCTATGAGCGAGATCAACCAATCGTGTACTCTACTGCGCAGATGAACGCAGCCCAAGCGAGGTCGATAACAGTACCAAGTATGTGAAACTCAAAATATCAGAATGAAATCACATTTCATCATTTTATAAAACCATTTCGCCATAAGTAAACTGTTATGTCAAGTAAGGGGACGCATATCCCCAGAATAATCACTCACACATAATTATGGGTCTCACGCCCATAATACCACTCGTGCCCGTGGAACTCATTCTCATCGCTTGCAGCACATGATGTAAACAACACCCATATGTGAACTCGAACACTAGATCTCGCTGCGCTATCAAAACCGACGCCAAGTAGAATAGCCAACTACCCCAAAAGCTAGTCGATCCCATCACGCAAGGTACTAAGCCAACTACTACCCAAAAGCTAGCCACGCAATCGCCGAGGCAAGTATCTTAAGCTAACGCATAATAGCCTACCGCCTCACAAGATATGACCGAGGCAAGTATCTTAAGCTATCTACCGAGGCTACCGTACACGAAAATGACCGTAACAAGTATCTAAAGTGCTCGAACCACACGCATAAACCAAGCCCGTGATCGCCGTCACCGCGGCAAGCTTCATGGATTAGCGGTCCATGGACTAACAAATCGAACCTCACAATGACCGCGTGCCCCGATCTTACTCCTAAGTCATGGCCATGAAACCATCCTATCGACGCATGCCCGTGGAACATCCATCACGCCAAGATGTCCCAAGGAAATAAATCGATAGCCGCCTCCTGCAGAGTCACGACAAGATGCAAAACAACCATCAATACTCAAAGTGGACGATACTCGTGGACCACCCAACGCCGTGATGTCCAAATAATCAATCGATAGCCGCCCTCCTGCAGAGTCACGCAAGACATCAACAAAACACTTGCACATCAAAGACTATCACAACAAGCATAGGCAAGTTTAACATACATTCATTTTAATCAACAATCCGGTTTCAAACCCAAAATACTACATACTTTCCTTCTTTCAAAAGACCTCTTTCTATGTAAAAGCCACATGATACTAATACTGTAGTATATAAAGAAAACACGCTTACTTTTAAAACCAAATTACTTCACCTTCAGAAAATCTTTACAAGGCTTTTAAAATCAAGTACTCTATACTTTATAAACCAAGTGCTTTTCTTTAGAACAACATCAAGTATACTTTTTAAAACCCAATTAACTTACTCTTTTCAAAACAAGTAACCTATACTTAAATCAAGTTACTTCCTTTTCCAAAACAAGTCGTTATAAGTCAAGCCTCTTATCTTTCAAGATCAAGTCTCTTAACTTTCATCTTCATAAAGTCGTTATAACTAACTTCCCATAAAGCCATTATAACACTTTATGTTTTAAAACAAACAAAAATCGTTTCACACACGCACGCCTACCGTACTATATAGTTCACAACAATCATGCTCAAGAGTATAGGAAGAATCACATACCTTTAGCTTAAACCACAAGCCAAGTCAAGTATGCCACAGAGAAAGATCCACCTATAACAACCATAATATATAAATCAACTTCTAGCACTCTCCGTAGAATATTCTAAACACAAGATTCCTTATTCTACGTAAATTTCGCAAAGACCTCCCCGCTATCACATAAATCTCTCCTTACTGTGCCCGCTACTGTGCCAACAACTCCTCAGTGGATTACACGTCTAACCTGACGTGTTCAAATATGCTTCACAATAATACTTACACAAGTCTCCAAGTATACCCAATGTAAATACAGTTCAATCCTTTATAATCATCCTTCGAATATAATATACTCAAGTATAACTACTACAATATGTAATATCCAATTACAAATAGGGGGACATAGATCATTACCTCGATAAGCCCAAAAATTATCCAAGTTATAAGTCGATCCTGAGCAACGCTTAGCTCAATCCTTACGCCCAACCCGCTCCAAGCGACCCTTAGAAGTTTCTAAACAACTTCTCTAAATACTTCCACCAAGCTAGGAAGATTTTTCTGTGGTTTCGCTTACTTATTGGAATAAAGTAGTATTTCCTGCCCTAGTATTGAAATAACTTTGGAATACTACTAGGGATACTAGGCCAAGGTATTTGGGATTATACAACAATACACCAAGTATTTTCTACACAAGAGGGGAGGGGGACGAAATCTACACAAAGGGAGGGAAAACATTTGCTTTAGAAAGCTTTCAAGTGAGGGATGATTTACTTCTTCAACTTAAGGGGGTTTATATAGAGGATTCAAGGGCCAAGATCAAGGTAAGTGTAGGGTCAAGATTGGGCCATGTGTGTGGTCCCACCACACCACATGGCCAACGAAACAAGGGCAGTGGCTTGCCACTTGTCAACCCATTTCGCCAAGCCAAGTGGCTAGCCACTGTCCCACCATTTCGCCAAGGTGCCACATGGGGTGACACGTGTCGCCCCGACTGCCCAAAATATTTCGCCTTCCAAAATATCCAAAATAGAAATCTCAAAACAAAGCGCCCCACAAAACCAGAAATTTCTCCCGTGGGTCCCACGTGACCATTTCAAAATAAAACCTCAAAATTCTAATATAATCCAAGAAGTCCAAATACCAAACTGGGAATCCACCCATTAACGAACCTTTTTCTTCACAAAACCTAACTTTTCCGTTTAAAAATCACATCTTCCTTTCTTTCCAAAATTTCTGTCGTATTCTCGTACGCACGTCCTCACATACATACCCTGGAACTACGGGGTATAACAATAAGCCTCCGGAGAAACGGAGCTTCCAAACACCAATCGTGACTCAGAGCTAGGATCAACAATCGTGTACCTCAACTCGCAGATTAACGCAGCCGGGCGAGGTCGATAACAGTACCAAGTATGTGAATCAAAAATATCAGAATGAAATCATAGTAGTCTATATAAAGGGAGACATGTATGATAACCAACTACGCCACAATAAATAAGGCGATCATGTCAAGTCGGGACTCACGCCTCCAAGTCATCACTCAAATATAACAATGGGTCTCACGCCCACAACATCAATCATGCCCGTGGAATACCTTCCTCACTGCCGGCAGTCTATGATAGAAAAGCACCAAGGAATACACATGAACACCAGGTCCCACCTGTGTCATCATAAAACCATACGGGGTAAGTACGAAGGCATAGCCGACTACTAGAACCCACAGTACAACAAGGTCATAAATCAGATTACGAGATCTGCTTGATCATTACATGATCAAAGCCGCCACAAGCCTGCGCAGATCTAATGCGCGCTCTAGCCTCTGAACTTCCCGCTGCCCGCATAGGCAACCCAATGGCCCGCATGAGGTATTCCCGCATCGAGGGTAGCTACTCCCAAGATCGCCCGGACTCGCACCGCACGGCCACATAGATCGCGTGACCATAAAGGCCGCACACTAACTCGAACTCTCGTAGCTCCGCATAGGCCCCCAGGACCCGCATGAGGTATTCTCGAATCATGGTCCCAGACCGCCTGAGTCTACCCCGCATCGGAGGGCAGCTTAACCCCCGGAATCAAGGTGAGTGGTATAATACCAACATAACAATTTATCGTTTAAACAACATAAGCACAATCAAGGGAAACCCCTTTACACAAACATCACAAGATACTAACACACGTAGCATCCTAACATGTTTATTTATCAAATCAAACAAGAAAGTATTTACAAGGCTATCACAAACCAACACAATCAAATTATTCACACAAGGTACTTTCTACTATATGATTAACAAGATCGGGTTTTTATCCCCAAAGTACTTCATACTTTAACTCTTTAAGAGATATGTTCTTTCACAAATAGTCACACAATACTCGTAGTATATGAAAATAGATTGATTATCTTTTGAAGTAAATCCAAACACTTCTCTTTGTAAAATCAAGTAACAACATTCTTTTCCAAACGTTCAAGTTTGCCTAATTTCAATTACTCAAGTTTCTCATTTTCGAAAGGTTTCGTAGTTCATAGTTTTAATCCCTTAAAACAATTTGAGAAACATATACCTTATGTGTGAGTAGGTTATTCTTGTTCATAACAATCTTATTACAGCAGCCATGATCTAGGAAATGTAATATCATTTTGTCTCATCTTAGCTTCTATGCAGATGGAAGTTTCTACTGGTTTTAATAATACTTTATTAGTCAAAACATTTCCCTTTATTATCGCTGCTGTGGTTTGTTCGATACTTATTCTGATTTCAAATCAAGAAACATTATTCCTTTTGAAAACCAAGTACTCATTACTCACGAATGAGGTTTCACACTTTTTAACAAAATTTAATTAAGTCAAGTCTCTTATCTTTTAAGATCAAGTCTCTTAACTTCTTAAATCAATAAATCATTCTTTTTATCTCTCTTAAGCCGTTATACCTAACTTCCCATAAAGCTAGTATAACTCTTAAGCCTTTTTAAAACCAAGTATTACTCTTCATAAAATGATTCAAAGATTCTTTTGAAATACTTCAAGATTATTCAGGCTTAAGTCAAAAGACATTGCCGTAATTATTATTCAGGCTTAAGTCCGGAGACATTGCCGTAATTATTATTCAGTTAACACACGTACGCCTATCGTACTATATATATATTCTTTAAAATATCATGCTCAAGAGGATAGGAAGAATGACATACCTCGCGACGATTATCGACTATTAGCAAAACGCTCCACGGCTATAACCCGGCTAGCCTTGTCCACCTTCCAAGTAGCACATGCCACTCACAGAACATTCAACCTATAAAGGTTATACAAGTCTATCAAAGTCTAGACTACTCGGTAGATTATTCTTCTAATGTGATTTCAGTTCAAGTCTTTTCTGTAATATCCTTCTATTACAGTTTAAATCTCTTCTATGAATCTTATATTCATTTATACAACTATAGTATGTAATTTCCAATTACAATAGAGGGGAAAGATTATTTACCTCGATAAGCCCAAAATTATCCAAGTTAAAATGTCGATCCTGAGCAACGTTTAGCTCCTACTCCGGGCGCTCCAACCCGCTCCAAACAACCCTTAGAAGTTCTACGCAACTTCTTCTAAATACTCCAACCAACTATGGAGATTTTCCTTAGGGTTTCGGTTTGAGACAAAAGGACATAAGGTAGTATTTTCGGGCTCTACGTATAGAGGTATCTTTGGAATACTACAAGGTAAATGGCTAAGGTAATTTGGGTATAGTAACAATACTTTGAGAGTATTTCTACCAAGGTGGGGGTATTCTACGAGAACAACAAGGGGGGTACCCCACCCTTAGCCCTAAAGGAGGGGTGGGTCTCGCCACACCACAAGGAGGGGGTGCTACTCTCGGCTGGGCCTCACGGTGGGAGGGCTTTCAAGACTTGAGGGTGTGAGGAGTGGATGAAGAAAACTTATCAAAGGGAGGGGTATTTATAGGGAAACCAAGGGCCAAGATCTAGCCAAGTGCTATGCAAGTGTAGGGCCAAGATATGCCCAAGTTCCCCCCTAGTCCCTACTCCTTAAAACCCTCACAAATATCCCACCAACTCCAAGGGTTGGTTCGTCCCATGTGCCGCCCCACTTTTTCCGCTGATGAGAGGTGCAGTGGCGCCCTCTCGTTGGTCCAACACGTTTCGCCTCTCGGAAAAATCCGCAAAAATTAAAAATGACATAGCCGGAATTTTCCCTCGCAAGTTGTGTAAAACGTTTCGTCGAAAAACGACTCTAATCGGGGGTTGTGCACAAAATAAAATCGGCCAAGCCTACTTTAAAGTTCAAACTTTTCTACGTACGTCCCTACGTACATACTCTGGAAATACGGGGTATAACACCAACACAATCAAGTTATTCACACAAGGTACTTTCTACTTTATGTTAACAATTTCGGGTTTCTATCCCAAAGTACTTTATACATTAACTCTTTTAAAAGATCCGTTTCTTTCACAAAAGTCACACAATACCCGTAGTATAAAAATAGAGTGACTATCCTTTTAAATAAACAAAAACACTTCCCTTTGTAAATCAAGTAACAACATTATTTTCCAAACGTTCAAGTTTTCCTAATTTCAAATGCTCAAGTTTCTTATTTTCGAAAGGTTTCGTAGTTCATAGTTTTAATCACTTAATGATATAATTCTCCTTTAAAACAATTTGAGATACATATGCCTTATATGTGAGTAGGTTATTCTTGTTCATAATCAATCTTATTTAAGCGACCATGATCTAGGAAATGTAATATCATTTTGTCTCATCTTAGCTTCTATGCGGATGGAGGTTTCTCCGGTTTTAATAATACTTTATTAGTCAATACATTTCCTTTATTAGCGCCTTTGTGGTTTTTCGATACTTATTCTCATTTCAAATCAAGAAACATTATTCCTTTTACAAACCAAGTACTCATTACTAACGAATGAGGTTTCACACAAAACTCATATTAATTACTTAAGTCAAGTCTCTTAACTTCTAAAATTAATAAACCATTCTTTTTATCTTTCTTAAGTCGTTATACCTAACTTCCCATAAAGCTAGTATAACTCTTTAAGCTTTTAAAACCAAGTATTACTCTTCTTTCAAAAAGGTTTCTTAATTCTTTTGAAATACTTCAAGATTATTATTATTCAGCTTAAGTCAAAAGACATTGCACAACTACGTTCGATTAACACACGTCGTCTGCCGTACTATATATATATTCTTTTAAAATATCATGCTCAAGAGGATAGGAAGGATCACATACCTCGCGATTATCGACTATTAGCAAAACGCTCCACACCTATAACCCTATAGCCCACCTTTCAAGTAGAACATGCTACTCGCAGTACTTCAACCTATAACGGTTATAAAAGTCTATCAATGTCTAGACTACTCTGTAGAACATTCTAAGCAGAGGCTTCACTATTCTACTGAAAATCGGGCAGCACTTCCCTACCCGTTAAGCTACACAAGTCTACTGTAAATACAGTCCTATGTAAGTACAGTTTTAATCTTCTTCTTTAATATTCTTCTGATGTGATTTCAGTTCAAATCTTTTCTGTAATATCCTTCTATTACAGTTCAATTCTCTTCTATGAATCTTATATTCATTTATACAACTACAGTATGTAATTTCCAATTACAATAGAAGGATAGGATTATTTACCTCGGTAAGCCCAAAATTATCCAAGTTTAATGTCGATCCTGAGCAACGTTTAGCTCCTACTCCGGGTGCTCCAACCCGCTCCAAATAACCCTTAGAAGTTCTACGAAACTTCTTCCTAATACTTCAACCAACTGTGAAGATTTTCCTTAGGGTTTCGTTTTTGTGACTGAAGGGAAGTATAATAGTATTTCTGGGCTTTTAGTATAGGTGTAACCTTGGAATACTACAAGGTATTTGGGCCAAGGTATTTTGGAGTAGTAACTATACTTGGAGAGTATTTCTACCAAGAGGGGGGGTGTATTTTACGAAAACAACTCTAGGTAGGGGGGTACCCCTCGGCCAAGGCCACTAGGAGGGGGGGTGTACCCCTCGGCCAAGGGCTTTCTCAAAGGGGGAGGGGTGCTCTCGGCTAGAGCT
Source organism: Przewalskia tangutica (assembly GCA_029844215.1). Taxonomy (NCBI): domain Eukaryota; kingdom Viridiplantae; phylum Streptophyta; class Magnoliopsida; order Solanales; family Solanaceae; genus Przewalskia; species Przewalskia tangutica. The sequence continues at coordinate 35,395,689 of CM056720.1, read as the reverse complement.
CTCAAGAGAGGGGGGGAGAACTTTCAAGACTTAGAAACTATTTTAGGATGAAGAAGTTCATCAACTAAGGGGGTATTTATAGGCCAACCAATGGCCAAGATCAAGACAAGTGGGGTGCAAGTGTAGGGTGAGGATTTATCCATGTGTCCTTATCCATCTACAACACAAAATATCCTACCTAACCCTTGACCAAAAGAAAGCACAAAAAACGTGCAAGGAAAGCCCTCCCAATGCCGTCCACTTGAGGGACAAGTGTCACCCTCTCGTTGGTCCAAAATATTTCGTCTCTCGGAAAAATCCGCAAAAATAATAAATGACATAGCCGTATTTTTCCCTTCGCAAAGTTTGGAAAACGTTTCGTCGGAAAACGATTCCTTTCGTGTGTTGTGCACAAAATTTCGGTCCTTGCCTAACTTAAGGCTCAAACTTTTATACGTACGCCCTCACGTACATACTCTGGAAATACGGGATATAACACGAAGAGTCACCCATTCTAATGAATTCAAAGGTTGCGGAAACCAAAGGGGCAACTCGTCAAAAGAGGCTTGGAAACTTGAAGGCTACGGGATTCGAAGGGACTACTCTTCAATCAAGTCTTGGAAGATCAACTCATGTGGAAATCGAAGGGACACTCTTTTCCAATTCGCCTAAGATCTCAAATTTGGTCTCGGCCAATGGAGCATTCAATGCCAAACGACTTAAGCCATTTATGGCAACCTTTCCCAATAGTGCACTACTCTTGAATTCCCCAACAAATGCATCTAATGCACGTACTAAGCGTGCGAGGAGTTTTAATTCAACATAGGAAACTTAAGCAGGAATCTTTACAAGTCCTTGTCTAGAATCAAAAGGACTTAAAACTATTATGATCTTATCCCCTCTTGTAATGGCACCTTTGAGTGACCACTGCTCCCCTCCCCCATTTCGTGTTTGCATAAACGTTGAGGATTGAGAACCCTCAATGACTGATTGTAGCCATCTTTATTTCCGTTATTAGTAATAATATTTGCATTTACCTAAAAAAAAAAAAAGTATCACAAACTTTCAAATCGAGTCTCTTAACTTTCAAAATACTTCGAGTCTCTTAATATATAGAAAACAAGTTTCTTCTACTTTTAAACCTCAAGTAACTCACGCCTTTAAAACAAGTTACTTCTCTTAAATCATGTCATTTCTCCTCTTTTAAAACAAGTAAGTCAATCACTACTTTGACTTCCTTAAAGTCATTATAATGACCCTTAGGTTTTGGAACTAAGGCACTAGCCGAAAGATTTGGAAACCACTTCCTTTTCAAGACTCTATGTACTTTAAGTAAAATACTTTCACTTTTAAGAATCCAATTTCACTAAGGCAATGGATTATACAACTTACAATTTAAACATCAAAGTACAATCAAGGAAGTACATAGAACAAATTCTATATTAGGCAATCCAAGTACAACCAAGGAATGAATCATTTAAGGAGTAGAACTTACTTTCTTTATCTTAAGGAATCATGATAGAAGAGGAGATAGTTCACATACCTTTTCGGCTAATATTCACAAGCTAAGCCGAATACGCCGTACGTAGAAGTGTCAACCTATAATGGTCACAACAAGACTATCAACTTCTAGTCTCTCACGTAGAATAATACTAAGTATACGGTCTCTAATTCTATGGAAAATCGGGCAGCACTTCCTTTGTTTCTACTCACTTTGCCACATTTTTCAAGGTCGAATACAATAACCAACATGCCACATTTAAGGCTCCAAACAACAATCAAACAAAGGGGATTACACGCCTTACAATACGTGTAAAATTCTGCCCCACAAATCATACGAAGTAGTTTAATACTCACTAGACATTCTCGGCCAACAATAACCAACAACACTAAGTCTTTTCCAATCCTTTTCCAATTCCAAGTTCTAAGGTCTAACATGTTATATAGCCATAAACAACTTCAACAACTACAATTTCCTTCTTTATACAACATGTGACGACTTAAACTAATATTCAACTTGAATTGTAATCTTAAGGCTAAACATGCTAGTTTTCGGATTAGGGTTCCAATAGCCAATACACTAATCCAACTATATAATATATAACTCATGCTTGCTAAATCCATAGCTACAATCAATAAGTAAACTTAATTGCTAAAACGACAAAAAATTATACCTTTCCAAGCCCTTAAAATTTCAAAGATTCAAAGTCGCGCCTTAGCAATTCTTAGCTCCTTTCCTTAGGTTCCAATCCGCTCCAAGCACTCCTTAGAGGCCTATGAAGAACCCACCTTCAAGTTCCAACTTCAAAGTTGAAGAACTCCTTTAGTTTCACTTTGCGACTAATACGAAAACTCCGTTTTTCCGAAATCTTTCTATTGAGATAACCTTATAATACCCTTAGGGACATTGGGTTTAAGTCTTGTGGCTAATGGATCAAAACTACAAATTTTTCATGTGGAAAAGGTAGTGAACCCGAGAGCTAAGCTACAAGAACAAGAATGTGTGATATTTTTCTAAGTCTTCAAGACCTTGTCTTGCTACTAGTATGCATTTATAACACATTGGAAGTCTTAGATTATAACAAATGGGTGGCTAAGATGAAAATCACAAGGATTAAGCACAAGTGGACAAGTTGACTTTGGTCAAATATATCAAGCTTGAAGACTTATCTTCCAAGATGGTCAATGACCATATTGCCACTCCTCTAATTCGACCAAGACCTTATGTGGGGGGTGCCACGTGTCGCCCTCTCATTCGTCCATAAAATTCCGTAACCCTCGTGGGCCCCACAAAAATGTAAAATTCCTCGGGTGGGCCCCACGTGACCAAATCCATAAAAATAAATTTCCATAATGCTAATAGGTTTCATACTCTTCAAATAATACATTTTGAGAATCCAATTCTCAACAACTAACATTTTTCCTTTCCGACGTTCGGAACATTTTCCGTCGGAAAAACAATTCTTCCTTTCGTATCAATTTCCAAGTCTTGTTTCCTTTCGTACATTCTCTTTTACTTGTCCTGGACTTACGGGGTGTAACATTCTTCCCCCCTTAGAAACATTCGTCCCCGAATGTTCTTAGTCGGTTGCCAAGATCTACAAACTCCGGCATAATCTCTATACTATGCCTATCAATCAAAACATGCACAAGACTAACGATGCCACACTTGGCCACCACAAAACATACGTAAACATAATAATGGACCTTCCGTCCGTGGTCCCTTCTCACAAAACTCGAAGGCTACAGTCTCCCCAAACACGGGATCCTTAGAGGTTCCTTTATTTCCTTACTTGACATACATTCTCGTACTTTCAAACTCATCTAGTACACGTACAAAATCTCAAATTTTGTTTCTCTTCTCCAATCCTTGGAGTTACTATCCAAACTTGGCCATATAGTTACTTACATTCCCGTTAAGGATCTTCTCGGTCCTTACGACCTAGTTCTGGTGGAACGCATCCACGAACTCGTACAACGATCAACTAGACTTGGGCCTAGCACCCTCGTGACCCTATCACATAGCGGAACCATTTCTAACTGACATCACCCCATTCCATACTATCGGCTGACCCGAAATGAGTCCATAACCCGACTCATTGCCACACTTAACTTCTCATTCTTAGTCTGAAATAAATCTCTCTCTTATCTCAAGGTACTTCTTACCCTATCCCCTATTCACTAGAGGTTCGTCACATAAGCCAAAGTATTTCTACTATACATCCTTCCCTATCGGTCTTTCACTGTTACGGGGTAATTACAACTTGTGAACTCTACACAACTATAGTCTCAGTTCACTTATCATTCTTGTCAATATTCTTAACTTCACACTTTACTAATCAAAGTATCCCTACCTCTGGGGTACTATCACTTTACAACTCTAGCAATAAAGGGAAAACATATACGCTAGGGTAAAATCTGAATCTAACAATGCACGTATGATTCAAAGAATCGAAGTATACTTGTAACCCCGTGCGATGTTGCCTCCTGACCCTGCCTAGTAGTCACGTCAACTATGCGGTTCGAAGGACCGCCAGAACTATAAACTCCACCCTGACCTCCACCACGGCTGGCTAACATCTGAACACCCTGCCCTGGGGAACGCACAGCTGTGGAGGAAAGGGAATCAACCATCGGCCTCATAGGCTGAGCCACCTCACCGGTGCTCTTCTAAAAGGACATACCCTCAGTATATGGCCCGGACGGCCACAATAATAACAAACACCTGTGCCAAGATGGTATTTCCCCAAATGACTCTTACTCCAATGGAAACACTGAGGAATAAGTGGCCTCGACTGAGAAAATCCTATGCTCCTCTGAGAACCTCGACCTCTGGAGCTCGGACCGGCTCCTAAATACCTTGTGGGGTCCAAACTCCCACCTGTGAGCTGCGGGGTATGTACTGGGTAGGCTGGGACGAATATCTCACTCGCTGCTGAGGCAGCTCGTCCAAAAACTCACCGGAATAACCAACCGGTCTAGCCCTCTTACGCAGATCTCCGCGCTGGCCCTCTACCCCATGTACACCTGTCTGTACTGGCCGAGTAACCTCCTGCTGATGAAACTGTAGCACTGCTATCTTGGTTAATAACATAATGGCTTCCTTCATGACCCTAAAGTCTTTTCTTAACTGAGAAACTGGAGGCTCTGGTGCTGGGGCCTCAAAACCTAGCGCAGAAGAACTCGCCGACTGCGGAACAACATCTGGTATACCCTGGGCACAAGCCCTATCAACTCTCTGACTCTGACTAGTAGCTCCTGCTACTCCTTTGCCCTTTTGGGCCGTTCTCCCTCGAGGCATAAGCAGAACACAAAATTACGTCAGAGAGGAATTATCTTACTAACGCATCTCTAGGGCACGATCTTAGAGTGAGAAGAATAGAAACCAACTCGTAAATGTCCTGTAGCCTCCTGTTTATGGGTGTGGCGCGCAACACACCGATAATCAAGACTCTACTAGACACTGCCTCAGACATTCCGAGGACCGATCGCCAGATACCACTCTGTCACCCCGAACCTCGGCTGGTGGTGCCCTACCTGGGCACCCTTCTATCTTAACAACTAAGTAAACTGCGGAAATTAAATAACACCTCATTTTTTTTTTTTAAAACCAACGTACGTGCAAGACAAAGCCGACAAGGCTGCCGTATAATATACATAATAAAAGACACTACCTCGTATACATGAGTCCAATCCCACATATGAATACTGCACTTCAAGAGTTTTATCAAATATGGCGACAAGGCCCCGCTGCACCATAATCGTATAAAAGTGCATCGAAAGAACTTATACCAAAGATAAATGTCACGACCCGGGCCGTGGATCGTGCCTCACGGCACCCAAGTAGCCATACATCGAGTAACCAATGGAAATATAAACCAAGGCAGAAAGCTTATAAAATAAGACACATACATGTAAGAAAACGCCGCCTTTCGCATATATAAATAATCAAGTTTTGCGATACATCCCAATCGCATAATAGTACTACGCACCTCTAAGTAAACAACTATGTCGACAGGCCCGCCATACCTCGATCATACAAAACTATCTACAATACAGGGAGATCATACCCAAAAGTAGAGCCTCCGGAGAAGATGGAGCTCCTGACACCAACGCAAAGATCCTAAGGATGTGGATCTAGCACCTGCTTGCCCTTACCTGCGGCATGAACGCAGCCCTCGGGCGAGGTCAAGACAGGTACCAAGTATGTGAAACTATAAAGAACTGAAATGAAATCAAAGTATTTAAAACCTTTTCACAATTACAATCAGTTCAATTGCACATAGTGCCACATCACAAACAACAACAGTAATAGGAAAACTGTAACAGGTCTATTCTAGGCCGCGAATGATCGAAGCAAGGCCAATCACCCATAGTATCATTCTGCGTGCCTAGTCCTGGACTTCCGCAGTCCGCATAGGTCACACATGCACCCGCATGAGGTATTCTCGCATCGGGCAGCCAACCCGGCGTCCGCCTAGGCTCCCGCACTCGCATAGCCTCAAAAGACCGCGATAGTCTCACCGGACCGCATGGAATCCCCGCGTCGTGCTAGACGCCGAATGATCAATCACGAGCATACCGCCGCTCGCATAGTCTCACAGACCGCGTAGGCCGTATAGACCAGATCGCGAGGCAAGCCTCGGTATAATAGTCGAGGGTAGGTGATACAAGAATAAGACAACGGACTTACCTTAGCAACGTAAGCGCAAGAATGACTTTACACAAAGATTACAAGACACTAACACGGTAGCATCATGATATGTCTACTTATCAAACAATTTTACTACACTTAACAGAGATCAATACAAGGCTTTTATAAACAAACAAGTAAATGCCTTCCTTTTATCTTTCTTAAGTTGTTATACCTAACTTCCCATAAAGCTAGTATAACTCTTAAGCTTTTGTTTTAAAACCAAATATTTATCTTCGTTAAAAAATGATTCAGTATTCTTTTGAAATGCTTTCGGTTCTTTGTTATTCGTGCTTAAGTTGAGGCATTGCTGCATTATTATTCGAGCTTAAGCGAGGCATTACCATAAGTATTATTCAGCTTAAGTCAAAGACATTGCCGTAGTTATTATTCGATTAACACACGTATGCGTCACCGCACTATATATTGTAAAATATCATGCTTTAGGAGGAATCACATACCTTCTCAAATGAAAACCACCGCCAAGTTGAATATGTCGCGCAGAGAGTCACCTATAATAGTCACGCACATCTATCAAAGACTACTTTGAAGGTCATTCTAAACAGAGGGTTCACGATTCTATGGAAAGTCAGCACTTCCCTACCCGGTGAGCTATATAAGTCTCATCAGTGAAAACAAATCTATGTGAGTACTGCTTTGATTATTCTTCTTTTAAACCCTTCTACTGTGGTAATACCAATTCTATTCGTGATATTCTTCTAAGTATTTAATACTTATTCTAATACTACTACAAAGTATTCTCTAATTCAAAAGAGGTTAGGATTAGTTACCTCGGTAAGCCCAATAATATCCTAGATAAAGTCGCGCTGAGCAAGGTTTAGCTCCTAAGTTATGCGCTCAGAGCTCAGAAACCTTAGAAGTTCTTTACAACTTCTACAAAGGACTAAGGGATTTGGGCTAGGGTATTTTGGGCATAATAACAATACTAGAAGACAACTTTTCTACCAAGGGAGGGGGGTAGATTTCGGCTAGGCTAGGGGGGGGGTAGGCCCTCGGCCAAACTTCTCAAGGGGAGGGGGGGAGGTGTTGGACGAAAGGCTTAAGGGAGAGGAGAGGATTTTTAGACTTGGAAGATAACTTTGTGGATGAAGAACTCTTCATCTCTAAGGGGGTATTTATAGCTCAAGCCTTGGCCAACCAATGGCCAAGATGAAGACAAGTGCAAGGCAAGTGTAGGGTGAGGATTAACTATACACAAATATCCTACCAACTCCTTGACTTGTGCACAAGGCACAAAAACGCGTGCCATCTCTCCAATTCGTCAAATGGACGATTCAAGTCCACCAAGGAGGGTGCCAAGTGTCGCCTCCCGTTGGTCCAAAATGTTTCGTCTCTCGAAAAATCCGCAAAAATTAGTAATGGCATAGCGGAATTTTCCCTCGAAAGCCGTGGAAAGCGTTTAGTCGAAAAGCGATTCCTTTAGTGAGTTGTGTACAAAATAAAACGCCCAAGGCTAACTTTAAGGCCAAACTTTATGCGTATTCCTTACGCATACATACTGGAAATACGGGTATAACAATAAACTCCGAACAAAAGGAGCTATCCAAAATCTCGGCGGTCCTACACGCCGATCACCAAGTGCGTACCTAAACTGCGGCATGAACGCAAATTTCGAAGAGGTCGCGAAGAATGTACCAAGTATGTGAAGCGATGAAATGTAATGAAATGATAACATCTAAGCAAAACAGAGACATGTATGATAGCCAACCTACGACACAACACATAAGCATCATAACAAGTCGGGACGCGTGCCTCAAGTCATTTCTAAAATATAACCTTGGGTCTCACGCCATAATATCAATCATGCCGTGGAATCCTTCTCACCGGCGATCCCATGATATAGTATAACACCAATAGGCATACATGAACACCAAGTCCCACTGTGTCCTAAAAGCATGCAGAAGCAGAAAACGGCGGTGGTAAAGCGGGTATAATGTCTTGGGGTTTACCCTCACTTATACTCTTACCACGGAGAAGGTGGTAAAGCATCTTGGGGTTTACCTCACTTATACTCTTACCCTATCTCAACCGACCATCAAACATAACAAGCGGTATAATGTCTTGGGGTTTACCCCTCACTTATACTCTTACCCTGGAGAAGGTGGTATAGCATCTTGGGGGTTTACCCCTCACTTATACTCTTACCCTATCTCAACCGACCATCAAACAAAACAGAAGCACTACCATGTCTTCTATAAAAATCCGGGAATTTAACCCAAGTACTACAAATAACGGAAGCATACCCGTGGAATCTCACATCACTGTCGGTACGTCCAAGTACTTACAACAAGACATCGACCCAACCGAGTCGCAGAACGTAATAAAACATAATACTTGCACTCAAAGGCCATCACCAGCACACATAGGCAATTCTCAACTAATCAGGCCAAAGTACTTATCCAGGCACACATGGAATAATTCTCAATTAACCAAGCCAAAGTACTTATCAAGGCACACATAGAATAATTCTCATTTAACAAGCCAAAGTACTTATCAGAGCATAAATAGAATAATTCTCATTTAACAAGCCAAAGTACTTATTAGGGCACAAATAGAATAATTCTCATTTAACAAGCCAAAGTACTTATCAAGGCACAAATAGAATAATTCTCATTTAACAAGCCAAAGTACTTATCAGGGAACAAATAGAATAATTTTCATTTAACAAGCCAAAGTACTTATCAGGGCACAAATAGAATAATTCTCATTTAACAAGCCAAAGTACTTATCAGGGCACAAATAGAATAATTCTCATTTAACAAGCCAAAGTACTTATCAAGGCACAAATAGAATAATTCTCATTTAACAAGCCAAAGTACTAATCAAGTCACTCTTAGACAAATTCTCAATTTATCAAGCCAAAGTACTAATCAAGGCACTCTTAGACAAATTCTCAATTTATCAAGCCAAAGTACTAATCAAGGCATCACATAGAATTATTCTCAATTAAACAGGCCAAAGTACTACGTACGTACATTCTTTTCAAAAGACTCCTTATTATGTAAAACCCCAAGATACTAACACCCGTAGTATCAAGGCATGTCTTTTTTTCAAAGTAAGTTACTACACGTTTAGAAAACTCATTTCAAGGCTTGAAATCAAGTAACTTCAAATTTTCACAATCTAGGCAACTTATGCCCTTTAATCAAAATAGACAACTTTCTAAACCTTCCATAAAGCCGTTATAACCAACTTCCCATAAAGCCGTTATAACCCTTTATGGTTTTTAGACAATTTCATTCTTTTTATAACTAAGAGACTTATACTTAAAACCAAGTATCACAAACTTTCAAATCGATTCTCTTAACTTTCAAAATACTTCGAGTCTCTTAATATATAGAAAACAAGTTTCTTCTACTTTTAAACCTCAAGTAACTCACGCCTTTAAAACAAGTTACTTCTCTTAAATCATGTCATTTCTCCTCTTTTAAAACAAGTAAGTAAATCACTCATTTGACTTCCCTAAAGTCATTATAATGACCCTTAGGTTTTGGAACTAAGGCACTAGCCGAAAGATTTGGAAACCACTTCCTTTTCAAGACTCTATGTACTTTAAGTAAAATACTTTCACTTTTAAGAATCCAATTTCACTAAGGCAATAGATTATACAACTTACAATTTAAACATCAAAGTACAATCAAGGAAGTACATAGAACAAATTCTATATTAGGCAATCCAAGTACAACCAAGGAATGAATCATTTAAGGAGTAGAACTTACTTTCTTTATCTTAAGGAATCATGCTAGAAGAGGAGATAGTTCACATACCTTTTCGGCTAATATCCACAAGCTAAGCCGAATACGCCGTACGTAGAAGTGTCAACCTATAATGGTCACAACAATACTATCAACTTCTAGTCTCTCACGTAGAATAATACTAAGTATACGGTCTCTAATTCTACGGAAAATCGGGCAGCACTTCCTTTGTTTCTACTCACTTTGCCACCTTTTTCAAGGTCGAATACAATAACCAACATGCCACATTTAAGGCTCCAAACAACAATCAAACAAAGGGGATTACACGCCTTACAATACGTGTAAAATTCCGCCCCACAAATCATACGAAGTAGTTTAATACTCACTAGACATTCTCGGCCAACAATAACCAACAACACTAAGTCTTTTCCAATCCTTTTCCAATTCCAAGTTCTAAGGTCTAACATGTTATATAGCCATAAACAACTTCAACAACTACAATTTCCTTCTTTATACAACATGCGACGACTTAAACTAATATTCAACTTGAATTGTAATCTTAAGGCTAAACATGCTAGTTTTCGGATTAGGGTTCCAATAGCCAATACACTAATCCAACTATATAATATATAACTCATGCTTGCTAAATCCATAGCTACAATCAATAAGTAAACTTAATTGCTAAAACGACAAAAAATTATACCTTTCCAAGCCCTTAAAATTTCCAAGATTCAAAGTCACGCCTTAGCAATTCTTAGCTCCTTTCCTTAGGTTCCAATCCGCTCCAAGAACTCCTTAGAGGCCTATGAAGAACCCACCTTCAAGTTCCAACTTCAAAGTTGAAGAACTCCTTTAGTTTCCGCCTTGCGACTAATACGAAAACTCCATTTTTCGAAATCTTTCTATTGAGATAACCTTATAATACCCTTAGGGACATTGGGTTTATGTCTTGTGGCTAATGGATCAAAACTACAAATTTTTCATGTGGAAAAGGTAGTGAACCCGAGAGCTAAGCTACAAGAACAAAAATGTGTGATATTTTTCTAAGTCTTCAAGACCTTGTCTTGCTACTAGTATGCATTTATAACACATTGGAAGGATTAGATTATAACAAATGGGTGGCTAAGATGAAAATCACAAGGATTAAGCACAAGTGGACAAGTTGACTTTGGTCAAATATATCAAGCTTGAAGACTTATCTTCCAAGATGGTCAATGACCATATTACCCCTCCTCTAATTCGACCAAGACCTTAAGTGGGGGTGCCACGTGTCGCCCTCTCATTCGTCCATAAAATTCCGTAACCCTCGTGGGCCCCACAAAAATGTAAAATTCCTCGGGTGGGCCCCACGTGACCAAATCCGTAAAAATAAATTTCCATAATGCTAATAGGTTCCATACTCTTCAAATAATACATTTTGAGAATCCAATTCTACACAACTAACATTTTTCCTTTCCGACGTTCGGAACATTTTCCGTCGGAAAAACAATTCTTTCTTTCGTATCAATTTCCAAGTCTTGTTTCCTTTCGTACATTCTCTTTTACTTGTCCTGGACTTACGGGGTGTAACAGGTATGGCGGGGCCCTGTCCCATCATAGTTGTTATAAAAACTCTTAGATGTCTGTAATACTGTTGTGGGCAGGACTTGTAAAGGATGTAATTGTTCGAGTTTTGTTATATATGCAGAAAGGTGACCATTTTGATTATCCTGTTTCTTATTTTATATATCTTGTTTCATGTCTAAGTTCATATTTCCGTTGATTTTCTCTGATGTTTTATCACTAGGGTGCCCGGGGTAAGGCACCAGTCGCGGGCCCGAGGTCGGGTCGTGACAAAAGTGGTATCAGAGCAGTTAATCCTCGAAAAGTGTCTACAGACCATATCTAGTAGAGTCTTGATTATTGGCGTTTTGTGCACCACACCTATAATCAGGAAGCTACAGGATATTTAGGATTGGTTTCCATTCTTCTCACTCTGAGATCGTGCCTTAGAGTTGTGTTATAAGTTGGACTCCCTCTGAAGTATTCTTTTTACCAGTTATGCCTCTACGCAAGGCAACCAGAGCCCAGAACGGCAAGGCAGCAGAGGGATTTGCGAGTAGAGCACAGAGGGTTGCGAGGGCACATACCCAGTCATCGCCCGAGGTGGTGCTTCATACGGCGAGTTTTGCGACGCCGCCAACCCCAGCAGAGTTTAGGGCAGCAACAGTAGCTACTGAGGCCACAGTACCTGAGACTTCAGTCCCACGGCCAGGAACAAAGGATATGGGTTACAAGGAGATGACCCAGTTACTAGCTAGGATTGTGGCGAGGAATGAGGACAGACGTGAGGCAGCGGTTCCGGTTGTACCCGTAGTTCACCCTAGATCTGATAGTTTGAGACTTCGAGACTTTTTGAGTCGATCCACGTAGTTCTATGGGTCGAGGACTGAGGATGATCCTCAGGAGTTTATCCGACAGTTGCAGTGGATCATGAGAGTGATCAAAGCCTCGAAGACAGAGTCGGTGGTATTGGGTGCACATCGGCTGCGTGATCTGCGATCGGTTTAATTCATGGAACTATCCTGGGAGCATGCGCTCAATTTGTTGGGACGAGTTCTCAGAGGCATTTCTTAGTCATTTCTTGCCTCCGCAGATGAAGAGGGCTCGGGCCGATAGATTTTTGATGTTGAGGCAGAACGGGCGGACGGTTCGGGAGTACAATGTAGAGTTTGACTCATTGGCTCGGTACGTCCCCGCTTTAGTGGCAGACATGAAAGACAGAGTGCACCGCTATGTCACAGGGCTCGATGATTACTTAACAGAGAGTTGCTCGGGTGTAGCTCTTCAGCCGGGTATGGACATTGCCCGCATGCAGTCTTATGCACTTGGGTGTGAGGAACGGAGAGGCCGACGGGTTGACAGATACCAGCAGAAGAAGGCCAGGACAACAGGGTCCTTTGGTAACTTTCGAGGCGGACCGCCTCAGCAGCAGGCTAGTTATGCACCTCCGCCAGTACAGAGTGGTCCTCCACAGCCTTCGGGACGTTCGGGATGTTCAGGAGTAGGTCAGGGCTCCAGGGCTTTAGGTTTCCAGGGAAGGAGGGGTGTTAACCAGATGAAGCCACCCCTACCTCGGTGTGGTCGATGTAGTAGACCCCATCTTGGGGAGTGTCGTACTATTTCGACAGCTTGTTATGCTTGCAGCCAACAGGGCCATTTGGTAATAGACTGTACGACTAGAGGTGGCACTAATGGGATAGCACAGTATACTGGATCAGTTGTGGGTTATTCGCCTTCAATAACTAGGCAGGATGTTCATACACCGGCAGGCCAGGGCAGAGGTCGTGGTGGAAGTTCCTAGTTTTAGCGGTCCTTGGAACCGCCTATTTGATTTCAGGTATATCTTTAACCCTTTAGAGACTAACATGTGTTGTTATAGTGATTACATGTTGAGTGCTATGTATTGGTAGTTTGGTATAAATTGTGATTTAGAGGCCTGGTTAGTAAAGGGGAAGTTGGGTACATAGAGATTGTGAGCCTTAGAATTTTGATAACAGTTGAGATCTTAGATGTGAGGCCGTCTTAAGTAGAAGATTTACGGTTAATCTTTGTCGGAGTGCATAGTATACGTGGAGTATTTGTGTGATAATTCCATGGGTAGTTTGAGATAGAAGTGGTAGCTTTCATGACGTGAATTAGTAAGATTGTTCCGGATCGGAGAACGAGAGAGTTTAGCGCGATAATGGGTCGAGTTGAGGCCAGATTGCGGGTCAACCCGCAGCCCGGAATGAAGTGAGGTAAATTTGTTGTGGTCCCACTATGTGATAGGGTCACGAGGGTGCTAGGCCCAAGTTTAGGTAACCATTGTATGAGTTCTTAGATGCGTTCGACCAGAAGCGGGTCGTGAAGGCCGGGAATGGCCTTAGAGGGAATCGAAGCTAGTAAGGTGACCAAGTTGGATAGTAGAAACCCCAAGAGTTCGAAAGCAGAAGAGATGACTGAAATATGGTACGTGTAATAGAAAGAGTTCGGGTATACGAGAAGGTTACGACGAGTAAGAAAAGAAGCGAACATGTGTTAAGTGAATGTAAGTGATCATTTTTGTGAAGTGAAGATGCAAAGAGAGTATCCTTTAGACCTTGGGTGGGAGCTTATAGTGATGTTATGCACGTTAGAGGTGATTCCTCATTGGCTTGAATTGGAGTTTTGCGCATGTGTTATATTATGGCCAGGTGTGGCATATTTGGTTTTATAAGTATAGTAATGAAGACTATACCGGCGCATGTATGTTTTGAGACTGAGAAGGAACATTCGGGACGAATGTTTCTAAGGGGGGAAGAATGTTACACCCCGTAGTTCCAGGGTATGTATATGAGGATGTACGTACGAGAATACGACATTAAAATTGGAAAGGAAGAAAGATGTGATTTTTCGACGGAAAATTTTTCGGATTTTGTGAAGAAAGAAGCTTCGTTAATGGGAATTGGATTCCCAGATTTAGTATTCGGACTTTTTGGAATATTAGAGAATTATGAAATTTTATTTCCGGATTTGGTCACGTGGGGCCCACGGAGAAAAAATTACGGTTTTGTGGGGCCCACTTTGTTTTCGAGATTTTGGATATTTGGATATTTTCGGGAGATGAAATATTTTGGACGAATAGGAGGGCGACACATGGCACCCCCATGTGACCCTAGGGTCGAATTAGGTTTCAATTTGGCACGTGGGACGTTTTTTAGGGAGACATGTGGCTAGCCACATGTCTCAAAGTTGTGGTGGACATTTGGTTGGTAGAATCCACACACACATGTCCCCAATCTACACCTTAAACTTGCTTTGATCTTGGCCATTGATTGTCCTATAAATACCCCTTAAGTTGCAAGACTTATTCATCCACACTTAAGAGTTTCCAAGGCAAAAATAATACTCTCTCCTTTGTAGTTCTCGTCCACCCCTCCCCACTTGGTGTAGAAATACTTCAATTGTTGTTGTATAAACCCAAATACACTAGCCTTATACCCCTAGTAGTATTCCAAAGTAATCCCAACATAAGAGCCCGGAAATACTACTTTATTCCAATAGTCGCAAAATAAAACTCAAGGAAAATCTTCATAGCTTGGATGAAGTGTTAAGAGAAGTTGTTTAGAAACTTCTAAGGGTTGCTTGGAGCGGATTGGAGCGTAAGGAATAGGAGCTAAACGTTGCTCAGGATCGACTTATAAATCTTGGATAATTTTGGGCTTATCGAGGTAATGATCTTTATCCCCCTATTGTAATTAGAGATTACATGTTGTAGTAATGTATAATTGAGTATATGATATATGGAAGGATGATTAAAAAGAATTGAACTGTATTTACATTGGACTGTATTTACAGTAGACTTGTAGTATTATTGTGGGGCGTGTAATCCCCTTGGAGTTGTTGGCTTGGTAGCGGGCCTTGATATAGGAGGATATTTATGTGTTGGCGGGGTGTTGCCCAATTTTCCGTGAATAAGTAACCTTGTACTTAGAATATTCTACGAAGAGATCTAGAAGTTAATAGGCGCTATGGCCATTATAGGTTGAAGTACTTGAAGGGTGGAAAAGGCTAGCAAGGTTATAGTACTTTGGAGCATTTTGCTAATTGTCGATAATCGTCGCGAGGTATGTGAACCTATTCCTATCCTTTCTAGCATGATTGTTGTGAAGTATGTAGTACGGTAGACGTATGTGTGCTAAACGAATTTGGTAGGTTTAAAACATAAAGTGTTATAATGGCTTTATGGGAAGTTGGTTATAACGACTTTATGTAGGTAAAAGAATGGTTTGTTGATTTTAAAAGATAAGAGAATTGACTTATAATTTACCTGAACGGTGTTAAAAAGTGGTGAAACCTCATTCGTGAGTAATGAGTACTTGGTCTTTAAAAGAATAAAGTTTTATTTGATTTCAGAAATGGGAATAACTATCGAACAAGCCATTGCAGCGTTAATAAAGGAAAATGTAATGACAAATAATTATATTAAAACAAGTAGAATCTTCCATCTGCATAAAAGCTAAGATAAGACAAAATTGTATTACATTTTCTAGATCATGGCTGCGTTAATAAAATCATTATAAACAAGTATTGATTTCTTGACATTCTAAAGTAAGGAGACTTAAAGTATTTTGAAAGTCATGTAACTTGATTTTGGGAAAAGAGTAACTTGAGTTTAAAAGTATAAGTAACTTGTTTTCAAATATCGAACTTTTCTTGATGGAAAAATATAAGTGGCTTGGTTTTAAAAGGTAGAGTACCTTGATCTTAAAAGAGTTAGTTACTTGGTTTTAAAAGTATACTTGACGTTGTTTTAAAAGTGTAAGCCACTTGGTTTAAAAAGTATAAAGTACTTGATTTAAACATGAACGTGTTTGGTACTACGGATATTAGTATCGAGTTGTTTTTACGTAAAAGAGATTTTTTGAAAGAATTAAAGTCGTAGTACTTTAGGTTAAAACCCGGATTGTTGGCATAAAATGGGAGTACTTGAGTTTATATAAATGGTGAATCAATTTACATGTTAATGAAAGTCTAAGAGTATGTTGAACTTGCCTATGCTAGTTGTGATAGCCCTTGTTGTGCAAGTATTGTATTTCTATACCACCGCGTCTCTCGATGGAGGGTGACTTGTTGTGAACTTACTTGGACGCGTCGGCGGTGACGGAGGTTTCCACAGTATTCTTCCATTGTTATTATCACATGGACATGTCTACACCGATGAGGATTCCGGGCACGCGCCGTGCAATGAGTTAAACTCAGATAATATTATTGTCACATGGGCATGTCTACACCGATGAGGGATTCCGGGGGCATGTGACCATTATTATTACTCCATGGGCTAGCTCCCCATGAAGACATGTCAACACCGGCGAGGATTCCGGGCATGTTATATACGATTATTACTCACGGGCTAGCTCCGTGAAGACATGTCTACACCGATGAGGATTCCGGGGCATGTTATATATATATATATATTGTATATGTATGCACGACAGTGAGGTAGGATGCCACTAGCGTGTCACATGGTTATATGTTACACCTACTACGATGACGGAGGATTCCACCGGCAGAGATATATATATGTATTGTATATGTAAGCGGTGAGGTAGGATGCCACGCGCCACATGATTATGATTTATGTCATGTATCGGGCATGAGGAAGGAGTTCCACGGGCACGATGACTTTGAGGGCGTAAGTCCCTGACTTGACATGACTGCTTATACATTGTGTACTGTATTTTGTTTATCATACATGTCTCCTGTTTTATATAGACTATTATGATTTCATTACAATATTTTCGATTTCATACTTGGTACTGTTATCTTGACCTCCTTGAGGCCGTTCATGCCGCAGTGTAAGTACACCATTGTTGATCCTCGCTCATAGGATCAGTTACGCATTTGGAAGCTCCGCTTTCTCGGAGGCTTATCTTTTGTATAGTTCTGTTATCAGAGGTACTTGTACATTCGGGTATGGCGGGGCCCCGTCCGTCATAGTTGTTATAAAAACTCTTAGGTCTGTGATGTTGTGGCGGTGGCAGATTTTGTCACGACCCGACCATGGCCGCGGTGCCCTACTAGGCACCCTTATAATCATACAACATAATAAATCGCTAAGATAAATAACACTTTTTTAAAACTAAGGCCCTGCCGATAAAGCTGCCATAACATAAAATTACCCGAAAGTGGTCTACATTTAACAATGTCAAACAACTCTAGCCATCCCAAATTACGATGAATACATGACCTCTAAGATTTGAACAAATACTATGACGGACAAGGCCCCGCTGCACGAATATACATAGCTATGACAACTCCTAACATCGAGCCATCTCAAAATCTTTGAACCAGATCCTAAGCTCATGGATCCACAATCGTACCTAACTCGCGAACATGAACGCAGCCCCGAGGAGGTCGATAACAACAGTTTAATATGAACGTAAATAAGGTACAGTAAACAAATCATAATCAGACAAAAGAATGACAGGTAGGTATAAAAGGGTGCATACCAGATCCTACGGGGTCATTACCATCTCGTGAACTTCAACGTACCTTATTATCTTTGCCCATTTTGAATAAAAGTTATAGTCACTTTCTTACGCATATACTTAGGAAAAATCGTCAAGTTCATTACCATAACTTACTTATCTTTCATAACATAATCCGCCCTTTATGGAGGGACGATATCTTGCCGCCTAACTGGGACGCGATCAAGTCACACAAATATCAAAGCGTGCGTGGAATTCCTTCCTCATCGCAATGCATGACATAAATCATACTCATGTGACACGCCTGGCATCCTACCTCACCGTCCACGCATACATATACAATACATATATATATACCTCCCGCGTGGAATCCTCCATCATCGCTGCAGTGAGTGTAAATATATAACCAGTGTGACACGCCTGGCATCCTACTCTCACAACAGACACGATACAATACATATATATATATATATATATATATATAACGCGGCCGCATGCCCCGAAATCCCTCATCGTATAAGCATGGCCATAACGTGCCATCGGCATCTCTCATCGTAGGTGCAAGTCTTCATGGGGAGCTAGCCCATGGAATAAGAATATAACATGCCCCCGGAATCCCTCATCGTGGGTACATGTCTTCATGGGGAGCTAGCCCATGGAGTAAAATCGTACATAGCATGGTCGCATGCCCCGGAATCCCTCATCGTATAAGCATGGCCATAGGTAATAAAATAAATCCGGGAATCTAACCCGCCTCCTGGTCACATGCCCCGGAATCCCACATCGTATAAGCATGTCCAAGGATCAATCATAATGGAAGCATACCCGTGGAATCCCACATCACCGCTTGCAGACGTCCAAGTAAACTTACAACAAGACAGTCGACCCTCCAACTGAGAGTCACGACAACGTAAACATATAATACTTGCACTCAAAGCTATCACAAGCAAACATAGGCAAGTTCATTAAACCTTTAGACTTCCATTATTATAAACTCATGGCACTTTCGTTTCACACATAAAAATCCGGGAATTTAACCCAAAGTACTATCCACCTCTACTCCTTTAAAATGACTCTTTTTCAAATAAAACTTCCAAGATACTAATAACCGTAGTATCAAGTCACATATACTTTTCAAAACAAGTCACAATACTTTTTAGAAATACAATTATAGACTTCTAAATCACGTGACTTCTTTCTTTAAAACCTTAAGCAATTGGTACCTTTAAAGCAATTTGCCCTTCTTTATTTCAAGACATTTCTTTGCTTACATTACTGAAGAAAACCATTATTTTAATCTTCCATAAAGTTGTTATAACCAACTTCCCATAAAGCCGTTATAACTCTTTATGTCTTAGACAATTTCATTCCTTTTATAACCAAGAGACTTATACTTTCAAATCGAATTACATAGCTTTCAAAATACTTCAAGTCTCTTAACTTTTAAGAAAACCAGTTTCTTAACTTTAGAATGGCAAGAAATCAATACTTTTCAAATCAAGTATTCTATGCTTTTAAATCAATTCATTTCTTCCTTTAAGAATCAAGTCCCATAACTTGAAAAATAAAGTCTCTTAACCTTTTAAGAATTTGAGGTTCATAGTCTTAAAACCTCATACGTAAATTCTTATAAATTAAGTAACATATACCTTGGTGCGTTGTGAATAAGTTATACTTATTTATAACGATCTTAATCAAGTAGCCATGATCTAGAAAATGTAATACAATTTTGTCTTATCTTAGCTTCTATGCAGATGGAGAATTCTACTCATTTTTAACTTAATTGATTGTCATTACATTTTCCTTTATTAACGCTGCAGTGGCTTGTTCGATACTTATTCTCATTTGTGTCGTAACTTAGCCAAGTCAACTTGGCTCCAAATACCTCCTAACGACTCTTACCAACATCCCCCATAAGACTTGGTAAGAACTTAGGATAACTTAGACATAACCTTTACGTAGAGTAAATCAACATACACACCTCTTAACTTCGAAGAGTAGAAGGAATCATGAAATAGTACTACATGTATATTCAATACATAGAATCATGTCAAAAGAAGGAAGAGGTTCACATACCTCGCGACGATTATCGACAAATAGCAAAATGCTCCAAAGTACTTCAACCTTGATAGCTATTCCATCCTTCAAGTAGAATACGCTATACTTAGTACTTCAACCTATAATGGCCATAATACGTCCATTAACCTCTAGCTTCAAACGTAGAATATTCTAAGTGCAAAGTCACTAAATTCTACGGAAAATCGGACATCACTTCCTTTGTTTCTACATACTTTGCTACCTTTTTCAAGGCCGAATTAAATAACCAAACACGCCACATTTAAGGCCCAATACAACAACCTATCAAAGGGGATTACACGCCTTACAATACGTGTAAAATTCCGCCCCACAATTGACATTAAACTAGTCCACAATACAAATGCCAATTTCGGCCAAAAGGTGCAACACCTTAACAACCTTTCTAATCCTTTTCAATCCAAGTTCTTAGGTCTAACATGTTATATAGTCATAAACAACTTAACAATTATAATTCCTTCTTTATATAACATGTGACGACTTAAACTAATAATCCAATTGAATTGAAATCTCAAGGGCTAAACACACTAGTTTTCGGATTAGAGTTCTAATAGCCAATACACTTATCAACTTCATAATATAAATCTCATACTTGCTAATATCCATAGCTACAACAATAAGTAATCTTAATTACTAAAACGACAAGAATTATACCTTTACAAGCCCTTATAATTTCCAAGATTCAAAGTCGCTCCTTAGCAATTCTTAGCTCCTTTCCTTTACGCTCCAATCCGCTATTTGAAGCCTTTAGAAGCTCACAACCAACTTCTCTTCCATTTCCAATCAAAACCTATGAAAATGCCTTAGGTTTTCGCCTTGCGACTAACGTGAAAACGCCATTTTTCCGAAATCTTTCGATTGAGATATCCTTACAATACCCTTAGGGACATTGGGTTAAAGTCTTGTGGCTAATGGATCAAAACTACAAAAATTTTGTGTGGGAAACACACCATTGCCGAGAGCTCTATGAACATACACAAAGTCTCTAAATTTTTCTAAGTGTTAAAAGAGCTAGTCTTGCACTAGTTATGTATATATAATACAATGGAGGGTCTAGATTACAACACATGTTAAATTTGGATGAAAGGGATCAAGCCAAGTGGCTCTTGACTTAGTCAACAATGTCAAGCTCAAGCTTAGCAAGACTTTCTCATCTATACAATGGTCAAATGACCCTTTTGCCCTTGCATCAATTTCGTCCAAGACCAATGTGGGGGGTGCCACGTGTCGCCCTCCCATTCGTCCATAAAATTCCGTAACCCTCGTGGCCCCACAAAAGGTAAAATTCCTCGGGTGGGCCCCACATGACCAAATCCGTACAAATAAATTTCCATAATGATAATACATTCCATAATCCTCAATTAATGCATTTTGAGAATCCAATTCTCTTCAACGAACATTTTTCCTTTCCGACGTTCGGAAGATTTTCCGTCGGAAAAACAATTCTTCCTTTCGTACCCTTTTCAAGTCTTGTGTTCCTTATATACATTCTCTTAAACACGTCCTTGAACTACGGGGTGTAACATTCTTCCCCCCTTAGAAACATTCATCCCCGAATGTTCTTTCGGAGTCCAATCTAATTAGATAGCGGCATAGTCTCCTTTTACTGTACCCTTTATACAACATATGCCACCCATGGCCACATAACAATACTTATACTAAAATGTCTACCTTGGCACTAACGAAGCCAACTAGCCTATACTCATAAGGACCTCAAAGTCCGTCATAATTGTTACACCCCGTAAGTCCAGGACATGTGTAAGAGAGTGTATGTAAGGAATCAAGACTTGGAAATTGGTACGAAATGAAGAATTGTTTTTCCGACGGAAAATCTTTCGAACGTCGGAAAGGAAAAATGTTCGTTGTTGAGAATTGGATTCTCAAAAATGCATTATTTGAAGAGTATGGAACTTATTAACATTATGGAAATTTATTTTTACGGATTTGGTCATGTGGGGCCCACCCGAGGAATTTTACGTTTTGTGGGGCCCTCGAGGGTTACGGAATTTTATGGACGAATGAGAGGGCGACACGTGGCACCCCCACACAAGGTCTTGGTAGAAATTTAGTAAGGGTAAAATGGTCATTGACCATCAAGGAAGATAAGTCTTGCTAGCTTGAGATTGTTGACCAAGTCAACTTGTCCACTTGGCTATTATCCATGTGATCTTCATCCAAGCCACACAATTGTTATAATCTTGGCCCTTCATTGTGTTATTTATGCTTCACTAGTGCAAGACAAGGTCTTTAACACTTAGAAAAATTAGAGAACATTTGTGCCAAGAACAAGATGCTCTCGGGTTTGCACACTTTGCCCACACAAAAATTTGTAGTTTTGATCCTTTTTTCACAAGACTTTAACCCAATGTCCCTAAGGGTATTGTAAAGATATCTCAATAGAAAGATTTCGGAAAAACGACGTTTTCGTATTAGTCGCAAGGCGGAAACTTAAGGAGTTCTTCAACTTTGAAGTTGGAACTTGAAGATGGGTTCTTCATAGGCTTCTAAGGAGTGCTTGGATCGGATTGCAACATAAGGAAAGGAGCTAAGAATTTGCTAAGGAGCGACTTTGAATCTTGGAATCTTTAAGGGCTCGTAAAGGTATAATTTCGTCGTTTTAGTAATTAAGTTTACTTATTGTTGTAGCTATGGATATTAGCAAGCATCAGATGTTTAGTATGAAGTTTGATAAGTGTTTTGGCTATTGGAACCCTAATCTGAAAACTAGCATGTTTAGCCTTAAGATTACAATTCAAGTCGATTATTAGTTTAAATCGTCGCATGTTGTATAAAGAAGGAAATTGTAGTTGTTGAAGTTGTTTATGACTATATAACATGTTAGACCTTAGAACTTGGAATTGGAAAAGTATTGGAAAAGACTTTGAATTGTTTGTTATGTTGTTGGTCGAGAATGGCTTGGGTATTAAACTACTTGGTATGAATTGTGGGGCGGAATTTTACACGTATTGTAAGGCGTGTAATGTCACGACTGCCTGGGCGTGGATCGTGCCTTACCCGCACCTGATCATACATCAGAGAAAATCAGCGGAAATATAAAACAAGACAAGAAACATTATTAAAAAGGAGAAACAGTTTATCTGAAGAAAAGCTTGCCTTTTGGCATATATATATAAACATAGTTCTGCAGTTACATCCCAACTGTACAATAGGACTACAGACCTCTAAGGAAGTAAACAACTATGGCGACAGTTCCCGCCATACCGAATGTACAAAACTATCTACAATACAGGAGATCATACCCAAAAGTAGAGCCTCCTAGAAGATGGAGCTCCCGACACCAACGCAAAGATCCTAAGGATGTGGATCTAGCACCGCTGCCCTTACCTGCGGCATGAACGCAGCTCAAGGAGGTCGACAACAGTACTAAGTATGTGAAATCAGAAGTACTTAAATGAAATCATATCATTTTAAAACTAATTTTATAAATACGCGAAACAACCAATGTAATCGCACATAAGGCCACATCATAAACAAGAGAAACAATAGGTAAATCAGAATGTGTCTTTCTAGGATGCGAATGATCGGCGGGCCAATTGCCCGTAGTATCACTACGCAAGCCTAATCTCGACTCCGTAGTCCGCATAGGCCACTCACATAGGCCCGCATAGGGTATAACCCCGCATCGAGGGTAGCTATTCCTCGACATCGTCCTGGACTCGTAGTCCGCATGGCCACATAGACCGCATGAGGTATAACCCCACACACTAACCTGGAACTCTCGTAGCTCCGCATAGGTCCCCTGGACCCGCATGAGGTATTCTCGAATCATGGTCCTGCATCACCGAGTCTACCCCGCATGAAGGCGCCTTAACTCCGAATATGTCAAGAGGTGAGTGATATAATACCAACCTAATGTAATTATCGCTCAACAACATAAGCACAACAAGAATACCCTCTTATACAAACGTTACAAGTCACTACCACACATAGCATCATATCATGTCTACTTATCAAACCATTTTATTATTCTTTCATAAATCAATATAAGTCTGTTATAAACACATAAGTAAATCGTTCTTTTATAAATCTTAAGTTGTTATACCTAACTTCCCATAAAGCTAGTATAACTCTTAAGCTTTTGTTTAAAACCAATTAGTTCTCTTCATTAAAATGATTCAAGATTCTTTTGAAATGCATCAAGACTCTCATTATTCAAAGCTTAAGTCAAAAGACATTGCCGTAAGTATTATTCAGGCTTAAGTCAAAGACATTGCCGTAGTTATTATTTAGTTAACACACGTACGTCTACCGTACTATATATATATGGTAAAATATCATGCTTTAGGAAGAATCACATACCTTCTCAGCGAAAACCACCTGCCAAGTTGAATATGTCGCGCGTAGAGAATCAGCCTATAATAGTCAGACACGTCTATCAAAGTCTAGACTACTCAGAAACATTCTAAGCAGAGGTCCTTTATTCTACGGAAAATCGGGCAGACTTCCCTACCCGGTGAGCTACTCATGTTATACCCGTATTTCCGCAGTATATGCGATGCACGATAATAATTTAAGCCTAAAGGTGGGCTAGTTTCGAAATTTGTACACAACACCCGACAGAGTCGTTTCGACTAAACGCTTTCCACACTTTCGTAGGAAAATTCCGCTATGTCATTTCTAATTTTTACAGATTTTTCCGAGAGACGAACATTTTGGACCAACGGGAGGGTGACAAGTGTCACCCTCACATTGGAAGGGCGGCAGAATGCTTGGCCGATTGGGTCTGTAGTAGGTAGGATATTTTGTGCAAGTGTGGTAGATGGATAAGGTCCACATGGTTGAAATCTAGCCCTACACTTGCACCACACTTGTCTTCATCTTGGCCATTGGTTGGCCTTCACTGACCTATAAATACCCCCTAACTTGATGAACTTCTTCATCCAAAAATTTCCTAAGTCTTGAAAACCTTTCCCTCCCTCGCTTGCTCTCGTCCAATAGCCCCTCTCCCCTTTGAGAAGGCCTTGGCCGAAACCCCTCCCCTTTGTGGTGCTCCTGCCGAGGGTACCCCTAGCCTAGTTGTTTTCGTGATAATACCCCCTTGTTGTGGTATAGAAATACTCTCCTAGTATTGTTATAATGCCCAAAATACTTTAGCCAAATACCTTGTAGTACTTTCCAAAGTACCCTTTTACAAAAGCCCGTAAAATACCATTATACTTTCCTCACTACTAAAACGAAACCCTAAGTAAATCTTCACCCGTTGTTGAAGTTATAAGTAGAAGTTGGTTAGAACTTCTAAGGGTTGGTTGAGGCCTGAGAGCACGAGTGAGCTAAACCTTGCTCAGATCGACATATAAACTCGGATAATTTTGGGCTTATCGAGGTAAACACTCTTGACCTTCATTGTAATTGGAAATTACATGTTGTAGGAGTATATAGTTAAGTATACTATATATAGAACTGATCATAGTTGTGCGGCAATGTCTTTTGACTTAAGCTCATAATACTTACGGCAATGTCTTGCGACTTAAGCTCAATTTTAAGAAGTGAATCAATCAGAATTACATAGATCAGACATGAGACTTGTGTAGTATTCTTGTGAGTAGAATTGTACACGCCCGGCAGACGTGCAAACCCCGGTTGGCTTGGTAGCCAGCCTCGATTGAGGAGGAGATTTACGCTGTGTGGGAGGTGTCGCCGAATTTTCTGAGAATATTCTACGCCGGGATCTAAAGATATTAATAGGCGCCAGGCCTCTATAGGTCAGTAGTACTACGTGTGGAGCGATCCGCTTGACCGAGAGTGTAGCCGGTTTGAGGTACTTGGAGCGCTTTTGCTATTAGTCGATAATCGTCGCGAGGTATGTGAACCTCTTCCTATCTGTTCTAGCATGATATGTGTATAACTATGTAGTACTTAGAAGGCTACGTGTTTAATGTATTTGATTGGTTTGAAACATAAAGTGTTATAACGGTTTTATGGGTAGTTGGTTATAACAGTTTTATGTAGGTAAGAAAATGCTTTGTGGTTTCAAAGGGTAACTGATTTGACTTATAACGGATTTGATGTGTAGTAATACTTGGCTTTGAAAACATAAGAGTTGTACTAGCTTTATGGGAAGTTAGGTATAACGTCTTAAGAGTGATAAAAAGAATGGTTTACTGATTTTTAGAAGATAAGAGACTTGACTTAATGGTATTAATATGAATTTTGTTAAAAGTGTGAAAACTCATTCGTGAGTAATGAGTACTTGGTTTTAAGAGGAATAATGTTTTACTGATTTCGGAAATCAGAATGAGTATCGACAAACCACCGCACAGAAATAAAGGAAAATGTATTGAATAATGAAGTATGGTATTAAAACCAAGAGAAACCTCCATCCGCATAAGCTAAGATAAGACAAAATGATATTACATTTCCTAGATCATGGTCGCTTAATAAGATTAATTATAAACAAGAATAACCTACTCACATATAAGACATATGTTTCTCAAAACGCTTAAAGGAGAATTATGTTTTAAAGGATTTAAAACTATGAACTACTAAACCTTTTCTAAAATGAGAAACTTGAGCTTTTGAAATTAGGCAAACTTGAACGCTTGGAAAATAAGGTTG
The DNA here is from genome assembly GCA_029844215.1 of Przewalskia tangutica. Classification (NCBI taxonomy): domain Eukaryota; kingdom Viridiplantae; phylum Streptophyta; class Magnoliopsida; order Solanales; family Solanaceae; genus Przewalskia; species Przewalskia tangutica. The sequence continues at coordinate 35,369,140 of CM056720.1, read as the reverse complement.
TTACTTGATTTTACAAAGGAAAGCATTTGGTTTACTTAACAATGTTAGTCACTCTATTTTTATACTACGGGTATCGGGTGACCTTCGTAAAGAAATGGATCTTTAAAAGGAATTTAACGCACGTAGTACTTTAGGGTTAAAATCCGACTTTGACATAAAATGAAAGTACCTTGAGTCAGGTGTAACTTGCTTGTGCTTGTTGTTATGAAACTTGACCATGTTACGTGTGATAGCCTTGTTGTGCAAGTATCGTGTTCTACTCGACTACCGTTCATCCGAATGTATTTCACTTGATTACCGGTTCATCCGAATGTATTTCACTTGATTACCGGCTCATCCGAATGTATTTCACTTGATTACGGCTCATCCGGAATGTATTTCACTTGACACGGCTCATCCGGAATGTATTTCACTTGATTACCGGTTCATCCGGAATGTATTTCACTCGACTACCGGCTCATCCGGAATGTATTTCACTCGACTACGGCTCATGGGATGAACCGAATGTATTCCACACGCTTTCTATATTGGGTCCATAAGATGGGCCGAGACCGTTATACGTATCACATGATTTGTACCTAGATCACGGCAGCTGAGGAAGAAGTTCCACGCATGAGGATGACTTTGAGGCGCGAGTCCTCGACTTGACATGATCGCTTATGTCAGGAATCGTAGTTTGGTTATCATACATGTCTCCGCTTTATATAGACTATTATGATTTCATTTACGATTTTACGCTTCACATACTTGGTACCAGATCGACCTCCTTCCGGGCCGCTCATGCCGCAGTAAAAGGTACATCGACTGTCGATCCCCGCTTATAGGATCACATTTCAACGTGTTGGAAGCTCCGTTCCTTCTGAGGCTTATCTTTTGCATGTTACTCGAGTCCGTAGATTCTTATACATTCGTGGTATGGCGGGCCCCGTCCCGTCATTCTTTTGTAAAAATCATAGAGGTCAGAGTAATTGTAAGCGTGGTTTATAAAAAGGATAAATGTTCTGGTATTTATGTATATATGATGAAGGCAACTGTTTTGGGTGGGCTGTTTATTTATATTTTCTCTTAATTCATGTTCATGTTTTTATTTCAGATGATTTTCTCTGATGTTGTATCACTAGGGTGCCCGGTAGGCACTACCACTGCCCGGTTCGGTCGTGACAAAAGTGGTATCGTGAGCGCTTAGTCCTCGAAAGTGTCTACAGACCGCGGTTCAGTAGAGTCTTGATTATCTGTGTTGTGCACCACATCTATAATCGTGAGGCCGCAGGACATTTAGGATTGGTTTCCATTCTTCTCATTCCGAGATCGTGCTCAGTCGCGTGATAAATCGACCCTCCGACGTATTCCTTTCCTTTACCGCCATGCTCCGCGTAGTGCAACCTGTGCCCGATGGGCAAGGCAATGAGGAGTCATTAGTGAGATACAGAGGAGTATGAGGGCGCAGTCCCGCCAAGACTGAGACAAGCCCGACGGCGGGGTTTCGCGACGCCGCCAAAGACCAAAGAGAGTTGAGAGCCGCAGCAGCTGGGCCGAGACTACAAGACTGAGCCTCCACCCCACACTGGAGCAGATGAGACGGGTACAAGGAGATGGCTCGCCATCGCCGTGGTCGTGGCCGATATGAGGATAGGTCGATGCAGCAGCTCCACTTCAAGAAGACCCGTAGTTCACCCCGAGCGCATAGCTGAGGCTACGGACTTTCTCGAGTTGTAGCCCTCCAAAGGTTCTATGGATCGAGAGCTGAGGACGACCCTCAGGAGTTTATCCGACAGCTACAAATGCGATCAGAGTGATCGAGCCTCGCAGGCGCAGTCGGTGGTATTGGGATCGCATCACCGCGTGATACCGCAGCTTGATCGTTTGATTCGCGAGCCGTCCCGGAAGAGCATGCGCTTCCAGCTGCTTGGGACGAGTTCTCAGGGGCATTTCTTGCACATTTCTTTCCTCCACAGATGAGGAGGGCTCGGGCCGACAGATTTTTGACATTAAGGCGTGATCGCGGACGGTTAGAGAGTACAATGTGAGTTCGACTCATTAGCTCGGTATGTTCTCGCCGTGGTAGCCGATATGGAGGATGAGTACACCGCCACGCCACCGGCCGATGATTACTTGGCGTAGGCTTGTACGGTGTAGCTCTTCACCGCATGGACATTGCCCGCATGCAAGCTCATGCACTAGGATGAGGCACGGAGAGGTCGAAGGAATGACCGAGATCGCCAGAAGAGGCCGTAACAGCAGGTCCTTGGTAACTTTCGAGGCGGACCGCCGCAAAGAGCCTAGTTATGTACCTCCACCAAGACAGAGTGGTCCCCGCCTTCTGGACGTTCAGGTATTCGAGCTGGTCGAGCTCCGTGGCTTCGGTTCACAGTATACGCGAGTGCTAGCCGCCAGGATTCATGTCCCCTCAGCCACTGCACGATGTGGCAAACATCATCCCGGAATGTCGTCTTTATCGTGCTTGTTTCACTCGGCCGCCGCTGGCCATGTGACGAGATCGTGCTTATAGGAGAGGTACCGCGGCAGCGCAGCCTACCGGACATGGCGTGTGTTCATCGCCTTCTACATTATGCACTGCAGGCGTACTTATGATTAGAGTGTAGCGTTAGCTTCAGTTATATCCTTAACCCTCTAGAGTATTTTATGTTTTGATGTTATTTTAATGTTTTAATTTTTATGTTCGGATAGCTTTGTGATAAAATGTGATTTAGAACCCGGTCAGGGAAAAAGGGTAAGCTCGGGGTGAGAAAATGATGAACCTTAGAATATTACGCTGAGACCTTAGATGTGCGCCGCCTCGAGTACAAGATTTTGCGAGTGATCCTTGTCGAGTGCATTTTATGCCTAGAATGTATGGTGTGATAAGTCCTGGTTGGGTAAATGAAAGTGGTATCTTTCATGATGTGTTTTAGCAAGATTGTTCCGCGTCGGCGAGCAAGAGTCGCGCGACAGATGGTCGGGTTGGGCTATGCGCGGGCCAACCCGCACTGCTTCGGCGGGTCACCTGCGGGTGGTCCCGCCAGTGGTAGGGTCACGAGGGTGCCGGGCCCAAGTTTAGTTGACCATCGATGAGTTCGTGCGTGTTCGACCGTATAGATCGTGAAGGCCGAATGGCCTTAAGGAAGATCGAGGCTAGTAGATGACCAAGTTTGAGGTGGTGACTCCAAAGTTTTGGAAACTAAAGCAATGATCAAGTATGGTGCGTATACTAGAAGAGTTCAATTGTTCGGAGAGGCACGACGAGTAAGGGAAGAGAACGTGTGTTATGTTTGTGGCCATGTGGCGGTGGAAACTTGTTACAAGAACTTCAACTTTATCCGCCTTGAGAAGTAACATTCTGGACGAATGTTTATAAGGAGGGGAGAATGTTATACCCCGTATTTCCAGAGTATGTACGTGAGGTCGTAAGAATAATAATTTATGCCTAAAGGTGTGCTAGTTTCGAAATTTGTACACAACACCCGACAGAGTCGTCGACTAAACGCTTCCACGCCTTTCGTAGGAAAAATCCGGCTATGTCATTTCTAATTTTTACGGATTTTTCCGAGAGACAAAACATTTTGGACCAACCGGAGGGTGACAAGTGTCACCCTCACATTGGGAGCGGGCGAATGCTTGGCCGATTGGGTCTTGTGTAGAAGGTAGGATATTTTGTGCAAGTTTTGTGGTAGATGGATAAGGTCCACATGGTTGAAATCTAGCCCTACACTTGCACCACACTTGTCTTCATCTTGGCCATTGGTTGGCCTTCACTTGACCTATAAATACCCCCCTAACTTGATGAACTTCTTCATCCAAAAATTTCCTAAGTCTTGAAAACCTTTCCCCTCCTCTTGCTTCTCGCCCAATAGCCCCTCTCCCCTTTGAGAAGGCCTTGGCGAAAACCTCCTCCCCTGTGGTGCCTTGCCGAGGGTACCCCTAGCCTAGTTGTTTTCGTGATAATACCCCCTTTGTCAGGTATAGAAATACTCTCCTAGTATTGTTATAATGCCCAAAATACTTTAGCCAAATACCTTGTAGTACTTTCCAAAGTACTTTTACAAAAGCCCGTAAAATACCATTATACTTTCCTCACTACTAAAACGAAACCCTAAGTAAATCTTCACCCGTTGTTGAAGTTATAAGTAGAAGTTGGTTAGAACTTCTAAGGGTTGGTTGAGCGGCCTGAGAGCACGAGTAGAGCTAAACCTTGCTCAGGATCGACATATAAACTCGGATAATTTTGGGCTTATCGAGGTAAACACTCTTGACCTTCTGTTGTAATTGGAAATTACATGTTGTAGGAGTATATAGTTAAGTATACTATATATAGAACTGATCATAGTTGTGCGGCAATGTCTTTTGACTTAAGCCCAATAATACATGTCTTGCGACTTAAGCTTGAATTTTAAGAAGTGAATCAATCAGTAATTACATAGACATGATGAGACTTGTAGTATTGCCGTGAGTAGAATTGTACACGCCCGGTCAGACGTGCAAACCCCCGGTTGGCTTGGTAGCCGCCTCGATTGAGGAGGAGATTTACGCCGTCATGGGGAGGTGCCGAATTTTCGTAGAATATTCTACGCCGATCTAAAGATATTAATCGGCGCTTTGTGGCCTCTATAGGTTGTAGTACTACGTGTGGAGTGATCTGCTTGACGGAGAGTGTAGCCGGCGGGGTGAGGTACTTGGCGCGTGGTGCTATTAGTCGATAATCGTCGCGAGGTCTGTGAACCTCTTCCTATCTGTTCTAGCATGATATGTGTATAACTATGTAGTACGGTAGACGATACGTGTTTAATGTATTTGATTGGTTTGAAACATAAAGTGTTATAACGGCTTTATGGGTAGTCGTTATAATGACTTTATGTAGGTAAGAAAATGCTTTGTGGTTTCAAAGGGTAACTGATTTGACTTATAACAGATTTGATGTGTAGTAATACTTGGCTTTGAAAACATAAGAGTTGTACTAGCTTTATGGGAAGTTAGGTATAACGTCTTAAGAGTGATAAAAAGAATGGTTTATCGATTTTTAAGATAAGAGACTTGACTTAATGGTATTAATATGAATTTTGTTAAAGTGTGAAAACTCATTCGTGAGTAATGAGTACTTGGTTTTAAGAGGAATAATGTTTTACCGATTTCGAAATCGAACGAGTATCGACAAACCACCGCAACAGAAATAAAGGAAAATGTATTGAATAATGAAGTATGGTATTAAAACCAAGAGAAACCTCCATCCGCATAAGCTAAGATAAGACAAAATGATATTACATTTCCTAGATCATGGTCGCTTAATAAGATTAATTATAAACAAGAATAACCTACTCACATATAAGACATATGTTTCTCAAAACGCTTAAAGGAGAATTATGTTTTAAAGGATTTAAAACTATGAACTACTAAACCTTTTCTAAAATGAGAAACTTGAGCTTTTGAAATTAGGCAAACTTCAACGCTTGGAAAATAAGGTTGTTACTTGATTTTACAAAGGAAAGCATTTGGTTTACTTAACAATGTTAGTCACTCTATTTTTATACTACTGTATCGGGTGACCTTCGTAAAAGAAATGGATCTTTAAAAGGAATTTAACGACGAGTAATTTTAGGGTTAAAATCCGACTTTGACATAAAATGAAAGTACCTTGAGTTGTGTGTAACTTGCTTGTGCTTGTTGTTATGAAACTTGACCATGTTACGTGTGATAGCCTTGTTGTGCAAGTATTGTGTTCTACTCGATTACCGGGTCATCCGGGAATGTATTTCACTTGACACGGCTCATCCGAATGTATTTCACTTGATTACCGGCTCATCCGAATGTATTTCACTTGATTACCGCTCATCCGAATGTATTTCACTTGATTACCGCTCATCCGAATGTATTTCACTTGATTACGGCTCATCCGAATGTATTTCACTCGACTACCGGCTCATCCGAATGTATTTCACTGACTACACGGCTCATCCGATGAACCGAATGTATTCCACACGCTTTCTATATCGGGTCAATAAGACGGGCCGAGACTCGTTATACGTATCACATGATTTGTACCTAGATCGCCGGCATGAGGAAGAAGTTCCACGCATGGAGGATGACTTTGAGGGCGTGAGTCCTCGACTTGACATGATCGCTTTTATGTTGTGAATCGTAGTTTGGTTATCATACATGTCTCGCTTTATATAGACTATTATGATTTCATTTACGATTTTACGCTTCACATACTTGGTACCAGATCGACTCTCCGGGCCGCGTCATGCCGCAGTAAAAGGTACATCGACCGCCGATCCTCGCTGATAGGGTCACATTTCAGCCGTTGGGAAGCTCGTTTCCTTCGAGGCTTATCTTTTGGTATGTTACCCCGAGTCCGTAGATTCTTATACATTCGTGGTATGGCGGCCCCGTCCGTCATTGCCGCTGTAAAAATCATAGAGGTCCAGAGTAATCACAAGTGTGGTTTGTAAAAAGGATAACCGCTCGGGTATTTATGTATATATGATGAAGGCAATCGCTTGGTTGGCCTGCTTATTTATCTTTTCTCTTAATTCATGTTCATGTTTTTATTTCCGATTTTCTCTCGATGTTGTATCACTAGGGTTCCTGGTAGGCACGACCACGCCCGGTTCGGTCGTGATAACTCAAGTTCATCGTGAAAACAAATTCTAAGTAAGTATAGTTCAATTATTCTTCTTTAAACCCTTCATCGTGATAACACTCAATTCTATTCTCAGAATATCCTTCTAAGTATTTAATACTTATTTCTATACTTCTACAAGATGTATTCTCTAATTACAAAAGAAGGACAAGTTTATTTACCTCAATAAGCCCAATAATATCCTAGATATAAGTCGATCCGAGCAAGGCTTAGCTCCTAATTTGTATGCCCGATAGCTCCAAGAACCCTTGAAGTTCTTCACAACTTCTACTAAGTACTAAGGATTTGGGCTAGGTATTTTGGGCATTATAACAATACTAGAAGGCAACTTTTCTACCAAGGGAGGGGGTAGGTTTTGGCCAGGCTAGGGGTTGCCTCCGCCAAGCTTCACCAAAAGCGGGGAGGGTGTGTTGTACTAAAAGGCTCAAGGGAGAGGAGAGGATTTTCAAGACTTGGAGAAAGATTTGTGGATGAAGAACTCTTCATCTTAAGGGGGGTATTTATAGGTCAAGAAGTGGCCAACCAAGGGCCAAGATGATGCCAAGTGCAAGGCAAGTGTAAGGTCAAGATTTGGGCAAGTGTACCTTAGCCAACTTGCACATAAAATATCCTACCAACTACTTGACAAAATTGCCAATCCATTCGGCCCTATTGCCGTCCCACATCCATCAATGAGAGGGTGACAAGTGTCGCCCTCTCGTTGGCCCAAAGTGTTACGTCTCTCGGAAAAATCCGCAAAAATTAGAAATGACATAGCCGGAATTTATCCTACGCGAGTCTTGTTAAACGTTTCGTCGGAAAACGATTCTTTGTGTGAGTTGTGCCCAAAAAAACGTCCTAGGCCTAAACTTTTAAGGCTACACTTTCGTACGTACGCCCTTACGTACATACTCTGGAAATACGGGGTATAACATTCTCCCCTCCTTAGAAACATTCGTCCCGAATGTTCCTTCCCCAGACAGATAACGATAAGGTTCTTCATAACTTAAACATTTTGCAAATGCCACACACGACCACAAAACAACACTTAGGCATAAACGATAATGAAGATTTACAAGTAGGAAAGTGAATTACCTGGAGGTGTGGGGAATAGGTGAGGATACTTCTGCCTCATTTCCTCCTCAGCTTCCCATGTCATCTCCTCCCTGAGCTCATTCCGCCACAAGACTTTGACGGAAGCCACGTCTTTGGTCCGCAGACGCCTAACCTGACGATCGACTATCGCTATGGGAATATCCTCATACGATAACCCCTCGGTCACCTGGACATCGTCAATCGGGTGTACCCTAGATGGATCCCCGATACATCTCCTCAGCATAGAAACATGAAACACCGGATGCACTGCCTCCAGATCGGACGGCAGATCCAACTCGTAGGCAACCTTGCCTACCTCGCGACACTGACACGCCCAATGTACTGGCCGAAGTTTCCTTTCTTCCCGAATCTCATCACACCCTTCATGGGCGACACCTTCAGAAAACCCAATCATCAACTCAACCCGGATGCCGACGACGATGATCCGTGATATGACTTCGCCGACTCAGTCGCCAAGAACCTCTCCCGGATAAGCTTCACCTTATCCACCGCCGCCGCACCAAATCCGTCCCACTAATCGCACTCGCCACATCGAACCAGCCTATCGCCGACCGCACTTCCTCCCATACAAGGCCTCATAAGGCGCCATCCAATACCGGAGTGGTAGCTATTATTATACGCAAACTCAACTAGAGGCAATGATCCTCCCAGCTACCTCGGTCAATAACACAGCTCGCAAAGATATCTCGAGTCCGGATAAGGCGCTCGCTCGTCCGCTGCTCGGATGGAATGCAGATCGTGCTCACTCAAGGCCCCTAAACCCTTCTCGAAAGACCTCCGTAAGTTAGCCGTAAATCGGGCTCCTCTGTCGATATGATCGAAATAGGACTCCACGCACCGACGATCTCTGATATAAAGTCCGCATAATCCTCACCGGTGAAAGTCGCCCCGACGGAAGAAAGTGGGCTGATTTCACACCGCCGACTATAACCCATATAGAATCATGTCTCCTCCGAGTGCGCAGGTAATCCCGCGATGAAGTCCACGTTGATCACCTCCCACTTCCGTGCCGGGATCTCTATCGTCAGAATAAAACCACCGTGCCTCGTGCTCTACCTTCACCGCCGACAACACGCACCGAGCTACGAACTCGCAACGCCCCTCTTCAAGCCATCCCACCAATACACATCTGGTCGTCGGTACATCTTCGTCGACTCGACGGATAGAGTAACGCGCTACCGCGGTGCTTCCCCAAGAACTCCGCCAAGTCCTCAAACATCCGGAAAACACAACTCGCTCAAACCTTAGCACCCCATCAAAGTGCTACCTCAAGCGACCCTTCCTCACGAAGAGTCGATCACGATAACGCGTCAAAATCGATCCTCGAATCGCCTCTTCACCTCCTCGACGATGGAAGACTAGGCAACCTCACGAACTCGAACCCCACTGCTATCAGAATCAATCAAACGAACACCAATGCTCGCTAACTGATGCAAATCACGAACCATGTCCCTCCTCTCTGGCTGCACATCTGATAGACTCCCCATCGACCTACGACTAAGAGCATCTGCCACCACATCGCCTTCCCGTGGTATAGATATCAACATCGTAATCCTTAAGCAACTCTAACCACCGCCTCGCCGTAAGTTCACTCTCCTCCGCCGAAAATATACCGAGGCTCTTGTGGTCTCAGATAAATATCCACATGAACCCCATACAAGTAGTGCCTCCAGATCTTCAAGGCGTGAATCACCGCCGCTAACTCCAAATCACGCGGGTAGTTCCTCGTGTTTCTTCACCGTCGATGCATACGCTATAACCTTGCCCCGCCGCATCAACACATCCCAACCCGATGATCGACGATCACAATACACGACATAACCGCTTGGACCTCCGAAGAGTAAGAACGGGCGGCGCCGCCTCTCTTTCAAGAATCGAAACCCCGCCACAAGCATCACCATCAAACTTACCGCTCCGAGTCACCTAGTCAATGGTGCGTAGATAGAAGCAAACTTCTACGAACCGATAATAACTCGCAAGGCCCGTAAATCGCGAACCTCTCGGAGTAGTAGGTTCAGGCCAAGTCCTCGATCGCTTCGATTCGCCAGATCCACTGAATGCCATCACCCGGCAATGTGCTCAAGAAAAGCCACCGGTTAACCAAAACTCACATTTGGAAAACTTGGCGATAATCGCTGGTCTCGAGAATCACAAGACAAATTTCAAATGCTCGTGACGCTTCGCTCGAGCGAATAAACCAAGATATCATCAATGAACACTATCACAAACGTGTCCAAAAATGGTTTGAACACTCGGTTCATCAAATCCATGAATACCTCCGAGCATTCGTCAACCCAAAAGACATGACCAACTCATAATGCCCGTATCGTCCGAATGCAAATTCTGTGGACATCCGCCTCTCGACTGCACTGATGATAGCCCGATCGCAGATCAATCTTCGAGAAACATCTCGCACTCGCAATCGTCGAACAAATCATCAATCCCGGAAGGGTATCTGTTTAATGGTCACCTTGTTCACCGTCAGAATCAACACACATGCGCGCAGCGCCCCGCCCTTCTTCTTCACGAACAATACCGGCGCCTGTGGAGAAACACTAGCCCGATGAAGCCCTTCTCCAAAGAAATCTCTAAGCCGTCCTTCAAATTTCTCAACTGGCAGTGCCATTCTCAGATGGCGTAATGGAAATAGGCCGAGTGTCCGCAAAGACATCAATACAAAACTCTATCTCCTCTAAGGAGGATACCCGGAGGTCGCCTGAAACACGCCCTGGGAACTCTCTCGACTACCGAATCGATCAAAATCTCGCACCGCATCTCAAGATCAAACACCCAAACGAGATGGTAGATGTACCTTCTCGCACCATCTTCCTAGCCTCGAGGTAGAAATAAACCTACCTCTACGATACAAAGGTTCTCCCACTCAACAACCGGCCTCAGAAACCGAACCGCACTACTCTCCTCGCAGCCTACATTGGCGTAGCAAGAAGCTAGCCAATCCATACCCATGATCACGCCGAATCAATCATATCCAACTCTATCAAGTCGCCAGGTCCGACGATCAGAATGGTCACCGACAAGCCCTATATACCCGCCGAGCTACCACCGAATCACCCATCGCGTAGCTACCTCGAAAGCGGTCTATGACTCGTGCTCTATCCCTATCCTACTAGCAATAAGGGGAGATATATAGACAGAGTAGAACCCGGATCTATCAAGGCATACACATCATAATCGAGATCGATAAGGTACCGTGACGATATCGCGAGGCCTCCGATCCCGCCTACCGACAAGGCATAAATGCGCTCGAGGACCGCTAGAATCGGGACCCGAGCCACGACCTGCCGCGACCGCTAGTTCATGAGTACCTCGCCCGGTGAGTAAATCGCTTGGGACGGCAGACCAAGAAAAGAACTCGTAGCCGACTTACTATCTCGTGACCGCCTCGTCTGACAGCTTCAGCAAAGTGACCGCCGCTACAATCAAACAAGCTCCCGTAGCAGCACCACAACTCCCGGCCGATCTACCGTGACGCCACACCGGCGGGTGGTCCCGATCGCCAAGCACTCACGCTCGACGCCCGCCCTCGGGCCCCGTCCGCTCGAATATCTCCGGGCCGTGGCCGAGGACGGCAGGAGTGCTCGAGCCGCCGTGGTGCAAATCTAGATCGGCCACGAGGCCGCCACCACGATAGCCACCAAAAGACCGCCGCCCCGTCTTCTTCGCTGCCGTCACAACCCGCTTCTGCCTCTACGCCTCGCATCCAAGAGCATGAGCTCGCACGCGGTAATGTCCATACCCGGCCAAGAGAAACACCCGCACAAGATTCGCCATATAATCATCTAGCCCTGACGTAGCGGTGCACCCTATCCTTCATATTCGCTACTAACGCTGGATATATCGAGCCAATGAATCAAACTCGACATTGTACTCCTAATCAAGGCGCCCTCTCCGCCTCAAGAATAAAAATCTATCGCCCGCGCCTCCTCATCCGCGAGGCAAGAAGTGAGCGAGGAAAGCCTCCGAGAACTCATCCCAAGTAGTGGGACGCTGCGGTTTCCCGATAACTCCCACGAATCAAACCAATCGATCCGCAGATCACGAGCCGATGCGAACCGGGCGTCACGACTCGGCTCGACGCCTGATCACCCTCACGATCCTTCGCAATCGCTTGATGAACTCGCGATCATCCTTCCGCCTCGACCAGAACTCGGGCGCTACAACTCAGAAATCCCGTAGCCCCAAATCGCTCGCTCGGGTGAACCACGGTGCTATCGGGCCGAATCGAATCGCCGTGATCCACTGCCTCATGTTCGCCACGATCTCGCCAAGAATCGGGCCATCTATCTATAACCCATCTTATCTCGCCTGTGCCGCGGACCGAGGTGTAGGTATCGTGGTCTCATCACCATCGCCGCGCCCTAAACCTCTCGGGTCGGCGGCGCCAGAGAACTCGCCATCTCGCATCGACCGGGCTCGAGCCCTCGTGACTTAGGTGTCCCACTAGCGCCTCCTCACCGCTTGCCCTTTGGGCCCAAGGTTTTACGCGAGGCATAATCACATGTAAAAGAAATACGTTAGGGGTCCAACTTAACACGCCTCTAAAGCACGATCTCGTGAGCGAAGAATGGAAACCAATCCTAAATAACCTATAGCCTCCTCGATTATCGTGGTGCACAACACACCGATAATCAAGACTCTACTAGATACGGTCTCAGACACTTTCCGAGGATTAATCGCTCGATACCACTTTTGTCATGACTGCCTGGGCTCGTGGATCGTGCCTTACCCGCACCCAAGCGCCATACATCGTAGAAAATCAGCGGAAATATAAAACAAGACAAGAAACATTATTAAAGGAGAAACAGCTTTATCCAAGAAAACTTGTCTTTTGACATATATATATAAACATAGTTTTGTAGTTACATCACAACCGCATAATAGACTACTGCACTGAGGAAGTAAACAACTATGGCGGACAGTGGCCCGCCATACCCCGAATGTACAAAACTATCTACAATACAGTGAGATCATACCCAAAAGTAGAGCCTCCTATACATGAGCTCCCGACACCAACGCAAAGATCCTAAGGATATGGATCTAGCACTGCTGCCCTTACTCGCAGATTAACGCAGCTCAAGCGAGGTCAAGATAACAGTACTAAGTATGTGAAATCAGAAAGTACTTAAATGAAATCATATCATTTTAAAACAAATTTTATAAATATGCATTTAAATAACTAATGTAATCGCACATACTACATCATAAACAAGAGCAACAATAGGTAAATCAGAATGTGTCTTTTCTAGGTCGCGAATGATCAAGCAGGCCACCGCCCGTAGTATCACTACGCAAGCCTAACTCGACTCAGAGTCCGCATAGGCCACTCACATAGCCCACATAGGTATAACCCCACATCGAGGGTAGCTACTCCCCAGATCGCCCCGACTCGTAGTCCGCATGGCCACATAGACCGCATGGGTATAACCCCACACACTAACCTCGAACTCGTGAGTTCGCATAGGTCCCCGACCCGCATGAGGTATTCTCGAATCACGGTCCTGCATCACTCGAGTCTACCCCAGACGGAGGCAGCTTAACCCCAGAATATGTCAAGAGGCGAGTGATATAATACCAACCTAATGCCTTATCGCTCAACAACATAAGCACAACAAGAATACCCTCTTATACAAACGCTACAAGTCACTACCACACATAGCATCATATCATGTCTACTTATCAAACCATTTTATTATTCTTTCATCAATCAATATAAGTCCGTTATAAACACATAAGTAAATTGTTCCTTTATAAATCTTAAGTTGTTATACCTAACTTCCCATAAAGCTAGTATAACTCTTAAGCTTTTTGTTTAAAACCAAGTAGTTCTCTTCATAAAATGATTCAAGATTCTTTGAAATGCATCAAGACTCTCATTATTCAGCTTAAGTCAAAAGACATTGCCGTAATTATTATTCGTGCTTAAGTCAAAAGACATTGCCGTAGTTATTATTCGCTTAACACATGTACGCCTACCGCATTATATATATATTTTAAAATATCATGCTTTAGGAAGAATCACATACCTTCTACGAAACCACCGCCAAGTCAATACGTCGCGCAGAGAATCAACCTATAATAGTCGACACGCCTATCAACGCCTAGACTACTCGTAAATGCTTCTAAGCAAAGGGTCCTTTATTCTACTGAAAATCGCAAGACTTCCCTACCCGTGAGCTACTCAAGTCTGTGAAAACAAATTCTAAGTAAGTATAGTTCAATTATTCTTCTTTAAACCCTTCTATCGTGATAACAGCTCAATTCTATTCTCAGAATATCCTTCTAAGTATTTAATACTTATTTCTATACTTCTACAAGATGTATTCTTTAATTACAAAAGAAGGACAAGTTTATTTACCTCGATAAGCCCAATAATATCCTAGATATAAGTCGATCCTAGCAAGGATTAGCTCCTAATTTGTACGCTCCGATAGCTCCAAGAACCGTTAGAAGTTCTTCACAACTTCTACTAAGTACTAAGGGATTTGGGCTAGGGTATTTTGGGCATTATAACAATACTAGAAGGCAATTTTTCTACCAAGGGTGGGGTAGGTTTCGCCAGGCTAGTGGTTGCCTCGCCAAGCTTCACCAAAAGGGGGAGGGTGTGTTGACGAAAAGGCTCAAGGAGAGGAGAGGATTTTCAAGACTTGGAGAAGATTTGTGGACGAAGAACTCTTCATCTTAAGGGTATTTATAGGTCAAGAAGTTGCCAACCAAGGGCCAAGATGATGCCAAGTGCAAGGCAAGTGTAAGGTCAAGATTTGGGCAAGTGTACCTTAGCCAACTTGCACACAAAATATCCTACCAACTACTTGACAAAATTGCCAATCCATTCGCCCTATTGCCGCCCCATCCATCAATGAGAGGGTGACAAGTGTCGCCTCTCGCTGGCCGAAAGTGTTACGCCTCTCGGAAAAATCCGCAAAAATTAGAAATGACATAGCCGAATTTATCCTACGCGAGTCTTGTTAAACGCTTCGGAAAAACGATTCTTTGTGTGAGTCGTGCCAAAAACGCCCCAGGCCTAAACTTTTAAGGTTACACTTTCGCACGCACTTTACGCATATACTCCGGAAATACGGTATAACATGTAATCCCCTTTGTTTGGTTGGTATGTCGAGCCTTAAATGTGGCATGTATGGTTATTGTATTCTACTTTGAAAAGGTGGCAAAGTATGTAGAAACAAAGGAGGTGTCGCCCGATTTTCCGTAGAATAAGAGACCGCTTACTTAGTATTATTCTACGCTAGAGACTAGAAGTTGATAGTCTTGTTGTGACCATTATAGGTTGACAATTTACGTGACGCGATTCGCTTAATTGTGGATTTAGCCGAAAAGTTATGTGAACTATCTCCTCTTCTAGCATGATTCCTTAAGATAAAGAAAGTATGTCCTACTCCTTAAATGATCCATTCCTTGGTTGTACTTGGATTGCCTAATATATAATTTGTTTTATATACTTCATTGATTGTACTTTGATGTTTTAATTGTAAGTTGTTATAATCCATTTCCTTAGTGAAGTTTGGATTCTCAAAAGTGAAGGTATTTTACTTAAAGTACATAGAGTCTTGAAAAGGAAGTGGTTTCCAAATCTTTTGGCTAGTTCCTTAGTTCCAAAACCTAAGGGTCGTTATAATGACTTTAGGGGAGTCAAAAGGAGTGATTTACTTAATTGTTTCAAGAGAGGAGAAATGACATGATTTAGTAGAAGAAACTTGTTTTCTAGATATTAAGAGACTTGAAGTATTTTGAAAGTTAAGAACTTGATTTGTAAGATGTGATACTTGGTTTTAAAAGTATAAGTCTCTTGGTTATAAAAGGAATGGATATGTCCAAAACCACAAAGCGGTTATAACGCTTTATGGGAAGTTGGTTATAACGGCTTTATGGAAGGTTAAGAAAGTTGTCTATTTTGATTAACGGGCATAAGTTGCCTAGATTGTGAAAATTTGAAGTTACTTGATTTCAAGCTTTGAAATGAGTTTTCTAAAAGTGTAGTAACTTACTTTGAAAATAGACACACCTCGATACTACGTGTTAGTATCTTGGGGTTTTACATAAAAATGAGTCTTTTGAAAAGAATGTACGCACGTAGTAATTTTGGTTTGTTTAATGGAGAATTATTCTACGTGTGCCTTGATAAGTACTTTGGCTTGTTTAATCGAGAATTATTCTACGTGGTGCCTTGATAAGTACTTTGGCTTGTTTAATTGAGAATTATTCTTTAAGTGCCTCGAGTTTATAAATGAAAGTCTATAGATTTTATGAACTTGCCTACGTGGCCGTGATAGCTTTGAGTGCAAGTATTATGTTTTATTACGCTGTCGCGACTCTTGGAGGGTCTACCGCCTTGTTGTAAGTTTACTCGACGCATCGACGCGATGTGATTCCACCGCATGCTTCCATTATTTGTGTTACTCGACATGCTTATACGACGGGATTCCGGCACGTGACTGCGAGGCGTTAGATTCCCTGATTAGTTTGTATTACCCTATGGTCATGCTTATACGACGGGGATTCCGGCACGCGACCACGGGATATTGTTATTCCATGGATTAGCCTTCCATGAGGAGTAGTGACGTGGTCGATCTCGTAGTTAGCTGACTTGTCCCCGTCGGTGGTCGACGCAGACGGCTCGTAGTTGGCTTTCGTGATTGCCCCCGCTTATTGTACGCTTTGTACGATAGGCTCCGAGATAGCTTGGCGACTTGCCCCGGCCATATCTCGCTCACGGGTCGATCCGTAGTTAGTTTTAATACTCTCCCCGCCGCTTGTTGACGCAAGTCGATCCGTAGTTGGCTTTCGCATTTGCCCCGTCCGTGTTATGATACAGTGCCGATCGTGGTTCGCTTTTCCTACTTGTCCCGCAAGATGTTTAGAACACGTGGGACTTGGTGTTCATGTATGTCTATTCGCGTTATAATATCATGGATCGCCAGCGAAAGCGATTCCACGCATGATTGATATTACGGGCGGAGACCCACTGCTATATTTTAGTAATGACTTTGAGGGCACGCGCCCCCGACTTGATATGATCGCATGTGTTGTGCATCGTAGGGTCGCTATCATACATGTCTCCTATTTTGTTTAGACTTTTATGATTTCATTACGGCATTTCATCGCTTCACATACTTGGTACATTCTTCAGATCGACCTCCTCCCGGGCCGCTCACGCCGCAGTTTAGGTACGCAGCTTGGTGATCGGCAGGTAGGACCGCCGTAGTTTTTGGATAGCTCCTCTGCTCGTGAGTTTATCTTTTGGTATAGTTCCTTCAAGATGT
Source organism: Przewalskia tangutica (assembly GCA_029844215.1). Lineage (NCBI taxonomy): Eukaryota > Viridiplantae > Streptophyta > Magnoliopsida > Solanales > Solanaceae > Przewalskia > Przewalskia tangutica. The sequence continues at coordinate 35,352,112 of CM056720.1, read as the reverse complement.
GCTTTTGTACTACATGGTACGGTGAAACCTTGTCCCGCCATATTTCAAAGAAACTCTTAGAGGTCCAGATTCATATGTGGGATTGACTCATGTTCAGTAGTGTCTTTTGATTATATATATTATGGCACTTGTTTCGCTTTGCCCTTATATGCATGTTGGTAAGAAAAAATGAGGTGTTATTTAATTTCCGCAGCTTACTTAGTTGTTAATGCAGGCGTGCCCAGTAGGCACCACCACGCCCGGGGTCTGGGGTGTGACAGAGTGGTATCGAGCAAGCCACCCTAATGTCTACGCACTGTCTAGTAGAGTCTCGATTATCTGTGTTGCGCGCCACACCTATAAACAGTGAGGCTACAGGACATTTAGGAGTCGGGTTTCTATTCTTCTCACTCTAAGATCGTACATGTAGCCGTGTTAGTAAGATAATTCCTCTCCGACGAAATTTTGTGTTACGCTTATGCTCCAGAGGGCAACATCGCACTGCAGGGAAAAAGGAGTAGCAGAGCTACTAGTCGACTCGTATATTTGATAGGCTTATTCACGTGATATACCGGATGTTGTGCCGCATGGCGAAGTTCTTCTCGCTCAGTTTTGAGACCCCAAAGACCGAGCCTCCGCTTTCGCCAGGAGAAGACTATAAGGTCAGCGAGGAAGCCATTATGTTATCGACCAAGATAAGCGGTGCTACAGCTTTCATCGCCAGGAGGTTATTCGACCAAGACCGAGCGTGTGCGGAGAGTAGAGGGCCGCCATGAGATCAGCAGAAGAGGGCTAGACCGGTTGGTTATTCCTGAGTTTTGGACGAAAGCAATTTCAAGAATGAGTGAGATATTTGTCCCACCTACCCAAGACATACCCTCAAGAACTCACACGTGGGAGATTTAATCCCACAAGGTATTTAGAGCACCCAAGCTCCAGTGGTCAAGTTCTCAGAGGAGCAGAGGATTTTCTCACGAGGCCACTTTTTCCTCGCAGCCTGTAGTAAGCGCCATACGGGAAATGTCGTTATGGCACGATGTTTGTTTTGTTGTGGCCGTCCGACATATTCGGAGGGTATGTCCTTTTAGAAAGAGCACCGTGAAGGGGCTCACCTTTGAGGCCGATGGTTGGTTCCTTCTCCACAAGGCCCCTGCAAGGTGGTGTTCGATGTCACCACGTGGTAGAGGTCAGGGTGGAGTTTATAGTTCTGGCGGTCCTTCGAACCGCATAGATGACGTGACTACTGGGCAGGATCAGGAGGCGACATCGCATGGGGTTACAGGTATATTTCGATTCTTTTGAATCATACGTGCATTGATAGATTCAAATTTTACCCTAGCGTATATGTTTTCTCTTTATTGCTAGAGTTGTAAAGTGATAGTACCCCAGAGGTAGGGATACCTTGATTAGTAAAGTGAGAAGTTAAGAATGTTGACAAGAATAATAAAGTGAACTGAGACTATAGTTGTGTAGAGTTCACAAGTTGTAATTATCCCGTAACAGTGTAAAGACCAATAGGGAAGATTGTACAGTAGAAATACTTTGGCTTATGTGACGAACCTCTAGTGAATGGGAGGATAGGGTGAGAAGTACCTTGAGATAAGAGAGAGATTTATTTCAGACTAAGAATGAGAAGTTAAGTGTGACGATGAGTCGGGTTATAGACGCAATTCGGGTCAACCGGTAGTATGGAATGGGGTGATGTCAGTTAGAAATAGTCCCGTTATGTGATAGGGTCACGAGGGTGCAAGGCCCAAGTCTAGTTGATTTTGTACGTGTACTAAATAAGTTTGGAAGTACGAGAAAGTATGACAAGTAAGAGAATAAAGGAACCTCTAAGGATCCCGTATTTTAGAAGACTGTAACCTTCGAGTTTTGTGAGAAGGGACCACGGACGGAAGGTCCATTGCTATGTTTACGTATGTTAGGTGGTGGCCATGTGTGGCATCGTTGGTCTTGTGGAGTATTGACTGTTAGGCATAGTATAGAGACAGTGCCGGAGTTAGTATAGCTTGACAACCGACTAAGAACATTCGGGGACGAATGTTTCTAAGGGGGGAAGAATGTTACACCTCGTAAGTCCAGTACATGGGTAAGAGAGTGTATGTAAGGAATCAAGACTTGGAAATTGGTACGAAATGAAGAATTGTTTTTCCGACGGAAAATCTTCCGAACGTCGGAAAGGAAAAATGTTCGTTGTTGAGAATTGGATTCTCAAAAATGAATTATTTGAAGAGTATGGAACTTATTAACATTATGGTAATTTATTTTTACGGATTTGGTCATGTGGGGCCCACTGGAGGAATTTTACGTTTTGTGGGGCCCACGAGGGTTACAGAATTTTATGGACGAATGAGAGGGCGACACGTGGCCCCCCCACACATGGTCTTGGTAGAAATTTAGTAAGGGTAAAATGGTCATTGACCATCAAGGAAGATAAGTCTTGCTAGCTTGAGATTGTTGACCAAGTCAACTTGTCCACTTGGCTATTATCCATGTGATCTTCATCCAAGCCACACAATTGTTATAATCTTGGCCCTTCATTGTGTTATTTATGCTTCACTAGTGCAAGACAAGGTCTTTAACACTTAGAAAAATTAGAGAACATTTGTGCCAAGAACAAGAGGCTCTCGGGTTTGCACATTTTGCCCATAAAAAAATTTGTAGTTTTGATCCTTTGTTCACAAGACTTTAACCCAATGTCCCTAAGGGTATTGTAAGGATATCTCAATAGAAATATTTCGGAAAAACGGCGTTTTCGTATTAGTCGCAAGGCGAAACTTAAAGAGTTCTTCAACTTTGAAGTTGGAACTTGAAGATGGGTTCTTCATAGGCTTCTAAGGAGTGCTTGGAGCGGATTGGAACATAAGGAAAGGAGCTAAGAATTTGCTAAGGAGCGACTTTGAATCTTGGAATCTTTAAGGGCTTGTAAAGGTATAATTTTGTCGTTTTAGTAATTAAGTTTACTTATTGTTGTAGCTATGGATATTAGCAAGCATCAGATGTTTAGTATGAAGTTTGATAAGTGTTTTGGCTATTGGAACCCTAATCTGAAAACTAGCATGTTTAGCCTTAAGATTACAATTCAAGTCGATTATTAGTTTAAGTCGTCGCATGTTGTATAAAGAATGAAATTGTAGTTGTTGGTTGTTTATGACTATATAACATGTTAGACCTTAGAACTTGGAATTGAAAAGGATTGGAAAAGACTTTGAATTGTTGGTTATGTTGTCGTCGAGAATGGCTTGGGTATTAAACTACTTGGTACGAATCATGGCTAAATTTTACACGCATTGTAAGGCGGTAATCCCCTTTGTTTGGTTGGTATGTCGAGCCTTAAATGTGGCATGTATGGTTATTGTATTCGCCTTGAAAAGGTGGCAAAGTATGTAGAAACAAAGGAGGTGTCGCCCGATTTTCCGTAGAATAAGAGACCGCTTACTTAGTATTATTCTACGTTAGAGACTAGAAGTCGATAGTTTTGTTGTGACCATTATAGGTTGACAATTTAATGCACACGCGATTCGCTTAGCTTGTGGATTTAGCCAAAAGGTATGTGAACTATCTCTTCTTCTAAGATGATTCCTTAAGATAAAGAAAGTATGTCCTACTCCTTAAATGATCCCGTTATACCTCAGATTTCCAGAGTATGTACGCAAGGACGCACGTAGAAAAGTTTGAAGCTTAAAGTAGGCTTCGCCGAATTATTTTGTGCACAACACCCTTAGAGTCGTTTTTCGACTAAACGCTTGCATAACTTCGGCGGAAAATTCCGGCTATGTCATTTTTAATTTTTGCGGATTTTTCGAGAGACGAAGATGTCGACCAACGAGAGGCGCCACTTGGAACCCTCTCATTGGCGGAAGTCGGCGGGCCATGGACGATTTCAAGATAAGGTTTGGCAAGATATTTGTGAGGGTTTTAAGGAGTAGGACTAGGCACTTGGGCACATCTTGGCCCTACACTTGCATAGCACTTGGCTAGATCTCGCCATTGGTTGGCCTATAAATACCCTCCCCTTTCAAGACTTCTTCATCCAAAATAATTTCCTAAGTCTAAAATCCTCCCCTCTCTTGTAGTGTTCTCGCCCCTCCCCACGCGAGGCCCCTGGCCGAGAACCCTCCCCTGGTCGAGAGTACCCTCCTACTGGGTTGGCCGAGGGGTATACACCCCTCGTGGTGTCATCTCGTATAAATACCCCATCTTGGTAGAAATACTCTCCAAAGTATTACTATACCCAAATTACCTTAGCCGTATACCTTGTAGTATTCCAAAGATACCTCTATACGTGAGCCCTAAAATACTACCTTATGTCCTTTTTGTCTCAAATCAAACCCTAAGGAAAATCTCCATAGTTGGTTCGAGTATTAAGAAGAAGTTGCAGAACTTCTAGTGGTTGTTTGAGCGGTCGAGCACCCGAGTAGAGCTAAACGCTGCTCGTGATCGACTTTATACTTGGATAATTTTGGGCTTATCGAGGTAAATATTCTTGTCCCCTCGTTGTAATTGGAAATTACATGTTGTATGATTATATAGTTGAAGTATACTATATATGATCCGAACATACTTTGCAATGTCTTTTGACTTAAGCCCCAATAAAGAAAGAATCGAATCAGAATTACATAGACCGCATTACAGAGACTTGTGTGGTATTACCGTAGTAGAATTGTATACGCCCTTAGACGATAACCCCCGGTTGGCTTGGTAGCCTACTGATTGAGGATGAGATTTACGCCGCTGCGGGGAGGTGCCGAATTTTCTCGTAGAATACGGAACCGAGTGTTTGTAGTTAATGCACGATTATGGCCTATATAGGCGGAAGTACCATGAGTAGCGCATTCTACTTGACGAGTGGAAAAGGCCAGCGCGGTACAGATTACGAGCGATCGCTATTTGTCGATAATCGCCGCGAGGTACGTGAACCTCTTCCTATCCTTTCTAGCATGATGTTTTGTAAACTATGTAGACGGTAGACGCATACGTGCTAAATGAGTTTGGTTGGTTCAAAACATAGGGTGTTATAATAGCTTTATGGGAAGTTAGTTATAACGACTCTACGTAGGTAATGTAATGGTTTATTTATTGTAAAAGTTAAAGAGACTTGATCTTAAAAGATAAGAGACTCGACTTAATTGAATTTTGTTAAAAAGTGTGAAACCTCATTCGTGAGTAATGAGTATTTTGGTTTTCAAAAGGAATGATGTTTTACTGATTTCGGAAATCAGAATGAATGTCGAACAAACCACAACATTTCTAATAAAGGGAAATGTTTTGATTAATAAAGTATTATTAAAACCAGTAGAAACTTCCATCTGCATAGAAGCTAAGATGACAAAATGATATTACATTTCCTAGATCACGGTCATTTGTAATAAGATTGTTATGAACAAGAATAACCTACTCACACATAAGGTATATGTTTCTCAAATTGTTTTAAAGGATTAAAACTATGAACTACTAAACCTTTCAAAATGAGAAACTCGAGTAATTGAAATTAGGCAAACTTGAACGCTTGAAAAGAATGTTACTTGATTTTACAAAGAGAAGTGTTTTGATTTACTTCAAAGGATAATCGCTTCATTTTTATATACTACTGTATCAGGTGACTTTTGTGAAAGTAACGATCTTTTAAAGAGTTAATGTACGAAGTACTTTGGGGATAAAAACCCGATCTTGTTAATCATATAGTAGGAAGTACCTCGTGTGTATAACTTTATCAGGTTGGTTTGTGATAGCCTTATAATACTTTCTTGTTGATTTGTTAAGCAAACATGCTAGATGCTACGCGGGTTAGTATCTTGTGATGTTCAGGTAAAGGGGTTTCTCGATTGTGCTTATGTTGTTTAAACGATAAGTTGTTATGTTAGTATCAGATCACCATGATTCGGGTTGCGCCTCCACGCGGGTAGACTCAAAGTGTCTGTGTGACCTATGATTCGAGAATACCTTACGCGGTCTCATGGCCTATGCGGAATCAAGCGGAGTTCGTGTTAGTGTGGCCTTTGTGGTCACGTGGTCTACGCGCTACGCGACGGCGAGTCCAGACGCTGCCGGGAGTAGCTACCCGACGCGGAATACCTCACGCGCCATCGAGTGGCCCACGCGAGCTACGGAAGTTCTGTGGCTAGACGCGCACATTAGATATCGCGGGCGAAAGGCCGCTTTGATCATGCGACGGCTAGACAGCATCATGATACGCTTTATGACCTTGTTGTCGTGGTTTTAGTAGCTCGCTATGCCTTCGCATTTACCCCGCACGGTTTTATGATGACACAGTGGACCCGTGTTCATGCAGTATTCCTCGTGCTTTTATATCATAGATCGCCAGCAGGCGGGGTATTCCACGCACGATTGATGTCGGGCGCGAGACCCATTGTTATATTTGAGCGACGACTTTGAGGCGCGAGTCCTCGACTTGACATGACCGCTATTTATCAGGAATCGTAGTTTGGTTATCATACATGTCTCCCGCTTATATAGACTACTATGATTTCATTTACAATATTTTCGCCTCACATACTGTACCGCTGTATCGACTCCTTCGGGCCGCTCATGCCGCAGTCGAGGTACACCGCCGCTGATCCTAGCTCTCGTGGTCACGTCAAGTGGAAGCCCGCTTTCTCCGAGGCTTATCAGCCGTATAGTCCCCGTCGTAGTAGCTTACATTCAGGTATGGCGGGTCCCCGTCCCGCCATCGTTGTCATGTCACTCTTAGAGGTCCGTAGTAATCGCCAGGCGAGTTGTAAGTGGATGTAATCGTCGTATTTAATTGATTTATATATGCCGAAGGCAAGTTTTCTCGTGACATCGCTTACTTCATAATATTTTCATGTCTTGTTTTATGTTCCGACACTGATGATGGCTACTGGTGCCCGAGTAGGCACCACCACGCCCGGTTCGGTCGTGACAAAAGTGGTATCGTGAGCGCTTAATCCTGAAAGTGTCTACGCATCGTATCTAGTAGAGTCTTGATTATCGCTGTCGCGCACCACATCAATAATCGTGAGGCTATAGGATATTTAGGATTGGTTTCATTCTTCTCACTCCGAGATCGTGCCTTAGAGTTGTGTTGTAAAGTCGACCTCTAACGATTTCTTTCCTTACCATTATGCTCCGCAGGCAAACCCGCCCAGAGGAAAGGCAAAGGGAGCCGCGAGCAGAGTTCGTAGGTTACGCGGGCACGCCCAATCATCACCGGGCGGCGCTCATTCGGGAGTTCTCGCGACATCACCACCCCAACAGAGTTTAGCACGCGGCAGCAGCTCCTACCGCGACCATGATAAGTTGAACCTTCGCCCACGACCGAACAGAATAGAGATCGCAGAGGCGACCTCGCATTAGCTACGAGTTGGCTACCAGAGAGTATACCGATGTACCGCGAGTCTTGACGACTATCTAAGAGAGGTTGTGCAAGAGAAATTCTTCACTGGGCTTGAGCATGGCTCGAGTACGGCTTATGCGCAGCAGCCAAGAAACGTAGAGATCGACGCGTTAACCAAGGACGCAGGTAAGAGGCTGAACAAAGAAGGTCCTTTAGTAACTTTCGAGGCGAATCACCTCACCAAATAGATTGATTATGCACATCCACCGCAGCAGAGGTCCTCCACAGGTTCGTGACGCTCGGCAGGCAGAGTTGGTCGAGCTCCGTGGCTTCCTGCTCACACGCGATGCACGCCATCCCGGAATGTCGCCTTTTGTCGGGTACTTGTTGCACCGCGCCGCCGTACAGTGTCGTGGTGTCCTAGCAGAGGACGCAAGCAGAGGACTCACCTTCAGATCGCGGTAGTTCGTTACCTTCCCTAGCTGCGCTCTACGGCGTGTTTTATTATAACGACTAGGGAGTGAAGAAGAGAAAAGGTATATCCTTAACCCTCTGTAGATCGATGTGTGATAAGACGAGTATATCATAAGTGCTATGTTCCGATAAAGAATGTTAGTCGGGATTAGAAACCATGGTTAGTAAAAGCGGTAAGATCGGGGGATAAGAAAAAGTGCGAGCCTTAGAGCTTTTACGCAGAGACCTTAAAGGCAAGGCCATCTCGTAAAGACGTATTGTTATGTTTGATCCTTATCGGAGTGCATAGTGCACGCGAGCTATGTTTGTATAATAAGTCCCCGAGTAGTGTGAAATAAAAGAGGTAGTCGAGCTAAGAAGACCGCCAGGTTTTTCGTAACGTGATTAGCGCAGAGTTTCCTGACGGAGCTAGTGTTTTACGCTGCTGTTCGGGCCGAGGCCACGCTGCGGGTCAACCCGCGCCCAGATGGTGGCGGGTCATGGTGGTCCCGCCGTGATAGGGTCACGAGGGTGTTAGGCCCATGTTTGGTTAACCAACAGACGAAGTCGTGGACGATTCGACCGCAGCTCGCCGGCGAGGTCACCGCTCGTTTTAGTAAAAGACCGTACCCTGTGAGTAAGTCATGGATGATTATTTCGCGAAGGTTGCACGAGGTGCCCGCTTACCTTATGTCGTGCAATGGAGCCTGTGTTACAACTATTTTCGCTCGAAGTTTTACCATGCAGGTTAGGAACTCAGCGAGTCTCGTGACGTATTCGCCCTGCCGTTGTTTTTATTTCGTGGTAGCCGCGAGGATTGTTGTCTCCGTGGAGAGTGTTTAAGCTACCATTTCGTTGTTCTGATGTTTCCCACGGCCCGGTAGGGCGAAGTGTAAGTCACGGCCGATTTGTTCGATGTTGGCAAGGTTCGATAATGGTTCAGATTGTTCCAAAGAACCGCGGATAAAGCGGCTTGTCTAGTAGAGGTTATCGCACCGCAGAAATCGTATGGATAATCGGCGACGACGCTTAGAGTTCAGTGACGGCCGGCCTTCTCAAGGTACCACCCGATATGAGAAAGAGTTCGAGTGTACAAGAAGCGGTACGACACGTAAGGGAAGAAGCGAGCATGTATTGCAGCATAGTGATCATTTCTTTTGTAAGGAGTAGGCGCGCATGAAGTATATTTTAGACCTCGAGTAAGCGGCTTTTGTGACGCCGTAGGTGTTTCTCGGATCGGGATGTAAGCATTTTGCGCAGTGTTTCGTGGCAGCGTGGCGTGTTTGTTCTCGTAAGTATAGTAGTGAAGACTATATCGCGCACGGTTGTTTTGAGATTAGAAGGAACATTCAGACGAATGTTTCTACGAGGAGAATGTTATACCGTATTTGCAGTAATGCGTAGGACGACGAGAAAAGTTTGAAGCTTAAAGTAGGCTTCGCCGAATTATTTTGTGCACAACACCCTGCTAGAGTCGCTTTTTGAAACGCTTTGCATAACTTCATGGCGGAAAATTCCGCTATGTCATTTTTAATTTTTGCGGATTTTTCCGAGAGACGAAGATGTTAGATCAACGAGGGCGCCACTTGGCACCCTCTCATCATGGAAGTCAAGGCGGTCATGGACGATTTCAAGATAAGGTTTGGCAAGATATTTATGAGGGTTTTAAGCGAGTAGGACTAGGAACTTGGGCACATCTTGGCCCTACACTTGCATAGCACTTGGCTAGATCTCGCCATTGGTTGGCCTTTGCTTGGCCTATAAATACCATCCCCTCAAGACTTCTTCATCCAAAATAATTTCCTAAGTCTAAAATCCTCCCCTCTCTGGTAGTGTTCTCGCCCCTCCTACGCGAGGCCCTCGCCAAGAACCCTCCCCTAGGCCGAGAGTACCTCCTAGTGGGGTCGGCGAGGTATACACCCCCTCGTGGTGTTGTCTCGTATAAATACCCCTCTTGGTAGAAATACTCTCCAAAGTATTGTTACATTATACCCAAATTACCTTAGCCAGATACCTTGTAGTATTCCAAAGATACCTCTATACGTAGAGCCCTAAATACTACCTTACGCCCTTTTTGTCTCAAATCAAACCCTAAGGAAAATCTCCATAGTTGGTCGAGTATTAAGAATAAGTCGCGTAGAACTTCTGGTGGTTGTTTGGAGCGTCGAGCACCGAGTGAGTTAAACGCTGCTCGTGATCGACTTTATACTTGGATAATTTTGGGCTTATCGAGGTAAATATTCTTGTCCCTCGTTGTAATTGGAAATTACATGTTGTATGATTATATAGTTCAAGTATACTATATATATATCCAACATAGCTTTGCGCAATGTCTTTTGACTTAAGCTCAATAAAGAAAAGAATCAATTGTAATTACATAGATCAGACATGAGACTTCAGGTGGTATTATCGTAGTAGAATTGTATACGCCCTAGACGATAAACTCCCCCGTTGGCTTCGTAGCCTACTCGATTGAGAGAGATTTACGCCGCCATGCGTGGGAGAGGCCAATTTTCGTAGAATATGGAACCGAGTGTTTGGTTAATGTACGGCCATGCCTATATAGACGGAAGTACTACGAGTAGCGCATTCTACTTGACGAGTGAAAAAGGCTAGCAGTGCAGACTACGAGCGTATTGCCATTTGTCGATAATCGTCGCGAGATACGCGAACCTCTTCCTATCCTTTCTAGCATGATGTTTTGTAAACTATGTAGTACGCAGACGATACGTGCTAAACGAGTTTGGTTGGTTCAAAACATAGGTGTTATAATAGCTTTACGGGAAGTTAGTTATAACGACTCTACGTAGGTAATGTAACGGTTTATTTATTGTAAAAGTTAAAGAGACTTGATCTTAAAAGATAAGAGACTTGACTTAATTGAATTTTGTTAAAAAGTGTGAAACCTCATTCGTGAGTAATGAGTATTTTGGTTTTCAAAAGGAATGATGTTTTACTGATTTCTAAATCGTAACGAATGTCGAACAAACCACAACATTTCTAATAAAGTGGAAATGTTTTGATTAATAAAGTATTATTAAAACCAGTATAAACTTCCATCCGCATGTAAGCTAAGATTTAGACAAAATGATATTACATTTCCTAGATCACGGTCACGTAATAAGATTGTTATGAACAAGAATAACCTACTCACACATAAGGTATATGTTTCTCAAATTGTTTTAAAGGATTAAAACTACGAACTACGTAAACCTTTCAAAATGAGAAACTCGAGTAATTGAAATTAGGCAAACTTGAACGCTTGAAAAAGAATGTTACTGATTTTACAAAGAGAAGTGTTTTGATTTACTTCAAAGGATAATCGCTTATTTTTATATACTACGTATCAGGTGACTTTTGTAAAGTAACGATCTTTTAAAGAGTTAATGTACGAAGTACTTTGGGGATAAAAACTCGATCTTGTTAATCATATAGTAGTAAGCACCTCGTGTATAACTTGATCGTGTTGGTTTGTGATAGCCTTGTAATACTTTCTTGTTGATTTGTTAAGTAAACATGCTGCGATGCTACGGGTTAGTATCTTGTGATGTTTGTGTAAAGGGTTTCTTGATCGCGCTTATGTTGTTTAAACGATGTCGTTATGTTAGTATCAGATCACCTATGATTCCGGTTAAGTCGCCTCACGCGCGGTACTCAAAGTGTCTGTGACCTATGATTCGAGAATACCTTACGCGGTCTGGGTTTATGCGGAATCGCGGAGTTCCGTGTTAGTGCGCGCCTTTGTGGTCACGCGGTCTATGTGGCTACGCGACGGCGAGTCCAGACGCCGGGAGTAGCTACCCGACGCGGAATACCTCACGCGCCATCGAGTGGCCCACGCGAGCTACGGAAGTTCCAGGCTAGACGCGCGACATTAGATATCGCGCGCAGTGGCCGCTTTGATCATGCGACGGCCAGACAGATCATGATACGCTTTACGACCTAGTTGTATCGTGGGTTTTAGTAGCTCGCTATGCCTTCGCATTTACCCCGACGGTTTTATGATGACACAGCGGGACTCGTGTTCATGCGTATTCCTCGTGCTTTTATATCATAGACTACCGGCGGGCGTATTCCACGCATGATTGATGTCGCGGGCGAGACCCATTGTTATATTCGAGCGACGACTTTGAGGCGCGAGTCCCGACTGACACGATCGCTATTTATCAGGAATCGTAGTTTGGTTATCATACATGTCTCCGCTTTATATAGACTACTATGATTTCATTTACGTATTTTCGCCATACTGTACCGTTGCCAGATCGACCTCCTTCGGCCGCGCTCACGCCGCAGTCGAGGTACACCGCCGCCGATCCTAGCCTCGTGGTCACAGTCAATACTTGGGAAGCTCCGCTTTCCGAGGCTTATCACCGTATAGTCCCCGTCGTAGTAGTGCCATTCGCGGTATGGCGGGCCCCGTCCGCCATTGTTGTCATGTCACTCTTGAGGTCCGTAGTACCGCAGGCGAGTTGTCAGCCGGATGTAATCGTCGGATTTAATTGATTTATATATACGCCGAAGGCAAGTTTTCTCAGACATCGCTTACTTCATAATATTTTCATGTCTTGTTTTATGTTCCGCTGACACTGATGTATGGTTACTGGTGCCCGTAAGGCACTAACACGCCCGGTTCGGTCGTGATGTGATCCATTCCTCGTCAGACTTGATTGCCTAATATAGAATTTGTTTTATATACTTCCTTGATTGTACTTTGATGTTTTAATTGTAAGTTGTTATAATCCATTTCCTTAGTGAAGTTTGGATTCTCAAAAGTGAAGGTATTTTACTTAAAGTACATGTAGTCTTGAAAAGGAAGTGGTTTCCAAATCTTTTGGCTAGTTCCTTAGTTCCAAAACCTAGTCGTTATAATGACTTTAGAGTCAAAAGGAGTGATTTACTTAATTGTTTCAAGAGAGGAGAAATGACATGATTTAGTAGAAAAACTTGTTTTATAGATATTAAGAGATTTCAAGTATTTTGAAAGTTAAGAACTTGATTTGTAAGTACGTGATACTGGTTTTAAAAGTATAAGTCTTTGGTTATAAAAGGAACGGATATAACCAAAACCATAAAGGGTTATAACCGCTTTACGGGAAGTTGGTTATAACGGCTTTATGGAAGGTTAAGAAAGTTATCTATTTTGATTAACGGGCATAAGTTGCCTAGATTGTGAAAATTTGAAGTTACTTGATTTCAAGCTTTGAAATGAGTTTTCTAAAAGTGTAGTAACTTACTTTGAAAAATAGACACACCTCGATACTACGTGTTAGTATCTCGGGTTTTACATAAAACGAAGTCTTTTGAAAAGAATGTATGTACGTAGTTCTTGGTTTGTTTAACGGAGAATTATTCTACGCATGCCTTGATAAGTACTTTGGCTTGTTTAATCGAGAATTATTCTACGTGTGCCTTGATAAGTACTTTGGCTTGTTTAATTGAGAATTATTCTTTAAGTGCCTTGAGTTTATAAAATGAAAGTCTATAGATTTTGGCGAACTTGCCTACGGTCAAAGTGATAGCTTTTGAGTGCAAGTATTATGTTTTATTACGTTGTCGCTGAATTTTTTTTTTTTTTTTTTTTAGGTAAATGCAAATATTATTACTAGAAACCGAAAGAAAAGTGGCTACAATCAATCATCGAGGTTCTCACCCTCAACGTAATTTAAAGAAGAACGGGAGTAAGGAGTTGTCACCGGGCGTGCCATTACAAGAAGGGATAAAATCACAGAGTACTCTATAGATGTTGTTTTAATCTTGGTAATGACCTCTTCTCGCCGGTGAGTTTGTGCCTTCAAAGAGCAAAGCTGTTCCTTGTCCTCCAAATCTCATGTAATTACAACGCAGTAAGGCAATTAAGGTTGCTTTTGCTCTGATGTCTGCTCACAGAGTCTTTTTAATCCATTTGAGAGAACTTTCAACAGTGGTCATTTCTCTCTTAATTCCCAACCACCTCTTATGCTTTTCCAAATCAAACTAGTGTAGGGTACGTGAAGAAGAGGTGCTCTCTTGTTTCATTTGCTTGCTCAGTAACCCACAAGACTTATCCTCCGTGTCGAGATAGAAAGTGGTGTCCTTTGTAGCTAACCGCTTTCTACAATTTATCCACATGGTGAACGAGAACTTGCGGGGATGAATCCTTCCAGATTTGTGACATCCAAGGCTTTTTATCTTGCTTAGAGCGCAAGATCTCATATACTGGCTTGAATCAAATTTACCGCTGGTACAACACTTTGCTAATCCGCAATCGCAACTCCTTCGCTACCAAAGACGGAAACAAGTTTGTCGCGTATCCCGCAAATCTTTCCGAATGGGGAGTCTCTAGACGCACTTCAGTCCCAAAAAGAATCGCTCAAATAAAAGTCGTTGATCCATCGACCTGTGCCGGTGTCGCGACTCTCATTGGAGGGTCACCGTCTTGTTGTAAGTTTACTCGACGCATCGACATGACGCCGATTCCACGTACGCTTCCATTATTTGTGTTACTCCTGACACGCTTATACGATGGGATTCCGGCACGTGACTGCGAGGCGTTAGATTCCTGATTTATTTGTATTACCCTATGCTCACGCTTATACGACGGGATTCCGGCACGCGACCACGGGATATTGTTATTCCATGGATTAGCCTCCACGGCGAGTGAGTGACGCCGGGTCGATCCGCAGTTAGCTGTGCATTTGTCCCGCCGGTGGTCGACGCAGACGGCTCGTAGTTGGCCGCATTTGCCTGCCGCTGCTATTTCACGCTTTCACGATAGTTCCGAGATATCTCGCGCACTTGCCCGGCCATATCTCGCTCTCCGTCGATCCGTAGTTAGCTTTAATACTCGCCCCGCCGCTTGTCGACGCAGTCGATCTCGTAGTTGGCTTTCGCATTTGCCCCGCCCGTGTTATGATACGTGCCGGATCCGTGGTTCGCTTTTCCTACTTCGCCCGTGACAGCTTTTAGAACACGCGGACTTCGTGTTCATGTATGCCTATTGGCGTTATAATATCATGATCGCCGACGGTGAGGAAGGATTTCACGCATGATTGATATTACGGGCGCGAGACCCACTCGCTATATTTTAGTAATGACTTTGAGGCACGCGCCCTCGACTTGATATGACCGCCATGTGTCGTGTATCGTAGGTCGCTATCATACATGTCTCCCTGCTTTGTTTAGATCGCTATGATTTCATTACGATACTTCATCGCTTCACATACTTGGTACATTCTTCAGATCGACCTCCTCCGGGCCGCTCACGCCGCAGTTTAGGTAATGCTAGCTTTGGTGATCGGCAGTGTAGGACCGCCGTAGTTTTGGATAGCTCCTCTGCTCAGAGTTTATATTTTTGGTATAGTTCCTTCAAGATGTGCTTTGTACCATGGGTACACGGGGCCTTGTCCCGCCATATTTCAAGAAACTCTTAGGTCCAGATTCATACGCCGGATTGGACTCATGTTCACAGAAGGTCTTTGATTATGTATATTATGGCACTTTGTCGCTTTGCCCTTTATACGATGTTGGTAAGAAAAAATGAGGTGTTATTTAATTTCCGCAGCTTACTTAGTTGTTATGGTAGGGTGCCTGTGCAGGGCACCACCATGGCCCGGGTTCTGGTGTGACAGAGTGGTATCGTGAGCGCACCTCGAATGTCTACGCACCATGTCTAGTAGAGTTCGATTATCTGTGTCGCGCGCCACACCCATAAACAGGAGGCTGCAGACATTTAGAGTCGTTTCTATTCTTCTCACGCTAAGATCATGCCATGAGCCGTGTTAGTAAGATAATTCCTCCGTGACTCGTATAGTTGATGTGGCTTATTCCTGTGGTATACCGGATGTCAGGTCGCAGCTTACGAAGTTCTTCCGCTTCCGTGTTTTGAGACCCCGCACCGTGAGCCTCCGCTTATCGCCAGAGAAGACTATAATGTCGAGGAAGCCGTTATGTTATCGACCAAGATAATGCACAGCCATCACAGGAGGTTATTCGACCAAGACCGACAGTGTGCGGAGAGTAGAGGCCATGAGATCAGCCAGAAGAGGCTAGACCGCTTGGTTATTCCTGAGTTTTGGACGAGCAAATTTCAAGAAATGAAAGTGAGATATTTGTCCCAGCCTACCCAGTACATACCCCCGCAACTCACATGTGGGAGATTTAATCCCACAAGGTATTTAGGAGCCGGTCCAAGCTCCAGGGGTCGAAGTTCTCAGAGGAGCAGAGGATTTTCTCAGTCGAGGCCACTTTTTCCTCAGTGTTTCCGATGTAGTAAGCGTCATATGGGGAAATGTCGTTATGGCACAGATGTTTGTTTTTGTTGTGGCCGTCCGGGACATATTCGGAGGGTATGTCCTTTTAGAAAGAGCACCGGTGAAGTGGCTCAGCCTTTGAGGCCGATGGTTGGTTCCCTTTCCTTCACACCGCATCCCCTGCGTGGTGTTCGATGTCACCACCGTGGTAGAGGTCCGTGGAGTTTATAGTTCTGGCGGTCCTTCAACCGCATAGATGACGCGACTCATGGCAGATCGTGAGGCGACATCGCATGAGGTTACAGGTATATTTCGATTCTTTTGAATCATACGTGCATTGATAGATTCAGATTTTACCCTAGTGTATATGTTTTCTCTTTATTGCTAGAGTTGTAAAGTGATAGTACCCCAGAGGTAGGGATACCTTGATTAGTAAAGTGAGAAGTTAAGAATGTTGACAAGAATAATAATGTGAACTGAGACTATAGTTGTGTAGAGTTCACAAGTTGTAATTATCCCGCAATGTTGTAAAGACCAATAGGAAGATTGTACAAGAGAAATACTTTGGCTTATGGACGAACCTCTGTTGAATGGGAGGATAAAGTGAGAAGTACTGAGATAAGAGAGAGATTTATTTCGCACTAAGAATGAGAAGTTATGTGACGACGAGTCGGGTTATAGACGCAATTCGGTCAACCTAGTATGGAATGGGGTGATGCCGCTAGAAATAGTCCGCATGCGATAGGTCACGAGGTGCAAGGCCCAAGTCTAGTTGATTTTGTACGTGTACTAAATAAGTTTGGAAGTAGAGAAAGTATGACAAGTAAGAGAATAAAGGAACCTCTAAGGATCCCGTGTTTTAAGATCAGAACCTTCGAAGTTTTGTGAGAAGACCGACGATCAGATCATCATGAAAACCTCATAATCCCGCCAATACCACCCCACACACTCACGGGTGTAGTTACCTCGAAAGGTTCTTATGGATTCGGGCTCTATTCCTTTACACTTGGTTGTTATCTTTCTTACTGGTCGTACTCTTTCCGTATTTCCAACTCATACTATTATACATACATAACTTCCATACCAATGCTGGCCTCCAATCTTTTGGAGTCACTCTTTAAAACAATATAAGGCCATTTTCGTCTTTCACGACCTGGTTCCGGTGGAACGCGTCCACGAACCCAGAAACAATTAACTAGACTTGGGCCTTGCACTCGGACTCGCCACGTAGCGAAACTACTACCAACCGATCCCACTCCATATCAAAGCATGGGAGACCCACAGTCCTCAACCCGCCCCACCGCCGCACTTAACTCTTATTCTGGTCTATAATAAATCTTTCTACCCGAGAAGACCTTGTACATCTAAGGTCTCAATGTCATCAATATTCTTAGGCTCGCATTTCCATGCTCCAAGCCTACCTTACCAGCCCCCACCGTACAATAACTTCTCATAATACCATAATCGTGTCGTCTTGATCACAACAACCCTTACTTACTCTATACGGACCTCATCCGTACAATCCTCTTAAGCCTACTACGCAGCTTGATCTATTAACATGACATTCCGTTAAGTTCCTAAGCATGGCTTCTTAAGGGTTCACTACCCTATCAGACAGCTCATCCTTTCCCAATTATCTCAAAATAAAACATAAGATCTTGGCGAGAATTCATTAACTGTTCCATACCTTCCCGGTATCTAGTTAGTCTTTACCAACTCCTCTAAAATCATTCTAGGTAACACGCGTCTGACCCTCATACATAACTCCGTATAGATGTATGTCACAATACCAACTATACTATAATTATTACCAACCTGGATACGCAATCCACGTAGTCCTTCCTGGGTCACTGCTACCTTTCTCGTAGCTGCAATCAACATAACTCGTTAGGGAGAGACGACCCTAACAACACATCTCTATCGCACGATCTCAGAGTGAAAAGAATGGAAACCAATCCTAAATGTCCTGCAGCCTCCTGATTATAGATGTGGTGCACAACACACCGATAATCAAGACTATACTAGACACGGTTTGTAGACACTTTCCTAGGACTAACTGCTCTGATACCACTTTTGTCACGACCCGACTGGTGCCCTACCTGGGCACCCTTATAATCATACAACATAATAAATCATGAAGAAAAATAACACATTTTAAAAAACTAAGGCCAAGCCGATAAGGTCGCCATAACATAAAAATTACCCGAAAGTGGTCTACATTTAACAATGTCAAACAACTCTAGCCACCCACCATAGATGAATACAGCACTCTAAGATTTGAACAAATACTACGATGGACAAGGCCCGCTCTATACCCGTAGTTCGGATCATGCGTATGAGGACGTAAAGCGCAAAGACTTAAAGAGGTTGACGAAAAATTCCGGCGCCAGCAGCCACGCGCGCCGATCTGGCCGCGCCGGAAAGTGCGCCGCGCGCAAGTTCCGGCGTCCGCAGAAGTTGCGGCCGGCGCCGTCGCAGCGCGCCGAGGCGTGTTCTGCGGAAGTTGGCGGAAATTCTGCACCGCTTTGTTTTAAAAGAGGCCATGGGTGGGTGACAAGTGTCCCCATCTGATTTTGTATGTCTTTATATTGACCAAGTCTTCAAGACTTGGTCATCTTTCAAATCCTCTCTCTCTCTAAGCTAAAGCTCCTCACTTCTCTCTAGAATTCCAAGAGAAATTCAAAGCTTAAAGAAAACTGAAAGAGTGTGGCGCAGGAAGCTTCAGAGTGTTATTGTGGTGGTGTTCTCGGAAAGCGAGGCTAGCAAAGTTGTTGGAATAAGTTTGGCTAAAGCTCTAAGGTAACAATTCTTCTTATAGCTAGTTATTGGTGTCATGTGAAGAAGCAGGAACTTCGTAGTAGTAAATAATGCTCTTAGATTCATCTGCATGTAAGGAATATGGTTCGATATGAAAGAATTGGTTAAAAAGGTTATATGAGCACGTTGTAGTCTAAAACTACCTTAAAATTGTTAAGTTAATTGTTGTACCTTATGGCAGAATTTTACACACCCAAGTTTAGTTGTGTAATCCCCTTTGAAATGTTTGGATTGTCAGCCTTAAACGTGGCGCTGGATATTGAATTCGCCTTGAAAATGTGGCAAGGTATGTAGAAACAAAGGAAATGCTAATTTTCCATAGAATTTAGTAACTTGAACTTGGAATGTTCTACATTGAACTGTAGGTTAATGTGACATGGTCATTATAGGTCGACATATTACGCATGGATTTTGGACTTAATGGATCGACCAAGAGGTATGTGGAGCTTTCCTATCTCTTGAGCATGATTAGTTGTATCTATGTAGTACGATAGACGTACAAGAAGTGGTATTCTTACTTGTTTTAAGTATATAAAGACTTGTTCGTTTTAAAAAGTATAAGTCCCTTGTTTATGGGAAATGTATAATTTTACTAAAGTATAGGTTAATATAACAACTTTACGGGAAGTTGGTTTATTAGCTTTATGAAAAGTTAACAAGATGAGATTTACTCTAAGTAAGACAAGCAAGGACAAATGACATGATTTATGAAAGGCAAATTGATTTCAAGGCATCGATTGCCCAAAGATTTTATATGAAAAGGAGTCTTGTTTCAAAAGAATAGACGTATGTAGTATTTTGGTTTAAATTCTGCTTTCCTTTATTAAGATACGTGGTGCCTTAAGTATACTAAAATGAGAGGGTATATGAACAAGACTAATAGAAGTTATGGATTTTCTTAACTTATTTATGTTGTACGATGATCGATCAACTAGTAAGAGATAAATGGCGGGCAAGCCCCAACATCGCTATACCACCTTCTCCGGTAAGAGATGAATGCGGCAAGCCCCAAGATCGCCATACCACCTTCTTCAGGTAAGAGATAAATGGCGGGCAAGCCCCAAGATCATTATACCACCCGCCTGGTAAGAGTATAAACGCGGTAAATCCCCAAGATCGTTATACCACTTGTTCCGCTGATTTGCTACCCACGACGCGAGGAATACCTCACGCGAGTCCTACGGGCTCACGCGGTGAAATAGTCCCACGTGGGGTACACCATGCGAGAATACCTCACGCGGTCCACAGACCCATACGGTGAAATAGTCCCAGGAGTAGGAGTGCTTATTGATACTACGGGCGAGGTACCCTGTTTTGATCATGAGCCTCCTATTTTTATGCAGTATTATATTTATACTTGTTACTCTCATTATTAGTACGGCACAATGTACTGTATTTTGATTGTCTTCCATGACACCAGCTTACCTTTAGACTTATGATATCATTATTACGATTTTCCGCTTACATATTTGGTACATATCAGATCGACCCCTTCCTGGGGCTGCTCATGACGCAGGTGGTAAGAATGGTGGATCCTCATTCTTAGGATCACAGGTTTGGTGTCAGAGGCTCCTTTTCTCCGGAGGCTTGTTTTGTTGGTACGGATTTTCCCTGATGCTATAGGTATTTTTTACATTCAGGGGTATGGCGGGGCCCTGTCCCGCCACAATTGTTATTCCTAGAGGTTTGCAGTCACATTGTGTTTGGGCTGTAAGAACAAATTGTAAAGCTATACTTTTGATTAAGTATGTTTTAAGGCAAATTTTATCTACCGCCGCTGATGTTTACCTTTTATAAGTTACGTGTTATGTATGCCCGCCGCTATTCTCGACGCAGTACCGACGGTGCCCCTAGGTACCGCCGCGCCCCGGGTCGGGTCGTGACAAAAGTGGTATCAAAGCGCTTAGTCCTCTGAAAGTGTCTACGTGATCGCATCTAGTAGTCTTGATTATCGCAGTGTTTTGCACCACATCTATAATCGTGAGGTCGCAGGATATTTAGGATTGGTTTCATTCTTTCACTCTACGATCGTGCAATGAGCCGTGTTATAGGTTGAACTTCCTCCGATATTTTCCTTTATGTATCGGGCTTATGCCTCCACGCAAGGCAACCGCGCCCGGCGGCAAGGCAATGGAGGAGTCGCAGTGAACGCGGAGAGTCACGCGCACAGCCCGCCTTTACCAGAGATGGTGTTTCGCGGCGAAGTTCCACGACGCCGCCAACCTCGCCGAGTTCGAGGCAGCAGCAGCCGCCATCGAGACCGCGCAGATCGAATCCTCCACCCCACGTGGATCGAGTATAGAGATTACGGGGAATGATCCTAAGCATCGACCAAAGATAGTGGTGGCACCGATGTGAGCAGTGCACCCAACCCTAGAGCCGATAGCTTACTTGATTCGGATTTCTAGGTTTTCACGCACCCGAAGTTCTATGGTTCGAGATTCGGCGAGGATCCGCAGGAGTTTGTCCAAAGAAGCATACGACCATGCAGTGCTAGGCATCTGAGACCGAGTCCGTTATACTAGCTTTCTACCGTTACGCGATATCAAGGCTGAACCGGTTTGAGCCATGGGTGTTGTCGAGGCGAGGATGCTCTTCCACTGCTTGGGAGTAGTTCACGAGGCTTTCCCGATCACTTCTTGCCCCCGAGACGAGGAGAGCCCTGCAGATAGATTCTCGACCTCGAGGCGTGACGAGGACTATCGCAGAGTACACCGAGTTTGACTCATTCGCCGTATGCGACACCATTCAGAAATGGACATGGCGCATGTGGTTCATCGATATGTGACGGGTTAGAACGCCATATGATTACGCATGGGGGTGGCTCTTCACCAGAATGGATATTGCTGTGACGCAGCGTATGCTAGGGATTGAGGACAGAGAGAGGCAGGATCATCTAGATTTAGGCCAGCCCATTGTTATACCCCGTATTTCCTGAGTATGATGTGCAGGACGCACGATAAAAGTTCGTTTTAATGTCACGACCCAACCACAAGCCGCGATCGTGCCCTACCCGGCACCCTTACAGTATACATCGTAGATAATCTACGAACATACATAAACTTAACAATGAAGTAATTAATAGGTTAGCCGATAAGGCTACCTTCCCGGATATAAAAAAATCCAAAAGCAATTACCTCTAATTTTTTTATAAAGTGACCCACAAGATACGACTACGCACTTCTAAGAGTTTACATAATAATCGTGGACGACAGGCCCCGCCATACCCCGAATGTACAAAAGTCAACGACTTCAGGAACCATACCAAAAACAAAGCCTCGTGGAGAAACGGAGCTTTAATCGAACAGGATCCTAAGAGCGCGGATCGCCAGTTATGTACCTCAACTCGCGGCATGAACGAGCCTCAAGGAGGTCAAGACAAAATACGTACTAAGTATGCAATCGAAAAGCACAGAATTTAAATCATAATAGTCAAAAATACACCAAGACATATATGATAACCAAATTAACAAGACATCGTGGCTCATCAAGGAAGTAATGAAAGTCGATTTTTACCTTATACAAATTGCCTCAACATTTGATCCATAGTCACACCAGTGGCTATGAACACCACCCTCAAATATCCAAGCGCGCTGGATTCCTCATCACCGCCGACCGCCAGTGTAAAATCTAACTCGTGGACGCGCTGCGGGCATCCTTCCTCACCGCCGCACACACAAATCTAACCATGTGACGCGCTCGTGGTATCCTACCTCACTGTCGGCGTACACACAAATTTAACCATGTGACGCGCTCGTGGTATCCTACCTCACTATCGGTGTACACACAAATCTAACCATGTGACGCACTCGTGGTATCCTACCTCACTGTCGGCGTACACACATACAACATGTATATACCTATATCCTCTGCCCGTGGAATCCCCACCGCCGACACCATAAAAGTAAATACAACTACGTGACGCGCCGCGGCATCCTACCTCACCGTTTACAGATACATACACAATACATACATATATATATATATATCATGCCCGTGGAATCCTCATCTCGTACATGACTTCACGAGGTGTCCTCGTGATCGCGGGTAGCAAATCCACTAACTGTGGTATAACGATCTTGGGGTTTACCCTCATTTATACTCTTACCTCCCGAAGGCGGTATAACGATCTTGGGGCGTACACTCATTTATACTCTTACCCTCAAACTACATGCCTCTAATCCTCATCGTAGCATGTCCCTGCATACCCGTGGAATCCCACATCACCGACAGTATGTCCCAGAACTCATACTAAGACCATGGAAGCATACCCGTGGAATCCCACATCACCGCTTGCACGCCCAAGTAAACTCATACTATGACCAGTGGAAGCATACCCGTGAATCCCACATCACCGCCAGACGTCCCAGAGACTCATAAGGAGGCAATGGAGGCATACCCGTGGAATCCTCCATCACTGACAGTACGTCCAAGTAAACTCCTAACTTCTTTAGACTTTCATTAACATACAAAATGGATCTCATTTTATGACCTTAAGGCACTTTCCATATCACTTAACAAGTCCTGGGAATTTCAACCCAAAGTACTATGTATCTCTCTTCTTTCCAAGATCCCTTTTCCACATAAGACCCCAAGATACTAATACCCGTAGTATCAAGACTTATCTACATTTCAAACAAGTCACTATACTAGTAGAAATATGCTTCGGCTTCTAAATCAAGTGACCCTCATTTTAAACTTTAAGCAATTGATGCCTTTAAATCGAATTGCCTTTCTCAGTATCCATTCTTTATCTAGCTTACCTTATTCGAGAAAAACCATTTCGTTAAGCTTCCATAAAGTTATTATAACCAACTTCCCATAAAGCCGTTATACTAACTTTATGCTTTAGAAACCAAGACATCCTTATCCTCTCATAAAGCCGTCATAACTAACTTCCCATAAAGCCGTTATAACTCTTTATATTTTAGACCACTTTGCTCTCTCTAAAACCAAGAGGCTTGTACTTCAATTCAAGTTACACTACTTTCAAATACCTCAAATATCTTAACTTTAGAAAACAAGTTTCTTACTTAGGAATTAGATCTCTTATCTTTAGAATAGTTCAAGAATCAATACTTCCCAAATCCAGTATTCTATACTTATTCATGTCAAGAAATCCTTGCCTACCTTATTAGGATAAACCATTCTTATAACTCTTCCTTAAGGACACGTGAGTTAATTCTCTAACTCAACCAACTAGACATCCTTAAAACAAGTCAAATATATCAAATGACTTCACTTCATTTAAATCACGCACGCTCACCGCATTCATACGCTTATAACTACTCATGCTCAAGAGATAAGAAAGTTTCCACATACCTCTTACGTTCAGTTCACTTGCCAAGTCCAATATGTCGTCCGTAGATGTCAACCTATAATGACCATAATTCGTCTATTAGCTTCTAGCTTCTAAGTAGAATATTCTAATGTAAAGTCCCTTGTTTTACTGAAAATCGACAAAGATTTCCTTTGTTTCTACTTACTTTTCCACCTTTTTCAAGGTCCGAATTCAATAACCAAACGCCGCATTTAAGGCACAACAATTCAGCTAACCAAAAGGGGATTACACGCCTTTACAGGACGCGTAAAATTCTGCCCCACAATAATACAAAACAACCCAATAATTCCAAGCCCCATTCGGCTACAATATCACAACAATATCAATTTCCTTTCAATTTCCTTTCTAATCCAATCTCGTTATTCCAACATGTTATATAAGTCATAACCAGTTATATACCCTCCTATTTATAACATGCAACGATTTTTAGCTAACAATGAATTGATTACAACATGAGTGGCTAACATGCCCCTTTTCGGTTTTCAACAAGACAACAAGATCCAAATCTTTTCAAACTTTAATATAATGAAATTTCGTGCTCATTTCTTGACTACTAAAACTTGAAAACTTCATCTACACAAGAAGGTAAAGATTTTACCTCAAGAAGCCCTCTTTCCGAAATCTTCTTCACTTTAAAATTACCCACACGAACCCTCTACAAGCTTGCCAACACTTTTCCTTCTTGAAGCCTTTCCAAAAATCTCACCGGGGTTCATCAATTTGAGAGAGAGGAGAGGGATTTTTCTTTGGGAAACCCTTGTAAATGGTCAAGTCTTGAAGACTTGGCCCTAAAATAAGACCCTCCTTTGGTCAAAAGATGGGAGGGACACTTGTCACCCTCCCATAGGCCTTTTATCAAAATATCCCCTATTTTTCGCCCATTACCGCTTAAAAATCCCGCTGCATCGCGGTTCGCCGGCCACAAGGGCTTCCACTTCGAGAATTTCTGATTCCGCCGCGCCCTCGCATTCCGGCGCCGTGGCTCGCAACCTCAGAGGACTTTCGAAATATCGGCCATGGCGCCGCGACGCTGTTGGGAAGCTCGTTCCAAGGCCACCTACGTAACTTCTAACGCTCAGAATCTCCTACCCCGATGTCCAATCGACGAGTGGTTTGTTGCGTTGGAAACTAGACTCAACAACCTTCATACTAGTCTTTTAAAACTCCTCAAAACTCCTAAGGAACTAGGAGATATACCGCTCCAAAGTTGACTGAAAGTCTGCCCACAACCTTTTGCCAACCCAACTTTCCAAATTCAAATCTTATTTTCTTTCATACGTTCTTAACTTAACCTCTTGAATTTACGGGGTGTAACACTTAATTAGGCATAAGGGACGAAATTGTGCATAACTAGCGAAGAAGATTGTTTTTCCGACGAAAAATTTTCCGAACCTTGTAAGGGAATTTTGCGTGTTCAATAATTTAATTTTTACGGATTTTTCCGAGATATGAAATATTTTGGACCAACGAGAGGGCGACACTTGTCACCCTCAAGTGGACGGTTTAGGTGGGCAATTCTTGGCACGTTTTTGTCAAGAAAAAGGCCTTAAACATTGGTCAAGGTTAGGTAGGATATTTTGTGATATTTGTGTAGTAGACGGTTAAGGTGGGAACCACACAACACATGTCCAAATCCCCACCATCCACATGCTTCAATCTTGACCATTGAGGGTCCTATAAATACCCCCCAAGGTTGCAAGAATTCTTCATCCACAAATCATTTTCCAAGTCTCAAAACTCCCCTTTGGAGAAGCTC
Organism: Przewalskia tangutica; assembly: GCA_029844215.1. NCBI lineage: Eukaryota > Viridiplantae > Streptophyta > Magnoliopsida > Solanales > Solanaceae > Przewalskia > Przewalskia tangutica. The sequence goes on along the minus strand of CM056720.1, from coordinate 35,326,217 downwards.
TCGCCCAACACCATCCCCTCGAGTGTTCTTGCCAAACCCCTCGAGTGTTCTTGCCGAACCCCCTTTGGTAGAAAAATCTCTCCAAAGTATTGTTACTATTCCCAAATACCTTAGCCAATCCCTTTGTAGTATTTCCAAAGTTACCTCTATACTTAGAGCCCTAAATTACTACTATACTTCCTTTAGTCACTAAACGAAACCTCAGGAGAAACTTCATAGTTGGTTGAAGTAGTAAGTAGAAGTTGTGTAGAAACTTCTAAGGGTTTCTGGAGCGATTGGAGCGCATGACAGAGCTAAACCTTGCTCAGATCGACTTATATCTTGGATAATTTTGGGCTTATCGAGGTAAATAATCTTATCCTTCTATAATTGGAGATTACATACCGTAGTAGTATAGAAATAAGTATAAGATACATGAAGGATATTCAAGAATATAATTGAATCAAATCACATCGTAAGAATATAAAAGAAGAATTGAACAGATTTACATAGTGTATTTACAGACTCGAGTAGTTTGACTGTAGGGAAATGCCGCCCAATTTTCCGTAGAATAGAGAACCCTCGCTTAGAACTTTCTACAGAGTAGTCTAGACGCTGATAGACGATTTGACTATTATAGGTTGATACTCATGCGCGCGACATATTCGACTTCAAGGTGGATTTCGCCAAGGTGGTATGTGATTCTTCCTATCCTCTCGAGCATGATATTTTAAAATATATATATAGTACTATAGACGACGTGTGTTAACGAACATGGTTTTACTTGACGCCTTTTGACTTGAGTCCGAATAATAAAGAATCTTGAAGTATTTCAAAAGAATTATGAATCATTTTTGAAAGAAGAGTAATACTTGGTTTTAAACAAAAGCTTAAGAGTTATACTAGCTTTACGGGAAGTTAGGTATAACGACTTAAGAAAGATAAAAGGAACGGTTTACTTATGTGTTTATGAAAGACTTGTATTGATTCCTGGAAAGTATAGTAAGATGGTTTGATGAGTAGACATATTATGATGTTATGTGTGGTAGTGTCTTGTAAACGTTTGTATAAGGAGGTTATTCTTATCGTGCTTATGTTGTTTAACGATAAGCCGTTATGATAGTATTATACCACTCACCTCTCGACATGTTATACGGGGTTGCTGCCCCGATGCGCGAGGATGCCTCACGTGGGTCCAGGGACCTACGCGAGCTACGAGAGTTCCAGTTAGTGTGCGGGGAATACCTCACGTGGTCTATGTGGTCACGCGACTACGGAGTCCGTGACGATGCCGGCGAGTAGCTACCCTCGATGCGGGAATACCTCACGCGCCTAGGTGGCCTATGATCGCGGAGTCCGTGATTAGGCATGCATAATGATACTACGGGCAATTGGCCTCGCTTCGATCATTCGCACCTAGAAAAGACTCGTTAGCCATATATTATTGCTCTTGTTTGTGATGTGGCACTATGTGCGTTACATTGGTTGTTTCGTATATATTTGTAAAATTGGTTTTAAAATGATATGATTTCATTTAAAGTACTTTACGCTTTCACATACTTGGTACTCTTGCATCGACCTTCGGGTGCGTTCATGCCGCAGGTGGAAAGCAGTGCTAGATCCGCATCCTTAGGATCTTTACTTTGGTGTCGTGAGCTCCATCTTCTCCGAGGCTCGACTTTTGGGTACGATCTCCCGTCATGGTAGATATTTTGTACATTCGTGGTATGGCAGGCCGTCCCGCCATAGTTGTTTACTTCCTTGAGGTCCAGAAGTCCGTTGTAAAGTTGGGATGTAATCGCTCACCGTTGATATATATATATATATATGCCGAAAGGCAACTTTTTCTCGATAAACTGCTTCTTTTCATGTCTTGTTTTTATATTCCGATTACTCGATGTATGACTACTGGGTGCCCGTAAGGCACTACCACGCCCCGAACGGTCGTGACAAAAGTGGTATCGAGCGGTTAATCTCGGAAAGTGTCTATCGTATCTAGTAGAGTTCGATTATCTGTTGCGCACCACACCAATAATCGTGAGGCTATAGGATATTTAGATTGGTTTCATTCTTCTCACTCGAGATCGTGCCTTAGAGTTGTGTTATAAGTCGACCCTCTAACGTATTCCTTTCTCAGACGGGCTTATGCCTCCGCGCAAGGCAACCCGCCCGATGCAAGGCAACCGAGGAGTCGCTAGTAGGACACGTAGGGTCACGAGGCCGAGACCCGCTTATACCCGAGGCGATACCGTGACGGCGAAGTTCCACGACGCCGCCCCCAAAGCAGGTTTAGAGTCACAGCAGCGGGTCGATGAGACCATTAACACTGCACCTCCACCCACACCGGAGCGATTTAGACGGGTTACGAGACGGCTCCGCCATCGCCGTGATCGTGGCGCATACGGTGATAGGCGGACGCAGCAGCCTGGGCCCAAAGCACTGTGGTTCACCCGAGATCGGATAGTTTGAGGCTACGGATTTTCTCGAGTCAGAGCCCGCCAGAGTTCTACGGTCGAGGCCTCGAGGATGATCCGCAGGAGTTTATCCGCGCCATAAAGGATCATGCGAGTGATCAAGGATTCGAGACCGAGTCCGCGTGATCTTCGCATCGGCCGCGTGATACCGCAGCCGATCGTTTGACTTCGTCGAGCTGTCCCGGAGAGCACGCGCCTCCAGCAGATGGGACGAGTTATCCGAGGCATTTTCACTCATTTCTTGCCGCCACGTATGAGGAGGGCACGCCGACAAGTTTTGATGCCGAGACAGAGGGCGCACCGTTAGGAGTACACCGCTGAGTTCGATTCATTGGCTCGACATGTCCTCGCGCTAGTAGCAGATATGGAGGGTGGTGCACCGCCACGCCACCGCTAGATGATTATATGGCGTAGTCTTCGCAGTGTAGCTCTTCACCGCATGGACATTGCCTACACGCAGCTCACGACTGATGCGAGCGTAGAGGCCGACGGTCGCACAAGAAGCAAAAGGCCGTGACGCAGGTCTTTTGGTAGCTCAGTGGACGGCCTCAGCAGCCTAGATTTGCACCAAAGCCACTCGAGCACTCCTACACCGCCTTCGAGGCGCATCAGGCCCCGTGACTTCTGACGCCCAGTAGCAGAGGTGCAATCGACGACCACCCCTCAATGTGGACGATGCGCAGATCCCATTACGGAATTGTGGTATCGCTACGAGTTTGTTTCACTTGCGCCAGCAGGTCACTTTGCGAGATCGTCCGACTGGCGGCGCGGAGGGCAGTGGTCACCACGTGGTCTTTCGCGGGTCTTCTTCATCCCTACGCTTACTCGCCCGGAGAAGCGGTACTCGGGCCAGCAGGTCGCGCAGAGGTCGTGGTGCGGGTCTCTAGCGGTCCTCGAATCGCATTTATGCCTTGTCCACCGCCAGACCGTGAGGTATTGCGGACGCCGTCACAGTACTTTATCGCTTTGTTGTGACGTATGCCTTGATAGATTCGGTTCTACTCCCTATATATCTCCCCATATCGCTAGTAGGATAGGATAGAGCCCGAGTCCATAGACCATTTCGAGGTAGCTACCCCAAAGGGTGATTCAGAGTATCTCTACGCATATAGGGTTGCCCAGGATTTTGTGCAATGTCGACTCAGCCGACTTGATAGAGTCGATATGACCGATTTTGACGTGATCGGGCATGGATTAGTTAGCTTCTTGCTACGCCAATGTAGACCGCAGGGAGAGAGTGGTACGGTTCCAGCTTCGGGAGCCATTTATCGAGTGGGAGGAACATCGTGTCGCCGGGGTAGGTTTATTTCCTACCTCAAGGCTAGTAAGACGGTGCGTATGGTATATCTACCATCTCATTCGGGTGATTGATACCGAGGTCGCGGTACCAGATTTTCACTGGCCAGAGTCGAGAGTTCCCGCATGTGTTTCAGACGACCTCCGTATCCTCCCGAGAGGAGATAGAGTTTTGTATCGATGTCGCTGCACACTGCCTATTTCCATTCCGCCATACGTAACGGCACCCGCCGAGTTGAGAGAGTTGAAGGACTAGCTGAGAGATTTGCTGGAGAAGGGCTTCATCAGACCTAGTGTTTCTCCCTGGGGAGCACCGGTATTGTTCGTGAAGAAGAAGGACGCTGCCGCGCATGTGTTGATTACAAGCAACAAGGTGACTATTAAGAATGTATACCCTTCCCGTGATTGATGATTTGTTCGACCACTGCAGTGGTGCGAGATGTTTTCCAAGATTGATCTGCGATCGGGCTATCATCAAAGTAGTTAGAGAGACTGATGTCCCTAGATCGCATTCTGACCGTGACGGCACATGAGTTCAGGGTCATGTCTTTCGGTTTGACCACTCCGGCAGTATTTATGGATTTGATGAACCGAGTGTTCAAGCCATTTTTGGAGACTTTTGTGATAGGGGTGCTAAGGTTTGAGGGCAGGTTGTGTGTTCCAGATATTTCAGGGCTTCGGCAGCAGGTTCTAGGGGAAGCACACAACGCACATTACTCTATCCATCCGGGTTCGACCAAGATGTACCACGACCTCAGATCCGTATCGTGGGACGGCTCAAGAGAGACGCTGCGCAGTTTGTTGCTCGGTGCCCGTGTTGTCGCAGTAAGGTAGAGCACCGCAGGCCCGTGGATTATTGCACGATAGAGATCCCGACCGGAAGTGGGAGGTGATCAACATGGACTTTATCACAGATTACCTCGCACTCGCAGGAAACATGATTCTATTTGGGTTATCGCCGACAGTCGACGAAATCAGCCCACTTTCTTCCGCCAGACGACTTTCTACGAGATTACGCCGCACTTTACATCCGAGAGATCGTGAGGTCGCACGGGTCCCTATTTCTATCATATCCGACCGAGGATCCCGGCATTTACTAACTTCGAGGTCTTTCCGTATGGTTTAGGGACGCAGCGAGCCTCAAGATCGCATTCCACCCTCGACGGACTGACAAAGTGAGCGCATCATCCAGACACTGAGGATATGCTACGAGCTGTGTTATTGACTTCGTGGTACTGGAGGATCATTTGCCTCTAGTTGAGTTTGCGTATAATAATAGCTACCACTCCAAAGATTCGATGGCGCCTTATGAGGCCTTGTATGGGAGGAAGTGCAGATCGCCGATAGGCTGGTTTGATGTGGGCGAGGTGCGATTAGTGGGACCGCACTTGATACAAAGCAGCGATGGATAAGTGAAGCTTATCCAGAGCGGTTATCGACAGCTCGTAGTCGATGAAGTCGATGCAGATCATCGCCGCCAGATCCGAGTTCGAGGTCGATGATTGGGTTTTCAAGGCGCCACCCACGGCGGGTGTGATGAGATTCGGAAAGAAAGGGAAACTCACCCAAGGTACATTGGCCTTATCAGATTGTCGCGTAGGCAAGGTTGCCTACGAGTTGGATCTGCCGTCCGATCCGAGGCGGCATCCGCTTTTCCATGTTTCTATGCCGAGAGATGTATCGGATCCATCTAGAGTGCACCCGATTGACGACGCCCGTGACCGCGGGTTATCGACAGGAGATTCCCATCGCGATACTCGATCATCGTTTGGCGTCCCGCGACCAAGGATGTGGCTTCCGTCAAGGTCTTATGGCGGAACAAGCACAGAGAGGAGATGACGTGGGAAGCAGAGGAGGACATGAGACAGAAGTACCCTCACTTATTCCCCACACCTCCAGGTAACTCACTTTCCTACTTGTAAATTTTCTTTGACTTATTTACCTAAATGTTGTTTAGTGGCCATGTGTGGCATTTGCAAACTGTTTAAGTTATGAGGAACTTTATTGTTATCTGTCGTAGGAAGGAACATTCGGGACGAATGTTTCTAAGGAGGGGAGAATGTTATACCCCGTATTTTCTGAGTATGTATGTGAGGACGTACGTACAAAAAGTTCAAGCCTTAATTAGGCATAAGGGACAAGATAGCGGTGTTACAGTTATATTATTGACCAAGATAGCGGTGTTACAGTTTCATCAGCAGGAGGTTATTCGGCCAGTACAGACAGGTGTACAGAGGGTAGAGGGCCAACGCGGAGATCAGCGTGAGAGGGCTAGACCGGTTGGTTATCCCGGTGAGTTTTTGGACGAGCTGCCTCAGCAGCAAGTGAGATATTTGTCCCAGCCTACCCAGTACATATCCCCGCAGCCCACAGGTGGGAGATTTGACCCCACGAGGTATTTAGGAGCCGGTCCAAGCTCCAGGGGTCGAGGTTCTCAGAGGAGCAGAGGACTTTCTCGGTCGAGTCCACCTATTCCTCAGTGTATCAGATGTGGTAAGCGTCATTCGGGGAAATGTCGTTATGGCACAGGTGGTTGTTTTTGTTGTGGCCGTCCGGGCCATATTCAGAGGGTATGTCCTTTTAGAAAGAGCACCGGTGAGGTGGCTCAGCCTATGAGGCCGATGGTTGATTCCCTTTCCTCCACACCCGGCTCTCCCAAGGCGGTGTTCGATGTTAGCCACCGTGGTAGAGGTCGTGGAGTTTATAGTTCGCGTCCTTCAACCGCAGATGACGTGACTCGGACAGATCGTGAGGCGACATCGCACGGGTTACTGGTATATTTCGATTCTTTTCAATCATACGCGCATCGATAGATTCAGATTTCGCCTAGCATATATGTTTTCCCTTTGTTGCAAGAACAGTGTAAGTGATAGTACCCTGCAGGTAGGAATATTTTGATTAGTAAAGTGAAAAGTTAAGAATGTTGACAAGAATGGTAAGTGAACTGAGACTATAGTTGTGTAGAGTTCACAAGTTGTAATTGCCCTATAACAGTGTAAGACCGATAGGGAAGAATGTGCAGTAGAAATACTTTGGCTTATGTGACAAACCTCTAGTGAATGGGAGGATAAAGTGAGAAGTACCTTGAGATAAGAGAGAGATTTATTTTTAGACTAAGAATGAGAAGTTAAGTTTGAATATGAGTCGGGTTATGGACTCATTTCGGGTCAGTCGATAGTATGGAATGTGGTGATGTCAGTAAGAAATAGTCCCGCCATGTGATAGGTCCCGGACGCAAGGCCCAAGTCTAGTTGATCGTTGTACGAGTTCGTGGATGCGTTCCACCGGAATCAGGTCGTAAGGACCAAGAAAAGCCTTAACGGGAATGTATGTAGCATAATGGCCAAGTTTGGATAGTAAATCCAAGGATTGGGGAACAAGAAACAATATTGAGATTTTGTACGTATGTTGTGGTGGCCATGTGTGGCATCGTTGGTCTTGTGCAGTTTTGATTGATAGGCATAGTATAGAGATTGTGCCGGAGTGTGTATAGCTTGAAAACTGACTAATAACATTCGGGGATGATTGTTTCTAAGGGGGGAAGAATGTTACACCCCGTAAGTCCAGGACATGTAAAAGAGAATGTACGTAAGGAAACAAGACTTGGAAATTGGTACGAATGGAAGAATTGTTTTTCCGACGGAAAATCTTCCGAACGCCGGAAAGGAAAAATGTTCGTTGTTGAGAATTGGATTCTCAAAATGAATTATTTGAAGAGTATGGAACTTTTTAACATTATGAAAATTTATTTTTACGGATTTGGTCATGTGGGGCCCACCCGAGGAATTTTACGTTTTGTGGGGCCCACGAGGGTTACAGAATTTTATGGACGAATGAGAGGGCGACACGTGGCACCCCCACATATGGTCTTGGACGTTTCATGTAAGGGTAAATTGGTCATTTACCATCAAGGAAGACCAAGTCTTCAAGCTTGAGATTGTTGACCAAGTCAACTTGTCCACTTGGCTTTGCATTAATTGCCCTTCATCCTAGCCCACAAGTGTATTAATCTAAGCCATCCAATGTGTTATATATTCACTACACTAGTGCAATACTAGTCTTGAACACTTAGAAAAATCACACATTCTTGTTCTTGCAAGATGAGCTCTGCTCAGGTCTAGTCTCCACAAGAAAAAATTGAAGTTTTGATCCATTGTTCACAAGACTTAAACCCAATGTCCCTAAGGGTATTGTAAGGATATCTCAATAGAAAGATTTCAGAAAAATGACGTTTTCGTATTAGTCGCAACGCGATAACTTAAGGAGTTCTTCAACTTTGAAGTTGGAACTTGAAGATGGGTTCTTCATAGGCTTCTAAGGAGTGCTTGGAGCGATTGGAACATAAGGAAAGCGAGCTAAGAATCGCTAAGGCGCGACTTTGAATCTTAGATATTTTAAGGGCTTATAAAGGTATAATCTTGTCGCTTTAGTACTTAAGACTTACTTATTGTTGTAGCTATGGATATTAGCAAGCATGAGTTATATAGTATGAAGTTTGATAAGTATATCGCTATCGAACCCTAATCCAAAACTAGCATGTTAGCCTTAAGATTACAATTCAAGTCGATTATTAGTTTAAGTCGTCGCATGTTGTAAAAAGAAGGAAATTGTAGTTGTTGAAGTTGTTTATGAATATATAACACGTTAGACCTTAGAACTTGGAATTGGAAAAGGATTGGAAAAGACTTTGAATTGTTGGTTATGTTGCTGGTCGAGAATGGCTTCAATATGGAACTACTTCAGATAATCATGCGGAATTTTACACGTATTGTAAGGCGTGTAATCCCCTTTGTTTGGTTGTTGTTTTGAGCCTTAAATGTGGCGTGTTGGTTATTGTGTTCGGCCTTGAAAAAGGTGGCAAAGTGAGTAGAAACAAAGGAAGTGCTGCCCGATTTTCCGTAGAATTAGAGACCATATACTTAGTATTATTCTACGTTAGAAACTAGAATTGATAGTCATGTTGTGACCATTTGTAACGCCCAACCCGGCCCACATCGTGCCTTACCCTGCACCCTAGTGATACAACATCGAGAAAACCGGCGGAAATAAAACTTAACATGCAATAGACATGGATCAAGAGATGTGATAAATAAACAAAGCAATCCAAAACAATGTGCCTTCAAGACATACATAAAACATGAACAGCTTTAACTTTTACAACCCCGCCACAACAAAGATTACATGCACTTAAGATTTACAACGACTATGACGGACAGGCCCGCCATACCCTCGATCAGCACAAGAACCTACAACTCGTGGAAACACATACCAAAAGATAAGCCTCCGAGAAACGGAGCTTCCCAATACGCTGAATCGTGATCCATGAGCGAGGATCCACGATCGATGTACTTCTACCGCAGATGAACGCAGCCTCAAGCGAGGTCGCATAACAGTACCAAGTATGTGAAATCAGAATATCGCAGCTTAAATCATAACAACTATATAAAGCAGAGACATGTATGATAACCAAAATACAAGACGCATAAAAGCAAGCCAAGTCGTGACTCACGCCTCAAAGTCACCACTCACCCAACTACGTCTCACGCCCACCACATCCATCATGTTCGATCATGGCCACATGCCCCGAATCGTGACGGTGTAGACATGTCCATGATGCAACACATAACAAGGCCGCATGGCCACATGCCCCGAATATCGACGGTAGACATGCCCATGTAACCTCAATAACAATATATCGGGTGGTCAACCCCGCCGCACGCCACATGCCCCGGAATCAGACGGCAGACACGCCCATGTTGCGCAATAACCATATATCGGTAATCAACTCCGCCGCACGGCCGCATGCCCCTAATCGTGCATCGGTAGACATGTCCATGCGACATAAACAACAAGACAGTAATCAAAATGGAAACATACCCGTGGAATTCTCCATCACTGCCAGCACGTCCAAGTAAGTTCTCAACAAGTCAACCGGCCCTCTATCGAGAGACGCAGAATACGTAAATACCACACTTGCACAACAGAGGCTATCATCACAAGCATAGGCAAGTTTCACAACAACAAGCACAGGCAAGTTTCACAACAACAAGCATAGGCAAGTTTCACACAACTCAAAGTACTTTCATTTTATGCCAAAGTCCGGGTTTTTAACCCCAAAGTACTACATACGTTAAGTTCTTTTAAAAGAGATCCATTTCTTTTATAAAAGTCACCTGATACCCGTAGTATTAGAATGACCAACCCACATTCCTTTTTAAAATCAAGTAACAACATTCTTTTCCTAAGTTCCAGTTTGCCTAGTTTCAATTACTCAAGTTTCTCATTTCAAATGGTTTCATAGTTCATAAACTTAATCACTTGATTTCTTTTAGAATAATTGAGTAATATATGTCTCATGAGAGTAGGTTATTCTTGTTTACAACATTCTTATTACAAAGACATGATCTAGAAAATGTAATATCATTTTGTCTCATCTTAGTTTCTATGCAGATGGAGGTTTCTACCGGTTTTAATACGATACATCATTATTCAATACATTTTCCTTTATTAACGCCGCAGTTGGTCCTGTCGATACACATTCTCGATTTCCAAATCAAGAAACATTATCCTTTTAAATAAAACCAAGTACTCATTACTCACGAATGAGGTTTCACACAAACATCCTCATTAAAACAAATAAGTTAAGCCTCTTATCTTATAAGATCAAGTCTCTTAACTTCTAACATCAGTAAACCATTTTCTTTACTTCTCTTAAGACATTATACCTATCTCCCCATAAAGCTAGTATAACTCTTTTTAAAACCTTTTAAAACCAAGTGTTACTCTCCCTTCCAAAACGATTTATAAATCTTTGAAAATACATCAAGTTCTTTATTATAACTAGCCAGTTATAATTCACATCAGTTACCTTTTAAAACCACAAAGTATTTTCTTACCTACATAAAGCTGTTATAACCAACTTCCCATAAAGCCGTTATAACACTTTATGTTTTAAGAACAATCAAACACAATAACACATGTGCGCCTACCGTACTACATAGTTCACACATATCACGCTAGAAGAGATAGGAAGAGGTTCACATACCTCGCGACGATTTATCGACAATAAGCAAAATGCTCCAAGTACTACAACCTTGCTAGCCCCTTTCCACTCCTCGAGTAATACGCTACTCTTAGTACTTTCACCTATAAAGGTCACAAACGCCTATTAACCCCAAACACAAGTTTCTATCTTTCTACGTAAAATTGGCAAGACTCTCCCCCCACAACAGAATCTCCTCTCTATCGAGGCTACCAAGCCAACCAGGGGTTTATACGCCTAACCCGACGTGTACAATTCTACTCAAGAATACTACAAGTCATCGCAAATACACCCTATGTAATTATAGTTCGCCTGTTCTTATTCTTCAGCTTAAGTCAAAAGACATTGCCACAATACTAAGTATAGTTCCATATATAGTATACTTCAACTATATATTCTAACAAACATGTAATTTCCAATTACAACAGAGGACAAGATAATTACCTCGATAAGCCCATAATTATCCAAGTTAAATGTCGATCCTTAGCAACGCTTAGCTCCAACTCCGGTGCTCCATCCCTCCAAACAACCCTTAGAAGTTCTATCCAACTTCTACTTACATCCTTCAACTAACAATGAAGATTCCTTGTGGTTTGGCTGAGACTAAAGGACAAAAGGTAGTATTTCCTGCTCTACGATAGAGGTATCTTTGGAATACTACAAGGTACAAGGCTAAGGTATTTTGGGCATTATAACAATACTAGTGAGTATTTCTATACCACAACAAGGGTATTATACTAAAACAACTAGGCTAGGGGTACCCTACCAAGGCACCACAAAGGGGAGGGTGGCCTCTACCAAAGCCAATTTTTAAGGGAGAGGGCTCTGACGAGAGTCAACAAGAGGAGGGAGGGTTTCCAAGACTTGGAAGATTTTTGGATGAATGAAGTCTTCAAAGAGAGGGTATTTATAGCAAAACCAAAAGCCAACGGCCAAGATCCTTCCAAGTGTATAGCAAGTGTAAGGCCAAGATCAAGCCAAGTGCACTAACCCCTACTCCACAAAACATGGCACAAAACAAGCCACAAAACAAGGCACAAAACCATGAACCAATCGCCAAGGCCAAGCCTCCTTTTACAGTCAACGAGGGTGACAAGTGTCACCTCCCGCTGGTCCAAAAATGTTCCGCTGCTCGTAAAAATCCGCAAAAATACTAAATGACATAGCCGAATTTTCCCAACGTAGTCGTGGAAACGCTTTCGTCGAAAACGACTTATTCAAACACTTGCGCCCAAATTTCAACCAAAGCCAACTCTTAAGGCAAAATTTAATACGCCTCACGCATATATTCGAAATACGGTATAACATTCTTCCTTAGAAACATTCGTCGAATGTTCCTTCAAGGTCTCAAAACAAGCGCCGTGATAGTCTTCACCGCCATACGCATTTAAAACAATCATGCCACACCGCCACAAAACACACGCTCACTTCTCCCTTTCGTAGTACTTCGCCACGAACACTCGAACTCGTTCTAGTGTCCGCACCACACTCGCCAACGCTCGTTTCCAACCCGAGTCACTACTCTCCAAACTTGGTCATCTCACTAACCTCGATTTCCCTAAGGCCATTCCCGCCTTCACGAATCGATTCGATCGAACGATTCACGAACTCATACGATGGTCATCTAAACTTGGGCTAGCACCTCGTGACTCGCCTCACCGGGCGACCACCCAGCTGACCGCCCTCAAACGGGACGGTTGGCCCGCAACATGGCCCCAACCCGACCCATCGTAGCGCCAACTCTCTAGTTTCTAGATCCGAACAATCTTACTCTACAGTCATGAAAGCTACCACTTCCATTTCACACTACCCATGGACTTACCTTTTCACTAACGTGTTTCTAAATCACATTTTAGCACAAAGATATCCAAACATATCATTAAACACATCGACAACATCAATACACAAAACTCTGTAGGTTAAGGATATACTGAAACTAGGCGGCTCAAGGACCGCTAAAATCGAACTTCCACCGCGACTTACCGTGGCGGGTGTACGAACATCCCTAGCTATGGAAGGTGAAGAATCAGAATCGCTTAGTAGTTTGCGCTTATCTACCAGGGCTACCTCGTCGGACAGCCTCTCGCCATATGGCCCTGCTGCCGCAAGAATAACAAGCTCTCGTACTACGACACTCAAATGCGGCTCACTACATCGACCACACCGAGGTAGGGGTGATCGTGATTCGCCAACACCCTACTCCAACATCGAAACTCGAGCCTCGACTCGCCCCGAATATCCTAGGGTCCCGGCGGCGAAGGACCACTCGCAATGGCGGAGTACATAACTAGTCTGCCGGGCGGTCCGCCTCGAGTTGCCAAAATATCCGGCCTTGGCCTTTCTTCGGCGTCCACCTGCCGATCTCTGCGCCTCGCACTCCAAGTGCATGAGCTCGAATGCGGCAATGTCCATGCCTATCAAGAGAAACACCAACAACTCTGCTAGGTAATCATCGAGCCCTAACATATCGGTGCACTCGATCCTCCATACTAGCTACTAATGCGGAACATACCGCCAATGAGTCGAACTCCACATTGTACTCGAATCAGACGCTGCTTCGCCTCAACATCAAAAATCTGCCCGAGCCCTCTCATTTGTGGAGGCAAGAAATGTGCTGGAAGGCTCAAAACTTCGTCCCAAACGGTGGAAGTGCATGCTCTCCCGAAAGCTCCCACGAAGTCAAACCAATCGATCATGCGTATCACGCAGCCGACGCGAACCAAATGTCACCGACTTCTCAAGCCTCGATCACCGCATGATCTCTGCAGAATCGACGGATGAACTCCTGCGGATCATCCTCCGCCTCGACCAGAAACTCAAAGCGCTATGACTAAGGAAATCCAGTAGCCAAATCAAATCGCCTGGTGCTACAGTCTTCTTTGGCCTGGCTGAACTGCGTCGGCCCAAATTTATCTCATATCTGCCACAACCTCGCCAATAATCGGGCCATCTCTCGTGACCCATCTCCCGCTCTGCATCGATCGAGGCTCGTATCAGAGTCTCAGCAGCCCATCGCTGCGGTTCTAAACTCGCTAGGCTGGTGGCGCAAAACTCGCCGCTCAAGCACTACCTCAGTACTGACCGCTCGCGCTCGCATTCTCTCAATCCCACTAGCGCCTCGCTGCCTTGCGCCTCGGGCCTGTTGCTTTCGCAGGCATAATCGTAAAACGAACACGCCGCAGGGTCCAACTTACAACATGCTCTAAGGCACGATCTCGTAATGAGAAGAATGGAAACTAATCCTAAATGTCCTATAGCCTCGATTATAGATGTGGTGCACAACACACCGATAATCAAGACTCTACTAGACACGTGCAGACACTTTCCGAGGACTAATCGCTCGATACCACTTTTGTAACGCCCTAACCGCCCCACATCGTGTCTTACCCGGCACCTAGTGATACAACATCGAGAAAACCATGGAAATAAAACTTAACATGCAATAGACATGGATCAAGAGATGTGATAAATAAACAAAGCAACCAAAACAGTTGCCTTCATGCATACATAAAACATGAGCAGTTTAATCCTTTTACAACCCCGCCACACAAGATTTACAGACTTAAGATTTACACGACTATGACGGGAGGCCCGCCATACCACAGACAAGAACCTACAACTGGAAACACATACAAAAGATAAGCCTCGAGAAACGGAGCTTCCTAATACGCTGATCGTGATCCTGAGCGAGGATCCACGCATCGATGTACCTCACTGCGGCGATTTAACGCACTTCCGGGAGGTCAATAACAGTACCAAGTATGTGAATCAGAAAATCACAGCTTAAATCATAATCTATATAAAGCGAGACATGTATGATAACCAAAATACAGACGCAACATAAAAGCGATCAAGTCGTGGACTCACGCCTCAAAGTCACCACTCAAATCTAACTACGGGTCTCACGCCCACCATCCATCATGTTCGCATCATGGCCACATGCCCGGAATCGTGACGGTGTAGACATGTCCATGATGCAACACATAATAAGCCGCATGGCCACATGCCCCGAGAATCCGTCGGTGTAGACATGCCCATGTAACCTCAATAACAATATCTTGGGTGGTCAACCTGCGCGTGGCCACATGCCGGAATCTGCGACGGTGTAGACACGCCCATGTTGCGCATAACCATATATCGGGTAATCAACCCGGCGCATGGCCGCATGCCCTAATCTCGCGGTGTAGACATGTCCATGCGGCATAAACAACAAGACGAGAATCAAAATGGAAACATACGTGGAATTCTCCATCACCGCCCGGACGCCCAAGTAAGTTCTCAATAAGTCAACCGCCTCTATCGAGAGACGGTATACGTAAATACCACACTTGCACAGCGAGGCTATCATCACAAGCATAGGCAAGTTTCACAACAACAAGCACAGAGTTTCACAACAACAAGCATAGGCAAGTTTCACACAACTCAAAGTACTTTCATTTTATGCCAAAGTCGGTTTTTTAACCCCAAAGTACTACATACGTTAAGTTCTTTTAAAAGAGATCCATTTCTTTTATAAAAGTCACCTGATACCCGTAGTATTAGAATGACCAACCCACATTCCTTTTTAAAATCAAGTAACAACATTCTTTTCCTAAGTTCCAGTTTACTAGTTTCAATTACTCAAGCTTCTCATTTCAAATGGTTTCATAGTTCATAAACTTAATCACTTGATTTCTTTTTAGAATAATTGAGTAATATATGTCTCGCGTGAGAGTAGGTTATTCTTGTTTACAACATTCTTATTACAGCAGCCATGATCTAGAAAATGTAATATCATTTTGTCTCATCTTAGTTTCTATGCAGATGGAGGTTTCTACTGGTTTTAATACGATACATCATTATTCAATACATTTTCCTTTATTAACGCCGCAGCTGGTCCTGTCGATACACATTCTGATTTCCGAAATCAGTAAAACATTATCCTTTTAAATAAAACCAAGTACTCATTACTCACGAATGAGGTTTCACACAAACATCCTCATTAAAACAAATAAGTTAAGCCTCTTATCTTATAAGATCAAGTCTCTTAACTTCTAACATCAGTAAACCATTTTCTTTAAGATTATTAAGACATTATACCTATCTCCCCATAAAGCTAGTATAACTCTTTTTAAAACCTTTTAAAACCAAGTGTTACTCTCCCTTCCAAAACGATTTATAAATCTTTGAAAATACATCAAGTTCTTTATTATAACTAGCCAGTTATAATTCACATCAGTTACCTTTTAAAACCACAGTATTTTCTTACCTCAAGTAAAGTTATAACTAACTTCCCATAAAGCGTTATAACACTTTATGTTTTAAGAACAATCAAACACAGCTAACACGTGTGCGTCTACCACTACATAGTTCACACATATCACGCTAGAAGAGATAGGAAGAGGTTCACATACCTCGACGATTTATCGACAATAAGCAAAATGCTCCAAGTACTACAACCTTGCTAGCCCTTTCCACTCGAGGTAATACGCTACTCTAGTACTTTCACCTATAAAGGTCACAAACGCTCATTAACCCCAAACACAAGTTTCTATCTTTCTACGAAAATTCGGCACCTCCTCCCACGCGTAATCTCCTCCTCTATCGAGGCCGCTACGCCAACCTTGACGGGGTTTATACGCCTAACCTGACGTGTACAATTCTACTCAAGAATACTACACAAGTCTACGCAATACACCCCATGTAATTATAGTTCGATCAGCTTCTTTATTCTTGGGCTTAAGTCAAAAGACATTGCCACAATACTAGTATAGTTCCATATATAGTATACTTCAACTATATATTCTAACAAACATGTAATTTCCAATTACAACAGAGGGACAAGATAATTACCTCGATAAGCCCATAATTATCCAAGTTAAATGTCGATCCTTAGCAACGTTTAGCTCCAACTCGGTGCTCCATCCCGCTCCGAACAACCCTGAAGTTCTATCCAACTTCTACTTACATCCTTCAACTAACAAATGAAGATTACTTAGGGTTTCGGTTTGAGACTAAAGGACAAAAGGTAGTATTTCCGGGCTCTACGATAGAGGTATCTTTGGAATACTACAAGGTACAAGGCTAAGGTATTTTGGGCATTATAACAATTCTAGGGGAGTATTTCTCTACCACAACAAGGGGTATTATACGAAAACAACTAGGCTAGGGGGGGGGGGGGTTACCCACGGCCAAGGCACCACAAAGGGGGAGGGGTGGCCTCTCGGCCAAAGCCAATTTTTAAGGGGGAGGGCTCTTGGGCAGTCAACAAGAGGGAGGAGGGTTTCCAAGACTTGGAAGATTTTGATGAATGAAGTCTTCAAAGAGAGAGGGTATTTATAGCAAAACCAAAAGCCAACCAATGGCCAAGATCCTTCCAAGTGTATGCAAGTGTAAGGCCAAGATCAAGCCAAGTGCACCCTAACCCTACTCCACAAAACACGGCACAAAACAAGCCACAAAACAAGGCACAAAACCATGAACCAATCGGCCAAGGCCAAGCCTCCTCCACCGTCTCAACGAGGGGTGACAAGTGACGCCCAAACTCGGGCCATCGTGCCTTACCAGGCACCTAGTGATACAACATCGAGAAAACCAGTGAAATAAAAACTTTACACATGAAATGAGACATAAATAAATAACGAGCTGACCAACCGTTGCCTTCGTATATATATAAATAAAACCCGGTTATCCTTTTTACAAACCACCCCTGTGATACACGGACACTAAGATATCTGGCAACTATGACGGACGGGAGGCCCCGCTTCTACCAGAATGTACAAGTACCTCTGTGTGAGGGGTATACTAAAGATAAGCCTCCGGAGGCGGAGCTTCCAACGCCTGAATCACGATCCTGAGCGAGGATCAACCAACTGGTGTACCTACTCGCGTGAACGCGACCCCAAGAGAGTCGTCATAGCCAGTACAGTATATGAAATCGAAATCAGAATGAAATCACATTTCATCATTTTATAAAACCATTTCGCATAAATGTGATTATGTCAAGTAAGGGACGATATCCCGAATAATCACTACACATAATTATGGGTCTCGCCCGTAATACCACTCATGCGTGGAACTCGTTCTCATCGGCGATGCATGATGTAAAACAACACCCGTATGTGAACTCGAACACTAGATCTGCTGCGTCATCAAAAACGTCGGGCCAAGTAGAATAGCCAACTACCGGTCAAAAGCTAGTCATATCCTATCACGGGCAAGATGCGGAAGCGACTACCGATCCAGCTAGCCACGCTCGGCGAGGCAAGTATCTTAAGCTAACGTATAATAGCCTACCGTCTCACAAGATATGGCCGAGGCAAGTATCTTAAGCTATCTACGGAGGCTACGGTGCAGAAAATGGCGAACAAGTATCTAAAGTGTGCACGAACCACGCGTACAAACCAAGCCGTGATCGCCGTCACGCGGCAAGCCGTGGATTAGCGGTCCATGGACTATGATCTGAACCTCACAATGACCGCGTGCCCGGCATCTTACCTCGGAAGTCATGGCCATGAAACCATCCTCTGCGGGCGCGTGCGTGGAACATCCATCACGTCGGCATGTCGAAGGAAATAAATCGGATAGCGCCCTCCTGAGAGTCACGGCGATCTGAAACAACCGGTCAATACTCAAAGTGGGCGCGTACTCGTGGACCACCCAGCGTCGATATGTCGGTCAATCAATCGGATAAGCGGCCCTCCCGGAGTCACGGCACACATCAACAAAACACTTGCATCAAAGACTATCACAACAAGCATAGGCAAGTTTAACATACATTCATTTTAATCAATAATCGGGTTTCAAACCCAAATACTACATACTTTCCTTCTTTCAAAAGACCTCTTTCTACGTAAAAGCCACGTGATACTAATACTGTAGTATATAAAGAAAACACGTTTACTTTTAAAACCAAATTACTTCACCTTCGTAAAAATCTTTACAAGGCTTTTAAAATCAAGTACTCTATACTTTATAAACCAAGTGCTTTTCTTTTAGAACAACATCAAGTATACTCTTTTTAAAACCCAATTAACTTACTCTTTTCAAAACAAGTAACCTATACTTAAATCAAGTTACTTCTCCTTTTCGAAAACAAGTCGTTATAAGTCAAGTATCTTATATTTCAAGATCTAGTCTCTTAACTTTCTAAATCAAGTCGTTTTACTGTCAAAACCAAATCTTTCTTTTATCTTCATAAAGTCGTTATAACTAACTTCCCATAAAGTCATTATAACACTTTTTGTTTTAAAACAAACAAAAATCGTTTCACACGTCGTCTACCGTACTATATAGTTCACAACAATCATGCTCAAGAGTATAGGAAGAATCACATACCTTTAGCTTAAACCACAAGCCGAGTCAAGTATGCGGCGTGAAAGATCCACCTATAACAACCACAATATATAAATCAACTTCTAGCACTCTCCGTAGAATATTCTAAACACAAGATTCCTTATTCTCTGAAATTTGGCGACACCTCCCCGCTATCACATAAATCTCCTCCCCTAGCCAGGCCCGCTACCCGGCCAACAACTCCCCGGGGATTACACGTCTAAACGGACGTGTTCAAATATCTTCACAATAATACTTACACAAGTCTCTGTAAATGCGGTCAATGTAAATACGATTCAATCCTTTATAATCATCCTTCCAATATAATATACTCAAGTATAACTACTACAACATGTAATATCCGATTCTGATAGGGGGACATAGATCATTACCTCGATAAGCCCAAAATTATCCAAGTTATAAGTCGATCACGAGCAACGTTTAGCTCCAATCCTTACGCTCCAACCGCTCAGCGACCTTAGAAGTTTCTAAACAACTTCTCTAAATACTTCCACCAAGCTAGGAAGATTTTTCTAGGGTTTCGTTTTACGGCTATTGGAATAAAGTAGTATTTCCGGGCTCCTAGTATTGAAATAACTTTGGAATACTACTAGGGATACTAGGCCAAGGTATTTGGGATTATACAACAATACACCAAGTATTTTCTACACAAGAGGAGAGGACGAAATCTACACAAAGGGAGGAAAACATTTGCTTTGGAAAGCTTTCTGGTGAGGATGATTTTACTCTTCAAGCCAAGGTATTTATAGAAGAACC
Organism: Przewalskia tangutica; assembly: GCA_029844215.1. Lineage (NCBI taxonomy): Eukaryota > Viridiplantae > Streptophyta > Magnoliopsida > Solanales > Solanaceae > Przewalskia > Przewalskia tangutica. The sequence goes on along the minus strand of CM056720.1, from coordinate 35,306,336 downwards.
AAGGGCCCAGATCAATATCAGTGTAGGGTCAAGATTGGGCCATGTGTGTGTGGGTCCCACCACACCACATGGCCAAACATGGTGCCAAGTGTGAGGGCCAAATCGGCCAAGGGACAAGTGGCCTAGCCACTTGTCCACCCATTTCGGCCAAGTGCCACATGGGGGTGACACGTGTCGCCCCCCAATTCGTCCAAAATATTTCGTCTTCCGAAAATATCCAAAATACCGGAACTCTCAAAAACAAAGCGGGCCCCAAACCGTAAATTTCTCATGGGTCCCACGTGACCATTTCTCAAAATAAAACCTCAAAATTCTAATATAATCCAGAAGTCAAATACCAAATCACGGGAATCCAATTCCCGTTAACGAACCTTTTTCTTCACAAAAGCGGAACTTTTAGTCGAAAAATCACATCTTCCTTTCTTTCCAAAATTTCTGTCGTATTCTCGTACGTACGTCCTCACATACATACCCTGGAACTACGGGGTATAACATTCTTCCCCCAGAAACATTCGTCGAATGTTCCTTCTAAGTCTCCAAGCGAGCGTGTCTTGGTATAGTCTTCACTACTATACTTACGAAACCAATCACGCCATCAACGGCCATAGTATAACATACAAATCCAAGCTAACGAGGAAATCATTTCTAATCTCACAACAACTCCTACTAGCGATTTACTCTAAGGCCTATCTCAGGCCTTCACGATCCGATTCGATCGAACACACGTCCCGAACTCATCGATGGTTACCTAAACTTGGGCCTAGCACCCGCCGTGACCCTACCACCGTGGACCACCTCGAATCGGCCCCGCCTCAATCCGGCCGCGGGTTGACCGCACTGGCCTCAACCCGACCGCTATCGCGCCCGATCTCTCGTTCCCGATCCGAACAATCTTACTAATTCACGTCATGAAAGCTACCACTTCCATCTTACACTACCCGTGGAATTATCACACCAACAATATGCTATCGAACATAATAATTAAAAATATACTTATCTTAATACAAATGCATACTAGTCTCTTAGAGGTCAAGGATATACGATATCACAAAAACAAATGGCGATTTCAAGGACCGCTATAGCGAACTTCCACCACGACCCTGCCCGGCTGCGTATATGAACACCACCTGCTATCAAGGCGAAGAACCCATGACAGATCCGAAGGTGAGTCTCAACATCCGCTACCTCTGGTAGGACAATTTCTCATAAAATGGCCCTGCCACATGTAAAACAAGTCCTCGACACTCCCGAATGGGGTTTACCTGTTGGTTACACTTAGGTCGGGTGGCTTCTCTGCCGACACCCCAACTCCAAAACTGAACCCTTGGAGCCACGACACGCTCCTGAATACTCTGGAGGCCACGAAGGCGTAGAGGACAACTCAGTCTTGCGGCGTATAACTTGTCTTCTGCTTGGCGGTCCGCCTTGAAAGTTACCAAAGGACCCTGCTGTCCTGGCCCTCTTCTGCTGATATTGGTCAATCCGTCGGTCTCTCCGTGCCTCACACCTAGTGCATGAGCTGCGTGCGAGCGATGTCCATGCCGGTGAAGCGATACACGAACAAGACTCGCCAAGTAGTCATCAAGCCTGTGACGTGGCGGTGCACTCGTCCTCCATATTAGCTACTAACGCGAGGACATATCGAGCCAACGAGTCGAACTCTACGTTGTACTCCCGAGCGTCGTCCTCCCGCCTCAAAGATCGAAACACAGTCGGCCGTGCCCTCCTCATCTGCGGCAAGAAATGGCCGAGAAATGCCTCGAGAACACGTCCCAAACAGTGAGGCGCATGCTCCCCGGGACGCTCCGTGAATCAAACGATCATCGGTATCACGCGGCCCGATGCGAACCGAAAATCACGGACTCGGTCTCGAAGCCTTGATCACTCGCGTGATCCTCTGTGGCCAGGCGGATGAACTCCTGCGGATCATCCTCGAGGCCTCGACCGTAGAACTGCGGCGGGATACAACTCGAGAAAATCCGTAGCCTCAAACTATCCGTGCGGGATGAACTACGGGGGCTCTGGGCTGGAACTGCTGCATCCGGCCTCTCGCCGTGTCGGCCACGATCACGGCGATGGCGGGCCATCTCCTTGTAACCCATCTCCTCTGCTCGGTGTGGGGGTGGAGGCTCGAATGCAAGTGGTCTCTGCGACCCTGCTGCTGCGGCTCTAACCTCTTTGGGCCGGCGGCGTCATAAAACTTCGCCGTCGAAGAACTATCTCGAGTAATGACCGGCTGCGCCCTCGTACTCCTCTGTGTCCCACTAGCGGCTCCACGGATGCCTTGCCCATTCGGGCCGGGTTGCCTTGCGCGAGGCATAATCGGCGAGAAAGAACACGTCGGAAGGAGTCCAACTTACAACATCGCTCTAAGGCACGATCTCGAGTGAGAAGAATAGAAACCAATCCTAAATGTCCTGCGACCTCACGATTATAGATGTGGTGCACAACACACCGATAATCAAGACTACTAGACACGGTGCGTAGACACTTTCCGAGGATTAATCGCTCGATACCACTTGTGGCGCCCGAAACCGGGCGTCTTTGGTGCCTTACCCGGGCACCCTAGTGATACAACATCGAGAAAACCAATGGAAATAAAACTTTACACATGAAATGAGAGACATAAATAAATAAGCAGGCCAACCAACCGTTGCCTTGGTATATATACATAAAACCCGAGCAGCTTATCCTTTTTACAAACCCCGCCACAACGATTACTCTGCACCTAAGATATACAACAACTATGACGGGCAGGCCGCCATACCACGAATGTACAAGTACCTACAATGACGGGGACTATACCAAAAGATAAGCCTCGGAGAAACGGAGCTTCAACGAATCTGCGATCCTATGGCGAGATCAACCAAGCGGTGTACCTCTACTGCGGCATGAACGCGGCCCCGAAAGTCGCATAACATACAAGGTATGTGGCCCGAAAATCGTAATGAAATCACATTTCATCATTTTATAAAACCATTTCGCAATAAATGTGATTATGTCAAGTAAGGGCGCATATCCCGAATAATCACTACACATAATTATGGGTCTCACGCCCATAATACCACTCATGCGTGGAACTCATTCCTCACCACGGCGAGTACATGATGTAAAACAACACCCGTATGTGAACACGAACACTAGATCACTGCGTCGTCAAAAGCCGTCGGGCGAGTAGAATAGCCAACTACCGGTCAAAAGCTAGTCATATCCCATCACGGGCAAGGTACGGAAGCCAACTACCGGTCAGCTAGCCCATGGCGAGGCAAGTATCTTAAGCTAACGTACAATAGCCTACCGCCTCACAAGATATGGCCGAGGCAAGTATCTTAAGCTATCTACGGAGCTCTGGTACGAGAAAATGACGAACAAGTATCTAAAGTGTGCACGAACCACACGTACAAACCAAGCCCGTGATCGCTCGTCGCGCGGCAAGCCGTGGATTAGCGGTCCGTGGACTACGATCTGAACCTCACGATGACCGCGTGCCCGGCATCTTACCTCGGAAGTCATGGCCATGAAACCATCCTCCGGGCGCGTGCGTGGAACATCCATCACGTCGGCATGTCCAAAGGAAATAAATCGGATAGCCGGCCCTCCCGAGTCACGGCGGTCTGAAACAACCGATCGATACTCAAGTGGACGATACTCGTGGACCACCCAACGCCGATATGTCGATCAATCAATCGGATAAGGCCACTCCCGGAGAGTCACGACACGTCAACAAAACACTTGCACATCAAAGACTATCACAACAAGCGTAGGCAAGTTTAACATACATTCATTTTAATCAACAATCGGTTTCAAACCCAAAATACTACATACTTTCCTTCTTTCAAAAGACCTCTTTCTACGTAAAGCCACATGATACTAATACTGTAGTATATAAAGAAAACACGTTTTACTTTTAAAACCAAATTACTTCACCTTCGTAAAAATCTTTACAAGGCTTTTAAAATCAAGTACTCTATACTTTATAAACCAAGTGCTTTTCTTTTAGAACAACATCAAGTATACTCTTTTTAAAACCCAATTAACTTACTCTTTTCAAAACAAGTAACCTATACTTAAATCAAGTTACTTCTCCTTTTCGAAAACAAGTCGTTATAAGTCAAGTCTCTTATCTTTCAAGATCAAGTCTCTTAACTTTCAAAATCAAGTCGTTTCTTTATCAAAACCAAATCTTTCTTTTATCTTCATAAAGTCGTTATAACTAACTTCCCATAAAGCCATTATAACACTTTATGTTTTAAAACAAACAAAAATCGTTTCACACGTGCGTCTACCGTACTATATAGTTCACAACAATCATGCTCAAGAGTATAGGAAGAATCACATACCTTTAGCTTAAACCACAAGCCAAGTCAAGTATGCGCGTAGAAAGATCCACCTATAACAACCACAATATATAAATCAAATTCTAGCACTCTCCGTAGAATATTATAAACAAAATATTACTTATTCTACATAAATTTAGGCAGCACCTCCACCCCCCCTATCACATAAATCTCCTCCCTAACGGGCCGCCACTGTGCCAACAACTCGAGGATTACACGCCTAACCGGACGTGTTCAAATATCTTCACAATAATACTTACACAAGTCACTGTAAATGCGGTCAATGTAAATACTGATTCAATCCTTTATAATCATCCTTCCAATATAATATACTCAAGTATAACTACTACAACATGTAATATCCAATTACAATAGGGGGACATAGATCATTACCTCGATAAGCCCAAAAATTATCCAAGTTATAAGTCGATCATGACCAACGTTAAGCTCCAATCATTACGCTCCAAACCGCTCCAAGCGACCCTTAGAAGTTTCTAAACAACTTCTCTAAATACTTCCACCAAGCTAGGAAGATTTTTCTAGGGTTTCGTTTTACGGCTATTGGAATAAAGTAGTATTTCCGGGCTCCTAGTATTGAAATAACTTTGGAATACTACTAGGGATACTAGGCCAAGGTATTTGGGATTATACAACAATACACCAAGTATTTTGTACAGAATAGGGGGGGACGAAATCTACACAAAGGGAGGAAAACATTTGCTTTGGAAAGCTTTCAAGTGAGGATGATTTTACTCTTCGCCAAGGGGTATTGAGAGAAGAACCAAGGGCCAAGATCAATATAAGTGTAGGGTCAAGAGTGGGCCATGTGTGTGTGGGTCCCACCACACCACATGGCCAAACGAAAATGGTGCCAAGTGTGAGGGCGATCGGCCAAGGGACAAGTGGCCTAGCCACGTGGCCACCCAGGTCGGCCAAGAGCCACATGGGGGAGACCCGTGTCGCCCCCCAACTGTCCAAAATCTTTCGTCTTCCGAAAATATCCAAAATACCGGAAATCTCAAAAACAAAGCGGGCCCCACAAAACCGTAAATTTCTCCCGTGGGTCCCACGTGACCATTTCTGAAAATAAAACCTCAAAATTCTAATATAATCCAAGAAGTCCAAATACCAAATCTGGGAATCCAATTCCCATTAACGAACCTTTTTCTTCACAAAAACCGGAACTTTTCCGTCGAAAAAAAATCACATCTTCCTTTCTTTCCAAAATTTCTGTCGTATTCTCGTACGTACGTCCTCACATACATACCCTGGAACTACGGGGTATAACAACAAGTGTCACCCTCCCGTTGGTCCAAAAATGTTCCGTTGCTCGGAAAAATCCGCAAAAATACTAAATGACATAGCCGGAATTTTCCCAACGTGTAATGGAAACGTTTTCGTCGTAAACGACTCTATTCGGCACTTGTGCCCAAATTTCGAACCAAAGCCAACTCTTAAGGCAAAAATTTAATACGTACGCCCTCACGTACATATTCTGGAAATACGGGGTATAACACCATTATAGGTTGACACTTCTAAATGCGGCGTATTCGGCAGCTTGTGGATTTAGCGAAAGGTATGTGAACTATCTCCTTTTCTAGCATGATTCCTTAAGATAAAGAAAGTAAGTTCTACTCTTAAATGATCCATTCCTTGGTTGTACTTGGATTGCCTAGTATAGAATTTGTTACATGTACTTATGATTGTACTTTGATGTTTAAATTGTAAGTTGCATAATCCATTTCCTTAGTGAAGTTTGGATTCTTAAAAGTGAAAGTATTTTACTTAAAGTACATAGAGTCTTGAAAAGGAAGTGGTTTCCAAACCTTTTGGCTAGTGCCTTAGTTCCAAAACCTAAGGGTCGTTATAATGACTTTAGGGGAGTCAAAGGAGTGATTTACTAATATGTTTTAAGAGAGGAGAAATGACATGATTTAAGGGAAGTAACTTGTTTTAAAGGTGTGAGTTACTTGAGGTTTAAAAGTAGAAGAAACTTGTTTTCTAAATATTAAGAGACTTGAAGTATTTTGAAAGTTAAGAAACTTGGTTTTAAGTATAAGTCTCTTGGTTATAAAAAGGAATGAATATGTCTAAAACCATAAAGGGTTATAACGGCTTTATGGGAAGTTGGTTATAACGGCTTTATGGAAGGTTAAGAAAGTTGTCTATTTTAATTATTAGGCATAAGTTGCCTAGATTGTGAAGATTTGAAGTTACTTGATTCCAAGCTTTGAAATGAGTTTCTAAAAGTGTAGTAACTTACTTTGAAAAATAGACACACCTTGATACTACGGGTGTTAGTATCTTGGGGTTTTACATAAAAATGAGTCTTTTGAAAGGAATGTACGTACGTAGTACTTTGGCTTGTTTAATTGAGAATTATTCTATGTGTGCCTTCATAAGTACTTTGGCTTGATTAATTGAGAATTATTCTATGTGTGCCTTGATAAGTACTTTGACTTGATTAATTGAGAATTATTCTATGTGTGCCTTGATAAGTACTTTGGCTTGTTTAATTGAGAATTATTCTATGTGTGCCTTGATAAGTACTTTGGCTTGATTAATTGAGAATTATTCTATGTGTGCCTTGATAAGTACTTTGGCTTGTTTAATTGTGAATTATTCTATGTGTGCCTTGATAAGTACTTTGGCTTGATTAATTGAGAATTGCCTATGTGTGCTGGTGATAGCATTTGAGTGCAAGTATTATGTTTTATTAAGTTGCCGCGACTCTCGGATGGAGGCGTGTCTTGTTGTAAGTTACTTGGGCGTGCAAGCGGTGATGTGGGATTCCACGGGTATGCTTCCGTTATTTGTAGTACTTGGGTTAAATTCCCGGATTTTTATAAAAGACATGGTAGTGCTTATGTTTTGTTTGATGGCCAGTTGAGCTAGGGTAAAAGTATAAATGAGGGGTAAACCCCGAAGACGTTATACCACCTTCTCCAGGGTAAGAGTATAAAAGAGGGGTAAACCCCCAAGACATTATACCACCTGCTTTACCACCTTCTCCAGGGTAAGAGTATAAATGAGGGGTAAACCCCCAAGACATTATACCACCTGCTTTACCACCTTCTCCAGGGTAAGAGTATAAATGAGGGGTAAACCCCCAAGACATTATACCACACCTTTACCACCTTCTCCGGGTAAGAGTATAAATGAGGTAAACCCCAGACATTATACCACTATTTTACCACATTCTCGGTAAGAGTATAAATGAGGGTAAACCCAAGGCGTTATACCACGCATTCGTTTTCCTACTTGGCGTCTGATTATTTAGGACACAGGTGGGACTTGGTGTTCATGTATGATTATTGGTGTTATATTATATCATGGACTACCGGCAGTGAGGAAGGATTCCACGGGCATGATTGATGTTATGGGCGTGAGACCCATAATTATATTTGAGTAGTGACTTTGAGGGCCTGCGTCCCTGACTTGATATGACTGCTTATGTATTATGTACTGTAGGTTGGCTATCATACATGTCTCCTGTTTTGTTTAGACTGTTATGATTTCATTCTGATGCCAATGTTCACATACTTGGTACATTCTTGTCTTGACCTCCTTGGGTGCGTTCATCCGCGAGTTTAGGTCTTATTGTTTGGTGATCGGCAGTGTAGGACCTGCTCGAGTTTTGGATAGCTCCTTACATTCGGGAGTTTATCTTTTTGGTATAAGTTCTTTCGATGCAGGCTTTTATCTGATTATGGGTGCTGGCGGGGCCTTGTCTGTCATAGTTCGATAAACTCTTAAGTGCAGTATTCATATGTGGGATTGGACTCGTATGCGGTGTAGTGTCTTTTGTTTATGTATATTATATGGCATCATATCGGCTTTGCCGCTTGCGTCACGATTGGTTTTAAAAAACAAGGGGTGTTATTTAAATTCCGCAGTTTGCTTAGTTGTTAAGGTAGAAGGGTGCCCAGGTAGGGCACCAGTCACGGGCCCGGGGTTCGGGGTGTGACAATACAAATGCCAATTTCGGCCAAAAGGTGCAACAACTTAACAACCTTTCCAATCCTTTTCAATCCAAGTTCTTAGGTCTAACCTGTTATATAGTCATAAACAACTTAACAATTATAATTCCTTATTTATATAACATGTGACGACTTAAACTAATAATCCAATTGAATTGAAATCTCAAGGGCTAAACATACTAGTTTTCGGATTAGAGTTCTAATAGCCAATACACTTATCAACTTCATAATATAAATCTCATACTTGCTAATATCCATAGCTACAACAATAAGTAATCTTAATTACTAAAACGACAAGAATTATACCTTTACAAGCCCTTATAATTTCCAAGATTCAAAGTCGCTCCTTAGCAATTCTTAGCTCCTCTCCTTTACGCTCCAATCCGCTATTTGAAGCCTTTAGAATCTCAAAACCAACTTCTCTTCCATTTCCAATCAAAACCTATGAAAATGCCTTAGGTTTTCGCCTTGCGACTAACGATTAACGCCGTTTTTCCGAAATCTATCTATTGAGATATCCTTACAATACCCTTAGGGACCTTGGGTTAAAGTCTTGTGGCAAATGGATCAAAACTACAAAAATTTTGTGTGGGAAACACACCATTGCCGAGAGCTCTATGAACATACACAAAGAGTCTAAATTTTTCTAAGTGTTAAAAGAGCTAGTCTTGCACTAGTTATGTATATATAATACAATGGAGGGTCTAGATTACAACACATGTTAAATTTGGATGAAAGGGATCAAGCCAAGTGGCTCTTGACTTAGTCAACAATGTCAAGCTCAAGCTTAGCAAGACTTTCTCATATATACAATGGTCAAATGACCCTTTTGCCCTTGCATCAATTTCGTCCAAGACCAATGTGGGGGGGTGACACGTGTCGCCCTCCCATTTATCCATAAAATTCCGTAACCCTCATGGGCCCTACAAAACGTAAAATTCCTCGGGTGGGCCCCATATGACCAAATCCGTACAAATAAATTTCCATAATGATAATACATTCCATAATCCTCAATTAATGCATTTTGAGAATCCAATTCTCTTCAACGACCATTTTTCCTTTCCGACGTTCGGAAGATTTTCCGTCGGAAAAAAAATTCTTCCTTTCGTACCCTTTTCAAGTATTGTGTTCCTTACATACATTCTCTTAAACACGTCCTTGAACTACGGGGTGTAACAGTTTTGGTTAGCCTGTTTCTTATTTTATATATCTTGTTTCATGTCTAAGTTTTTATTTCCGCTTATTTTCTCTAATGTTTTATCACTAGGGTGCCCGGGGTAAGGCACCAGTCGCGGGCCCGAGGTCGGGTCGTGACAGTAGTACTTTGGGTTAAATTCCCGGATTTTTAAAATGACATGTTAGTGCCTTAATTAAACTAAAATGAGAGGGTATATAAAGAAGGCTAATAAGAAGTTAGGGGATTTCTTAACTTGCTTATGTTGTGATAAACCGGTAGTGCTTATGTTATGTATGATAAGCCGGTAGTGCTTATGTTATATATGATAGCCGGTTGTGCTAGTTTAAGTTATTCTTACGGGGTAAAGCCCCGGGTTACTACTAATTCCATGGATTTGCTACCCATGATGCGAGTGCGGCGTTTGTACTCATTGCGGGCCCAGACTAAGCGGTGAAATAGTCTTGTGCGGTGAAATAGTCCCGTGCGGGCGCATCGATCCATTGCGGGTCCGCAGGACCTATGCGGGTGAAATAGTCTCATGCGGAGCACATCGCTCCATTGCGGGTCCATATGACCTATGCAGGTGAAATAGTCCCAGGAGTAGGATAGCTTAATGATACTACGGGCGGGTGACCCTACTTTGATCATGAGCCTCCTATTTTTATGCAGTAAAGTATACACCTGTTTACTTTCATTGTTAGTAAGGCACGATGTCTTGTAATTTGATTATCATACATGTCTCCAGCTATATTTTAGACTTATGAGGTAAATTGCAGTATTTTTTTCCAGTTTTACATACTTGGTACATCTGTTGTACTGACCCCCTTTCCTCGAGGCTGCGTTAAATGCGCGGTAGGGGTAGCGGTGGTGGATCCTCATTCTTAGGATCACCGATCAAGTGTCGAAGCTCCATTTCTCGGAGGCTTGTCTTTTAGTACGGTTTCACGATGTTGTAGATTTATGTATATTCGGGGTATGGCGGGGCCACTGTCCATCACGATTGTTATTCTCTGAAGTGCGTAGTCATATTTGTGGATTGGGTTGTAAGAGCAGAGATGTTTTTTTTTTTGGGGGTTATGTATATTTCCCGGAAGGCGACCTTATCGGCCAGCCTGTTGATATTTGCCGTTATGTATTGTATGTATGTTCCGCTGCTATTCTCTGATGTATACTTGTAGGGGGTGCCCAGGTAGGGAACCAGTCGCGGGCCCGGGGTCGGGTCGTCACAAAAGTGGTATCAGAGCAGTTAGTCCTCGGAAAGTGTCTACAGACCGTGTCTAGTAGAGTCTTGATTATCGGTGTGTTGTGCACCACATCTATAATCATGAAATTGCGGAGACATTTAGGATTAGTTTCCATTCTTCTCTCTCGAGATCGTGCGATGAAATTTGTCTTATTAGCTTGAATCCTCTCGACCTATTCTTATGTATCGATTATGCCTCGCGGAAGCGACGGGGCCAGAAGGAAAGCGGCGGAGGCGCTAGCGGTCTGTGAGAGGTTACGGACTCAGCCCGGACTATGCACGAGATTGTAGGCGGTCGGCGAGTTCAGCCACGCCCGGCGATATTAGAGGCGAGGCGGTCGTATCTCCAGAGGTTCCAATACGAGCCTCGGTTCGCGGCGAGGCGATTATAAAGATTACGGAGAAGCGGTCGGGATATTGACTAGCATAGTGGTAGGCGTGCGAGAGCATGTAGCTAACCCTGGCAGCGGTTTGCGGTTGGGATTTTTAGGTTGTCATCTGTCACGACCCATTCGGAGCCGTGGTGGTGCCTTACCGGCACCCAGTAGTCATACATCGAGTAATCACGGAAATATAAAACAAGACATGAAACGATTTATAAAATAAGACCACGATTTATGTGAGAAAGCGTCGCCTTTCGGCATATATATATAAACATGGTTTAGCAGTTACATCCGATACTGTACAACATGACTACAGACCTCTGAAAATATACAACTATGGCGGGACGGGGCCGCCATACCACTGGCATACAAAACTATCTACAACGGGAGATCATACCCAAAAGTAGAGCCTCCGGAAAGGATGGAGCTCCCGACACCAACGTAGAGATCCTAAGAATGTGGATCTAGCACCTGCTTGCCCTTACCTGCGGCATGAACGCAGCCCCCCGAAGGAGGTCAGTACAACAGGTACTAAGTATGAAACTGTAAAATACTTAAATGAAAACATATCATTTTAAAATCAGTTTTGCAAGTATGTATGAAACAACCAAGGGGACCGCACATAGTGCCACATCATAAACAAGAGCAACAATAGGTAAACTGTAACAGGTCTTTTCTAGGCTGCGAATGATCGAAGCAGGGCCAATTGCCCATAGTATCACCATGCAAGCCTAATCCTGGACTCTCGTAGTCCGCATAGGCCACTCACATAGGCCCGCATAGGGTACATAACCCCGCATCGAGGGTAGCTACTCCTCGGCATCGTCCTGGACTCGTAGTCCGCATGGCCACATAGACCGCATGAGGTATAACCCCACATCACTAACCTGGAACTCCCGTAGCTCCGCATAGGTCCCCTGGACCCGCATGAGGTATTCTCGAATCATGGTCCCAGACCGCCTGAGTCTACCCCGCATCGGAGGGCAGCTTAACCCCCGGTAATATGTCAAGAGGTGAGTGATAGTACACTAACATAACAGCTTATCTTTAAACAACATAAGCACAACAAGAATACTCTCTTATACAAACGTTACAAGACACTAACACACATAGCATCATATCATGTCTACTTATCAAACCATCTTATTATTCTTTTCACAATTCAATATAAGTCTGTTATAAACACATAGGCAAACTGTTTCTTTTATCAATCTTAAGTGGTTATACTTAACTTCCCATAAAGCTAGTATAACTCTTAAGCTTCTGTTTTAAAAACCAATTAGTTCTCTTCTGTTAAAAATGATTCAGTATTCTTTTGAAAAGCTTTCAGTTCTTTATTATTCAGGCTTAAGCCGTGAGGCATTGCCGTAAGTATTATTCGAGCTTAAGCGTGAGGCATTCGTAAGTATTATTCGAGCTTAAGTCAAAGACATTGCCGTAGTTATTATTCAGTTAACACGCGTACGTCTACCGTACTATATATATTGTAAAATATCATGCTTTAGGAAGAATCACATACCTTCTCAGCGAAAACCACCTGCCAAGTTGAATATGTCGCGCGCAGAGAATCAGCCTATAATAGTCAGACACGTCTATCAACGTTCAGACTACTTTGTAAACAGTTCTAAACAGAGGGTTCTATATCCTACGGAAAATTGGGCAGTACTTCCCTACCCGGTGAGCTACTCAAGTCTACTGTGAAAACAGTCCTATGTAAGTACAGTTTGATTATTCTTCTTTTAAACCCTTCTACTGTGATAACAGTTCAATTCTATTCTGCAATATTCTTCTAAGTATCTAATACTTATTCTTATACTACTACAGTAAGTATTCTCTAATTCAAAAGAGGGTTAGGATTAATTACCTCGGTAAGCCCAATAATATCCTAGATAAAGTCGCGCCTGAGCAAGGTTGTGCTCCTAAGTTGTATGCTCCAAGGAAGCCTTAGAAGTTCTTCACAACTTCTACTAATTACTAAGGGATTTGGGCTAGGGTATTTTGGGCATTATAACAATACTAGAAGACAACTTTTCTACCAAGGGAGGGGGGGTAGATTTTGGCTAGGCTAGAGGGGGGGGCCCTCGGCCAAACTTCAAAAGGGGAGGGGGTGTTTGGGCCGAAAAGGCTACAAAGGAGAGGAGGATTTTGAGACTTGGAAGCTTTTGTGGATGAAGAACTCTTCATCTCAAGAGGGGTATTTATAGGTCAAGGGATGGCCAACCAAGGGCCAAGATGTAGCCAAGTGCTAGGCAAGTGTAAGGTCAAGATTAGGGCAAGTGTCCTTGGCAACTTGCACAAAATATCCTACCTAATCCTTGACTTGTGCAAAGGCACAAAAACGTGCACTTCATTGTCCAATTCGTCCAATGGACGATTTCAAGTCCACCAATTGGAGGTGCCAAGTGTCGCCCTCCGTTGGTCCAAAATGTTTCGTCTCTCGGAAAAATCCAAAAATTAGAAATGGCATAGCCGAATTTACCCTACGAAGTGTGGAAGCGTTTCGTCGGAAAACTATTCGCTTTGTGAGTTGTGCCCAAAAAATCGTCAAGGCCTAAACTTTAAGGCCAAACTTTTTATCGTATTCCCTTACGTACATACTGCGAAATACGGTATAACATTCTCCTCCTAGAAACATTCGTCGAATGTTCCTTCCCAAGACAGGATAACGATAAGGTTCTTCATAACTTAACGGTTGCAAAAGCCACACACGGCCAAAACAACACTTAGGCAAAAGCGATAACGAAAATTTACAAGTAGGAAAGTGAATTACGGAGGTGTGGGGAATAGGTGAGGATACCTCGCCTCATGTCCTCCTCGCCTTCCACGTCATCTCCTCCTAAGCTCGTTCGCCACAAGACTTTGTGGAAGCCACATCCTGGTCCGAGACGCTTCTTTGACGATCGACTATCGCTATGGGAATCTCCTCATCGATAACCCCTCGGTCACTGGACATCGTCGTCAATCGGGTGTACCTAGATGGATCCCCGATACATCTCTCAAAGATAGATACGTGAAACACCGGATGCCGCCTCCGGATCGGACGGCGAGATCCAACTCGTAGGCAACCTTGCCTACCTGCGGACAATCTGAACGCCCATGTACCTTGGGTGAGTTTCCTTCTTCCCGAATCTCATCACACCGCCTTCATGGGTGACACCTTTAGGAAAACCCAATCATGAACCTCGAACTCAAGATGCCGGCGACGATGATCTGCATCGACTTACGACTCACGATCAATAGCGCTCTCGGATAAGCTTCACCTTATCAACCGCTTGCACCGTCTGGTCCCACTAGCGCACTCGCCCACATCGAACCAACCTATAGGCGATCTGCACTTCCTCCCATACAAGGCCTCATAAGGCGCCATCCGAATCTTTGGAGTGGTAGCTATTATTGTGACGCGAACTCAACTAGAGGAAAATGATCCTCCCACTACCTCGAAGTCGATAACACGGGCTCGCGGATATCCTCAAGAGTCCGGATAGTGCGCTCGGCTGTCGTCTGCGTGCATGGATGGAATGCGTGCTCGTGCTCACTGCGTCCTAAACCTCTCTGGAAAGACCTCCGAGTTAGCCGTAAATGGGGCTCTGCATGCGATATGATCGGTAGGGACTCCATGCGGTAACGATCTCTCGGATGTAAAGTGCAGGATAATCCTCGGTAGAAAAAGTCGTCCGACGGGAAGAAAGTGGGCTGATTTCGTCGACTGTCGGCGATAACCCATATAGAATCATGTCTCCTGAGTGCGAGGTAATCGTGATAAAATCCATGTTCATTACCTCCCACTTCCAGGTCGGGATCTCTATCGCCTGCAACAAACCACCAGGCCTCTGTGCTCTACCTTCACCTGCTGACAACATGGGCACTGAGCTACGAACTCTGCAACGTCCTCTTGAGCCATCCCACCAATACAGATCTAAGGTCGTGGTACATCTTGATCGACCGGATGGATAGTAATGCTTGTGCTGTGTGCTTCCCAAGAACCTCTGCCAAGTCACGAAACATCTGGAACACACAATCGCCCTCAAACCTTAGCACCCATCGGTGCTACCTCAAAAAGGACCGCCCTCACGAAGCGGTATCCGATATCGAATCAAAGCCGATCCTCGGTATTGCCTCTTCACCTCGCCGACGATGGAAGACTCGGCAACCTCACGAACTCTAACCCTGCTATCGTAATCAATCAAACGGACACCAAGGCTCGCTAACCGATGCAAATCACGAACCATGTCCTCCTCTCTAGCCGCACATCCGATAGGCTCCCCGTGACTTACGACTAAGAGCATACGCCGCAACATTGGCCTTCCCGGGTGGTACAGATATCAACATCGTAATCCTTAAGCAACTCTAACCACCGCCTCTGCCGTAAGTTCAGCTCCTCTGGTGAAGATATCTTGGAGGCTCTTGTGGTGCAGTAAAAATATCCACGTGAACCCCATACAAATAGTGCCTCGGATCTTCAAAGCGTGAATCACGGCCGGACTCCAAATCATGGGTGGGGTAGTTCCTCGTGTTTCTTGGTGTCGGGATGCATATGCTATAACCCCGCCATGCTGCATCAACACACATCCCAACCCGATGCGACGCATCACAATACCACGACATAACCATCTGGACCTGCGGAAGAGTAAGAACGAGGCGGTCGTCGGTCTCTTTCAAGAATCGAAACCACGCTCAAGCATCGATCCATGAAACTTGGGTACCCGAGTCGGCCCTAGTCAATGGTGCGAGATAAAGCAAACTTCTCCACGAACCGATAATATCCTGCAAGGCCCGAGCTGCGAACCTCTGCCGGAGTAGTAGGTCTAGGCCAAGTCTGCGCCTCGATCTTGGCGTATCCACTGAATGCCATCAGCCCGACAATATGCCCAAGAAAGCGCATCAAGTCAGCAAAACTCACATTTGGAAAACTTGGCGTACAAGCTGCAGTCTGGAGAAGCGCCGGCCTGATCCTCAAATGCTCGCATGCTCCTGCTCTGGCGAGAATAAACCAAGATATCATCAATGAACACTATCACAAACGTATCCAAAAATGGTTTGAACACTCGGTTCATCAAATCCATGAATACGCGGAGCATTGGTCAACCAAAAGACATGACCACGAACTCATAATGCGTCTGGGTCACGAATGCGATCCTAGGGACATCTACCTCTCGACTACTGATGATAGCCCGACCGTAGATCAATCTTGGAGAAGCATCTCGCACCTGCAACCGGTCGAACAAATCATCAATCACGGGAAGGGGGTATCTTCTTAATGGTCACCTTGTTCATTTGCACGTAATCAACACACATGCGCGGCGTCCGTCCTTCTTCTTCACGAACAATGGCGCTCCCGGGGAGAAACACTAGGCACGATGAAGCCGCTTCTCCGGCAAATCTCTAAGCCGATCCTTCACTCTCTCAACTCGGCAGTGTCATTACGTATGGCGGAATGGAAATAGGTCGAGTGTGCCGCAATATGTCAATACAAAACTCAATCTCCTCTCGGGAGGATACCCGGAGGTCGTGCGGAAACACGTCGGGAACTCTCGACTCACTGGGCGACGGAAAATCTGGTACGCGGCTTCGAGATCAAACACCGAATGAGATGGTAGATATACCCTTTCGCACCATCTTCCTAGCCTTGAGGTAGGAAATAAACCTACCCTCGGCGATACCGTGCTCCTCACTCAACAACCGGCTCGCCGAAGCTGAACCGTACTACTCTCTCTGCGGTCTACATTGGCGTAGCAGAAGCTAGCCAATCCATCCCATGATCACGTCGAAGTCAATCATCTCAACTCTATCAAGTCGTCTAGGGTCCGACGATCAAATGGTCACAGACAAGCTCTATATACCCGCCGAGCTACCATCGAATCACCATCGCGTAGCTACCTCGAAAGGGTCTATGGACTCGGGCTCATCCCTATCCTACTAGCAACAAGGGAGATATATAGGACAGAGTAGAACCGGATCTATCAAAGCATACACATCAAACCCGAATCGATAAGGTACTGATGACATCGGTGAGGCCTCACGATCTGTCGGTGGACAAAGCATAAATGCGGTTCGAGGACCGCTAGAAGCTGAGACCGCGCCACGACCTCTGCGCGACCTGTTGGTCCATGAGTACCTTGCCCGCAGGCGATGCTGTCGGGGATGAAGAAGACGTGAAAGAACACAGTGGTGACCTACCATCGCCGCCGCCCTTGGTCGGACAGTTCCTCGCATAGTGACCTGGCCTGGCCAAACAAGCTCGTAGCACCACAACTCGAAGTGGGATCTGCGCGTCGGCCACGCGAGGGGGTGGTCGATCGGCGATGCCTCTGCGCTCGGCGTCCCGAAGTCTGGGGCCACAGTGCGCCCTCGAATATCTGGGTCTTGAGGGCGGTGCGGGAGTGCTCTGAGTGGGCGTGGTGCAAATCTAGGCTAACTGCGAGGCCACCACGATAGCCACCAAAAGACCTGCCGTCTGGTCTTCTTAACCTGCTGCGCTGTCAACCGGCGATCTACGCTCCTCACATCGAGCATGAGCTGCATGCGGGTAATGTCCATACCGGTGAAGAGAAACACCCGCATGACTCGGCCATATAGTCATCTAGCCCGGTGGCGTAGCGGTGCACCTATCCTCATCGCTACTAACGCCGGGACATATCGAGCCAATGAATCAAACTCGACATTGTACTCCACGATAGTCGTCCTCTGCGCCTCGGCGGTAAAAATCTATCGACCCGCGCCCTCACCATCTGTGGAGGCAAGAAGTGAGTGAGAAAGCCTCGAGAACTCATCCCAGTAGGCTGGGACGCGTGCTCTCCGGGATAACTCCACGAATCAAACCAATCGATTGCGGTATCACGCGGCCGATGCGAACCGGCGTCACGGACTCTGTCTCGAGGCCTTGATCACCCGCGTGATCCTCTGTAGACGGATGAACTCCTGCGGATCATCCTCGGCCTCGACCAGTAAAACTCGCGGGCTACAACTCAAGAAATCTCGTAGCCTCAAACTATACGCCTCGGGTGCACAGGTGCGACCGGGCTAGGCTGAGCCGCTGCGCATCCGGCCTATCCTCGTGTCAGCCTGACTCTAGCTAATAGGCGGGCCATCTCCTTGTACCCTAACTCCTCCGCCCCAGGCTGTGGGACATGAGGTGTGGGTACTGTGGTCTCTGCTGTGGCTGGCGGCGTCATAGAACTCGCCGTCTGCGGTATAGACTGGGCCTGAGCCCTCGTAACTCTCGGTGTCCGACTGGCAGCTCCCTCGGATGCCTTGCCCACGGGCGGGTTGCCTTACGTGGAGGCATAAGCTATTCTAAAGGAATACGTTAGAGGTCAATTTTAACACGACTCTAAAGCACGATCTCGAGTGAGAAGAATGGAAACCAATCCTAAATATCTTATAGCCTCTCGATTATTGGTGTGGTGCACAACACAGATAATCAGAACTCTACTAGATACTGATGCTGTAGACACTTTCAGGATTAAGCGCTCGATACCACTTTTGTCACGACCCATTCAGGGGCCGTGGTCGTGTCTTCAGGGGCACCCAGTAGTCATACATCGTAGTAATCGGAAATATAAAACAAGACATGAAACGATTTATAAAATAAGACCACGATTTATGTGAGAAAACGTCGCCTTTCGGCATATATATATAAACATGGTTTAGCGATTACATCAAATCTTGTACAACATGACTCTGAGACCTCTGAAATATACAACTATGGCGGGACGGGGCCCCGCCATACCTGATCAGACAAAACTATCTACAACGGGAGATCATACCTAAAAGTAGAGCCTCGGAAAGGATGGAGCTCGACACCAACGTAGAGATCTAAGAATGTGGATCTAGCACTGCTTGCCCACTGCGGCATGAGCGCAGCCCGAAGGAGGTCGATTACAACAGTACTAAGTATGAAATCAGAAATACTTAAATGAAAACATATCATTTTAAAATCGGTTTTGCAAGTATGTATGAAATAACCAAGGACCGCATATAGTGCAACATCATAAACAAGAGCAATAGGTAAAGCGTAATATGTCTTTTCTAGGCTGCGAATGATCGAAGCAGGGCCAATTGCCCGTAGTATCACCATGCAAGCCTAATCCTGGACTCTCGTAGTCCGCATAGGCCACTCACATAGGCCCGCATAGGGTACATAACCCCGCATAGAGGGTAACTACTCCTCGGCATCGCCCCGACTCGTAGTCCGCATGGCCACATAGACGCGTGAGGTATAACCCGCATCACTAACCTGGAACTCCGTAGCTCCGCATAGGTCCCTGGACCCGCGTGAGGTATTCTCGAATCATGGTCCTGCACGCCTGAAGTCTACCCCGCGTGGAGGCGACAACCCGATAATATATCAAGAGGTGAGTGATAGTACACTAACATAACAACTTATCTTTAAACAACATAAGCACAACAAGAATACTCTCTTATACAAACGTTACAAGACACTAACACACATAGCATCATATCATGTCTACTTATCAAACCATCTTATTATTCTTTTCACAATTCAATATAAGTCCATTATAAACACATAGGCAAACTGTTTCTTTCATCAATCTTAAGTGGTTATACTTAACTTTCCATAAAGCTAGTATAACTCTTAAGCTTCATTTAAAAACCAATTAGTTCTCTTACATTAAAAATGATTGAGATTCTTTGAAATGCTTTCAGTTCTTTATTATTCAGCTTAAGCCGTGAGGCATTCTTAGTAAGTATTATTCGAGCTTAAGTCAAAGACATTGCCGTAGTTATTATTCGCTAACACATGTACGTCTATCTATATATATATTGTAAAATATCATGCTTTAGGAAGAATCACATACCTTCTCGTAAAACCACCGCGAGTTCAATATGTCGCGCAGAGAATCGACCTATAATAGTCGGACACGCCTATCAACGTTGCACTACTTTGTAAACGATTCTAAGCAGAGGGTTCTATATCCTACGAAAAATTGGGCGTCTTCCCTGCGGTGAGCTACTCAAGTCTATTGTGAAAGCAATCCATGTAAGTGCAGTTTGATTATTCTTCTTTAAACCCTTCATTGTGATACAGTTCAATTCTATTCTCAATATTCTTCTAAGTATCTAATACTTATTCTTATACTACTACAGAAGTATTCTCTAATTCAAAAGAGGTTAGGATTAGTTACCTCGGTAAGCCCAATAATATCCTAGATAAAGTCGCGCCTGAGCAAGGTTTTGTTCCTAAGTTGTATGCTCCAAGGAAACCTTAGAAGTTCTTCACAACTTCTACTAAGTACTAAGGGATTTGAGCTAGGGTATTTTGGGCATTATAACAATACTAGAAGACAACTTTTCTACCAAGGGAGGGGGGGTAGATTTTGGCTAGGCTAGGGGCCTCGGCCAAACTTCAAAAGGAGGGTGTTTGGACGAAAAGGCTACAAAGGGAGAGGAGGATTTTAGACTTGGAAGCTTTTGTGGATGAAGAACTCTTCATCTCAAGAGGTATTTATAGGTCAAGGGATGGCCAACCAAGGGCCAAGATGTAGCCAAGTGCTAGGCAAGTGTAAGGTCGAGATTAGGGCAAGTGTCCTGGCGACTTGCACACAAAATATCCTACCTAATCCTTGACTTGTGCAAAGGCACAAAAAACGTGCACAACATTGTCCAATTCGTCCAATGGACGATTTCAAGTCCACCAATTGGAGGTGCCAAGTGTCGCCCTCCGTTGGTCCAAAATGTTTCGCCTCGGAAAAATCCGCAAAAATTAGAAATGGCATAGCCGGAATTTACCCTACGAAAGCTGTGGAAACGTTTCGTCGGAAAACTATTCGCTTTGTGAGTTGTGCCTAAAAAAATTGTCCAAGGCCTAAACTTTAAGGCCAAACTTTTTGTACGTATTCCCTTACGTACATACTCTGGAAATACGGGGTATAACATCATCCACCCAAGTTCTATGGTTCGAGATCTGAGGAGGATCCTCAGGAGTTTATTTGTGATTCTGAATAACTATGCAGGTGCTTAGGGTCTCGGAGATAGAGTCAGTTGTGTTAGCCACTTACCGGTTACGTGATATTGCGTTGAACTAGTTTGAGTCATGGGAGCTGTCTAGAGGTGTGGATGCCATTCCAGCTGTTTGGGATGAGTTCACAGAGGCCTTCCTGGATCTCTTTTTTCCTCCTGAGATGAGGAGAGCCCGCGTGGATAGATTCTTGACATTGAGACATAATGGGAGGACTATCAGAGAGTACAACCTAGAGTTTGACTCATTGGCCAGGTATGCGCTCACCATTGTGGCTGACATGGCGATGAGTTCATCGCATGTGATGAGGCTGAACTATCATCGGACGCCCGAACCGGGCCGTCGTGCCTTACCGGGCACCCTAGTGATACAACATCAGAGAAAACCAGCGGAAATAAAAACTTTACACATGAAATAAGAGATATAATAATTAAACAGGCCAACCAAAGCTTGCCTTCGGTATATCATAAACACGAACAGTTTAATCCTTTTACAACCACACTTACAAAGATTACTACGGACCTCTAAGATTTATACAACAACTATGACGGGACAGGGCCGCCATACCACACGCATCAAGAACTTACGGACTCAGGGTAACATACCAAAGATAAGCCTCCGGCCAACGGAGCTTCCCAAAACTGAAATGAGATCCTAAACGCGGGGATCGGCGGTGATGTACCTACTGCGGCATGAGCAGCCCGAAGGATGTCGATGCAAGTACCAAGTATGTGAAAGCGAAAATCAGTAAATGAAATCATAATAGTCTATATAAAGCGGGAGACATGTATGATGACCAAACTACGATATATAACATATAACCGATTCATCAAGACAGGACTCGCGCTCCAAATTATCACTCGTGCGTGGAATTTCTTCCTCACCGGCGCTTTATGATATAACAATACCAAGGATTATACATGAACACGTGTCCCACTGTGTTATAAAAACCGTCTGAGGACAAGTACAACTACCGGATCCGATCGTGCCATTATTACAATGCAACCACAACCACGGCGTCACGGGGCAAGTCACGAGCCGACTCACGGATACCAAGGCGGTCACGCGCTGTGGCAAGGGGCAAGTCTGGTGACCACGGGAACCAAGGCGTATCACGAAACTTCGTCCACTACACCGAGCGGGGCAAGTCAGGGTGACTACGAATACCAAGGCCGAATCGGTCACGAGGCAGGCGCACGCAGAGCCGACCACCGGGACCAAGGCCGAACAAGAATAAACCTCATGGAGAGCTAGTCCATGGAATAACACTATCAATGCGAGCATACGTGAAATTCTCCATCACCGCCAAAGACGTCCAAGTAAGTTCTCAACAAGTCGACCCCTCTATCAAGAGACGCGGTATACGTAAATACCACACTTGCACAACAAAGGCTATCATCACAAGCATAGGCAAGTTTCACAACAACAAGCATAGGCAAGTTTCACCTGACTCAAAGTACTTTCATTTTATGCCAAAGTCGGGTTTTAACCCCAAAGTACTACATACGTTAAGTTCTTTTAAAGAGATCCATTACTTTTATAAAAGTCACCCGATACGTAGTATTAGAATGACCAACCCACATTCCTTTTCAAAATCAAGTAACAACATTCTTTTCCTAAGTTCGGTTGCCTAGTTTCAATTACTCAAGCTTCTCATTTTCAAATGGTTTCATAGTTCATAAACTTAATCATTTGATTCCTTTTAGAACAATTGAGTAATATATGTTTCACGTAAGTAGGTTATTCTTGTTTACAACATTCTTATTACAGTGACCATGATCTAGAAAATGTAATATCATTTTGTCTCATCTTAGTTTCTATGCAGATGGAGGTTTCTACTGGTTTTAATACAATTCATCATTATTCAATACATTTTCCTTTATTAACGCTGCAGTGGTCTGTCGATACACATTCTGATTTCCAAAATCAGTAAAACATTATCCCTTTAAATAAAACCAAGTACTCATTACTCACGAATGAGGTTTCACACAAACATTCACATTAAACAAATAAGTTAAGTCTCTTATCTTATAAGATCAAGTCTCTTAACTTCTAACATTAGTAAACCATTTCTTTACCTCTCTTAAGACATTATACCTAACTCCCCATAAAGCTAGTATAACTCTTTTTTTTAAAACCTTTAAAACCAAGTGTTACTTTCCCTTCAAAACGATTTATAAATCTTTTGAAATACATCAAGTTCTTTATTATAACAAGCCAGTTATAATTCACATCAGTTACCTTTTAAAATCACAAAGTATTTTCTTACCTACATAAAGCTGTTATAACCAACTTCCCATAAAGCCGTTATAACACTTTATGTTTTAAAAACAATCAAACACAGCTAACACATGTACGTCTACCGTACCACATAGTTCACACATATCATGCTGGAAGAGATGGGAAGAGGTTCACATACCTCGCGACGAGTATCGACTAATAGCAAAATGCTCCAAACAATGGCTACTCCTGCCAAGTAAATCGCGCCACACGTTGGTACTTGAACCTATAAGGACACAGGGCGCCTAGTATCATCTAGTCCACAACGTCTAATATTCTACAGAAACTTCGGCAGCATCTCCCACCCCCCCTCAACAGCGTAAATCTCCTTGTCTATCGTGGCCGCCACCAAGCCAACCAGAGTGGGGTTTGCACGCCTAACCTGACGTGTACAATTCTACTACACAAGAATACTACACAAGTCTCATCAATACGTCTGATTCTTAATTCTTCAGCTTAAGTCAAAAGACATTGCCACAAGATTAAGTATAGTTCTATATATAGTATACTTCAACTATATATTCTTACAACATGAAATTTCCAATTACAATAGAAGGGCATGAGTGTTTACCTCGATAAGCCCAAAATTATCCGAGTATAATGTCGCTACCGAGCAAGGTTTAGCTCCTACTCGAGTGCTCCAATCCGCTCCAAACAACCCTTGAAGTTCTATCCAACTTACTCCAAAACTTCAACCAACGGTGAAGGTTTCCTTAGGTTTCGGTTTGAGACTAAAGGACAAAAGGTAGTATTTCCTGACTCACGTATAGAGTAACTTTGGAATACTACAAGGTATAAGGCTAAGGTATTTTGGGCATTATAACAATACTGGAGGAGTATTTTAATACCACAGCGGGGTACCACACGAGAACAACACCCTAAGAGGGGGGTGTTCTCGGCTTTAGGCTCACAAGGGAAGGTTTCGCCAAAAGGCCTTCACAAGGGAGAGGCTCTTGGACGAGTCAACAAGAGGGAGGGAGGGTTCTCAAGACTTAGGCAAGTGAAGAGTGGATGAAGAAGTCTTCAAAGAGAGGGGTATTTATAGCAAAACCAAAGGCCAACCAATGGCCAAGATCCATCCATGTGTTAGGCAAGTGTAAGGCCAAGATCAAGCCAAGTGCACCCACAAAACACTCCACAAAACACTCCACAAAACAAGCCACAAAGCAAGGCACAAAAGAGGAGCCAATCGCCAAGGCCAAGCCTTCTCTTTGTTGCCCAATGAGGTGACAAGTGTCACCTCCCGTTGGTCCAAAATGTTCCGCCGCTTCTAAAAATCCGCAAAATACTAAATGACATAGCCGAATTTTCCCAACGTAAGTCGTGGAAACGTTTCGTCAAACGACTCCTTCGGCACTTGTGTACAAATTTCAAACTATGCCTACTTAAGGCTCAAATTGTACACGCACGCCTCACGCATACTGAAATACTGGTATAACATTCTTCCCACCTTAGAAACATTCGTCCCGAATGTTCCTTCTAGGTCTCAAAACAAACAGCGCCGTGATAGTCTTCATCGCTATACGCATTTAAAACAATCATGCCACACCGCCACAAAACACACGCTCACTTCTCCCTTTCGTAGTACTCGTCACGAACACTAACTCGTTCTAGTATCCGTACTCACACTTCTTTCAACGCTCGTTTCCAACCCTCGAGTCACTACCTCCAAACTTGGTCATCTCACTAACCTCGATTTCCTAAGGCCATTCCCGCCTTCCCGAACTGATTCTCGTCGAACACACCTACGAACTCATACGATGGTCAACTAAACTGGGCCTAGCACCTCGTGACCCTACCACCGGGACCACCCAGAACCGACCTACCCCAAACCGGTTACGGTTGACCCGCAAATGGTCCTCAACCCGACCCCCAACCGCCAACTCTTGTTCCCGATCCGAACAATCTTACTATTTCACATCGAAAAGCTACCACTTCCATCTCACACTACCTGGACTTACCCTTTTCACTAACCGTGTTTCTAAATCACATTTTAGCACAAAGCTATCCAAACATAACATTAAACACATCAAGAACATCAATACAAACAAAACTCTAGAGGTTAGGATATACACAAACTAGGCGGTTCAAGGACCGCTAAAAGCTGAACTCCCATCTGCGACCTCTACCGGCCTTCCGTGTACAAACATCCCGCTCGCTACGGAAGGTGAAGAACCCGCAATCGCTCTAGTAGTCCATGCTATCCTACCATGCTACCACAGTGGACAGTCTTCTGCCATGGCCCTGTTGGCCGCAAAAATAACAATCTCCCGAGTTAGTACGACACTCTCCCTTATGAAGCTTTCCACAACGCCACACCGAGACAAAGGCAACCTCGTCCGCGAGCACTCGCTCTCTCGAAAATCAAACACAGGAGCCCCGACCGCTTCCCAATATCTGAAGGTCCCGGAAGCCGTGGAGGACCACTCTGCATCGACGAGGTACATAACTAGTTCGGCCGAGGCGGTCCGCCTCGAAAGTCACCAAAGGACCTCGCTGTTCTCGCCTCTTCTCGACTTTTGTCATTCCGTCGATTTATCCGCTCACATCCAAGTGTATACGCTGCGACGCGGCAATGTCCATGCCCGTGAAGAGCTACACCAACAACTCTCTCGCAAGGCAATCATCGAGCCTCAGAATATCGGTGCACTCGATCCTCCATACTAGCTACTAACGCGGACGCATCGCCAATGAGTCGAACTCCACATTGTACTCCCAACCGTACGCTCGCTTCGCCAGAACACCAAAAATCATGCCCGAGCCCTCCTCATCCGGGAGGCAAGAAATGTGCAAGAAAAGCCTCTCGAGAACTCGTTCCATACCGGAAATGCATGCTCTCCCTGGACAGCTCGAGAATCAAACCCGATCATTGCGGTATCACGCAGCTGATGTGAACCTAGGGCCACCGACTCGACCTCCGATGCCTTGATCACTCTCACGATCCGTCAGAATCGCTTGATGAACTCCTGCGGATCATCCTCGTGCCTCACCCATAAAACTCGGCGCCTACAACTCGGAAAATCCCGTAGCCTCGAACTATCTCGATCTAGTGAACCATCGGTGCTCTTTGAACCGCCGGCCCACTATCCTCAAGTCCGCCACAACCACGGCCATTAATCGGGCCCACTCCTTGTAACTCATCTCTTACGCCTGCATCGCGGATCGAGGCTCGAATCTTGTGGTCTCGCCACGCTCTACTCGCAGATCCTCTGCCGCTTTGCCCTTCGGGCCGGGTTGCCTTACGCGAGGCATAATCGTAAAACGAAGTATGTCGAGGGTCCGATCTTATCACACACTTCTAAGGCACGATCTCGAATGAGAAGAATGGAAACCAATCCTAAATGTCCTATAGCCTCCTCGATTATAGATGTGCACAACACACCGATAATCAAGACTCTACTAGACACGGTGCAGAGACACTTTCCGAGGATTAATCGCTCGATACTTGTGACGCCCCGAACTCGCCCACAGTGCCTTACCGGCACCCTAGTGATACAACATCGAGAAAACCGGAAATAAAACTTTACACATGAAATAAGAGATATAATAAATAAACAGAGCAACTAAAATAATTGCCTTCGATATACATAAAACTCGAACGCTTTAATCCTTTTACAACCACGCCCACAACAGATTACTGCACTTAAGATTTATACAACAACTATGACGACAGGGCCGCCATACCCTCGAACGCATAAGAACTTACTGCATCGTGGTAACATACCAAAGATAAGCCTCCGACGGAACGGAGCTTCCCAAAACGCTGAAATGAGATCCTAAACGCGATCGACGGTAAATGTACCTCTACTGCGGCATGAACGCACTTCAAGGAGGTCTGACAACAGTACCAAGTATGTGAAATCAGAATATCAGAAATGAAATCATAAAAGTCTATATAAAGCAGGAGACATGTATGATGACCAAACTACAGTATATAACATATAACCAGTTACATCAAGACAGGGACTCCCGCCCTCCAAATTATCACTCGTGCCCGTGGAATTTCTTCCTCACTGCCGGCAGGTTATGATATAACAAGACCAAGGAGTATACCTGAACACCAGGTCCCACCTGTGTCATAAAAAAACCAGTACAGGAAAACTACAACTACCGGATCCGATCGTGCCAATAATACAATGCAACCACAACCACGGCGACACGGCAAGTCGCGAGCCGACACCGGATACAAGGCCGGCCACGCACCGACCGGCAAGTACGAGGGTGACCACTGAGAACCAAGCGTATCACGAAACCGTCACTACTGTTGACCGAACTGGCAAGTGCGGTGACTACCGGATACCAAGGCCGAATCACCACGAGACGGCGGTGCGAGCCGACCACCGGGACCGAGCCGAACAAGAATAAACCTCATGGAGAGCTAGTCCATGGAATAACACTATCAACAGGAGCATACCCGTGAAATTCTCCATCACTGCCAGCACGTC
Organism: Przewalskia tangutica; assembly: GCA_029844215.1. Taxonomy (NCBI): domain Eukaryota; kingdom Viridiplantae; phylum Streptophyta; class Magnoliopsida; order Solanales; family Solanaceae; genus Przewalskia; species Przewalskia tangutica. The sequence goes on along the minus strand of CM056720.1, from coordinate 35,278,512 downwards.
CAAGTAAGTTCTCAACAAGTCGACCGGCCCTCTATCAAGAGACGCCAGAATACGTAAATACCACACTTGCACAACAAAGGCTATCATCACAAGATAGGCAAGTTTCACAACAACAAGCATAGGCAAGTTTCACACAACTCAAAGTACTTTCATTTTATGCCAAAGTCCGGGTTTTAACCCCAAAGTACTACATCGTTAAGTTCTTTTAAAAGAGATCCATTACTTTTATAAAAGTCACCCGATACGTAGTATTAGAATGACCAACCCACATTCCTTTTCAAAATCAAGTAACAACATTCTTTTCCTAAGTTCCAGGTTGCCTAGTTTCAATTACTCAAGCTTCTCATTTTCAAATGGTTTCATAGTTCATAAACTTAATCATTTGATTCCTTTTAGAACAATTGAGTAATATATGTTTCACGTAAGAGTAGTTATTCTTGTTTACAACATTCTTATTACAAAGAACATGATCTAGAAAATGTAATATCATTTTGTCTCATCTTAGTTTCTATGCGGATGGAGGTTTCTACTGGTTTTAATACAATTCATCATTATTCAATACATTTTCCTTTATTAACGCCGCAGCGGTCCTGTCGATACACATTCTCGATTTCCAAAATCAAGAAACATTATCCCTTTAAATAAAACCAAGTACTCATTACTCACGAATGAGGTTTCACACAAACATTCACATTAAACAAATAAGTTAAGTCTCTTATCTTATAAGATCAAGTCTCTTAACTTCTAACATTAGTAAACCATTTCTTTACCTCTCTTAAGACATTATACCTAACTACCCATAAAGCTAGTATAACTCTTTTTTTTAAAACCTTTAAAACCAAGTGTTACTTTCTTCAAAACGATTTATAAATCTTTTGAAATACATCAAGTTCTTTATTATAACAAGCCGCTTATAATTCACATCGATTACCTTTTAAAATCACAAAGTATTTTCTTACCTACATAAAACATTATAACCAACTTCCCATAAAGCCGTTATAACACTTTATGTTTTAAAACAATCAAACACAGCTAACACATGACGCTCACCGCATCACATAGTTCACACATATCATGCCGAAGAGATGGGAAGAGGTTCACATACCTCGCGACGAGTATCGACTAATAGCAAAATGCTCCAAACAATGGCCACTCCTTGCCAAGTAAATCGCGCCACACGTAGGTACTTCAACCTATAAGGCCACAAGGCGCCTATTATCATCTAGACCACAACGTAGAATATTCTACGTAAAATTCAAGATCTCCCCGCCACAACAGAAATCTCCTTCTCTCTATCGAGGCCGCCACCAAGCCAACCAGAGTGGGGTTTTGCACGCCTAACCGACGTGTACAATTCTACTACACAAGAATACTACACAAGTCTCATCAGAATACGATTCATTTAATTCTTCAGCTTAAGTCAAAAGACATTGCCACGAAGATTAAGTATAGTTCTATATATAGTATACTTCAACTATATATTCTTACAACATGAAATTTCCAATTACAATAGAAGGACAAAGAGTGTTTACCTCGATAAGCCCAAAATTATCCGAGTATAATGTCGCTACCGAGCAAGGTTTAGCTCCTACTCCGAGTGCTCAATCCGCTCCAAACAACCCTTAGAAGTTCTATCCAACTTCTACTCCAAAACTTCAACCAACAGCCAAGGTTTCTTAGGGTTTCGGTTTGAGACTAAAGGACAAAAGGTAGTATTTCCTGACTCTACGTATAGAGGTAACTTTGGAATACTACAAGGTATAAGGCTAAGGTATTTTGGGCATTATAACAATACTTGGAGGAGTATTTTAATACCACAGGGGTACCACACGAGAACAACACCCTAAGGGAGGGGTGTTCTCGCTTTAGGCTCACAAAGGGGAAGGTTTGGCCAAAAGGCCTTCACAAGGGGAGAGGGCTCTTGGATGAGAGTCAACAAGAGGGAGGAGGGTTCTCAAGACTTAGGCAAGTGAAGAGTGGATGAAGAAGTCTTCAAAGAGAGGGGTATTTATAGCAAAACCAAAGGCCAACCAATGGCCAAGATCCATCCATGTGTTAGGCAAGTGTAAGGCCAAGATCAAGCCAAGTGCACCCACAAACACTCCACAAACACTCCACAAAACAAGCCACAAAGCAAGGCACAAAAGAGGAGCCAATCGACCAAGCCAAGCCTTCTCTTGCTGTCAATGAGGGTGACAAGTGTCACCCTCCCGTTGGTCCAAAAATGTTCCGCTCGGAAAAATCCGCAAAATACTAAATGACATAGCCGGAATTTTCCCAACGTAAGTCGTGGAAACGTTTCGTCGAAAACGACTCCTTTCGGCACTTGTGTACAAATTTCAAACTATGCCTACTTAAGGCTCAAATTGTACACGCACGCCTCAATGCATATACTGAAATACGGTATAACAATCACATGACATCGCATGCTTGGAGTGACCTTCAGCCGTATGGATATTGCGGGATCTGAGCTTATGCGCATGGGATAGAGGACAGAAATAGAGAGGATCATCCAGACTCAGGCCACCAAGAGGCCGGACAACAGTGGTCTCGGGGTGATTTTGGCGAAAGCTCAAGAAGCAGCCAGTCCACATTTCAGCTGGCACAGAGTGCTCCTTCTCGGTTTTCTGGCAGGAGGTTTGATCGGTCGGGTTATTCAGGAGCAGGTCAGGGCTCTAGGGCTTCGGGTTCCCAGAGAAACCAGGGTTCCTGTCAGATGAGGCCACCTATACCTCGGTGTGGTTGTTATGGTGATTGCCATCATGGGGGTGTCGTGTTCCTCCAGGAGTTTGTTACTCTTGTGGCCAGCAGGGCCATTTGAAGAGAGATTGTCCGACCAGAGGCATCATGGGTGGTATGTTTCAGCCGACATGGTCAGTTATTGGGTCTTCTTCTTCTGTGGTTATGCGCCTCGGAGGGCAGGGTGTTCACGAACCGGCAGGCCGCGACAGAGATCGTGGTGGAGGTCATAGTTCTAGCAGTCCACAGAACCGCATATATTCCTTAGCCAGACGGCAAGATTAGAAGGCTTCCCCGGATGTCGTCACAGGTACATTATTGATTTCATGCTGTGATGTTTATGCTTGATAGATCCAGGTTCTATCTTGTCCTATGTGTCTCCTCTTATTGCTGGTAGAATCGGGATAGAGTCGGTGTCGATAGAGCCTTTTGAGGTAGATACGCCAGTGGGTGATTCGGTGTTAGCTAAGCGGGTGTACAAAGATTGCCCGGTGTTTATATAAAATCGTCAGACCCTAGCAGACTTGATAGAGTTGGAGATGACAGATTTTGACGTCATTATGGGTATGGACTGGTTGGCTTCTTGGTATGCCAACGTTTACTATAGAAACAGGTTGGTCCGATTCCATTTTCCTGGTGAGCCAGTTATCGAGTGGAAGGGCAACACAGCGTCGCCGAGGGGTAGGTTTATTTCTTACCTCAAGGCCAGGAAGATGGTGCAGAAACGGTACATCTATCATCTGGTTCGGGTATTCGATATAGAGGCTGAGGTGCCAGCTCTTCAGTCAATACCGGTGGTCAGAGAGTTTCCAGATGTGTTCCTAAGATCTCCTGTATCCTCCCCGAGAGGAGATTGAGTTTGTATTGATATGTTGCGGACACTCGGCTTTATATCTATTCCGCCGCATGTGATGGCACCTTTGAGTTGAGGGAGTTGAAGGACCAGCTGAAAGATTTGCTAGAAAAAGGCTTTATCAGGCCTAGTGTTTCTCCTTGGGGAGCGCCGGGTTTGTTTGTAAAGAAGAAATATGGGACGCTGCGTATGTGTGTTGACTACAGGTAGCTGAATAAGGTAACCATCAAGAACAGATACCCTCTCCCCAGGATTGATGATTTGTTTGACCAGTTGCAGGGTGCGAGGTGTTTCTCCAAGATAGACATGCGCGTGCAGTTATCATCAGTGCGAGTTAGAGGCGAATATCCCAAATCGCATTCGGGACCGGTATGGGCACTATGAGTTCGGGTGATGTCTTTCGGTTTGACCAACGCTCAATGGGTATTTATGGATTTGATGAACCGTGTTCAAGCCATTTTGAATCGTTTGTTATAGTATTCATTGATGACATTCTCGTTTATTCGCGCACGAGCGAGCATGCAGATCACTTGAGACGCAGATTGGGCCCTCCGAGCCGGCATTGTTCGCCAAGTTCTCCAAGTGTGAGTTTTGGTTGGCCTCGGTGGCATTCTTGGGGCACATTATCAATGATTGTTCAGTTGATACGACAAAGATTGGGGCGGTTAAGTCTTGGCCGAGACCTACTACTCCGACGGAGGTGCGCAGTTTCTTAGGGCTGACAGGTTATTATCATAGGTTTGTGGAGCAGTTTACTTCGATATCATCACCATTGACTAGGCTGACTCATAAAGCAGCTAAGTTCCAGTGGACATAAGCTTGTGAGAAGGGCTTCCAGTTACTGAAGGAAAAGTTGACGATGGCTCCAGTTCTTACTCTTCCTGAGGGGTTAAAGGGATACGTGATTTATTGTGATGCCTCGGGTATCGGGTTAGGGTGCGTATTGATGCAGCACGGCAATGTTATAGCCTATGCATCCCGGCAGTTACGGAATCATGAGAGGAATTACCCTACCCACGACTTAGAGTTGGCCGCAGTTATTCTTGCCTTGAAGATTTGGAGACATTATTTATATGGAGTTCATGTGGATATTTATACAGACCACAAGAGCCTCCAGTACATCTTCAGGCAGAGGGAGCTGAACTTGCGGCATAGACGGTGGTTAGAGTTGTTTAAGGATTATGATGTTGACATCCTATACCATCCGAGAAAAGCCAACGTGGTTACAGATGCTTTGAGTGGTAGATCGATGGGGAGTCTGTCAGAGGTACAGCCAGAAAGACAGGACATGGTCTGTCAGATCCATCAGCTAGTGAGCCTTGGGGTTCGATTGGTCGATACCGATGATAGTGGGGTATGGGTTCGTGAGATTGCCGAGTCTTCCATCGTTAATGAGGTGAAGAGGCGACAGTATGAGGACCCAGTTATGATACGGTATCGAGATACAACTCTTTGAATGGAGAAGAGTCTATTTGAGGTAGCGCCTGCTGGGGTGCTAAGATTTGAGGGCAGATTGTGTTCCCCGTTGCGCAGACTTCGTTAGCGGTTCGGGAGGCACACGCGCCGTTATTCTATTCATCCGGGGTCGCCTAAGATGTACCATGACCTCAGATGTATGTATTAGTGGGATGGCACGAAGAGGACGTGGCGGTGTTTTGTTGCTGTCCTAATTGTCAGCAGGTCAAGGTTGAGCACCAGTAGCCCGGCGGGCTATTGCAGGCTATTGATATTCTGACATGGAAGTGGGAGGTGATCAACATGGATTTTGTTACAGGGTTACCTCGTACTCAGAGGAAGTATGATTCCATCTGGGTTATTGTAGACAGGCTGACGAAATCAGCCCACTTTCTTCCAGTCAGGACTACGTATTCGGCTGAGGATTATGCCAGATTGTATATCAGGGAGATTGTGAGACTGCACGGAGTCCCTATATCGATTATATCGCATGCAGGAGCCCAGTTTACGGCTAACTTCTGGAGGTCCTTCCATAAGGGGTTAGGGACACAGGTGAGTCTCAGTACCGCGTTTCATCCTCAGACCGACGGACAGGCAGAGCGTACTATCCAGACACTTGAGGATATGCTGTGAGCCTGTGTTATTGATTTCAGGGGTAGCTGGGAGGATCATTTGCCTCTTGTGGAGTTTGCTTATAACAACAACTACCATTCTAGTATTCAGATGGCGCCCTATGAGGCTTTGTATGGGCGGAAGTGTAGGTCGCCGATTGGTTAGTTCGACGTGGGCGAGGTTCAGTTAGTTGGCCCAGACTTGATTCAGCAGGCTGTGGATAGGGTGAAGCTTATCCAGGACAAACTGTTAGCAGCTCAGAGTAGTCAGAAGTCTTATGCAGATAATCGACGTTGACATTTGGAGTTTCAGGTAGACGATTGGGTCTTCTTGAAGGTATCACCTATGAAGGGTGTGATGAGGTTCTAAATAAGGAAACTTAGCCCAAGGTACATTGGGCCCTACCGATAATCCGTAGAGTAGGCGCGTTGCATGAGTTGGATCCGCCATCGATTAGAGGCGTGACATTCGGTCTTTCATGTTTCTATGTTGCGGAAGTGTATCGGGGATCCATCGAGAGTTTTCCCACCAGCGAGGTCCAGTGATGAGGTTACCGTATGAGAGAGTCCCATAGCGATACTCGATCGCCAGGTCAGGCGACTGCGGACCAAAGATGTGGCTTCCGTCAAAGTCTTGTGGCGGAATGTTAATAGGAAGGAGATGACTTGGGAAGCGGAGGAGGACATGTTGAGGAAGTATCCTCACTTATTCCCTACACCTTCAGGTAATTCATTTCCCTTACTTGTCAAGTTTTAATTGAAGTATTTTGCTTAAGTGCTATTATGTGGCCACGTGTGGCATTATTAGTATGTAGGGGTAGTAAAAGGAGAATATGTCACTATCTATAAGTTGAATCTGAAAGAACATTCGGGGACGAATGTTTCTAAGAGGGGAAGAATGTTATACCCCGTAATTCCAGGACATGTTAATAAGAACGTTCGTTAGAACCCAAAAATGTTAAGATTTGAGACTAGTAAAAATTTATCGGAATTATGGAATTGTCGGAAAACGAAATATTGCGACGAACGGGAGGGTGGCACGTGTCACCCCCCCCTTTGTTGGTCTTGGACGAAATGGACATGTCACGACCCGATTCCGGGCCCGTGACTGGTGCCTTACCCCGGGCACCCTAGTGATACAACATCAGAGTAATCAGCGGAACATAAAACGATACAAGACATATTATGAAATATGAAACAATAATCTGAGAAAAACTTGCCTTTCGGCATATATAAAAATGACAACTTTTTCAACATGAACAGTTTAATCCTTTTTACAAACCCCGCCACAACAAGATTACATGCACTTACGAATGATATGACAACCATGGCGGCGAGGCCCGCCAAACCCCTGAATGTAAACACTTACTACGACGGGACTATACCACCGATAAGCCTTCGGAGAAACGGGCTTCCCAACGCTAAACTGTGACCACGAGAGCTAGGATCAACGATCGTGTACCTCAACTGCGGCATGAACGCACCAAGGAGGTCGATAACAGTACCGAGTATGTGAAACTGAAAATACATATCAAATGAAATCATAGCATCATATAAAGCGGGAGACATGTATGATAACCAAACTACGATTACAACCAGCGATCATGTCAAGTCGTGACTCACGCCTCAAGTCATCACTCAAGTATAACAATGGGTCTCGTGCCCACAACATCAATCATGCCCGTGGAATACCTTCCTCACCGCCAGCCTATGATATAAAAGCACCAAGGAACACACATGAACACCGTGTCCCACGTGTCATAATAAAAGCAGACGGTGGTAAGTACGAGGCATAGCCGACTACTAAAAACCCACGTACCAACAAGGTCATGAAGCGTATCATAAGATCTGTCTAGACCGTCACATGATCAAAGCCGCCACTTGCCCGCATATCGATGCACGCGTCTAACCACGAACTCCCGCACCCGCATAGGCCAATCTCATCGCCCGCATGAGGTATTCCCCGCGAGGGTAGCTACTCCGGCATCGCCCCGACTTCGCACCGCGTGGCCACGTGGACGCGTGCCCATAAAGGACGACACTAACCGGAACTCTCGTAGCTCGCGTAGGCCCCGGGACTGCGTAGGTATTCTCGAATCATAGGTCCATCGACCGCTGAGTCTACCTCGCATCGGAGGCGACTTAACCCCGGAATCATCTCAAGAGATGAGTGATGTAAAATACTAACACAAATGTATCTTTAAGCAACATAAGCACAACAAAGGAAACCCCTTTACACCACATCACAAGATACTAACACACGTAGCATCCTAGCATGTTTACTTATCAATCAACAAGAAAGTATTACTGTGCTATCACAAACCAACACAATCAAGTTATACACACAAGGTACTTTCTACTATATGCCAACAAGTTCGGGTTTTATCCCCAAAGTACTTCATACATTAACTCCTTAAAAGATCGTTACTTTCACAATGTCACACAATACGTAGTATAAAATAGAGTGACTATCCTTTTAAAGTAAATCAATTACTTCTCTTTGTAAAATCAAGTAGCAACATTCTTTCCAATGATCAAGTTTGCCTAATTTTCAATGTTCAAGTTTCTCATTTTAGAAAGGTTTCGTAGTTCATAGTCTTATTCATTTAAGAATATAATTCTCCTTTAAACTATCTGAGAAACATAAGTCTTATATGTGAGTAGGATATTCTTGTTTATAACAATCTTATTACAATGACCATGATCTAGAAATATCATTTTGTCTCATCTTAGCTTCTATGCAGATGGAAGTTTCTCTGGTTTTAATAATACTTAATTATTAAAAACATTTCCTCTTATAAACGCTGCAGTTGGTTTGTCGATACACATTCGATTTCCAAAATCGTGAAACATTCTTAAGACGTTATACCTAACTTTCCATAAAGCTAGCATAACTCTTAAGTTTTCAAAACAAATCGAGTATTACTTCTTCTTTCGAAATGATTCAAAAATCTTTTGAAATACTTCAAGTTCTTTATTAACACATAACACGCCGATTATAGTTCAAATCATACCTTTTAAAACCACAAGTATTTTCTTACCAACATAAAGTTGTTATAACAACTTCCCATAAAGTCGTTATAACACTTTATGTTTTAAACAATCAAATACATTTAGCACACGTACGTCTACCGTACTACATAGTTCACACATATCATGCTAGAAGAGATAGGAAGAGGTTCACATACCTCGCGAAGTATCGACTAATAGCAAAACGCTCCAAGTACTTCCAACCGCTGGCTACTCCTGCCAAGTAGATCGCGCCACACGTAGTACTTCAACCTATAAGGCCACAAGGCGCTTATTAACATTTAGATCCTCGTAGAACATCCTACGTAAAATTCGCAGACCTCCCCGCAACAGCGTAAATCTCCTCCTCTATCGGGCCGCCATCAAGCCAACCGAGGGGTTCATACATCTAACCCGACGGGTACAATTCTACTCCACGATTACTACTACACAAGTCTCATCTGATACACCCTATGTAATTACAGATTCCGATATTCTTCTTTAAATTGAGCTTAAGTCGCAAAGACATTGCCGTAAGTATTATTCAGCTTAAGTCAAAAGACATTGATAACTACGTTCAAGACTATATATAGTATACTTCAACTATATATTCTAACAATATGTAATTCCCAATTACAATAGAGGACAAGATAATTACCTCGATAAGCCCATAATTATCCTAGTTAAAGTCGATCCTGGCAATCGCTTAGCTCAACTCCGCGCGCTCCAACCCGCTCCAAACTACCCTTAGAAGTTCTAACCAACTTCTACATACTACTCCAACAAACCATGGAGATTTTCCTTGGGGTTTCGGTTTGGTGACAGACGGGAAGTATAATAGTATTTCTGGGCTTTTCGTATAGGTATAACCTTAGAATACTACAAGGTATACGGCTAAGGTATTAGGGCATTCTAACAATACTTGGGGATGATTACTATACCACAAAAGTGGGGGTATTATAAGAAAGCAACTATGCTAGTTGTGGGTACCCCACGGCTAGCACCACTAGAAGGGAGTGTACCCTGGCCAAGGCCTCTAGAGAGGAGGCCTCTTGGCCGAACTCAACACAAAGGGAGGGAGAAGGAGTGCTTTCAAGTCTTAGGCAAATTTGTGGATGAATTTGTCTTCCAAAGGGGTGGGTATTTATAGGTCAAGTGAAGGCCAACCAATGGCCAAGATCATGCCAAGTGCAAGGCAAGTGTAGGGCCAAGATTTAGACAAGTGTGTGTGGGTCCCACTTATCAATCAACACACAAAAATATCCTACCAACTAATGCACACCTTTCGGCCAAGCTACCGCCCATCACTCCACCAACTTGGCGGTGACAAGTGTCGCCTCTCGTTGATCCAAAATGTTTCGTCTCTCGGAAAAATCCGCAAAAATTAAAAATGACATACCGGAAATTCCCTACGAAAGTCGTGAAAGCGTTTAAAAACGACTCTAAACGGGTGTTGTGAACAAAATTAATTCTGCCAAGCCTTAGTACAAGTTTCAAATTTTCTACGTACGTCCTTACGTACATACTCTGAAAATACGGGGTATAACATTCTCCCCTCCTTAGAAACATTCGTCCCGAATGTTCCTTCTAAGTCTCAAAACAAACGTGCGCCAGTATAGTCTTCACTACTATACTTACGAGAACAATCCTGCCACCGCTGGCCACAGAAGCACCTGCGTAAATACTTACATCAAAGTCCACGAGGAAACACCTCTAATCATCACCACAAAACACTCCTCACCGGGGTCTAAAATATACTTCCTTCGCACCTTCTCTTTACAAAAGAAATGATCACATCTATGCCCGCCATACATGCTCGCTTCTCTTTACTCGTAGATACCACTTTGTCACTTTGCCTGAGGCATTAACCTTCTCAGGCGACCCAACAAATGGTACCACTTTTGTCACTTTGTCGCGAGCCTTGCTCCGACGACCCAACAAATGGTACCGGGCCGTATGCGATCCCTGAGGCTGTCGTACACTCGAACTCTTACCACATTCTGATACGGCTTCAGTTTCCAAAACTCGGGGTTACTATTTCTAACGTGGTCATCATTAAAGGAACACTGGATGGATCTCCGATACTTTCCGATCATAACAATACGAAGACGGACATACCGCCTCCTAAGTCGGACGGCAAAAGCTAACATATAGGCAACCCGCCTATCCTTCACATGAACACAAAAGGGCCCAAAGTAACACGCTAAGTTCATACAGATTCCAAAATCGCCACACCCACCCCGGTGGTACTTTCAAGACCGACCGTCAACTGAACTCTGCCGTCGCCGATTATCCGCACGATTTCTCCGAGTGCCGGAACCTCTTCTAGACAAGCTTTACTCTATCCACGATCTGCGAACAAGCTGAACCAACTATCTAAATCTTGCCAACATCGAACCATTCGACCGGAAACTTACACATCCGCCCCTACAAGGCCTCAAAAGGCGACATCCGAACACTGAAATGGTAGCTTAAACACTACCTCCACAGGAGACAACAATCCCGCAACTATCCCGAAATCCAAACACCGCCCGAGGCGAATGCGGTTCGAGACTCACCGAGTTCTTAACACATGCTTGGCAAAACTTCCGAAACAACAACAAATATCGCACAGGCTCCACATCGCCATAAGGTGAAGGTAGGCACCCCGTGCAGCCTTACAACCTTTCTGATGTACCAACACTGCCGAGTGAATGGTCCCGACCGAAGGACACGATGGGCTGCCCCCATCGACCCGACCACCGGTCGAACGCATCCACGAACGCCTGCACGGTTAACTAAACTGGGCCTAACACCTCACAACCCTAACACAAGGCGGGACCACCACAACCTGACCCCACCACCAAACATGCCGCGGGTTGACCCGCAACGTGGCCTCAACCCGACCCGGCAACGCGCACAATACTAGCTCCCCGATTCGGAACAATCTCACAAATCACGATTCGAAAACCTGCGTCTTCTTAGCTCAACTACCCCTTTATTCCACACTACTAGGGACCTATCCCAAACATAACTCACGTGCACTATGCACTCCGATAAGGGTCAAACATAACACTACACCTTTCTCGAGATGGCCTCACCTCTAAGGTCTCTACGCAAAGCTCTAAGGCTCACACCTTCTCTATCCCCAAAATCTTACTCGGTTAAACAACCATGATCTAATCACGACTAACACATTGTTATCGTAACATAGCACTTAAGGTATACTCACCTTATCACACATACCGATCTCTGTGAGGTTAAAGATATATCTATATCTCCGCTTCACTCCCTTAGTCGTTCAAATCAAACTGCCGTAGGCGCAGCTAAGGAAGATGACGAACTACCCACCAATCCTGAAGGCTAAGTCCTCCTACAAGGACACTCTCTCGACACATGGCCCTGACGGCCGCAGGTACAACAAGTACCAACTAAAAGACGACATTCCCCGGGATGACGTCTGTCACACTGTGAACCGGAAGCCCTGGAGTTCTGACCAACTCCTGCATACTCCGAACGTCCTGATATCCGTGGAAGACCACTCTGCACTGGCGGAGGTGCATATCCAATCTGCTGGTGAGGCGACTTGCCTCGAAAGTTACCAAAGGACCTTGCTGCTCTGGCCCTCCTCTGCTGTCCTTCGTTAACCCGTCGATCTCTACGCTTCTCGGCCTGCTGCGCATAAGCCCGTACACAGGCCATGCTCAAGCCCAACTGAAGGATTACTCTTGCACAACCTTCTCTTAGGTAGTCATCAAGACTCGCGATACATCGGTATACTCTCTGGTAGTCAAATCCATAGCTAGTAACAGGGTCGCCTCTTTGCAATCTAAATTCTCTGTTCCCGGTCGTGGAACTGAAGGTTCAAATGTCATGGCCGCAGTAGGAACTGCCGCCGCTGTACTAAACTCTGTTGGGGCTAGTGACGTCGCAAAACTCCCCGAATGAAGCACCACCCCAGGTGATGATTGGGCCTGTGCCCACGTAACCCTCTCAGATTTACTCGCGACTCCTGCCGCTTTGCCCTCCCGGCCGGGTTGCCCTACGCGAGGCATAACCATAAGAAATAATTTCGAGGGTCCAACTTACAACACGGCTCTAAGGCACGATCTCGAGTGAGAAGAATAGAAACCAATCCTAAATACCCTATAGCCTCCTCGATTATTGGGTGCACAACACACCGATAATCAAGACTTCTATCGATACGGTCTCAGACACTTTCCGAGGATTAATCGCTCGATACCACTTTTGTCACGACCGATTTCGCCCGTGGATCGTGCCTTACCCCGCACCCTAGTGATACAACATCGAGTAATCACGAACATAAACGATACAAGACATATTATGAAATATGAAACAATAATTGAGAAAACTTGCCTTTCTGGATATAAAAATGACAACTTTTTCAACATGAACGCTTTAATCCTTTTTACAAACCCCGCCACAACAAGATTACTGCACCTCTACGAATGATATGACAACCATGGCGACGGGGCCCCGCCAAACCCCGAATGTAAACACTTACTACGACGGGGACTATACCACCGATAAGCCTCCGAGAAACGGAGCTTCCCAACGCCAAATGCGGACCACGAGAGCTAGGATCAACGATCGTGTACCTCAACTGCGGCATGAACGCAATTTCGGGCGAGGTCGATAACAAAAATTTAGTATGAAACTGAAAATACATATCGTAAATGAAATCATAGCATATAAAGCGGAGACATGTATGATAACCAAACTACGATTTACAACAAAGGTCATGTCAAGTCGTGGACTCACGCCTCAAGTCATCACTCAAGTATAACAATGGGTCTCGGGCCCACAACATCAATCATGCGTGGAATACCTTCCTCACCGCCATGCCTATGATATAAAAGCACCAAGGAACACACATGAACACCGTGTCCCACTCGTGTCATAATAAAATGCGGGCTAAGTGCGAAGGCATAGCCGACTACTAAAAACCCAGTACCAACAAGGTCATGAATCGTATGATAAGATCTGTCTAGACCGTCACATGATCAAAGCCGCCACTTTCCCACGATCAATGCGCGTCTAACCTCGAACTCCCGCAGCCCGCATAGGCCAATCTCATCGCCCGCATGAGGTATTCCCGCATCGAGGTAGCTACTCCGAGATCGCCCCGACTTCGCGATCCGCATGCCACATGGACCGCATGCCCATAAAGGACGCACACTAACCTCGAACTCTCAGAGCTCGCATAGGCCCACAGGACTGCATGTAGGTATTCTCGAATCATAGGTCCATCGACCCGCTGAGTCTACCCCACATGGAGGCGCTTAACCCTAATCATCTCAAGAGATGAGTGATGTAAAATACTAACACAACAGCTTATCGTTAAGCAACATAAGCACAACAAAGGAAACCCCTTTACACCACATCACAAGATACTAACTGTTATACCCCGTATTTCTAGAGTATGTACGTGGGGGACGTACGTAGAAATTTTCGAACTTCATTAGGCTTGGCCGAATTCTTTTTGTGCACAACACCCGGTTAGAGTCGTTTTTCGACGAAACGTTTCCACAGCTTTCGTAGGGGAATTTCCGGCTATGTCATTTATAATTTTTGCGGATTTTTCCGAGAGACGAAACATTTTGGACCAACAAGAGGGCGACACTTGTCACCCTCTAATTGGTGGGAGTGGGCGGAAATGTGTGATGGACGAATTGGCCTTGTGGTCAAGGGGAGTTGGTAGGATATTTTGTGTGCAAGTTGGCTTAGGACACTTGCCCAAATCTTGGCCTTACACTTGCCTTGCACTTGGCATAATCTTGGCCATTGGTTGGCCATCCCTTGACCTATAAATACCCCTCTTATGTTGATGAACTTCTTCATCCAAAAATCCTTTCTAAGTGTTAAAATCTCTTCTCCCCCTTAAGTGTAGTTCTCGTCCAAATCACCTCCCCCTTTGAGAGCCCTTGGCCGAGAGCCACCCCCCCTCCCCTTTGTGGTGTCTAGCCGTGGGGTACCCCCCCCTAGCCTAGTTGTTTTCGTATAATACCCCTTGTTGTGGTATAGAAATACTCCTAGTATTGTTATAATGTCCAAATACCTCGCCCAAATACCTTGTAGTATTCCCAAGGTTACACTTATACAAAAGCCTGAAAATACGATTATACTTTCCTTTAGCCTCTAAACGAAACTCCTAAGGAAATCTTCACCCGTAGTTGAAGTCGTAAGTAGAAGTTGGTTAGAACTTCTAAGGGTTGTTTGGAGCGGATTGGAGCACTCGGAGTAGAGCTAGGCGTTGCTCGGAGCGACATTATACTTGGATAATTTTGGGCTTATCGAGGTAAACATTATCGTTCTTCTATTGTAATTGGAAATTACATGTTGTTAGAATATATAGTTGAAGTATACTATATATAGAACTATACTTAGTACTGTGGCAATGTCTTTTGACTTAAGCCTGAAGAATTAAGATTCGAATCGAATCTGAATTACATAGATCAGACATAAGAGACTTGTGTAGTATTCTCGTAGTAGAATTGTACACGTCCGGTTAGGCGTGTAAAACCCCCCCCTGGTTGGCTTGGTAGCCGGCCTCGATAGAGAAGGAGATTTGCGCTGTGGCGGGGGGGGGAGATGCTGCCGAATTTTCTGTAGAATATTCTACGTTGTGGTCTAGATGATAATAGGCGCCTTGTGGCCTTATAGGTTGAAGTACCCACGTGGCGCGATTTACTTGGCTTGGAGTAGCCGATCGTTGAGCGTTTTGCTATTAGTCGATACTCGTCGCGAGGTATGTGAACCTCTTCCTATCTCTTCTAGCATGATATGTGTGAACTATGTAGTACGGTAGACGTACATGTGTTAACTGTGTTTGATTGTTTTTAAAACATAAAGTGTTATAACGGCTTTATGGGAAGTTGGTTATAACAGCTTTATGTAGGTAAGAAAATACTTTGTGGTTTTAAAAGGTAACTGATGTGAATTATAACTGGCTTGTTATAATAAAGAACTTGATGTATTTCAAAAGATTTATAAATCGTTTTGGAAGGGAGAGTAACACTTTGTTTTAAAAGGTTTTAAAAAGAGTTATACTAGCTTTATGGGGAGTTAGGTATAATGTCTTAAAAGAGGTAAAGAAAATGGTTTACTGATGTTAGAAGTTAAGAGACTTGATCTTATAAGATAAGAGACTTAACTTATTTGTTTTAATGTGAATGTTTATGTGAAACCTCATTCGTGAGTAATGAGTACTTGGTTTTATTTAAAGGGATAACGTTTTACTGATTTCGGAAATCAGAATGTGTATCGACAGACCACTGCAGCGTTAATAAAGGTAAATGTATTGAATAATGATGTATCGTATTAAAACCAGTAGAAACCTCCATCTGCATAGAAACTAAGATGAGACAAAATGATATTACATTTTCTAGATCATGGCTGCTGTAAAAAGAATGTTGTTACTTGATTTGGAAAGGGAATGTGGGTTGGTCATTCTAATACTACGGGTATCGGGTGACTTTTATAAAAGTAATGGATCTCTTTTAAAAGAACTTAACGTATGTAGTACTTTGGGGTTGAGAACCCGGACTTTGGCATAAAATGAAAGTACTTGGAGTTGTGTGAAACTTGCCTATGCTTGTTGTTGTGAAACTTGCCTATGCTTGTTGTTGGGAATCTTGCCTATGCTTGTTGTTGTGAAACTTGCCTATGCTTGTTGTTGGGAATCTTGCCTATGCTTGTGATGATAGCCTTTGTTGTGCAAGTGTGGTATTTCTGTGTTACCGCGTCTCGATAGAGGCCGGTTGACTTGTCGAGAATTTACTTGGACGTCTTTGGCGGTGATGGAGAATTCCACGTATGTTTCCATTTTGATTATCGTCTTGTTGTTGATGTCACATGGACATGTCTACACCGTCGCAAGATTCCGGGCATGGCCACGCGCAGGTGACCACCCGATATTATTGAGGTTACGGCATGCCTACACCGTCGCAAAGATTCCGGGGTACGTGCGGCGCTTTATTATTATTGCAACATGGGCGTTCTACACCGATGCAAGATTCCGGGGCATGTGGCCATGCGAGGTTGATTACCCGATATAGTGTTATTGTGGCTACATGGACATGTCTACACCGATCACGATTCCGGCATGTGGCCATGCGTGGTTGACCACCCAAGATATTGTTATTGAGGTTACATGGGCATGTCTACACCGTCGCGATTCCGGCATGTGGCCATGCGGCCTTATTATTGTTGCATCATGGACATGTCTACACCGTCACGAGATTCGGCACGCGCCATGATGCGAACATGATTGATGTTGTCGGCGTGAGACCCATAGTTATATTTGAGGGGTGACTTTGAGGGCGTGAGCCCCTGACTTGACTGCTTTTATGTTGTGAACTGGAGTTTGGTTATCATACATGTCTCCTGCCTTATATAGACTAGTATGATTTCATTTACTGATTTCTGATTTCACATACTTGGTACTGTTAGATCGACCTCCTTCGGGCTGCGTTCACGCCGCAGTAGAGGTACATCGGCCGTGGATCCACGCTCTTAGGATCTCATTTCAGCGTGTTGAAAGCTCCGTTCCTTGAGGCTTATCTTTGCATGTTTCCACGAGTTGTAGGTTCTTGTACATTCGGGGTATGGCGGCCCCGTCCGTCATAGTTGTTGTAAATCTTAAGGTCATGTAATCTTTGTAGGCGGGGTTGTAAAAGGATTAAACTGCTCGTGTTTTATGTATATACCAAGGCAATCGCTTTTGGTTGCTTTATTATTATATCTATTGTGCATGTCTAAGTTTTTATTTCCACTGGTTTTTCTCTCGATGTTGTATCACTAGGTGCCCGGTAAGGCACGATCACGCCCTAATTCGGGCGTGACAAAGTGGTATCGAGCGATTAATCCTCGGAAAGTGTCTGAACCGTGTCTAGTAGTCTTGATTATCGGTGTGTTGTGCACCACATCTATAATCGTGAGGCTATAGGACATTTAGGATTGGTTTCCATTCTTCTCATTCCGAGATCGTGCCTTAGAGGTTGTTGTAAGTTGGACCCTCCGACGTGTTTCGTTTTTACGATTATGCCTGCGAAAGGCAACCGAGGCCCGAGCGGCAAGGCAGCCGGAGGCGCTAGTGGGATTCAGAGGAGTACGCAGGCGCAGCCCGGCCAAGACTGGAGTAGTGCTTCAGACGGCGAGTTTTGCGCCGCCAAAGACCAGCCAGAGTTTAGTGCCGCAGCGGGCTGCCGAGACTACAAGACTGAGCCTCCATCCCACCGATGCAGGCGGAGATGGGTCATGAGAGATGGCGATTATTGCCGTGGTTGTGGCGGATTGAGGATAGGCCGGACGCCGCAGCTCAGCCCAAAGAAGACTGTAGTGCACCCGAGGCGACAGTTTGAGGCTACGGATTTCCTTAGTAGCCCGCTTTGAGTTTTACGGTCGAGGCGGAGGATGATCCGCAGGAGTTCATCCGTCGATTCTGAGGATCACGCGGGTGATCAAGGCTTCGAGACCGAGTCAGTGACATTTGTTCGCATCGGCCGCGTGATACCGCGATCGATTGGTTTGACTTCGGGAGCTTTCCGGGAGAGCATGCACTTCCACCGTTTGGGGCGAGTTTTGGGGCCTTCTCGGCACATTTCTTGCCTCCACAAATGAGGAGGGCTCGGGCGATTTTTGATGTTGAGGCGCAGCGCGCATCTGATTCGGGAGTACACTGTGGAGTTCGACTCATGGGCCCGGTATGTTCCCTCACTAGGAGCGAGTATGGCGGATCGAGTGCACCGATCTGGTACAGCGCTCGATGATTACCTAGCACAGAGGTGTTCGGGCGTTTCTCTTCACCGCATGGACATTGCCCGCGTTCGTGCTCACGCACTTGCGCGGCGAGCGCAGATCGACAGGTGGACCGCCACAGGAAGGCCAAGACGGCCGGATATGTTGGCGACTTTCGAGGCGGACTGCCTCAGCAGCAGGCTAGTTATATACCTCCGCCATTGCAGTGGTCCCCGCAGCCGGGACCTCAGGATATTCGGAGCAGTCGTGGCTCCTGTGTTTCGGATGTTCGGGGAATAGGGTGTTGGCGATGCACCAACCCTACCTGGTGTGGTCGATGGTAGACCGCATTTCGGGAAAGGTCGTAGTACCAAGGGAGCTTGTTATTCTTGCGCCAACAGGCCATATGACGAGACTGTCCACTGGTAGCGCTGGTAGGATAGCACAGACTACTAGAGCGATTCGGGCCACCAGAGGTCGCGTGGAAGTTCCCAGTTTTAGCGGTCCTTGAACCGCCTAGTTTCAGGTATATCCTTAACCCTCGAGATTTGTATGTATCGATGTTGTTGATGTGTTTAATGTTATGTTTGGATAGCTTTGTGCTAAAATGTGATTTAGAAACCTGGTTAGTGAAAAGGGTAAGTCCCTGGGTAGTGTGAAATGGAAGTGGTAGCTTTCATGACCTGTAGAGGTAAGATTGTTCGGATCAAGAAACTAGAGAGTTGGCGTGACGGAGGGTCGGGTTGAGGGCGTGTTGCGTGTCAACCCGTAGCCGGACGAGGTAGGTCAGCTCTGGGTGGTCCCGCCAGGAGGTAGGGTCACCAGGGTGTTAGGCCCAAGTTTTGATGACCATCGTATGAGTTCGTGGATACGTTCTACCAGAATCGGTTCGTGAAGGCCGGGAATGTCCTTAAGGGAGATCGAAGTTAGTAAAATGACCAAGTTTGAGGTAGTGACTCGGGGTTGGAAAGAAGCGTTGACTGAAGTGGGGTGCGTGTACTGTGAAGAGTTCGAGTGTTCGAACATGGTACGACGAGGTAGGGTAGAAGTGAACAAGTGTGATCGCTTCTTTTGTGAAATGAAGCGCGCAGGAGTATATTTTAGACCTTGGTGGGAACTTTTGTGATAACTGAGGTGATTCCTCGTGGACTTGGGATTTCGTATTTTGTGCATTTGTCATTTCATGGCCAGGTGTGGCATGATTGTTTTCGTACGTATAGCAGTGAAGACTATACTGGCACATGTTTGTGTTGAGACTTGAGAAGGAACATTCGGGACGAATGTTTCTAAGGGGGGAAGAATGTTATACCCCGTATTTCCAGAGTATGTACGTGGGGGACGTACGTAGAAATTTTCGAACTTCATTAGGCTTGGCCGAATTCTTTTTGTGCACAACACCCGGTTAGAGTCGTTTTTCGACGAAACCTTTCCACGACTTTCGTAGGGAATTTCCGCTATGTCATTTATAATTTTGCGGATTTTTCCGAGAGACGAAACATTTTGGACCAACAAGAGGGCGACACGTGTCACCCTCTAATTGTTGGGAGTGGGCGGAAATGTGAGATGGACGAATTGGCCTTGTGGTCAAGGGGAGTTGGTAGGATATTTTGTGTGCAAGTTGGCTTAGGACACTTGCCCAAATCTTGGCCTTACACTTGCCTTGCACTTGGCATAATCTTGGCCATTGGTTGGCCATCCCTTGACCTATAAATACCCCTCTTATGTTGATGAACTTCTTCATCCAAAAATCCTTTCTAAGTGTTAAAATCTCTTCTCCCCCTTAAGTGTAGTTCTCGTCCAAATCACCTCCCCCTTTGAGAGCCCTTGGCCGAGAGCCACCCCCCCGCCCCGGTGGGGTGGCTAGCCGTGGGGTACCCCCCCCTAGCCGAGTTGTTTTCGTATAATAACCCTTGTTGTGGTATAGAAATACTCTCCTAGTATTGTTATAATGTCCAAATACCTTGGCCCAAATACCTTGTAGTATTCCCAAGGTTACACTTATACAAAAGCCCAGAAAATACGATTATACTTTCCTTTAGCCTCTAAACGAAACCCTAAGGAAATCTTCACCCGTAGTTGAAGTCGTAAGTAGAAGTTGGTTAGAACTTCTAAGGGTTGTTTGGAGCGGATTGGAGCACTCGGAGTAGGAGCTAGACGTTGCTCAGGAGCGACATTATACTTGGATAATTTTGGGCTTATCGAGGTAAACATTACTGTCCTTCTATTGTAATTGGAAATTACATGTTGTTAGAATATATAGTTGAAGTATACTATATATAGAACTATACTTAGTAATCGTGGCAATGTCTTTTGACTTAAGCCCAAGAATTAAGATTCGAATCGAATCTGTAATTACATAGGGTGTATTCAGATGAGACTTGTGTAGTATTCTGTAGTAGAATTGTACACGCCCGGTTAGGCGTGTAAAACCCCCGTTGGCTTGGTAGCCGCCTCGATAGAAGGAGATTTGCGCTGGGGAGATGTGCCGAATTTTCGTAGAATATTCTACGTTGTGGTTTAGATGATAATAGGCGCTTGTGGCCTTATAGGTCAAGTACCTACGTGTGGCGCGATTTACTTGGCTTAAGGAGTAGCCGATCGTTGGAGCGTTTTGCTATTAGTCGATACTCGCCGCGAGGTATGTGAACCTCTTCCTATCTCTTCTAGCATGATATGTGAACTATGTAGTACGGTGACGCATACGTGTTAACTGTGTTTGATTGTTTTTAAAACATAAAGTGTTATAACGGCTTTATGGGAAGTTGGTTATAACATCTTTATGTAGGTAAGAAAATACTTTGTGGTTTTAAAAGGTAACTGATGTGAATTATAACTGGCTTGTTATAATAAAGAACTTGATGTATTTCAAAAGATTTATAAATCGTTTTGGAAGGGAGAGTAACACTTTGTTTTAAAAGGTTTTAAAAAGAGTTATACTAGCTTTATGGGGAGTTAGGTATAATGTCTTAAAAGAGGTAAAGAAAATGGTTTACTGATGTTAGAAGTTAAGAGACTTGATCTTATAAGATAAGAGACTTAACTTATTTGTTTTAATGTGAATGTTTATGTGAAACCTCATTCGTGAGTAATGAGTACTTGGTTTTATTTAAAGGGATAACGTTTTACTGATTTCGGAAATCAGAATGTGTATCGACAGACCACTGCAGCGTTAATAAAGGTAAATGTATTGAATAATGATGTATCGTATTAAAACCAGTAGAAACCTCCATCTGCATAGAAACTAAGATGAGACAAAATGATATTACATTTTCTAGATCATGGCTGCTGTAAAAAGAATGTTGTTACTTGATTTGGAAAGGGAATGTGGGTTGGTCATTCTAATACTACGGGTATCGGGTGACTTTTATAAAAGTAATGGATCTCTTTTAAAAGAACTTAACGTATGTAGTACTTTGGGGTTGAGAACCCGGACTTTGGCATAAAATGAAAGTACTTGGAGTTGTGTGAAACTTGCCTATGCTTGTTGTTGTGAAACTTGCCTATGCTTGTTGTTGGGAATGTTGCCTATGCTTGTTGTTGTGAAACTTGCCTATGCTTGTTGTTGGGAATCTTGCCTATGCTTGTGATGATAGCCTTTGTTGTGCAAGTGTGGTATTTCTGTGTTACCGCGTCTCTCGATAGAGGGCCGGTTGACTTGTTGAGAATTTACTTGGACGTGCTGGCAGTGATGGAGAATTCCACGGGTATGTTTCCATTTTGATTACTGTCTTGTTGTTGATGTCACATGGACATGTCTACACCGATGCAGTATTCCGGGGGCATGTGGCCATGCGCGAGGTTGACCACCCAAGATATTGTTATTGAGGTTACGGGCATGTCTACACCGTCGCGATTCGGTACGCGCCACGCGCCTTGTTATTATTATTGCAACATGGAAGTGTCTACACCGATGCAGTATTACGGCTGCAAGTGGCCATGCAGCAGGGTTGATTACCCTATATATTGTTATTGTGGCTACATGGACATGTCTACACCGACGCAAGATTCCGGGGCATGTGGCTACGGCGTGGTTGACCACCCAAGATATTGTTATTGAGGTTACATGGGCATGTCTACACCGTCGCAGATTCGGTACGTGGCCATGCGCCTTGTTATTATTGTTGCATCATGGACATGTCTACACCGATGCAAGATTCCGGCACGCGCCATGATGCGAACATGATTGATGTTGGGCGAGACCCATAGTTATATTTGAGTGGTGACTTTGAGGCGTGAGTCCACGACTTGATCGCTTATGTTGTGGAATCGTAGTTTGGTTATCATACATATCTCCCGCCTTATATAGACTAGTATGATTTCATTTACTGATTTTACGCTTTCACATACTGTACTGTTGCATCGACCTCCTTCGGGCTGCGTTCACGCCGCAGTAGAGGTACATCGGCCGTGGATCCACGCCTAGGATCTCATTTCACGTGTTGAAAGCTCGTTCCTTCTGAGGCTTATCTTTGGTATGTTTCACGAGTTGTAGGTTCTGTACATTCGTGGTACAAGGGCCCCGTCCCGTCATAGTTGTTAAATCTTAGAGGTGCAGAAATCTTGCAAGTGTGGTTGTAAAAGGATTAAACTGTTCAGGTTTTATGTATATACTGAAGGCAACTGTTTTTGGTTGGCCTGTTTATTATTATATCTATTGTTGCATGTCTAAGTTTTTATTTCCGCTGGTTTTTCTCTGATGTTGTATCACTAGGGTGCCCGGGGTAAGGCACCAGTCACGGGCCCGGAATTCGGGGCGTGACACTAACACACGTAGCATCCTAGCATGTTTACTTATCAATCAACAAGAAAGTATTACCAGGCTATCACAAACCAACACAATCAAGTTATACACACAAGGTACTTTTTACTATATGCCAACAAGTTCGGGGTTTTATCCCCAAAGTACTTCATACATTAACTCCTTAAAAGATACTTTACTTTCACAATGTCACACAATACCCGTAGTATAAAATAGAGTGACTATCCTTTTAAAGTAAATCAATTACTTCTCTTTGTAAAATCAAGTAGCAACATTCTTTTCCAATGATCAAGTTTGCCTAATTTCCAATGTTCAAGTTTCTCATTTTAGAAAGGTTTCGTAGTTCATAGTCTTATTCATTTAAGAATATAATTCTCCTTTAAACTATCTGAGAAACATAAGTCTTATATGTGAGTAGGATATTCTTGTTTATAACAATCTTATTACAGCAGCCATGATCTAGGAAATATCATTTTGTCTCATCTTAGCTTCTATGCAGATGGAAGTTTCTACTGGTTTTAATAATACTTAATTATTAAAAACATTTCCTTATAAACGCCGCAGTTGGTTTGTCGATACACATTCCGATTTCCAAAATCAAGAAACATTCTTAAGACGTTATACCTAACTTTCCATAAAGCTAGCATAACTCTTAAGTTTTCAAAACAAATCGAGTATTACTTCTTTCGAAATGATTCAAAAATCTTTTGAAATACTTCAAGTTCTTTATTAACACATAACACGCCGATTATAGTTCAAATCATACCTTTTAAAACCACAAGTATTTTCTTACCAACATAAAGTCATATAACCAACTTCCCATAAAGTCGTTATAACACTTTATGTTTTAAACAAATCAAATAAATTTAGCACATGTACGTCAACAGTACTACATATTTCACACATATCATGCTAGAAGAGATAGGAAGAGGTTCACATACCTCGCGACGAGTATCGACTAATAGCAAAACGCTCCAAGTACTTCCAACCGCCGGCTACTCCTTAAGCCAATTAGATCGCGCCACACGTAGTACTTCAACCTATAAGGCCACAAGGCGCTTATTAACATTTAGATCCCTTCGTAGAACATCCTACGTAAAATTCGAAAGACTCTCCCCGCAACAACAGAAATCTCCTCCTCTATCTGGGGCGGCTATCAAGCCAACCAGGGGTTCATACATCTAACCCGAACGGTACAATTCTACTCCACAAGATTACTACACAAGTCTCATCAGAATACACCCTATGTAATTACAATTCGAAGATTCTTCTTTAAATTCAGCTTAAGTCGCAAGACATTGCCGTAAGTATTATTCAGGCTTAAGTCAAAAGACATTGCCGATAACTACGTTCAGTACTATATATAGTATACTTCAACTATATATTCTAACAATATGTAATTCCCAATTACAATAGAGGGACAAGATAATTACCTCGATAAGCCCATAATTATCCTAATTAAAGTCGATCATGGGCAATCGTTTAGCTCCAACTCCGCGCGCTCCAACCCGCTCCAAACTACCCTTAGAAGTTCTAACCAACTTCTACATACTACTCCAACAAACCATGGATATTTTCCTTAGGGTTTCGGTTTGGTGACAGACGGAAGTATAATAGTATTTCCGGCTTTTCAGATAGTATAACCTTAGAATACTACAAGGTATACGGCTAAGGTATTTGGGCATTATAACAATACTGGGAGTATTTCTATACCACAAAAGTGGTATTATACTAAAGCAACTAGGCTAGGGGGTACCCCACTGGCTAGCACCACTAGGAGTGAGTGTACCTCTGCCAAGGCCTCTAGGAGAGGGAGGCCTCGCCGAACTCAACACGGGAGGGATAAGGAGAGCTTTCAAGACTTAGGCAAATTTGTGGATGAATTTGTCTTCCAAAGCGTGGTATTTATAGGTCAAGTGAAGGCCAACCAATGGCCAAGATCACGCCAAGTGCAAGTGTAGGGCCAAGATTTAGACAAGTGTGTGTGGGTCCCACTTATCAATCAACACACAAAATATCCTACCAACTAATGCACACCTTTCGCCAAGCTACCGCCCATCACTCCACCAACTCGAGGGTGACAAGTGTCGCCTCTCGGTCCAAAATGTTTCGCCTCTCGAAAAATCCGCAAAAATTAAAAATGACATAGCCGGAAATTCCCTACGAAAGCCGTGGAAAACGTTTTCGAAAACGACTCTAAGCGGGTGTTGTGAACAAAATTAATTCGCCAAGCCTTAGTACAAGTTTCAAATTTTCTACGCACGCCCCACGCATATACGAAAATACGGGGTATAACAGGACATGGGTTTTATGGTCATTTGACCAAGGTTAGGATGACCAAGTCTTGCTAAGTCTAAGAGCTTGATATTGTTGACTTAGTCAAGAGCCACTTGGCTTGATCTTTTAGTAGATTGGATCCAAGCCATCCAATTGTGCTAATCTTGACCCTCCATTATGTTATTTAAGTATACAAGTAGCAAGACAAGCTTCTACACTTAGCAAAATTTCAGGAACTTTGAAGACCTCATATTGTTGCTCTCGGGTTCTTAGGGTTCCAAGAAGGAAAAAAAATTGTTTGTTGTCCAATAATCTCCACACTTTAAACCAAGGTTACTAAGGGTTTTGTAAGGGTATCTCAATAGAAAGATCCCGGAAAAGTGGCGTTTTCGTATTAGTCGCAAGGTGAAAACCTAAGTCACTTTCATAGGTTTGGATTGGAAGTTAAAGGAAAGTTGTTTGTGATCTTCTAAGGGCTTCAAGTGGCGTATTGGAGTGTCAAGGATAGGCTCTAATTTTCTACGGAGCGACTTCGGATCTTGAAGTGGATTAAGGCTCGTTAAGGTAACAATCTTGTTCTCTTAAGTGTTATAAGATTACATATTGTTGTAGCCTTACATTTTAACCAGCATGAAGTATATGTATATAAGATTGATAAGTGATATGGATTGTAGAAGCCTAAATCCGAATTGACATGGCTAGCCATTTGAAATTGAAATACAATTTGGTCGATAATTAGAATCGTCGCATGTTACCTACTTGAAGATTGTAGTAGTTATAATTTATTGCGGCTTGATATCATGTTATACTAAACAACTTGGATTGAAAAGGAATTGGAAAAGACTTTGTATTGTTGTCCCTCAAATTGCCGAAAATGATATTGTATGTTGGACTAGTTTGATACCAGTTGTGGGGCGGAATTTTACACGTCTTGTAGGCGTGTAATCCCCTATTGTTAACTACATTGTTGAGCCTTAAATGTGGCATGTTTGGTTATTGAATTCGGGCCTTGAAAAAGGTGGAAAAGTATGTAGAAACAAAGGAAGTGTTGTCCGATTTTTCGTAAAATTTAGTGACTTTACACTTAGAATATTCTACGTTTGAAGTAAGAAGTTAATAGACGTATTATGGTCATTATAGGTTGACATATAACGTACATCATATTGGACTTAGCTAGTGGATTGAACCGAAGAGGTATGTGGAACTTTCCTTTCTCTTGAGCATGAGTAGTTGTAAATATATAGTATGGTAGACGTACGAGATTTTGATGAATCTAATTTCATTTGATATCCTTGACTTGTTTT
The DNA here is from genome assembly GCA_029844215.1 of Przewalskia tangutica. Taxonomy (NCBI): domain Eukaryota; kingdom Viridiplantae; phylum Streptophyta; class Magnoliopsida; order Solanales; family Solanaceae; genus Przewalskia; species Przewalskia tangutica. Next base: position 35,251,767 of record CM056720.1, on the reverse strand, counting down.
AAGAATGTCCAAGTTGGGTGAGTTAGGGAATTAACTCACTTGTTAAAAAGATTAAGGATGTCTTAGTTTTTAAAGTTAAGGGACTTGAAGTATTTTTGAAAGTATATGATACTTGTCTTGTTGAAAGTATAAGTTTCTTGGTTATAAAAGGAATGAATTTGTCTAAGACATAAAGAGTTATAACGGCTTTATGGGAAGTTGGTTATAACAACTTTATGGAAGATTAAAAGAGTGGTTTTCTTCAGTAATGTAAGCAAAGAAATGATTTGAAATAAAGAAGGGCAAATTGTTTTAAAGGTACCAATTGCTTGAGGTTTTAAAGAAAGAAGTCACTTGATTTAGAGGCCTATAAATGTATTTCTAAAAGGTATTGTGACTTGTCTTGAAAAGTAGATATGACTTGATACTACGGTTATTAGTATCTTGGAAGTTTTATTTGAAAGAGAATCATTTTAAAGGAGTAGAGGAATGTAGTACGTTGGGTTAAATTCCCGGATTTTATAATGACATGTTAGTGCCTTAAGTAAACAAAAATTAGAGTGTATATGAACAAGCTAATAAGAAGTTAGGGGATTTCTTAACTTGCTTATGTAATGTATGATAAGCCGGTGGTGCTTATGTTATGTATGGTAAGTCGGTGGTGCTTATGTTATGTATGATAAGTCGGTAGTGCTTATGTTATGTATGATAAGCCGGTAGTGCTTCTTATGTTATGTATGATAAGCCGATAGGGCTTATGTTATGTATGATTGCCAGTTGAGCTAGGGTAAGAGTATAAATGAGGGGTACACCCCCAATGTTATACCCCGTATTTCCAGAGTATGTATGTGTGGGCGTACGTAGAAAAGTTTGAGCCTTAAGTAGGCAAAGGACGAAATTTTTGTGCACAACCCCCGTAAAGAATCGTTTTTCGACGAAACGTTTTACAGAACTTGCGAAGGGAAAATTCCGGCTATGTCATTTATAATTTTTGCGGATTTTTCCGAGAGACGGAATATTTTGGACCAACGAGAGGGCGACACTTGTCACCCTCAAGTTGGCGGTTTGCTTGGCCGAAAGTGGGACGTTTTTGGCCTTGTTTTGTGCCTTGTTTTGTGCCATGTTTGGTGCCTTGTTTTGTGCCTTGTTTTGTGGAGTAGGGTTAGGGTGCACTTGGCTTGATCTTGGCCTTACACTTGCCTTGCACATGGCTTGATCTTGTCCATTGGTTTCCCTATAAATACCCCTCCCTTGTTGAAGACTTCTTCATCCTAAAATCTTTCTAAGTCTTGAAAGCCCTCTCCCCCCCCCCCCTTAGTGTAGTGTTCTCGTCCAAGAACACACCCCTCCCCCTTTGTGAGGCCTTGTGGCCGAGAGTTCCCCCCTCCCTATTAAAGGCCTTTGGCCGAGAATATACCCCCCCTCTCTTGAGTATTGTTCTCGTAAAATACCCCCTCTTGGTAGAAATACTCTCCAAGTATTGTTACTATACCCAAAATACCTTAGCCTTATACATAGTAGTATTCCAAAAGTTACCTCTATACGTAGAGCCCGGAAATACTACCTTATGTCCTTTTTGTCTCAAACCGAAACCCTAAGGAAAATCTTGATAGTCGGTTGAAGTGTTGAGTAGAAGTTGCATGGAACTTCTAAGGGTTGTTTGGAGCGGGTTGGAGCACCCGGAGTAGGAGCTAAACATAGCTCAGGATCGACATTTATACTTGGATAATTATGGGCTTATCGAGGTAAATATTTTTTCCCCCTATTGTAATTGGAAATTACATACTGTAGTAGTATAGAAATGAATATAAGATTCATAGAAGAGAATTGAACTGTAATAGAAGGATATTACAGAAAGACTTGAACTGAAATCGCTTCAGTAGAATATTAAGGTAGAAGTTGTGTCACGACCCGATCCCGGGCCCGTGACTGGTGCCTTACCCCGGGCACCCTAGTGATACAACATCAGAGAAAACCAGCGGAATATAAAACTTAAACAAGAAACAAGATATATGATCATACACCATGCCAACAAAACGGTTACCTTGCAATAAAATATATATAACCAACTCTTTCAAAACGAATGCAGTTTAATCCTTTTACAAACCCCGCCCACAACAAGATTTCATGCACTTCTAAGAGTTTTTATACAACATGACGGACAGGGCCTCGCCATACCCCGAATGTACAAGAACCTACAACTCAGTGGTAACATACTAAAAGATAAGCCTCCGAGAACGGAGCTTCCCAATACGCTGTTCGTGATCCTATGAGCGGGGATCCACTACCGATGTACTCCTACTGCGGATGAACGCAGCCCGGGCGAGGTCGATAACAGTACCAAGTATGTGAAATCGTAAAAATATCAGAAATGAAATCATAATACTATATGAAAACAGAGACATGTATGATGACAAAACTACGCTCACAACATAAAGCGATCCGCTAAGTCGTGGACTCACGCCTCAAGTCATCACTCAAATATAACTATGGGTCTCACGCCCACAACATCAATCGTGTTCGCATCACGGCCGCATGCCCCAAATTCTGGCTGGTGTAGACATGCCCATGATGCAACAATAATAACAATGCCCCATGGCCACATGCCCCGGACCAGACGGTAGACACGCCCAAGTGACATTATCAACAATAATCGGGTGATTAACCCCGCCGCACGCCACACGCCCGAATTCCAGACGGTAGACATGTCCATGTAACCACAATAACAATATATCGTAATCAACCCCGCCACACGGCCACATGCCCCGAATTCAGACGGTGTAGACATGTCCATGTGACATCAACAACAATATACCGCACAACCAGGCTATCACAAACAAGCTCAAGCAAATTACCATACTTCTAGACTTTTATAAAAAGATCCACTCCTTCCCAAGAAATCACCTGATATCAACACTTGCACAACAAAGGCTATCACAACAAGCATAGGCGAGTTACACAACAACAGGCATAGGCAAGTTACACACAACTCAAGGTACTTCCATTTTATATCAAAGTCCGGGTTTTAACCCTAAAGTACTACGTACGTTAAATTCTTTTTTAAGAGATCCATTCCTTTCATAAAGGTCACCCGATACCCGTAGTATAAAAATAGAGTGACTCACATTTAGGTAAACCAAAATACTTCCCTTTTTGTAAAATCAAGTAACAACATTATTTTCCAAACGTTCAAGTTTGCCTAATTTCAAATGCTCAAGTTTCTCATTTTAGAAAGGTTTCATAACTCATAGTCTTAATCTCTTTTAAAACAATTGAGTAACATGTGTCTCAGACGTGAGCCGCTTATTCTTGTTTACAACAATCTTGTTACAAAGACCATGATCTAGAGATGTAATACAATTTTGTCTTATCTTAGCTTCTATGCAGATGGAGGTTTCTCTGGTTTTAATAACAATTAGTTAATTGTCAATACACCTTCCTTTATTAGCCACTGTGGTTTGCTCGACACTTATTCTCATTTCCAAATCAAGAAACATTATTCTTTTAAAACCAAGTACTCATTACTCGCGAATGGGGTTTCACAACACATTTAACAAAATGTTAATAACCAAGTAAAACAAGTTAAGTCTCTTATCTTTCAAGATCAAGTCTCTTAACTTCTACAATCAACAAACCAATCTTTTACCTACATGTAGTCGTTATAACTAACTTCCCATAAAGCTATTATAACACCCTATATTTTAAACCAACCAACTCATTTAACACATGCGCCTACCGCACTACATAGTTTACAAAGCATCATGCTAGAAGGATAGGAAGAGGTTCACATACCTCGCGACAGTATCGACAATAAGCAAAACGCTCCACAAGATCAGAACACGCTAGCCGCTTTCCACTCTTCAAGTAGAATACGCTACTCGTAGTACTACCACCTATAAGGCCACAAACGTCTATTAACTTCTAACCGCACGGTTCCATATTCTACAAAAAATTCGGCAGCACCTCCCCCCCCCCGCAACAGCGTAAATCTCCTCCTCTATCGAGGCCGGCTACCAAGCCAACCAGGGGGTGTTTATACGTCTAACCGGACGTATACAATTCTACTATACAAGAATACCACAAGTCTCATCAGAATACCCTATGTAATTACAGATTCAGCTCTTCTTTAAATTCAGGCTTAAGTCAAAAGACATTGCCGCAAAGCTATGTTCTCTATATATAGTATACTTCAACTATATAATCCTACAACATGTAATTTCCAATCACAATAAGGACAAGATTATTTACCTCGATAAGCCCAAAATTATCCGAGATAAAAGTCGATCCTGAGCAAGGTTTAGCTCCTCGTCCGGGCGCTCCAATCCGCTCCACACTACCCTTAGAAGTTCTAACCACCTTCTACTTAAATACTTCCACCAACGATGCAGATTTCCGTAGGAGTTCGGTTTGAGACTAAAGGACAAAAGGTAGTATTTCCTGCTACGATAGAGGTAACTTTTGAAATACAACAAGGTAAAGGCTAAGGTATTTTGGGCATTATAACAATACTTGGAAGACAATTCTACCAAGGGGTACCTCTCGCCACACCACTGTGAGGAGGGGAACCTCTCGGCCACAAGGCCACTCAAAGGGGGAGGGGGGGAAGGCTTAGGACGAGAACAATAAGAGGAGAGGGGAAGGATTGCAAGACTTAGAACACATTTGGATGATGAAGTCTTCAACAAAGGGAGGGGTATTTATAGGGAAGCCAAGGGCCAACCAATGGACAAGATCAAGCCATGTGCAAGGCAAGTGTAAGGCCTTGATCAAGCCAAGTGCACCCTAACCCCTACTCCACAAAACAAGCCACAAAACATTGCACAAAACATTGCACAAAACAAGGCCACAACAAGGCACCAATCGGCCAAGGCCAAACCGCCTAAGGCCCACTGAGGTGACAAGTGTCACCCTCTCGTTGGCCCAAAAATGTTCCCGCCTCTAAAAATCCGCAAAAATAAAAAATTACATAGCCTGAATTTTCCCTACGCATGATATGTAAAAGTTTTCGTCGAAAAACGACTCTAATCGTGTGTTGTGCACAATTTAGAACCTATGCCAAACTTTAAGTCTCAATTTTCGTGACGACGCCTCCACGCATATACTGAAATACTGGTATAACATTCTCCTCCTTAGAAACATTCGTCCCGAATGTTCCTTCTCAAGACGGATATCGATGAAGTTCCTCTAACAAGTTGCCAACGCCACGCCTTGGCCACGAAAATAACACACGCTCCTTCCTTCCTTACTCGCCGTGCGATACCACTTTGTCACTTCACGAGGTTCTAGTGTCACCCGCGACCCAACAAATGGTACCGGCTGCATGCGATCCCCGAGGTTCTAGTGTCACCAGACGTGCCATACTTCGCCATTGCTTCTCAAACCGCGGAGTCACTACTCCAAACTTGGTCATCTTACTAACCTCAATCTTCTTTAAGGCCATTCCCGCCTTCACGAACCGCTTCGTCGAACATATCCACGAACTCATTCGATGGTCAACTAAACCGCCTAGCACCTCGTGACCTACCACTGGCGACCACCTAATCGACTTACCTAAAATCGGCCGCGGGTCGACCGCGAGCGCCATCAACCCGACCCACAATCGCACCAATACTTGCTCCTCAAACGGAACAATATTACCTAATCAAGTCAGGAAAGCTAACACTTCCCTCTCACACTACCCACGGACTTATCACACAAATAATTACCACGTACTACTTAATCTGATAAGGGTCAAACATGAGATAAATCTTTTACTCTAGACGACCTTACCTCTAAGGTCTCAATCGTGACATAGTCTAAGGTTCACACTTACCATGCCCCCATACTTACCCTTCTACAATAACTGTGTGTCTAAATCACATTTTAGCACAAAGCTATCCGAACATAACACTAAACACATCGCATACAAAACTCTAGAGGGTTAAGGATATACCAGTATCCACCGTCTACTCTAATCATAGGCCCGCACATACGGGCGCATAATCGTAGAAGGTGATGAACCACCATCGATCCCGGGCCGAGTCAGAACATCCATGCTTCCCTTGGTCTGACAAGCCGCAAATGGCCCCGCTGGCCGCAAAAATAACAAGCTCCTCGCACCACGACACTTCAAATGCGGTCTACCACATCGACCACACCGAGGTAGGGTGACCACATCCGCCAACACCCTTACTTCCTCGAAACTGAACCTCGAGCCACGACATGCTCCCAATACTGGATGCTCAAGGTTGGAGGACCACTGCATCAAGCGGGGTACATAACTAGCTCGCCGCGGAGGCGGTCCGCCAAAGTCACCAAAGGACCCTATTGTCTCGCCCTTCGCGATCCGTGTCATTCCGTCGACCTCTCCGCACTCACATCCTAGTGCATGAGCTCGCACGCGGCAATGTCCATGCCCTGAAGAGCTACACTCGAACAAGCCTCCGCTGGTAATCATCTAGCCCGTGACGTAGCGGTGCACTCTATCCTCCATGGTTGCCACTAAAGCGGGGACATACCGAGCCAACGAGTCAAACTCCACGTTGTACTCCCGAACCGCACGCCTCTCGTCTCAAAGATCATAAATCGTCGGCCGCGCCCTCCTCATCCGCGGAGGCAAGAAGTGAGTGAGGAATGCCTCGAGAACTCGCCCCATACTGCTGGAAGCGCATGCTCTCCCGACAACTCCCACGATCAAACCACGATCGCGGTATCACGCGGCCGATGCGAACCTAAGACCACCGACTCGGTCTCCAAGCCTTGATCACTCGCGACCAGAATCGCCGGATGAACTCCTGCGGATCATCATCGTGCCTCGACCCATAAAACTCAAGTGCTACAACTCGTAAAGTCCCGTAGCCTCAAACTATCTGCTCGGGGTGAACCATCGTGCTCGAATCGAACTGCCAGATCCATTTATCTCATACTGCCACGACTCGCCAATAATCGCCATCTCCTTGTACCCATCTCATCTCGCTCCAGCCGTGGACCGAGGCTCAGTATCAGGTCTCAGCAGCCACTGCTGCGGTTCTAAACTCTGCTGGGGCTGGCGGCGTCGCAAACTCGCCGTCTAAAGCACAACTCGTCTTGTCCGGCTCGCGCTCGCATTCTCTCAGATCTCACTAGCGGCTCTCGCCGCTTTGCCCTTCTGCTCGGTTGCCTTGCGCGAGGCATAATCGTAAAATGAGATACGTCGAGGGGTCCAACTTACAACACAACTCTAAGGCACGATCTCGTAATGAGAAGAATGGAAACGATCCTAAATGTCCTATAGCCTCCTCGATTATAGATATGGTGCACAACACATCGATAATCAAGACTTACTAGACACGGTCAGACACCTTCCAAGGATTAATCGCTTTGATACCACTTTTGTCACGACCGATCCCGGGCCGTGGATCGTGCCTACCGGGCACCCTAGTGATATAACATCGAGAAAACCAGGAATATAAAACTTAAACAAGAAACAAGATATATGATCATACAACAGGCCAACCAAGCGGTTACCTTCCAATAAAATATATATAACCAACTCTTTCCAAAGCGAATAGTTTAATCCTTTTACAAACCACGCCACAACATTACATGCACCTAAGAGTTTTTATACAACATGACGGGACAGGGGCCGTCATACCACAATGTACAAGAACCTACAACTCGTGGTAACATACCAAAGATAAGCCTCGAGAACGGAGCTTCCCAATCTGTTGGCTTGTGATCCTATGGCGGGGATCCACTACCGATGTACTCCTACCGCGGCATGACGCAGCCAGAAGAGTCGATAACAGTACCAAGTATGTGGCGTAAAAATACGTAAATGAAATCATAACGATCTATATGAAAGCAGGAGACATGTATGATGACAAAACTACGATTCACAACATAAAAGCGATCCACGTCAAGTCGTGACTCACGCCCTCAGTCATCACTCAAATATAACTATGGGTCTCACGCCACAACATCAATCGTGTTCGCATCGCGGCGCGTGCCCCGGTCTGCGTCGGTGTAGACATGCCCATGATGCAACAATAATAACAATGCCCCATGGCCACGTGCCCGAATTGCACGCCGGTGTAGACACGTCCAAGTGACATTATCAACAATAATCGGGTGATTAACCCGCCGCGTAGCCACACGCCCCGGAGTTCTGACGGTGTAGACATGTCCATGTAACCACAATAACAATATATCGTAATCAACCCCGCCATACGCCACATGCCCCGAATCTGCGATCGGTAGATATGTCCATGTGACATCAACAACATTATACCGCACAACCAGGCTATCACAAACAAGCTCAAGCAAATTACCATACTTCTAGACTTTTATAAAAGATCCACTCCTTCCCAAGAAGTCACGATATCAACACGCACAACAAAGGCTATCACAACAAGCATAGGCGAGTTACACAACAACCAGCATAGGCAAGTTACACACAACTCAAGGTACTTCCATTTCGTATCAAAGTCTGGGTTTTAACCCTAAAGTACTACGTACGTTAAATTCCTTTTTAAGAGATCCATTCCTTTCATAAAGGTCACCCGATACCCGTAGTAAAAAAATAGAGTGACTCACATTTAGGTAAACCAAAATACTTCCCTTTTGTAAAATCAAGTAACAACATTATTTTCCAAACGTTCAAGTTTGCCTAATTTCAAATGCTCAAGTTTCTCATTTTAGAAAGGTTTCATAACTCATAGTCTTAATCTCTTTTAAAACAATTGAGTAACATATGTCTTGTACGTGAGCCGTTTATTCTTGTTTACAACAATCTTGTTACAGCAGCCATGATCTAGGAGATGTAATACAATTTTGTCTTATCTTAGCTTCTGCGGATGGAGGTTTCTCTGGTTTTAATAACAATTAGTTAATTGTCAATACACCTTCCTTTATTAGCGCTGCTGTGGTTTGCTCGACACTTATTCTCATTTCCGAAATCAGTAAAACATTATTCTTTTTAAAACCAAGTACTCATTACTCGCGAATGGGGTTTCACAACACATTTAACAAAATGTTAATAACCAAGTAAAACAAGTTAAGTCTCTTATCTTTCAAGATCAAGTCTCTTAACTTCTACAATCAACAAACCAATCTTTTACCTACATAGAGTCGTTATAACTAACTTCCCATAAAGCAATAATAACACCTATGTTTTAAACCAACCAACTCATTTAACACGTATGCGTCTACCGTACTACATAGTTTACAAAGCATCATGCTAGAAGGATAGGAAGAGGTTCACATACCTCGCGGCAGTATCGACAATAAGCAAAACGCTCCACGATCGTAACTGGCTGGCGTTTCCACTCTTCAAGTAGAATACGCTACTCGCGATTTCCACCTATAAGGCCACAAATGTCTATTAACTTCTAACCGCACGGTTCCATATTCTATAGAAAATTCGGCAGCACCTTCCCCCCCCCCCGCAACAGCGTAAATCTCCTCCTCTATCGAGGCCGGCTACCAAGCCAACCAGGGGTTATACGTCTAACGGACGTATACAATTCTACTATCTGATAATACCACAAGTCTCATGTCTGATCCTATGTAATTACGATTCGATTCTCTTCTTTAAATTCAGGCTTAAGTCAAAAGACATTGCCGCAAAGCTATGTTCAGTTCTATATATAGTATACTTCAACTATATAATCCTACAACATGTAATTTCCAATCACAATAAGGGGACAAGATTATTTACCTCGATAAGCCCAAAATTATCCGAGATAAAAGTCGATCTGAGCAAAGTTTAGCTCTATTCCGTGCGCTCAATCCGCTCCAAACAACCCTTAGAAGTTCTAACCAACTTCTACTTAAATACTTCAACCAACTATGAAGATTTCCTTAGGGTTTCGGTTTGAGACTAAAGGACAAAAGGTAGTATTTCCGGGTCTACGTATAGAGGTAACTTTTGAAATACAACAAGGTAAAGGCTAAGGTATTTTGGGCATTATAACAATACTTGGAAGACAATTCTCTACCAAGGGGGGGGGGGGTACCTCTCGGCCACACCACTAGGAGGGGGAGGGGAACCTCTCGGCCACAAGGCCACTCAAAGGGGGAGGGGGGGAAGGCTTAGGACGAGAACAATAAGAGGAGAGGGGAAGGATTGCAAGACTTAGAACACATTTGGATGATGAAGTCTTCAACAAAGGGAGGGGTATTTATAGGGAAGCCAAGGGCCAACCAATGGACAAGATCAAGCCATGTGCAAGGCAAGTGTAAGGCCTTGGAAAATAATGTTGTTTCTTGATTTTACAAAGAGAAGTGTTTGATTTACTTCAAAAGATAGTCACTCTATTTTTATATACTACGAGTATTGTGTGACTATTTGTGAAAGAACAGATCTCTTAAAGAGTTAATGTATGAAGTACTTTGGGGATAAAAACCCGATCTTGTTAATCATATAGTAGAAAGTACCTTGTGTGAATAACTTGATTGTGTTGGTTTGTGATAGCCTCGTAATACTTTCTTGTTGATTTGATAAGTAAACATGCTAGGATGCTACGTGTGTGTTATACCCCGTATTTCCAGAGTATGTACGTGAGGGCGTACGTATTAAAATTTAGGCCTTAAGGTTTGGCTAGGTTCGAATTTGGGCACAAGTGCCGAAAGGAGTCGTTTTTCGACGAAACGTTTTACTAACCTTGCGAAGGGAAAATTCCGGCTATGTCATTTCTAATTTTTGCGGATTTTTCCGAGAGACGAAATATTTTGGACCAACGGGAGGGTGACAAGTGTCACCCTCACATTGGATGGAGTGGGACGGCAATTGGACGAGAAAGGTGGCATGTAGTAGGTAGGATATTTTGTGCAAGTTGTGTGGTAGATGGATAAGGTACACATGGTTGAAATCTAGCCCTACACTTGCCTTACACTTGGATGAATCTTGGCCATTGGTTGGCCATTTCTTGACCTATAAATACCCCTATAAGTTGATGAACTTATTCATCCAAAATTGTTCCAAGTCTTGAAATCCCCCCCCCCCCCCTTGTTCTTGTGGTTCTCGTCCAACCCTTGGCCGAAACCCCTCCCCCTTTGTGAGCTAGCCGAGAGCCTCTCCCTCCCCCCCTTTGTGGTGTCTAGCCGTGGGGTACCCCCCCTAGCCTAGTTGTGATAGTCGAAATACACCCCCCCCCTTGCCTTGTTATTTTTCGTATAAATACCCCCCTTTTGTGGTATAGAAATACTCTCCTAGTATTATTATAATGTCCAAATACCTTGTAGTATTCCCAAGGTTACAACATACAAAAGCCAGAAAATACTATTATACTTCCTTTAGCCACTAAACTAAACCCTAAGGAAATCTTCATTGATAGTTGAAGTAATTGAGTAGAAGTTGGTTAGAACTTCTAAGGGTTGTTTGGAGCGGGTTGGAGCGCACTGAGTAGAGCTAAACCTTGCTCGGGATCGCATATAAACTCGGATAATTTTGGGCTTATCGAGGTAAACACTCTCGACCTTCTATTGTAATTGGAAATTACATGTTGTAGGAATATATAGTTGAAGTATACTATATATAGAACTGAACATTATAATTGTCGGCAATGTCTTTTGACTTAAGCTTTGAATAATACTTACGGCAATGTCTTGCGACTTAAGCTGAATTTAAAGAAGAGAAGCGAGCGTAATTACATAGGGTGTATTCAGATGAGACTTGTGTAGCATTCGTGAGTAGAATTGTACACGTCAGGTTAGGCGTGCAAACCCCACGGTTGGCTTGGTAGCGGCCTCGATAGAGGAGGAGATTTACGCTGTTGTTGCGGGGAGGTCTGCCAATTTTACGTAGAATACTTCTACATTGAGCTCCGGATGTTAATAGGCGCCTTGTGGCCTCTATAGGTTGAAGTACTACGTGTGGCGTGATATACTTGGCTTAAGGTGGAGCCACGGTTTGAGTTACTTGGGCGTTTTGCTATTAGTCGATAATCGTCGCGAGGTATGTGAACCTCTTCCTATCTTTTCTAGCATGATATGTGTATAACTATGTAGTGCGGTGAAGCGTACGTGTGTTAAATGTATTTGATTGGTTACAAATGACTTTATGTAGGTAAGAAAATGCCTGTGGTTTTAAAAGGTAAGCGGTTGACTTATAAGCGACTTGATGTGTGATAATAAGGAACTTGAAGTATGACAAGAGTTAAGAAACCATTTTTGGAAGAAGAGTAACACTTGGTTTTAAAAGGTTTTAAAAAGAGTTATACTAAGCTTTATGGGGAGTTAGGTATAACGTCTTAAGAGAGGTAAAGAAAATGGTTTACTGATTTTAGAAGTTAAGAGACTTGATCTTATAAGATAAGAGACTTAACTTAAATAGATTAATGTGAATTTTGTGTGAAACCTCATTCATGAGTAATGAGTACTTGGTTGTTGAAAGGAATAATGTTTCTTGATTTGGAATCAGAATGTGTATCGACAAACCACTGCAGCGCTAATAAAGGAAAAATGTAATGGCTAATGAAGTATTATTAAAACCAGTAGAAACCTCCATCTGCATAGAAGCTAAGATGAGACAAAATGAGATTACATTTTCTAGATCATGGCTGCTTAATAAGATTGATTATGAACAAGAATAACCTACTCGCCTAGGGCATACGTTACTCAATTGTTTTAAAAAGAGATTAAGACATTGAACTATGAAACTTTTCTAAAAAGAGACTGGCGTAATTGAAATTAGGCAAACTGGAACTTTAGGGTAAAGAAAGGCATTGTGTTGTCTTAAAATGGTTTAAAACATAAAGTGTTATAACAGCCTTATGGGAAGTTGGTTATAACGACTTTATGAAAACAAAAGAAGGGTTTTTATCACTTTGGTTTTAATGTGGTAACTTGACTTTAAAGAGAAGTGTTTTGGTCTAAAAATAAGGCATGGTATTGCCTTAATTTGGTTTTAAAAGGATAGTATGGAAGTTGTTTTGGTTTACTTAAAAGATATAAGTCACTCTATTTTATGCTACGTATCGGGTGACTTTTATAAAAAGGAATGGATCTTTAAAAGGAATTTAACGTCGTAGTACTTTAGGATTTAAACCTGACTTTGACATAAAATGAAAGTACCTTGAGTTGTGGATAACTTGCCTATGCTTGTTGTTGTGTAACTTGCCTATGCTTGTTGTTGTGTAACTTGCCTATGCTTGTTGTTGTGTAACTTGCCTATGCTTGTTGTGATAGCCTTTGTTATGCAAGAATTGTGTTCTATATTCTGCGTCTCAATGGAGGGGTTGACTCGTTGAGGACTTACTTGGGCGTCTGCGGTGTGGAAAATTCCACGGGTATGCTCACGATGATAGTGTTATTCCATGGACTAGCTCTCCAGCGAGGTTTCTTCTTATTCGGCCTTGGTACGGTGGTCGGCTTTCAGACTTGCCGCCTCGTGGCTGATTCGGCCTTAGTACACGGTAGTTAGCCCTCGCACTTGCCCGCTCGATTATCTTGGCGAAGTCTCGTGATACTGACCTTGGTACTCGGTGGTCACCCTCGTACTTGCCCCGATCGATTACGTGGCCGCCTTGGTATCGGTAGTCGGCTCTCGCCTTGCCGTGTCGGCCGTGGTTTGGTTGTATTGTATTGTTATTACGGCTTTGGCATCGGTAGGACTTGGTGTTGGTGTACTTCTTGATGTTATCATATCATAGATCGGCGATGAGAAAGGTATTCGCGGGCATGGCGATGTTGTGGGCGTGAGACCCATAATTATATTTGAGTAAATGACCGGGAGGCGTGAGACCACGACTTGATATAAGCGTTATATGTGTGTCTTGTAGTTTGGTTATCATACATGTCTCGCTTTATATAGACTATTATGATTTCATTTACGATATTCTGATTTCACATACTTGGTACTGTTATCTCGACCTCGCCGAAGTGCGTTAAATCTGCGGTAGAAGTACATCATTTGTCGATCCCGCTTTTAGGATCACCTTTCAGCGTATTGGGAAGCTCCGTTCCTTGAGGCCTATCTTTGGTATGTTACCTGATGTGCAGGTTCTTGTACATTGGGGTATGGCGGGGCCACGTCCGTCATAGTTGTTGTAAAAATCTTAAGTGCATGCTTTGTTGTAGGCGGGGTTGTAAGGATTATGGCTATTGACGTTTATATATATATGTTGAAAGGCAAGCTGTTTTGGTTGCTTTGTTTATTTATAATATCTCTCATTTCATGTTCATGTTTTATTTCCGATTTTCTCGATGTTGTATCACTAGGGTGCGAGGTAGGCACGATCACGGGCAGTTAGTCGTGACAAAAGTGGTATCGAGCGATTAGTCCTCGGAAAGTGTCTACTGACCGTGTCTAGAAGAATCTTGATTATCGATGTATTTGTGCACCACATCTATAATCGGGAGGCTGCAGAGACATTTAGGGTTAGTTTCCATTCCTCTCATTACGAGATCGTGCCTTAGAGCTGTAATAAGATGGACCCTCGACATACTTCGTTTTTACGATTATGCCTCCGCGTAAAGGCAACCCGGCCTAGGAGGGCAAGCGGCGAGGAGGCTGCGAGTAGAGCGGCGTCGAGACCATCATGCACGAGCCTCGATCCGCGATGCAGGCGAGAGGATGAGTCACGAGTGGGCGATTAATGGCGGGGTTGTGGCGGACTTGAGGATAGATTTGGGCCAGCAGCGGTTCGATGCGCGATGGTTCACCCTAGATCGGATAGTTCGAGGCTCACGGGATTTTACGAGTTGTAGGCCGCGAGTTTTATGGGTCGAGGCACGAGGTTGATCGCGGAGTTCATCCAAGCGATTCTGGATCGTGAGTGATCAAGACATCGGAGACCGAGTCGGTGGTCCTAGGTTCGCGTCGTGCGTGATACCGCGATCGGTGGTTTGATTCGTGGGATCTGTCGGGAGAGCATGCACTTCCAGCTTTATGGGGACGAGTTCTCGAGGCCTTTCTTGCACATTTCTTGCCTCCACGGATGAGGAGGGCTCGGTAAACAGATTTTTGGTGTTGCGGCGAGAATGGGCGTGCGGTTGAGAATACAATGTGGAGTTCGACTCATTGGCGATACGTCCGCGTTGGTAGCTAGTATGGAGGATCGAGTGCACCGATATGTTCTGAGGGCTCGATGATCACCTGGCCAGAGTTGTTCGGTGTAGCTCTTGGGGCATAGCATTGCCGCATGCAGCGTATGCACTTGGATGTGAGGAGCGGATAAATCAGCGGAATGACCGAAGTCGGAGAAGAGGTCGAGAATAGCGAGTCCTTTGGTGACTTTCGAGGCCGACCGCCTCAGCGAGCGATTATGCGCCTCCGCGATTCAGTGGTCCTCACGACGCCGGGACCTTTGGGATATTCGGGCGGTCGTGGCTCGCGTTTCAGATTTTGAGGAGTAAGTGCTCGCGGATGAGGTTGCCACTTGTCTCGGTGTGGCCGTTGTGGAAAACTTCATAAGGGAGAGTGTCGTCGACTTGGGAGGTTGTTATTCTTGCGGCCAACGAGGCCATCTGGCGGCTGTCCAGACGAGTGTAGCGGTAGGATAGCACAGACTACTGGAAGCGATTGCGGGTTCTGCACCTTCCAGCCAGCAGATGTTACGTACACCGAGCCCGGTAGAGGTCGCGGTGGGAGTTCCCAGTTTTAGCGGTCCTTTGAACCGCCTATTTTCAGGTATATCCTTAACCCTCTAGAATTTTGTATGTATTGATGTTATGATGATGTGTTTAGTGTTATGTTCAGATAGCCTTGTGCTAAAATGTGATTTAGAAACCTGGTTGGTAAAAAGGGTAAGCCTGGGGGTGGGAAAGTGATGAACCTTAGAATATTACAGTTGAGACCTTGGATGTAAGGCCATCTTGAGTACAAGATTTTGCGGGGGATCTTTGTCAGAATGTGTAAGTATGCATGGTGTAATTGTGGAAAAATTTCCTTGGGTGGTATAAATGGAAGTGGTAGCTTTCATGACCTGTATAGGTAAGATTGTTCCGGATCGAGAAAGCGAGAGTCGGCGTGTGAGGCTCGGGTTGAGGGCGTGTTGCGTGTCAACCCGTAGCCCGGAATGAGGTGGGGTCAGATCGAGGTGGTCCCGCCAGGTGGTAGGGTCACGAGGGTGCTAGGCCCAATATTAGATGACCATCGTATGAGTTCGTGGATATGTTCTACCATAAGAGGGTGAAGGCCGGAATGGCCTTAAGGAAGAATGAGGCTAGTAGATGACCAAGTTTGGAGGTGGTGACTCGAGGTTTTGAAAAGCGAAGCAATTGAAGTATGGTGCGGATACTGAAGAGGTTCAAGTGTTCGGCGAGGGCACGGCGAGTAAGGAAGAAGAGAACGTGTGTTAGTTCGTGGCGGGCGTGGCGTTGGCAACTTGTTAGAAGATCTTCATCATAATCCGCTTGAGAAGGAACATTCGGGACGAATGTTTCTAAGGAGGGAGAATGTTATACCGTATTTCAGAGTATATGCGTGCGTGCGTATTAAAATTTAGGCCTTAAGGTTTGGCTAGGTTCGAATTTGGGCACAAGTGCGAAAGGAGTCGTTTTTCGGCGAAACGCTTTACTAAACTTGCGAAGGAAAATTCCGGCTATGTCATTTCTAATTTTTGCGGATTTTTCCGAGAGACGAACATTTTGGACCAACGGAGGGTGACAAGTGTCACCTCACATTAGATGGAGTGGGACGGCAATTGGGCAGAAAGGTGGCATGTAGTAGGTAGGATATTTTGTTCAAGTTGTGTGGTAGATGGATAAGGTACACATGGTTGAAATCTATCCCTACACTTGCCTTACACTTGGATGAATCTTGGCCATTGGTTGGCCATTTCTTGACCAATAAATACCCCTCTACGTTGATGAACTTATTCCTCCAAAATTGTTCCAAGTATTGAAATCCCCCCTTGTTCTTGTGGTTCTCGTCCAACCCTTGGCGAAACCCTCCCCTTTGTGAGCTAGCCGAGAGCCTCTCCTCCCCCTGTGGTGTCCAGTGGGTACCCCACTAGCCTAGTTGTGATAGTCGAAATACACCCCTTGCCTTGTTATTTTTCGTATAAATACCCCCTTTTGTGGTATAGAAATACTCTCCTAGTATTGTTATAATGTCCAAATACCTTCGCCCAAATACCTTGTAGTATTCCCAAGGTTACACTTATACAAAAGCCCGTAAAATACTATTATACTTCCTTTAGCCACTAAACGAAACCCTAAGGAAATCTTCATTGATAGTTGAAGTAATTGAGTAGAAGTTGGTTAGAACTTCTAAGGGTTGTTTGGAGGCGGGTTGGAGCACGGAGTAGGAGCTAAACCTTGCTCAGGATCGGCATATAAACTCGGATAATTTTGGGCTTATCGAGGTAAACACTCTCGACCTTCTATTGTACTTGGAAATTACATGTTGTAGGAATATATAGTTGAAGTATACTATATATAGAATGAACATTATAATTGTGCGGCAATGTCTTTTGACTTAAGCTGAATAATACTTACGGCAATGTCTTGCGACTTAAGCCTGAATTTAAAGAAGAGAATCAATGTAATTACATAGATGTATTATGAGACTTGTGTAGCATTACTGTGAGTAGAATTGTACACATCCGTTTAGACGTGCAAACCCCCCCCTGGTTGGCTTGGTAGCCGGCCTCGATAGAGGAGGAGATTTACGCTGTTGCGGGGGTGGGGGGGGAGGTGCTGCCGAATTTTCTGTAGAATACTTCTACATTGAGCTCCAGATGTTAATAGGCGCCTTGTGGCCTCTATAGGTTGAAGTATTACGTGTGGCGTGATCTACTTGGCTTAAGGTGGAGCCGACGGTTTGAGTTACTTGGAGCGTTTTGCTATTAGTCGATAATCGTCGCGAGGTATGTGAACCTCTTCCTATCTTTTCCAGCATGATATGTGTATAACTATGTAGTACGGTAGACGTACATGTGTTAAATGTATTTGATTGGTTACAACAGCTTTATGTAGGTAAGAAAATGCTGTGGTTTTAAAAGGTGGCGGTTGACTTATAATCGACTTGATGTGTGATAATAAGGAACTTGAAGTATGTCAAGAGTTAAGAAACCATTTTTGGAAGAAGAGTAACACTTGGTTTTAAAAGGTTTTAAAAGAGTTATACTAAGCTTTATGGGAGTTAGGTATAACGTCTTAAGAGAGGTAAAGAAAATGGTTTCTTGATTTTAGAAGTTAAGAGACTTGATCTTATAAGATAAGAGACTTAACTTAAATAGATTAATGTGAATTTTGTGTGAAACCTCATTCATGAGTAATGAGTACTTAGTTGTTGAAAGGAATAATGTTTTACTGATTTCGGAAATCAGAATGTGTATCGACAAACCACTGCAGCGCTAATAAAGGAAAAATGTAATGGCTAATGAAGTATTATTAAAACCAGTAGAAACCTCCATCCGCATGAAGCTAAGATGAGACAAAATGAGATTACATTTTCTAGATCATGGTCGCTTAATAAGATTGATTATGAACAAGAATAACTGCTACTTTAGGGCATACGTTACTCAATTGTTTTAAAAGAGATTAAGACATTGAACTATGAAACTTTTCTAAAAGAGAAGCGTAATTGAAATTAGGAAAACTGGAACTTTAGGGTAAAGAAAGGCATTGTGTTGTCTTAAAATGGTTTAAAACATAAAGTGTTATAACAGCCTTATGGGAAGTTGGTTATAACGACTTTATGAAAACAAAAGAAGGGTTTTTATCACTGGTTTTAATGTGGTAACTTGACTTTAAAAAGAGAAGTATTTTGGTCTATAAAGAAGGCATGTTATTTCCTAAATTTGGTTTTAAAAGGATAGTATGGAAGTTGTTTTGGTTTACTTAAAAGATATAAGTCACTCTATTTTATGCTACGGGTATCGGGTGACTTTTATAAAAAGGGAATGGATCTTTAAAAAGGAATTTAACGTACGTAGTACTTTAGGATTAAAACCCGGACTTTGACATAAAATGAAAGTACCTTGAGTTGTGGATAACTTGCCTATGCTTGTTGTTGTGTAACTTGCCTATGCTTGTTGTTGTGTAACTTGCCTATGCTTGTTGTTGTGTAACTTGCCTATGCTTGTTGTGATAGCCTTTGTCGTGCAAGAATTGTGTTCTATATTACCGCGTCTCTCGATGGAGGGCCGGTTGACTCGTTGAGGACTTACTTGGACGTACCGGCAGTGACGGAGAATTCCACGGGTACGCTCCTGTTGATAGTGTTATTCCATGGACTAGCTCTCCATGAGGTTTCATCGTTCGCCTTGGTACCGGTGGTCGGCTTCGTGCTTGCCGCCTCGTGGCTGATTCGGCCTTGGTACTGGTAGTTAGCCCTCGCGACTTGCCCGCTCGATTATCGCGAAGTCTCGTGATCTGACGCCTGGTACGGTGGTCGTCACCGTACTTGCCCGATCACTCGTGGCCGCCTTGGTATCGGTAGTCGGCTCGCACTTGCCCCGTGTCAGCTTCGTGGTTTGGTTGTAATGTATTGTTATTACGGCTTTGGCATCAGGTAGGACTTGGTGTTCAGGTGTACTTCTTGATGTTATCATATCATAGACTGCCGGTGAGAAAGGTATTCGCGGGCATGGTGATGTTGTGGGCGTGAGACCCATAATTATATTTGAGTAAATGACCGGAGGCGTGAGACCCGACTTGATATAAGCGTATATGTGTGTCTTGTAGTTTGGTTATCATACATGTCTCCCGCTTTATATAGACTATTATGATTTCATTTACAGATTTCTGATTTCACATACTTAGTACTGTTATCGACCTCCTTGAGGCCGCGTTCATCCGAGTAGAATACATCGGTTGTCGATCCCGCTTAGGATCACCTTTGGCGTATTGGGAAGCTCGTTCCTTGAGGCCTATCTTTGGTATGTTACCACGATGTCAGAGGTTCTTGTACATTCGGGGTATGGCGGGCCCTGTCCGTCATAGTTGTTGTAAAAATCTTAGAGGTGCCTCAGCCTTTGTTGTGGCGGGGTTGTAAGGATTATGGCTGTTGACGTTTATATATATATGTTGAAAGGCAAATCGCTTTGGTTGCTTTGTTTATTTATAATATCTCTCATTTCATGTTCATGTTTTATTTCCGATTTTCTCGATGTTGTATCACTAGGGTGCGGGGTAAGGCACGATCCACGGGCAGTTCGGTCGTGGCGGTGTGTTATTATCTTGTGATGTTTGTGTAAAGGGGTTTTCCCTCGATTGCGCTTAACTTGTTTAACTATCAACCGTTATGGTGGTATTGTACCACTCCTCGACATAATCCGGAGGTTAAGCGCCCTCCGTCGGAGTAGACTCGGTAGTGCGTGACCTATGATTCGAGAATACCTCATGCGGGTCCTGGGGCTATGCGAGCTACGAGCTCGTGTTAGTGTGCGGCCTTTATGGTCATGCGGTCTATGTGGCTACGCGATCGCGAGTCCAGGCGGATGTCGGGAGTAGCTACCCTCGACGCGGAATACCTCATACGGGCCATTGGAGTGGCCTATGCGAGTCTGCGGGAAGTTCGTGGCTAGGCGCGCACATTAGATCTGCGCGAGTGGCGGCTTTGATCATGTGACGGCTAGACAGATCTCATGATACGCTTTATGACCTTGTTTATCTTGTAGGTTTTAGTAGTCGGCTATGCCTTACTTACCGTGCGGTTTTATGATGACAGGTGGGACACGGTGTTCATGTGTATTCCTTGGTGCTTTTATATCATAGATCGGCGGTGAGGAAGGTATTCCACGGCGCATGATTGATGTTGTGGGCGTGAGACCCATAGTTATATTTGAGTGATGACTTTGAGGGCGTGAGTCCCTGACTTGACATGACTGCTTATTTATTGTGAATTGTAGTTTGGTTATCATACATGTCTCCTGCTTTATATAGACTACTATGATTTCATTTACGATATTTTGATTTCACATACTTGGTACTGTTATCGACCTCCTTGGGGCTGCGTTCATCTGCCGCAGTTGAGGTACACCAGTCGTTGATCCTAGCTCTCAGGGTCACAGTTCAGCGTTTGGGAAGCTCCGTCTCTCCGGAGGCTTATCAGTGGTATAGTCCCCTGTCGTAGTAGGTGCTTACATTCAGGGGTATGGCGGGGCCCTGTCCCACCATTATTGTCATGTCACTCTTAGAGTGTGAAATCTTGTTGTGGGCGGTCAGAAAAAAAAAGGGATGTAAGCTATTCTAGTTGATATTTTTATATGCAAGGCAACTTTCTCGTTATTGTTTCATACTTCATGTCATTTCGTGTTATTGTTTTATATTCCGCTGATTACTCTGATGTTGTATCACTAGGGTGCCCGGGGTAAGGCACCAGTCACGGGCCCGGGTTCGGGTCGTGACACCCAAGACGTTATACCACCTTCTCCAGGGTAAGAGTATAAATGAGGGGTAAACCCCCAAGACGTTATACCACCTGTTGAGTATGATTGCGGGGTAAGAGTATAAATGCGGGGTAAACCCCCAAGACGTTATACCACCTGCTGAGTATGATTGCGAGGTAAACCCCCAAGACATTATACCACTCTATGGATTTGCTACCCATGATGCGAAGAATACCTCATGCGGGTCCGAAAGGGCTTATGCGGGTGAAATAGTCCCATGCGGGGCGGACCAGTCCTATGCGAGGAATACCTCATGCGGGTCCATACGACACTTGCGGGTGAAATAGTCCTAGGAGTAGGATTTCTTAATGATCTTTGCGGGCGGTGGCCCTGCTTTGATCATGAGCCTCCTATTTTTATGTAGTATACCTTTATGGGCAGACTTATGTGATTTTATCGTGTCCCAGATTGGGTCGGGCAGTATACATTTATGGGCAGACTTATGTGACTCTATCGCGTCCCAGATTGGGCCGACAGTATAGGCGTTCCTCCATAAAGGGGCGGATTAGGTTATGCAAGATACGTAAGTTATATGTTTATAAACCTGATGATTTTCTTAAGTATGTACGTAAGAATTTGACTATACTCTTATGGAAAAATGGGAAAAGATAATAAGGTACGATTAAGTTCACGAGATGGAAATGACACGGTAGGATTTGGTATTTACCCTTTCTTTATACTTGCCCCTGTCATTCTTTTACGCTTATGATTTGTTCTGCACCTTATTTTCCGTTCCATATTAAATTTGTTGTCTTCGACCCCTTGGCTGCGTTCATGTCCGCAGGTTTAGGTACACAGTTGTGGATCCGCGAGCTTAGGATCCTGGTTCAGCATTTTGAGATGGCTCCAATGTTCCGGAGTTGTCATGGCTATGTATATTCAGGGGTACGGCAGAGCCTTGTCCCGCCATAGTATTTGTTCATATCTTAGGTGCTGTATTCATCGTAATGGGTGGCTAGAGTTGTTTTTACATTGTTAAACAGTGTAGACCCTTTCGGGTAATTTTTATGATTATGGCAGCCTTATCGGCTTGGCCTTGGTTTAAAAAAAAAGTGTTATTTATCTTCCGCAGTTTTTTTATGTTGTATAATTAGAAGGGTGCCCAGGTAGGGCACCAGTCGCGGCCCGGGGTCGGGTCGTGACAGTTATGTATTGTATGAGTTTTGTATGTTCTGCTGCTATTCTCTGATGTATACCTATAGGGGGTGCCCAGGTAGGGCACCAGTCGCGGGCCCGGGGTCGGGTCGTGACAAATACTAAGTATACGGTCTCTTATTCTACGGAAAATTGGGCAGCACCTCCTTTGTTTCTACATACTTTTCCACCTTTTTCAAGGCCCGAAAATCAATAACCAACATGCCACATTTAAGGCTCAATACATCAAACAATCAAAGGGGATTACACGCCTTACAAAACGTGTAAAATTCTGCCCCACAATTAATATAAAACAATCCAACACTTATAAGGGCATTCGGCCACCAATATAACCAATCCTAAGTCCTTTCCAAATCTTTTTTTCAATCCAATGTTCTTAGGTCTAATATGTTATATAGTCATAAACAACTTTAACAACTACAATTCCTTCTTTATATAACATGCGACGACTAGACTAATAACCAAATTGAATTGCAATCTCAAAGGCTAAACATGCTAGTATCGGATTAGGGTTTCAATAGCTAATACACTTATCAAAATTCATACTATATACCCCATTCTTGCTAATATCCATAGCTACAACAATAAGTAATCTTAATTACTAAAACGACAAGATTGTTACCTTTATAAGCCCTTATAAATTCCAAGATTCAAAGTCGTTCCTTAGCAATTCTTAGCTCATTTCCTTTACGCTCCAATCCGCTATTTGAAGACAGTAGAAGTTCACAACCAACTTTTCTTCCATTTCCAATCCAAAACTATGAAAACGACTTAGGTTTTCGCCTTGCGACTAACGTGAAAACGTCATTTTTCTGAGATCTTTCTATTGAGATATCCTTAAAATACCCTTAGGGACCTTGGGTTAAAGTCTTGTGAATAATGAACCAAAATTGCAAAATTTTCTTGTGAGAAAATGCACAAAGCCGAGAGCTCACTTGAAGAACAAGAATGAAGTTTTGAAATTTTCTAAGTGTTGAGATAAGTCTTGCAACTAGTGTGTATATATAACACAATGGAGGGTCAAGAAAACAACATATGTGTGGCTAGGATGAAGAGTAATTAATAATCTATACAAGTGCCAAGTTGACTAAGTCAATAATCTCAAGCTTGCAAGACTTGATCATCTACAATGGTCAATGACCATTAAACCCTTGCCAATTTCGTGAAAGCCTATGTGGTGGGGGGTGACACGTGTCGCCCTCCCATTCGTCCATAAAATTTCGTAACCCTCTGTCACGACCCGACCCCGGGCCAGCGACTGGTGCCCTACATGGGCACCCTTCTAATCATACAATACAAAATAACCGCGGAAGATAAGTAAGACATTTTTTTTTTCTAAAACCAAGGCAAAGCCGATAAGGCTGCCATAATATAAATCACCCAAAAGGGCTTACACTATCCAATAATGTAATTACAACTCTAACCAGTACATGGGCACCCTTCTAATCATACAATACAAAATAACCGCGGAAGATAAGTAAGACATTTTGTTTTTCTAAAACCAAGGCAAAGCCGATAAGGCTGCCATAATATAAATCACCCAAAAGGGCTTACACTATCCAATAATGTAATTACAACTCTAACCCGTCCAGCCCACATGTGAATACAAACCTCTAAGATTTTGGACCAATACTATGACGGGACAAGGCCCCTCCGTACCCCTGAATATACATAGCCATTATGACAAGTTCCGGAATATTGGAGTCATCTCAAAATGTTGAACCAGGATCCTAAGCCGCGGATCCACAACTGTGTACCTAAACCTGCGGACATGAACGCCGCTTGCGGGTCGATAACAAAAATTTAATATGGAACGGAAATAAGGTACAGTAAACAAATCATAACTGTACAAAAGAATGACAGGGGCAAGTATATAAACAAAATAAATACCAGATCCTACCGTGTCATTACAATCTTGTGAACTTAATCGCACTTTATTATCTTTTCCCATTTTACAATAAGAGTTATAGTAGAATTCTTACGTACATACTTAGGAAAAATCATCAAGTTTATTACCATATAACTTACTTACCTTGCATCACATAATCCGACCCTTTATGGAGGGACGCCTAATTTTGGAGTTCACTTTGATTATCCATACGTAATAACGTAACCCGGCCCATTTGCGGGACACGGCGAAGTCATACAAAAGCCTTCCCAATGAAGGTATACTGCCCGACCCATTCTGGGACGCGATAAAGTCACATAAATCTGCCCATAAAGGTATACTGCCCGGCCTAATCTGGGACGCGATAAAGTCACATAAGTCTGCCCATAAAGGTATACTGCATAAAAATAGGAAGCTTATGATCAACTTAGGGCCACCTGCCCATAGTATCATTTGACAATCCTACTCCTGGTACTATTTCACCCGCATAGGCCGTACGGACCCGCATGAGGTAATTTCCTCGCATAGACTGTATCCGCCCGCATAGGTCGTATAGACCCGCATGAGGTAATTTCCTCGCATAGACTATATCCGCCCGCATAGGTCGTATAGACCCGCATGAGGTAATCTCCTCGCATAGCACTGGTCCGCCCCACATAGGACTATTTCACCCGCATAAGCCCTACGGAATCACATGAGGTATTCCTCGCATCATGGGGAGCAAATCCACGGAATATGCACATGAAACAAGCCCGGGGAATGACCCCGTAATAAAACAATACATCACTAGCACAACCGGCTATCATACATAACATAAGCACCACCGGCTAATACATAACATAAGCACCACCGGCTTATCATACATAACATAAGCACTACCGGCTTATCATAAATATCATAGCAAGTTAAGAAATCCCTTAACTTCTTATTAGCCTTAATTATTAAGCATTCTCATTTTTATTCAAACTTAAGGCACTAACATGTCATTAAAAATCCGGGAATTTAACCCAAGGTACTATGTACTTCCATTCTTTTCAAAAGACTCCTTTTCATATAAAACCCCAAGATACTAACACCCGTAGTATCAAGACATGTCTACATTTCAAACAAGTCACTACATTTTTAGAAATACATTTCTAGGCTTCTAAATCAAGTGACCCTTACTTTAAAACTTTAAGCAATTGATACCTTTAAATCAAATTTCTCTTCTTTATTCAAGTCATATCTTTGTTTACATCACTAGAGAAACCCATTCTTTTAACCTTCCATAAAGTTGTTATAACCAACTTTCCATAATGCCGTTAAACTAACTTTATGCTTTAGACAAATTCATTCTTTTTATACCCAAGAGACTTATACTTTCAAATCAAGTTACAAAGCTTTCAAAATACTTCAAGTCTCTTAACTTTAAGAAATCAAGTTTCTTAACTTAGACTGTTACACCCCGTAAATTCAAGGAGTTAAGGTAAGAACATACCAAGGAATATAAGATTTGAAAGTTGATAGATAAGTTGACAAACATGTGTTGGACGGATTTTGAGTTTACCTTGGAGTGTTGTACCCCAGTTGTTAAGAATTTCAAGGTGTTTAAAGAGCCTAGTATGTAGTTCGTTAAATCTAGTTCCCAACGCAACGAACCATTCGTCGATAGGACATCGGAGTCAAAAGTTATGGAAGTTTCAACTTTGGTGCGCAGTCAGGCAAAGCAGTGGTTTCGGTTCAAAGTGCAGCGCGCCAGAATCTGAGGCGCGGCGCGGTTGTCGGGAGTCCACGGGGTTGCAGCCGGCCGCCAATGCGAGGCAGCGGCCGAATCTGGAACTTTTGGAGTGGAGCGCCATACAGCCAAGAGGGATTTTACAGAGTTGCGAAAAACAGGGGATATTTTGTTTAAAACCTATGGGAGGGTGACAAGTGTCCCTCCCATCCTTTTTACTAGAAAGTGGTCCTATTTTAGGGCCAAGTCTTGGAAGACTTGGCCATTTCATTTCAAAACCCTCCCAAGAAAAACCCTCTCCCTTCTCTCTAGTTTTTTGAAGAAAACCTAGCTTAAGAGGAAACTGTTGGAGCGGCGGCAAGAAGGAAAAGTGTGGGTAAACTTGTGGGAAGCGCTGGTAGACGAGTTTTACGGAAAAGAAGTGGAAGAAAGGGGCTTTTGTGGGTTTCTCCAAAGGTAAAAGTTTCCCCTTCTCTTGGTTATGAGTTATACTTGTTATAGTAGTTTATAAATGAGCCTGAGGCTGTTATATTTTAGTAGTTTAGAATTGAGCCTGAGGCTGTTATATTTGAATAGATTTGGATCTTGTTGTCTTGTTGAAACCGAAAATGGGCATGTTAGCCTTAAGATTTTAACTTCAATTTGGTTACTAATTTGGTCGTCGCATGTTGTAAAGGGGTTTAGGATTGGTTTATTGTTGGCCAAGAATGACATGGAAATTATTGGTTTATTTTGTATCATTGTGGGGCGGAATTTTACGCGTCCTGTAAAGGCGGGTAATCCCCTTTGTGGTTAGCTGAATTGTGTGCCTTAAATGTGGCGTTGGTTATTGAAATTCGGCCTTGAAAGATGTGGCATAGTAAGTAGAAACAAAGGAAGTGCTGTCCGACTTTCCGTAGAATGTAGGGACCTTGCACTTAGTTATTCTACGTTCGAAGCTAGAGATTGATAGACGTTTTTGTCACGACCCATTCCGGGGCCCGTGACTGGTGCCTTACCGGGGCACCCAAGTAGTCATACATCAGAGTAATCAGCGGAAATATAAAATAAGACATGAAACAGTTTATAAAATAAGACACAGTTTATGTGAGAAAACATCGCTTTTATTCATATATATATAAAATGATGGTTTTAGCAGTTACATCCGATCATCGTACAACTTGACTCTGAGACCTCTGAAATATACAACTATGACGGGACGGGGCCGCCATACCTGACCGCAAAACTATCTACAACAGGGAGATCATACCCAAAAGTAGAGCCTCCGGAAAGGATGGAGCTCCTGACACCAACGTAGAGATCCTAAGAATGTGGATCTAGCACCTGCTTGCCCTTACCAAGCGGCACTTCAAGGAGGTCGATAACTGGTTCTAATTATATGAAACTGTAAAATAATTAATTGAATTCATTTGATTTTAAAATCTGTTTTGCTAGTATGTATGAAACTACCAATGGGACCGCTCATAGTGCCTCATCTTAAAGAAGAGCAACAATAGGTAAAGCGTATGTGTCTTTTCTAGTGCGAATGATCGGGCGGGGCCAATTGCGTTGTTATACCGTATTTCGGTATGTATGCGTGAGGACGTACGTAGAAATTTGAGCCTTAAGTTAGGCAAGATTCGAAATTTGTACACAACACCCGATTAGAGTCGTTTTTAGACGAAAAGTTTCCACAAATTTAGTAGGAAAAATTACGGCGATTTAATTTTTAATTTTTGCGGATTTTTACGAGAGAAGAAAAATTTTGTCCCAAAGGGAGGGTGACATGTGTCCCCCTCACATTGGATGAGGTTGGCGGCAATGGTGGACGATTTGGCCTTGGCTTTTGTCAAGGATTAGGTAGGATATTTTGGTGGTAGATGGATAAGGTGTACTTAGGTGAATCCTAGCCCTACACTTGCTATACACTTGGATGGATCTTGGCCATTGGTTGGCCATTCCTTGACCTATAAATACCCCCCTAAGCTTGAAGAGTTCTTCATCCAAAAATGTGCCTAAGTCTTGAAATCTCCTCCTCTCCTTGTTGTATTCGTCGCCACACCCCTCCCCTTTGAGAAGGCCCGCCGAAAGTATCCCCTCCTTGTAGTGCTAGCCGTGGGTACACCCCTAGCCTAGTTGTCTCGTATAAATACCTCCTTTGTGGTATAGAAATACTCTCAAAGTATTGTTGTAATGTCCAAATACCTTGGCCCAAATACCTTGTAGTATTCCCGGTTACACTTATAAAAGCCAGAAAATACGATTATACTTTCCTTTAGCCACTAAACGAAACCCTAAGGAAATCTTCATTGTTGTTTGAAGTACTTAAGAGAAGTTGGTTAGAACTTCTAAGGGTTGTTTGGAGCGGATTGGAGCACTCGGAGGAGGAGCTAAACCTTGCTCAGGAGCGACATTAAACTCGGATAATGTTTGGGCTTATCGAGGTAAATATCTTGTCCCCCTATTGTAATTGGAAATTACATAAGTGTTGAATCTATAGTTGTTGTATACTATATATAGAATCAACTTAGTATTGTGGCAATGTCTTTTGACTTAAGCTGAAGAATGAAGAATTGAACAAGAATCACATGAAGGATAATTAAGAGAAGAATGAATCAGTAATTACCTAGGGCTGTATTACAGTAGACTTATGTAGCATTACTGTGTAGTAGAATTGTACGCGTCCGGTTAGACGTGTTAACCCCCCCCCCCCTGGTTGGCTTGGTAGCCGACCTCGATAAAGGAGGAGATTTACGCTGTTGCGGGGGGGGGGAGGTGCTGCCAAATTTTCTGTAGAAAATGGAACGATGGGATCTAGATGTTAATAAGCGCCTTGTGGCCTTATAGGTTGAAGTACTACGTGTGGCGCGATCTACTTGGCTTAAGGAGTAGCCGACGGTTTGAGGTACTCGGAGCGTTTTGCTATTAGTCGATAAATCGTCGCGAGGTATGTGAACCTCTTCCTATCTCTTCTAGCATGATATGTGTGAACTACGTAGTACGGTAGACGTACATGTGTTAACTGTGTTTGATTGTTCTTAAAACATAAAGTGTTATAACGGCTTTATGGGAAGTTGGTTATAACAGCTTTATGTAGGTAAGAAAATACTTTGTGGTTTTAAAAGGTAATCATGTGAATTATAAGCGGCTTGTTATAATAAAGAACTTGTTGTATTTCAAAAGATTTATAACTCGTTTTGAAGGGAGAGTAACACTTGGTTTTAAAGGTTTTAAAAAGAGTTATACTAGCTTTATGGGGAGTTAGGTATAATGTCTTAAGAGAGGTAAAGAAAATGGTTTACTGATGTTAGAAGTTAAGAGACTTGATCTTATAAGATAAGAGACTTAACTTATTTGTTTTAATGTGAATGTTTGTGTGAAACCTCATTCGTGAGTAATGAGTACTTGGTTTTATTTAAAGGGATAATGTTTTACTGATTTCGGAAATCAGAATGTGTATCGACAGACCACTGCAGCGTTAATAAAGGAAAATGTACTGACTAATGAATTGTATTATTAAAACCAGTAGAAACCTCCATCTGCATAGAAACTAAGATGAGACAAAATGATATTACATTTTCTAGATCATGCTTTGTAATAAGAATGTTGTAAACAAGAATAACCTAC
This sequence comes from Przewalskia tangutica, assembly GCA_029844215.1. Taxonomy (NCBI): domain Eukaryota; kingdom Viridiplantae; phylum Streptophyta; class Magnoliopsida; order Solanales; family Solanaceae; genus Przewalskia; species Przewalskia tangutica. The sequence continues at coordinate 35,222,126 of CM056720.1, read as the reverse complement.
TCTCGCGTGAGACATATATTACTCAATTGTTCTAAAAGGAATCAAGTGATTAAGTTTATGAACTATGAAACCATTTGAAAATGAGAAGCTTGAGTAATTGAAACTAGGCAAAGCCGAACTTAGGAAAGAATGTTGTTACTTGATTTTGAAAAGGAATGTGGGTTGGTCATTCTAATACTACGGTATCGGGTGACTTTGATAAAAGTAATGGATCTCTTTTAAAGAATTTAACGTCGTAGTACTTTAGGAGTTAAAACGGACTTTGGCATAAAATGAAAGTACTTTGAGTTGTGTGAAACTTGCCTATGCTTGTTGTTGTGAAATTTGCCTATGCTTGTTGTTGTGAAACTTGCCTATGCTTGTTGTTGTGAAACTTGCCTATGCTCGTTGTTGTGAAACTTGCCTATGCTTGTGATGATAGCCTTTGTTGTGCAAGTGTTGTATTTCTGTGTTACTGCGTCTCGATAGAGGCGGTTGACTTGTTGAGAACTTACTTGGGCGTCTTTGGCGGTGATGGAGAATTCCACGGGTATGTTTCCATTTTGATTCTTGTCTTGTTGTTGATGTCACGTGGGCGTATGTCTACACCGATCGCAGATTAGGGGCATCGCGGCCATGCGGCGGGTTGATTACCGATATATGGTTATTATTGCAACATGGGCGTGTCTGCCGTCTGATATTCGGGGCATGTGGCCGTGCGGCGGGTTGACCACAGATATTGTTATTGAGGTTACATGGGCATGTCTACCGTCACGATGTCCGGGGCATGTGGCCATGCGGCCTTATTATGTGTTGCATCATGGACATGTCTGCCGTCTGATGTTAGGGGCATGCGGCCGTGATGCGAACATGATGAATGTTGTGGGCGTGAGACCCATAGTTATATTTGAGTGGTGACTTTGAGGCGTGAGTCCACGACTTGGCTAACTTTTATGTTGCGTCGTATTTTGGTTATCATACATGTCTCCTGCTTTTTAGGCTATTATGATTTCATTCTGATGTTGTGATTTCACATACTTGGTACTGTTATGTGACCTCCCGAAGTGCGTTAAATCTGCGGTAGAGGTACATCGGCCGTGGATCCCGCTCTTAGGATCTCATTTCAGTGTTGGAAACTCCGTTCCTTGGAGGCTTATCTTTGGTATGTTTCCACTGAGTTGTAGGTTCTTGTACATTCGGGGTATGGCGAGACCTGTCCGTCATAGTTGTTGTAAATCTTAAGTGCATGCTTTGTTGTGGCGGGGTTTGTAAAAAGGATAAGCTGTTGGGTTTTTATGTATATCTTGAAGGCAAGCTATTTTGGTTGCTGTTTAATTATTATATCTCTTGTTTCATGACTCGTGTTTTATTTTCCGCTGGTTTTCTACGATGTTGTATCACTAGGGTGCGGGGTAAGGCACGATGCGAACCGGGTTCGGGTGTTACAAAGTGGTATCGAAGCGATTAGTCCTCGGAAAGTGTCTCTGACCGTGTCTAGTAGAGTCTTGATTATCGGTGTGTTGTGCACCACATCTATAATCGGGAGGCTATAGGACATGTAGGATTGGTTTCTATTCTTCTCATTCGAGATCGTGCCTTAGATTTGAGTTGTAAGTTGGACCCTCCGATGTGTTTCATTTTACGATTATGCCTCGCATGGCGACCAGTGCCAGAAGGGCAAAGCAGCCAGGAGGCTGCTAGTGGGATCTGAGAGTACGAGGCGCGAGCGATCGATCACTGAGCAGTGCTTGACGGCGAGTTTAGCGCCGCCGGCACAGCGAGTTTAGAGCGCGGCCGTGGTGATGAGACTCGATGCTGAGCCTCGATCCGCGATGCAGGCGAGGGAGATGGGTCACGAGATATGGCGATTATTGGCGAGTTGTGGCGAATATGAGGCAGTGGCCGGCGGTTCGATTCAGCGGCACGTGGTGCACGAGAGCGAATAGTTTGAGGCTACGAGATTTTCCGAGTTGTAGCCGCGCCGAGTTCTACGGGTGAGGCACGAGGATGATCCGCGGAGTTCATCAGTCGATTCTGAAGGATCGTCACGGGTGATCAAGGCTTGAGATCGAGTCGTGACGCTTCGGTTCGCGTCGGTGCGTGATACCGCATGATCGATTAGTTTGATTCGTGGGAGCTTTCGGGAGAGCATGCACCTCCAGTATGGGATGAGTTTTGGGGCTTTTCTCACGCACTTGCCTCCAGATGAGGAGGGCGGGTGACAAATTTTATTCTTGAGACAGAGGCGCCTTTGTCGGAGTACAATGTCGAGTTCGATTCTTTGGCTCGATATGTCCTGCGCTGTTGCGAATATGGAGGATAGGGTGCATCGCTCGTCGCGGGCTAGATGATTATATGGCGAGTCTTGTGCGGGTGTTTCTCTTCAGGGCATGGACATTGCCGCGTTCGTGCTCATGCACTGAGTGCGAGGCGCGGATCGGCAGGTGGACCGCTTTCAGCGAAGAAGGCCAAGGCCGGATATTTTGGCGACTTTCGGCGGACCGCCTCGGCCGAACTAGTTATGTACCTCCGCCATTGCAGTGGTCCTCGCGACGCCGGGACCGCCAGGATATTCGGGAAGCGGTCGGGGCTCCCGAGTTTGAATGTTCGAGGAGTAGGGGTGTTGGCGGATCGATCACCCTACCTCGGTGTGGTCGATGTAGTAGACCGCATTTGGAGTGTCGTAGTACGAGGAGCTTGTTATTCTTGCGGCCAGCGGGGCCATATGACGAGACTATCCCGACGGTAGCGTGGTAGGATAGCATACTACTAGAAGCGATTGCGGGCCACGGTAGAGGTCGCGGTGGAAGTTCGATTTTAGCGGTCCTTGAACGCCTAGTTTGGTATATCCTTAACCACAGTAGATACTTGTATGTATTGATGTTAATGATGTGTTAAGTGTTATGTTCGGATAGCTTTGTGCTATTGTGTGATTTAAAAATCTGGTTAGTGTGAGATGGAAGTGGTAGCTTCCATGATGTGTTCCGTGTCGGAGGCGGAAGTTGGCGCTTCTGATGGGTCGGGTTGGGGCCATGTTGCGGGCCAACCAGCGTCCGTTCGAGGAAGGGTCAGCTGCAGGTGGTCAGCGGTGGCGAGGTCACGAAGGTGCTAGGCCTAAGTTTAGATGACCATCGTATGAGTTCATAGATATGTTCGACCGAATCGATTCGTGAAGGCGAGAATGGCCTTAGAAATCGAGGTAGTAAGATGACCACGTTTGGAGGTAGTAACTCAAGGGTTGGAAAGCGAAGCGTTGACGGAAGTGTGAGTGCGGATACTAGAAAGAGCTTGAGTGTTCGAGAAAGTGCGGCGAGATAGGGAGAAGTGGGCGTGTGTGATCGTTTCTTTTGTGAAGTGAAGATCGAGGCGTGTCCCTTGGACCGAGTGAAATTTGTATTATTTTGCATCACAGTGATTCCTCGTTGGCTTGAATTTGGGTTTCGTGCGCATGTTATGTTTGTGGCCATGTGTGGCATTGGAAACTTGTTTAAGAAGAAGAACTTAATCGTTATCTGTCTTGAGAAGGAACATTCGGACGAATGTTTCTAAGGAGGGAGAATGTTATACCGTATTTCGCAGTATGCGTGAGGGCGTGCGTAGAAATTTGAGCCTTAAGTTAGGCAAGATTCGAAATTTGTACACAACACCCGATTAGAGTCGTTTTTGACGAAGCGTTTCCATGACTTTCGTAGGAAAAATTCCGGCTATGTCATTTTTAATTTTTGCGGATTTTTAGAGGCGAAACATTTTGGACAGCGGGAGGGTGACATGTGTCACCCTCGCATTGGATGAGGTTGGGCGGCAATGGTGGGCGATTTGGCCTTGGCTTTTGTCAAGGATTAGGTAGGATATTTTGGTGGTAGATGGATAAGGTGTACTTAGGTGAATCCTAGCCTACACTTGCTATACACTTGGATGGATCTTGGCCATTGGTTGGCCATTCCTTGACCTATAAATACCCCCTAAGCTTGAAGAGTTCTTCATCCAAAATGTGCCTAAGTCTTGAAATCTCCTCCTCTCCTTGTTGTATTCGTCGCCACTTCCCCCAGCTTTGAGAAGGCCCTTGGCGAAAGTATCCCCACTCCTTGTAGTGCTAGCCGTGGGGTACACCCACAGCCTAGTTGTCTCGTATAAATACCCTTTGTGGTATAGAAATACTCTCAGTATTGTTGTAATGTCAAATACCTTGGCCCAAATACCTTGTAGTATTCCCGGGTTACACTTATAAAAGCCGGAAAATACGATTATACTTTCCTTTAGCCACTAAGCGAAACCTAAGAAATCTTCATTGTTGTTTGAAGTACTTAAGAAGTTGGTTAGAACTTCTAAGGGTTGTTTGGAGCGGTTGGAGCACTCGGAGGAGGAGCTAAACCTTGCTCGGGAGGCGACGTTAAACTCGGATAATTTTGGGCTTATCGAGGTAAATATCTTGTCCCTATTGTAATTGGAAATTACATAAGTGTTGAATATATAGTTGTTGTTTACTATATATAGAACTGAACTTAGTATTGTGGCAATGTCTTTTGACTTAAGCGATGAATGAAGAATTGAGCAGTAATCACATGAAGGATAATTAAGAGAAGAAGCGAGCTGTAATTACCTAGGGGTATTCTGATGAACTTATGTAGCATTCTTGTGTAGTAGAATTATCGCGTCGGTTAGGCGTGTTAACCCCCAGTTGGCTTGGTAGCACCTCGATAAAGGAGGAGATTTCTGTTTGCGGGAGGAGGTGCGCCAAATTTTCTGTAGAAAATGGAACGATGGGATCTAGATGTTAATAAGCGCCTTGTGGCCTTATAGGTTGAAGTACTACGTGTGTCGCGATCTACGGCAGGAGTGGCGACGGTTTGAGTACTCGGGCGTTTTGCTATTAGTCGATAAATCGTCGCGAGGTATGTGAACCTCTTCCTATCTCTTCTAGCATGATATGTGTGAACTACGAAGTACGGTGAAGCGTACATGTGTTAAGCGTGTTTGATTGTTCTTAAAACATAAAGTGTTATAACGGCTTTATGGGAAGTTGGTTATAACGACTTTATGTAGGTAAGAAAATACTTTGTGGTTTTAAAAGGTAAGCGATGTGAATTATAAGCGGCTTGTTATAATAAAGAACTTCTTGTATTTCAAAGATTTATAAATCGTTTTGAAGGAGAGTAACACTTGGTTTTAAAGGTTTTAAAAAAGCTATACTAGCTTTATGGGAGTTAGGTATAATGTCTTAAGAGAGGTAAAGAAAATGGTTTCTTGATGTTAGATGTTAAGAGACTTGATCTTATAAGATAAGAGACTTAACTTATTTGTTTGAATGTGGCTGTTTGGGAGAAACCTCATTCGTGAGTAATGAGTACTTGGTTTTATTTAAAGGATAATGTTGTACTGATTTCGGAAATTAGAATGTGTATCGACAGACCACTGCAGCGTTAATAAAGGAAAATGTACTGACTAATGAATTGTATTATTAAAACCGGTAGAAACCTCCATCTGCATAGAAACTAAGATGAGACAAAATGATATTACATTTTCTAGATCATGGTCTTTGTAATAAGAATGTTGTAAACAAGAATAACCTACTCTCACGTGAGACATATATTACTCAATTGTTCTAAAAGGAATCAAGTGATTAAGTTTATGAACTATGAAACCATTTGAAAATGAGAAGCTTGAGTAATTGAAACTAGGCAAAGCGGAACTTAGGAAAGAATGTTGTTACTTGATTTTGAAAAGGAATGTGGGTTGGTCATTCTAATACTACGGTATCGGGTGACTTTGATAAAAGTAATGGATCTCTTTTAAAGAATTTAACGTCGTAGTACTTTAGGGTTAAACCCGGACTTTGGCATAAAATGAAAGTACTTTGAGTTGTGTGAAACTTGCCTATGCTTGTTGTGGTGAAACTTGCCTATGCTTGTTGTTGTGAAACTTGCCTATGCTCGTTGTTGTGAAACTTGCCTATGCTTGTGATGATAGCCTTTGTTGTGCAAGTGTGGTATTTACGTATTCTGGCGTCTCTCGATAGAGGCGGTTGACTTGTTGAGAACTTACTTGGGCGTCTTTGGCGGTGATGGAGAATTCCACGGGTATGTTTCCATTTTGATTCTTGTCTTGTTGTTGATGTCACATGGACATGTCTACCGTCTGCGATATTCGGGCATGCGGCCGTGCGGCGGGTTGATTACCGATATATGGTTATTCTTGCAACATGGGCGTGTCTGCCGTCTGATTCGGGCATGTGGCGTGCGGCGGGGTTGACCACCCATATATTGTTATTGAGGTTACATGGGCATGTCTACACCGTCTGATTCGGGGCATGTGGCCGTGCGGCCTTGTTATTATTGTTGCATCATGGACATGTCTACACCGATGCGATATTCGGGGCATGCGGCCGTGATGCGAACATGATGAATGTTGTGGCGTGAGACCCGTAGTTATATTTAGTGGTGACTTTGAGGCGTGAGTCACGACTTGGCTAACTTTTATGTTGCGTCTTGTATTTTGGTTATCATACATGTCTCCCTTTTTAGGCTATTATGATTTCATTCTGATGTTGTGATTTCACATACTTGGTACTGTTATCGACCTCCTTGAGCTGCGTTCATCTGCGGTAGAAGTCATCGATCGTGGATCCGCTCTTAGGATCTCATTTCGTGTTGGAAAGCTCGTTCCTTGAGGCTTATCTTTGGTATGTTTCCACTGAGTTGTAGGTTCTTGTACATTGGTATGGCGAAGGCCTGTCCGTCATAGTTGTTGTAAATCTTAAGTGCATAGCTTTGTTGTGGCGGGGTTTGTAAAGGATAAGCTGTTCGGGTTTTTATGTATATCTTGAAAAGCTGTTTTGGTTGCTGTTTAATTATTATATCTCTTGTTTCATGACTCGTGTTTTATTTTCCATTGGTTTTCTACGATGTTGTATCACTAGGGTGCGGGGTAAGGCACGATGCGGGCGGGTTGGGTGTTACACGTAGTATCACCATGCAAGCCTAATCACGGACTCCGTAGTCGCGTAGGCCACTCACATGCCGCGTAAGTGCATAACCCCGCATCGAGGTAGCTCCTCGGCGTATCCTGGACTCGTAGTCCGCATGGCCACATAGACCGCATGAGGTATATGTCACGACCAGCGGGCGTGGCGGTGCCTTACCGGGCACCTAGTGACCTGACATCGGAGTAATGTGAACATAAAACAACATGAGATAACGAAATATAAAACAATAATGCGTGAAAACTTGCAGCCGGCATATATATAACCGTCAACTCTTTTACAAATGAGCGACAATCCTTTTACCAACCGCACTGTGATTACTACGGACCTCTAAGAATGATACGACGCGATGGCGGACGGGGCCCGCCAAACCCCGAATGTAAACACTTACGACGACGGACTATACGTGATAAGCCTCGGAGAAAGCGGGCTTCCCAACGCTGACATGACCACGAGCTAGGATCAACGACGATGTACCTCAACTGCGGCATGAGCGCGGCCCGAAGGAGGTCGATGCAACAGTGCAGAGTATGTGAAACTAAAAATAAATCGTAAATGAAATCATAGTAGTCTATACCAGCGGGAGACATGTATGATAACCAAACTCTGATTCACCAAATAAGCGATCGTGTCAAGTCGAGGACTCACACGCCAGTCATCACTCAATTTAACAATGGGTCTCACGCCCACAACATCAATCGTGCGTGGAATACCTTCCCACTGCGGCGATTTATGATATACAAGCACCAAGGAATACATGAACACGGGTCCCACGTGTCCTAATAAAGCTATGCAGGGTAAATGCGAAGGCATAGCCGACTACTAACACCTACGATGCAAGGTCATAAAGCGTATCATAAGATCTGTCTGCACCGTCACATGATCAAAGGCGGCCACTTGCCCGCGGTATCTAATGCGCGTCTAGTCCTGGAACTCCGCGACTCCAGAGCCCAATCGTCGGCGCGGAGGTATTCCGCGTCGGTAGCTACTCGGCGTCGTCACGGACTTTCGAGTCGCGTAGCCCGAGGACCGCGTGCCCGTAAAGGGGCGTACTAACACCGGAACTCGTAGCTCCGCGCAGGCCCCGAGGACCCGCGTAGGTATTCTCGAATCATGGTCCCGGACCGCTGAGTCTACCCGCGTCCGGAGGGCTCTCTAACTCTCTATCAAAGAGATGAATGCCACAATACTATCATAACGGTGATAGTTAATAAGCACAATCAAGGAAACCCCGCACAAACATCACAAGATACTAACACACGTAGCATCCTAACACGTTTACTTATCAAAGCAACAAGAAAGTATTACAAGGCTATCACAAACCAATCTGATCAAGTTATTCACACAAGGTACTTTCTACTAACAAGTTCTGTATCATCCCAAAGTACTTCACATTAAAATCTTAAAAAAGATGCATTTCTTTCACATAAGTCACACAATACGTAGTATAAAATAGAGTGGTGTCATTTTAAGAAAACCAAAACTCTTACCTTTGTAAAATCAAGTAACAACATTATTTTCCAAGCGTCCAAGTTTGCCTAATTTCAAATGTTCACGTTTCTTATTTTAGAAAGGTTTAAGTAGTTCATAGTCTTATTCATTTAAGAATATAATTCTCTTTTAAACAATCGAAACATAAGCCTTATATGTGAGTAGGATATTCTTGTTTATAACAATCTTATTACTGACCATGATCTAGGAAATATCATTTTGTCTCGTCTTAGCTTACATGCGGATGGAAGTTTCTCTTGGTTTTAATAATACTTAATTATTCAAAACATTTCCTTTTATTAACGCTGCGATGGTTTGTCGATACATTCGATTTCCGAAATCGATAAAAGCATTCTTAAGCGTTATACCTAACTTCCCATAAAGCTAGTATAACTCCTAAGTTTTCAAACACCAAGTATTACTTCTCCTTTCAAAAGCGATTTGAGAAATCTTTTGAAATACTTCAAGTTCTTTATAATCACACATCAAGCGATTATAAACAAATCATTTACCTTTTAAAAACCACGAGGTGTTTTCTTATCTACATAAAACATTATAACCAACTTCCCATAAAGCGTTATAACACTTTATGTTTTAAACCATCGAATACATTTAGCACTATGCGTCTGCACGTACTACATAGTTCCACATATCATGCTAGAAGAGATAGGAAGAGGTTCGCGTACCTCGCGACGATTATCGACTAATAGCAAAATGCTCGAGTACCTCAAGCCGTGGCTACTCCTTAAGCCAAGTAGAGCCGCCACACGTGTACATCAACCTATAAGGCCACAAGTGACATTAACATTTAGATCTCATCGTAGAACATTACAGAAAATTCGTGACCTCCCCGCAGCGTAAATCTCCTCTAGCAGGTAGGCTACGAAGCCAACCAGGGGGTTATACATCTAACGACGGGTACAATTCTACTCCACGGTACTACTACACAAGTCTCTAATCTGATCTATGTAATTCTGATTCGATTCTTCGAGCTTAAGTCGAGGACATTGCCACAAGCTATGTTGATTATATATATATAGTATACTTTAACTATATTTTCCTCTGACATGTAATATCCAATTACAATAGGGACAAGATATTTACCTCGCTAAGCCCATAATTATCCAAATATAAAGTCGATCACGGGCAATCGTTTAGCTCGACTCAGCGCTCAACCAGCTCTAAACCACCCTTAGAAGTTCTAACCAAACTTCACAATACTCCGGCCAATTTATGGAGATTTTCCTAGGAGTTTCGGTTTTGTATTGACGGGAAGTATAATAGTATTTACGGGCTTTCGTATAGGTATAACCTTAGAATACAACAAGGTATCTGGCTAAGGTAATTTGGGCATTATAACAATACTTTTGAGAGTATTTCTACCAAGAGGGGGTATTATATGAAAACAAACTAGGCTGGGGTACCCGGCCACACACAAGGAGGGTGGCTACCCTGCCTACCCCACTAGGGGACTCGGCCAAGGGGAGAGAGGGGCTCTCGGCGAGACACACTAAGGGGAAGGAAGAAGCTTTCAAGACTTAGGCAATTTTGTGAATGAATTAGTCTTCAAGGGGTATTTATAGGTCAAGTGAAAGCCAACCAATGGCCAAGATTACACCAAGTGTTAGGCAAGTGTAGGGCCAAGATTCACCCGTGTGCCTAGCCAACTTGCACAAAATATCTACGAAAATATCTCACTTGCCTTCGTCCAGTCATGCCACTGCCCGCGTGAGAGGGTGCCAAGTGTCGCCTCTCGTTGGTCCAAAATGTTCCGTCTCTCGGAAAAATCCATAAAAATAAGAAAAGACATAGCGGAATTTTCCGCAGAAGTTATGTAAAGCGTTTAGTCGAAAAAGCGACTCTAGCAGGGTGTTGTGCACAAATGCCATTCGGCGAGCCACTGGCGGGGTGACACGTGTCACCCTCTATTGGCCAAAATAAAACATCTTCGAAAATATCCATAATGGCCAAAATCTAGAAAACAAAGTGGGCCCCACAAGCAGTAAATTTCTCCGAGTGGGCCCAGTGACCATTTCGAAAATAAAATTCCATAATTCTCTAATATTCCGGGAAGTCAGAATACCGTCTGGGAATCCAATTCCCGTTACGAACATTTTTCCTTCACAAAAGCGGAAACTTTTAGTGGAAAAATCGCCTCTTTCTTCTTTCAATCTTTTACATCGTATTCTCGTGCGTGCGTCCTCGCATACATACCACAGAACTACGGGGTATAACATTCTCCCCTCGCCGAAACATTCGTCGAATGTTCCTTCTAATTCTCAAAAAAAACGTGAGCAAATATATTGTTAACTACTATAATTACGAGAACAATCCTGCCATACCTTGCCATGGAAACACCTGCGAAAAACTTACATCTAAGTCCACGAGGAAACACCTCTACATCACCACAAATACCTCTTCCCGGGGTCAAAATATACTTCCTTAGTCACTGATACCACTTTTGTCACTTTGTCGCGAGCCGCTCGGCGACCCGACAAATGGTGCAGGAACCATGCGATCCGGAGGATCTCGTGCACTCGAACTCTTACCACGTTACGTCGACTTCGTTTCCAAAACTGGGGTTCTTGTCTCTAACGTGGTCATCATTAGCGGGGACGTTCGGATGGATCTTGATACTTTCGAACATAACAATCTGAAAGGCCGGACGTCTTGCCTCAAGTCGGACGGCAATTGCTAACATATAAACAACGGCCTATTCTTCACATGAACTCAAAAGGCCCCAGTAACTCGGGCTAAGTTCATACATTTCCACAACTCGTCACACCACATCAGGGTGGTACTTTGAAGACCGGCCGTCGGCTGAACTCTGGCGTCGTCGCCGATTATCATACGATTCCTCAGGCTGCGGAACTTACAGACAAAGCTTCACTATCCACGATCTGCTGGAACAAGCTGAACCAACTATCTGAACCACCGCCAACATCGAACCAATCGGCCGTGACTTGCATTTACGCCTACAAGGCGTCGCAAGGCGACATCCGAACAACGAAATGGTAGCTTAAACACTCCCTGGCCAGGAACAACGATCTCGCGGCTACCGCGAAATCAAAACAACGGCGAGGCGAATGCGTCTGGAGACTGCTGAGTTCTAGCCACTGCAGTACAAACTCGGAAGATAAACAGCCGTACCACAGGCTCCGCATCGTCATAAGGTGAAGGTAGGCACCCGTGCAACCTCGCAACCTTTTGGATAACATCAACAACGCCGAGAGCGACCACGGCCAGAAGAACACGATGGTGCCCCGTCGGCCCGACCAGGTCGAGCGCGTCCACGAACTTGCCCGTGGCTAACTAAACATGGGCCTAACACCCTCGTGACCTAACACAGAGGACCACCACAAACTGACCCGCGCTTAAACCTACGCGGGTTGACCGCGCGTAGCCTCAACCCGACCGTGGCGCGAAATACCATCTCCCGAAGGAACAATCTTACTAAACACGTTCACGAAAACCTAGCGGTCTTCTTAGCTCAACTACCTCTTTCATTTCCTACTACATAGGGACTTATCCCAAACACGACTCACGTGCACTATGCACTCCTATAAAGTCAAACATAAACATACGTCTGCAGAGATGGCCTTACCTCTAAGGTCTTTGCGTATAAAGCTCTAAGGCTCACACTTTCTCTATCCTCAAAATCTTACTCGGTTAACCAGCATGATTTCTAATCACAACTAACACCTTGCTATCGAACATAGCACTTAAGGTATACTCGCCAGAAAGTTCAGAAGGACGCTTGCTGCTCGGCCTCTTACTGTCCTTGGTTAACCCGTCGATCTCTACGTTTCTCGACTGCTGCGCATAAGCGTACGAGGCCATGCTCGAGCCTAGCGAAGGATTACTCTTGCACAACCTTCTCTTAGGTAGTCGTCAAGACTCGCGATACATCGGTATACTCTCGGTAGCCAAATCCATAGCTAGTAACAAGGTTGTCTCTTGCGATCTATATTCTCGGTTCGATGCGTGGGCGAAGGTTCACATATCATGGCGCGATGAGCGCCGTCGCCGTGCTTAAACTCTATTGGGGCTAGTGGCGTCGCGAAATCCCGAATGAAGCACTACCTAGGTAATGATTTGGCTGTGCCTCGCCCTCTGAACTCTACTCGCGGCTCCTGCCGCGCTTGCCTCACAGGCGGGTTGCCTGGCGGAGCATAGCGATAAGGAAATAATTTCGTCGGAGGTCCGACTTACAACACGGCTCTAAGGCGCGATCTCGGAGTGAGAAGAATAGAAACCAATCCTAAATATCCTATAGCCTCACGATTATTGGTGTGGTGCGCGACACCCGATAATCAAGACTCTCTTGGATCTGATGCGTAGACACTTTCAGGATTAAGCGCTCACGATACCACTTTTGTCACGACCGGCGGGCGTGGCGGTGCCTTACCGGGCACCCTAGTGACCTGACATCAGTGTCAGTGGAACATAAAACAACAACATGAGATATGAAATATAAAACAATAATCTGTGAAAACTTGCACATCGGCATATATATAACCATCAACTCTTTTACAAATGAGCGGCAATCCTTTTTACCAACCACCCACTGCGATTACTACGGACCTCTAAGAATGATCGACGCGATGGCGGGGCGGGGCCGCCAAAACCACGAATGTAAACACTTACGGCGGCGGGGACTATACGTGATAAGCCTCGGAGAAAGCGGAGCTTCCCAATATTGTTGTGACCACGAGAGCTAGGATCGGCGGCGATGTACCTCGACTGCGGCATGAGCGGCCCGGGAGGTCGATCTGCAGTGCAGGTATGTGAAACTAAAAATAAATCAGTAAATGAAATCATAGTAGTCTATACCAAGCGGGAGGCATGTATGATAAGCAAACTACGATTCACCACAAATAAGCGATCATGTCAAGTCGGGGACTCACACCTCAAGTCATCACTCGATTTAACAATGGGTCTCACGCCCACAACATCAATCGTGCGTGGAATACCTTCCTCACTGGCGATTTATGATATACAAGCACGAGGAATACACGTGAACACGAGTCCCACTGTGTCCTAATAAAGCGTCTGCGGGTAAATGCGAAGGCATAGCGACTACTAACACCAGCGGTACCAACAAGGTCATAAAGCGTATCGTAAGATCTGTCTGAACCGTCACATGATCAAAGGCGGCCATTTGCGCGATATCTAATGTCGCGGCGTCTAGTCTGGAACTTCCGCGACTCCGCGTAGGCCAATCTCATCGGCCCGCGTAGGTATTCCCGCGTCGAGGTAGCTACTCCGGCGTCGTCACGGACTTTCAGTCGCGTAGCCCTGAGGCGCGTGCCCGTAAAGGGCAGCGTACTAACACGGAACTCGTAGCTCGCATGGGCCCCAGGACCCGCGTAGGTATTCTCGAATCATGGTCCCGGACCGCGAGTCTACCCGCGTCGGAGGCGGCTTAACCCGGAATCGTCTCGAGATGAATGCCACAATACTATCATAACCCGATAGTTAATAAGCACAATCAAGAAACCCCGCACACAAACATCACAAGATACTAACACGTAGCATCCTAACACGTTTACTTATCAAAGCAACAAGAAAGTATTACAAGGCTATCACAAACCAATCTGATCAAGTTATTCACCTGGTACTTTCTCTAACAAGTTCGAATTATCTATCCCCAAAGTACTTCACATTAAAATCTTAAAAAAGATCATTTCTTTCACATAAGTCACGATACGTAGTATAAAATAGAGTATTTGTCGCTTTTAAGAAAACCAAAACTCTTACCTTTGTAAAATCAAATAACAACATTATTTTCCAAGCGTCCAAGTTTGCCTAATTTCAAATGTTCACGTTTCTTATTTTAGAAAGGTTTAAGTAGTTCATAGTCTTATTCATTTAAGAATATAATTCTCTTTTAAACAATCGAGAAACATAAGCCTTATATGTGAGTAGGATATTCTTGTTTATAACAATCTTATTACAATGACCATGATCTAGGAAATATCATTTTGTCTAAATGGCTTATGCGGATGGAAGTTTCTCTTGGTTTAATAATACTTAATTATTCAAAACATTTCCTTTTAATGTAGCTGCGGTGGTTTGTCGATACACGTTACGATTTCGAAATCGATAAAGCATTCTTAAGCCGTTATACCTAACTTCCCGTAAAGCTAGTATAACTCATAAGTTTTCAAACACCAAGTATTACTTCTCCTTTCAAAGCGATTTGAAATCTTTTGAAATACTTCAAGTTCTTTATAATCACACATCGAGCGATTATAAACAAATCATTTACCTTTTAAAAACCACAGTGTTTTCTTATCTACATAAAGTGTTATAACCAACTTCCCGTAAAGCGTTATAACACTTTATGTTTTAAACCATCGAATACATTTAGCACGTATGCGTCTACCGTACTACATAGTTCACACATATCATGCTAGAAGAGATAGGAAGAGGTTCGTACCTCGCGGCGATTATCGACTAATAGCAAAATGCTCAAGTACCTCAAGCCGTGGCTACTCCTTAAGCCAAGTAGAGCGTGCCACCGTAGTATCAACCTATAAGGCCACAGCGCATTAACATTTAGATCTCATCGTAGAACATTCTAGAAAATTGGCGACCTCCACATGGCGGCGTAAATCTCCTCTAACGGTAGGCTACCAAGCCAACCGGGGTTATACATCTAACGACGGGTACAATTCTACTCCGCGATACTCTACCAAGTCTCATGTCGGTCCTATGTAATTACGATTCGATTCTTCGAGCTTAAGTCGAGACATTGCCACAGTATGTTGATTATATATATATAGTATACTTTAACTATATTTTCCCTCTGACATGTAATATCCAATTACAATAGGGGACAAGATATTTACCTCGCTAAGCCCATAATTATCCAAATATAAAGTCGATCACGGGCAATCGTTTAGCTCGACTCAGGCGCTCAACCAGCTCTAAACCACGCAGAAGTTCTAACCAACCTTCACAATACTCCAATGGACTATGGAGATTTCCTAGGGTTTCGGTTTTGTGGTAGGGAAGTATAATAGTATTTACAGGCTTTCGTATAGGTATAACCTTAGAATACAACAAGGTATCGACTAAGGTAATTTGGGCATTATACAATACTTTTGAGAGTATTTCTACCGAGAGGGTATTATATGAAAACAAACTAGGCTGGGGTACCCACGCCTGAAAAGGAGGGGGTGGCTACCGCCGGCCTACCCAGCTGGGGACTCTCGGCGAGGGGAGAGAGGGGCTCTCGGCCAAGACACTACACTAAGGGAAGGAAGAAGCTTTCAAGACTTAGGCAATTTTGTGAATGAATTAGTCTTGAAGGGGTATTTATAGGTCAGTGAAAGCCAACCAATGGCCAAGATTACACCAAGTGTTAGGCAAGTGTAGGGCCAAGATTCACCCGTATGCCTAGCAACTTGCAAAATATCTACGAAAATATCTCGCGCTTTCCCAGATCGTCCAGTCGCCACTTGCCCGCTGATGAGAGGGTGCCAAGTGTAAGCCCTCGTTGGTCCAAAATGTTCGTCTCTCGGAAAAATCCATAAAAATAAGAAAAGACATAGCGGAATTTTCCCTGAGTTATGTAAAGCGTTTAGTCGGCGACTCTAGCAAGGGTGTTGTGCACAAATGCCATTCGAGCCACACTGGCGGGGTGACCGTGTCACCCTCGCATTGGCCCAAAATAAAACATCTTAGAAAATATCCATAATGGCCAAAATCTAAAACAAAGTGGGCCCCAAAGCCAGTAAATTTCTCGTGGGCCCAGTGACCATTTCAAATAAAATTCCATAATTCTCTAATATTCCGGAAGTCAGAATACCAAATCTGGGAATCAATTCCGTTAACGAACCTTTTCCTTCAAAACCGGAAACTTTTAGTGGAAAAATCGCCTCTTTCTTCCTTTCCGATCTTTACATCGTATTCAAATGCGTCGTCCTCGCATACATACCACAGAACTACGGGTATAACATTATAACCGCATCACTAACACGGAATTCCGTAGCTCGCATAGGTCCCTGGACCGCGTAGGTATTCTCGAATCATGGTCCCAGACCTTTGAGTCTACCGCGTGGAGCGACAACCCCGGTAATATGTCAAGAGGTGGTGATAGCACACTAACATAACGACTTATCTTTAAACCACATAAGCCTGACAAAAATACTCTCTTATACAAGCGTTACAAGACACTAACACACGTAGCATCATATCGTGTCTACTTATCAAACTATCTTATTATTCTTTTCACGATTCAATATAAGTTTGTTATAAACACATAAAAAAGCTGTTTCTTTTATCATTCTTAAGTGGTTATACTTAACTTCCCATAAAGCTAGTATAACTCTTAAGCTTACATTTAAAAACCAATTAGTTCTCTTACATTAAAAATGATTCGATATTCTTTTGAAATGCTTTGATTCTTTATTATTCGGGCTTAAAGCGTGAGGCATTCTGTAAGTATTGTCGAGCTTAAGTAGTGAGGCATTCGTAAGTATTATTCGAGCTTAAGTCAAAGACATTGCGTAGTTATTCGGTTAACACGTATGCGTCTACCGTACTATATATATATTGTAAAATATCATGCTTTAGGAAGAATCGCATGCATACCGTGAAGACCACGCGAGTTGAATATGTCGCGCGAGAGAATCGACCTATAATAGTCGAACACGTCTATCAGCGTTGGACTACTTTGTAAATGATTCTAAGCAGAGGGTTCTATATCCTACGGAAAATTGGGCGTCTTCCCTGCGGTGAGCTACTCGAGTCTCTGTGAAAGCGATCGCATGTAAATCTGATTTGATTATTCTTCTTTTAAACCCTTCTCTTTGTGATACTTGATTCAATTCTATTCTGCAATATTCTTCTAAGTATCTAATACTTATTCTTATACTACTACGGTAAGTATTCTCTAATTCAAAAGAGGTTAGGATTAGTTACCTCGGTAAGCCCGATAATATCTAGATAAAGTCGCTCACAGCAAGGTTTTGCTCTAAGTTGTATGCTCGAGAGCCTTAGAAGTTCTTCACAACTTCTACTAAGTACTAAGGGATTTGAGCTAGGGTATTTTGGGCATTATAACAATGCAGACAACTTTTCTACCAAGGGAGGGGGTAGATTTTGGCTAGGCTAGGGGGGCCTCGGAGCTTCAAAAGGAGGAGGGAGGGTGTTTGGGCGAAAGGCTACAAAGGGAGAGGAGAGGATTTTCAAGACTGGGAAAGGAATTTGGGGATGAAGACATCTTCATCTGAAGGGGGTATTTATAGGTCAAGACATGGCCAACCAATGGCCAAGATTTGTAAGTGCTAGGCAAGTGTAAGGTCGAGATTAGGGCAAGTGTACAGCCAACTTGCACACAAAATATCCTACCAACTACTTGACAAAAATTGACCATCCATTCGACCCTAAGAGCGCCTCACATCCGTGATTGGAGGGTGACAAGTGTCGCCCTCCCGTTGGTTCAAAATGTTTCGTCTCTCGGAAAAATCCGCAAAAATTAGAAATGGCATAGCCGGAATTTACCCTACGAAAGCTGTGGAAACGTTTCGTCGGAAAACTATTTGCTTTGTGAGTTGTGCCCAAAAAAAAACGTCCAAGCCTAACTTTAAGGCCAAACTTTTTGTACGTATTTCCTTACGTACATACTCTGGAAATACGGGGTATAACATTCTCCCCTCCTTAGAAACATTCGTCCCGAATGTTCCTTCCCAAGCAGGATAACGATAAGGTTCTTCGTAACTTAAGCCGTTTGCAAATGCCACACGGCCACAAAACAACACTTAGGCATAAATGATAATGAAAAATTTACAAGTAGGAAAGTGAATTACACGGAGGTGTGGGAATAGGTGAGGATACCTCCGCCTCATGTCCTCGCCGACTTCCACGTCATCTCCTCCTAAGCTCGTTCGCCACAAGACTTTGTGGAAGCCACGTCCTTGGTCGCGGGCCTTAACTTTGACGATCGACTATCACTATGGGAATCTCCTCATCGATAACCCACCGGTCACTGGACATCGTCAATCGGGTGTACCCTAGATGGATCCCGATACATCTCCTCGGCGTAGATCGTGAAACACCGGATGCCTTGCCTCCGGATCGGACGGCGGATCGGCTCGTGAGCAACCTTGCCTACCTGCGGACAATGCGGAGCGACCCGATGTACCTTGGGATGAGTTTCCCGCTTCTTCCGAATCTCATCGCACCGCCATGGGTGGCGCCGGAAACCCAATCATCAACCTCGAACTCAAGATCTGCAGCGGCGATGATCTGCGTCGACCATCGACTACGGTGTCGATAGCGCTCTCGGATAAGCTTCACCTTATCCGACACTGCTGCACCAAATCTGGTCCCATTGCACCTCGCCCACGTCGAACCAACCTATAGGCGTCTGCACTTCCTCCCATACAAGGCCTCATAAGGCGCCATCTGAATATTGGGTGGTAGCTATTATTGTACGCGAACTCAACTAGAGGCAAATGATCCTCCAGCTACCCACGAAGTCGATAACAGGCTCGCGGACATATCCTCAAGTGCGGATAGTGCGCTCGGCTTTGTCCGTCTGTCTGTGGATGGAATCACGATTACTCGGGCTCACTGCGTCCCTAAACCTCTGGAAAGACCTCGAAGTTAGCGTGGCCCAGGCTCCTGCATGCGATATGATCGAAATAGGGACTCCGCGATCGACGATCTCTCGGATGTAAAGTCGGCATAATCCTCGGTAGAAAAAGTCGTCTGACGGGAAGAAAGTGGGCTGATTTAAATCGGCTGTCGGCGATAACCCGTATAGAATCATGTCTCCTGCGAGTGCGAGGTAATCCTGTGATGAAGTCGTGTTGATCACCTCACTTCCGGTCGGGATCTCTATCGCTGCAACAAACCACGGGCCTCTGGTGCTCTGCCTTCGCTGCGACAACATGGGCGAGCTACGAACTCTGCAGCGTCCCTCTTCAAGCCATCCACGATACGGATCTAAGGTCGTGGTACATCTTGATCGACCGGATGGATAGAGTAACTTGTGTGTGTGCTTCCCAGAACCTGCTGCGAAGTCACGAAACATCTGGAACACACAATCTTCCCTCAAACCTTAGCACCCATGGTGCTACCTCAGGACCGCGCCTGCGAAGAGGCGTATCGCGATATTGAATCAAAGGCTGGATCCTCGAGCTGTTGCCTCTTGCCTCGCCGGCGATGGAAGACTCGGCAACCTCGCGAACTCTAACCCCTGCTATCGAGAATCAATCAAGCGGACACGAGGCTCGCTAAGCGGTGCAAATCACGAACCATGTCCTCTCTCTAGCGCACGTCGATAGGCTCCCGTGACTCACGACTAGGCGTACGCCTGACATTGGCCTTCCGGGTGATACGGGATATCAACATCGTAATCCTTAAGCAACTCTAACCGTCTCTGCGTCGTAAGTTAAACTCCTACTGGTGAAGATATCTTTGGAGGCTCTTGTGGTGCGTAAAAATATCCACGTGAACCCCATACAAATAGTGCCTCGGATCTTGGCGTGAATCACGCGTGACTCCAAATCATGGGTGGGGTAGTTCTCTGCGTGTTTCTTGGTGTCGGGATGCATATGCTATAACCTGCCATCTTTGCGTCAACACATCCCAACGATGCACGGCGTAATACCTGACATAACCATCTGGACCCTGCGGAAGAAGTAAGAGCAGTGGCGGTCGTCGATCTCTCTTTCGGCAGCTGGAAACCACGCTCGCGGCATCGATCCACGAAACTTGGTGCCTTATGAGTCGGCCTAGTCAATGAATGCGAGAGATAAAGCAAACTTCTCCACGAACGCGATAATATCTGCAAAGCCCGAGCTGCGAACCTCGCCGGAGTAGTAGGTCTAGGCCAAGTCTGCCTCGATCTTGGCGTATCACTCGAATGCCGTGGCCCGAGCAATATGCCCAGCATGCTGAAGTCAGCAAACTCACGTTTGGAAAACTTGGCGTACAATGCTGGTCTGAGAAGCTGTCGGTCGCCGAAATGCTCGCGTGCTCGCTCTGGCGAGAATAAACGAATATCATCAATGAACACTATCACAAGCGTGTCCAAAAATGGTTTGAACACTCGGTTCATCAAATCCATGAATCTGGCGGGCATTGGTCAACCAGACATGACCACGAACTCATAATGCGTGCACAGTCACGAATGCGATCTAGGGACATCCGCTCTCGACTACTTTGATGATAGCGGCCGTAGATCAATCTTGGAGAAGCATCTACGCACCACTGGCGGTCGAACAAATCATCAATCACAGGAAGAGGGTATACTGTTCTTAATGGTCACCTTGTTGCATGTAATCAACACACATGCGCGTCGTCCTTCTTCTTGCGAACAATCTGGCGCTCCCGGGGAGAAACACTAGGCACGATGAAGCCGCTTCTCGGCAAATCTCTAAGTGATCCTTGACTCTCTCAACTCGGCGGTGCCGTTACGTATGGCGGAATGGAAATAGGCGAGTGTCGGCACAATATGTCAATACAAAACTCAATCTCCTCTCGGGAGGATGCGAGTCGTGCAGGAAACACGTGCGGGAACTCTCGACTCTTAGGCCCGGCGGAAAATCGTACGCGACTTGATATCAAACACGTGCGAGATGGTAGATATACCCCGCACCGTACCATCTTCTGGCGAGGTAGAAATAAACCTACCCGCCGGCGTCTGGTGCTCATCCCGCTCAACAGGCTCGCCGAGCTGGAACGTACTACTCTCTCTCTGCGGTCTACATTGGCGTAGCAAGAAGCTAGCCAATCCGTCCCAATGATCACGTCGAAGTCAATCATCTCGACTCTGTCAAGTCGGCTAGGTCAGACGTGTAAATAGTCACGGGACAAGCTCTATATACCGGCGAGTTACCACGAATCACCCATGGCGTAGCTACCTCGAAAGGGTCTATGGACTCGGGCTCTATCCACATCCTTCTAGCGAGGGAGATATATGGGGCCAGTAGAACCGGATCTATCAAAGCATACATCAAACCCGAAGCGATAAGGTACTGTGGCGACATCGGTGAGGCCTCACGATCTGTCGGTGGACAAAGCATATATGCGGTTACGAGGACCGCTAGAAGCGAGACCAGCGCCACGACCTCTGCCGCGACCTGCTGGTCCGTGAGTACCTTGCCCTCAGGCGAGTAAGCTGTCGAGGATGAAGAGCCCGTGAAAGAACACGTGGTGACCCTACCATCAGCCGCCCTTGGTAGGCGGTTCCTCGCATAGTGACCTGCTGGCCCTGGCGAAACAAGCTCCGTAGCACCTGACTCAGTGGGATCTGCGCGTCGGCCACTGTTGAGGGTGGTCCGTCGGCGATACCTGCTTTGCTCTGGGCGTCTGAAGTCACGGGGCCACTGATGCGCCCTCGAATATCTGGTGTCTTGAGGAAGGTGCGAGAGTGCTCTGGTGGTGTGGTGCAAATCTAGGCTCTTCTTGAGGCCGCCCGCACGATAGCAACCAAAAGACCTGCCGTCACTGGTCTTAACCTGCTTTGCTGTCAACGGCGGTCTCTACGCTCCTCGCATCAGAGCATGAGCGGCATGCGGGTAATGTCCATACGGTGAAGAAAACACGCGCGTGACTCGGCCGTATAGTCATCTAGCGGTGATGTAGCGGTGCACCTATCCTCATACCACCTGCAGCTGGGACATATCGAGCGATGAATCAAACTCGACATTGTACTCACGGCGGTCGTCCTCTGCCTCGTGGTAAAAATCTATCGGCCGCGCCCTCGCCATCTGTGGAGGCAAGAAGTGAAGTGAGAAAGCCTCGAGAACTCATCCCAGTAGGCTGGGGCGCGTGCTCTCCGGGATAACTCCCGTGAATCAAACCAATCATTGCGGTATCGCGCGGCCGATGTGAACCGAAGGTCCGGACTGTCTCTGAGGCCTTGATCACCGCGTGATCCTCTGTGGCGGCGGATGAACTCCTGCGGATCATCCTCCGGCCTCGACAGTAAAACTCTGGCGGGCTCTGACTCAAGAAATCTCATAGCCTCAAACTATACGCCTGCGGGTGCACCAGGTGCGGCCGTGGCTGGCTGAGGCCCAGGCTGCCGCGTCGGCCTATCCTCGTGTCGGCCTGACTCTGCGATAGGTGGGCCGTCTCAGCTTGCCTAACTCCTCGCGGTGTGGGGCGGGAGGTGTGGGTGCGTGGTCTCTCTTTGGGGCGGCGTCATAGAACTCGCCGTCTGCGGTATAGGCGGGCTCGAGCCCTCGTGACTCTAGGTGTCCCACTGGCGGCTCCTCGGCTGCCGCCTTACGGGCGGGTTGCCTTACGTGGAGGCATAAGCTATTCTGAGCAAGGAATAGGTTAGAGGGTCAACTTTAACACGACTCTAAAGCACGATCTCGAGTGAGAAGTATGGAAACCAATCCTAAATATCCTATAGCGTGATGATTATTTGTGTTGTGCACAACACAGATAATCGAGACTCTACTAGATCTGATGCGTAGACACTTTCAGGATTAAGCGCTCGATACCACTTTTGTCACGACCCGTTCGGGGCCGTGGCTAGTGCCTCTGGGCACCCAGTAGTCATACATCGGAGGAATCGGCGGAAATATAAAACAAGACATGAACGATTTATAAAATAAGACCACGATTTATGTGAGAAAACATCGCCTTCGGCATATATATATAAACATGGTTTTAGCGATTCATCAAATCTTTGTACAACATGACTACAGACCTCTAGGAAATATACAACTATGGCGGGACGGGCCCCGCCATACCACAGTACAAACTATCTACAACGGGAGATCATACCCAGTAGAGCCTCAGGAAAGATGGAGCTCAGGCCAACGTAGAGATCCTAAGAATGTGGATCTAGCACTCTTTGCCCTTACTGTGGCATGAGCGGCCCCGAAGGAGAGTCGATCTACAACGGTACTAAGTATATGAAGCGTAAAATACTTAAATGAAAACATATCATTTTAAAATCAGTTTTGCAAGTATGTATGAAACAACCGAGGACCGCATAGTGCCACATCATAAGCAAGCAACAATAGGTAAGCTATGCGAGTCTTTTCTGAGTGCGAATGATCGAGCGGGGCCAATTGCGTAGTATCACCATGCAAGCCTAATCACGGACTCCGTAGTCGCGTAGGCCACTCACGTAGGCCGCGTAGGGTGCGTAACCCGCGTCGAGGGTAGCTACTCCTCGGCGTCGTCCTGGACTCGTAGTCGCATGGCCACATAGGCGCGTGAGGTATAACCCGCGTCACTAACACGGAACTCCGTAGCTCGCGTAGGTCCCTGGACCGCGTGAGGTATTCTCGAATCATGGTCCCCGGACCTTTGAGTCTACCCGCGTCGGAGGCGACAACCCCGGTAATATGTCGAGGTGAGTGATAGTACACTAACATAACGACATCTTTAAACCACATAAGCCAACAAGAATACTCTCTTATACAAGCGTTACAAGACATTAACACCGTAGCATCATATCGTATGTCTACTTATCAAACTATCTTATTATTCTTTTCACAATTCAATATAAGTCTTATAAACACATAAAATTTGTTTCTTTTATCATTCTTAAGTGGTTATACTTAACTTCCCATAAAGCTAGTATAACTCTTAACACATTTTAAAACCAATTAGTTCTCTTACATTAAAAATGATTGATATTCTTTTGAAATGCTTTGATTCTTTATTATTGAGCTTAAGCGTGAGGCATTCTGTAAGTATTATTCGAGCTTAAGCGTGAGGCATTACCGTAAGTATTATTCGAGCTTAAGTCAAAGACATTTCGTAGTTATTATTCGGTTAACGTATATGCGTCTAAACTATATATATATTGTAAAGTATCATGCTTTAGGAAGAATCACATACCTTACCGTGAAAACCACACGCAAGTTGAATATGTCGCGCTGAAGAATCGACTATAATAGTCGGAACACGTCTATCAGCGTTGAACTACTTTATGTGATTCTAAGCAGAGGGTTCTATATCCTACGGAAAATTGGGCGTCTTTACTGCGGTGAGCTACTCAAGTCTCTTTGTGAAAGCAGTCCTATGTAAATCAGTTTGATTATTCTTCTTTTAAACCCTTCTCTTTGTGATACTTGATTCAATTCTATTCTGCAATATTCTTACAAGTATCTAATACTTATTCTTATACTACTACTGTAAGTATTCTCTAATTCAAAGAGGTTAGGATTAGTTACCTCGGTAAGCCCGATAATATCCTAGATAAAGTCGCTGAGCAGGTTTTGCTCACAAGTTGTATGCTCCAAGGAAACCTTAGAAGTTCTTCACAACTTCTACTAAGTACTAAGGGATTTGAGCTAGGGTATTTTGGGCATTATAACAATACTAGAAGACAACTTTTCTACCAAGGGAGGGTATATTTTGGCTAGGGTGGGGGCCCTCGGCCAAACTTCAAAAGGGAGGGGGTGTTTGGGAATGAAAAGGCTACAAAGGGAGAGGAGAGGATTTTCAAGACTTGAAAAGGAATTTGTGGATGAAGAACTCTTAAATCTTAAGGGGTATTTATAGGTCAAGACATGGCCAACCGATAGCCAAGATTTGTAAGTGCTAGGCAAGTGTAAGGTCAAGATTAGGGCAAGTGTACTACTGTGACTTGCACACAAAATATCCTACCAACTACTTGACAAAAATTGACCATCCATTCGGCCCTAAGAACGCCTCACATCCATCAATTGAAGGGTGACAAGTGTCGCCCTCCCGTTGGTCCAAAATGTTTCGTCTCTCGGAAAAATCCGCAAAAAATTAGAAATGGCATAGCCGGAATTTACCCTACGAAAGCTGTGGAAACGTTTCGTCGGAAAACTATTTGCTTTGTGAGTTGTGCCCAAAAAAAAAACGTCCAAGCCTAACTTTAAGGCCGAACTTTTTGTACGTATTTCCTTACGTACATACTCTGGAAATACGGGGTATAACAGTTTTATGACCCTTATAGGATTGAAGTACTACGGTAGCATATTGTACTTAAGGGGGGAAAGTATTGTGGAGCATTTTGCTAACCGTCGATAATCGTCGCGAGGTATGTGATTCTTCCTATCCTCTTCAGCATGACTATTTGTGAAATATATAGTGCGGTAGACGCACGTGTGTTAAGGGAATTAAATTTCCCTTTTGTGCCTTGACTTGATATGAAGTGTAAAGGTCTTGATTGTGTGAAAAAGTAGTAAACTCCCATTCGTTAGTAATGGGTACTTGGTTGTTAAAGAATAAGCCCTCTTGGTCTCATAAGGGCTTATAGTTGTAATTGGTTGGTTTAAAACATAAAGTGTTATAACGGCTTTATGGGAAGTTTGTTATAACAACTTTATGTAGGTAAAAAGAGTGGGTTGTTGATTTCAAAAGATAAGAGACTTGACTTGTAATTGACCTAAATGGTGTTGAAAAGTGTGAAACCTCATTCGTGAGAAATGAGTACTTGGTTTTTAAAAGAATAATGTTACATAAATTTGGAAATGGGAATAAGGATCGAACAAGCCAATGCGTCGATAAAGGAAAGAAGTAATGACAATTAATCATATTAAAACCGATGAAACCTCCATCTGCATAGAAGCTAAGATAAGACAAAATTGTATTACATTTCTAGATCATGTTTGCTCTAATAAAATTATTGTAATCAAGTTTTGATCTTCTTAAAAATCCCGAGTAAGGAACTCGATTTCTAAAAGAAAAGAGACTTAAGAAGTTGAAGTGTTTTGTTTTAAAGAAAGGCATGGTTTTGTCTTGACTTGTTTTAAAACATGAAGTGTTATAACAGCTTTATGGGAAGTTAGTTATAATGACTTTATATGAGTAAAGGAATGGATTCATTATTGAATTTTTAAATGGTATACTTGACGTTGTGCTAAAAAGTGTTTGAAGTGCTTGATTTAAACCTGAATGTGTTCGATACTACGGTGTTAGTATCGTGTGGCTTTACGTAGAAAGAGGTCTTTGTTTTGAAGGAATGAAAGTATGTAGTATTTTGGGGTTGAAACGGGAATTGTTGACATGAAATGAAAATCGTTGAAGCGGCCTATGTTTGTTGTGATAGCTTTTGTTGTGCAAGTGTTGTATTTACGTACTCTGCGTCTCGTTGGAGGGCGGCTATACGGTTGATTGATGGACATCGCGACACGTTGGGTAGCCGGGTATGCTTCACTATATCAATTTTGATGGACATCTTGACACGTTGGGAGGCCGGGTATGCTTCCGTTAGGGTGTTATTATTGTTATTTGATTGGACATCTTGACACGTTGGGTAGCCCGCGGGTATGCTTCCGATGAGTAGTATCTTGTTATTTGATTGGACATCGACACGTTGGGTAGCCAGCGGGTATGCTTCCACGATGAGTAGTATCTTGTTAGTTGTTTGGACATCTTGACACGTTGGGTAGCCAGGGTATGCTTGCGAGGATTTTTATCTTGTTATCTCCTTTGGGCATCTTGACACGTTGGATGGTCCACGGTATGGGCCATTAGGGCGGTTCGAGGCCATGCTTATCTGAGGTGAGATCTTTGGGGCATGCGGCCATTGTGCGGGTTAAATTCGGATTGTATTTGAGTGATGATTTCACGGGCATGAGTCCTATCTTGATATGACTTCTTATATGTTGTGGTCTTTGTAGTTTGGTTATCATACATGTCTCTGCTTTATATAGACTATTATGATTTCATTTCTGATATTTTTGATTTCACATACTTGGTACTGTTATGCTTGACCTCGCCGGGGTGCGTTCATCTGCGAGTTGAGGTACATAACTGGCGATCCACTTTTAGGATCATTGTTCGGTTCTCGGAAAGTTTCATATCTCGGAAGCTTGTCACGTGATGCAGTTCCACTGAAGTAGTAGAATTTTGTATATTCGAGGGCATGGCGGGGCCTGTCCGTCAATATGGTTTCAAAATTCTTAAGTGCATGCCTTTGTTGTGGCGAGTTTGTAAGGGATATTCTTGTTTAAGTTTTCATTTATGTTCAAAAGGTGTTAGCTTTGCTTTCTTATTTCAACATTTTCTTTCATGAGTTTTTATTTATTTGGTTTTCTCGATGTTGGATCACTAGGGTGCGGGGTAAGGCACGATCCACGGGCGGGATCGGTCGTGACAATGGTATCGAGCGATTAATCCTCGGAAAGTGTCTCTGACCGTATCCGGTAGAGTCTTGATTATCGTTGTGTTGTGCATCTATGTCGAGGAGGCTATAGGATATTTAGGGTTGGTTTCCATTCTTCTCACTCACGAGATCGTGCCTTAGAGGCGTGTTATAAGTTGGACTCCTCGGCGTATTCTTTGTATACCGGTGATGCCTCGCGCGGCGGCGAGCCCGAAGGGCAAAGCGGCGAGAGGAGGCTGCGAGTAAACGGCGGCCTCTGCGAGACCACGACACGAGCCTCGATCCACGGCACAGGCGAGAGGAGATGGGTTACAAGGAGATGGCGATTATTGGCGAGATCGTGGCTAAACGAGGATAAATTTGAATCTGGCGATTCGATTCGGTAGTACGGGGTTCACGAGTCGAATAGTTTGAGACTATGGGATTTTTGAGTTGCGACCCACTTTGAGTTCTGCGGGTCGAGGCACGAGGATGATCGCGGGAGTTCATCCAAGCGATTCTGGATCGTAGAGTGATCGAGGCTTGGAGACCAGTCGGTGGTTTTGGGTTCACATCGGCTGCGTGATCTGCGATCGTGGTTTGATTCGTGGGAGCTGTCGGGGAGCATGCACCTCCGGTGGTTGGGGTGAGTTCTCGGAGGCTTTCTT
Source organism: Przewalskia tangutica (assembly GCA_029844215.1). Taxonomy (NCBI): domain Eukaryota; kingdom Viridiplantae; phylum Streptophyta; class Magnoliopsida; order Solanales; family Solanaceae; genus Przewalskia; species Przewalskia tangutica. Next base: position 35,193,958 of record CM056720.1, on the reverse strand, counting down.
GGCCATTTCTTGCCTCGCGGATGAGAGGACGCGGTAGATAGATTTTGATCTTTGAGACAAAGAGGCGCCTGATTCGAGTACAATGTAGAGTTTGACCCATTGGCTCGGTATGTCCCGCTCAGTGGCGAATATGGAGGATAGAGTGCCGTTATGTCACGAGACTCGATGACTACTTAGCGAGAGTTGCAGGAGTAGCTCTTGGCGGGCATGGATATTGCCGCGTGCGAGCTTATGCACTTAGGTGTGAGGCGTAGGGTCGGCGAATAACGAATCGCGAGAAGGGCGAGACAGCGAGGTCCTCTGGTGACCTTGAGCGGCGGCCTCGGCGGCGAGACTAGTTATGCGCCTCGCCCGATGCAGTGCTCCGCGCGATCTTGGGGCATTCGGGAGATTGAGGCGGTCGGGCTCGAGTTTGAGTTTTGGGGAAGCGGGGGCGTTAGTCGGATGGGACCACCTCTACCTCGTTGTGGTCATTGTGGTAGGCTCCGTAATGGGAGTGTCGTCTTTGGAATGGGAGTTTGTTTTGCATGCGAACAGCGGGGGCCATTTGCGGAAATTGTCAGTGAGGTAAGCGGATGTAGAGACTCGGCCGGGATCGATGGTGATTCATCTCTCACTCTTTTGTCGCCGTGCGAGGAAGGAACATGAGTAGAGCGACAAAAAGGAAGTGAAGTAATAGTTCACAGTATATTCTTAACCTACAGAGACTAGTATGCATTGATGTTATGGTGATGTGTTAAGTGTTATGTTCGGATAACTTTGTGTTAAAAATGTGATTTAGAAGTCTGATTAGTGAAAAGGGTAAGTCTGAGGATGAGAAAATTTTGAACCTTAAAATTTATAACAATCGAGACCTTAGAGGTAAGGCCGGCTAGAGTAAAAGATTTTACAGTGATCCTTGTCGGAAGTACATAGTATGTGGGGAGTATTTTTCGGGTGATAAGTCCGTGAGTGGCATAAGCGATTCTTTTGTGAGTGGAGTAGTGAAGACTATCTGCGTCTGCGTTTTGGAGACTTAGAAGGAACATTCGGGACGAATGTTTCTAAGAGAGAATGTTACACCAAGTAAATTCAAGGAGTTAAGATAAGAACATACCAAGGAATATAAGATTTGAAAGTTGATAGATAAGTTGACAAACATGTGTTGGGCCATTTTGAGTTTACCTTGGAGTGTTGTACCCAGTTGTTAAGAATTTCAAGGTGTTTAAAGAGCCTAGTGTGTAGTTCGTTAAATCTAGTTCCCAGCCTTGACGAACCGTTCGTCGATAGGACATCAGTCAAAAGTTATGGAAGTTTCAAGTTTGGTGTGATCGGGCAAAGTAGTGGTTTCGGTTCGAGTGCAGTGCGCGGCCGGAATGCGAGGGCAGCGCGGAATCTTTGGAACTCTTTCGGAAGTGGGCCGCGGCCAGGCGGGATTTTCTTGTGGGGCGAAAAGCAGGGGATATTTTGTTTAAAACCTATGGGAGGGTGACAAGTGTCCCTCGTCCTTTTACGAAAGTGGTCTATTTTAGGGCCAAGTCTTGGAAGACTTGGCCATTTCATTCAAAACCCTCCCAGAAAAACCCTCTCCCCTCTCTAGTTTTTGAAGAAAACCTAGCTTAGAGAAGCTGTTGGGCGCGGCAAGAAGGAAAAGTGTGGGTAAACTTGTGGGAGCTGTTGGTAGGCGAGTTTGTGGAAAAAGAAGTGGAAGAAAGAGGCTTTTGTGGGTTTCTCCAAAGGTAAAAGTTTCCCTTCTCTTAGTTATGAGTTATACTTGTTATAGTAGTTTAGAAATGAGCACAGGTATTATATTTTAGTAGTTTAGAATTGAGCACGAGGTGTTATATTTGAATAGATTTGGATCTTGTTGTCTTGTTGAAACCGAAAATGGGCATATTAGCCTTAAGATTTTAACTTGATTTGGTTACTAATTTGGTGTCGCGTGTTGTAAAGGGGTTTAGGATTGGTTTATTATTGGCGAGAATGACATGGAAATTATTGGTTTATTTTGTATCATTGTGGGCGGAATTTCTGGCGTCTGTAAAGCGGGTAATCCCCTTTGGTTGGCTGAATTGTGTGCCTTAAATGTGGCGTTGGTTATTGAAATTCGGCCTTGAAAGATGTGGCATAGTAAGTAGAAACAAAGGAAGTCTTTGTCCAGACTTTCCGTAGAATGTAGGGACCTTGCACTTAGTTATTCTCGTTGAAGCTAGAGATTGATAGGCGTTTATGACCTTATAGGATTGAAGTACTACGGTAGCATATTGTACTTAAGGGAAAATCTTGTGGAGCATTTTGCTAACAAGTCGATAATCGTCGCGGTATGTGATTCTTCCTATCCTCTTGACATGACTATTTGTGAAATATATAGTGCGGTAGACGCACGTGTGTTAAGGGAATTAAATTTCCCTTTTGTGCCTTGACTTGATATGAAGTGTAAAGGTCTTGATTGTGTGAAAAAGTAGTAAACTCTCATTCGTTAGTAATGGGTACTTGGTTGTTAAATAATAAGCCCTCTTGGTCTCATAAGGGCTTATAGTTGTAATTGGTTGGTTTAAAACATAAAGTGTTATAACGACTTTATGGGAAGTTTGTTATAACCACTTTATGTAGGTAAAAGAGTGGGTTGTTGATTTCAAAAGATAAGAGACTTGACTTGTAATTGACCTAAATGGTGTTGAAAAGTGTGAAACCTCATTCGTGAGAAATGAGTACTTGGTTTTTAAAAGAATAATGTTACATAAATTTCGGAAATGGGAATAAGGATCGAACAAGCCAATGCAGCGTCGATAAAGGAAAGAAGTAATGACAATTAATCATATTAAAACCAGTAGAAACCTCCATCTGCATAGAAGATAAGATAAGACAAAATTGTATTACATTTCCTAGATCATGCATTTGCTCACAATAAAATTATTGTAATCAAGTTTTGATCTTCTTAAAATCGAGTAAGGAACTCGATTTCTAAAAGAAAAGAGACTTAAGAATTTGAAGTGTTTTGTTTTAAAAGAAAGGCATGGTTTTGTCTTGACTTGTTTTAAAACATGAAGTGTTATAACAACTTTATGGGAAGTTAGTTATAATGACTTTATAGGAGTAAAGGAATGGATTCATTATTGAATTTTTAAATGGTATACTTGACGTTGTGCTAAAAAGTGTTTAAAGTGCTTGATTTAAACCTGAATGTGTTCGATACTACGGGTGTTAGTATCGTGTGGCTTTTACGTAGAAAGAGGTCTTTGTTTTGAAGGAATGAAAGTATGTAGTATTTTGGGGTTGAAACCCGGAATTATTGACATGAAATGAAATCGTTGAGCGGCCTATGCTTGTTGTGATAGCTTTTGTTGTGCAAGTGTTGTATTTACGTACTCTGGCGTCTCGTTGGAGGGCGGCTATCGGTTGATTGATGGACATCTTGACACGTTGGGTAGCCCGGGTATGCTTCCACTATATCGATTCTTGATGGACATACGGACACGTTGGGAGGCCGGGTATCTTCCATTAGAGGTGTTATTATTGTTATTTGATTGGACATCGACACGTTGGGTAGCCGGGTATGCTTCCACGATGAGTAGTATCTTGTTATTTGATTGGACATCTTGACACGTTGGGTAGCCCGGGTATGCTTCCACGATGAAGTAGTATCTTGTTAGTTGTTTGGACATCTTGACACGTTGGGTAGCCAGGTATGCTTCGCGAGGATTTTTATCTTGTTGTCTCCTTTGGGCATACCGACACGTTGGATGGTCCACGGGTATGGGCCCACTAGGGCGGTTCAGTACTTATCACGAGGTGAGATCTTGGGCATGCGGCCATTGAGGTTAAATTCACAGGTTGTATTTGAGTGATGATTTCACGGGCGTGAGTCCTATCTTGATATATGCTTATATGTTGTGGTCTTGTAGTTTGGTTATCATACATGTCTCACCTTTATATAGACTATTATGATTTCATTTCTGATATTTTGATTCACATACTTGGTACATGTTATCTTGACCTCCTTCGAGGTGCGTTCATCTGCGAGTTGAGTCGTAAACTGGCGATCCGCGCTTTTAGGATCGTTGTTCGGTTCTCGGAAAGCTCCATATCTCGGAAGCTTGTCATGTGATGCGGTTCCTGAAGTAGTAGACTTTTGAATATACAGGGGCATGGCGGGGCCCTGTCCCGTCAATATGGTTTCAAAATTCTTAGAGGTCTGTAGCACTGTTGTGGGCAGGTTTGTAAGGGATGTAACTGTTTAAGTTTTCATTTATGTTCAAAAAGGTAACCGTTTGGGTTAGCCTATTTTCTTATTTCACTGTTTTCTTTCATGAGTTTTTATTTATTTGGTTTTCTCTGATGTTGGATCACTAGGGTGCCCGGGGTAAAGCACCAGTCACGGGCCCGGGATCGGGTCGTGACATAGACTATCAAGAAATCAATACTTTCCAAATCAAGTATTATGTACTTTAAATCAAGTCATTTCTTCCTTTAAGAATCAAGTCCCATAACTTGAAATATAAAGTCTTTAACATTTTTTAGAATTCAAGGTTCATAGTCTTAAAACTTCATAACATAAACTCTTTTAATTTAAGTAATGTATACTTTTCTAAGTTGTGAATAGGTTATACTCGTTTATAACGATCTTATTAAAGCAGTCATGATCTAGAAAATGTAATACAATTTTGTCTTATCTTAGTTTCTATGCAGATGGAGAATTCTACTCATTTGAATATAATTGATTGTCGATACATTTTCTTTTATTAATCACGCAGCTATGGCTTGTTCGATAGTTATTCTCATTCGATGCGATAAATTAGCAAAGTCAACTCGACTCGAATACTTCCAACGACTCTTTACCAACATCCCCATAAGACTTGGTAAGAACTTAGGATAACTTAGACATGACTTTCACATAGAGTAAATCAACATACATACCTCTTAACTTCTAAGAGTAGAAGGGACCATGAAATAACACCACATGTATATTTCATACATAGAATCATTCCAAAAGAAGGAAGAGGTTCACATACCTCGCGACGATTATCGACAAGTAGCAAAATGCTCCAAAGTACTTCAACCTTGATAGCTATTCCATCCTTAAGTAGAATACGCTACTCGTAGTACTTCAACCTATATTTATCATAACATGTCTATCAACTCGTCACTTTAACGTAGAATCATACTAAGTGTAAAGTCACCAAATTCTACGGAAAATCGGACAACACTTCCTTTGTTTCTACGTACTTTTCCACCTTTAAGGCCCGAAAATCAATAACCAAACGCCATATTTAAGGCCCACCAATTCATCAAACACAAAGGGGATTACACGACTAATAGGACGTGTAAAATTCTACCCCACAATCAATATAAAACTATCCATTCCTTAAGGCACGTTCTCGGCAATAACACTATCCATTCCTTAAGGCACATTCTCGGCAATAACACTATCCATAACAAATCAATTCTCTTTAAATTTCCTTTTTCAATCCAAGTTGTTATTCCAAAATGTTATATACCTAATAACAATTACAACAACTATAAATCCTTTCTTCTTTAACATCGGCGATTGTAACTATCGACCAAATTGATTTCAACATAAATGGCTAACTTGTCCATTTTCGGTTTTAACATGTCGACATGAACCAAATCTTTTCAAACTTCATTCTATATACCACATGATCATTTCTTAACTATTATAACATGTAATCTTCAATTACATAAGAAGATGAAGATTTTACCTCAATAAGCCCTAAAAATGTCCAAGCGTAAAAGTCAATCCTTAGCAACTTTTAGCTCGTCTCCTTATGTTCCAATCCGCTCCAAGCACTCCTTAGAAGCTCATGAAGAACTCCTCTTGAAGTTCCATCTTCAAAGTTGAAGAACACCTTAGGGTTTCGCCTTGCGACTAACATAAAAACGTTGTTTTCGAGATCTTTCTATTGAGATATCCTTACAATACCCCTAGGAACCTTGGGTTAAAGTCTTGTGAATAATGAACCACAAACGAAAATAGTTTTCTTCCTCTAGAGAGCTTAGCCGAGAGCTACACAAGGAACACACAAGTTCTTGAAATATTTTCTGTAAGTGTAGAATGTCTTGCACTGGTATAGGATATATCTGACAACCAAGGGCCTAGAATAAAACACTTGTGTGGATGAGATGTGGTCACCAAATCAAGACAAGTGGCTCTTGACTTGTCTCACATACAACATATGCCACCGACCATTTAACAATACTCATACTAAAACATCAACGAACTCCAAGTGTACGCGTCGTTAAATGCATAAAGTTCTGCGACTCAGAGCTTTCTAAAAATCATTCTGGATAAGCTTAGCCTTATCCACGGCCCAGAATCAAGTGCGGCCAATTATCGAGGCTCGCCTATGTGGAACCAACCAAACGGCGATTCAACACTTTCTTGCGGTTGTATTCTTTCCGTACGTCCAACTTATACTAGCATACTTACATAACCTCCATACCGATTCTGGCCTCTAATCTTTGGAGTCACTAAATCGAACAATATAAGGCCATTTCCGGCTCTCACGACCTGGTTCCGGTGGAACAAGTCTACGAACCCGTAAAATAATTAACTAGACTTTAGGCCTTGCACCCTCGTGACCCTGTCACATAGCGGGACTACTACCAACTGATCCCACTCCATTTCAAACTATGGGCGACCGTAATAGGTCCTTAACCCGACCACCATCGCACTTAACTCTTACCCTTAGTGAATAAAATCTTATTGCAGGAAGGCCTTATATACCTAAGGTCTCGGCGGTATCAATATTCCTAGGCTGTAATTTCCATGCTCAAGCCTACCTTATCGGTCCCGTAGCAGTCTGATAACTTCATAAACTCTCAATCGCGTTGCAATCATAACAACCATAATTACTTCCTACGGGTCTCATCCAGTACAATTATCTTAAGCATACCACGTGGCTTAATCTATTAACATAGTCTTCCATTAAGTTCCTTAACATGACTTCTTAAGGGTTCGTTACCTGTCGGACGACTCATCGTTTCAATTATCTCAAAATAAAACATAAGACCTTGGCGAGAATTCATTAGTATTGTTTCATACCTTCCGGTATCTATTTAGTCCTTACCAAATCACGGTAATCTAAAATCATTCTAGGCAACAGCGTCGACCTCATACATAACTCCGTATAGATGTATGTCATAATACCAACTACCTACAATCATTACCAACATGGATCACGATCGCATAATCCTTCTGGTCACTGTTGCCTTTCATAGCCGCAATCAACATAACTCGTTAGGGAGAGATGACCCAACACAACTCTATCGCACGATCTCGAGTGAGAAGAATGAAACCAATCCTAAATGTCCTGCACCTCACGATTATAGATGTGGTGCACAACACACCGATAATAAAGACTCTACTAGACACGATCTGTAGACACTTTCAGAGGACTAACTGCTTTGATACCACTTTTGTCACGACCCGACCAGCGGCCGTGTGCCCTACAGGCACCTTCTAATCATCTGATACAAAATAACCACGGAAGATAAGTAAGACATTTTTTTCTAAAACCAAGGCAAAATCGATAAGTGCCGTAATATAAATCACCCGAAAAGGGCTTACACTATCCAATAATGTAATTACGACTCTAACGATCCAACCCACGTGTGAATACAGATATCTAAGATTTTGTACCAATACTATGTGAGACAAGGCCCGCGTACCCCTGAATATACATAGCCGTTATGACAAGCTCGGAACATTGGAGCCGTCTCAAAATCTTTGAACCGAGGATCTAAGGCCGAGATCCACAACTATGTACCTAAACTGCGGACATTTGCGGCCCGAAGAAATCGAACAATTACGAATATGGAGCGGAAATAAGATGAAACAAATCATAAGCGTACAAAAGAATGACGAGGCAAGTATATAAACAAAATAAATACCAGATCCTACCGTGTCATTACAATCTCGTAAACTTAATCGCACTTTATTATCTTTTCCCATTTTTCAATAAGAGTTATAGTCAAATTCTTACGTACATACTTAGGAAAAATCATCAAGTTTATTAGCATATAACTTACTTACCTTGCATAACATAATCTGGCCCTTTATGGAGGGACGCCTTATTTTGGAGTTCACTTTGATTATCCATACGTAATAACGTAACCCGACCCATTTGCGGGACACGGCGAAATCATACAAAAGCCTTCCCATGAAGGTATACTGCCCGACCCATTATGGGACGCGATAAAGTCACATAAGTCTGCCCATAAAGGTATATTTCCTGGCCTAATCTGGGACGCGATAAAGTCACATAAGTCTGCCCATGAAGGTATACTGCATAAAAATAGGAAGCTTATGATCAACATAGGGCCACCTGCCCATAGTATCATTTGGCAATCCTACTCCTGGGACTATTTCACCCGCATAGGCCGTATGGACCCGCATGATGTAATTTCCTCGCATAGACTGTATCCGTCTGCATAGGTCGTATATACCCGCATAAGGTAATTTCCTAGCATAGACTGTATCTGTCCGTATATGTCGTATATACCCGCATGAGGTAATCTCCTCGCATAGGACTGGTCTGCCCCGCATAGGACTATTTCACCCGCATAAGCCCTCCGGACTCGCATGAGGTATTCCTCGCATCATGGGGAGCAAATATATGGAATATGCAAATCTGACAAGCAGGGAATGACCAGTAATAAAACAATACATCACTAGCAATGCTATCATACATAACATAAGCACTGAACATCATACATAACATAAGCACCACTTATCATACATGCATAAGCACCGACATATCATGCGTAACATAAACCTACCACATCATAAATATCATAGCAAGTTAAGAAATCCCTTAACTAACATGTCATTAAAAATCGGAATTTAACCCAGTACTATGTACTTCCATTCTTTTCAAAGACTCCTTTTCATATAAAACCCCGAGATACTAACACGTAGTATCGATGCGTATCTACATTTCAAACAAGTCACTACATTTTTAGAAATACATTTCTAGGCTTCTAAATCAAGTGACCCTTATTTTAAAACTTTAAGCAATTGATACCTTTAAATCAAATTGCCCTTCTTTATTCAAGTCATATATTTGTTTACATCACTAGAGAAAAACATTCTTTTAACCTTCCATAAAGTTGTTATAACCAACTTCCCATAAAGTCGTTAAACTAACTTTATGCTTTAGACAAATTCATTTTTTTTTATATTCAAGAGACTTATACTTTCAAATCAAGTTACAAAGCTTTCAAAATACTTCAAGTCTCTTAACTTTAAGAAATCAAGTTTCTTAACTTAGACTATCAAGAAATCAATACTTTCCAAATCAAGTATTCTGTACTTTTAAATCAAGTCATTTCTTCCTTTAAGAATCAAGTCTCATAACTTGAAAAATAAAGTCTCTTAACCTTTTTTAGAATTCAAGGTTCATAGTGTTACACCAGTAAATCGCGGGACATGTTTATAAGAGCGTCGTAAGAACTCAAAATGTTAAGATTTGAGAATAGTAAAAATTTATCGAATTTTGGACTTTTTTGAAAGCGAAATATTGCGATGAATAGGAGGGAGACACATGTCACCCCCTAAAAGTCTTTGATGAAATGGGCATGGATAGAATGGTCATTTGACCAATTTTAAGATGATCAAAGTCTTGCAGACTTAAGCGATATTGTTGACTTAGTCGAGGCCATGGCTTGATCCTTTTGAAATGCATCCAAGCCACCCATTTGTTTTAATCTTGACCCTCATTTATGTTATTTAAACATACTAGTATAAGACAAGGCTCTACACTTAGTCATATTTCAAGGTGAGCTCTCGGCAATGGGTAGGGTTTCAAGAGAATTTTTTTTGTTTGTTGTCTAATAATCCCATACTTTAAACCAAGGTTCCTAAGAGTATTGTAAGGGTATCTCAATAGAAAGATCACGGAAAAGTGGGCGTTTTTCGTATTAGTCGCAAGGTGAAAACCTAGTCAACTTTCCTGGGTTTGGATTTGGAATTGAAGGACAGTTGTGTGTGTTCTTCTAAAGGGCTTCAAGTGGCGGATTGGAGTGTCAAGGAGAGGCTCTAAGTTGCTAGGGAGCGACTTCGGATCTTGAAGTGGATTAAGGCTCACTAAGGTAACAATCTTGTTCTCTTAAGTGTATAAGATTACATATTGTTGTAGCCTTACTTTTTGAATAGCATGAAGTATAGTATACTCTTGTTTACTCTCGTTGTTAGTAATGCACAGTGTATTGTTATTTGAGTTATCATACATGTCTCCAGCTTTATTTTAGACTTATGATTTCATTCTGATACTTTCGGTTCGCATATTTGGTACATGTTGTACTGACCTCCTTCGGGGGGATGCGTTCATGCCGCAGGTAGAGTATACGGGTTGCTAATAGTCACTCTTAGGATCACTGTTCAGCTGTTGAGAATCTCCTTTACTTCGGAGGCTTATGTTACACCCCATAATTCAGTTCATGCTTATGAGAATGTATGAAAGGGGTTAAGACTTAAATCTTAGAAAGATAGGTTGTCAGAATGTTTGGACGAGGATTAGTCAACTTTGAGGCAGTTTATGTCCAGTTGCATTAGGATTTCTAGGTGTTTGAGGCCTAGTATGTAGTTCGTTGAGTCTAGTTCCCAACGCAACAAACCATTCGTCGATAGGACATCGAAGTAGAAAGTTATGGAAGTTACAAGTTCAGTGCGCTGTTGAGCAGAAATGAATTTTCGGTCGGGGCGCGACACGCGACAAGCTGCGAAAATTCTCTGAGGTTGCAGCACGGCGCGGAAGCGGGTGTGGCGCGGAAATCTTGATAGTTGGTAGAGGTTTGTGCCAGGCCTGCGAGGGCAGCGGAGTTTTTGCGAAATTTGGCGGAAAAATCAGAAGTTTTCTTTTTAAAAACCCATGGGAGGGTGACAAGTGTCCCCCCCATCTGATTTTTGTATGTCCTATTTATTGACCAAGTCTTGAAAACTTGGTCATTCTTGAAAGCTCTCCCTTCTCTCTAAAATTAAATCCCTCTCCCTTCTCTCTAAAAATTCAAGAAGAAACCAAGGCCTAGAGAGAAATTCAAAAAGGTGGAAAGAAGGAAACATGTTGGCAAGCTTGTAGGAGGTTTGTGGAGGTGATTGTGGAAAGGAGGCAAGGGAAATTGTTGGACTAATTTGGGTAAACTCTAAGGTAACAATCCTTTCTCTTTTTGCTAGTAAATTGTGTTGCATGTGAAGAAGAAAGGACTTGTTGTTGTAAATATTGCTCTTAGATATATTGCATGTAAGGAATATGATTTGGATTTGAAAAAATTGGATAAGGATGATATGTGAACATGTTATAGCCAAGATACTACCTTAAACTTAGTAAATTAGTTGTTATGTATTGTGGGGCAGAATTTTACACGTCCAAGTTTAGACGTGTAATCCCCTTTGTATTGATTGGATTGTTGGGCCTTAAAAAGTGGCGTTTGGATGTTGAATTCGGACCTTGAAAAGGTGGAAAAGTGTGTAGAAACAAAGGAAGTCTTTGTTCAATTTTCCGTAGAAAAGAACTTTGAAATTAGAATGTTCTACGTTGAGGCTAGAAGCTAATAGACGTGTTATGGTCATTATAGGTTGACATAATACGTGCGGTATATTGGACTTAGCAAGTGGATTGACCCGAAGAGGTATGTGGAACTTTCCTATCTCTTGAGCATGAGTAGTTGTACCTATATAGTGCGGTGAGCGTCAAGATTTGATATCCTTTACTTGTTTTAAGTATATAATACTTGTTTCGTTTTAAAAGTATAAGTCCCTTGGATATAGGAAAAATTTAATTGACTAAGGTATAAGGTTAATATAACAACTTTATGGAAAATTGGTTATATTAGCTTTATGGAAAGTTAAAAGGAGAGGTTTACTCAAAGTAAGATAAGTAAGGACAAATGACTTGATTTATGAAAGACAAATTGATTTTAAGGCATCAATTGCCTAAAGTTTTATATGAAAGAAATCATTTTTAAAAGAGTAGAAGTATGTAGTACTTTGGGTTAAATTCCCGGATTTCTTTGATTAAGATATGTTAGTGCCTTAAGTAAACTAAAATGAGAGGGTATATGAACAAGACTAATAAGAAGTTAGAGGATTTCTTAACTTATTTATGTTATGTATGATGGCCGGTTGAGCTAGGGTAAGAGTATAAATGAGGGTAAACCCCAAGGCGTTATACCACCTTCTCGGGGTAAGAGTATAAATGAGGGGTAAACCCCCAAGACGTTATACCACCTTCTCCAGAGTAAAGATCGTGCAATAGAGTTGTGTTATAGGTTGAACTCCCTCTGATATTTTCCTTTATGTATCAGTTATGCCTCCACGTAAGGCAATCGCGGCCCAGAAGGGCAAGGCAAGCGAGGAGCTTCAAGTAGGGCCTTGAGAGGTTCACGAGGCACGTGCCCGATCCTTACAGCCGATGTTTGGACGACGAGTTCCACGATGTCGCCCGGCCCAGTGAGCTCGGGCGGCCAGCGGCTCACGAGGCTGCGGTACTGAGCCTTGATTCCACGGCCGGTGAGTATAAGATACGGGAGCGGTCCGGTTGTTGACCGGCATAGTAGCGAGCGGCGCCAAGCAGAGCAGTAGCCAACCCAAGCCGACGGTTTCTGGATTTGGGATTTTTAGGTTGTCATCCACGAGTTCTATGGTTCGAGATCGAGAAGGATCCTCGGGAGTTTGTTCGGCGATTCTGCGGACTATCACGAGGTTCTTAGGTCCTCGGAGGCTAAGTCAGTCATGCTAGCCTCTTACCGATTACGTGAATTTCGTTGAACTGGTTTGAGTCATGGGAGTGGTCTAGAGGTGAGGATGCTCTTCCAGCTGGTTGGGAGGAGTTCACAGAGGCCTTCCTGGATCACTTTTTGCCTCCTGAGATGAGGAGAGCCCGCGTGGATAGATTCTTGACCTTGAGGCGGAATGGGAGGACTATCGAGAGTACACGGAGTTTGACTCATTGGCGGTGTCGCACACCATTGTAGGCGACATAGCGAGCGGGGTTCATCGCCATATGATGGGGCTGAACCGTCATATGATTATTGCGTGCTTAGGGGTGGCTCTTGACCGGTATGGATATTGCCAGGATGCAGGCGTATGCGCAGGGGATAGATGATAGAGAGAGGGAGGATCAGCTTGACTCAGGCCAGCCCAAGAGTGTTACACCCCGTATTTACAAGACATGTTTTAAGGTAGTACGTAAGAGCTCACAAGTGTTAAGATTTGAGACTTGTAAAAAATTATCGGAATTATGGAATTGTCGGAAAAACGTAATATTGTGACGAATGGGAGGGCGACACGTGTCACCCCCTTATGATGCCTTGGACGATTTAGGCATGGCCAATATGGTCATTGACCATAGTCTTGGATGACTAAGTCTTGCAAGTAGTGAAGCTTGACAATCTTGACCAAGTCAAAGGTCCCACAAGCTATGATATTTTATAAGAGATCATCCAAACCACCCATTTGTTTGCATCTTGACCCTCCTATACACTATTTATAATACTAGTAGCAAGAGAGGACTTAACACTTAGCCATTATTCACAAAAATTTGAAGAACTCTATAAGGGAGCTCTCGGGTTCACTCTAGGGAAGGAAGAAAAAAATTTGTTTCTTGTCCTTTTGACTCCACACTTTAAACCAAGGTTCTTGAGGGTAGTGTAAGCATATCTCAATAGGAAAATCTTGGAAAAAGATAGTTTACGGGTTAGTCGCAAAACGAAAACCTAGTTGTCTTTCTAGGTTTTGGATTGGAAGTTGAAGGTGTGACGCCCCGAACCCGGGCCCGTCACTGGTGCCTTACCCCGGGCACCCTAGTGATACAACATCAGAGAAAACCAGCGGAAATAAAAACTTTACACATGAAATAAGAGATATAATAAATAAGCAGACCAACCAAAGCAGTTGCCTTGATATATCATAAAACACGAGCAGTTTAATCCTTTACAACCACACTTGCGCGATTACTACGGACCTCAAGATTTATACAACAACTATGGCGGACGGGGCCGCCATACCACTGAGCGTCAAGAACTTACGGACTGGGGTAACATACCAAAGATAAGCCTCGACGGAACGGAGCTTCCCAAGCAATGAAATGAGATCCTAGCGGGGATCGGCGGTAGATGTACCTCTACTGCGGCATGAGCGGCCCGAAGGAGTCGATCTGCAGTACCAAGTATGTGAAAGCGTAAATCAGTAAATGAAATCATAATAGTCTATATAAAGCGGGAGACATGTATGATGACCAAACTACGGTATATAACATATAACGATTACATCAAGCGAGGACTCGCGCCTAAATTATCACTCGTGCGTGGAATTTCTTCCTCATCGGCGGTTATGATATAACCATACCAAGGATTATACATGAACACCATGTCCCACGTGTTATAAAAACCGTCTGAGACAAGTATAACTACGAGATCCGGCCGTACCAATAATACAATGCAACCAAAACCACGAAGCCGTCTGGGGCAAGTCACGGCCGACTCCAGGATACCAAGGCGGTCATGCGGTGGCAAGGGCAAATCGGTGACCACGAGGACGGCGTATCACGAAACCGTCACTATCTTGAGCAGGGCAAGTCACGGTGACTACGGATACGAGGCGAATCGATCACGAGGCGAGGCAATCTGAGCCGACCACGGATACCGGGCGAGCGGTAAGAAACCTCGGATCAGCGACCTATCGAGAGCGGTAACACGAAACACCACACTTGCACAACAAAGGCTATCATCACAAGCATAGGCAAGTTTCACAACAACAAGCGTAGGCAAGTTTCTGGCAACAAGCATAGGCAAATTTCACACCTGACTCAAAGTACTTTCATTTTATGCCAAAGTCGGGTTTTAACCCCAGTACTACATACGTTAAATTCTTTTAAAGAGGTCCATTACTTTTATAAAAGTCACCCGATACCGTAGTATTAGAATGACCAACCCACATTCCTTTTCAAAATCAAGTAACAACATTCTTTTCCTAAGTTCCGGTTTGCCTAGTTTGATTACTCAAGCTTCTCATTTTCAAATGGTTTCATAGTTCATAAACTTAATCACTTGATTCCTTTTTAGAACAATTGAGTAATATATGTCTCACGTGAGAGTAGGTTATTCTTGATTACAACATTCTTATTACAATGACCGTGATCTAGAAAATGTATATCATTTTGTCTCATCTTAGTTTCTATGCGGATGGAGGTTTCTACTGGTTTTAATACAATTCATCATTATTTAATACATTTTCCTTTATTAACAGCTGCGATGGTGCAGTCGATACGTTACGATTTCGAAATCGGTAAAACATTATCCCTTTAAATAAAATCAAGTACTCATTACTCACGAATGAGGTTTCACAAACATTCACATTAAAACAAATAAGTTAAGTCTCTTATCTTATAAGATCAAGTCTCTTAACTTCTAACATCGATAAACCATTCTTAAGCCGTTATACCTAACTTCCCATAAAGCTAGTATAACTCTTAAGTTTTCAAAGCACAATACTACACTTCTTTCAAAGCGATTCATAAATCTTTTGAAATACTTCAAGTTTTATTATAACGCCCCAAGCGATTATAAATCAAATCAATTATCTTTTAAAAACCACAACCCGTTTCTTACCTACATAAAGTTGTTATAACCAACTTCCCATAAAGCGTTATAACACTTTATGTTTCAAACAATCAAATACATTAAACACGTATGCGTCTGCGTACTACATAGTTACACACATATCATGCTAGAAGAGATAGGAAGAGGTTCACATACCTCGCGACAGTATCGACTAATAGCAAAGCGCTCCAAACGATCGGCTCTCCTTAAGCCAGTAAATCGCGCCACACGTAGGTACTTGACCTATAAGGCCACTGGCGCTTATTATCATCTAGACCACAGCGTAGAATATTCTCTGAAAATTGGCGTCTCCCCGCCCGGCGTAAATCTCCTTCTATCGAGGCCTACGAAGCCAACCGGAGGGTTTCACGCCCTAACGGGCGTGTACAATTCTACTACGGTAATACTACACAAGTCTCTTTGCAATACGATTCGATTCTTAATTCTTGAGCTTAAGTCAAAAGACATTGCCACGATTGCTAAGTATAGTTCTATATATAGTATACTTCAACTATATATTCTTACAACATGTAATTTCAATTACAATAGAAGAACGATGAGTGTTTACCTCGATAAGCCCAAAATTATCCGAGTATAATGTCGCGCTGAGCAAGGTTTAGCTCTACTCAGGAGTGCTCCGATCCGCTCCAAACAACCCTTAGAAGTTCTATCCAACTTACTCCAAAACTTCAACCAACGGTGAAGGTTTCCTTGGGGTTCGGTTTGAGACTAAAGGACAAAGGTAGTATTTAGGACTCTCGTATAGAGGTAACTTTGGAATACTACAAGGTATAAGGCTAAGGTATTTTGGGCATTATAACAATACTTGGAGAGTATTTTAATACCACAAAGGGGGTACCACGAGAACAACACCACAAGGGAGGGGGTGTTCTCGGCTTTAGGCTCGCAAAGGGAAGGTTTCGGCCAAAGGCCTTCATGAGGAGAGGGCTCTTGGGCGAGAGTCAACAAGAGGAGGAGGGGTTCTCAAGACTTAGGCAAGTGAAGAGTGGATGAAGAAGTCTTCGAGAGAGGGTATTTATAGCAAAACCAAAGGCCAACCAATGGCCAAGATCCATCCATGTGTTAGGCAAGTGTAAGGCCAAGATCAAGCCAAGTGCACCCACAAACACTCCACAAAACACTCCACAAAACAAGCCACAAAGCAAGGCACAAAGAGAGCCAATCGGCGAGGCGAGCCTTCTCTTTGCCGTCGATGAGGTGACAAGTGTCACCCTCCGTTAATCCAAAAATGTTCCGTCGCTCGGAAAAATCCGCAAAAATACTAAATGACATAGCGGAATTTTCCCAACGTAAAGGCGTGGAAGCGTTTCGTCGAAAACGACTCCTTTCGGCAACTTGTGTACAAATTTGAAACTATGCCTACTTAAGGCTCAAATTGTACCGTGCGCCCTCGCGTCATACTCGGAAATACGGTATAACATTCTTCCCCAGAAACATTCGTCGAATGTTCCTTCTAGTCTCAAAACAAGCGGTGTCGATATAGTCTTCCAACTGCTATCGTGCGAAAACAATCATGCCACGCTGGCCACGAAAACACATGTTCACTTCTCCGCTCTCGTAGTACTCGTCACGAACACTCGAACTCGTTCTAGTATCCGTACCACGCTTCTTTCAACGCTCGTTTCCAACCGCGAGTCACTACCTCGAACTTGGTCATCTCGCTAACCTCGATTTCCCTAAGGCCATTCTCGGCCTTCCGAACTGATTACGGTCGAACACGCGCGAACTCATCGATGGTCAACTAAACTTGGGCTAGCACCCTCGTGACCTACCACTGGCGGGACCACCCGACCCGCCCCAGCGGGTTCACGGGTTGACCCGCAAATGGTCCTCGGCCGACCCGACTGCGCCCGACTCTTGTTCCCGATCGGAACAATCTTACTATTTCACGTCATGAAAGCTACCACTTCCGTCTCACTACCCGAGGACTTACCGCTTTTCACTAACGGGTTTCTAAATCACATTTTAGCACAAAGCTATCCAAACATAACATTAAACACATCAACAACATCAATACAAACAAAACTCTAGAGGTTAAGGATATACGAAACTAGGCGGTTCGAGGACCGCTAAAGCGGGAACTCAGCTGCGACCTCTGGGGCCTTAGGTGTACAAACGTCTGCTGGCTACGGAAGGTGAAGAACCATAAGCTGCTCTAGTAGTCCATGCTATCTACCCGTGCTACCGCAGTGGACGATCTCTTGCGGATGGCCTGTTGGCGCAAAAATAACAATCTCCGAGTTAGTCGACATTCTCCCTTATGAAGCTTTCCTGGCCACTGAGACAAGGGCAACCTCGTCCGCGACTCACTTGCTCTCGCGAAAATCTGAAACACAGGAGCCCAGGCACTGCTCACGAATATCTGAAGGTCCGAAAGGCGTGGAGGACCACTCTGTCTTGTGGAGTACATAACTAGTCTGCTGGCTGGCGGTCCGCCTCGAAAGTCACCAAAGGACCTGCTATTACGGCCTCTTACTGCGACTTTGGTCATTCGTCGATTTATCCGCTCCTCGCATCCAGTGTATATGCTGCGTGCGGGCGATGTCCGTGCGGTGAAGAGCTACGAACAACTCTGCAAGGCAATCGCCGAGCCTGTAACATATCGGTGCACTCGATCCTCCATACTAGCTACTAACGCGGGGCGTCTGGGCGATGAGTCGAACTCGCATTGTACTCCGAACATGCGCGGATTCTGCGTAACACTAAAAATCTGTCGGCCGAGCCCTCGCAAATGCGGGAGGCAAGAAATGTGCAAGAAAAGCCTCGAGAACTTCGTTCCATACATTTGGAAGTGCATGCTCTCCTGGACAGCTCGAGAATCAAACCCGATCATTGCGGTATCACGCGATTGATGTGAACCTAGAACCACCGACTCGACCTCCGATGCCTTGATCACTCTCGCGATCGCTGTATGCTGTCGGATGAACTCCTGCGGATCATCCTCGAGCCTCGACCCGTAAAACTCTGGCGGCTTCTGACTCGGAAAATCCGAAGCCTCGAACTATCGATCTAGGGTGAACCACTGGTGCTCTTTGGGCTGCTGCGTCCGGCTATCCTCAGTCAGCCTGACCACGGCCGTTAAGCGGGCCAGCTCCTTGTAACTCATCTCCTGCTCCGGTGCGGGGTGGAGGCTCGAGTCTTGTGGTCTCTGCGCTTGCTCTGCTCGAGATCCTCTGTTGCCTTGCCGCCACGGGCGGGTTGCCTTCGCGAGGCATAAGCGGTAAAGCGAAACACGTCGGAGGGTCGATCTTATCACCACTCTAAGGCACGATCTCGGAATGAGAAGAATGAAACCGATCCTAAATGTCCTATAGCCTCACGATTATAGATGTGGTGCACAACACGCCGATAATCGAACTCTACTAGACACGATGCAGTAGACACTTTCAGAGATTAAGCGCTCGATACCACTTGGCGCCCGAACGGGCGTCATCAGTGCACCGGGAACCCTGGTGATACAACATCGAGAAAACCGGAAATAAAAACTTTACATGAAATAAGAGATATAATAAATAAGCAGGCCAACCAAGCATTTGCCTTGGTATATACATAAAACACGAGCAGTTTAATCCTTTTACAACCACGCTTGCAGCGATCTACAGACCTCTAAGATTTATACAACAACTATGGCGGGACGGGGCCGCCATACCACGAGCGTCTGAGAACTCACGGACTCGAGGGTAACATGCAAAGATAAGCCTCCACGGAGCGGAGCTTCCCAGCAATGAAATGAGATCCTAAACGCGGGGATCGGCGGTAGATGTACCTCTACTGCGGCGTGAGCGGCCCGAAGGAGTCGATCTGAGTACCAAGTATGTGAAGCGTAAATCACGTAAATGAAATCATAATAGTCTATATAAAGCGGGAGACATGTATGATGACCAAACTACGGTATATAACATATAACGATTCACATGAGACAGGACTCGCGCCCTCCAAATTATCACTCGTGCGTGGAATTTCTTCCTCATCTGCCGTGATTTATGATATAACCATACCAAGGATTATACATGAACACCATGTCCCCACGTGTTATAAAAACCGTGCAGACAAGTATAACTACGAATCCGGCCGTACCAATAATACAATGCAGCAAACCACGAAGCCGTCACGGGGCAAGTCACGGCCGACTCACAGGATACCAAGGCGGTCACGGTGACCGGGGCAAGTCTGGTGACCACGGGGACCGAGGCGTATCACGAAACTTCATCACTATCTTGAGCAGGGGCAAGTCGGTGACTACGGATACGAGCGAATCGATCACGAGGCGGGCAAGTACGAGCCGACCACGGATACAGGCGAGCGGTAAGAAACCTCAACGATCAACCGGCCTCTGTCGAGAGCAGCGGTAACACGAAACACCACACGCACAACAAAGGCTATCATCACAAGCATAGGCAAGTTTCACAACAACAAGCGTAGGCAAGTTTCACAACAACAAGCATAGCAATTTCACAACTCAAAGTACTTTCATTTTATGCCAAAGTCGGGTTTTAACCCCAAAGTACTACATCGTTAAATTCTTTTAAAGAGGTCCATTACTTTTATAAAGTCACCCGATACGTAGTATTAGAATGACCAACCCACATTCCTTTTCAAAATCAAGTAACAACATTCTTTTCCTAAGTTCGGTTTGCTAGTTTCAATTACTCAAGCTTCTCATTTTCAAATGGTTTCATAGTTCATAAACTTAATCACTTGATTCCTTTTTAGAACAATTGAGTAATATATGTCTCACGTGAGAGTAGGTTATTCTTGTTTACAACATTCTTATTACAGCAGCCATGAGCTAGAAAATGTATATCATTTTGTCGTCTTAGTTTCTATGCGGATGGAGGTTTCTCGGTTTTAATACAATTCATCATTATTTAATACATTTTCCTTAACGCATTGCGATGAGTGCAGCCGATACACATTCGATTTAAATCGGTAAAACATTATCCCTTTAAATAAAATCAAGTACTCATTACTCACGAATGAGGTTTCACACAAACATTCACATTAAAACAAATAAGTTAAGTCTCTTATCTTATAAGATCAAGTCTCTTAACTTCTAACATCAGTAAACCATTCTTAAGAGTTATACCTAACTTCCCATAAAGCTAGTATAACTCTTAAGTTTTCAAGCACAATACTACACTTTTCAAAGCGATTCATAAATCTTTTGAAATACTTCAGATTTTATTATAACGCCCCAAGCGATTATAAATCAAATCAATTATCTTTTAAAACCACAACCCATTTTCTTACCTACATAAAGTTGTTATAACCAACTTCCCATAAAGCGTTATAACACTTTATGTTTTCAACCAATCAAATACATTAAACACGTATGCGTCTGCCGTACTACATAGTTACACATATCATGCTAGAAGAGATAGGAAGAGGTTCACATACCTCGCGGCAGTATCGACTAATAGCAAAGCGCTCCAAACGATCGGCTACTCCTTAAGCCAAGTAAATCGCGCCACTGCGTAGGTACTTGACCTATAAGGCCACAGCGCCTATTATCATCTAGACCACAACGTAGAATATTCTCTGAGAAAATTCGCGACATCTCCCGCCACACGTAAATCTCCTTCTCTATCGAGGCCGGCTGCGAAGCCAACGAGAGGTTTCACACGCCTAACGGGCGTGTACAATTCTACTACGATAATACTACACAAGTCTCATGTCTGATTCGATTCTTAATTCTTGGGCTTAAGTCAAAAGACATTGCCACGATTACTAAGTATAGTTCTATATATAGTATACTTCAACTATATATTCTTACAACATGTAATTTCCAATTACAATAGAAGAACGATAGTGTTTACCTCGATAAGCCCAAAATTATCCGAGTATAATGTCGCGCTGAGCAAGGTTTAGCTCTACTCAGGAGTGCTCCAATCCGCTCCAAACAACCCTTAGAAGTTCTATCCAACTTCTGCTCCAAAACTTCAACCAACGGTGAAGGTTTCCTTGAGTTCGGTTTGAGACTAAAGGACAAAAGGTAGTATTTAGGACTCTACGTATAGAGGTAACTTTGGAATACTACAAGGTATAAGGCTAAGGTATTTTGGGCATTATAACAATACTTGGAGGAGTATTTTAATACCACTGAAGGGTACCACGAGAACAACACCACAGGGAGGGTGTTCTCGGCTTTAGGCTCACAAAGGGAAGGTTTGGCCAAAAGGCCTTCACAAGAGGAGAGGGCTCTTGGGCGAGAGTCAACAAGAGGAGGAGGGGTTCTCAAGACTTAGGCAAGTGAAGAGTGGATGAAGAAGTCTTCAAGAGAGGGGTATTTATAGCAAAACCAAAGGCCAACCAATGGCCAAGATCCATCCATGTGTTAGGCAAGTGTAAGGCCAAGATCAAGCCAAGTGCACCCACAAAACACTCCACAAAACACTCCACAAAACAAGCCACAAAGCAAGGCACAAAAGAGGGAGCCAATCGGCCAAGGCCAAGCCTTCTCTTTGCCGTCCATTGAGGGTGACAAGTGTCACCTCCGTTGGTCCAAAAATGTTCCGTCGCTCGGAAAAATCCGCAAAAATACTAAATGACATAGCCGGAATTTTCCCAACGTAAGCTGTGGAAACGTTTCGTCGAAAAACGACTCCTTTCGGCACTTGTGTACAAATTTCGAAACTATGCCTACTTAAGGCTCAAATTGTACACGTACGCCCTCACGTACATACTCTGGAAATACGGGGTATAACAGAAGGAAAGTTGTTGGTATGGTTCTAAGGGTCTCAACGAGCGGATTGAAGTGTCTTGGAGAGGTTCTAAACTACTAGGAGCGACTTCGGATTGGAATTGGATTAAGATTCGTTGAGGTATAATCTTGTCCTTTAATGTGTTACAAGATTATATATTTATATTGTTGTTGTTAGCTTTACGTGTTGCTAGCATGAAGTAGATATGTAGAAGTTTATAAGGATTGTGGATTGATTGTAGCCTTGGAAATCCGGAATGTAATGTAAGCCATGTTAAGTTGGATTTCAATTTAGTCGTTATTAGAATCGTCGCATGTTATTGATTTGAAGATTGTGGTAGTTTTAATCAAATGCGACTTGATATCATGTTATGATTAACAATTTGGATTGAAATGGAAATTTGATAAGAATTGGTATGGTTGAACTCTAGGTGGTCGAATTTGGACTTTTAGTTTGTTATTAATTTGCATTGGACTACTTTCTAAATTGTGAGCCAATTGGGGCTATTTAGTTATTCATTTGTATTGGACTACCTTCTTTATTGTTGTGAGTCAATTGGGGCTGTTTGGTTATTGTATTTCGGCCTTGAAAAAGGTGGCAAAGTAAGTAAAAACAAAGGAGGTGATGTCCGATTTTCTGTAGAATTTGGCGGCTTAGTACTTAGAATATTCTATGTTTGAAGTAAGAGGTTAATGGACGTATTGTGACCATGATAGGTTGAAGAACTAAGTATAGCGTATCCTACTTGAAGAATGGAATAGCTCAAGGTTGAAGTACTTTGGAGCATTTTACTACTTGTCGACAATCGTCGCGAGGTATGTGAACCTCTTCTTTCCTTGGCATGATCCTACGTATGAAATCTCCATGTGATAGTATTTCAAGATTCCTTCTACTCTTAGAAGTTAAGAAGTATTTACATTGTTGAATCTAAGTTAAGAGTATGTTTAAATTGTCCTAAGTCCTTACTAGGTCTTATGGGAGACGTTGGTAAGAACGGTTAGGAAGTTATGAGATTTGATTTAAAGGCTATGTGTCTTGATTTGTTTAAAGTAAGTAAGTGGATTTTATGTTCGAAAATGACTTGAATTTATATGTGAAAAGGGATTGATTTTAAAAGTGGAAGTTATATGATTTTAAGGAATAAATTACTTGGTTTTGGAAGGTATGGAACTTTATATGTTTTGTATAAGTAATTGGGCTTTAAAGGAAGTATGTTATGAAGTTTGAAGACTAAGAACTTTGATTGTCTTTTAAGGATTATGAAGTTTTAAGCGTCACGATTCTTTTTAAGTATGTATGTCGTAGTATCTTTGGATCCGTTTTCCTAAATGTTGTAAGAATAAAAGTGACATAAGTTCTCAAAAATGAATGGTTGTTATAATAGCTTTATGGGAAGTTGTTATGACGACTTAAGAAGAAGTGAAAAGATGGTTTAAAAATGTTATGTAAGGAAATATTACAGAGCCTACAAATAGGCGGACACGTTATGAAATACAGAGCCTACAAATAGGCGGACACGTTATGAAATACACCGAGCCTACAAATAGGCGGATTACGTTATGAAATACACCGAGCCTACAAATAGGCGGATTACGTTATGAGATACACCGAGCCTACCCATGTGGCGGATTCGCCATATTACCAGAGCCTGCATAGGCGGGTTATGTCATCTTACAAGCCCCACAGCGGGCGGATTATGCTACATGATTCCACGATGCAAGGCCCACTTTGGGCGGCCGTTATGTCACATGATTCATGATGCACCGTGTCCCAAATGGGCGGATTATGTTATGTAAGATATGTAAGTTATGTGAAAAAGTGGATTAAACTCTTAAGTATGTATGTAAGAATATGTTGTTAAATCTTATTGAAAGGAGGAAAGGCAGTTAATATATTGTCACGACCCGATCCGGGCAGTGGTGTGCCTACCCCGCACCTAGTGATACAACATCGAGAGAAAACCAGTGGAAAATAAAACATAAACATGAAACAAGATATATGATCATAAAGCAAAGCAACCAAAAAGCAGTTGCCTTACGTATATATATAAAACCGAACAGTTTAATCCTTTTTACAAACCACCGCCTGCGATTACTACAGACCTCTAGAGTTTTTATACAACATGACGGGACAGGGGCCGTCATACCACAGAATGTACAAGAACCTACAACTCGAGGGTAACATGCTAAAAGATAAGCCTCGGATAACGGAGCTTCCCAATCTGCTGAGCTGTGATCCTATGGCGGGATCCACTACCGATGTACTCTACTGCGGCGTGAGCAGCCCAGAGGTCGATACAAGTACAGTATGTGAATCAGTAAAAATCGTAAATGAAATCATAACGATCTATATAAAAGCAGGAGACATGTATGATAACAAAACTACGATTCACAACATAAAGCGATCATGTCAAGTCGGGGACTCACGCCTCAAGTCATCACTCAAATATAACTATGGGTCTCACGCCACAACATCAATCGTGTTCGCATTATGGCGCGTGCCGGAATTCTGCATCGGTGTAGACATGTTCATGATGCAACACTAATAACAATGCCCCATGCCCGGAATGCGCCGGTGTAGACGCGTCCATGTGACATGCAACAATAATAACAACAATGCCCCATGGCCACATGCCCCCGGAATTCTGCATCGGTGTAGACACGTCCAAGTGACATTATCAACAATAATACTGGGTGATTAACCCCGCGTAGCCACGCGCCCGAATGCGCCGGTGTAGGCGTGTCCATGTGACATCAACAATATACCGCACAACAGGCTATCACAAACAAGCTCAAGCAAATTACCATACTTCTAGACTTTTATAAAAGATCCACTCCTTCCCAAGAAGTCACCGATATCAACACTTGCACAACAAAGGCTATCACAACAAGCATAGGCGAGTTACACAACAACAGGCATAGGCAAGTTACACACAACTCAAGGTACTTCCATTTTATATCAAAGTCCGGGTTTTAACCATAAAGTACTACGTACATTAAAATCCTCTTTAAGAGATCCATTCCTTTCACAAAAGTCACATAATACCCGTAGTATAGAGTGACTATCTTTTTAAGTAAACCAAAATACTTCCCTTTGTAAAATCGAGTAACAACATTATTTTCCAAACGTTCAAGTTTGCCTAATTTCAAATGCTCCAGTTTCTTATTTTAAAAATGTTATACCCCGTTTTTCCAGAGTATGTACGTATGGACGTACGTACGAAATTTGAGCCTTAGGATAGGCATTGGATTCGAAATTTGGGCACAAGTGCCGATTAGAGTCGTTTTCTGACGAAGCGTTTCCCACGACTTACGTTGGGAAAATTCCGGCTATGTCATTTAGTATTTTGCGGATTTTTCGGCGGCGGAACATTTTGGACCAGCGGGAGGTGACACTTGTCACCCTCGTTGGGCGACAAAGAGGAGGCTTGGCCTTGGCCGATTGGCTCCCTCTTTTGTGCCTTGCTTTGTGGCTTGTTTTGTGGAGTGTTTTGTGGAGTGTTTTGTGGGTGCACTTGGCTTGATCTTGGCCTTACACTTGCCTTGCACATGGCTTGATCTTGGCCATTGGTTGGCTTTTGGTTTTGCTATAAATACCCCCTCTCTTTGAAGACTTCTTCATCCACTCTTCACTTGCCTAAGTCTTGAGAACCCCTCCCCTCCCTCTTGTTGACTCTCGTCCAAGAGCTCCTCTCCCCCTTGAAAGTGGCCTTTGGCCGTGAGGTCTCCCCCTCCCCCTTGTGAGGTCTAGCCGTGGGGTACCCCCCCCCTAGCCGAGTTGTTTTCGTATAATACCCTTGTTGTGGTATAGAAATAATCCCCGAGTTTTGTTATAATGCCCAAATACCTTAGCCGTGTACCTTGTAGTATTCCTTAGATTCCTCTTTAGTTAGAGTCCTGAAATACTACCTTGTGTCCTTGTAGTCTCAAACCGAAACCCTAAGGCAATCGTCATAGTTGGTTGAAGTATGGGAGTAGAAGTTGTTTAGAACTTCTAAGGGTTGTTTGGAGTGGTTTGGAGCGCCGAGTGGAGCTAAACCTTGCTCGGGAAGCGACATTAAACTCCGGATAATTTTGGGCTTATCGAGGTAATTATCTTGTCCTCTATTGTAATTGGAAATTACATGTTTGGTTGACTATATAGTTGTTGTATACTATATATGGAACTACTTAGTATTCGCGATGTCTTTTGACTTAAGCTGAAGAATAAAGAATCGAATCGTATTTACATAGGGGTGTGTGCGGTAGACTTGTGTAGTATTCTTGAGTAGAATTGTACACGTCGGGTAGGCGTGTAAACCCCCACGGTTGGCTTGGTAGCCGGCCTCGATAGAGGAGGAGATTTACGTTGTTGCGGTGAGAAGTCTTTGCCGAATTTTACGTAGAAAGATAGAACTTGTGTTTTGGGGTTAATTGGCGTTTGTGACCTTTATAGGTGAAAGTACTAAGAGTAGCGTATTCTACTCGGAGTGGAAAGAAAGCTAGCAATGTTGTAGTACTTGGAGCTTTGCTTATTATCGATAATCGTCGCGGTATGTGAACCTCTTCCTATCTTTTCTAGCATGATTGTTGTGAACTATGTAGTGCGGTAGACGTACATGTGCTAAGTGATTTGGTTGGTTTAAAACATAGGGTGTTATAATAGCTTTATGGGAAGTTAGTTATAACGACCTTATGTAAGTGAAAATGGTTTACTGATGTTAGAAGTTAAGAGACTTGATCTTATAAGATAAGAGACTTAACTTATTTGTTTTAATGTGGATGTTTGTGTGAAACCTCATTCGTGAGTAATGAGTACTTGGTTTTAAAGGGATAATGTTTCTGATTTCGAATCGAATGTGTATCGACAGCACCAACTGCGGCGTTAATAAAGGAAAATGTATTGAATAATGATGTGTTGTATTAAAACCGGTGAAACCTCCATCCGCATGAAGCTAAGATAAGACAAAATGATATTACATTTTCTAGATCATGGCTGTTGTAATAAGATCGTTATAAACAAGAATAAACTACTCACATATATGACATATGTTACTCAATTGTTCTAAAAAGGAATCAAGTGATTAAGTTTGGGAACTATGAAACCATTTGAAAATGAGAAGCTTGAGTAATTGAAACTAGGCAAACTGGAACTTAGGAAAAGAATGTTGTTACTTGATTTTGAAAAAAAGAAGGTGGGTTGGTCATTCTAATACTACGGGTATCGGGTGACTTTTATAACAGTAATGGATCTCTTTTAAAAGAACTTAACGTATGTAGTACTTTGGGGTTAAAAACCCGGACTTTGGCATAAAATGAAAGTACTTTGAGTTGTGTGAAACTTGCCTATGCTTGTTGTTGTGAAACTTGCCTATGCTTGTGATGATAGCCTTTATTGTACAAGCGTTGTGTTTACGTGTTCTGGCGTCTCGATGAAGTCGGTTGGTAGTTGAGAACTTACTTGGATGTCTTGCGATGTGGAGAAATTCCGCAGATGCGTTCTCGTTGATAGTATTATTGTCGTTAATCGCTTTGGACATCCGACACGATCGTAGCGCGCGGGTATGCTTCCATTTTGGTTAAGGTCTTGTGGTTAATCGCTCTGGATATCTTGACGATCGTAGCGCGCGGGTATGTTTCCATTTCGATTATCGCCTTGTGATTTCCTTTTGGACATATCGACACGATCGTGGCGCGCGAGTATCGTCCATTTGGAAAGTTGTCTTATTGTTTTCCTTTGGACATCACCGACGATCGTGGCGCGCGGGTATGCTTCCATTTGGATTCTTTGTCTTGTTGTTGAGGTCACATGGACATGTCTACACCGATCTGGTCGGGGCATGTGGCCGGGACATTGGTATTATGGTTGCATCATGGACATGTCTACACCGTCATGCGGTATTCTGGGCATGCGCCATAATGCGAACGATTGATGTTGTGGGCGTGAGACCCATAGTTATATTGGAGTGATGATTTTATGGTGGCGCGTAGTTTGGTTATCATACATGTCTCGCTTTATATAGACTAGTATGATTTCATTTCTGATGTTATGATTTCACATACTTGGTACTGTTATCGACCTCCTTGAGGCTGCGTTCATCCGCGGTAAGTACATCGGTCGTGGATCCTCGCTCATAGGATCACGATTCGGTAACATTTGAAGCTCCGTTTCTCGGAGGCTTATCTTTGGTAGGTGTTCCCTGAGTTGTAGGTTCTTGTACATTCGTGGTATGGCGGGCCCTGTCGCCATAGTCATTGATATCTTAGAGTGCAGTAATCTTTGTTGTGGCGGGGTTGTAAAAGGATTAAAGCTGCTCGGTGTTTTATGTATATCAAGGCAACCGCTTTGGTTGGCTTTGTTTATTTATTATATCTCTTGTATAATGACTCATGTTGTATGTTCCGCTGATTTTCTCGATGTATGTATCGCCAGGTGCGGGGTAAGGCACCAAGATGCCCGAACGGCAGTCGTTACAAAAGTGGTATCGCAGCGATTAATCCTCGGAAAGTGTCTACGCACCGTGTCTAGTAGAGTCTTGATTATCGATGTGTTGTGCACCACATCTATAATCGAGGAGGCTGGACATTTAGGATTAGTTTCCATTCTTCTCATTCGAGATCGTGCCTTAGAGCATGTTGTAAGTTGGACCCTGCGGCGTATCTCGTTTTACGATTATGCCTCCGCCAGCAAAGCAGAGCCCGAAGCAAGGCGGCCGAGGTGTCCGCTAGTGAGATACTGAGGAGTACGAGCGCAGCCCGAGCAAGACACGAGGTTGTGCTTGAGGACGGCGGGTTACGTAGCGCCGCCTTCCCAGAGTTAGAGCGCAAAGAATGGCTGCTGAGACCGCGATACTGAGCCTCCGGTCCCGATGCAGGCGGAGAGATGAGTTACGCGAGATGGCGATTCTTTGGCGAGTCGTGGCGATATGAGGATAGGCCGATTGGATCAGCCGATTCCATTCGATGGCGCGATGGTTCACCCCCGGCGAATAGTTTGAGGCTACGGACTTTACGAGTTGTAGCCCGCGAGTTTTACGTCGAGGCACGAGGATGATCCGCGAGGAGTTCATCCGGCGATTCTGGATCATGCGGGTGATCAAGGCTTCAGACCGAGTCCGCTGACCTTTGGTTCGCGTCGGCCGCGTGATACGCGATCGATTGGTTTGATTCATGGGAGCTTTCGGGAGAGCATGCACCTCCAGCAGATGGATGAGTTTTGGGGCTTTCCTCACGCACTTCTTGCCTCACGGATGAGGAGGCACGGGTGACAAATTTTTGTTCTTGAGACGAGAGGCGCCCGTCGTGAGTACAATGTCGAGTTCGATTCTTTGGCTCGATATGTCCTGCGCTAGTTGCGAATATGGAGGATAGGGTGCATCGCTCGTCACCGGCTAGATGATTATATGGTGAGTCTTGTGCGGGTGTTTCTCTTCACCGCATGGACATTGCCCGATGCGGCAGCTCATGCACTAGGATGTGAGGCACGGAGGGTCGACGGAATGACACAGATCGAGAAGAGGGCCGGGGCGAGTCCTTTGGTGGCTTTCGAGGCGGACCGCCTCGTGAAGCTAGTTATATACCCCCACGGTCTGCAGTGGTCCTCCACCGTCTTCGAGGCGTGTCGGGCTCGAGGTTCAGATTTTCGGCGAGCGGGTGTTAACGGTGAAGCCACCCCTACCTCGTTGTGACCATTGTGGTAGACTCCATTTTGGAGAGTGTCGTGCTAGATTGGGAGTTTGTTTTGCATGCGGCAGCAGGCCATTTGCGAGGCTGTCTATCAAGGGAAGCGCGGATGTTACGACTCGACGCCAGATCTGTGGTGGTTCATCACCTGGTATATGCGCCTGCAGGTGAGGCCTATGATTAGAGTGGAGCGGTAGCTTCAGTATATCCTTAACCTCTAGAGTTTTGGTATGCTTGTTATGATGATCTCATTATTGTGTGCTATGTACGGATAGCATTGTGATATGTGTGAGTTAGAATCATGGTTAGTTGGAAGGATACGTGTGGAGGCATGGTAAGTGTGAACCTTAGACTATGTCACGGTGAGACCTTTGGGGTAAGGTCGTCTTGAGTTAAAGATTTATTTTGACCACTTATCGGAGTAGTAGTATCGTAGGATTTATTTGTGTGATAAGTCAGTGGGTAGTGTGAGATGGAAGTGTTAGCTTTCATGATGTGAATTAGTAAGATTGTTCGGATCGGGAACAAGAGTTTAGCGCGGTTGGGGTCGGGTTGAGGACCATTTGCGGGTCAACCGTAACCGGTTTGGGGTGGGGTCGATTCTAGGTGGTCCCGGTGGTAGGTCACGAGGATGCTAGGCCCAAGTTTGTATGATCATCGTATGAGTTCGTGGACGCGTTCGACCGAGCGGTTCGTAAAGGCGGGAATGGCCTTAAGGAAGTTTGAGGTTAGTAAGATGACCAAGTTTGGAGGTAGTGACTCGCGAGATTTTGAGAGCGGAAGTAATGGCGGAGTATGGTACGTACTGGGAGAGTTCAAGCGTTCGAGAAGGGCACGACGAGTAAGGAAAGAAGAGGACGTATGTTATTTCGTGGCCAAGCTGTGGCATTGGCAACTTGTTAGAGGAACTTTATCGTTATTCGACTTGAGAAGGAACATTCGGGACGAATGTTTCTAAGGAGAATGTTATACCCGTTTTCGCAGTAATATGCGTATGGGCGTGCGTCTGAAATTTGAGCCTTAGGATAGGCATTGGATTCGAAATTTGGGCACAAGTGCCGATTAGAGTCGTTTTCTGACGAAACGTTTCCACAGCTTACGTTGGGAAAATTCCGGCTATGTCATTTAGTATTTTTGCGGATTTTTCGGCGACGGAACATTTTGGACCAACGGGAGGTGACACTTGTCACCTCGTTTAGACTGAGGAGGCTTCGCCTTGGCGATTGGCTCCCTCTTTTGTGCCTTGCTTTGTGGCTTGTTTTGTGGAGTGTTTTGTGGAGTGTTTTGTGGGTGCACTTGGCTTGATCTTGGCCTTACACTTGCCTTGCACATGGCTTGATCTTGGCCATTGGTTGGCTTTGGTTTTGCTATAAATACCCTCTCTTTCAAGACTTCTTCATCCACTCTTCACTTGCCTAAGTCTTGAGAACCCCTCCTCCTCTTGTTGACTCTCGTCAGAGCTCCTCTCCCCAGAAAGTGGCCTTTGGCGTGAGGTCTCCACTCCCTTGTGAGTCTAGCCGGGGGGTACCCCCCCCCCTAGCCTAGTTGTTTTCGTATAATACCCCTTGTTGTGGTATAGAAATACTCACCTAGTATTGTTATAATGCCCAAAATACCTTAGCCTTGTACCTTGTAGTATTCCAAAGATACCTCTTTCCGTTGAGTCCGGACATCCTCCCTTTTGTCCTTTTTAGTCTCAAAGCGAAAGCGTAAGGAAATCTTCATAGTTGGTTGAAGTATGTGAGTAGAAGTTGGTTAGAACTTCTAAGGGTTGTTTGGAGTGGTTTGGAGCGCACGGAGTGGAGCTAAACCTTGCTCAGGAGCGACATTAAACTCGGATAATTTTGGGCTTATCGAGGTAATTATCTTGTCCCTCTATTGTAATTGGAAATTACATGTTTGGTTGACTATATAGTTGTTGTATACTATATATGGAACTACTTAGTATTCGGCGATGTCTTTTGACTTAAGCCTGAAGAATAAAGAACTGAACTGAACTGTATTTACATAGGTCTGTTTTGCGGTAGACTTGTGTAGTATTACTGAGTAGAATTGTACACGTCCGGTAGGCGTGTAAACCCCACTGGTTGGCTTAGTAGCCGGCCTCGATAGAGGAGAGATTTACGCTGTTATTGCGGGAGGTCTTCTTAGAATTTTTACGTAGAAAGATAGAACTTGTGTTTTGGGGTTAATTGACGTTTGTGACCTTTATAGGTGAAAGTACTAAGAGTAGCGTATTCTACTCGAGGAGTGGAAAGGGCTAGCAAGGTTGTAGTACTTGGAGCTTTTTGCTTATTGTCGATAATCGTCGCGAGGTATGTGAACCTCTTCCTATCTTTTCTAGCATGATTGTTGTGAACTATGTAGTACGGTAGACGTACATGTGCTAAGTGATTTGGTTGGTTTAAAACATAGGGTGTTATAATAGCTTTATGGGAAGTTAGTTATAACGACCTTATGTAAGTGAAAATGGTTTACTGATGTTAGAAGTTAAGAGACTTGATCTTATAAGATAAGAGACTTAACTTATTTGTTTTAATGTGGATGTTTGTGTGAAACCTCATTCGTGAGTAATGAGTACTTGGTTTTAAAGGGATAATGTTTCTTGATTTGAGAATCGGAATGTGTATCGACAGGACCAACTGCGGCGTTAATAAAGGAAAATGTATTGAATAATGATGTATTTGTATTAAAACCGGTGAAACCTCCATCTAACATGAAGCTAAGATAAGACAAAATGATATTACATTTTCTAGATCATGGTCTTTGTAATAAGATCGTTATAAACAAGAATAAACTACTCACATATATGACATATGTTACTCAATTGTTCTAAAAGGAATCAAGTGATTAAGTTTGGGAACTATGAAACCATTTGAAAATGAGAAGCTTGAGTAATTGAATCTAGGCAATATGGAACGTAGGAAAATAATGTTGTTACTTGATTTTGAAAAAAAGAAGGTGGGTTGGTCATTCTAATACTACGTATCGGGTGACTTTTATAACGAGAATGGATCTCTTTTAAAAGAACTTAACGTATGTAGTACTTTGGGGTTAAAAACAGGACTTTGGCATAAAATGAAAGTACTTTGAGTTGTGTGAAACTTACTATGCTTGTTGTTGTGAAACTTGCCTATCTTGTGATGATAGCTTTTATTGTACAAGCGTTGTGTTTCGTGTTACGCGTCTCGATAGAATTCGGTTGGTAGTTGAGAACTTACTTGGATGTCTTGGCGGTGACGGAGAAATTCCGCAGATGCGTTCTGTTGATAGTATTATTATCGTTGTCGCTTTGGACATGCGACACGATCGTGGCGCGGGTATCTTCCATTTTGGTTAAGGTCTTGTGGTTAATCGCTCTGGATATCACGACACGATCGTGGCGCGCGGGTATGTTTCCATTTCGATTATCGCCTTGTGATTTCCTTTTGGACATACGACACGATCGTAGCGCGCGGGTATCGTCCATTTGGAAAGTTGTCTTATTGTTTTCCCTTTGGACATCTTGACACGATGCGTAGCTGCGGGTATGCTTCCATTTGGATTCCGTCTTGTTGTTGAGGTCACATGGACATGTCTACACCGATGCAGTCGGGGCATGTGGCCATGGGACATTGGTATTATGGTTGCATCATGGACATGTCTACACGTCACGATTAGGGGCATGCGGCCATAATGCGAACGATTGATGTTGTGGGCGTGAGACCCATAGTTATATCGAGTGATGGTATTTTATGTGGTGATCAGAGTTTGGTTATCATCATGTCTCTCTGCTTTATATAGACTAGTATGATTTCATTCGATATTATGCATTTCACATACTTGGTACTGTTATCACCTCCTTGGGGGCTGCGTTCACGCCATGGTAGAGTACATCGGCGTGGATCCTCGCTCATGGATCACGGTTCCAACATTTGAAGCTCCGTTCTCGGAGGCTTATCTTTGGTGCGTGTTCCACTGAGTTGTAGGTTCTGTACATTCGGGGTATGGCGTGGGCCACTGTCGTCATAGTCGTGTATATCTTAAGTGCAGAGTAATCTTTGTTGTAGGCGTGGTTGTAAAGGATTAAAGCTGCTCGAGTTTTATGTATATCGAAGGCAACCGCTTTGGTTGCTGTTTATTTATTATATCTCTTGTATAATGACTCATGTTGTATGTTCGCTGATTTTCTCGATGTATGTATCGCCAGGGTGCGGGGTAAGGCACGATGCGAACCGGCAGTCGTTACAAAAAGGTTTCATAACTCATAGTTTTAATCTCTTTTAAAACAATTGAGTAACATAAGTCTTGTCGTGGCTAGCTTATTCTTGTTTACAACAATCTTATTCTGACCGTGATCCGGGAAATGTAATACAATTTTGTCTTATCTTAGCTTACATGCGGATGGAGGTTTCTCTTTGGTTTTAATAACAATTAGTTATTTGTCAATACACTTTCCTTTATTAGCGCCATGTGGTTTGTTCGACACTTATTCTCATTTCGAAATCAATAAAACATTATTCTTTTTAAAACCAAGTACTCATTACTCGCGAATGAGTTTTCACAACACATCTAACAAAATGTTAATAACCAAGTAAAACAAGTTAAGTCTCTTATCTTTCAAGATCAAGTCTCTTAACTTCTACAATCAATAAACCAATCTTTTACCTCGTAGAGTCGTTATAACTAACTTCCCATAAAGCTATTATAACACCTCATGTTTTAAACCAAACCAACTCATTTAACACGTATCGTCTACCGTCTTACATAGTTTACAAAGCATCATGCTAGAAGGATAGGAGAGGTTCACATACCTCGCGGCGATTATCGACAATAAGCAAGCGCTCCACAATCGTAACACGGCTGGCGTTCCACTCTTGAGTAGAATACGCTACCGTAGTACTTCCACCTAAGGCGCCACAAACGTCATTAACTTCTAACCGCGGTTCCATTATTCTGAAAATTCGTGACACCTCCACCCACAAACAGCGTAAATCTCCTCCTTCATCGAGGTCGGCTACCAAGCCAACGGGGGTTTATCGCCTAACGGACGTATAAAATTCTACTATCTGATAATACCACAAGTCTCTTTATGTCTGATCCTATGTAATTCTGATTCTCTTCTTTATATTGAAGCTTAAGTCAAAAGACATTGCGCAAAGCTATATTCAGTTCTATATATAGTATACTTCAACTATATAATCCTCTGACATGTAATTTCCAATTCTGATAAGGGGACAGATTATTTACCTCGATAAGCCCGAAAATTATCCGAGATAAAAGTCGATCTGAGCAAGGTTTAGCTCGACTCGATGCGCTCGTCCTCCAAACAACCTAGAAGTTCTAACCAACTTCTACTTAAATACTGACCAACCATGAAGATTTCCTTAGGGTTTCGGTTTGAGACTAAAAGGACAAAGGTAGTATTTAGGACTCTACGATAGAGGTAACTTTTGGAATACAACAAGGTAAAGGCTAAGGTATTTTTGGGCATTATAACAATACTTGGAGAATACCGACCACGAGGGTGTATTATACGAAACAACTAGGCTAGGGGTACCCCGGCGGCCAACACTACTAGGGGAAGCTCTCCGCCACAAGGCCACTCAGGGGAGAGGGGGAAGGCTTAGGACGAGAACAATTCAAGAGGGGAGGGAGAGGGACTCAAGACTTGGATGATTTTGGATGAAGAAGTCTTCAAGCTTAGGGGGGTATTTATAGGAAACCCAAAAGCCAACCAATGGCCCAAGCCCAAGGCAAAGTGTAAGACGAGCGTGCAGGCAAAATCCCTACTCCGGTGAATCAAGCTTGAGACGGCGAAGCAACCGAAAAAAGGCCAAAAGAAAACAATGGCTGAACCTTTGGCCGTCACTGAGTATGTCTACCATGTCACAAAAAGTTACTCGAAAAATGTTAAAATATACAAAATGACATGCGGATTTTCCCGCCGTGTAGTATACAAAGCGTTTATATGCCACAAAATTATCACTAAAATTTCGAAAAGCCAAACTTTAAGTCTCAAATTACATCGTCTCCACGTCGTACTGAAAATCACTTCAATGCGTTGTACCTATCCTTCGCCGAAACGAGTTCATACTGGCTTACGAAAAGTTCCTCAACACATCCGCCCGCGAGAAAAACCGCGTTCTTACTATCACTTTGTAACTTATGCGGCAAGTATTCTCTTCGTCACTGTGATTACTCGAAGCTAAATCATGACAAATAGGTTATATATCTAATCGGTTTAGCCCGGTAACCTCGAGAAACCTCGACCAGCGTTTGCTAATAGATTTTTTTAACAATACTTAAGAAAATTTGAACATCACTGATGGGCTAGCGGGGTACCTCACCTAATACTGGCGGAGAACCATCGCACAAACCCCCAAAATCTTGAGGTGGCGCCCGCGATGGCGCAATCAAAGCGAAAAGCGGGAAAGGAGCTTCACACCGATAATGGACTTATCAAATAAATATATTTATAGGAACAGAACTCTTTACTCAAGCGATCACTAGAAGTCTAAGGTTGGTACCCGTGCATAACCCTGTGAAAAACCTTTCACACAAACAAATCATAATAACGTACAAAACTTACAAGGTTAGAATATAATATTTGCTAAGCCACGAACCAGGCCACTGGATGGCTTTGACAATAAGTGTCACTTTCTGGAGTTAACGATGATATCGCTGTCGAAAAATCACCCGCATAGTTGCGACATACCAGAATTTTCCCTACAAGTGCTTTCGACAAGCGTTTACTCTTAGCGACTCCCGATAAATGCGGTGCAACGTCATGAAAAGCATGCCCTTTGTCTCAAACTAAACCTATTTTGCTCCGAGTGCATATCTGGATGCTACGGAATTATCAAACTTATTCTTCCCTCTTGGCAAATAGTCGCTTTTTCACGGAAAGTCAAGGACTTACAAAGTTCTGCCTCGCATCGTGCGTTATCGCGCAGTTGTCGCGTAATGGTGACTCGAGGTACTCCTTGAAACTGCGGGCGTCTCGTCGAGCTCGAACTCCTTTGTCACTCGAGTAGCCCGCGTTGCACTCGCCATGTGGCCACGCCACAAAGCTGGGACTCGATCGAGAACTCCCTGAGTATCTGGAAGCTCGCTCGAGCCGGTCGTCTCGGCCGTCGTGGCATGCGGAAAGCGGGTCCTAACTTCGGAGTGCGGAATGCCTCGAGAACTGTTGCTGCTTTGGGCGTCTCTGCGGATCGAACATGTCGGAAGCAACATCACTGATCTATCTCGCACGGCTCCGGAAACCTAGCGGATCGGCCGACCACTTTGCGACTCGAGCTCGAGGGGTTGATGACTCACCCACGTCTCTGGCCTCGTAAATCAGTAAGCCAGCAGCTCCTGGCGTGCTCTGGTGGAGGCCCTGCTCGAGTCTTAGCGGAGGCTACACTTCACCTAAGCATGGCATAAAACTCTTCCTGACTCACACTGTTGCTCGATCCCGAAATGTCTTCCGCTCTCAGTTATGCGGATGAAACGTCTAATAACATTTCTGATGCGTGAAGTCACACGAGAACATGCCTCGACGTATAGTCTGAGTTGTAACTAGCGTGACTCGATCCTCCATTGCTAGCACCACTGTGGTACAGAAAACGTGAAAAATAAAACATAAACATGAAGCGAAATAGAAATAACAGGCCAAGATATAGCGTAGCGGCGACATAAACTGCATTTAATCCATTTTACAAACCACCGCAGCACTACTGGACCTCTAGAGTTTATCAACGAGGGGGTCCTCAATGTCAGAACCTCTGGGCTTCGAGGTAACATGCAAAGATAAGCCTCAGGCCCGCTTGATCTGAAGGAGATCCTGGCGGGGATCATCCCGTGTACTCCACTGCGGCATGAGCGCCCCGAAAATGGCCAATGGTAATCTGTATGTGAAGCTAAAATACGAATCATATGCAGTCGTGCGTGACATATGATAAAACTCTGATTCCCCTGACCAAAGCGGTCAGGTTCGCGCCTCAGTCATCACTCAAATAACTATGGTCGGCGCCCAGCATCAATCGTGTACGCATTATGCGCCAGTGCCGGAATTTGTGCGTCCACTCTGGCATGCCCGAAGTAGCCAACGGTGTACATCCGGCGTTAACAACCTATATGGGGCGGTGTCGCGCTATCTAACCACGCCGTGTGCGCCCGAGTCTGCGTCGGGGCCTGACGCGATAACAATATGTATTCATCCCGCGTACACTCGCCGGCGTAAGCTGTCTCACACAACAAGGTCTCATGCGAGCATGGTAAACGATCCGTAGCACGTAAGTTACCGCAAGTCTACTTAAGCATTTCGAGGTAACAATCTAGGGTTCCGATCAAGTCAATTTCAAATGCTCCGATTCTTATTTTAAGGTTTCATAACTAATGATTTTAATCTCTTTTAAAACAATTTAGTGCGTAAAGTCTTGTCACGTGGTAGTTTATTCTTGTTTGTGATGTATTACGGCCCGGTAAATGCAGGAAATGTATTACAATTTTTGTCTTATCTTGGCTTATGCGAGATGGAGGTTCTCTGGTTTAATACTTAATTAGTTGTTGACCATTACTGCTTTCCTTTGTCGTATTTTGCTGTTGGTTTGTTAAATGACATTCTACGTTTCAAGTAGTAAACATTATTCTTTTTGAAACCAGTACTCATTACTGTGAATGAGGTTTCTGACCGTCTAACAAGTGTTAATGGCAGTAAAGCAGGTTAAGTCTATCTTTCAAGATAAGATCTCTTAACTTCTGATCAATAAACCAATCTTTTACCTCGCCCAGATCGTTATAACTAACTATTAAAGTATTATAACACTTCTCCATTTTAAACAACAAGCTCGTTTAACACGTACAAATCTCTGCGTCTTACACCGTTCTAAAGCACTCATGCTGAAAAGGATAGGAAGAGGTTCACATACCTGCGCGATTGCCGATGATAAGCAAAAGCACGCTCGCGTGTCAATGTAACTTTGTTGGCAGTTCAGCTCTCAGTAGAATACGCTGGCCTGCGTAATGCTTACTTTTTTTATAAGGCCCTTTGGCTTGTCTTTTAACTTCCAGCACTTGCGGTTCCATATTCTACAGAAAATTGGCCGTGACGCCTCACACCCCATGCGGCGTAAATCTCCTCATCTCTGTGGTAGGTACCCAGGCTACCAAGCCAACGGGGGTTTATCTGTCGTCTAGCAGGACGTATACAATTCTACCTCTACGATGGCCTACCTGATCTCTTTATGTCCTACGATCTGTGTAATTCTGATTCGATTCTATTTCTTTATATTGGGCTTAAGTCAAAAGACATTGCATGAAAGCTATATTCGAGTTCTATATATAGTATACTTCAACTATATAATCCTACAACATGTAATTTCCAATTATGATAAGGAGACAGATTATTTA
The DNA here is from genome assembly GCA_029844215.1 of Przewalskia tangutica. Lineage (NCBI taxonomy): Eukaryota > Viridiplantae > Streptophyta > Magnoliopsida > Solanales > Solanaceae > Przewalskia > Przewalskia tangutica. The sequence goes on along the minus strand of CM056720.1, from coordinate 35,154,603 downwards.
CCTCGATAAGCCCCAAAATATCAGAGATAAAAAGTCGATCTGAGCAGGTTTAGCTCGACTCAGGTGTATTAGCTCCCGATCCGCTCCAAACAAGCCCTTAGAAGTTCTAACCAACCTGCTTAAATGCTAACCAACTATGAAGATTTCCTTGGGGTTTCGGTTTGAGACTAAAAGGACAAAAGAGTAGTATTCCAGGACTACGTATAGAGGTAACTTTTGGAAGATACAACAGAGGTAAAGGCTAAGGTATTTTTGGGCATTATATGATACTTGGAGAATACTTCTACCACGAGGGGGTGTATTATGTTGAAACAACTAGGCTGAAGCGGTACCCTCGGCGAGCACTACTGGGAGGAGGGGAAGTTCTCGGCCCAAGGCCACTCTCAAGGGGAGGAGAGAGGCTTGGGGCGAGAACTGACTGAGGGAGGAGAGGGACTCGAGACTTGGAAGATTTTTGATGAAGAAGTCTTCAAGCTTGAGGTGTTATGAAAACCAAAAGCCAACAATGGCCAAGATCGAAGCCATGTGCAAGGCAAGTGTAAGGCCTTGATCAGAAGCCAAAAGTGCACCTGTATCCCCTCCGCGACGACCCAGCGCAAAACAAGACATAAAGCAAGCCCTGAAAACAAGGCGAAACAAAGGAGCGGTGGAGCCTAGAGCAGTGACCTTACCGGCGTCGCACATAAGCCGGCCAGGGTGACAAGTGTCACCTCTTGTTGAAAAACTCAAAAATGTTCATTAAGCTCGGAAAAAATCCATAAAAATACAAAGCGACATGAATTTTCCGCCATGAAGTTACGTAAAGCGTTTGTAGAAAAGCGATTCTATCACGGGGTTGTGCAAAATTTCGAAACTAGCCAAACTTTAAGTCTAAAATTTTAATCGTCGTCTCGCGTACATACTGCGAAATCTGAGGTATAACATATATGATTGATTTGGGAGTAAAGGACATTGTTTTATCGTATATGATTTGGATTATTGCATTTTATTTACATTCCATGCTCAAATTGCTGTTATGCGACCCGCCGAAGTGCGCTTGCCGCGGTGATAGGTACCACAGTGTCACACGGATTGGACGTGGTAGTGCCTTACCCGGGCACCTAGTGATACAACGTCGAGAAAACCGTGGAAAATAAAACATGAGTCATAAAGCAGAGTATAATAATAAAGCGAGCCAACCAAGCGGTTGCCTTCGGTATATCATAAAACACGAGCGTTTAATCGCTACAACCACGCTTACAGCGATACTACAGACCTCACAGATTTACAACGACTATGGCGGGCGGGGCGGCCGCCGTACCACGATGTTCAAGCACTACTGACTCGGGAACCACATGCCAAAAGATAAGCCTCGGAGAAGCGGGCTTCGATATCTTTGGCTGTGATCTAGGCGAGGATCACGGCCGATGTACCTCTACTGCGGCGTGAGCGGCCACGAGAAGTCGATGCAATGGTACGAAGTATGTGAAAGCGTAAAATCGTAAATGAAATCATACTAGTCTATATAAAGCGGAGGCGTGTATGATGGCAAACTCTGATTCGCGACATAAGCGGTCATGATCAGCCTCGATCGAGGACTCGCGCCCTCAGTCATCGCTCAATATAACTATGGGTCCGCGCCCAGCGGCGTATCGTGTTGGCATCGCGGCGCGTGCCGGATTACGCTTCGGTGAAGCGTGTCCGTGATGCAACAATAATACCCGATGCCACGGTAGCGCGTACCGGAATTCTACCTCGGTGTAGACCGTCCGTGACGTCATCGACATGATATCTTGGGTGATCGGCCTGCGCGTCACGTGCCGGAATTCTACCTCGGTGTAGACATGTCCATGTAACATCGACAACAATGAGTGATAATTAAAATGAAACATGCGTGGAATTCTCGTCATTGCCGGCCGCGTCCAGTAAGTTCTCAACAAGTCATGGCCTACATCGAGGAGGTAACCGAAATACAACAACATGCAATGAGGCTATAATCGCACATAGGCAAGTTTCACACAACTCAAAGTACTTTCACATAAGTCACACACGTGATATAAAAATCGTGACTATCTTTTTAAGTAAACAGACAACTCCCACTTTTGTAAAATCAAGTAACAACATTTATTTTCCAAGCGTTCAAGTTTGCCTAATTTCAAATGCTCGAGTCAACATTTTAGAAAGGTTTCATAACTGCGTAGTCTTAATCTCTTTTAAAACAATTGAGTAACATATGTCATATATGTGAGTAGTTTATTCTTGTTTATATGATCTTATTCTGACCGTGATCTAGAAAATGTAATATCATTTGTAAATGCTCGTCTTAGGCACATGCGGATGAGTTTCTACTTGGTTTTAGTCAACGTCATTATTCAATACATTTTCCTTTATTATTGCGGTGATGCAGCCGATACACGTTACGATTTCGAAATCGGTAAAACATTATCCACAAAACCAAGTACTCATTACTCACGAATGAGGTTTCATGCAACGTCCATTAAAACAAATAAGTTAAGTCTCTTATCTTATAAGATCGAGTCTCTTAACCAACGTGATAAACCATTTTCTTACCTACGTAAAATTGTTATAACTGACATCCCATAAAGCGTTATAACACTTTATGTTTTAAACAAACAAATACACTTAGATCGTCTAGTCTTACATAGTTACACATGTCGTGCTAGAATAGATAGGAAGAGGTTCGCATACCTCGGCCGATATCGACCAAATAAGCAAAATGCTCCAAATCTTTACAACGCGCTAGCCCTTTCCACTTTCCTCATAAGTAGAATCGCTACTCTTAGTACTTTCACCAAAAAGGTCCTGGCGTCTATTAACTTTAAAACCACGAGGTTCATTTCTCTACTGAGAAGAATTGGCGGCCTCACACATAGCATGCGTAAATCTCTCTCTGTCGAGTGACTACGAAGCCAACCGAGGGTTTACGTCTAACCGGACGTGTACCATCTGCCTACGACAATGCTACAAGTCTCATGTCTGATCTATGTAATTGATTGATTCTCTTCTTTAAATTGGGCTTAAGTCAAAAAGACATTGCGCTGAATAATGTTGATTCTATATATAGTATACCTCAACTATATATTCCTACCACATGTAATCTCAATTCTGATAAGGGACAAGAATATTTACCTCGACATGCCCAAAATTATCCAAGTTATAATGTCGATCTGAGCAAGGTTTGCTCTATAAAGTCTTGCTCGATCCGCTCAGACAACCTTAGAAGTTACAACCAACTTCCACTCAAATCTTCAACCCAGTGAAGATTTCATGGGGTTTCGGTTTGAGACTAAAAGGACAAAAGGTAGTATTCAGGGCTCTGCATTATAGAGGTAACTTTGGAATACAACAAGGTAAAGGCTAAGGTATTTTGGGCAGGGCATTATAACAATACTCGGAGTATTTTACACGAAGGGGGTGTATTATACGAAACAACTAGGCTAAATTTCAGGGGTACCACATTAAGCCTACAAGGGGAGGAGGCTCTCGCAAGGCCACTCAAGGGAGTGAGGCTTGGGACGATGGCTGTGAGGAGGAGGATTTAGACTTGGAAATTTGTGATGAATAAGTCTTCAAAAGAGAGGGTATTTATAGGAAGCGAGGGCGACCAATGGACAAGATCAAGCCATGTGCAAGGCAAGTGTAAGGCCTTGATCAAGCCAAGTGCACCTATCTACTCCGCAAAACATGGCTCGAAACAATGCGCAAAACAAGGCCAAAGCAAGGCGAAACAAGGCACCCGATAAGGCCAAGCGTGAGCGGCCGTCATCGGCCGCAATCCGTCGCAGTAGGGGTGACAATGTCACCCTCCGTTGGTCCCAAGATGTTTCGTCGCTCTGAAAAATCGCAAAATACAAAGCGACATGGCGAGATTTTCGCCCATGACTCTGTAGCGTTTCGTCAGCGACTCCAATAGGGTGTTGTGCGCAAAGGTAAATTCGGCCAAGCCACCTAGGGAGTGACACGTGTCGCCTCTGCTTGTCCAAAATAATTCATCTTAGAAATATCCAAAATGGCCAAAATCTCAAAATCAAAGCGGCGGGCCCGGCGGCGTAAATTTCTCCGTGGGCCCCGTGACCATTCAAAATAAAATTCCATAATTCTAATATAATCTAAGAAGCCCCAAATTCAAATCCAGGACCCCAATTCCGCTTGGCAATGACATTTTCCTTACAAAAACCCAGGAGACTTTTAGTGGAAGAATGGCACTCTTTCTTCTTTCAATTTTTACGTATGTGCTCACAATGCGTGCGTCTCGCATACATGCAGGAATGCGGGGGTATAACATTTCCTCGTAGAAACATTAGGTCAAGATGTTCGTTCTAAATCTCAAAACAAGCGTGCGTCGATATAGTCTTCCTTTTATACTTACGAAACAATCTGCCGTACGGCGCAAAATACTGCGCCAACATACTTATATCCAAGTCTGAGAAACACCTCTAACATCACCACAAATAATACTACTTTTGTCAACTTTGTCGTGAGCACTTGCTCGGCGACCCAACAAATGATGCCAGGAACGCGTCACGATCAGAAGGCTATGCATTTAGAATTCTTACCATATTTACGATCGCTTTAGTATCAACTTCGGGATTACTATCTCTAACGTGGTCATCGTGGCGGGAACATTGCGGATGGATCTTCGATACTTTCGAACATAACAATCTGAAAAATAGGGCGTCCTTCCTCAAAGTCGGACGTGCAAATATTGTGATCGATCTTCTTGAAATACCACCGGACGAGTGTGGCGAGTTTTGGGAAGCGGAAGGAACTTAGCGAGTTATTTTGGGCCTTTTGAGTTCGTGTGAAGAATAGGCGGATTTCATATATGTTAGCATTTGCGTCGACTTAGGAGGAAGGGCGTCCGTGCTTCGTATTGTTATGTTCGGAAAGTATCGAAGATCCGTCGAATGTTCGATTAATGATGACCCGCGTTAGAGATAGTAACCAGAGTTTTGGATACTAAGCGATGTCGAAATATGGTAAGAGTTAGTGTCGGCGAACGATGATCGCGTGCGGACGGTACCGTTTGTTGGAGTCGTTGGAGCAAGGCTCGCGACAAAGTGACAAAAGTAGTATTATTTGTGGTGATGTTAGAGGTGTTTCCTCGTAGACTTGGATATAAGTATGTTGCTTGGTATTTTACAATGGCGGTATGGCGAGGATTGTTTAAGTAAGTATAGTAGTGAAGACTATATTGTGGCGTTTGTTTGAGACTTAGAAGGAACATTCGGAATGCAATGTTTCTAAGGAAGAATGTTATACCCGTAGTTCGGGTATGTATGCGAGGGCGTGCGTGCGAGAATCTGACAGATTGGAAAGGAAGAAAGGCGATTTTCCACGGAAAAGTTTAGGTTTTGTGAAGGAAAAAGGTTCGTTAATGGGAATTGGATTCCCAGTTTGGTATTCGGACTTCTGGAATATTAGAAATTATGGAATTTTATTTTGGAAATGGTCACGTGGGGCCACGGGAGAAATTCTGGTTTTGTAGGCCAGCTTTGTTTGAGATTTTTGGCCATTGTGGATATTTTTGGAAGATGTTTTATTTTTGGGCCAATAGGAGGGTGACACGTGTCACCCCGCCTAGGTAGCTTGGCGAAGTGGCATTTGTGCTCACTTTGGTTAAGTCGTTTTTAAATGAAGCGTTCTACCTAACTGCGAAGGAAAATTCGGCTATGTCTTTTCTTATTTTTGCGGATTTTTAGAGGCGGAACATTTGGACCAGCGAGAGGCGGCGCGCACCTGCGTTGGTGGGCAAGGTGGGCGTACGTGGGACCAATTGGGGAGTCAGTGGTAGATATTTTGGTAGATATTTGTGAGGGTTTTAAGGAGTAGGGACTAGGGGCACTTGGGCATATCTTGGCCTACCTTGTGTAGCACTTAGCTCGATCTTGGCCATTGGTTGGCACTTGGCTTGTCTATAAATACCCTCTCCCTTTGATGAATTCTTAAATCCTTTCCTAAATGTTTCTAAGTGTTAAATCTTCTCCCTCCCCTTAGTGTTGAGTTCGGCGAGAGGCCTCCCCTCTCCTGAGGCCTTGGCAGAAGTACACCCACTCCTAGTAGTGTGGTCGTAGGGTACCCACTGCCTAGTTGCTTTAGTATAATACTCACTTTGTGGTGTAGAAATACTCTAAAGTATTGTTATAATGCCCAATTACCTTAGTAGTATACCTTGTAGTATTCTAGGTTATACCTATCTGGCTTGGAAATACTATTATACTTCGTCGGTCCAAACCGAAACCACTAGGAAAATCTCCGTAGTCAGTTGGAGTATTGTGTAGAAGTTGGTTAGAACTTCTAAGGGTGGTTTAGAGCGGGTTGGAGCGCTCGGAGTTGGAGCTAAACGATTGCCCAAGATCGACTTTATACTTGGATAATTATGGGCTTATCGAGGTAAATATCTTGTCCCTCTATTGTAATTGGAAATTACATGTTAGTAGAATATATAGTTGAAGTATACTATATATAGAAGCTGAGCGTGGTTAGTTGGTATGTCTTTTGACTTAAGCTGAAGAAGCTGAGGCGTATTCTGATGACTTGTGTAGTAATCTTGTGGGTAGAATTGTACAGTTCGGGTTAGATGTATAACCCCCAGTTGGCTTAGTAGCGGCCGTTAGAGGAGGAGATTTCTGTTGCGGGAGGTCTTTGCGAATTTTACGTAGAATGTTCTGCGATAAGATCTTAATGTTAATAAAGCGCGTGGCCTTATAGGTTGAAGTACTACGTGTGGCGCGTTACTTGGCTTTAGGAGTAGCCGACGGTTGGGAGTACTTGGGCGTTTTGCTATTAGTCGATACTCGTCGCGAGGTATGTGAACCTCTTCTATCTCTTACAGCATGATATGTGTGAACTATGTAGTGCGGTAGGCGTACGTGTACTAAATGTATTTGATTGGTGTAAAACATAAAGTGTTATAACGACTTTATGGGAAGTTAGTTATAACGGCTTTATGTTGGTAAGAAAATACGTGTGGTTTTAAAAGGTAGCGATTTGATCTATAAGCGGCTTGTTATGTGTTAATAGAGAACTTGAAGTATTTCAAAGAGTTTTGAATCATTTTGAGAGAAGAAGTAATACTTGATTTGTTTTGAAAACTTAAGAGTTATACTAGCTTTATGGAAAGTTAGGTATAACGTCTTAGAATGTTTCTTGATTTTGGAAATCGAATGTGTATCGACAAACCAACTGCGGCGTTAATAAAAATGTTTTGTGATTAAGTATTATTAAAACGTTGAAACTTCCATCTGCGTAGAAGCTAAGATAAGACAAAATGATATTTCCTAGATCATTTCTTTGTAATAAGATTGTTATAAACAAGAATATCTACTCATATAAGACTTATGTTTCTCGAGATAGTTTAAAGGAGAATTATATTCTTAAATGAATAAGACTATGAACTCTGAAACCTTTCTAAAATGAGAAACTTGAACATTGGAAATTAGGCAAACTTGATCATTGGAAAAGAATGTTGCTACTTGATTTTACAATGAGAAGTAATTGATTTACTTTAAAAAGATAATCACTCTATTTTCATATCTCTCGGGTATTGTGTGACTTTTGTGAATGTAGCATTATCTTTTAAAGAGTTAATGTATGAAGTACTTTGGGGATAAAACCCGATCTTGTTACTCGTATAGTAGAAGGTACCTTGTGTGAACAACTTGATTGTATTGGTTTGTGATAGCCTTGTAATACTTTCTTGATTGCTTTGATAAGTAAGCGTGTTAGGATCTACGTGTGTTAGTATCTTGTGATGTTTGGGTAAAGGGGTTTCCCTTGATTGTGCTTATTAACTATCAGTCGTTATGATAGTATTGTGGCGTTAAATCTCTTGAGATGATTCAGTTAAAGCGCCCTCCGATGCGGGGTAGACTTCGGCGGGTCGATGGACTATGATTCGAGAATACCTCATACGAGTCGGGGGCTTTCTGCGAAGCTCTGAGTTCGAGTTAGTGTCGTCCTTTATGGGCATGCGGTCCGTGGCCGTGCGGTGCGAAGTCGGGGCGATCTTGGGAGTAGCTACCCTCGATGCGGGAATACCTCATGCGGGCGATGAGATTGGCCTATGCGGGCTGGGAGTTCGAGGTTAGGCAGCGTACGGTGATACGTGGGCAAGTGGCGGCTTTGATCATGTGGCGGTCTAGGCAGATCTTATGATCTGATTCGTGACCTTGTTGGTGCGTGGGTTTTTAGTAGTCGGCTATGCCTTCGTACTTACCGTCTGATTTATGATGACAGGTGGGACACGGTGTTCATGTGTGTTCCTTGGTGCTTTTATATCATAGGCGCGGCGGTGAGGAAGGTATTCCAGGTATTCCGCATGATTGATGTTGTGGGCACGAGACCCATTGTTATACTTGAGTGATAACTTGAGGGCGTGAGTCCCTAACTTGACATGACTGCTTTGTGGTAAACTGTAGTTTGGTTATCATACATTGTCTCCTGCTTTATATGACTGCTATGATTTCACTTACAGTATGTATTTTGATTTCACATGCTAAATTTTTGTTATGCTGACCTCCTTGAAGGCTGCGTTCATCTGCGAGTTGAGTACACGATCGTTGATCCTAGCTCTCGAGTCTGCAGTTTGAGCGTTTGGGAAGCTCCGTTTCTCGGAGGCTTATCTTGGTATAGTCCACTGTTATCGTAGGTGTTTACATTCGGGGTATGGCGGGGCCTGTCCGTCGTTGTTATCATATCTTTCGTAAGTGCATGAAATCTTGTTGTGGCGGGGTTGTAAAAAGTTAAAGCGTTCGATTGTTATTTATATATCTTAGAAAAGGCAAGTTTTCCCTCGAATCGTTGTTTCATATTTCATAATATGTCTTGTATCGTTTATGTTCGATTACTACGATGTTGTCTCACTAGGGTGCCGGGTAAGGCACGATCCGCGGGCAGGATCGGTCGTGACAAAAGTGGTATCGAGCGATTAATCCTCGGAAAGTGTCTGAGCCGTATCGATGAAGTCTTGATTATCGGTGTGTTGTGCGCCGCTTGATAATCGAGGCTATAGGATATTTAGGATTGGTTTCTATTCTTCTCACTGCAGTCGTGCCTTAGAGGTGTGTTTTAAGTTGGACCCTCTAGCGTATTTCTTTCCACTTCAGATTTATGCCTCGCGTAGAACCGGGCCGGGAGGCAAAGCGGCGAGGAGGCTGCGAGTAGAATCTGAGAGGTTGCGAGGGCGAGCCCGATCATTACCTAGGGTAGTGCCGTTCGGGGATTTCTGCGGCGTCACTAACCGGCAGAGTTTAGCGCGGCGATTCTCTGCGTCCATGATATTTGAACCTCGGTTCCACGGCCAGAAGCAGTGAATATAGATTGCAAAGCGGCCACATTACTAGTATGGATTTGGCTACGGAGATTATCCGATGTACGCGAGTCTTGATGACTACCTAAGAGAGGTTGTGCAAGAGTAATTCTTGATTGGGCTTGAACATGGCACGTATGCGGGCTTATGTCTGTGGGCGAGCGTAGAGATCGGCGGGTTAACCAGGGCGAAGAGGGCGGGCGGCAAGGTCCTTGGTAACTTTCAAAGTGAGTATACCTTAAGTGCTATGTTACGATAGCGGTGTGTTAGTTGTGATTAAAAATCATGGTGGGTTAGCTTGAGTAAGATTTTGGAGGATAGAAAGTGTGAGCCTTAGAGCTTTATGCGCAAAGACCTTAGAGGTAAGGCCGTCTCGGGTAGAGGCGTATGTTTATGTTTGACCCTTATAGGAGTGCATAGTGCGCGTGGTGTGTTTGGGATAGGTCACAAGTAGTGTGAAATGAAGAGGGTAGTTGAGCTAAGAAGACGCTAGGTATTAAGTAGCGTGATTAGTGAGATTGTTAGATCGGGAGCTAGTATTGTCGCGCGTTGCGGGTCGGGTTGAGGCACGTTGCGGGTCAACCAGCGGCATGTATGGCGGTGGGGTCTGGTTGTGGTGGTCCTTGTGGTAGGGTCCGCGAGGTGCTAGGCGAGTTTAGTTAACAGCGTCTGAGTTCGTGGATGCGTTCGGCCGGTGGTCGGGCGATGAGAGCAGCCATCGTGTTCTTGATCGGGACCGTTCACTTGCGATGTTGATTTATCGAGAAAGGTTGTAAGGCTGCAGGTGCCTACCTTCACCTTATGACGATGGAGCCAGTTCTGGCTGTTTTGTTTCTGGAAGTTTTACAAGCATGTGTTAAGAACTTCGGTGAGTCTCGAATCGCGTTCGCCCTCGGGCGGTCGTGGATTTGAGGTAGTTGTGAGGATTGTTGTCTCTGTGGAGGCGTTTGAGCTACCATTTGGTGTTCGGATGTCGCCTTACGAAGCCTTGTAGGGGCGAAGTGTAAGTTGCGGTCGATTGGTTCGATGTTAGCGGGGTTGAATAGTTGGTTGATCTTGTTCCGGTAATTTGTGGATAGTGAAGCTTGTCTAGAAGAAGTTACGGCGGCTCGGAGGAATCGTGCGGATAATCGGCGGCAGCTTAGAGTTGAGTTGGTCGGTCTTCTTGAAAGTACCACCGGACGGTGTGGCGAGTTTTGAAGCGAAGGAACTTAGCGGGTTATTTTGGGCCTTTGTGAGTTCGTGTGAAGAATAGGCGGGTTGCCTATATGTTAGCATTTGCGTCCGACTTAGGAGGAAGGGCGTCGGTCTTCGTATTGTTATGTTCGGGAAAGTATCGAAGATCCGTCGAGAATGTTCCCGATTAATGATGACCACGTTAGAGATAGTAACCGAGTTTTGGATCTAAAGCGATGCTCGAAATATGGTAAGAATTAGTGTCACGACATCTTGATGATCGCATGCGGCCGGTACCATTTGTTGGAGTCGTTGGAGCAAGGCTCGCGACAAAGTGACAAAAGTAGTATTATTTGTGGTGATGTTAGAGGTGTTTCCTCGTAGACTTGGATATAAGTATGTTGCGTGGTATTTTACGTGGCGGTATGGCGGGATTGTTTAAATAAGTATAGTAGTGAAGACTATATTGGCCTTGCGTTTGTTTTGAGACTTAGAAGGAACATTCGGGACGAATGTTTCTAAGGAAGAATGTTATACCCGTAGTTCGAGGTATGTATGCGAGGGCGTGCGTGCGAGAATCTGAGAAAGATTGGAAAGGAAGAAAGAAGCGATTTTCCACGGAAAAGTTTCGGTTTTGTGAAGGAAAAAGGTTCGTTAATGGGAATTGGATTCCCAGTTTGGTATTCGGACTTCTGGAATATTAGAAATTATGGAATTTTATTTTGGAAATGGTCACGTGGGGCCCACGGGAGAAATTCTGATTTTGTAGAACCAGCTTTGTTTTGAGATTTTTGGCCATTGTGGATATTTTTGGAAGATGTTTTATTTTGGGCCAATAGGAGGGTGACACGTGTCACCCGCCTAGAGTGGCTTGGCGAATTGGCATTTGTGCTCGGCCTTTGGTTAGAGTCGTTTTTACGAAGCGTTCTACCTAACTTGCGAAGGAAAATTCCGGCTATGTCTTTTCTTATTTTTGCGGATTTTTAGAGGCGGAACATTTTGGACCAGCGAGAGGCGGCGCTTGGCACCTGCGTTGGTGGGCAGGTGGGCGACACGTGGGACGAATTGGGAGGTCAGTGGTAGATATTTTGGTAGATATTTGTGAGGGTTTTAAGGAGTAGGGACTAGGGGCACTTGGGCATATCTTGGCCACACTGTGTAACACTTGGCTCGATCTTGGCCATTGGTTGGCCTTGGCTTGTGCTATAAATACCCTCTCCCTTTGATGAATTCTTCATCCTTTCCTAAATGTTTCTAAGTGTTAAATCTTCTCCCTCCACTTAGTGTTGAGTTCGGCCGAGGCCTCCCCTCTCACAGAGGCCTTGGCCGAGTGCACCCACTCACAGTAGTGTGGCAGTGGGGTACCCCACTGCTAGTTGCTTTAGTATAATACTCCTTTGTGGTGTAGAAATACTCTCAAAGTATTGTTATAATGCCCAATTACCTTAGTAGTATACCTTGTAGTATTCTAAGGTTATACCTATCTGAAAAGCGGAAATACTATTATACTTCCGTCGATCCACAAACCGAAACCACTAGGAAAATCTCCGTAGTCAGTTGGAGTATTGTGTAGAAGTTGGTTAGAACTTCTAAGGGTGGTTTAGAGCGGGTTGGGCGCTCGGAGTTGGAGCTAAGCGATTGCCGGGATCGACTTTATACTTGGATAATTATGGGCTTATCGAGGTAAATATCTTGTCCTCTATTGTAATTGGAAATTACATGTTAGTAGAATATATAGTTGAAGTATACTATATATAGAGCGAGCGTGGTTAGTTGGCAATGTCTTTTGACTTAAGCTGAAGAAGCCCAGAAGCGTATTCTGATGAGACTTGTGTAGTAATCTTGTGGAGTAGAATTGTACCGTTCGGGTTAGATGTATAACCCACTGGTTGGCTTGGTGCGGCCCGTTAGAGAGGAGATTTCTGTTGCGGGAGAGTCTTTGCGAATTTTACGTAGAATGTTCTACGATAAGATCTTAATGTTAATAAAGCGCCTTGTGGCCTTATAGGTTGAAGTACTACGTGTGGCGCGTTACTTGGCTTTAGGAGTAGCCGCGGTTGGGAGTACTTGGGCGTTTTGCTATTAGTCGATGCTCGTCGCGAGGTATGTGAACCTCTTCCTATCTCTTCTAGCATGATATGTGTGAACTATGTAGTGCGGTAGGCGTACATGTACTAAATGTATTTGATTGGTGTAAAACATAAAGTGTTATAACGGCTTTATGGGAAGTTGGTTATAACGGCTTTATGTTGGTAAGAAAATACATGTGGTTTTAAAAGGTAGCGATTTGATCTATAAGCGGCTTGTTATGTGTTAATAGAGAACTTGAAGTATTTCAAAGAGTTTTGAATCATTTTGAGAGAAGTAATGCTTGATTTGTTTTGAAAACTTAAGAGTTATACTAGCTTTATGGAAAGTTAGGTATAACGTCTTAAGAATGTTTCTTGATTTTGGAAATCGAGAATGTGTATCGACAAACCAACTGCGGCGTTAATAAAGAAATGTTTTGTGATTAAGTATTATTAAAACCGGTAGAAACTTCCATCTGCATAGAAGCTAAGATAAGACAAAATGATATTTCTAGATCATGTCTTTGTAATAAGATTGTTATAAACAGAATATCCTACTCACATATAAGACTTATGTTTCTCGGATAGTTTAAAGGAGAATTATATTCTTAAATGAATAAGACTATGAACTCTGAAACCTTTCTAAAATGAGAAACTTGAACATTGGAAATTAGGCAAACTTGATCATTGGAAAGAATGTTGCTACTTGATTTTACAATGAGAAGTAATTGATTTACTTTAAAAAGATAATCACTCTATTTTCATATACTACGGGTATTGTGTGACTTTTGTAGATGTAGCATTATCTTTTAAAGAGTTAATGTATGAAGTACTTTGGGGATAAAACCCGATCTTGTTACTCATATAGTAGAAGGTACCTTGTGTGAACAACTTGATTGTATTGGTTTGTGATAGCCTTGTAATACTTTCTTGATTGCTTTGATAAGTAAGCGTGTTAGGATGCTACGTGTGTTAGTATCTTGTGATGTTTGGGTAAAGGGTTTCCCTTGATTGTGCTTATTAACTATCGGTCGTTATGATAGTATTGTGGCATTCGTCTCTTGAGATGATTCAGGGAGTTAAGCGCCCTCCGATCGGGGTAGACTTCGGGCGGGTCGATGGACCTATGATTGAGAATACCTCGTGCGAGTCGGGGCTATCTTGAACTCGAGTTCGAGGTTAGTGTCGTCCTTTATGGGCATGCGGTCCGTGTGGCGTGCGGTGCGAAGTCGGGGCGATCGCGGAGTAGCTACCCTCGATGCGGGAATACCTCATGCGGGCGATGAGATTGGCCTATCGGGCTCACGGGAGTTCGAGGTTAGGCAGCGTACGGTGATCTGTGGGCAAGTGGCGGCTTTGATCATGTGGCGGTCTAGGCGGATCTTATGATCTGATTCATGACCTTGTTGAATGCGTAGGTTTTTAGTAGTCGGCTATGCCTTCGTACTTACCGTCTGCAGTTTTATGATGACACGAGTGGGACACAGTGTTCGTGTGTGTTCCTTGGTGCTTTTATATCATAGGCTGGCGGTGAGGAAGGTATTCCACGGGCGTGATTGATGTTGTGGGCACGAGACCCGTTGTTATACTTGAGTGATAACTTGAGGCGTGAGTCCACCTAACGACATATTGCTTTGTGGTAAGCGTAGTTTGGTTATCATCATTGTCTCTGCTTTATATAGTGCTATGATTTCACTTACGATATGTATTTTGATTTCACATACTCGGTACTGTTATCTTGACCTCGCCGAAGTGCGTTCATGCGCGAGTTGAGGTACACGATCGTTGATCCTAGCTCTCGAGTCCGATTTAGCGTTTGGGAAGCTCGTTTCTCGGAGGCTTATCTTGGTATAGTCCACTGTTATGCGTAGGTGCTTACATTCGGGGTATGGCGGGGCCACATCGTCGTTTTTGTCATATCTTTCGTAGAAGTGCATGTAATCTTGTTGTGGCGGGGTTGTAAAAAGGATTAAAGCGTTCGGTTGTTATTTATATATCTTAGAAAGGCAAGTTTTCCCTCGAATCATTGTTTCATATTTCATAATATGTCTTGTATCGTTTATGTTCGTGATTACTACGATGTTGTCTCGCTAGGGTGCGGGTAAGGCACGATCACGGGCAGGATCGGGTCGTGGCAGCCTCGTACTCTCTGTATCTCACTAGCGGCACCTCTTGCCTTGCCCCCCAGGCTCTGGTTGCACTAGCGGAGGCATAGCGGTAAAAAGCGAGATATGTCGAGAGGGTCGACTTACAACCACGATTCTAAGGCACGATCTCGAGAATGAGAAGAATGAAACCAATCCTAAATGTCCTATAGCCTCACGATTATAGATGTGGTGCAACCTGCGATAATCAAGACTACACTGACACGATGCAGTAGAGCACTTTCAGAGACTAGCGCTCGATACCACTTTGTCACGCCCGGTCGGGCGTGGTGGTGCCTTACCGGGCACCTAGTGATACAACATCGAGAAAACCGGCGGAAAATAAAACATGAGTCATGAAACGAGAGATAAAATAATAAGCAGGCCAGCCAGCGGTTGCCGGTATATCATAAAACACGAGCAGTTTAATCCTTTACAACCACACGGCGATTACTCTGGACCTCAAGATTTACAGCGACTATGGCGGAGCGAGGCCCGCCATACCCAGAATGTTCAGAACCTGACTCGGGGAACACGTACCAAAAGATAAGCCTCGGAGAAGCGGGCTTCGATATCTTTGGTTGTGATCTAGGCGAGGATCCACGGCCGTGTACCTCTACTGCGGCATGAGCGCGGCCCGAAAGTCGATGCGGTACCAAGTATGTGGCGTAAAATCGTAAATGAAATCATACTAGTCTATATAAAGCATGAGACATGTATGATAACCAAACTCTGATTCGCGACATAAGCGATCATGTCGATCGAGGACTCGCGCCTCAAATCATCGCTCAAATATAACTATGGGTCTCGCGCCACGACATCAATCATGTTCGCATCGTGGCGCGTTCCCGGAATTACGCGCCGGTGTAGACATGTCCATGATGCAACAATAATACCAATGCCCGTGGCGCATGCCCGAATTCTACCTCGGTGTGACGCGTCCGTGTGACGTCATCGACAATATCTTTGGGTGATCAACCTGCGCGTAGCCGCGTGCCCGGAATTCTACCTCGGTGTAGACATGTCTATGTAACATCGACAACAAGACGATAATTAAAATGGAAACATACGTGGAATTCTCGTCACTTTGCCCGGCCGCGTCGAGTAAGTTCTCGACAAGTCAGCGCCTCTGTCGAGAGGCGGTAACCTGAAATACAACACTTGTACAACAAGGCTATAAATCACAAGCATAGGCAAGTTTCACACAACTCAAAGTACTTTCACATAAGTCACACCACGTAGTATAAAAATCGTGACTATCTTTTTAAGTAAACAAGACACTTCCCTTTTGTAAAATCAAGTAACAACATTATTTTCCAAGCGTTCAAGTTTGCCTAATTTCAAATGCTCAAGTCACTTATTTTAGAAAGGTTTCATAACTCATAGTCTTAATCTCTTTTAAAACAATTGAGTAACATATGTCATATATGTGAGTAGTTTATTCTTGTTTATAACGATCTTATTCTGACCATGATCTAGAAAATGTAATATCATTTTGTCTCGTCTTAGCTTCATGCGGATGGAGGTTTCTCTGGTTTTAGTACAACACGTCATTATTCAATACATTTTCCTTTATTAGCATTTGCGGTGGTGCGATACACGTTACGATTTCAAATCGGTAAAACATTATCCCTTTAAAAACCAAGTACTCATTACTCACGAATGAGGTTTCACTGGCGATCCACATTAAAACAAATAAGTTAAGTCTCTTATCTTATAAGATCAAGTCTCTTAACTTCTAACATGATAAACCATTTTCTTACCTACGTAAAGTTTATTATAACCAACTTCCCATAAAGCCGTTATAACACTTTATGTTTTAAACAAACAAATACACTTGCTTTGTCGTCTGTACTACATAGTTACACACATATCATGCTAGAATAGATAGGAAGAGGTTCACATACCTCGCGGCGAGTATCGACAAATAAGCAAAATGCTCCAAGTACTACAACGCACTAGCCCTTTCCACTCCTCAGTAGAATCGCTACTCTTAGTACTTTCACCTAAAAGGTCACAAGCGTCTATTAACCCAAAACACAAGGTTCCATTTCTCTCTGAGAAAATTCAGCGACACTTCACATGACAGCGTAAATCTCCTCTCTATCGAGTGGCTACCAAGCCAACCGAGGGGTTTCATCTAGGGGCGTGTACCATCCTACTACACAGCAATGCTACACAAGTCTCTTTATGTCTGATCTATGTAATTCTGATTCGATTCTCTTCTTTAAATTGGGCTTAAGTCAAAAGACATTGCCGCACAAATAATGTTGATTCTATATAGTATACCTCAACTATATATTCCTACTACATGTAATCTCCAATTCTGATAAGGGGACAAGAATATTTACCTCGATAAGCCCAAAATTATCAAGTTATAATGTCGATCTGAGCGAGGTTTTGCTCTACTCGTCTTGCTCGATCCGCTCCAAACAACCATAGAAGTTCTAACCAACTTCTACTCAAATACTTCAACCGACTCTGAAGATTTCCTTAGGGTTTCGGTTTGAGACTAAAAAGGACAAAAGGTAGTATTTCCGGGCTCTACGTATAGAGGTAACTTTGGAATACAACAAGGTAAAGGCTAAGGTCTTTTGGGCATTATAACAATACTCGGAGAGTATTTCTACCAAGAGGGGAGGAGGCTCTCGGCCACAAGGCCACTCAAGGGAGTGAGGCTTAGGGCGATGGATCACAAGGGGAGGAGGATTTAGACTTGGAAATTTTTGATAAATAAGTCTTCAAAGAGAGGGGTATTTATAGGGAATCCAAGGGACAACCAATGGACAAGATCAAGCCATGTGCAAGGCAAGTGTAACGCCTTGATCAAGCCAAGTGCACCCTATCCCTACTCCACAAAACATGGCTCAAAACAATGCACAAAACAAGGCCAAAACAAGGCGCAAAACAAGGCACGATAAGGCCTGGCGTGAGCGATCGGCCGCAATCCGTCCACCGTGAGGGTGACAAATGTCACCCTCCCGTTGATCCAAGATGTTTAAATCGCTCGGAAAAATCCGCAAAAATACAAAGCGACATGGCGGAATTTTCCGCCATGACTCACGTAAGCGTTTAGTCGGCGACTCAATGGGTGTTGTGCCTGAAAGGTAAATTCGGCCAAGCCACCTGGGGGTGACACGTGTCTCCCTCCTCTTGTCCAAAATAATTCATCTTAGAAAATATCCAAAATGGCCAAAATCTCAAAATCAAAGTGGGCCCACAAAAGCAGTAAATTTCTCAGTGGGCCCAGTGACCATTCAGAAAATAAAATTCCATAATTCTAATATATTCTAAGAAGCCCAAATTCCAAATCAGGAACAATTCCTTGACGAACATTTTCCTTACAAAAGCAGGAGACTTTTTAGTGGAAGAATCGCTCTTTCTTCCTTTCCAATTTTTACATGCGTGCTCTCGTGCGTCCTCGCATACATACCCGAGAATGCGAGGGTATAACAACAATTGGTGATCCTTGCTCTTAGGATCTCTGTTGATTTTGGAAAGAAGCTCCTTTCGCTCGAGAGCTTATCTTTTAGTGCAGTTTCACGATGTGGTAGACTTATGTACATTCGGGGTATGGTGGGGCCACTGTCCCCATGATTATAATTCTTAGAAGTGCATGTATTTACATATTGTGGGTCGGTTTGTAAAAGGAAAGGATGTATTCTTTGTTGTTATGTATATGTATATGTGTCGGGAAGGTAGCCTTATCGGCTAACACTTGTGGTTTAATTCTCGTTACTTTATTTTATAAGTTTCATGTATGT
This sequence comes from Przewalskia tangutica, assembly GCA_029844215.1. Lineage (NCBI taxonomy): Eukaryota > Viridiplantae > Streptophyta > Magnoliopsida > Solanales > Solanaceae > Przewalskia > Przewalskia tangutica. The sequence continues at coordinate 35,136,140 of CM056720.1, read as the reverse complement.
TCATTGCTATTCTCGAGGTATACAGGCAGGGTGCCCAGGTAGGGCACGATCGTGGGCCAGGTGGTGTCGTGACAAAGAGGCCGGGGCAGCGGTCTCGAGCGATTTGGCGGGCGGCCTCGGCCGTGAACTAGATCCATATTTGGGCGGCACATGGTGCCCTTCCGATTTCTGGCGGGAGGTTGATCGGTCGGGACTTGAGGAGGCGAGACCATCTTGATGGGACCACCCCGTCTCGGTGTATGCAGTGCGGTAGGTTCCACCGGCGAGTGTCGTATGACCGGGAGCTTATTACTCTTATGGCGAGGCCGTTTGAAGAGAAGATTGTCAGGCGAGGCGGCGAGTGTTATGGTTCAGCCGGCGAAGTCGATTCACGGATCTTCGTCTTGATGGTTAGGCGCCGGAGGCAGTGTTCATGGACCAGCGGGCGCGGCGAGGTCGTGGTGGGGTCGATTCAGCGGTCCTCGAGCGCATTTATGCTATGTCGGTAATCGGGACGGGGCGTCACGGATGTCGTCACGGTACATTATTGGTTTCATGTCGTGATGTATATGCTTTGATAGATCTAGGTTCTACCTTGTCCTATATATCTCCTCATATTCTTTGGTAGAATAGGGATAGAGCCCGAGTCCGTAAAACCTTTTAAGGTGGCTACGCGATAGGTGATTCGGTGGTAGGCGGCGGGTGTATAAGGCTTGCCCGGTGACTATATACATTCGTCGAGATCTGGCGACTTGATAAGTTGGATATGACGGACTTTGATGTGATTATGGGTATGGATTGGCTAAGCGTCTTGTTATGCCAATGTGGGTGTAGAGAGATTGAGTGCGGTTCGGTTTCTGAGGCCGGTTGCTCAGTGGAAGGGAATAATGCGTCGTAGAGGTAGGTTTATTTCTTACCACAAGGCTAGGAAGATAGTGCGGAAGGGTATATCTACCATATGGTTGGTCTTGTCACGAGGTCGAGATACCGGACCTTGATCGATTCAGTTGTTAGAGAGTTTCGGGCGTATTCCCGGGCGATCTCGGGTATCCCTCCTGAGAGGGAGATTGAGATTTGCATTTATACATCGCCAGACACTCGACCTATATCTATACCACCCTACGAGGATGCTTTCTTGAGTTGAGGAGTTGAAAGACCAAGTGAAGGATTTCTTTGGAAAAAGGCTTTGCTCCGGGCCTAGTGTTTCTCACAGGAAGCGCCGATTTTATTTGTAAAGAAGAAGGATGGGGCCTGCGTATGTGTGTTGATTCTGAGCGGTGAATAAGGTAACTATCAAAGCAGATACCGCTTCCCGGGATTGATGATTTGTTTGACCGATTGCGAGTGCGAGGTGTTTCTCGAGATAGACTGCGATGCAGTTATCATCAGTCTGCGAGTTAGAGGCGGATATCCCAAAGCGCATGCGAGGACCGGTATGGGCACTATGAGTTCAGGGTGATGTCTTTCGGGTTGACCAACTATTATACCCCGTAGTTCAGGCCATGCGTATGAAAACGTACGAAAGGGATTAAGATTTAAATTTTAGAAAGATAGGTTGTGGATTGTTTGGACGGGTTTTAGTCAACTTTGGCGTATTATCTCCAGTTGAATTATGAGTTCCTAGGTGTTTCAAAGGCCTGAAGTCGTAGTTCGTTGAGTCTAGTTCCCAGCGCAACCAACCGTTCGTCGATAGGACATCAGTGAAAGTTATGGAAGTTACAAGTTCGGTCTTGTGATCGGACGAGAAAAATAATTCGTTCGGGAGCCACGGGGCCACGGCGGGAAGCGGGGGCAGCGCGCGAGCGGGTTCTGCAGTGCAGGTGGAAAAATTTGAACTGTTTTGTTTTAAAAAAGGCCATGGGAGGGTGACAAGTGTCCCCCCCATCTGATTTTGCATGTCCTATTTATTGACCAAGTCTTGAAGACTTGGTCATTCTTCAAGCTCTCCTCTCTCTCTAAAAATTAAAAGCTCTCCCTTCTCTCTAGAAAATCAAGAGGAAATCAAGGCTTGAGAAAAATCTGAAAAAGGTGGAAAGAAGGAAACTTGTTGGCAAGCTTGTAGGAGCTTTTGTGGTGGTGATTATGGAAAGGAGGCTAGTGAATTTGTTGGATTAATTTGGCTAAAGCTCTAAGGTAACAATTCCTTCTCTTTTTGCTAGTTTTTGGTGTTGCATGTGAAGAAGAAAGAACTTGTAGTTGTAAATATTGCTCTTAGATAAATTGCATGTAAGAAATATGATTTGGATTTGAAGGGATTGAATAAGGTTAGTATGTGAACATGTTGTAGCCAAAATACTACCTTTAACTTATTGGTTTAGTTAGTATGCATTGTGGGGCAGAATTTTACACATCCAAGGTTAGGTGTGTAATCCCCTTTTATATTGATTGGATTGTTGGGCCTTAAAAGTGGCGTTGGATGTTGAATTCGGACCTTGAAAAGGTGGAAAAGTATATAGAAACAAAGGAAATGCTGCCCGATTTTCCATAGAATTTAGTGACTTTGCACTTGGAATATTCTACGTTGAAACTAGAGGTTAATAAACGTATTATGGTCATTATAGGTTGACGTACTACGTGCGGTATATTGGACTTAGCAAGTGGATTGACCCGAAGAGGTATGTGGAACTTTCCTATCTCTTGAGCATGAATAGTTTTACCTATATAGTACGGTAGACGTACAAGACCTTGGTATCCTTTACTCGTTTTTAAAGTGTCCAAGTCGGCGGAATTAGGGGATTTACTCACTTCTTTAAAAGTAGTAAGGATGTCTTATGTTTTCAAGGTTAAGGGACTTGAAGTGTTTTTAAGTGTATGATACTTGTTCCATTTTAAATCTACAAGTCCCTTGGATATTGGAAAATGTAATTTACTTATATGTATGAAGTTAATATAACGACTTTATGGCGAGTTGGTTATATTAGCCTTGTGGAAAGTTAAAAAGAGAGATTTACTCTAAGTAAAATAAGTAAGGATAAATGACATGAATTAATGGAAGGCAAATTGATTTTAAGGCATTAATTGCCTAAGATTTTAAAAGAGTAGAAGTACATGGTAATTTGGGTTAAATTCCCGGATTTCATAAAGACATGTTAGTGCCCTAAGTTGTCACGACCCGAACCCGGGCCCGTGACTGGTGCCTTACCCCGGGCACCCTAGTGATACAACATCAGAGAAAAACCAGCGGAAATAAAAACTTAAACATACAATTAGATATGGATCAAGATAAAAGAAAATAGGCCAACCAAAACGGTTGCCTTTCTGCAAATATATATATATCGACATTTGAGCGATGATCCTTACAACCCTGCACAGCGATTACTCTGGACCTCTAGATTTTTACAACAACTATGGCGACGGGGCCCCGCCGTACCACGAATGTACAAGAACCTCTGGACTCGGGTAACATGCAAAAGATAAGCCTCGAAGGAGCGGAGCTTCCAATCTGTTGAAATGTGATCCTATGGCGGGGATCGGCGGTAGATGTACCTCTACTGCGACATGAGCGGCCCGAAGGAAGTCGATGCTGCGGTGCAGTATGTGGCGAAAATGCGAAAATGAAATCATAATAGTCTATATAAAGCGGGAGACATGTATGATAAGCAAACTACGATACCTGACATATAAGCGATCATATCAAGTCGGGACTCGCGCCTCCAAATCATCACTCGTGCGTTGAATTCCTTCCTCATCGCGGCTGTGATATAACAACACGGGTATCATGAACACGAGTCCCGTGTCATAAAAACCGTCTGAGGCAAGTATAACTACGGATCCAACCGTGCGATAATATTGTACAACCGTATCATGAAGGCGACCGTGGCAAGTGCAATAGCCTCGCTGGCTCCTCCTGCGCCACGTGGCGGCGGGGCAAGTAAATCGACTACGCGCAGATCGCAACCGTAAGTCACGGCTCCGTCCAAACAGCGACTCGCGAAGGCGACCGTGGCAAGTGCACTAGCCTCGCGGCTCCTCCTGCGCCACGTGGTAGCGGCGGGGCAAGTGAATCGGCTAAGCACGGATCCAAGTAAGTCACGATGCTTGCGCGAAGTTGACGCGTGGCAAGTGCGATAACCTCTGCGGATCCACTGCGTCACGTGGCGGCGGGGCAAGTAAGCAGCTACGCACCGATCACAAGTAAGTCCACGATCTTAGCCATAAATAACCATAATGGTCACGTGTCCAGAATCCATCATCGGTGTAGACATGCCCGTATATGATGATAATGGAAGCATACGTGGAATCTTAGTCGCTGCCGATGCGTCCAAGTAAGTTCTCAACAAGTCAGCCGCCCTCCGTGAGAGAGCGATAGCATAGAAACACAATTCTTGCACAACAAAGGCTATCAAAGCAAGCATAGGCAAGTTACACAACAACAAGCATAGGCAAGTTACACACGACTCGAGTACTTTCATTTTATGCTAAAGTTCGGGTTTTAACCTAAGTACTACGTATGTTAAATTCCTTTTAGAAGTCTATTTCTTTTACAAAGGTCACGAAACCAGTAGTATAAAAATAGAGTGACTAACATTGTTAAGTAAACCAAAACACTTCCCTTTGTAAAATCAAGTAACAACATTATTTTCCAAGCGTTGAGTTTACCTAATTTCAAATGCTCAAGTTTCTCATTTTGAAAAAGTTTAAGTAGTTCATAGTTTTAATCCTTTAAAACAATTTGAGAAACATATGCCTTATGAGTGAGTAGGTTATTCTTGTTCATAACAATCTTATTAAAGCGACCATGACCTAGGAAATGTAATATCATTTTGTCTCGTCTTAGCTTCATGCGGATGGAGGTTTCTCTTGGTTTTAATAATACTTCATTATTGATACATTTCCCTTTATTAGCGCGATGGTTTGATCGATATTCATTACGATTTAGAAATCGAAGCTATCGAGGACGAACCGGGCGTGGTAGTGTCTTACCGGCACCTAGTGATACAACATCAGTGTCAGTGGAACATAAAACAAGACATGAAAATATTATGAAGTAAAGCGATGTCGGAGAAAACTTGCCTTTACGGCGTATATATAAATCAATTTTAAAACGAGCGATTTACATCCCATTACAACTCTGCCTGTGATTACTACAGGACCTCTAAGAATGATACGACAACAATGGCGGGGCGGGGCCCGCCATACCACGAATGTAAATACCTACAACGACGGGACTATACGGCTGATAAGCCTCGGAGAAGCGGAGCTTCCATCTGAGCGTGACCCGAGGCGGGATCAGCGGCGGTGTACCTCGACTGCGGCATGAGCGCGGCCGGAGGAGGTCGATTACAGCGGTACCAAGTATGTGCGAAAATCACGTAAATGAAATCATAATAGTCTATAAAGCGGAAACGTGTATGATAACCAAATGAAATCGTGTCGGCCCGTCCGTGGGACTCGGTGTATAATCGGATGAAATCGTGTCCTGCCATCTCGTGGGACTCGGTGTATAATCGGATGGAATCGTGTCCTGCCCGTCTCGTGGGACTCGGTGTATGTCGGATGAAATCGTGTCCTGCCCGTCTCGTGGGACTCGGTGTATGTCGGATGGAATCGTGTCACTGCCCGTATCGTGGGACTCGGTGTAGAATCGTTCATAACAAATCAGCGACCCTCCATCGAGAGGCGAAGTGCAGAAATACAACAAAGGCTATCACAACAAGCATAGGCAAGTTTCACAACAACAAGCGTAGGCAAGTTATACCTGACTCAAAGTACTTTCATTTTATGCCAAAGTCGGGTTTTAACCTAAAGTACTACGTCGTTAAATTCCTTTTAAAGATCCATTTCTTTTACAAAGGTCACCGATACAGTAGTATAAAAATAGAGTGACTAACATTGTTAAGTAAACCAAAATGCTTTCCTTTGTAAAATCAAGTAACAACCTTATTTTCCAAGCGTTGAGTTTGCCTAATTTCAAATGCTCGAGTTTCTAATTTTAGAAAAGGTTTAAGTAGTTCATAGTTTTAATCCTTTAAAACATAATTCTCCTTTAAGCGTTTTGAGAAACATATGTCTTATATGTGAGTAGGTTATTCTTGTTTATAATCAATCTTATTAAGCGACCATGATCTAGGAAATGTAATATCATTTTGTCTCGTCTTAGCTTCATGCGGATGGAGGTTTCTCTTGGTTTAATACCATACTTCATTATTCAATACATTTTCCTTTATTAGCAGCTGCGGTGGTTTGTCGATACTCATTACGATTTCCTAAATCGGTAAAACATTATTCCTTTTAAAACCAAGTACTCATTACTCATGAATGAGGTTTCACACTTTTAACAAAATTCATATCAATACCATTAAGTCAAGTCTCTTATCTTACAAAAATCGATAAACCATTCTTTTATCACTCTTAAGGCGTTATACCTAACTTCCCGTAAAGCTAGTACAACTCTTATGTTTTCAAAGCCAGTATTACTACACATCAAATCCGTTATAAGTCAAATCGGTTACCACTTTGAAACCACAAGCATTTTCTTACCTACGTAAAGGCATTATAACGACTTCCCATAAAGCGGTTATAACACTTTATGTTTCAAACAATCAAATACATTAAACACGTATGCGTCTACCGTACTACATAGTTATACACATATCATGCTAGAGCAGATAGGAAGAGGTTCACATACCTCGCGGCGATTATCGACTAATAGCAAAGCGCTCAGTACCTCAAACCGCGGCTACTCCTTAAGCCAGTAGATCGCGCCACGCGTATTACTTGAACCTATAAGGCCAACAGCGTAAATCTCTCTCTATCGAGGCGGCTACCAAGCCAACCGGGGTTTGCGCGTCTAACGGGCGTGTGCGATTCTACTACGGTAATGCTACACAAGTCTCTTTGTCTGATCCTATGTAATTCTGATTCGATTCTCTTCTTTAAATTCGGGCTTAAGTCAAAAGACATTGCCGCACAATTATATTCAGTTCTATATATAGTATACTTCAACTATACATTCCTCTGACATGTAATTTCCAATTACAATAGAAGGTCGAAGTGTTTACCTCGATAAGCCCAAAATTATCAGAGTTTAAATGTCGATCTGAGCAAAGTTTAGCTCTACTCAGTGCGCTCAGGCCGCTCCAAACAACCCTTAGAAGTTCTAACCAACTTCTACTTAAACTCCAACCAACTATGGAGATTTTCCTTAGGGTTTCGGTTTGAGACAAAAGGGACATTTAGGTAGTATTTAGGACTCTACGTATAGAGGTATCTTTGGAATACTACAAGGTATCTGGCTAAGGTAATTTGGGTATAACAATCAATACTTTTGAGAGTATTTCTACCAAGAGGGGTATATATATACGAGACAACACCACAAAGGGTACTCTCGCCAAGGGGAGGAACTCTCGCCACGAGGCCTTACAAGGGGAGGGCGAGAACACTACTCGAGGAGGGAGGATTTTAACACTTAGGAAATTTAGGAATGGATGAAGAAGTCTTCCAGGGGTATTTATAGGTCTAGCAAAGGCCGACCAATGGCGAATCATGCCAAGTGCAAGGCAAGTGTAGGGCCGTGATCATGCCAAGTGCACCTTATCCATCTACCACAAAATATCCTACCTACTACTTGACAAAAATGTCATGAAATCGTCCCAAATCCGCCCCACTTTTCCGCCAATGAGAGGGTGCCAAGTGGCGCCCTCTCGTTGGTCCAACACGTTCGTCTCTCGGAAAAATCCGCAAAAAATAGAAATGACATAGCGAATTTTCCGCCATGAAGTTGTGTAAAGCGTTTAGTCGAAAACGACTCTAATAGGGTGTTGTGCACAAATAAAATCGGTCAAGCCACTTCAAAGTTCAAATTTCTCTACGTACGTCCTCACGTACATACTCTGGAAATACGGGGTATAACATTCTCCCCTCCTTAGAAACATTCGTCCCGAATGTTCCTTCTAAATCTCAAGCAAGCGTGCGCGGTATAGTCTTCACTACTATACTTACGGAACAATCTGCCACGCTGCCACAAAAACACTGCGCACAATTCTTACATCCAAGCCCGAGGAAACACCTCTAATCATCACCAAAGTAATGATCACATCAATGCTCGCCATACATGCTGCTTCTTCCACTTTTGTCACTTTGCGCGAGGTTCTAGTGTCACTCCGCGACCGACAAATGGTGCCAGCTGCGTCGATCCACGAGGATGTCGTTACACTTCTTGTACACTCGAACTCTTACCGCATACATCCCAGCTTGGTTCCAAATCTCGGGGTTATTATCTTGACTTGGTCATCATTAGCTGGGAACACTCTGGATGGATCTCCGATTTCCTTCTCGAACATAACACGAAAGACTAGGCCTTGTTGCCTCACAAGTCGGACGGCAAATGCTAACATATAGGCGACTGGCCTATCCTCGCATGAACTCAAAAGGCCCAAGTAACTCGGGCTAAGTTTCCTCTTACACCACTATCAGTGGTGGTACCTTGAAGACCGACCGTCGACTGAACTCTAAGCGTCGTAGATAACCCATGCGATTCCTCTGAGCTGCCAAAAATTCCTCTAGATAAGCCGCTATCCGGTCTGTTGGAACAAGCTGAACCAACTATCTGAACGCTTGCCAACATCGAACCAATCGGCCGTGACTTACACTTCGCCCCTGCAAGGCCGTAAGGCGACATCAGAACACTAAAATGGTAGCTTAAACACCCTTCAGCGAGACAACAATCCTTGCAACTACCCGAAATCGAACAACGGCGAGGCGAATGTGATTCTGAGACTCACACGAGTTCCTAACCACGCTGGTAAAACTTTCAAAGAAAAAGAAACAGTAGTAACACAGGCCCCATGCGCCATAAGGTGAAGGTAGGCACCCCGTGCAGCCTTACAACCTTTCTGATATATCAACACTGCTGAGTACACGATCGGCCCGAAAAACACGGCGGCTGCCCCATCGGCCCGACCTGCGGTTGAACGCATCCACGAACTTCGTCTGTTGGTTAACTAAACATGGGCCTAACACCCTCGTGACCCTATCACAAGGCGGGACCACCACAAACTGACCCCACCACCATACCGGCCGCGGGTTGACCCGCAACATGGCCTCACCCTAACCGGCATCGCGCAAAACACTAGCTCCCCGATCCGGAACAATTTCACAAATCACGTTACGAAAACCTAGCGGTCTTCTAGCTCGACTACCCTCTTTCATATCACGCTACTCGAGGACTTATCCCAAAACATATCTCCAGTGCACAATGCACTCAGTCGAGGTTAAACATAAAAATATAAATCTTTTACCCAAGATGGCCTTGCCTCTAAGGTCTCTACGTATAAAGCTCTAAGGCTCACACTTTCCCTTATGTCGATCTTACCTCATACTAACCATGATTTCCTAATCACAATTTACACCATGCTATCTGAACATAACACTTAAGGTATACTCACCGATCACATATCTTGATCTCAGAGGTTAAGGATATATCTATATCTCTTGCTTCATTCCCTTAGTCGTTCTAATCAAACCTACCCAGTAAGATCACATGCTAGGGAGATGACGAACTACCCACGATCACGAAGGTTGAGTCCTCCTACTAGGACATCCTTTCGACCACATGGCCCTGACGGCGCGAGTAAAACAAGTACCAACTAAAGATGACATTCCCGGGATGACGTGCATTGCACTGTGAACAGGGAAAATGAATCCGTTTGGAACCTCGTAGATGTGAGCAGGAAGCTCGAGCTCTTGACCAACTCCTGCATACCCGAGCGTCACGAACCTGTGGAGGAAATTTCTGCGGTGGATGTGCATAATCTAATCTCTTTGGTGAGGTGACTCGACTCGAAAGTTACCAAAGGACCTTGCGCTCTGGCCTGCTTATCGCCCGTTAACGCGTCGATCTCGTTTCTCGCTGCTGCGCATAAGCCCGTACGAGCCATGCTCAAGCCTAAGCGAAGAATTACTCGCACAACCCTTTCTAAGATTTTCATCAAGACTCGCGGTACATCGGTATACTCTCGTAGCCAAATCCATAGCTAATGCGAGGTTGTCTCTTTGCAATCTATATTCTCTATTCCCGGTCGTGGGACTGATGGTTCATATATCATGGCCGCAGTAGGAACTGTTGCCGCCGTGCTAAACTCTGCTGGGGTGGTGACGTAGCATAACTCCCAGTGAAGCAACTAACTCAGGTGATGGTTGGGCCTGTGCCCTCGTAACCCTCTGAACTCTACTCGCAGCTCCCTCGTCTGCCTTGCCCTCCTGGGCCCGGGTTTGCCCTACGCGGAGGTATAACGGCAAGGGAAAGAAATACGTTTAGAGGGTCCGACTTACAACACAGCTCTAAGGCACGATCTCGAGTGAGAAGAATAAAACCAATCCTAAATATCCTATAGCCTCACGATTATTGGTATGGTGCACAACAACGATAATCAAGACTCTACTAGATACGATGCAGAGACACTTTCCAGGATTAAGCGCTCGATACCACTTTTGTCACGACCGAACCAGACGTGGTAGTGCCTACCGGGCACCTAGTGATACAACATCAGTAATCGTGAACATAAAATAAGACATGAAAATATTATGAAGTAAGCGATGTCGGAGAAAACTTGCCTTCACGGCATATATATAAATCAATTTTAAAACGAGCGATTTACATCCCATTACAACTCGCGCAGCGGTACTACGGACCTCTAAGAATGATCGACAACAATGGCGGGGCGAGGCCCGCATACCACGAATGAATACCTACAGCGGCGCGGACTATACTGGCTGATAAGCCTCGGAGAAAGCGGAGCTTCTTCATGTTGACCGTGACCCGAAGCGGGATCAACAGTGGGTGTACCTCGACTGCGGCATGAACGCAGAGGTGGCCGATCGGCCCCGAATGCAGTATGTGAAGCGAAAATCGTAAATGAAATCATAATGATCATAAAGCGGGAGACATGTATGATAACCAAATGAAATCGTGTCGGCCCATCGTGGGACTCGGTGTATAATCGGATGAAATCGTGTCCGCCCATCTCGTGGGACTCGGTGTATAATCGGATGGAATCGTGTCCTGCCCGTCTCGTGGGACTCGGTGTATGTCGGATGAAATCGTGTCTCTGCGCCCGTCGTGGGACTCGGTGTATGTCGGATGGAATACGTGTCCCTGCCCATCTCGTGGGACTCGGTGTAGAATCGTTCATAACAAATCAACCGGTCCTCCATCGAGAGACGCGGGGGTACAGAAATACAACAAAGGCTATCACAACAAGCATAGGCAAGTTTCACAACAACAAGCATAGGCAAGTTATACACAACTCATTGTACTTTCTTTTTATGGCAAAGTGAGTTTTTTAACCATAAAGTACTACGTACGTTAAATTCCTTTTAAAGATCCATTTCTTTTACAAAGGTCACCCGATACCCGTAGTATAAAAATAGAGTGGCTAACATTGTTAAGTAAACCAAAATGCTTTCCTTTGTAAAATCAAGTAGCAACCTTATTTTCCAAACGTTCAAGTTTGCCTAATTTCAAATGCTAAATTTTCTCATTTTAGAAAAGGTTTAGTAGTTCATAGTTTTAATCCTTTAAAAAATAATTCTCCTTTAAACGTTTTGAGAAACATATGTCTTATATGTGAGTAGGTTATTCTTGTTTATAATCAATCTTATTAAGCGACCATGATCTAGGAAATGTAATATCATTTTGTCTCGTCTTAGCTTACATGCGGATGGAAGTTTCTGGTTTTAATACCATACTTCATTATTCAATACATTTTCCTTTATTATGACTGCGGTGGTTTGTCGATACTCGTTCGATTTCGAAATCGATAAACATTATTCCTTTTAAAACCAAGTACTCATTACTCATGAATGAGGTTTCACACTTTTAACAAAATTCATATCAATACCGTTAAGTCAAGTCTCTTATCTTCTAAAAATCGATAAACCATTCTTTTATCACTCTTGAGCGTTATACCTAACTTCCCATAAAGCTAGTAGAACTCTTATGTTTTCAAAGCCAAGTATTACTACACATCAAATCCGTTATAAGTCAAATCGATTACCATTGAAACCACAAGCATTTTCTTACCTACATAAAGTGTTATAACCAACTTCCCATAAGCGGTTATAACACTTTATGTTTCAAACAATCAAATACATTAAACACGTATGCGTCTGCGTACTACATAGTTATACACATATCATGCTAGAACGGATAGGAAGAGGTTCACATACCTCGCGACGATTATCGACTAATAGCAAAGCGCTCAAGTACCTCGAGCCGCGGCTACTCCTTAAGCCGAGTAGATCGCGCCACGCGTAGTACTTCACTATAAGGCCACAGGCGCTTATTAACATCTAGGTCTAATCGTAGAACATTCTACGAAAAATTGGCGACTCCCCCGCATGGCGTAAATCTCCTCTCTATCGAGTCGGCTACCAAGCCAGCGGGGTTTGCGTCTAACGGGCGATATGCGATTCTACTACACAGTAATGCTACACAAGTCTCTTTATGCAGTCTATGTAATTACATTCGATTCTCTTCTTTAAATTGAGCTTAAGTCAAAAGACATTGCCGCACAATTATGTTCAGTTCTATATATAGTATACTTCAACTATACATTCCTACAACATGTAATTTCCAATTACAATAGAAGGTCAAGAGTGTTTACCTCGATAAGCCCAAAATTATCCGAGTTTAAATGTCGATCTGAGCAAGGTTTAGCTCTACTCAGTGCGCTTCGACCAGCTCAAACAACCCTTAGAAGTTCTAACCAACCTGCTTAAACTCCAACCAACTATGGAGATTTTCCTTAGGGTTTGATTTGAGACAAAAGGGACATTTAGGTAGTATTTCCGGGCTCTACGTATAGAGGTATCTTTGGAATACTACAAGGTATACGGCTAAGGTAATTTGGGTATAACAATAAATACTTTTGAGAGTATTTCTACCAATAGGGGGGGTATATATATACGAGACAACACCACAAAGGGGGGGTGTATACCCCTCGGCCTACCAGTAGGGGTACTCTCGACGAGGGAGGAACTCTCGGCACAAGGCCTCGCAAAGGGAGGGCGAGAACACTACTCGAGGGAGGGAGGATTTTAACACTTAGGAAATTTAGGAATGGATGAAGAAGTCTTCCAAGGGGTATTTATAGGTCTAGCAAAGGCGAACCGATGGCGAAGATCATGCCAAGTGCAAGGCAAGTGTAGGGCCATGATCATGCCAAGTGCACCTTATCCATCTACCACAAAATATCCTACCTACTACTTGACAAAAATGTCAGAAATCGTCCCAAATCTGCCCCACTTTTTCCGCCAATGAGGGTGCCAAGTGGCGCTCTCGTTGGTCCGACACGTTTCGTCTCTCGGAAAAATCCGCAAAAATAGAAATGACATGGCGAATTTTCCTTCGCAAGTTGTGTAAAGCGTTTCGTCAACGACTCTAGCAGGGTGTTGTGCACAAATAAAATCGGTCAAGCCACTTTAAAGTTCAAATTTCTCGTCGTCCTCACGTACATACTGGAAATACGGTATAACATTCTCCCTCGCGAAACATTCGTCGAATGTTCCTTCTAAGTCTCAAAGCAAGCGTCTTGATATAGTCTTCACTACTATACTTACGAACAATCTGCCACGCAGCCACAAAACACTGCGCACAATTCTTACATCCAAGCCCACGAGGAAACACCTCTGTCATCACCAAAGTAATGATCACATCAATGCTCGCCATACATGCTCGCTTCTTCCCACTTTTGTCACTTTGCGCGAGGTTCTAGTGTCACTCCGCGACCCAACAAATGGTGCGGCTGCATGCGATCCACGAGGATGTCGTACACTTCTTGTACACTCGAACTCTTACCACACATACATCGCGCCCGGTTCCAAATATCAGGTTATTATCTTCAACTTGGTCATCATTAAGCGGGAACACTCTGGATGGATCTCGATTTCCTTCTCGAACATAACACGAAAAGTGGGGCTTGCCTCCTAAGTCGGACGTCAAATGCTAACATATAGGCAACTGGCCTATCCTCGCATGAACTCAAAGGCCCAAAGTAACTCGGGCTAAGTTTCCTCTTACACCTATCAGGTGGTACCTTCATGAAGGCCGTAGTCGGCTTTGAACTCTGGCGTCGTCGTAGATAACCCGCACGATTCCTCTGAGCTGCCAAAACTTCCTCTAGATAAGCTTCACTATCCACGATGCATTGGAACAAGCTGAACCAACTATCTGAACGCCAACATCAGACCAATCGGCCGGCAACTTACACTTCCGCCCCTACAAGGCCGTAAGGCGACATCAGAACACTAAAATGGTAGCTTAAACACCCTTCAACGGAGACAACAATCCTTGCAACTACCAGAAATCGAACCAGGCAGAAGCGAATATGGTCTGAGACTACTTTGAGTTCCTAACCTGCTGGTAAAACTTTAGAAAGAAAAAGAAACAGTAGTAACACAGGCCCCATGCGCCGTAAGGTGAAGGTAGGCACCGTCATCCTTACAACCTTTACGATATATCAACAACTGCTGAGTACGGTCTGACCGAAAAACACGACGGCTGCCCCGTCGGCCGACTCTGCGGTTGAGCGCGTCCACGAACTCGTCTGTTTGGTTAACTAAACATGGGCCTAACACCCTCGTGACCTATCACGGCGGGACCACCACAAACTGACCCCACCACCATACGGGCGCGAGTTGACCCGCAACATGTCCTCAACCCTACCGGCATCGCGCAAAACACTAGCTCCCGATCCGAACAATTTCACAAATCACGTTCGAAAACCTGGCGGTCTTCCTAGCTCAGCTACCCTCTTTCATATCACGCTACTGGGGACTTATCCCAAAACATATCTCAGGTACCTGATGCACTCGTCGAGGGTTAAACATAAAAATATAAATCTTTTACCCAAGATGGCCTTGCCTCTAAGGTCTCTGCGTATAAAGCTCTAAGGCTCACACTTTCCTTATGTCGATCTTACCTCATACTAACCATGATTTCCTAATCACAATTTACACCATGCTATCTGAACATAACACTTAGGTATACTCACTTTGATCACATATCTTGATCTCTAGAGGTTAAGGATATATCTATATCTTTGCTTCATTCCATAGTCGTTCTAATCAAACCTACAGTAGAGATAGCTAGGAGATGGCCAGACTACCCACCGATCACGAAGGTTGAGTCCTCCTTAGGACATCCTTTCGACATGGCCACGGCGGCGCGAGTAAAACAAGTACCAACTAAAGATGACATTCCGGATGGCGTCATGTTACTGTGAATTTCCTGGGAAAAAGCGAATCGGTGTTTGGAACCTCGTAGCGTGAGCCGGAAGCTACGGAGCTCTTGACCGACTCCTGCATGCCGAACATCCGAACCACATGGAGGACCTTTCACCTTTGGTGGATGTGCATAATCTAATTTGGTTAGGTGACTCGACTCGAAAGTTACCAAAGGACGCTTCTTTGCTCGGCCTCTGGCATCGCCGTTAACCGTCGATCTCTACGTTTCTCGGCTGCTGCGCATAAGCCCGATACAGGCCATGCTCGAGCCTAAGCGGAGAATTACTCGCGCAACCCTTTCTAAGATTTTCATCAAGACTCGCGACATGGTATACTCTGGTAGCCAAATCCATAGCTAATGTGGTTGTCTCTTTGCAATCTATATTCTCTATTCCCGGTCGTGGGACTGATGGTTCATATATCATGGCCGCGAGGAATAGCTGCCGTGCTAAACTCTGGGCTGGTGGCGTGCATAACTCCCATTGAAGCACCTAACTTCGGGTGATGGTTGGGCCTGTGCCTCGTAACCCTCACGAACTCTACTCGCGGCTCCAAATGCGCTTGCCCTCACTGGGCGGGTTTGCCTGCGCGGAGTATAACGGCGAGGGAAAGAAATACGTTTAGAGGTCAACTTACAACGGCTCTGAGGCGCGATCTCGGTGAGAAGAATGAAACCAATCCTAAATATCCTATAGCCTCACGATTATTGGTGTGGTGCACAACACACCGATAATCGAACTTACTAGATACGGTGCGTAGACACTTTCAGAGATTAAGCGCTCACGATACCACTTTTGTCACGACCGAACCGGGCGTGGTGGTGCCTACCGGGCACCACTAGTGATACAACATCGAGTAATCGGGAACATAAAACAAGACATGAAAATATTATGAAGTAAGCGATGTCGGAGAAAACTTGCCTTACGGCGTATATATAAATCAATTTTAAAACCGAACGATTACATCCCATTACAACTCGCCCAGCGATTACTCTGGACCTCAAGAATGATCGACAACAATGGCGGGGCGGGGCCCGCCATACCCACGAATGTAAATACATACAGCGGCAGGACTATACGGCGATAAGCCTCGGAGAAGCGGAGCTTCCCATACGCGACTGACCAGAAGCTGGGATCAACGCGGTGTACCTCGACTGCGGCGTGAGCGACCCGAGGTCGCCAACGGTACCAAGTATGTGGCCCGAAAATCGTAAATGAAATCATAATAGTCTATAAAGCGGGAGGCATGTATGATAACCAAATGAAATCGTGTCCGACCCGTCCGTGGGACTCGGTGTATAATCGGATGAAATCGTGTCCCTGCCCATCTCGAGGACTCGGTGTATGTCGGATGGAATCGTGTCCCCGCCGTCTCGTGGGACTCGGTGTATAATCGGATGAAATCGTGTCCCTGCCCATCTCGTGGGACTCGGTGTATAATCGGATGGAATCGTGTCCTGCCCATCTCGTGGGACTCGGTGTAGAATCGTTCATAACAAATCAACCGCCCTCCATCGAGAGGCGAGTGCAGAAATACAACAAAGGCTATCACAACAAACATAGGCAAGTTTCACAACAACAAGCATAGGCAAGTTATACCTGACTCAAAGTACTTTCATTTTATGCCAAAGTCAGGGTTTTAACCACTAAAGTACTACGTCGTTAAATTCCTTTTAAAGATCCATTTCTTTTACAAAGGTCACGATGCAGTAGTATAAAAATAGAGTGACTAACATTATTAAGTAAACCAAAATGCTTTCCTTTGTAAAATCAAGTAACAACCTTATTTTCCAAGCGTTGAGTTTGCCTAATTTCAAATGCTCAAGTTTCTCATTTTAGAAAAGGTTTCGTAGTTCATAGTTTTAATCCTTTAAAACATAATTCTCCTTTAAACGTTTTGAGAAACATATGTCTTATATGTGAGTAGGTTATTCTTGTTTATTGTTATACCCCGTATTTCCAGAGTATGTACGTAAGGGAATACGTACAAAAAAAAGTTTGGCCTTAAAGTATAGGCCTTGGACGTTTTTTGGGCACAACTAACAAAACGAATAGTTTTCCGACGAAACGTTTCCACAGCTTTCGTAGGGTAAATTCCGGCTATGCCATTTCTAATTTTTGCGGATTTTTCCGAGAGATGAAACACTTTGGACCAACGAGAGGGCGACACTTGTCACCCTCTCATTGGTGGACTTGTGGCGGAATTGAGCCGATTTGGATGACAATTTTTGTCAAGTAGTTGGTAGGATATTTTGTGTGCAAGTTGGCTAAGGACACTTGCCCTAATCCTCACCCTACACTTTCCTTGCACTTGGCACCATCTTGGCCCTTGGTTGGCCATCCCTTGACCTATAAATACCCCTCTTGTGATGAAGAGTTCTTCATCCACAAAAGCCTTCCAAGTCTAAAATCCTTCCCTCTCCCTTAAGCCTCTTTTCGTCCATCCACACCCCCCCCCCCTTTGAGAAGCTTAGCCGAGGCTAATCCCCCTCCTAGCCTAGCCGAAATCTACCCCCCTCCCTTGGTAGAAAAGTTGCCTTCTAGTATTGTTATAATGCCCAAAATACCCTAGCCCAAATCCCTTAGTCCTTAGTAGAAGTTGTGAAGAACTTCTAAGGTTTTCTTAGACTCTGGAGCGTACAACTTAGGAGCTAAACCTTGCTCGGTAGCGACTTTTATCTAGGATATTATTGGGCTTACTGAGAATAAATAAACTTGTCCTTCTTTTGTAATTAGAGAATACATCTTGTAGAAGTATAGAAATAAGTATAAATACTTAGAAGGATATTAAAGAATAGAATTGAGTGTTATCACAGTAGAAGGGTTTAAAGAAGAATAATCAAGCGTACTTACTTAGAATTTGTTTTCCTGAACTTGAACAGGTAGCTCACGGGTAGGAAGTGCTGCCCAATTTTAGTAGAATAGAGAACCTCTGCTAGAATTGTTTGAGTAGTCGAGCGTTGATAGACGTGTCTGACTATTATAGGTTGACTCTCTGCGCGCGACATATTCAACTTGGCAGGTGGTTTTCGCTGAGAAGGTATGTGATTCTTCCTAAAGCATGATATTTTACAATATATATATAGTACGGTAGACGTACATGTGTTAACTGAATAATAACTACGGCAATGTCTTTGACTTAAGCCTGAATAATACTTACGGCAATGTCTCGCGACTTAAGCCTGAATAATAAGGATCTGAAAGCATTTCAAAAGATTACTGAATCATTTTTTAATAGAAGAAAACTAATTAGTTTTTAAAACAGAAGCTTAAGAGTTATACTAGCTTTATGGGAAGTTAGGTATAACCACTTAAGCATAATAAAAGAAACAGTTTGCCTATGTGTTTATAACAGACTTATATTGATTTGTGAAAAGAATAAATAAGATGGTTTGATAAGTAGACATGATATGATGCTATGTGTGTTAGTGTCTTGTAACGTTTGTATAAGAGAGTATTCTTGTAGTGCTTATGTTGTTTAACGATAAGTTGTTATGTTAGTGTAAAATCACTCACCTCTTGACATATTGCAGGGGTTAGGCGCCTCCATGCGGGGTAGACTCGGTGATGCAGGACCGTGATTGAGAATACCTCATGCGGGTCGGGGACCTATGCGGAGCTATGGGAGTTCGAGTTAGTGATGCGGGTTATACCTCATGCGATCTATGTGGCCGTGCGGACTACGAGTCGGGGCGATGCCGAGGAGTAGCTACCCTCGATGCGGGTTATATACCCTATGCGGGCCTATGTGAGTGGCCTATGCGGACTCTGAGGTCGATATTAGGCTTGCATGGTGATACTACGGGCATTGGCCTGCCGATCATTCGCGACTAGAAAAGACATATTCTGATTTACCTATTGTTGCTCTTGTTTATGATGTGGCACTATGTGCGGTTACCTTGGTTGTTTCATACATACTTGCAAAACTGATTTTAAAATGATATGTTTTCATTTAAGTACTTTCTGATTTCACATACTTAGTACTGTTATCTTGACCTCCTTGAGGCTGCGTTCATGCCGCGTGTAAGGGCGGCAGTGCTATATCCGCATCCTTATGATCTTTTGCGTTGCTGTCAGGAGCTCCATCTTCTCGGAGCTCTCTTTGTGTTGGGTATGCTCTCCATTGTAATTAGTTTTGTATGCGGTCGGTATGGCGGGCCCTGTCGCCATAGTTGTTTACATTCCTAAGTCTGTAGTCTGTTATGCGGTTGGGATGTAAGCGCAAAACTTGGAGTTATATATATATGCGAAAGGCAAGCTTTTCATCGAGATAAATTGTGTCTCATTTTACAAGCGCTTCATGTCTTGTTTTATATTTCCGTTGATTTTCTCTCGATGTATGGCGCTGGGTGCGGGTAAGGCACGATCACGCCTCGGGCGAATTCGTGACAAAAGTAGTATCAGGCGATTAATCCTCGGAAAGTGTCTATACCGTATCTAGTAGAGTCTTGATTATCGGTGTGTTGTGCACACCCATAATCGGAGGCTATAGGATATTAGGATTGGTTTCCATTCTTCTCATTACGAGATCGTGCCTTAGAGTGTGTTATAAGTGGACCTTCTAACGTATCCCTTTTACATGCAGTTATGCCTCCGCGTAAGGCAACCGGGCCCGAAGGGCAAGGCGGCGAGGAGGCGCTAGTGGGACACCTAAGTCACGAGGCTCGGGCCCGTCTATACCGAGGCGGCCCGAGTTCTGCGCCGCCCGACCGAGAGGGTTTAGGGCGCGGCGCCGTGAACCTGATCTACACCTCCGATCCACACTGGAAGCGGATGAGATGGATTCTGAGAGATGGCCCGATTCGGCTAGGATCGTGGCGAACATGAGGGCAGTGGATCACGGCGATTCGATCCACCGGTCGTACCGTGGTTCACCCGAGGCGAGAAGTTTGAGACTACGAGACTTCACGAGTTGTAGCCCGCGAGTTTCACGTCGAGGCGGAGGATGATCGCGGAGTTCATCCGTCGGCTCTGAGGATTTTGAGAGTGATCGGGCGTCGGAGACCGGTCCGTGATCTTTGGTTCCGTAGGCTGCGTGATACGCGATCGATTGGTTTGATTCGTGGGAGTTATCGGGAGCCGCAGCGTCCCGGCTACTTGGGATGAGTTCTCGAGGCTTTCTCGCTCACTTCTTGCCTCACAAATGAGAGGCGCGGGTGATAGATTTTTCTGCTGAGGCGGGGGCGTAAGTCGAAGTCTGATGTCGAGTTTGATTCATTGGCTCGATATGTCCCAGCGTTGGTAGCGATATGGAGGATAGAGTGCACGCTACGTCACGGGCTAGATGATTATATGGCGAGTCGTATGCGGGTGTTTCCCTTGACCGGTATGGACATTACCCGCGTGCGAGCTCGTGCTCTTGGATGCGAGGCGTAAAGGCCGCGAGTTGACGGCAGCGAGAAGACCAGGGGCGGGGTCTTTTGGTGGCTATCGTGTTGGCGGCCTCGGCTGTCTAGATTTGCACCACGGCATTTCGAGTACTCCGCACCGTCCTCGGCCTGGCCGAGATATTCGAGGCGGACGGGGCCCCAGGACTTGAGCGTCGAGCGGCGAGAGTGCGGCGATCGGGACCACCCACGCAGTGTGGCGATCGGTAGATCCCGCCGGAGTTGTGGTGCTACGGGAGCTTGTTTGCCATTGTGGCGGCGAGGTCACTATGCGAGAACTATCCGACCGGCGATCTTGATGGTAGGGTCGACTCTGAGGTTCTTTCGCCGGTCTTCTTCATCCCAGCGACTACTCGCCCGAGGCAAGGTACTCATGGACCAGCAGTGCGGCGAGTCGTGTACGGGTCGATTGGCGGTCCTCGAACCGCATTTATGCTTTGTCCAGCGAGGATCGGAGGCCTCGCTGATGTCGTCAGTACCTTATCGGTTCGGGTTTGATGTGTATGCTTTGATAGATCGGGTTCTACTCTGTCTATATATCTCCCTTGTTGCTAGTAGGATGAGGATAGGCACGAGTCCATAGACCCTTTCGAGGTAGCTCGCGATGGGTGATTCGGTGGTAGCTCGGCGGGTATATAGAGCTTGTCTGTGACCATTCTGATCGTCGGACCACTGGCCGACTTGATAGAGTTGGAGATGATTGACCGGCGTGATCATGGGATGGATTGGCTAGATTCTTGCTACGCCAATGTAGGCTGCAGAGAGAGTAATGCAGTTCCGTTTCTGAGGAGCCGGTTGTTGAGTGGGAGGGAGCAGTATCGCCGAGGGTAGGTTTACTTCCTCCTGAGGCTAGGAAGATGGTGCGAAGGGTATATCTACCATCTCGTCGGGTGTTTGATCACGAGGCTGCGGTGCCAGATTTTGATCGATTCGATGGTCGAGAGTTCCCGGACGTGTTTCGGGCGACCTCCGTATCCTCACGAGAGGAGATTGAGTTTTGTATAGACATATTGCGGACACTCGGCTATTTCCATTCCGCCATCTGAATGGCTTTGCCGAGTTGAGAGAGTTGAAGGATCGGCTTAGGGATTTCTTTGGAGAAGGGCTTCATCGGGCCTAGTGTTTCTCCACAGGAGCACCGATATTGTTCGTGAAGAAGAAGGGCGGAGCCGATGCGCATGTGTGTTGATTACGAGGCGGTGAACAAGGTGACCATTAAACGAATACCCCCTTCCGGGATTGATGATTTGTTCGACCCGATTGCGAGTGCGAGATGTTTCTCCAAGATTGATCTGCGATCGGGCTATCATCAGGTGCGAGTCAGAGAGGTGGATGTCCCTAGGACTGCATTCCGGACCCGGTACGGGCATTATGAGTTTAGGGTCATGTCTTTTGGGTTGACGATGCTCGTGGTATTCATGGATTTGATGAGCCGAGTGTTCAAACCATTTTTGAACCGCGTTGTGATAGTGTTCATTGATGATATCTTGGTTTATTCTCGCTCGGCGAGAGCATCACGGAGCATTTGAGGCTTGTCTTGTGATTCTCGAGACCAGCGATTATGCGCCAAGTTTTCCAAATGTGAGTTTTGGTTGACTTGGTGGCTTTTCTTGGGCATATTAGCCGGGTGATGGCATTCAGTGAATCGACCAAGATGGCGATCGGGGACTTGGCCTAGACCTCTACTCCGACGAGGTTCGCGATTTTTAGGGCCTTGCGGGATATTATCGGCCGGTTCGTGGAGAAGTTTGCTTCTATCTGCACCGTTGACTAGGTGACTCGAGGCGGCCAAGTTTGATGGTGATGCTTGTGGCGGGGTTTCGATTCTTTGAAAGAAGGCGGCGACCGCCCCGTTCTTACTCTTCCGAGAGGTCAGACGGTTATGTTGTGTATTGCGATGTGTCGGGCATCGGGTTGGGATGTGTTGATGCGGCATGGCAAGGTTATAAGCGTATCATCGGCGGTGAAGAAACACGAGAGGAACTACGCGCGATTTGGAGTTAGCGCGGTGATTCACGCCTTGAAGATCTGGAGGCACTATTTGTATGGGGTTCGTGTGGATATTTATACAGACCACAAGAGCCTCAGGTATATCTTCGGCAGGAGCTGAACTTACGGCGAGGCGGTGGTTAGAGTTGCTTAAGGATTACGATGTTGATATCTGTACCACCGGAAAGCCAATGTGGCAGATGCTCTTAGTCGTAGGTCGATGGGGAGCCTATCAGATGTGCAACTAGAGAGGAGGGACATGGTTCATGATTTGCATCAGTTAGCGAGCCTTGGTGTCCGTTTGATTGATTCTGATAGCATTGGGGTTCGAGTTCGTGAGGTTGCTGAGTCTTCCATCGTCGAGGAGGTGAAGAGGCAACAATTCGAGGATCCAGTTTTGACACGTTATCGTGATACAACTCTTCGTGAGGGCAAGGGTCCTTTTGAGGTAGCACCTGGGGTGCTAAGGTTTGAGGCGTGTGTGTTCGGATGTTTGAGGACTTGCGGGTTCTTGGGGAAGCACCGCGGCGTTACTCTCCATCCGTCGAGTCGACCGAGATGTACCACGACCTTAGATCTGTGTATTGGTGGGATGGCGAAGAGGGCGTTGCGAGTTCGTGGCTCGGTGCCGTGTTGTCGCGGTGAAGGTAGAGCACCGAGGCACGGTGGTTTATTCTGAACGATAGAGATCCCGACACGGAAGTGGGAGGTGATCAGCATGGACTTCATCCTGGATTGCCTCGCACTCGGAGACATGATTATATATGGGTTATCGTCGGCGGTGTGAAATCAGCCCACTTTCTTCCGTCGGGACGACTTTTTCGGTGAGGATTATGCGGACTTTACATCAGAGATCGTCGGTGCATGGAGTCCCTATTTCGATCATATCGCAGAGGAGCCCGGTTCTGCTAACCGAGGTCTTTCCAGAGGTTTAGGGACGCAGTGAGCACGAGTAATCGCATTCCAT
Source organism: Przewalskia tangutica (assembly GCA_029844215.1). NCBI lineage: Eukaryota > Viridiplantae > Streptophyta > Magnoliopsida > Solanales > Solanaceae > Przewalskia > Przewalskia tangutica. Next base: position 35,112,594 of record CM056720.1, on the reverse strand, counting down.
CCACAGACGGACGGACAGCGAGCGCACTATCCGGACTCTTGAGGATATCTTTGCGAGCACTGTTATCGACCCGTGGTAGGCTGGGAGGATTATTTGCCTCTAGTTGAGTTTGCGTACAATAATAGCTACCACTCCGGTATTGGATGGCGCCTTATGAGGCCTTGTATGGGAGGAAGTGCAGATCGCCTATAGGTTGGTTCGATGTGGGCGAGTGCGGCTAGTGGGACCAGATTTGGTGCGTGAGCGGTGGATAAGTGAAGCTTATTCGGGAGAGGTTGGCGGCTCGTAGTCGAGAAGTCATATCAGATCATCGTCGTCGGCATCTGGAGTTCGAGGTTCATGATTAGGTTTTCTAAAGGTGTCACCCATGAATGGTGTGATGAGATTCGGGAAGAAGGAAACTTCGGCCCAGGTACATTGGGCGTTTGGATGTCCGAGGTAGGCAAGGTTGCCTATGAGTTGAATCTGCCGTCCGACCTGGAGGCAGTGCATCCGGTGTTTCATGTTTCTATGCTGAGGAGATGTATCGGGGATCCATCTAGGGTACACCCGATTGACGATGTCCAGGTGACCGAGGGGTTATCGTATGAGGAGGTTCCCTTAGCGATAATCGATCGTCAGGTTAGGCGTCTGCGGACGAAGGACGTGGCTACCGTCAAGGTCTTGTGGCGGAACGAGCTCAGGGAGGAGATGACGTGGGAAGCTGAGGAGGACATGAGGCAGAAGTATCCTCACCTATTCCCCACACCTCCAGGTAATTCACTTTCCTACTTGTAAATTTTCATTATCGTTTATGCCTAAGCGTTGTTTTGTGGCCGTGTGTGGCATTTGCAACTGTTTAAGTTATGAAGAACCTTATCGTTTTCTAAGGAGGGGAGAATGTTATACCCCGTATTTCCAGAGTATGTACGTAAGGGAATACGTAAAAAAAAAAGTTTGGCCTTAAAGTATAGGCCTTGGACGTTTTTTGGGCACAACTCACAAAACGAATAGTTTTCCGACGAAACGTTTCCACAGCTTTCGTAGGGTAAATTCCGGCTATGCCATTTCTAATTTTTGCGGATTTTTCCGAGAGACGAAACACTTTGGACCAACGAGAGGGCGACATTTGTCACCCTCTCATTGGTGGACTTGTGGCGGAATTGAGCCGATTTGGATGACAATTTTTGTCAAGTAGTTGGTAGGATATTTTGTGTGCAAGTTGGCTAAGGACACTTGCCCTAATCCTAACCCTACACTTGCCTTGCACTTGGCACCATCTTGGCCCTTGGTTGGCCATCCCTTGACCTATAAATACCCCTCTTGTGATGAAGAGTTCTTCATCCACAAAAGCCTTCCAAGTCTAAAATCCTTCCCTCTCCCTTAAGCCTCTTTTCGTCCAAACACCCCCCCCCCCCTTTGAGAAGCTTAGCCGAGGCTAATCCCCCCCTAGCCTAGCCGAAATCTACCCCCCTCCCTTGGTAGAAAAGTTGCTTTCTAGTATTGTTATAATGCCCAAAATACCTAGCCCAAATCCACAGTCCTTAGTAGAAGTTGTGAAGAACTTAGGTTTCTTGGAGCTTTGGAGCGTACAACTTAGGAGCTAAACCTTGCTCGCGCGACTTTTATCTAGGATATTATTGGGCTTACAGAGTAAATAAACTTGTCCTTCTTTTGTAATTAGAGAATACATCTTGTAGAAGTATAGAAATAAGTATAAATACTTAGAAGGCTATTAAAGAATAGAATTGAATCATTATCACGGTAGAAGGGTTTAAAGAAGAATAATCAAAGCGTACTTACTTAGATTGTTTTCACTGATTGAGTAGCTCACCGGGTAGGGAAGTGCTGCCCAATTTTCCGTAGAATAGAGAACCCTCTGCTTAGAACTGTTTCAGAGTAGTCTGAACGTTGATAGACGTGTCTGACTATTATAGGTTGACTCTCTGCGCGCGACATATTCAACTTGGCAGGTGGTTTTCGCTGAGAAGGTATGTGATTCTTCCTAAAGCATGATATTTTACAATATATATGTAGTACGGTAGACGTACATGTGTTAACTGAATAATAACTACGGCAATGTCTTTCGACTTAAGCCTGAATAATACTTACGGCAATGTCTCGCGACTTAAGCCTGAATAATAAGGATCTGAAAGCATTTCAAAAGATTACTGAATCATTTTTTAACAGAAGAAAACTAATTAGTTTTTAAAACAGAAGCTTAAGAGTTAACAGTTTCACAATTCAATATAAGTCTGTTATAAACACATAGGCAAACTGTTTCTTTTATCAATCTTAAGTGGTTATACTTAACTTCCCATAAATCTAGTATAACTCTTAAGCTTCTGTTTAAAAACCAATTAGTTCTCTTCTGTTAAAAATGATTCAGTATTCTTATGAAATGCTTTCAGATCTTTATTATTCAGGCTTAAGCGTGAGGCATTCTGTAAGTGTTATTCGAGCTTAAGCCGTGAGCATTGCTGTAAGTATTATTCAGCTTAAGTCAAAGACATTGCCGTAGTTACATTTCAGTTAACACATGTACGTCTACCGTACTATATATATTGTAAAATATCATGCTTTAGGAAGAATCACATACCTTCTCGTGAAAACCACCGCCAAGTGAATATGTCGCGCAGCGAGTCGACTATAATAGTCGCAGCATCTATCAAAGACTACTCAAGGTCATTCTAAGCGGAGGGTTCACAATTCTACGGAAAGTCGGCAGCACTTCCTACCCTGAGCTATATAAGTCTCTTGTGAAAGCGATCTATATAACATAGTTCAATTATTCTTCTTTAAACCCTTCTGCTGTGATAACGATTCAATTCTATTCTGCAATATTCTTCTAAGTATTATACTTATTCTTATACTACTACGGTATGTATTCTCTAATTCAAAGAGGGTTAGGATTAGTTACCTCGGTAAGCCCAATAATATCCTAGATAAAGTCGCGCTGAGCAAGGTTTAGCTCCTAGGTTGTGCAGCTCAGAGTCCAAGAAACCTTAGAAGTTCTTCACAACTTCTACTAAGGACTAAGATTTGGGCTAGTATTTTGGGCATTATAACAATACTGAAGACAACTTTTCTACCAGGGAGGGGTAGATTTTGGCTAGGCTGGAGGAGCCTCGCCAAACTACTAGACTGGGGGTATTCGCCAAGGGAGGGGAGGTGTTGGACGAAAAGGATACAAAGGGAGAGGAGAGGATTTTCAAGACTTGAAAGATTTGTGGATGAAGAACTCTTCATCTCTAAGGGTATTTATAGGTCAAGAAGTGGCCAACCAATGGCCAAGATTAAGACAAGTGCAAGGCAACTTGTAGGGTGAGGATTAACTATACACAAATATCCTACCAACTCCTTGACTTGTGCACAAGGCACAAAAACGTGCTCACCGTTGTCCAAATCGTCCAAATGGGCGATTTCAAGTCCATCAATTGGAGGGTGCCAAGTGTCGCCTCCCGTTGGTCCAAAATGTTTCGTCTCTCGAAAAATCCGCAAAATTAGAAATGGCATAGCCGAATTTACCTACGAAAGTCGTGGAAACGTTTCGTCGGAAAACTATTCGTTTTGTGAGTTGTGCCCAAAAAAACGTTTTGCCTAAACTTTAAGGCTAGACTTTTGCGTATTCCTTACGCATATACGAAATACGGTATAACATTCTCCTCCTTAGAAACATTCGTCCCAAATGTTCCTTCCCAAGACGATTAACGATAAGATTCTTCATAACTAAAATAGCTTGCAAATGCCACACACGCCACGTAACAACACTTAGCGAAACGATAACGAAAATTTACAAGTAGGAAAGTGAATTACCGGAGGTGTGGGAATAGGTGAGATACTTCTGCCTCATGTCTCCTCGGCTTCCCACGTCATCTCCTCCCGAGCTCGTTTCGCCACAAAACTTTGACGGCCACGCCCGGTCCGCAGCGCCTAACTTGACGATCGACTATCGCTATGGGAATCTCTCATACGATAACCCCACCACACGGACATCGTCAATCGGGTGTACCACTAGATGGATCCCCGATAGATCTCTCCGGCATAGATACGTGAAAACCGGATCTGCGCCTCCGGATCGGACGGCGGATCAACTCATAGGCAACCTTGCCTGCGGCGCATGACAATCAAGCGACCCGATGTACCTGGGTGAGTTTCCCTTCTTCCCGAATCTCATCACACCCTTCATGGGTGACACTAGGAAAACCCAATCATGAACCTCGAACTCAAGATGCCGACGGCGATGATCTGCATACGACTTACATCTACTCGAGTCGATAGTCGCTCGGATAAGCTTCACTTATCCATCGTCGCTATACCAAATCTGGTCCCACTAGCCGCACTCGCCCACATCGAACCAACCTATAGGCGATCTGCACTTCCTCCCATACAAAGGGCTCATAAGGCGCCATCTCGAATCTGGAGTGGTAGCTATTATTATCTGCGAACTCAACTAGAGGCAAATGATCCTCCCAACTACCATCGGTCAATAACACGGGCTCGCAACATATCCTCGAGTGCGGATAGTGCGCTCTGCTGTCCGCATGCTGTGGATGAAATGCATACTCGGGCTCACTGCGTCCCTAAACCCTCGGAAGGACCTCCAGTTAGCCGTAAAGCGGGCTCCATGCGATATGATCAGTAGGGACTCCATGCGATCGGCGATCTCGGATGTAAAGTCGCATAATCCTCACCGAAAAAGTCGTCCGACGGGAAGAAAGTGGGCTGATTTCGTCACCGTCGACGATAACCCATATAGAATCATGTCTCCTGTGAGTGCGAGGTAATCCTGTGATGAAATCCATGTTGATTACCTCCCACTTCCAGGTCGGGATCTCAATCGTCTGTAACAAACCACCAGGCCTCTGGTGCTCTACCTTCACTGCGACAACACGCATCGAGCTACGAACTCTGCAACGTACCTCTTCAAGCCCTCCCACCAATACACCGATCTAAGGTCGTGGTACATCTTGGTCGAAACTGGATGGATAGAGTAACGTGCGCTGTGTGCTTCCCCAAGAACTGGCCAAGTCTGAAACATCTGGAACACACATCGCCTCAAACCTTAGCACCCCATCGGTGCTACTCAAAAGGACCCTTGCCCTCACGAAGAGGCGTATCACGATATCGAATCAAAGCCGGATCTCGAATCGTTGCCTCTTCACCTCCTCGACGATGGAAGACTCGCAACCTCACGAACTCTAACCCCACCGCTGTCGAATCAATCAAGCGGACACCAAGGCTCGCTAAGCGATGCAAATCACGAACCATGTCCCTCCTCTCTAGCCGCACATCCGATAGGCTCCCATCGACCTACGACTAAGAGCATCCGCCACAACATGGCCTTCCCGTGGTACAGGATATCAACATCGTAATCCTTAAGCAACTCTAACCACCGTCTCGCCGTAAGTTCAGCTCCCTCGGTGAAGATATCTTTGGAGGCTCTTGTGGTCCGTAAAAATATCCACGTGAACCCCGTACAAATAGTGCCTCAGGATCTTCAAAGCGTGAATCACACCGCCAACTCCAAATCATGGGTGGGTAGTTCCTCGTGTTTCTTCACTGCGGGATCATATGCTATAACCCCGCCATGTTGCGTCAACACACATCCCAACCCGATGCACGGCGATCACAATACACGACATAACCATCTGGACCTCCGGAAGAGTAAGAACGGGGCGATCGTCTCTCTTTCAAGAATCGAAACCCTTCTCACAAGCATCGTCCATGAAACTTGGTCGCTTCGAGTCACCTAGTCAATGGTGCGAAGATAGAAGCAAACTTCTCCACGAACCGCCGATAATATCCTGCAAGGCCCGAAAGCTGCGAACCTCTCGCCGAGTAAGAGGTCTAGGCCAAGTCTGGCTCGCCTCGATCTTGGCGTATCCACTCGAATGCCATCACCCCACAATATGCCCAAGAAACGCCATCAAGTCAACCAAAACTCACATTTGGAAAACTTGGCGTACAATCGCTGGTCTGGAGAATCACAAGATCGCCTCAAATGCTCGCGTGCTCTGCTCGAGCGAGAATAAACCAAGATATCATCAATGAACACTATCACAAGCGTGTCCAAAAATGGTTTGAACACTCGGTTCATCAAATCCATGAATACCGCGAGCATTGGTCAACCCAAAAGACATGACCACTGAACTCATAATGCCCGTCTGGGTCCCGAATGATCCTAGATATCCACCTCTCCGACTGCACTGATGATAGCCCGATCGCAGATCAATCTTGAGAAACATCTCGCACTCGCAACCGGTCGAACAAATCATCAATCACAGGAAGGGTATCTGTTCTTAATGGTCACCTTGTTCACTTCGTAATCAACACACATGCGCGGCGTCCGCCCTTCTTCTTCACGAACAATAATACCGCGCTCCCGGGGAGAAACACTAGGCACGATGAAGCCTTTCTCCAGCAAATCTCTAAGCTGATCCTTCAACTCTCTCAACTCGGCAGGTGCCATTCTGTATGGCGGAATGGAAATAGGCCGAGTGTCTGGCAATATGTCAATACAAAACTCAATCTCCTCTCGGGAGGATACCCGAGGTCATCTGAAACACGTCTGGAACTCTCTCGACCACTTTGCGAAGCGGAAAATCTGGTACCGCAGCCTTGATCAAACACCCGAACGAGATGGTAGATATACCCTTCTCGCACCATCTTCCTAGCCTTGAGGTAGAAATAAACCTACCCTCGGCGATACCGTGCTCCTCCCACTCAACAACCGACTCTCGTGAAATCGGAACTGCATTACTCTCTCTGCGGTCTACATTGGCGTGTGCAGAAGCTAGCCAATCCATCCCCATGATCACGTCAAGTCAATCATCTCTAACTCTATCAAGTCGGCTAGGTCCGACGATCAAATGGTCACAGGACAAGCTCTATATACCCGCCGAGCTACCATCGAATCACCCACTGGCGTAGCTACCTCGAAAGGGTCTATGGACTCAGGCTCTATCCCTATCCTACTAGCAACAAGGGGAGATATATAGGATAGGGTAGAACCCGGATCTATCAAGGCATAAACATCAAACCCAGAAACTGATAAGGTACCTGTGACGACATCAGGTGAGGCCTCCTGATCCTGTCGGCTGGACAAAGCATAAATGCGGTTACGAGGACCGCTAGGCGAGACCCGCCACAACCTGCCGCGACCTGCCGTCCACGAGTACCTTGCCTCCGGCGAGTAATCGCTGGGATGAAGACGGCCAAAGAACTCGTGGCCGACCTACCATCAAGATCGCTTTGGCCGGACGGCTCGTATAGTGACCTGCAGCCACAATCAAACAAACTCCCGTAGCACCACAACTCCCGGCGGATCTACCGACGGCCACACCGGCGAGGTGGTCCGATCGGCGATTCGCCGCCTCGGCGTCAAGTCCAGGGCCTCGTGCGCCTCGAATATCTCGTCTTGGCCGGAGACGCGCAGAGTGCTCGTCTGGCTGTGGTGCAAATCTAGATCGCCGAGGCCGCCACCACGATAGCCACCAAACGACCTGCCCCGGTCTTCTGCTGCCGTCACAACCCGGCGGTCTCTACGCCTCACATCTAAGAGCATGAGCTGCATGCGGTAATGTCCATACCCGGAGAGAAACACCCGCATACGACTTCGGCCATATAGTCGTCTCAGCCGGTGACATAGCGGTGCACCCTATCCTCCATAATCGCTACAATCTTTGGGACATATCGAGCCAATGAATCAAACTCGACATTGTACTCGACAAGGCCGTCCTCTCGCCTCGGCGAAGAAAATCTATCACCGCGCCTCCTCATCCGTGGAGGCAAGAAGTGAGGAAAGCCTCGAGAACTCATCCCAAGTAGGCGGGACGCGTGCTCTCCCGGGATAACTCCCATGAATCAAACCAATCGATCGCGGTATCACGCACCGATGCGAACCAAAGGTCACAGACTGCCTCCGAGGCCTTGATCACCCTCATGATCCTCTCAAGGTGACGGATGAACTCTCGCGATCATCCTCCGCCTCGACCAAAAACTCAAGGGCTACAACTCAAGAAATCTCGTAGTCTCAAACTATTCGCCGGTGCACCACGGTGCGATGGAGCCGAGCTGGAACGAATCGCCATCCAGCCTCTCTCGACGGCCACAACTTTAGCCAATAGGTTATCTCTCAGATTGTACCTAACTCTCCGCCCGGGCCGTGGGACAGAGTGGGTACTGCGTGGTCTCTGTTGGGCCGGGCGCGTCATAGAACTCGCCGTCTATGGTATAGACGGGTCCTGAGGCCTCGTGACTCGGGTGTCTCGCTGGCGCCTCCACGCTTGCCCTTCGGGCCGGGTTGCTTTACGCGAGGCATAGCTATCACATAGAAAGGAATACGTTAGAGGTCCAACCTATAACACACTTTCTAAAGCACGATCTCGTAATGAGAAGAATGGAAACCAATCCTAAATATCCTATAGCCTCACGATTATGGTGTGGTGCACAACACACCGATAATCAAGATTTACTAGATACGGTCAGACACTTTCCGAGGATTAATCGCTCGATACCACTTTTGTCACGACCCATTCGGCCCGTGGATCGTGCCTTACCGGCACCCAAGTAGTCATACATCGAGTAATCACGGAAATATAAAGCAAGACATGAAACAGATTTATAAAATAAGACACGCTTTGAGAAAACATCGCTTTTCTAATATATATATAAACATGATTTAGCGATACATCCGATCTTGCATACAACATGACTACAGACCTCTAAGGAAATATACAACTATGGCGGGACAGGGCCCCGCCATACCCTGACTGTACAAAACTATCTACAACAGGGAGATCATACCCAAAAGTAGAGCCTCCGGAAAGGATGGAGCTCCTGACACCAACGTAGAGATCCTAGGAATGTGGATCTAGCACCTGAGTCTACCCCGCATCGGAGGGCAGCTTAACCCCCGGTAATATGTCAAGAGGTGAGTGATGTTACACTAACCTAACAGCTTATCGTTAACAACATAAGCACAACAAGAATACTCTTTTACACAAACGTTACAAGACACTAACACACATAGCATCATATCATGTCTACTTATCAAACCATCTTATTATTCTTTTTCACAATTCAATATAAGTCTGTTATAAACACATAGGCAAACTGTTTCTTTTATCAATCTTAAGTGGTTATACTTAACTTCCCATAAAGCTAGTATAACTCTTAAGCTTCTGTTTAAAAACCAATTAGTTCTCTTCTGTTAAAAATGATTCAGTATTCTTATGAAATGCTTTCAGATCTTTATTATTCAAAGCCGTGAGGCATTGCCGTAAGTGTTATTCAGGCTTAAGCCGTGAGGCATTGCCGTAAGTATTATTCAGGCTTAAGTCAAAGACATTGCCGTAGTTATATTTCAGTTAACACATGTACGTCTACCGTACTATATATATTGTAAAATATCATGCTTTAGGAAGAATCACATACCTTCTCAGCGAAAACCACCTGCCAAGTTGAATATGTCGCCTTGAGAGTCACCTATAATAGTCACAGACATCTATCAAAGACTACTCAAGGTCATTCTAAACAGAGGGTTCACAATTCTACGGAAAGTCGGGCAGCACTTCCCTACCCTGAGCTATATAAGTCTCATGTGAAAACAAATTCTATATAAGTATAGTTCAATTATTCTTCTTTAAACCCTTCATCGTGATAACAGTTCAATTCTATTCTGATATTCTTCTAAGTATTATACTTATTCTTATACTACTACAGATGTATTCTCTAATTCAAAAGAGGTTAGGATTAGTTACCTCGGTAAGCCCAATAATATCCTAGATAAAGTCGCGCTGAGCAAGGTTTAGCTCCTAGGTTGTACGCTCCCAGAGCTCGAAACCTTAGAAGTTCTTCACAACTTCTACTAAGGACTAAGGGATTCGGCTAGGGTATTTTGGGCATTATAACAATACTAGAAGACAACTTTTCTACCAAGGGAGGGGGGTAGATTTTTGGCTAGGCTAGGGGGGGGCCTCGGCCAAACTACTAGGCTAGAGGGGGGGGTATTCGGCCAAGGGGAGGGGGGAGGTGTTGGACGAAAAGGCTACAAAGGGAGAGGAGAGGATTTTCAAGACTTGGAAAGATTTGTGGATGAAGAACTCTTCATCTCTAAGGGGGTATTTATAGGTCAAGAAGTGGCCAACCAATGGCCAAGATTAAGACAAGTGCAAGGCAAGTGTAGGGTGAGGATTAACTATACACAAATATCCTACCAACTCCTTGACTTGTGCACAAGGCACAAAAAACGTGCTCACCATTGTCCAAATCGTCCAAATGGACGATTTCAAGTCCATCAATTGGAGGGTGCCAAGTGTCGCCCTCCCGTTGGTCCAAAATGTTTCGTCTCTCGGAAAAATCCGCAAAAATTAGAAATGGCATAGCCGGAATTTACCCTACGAAAGCTGTGGAAACGTTTCGTCGGAAAACTATTCGTTTTGTGAGTTGTGCCCAAAAAAAACGTTTTGCCTAAACTTTAAGGCTAGACTTTTTGTACGTATTCCCTTACGTACATACTCTGGAAATACGGGGTATAACAGGGAACTTCCACCGCGACCTCTACCGTGGCCTGCCGGTGTATGAACATCCTGCCTAGCTATGGAAGGTGAAGAACCCGCAACTGATCCAGTAGTCTGTGCTATCCCACCAGTGCTACCCCGGGTCGGACAGTCTCTCGTCAAATGGCCCTATCGGCCTCAAGTATAGCAATCTCCCAAACCAGTACGACATTCCCCCCTATGGACTTTACCACAACGGCCACACTGAGATACGGGTGGCCTCATCCGGCGAGCACTTCTACTCCCCTGAAAATCTGAAACCTAGGAGCCCTGACCTGCTCCTGAATATCCCGGCGTCCCGGCGTGGAGGACCACTGCATCGCGAGGTACATAACTAGTCTGCACCGAGGCGGTCCGCCTCGAAAGTCACCAAAGGACCTGCTGCTCGACCCTCTTCTCGATCTCGGTCATTCGTCGATCTCTCCGCCTCACATCCAGTCATAAGCTCAGATGCGGGCAATGTCCATGCCCGGCTGAAGAGCTACACCCGAACAACTCTCTGCTAAATAATCATCGAGCCCTGTAACATATCGGTGAACTCGATCCTCCATACTAGCCACTAACGCGGGGACGTACCGGGCCAATGAGTCGAACTCCACATTATACTTCCGAACCGTACGCCCGTTCTGCCGCAACACCAAAAATCTGTCGGCCCGATCCCTCCTCATCTGTAGAGGCAATAAATGTGCAAGAATTGCCCCTGAGAACTCGTCCCATATAGCTGGAAGTGCATTCTCTCCCCGGGACAGCTCCCACGAATCAAACCAGTCGACTGCGGTATCACGCAGCCGATGCGAACCTAGGACCACTGACTCGGTCTCCGATGCCTTGATCACTCATGATCCGTCAGAATCGCTTGATGAATTCTCGCGATCATCCTCAGGCCTTGACCCATAAAACTGTGGCGGGCTACAACTCAGAAAATCCCGTAGCCTCAAACTATCTGATCTAAGGTGAACCACTGGTGCTACTGGAACTGCTGCGTCCAGTCTATCCTCAAGTCTGGCCATAACCCTGGCCAATAACTGGGCCAACTCCTTGTAACCCATCTCCTCTGCTTCCAGCCGGGACCGAGGCTCGTCTATGTGGTCTCGGCAGCCCATCGCTGCGACTAAACTCTGCTGAGGCGGCCGCAAAACTCGCCGTCAAGCACTATCTCGAGTAATGATCGCTGCGCGCTCGAACTCCTCTGCACTCCTACCAACATCTCTCGCTGCCGCTTTGCTCATCTGGGCCCGGTTGCCTGCGAGGCATAATCGTAAAACGAGATACGTCAGAGGGGTCCGACTTACAACACAGCTCTAAGGCACGATCTCAGAATGAGAAGAATGGAAACCAATCCTAAATGTCCTGCAGCCTCCTGATTATAGATGTGGTGCACAACACACCGATAATCAAGACTCTACTAAACACGGTTTGTAGACACTTTCCGAGGATTAACGGCTCTGATACCACTTTTGTCACGACCCGAACCCGGGCCCGTGACTGGTGCCTTACCCCGGGCACCCTAGTGATACAACATCAGAGAAAAACCAGCGGAAATAAAAACATAAACATACAATTAGATATGGATCAAGATAAAAGAAAAAAGGCCAACCAAAACGGTTGCCTTTCTGCAAATATATATATATATCGACATTTGAACTGTTACAATCCTTACAACCCCGCCATACAATTACTCATGCACTTATGATTTTTACAACAACTATGACGGACAGGGCCCCGCCATACCCTCAATGTACAAGAACATACGCACTCGTGGTAACAGACCAAACGATACGCCTCCGAAGGAACGGAGCTTCCCAATCCGCTGAACTGTGATCCTATAAGCGGGGATCGACAGCCGATGTACCTCTACCTGCGGCATGAACGCAACCCCAAGGAGGTCGATAACAGGTACCAAGTATGTGAAACTGAAAATACTGTAAATGAAATCATAATAGTCTATATAAAGCAGGAGACATGTATGATAACCAAACTATAGTACACAACATATAAACAGTCATATCAAGTCAGGGACTCACGCCCTCCAAATCATCACTCGTGCCCGTGGAATTCCTTCCTCACTGCCGGCAGTCTATGATATAATAACACCAAGGAGTATACATGAACACCCGGTCCCACCTGTGTCATAAAACCGTACGGGGCAAGTATAACTACCAGATCCGACCGTACCAATAATACTGTACAACCATATCATGAAGCTGACACGTGGCAAGTGCAATAGCCTCCACCAGCTCCTCCCTGCGCCACGTAGCTGACGGGGGCAAGTAAATCGGCTATGCACCAGATCACAACCGTAAGTCACGAAGCTCCATCCAAACACTGACTCGCGGGCGACACGCGGTGCACCAGCCTCCACCGCCTCTTCCTCGCGCCACGTAGCTGACGGGGGCAAGTGAATCGGCTAAGCACCAGATCACAACCGTAAGTCACGATACTTCGCGAAGGCGACACGCGTGGCAAGTGCAATAAGCTCTACCAGATCCACCGCATCACGTGGTGACGGGCAAGTAAGCATCACGCACCCGATCACAACCGTAAGTCACGATACTTCGCCATAAATAACCATAATGGTCACATGTCCACAGAATCCATCATCGGTGTAGACATGCCCATGTAACAATGATAATGGAAGCATACCCGTGGAATCTTCCGTCACTGCCGGTACGTCCAAGTAAGTTCTCAACAAGTCAACCGGCCCTCCATCGAGAGACGCGGTAGTATAGAAACACAATTCTTGCACAACAAAGGCTATCAAAGCAAGCATAGGCAAGTTACACAACAACGAGCATAGGCAAGTTACACACAACTCAAGGTACTTTCATTTTATGCTAAAGTTCGGGTTTTAACCCTAAAGTACTACGTATGTTAAATTCCTTTTAGAGGTCTATTTCTTTTACAAAGGTCACCCGATACCCGTAGTATAAAAATAGAGTGACTAACATTGTTAAGTAAACCAAAACACTTCCCTTTGTAAAATCAAGTAACAACATTATTTTCCAAACGTTCAAGTTTGCCTAATTTCAAATGCTCAAGTTTCTCATTTTCGAAAAGGTTTCGTAGTTCATAGTTTTAATCCTTTAAAACAATTTGAGAAACATATGCCTTATGAGTGAGTAGGTTATTCTTGTTCATAACAATCTTATTAAAGCAGCCATGACCTAGGAAATGTAATATCATTTTGTCTCATCTTAGCTTCTATGCAGATGGAGGTTTCTACTGGTTTTAATAATACTTCATAATTCAATACATTTCCCTTTATTAGCGCTGCAATGGTTTGTTCGATATTCATTCTGATTTCCGAAATCAGTAAAACATTATTCCTTTTAAAAAACCAAGTACTCATTACTCACGAATGAGGTTTCACACAAAATTCATATTAATTCATTTAAGTCAAGCCTCTTATCTTTTAAGATCAAGTCTCTTAACTTCTAAAATTAATAAACCATTCTTTTTATCTCTCTTAAGTCGTTATACCTAACTTCCCATAAAGCTAGTATAACTCTTAAGCTTTTAAAACCAAGCATTATTCTTCTTTCAACAAGGTTTCTTAATTCTTTTGAAATACTTCAAGATTCTTATTATTCAGGCTTAAGTCAAAAGACATTGCCGTAAAACTATATTCAGTTAACACACGTACGTCTACCGTACTAATATATATATATTCTTGTAAAATACTTCCAAATTCTTATTATTCAGGCTTAAGTCAAAAGATATTGCCACACGTACGTCTACCGTACTATATATATTCCTTTAAAATATCATGCTGAAGAGTATAGGAAGAATCACATACCTCGCGACGATTATCGACTATTAGCAAAACGCTCCACGGCTATAACCCGGCTAGCCTTGTCCATCTCCCAAGTAGCACATGCTACTCGCAGAACATTCAACCTATAAAGGTTATACCAGTCTATCAAAGTCTAGACTATACTGTAGAATATTCTTCTGACGTGATTTCAGTTCAATTCTTTTCTGTAATATCCTTCTATTACAGTTCAATTCTCTTCTATGAATCTTATATTCATTTCTATACAACTACAGTATGTAATTTCCAATTACCATAGAAGGATAGGATTATTTACCTCGGTAAGCCCAAAATTATCCAAGTTTTAATGTCGATCATGAGCAACGTTTAGCTCCTACTCCGGGTGCTCCAATTCGCTCCAAGAAACCCTTAGAAGTTCTACACACTTCTACTAAGTTCTTCAACCAATTATGGAGATTTTTCCATAGGGTTTCGTTTAGTGGCTAAAGGAAAGTATAATAGTATTTCTGGGCTTTTCGTATAGAGGGTACTTGGAAATACTACAAAGGTTTTGGGCTAGAGTATTTTGGCATTACAACAATACTTGGAGAAGTATTTCTATACCACAAAGAGGGGGTGTATTTCTCGAAAACAACTAGGCTAGGGGGGGGGGGTATTCGGCCGAGGGCCTCTCTAAGGGGGGAGGGGGAGAGGGCTTGGACGAGAGCTCTTACTAAGAGGGGGGGGAGGATTTTAACACTTAGAAAACATTTTGTGGATGAAGAAGTTCATCAACTAAGGGGGGTATTTATAGGCCAACCAATGGCCAAGATGAAGCCAAGTGCTAGGCAAGTGTAGGGTGAGGATTTACCCAAGTGTAACCTTATCCATCTACCCACAACATATCCTACCTAACCTTGACCAAGGTTAGGAAACAAAAACGTGCCAAAGAAAGCCCCTCATTGTCGTCCATTGAGGGTGACAAGTGTCACCCTCCCGTTGGTCCAAAATATTTCATCTCTCGGAAAAATCCGCAAAAATAATAAATGACATAGCGGGAATTTTCCCTTCGCAAGTTTAGAAAAACGTTTCATTGGAAAACGATTCTTTTCGCTAGTTGTGCACAAATTTTCGATCCTTAGCATACTTAAGGCTTAAACTTTCGTACGTACGTCTTCACGTACATACTTCGGAAAATACGGGGTATAACATAAGTAAACTAAAATGAGAATGTGTATGAACAAGACTAATAAGAAGTTAAGGGGTTTCTTAACTTGCTTGTATTATGTATGATAGTCGGTTTCTGCTAGTGATATATTATTATTTATTACGGGATCATTCCCCGGGTTGTGGAATTTGCATATTCTGTGGATTTGCTACCCACGATGCGAGGAATACCTCATGCGAGTACGTAGGGCTCATGCAGGTGAAATAGTCCCATGCGGGCGGGTACAACCTATGCGAGGAATACCTCATGCGGGTCCTCACGACCCATGCGGGTGAAATAGTCCCAGGAGTAGGATTGCTTAATGATACTGCGGGTGGGTGACCTTGCTTTGATCATGAGCTTCCTATTTTCATGCAGTATAGTATATGCTTGTGTTATACCCCGTATTTCCAGAGTATGTACGTAAGGGCGAACGTACAAAAGTTAATCCTTAAAGTAGGCATAGGGATGAAAATTTGTGCACAACCCACGAAACGAATTGTTTTCCGACGAAACGTTTTCCAAAACATGCGTAGGGAAAATTACGGCTATGTCATTTATAATTTTTGCGGATTTTTCCGAGAGATGAAATATTTTGGACCAACGAGAGGGTGACACTTGTCACCCTCAAGTGGACGGCAAAGAGGCCACGATTGGCATGAATTTGGGGCTTAAACCATGGGTCAATGTTTTGTGAGTGAATTGTGGAGTAGGGTTAGGGGCACTTGTGCAAATCCCCACCCTCCACTTGCCCTCATCTTAGCCCTTGAAAGCCCTATAAATACCCCCCTTAAGATGAAGACTTCTTCATCCACAAATCATCTTTCCAAGTCTTGAAATCTCCCTTCCCCCTTGTGAGCTTCTTGTCCAAGCCGCACGCCCCCCCCCCCCCTCTAGAGACCTTAGCCGAAACACCCTCTCCCCCCTCTTTCGTAGTAGTCTCGGCAAAAGCCCTCCCCCCCTTGGTAGAAAATACTCTCCAAGTATTGTTACTATCCCCAAAATACCTTAGCCAATCCCTTATAGTATTTCCAAAGTTACCTCTATAGGTAGAGTCCGGAAATACTACCTTATATTCATTTAGTCACTAACGAAACCCTAAGAGAACTTCATAGTTGGTTGAAGTAGAAGTTGTGTAGAAACTTCTAAGGGTTTCTTGGAGCGGATTGGAGCGTTCAGATTAGGAGCTAAACCTTGCTCAGGATCGACTTATATCTTGGATAATTTTGGGCTTATCGAGGTAAATAATAATCTTATCCTTCTATCGTAATTAGAGATTGCATACTGTAGAAGTATAGAAATAAGTATAAAATACATAGAAGGATATTAAAGAAGATTGAATTGTAATCACATCAGAAGTATTATAGAAGATTGAACTGTACTTACATAGGACTATATTTACAGTAGACTTGTATAGTTTACCGGGTAGGGAAGTGCTGCCCGATTTTCCGTAGAATAGAGAACCCTCTGCTTAGATTATCCTACAGAGTAGTCTAGACGTTGATAGACGTATTTGACTATTATAGGTTGATACTCTGCGTGCGACATATTCGACTTGGCAGGTGGATTTCACCGAGAAGGTATGTGATTCTTCCTATCCTCTAGAGCATGATATTTTAAAGTATATATATAGTACGGTAGACGTACGTGTGTTAACTGAACATGGTTTTACTTGACGTCTTTTGACTTGAGTCTAAATAACAAGAATCTTGAAGTATTTCAAAAGAATTATGAATCATTTTTGAAAGAAGAGTAATACTTGGGTTTTAAACAAAAGCTTAAGAGTTATACTAGCTTTATGGGAAGTTAGGTATAACGACTTAAGAATAATAAAAGGAACAATTTACTTATGTGTTTATGAAAGACTTGTATTGATTTCTGGAAAGTATAATAAGATGGTTTGATGAGTAGACATATTATGATGCTATGTGTGTTAGTGTCTTGTAACGTTTGTATAAGAGGTTGTTCTTGTTGTGCTTATGTTGTTTAACGGTAAGTCGTTATGCTAGTATTACATCACTCACCTCTTGACATGTTATACTGGGGTTAAGTCGCCTCCACGCGCGGGTATACCTCGTGCGATCGTGTGACTATGATTCGAGAATACCTCATGCGGGTCCAGGGGACCTATGCGGAGCTACGAGAGTTCCAGGTTAGTGTGCGGTCCTTGTGGCCATGCGGTCTATGTGGCCATGCGGACTACGAGTCCAGGACGATGCTGAGGAGTAGCTACCCTCGATGCGGGGAATACCTCATGCGGGCCTATGTGAGAGGCCTATGCGGACTGCGGTAGTCCAGGATTAGTCATGCATAATGATACTATGGGCGGTTGGCCTTGCTTCGATCATTCGCAGCCTAGAAAAGACCTGTTACAGTTTACCTATTTATTGCTCTTGTTTGTGATGTGGCACTATGTGCGGTTACATTGGTTGTTTTGTACGCATTTGTAAAATTGACTTTAAAATGATATGATTTCATTTAAGTACTTACTGATTTCACATACTGTAATTGCAGATCGACCTCTGGGCCGCGTCATGCCGCAGGTGGAAAGCAGTGCTAGATCCGCATCCTTAGGATCTTTTGCTTTGGTGTCAGGAGCTCCATCTTCTCCGGAGGCTCGACTTTTTGTATGGTTTTCCCTGATGTTGTAGATATATGTACATTCGTGGTATGGCGGCCCTCGCCCATAGTTGTTTACTTCTTAGAGGTTCAGAGTCCTATTGTACAGTTGGGATGTAACTGCCAGATTTTGGTTTATATATATATATGCCGAAAGGCGACTTTTCTCAGATAAACTGTGTCTCAATTTACATTGTTGCATGTCTTGTTTTTATATTCCGCTGATTTTCTCTGATGTATGACTACTTGGGTGCCCGGGTAAGGCACTACCACCGCCCCGAACGGTCGTGAAAAAGTGGTATCGTGAGCGATTAATCCTGGAAAGTGTCTACGCATCGTATCCAAGAGTCTTGATTATCGGTGTGTTGTGCACCACACCAATAATCGTGAGGCTATAGGATATTTAGGATTGGTTTCATTCTTCTCACTCGAGATCGCGGCCTTAGAGCTGTGTTATAAGTTGGACCCCTCTGCCGTATTTCCTTTCTTTAACCGTTATGCCTCCACGTAAGGCAACCCGCCCGTGGCGCAAGGCAAAGGAGCCGCTCGTAGCACACCGAGAGTCACCAGGGCTCAGGCCCAGTCTAGACCCGAGACGGCGAGTTCCACGACGCCGCCGCCCAGCGAGGTTTAAGGTCGCAGCAGCGGGTCGATGAGACCCAAGACTGCACCTCCACTCCCACACCGAGCGGATGAGATGGGTTACAGAGATGGCCCGCCATCGCCGTGATCGTGGGCCGACACGAGGATAGGCCGGATGCAGCAGCCCAGCCCAGAAGATTCGTGGTTCACCCGAGATCAGATAGTTTGAGGCTACGGGATTTTCTGAGTTGTAGCCCGCCAGAGTTCTACGGGTCGAGGCCTGAGGATGATCCGCAGGAGTTCATCCGTCAGTTACAGAGGATCATGCGAGTGATCAAGGCTTCGGAGACCGAGTCCGTGATCTTCGGTTCACATAGGCTGCGTGATACCGCAGTCGATTGGTTTGATTCATGGGAGTTATCCCGGGGAGAGCACGCGTCCCCAGCTACTTGGGACGAGTTCTCGGAGGCTTTTCTCACTCACTTCTTGCCTCCACAGATGAGGAGGGCACGGGCCGACAGATTTTTATTGCTGAGACAGAGAGGACGCACAGTTAGGGAGTACAACGTTGAGTTCGATTCGTTGGCTCGATATGTCCCTGCGTTGGTAGCAGATATGGAGGACAGGTGTCACGACCCGAACCCGGGCCCGTGACTGGTGCCTTACCCCGGGCACCCTAGTGATACAACATCAGAGAAAACCAGCGGAAATAAAAACTTAAACATGCAAATAGACATGGATCAAGATGAAAGAAAACAGGCCAACCAAAATGGTTGCCTTTCAACATATATATATATAAACATTTGAACGCATAATCCTTACAATCGCCACGCCCGATCGGCCCGTGGATCGTGCCTTACCCCGCACCCTAGTGATACAACATCGTAGAAAACCAATGAAAATAAAACACGAGTCATGAAACAAGAGATATAAAAATAAATAAAGCAACCAAAACAATGCTTTCAAGATATACATAACAACCCGAACAGCTTATCTTTTTTACAAACCCCGCCACAACAAAGGCTGCACTTCTAAGATTTACAACAACTATGACGACAGTGGCCCCGCCATACCCATGAATGTACAAGAACCTACAACTCGTGGAAACATACCAAAGATAAGCTCCAAGGAACGAGCTTTCCAACACGCTGAAATGAGATCCTAAGAGCGGGATCCACGATCGATGTACCTCTACCGCGGATGAACGCAGCCTCAAGGAGGTCGATAACAGTACCAAGTATGTGAAATCACAACATCAGAATGAAATCATAATAGCTTAAAAAGCAGGAGACATGTATGATAACCAAAATACAAGACGCAACATAAAAGTTAGCCAAGTCGTGACTCACGCCTCAAAGTCACCACTCAAATATAACTATGCGTCTCACGCCCACAACATCCATCATGTTCGCATCATGGCCGCATGCCCGAATATCGCGACGGTGTAGACATGTCCATGATGCAACACACAATAAGGCCGCACGCCACACGCCCCGGACATCGTGACGGTAGACATGCCCATGTAACCTCAATAACAATATACGGTGGTCAACCCGCCGCATGGCCACATGCCCCGAACATCAGACGGTAGACACGCCCATGTTGCGCATAACCATATATCGGTAATCAACCCGCCGCATGGCCGCGATGCCCCGAATCGCGACGGCAGATACGCCCATGTGACATCAACAACAAGACAAGAATCAAAATGGAAACATACCCGTGGAATTCTCCATCACCGCCAAAGACGCCCAAGTAAGTTCTCAATAAGTCAACCGCCTCTATCGAGAGACGCCAGAATACGTAAATACCACACTTGCACAACAAAGGCTATCATCACCAAAGATAAAAAGTGTTATACCTCAGATTTCCAGTATGTACGTAAAGGAATACGCAAAAAGTTTGGTCTTAAAGTTAGGCCTTGACGATTTTAGGCACAACTCACAAAGCTTAACGGTTTTCCGACGAACGCTTTCCACTTTTCGTAGGATAAATTCCGCCATGTCATTTCTAATTTTTGCGGATTTTTCCGAGAGACGTAACACTTTGGACCAATGAGAGGCGACATTTGCCACCCTCTCATTGGTGGACTTGTCACTAATAGGCCAAATGGATGACCATCCTTGTCATAAAGTTGGTTAGATATTTTGTGTGCAAGTTGGCTAGGTACACTTGCCCTAATCTTGACCTTACACTTGCCTAGCACTTGGCTAAATCTTGGCCATTGGTTGGCCATGTCTTGACCTATAAATACCCTCTTGAGATGAAGAGTTCTTCATCCACAAAAGCTTTCCAAGTCTAAAAATCCTTCCCTCTCCCTTTGTAAGCAATTGGCCCAACACACCCCCTCCTCGGTAGCTCGCCGAGGCTACCCCACCCCTAGCCTAGCCGAAACCTACCCCCTCCCTTGGTAGAAAAGTTGCCTTCTTGTATTGTTATAATGCCCAAAATACCCTAGCCCAAATACCTTAGTACTTAGTAGAAGTTGTGAAGAACTTCTAAGGTTTCCTCGAGCATACAACTTAGAGCAAACCTTGCTCAAAGCGCCGACTTTTCTAGATATTATTGGGCTTACCGAGGTAACTAATCCTAACCCTCTTTGAATTAGAGAATACTTACTGCTGTAGAATAAGAATAAGTATAAATACTTAGAAGGTTATTAAGGAATAGAATTGAACCGTAACACCTTAGAAGGGTATAAAAGAAGAATATACGAATCAGATTTACATAGGACTGCTTTCACGAGACTTATATAGCTCACCTAGGGTTGTGCTACCCGACTTTCCGTAGAATTGAGGACCCTCTGCTTAGAATGACCTACGTAATAGTCTAGACTTTGATAGATATCTGTGACTATTATAGCTGATTCTCTCACACGACATACTCGACTTGGCAGTGGATTTCGCCGGAAGGTATGTGATTCTTCCTAAAGCATGATATTTTACAATATGTATATAGTACAGACGCATACGTGTTAATCGAATAATACTTACGGCAATGCCTCACGCTTAAGCTCGAATAATACGTGACGAATGCCTCACGCTTAAGCCTGAATAATAAAGAATCAAAACATTTCAAAAGGACTACCAACCATTTATTAATGTAAGAGAACTAATTGGTTTTTAAATGTAAGCTTAAGAGTTATACTAGCTTTATGGGAAGTAAGTATAACCACTTAAGATTGAGAAAAGAAACAAGTTTGCCTATGTGTTTATAATGCACTTATATTGTGAAAAGAATATTAAGATGGTTTGATAGGTAGACATGATATGATGCTATGTGTGTTAGTATCTTGTAACGCTTGTATAGGTAGTATCCTTGTTATGCTTATGTTACTTAAAGATAAGTTGTTATGTTAGTATACTATCACTCACCTCGAGATGATACCGTTAAGTCGCCTCCGACGCTGGTAGACTCAGCGTCCGGGGACCATGATTCGAGAATACCTCACGGGTCCAGTGGGCCTACGCGAGCTACGAGAGTTCCGTGTTAGTATGCGGGTTATGCCTCATGCGTCTATGTGGCCATGCGACAATGAGTCCAGATCGACGCCGAGTAGCTACCCTCGACGCGGGTTATACCTCACGCGCCCACGCGAGTGGCTCCATGCGGACTCGAGTCCAGGATTAGGCTTGCAGAACGAGGATGGGCGAGTGGCCCTGCTTTCGATCATTCGCAGCCTAGACAAGACGACATACGCTTACCTATTGTTGCTCTTGTTTGTGATGTGGCACTATGTGCGGTTTCCTCGTTGTTTCACACATATTTGTAAACCGGTTTTAAAATGATATCTTTTCATTTAAGTACTTTACGCCGCATACTTAGTAATTGTAATCGACTCTCCTTCGGGCCGCGCTCATGCCGCAGTAGGCAAGCAGTGCTAGATCCGCATCTCAGGATCTCTACGCTGGTGTCGAGCTCCATCTCTTCCGAGGCTCTACTTTTGGTATGATCTCCCTGTATTGTAGATAGTTTTTGTACAGTCAGGGTATGGAGGGTCCCTGTCACGCCATAGTTGAATATATCCTTAGAGGTCTGTAGTCATGTTGTACAGTTTCGGATGTAACTGCTAAAACATTATTATATATATATGCCGAAAGGCGTGTTTTCTCACATAACTGTGTCTTGTTTTATAAACTGCTTCATGTCTTGCTTTATGTTTCCGCCGATTACTGATGTATGACTACTGGGTGCCCCAGAGGCACTACCACGGCCCCGAACGGGTCGTGACAAAAGTGGTATCAGAGCGCTTAATCCTCTGAAAGTGTCTGCATCGTATCTAGTAGTCTTGATTATCGGTGTGTTGCACCACACCAATAATCGTGAGGCTATAGGATATTTAGGATTGGTTTCGCTCTTCTCATTCCGAGATCGTGCTTTAGAGTCGTGTTATAGGTTGGACCCTCTAACGTATTCCTTTCCCGTAATAGCTTATGCCTCCACGTAAGGCAACCCGCCCGTATGGGCAAGGCAGCCGAGGAGCTGCTAGCAGACACCCAGAGTCACGAGGGCTCGTGCCCGCCTATACCGTAGACGGCGAGTTCTATGACGCCGGCCCCAAAGAGACCACAAGACCCACACCTCCCGCCCCACACCGCGGAGGAGTTAGGTACAAGGAGATGGCCCACCTTTGGCTAAAGTTGTGGCCCGACACGGGAGAGGCCGACGCGCGCCTCCGCCAGCCCGGCCGGCCGCACCCGTTGTTCACCCGAGGCAGAGTTTGAGGCTACGAGACTTTTTGAGCCAGAGTTCACGGAGTTTTATGGATCGAGGCCGAGGATGATCCGCAGGAGTTCATCCGCTACCCAGAGGATTTTGAGAGTGATCGTGGCCGAGACCGAGTCCGTGATCTTTGTCACATAGGTCGCGATACCGCAGCCGATTGGTTTGATTCGCGGTGTTATCCCGGGAGAGCACGCGCCCCGCCTACTGGGATGAGTTCTCGAGGCTTTCTCACTCACTTCTTGCCTCCACAGATGAGAGAGGCGCGGCCGATAGATTTTTACCATCGAGGCAGAGGACGACCGCCGTGGAGTACAATGTCGAGTTTGATTCATCGCTCGATATGTCCCAAAGATTGGTAGCAGATATGGAGGATAGGGTGCACCGCTATGTCACCGGCCAGACGACTATATGGCCGAGTCATGTGCGGGGTTTCTCCACCGGTATGGACATTACCCGCACGCAGCTCACGCCTGACGCGGCGAGCGCAGAGGTCGACGACGGACAAAGAAGCAGTAAGGGCGCCAGACGGAGGGTCTTCGGTAGTTATCGTGGTGGGCGGCCTCAAGAAGCTAGCCTAGATTCGCACCACGCCCAGACAGAGCACTCCCGCACCGCCCTCAAGACACCACGCTGAGGGCGCACAGGCCCCGTGGCTTCGTGACGCCCGTGTAGCAGAGGTATCGCCGATCGACCACCCCAAGGTGGCCGATGCGTAGATCCCATTACGGGAAGCGTGGTACTACTTTTGGATCTTGTTACGCCAGGCCAGCAGGTCACTTTGCGGCGGACCGTCCGACCGGGGCAACGCGGTAGGCTCACCTTCGTGTTCTGCCGCTTCATCATCTCCTACAGCTATCGCCCGAGGCGTGGTGCTCATGGTCAACAGGTCGCGCAGAGGCCGTGGCTCGTCCTAGCCTAGCGGTCCTCGAACCGCATTTATGCTTTGTCCACCGACAGATCGTGAGGCCTCACCGATGTCGCCACAGTACCTTATCGCTCGGGTTTGATATGTATGCTTTGATAGATCCGGGTTCTACTCGCCCCTATATATCTCCCTTGTTGCTAGTAGGATAGGATAGAGCCCGAGTCCATAGACCTTTCGAGGTAGCTACGCCGGGTGATTCGGTAGCTCTGGCGGTATATAGAGCTTGTCCCGTGATCATTTACGCCGCCGACCGCCGACTTGATAGAGTTGGAGATGATTGACTTCGATGTGATCACGGGATGGATTGGCTAGCCTCGCTACGCCAATGTAGACCGCAGAGAGAATAGTACGGTTCCAGCTTCGGCGAGCCGGTTGTTGAGTGGGAGGAGCACGGTATCGCCGGAGGTAGGTTTATTTCCTACCTCAAGGCTAGGAAGATGGTGCGTAAGGGTATATCTACCATCTCGCTCGTGTTTGATAATCAAGCCGCGGTACCAGATTTTCCGTCGGCCCAGAGTCACGAGTTCCCGACGTGTTTCCGGATGACCTCCGTATCCTCCCGAGAGGAGATCGAGTTTTGTATAGATGTAGCAGCGATACTCGGCCTATTTCCATTCCGCCATACGTAACGGCACCCGCCGAGTTGAGAGAGTCAAGGATCACTTAGGATTTGCTAGAGAAGCGGCTTCATTAGGCCTAGTGTTTCTCCCTCGGGAGCGCCAGATTGTTCGTGAAGAAGGACGACGCCGCGCATGTGTCGATTACAGCACCAACAAGGTGACCATTAAGAACAGATACCCCCTTCCCAGGATTGATGATTTGTTCGACCACTTGCAGGTGCGAGATGTTTCTCCAAGATTGATCCGCGATCTGGCTATCATCAGTCGAAGTCGAGAGGTGGATGTCCCTAGATCGCATTCCGACCCAGACGCATTATGAGTTCGTGGTCATGTCTTTTGGGTTGACCAATGCTCGCGGTATTCATGGATTTGATGAACCGAGTGTTCAAACCATTTTTGGACACGCTTGTGATAGTGTTCATTGATGATATCTTGGTTTATTCTCGCCGAGCAGAGCACGCGAGCATTTTCGGCGATCAGGCCGACGCTTCTCAGACTAGCAGCTTGTACGCCAAGTTTTCCAAATGTGAGTTTTGGTTAACTTCATGGCGCTTGGGCATATTGTCGGGCTGATGACATTCGAGTTGATACGCCAAGATCGAGGCGATGTGACTTGGCCTGCACCTACTACTCCGGCAGAGGTTCGCAGCTCGGGCCTTGCAGGTATTATCGCGGTTCGTGGAGAAGTTTGCTTTATCTCGCACCATTGACTAGGCCGACTCGTGGCGCCAAGTTTCAGCCGGATCGATGTCAGGAGCGTGGTTTCAGCTGTCGAAAGAGAGATCGACGACCGCCTCGCTTTACTCTTCCGGAGGTCCGATGGTTATGTCGTGTATTGTGACGCGCCGCATCGGGTTGGGATGTGTGTTGATGCAGATGGCAGAGTTATAGCATACGATCCCGACAACCAAGAAACACGGAGGAACTACCCCACCCATGATTTGGAGTCGCGGTGTGATTCACGCCAAGATCCGAGGCACTATTTGTATGGGGTTCACGTGGATATTTTTACGCACCACAAGAGCCTCCAAGATATCTTCACCAGAGGAGCCGAACTTACGATGCAGACGGTGGTTAGAGTTGCTTAAGGATTACGATGTGGACATCCGTACTACCCGCAAGGCCAATGTTGGCGTATGCGCCCAGTCGTAGGTCGATGGGAGCCTATCGGATGTGCGGTAGAGAGAAGGACATGGTTCGTAATTTGCACCGCCAGCGAGCCTTGGTGTCCGCTTGATTGATTACGATAGCAACGGGTTAGAGTTCGTGAGGTTGCCGAGTCTTCCATCGCTGAGGAGGCGAAGAGGCAACAGCCGAGGATCCAACTTTGATTCGATATCGCGATACGCCTCTTCGCGAGGGCGGGTCCTTGAGGTAGCACCACGGGTGCTAAGGTTTGAGGGCGTTGTGTGTTCCATGTTTCAGGACTTCTGCAGAGTTCTGGGGAAGCACACAACGCTGCACTTATCCATCCATCCGGTCGACCAAGATGTACCACGACCTTAGATCCGTATCGTGGGATGGCTTGAAGAGGACGCTGCGAAGTTCGTAGCTCAGCCCGTGTTGTCGCAGTGAAGGTAGAGCACCGCAGACCGGTGGTTTGTTACAGCGATAGAGATCCCGACCGGAAGTGGGAGGTAATCAACATGGACTTCATCACGTGATTACCTCGCACTCGGAGAGACATGATTCTATATGGGTTATCGCCGACAAACGATTAAATCAGCCCACTTTCTTCCCGCCAGACGACTTTTTCTACCGAGGATTATGCCGCACTTTACATCCGAGAGATCGCCGATCGCATGGAGTCCCTACTGATCATATCGCATGCAGGAGCCCGCCACGCCAACTTCTGGAGGTCCTTCAGGGGTTTAGGGACGCAGTGAGCACGAGCATCGCATTTCATCCACGCATGACGGACAGCAGAGCGCACTATCCGCACTCGAGGATATGTCGAGCCCGTGTTATTGACTTCGCAGTAGTTGGGAGGATCATTTGCCTCTAGTTGAGTTCGCGTATAATAATAGCTACCACTCCAGATTCGATGGCGCCATGAGGCCTTGTATGGGAGGAAGTGCAGATCGCCTATAGGTTGGTTCGAGGTGGGCGAGTGCGGCTAGTGGGACCAGATTTGGTGCAGCAGTGATGGATAAGGTGAAGCTTATCCGAGAGCGCTATTGACACCGTAGTCGATGTAAGTCGATGCGCATCATCGCCGCCGACATCCGGAGTTTGCGATTGATGATTGGGTTTTCTGAAGGTGTCACCCATGAAGGGTGTGATGAGATTCGAAGAAGGGGAAACTCACCAAGGTACATTGGGCCGTTCAGATTATTCCGCAGGTAGGCAAGGTTGCCTATGAGTTGAATCTGCCGTCCGATCCGAGGCGCGGCATCCGTGTTTCACGTTTATCCGGCGAGATGTATCGGGATCCATCTAGAGTACATCCGATTGACGATGTCCAGTGACCGGCGGGTTATCGTATGAGGAGATTCCCATAGCGATAATCGATCGCCGTGTTAGGCGTCATGACGAAGGACGTGGCTTCCACAAAGTCTTGTGGCGAACGAGCTCGGGGAGGAGATGACGGGAAGCCGGTGAGGACATGAGGCGTAAGTATCTCACCGCTCCCCACCCTCCGTAATTCACTTTCCTACTTGTAAATCTTCATTATCGTTTATGCCTAAGTGTTGTTTATGGCGTGTGTGGCTTTTGCAAACTGCTTAAGTTTTGAAGAACCTTATCGTTATCCTGTCTTGGGAAGGAACATTCGGACGAATGTTTCTAAGGAGGGGAGAATGTTATACCCCGTATTTCCAGAGTATGTACGTAAAGGAATACGTACAAAAAGTTTGGTCTTAAAGTTAGGCCTTGGACGATTTTTAGGCACAACTCACAAAGCGAACGGTTTTCCGACGAAACGTTTCACAGCTTTCGTAGGATAAATTCCGGCTATGTCATTTCTAATTTTTGCGGATTTTTCCGAGAGACGTAACACTTTGGACCAATGAGATGGCGACATTTTCCACCCTCTCATTGGTGGACTTGTCACGCAATAGGGCCAAATGGATGACCATCCTTGTCATAAAGTTGGTTAGATATTTTGTGTGCAAGTTGGCTAGGTACACTTGCCCTAATCTTGACCTTACACTTGCCTAGCACTTGGCTAAATCTTGGCCATTGGTTGGCCATGTCTTGACCTATAAATACCCCTCTTGAGATGAAGAGTTCTTCATCCACAAAAGCTTTCCAAGTCTAAAAATCCTTCCCCTCCCTTTGTAAGCAATTCGTCCAACACACCCCCCCTCCCCTTGAGAAGCTTGGCCGAGGCTACCCCACCCCCTAGCCTAGCCGAAACCTACCCCCCCTCCCTTGGTAGAAAAGTTGCCTTCTTGTATTGTTATAATGCCCAAAATACCCTAGCCCAAATACCTTAGTACTTAGTAGAAGTTGTGAAGAACTTCTAAGGTTTCCTGGAGCATACAACTTAGAGCAAAACCTTGCTCAGGCGCGACTTTTTCTAGGATATTATTGGGCTTACCGAGGTAACTAATCCTAACCCTCTTTTGAATTAGAGAATACTTACTGTTGTAGAATAAGAATAAGTATAAATACTTAGAAGGTTATTAAGGAATAGAATTGAACTGTAACACCTTAGAAGGGTATAAAAGAAGAATATACGAATCAGACTTACATAGACTGTTTTCCTGATGACTTATATAGCTCACCGGTAGGGTTGTGCCGCCCACTTTCCATAGAATTGAGGACCCTCTGCTTAGAATGACCTACGTAATAGTCTAGACTTTGATAGATATCTGTGACTATTATAGGTGATTCTCTCATGCGACATACTCGACTTGGCAGGTGGATTTCGCCGAGAAGGTATGTGATTCTTCCTAAAGCATGATATTTTACAATATGTATATAGTACGGTAGACGTACATGTGTTAACTGAATAATACTTACGGCAATGCCTCACGGCTTAAGCCTGAATAATACGTACGGCAATGCCTCACGGCTTAAGCCTGAATAATAAAGAACTGAAAACATTTCAAAAGGACTACTGAACCATTTATTAAACAGAAGAGAACTAATTGGTTTTAAACGAGCTTAAGAGTTATACTAGCTTTATGGGAAGTAAGTATAACCACTTAAGATTGAGAAAAGAAACAAGTTTGCCTATGTGTTTATAACAGACTTATATTGTGAAAAGAATAATAAGATGGTTTGATAGGTAGACATGATATGATGCTATGTGTGTTAGTATCTTGTAACGTTTGTATAGGTGAGTATCCTTGTTATGCTTATGTTACTTAAAGATAAGTTGTTATGTTAGTATACTATCACTCACCTCTTGAGATGATACCGGGGGTTAAGCTGCCCTCCGATGCGGGGTAGACTCAGGCGGTCTGGGACCATGATTCGAGAATACCTCATGCGGGTCCAGGGGGCCTATGCGGAGCTACGAGTTCCGTGTTAGTATGCGGGTTATGCCTCATGCGTCTATGTGGCCATGCGGACACGAGTCCAGACGATGCCGAGGAGTAGCTACCCTCGATGCGGGTTATACCTCACGCGCCCACGCGAGTGGCCTATGCGACTCGAGTCCGAGATTAGGCTTGCAGAATGAGGATGTGGGCGAGTGGCCCTGTTTCGATCATTCGCAGCCTAGACAAGACGTATTACAGTTACCTATTGTTGCTCTTGTTTGTGACGTGGCACTACGTGCGGTTTCCTTGGTTGTTTCACACATATTTGTAAACCGTTTTAAAAATGATATGTTTTCATTTAAGTACTTTACGATTCGCATACTTAGTACCGTTGTACTTGACCTCCTTCGGGGCTGCGTTCATGCCGCAGGTAAGGGCAGTGTGCTAGATCCGCATCCTTAGGATCTCTACGTTGGTGTCGAGCTCCATCTCTTCCGAGGCTCTACTTTTGGTATGATCTCCCGTTGTAGATAGTTTTGTACGATCGGTATGGCGGGCCCCGTCCCGCCATAGTTGTATATTTCCTAGAGGTCTGTAGTCATGTTGTACGATTGTCGGATGTAACTGCTAAAACATGATTATATATATATGCCGAAAGGCGATGTTTTCTCACATAATCTGTGTCTTGTTTTATAAACTGTTTCATGTCTTGCTTTATGTTTCCGCTGATTACTCTGATGTATGACTACTTGGGTGCCCCGGTAAGGCACCAGTCACGGGCCCCGGAACGGGTCGTGACAGCAAGTTTCACGACAACAAGCATAGGCAAGTTTCACAACAACAAGCATAGGCAAGTTTCACAACAACAAGCATAGGCAAGTTTCACAACAACAAGCATAGGCAAGTTTCACAACAACTCAAAGTACTTTCATTTTATGCCAAAGTCCGGGTTTTTAACCCCAAAGTACTACATACGTTAAGTTCTTTTAAAAGAGATCCATTACTTTTATAAAAGTCACCCGATACCCGTAGTATTAGAATGACCAACCCACATTCCCTTTTCAAAATCAAGTAACAACATTCTTTTCCTAAGTTCCAGTTTGCCTAGTTTCAATTACTCAAGCTTCTCATTTTCAAATGGTTTCATAGTTTCCAAACTTAATCACTTGATTCCTTTTAGAACAATTGAGTAATATATGTCTCACGTGAGAGTAGGTTATTCTTGTTTACAACATTCTTATTACAACAGCCATGATCTAGAAAATGTATATCATTTTGTCTCATCTTAGTTTCTATGCAGATGGAGGTTTCTACTGGTTTTAATACAATTCATCATTATTCAATACATTTTCCTTTATTAACGCCGCGGTGGTCCTGTCGATACACATTCGATTTCCAAATCGAAAACATTATCCCTTTAAATAAAACCAAGTACTCATTACTCACGAATGAGGTTTCACACAAACATTCACATTAAAACAAATAAGTTAAGTCTCTTATCTTATAAGATCAAGTCTCTTAACTTCTAACATCAGTAAACCATTTTCTTTACCTCTCTTAAGACATTATACCTAACTCCCCATAAAGCTAGTATAACTCTTTTTAAAACCTTTTAAAACCAAGTGTTACTCTCCCTTCCAAAACGATTTATAAATCTTTTGAAATACATCAAGTTCTTTATTATAACTAGCCAGTTATAATTCACATCAGTTACCTTTTAAACCACAAAGTATTTTCTTACCTACATAAAGTCATATAACCAACTTCCCATAAAGCCGTTATAACACTTTATGTTTTAAGAACAATCAAACACAGTTAACACATGTACGTCTACCGTACTACATAGTTCACACATATCATGCTAGAAGAGATAGGAAGAGGTTCACATACCTCGCGACGATTATCGACAATAAGCAAAAAGCTCCAAGTACTACAACCTTGCTAGCCCTTTCCACTCCTCGAGTAGAATACGCTACTCTTAGTACTTTCACCTATAAAGGTCACAAACGTCTATTAACCCCAAAACACAAGTTTCTATCTTTCTACAGAAAATTCGGCAGCACCTCCCCCCCCGCAACAGCGTAAATCTCCTCCTTTATCGAGGTCGGCTACCAAGCCAACCAGGGGGGGGGGGGTTAACACGTCTAACCGGACGCGTACAATTCTACTACACAGTAATGTTACATAAGTCTACTGTAATACAGCCCTAGGTAATTACAGTTCAGTTCTTCTCTTTATTATCCTTCTATGTGATTACTTGTTCAATTCTTTATTCTTCAGGCTTAAGTCAAAAGACATTGCCACAATACTAAGTTCAGTTCTATATATAGTATACAACAACTATATATTCAACACTTATGTAATTTCCAATTACAATAGAAGGACAGTAGTGTTTACCTCGATAAGCCCAAAATTATCCAAGTATAAAGTCGATCCTGAGCAACGCTTAGCTCCTACTCAGCGCTCCAACAACCCTTAGAAGTTCTAACAAACTTCTACTTACAACTTCAACAACGGTGAAGAGTTCCTGAGGGTTTCGTTTTTGTGGCGAAAGGAAGTAGAATCGTCTTTTCTGGGCTTTTGTCTAAGTGTAACCTGGGGAATACTACAAGGTATTTGGGCCAAGGTATTTGGCCATTACAACAACACTAGGAGAGTATTTCTATACCACAACAAGGGTATTATACTAAACAACTAGGCTGGGGTACCCACGGCTAGACACCACAAAGGGAGTGGGAGGCTCTCGGCAAAGGCCTTAACCAAGGGAGGGTGTTGGGCGATTTCAAGGTTGAGGGGAGGGAGAGATTTTTAACACTTAGAACAATTTTGGATGAAGAAGTTCATCAACATGGAGGGTATTTATAGGTGAAGAAATGGCCAACCAATGGCCAAGATTCTTCCAAGTGTATAGCAAGTGTAAGGTCAAGATCAAGCCATGTGTTTGTGGGTCCCACTTGCTCATCAACTACACAAAAATATCCTACCTAACCCTTGACCAAAATTGGGCAACAAAGCGTGCCAAGAATGGCCATTTCGCCGCCCCTTTGCTTCCGATGTGAGGTGACACATGTCACCTCCCGTTGGTCCAAAATGTTTCGTCTCTCGGAAAAATCCGCAAAATTATAAATGACATAGCCGAATTTTCCCAACAAAAGCTAATGGAAGCGTTTAGTCAAACGACTCTAATCGGGTGTTGTGTACAAATTTGAAACTTGCCTAACTTAAGGCTCAAATTTTCTACGCACGTCCCCACGCATACTCGAAAATACGGGTATAACATTCTTCCTTAGAAACATTCGTCCCGAATGTTCCTTCTCAAGTCTCAACACAAACAGGCGTCAATATCTTCACTGCTATACGTACGAAAACAATCATGCCACACCCGCCATGAAATAACAAATGCACAAAATACGAAATCCCAAGTCCACGAGGCATCACCTGTTATCACAAAAGTTCCCACCAAGGTCTAAAATATACTCCCGCGCCTTCGTTTCACAAAAGAAACGATCACACTCGTTCACTTCTCCCTACCGTCGTACCTGTTCGAACACTCGAACTCTTCCCGACACGCACCACACTTCATCAATGCTACGTTTCCAACCCTTGAGTCACTACTCCAAACTTGGTCATCTTACTAACCTCGATTTCCTAAGGCCATTCTCGGCCTTCACGAACTGATTCTGGTCGAGCGTATCCACGAACTCATCGATGGTCATCTAAACTGGGCCTAACACCTCGTGACCGCCACCGGCGACCACCCGAGCTGACCGCTTCCTCGAACGGGCGCGGGTTGGCCCGCAACATGGCCCCAACCCACCCATGTAGCGCCAACTTCCGCCTCCGACACGGAACACATAATGGAAGCTACCACTTCCATCTCACACTACCCATATTTTTAATCACACTATAGCACAAAGCTATCCGAACATAACACTTAACACATCATTAACATCAATACATACAAGTATCTACTGAGGTTAAGGATATACAAACTAGGCGGTTCGGACCGCTAAAATCGAACTTCCACCGCGACTCTACCGTGGCCCGCAATCGCTCTAGTAGTCGTGCTATCCTACCGCTACCCCAGTGGACGATCTTCGTCATATGGCCCTGGTGGCCGCGAGAATAACAAGCTCCTGGTACTACGACACTCCCGAAATGCGTCTACCACATCGACCACACCGAGGTAGGGTGATCAGATCCGCCAACACCACAATCCACGAACATTCGAAACACAGGAGCCACGACTGCTCCACGAATATCCCGGTCCCGGCTGCGGAGGACCACTCTGCAATGGCGGAGGTACATAACTAGTCTGCTGGCCAGGCGGTCGCCTCGAAAGTCGCAAAATATCCGGCCGTCTTGGCCTTCTTGTGGCGGTCCACCTGTCGATCTGCGCGCCTCGCACTCCGCATGAGCCTCAATGCGGCAATGTCCATGCCCACAAGAGAAACACCAATAACTCTGCTAGGTAATCATCGAGCCTGTAACATATCGGTGCACTCGATCCTCCATACTAGCTACTAATGCGGAACATACCGCCAATGAGTCGAACTCCACATTGTACTCCCGAATCAGACGCCTGCTTCGCCTCAACATCAAAAATCTGCCCGAGCCCTCCTCATTTGTGGAGGCAAGAAATGTGCCAGAAGGCCCCAAAACTTCGTCCCAAACGGCCGGAAGTCATGCTCTCCCGAAAGCTCGCGAGTCAAACCAATCGATCGGTATCACGCACCGATGCGAACTAAATGTCAGCACTCGATCGAAGCCTTGATCACCCGCGTGATCTCTGCAGTCGACGGATGAACTCCTGCGGATCATCCTCGGCCTCGACCAGTAAAACTCAAAGCGGACTACAACTAAGGAAATCCAGTAGCCTCAAACTGTCTGCCCTCGGGTGCACTACAGTCTTCTTTGAACTGGAATGCGTCCGGCCCTATCTCATATCCGCCACAACGGCTAATAATCGCCATCTCGCGTGACCCATCTCCCGCCTGCATCGTGGACTGGAGGCTCGTGTCTTGTAGTCTCGACCAGCGCTGCGCTCTAAACTCTTTGGTCTGGCGGCGTCGCAAAACTCGCCGTCTGAAGCACTACTCAGTGTATCGACGCTCGCGCTCGTACTCTCTGAATCTCACTAGCGGCTCCTCGCCTTGCCGCTTCGCCACTGGTTGCCTTCGCGAGGCATAATCGTAAAAACGAAACACGTCGAGGGGTCCGACTTACAACACGCTCTAAGGCACGATCTCGAATGAGAAGAATGGAAACCAATCCTAAATGTCCTATAGCCTCACGATTATAGATGTGGTGCACAACACACCGATAATCAAGACTTACTGAACACGGTCGTAGACACTTTCCGAGACTAAGCGCTGCGATACCACTTTGTCACGCCCATTCGGCCCGTGGTCGTGCCTTACCGGGCACCTGGTGATACAACATCGAGAAAACCGGCGGAAAATAAAACACGAGTCATGAAACAAGAGATATAAAAATAAATAAAGCAACCAAAGCATTGCCTTCGGATATACATAACAACGGTTATCTTTTTACAAACCACACCTACAACAAAGACCTGCACTTAAGATTTACAACAACTATGACGGACAGGCCGCCATACCACGAATGTACAAGAACCTACAACTGGAAACATACCAAAGATAAGCCTCCAAGGAACGGAGCTTTCAACACGAAATGAGATCCTAAGAGCGGGGATCCACGGCCATGTACTTACACTGCGGCATGAACGCAGAAGGAGGTCGATAACAGTACAGTATGTGAAATCACAACATCAAATGAAATCATAATAGCTTAAAAAGCGGAGACATGTATGATAACCAAAATACGATGCAACATAAAAGCGATCAAGTCGGGACTCGCGCCTCAAAGTCACCACTCAAATATAACTATGGGTCTCACGCCCACAACATCCATCATGTTCGCGTCATGGCGCGTGCCCCGAATCTGCGACGGTGTAGACATGTCGTGATGCAACAATAATAACAAGGCCGCGTGGCCACGTACCCCGGAATCTTTGCGCCGGTGTAGACATGCCCATGTAACCTCAATAACAATATATTTGGGTGGTCAACCTGCCGCATGGCCACGTGCCCCGGAATCTGCGTCGGTAGACACGTCCATGTTGCGCATAACCATATATCGGTAATCAACCCGGCCGCGTGGCGCGTACCCTAATCTTGCGTCGGTGTGAGACATGTCCATGTGACATCAACAACAAGACAGTAATCAAAATGGAAACATACGTGGAATTCTCCATCAACGCCGACGTCCAAGTAAGTTCTCAACAAGTCAACCGCCTCTGTCGAGAGACGGTAACACGTAAATACCACACTTGCACAACAAAGGCTATCGTCACCGATAGGCAAGTTTCACGACAACAAGCATAGGCAAGTTTCACAACAACAAGCATAGGCAAGTTTCACAACAACAAGCATAGGCAAGTTTCACAACAACAAGCATAGGCAAGTTTCACAACAACAAGCATAGGCAAGTTTCACAACAACTCAAAGTACTTTCATTTTATGCCAAAGTCCGGGTTTTAACCCTAAAGTACTACATCGTTAAGTTCTTTTAAAAGAGATCCATTACTTTTATAAAAGTCACCCGATACCCGTAGTATTAGAATGACCAACCCACATTCCCTTTTCAAAATCAAGTAACAACATTCTTTTCCTAAGTTCCAGTTTGCCTAGTTTCAATTACTCAAGCTTCTCATTTTCAAATGGTTTCATAGTTTCCAAACTTAATCACTTGATTCCTTTTTAGAACAATTGAGTAATATATGTCTCACGTGAGAGTAGGTTATTCTTGTTTACAACATTCTTATTACAATGACCATGATCTAGAAAATGTATATCATTTTGTCTCATCTTAGTTTCTATACGGATGGAGGTTTCTCTTGGTTTTAATACAATTCATCATTATTGATACATTTTCCTTTATTAACGCTGCAGTGGTCCTGTCGATACACATTCTCGATTTCCAAATCGAGAAACATTATCCCTTTAAATAAAACCAAGTACTCATTACTCACGAATGAGGTTTCACACAAACATTCACATTAAAACAAATAAGTTAAGTCTCTTATCTTATAAGATCAAGTCTCTTAACTTCTAACATCGAGAAACCATTTTCTTTACCTCTCTTAAGACATTATACCTAACTCCCCATAAAGCTAGTATAGCTCTTTTTAAAACCTTTAAAACCAAGTGTTACTCTCCTTCAAAGCGATTTATAAATCTTTTGAAATACAAAGAAGTTCTTTATTATAACAAGCCGGTTATAATTCACATCGATTACCTTTTAAAACCACAAAGTATTTTCTTACCTACATAAAAGCGTTATAACTGACTTCCCATAAAGCCGTTATAACACTTTATGTTTTAAGAACAATCAAACACGATTAACACATGTATGCTCACCGTACTACATAGTTCACACATATCATGCTAGAAGATATAGGAAGAGGTTCACATACCTCGCGGCGATTATCGACAATAAGCAAAAGCTCCAAGTACTACAACCTTGCTAGCCACTTTCCACTCTCGAGTAATACGCTACTCTTAGTACTTTCACCTATAAAGGTCACAAATGTCTATTAACCCCAAAACACAAGTTTCTATCTTTCTACGAAAATTCGCGACTCTCCCCCATACAGCGTAAATCTCCTCCTTTATCGAGGTCGCTACCAAGCCAACCGGGGGTTAACACGTCTAACCGACGCGTACAATTCTACTACACGGTAATGTTACATAAGTCTCATGTAATACACCCTAGGTAATTACTGATTCTTCTCTTTATTATCCTTCTATGTGATTCTTGTTCAATTCTTTATTCTTGAGCTTAAGTCAAAAGACATTGCCACAATACTAAGTTCAGTTCTATATATAGTATACAACAACTATATATTCAACACTTATGTAATTTCCAATTACAATAGAAGGGCAGTAGTGTTTACCTCGATAAGCCCAAAATTATCCAAGTATAAAGTCGATCCTGAGCAACGCTTAGCTCCTACTCCGCGCTCAAACAACCCTTAGAAGTTCTAACCAACTTCTACTTACAACTTCAACAACGGGTGAAGATTTCCTTAGGGTTTCGTTTTTGTGGCTAAAGGAAGTATAATCGTATTTTCTGGGCTTTTGTATAAGTGTAACCTTGGGAATACTACAAGGTATTTGGGCCAAGATATTTGGACATTACAACAACACTAGGAGAGTATTTCTATACCACAACAAGGGGTATTATACGAAAACAACTAGGCTAGGAGGGGGGGTACCCCACGGCTAGACACCACAAAGGGGGAGGGGGGAGGCTCTCGGTCAAAGGCCTTAACCAAGGGGAGGGGTGTTGGACGATTTCAAGGTTGAGGGGGAGGAAGAGATTTTTAACACTTAGAACAATTTTGGATGAAGAAGTTCATCAACATGGAGGGGTATTTATAGGTGAAGAAATGGCCAAGATTCTTCCAAGTGTATAGCAAGTGTAAGGTCAAGATCAAGCCATGTGTTTGTGGGTCCCACTTGCTCATCAACTATACAAAAATATCCTACCTAACCCTTGACCAAAAATTGGGCAACAAAAACGTGCCAAGAATGGCCATTTCGCCGCCCCTTTGCTTCCAATGTGAGGGTGACACATGTCACCCTCCCGTTGGTCCAAAATGTTTCGTCTCTCGGAAAAATCCGCAAAAATTATAAATGACATAGACGGAATTTTCCCAACAAAAGCTGTGGAAACGTTTCGTCGAAAAACGACTCTAATCGGGTGTTGTGTACAAATTTCGAAACTTGCCTAACTTAAGGCTCAAATTTTCTACGTACGTCCCCACGTACATACTCTGAAAATACGGGGTATAACAACAACCCTGCCCACAACAGTGCTACAGACCTCTAAGATTTTTACAACAACTATGGCGGGACAGGGCCCCGCCATACCCCTGAATGTACAAGAACCTCTGGACTGTGGTAACATACCAAAGATAAGCCTCGAAGGAACAGACTTCCTGTACGCTGAAAGGTGATCCTAAACGTGGGGATCGACAGCCGATGTACTTCTACCTGCGGCATGAACGCAGCCCCCCGAAGGAGGTCAGTACAACAGGTACCAAGTATGTGAAACTATAAAGTACTATAAATGAAATCATAGCAGTCTATATAAAGCAGGAGACATGTATGATAACCAAACTACAGTACCCAACATATAAACAGTCATATCAAGTCAGGGACTCACGCCCTCCAAATCATCACTCGTGCGTGGAATTCCTTCCTCACCGCGATGCATGATATAACAACACCAACGAGTACACCAACACCAAGTCCTACCTGATGCTAAAGCCGTACCACGAGACCTCGTCACTATACTGACTCGCGAAGCTGACACGTGGCAAGTGCAATAACCTATACCCGATCCACCTGCGCCACGTAGCTGACGGGGGCAAGTATACAAGCTACGCACCCGATCACAACCGTAAGTCACGATACTTCGCCGTGGCGACCGTGGTAAGTGCAACAACCTGTACCAGATCCACCTGCGCCACGTAGCTGACGGGGGCAAGTAAACAGGCTACGCACCCAATCACAACCGTAAGTCACGATACTTCGCCATAACCAAAAATGGTCACATGTCCACAGAATCCATCAACGGTGTAGACATGCCCATGTACCAATGCTAATGGAAGCATACCCGTGGAATCTCTCGTCACTACCGGTACGTCCAAGTAAGTTCTCAACAAGTCAACCGGCCCTCCATCGAGAGACGCGGTAGAATAGAAACACAATTCTTGCACAACAAAGACTATCTCAATAAGCATAGGCAAGTTACACAACAACAAGCATAGGCAAGTTATACATAACTCTAAGTACTTTCATTTTATGTCAAAGTCTGGGTTTTAATCCTAAGTACTACGTACGTTAAATTCCTTTTAAGAGATCCATTCCTTTTATGAAAATCACCCGATACCCGTAGTATAAAAATAGAGTGACTTACATCTTTTAAGCAAACCAAAACAACTTCTCTTTCTAAAGCCAATTTCCCACATTAAAACCAATGATAAAAACCCTTCTTTTGTTGTCATAGAGTCGTTATAACCAACTTCCCATAAAACTGTTATAACACTTTAAGTTTTAAACCATTTTAAGACTACACAATGCCTTTCTTTTCCCTAAAGTTCCAGTTTGCCTAATTTCAATTACTCAAGTCTCTTTTTAGAAAAGTTTCATAGTTCAATGTCTTAATCTCTTTTTAAAACAATTGAGTAACATATGCCATAGGCGAGTAGGTTATTCTTGTTCATAAATCTTATTAAGCAGCCATGATCTAGGAAATGTAATATCATTTTGTCTCATCTTAGCTTCTATGCAGATGGAGGTTTCTACTGGTTTTAATAATACTTCATTTATTCAATACATTTTCCTTTATTAACGCTGCAGTGGTTTGTCGATACATATTCTGATTTCTGAAATCAGTAAAACATTATTCCTTTTAAAAACCACGTACTCATTACTCACGAATAAGGTTTCACACAAAACTCATATTAATTCATTTAAGTTAAGTCTCTTATCTTATAAGATCAAGTCTCTTAACTTCTAAAATCAATAAACCATTTTCTTTACCTTTCTTAAGACGTTATACCTAACTCCCCATAAAGCTAGTATAACTCTTTTTAAAGCCTTTAAAACCAAGTGTTACTTTTCTTTCAAAAAGGGTTTCTTAACTCTTGTGACATACTTCAAGTTTCTTATTATTCAGGCTTAAGTCAAAAGACATTGCCGTACAACTACGTTCAATTAGCACACGTACGTCTACCATACTATATATTATTCAGTCTTAAGTCAAAAGACATTGCCGTACAACTACGTTCAATTAGCACACGTACGTCTACCGTACTATATATTATTCAGGCTTAAGTCAAAAGACATTGCCGTACAACTACGTTCAATTAGCACACGTACGTCTACCGTACTATATATTATTCAGGCTTAAGTCAAAAGACATTGCCGTACTGTATATATCTTCCTTTAAAATATCATGCTCAAGAGTATATGAAGAATCACATACCTCGCGACGATTATCGACTATAAGCAAAACGCTCCACGGATATAACCCGGCTAGCCTTGTCCACCTTCTAAGTAGCACATGCTACTTGCAAAACATTCAACCAATAAAGGTTATCAGTCTACTGTAATACAGTCCTATGTAAGTATAGTTTAACTTCTACTTATATTCTTCTGAAGTGATTTCAGTTCAATCCTTTTCTGTAATATCCTTCTATTACAGTTCAAATCTCTTCTTATGAATCTTATATTCATTTATATACTACTACAGTATGTAATTTCCAATTACAATAGAAGGACAGTAGTATTTACCTCGATGATCCCATAAATTATCCAAGTATAATGTCGCTCCTGAGCAACGTTAAGCTCCTACTCTGAGTGCTCCAACCCGCTCCAAACAACCCTTAGAAGTTCTACGCAACTTCTACTTAACACTTCAACCGACTATGAAGGTTTTCCTTAGGGTTTCGTTTAGTGGCTAAAGAAAGTATATAGTATTTTCTGGGCTTTTGTATAAGTGTAACCTTGGGAATACTACAAGGTATTTGGGCATTACAACAATACTAGGAGAGTATTTCTATACCACAAAAAGGGGTATTATACGAAAACAATTTAGGCTAGGGGGGGTACCCCTCGGCTAGGGCACCACAAAGGGGGGAGGGGGAGGCTCTCGGCCAAGGCTCACTCAAGGGGGGGGGGAGACTCTTTGGACGAGAACACTCAAGAGGGAGGGAGCATTTAGAGACTTAGAAAGATTGCTCAAGTTTTGGATGAAGAAAGTCTTCAACTTAGAGGGGTATTTATAGGTCAAGTAAAGGCCAACCAATGGCCAAGATTCATCCAAGTGTTAGGCAAGTGTAGGGCTAGATTTCAACCATGTGGACCTTATCCATCTACCACACCAACTTGCACAAATATCCTACCTAACCCAAGGCACAAAAAACGTGCCTTAGCCTTGCCTTTGTCGTCCACTTGCTTCCAATGTGAGGGTGACACATGTCACTCTCCCGTTGGTCCAAAATGTTTCGTCTCTCGGAAAAACCCGCAAAAATTAAAAATGACATAGCCGTATTTTTCCCTTCGTAAGTTTAGTAAAACATTTCGTCGAAAAACGACTCCTTTCGGCACTTGTGCCCAAATTTCGAACCTAGCCAAACTTTAAGGCTCAAATTATAAACGTACGCCCTCACGTACATACTCCGGAAATACGGGGTATAACATTCTCCCCTCCTTAGAAACATTCGTCCCGAATGTTCCTTCTCAAGACGGATAACGATGAAGATCTTCTAACAAGTTGCCAACGCCACGCCTGGCCACGAAATAACACACGTTCTCTTCCTTCCTTACTCGTTTTGCCCTTCTCGAACACTTGAACTCTTCTAGTATACGTACCACACTTCAGTCATCGCTTTAGTCCCCAAAACTTTGGAGTCACCACCTCCGAACTTGGCCATCTACAAGCCTCAACCTCCCTTAAGACCATTCCTGGCCTTCACGATCAGCTTCAGGTCGAACATATCCACGAACTCATACGATGGTCGTCTAAACTTGGGCCTAGCACCCTCGTGACCCTACCACCTGGCGGGACCACCCAGAGCTGACCCCACCTCGAAACAGGCCGCGGGTTGGCCCTCAACATGGCCCCAACCCGACCCACTTAACGCATCACGCTCTTGTTCCCCGATCCGGAACAATCTTACCTCTACAGGTCATGAAAGCTACCACTTCCATTTCACACTACCCAGGGACTTATCACACAATACATTCTAGGCATTAAATGCACTCCAACAAGGATCACTCGCAAAATCTGGTACTCAAGACGGCCTTACATCTAAGGTCTCAACTGTAATATTCTAAGGTTCATCATTTTCTCACCCCCAGGCTTACCCTTTTTCACTAACCAGGTTTCTAAATCACACTTTAGCACAAGGCTATCCGAACATAGCACTAAACACATCATCACAACATCAATACATACAAAACTCTAGAGGGTTAAGGATATACCTGAAAATAGGCGGTTCAAGGGACCGCTAAAACTGGGAACTTC
This sequence comes from Przewalskia tangutica, assembly GCA_029844215.1. Taxonomy (NCBI): domain Eukaryota; kingdom Viridiplantae; phylum Streptophyta; class Magnoliopsida; order Solanales; family Solanaceae; genus Przewalskia; species Przewalskia tangutica. The sequence goes on along the minus strand of CM056720.1, from coordinate 35,070,072 downwards.
CACCGCGACCTCTACCGTGGCCCGCAGGTGTATGAACATCCTGCCTGGCTATGGAAGGTGAAGAACCCGCAACTGATCTAGTAGTTTGTGCTATCCCACCAGCTACCACCTGGACGGTCTCTCAAATGGCCTGCTGGCCGCAAGTATAGCAATCTCCCAAACCGAGACGACATTTCCCTATGGGCTTTACCACAATAGTCACACCGAGATACGGGTGGCCTCGTCCGCGGCACTCCTACTCCGAAAATCTGAACCACGAGCCACGACTGCTCCCGAATATTCCAAGCGTTCCGACGACGTGGGGACCACTTGGTACAAGCGAGGCGCATAATCGCTTGCTAAGGCGGTCCGCCTCGAAAGTCATCAAAGGACCCGCTGTTACGGCCTCTTCGCTGATCTCGGTCATTCCGCGATTCTCCGCCTCACATCCAGTGCATAAGCTGCGTGCGGCAATGTCCATGCCCACAAGAGCTACACCAACAACTCTCGCTGGGTAATCATCGAGCCTGTAACATATCGGTGCACCCGATCCTCCATACTAGCTACCGACGCGGGACGTCAGGCCAATGAGTCGAACTCCACATTGTACTCCCGAACCGCGCGCCTGCTTACGCGCAACACCAAAAATTTGTCGCCCGAGCCCTCTCATCCGCGAGGCAAGAAATGTGCAAGAAATGCCTCGAGAACTCGTCCCATAAAGGCGGAAGTGCATTCTCTCCCGACAGCTCCCACGATCAAACCACGATCATGCGGTATCACGCAACCGATGCGAACCTAGGACTACCGACTCGGTCTCCGATGCCTTGATCACTCATGATCCGTCAGAATCGCTTCGGATGAACTCGCGGATCATCCTCAGGCCTCGACCCATAAAACTCGGGCGGTTTACAACTCAGAAAATCCCGTAGCCTCGAACTATCTGATCTAGGGTGAACCATCGGTGCTCTGCGAACTGCGTCCGGCCCTATCCTCAAGTCTGCCACAACCCGCCATTAATCGCCCACTTTGTAACTCATCTCCTCTCGCTTGCATCATGGAGGCCGAGGCTCGTGTATGGTCTCGCCATTGCTCTACTCGCGACTCCTCTGCCGCTTTGCGCCTTCAGGCGGGTTGCCTTACGCGGAGGCATAACTGGTAAAAATGAAGTACGTCAAAGGGTCCAACTTACAATACAGCTCTAAGGCACGATCTCAGAATGCGAAGAATGGAAACCAATCCTAAATGTCCTATAGCCTCCTGATTATAGATGTGGTGCACAACACATCGATAATCAAGACTCTACTAGACACGGTATGTATACACTTTCCGAGGACTAACTGCTCTGATACCACTTTTGTCACGACCAACCGGGCGTGGATCGTGCCTACCGGGCACCCTAGTGATACAACATCGAGAAAACCAGAAATAAAAACTTAAACATGCAAATAGACATGGATCAAGATGAAAGAAAACAGCCAACCAAAATGGTTGCCTTTCAACATATATATATATAAACATTTGAGCAAGCATAATCCTTACAACCCCGCCCACAATAGTGCTAGGACTCTAAGATTTTTACAACAACTATGGCGGACAGTGGCCCTGCCATACCCACGAATGTACAAGAACCTCTGGACTCGTGGTAACATACCAAAGATAAGCCTCCAAGGAACAGAGCTTCCAATCTGCAAAGGTGCTCCTAAAAGCGGGGATCGACAACCGATGTACTTCTACGGCGGATGAACGTAGCCCCGAAGGAGGTCGATGATAGGTACCAAGTATGTGAAAGCAGTAAGTACTATAAATGAAATCATAGCGACTATATAAAGCGGGAGACATGTATGATAACCAAACTACAAGATCCAACATATAAACAAATATATCAAGTCGTGACTCACGCCTCCAAATCATCACTCGTGCGTGGAATTCCTTCCTCACCGCCGGCGATATGATATAACAACACCAAGCGAGTACACCAACACCAAGTCCTACCCGATGCCAAAGCCGTACCACGAGACCTCGTCACTATCCCGACTCGCGAAGCTGACACATGGCAAGTGCAATCACATATCCCCGATCCACCTGCGCCACGTAGCTGACGGGGGCAAGTATACAAGCTACGCACCCGATCACAACCGTAAGTCACGATACTTCGCCGGTCGACACGTGGTAAGTGCAACAACTGTACGGATCCACCGCGCCACGTGGTGACGGGGCAAGTAAACAAAGCACGCACTCCAATCACAACCGTAAGTCACGATACTTCGCCATAACCAAAAATGGTCACGTGTCCACGAATCCATCAACGGTGTAGACATGCCCATGTACCAATGCTAATGGAAGCATACCAGTGGAATCTCCGTCACGCCAGACGCCCAAGTAAGTTCTCAACAAGTCAACCGGCCCTCCATCGAGAGACGCGGTAGAATAGAAACACAATTCTTGCACAACAAAGACTATCTCAATAAGCATAGGCAAGTTACACAACAACAAGCATAGGCAAGTTACACAACAACAAGCATAGGCAAGTTATACATAACTCTAAGTACTTTCATTTTATGTCAAAGTCTGGGTTTTAATCCTAAGTACTACGTACGTTAAATTCCTTTTAAGAGATCCATTCCTTTTATGAAAATCACCCGATACCCGTAGTATAAAAATAGAGTGACTTACATCTTTTAAGCAAACCAAAACAACTTCTCTTTCTAAAGCCAAGTTCCCACATTAAAACCAATGATAAAAACCCTTCTTTTGTTTTCATAGAGTCGTTATAACCAACTTCCCATAAAACTGTTATAACACTTTAAGTTTTAAACCATTTTAAGACAACACAATGCCTTTCTTTTCCCTAAAGTTCCAGTTTGCCTAATTTCAATTACTCAAGTCTCTTTTTAGAAAAGTTTCATAGTTCAATGTCTTAATCTCTTTTTAAAACAATTGAGTAACATATGCCATAGGCGAGTAGGTTATTCTTGTTCATAAATCTTATTAAGCAGCCATGATCTAGGAAATGTAATATCATTTTGTCTCATCTTAGCTTCTATGCAGATGGAGGTTTCTCTTTGGTTTTAATAATACTTCATTTATTCAATACATTTTCCTTTATTAACGCCGCAGTTGGTTTGTCGATACATATTCGATTTACAAATCGAGAAACATTATTCCTTTTAAAAAACCACGTACTCATTACTCACGAATGAGGTTTCACACAAAACTCATATTAATTCATTTAAGTTAAGTCTCTTATCTTATAAGATCAAGTCTCTTAACTTCTAAAATCAGTAAACCATTTTCTTTACCTTTCTTAAGACGTTATACCTAACTCCCCATAAAGCTAGTATAACTCTTTTTAAAACCTTTAAAACCAAGTGTTACTTTTCTTTCAAAAAGGGTTTCTTAACTCTTGTGACATACTTCAAGTTTCTTATTATTCAGGCTTAAGTCAAAAGACATTGCCGTACAACTACGTTCAATTAGCACACGTACGTCTACCATACTATATATTATTCAGTCTTAAGTCAAAAGACATTGTCGTACAACTACGTTCAATTAGCACACGTACGTCTACCGTACTATATATTATTCAGGCTTAAGTCAAAAGACATTGCCGTACAACTACGTTCAATTAGCACACGTATGTCTACCGTACTATATATTATTCAGGCTTAAGTCAAAAGACATTGCCGTACTATATATATCTTCCTTTAAAATATAATGCTCAAGAGTATATGAAGAATCACATACCTCGCGACGATTATCGACTATAAGCAAAACGCTCCACGGATATAACCCGGCTAGCCTTGTCCACCTTCTAAGTAGCACATGCTACTTGCAAAACATTCAACCAATAAAGGTTATCGATCTCTATCTGATACACCCTATGTAAGTGCGCTTAACTTCCACTTATATTCTTCTGAAGTGATTTCAGTTCAATCCTTTTCTGTAATATCCTTCTATTACAGTTCAAATCTCTTCTTATGAATCTTATATTCATTTATATACTACTACAGTATGTAATTTCCAATTACAATAGAAGGACAGTAGTATTTACCTCGATGAGCCCATAAATTATCCAAGTATAATGTCGCTCCTGAGCAACGTTAAGCTCCTACTCCGAGTGCTCCAACCCGCTCCAAACAACCCTTAGAAGTTCTACGCAACTTCTACTTAACACTTCAACCGACTATGAAGGTTTTCCTTAGGGTTTCGTTTAGTGGCTAAAGAAAGTATATAGTATTTTCTGGGCTTTTGTATAAGTGTAACCTTTGGAATACTACAAGGTATTTGGGCATTACAATAATACTAGGAGAGTATTTCTATACCACAAAAACGGGTATTATACGAAAACAATTTAGGCTAGGGGTACCCTGGCTAGGAGCACCACAAAGGGGAGGAGGCTCGCCAAGGCTCACTCGAGGGGAGACTCTTTGGACGAGAACACTCAAGAGGGAGGGAGCATTTAGAGACTTAGAAAGATTGCTCAAGTTTTGGATGAAGAAAGTCTTCAACTTAGAGGGGTATTTATAGGTCATGTAAAGGCCAACCAATGGCCAAGATTCATCCAAGTGTTAGGCAAGTGTAGGGCTAGATTTCAACCATGTGGACCTTATCCATCTACCACACCAACTTGCACAAATATCCTACCTAACCCAAGGCACAAAAAACGTGCCTTAGCCTTGCATTTGCCGTCCACTTGCTTCCAATGTGAGGGTGACACATGTCACCCTCGCGTTGGTCCAAAATGTTTCGTCTCTCGGAAAAAACCGCAAAAATTAAAAATGACATAGCCGTATTTTTCCCTTCGTAAGTTTAGTAAAACATTTCGTCGAAAAACGACTCTTTTCGGCACTTGTGCCCAAATTTCGAACCTAGCCAAACATTAAGGCTCAAATTATAAACGTACGCCCTCACGTACATACTCCGGAAATACGGGGTATAACAACAGGGTACACCGCTATGTCACCGGGCTAGATGATTATACGTCGTATGTCACGCTTGCGAGGCGTACGATGTGAGCAGGTGAGCGAAGCCACGCCGAGAAAGGCCGCGGGGTCTTGTAGCTATCGGGTGGGCGGCACCAGCAGCCATCTGGGTGCACTCGGCACGGCCTATTTCTCACCAGAGCACTACTCGAGGGCCTCGTGGCTATTCAGGGCGTAGGGGCCCCGTGACTGACGCCCGTAGCAGTGCTAGCCGACGGGACCACCTCGTAATGGCCACGCGTAGATCCCATTACGGGAATTGTGGTGCGCTCGAGTTTGTTACACGGCGATCGGTCACTTAGCGAGCCCGTCAGACCAAGGGCGTACGAGGGTATGGGTCGCCACGAGTTCTTTCACGGTCTTCTTCATCTCCTACGATTACTCGCCCGAGGGCGTACTCATGGGCGCCAGGCGCGCGCAGGTCATGGCGCGGTCCCATTTCTAGCGGTCCTCGAACCGTATATGCCTTGTCCACCGGCAGACGGGATGCCTCACCGATGTCGTCACGGTACTTTATCGATTTCATGTTGTGACGTGTATGCCTTGATAGATCCGGTTCTACTCGTCCCTATATCTCCCAATGTTGCTAGTAGGATAGTGTCACGACTGCTCGGCCTTCGTGATCGTGCCTTACCGGCACCCAAGTAGTCATACATCGAGAAATCAGGAAATATAAAACAAGACATGAAACAGTTTATAAAATAAGACACGCTTTATGTGAGAAAACACGCTTTCGATATATATATAATCATAGTTCAAGGCTACATCCGACATCGCATAACCCGACTACTGCACTTAAGGAAATATACAACTATGGCGGACAGGCCCCGCCATACCGATCGTACAAAACTATCTACAACAGGAGATCATACCAAAAGTAGAGCCTCCTAAGAGATGGAGCTCCCGACACCAATGTAGAGATCCTAAGAATGCGGATCTAGCACTGCTGCCTTACTGCGGATGAACGCAGCCCAAGGAGGTCGAGACAACAGTACTAAGTATGCGAAATCAGAAGTACTTAAATGAAACATATCATTTTTATAACCAGTTTACAAATATGTATGAAACAACCAAGGAAACCGCACATAGTGCCACATCACAAACAAGAGCAACAATAGGTAACAGTAATGAGTCTTGTCTAGGCTGCGAATGATCGAAACAGGGCCACTCGCCCCCATCCTCATTCTGCAAGCCTAATCCTGGACTCCCGGAGTCCGCATAGGCCACTCACATGGGCCCGCATGAGGTATAACCCCGCATCGAGGGTAGCTACTCCTCGGCATCGCCCCGACTCGCTGTCCGCATGGGCCACAGCATCGCATGAGGTATAACCCCGCATACTAACTCGAACTCTCGTAGCTCGCATAGGCCCCCGACCCGCATGAGGTATTCTCGAATCATGGTCCTGCATCACCGAAGTCTACCCCGCATCGGAGGGCAGCTTAACCCCCGGTATCATCTCAAGAGGTGAGTGATAGTATACTAACATAACAACTTATCTTTAAACAATATAAGCATAACAAGGATACTCACCTATACAAACGTTACAAGATACTAACACACATAGCATCATATCATGTCTACTTATCAAACCATCTTTATTATTCTTTTCACAATATAAGTCTGTTATAAACACATAGGCACACTTGTTTCTTTTATAAATCTTAAGTGGTTATACTTACTTCCCATAAAGCTAGTATAACTCTTAAGCTTCTGTTTTTAAAAACCAATTAGTTCTCTCTTTAATATGACTCAAGAGTCCTTGAAATGTTTTCATTCTTATTATTCAAAGCTTAAGCCGAGGCATCGTAAGTATTATTCAAAGTGCCGGCGCATTGCCGTAAGTATTATTCAGCTTAAGCCGAGGCATTGCCGTAGTTATATTGTAAAATATCATGCTTTAGGAAGAATCACATACCTTCTCAAATAAAACCACCGCCAAGTTGAATATGTCATACAGAGTCACCATAATAGTCACAGATATCTATTAAAGACTACTCAAGGTCATTCTAGACAGGGTTCATAATTCTACTGAAGTCAGGCGACTTCCTACCCATGAGCTATATAATTCTCGTGAAAACAAAGTCCTATGTAAGTACTGATTTGATTATTCTTCTTTTAAACCCTTCTAAGTGATTAACACTTCAATTTATTTCTGTGATATACTTCTAAGTATTTATACTTATTCTTATACTAACAATAAGTATTCTCTCATTCAAAAGAGGGTTCGTCTTCTTACGTCGGTCAGCCCACTAATCTCCTAGAAAAAGTCGCGCCTGAGCACGGGTTTGCTCCTAAGGGGGATGCTCCAAGAACCTTAGAAGTTCTTCACAACTTCTACAAAGTACTAAGGTATTTGGGCTAGGGTATTTTGGGCATTATAACGATACAAGAAGGTAACTTTTCTACCAAGGGAGGGGGGTAGATTTTTGGCTAGGCGAGGGGGGTATTCGGCCGAGGCCTTCACAAGGAGGCGGAGTGTTGGACGAAAAGAGCTACAAAGGGAGAGGAGAGGATTTTCAAGACTTGGAAAGCTTTGTGGATGAAGAACTCTTCATCTTAAGGGGGGTATTTATAGGTCAAGAAGTGGCCAACCAATGGCCAAGATTTAGACAAGTGCAAGGCAAGTGTAGGGTGAGGATTAACTATACACAAATATCCTACCAACTCCTTGACTTTGAACAAGGCACCAAAAACGTGCCAATCTTCTTCAAATCGTCCAAATGGACGATTTCAAGTCCACAAATGGAGGGTGCAAGTGTCGCCTCCCGCTGGTCCAAAATGTTTCGCCTCTAAAAATCCGCAAAATAAGAAATGGCATAGCCGAATTTACTCTACGAAAGTCGTGGAAACGCTTTCCTAAAAACGATTCTTTTAGTGAGTTGTGCCCAAAAATCGCCCAAGCCGAAACTTTAAGGCTAACCTTTTAGACGTATTCTCACGTACATACTGGAAATACGGTATAACATTCTCCCCTCCTTAGAAACAGTCGTCCCGAATGTTCCTTCCCAAGACAGTTATCGAAGAAGCTTAAACAGTTGTAAATGCCACACACGGCCACAGATCAACACTTAGGTAAAACGATAACGAAAATTTACAAGTAGGAAAGTGAATTACCCGAGGTGTGGAAATAGGTGAGGATACTTCCGCCTCATGTCCTCCTGGCTTCCCATGTCATCTCCTCTCGAGCTCGCTCCGCCACAAGACTTTGACGGAAGCCACGCCCTTCGTCCGCAGACGCCTAACCTCGACGATCGACTATCGCTATGGGAATCTCCTCATACGAGCAGCCCCTGGCCACCGACATCGTCAATCGGGTGCACCCTAGATGGATCCCCGATACATCTCTCAAGATAGATACGTGAAACACGGATGCACCGCTTCCGGACGGACGGCGGGTCCAACTCGTAGCAACCTTGCCTACCTCGCGACAACTAAACGCCCAATGTACTTGGGCCGAGCTTCCTTCTTCCCGAATCTCATCACACCCTTCATGGGTGACACCTTTAGGAAAACCCAATCATGAACCTCGAACTCAAGATGCCGACGATGATCTGTGATACGACTCCGACTCGAGTCGATAGCCGATCTCGGATAAGCTTCACCTTATCCATCGCCTTGTACCAACCGTCCCACTAGCCGCCCCGCCCACATCGAACCAACCTATAGGCGATTCGCACTTCCTCCCATACAAGGCCTCATAAGGCGCCATCCGAATCCGAGTGGTAGCTATTATTATACGCGAACTCAACTAGAGGCAAATGATCCTCCCAACTACCACTAAAGTCAATAACGCAGCTCGCAGATATCCTCAAGAGTCCGATAGTGCGCTCGCTCGTCCGTCTGCTCTGCGGATGAAATGCGACTGTGCTCACCAAGGCCCCTAAACCCTCTCGAAGGACCTCCGGTTAGCCAGAATCGGCTCCTCTGTCGATATGATCGGCAGGGACTCCATGCACCGACGATCTCTGATGTAAAGTCCGCATAATCTCACCAAAAAAGTCGTCCGACGGGAAGAAAGTGGGCTGATTTCGTCACCGTCGACGATAACCCAAATAGAATCATGTCTCCTCCGAGTGCGAGGTAATCCCGTGATGAAGTCCACGTTGATTACCTCCCACTTCCGTGTCGGGATCTCTATCGTCAGAATAAACCACCGTGCCTCGTGCTCTACCTTCACCGCCGACAACACGCACCGAGCTTTAACTCGCAACGCCCTCTTCAAGCCATCCCACCAATACACGATCTAAGGTCGTGATACATCTTGGTCGACCCGATGGATAGAGTAACGCTACGCGTGTGCTTCCCCAAGAACTCCGCCAAGTCCTCAAACATCCGAACACACAGCCGCCAAACCTTAGCACCCCATCAAAGCTACTCAAAAGCGACCCTTGCCCTCACGAAGAGTCGTATCACGATATCGAATCAAAGCCGATCCTCGAATCCGCCTCTTCACCTCCTCGACGATGGAAGACTCGGCAACCTCACGAACTCTAACCCCACCGCTATCGTAATCAATCAACCGACACCAAGGCTCGCTAATCGATGCAAATCACGAACCATGTCCTCCTCTCTAGTCGCACATCCGATAGGCTCCCATCGACCTACGACTCGCAGCATCCGCCACAACATCGCCTTCCCGTGGTATAGATATCAACATCGTAATCCTTAAGCAACTCTAACCACCGCCTCGCCGTAGTTCAGCTCCTCCGTGAAGATATACCGAGGCTCTTGTGGTCTCGTATAAATATCCACGTGAACCCCATACAAATAGTGCCTCCAGATCTTCAAAGCGTGAATCACTACCGCTAACTCCAAATCATGGGTGGTAGTTCCTCTCGTGTTTCTTCACCGTCTGATGCATATGCTATAACCCCGCCATGCCGCATCAATACACATCCCAACCCGATGCCCGACGCATCACAATACACGACATAACCATCCGACCTCCGAAGAGTAAGAACGGGGCGGCCGCCTTCTTTCAAGAATCGAAACCTCGCCACAAGCATCACCATCAAACTTGGCCGCTTCGAGTCAGCCTAGTCAATGGTGCAGATAGAAGCAAACTTCTCCACGAACCGATAATAACTCGCAAGGCCTAAAATCGCGAACCTGCCGAGTAAGAGGTCTCGCCAAGTCTCGATCGCCTCGATCTTGCCAGACAACTCGAATGCCATCACCCCGATAATATGCCCAAGAAACGCCATCAAGTTAACCAAAACTCACATTTGGAAAACTTGGCGCATAATCGCTGGTCTCGAGAATCACAAGACAGCCTCAAATGCTCCGCGTGCTCCTCGCCTGAGCGAATAAACCAAGATATCATCAATGAACACTATCACAAATGTGTCCAAAATGGTTTGAACACTCGGTTCATCAAATCCATGAATACCACGAGCATTGGTCAGCCCAAAAGACATGACCAACTCATAATGCCCGTGATCGTCCGAATGCAATCCTGTGGACATCCACCTCTCGACTCGCACTGATGATAGCCCGATCGCAGATCAATCTTGAGAAACATCTCGCACTCGCAACCGGTCGAACAAATCATCAATCCCGGGAGGGGGTATTCGTTTAATGGTCACCTTGTTCACCGCTCAGAATCAACACACGCTGGCCCCGCCCTTCTTCTTCACGAACAATACCGCGCTTCTGGAGAAACACTGGGCCTAATGAAGCCCTTCTCTAGCAAATCCCTAAGCCGATCCTTCACTTCTCTCAACTCGGCAGTGCCATTCTCAGATGGCGGAATGGAAATAGGCCGAGTATCCGCAATATGTCAATACAAAACTCAATCTCCTCTCGTGAGGGATACCCGGAGGTCATCCGAAACACGCCCTGGGAACTCACGACTACGGAATCTCAAAAATCGTACCGCAATCCTCGATCAAACACCCGAACTAGATGGTAGATATACCCTTCTCGCACCATCTTCCTAGCCTGAGGTAGGAAATAAACCTACCCCTGGCGATACCGTGCTCTCCCACTCAACAACCGGCCTCAGAAACTGAACCGATTACTCTCTCTCTCAGCCTACATTGGCGTAGCAAGAGGCTAGCCAATCCATCCCCATGATCAAGTCGAAGTCAATAATATCCAACTATATCAAGTCGCCAGTGGTCCGACGATCAGAATGGTCACAGACAAGCTCTATATACCCGCCGAGCTACCACCGAATCACCCATCGCGTAGCCACCTCGAAGTGGTCTATGGACTCGTGCTCTATCCCTATCCTACTAGCAACAAGGGAGATATATAGGGCAGTAGAACCCGGATCTATCAAGGCATAAACATCAAACCAGAACGATAAGGTACCGTGATTTACATCGGTGAGGCCTCCGATCCCGCTTACCGGACAAAGCATAAATGCGCTCGAGGACCGCTAGAATCTGGGACTGAGCCACGACCGCCACGACCGCTGACCCATGAGCACCCCGCCCGGCGAGTAATCAGTAGGAGATGATGGCCGCCACGTAACCTCGGCCGGGCCCTACCACCGCCACGCCGGCCGATACCGCGCAAAGTGACTCGCCGCTACAATCAGAACAAGATCCATAAGTAGTACCACACTTCCGTAATGGGATCTACCGCATCGCCACACCGGGTGGTCCCGACGCCGCACTCGCTACTGCGACGCCCGCTCGGGCCCCGGCCGCCAAAACTCGGGCCAGGCCGAGGACGGCAGAGTGCTCGAGCCGGGCCGTGGTGCGACCCAGATCGCCGAGGCCGCCACCACGATAACCACCGTAAGACCCTCCCGCCCCGGCCTTCTTCTCGCTGTTCGCCCACTCGCCGACCTCGCGCCTCGCATCCAAGGGCGTGAGCTCGCACGCGGGTAATGTCCATACCCTACCGAGAGAAACCCCGCACATGACTCGCCATATAGTCGTTTCAGCCGGTGACATAGCGGTGCACCCTATCCTCCATATTCGCTACCAATGCCGGGACATATCGAGCCAAAGAATCAAACTCGACATTGTACTCGACAAGGCCCCTCTCGCCTCGCAGCAAAAATCTATCACCGCGCCTCTCATCTGCGAGGCAAAAAGTGAGCGAGGAAAGCCTCGAGAACTCATCCCAAGCCGGGCCAGCGTTTCTCCCGGATAACTCCCATGAATCAAACCAATCGATCGCAGTATCACGCAGCCTATGTGAACCAAAGATCACGCACTCGGTCTCCGACGCCCGATCACTCTCAAAATCCTTCCAAGGCCGACGGATGAACTCCGCGATCATCCTCCGCCGACCCATAAAACTCCGGCTACAACTCAAGAAGTCTCGTAGCCTCAAACTCTCTCGCCTCGGTGTACCACGGTGCGACCGAGCCGAGCTGAACCGCCGATCCAATCTCTCTCAGACGGCCACAACTTTAGCTAAAAGTCGGGCCATCTCTCAGAGCCCTAACCTCCGCCCCTGTGCCGCAAGTGCGAGTGGGTACCGTGGTCTGTGGCTGGGCCGGGCGCGCCATAGAACTCGCTGCCTCGTATAGACTGGGCTCAGCCTCGTGACTGGGTGTCTCGCTAGCGCCTCCTGCCGCTTGCCCTTCTGGGCCCGCCGCCTTTACGCGAGGCATAATCAGCATAGAAAGGAATACGTTAGAGGTCCAACCTATAACACGCCTCTACAAAGACGATCTCGTAATGAGAAGAATGGAAACCAATCCTAAATATCCTATAGCCTCGACATTATGTGGTGCACAACACACCGATAATCAAGACTTACTAGATACGGCTCAGACACTTTCCGAGATTAATCGCTCGATACCACTTTTGTCACGACTGCCCGGGTTCGTGATCGTGCCTTACCGGCACCCAAGTAGTCATACATCGAGAAATCAGCGGAAATATAAAACAAGACATGAAATGCTTTATAAAATAAGACACGCTTTATGTGAGAAAACACCGCTTTCGTATATATATAATCATAGTTCAGCGCTACATCCTACATCGCATAACCCGACTACTGCACTTAAGGAAATATACAACTATGGCGACAGTGGCCCCGCCATACCCTCGATCAGACAAAACTATCTACAACAGGAGATCATACCAAAAGTAGAGCCTCCAAGAGATGGAGCTCCGACACCAATGTAGAGATCCTAAGAATGCGGATCTAGCACTGCTGCCCTTACCGCGGCATGAACGCAGCCTCAAGGAGGTCAAGACAACAGTACTAAGTATGCGAAATCAGAAAGTACTTAAATGAAACATATCATTTTTAAAACCGGTTTACAAATATGTATGAAACAACCAAGGAAACCGCACATAGTGCCACATCACAAACAAGAGCAACAATAGGTAATCAGAATGAGTCTTGTCTAGGCCGCGAATGATCGAAACAGGCCACTCGCCCCATCCTCATTCTCGCAAGCCTAATCCTCGACTCCCTGAGTCCGCATAGGCCACTCACACGGGCCCGCATGAGGTATAACCCCGCATCGAGGGTAGCTACTCGGCATCGCCCCGACTCGCGTCCGCATGGCCACACGCATCGCATGAGGTATAACCCCGCATACTAACCTGAACTCTCGTAGCTCGCGATAGGCCCCTCGACCCGCATGAGGTATTCTCGAATCATGGTCCTGCATCACCGAGTCTACCCCGCACGGAGGGCTTTAACCCCTGTGATCATCTCAAGAGGAGTGATAGTATACTAACATAACAACTTATCTTTAAACAATATAAGCATAAGGATACTCACCTATACAAACGTTACAAGATACTAACACACATAGCATCATATCATGTCTACTTATCAAACCATCTTTATTATTCTTTTCACAATATAAGTCTGTTATAAACACATAGGCACACTTGTTTCTTTTATAAATCTTAAGTGGTTATACTTACTTCCCATAAAGCTAGTATAACTCTTAAGCTTCGCTTTAAAACCAATTAGTTCTCTTCATTAATATGACTCAAGAGTCCTTTGAAATGTTTTCGCTTCTTATTATTCAAAGCTTAAGCCGTGGCATTGCCGTAAGTATTATTCAGGCTTAAGCCGTGAGGCATTGCCGTAAGTATTATTCAGGCTTAAGCCGTGAGGCATTGCCGTAGTTATATTGTAAAATATCATGCTTTAGGAAGAATCACATACCTTCAAATAAACCACCGCCAAGTCAATATGTCGCCAGCAGAGTCACCTATAATAGTCACAGATATCTATTAAAGACTACTCAAGGTCATTCTAGACAGGGGTTCATAATTCTACTGTAAGTCGGGCAGACTTCCCTACCCTATGAGCTATATAATTCTCAGTGAAAACAAATTCTATGTAAGTACAGTTTGATTATTCTTCTTTTAAACCCTTCTAAGTGATTAACACTTCAATTTTATTCTGTGATATACTTCTAAGTATTTATACTTATTCTTATACTATAACAGTAAGTATTCTCTAATTCTATAGAGGGTTAGGATTATTACCTCAGAAGCCCAATAATATCCTAGAAAAAGTCGCGCCTGAGCAAGGTTTTGCTCCTAAGTTGTATGCTCCAAGAACCTTAGAAGTTCTTCACAACTTCTACAAAGTACTAAGGTATTTGGGCTAGGTTATTTTGGGCATTATAACGATACAAGAAGGTAACTTTTCTACCAAGGAGGGGTAGATTTTTGGCTAGGCAAGGGGGTATTCCCGAGGCCTTCACAAGGGAGGGGAGGAGTGTTGGACGAAAAGAGCTACAAAGGGAGAGGAGAGGATTTTCAAGACTTGAAAGCTTTGTGGATGAAGAACTCTTCATCTTAAGGGGTATTTATAGGTCAAGAAGTGGCCAACCAATGGCCAAGATTTAGACAAGTGCAAGGCAAGTGTAGGGTGAGGATTAACTATACACAAATATCCTACCAACTCCTTGACTTTGAACAAGGCACCAAAACGTGTTAATCTTCTTCAAATCGTCCAAATGGACGATTTCAAGTCCACAAATTGAGGGTGCCAAGTGTCGCCTCCGTTGGTCCAAAATGTTTCGCCTCTGAAAAATCCGCAAAATAAGAAATGGCATAGCCGGAATTTACTCTACGAAAGCTGTGGAAACGTTTCGTCGGAAAACGATTCTTTTAGTGAGTTGTGCCCAAAAAAATCGTCCAAGCCTAAACTTTAAGGCTAAACTTTTTGTACGTATTCCCTTACGTACATACTCTGGAAATACGGGGTATAACAGATAGGGATAGAGCCTGAGTCCATAGACCCTTTCGAGGTAGCTACGCCAGTGGGTGATTCGGTGGTAGCTCGGCGGGTATATAGGGCTTTTTCCAGTGACCATATGCAGTCGTCAGACCCTTGCCGACTTGGTAGAGTTGGATATGACTGATTTCGATGTGATCATAGGTATGGATTGGCTAGCTTCTTGCTACGCCAATGTAGACTGCCGGGAGAGAGTGGTACGGTTCCAGTTTCCTGAGGAGCCGGTTGTTGAGTGGGAGGGGAACACTGTGTCGCCGAGGGGTAAGTTTATTTCTTACCTCAAGGCTATGAAGATGGTGCAGAAGGGGTATATCTACCATCTCATTCGGGTGTTTGATACTGAGGCTGCGGTACCAGATTTTCGATTCAAAGAGTCGAGAGTTCCCAGATGTGTTTCCAGACGACTCCCGGGTATCCCTCCTGAGAGGGAGATAGAGTTTTGTATCGATGTCTTTGCACACACTCGCCTATTTCCATTCCGCCATACAGAATGGCACCTGCCGAGTTGAGAGAGTTGAAGGACCAGCTGAGAGATTTGCTGGAGAAGGGCTTCATTAGGCCTAGTGTTTCTCCCTGGGGGGCGCCGATATTGTTCGTGAAGAAGAAGGACGGATCGCCGCGCATGTGTTGATTACAGCGAACAACAAGGTGACCATTAAGAATGTATACCCTTCCCGGATTGATGATTTGTTCGACCCGGTTGTAAGTGCGAGATGTTTCTCCAAGATTGATCTGCGATCGGGCTATCATCAGTGCGTGTTAGAGAGGCGGATGTCCTAGATCGCATTCGGACCAGCACGCATTATGAGTTCGTGGTTATGTCTTTCGGGTTGACCAATGCTCGTGGTATTCATGGATTTGATGAACCGAGTGTTCAAGCCATTTTGGACACGCTTGTGATAGTGTTCATTGATGACATCTTGGTTTATTCCCGCCAGAGCGGAGCATGCGAGCATTTGGCGACCGTCGAGAGTTCTCCAGACAGCGATTATACGCCAAGTTTTCCAAATATGAGTTTTGGTTGGCCGTGGCTTTTCTTGGGCATATTGTCGGGGACGATGGTATTCGGGTGGATACGGCCAAGATCGAGGCAGTCAGGACTTGGCCTAGACCTACTACTCCGACAGAGGTGCACAGCTTTCGGGGCCTTGCAGGTTACTATCGGCGGTTCGTGGAGAAGTTTGCTTCTATCTCTGCACCATTGACTAGGCTGACTTAGAAGGCAGCTAAGTTTTAGTGGACTGATGCTTGTAGCGTGGTTTCCGATTCTTGAAGGAGAGACCGACGACACCCCGTTCTTACTTCCGGAGGTCCAGATGGTTATGTAGTGTATTGTGATGCGTCAGACGTCGGGCTCGGATGTGTGTTGATGCAGCTGAGTAAGGTTATAGCGTACGCATCCCGACAGCTTAAGAAGCATTAGAGGAACTACCCCACCCATGATTTGGAGTTGGCAGCGGTGATTCACGCCTTGAAGATCTGGAGGCACTATTTGTATGGGGTTCATGTGGATATTTATATAGACCACAAGAGCCTCAGATATCTTCACCGGAGGAGCCGAACTTACGAGCAGACGGTGGTTAGAGCCGCCGAGGATTACGATGTCGATATCCTGTACCACCCGGGGAAGGCCAATGTTGTGGCAGATGCCCTTAGTCGTAGGTCGATGGGGAGTCTATCAGATGTACAGCCAGAGAGGAGGGGCATGGTCCGCGAGTTACACCAGTTAGCGAGCCTTGGAGTCCGACTGATTGATTCTGATAGCAGCGGGTTCGAGTTCGAGAGGTTGCCGAGTCTTCCATCGTCGAGGAGGTGAAGAGGCAACATTCGAGATCCGCTTGACGCCAGATCGTGTCTGACTCTTCGTGAGGAAGGGTCCTTTGAGGTAGCACCGATGGGGTGCTAAGGTTTGAGGCGGGTTGTGTGTTCCAGATATTGCGGGATTTCTGCGCAGTTCTACGGGAAGCACACAAGGCGCTACTTCATCCATCCGAGTCGACCAAGATGTACCACGACCTTAGATCCGTATTGGTGGGATGGCTTGAAGAGGACGTTGCGAGTTTGTAGCTCGCCCCGTGTTGTCGCAGTGAAGGTAGAGCACTAGAGGCCTGGTGGTTTGTTGCAGACGATAGAGATCCCGACCTGGAAGTGGGAGGTGATCAACATGGACTTTATCACAGAATTACCTCGTACTCAGAGGAAGCATGATTCTATCTGGGTTATCGTCGACAGGCTGACGAAATCAGCCCACTTTCTTCCCGTCAGGAAGACTTTTTCGGCCGAGGATTATGCCGCACTTTACATCCGAGAGATCGCCGATCGCATGGAGTCCCTATTTCTATCATATCGCATGCAGGAGCCTAGTTTATGGCTAACTTCGGAGGTCTTTCCGTATGGTCTAGGGACGCAGTGAGCTCGAGTAATCGCATTCCATCCTCGCAGACGGACAAAGTGAGCGCATTATCCGCACTCGAGGATATGTCATGAGCCGTGTTATTGATTTCAGGTAGCCGGGAGGATCATTTGCCTCTAGTTGAGTTTGCGTATAATAATAGCTACCACTCAAAGATTCGGATGGCGCCTTATGAGGCATTGTATGGGAGGAAGTGCGGTCGCGATAGGCTAGTTTGATGTGGCGAGGTGCGATTAGTAGGACCAGATTTGGCGTGAGCGGTGGATAAGGTGAAGCTTATCCAGAGCTTGCATCGACAACCGTAGTCGAAGTCGTGATGCAGATCATCGCCGCATCTAGAGTTTGAGGTTGATGATTGGGTTTTCTGAAGGTGTCACCCATGAAGGGTGTGATGAGATTCGGAAGAAAGGGAAACTCACCAAGGTACATTGGGCGTGATCGATTGTCCGTAGGGTAGGCAAGGTTGCCTATGAGTTGGATCTGCCGTCCGATATGGAGGCGATGCATCCGGTGTTTCATGTTTCTATCTTGAGAGATGTATCGGGGATCCATCTAGGTGCACCGATTGACGATGTCCAGTGACCGAGGGGTTATCGATGAGGAGATTCCCATAGCGATAATCGATCGTCGTTAGGCGTCTGCGGACCGGACGCGTGGCTTCCGTCAAAGTCTTGTGGCGAGCGAGCTCGGGAGGAGATGACGGGAAGCCGAGGAGGACATGAGGCGTAAGTATCCTCACCTATTCCCCACACCTCCGGGTAACTCACTTTCCTACTTGTAAATTTTGATCATATCCGCTAAGTGTTGTATTGTGGCCATGTGTGGCATTTGCAAACTGTTTAAGTTTTGAGGAACCTTATCGTTATCTGTCTTGGAAAGGAACATTCGGGACGAATGTTTCTAAGGAGGGGAGAATGTTATACCCCGTATTTCCAGAGTATGTACGTAAGGGCGTACGTACAAAAGTTAAGCCTTAAAGTAGGCATAGGGACGAAAATTTGTGCACAACCCACGAAACGAATTGTTTTCCGATGAAACTTTTTCCAGAACTTGCGTAGGGAAAATTACGGCTATGTCATTAATAATTTTTGCGTATTTTTCCGAGAGATGAAATATTTTGGACCAACGAGAGGGTGACACTTGTCACCCTCAAGTGGACGGCAAAGAGGCCACGGTTGGCATGAATTTGGGGCTTAAACCATGGGTCAATGTTTTGTGAGTGAATTGTGGAGTAGGGTTAGGGGCACTTGTGTAAATCCCCACCCTCCACTTGCCCTCATCTTAGCCCTTGAAAGCCCTATAAATACCCCCCTTAAGATGAAGACTTCTTCATCCACAAATCATCTTTCCAAGTTTTGAAATCTCCCTTCCCCCTTGTGAGCTTCTCGTCCAAGCCTCACTTTTCCCCCCCCTCTAGAGAGCTTAGCCGAAACACCCCTCTCCCCCCCCCTTTCCTAGTAGTCTCGGCAAAAGCCCTCCCCCCTTGGTAGAAAATACACTCCAAGTATTGTTACTATCCCCAAAATACCTTAGCCAATCCCTTATAGTATTTCCAAAGTTACCTCTATACGTAGAGTCCGGAAATACTACCTTATATTCCTTTAGTCACTAACGAAACCCTAAGAGAACTTCATAGTTGGTTGAAGTAAAAGTTGTGTAGAAACTTCTAAGGGTTTCTTGGAGCGGATTGGAGCGTTCAGATTAGGAGCTAAACCTTGCTCAGGATCGACTTATATCTTGGATAATTTTGGGCTTATCGAGGTAAATAATAATCTTATCCTTCTATCGTAATTAGAGATTACATACTGTAGAAGTATAGAAATAAGTATAAAATACATAGAAGGATATTAAAGAAGATTGAACTGTAATCACATCAAAAGTATTATAGAAGATTGAATTGTACTTACATAGGACTATATTTACAGTAGACTTGTATAGTTTACCGGGTAGGGAAGTGCTGCCCGATTTTCCGTAGAATAGAGAACCCTCTGCTTAGATTATCCTACAGAGTAGTCTAGACGTTGATAGACGTATTTGACTATTATAGGTTGATACTCTGCGCGCGACATATTCTACTTGGCAGGTGGATTTCGCCGAGAAGGTATGTGATTCTTCCTATCCTCTAGAGCATGATATTTTAAAGTATATATATAGTACGGTAGACGTACGTGTGTTAACTGAACATGGTTTTACTTGACGTCTTTTGACTTGAGTCTAAATAACAAGAATCTTGAAGTATTTCAAAATAATTATGAATCATTTTTGAAAGAAGAGTAATACTTGGTTTTTAAACAAAAGCTTAAGAGTTATACTAGCTTTATGGGAAGTTAGGTATAACGACTTAAGAATAATAAAAGGAACAGTTTACTTATGTGTTTATGAAAGACTTGTATTGATTTATGGAAAGTATAATAAGATGGTTTGATGAGTAGACATATTATGATGCTATGTGTGTTAGTGTCTTGTAACGTTTGTATAAGAGGTTGTTCTTGTTGTGCTTATGTTGTTTAACGGTAAGCCGTTATGCTAGTATTACATCACTCACCTCTTGACATGTTATACCGGGGGTTAAGCTGCCCTCCGATGCGGGGTATACCTCAGGCAGTCTGTGTGACTATGATTCGAGAATACCTCATGCGGGTCCAGGGGACCTATGCGGAGCTACGAGAGTTCCGTGTTAGTGTGCGGTCCTTGTGGCTACGCGTCATGTGGCCTACGCGACTACGAGTCGGGGCGATGCCGAGGAGTAGCTACCGATGCGGGAATACCTCACGCGCCTACGCGAGTGGCCTATGCGGATCGCGGAGTTCGAGATTAGGCATGCATAATGATACTATGGGCGCCTTGCTTCGATCATTCGCGGCTAGAAAAGACCACATGATTTACCTATTTATTGCTCTTGTTTGTGATGTGGCACTATGTGCGGTTACATTGGTTGTTTTGTACGCATTTGTAAAATTGACTTTAAAATGATATGATTTCATTTAAGTACTTTACAGTTTCACATACTTGGTACCTGTATCGACCCTTCTGGGCCGTTCACGCCGCAGGTGGAAAGCGAGTGCTAGATCCGCATCCTTAGGATCTTTTGCTTTGGTGTCAAGAGCTCCATCTTCTCCGGAGGCTCGACTTTTGGTATGGTTTTCCCTGATGTTGTAGATATATGTACATTCAGGGTATGGCGGGGCCCTGTCCCGCCATAGTTGTTTACTTCCTTAGAGGTCTGTAGTCCTATTGTACAGTTGGGATGTAACTGCCAGATTTTGGTTTATATATGTATATGCCGAAAGACGACTTTTCTCACATAAACTGTGTCTCAATTTACATTGTTGCATGTCTTGTTTTTATATTCCGCTGATTTTCTCTGATGTATGACTATTTGGGTGCCCGGGTAAGGCACCAGTCACTGGCCCCGGAACGGGTCGTGACAGCTTGATATTCTCATTATTAGTAAGGCACAGTGTTCTGTAAATTGATTACCATACATGTCTCCAGTTATTTTAGACTTATGAGGTATTTTCAGTATTTTCCAGTTCCCATACTTAGTACATATTGTGTACTGACCCCCTTCATCGGGGGCTGCGTTCCTGCCGCAGGTAGGGGTAAGCAAGTGGTGGATCCTCATTCTTAGGATCATGGTCTGGTATCAGAAGCTCCATTCCTCCGGAGTCTTGTTTTGTTGGTACGGTTTTTCCCTCATGCTATAGGTATTATGTACATTCAGGGGTATGGCGGGGCCCTGTCCCGCCACAGTTGTTATTCCTAGAGGTCTGTAGTGACGTTTGTGGTTTGGGCTGTAAGAACAAAGTTGTACTGCTTTACTTTTTATTAAGTATATTCTATGGAAGGCGGCCTTGTCGGCTAGCCAGTGATGTTCACTATCTATAGGTTTATGTGTTATGTATGTTCCGCTGCTATTCTCTGATGTATACCTGATGGGGTGCCCCGGTAGAAACAACTTTGTTGTGCACCACATCTATAATCAGGAGGCTGCAGGATATTTAGGATTGGTTTCCATTCTTTCACCCTAAGATCGTGCAATAGAGTTGTGTTATAGGTTGAACTCCCTCTATTATTTTCCTTTATGTATCGATTATGCTCCACGCAAGGCAACCGCGCCCGAAGGACAAGGCAAAGCGGAGCTACTAGTAGGACGCGAGGGTCACGAGGCAGGCCCGTCTTTACCGGAGATGATGTTTGAGCGGCGAGTTCCACGACGCCGCCACCTCAGGAGTTCGGGCAAGACGCTACTAAGACCGCGGTACCTGAGCCTCCAGTCCCACAGCCAGGGGCTGAGTATAGAGATTACGGGGAGCAGATCCGGCTATTGAACATCATAGTGGCGAGCGGCAGAGTGACGGCCAACCCCAGAGCCGATGGGCCACGGATTCGGGATTTCCTGGTTGTCATCCACCCGAAGTTCTATGGTTCGAGATCCGAGGAGGATCCTCGAGAGTTTGTTCGGCGATTCTGACGGACTATGCAGTGCTTAGGGCCTCGGAGGTCGAGTCCACATGCTAGCCTCTTACCAGTTACGCGATATTGCGTTGAACTGGTTCGAGTCATGGGAGTTGTCTAGAGGTGAGGGTGCCCTTCCAGCTGTTTGGGAGGAGTTCACTGAGGCCTTCCCGGATCACTTCTTGCCTCACGAGATGAGAGCCCGCGTGGATAGATTCTTGACCTTGAGGCAGAATGGGAGGACTATCAGAGAGTACAGCCTGGAGTTTGACTCATTGGCTAGGTATGCGCACACCATTGTAGCTGACATGGCAGACAGGGTTCATCGATATGTGATGGGGCTAGACCGTCATATGATTACTGCATGCTTGGGGGTGGCTCTTCAGCCAGGTATGAATATTTCCAGGATGCAGGAATATGCGCAGGGGATAGAGGACAGAGAGAGGGAGGATCAACTATACTTAGGCCAACCCAAGAGGGCTAGGAAAGCAGGGTCTCAGGGCAGTTTTCGAGGCGGACAACCTCAGCAGCAGACTAGGTCCACATTTCAGCCAGCACAGAGTTCTCCTTCTCGGTTTTCTGGCGGGAGGTCTGATCAGCCGGGTCATTCGAGAGCGGTCGGGGCTCCGAGACTTGAGGTTTCAGAAAGCGAGATCGCTATCGATCGAGACCACCCCATATCGGTGCTCGATGCGTAGGTCTCACCTGGCGAGTGTCGTGTTCCTCGGGCTTGTTACTCTTGTGGCGGCAGGCCATTTGAAGAAGATTGTCCACCGCAGGTGGCGGGAGTGTTATGGTTCACCGGTCGGTCTTTGGATCTTCATCTTCGACGGCATGCGCCCGTGGCGCGAGGTGTTCACGGGCCAGCGCCGCGAGGGTCGTGGGGTCCCGATTCTGGTGTCCTCGAACCGCATTTATGCTATGTCCAGCCGTCAGGACCAGGAGGCGTCACCAGATGTCGTCACAAGTACATTATCGGTTTCATATTGTGATGTACATGCTTTGATAGATCCAGGTTCTACCTTGTCCTATATATCTCCTCATATTGCTGGTAGAATAGGGATAGTGTTACACCCCGTAGTTCCAGGGTATGTATGCGAGGGCGCACGCGTGCGAGTCATGAGAAATTTTGGAAAGAAAGAAAGATGTGATTTTTCGACGGAAAAGTTTCCGGTTTTTGTAAAGGAAAATTCGTTGATGGGAATTGGATTCCCAGATTTGATATTCGGACTTCTTGAATTATATTAGAATTATGGAATTTTATTTCCGGAATTGGTCACGTGGGGCCCACGGGAGAAATTTACGGTTTTGTGGGGCCCACTTTGTTTTCGAGATTTTGGCCATTATGGATATTTTCGGAAGATGAAATATTTTGGACGAGTAGGAGGGCGACACGTGTCGTCCCCCTAGGTGGCTTGTTGGCCGAAATCCCTTGACAAGTGGCAAGACAAGTGGCCTTGTCTTGCAAGATATTTTAGTGTGCACAAGTGGCTTGTGGGACCCACACACACTTGTCCCCAATCTCAACCACACACTTGCCTTCATCCTAGCCCTTGGTTGTCTTATATATACACTACTAGTTGATGAAATCTTCCACACTTAACCATTTCAAGACTTGAGAAAACCCTCCCTTCTCCCTTGACCTAGAAGCTCTCGGCTTTGCCCCCATTTCTTGACCTAAATTTGTCCAACAATTCTTAAACTCTCAAGTGTTCTTCCCTAAGGTGTTAGGAAGATTGTGTACCAAGAGTTGGAAAAGATTTCACACCCCTAGCCTATTTTTCATGCCTTGGCCGAAAGTTGCCTTGTTGGAACCCAAAGTGTTCTTCACTTTTTGGAGTTGAATCTTGAAGAGAAGTTGGTTAGGAGCTTCTATGGGTTGCTTGTAGCGGATTGAAACGTAAGGATTTGGAGCTAAGACTTGCTTGGAACGACATTAAGTTCTTGGATAGATTTAGGGTTATTTGAGGTAGTAAATCTGTTACACCCCGTAGTTCCAGTGTATGTATATGAGGACGTACGTACGTAAATACGACATTAAAATTGGAAAGGAAGAAAGATGTGATTTTTCGACGGAAAAGTTTCCGAATTTTGAGAAGGAAAAATGTTCGTTAATGGGAATTGGATTCCCAGATTTGGTATTCGGACTTTTTGGAATATTTGAGAATTATGGAATTTTATTTCGAAATTGGTCACGTGGGGCCACGAGAATTTACTGATTTTGGGGGCCCACTTTATTTTCGGATTTTGGCATTGCGGATATTTTCGAAGATGAAATATTTTTGAGTAGGGGCGACCACGTGTCACCCCGTGTGGCCATGTTGGCGAATGGAGAAGGCAGTGGGGCGTTTTTAGGTGGACAAGTGGCCCATTTTGTGGTGGCCACTTGTCCCATTTTTGTGGTAGCCAAATGGTTGTCCAACTACCCACACACATGTACCCATCCTCACCACACACTTGCCTAGATCTTGGCCATTGATTTTCCTATAAATACCCATTGTTTCAAGACTTATTTCATCCACACTTTGAGATTCTAAGTCACAAAATACTCCCTTTGTTGAGGTTCTCGTCCTACTCTCCCCTTGGTGTAGGAAAAATTCTTCAAGTGTTGATATAGTCCCAAATACCTTAGCCTAGTATCCCTAGTTGTATTCCAAGTTATTTGATACTAGAGCGAAAATTCTACTTTATTCCTTTAGTCGCAAAACGGCTCCTAGAAAATCTTCATACTTAGATGAAGTGTTAAGAGAAGTTATTTGGAAACATCTAAGGGTTGCTTGGAGCGGGTTGGGCGTCGGAATGGAGCTAAACGTTGCTCGGGATCGACTTATAATCTTGGATAATTTGGGGGTTATCGAGGTAATGATCTATGTCCCCCTATTGTAATTGGAAATTACATGTTGTAGTAGTTAATCATTGAGTATAAGATATATTGGAAGTATAATTATAAGGAATTGAACCGTATTTACATTGATTGTATTTGCAGAGACTTGTAGTATTATTGGAGTAGAATTGTACACGTCAGGTTAGGCGTGTAACCCCTAAATTGTTGGTTTGGTAGCGGGCCTCGTTTGAGGAGGAGTTTTATGTGGTTGCGGGAGGGGAGGGGAGGTCTTGCTGAATTTTCCGTAGAATAAGGAATCTTGTATCTAGAATTATTCTACAAGAGAGCTAGAGGTTGATAGGCGTTTGTGGCCTTTATAGGTTGAAGTACTACGAGTAGCGTATTCTACTTGAAGGGTGGAAAAGCGAGCAAGGTTAGAGTACTTTGGAGCGTTTTGCTAATTGTCGATAATCGTCGCGAGGTATGTGAACCTCTTCCTATCCTTTCTAGCATGATATTTGTGAAATATATTTAGTGCGGTGACGACGCGTGTGTTTAAAGGAAGTTGATTTTCCTTTGTGTCATTGACTTGATTCCAAAGTTAAGTGACTTGTTATGAAACATTAAGGACTTGAATTATGTTAAAAGTTGTAAAATCTCACCATGATTAATGGGTGTGTGGTCTTTAAAGAATAAAGTTATCTTGATTCGAAAATAAGAATGGTTTTATCATTGGATTTAAAATGATAACTTGACTTATAAACAACTTGATTTTGGGTAAGGAGAAGTAATTTGATTTAAAGGTATAGGTTACTTGTTTTTAAAAGAGTAAGACACTAGGTTTAAAAGTATATTGCTACTTGACTTTTAAAGGAGAAGTGCCTTTGTTTTAAAAGAAGGTATGGAAATTGTTTTGGTTTTACTTTGATGTCTTTTGACTTAAGTTTAAATAATAAGAATCTGAAGTATTTCAAAGAGTTATTAACCATTTTTGAAAGAAAAGAAATACTTGGTTTTAAAAGCTTAAGTGTTATACTAGCTTTATGGGAAGTTAGGTATAACGACTTAAGGAAGATAGAAGGGCAGTTTACTTATTTGTTTTTATGAAAGTCTTGTATTGATTACGAAAGTGTAGTAAGATGGTTTGATAAGTAGACATGTTAGGATGCTACGTGTAGTGTCTTGTGATGTTTGTATAAAGGGGTTTCCACTTGTTGTGCTTATGTTGTTTAACGATAATTTGTTATGTTAGTATTATATCACCACCTCTTGACATGATTCCGGTTAGGCGCCTCCGTCGCGGGTAGACTCGCGTAGTCCGTGTGACCTATGATTCGAGAATACCTCATGCGGGTTTGTGGACCTGCGCGAGCTACGAGAGTTCGAGTTAGTGTGCGGCCTTTATGGTCATGCGGTCTATGTGGCCACGCGGACTGCGAGTCCGGGGCGTTGGGAGTAGCTACCCTCGATGCGGGAATACCTCATGCGGGCCATCGGAGTGGCTTATGCGAGCCGCGGAAGTTCGAGGACTAGACGCGCACAT
Organism: Przewalskia tangutica; assembly: GCA_029844215.1. NCBI lineage: Eukaryota > Viridiplantae > Streptophyta > Magnoliopsida > Solanales > Solanaceae > Przewalskia > Przewalskia tangutica. The sequence continues at coordinate 35,043,691 of CM056720.1, read as the reverse complement.
TAGATCTGCGCGCGAGTGGCGGCCGATCATGTGGCGGTCTAGACAAATCTCATGATACGATTTATGACCTTGTTGGTGCATGTAGGTTTTAGTAGTCGGCTATGCCTTCGTACTTACCCCACGGTTTTATTATGACACGTAGGACACAGTGTTCATGTATTCCTTGGTGCTTTTATATCATGATCGCCGCGGTGAGGAAGATATTCCACGCATGATTGATGTTGGGCGTGAGACCCATAGTTGTATTTGAGTGATGACTTTGAGGCGTGAGTCCACGACTTGACATATTGCTTATTTATCAGGAATCGTAGTTTGGTTATCATACATGTCTCTGCTTTATATAGACTACTATGATTTCATTTACGATTTTCGCCACATACTTGGTACTGTTATCGACCTCGCCCGGGCTGCGTTTCATGCCGCAGGTAGGTACACCGATGTTGATCCTCGCTCTTAGGAGTCACGTCAGCGTTGGGAAGCTCCGTTTCTCCGAGGCTTATCGGTGGTATAGTCCTGTCGTTGTAAGTGCTTACATTCAGGTATGGCGGCCCCGTCCCGCCATTGTTATCATATCATTCTTAGAGGTCCAGAGTAATCTGTTGTGGGCGAATTGTAAAAAGGGATGTAATCGTCTAGTTGTTATATATTTATGCCGAAAGGCAACTTTTCTCGAATAACTGTTTTACACTTCACTTTATTCATGTCTTGTTTTATATTCCAGATTACTCGATGTATGGCTACTTGGGTGCCCGGTAAGGCACGATCACGCCCGGTTCGGTCGTGACAAAAGTGGTATCGAGAGCGATTAATCCTCGGAAAGTGTCTACGCACCGTATCTAGTAAGTCTTGATTATCGGTGTGTTGTGCACCACACCTATAATCAGGAGGCTGCAGGATATTTAGGATTGGTTTCCATTCTTCTCACTCTGAGATCGTGCCTTAGAGCGGTGTTATAAGTTGGACTCCCTCTGACGTATTCTTTTTCACCCGTTATGCCTCTACGCAAGGCAACCAGAGCCCAGAAGGGCAAGGCAGCAGAGGGAGCTGCGAGTAGAGCACAGAAGGTTACTAGGGCACGGGCCCAGTCATTATCTGAGACAGCGCTTCATTCGGGGTGTTCTGCGACGCCGCTAGCCCCAGGAGAGTTTATAGCGAGCGTGGCTCACGAGACCACGATACCTGAGCCTCTAGTCCCACGGCCAGGAACAAAGGATATGAGTTACAAGGAGATGACCCAGTTACTAGCTAGTCTGGTGGCTGGGAATGAGGACGGATGGAGCCAGGTTCCGACAGCATCAGAGTTCACCCTAGATCCGATAGTTTGAGGCATCGGGCTTCTTAAGTTGCGACCCTTTGAGTTCTATGGATTGAGGTGAGGAAGATCATCGTGGAGTTTATTCGGCGATTCTGTGGATCATGAAAGTGATCGAGACCTCGAGGCATTTCTTACACTTTTGCCCTCGCCATGAGAGAGCTCGGGCGGATAGATTTATGAGGTTGAGGCGGAATGGGCGAGCGGTTCGGGAATCTGATATAGAGTTTGACTTATTGGCTCGTTATGTCCCGCTTTAGTGGCGCATGGAGGATAGAGTGCACCGATATGTCACGGGACATAGCGATTATCTAGCAGAGAGTTGTACAAGAGTAGCTCTTCAGTCAGACATGGACATTGCCCGCGTACATGCTTACACGCAGCAGACTGAGGAACGTAGAGATCGACGGACTAACCAAGATCAGCAGAAGAGGGCCAGAATAGCAGGGTCCTTTGGTAACTTTCGAGGCGGACCTTCTCAGCAGCTGACTGGTTATGCACCTCCGCCAAGTCTGAGTGGTCCTCCGCGACTTGGGGCGTTCGGTATTTAGGAGTTGGTCGAACTCCGGGGTTTCTAGTTCACGATTTATATAAGTTCCAACGGCCAGTTCGATTTCCTCTATGTTCACTATGTGGTAGACGTCATCCCAGGAAATGTCGTCTTTTTACTAATGCTTGTTTTACCAGTGGCCGTCAGGGCCATGTGAGGAGAGAATGTCCTAGTAGGAGGATACGGTGGGATGACTTAGCCTGCAGTCGATTCGCGGTCGGTGGTTCGAGAGAGGAAGGGTGTTAGCGAGAGGCCACCCCACCTCGATGTGGCCATTGTGGTAAGTGACATTGTGGAAGTGTCGTACTTGACGGCTTGTTTTGCTCTCGGCGGCGGGGCCATCTTGCGAGAAATTGTCCAGGCCAGATGTGGCGCGGATGTAGAGACTCGACGCCGAGGATCGGTGGCTAATTCATCATCTTCCTGCTATGCGCCCGAGCGAGATTGATTAGACGACAAAGGGAAGTGAAGCGTGATGCAAGTATATCCTTAACCCTACAGAGATTTGTATGTGTGATAAGATGAGTATACCTTAAGTGTTATGTTACGATAGCATTGTGTTAATTGTGATTAGAAAACATGGGTAGTTGTAAAGGGTAAGTCAGGGACGAGAAAATGGGAGCCTTAGAATTTATAACGTTGGGACCTTGGATGCAAGGCCGTCTGAGTGGATGATTTTACGGTTGGTCTTTGTCGAAGTACTCGGTATCGTGGTGTATTTATGGGATAATTCCATGGGTAGTGTGAGATGAAAGTGGTAGCTTTCATGGCGTGAGTGGTAAGATTGTTCGGATCGGGAACGAGATTTTAGTCTGAAGTGGAGTCGGGTTGAGGCCATATCGCGAGTCAACCGCGGCCGGAAAGTGGTGGGTCGGTTGAGGTGGTCCTCTAGATGATAGGGTCACGAGGTGTTAGGCCCAAGTTTAGTTAACCATCGTCTGCGAGTTCGTAGGCGTTCGACCGATGGTCGGGCGATGAGGTCAGCCCATCTTGTCTTTTAGTCAGGACCGTTTACTCGGCAGAGGGTTATGCGAGATGTTATATCAGGAAGGTTGTAAGGTTGCACGAGGTGCCTACTTTCACCTTATGACAGGCAGTGGAGCTTAGTTTACGTCTGTTTCTTTTGGAGGTTTTACGAGCGGGGTTAGGAACTCGGTGAGTCTTAGTATCGCGTTCGCCCTGGGCGGTGTTTGGATTTCGAGGGTAGTGAGGATTGTTTCCTCTGTTGAGGAGTGTTTTATAGCTACCATTTCAGTATTCGGATATCGCCTTATGGCGCCTTGTAGGGCGGAAGTGTAAGTTCTTGGTCGATTGGTTCGATGTTGGCAAAGTTGGATAGTTGGTTCATACTTGTTTGACGGGATGTGGATAAGGTGAAGCTTATCCGGAAGAGATTTTTGGCGGCTCGAGTCAGCGAAGTCGTGCGGATAGTCGCGGCGACACTTAGAGTTCGAGTTGACGGTGGGCCTTCTTGAAGGTACCACCGGAAAGGGTATGGCGAGATTTGGAAAGCTGGAGCGATGGCGAAATGTGGTAAGTTGTGAGAAAGAGTTCGAGTGTACGAGAAAGTGCGACGAGTAAGGAAGAAGCGAGCATGTGTTAAGAACATAGTTGTGATCATTTCGTTTGTAAAGTGAAGGTGCGAAGAGAGTATCTTTTAGCCCTTGGGTGGGAGTTTTTGTGATGTTAGAGGTGATTCCTCGTGGACTTTGATGTAAGTATTTGCGCGGGTGTTTTCTGTGGCCATGTGTGGCATTTGCAAACTGGTTAAGATATGAGGAACTTGATCGTTATCTGTCTTGAGAAGGAACATTCGGGACGAATGTTTCTAAGGAGGGGAGAATGTTACACCCCGTAGTTCCAGTGTATGTATATGAGGACGTACGTACGAGAATACGACATTAAAATTGGAAAGGAAGAAAGATGTGATTTTTCAACGGAAAAGTTTCCGGATTTTTGTGAAGGAAAAATGTTCGTTAATGGGAATTGGATTCCCAGATTTGGTATTCGGACTTCTTGGAATATTATAGAATTATGGAATTTTATTTCCGGAATTGGTCACGTTGGGCCACGGAGAATTCTGATTTTGTGGGCCCACTTTATTTTGGATTTTGGCATTGCGGATATTTTGGAAGATGAAATATTTTGGGCGAGTAGGGGCGACACGTGTCACCGTGTGGCCGTGTTGGCGAATTGGAGAAGGCAGTGGGGCGTTTTTAGGTGGACAAGTGGCGTTTTGTGGTGGCCACTTGTCCCATTTTGTGGTAGCCAAATGGTTGGCCAACTACCCACACACATGTACCCCATCCTCACCACACATGTACCCCATCCTGCGCACTTGCACAGATCACGGCCATTGATTTTCCTATAAATACCCATTGTTTCAAGACTTATTTCATCCACACTTTGAGATTCTAAGTCACAAAATACTCCCCCTTTGTTGAGGTTCTCGTCCTACTCTCCCCTTGGTGTAGGAAAAATTCTTGAGTGTTGATATAGTCCCAAATACCTTAGCCTAGTATCCCTAGTTGTATTCCAAGTTATTTCAATACTAGGAGCAGGAAATTCTACTTTATTCCTTTAGTCGCAAAAAGCGAAGCCTAGAAAAATCTTCATAGCTTAGATGAAGTGTTAAGAGAAGGTATTTGGAAACTTCTAAGGGTTGCTTGGAGGCGGGTTGGGCGTCGAGGTGGAGCTAAACGTTGCTCGGGATCGACTTATAATCTTGGATAATTTTGGGCTTATCGAGGTAATGATCTATGTCCTATTGTAATTGGAAATTACATGTTGTAGTAGTTAATCATTGAGTATAAGATATATTGGAAGTATAATTATAAGGAATTGAACCGTATTTACATTGGGTGTATTTGCATTAGACTTGTAGTATTATGGTGGAGTAGAATTGTACACGTCCGGTTAGATGTGTAACCCCCACTGGAATTGTTGGTTTGGTAGTAGGCCTCGTTTGAGGAGGAGTTTTATGTGTGGTTGCGGGGAGGTCTTGCTGAATTTTCCGTAGAATAAGGAATCTTGTATCTAGAATTATTCTCTGAAGAGAGCTAGAGGTTGATAGAAGTTTTGTGGACTTTATAGGTTGAAGTACTACGAGTAGCGTATTCTACTTGAAGGGTGGAAAAGGCGAGCAAGGTTAGAGTACTTTGGAGCGTTTTGCTAATTGTCGATAATCGTCGCGAGGTATGTGAACCTCTTCCTATCCTTTCTAGCATGATATTTGTGAATTATATTTAGTGCGGTAGACGCGTGTGTTTAAGGAAGTTGATTTTCCTTTTGTGTCCTTGACTTGATTCCAAAGTTAAGTGACTTGTTATGAAACATTAAGGACTTGAATTATGTTAAAAAGTTGTAAAATCTCACTCATGATTAATGGGTGTGTAGTCTTTAAAGAATAAAGTTATCTTGATTTCGAAAATAAGAATGGTTTTATCATTGGATTTAAAATGATAACTTGACTTATAAACAACTTGATTTTGGGAAAGGAGAAGTAATTTGATTTAAAGGTATAGGTTACTTGTTTTTAAAAGAGTAAGACACTTGGTTTAAAAAGTTATTGCTACTTGACTTTTAAAGGAGAAGTGCCTTTGTTTTAAAAGAAGGTATGGAAATTGTTTTGGTTTTACTTTGATGTCTTTTGACTTGAGTTTAAATAATAAGAATCTGGAAGTATTTCAAAAGAGTTATTAACCATTTTTGAAAGAAAAGAAATACTTGGTTTTAAAAGCTTAAGTGTTATACTAGCTTTATGGGAAGTTAGGTATAACGACTTAAGGAAGATAGAAGAGCAGTTTACTTATTTTTTTTTATGAAAGTCTTGTATTGATTCTGGAAAGTGTAGTAAGATGGTTTGATAAGTAGACATGTTAGGATGCTACGTGTGTTAGTGTCTTGTGATGTTTGTATAAAGGGGTTTCTCTTGTTGTGCTTATGTTGTTTAACGATAAGCTGTTATGTTAGTATTATATCACTCGCTCTTGACATGATTAGGGGTTAAAGTGCCCTCCGTCGCGGGGTAGACTCGGCGATTCTGTGTGACCTATGATTCGAGAATACCTCATGCGGGTTTGTGTGACCTATGCGAGCTACGAGGATTTCGTGTTAGTGTGCGGCCTTTATGGTCATGCGGTCTATGTGGCCATGCGGTGCGAGTCGGGGCGTTAGGGAGTAGCTACCCTCGATGCGGGAATACCTCATGCGGGCCATCGGAGTGGCTTATGCGGAGTCTGCGGGAAGTTCGAGGACTAGGCGCGCGTTAGATCTGCGGGCGAGTGGCGGCCGATCATATGGCGATCTAGACAAATCTCGTAATCTGATTTATGACCTTGTTGATGCGTAGGTTTTAGTAGTCGGCTATGCCTTCGTACTACCGTGCGGTTTTATTATGACACAGGTAGGACCTGGTGTTCATGTGTATTCCTTGGTGCTTTTATATCAAAGACTACCGGCAGTGAGGAAGATATTCCACGGGCATGATTGATGTTGTGGGCGTGAGACCCATAGTTGTATTTGAGTGATGACTTTGAGGCGTGAGTCACGACTTGACATCGCTTATTTATTGTGAATCGTAGTTTGGTTATCATATATGTCTCTGCTTTATATAGACTACTATGATTTCATTTACGATTTTCGATTTCACATACTTGGTACTGTTATCGACCTCCTTGGTGCGTTAAATCCGCGGTAGAGGTACACAGTGTTGATCCTCGCTCTTAGGGTCACGATTCAGCGTTTGGGAAGCTCCGTTTCTCGGAGGCTTATCGTGGTATAGTCCACTGTCGTTGTAAGTGCTTACATTCGGGGTATGGCGGAGCCATCCCGCCATTGTTGTCATATCATTCTTAGAAGTGCATGAAATCTTGTTGTGGGCAGAATTGTAAAAAGGGATGTAACTGTTCTAGTTGTTATATATTTATGCCGAAAGGCAACTTTTCTCAGATAATTGTTTTACACTTCACTTTATTCATGTCTTGTTTTATATTCCGCTGATTACTCTGATATATGGCTACTTGGGTGCCCGGGGTAAGGCACCAGTCACGGGCCCGGGTTCGGGTCGTGACAAAATCTTAACCTCTTTGTGATTTGGTCATTATACATATATTATAAGTATATTATGGAGTATATAATATATGGAGTAAAGTTTGGAAGAGTTGGATCTTGTTAACTTGTTAAAAAGAAAGGATTGGTCGTTTGCCATTAAAATGGTAAAAACGTATCTTACTTGTGAAGAAGTAATTAACAAAGTAACTATAACTTATATTAAGATGGAATATAAGTTGGATGACTAATGAAGTAATTGGATAAGTAAAATGGACAAAGTTGGCCAGGACCCTGACTTAAGTATTTACTTTGGTGTATTTACTTTGGACCGTATTTACTTTGGTGTATTTACATTGGATGTATTTACATTTACATTAAGGAAGATTTTTCAATCGCGTTCGTTTGGGCGTGTGATCCCTTTTAATTATTGTATTGTTATGAAGGCGTGATAGTAAACCGCGTTACGGTTGGTAGCGTAATCCTTATTTTACTTATTGTTGTTATGAAGGCGTGATAGTAAACCGTTACCGTTTGGGCGTGTAATCCCTTCTTTATGTTGTTTAATTATTACGCCTTATATATATATATGGTATATATATTACGGTTATCGGGCCTTGGAGAAAGATGGAAAAGTGAGTAAAAAGCGGAAGTCTTTGATTTTCCGTAGAATTAGAGGACTTTTATTGGTATAAGTCTTGATGGTAAGAAAGGTTTGATAAAGAAATCTTGTGACCGTTTTAGGAGTGGAGTACTACGTGTGGCGTGATCTACTTGGCTTAAGGAGTAGTAAGCGGGTTGAAGTACTTGGGCGTTTTGCTAGTTGTCGATGTCGTCGCGAGGTATGTGAACCTCTTCCTATCCTTTCTAGCATGATCGTTGTGAACTATGTAGTACGGTGAGCGTGCGTGTGCTAAACGAGTTTTGGTTGGTTTAAAACATAGGGTGTTATAATAGCTTTATGGGAAGTTAGTTATAACGGCGTTATGTAGGTAAAAGAATGGTTTATTGATTGTAGAAGTTAAGAGACTTGATCTTGAAAGATAAGAGACTTGACTTATAAGCGACTTGATTTTGAAAGTTAGAGACTTGATCTTGAAAGATAAGAGACTTGACTTATAACGACTTGTTTTGGAAAGAGAAGTAACTTGATTTTAAGTATAGGTTACTTGTTTTGAAAAAGTAAGTTCTTTGGGTTCTAAAAGAATACTTGTTGTTGTCTTGAAAGATAAGAGACTTAACTTATAAATGGCGTTTTGTGAAATGTTAAGAACTATGAATTTTGTTAAAAGTTGTGAAACCTCATTCGTGAGTAATGAGTACTTGGCTTTAAAGAATAATGTTTCTTGATTTGGAAATGAGATAAGTATCGAACAAACCATTCGGCGTTAATAAAGAAATGTATTGACTAATTGTTATTAAAACCGATGAAACCTCCATCTGCATAGAAGCTAAGATAAGACAATATTGTATTACATTTCCTAGATCATGCTCAGTAACAAGATTGTTATAAACAAGAATAAAGCGGCTCACATAAGACTTATGTTACTCGATTGTTTTAAAAGAGATTAAGACTATGAGTTATGAAACCTTTCTAAAATAAGAGACTTGAGCATTTGAAATTAGGCAAACTTGAACGTTTGGAAAATAATGTTGTTACTTGAGTTTTAAAAGAAAGTGTTCTGGTTTACTTAAAAATGTGAGTCACTCTGTTTTTAATACTACGGGTATCGGGTGACCTTTATAAAAGAATTGGATCTTTTTAAAGAACTTAACGTACGTAATACTTTGGGGGTTAGAACCTGGCCTTCGGCATAAAATGGAAGTACTTCGAGTTGTGTGTAACTTGCCTATGTTTGCGTGTGATAGCCTTGTTGTGCAAGTATTGTATTTCTATACCACAGGGTCTATCGATGTATGGTAGGCTGATTTGTTATGTATGATTCTTTATCGAGTCCCATGGGATGGGCCGAGACACGTATTCCATCTGATTCTTTATCGAGTCCCATGGGATGGGCCGAGACACGTATTCCACCTGATTCTTTATCGAGTCCCATGAGATGGGCCGAGACACGTATTTCACCTGATTCTTTATCGAGTCCCATGGGATGGGCCGAGACACGTATTCCACCTGGTTCTTTGCTCGAGTCCCATGGGATGGGCGAGACACGTATTCCACAGTTCTTTATCGAGTCCCGTAGGATGGGCCGAGACACGTATTCCACATGATTTATACCTGATCAGGCGGTGAGAAGGAGTTCCACGGGCGTGAGGATGACTTTGAGGCGTGAGTCACGACTTGACATGACTACTTTTATGTTGTAAGCGTAGTTTGGTCATCATCGTATCTCATGTTTTATATAGACTGTTATGATTTCATTTACAGTATTTTCAGTTTCACATACTTGGTACCTGTTGTACTAACCTCCTTCGGGGGGCTGCGTTCATGCCGCAGGTAGAGGTACATCGGTTGTAGATCCTCGCTCATAGGATCACCGTTCAGCGTGTTGGGAAGCCCCGTTTCTTCGGAGGCTTATCTTTTGGTATGTTACCCTGAGTTTGTAGGTTCTTGTACATTCAGGGGTATGGCGGGGCCCTGTCCCGTCATAGTTGTTGTCACTTCTTAGAAGTGCAGTATCTTTGTTGTGGCGAGTTTGTAAAAAGGATAACTGTTCATGTTTTTATGTATATATAATCAGAAGGCAACTGTTTTTATTGGCCTGTTTATTTATCATGTCTCTTGTTTCATGTTTATGTTTTTATTTCCGCTGATTTTCTCTGATGTTGTATCACTAGGGTGCCCGGGGTAAGGCACGATCCACGGGCCGGTTCGTCGTGTGAGATAGAGCAGAGTCCATAAAACCTTTTGAGGTGGCTCGCCGATAGGTAGTCGGTAGTAGCGCGGGTATATAAGGCTTGCCCGGTGACTATATCGGTCGTCGACTCTGGCCGACTTGATAGAGTTGGATATGTGACTTTGATGTGATTATGGGTATGGATTGGCTAGCGTCTTGCTATGCCAATGTGGGTATGAGAGAGATTGATGCGGTTCGGTTTCGGTGGCCGGTTATCAGTGGAAGGGAATCTTTGCGTCGTAGAGGTAGGTTTATTTCTTACCTCAAGGCTAGGAAGATGGTGCGGAAGGGTATATCTACCATATGGTTCGGGTATTCAATCGAGGTTGAGATCTGGACCTTGATCGGTCCGGTCGTTAGAGAGTTTCGGACATATTCCCAGCGAGCTTAGGGTATCCTCACGAGAGGAGATTGAGTTTGCATTGATATGGCGCGGACAACCGTAGATATCTATTCCACCATCAGGATGACACTGCCGAGTTGAGGAATTGAAAGACCGGTGAAAGATTTTACGGAAAAAGGCTTTATCGGGCCAAGTGTTTCTCCACGAGCGCCGGTGTTATTTGTAAAGAAGAAGGATGGGGCCTTACGTATGTGTGTTGATTCTGACGGTGAATAAGGTAACTATCAAGAACAGATATCCCTCCCGGGATTGATTATTTGTTTGACGATTGCGGTGTTATACCGTATTTCACGAGTATATGCGTGAGGCGTCGTCTAAGTTTAAGCCTTAAGTTAGGCAAGGGGCGGAAATTTGTGCACAACCCCGAACGATTTGTTTTTCCGACGGAGAATTTTACGAACCTTGTAAGGAATTTTGCGTGTTCAATAATTTAATTTTTGCGGATTTTTCCGAGAGATAAAATATTTTGGACCAATGGGAGGTGACATGTGTCACCCTCAGAAGTGGAGCAATTGGAGAGCACACTTGCACGTTTTTTCATTTTGTGGCTTAAAACAATTGGTCAATGTTTGGTAGGATATTTTGTGTGGTAGATGGATAAGGTGGGACCAGCACACTTGTCCAAATCTACACCTCCTTGCCACCACTTGTCTTAATCTTGGCCATTGAAGGCCACTATAAATACCCCTTAGTTGAAGGATTTCTTCATCCTCAAATGACTTCTAAGTCTTAAAATCCCTCCTCCTTGTAGTGAAATTCTCGTCAAGTCCTCCCCACTCCCTTGTAGTAGTTTAGTCCCACACCCAACCTTCCCTTGGAGTTGCTCTCGTCCAAACATACCCCCTTGGTAGAAAATATTCTCCAAGTATTGTTACTATTCCAAAATACCTTGGCCCAAATACCTTGTAGTATTCCAAGGTTACCCCTATACTAAAAGCCCAGAAATACTATTATACTTCCCTTCAGTCACAAAACAAAACCCTAAGGAAAATCTTCATAATTGGTTGAAGTATTAAGAAGAAGTTGCGTAGAACTTCTAAGGGTTGTTTGGAGCGGGTTGAAGCACCCAGAGTAGGAGCTAAACGTTGCTCAGGATCGACATTTAAACTTGGATAATTTTGGGCTTATCGAGGTAAATACTCTTGACCTTCTATTGTAATTGGAAATTACATACTGTAGTAGTATAGAAATGAGTATAAGATATATAGAAGGATGGTATAACAGAAGAGAATTGAATTGAAATCACATCAGAAGAATATTAAAGAAGATTGAACTGTACTTATATGGCCTTTATAAGTTGAAAGTTCTGCGAGTAGCATGTTCTACTTGAAAGGTGGACAAGGCTAGCCGGGTTTTAGCGGTGGAGCGTTTTGCTAATTGTCGATAATCGTCGCGAGGTATGTGATTCTTCCTATCCTCTTGAGCATGATATTTTAAAAGAATATATAGTGCGGTAGGCGTGCGTGTGTTAAGCGAGCGTGGTTTTACTACGATATCTTTTGTCTTGAGTCTAAATAATAAGAATCTTGAAGTATTTCAAAAGAATTAAGAATCGTTTTTGAAAGAAGAGTAATACTTGGTTTTAAAAGCTTAAGAGTTATACTAGCTTTATGGGAAGTTAGGTATAACGACTTAAGAGAGATAAAAGGAACGATTTACTTAATTGTTTATGAACGCCTTATATTGATTTCGGAAATGAGAATAAGTATCGAACAAACCACTACAGCGCTAATAAAGGGAAATGTATTGACTAATTAAGTATTATTAAAACCAGTAGAAACATCCATCTGCATAGAAGCTAAGATGAGACAAAATGATATTACATTTCCTAGATCATGGATGCTTTAATAAGATTGTTATGAACAAGAATAACCTACTAACACATAAGGCATATGTTTCTCAAATTGTTTTAAACGTGAATTATATTATTAAGTGATTAAGACTATGAACTACGAAACCTTTCGAAAATAAGAGACTTGAGTAATTGAACTTAGGCAAACTTGAACTTTTGGAAAAGAAGGTTGTTACTTGTCTTTAAAAAGGGAAATTGTTTTGGTTTACTTAAAAAGATAGTCACTCTATTTTTAATACTACGGGTATCGTGTGACTCTTGTGAAAGAAACATGATCTTTTTAAAGAGATAATGTATGAAGTACTTTGGGGATAAAAACCCGAACTTGTTGGCATAAAATAGAAAGTACCTTGTGTGAATAACTTGACTATGTTGGTTTGTGATAGCCTTGTAATACTTTCTTGTTGATTTGATAAGTAAACATGTTAGGATGCTATGTGTGTTAGTGTCTTGTGATGGTTGTGTAAGGGGGTTTCCCTTATTGTGCTTATGTTTTTTAACGATAAGCCGTTATGTTAGTATTATATCACTCGCTCTTGACATGATATCACGGGGTTAAGCTGCCCCGTCACGAGGATGCCTCATGCGGGTCGGGGACCTATGCGGACTACGAGAGTTCCAGGTTAGTGTGCGGGGTAATTACCTCATGCGGTCTATGTGGCCATGCGGACTACGAGAGTCCAGGCAGATGCCGGGGAGTAGCTACCCTCGATGCGAGGAATACCTCATGCGGGCCTAGGTGGCCTATGCGGAGCAGCGGTATGCTCGAGTTAGGCAGCGCATTGATCACGAGGCGAGTGGCGGCCGATCATGTGGCGCGGTCTAGAATGACCTCGTGATACAATGTATGGCATTGTTGGTACTGTGGGTTTTAGTAGTCGGCTATGCCTTCGTACTTACCCCGTACGGTTTATTATGACACAGGTGGGACTTGGTGTTCATGTGTATTCCTTGGTGTTATTACATCGCAGACTGCCGGCAGTGAGGAAGGTATTCCACGGGAATGATTGATGTTGTGGGCGTGAGACCCATTGTTATATTTGAGTGATGACTTTGAGTGCGTGAGTCCCTGACTTGACATGATTGCTTACGTATTGTGCATCGTAAATTGGTTATCATATATGTCTTCTGTTTTATATAGACTATTATGATTTCATTTACAGTATTTTTTAGTTTCACATACTTGGTACCTGTTATCGACCTCGCCCGAGCTGCGTTCATCTGCGAGTAGAGGTACGCGATCGTCGATCCTCGCTCTTAGGATCACGATTCAGCGTTTTAGGAAGCTCCGTTTCTCGGAGGCTTATCTTTGGTATAATCCTGTTGTTGTAGGTGCTTACATTCGGGGTATGGCGAACCACTGTCCGTCGTTGTTGATTAACATTCTTAGAGGTTTGTAATCTTTGTTGTGGCGAGTTTGTAAAGGGATATGCTTGTTCAAGTTTTATTAAATATATGCCGAAGGGCAACTTTTCTCTGATAAACTGTTTTTCACTTCATATTATTTCATGTCTCGTTTTATATATTCCGCTGGTTACTCTGATGTATGTCTACTTGGGTGCCCGGGTAAGACACCAGTCACGGGCCCGGGTTCGGGTCGTGACAAAAGTGGTATCAGAGCAGTTAATCCTCGGAAAGTGTCTACAGACCGTATCTAGCAGAGTCTTGATTATCGGTGTGTTGTGCACCACACCAATAATCAGGAGGCTATAGGATATTTAGGATTGGTTTCCATTCTTCTCACTCTGAGATCATGCCTTAGAGCTGTGTTATAAGTTTGACCCCTCTAACGTATTTCTTTCCGTGCAGTTATGCCTCGCGCATTGTAACCGGGCGAGAAGGCAAAGCGGCGGAGGCTGCGAGTAAATCTGAGAGATTCACGAGGGCACGAGCCCAATCATCACCGAGGTGGTACTTCATTCGGGGAGTTACGCGATGTCGCCCGGCCCAGTGAGTCTAAGCGCGGCGGCGATTCCTCTGCGGCCATGAGATTTGAACCTTGGTTCCACGACCCGATGGCGAGCGGTATGGATTGCGAGAAAAGCGACCACCTGTTACTAGCTAGGGGTTTAGCAACCAGAGAGTATATTATGTACCGATTTATCGCGGGCCTTGACGATTATCTAAAGGAGGGTTGTGTAAGAGTAGCTCTTGATCGAGCGTGAGCATGGCTGCGTGCGGGCTTATCTGCGCAGGCGAAAGCGTATGGATCGACGGGTTAACCAATCAGCGAGAAGAAGGCGGTCGGCGAGTCGCTGGTAACTTTAGGCGAACGCCTCGGTGACTGGATATGCATCTCCGCCGGTCTGAGTGGTCCTCGCGGGGTTGAGACATTCGGGGTATCGCGGAGTTGGTCGAGCTCGGGCTTAGTTGCGGCTATCTGAGGTTCTAGCCAACGGGTTGATTTTCCTCGGTATTCACAGTGTGACAGGCGTCATCCCGGGGAATGTCGTCTTTTTATTGGTGCTTGTTTTACTGCGGCGTCGGGCCGTATGGCGAAGAGTGTTCAAGTAGGAGGATGTAAGTAGGAGGACTCGGCTGCGGATCGATTATGGATTGATGGTCGGAAAGGAAGGGTGTTAGCAGGAGGTCACCCCGGCCATTCTTGCCGTTGTGGTAGGTGTCATTGTGGGAGTGTCGTACTTCTTGACGGCTTGTTATGCTTGCGGCCAGCGGGCCATTTGCGAGAAATTGTCCTACGGAGGTGGCGTGGATGTAGAGACTCGACGCCGAGGATCGATGGCTAGTTCATCACCTTCCTAGCTATCGCCCAACAGGCGGGATTGATTAGAGCGACAAAGGGAGTGAAGCGATAGATCTGGTATATCCTTAACCCTCTAGAGATTAGTATGTGTGAAAATATGAGTATATCTTAAGTGTTGTTCTGATAGCATTGTGTTAATTGTGAATAGAAATCATGGTTAGGTAAAACGGTAAGATTGGGGATAGGGAAAGTGTGAGCCTTAGAGTTTTATACGTGGAGACCTTAGAGGCAAGGCCATCTTGAGTAGAAGATTTATTTGTTTGACCCTCATCGGAGTGCATAGTATACGTGAGATAGGTTTGTGTGATAAGTCCCTGAGTAGTGTGAAATGAAAGAGGGTAGTTGAGCTAAGAATGACCACTAGGTTTTCGTAACTTGATTAGTGAGATTGTTCCAGTTCGGGGGAACACGAGTTTTGCGCGATAGCGGGTCGGGTTGATGACCGATCGCGGGTCAACCCGCGGCCTGTAAGGTGGTGGGGTCAGTTCGGGGTGGTCCCGCCAGGTGGTAGGGTCACAAGGGCGCTAGGCGAGTTTGAATTAACCATCGTGCGAGTTCGTGGATGCATTCGACCGATGGTCGGGCGATGAGTCAGCCCATCTTGTCTTTGGTCGGGACCATTTACTCGTGAGAGGTTATGCGAGATGTTATATATCGGGAAGGTTGTAAGGCGCAGGATTCCTACTTTTACTTTATGGAGGCGGTGGAGCCCGATTTACGTCTGTTTCTTTCTGGAGGTTTTACGAGCGGGGTTAGGAACTCGAGGTGAGTCTCGATGCTCGCATTCACCCTCGGGCGGTGTTTGGATTTCGAGAGTAGGCTGTGAGGATTGTTGCCTCTGTTGAGGAGTGTTTTATAGCTACCATTTGATTCAGATATCGCCTTATGACGCCTTGTAGGGGCGGAAGTGTAAGTTGCCGGTCGATTGGTTCGATGTTGGCAAGGTTCAGATAGTTGGTTCATACTTATTTCAGCATACGGTGGATAGGGTGAAGCTTATCGATGAGAGGTTATTGGCAGCTCAGAGTCAACAAAAGTCATGCGGATAATCGGCGTCGACACTTGGAGTTCAGGTTGACGGTGGGTTTCTTGAAGGTACCACCCCGGAAGGGTGGGACGAGATTTGGAAAGCGAGAAACTTAGCGAGTACTTTGAGCATTTTCGGATCATTTGGAAAATAGGCGGGTTGCCTATAAGTTAGCATTGCCGTCCGGCGTAGGAAGCGATACGTCGGTCTTTCTTGTTGCTATGTTCGGAAAAGTATCGGAGATCCATCCAGAGTGTTTCGATTAATGATGACCAAGTTGGAGATAGTAACCCGAGATGTTGAAAGCGAAAGCAATGACAAAAGTGGTATCATGTTGAGTGTGCGAGGAGTGCGACGAGTAAGGAAGAAAGTGAGCATGTGTTAAGAGAATAGAAGTGATCATTTCTTTTGTGAAATGAGGGTGCGAAGGGAATATATTTTAGACCTTGGGTGGGAGCTTTTGTGGTGATTCCTTGTGGACTTGGATTTAAGTATTTATGTATGTTGTTTTGTGGCCAGGAGTGGCATTGGCAACTTGTTTAAGTTAAGAGAAACGTTATCGTTATCTGTCTTGAGAAGGAACATTCGGGACGAAGGTTTCTAAGGAGAGAATGTTATACCGTATTTCACGAGTATATGCGTGAGGCGTGCGTCAAAAGTTTAAGCCTTAAGTTAGGCAAGGGACGAAAATTTGTGCACAACCCCCGAACTGATTTGTTTTTCCGACGGAGAATTTTCCGAACCTTGTAAGGGAATTTTGCGTGTTCAATAATTTAATTTTTGCGGATTTTTCCGAGAGATAAAATATTTTGGACCAATGGGAAGGTGACATGTGTCACCCTCAAAGTGGACGAATTAGAGGGCACACCTTGCACGTTTTTTTCATTTTTGTGGCTTAAAACAATTGGTCAATGTTTGGTAGGATATTTTGTGTGGTAGATGGATAAGGTGGGACCCACACACACTTGTCCAAATCTACACCCTCCCCTTGCCCACCACTTGTCTTAATCTTGGCCATTGAAGTCCCTTTAAATGTCACGACCCGAACCCCGGCCCGTGACTGGTGCCTTACCCCGGGCACCCTAGTGAGACAACATCAGAGTAATCAGCGGAACATAACACAACAACATGAAATAACAAGAAGCGTACAACAGTCGTCTTTAGAAAACTTGCCTTTCGGCGTAAATAATAATAACAACTCTTTCAAAATGAACAGTTTAATCCTTTCTTTACAAACCCTGCCCACAACAGTACTACAGACCTCTAAGAAATGATACGACAACAATGGCGGGACAGGGCCCCGCCAAACCCCTGAATGTAAACACTTACTACGACAGGGGACTATACCACTGATAAGCCTCCAGAAAGCGGGCTTCCCAGCTGGCGTGACCACGAGCTAGGATCAACGGCGGTGTACCTCAACTGCGGCATGAACGCGGCCCGAAGGAGGTCGACAGTGCAACGAGTATGTGGCAAAATACATCACGTAAATGAAATCATAGCGATCATATAAAGCAGAGACATGTATGATAACCAAACTACGATTCTTACAACAAAGCGATCATGTCAAGTCGGGACTCACGCCTCAAGTCATCACTCAGTATAACAATGGGTCTCGGGCCCACAACATCAATCATGCGTGGAATACCTTCCTTGCTGGCGATCTATGATATAAAAGCACCGAGGAACACATGAACACGTGTCCCACGTGTCATAATAAAAGCTGTCTGGGGTAAATGCGAAGGCATAGCCGATTACTAAAAACCCACGGTACCAACAAGGTCATGAAGCGTATCATAAGATCTGTCTGAACCGTCACATGATCAAAGGCGGCCACTTGCGCGATTCAATGTGCGCGTCTAACCTGGAACTCCGCGACTCGCGTAGGCCAATCTCATCGGCCCGCGTGAGGTATTCCCGCGTCGAGGGTAGCTACTCCCGGCGTCGTCACCGACGCGATCCGCGTAGCCACGTGGACCGCGTGCCCGTAAAGGGCGCACTAACACGGAACTCTCGTAGCTCGCGTAGGCCCACAGGACTGCGTGAGGTATTCTCGAATCATAGGTCCATCGACCGCTGAGTCTACCCGCGTCGGAGAGGCGACAACCGGAATCATCTCAAGAGATGAGTGATGTAAAATACTAACGCATAGCGACTTATCGTTAAGCATAAGCACAACAAAGGAAACCCGCTTTACACAACATCAAAAGATACTAACACGTAGCATCCTAACATGTTTACTTATCAATCAACAAGAAAGTATTACCAGGCTATCACAAACCAACACAATCAAGTTATACACACGAGGTACTTTCTACTATATGCCAACAAGTTCGGGGTTTTATCCCCAAAGTACTTCATACATTAACTCTTTAAAAGATACGTTACTTTCACAATGTCACAATACCGTAGTATAAAATAGAGTGACTATCCTTTTAAAGTAAATCAATTACTTCTCTTTGTAAAATCAAGTAGCAACATTCTTTTCCAATGATCAAGTTTGCCTAATTTCCAATGTTCAAGTTTCTCATTTTAGAAAGGTTTCGTAGTTCATAGTCTTATTCATTTAAGAATATAATTCTCCTTTAAACTATCGAAACATAAGTCTTATATGTGAGTAGGATATTCTTGTTTATAACAATCTTATTACAATGACCGTGATCTAGGAAATATCATTTTGTCTCATCTTAGCTTACATGCGGATGGAAGTTTCTCTTGGTTTTAATAATACTTAATTATTAAAACATTTCCTCTTATAAACGCTGCGATGGTTTGTCGATACACATTCGATTTCCAAAATCGATAAAACATTCTTAAGGCGTTATACCTAACTTTCCATAAAGCTAGCATAACTCTTAAGTTTTCAAAACAAATCAAGTATTACTTCTTCTTTCAAATGATTCAAAAATCTTTTGAAATACTTCAAGTTCTTTATTAACACATAACACGCCGATTATAGTTCAAATCAATTACCTTTTTAAAAACCACAAGTATTTTCTTACCAACATAAAGTATTATAACTAACTTCCCATAAAGTCGTTATAACACTTTATGTTTTAAACAATCAAATACATTTTAGCACGTATGCGTCTGCCGTACATAGTTCACACATATCATGCTAGAAGAGATAGGAAGAGGTTCACATACCTCGCGGCAGTATCGACTAATAGCAAAAGCGCTCAAGTACCTCCAACCGTCGGCTACTCCTTAGCCGTAGATCGCGCCATACGTAGTACTTGACCTATAAGGCCACGCGCGCATTAACATTTAGATCCGCCCGTAGAACATTCTACGAAAATTCGCACCTCCCCGCCACGCAGAAATCTCCTCCTCTATCGAGGCTACCAAGCCAACCGGGGTTATCGCCTAACCCTAACGGGTACAATTCTACTCCACGGTACTACTACACAAGTCTCATGTAATGATCCTATGTAATTACTGATTGATTCGATTCTTGAGCTTAAGTCAAAGACATTGCCAACTAACTACGTTCGATTCTATATATAGTATACTTCAACTATATATTCTAACAACATGTAATTTCCAATTACAATAGAGGACAAGATATTTACCTCGATAAGCCCATAATTATCCAAGTATAAAGTCGATCACAGGCAATCGTTTAGCTCGACTCCGTGCGCTCCAACCCGCTCCAAACTACCCTTAGAAGTTCTAACCAACTTCTACATACTACTCGACTAACCATGGAGATTTTCCTTAGGGTTTCGGTTTGGTGGTAGTGACGGAAAGTATAATAGTATAACTGGGCTTTTGTATAGGTATAACCTTAGAATACTACAAGGTATATGGCTAAGGTAATTTGGGCATTATAACAATACTTTTGAGAGTATTTCTACACCACAAAGGGGGGGGTATTATACGAAGCAACTAGGCTAGGGGTACCCAGCTAAGCACCACTAGGAGAGGGGTGGCTACCCGCCGGCTACCCAGCTAGGGAACTCTCGACCAAGGGGAGGGCGAGAACAACAACAAGAGAGGGGATTTTAACACTTAGAGATTTGTGGAAAGGATGAAGAATTCATCAAAGGGAGAGGGTATTTATAGGTCGAGGATGTCGACCAAAGGCCAAGATTAAACCAAGTGTTAGGCAAGTGTAGGGCTAGGATTTATTACACACAAATATCCTACCAACCTGACTTTAGCCAAGGCACAAAAACGTGCCTTACTAGCCCATTTCGTCAATCTACCACACGATGAGAGGGTGCCAAGTGGCGCCCTCTTGTTGGTCCAAAATGTTTCGCCTCTCGGAAAAATCCGCAAAAATAAAAATGACATAGCCGGAAATTCCCTACGAAAGTCGTGAAAAGCGTTTAGTCGAAAAGCGACTCTAATCGGGTGTTGTGAACAAATTTAATTCGGCCAAGCCACTTTGCCTACTCGAGGCTTTAAACTTTTATCGTGCGCCCTCACGTACATACTGCGGAAATACGGGTATAACATTCTCCCTCGCCGAAACATTCGTCGAATGTTCCTTCTAAATCTCAAGACAAGCGCGCGAGATAGTCTTCACTGCTATACTTACGAAAACAATCCTGCCACACGCCACGAAACACCGCGCACATACTTATCTAAGTCCACGAGGAAAACACCTCTAATCATCACCACAAAACACTTCCCAAGTCTAAAATATACTTCTTTCGCGCCTTCTCTTTGTCACTTTGCGAGGCATTAACCTTCTCAGCGACCCGACAAATGGTACCACTTTTGTCACTTTGTCGCGAGCCTTGCTCGACGATCCAACAAATGGTACCGGCTGCTGCGATCGGAGGATGTCGTACACTCGAACTCATACCACGTTCGATCACGGCGTATCAAAACTCGGGGTTACTATCTCTAACGTGGTCATCATTAGCGGGAACACTCTGGATGGATCTTGATACTTCCCGAACATCACAATCTGAAAGGCCGGACGCTTGCCTCCTGCGTCGGACGGCAAAAGCTAACATATAGGCAACTGGCCTATTCTTCACATGGACTTAAAAGGCCCAAGCGGCTCGTGCTAAGTTTCCTCTGTTTTCAAAACTCGTCACTGACCGGGGTGGTACTTTCAAAGACCGTCGGCACGAACTCTAAGCGTCGTCGCCGATTATCCATACGATTTCTGAGTGCCAAAACCTCTCTGACGACTTCCCTATCCACGATCTGTGGAACAAGCTGAACCAACTATCTGCACGCCAACATCGAACCAATCGGCCGCAACTTACACTTCCGCCCTACCGGGCTTGAAGGGACGACATCCAACATTGAAATGGTAGATCAAACACTACCTCCACGAGACAACAATCCCAACTATCCACGAAATCCAAAACGGCGGCGGCGAATGCGGTCGAGACTCACTGAGTTCCTAACCCCTGCTGGTAAACTTTTAGAAAGCGAAAATAGCCACAACACGGGCTTCACTGCGACATAAGGTGAAGGTAGGCACCCGTGCAGCCTTTCAACCTTTCGGATAACTCAACACAACCGAGTAAGCGGTCTGGCCAGAAGAACACGATGGGCTGCCCCATCGGCCCGACCATGGTCGACGCATCGACGAACTCGTCTGGGTTAACTAAACTTGGGCCTAACACCTGCAACCCTAACACAAGCGGGACCACCAAAACCGACCCCACCACCAAACCTACGCGGGTTGACCCGCGTGGCCTCGGCAACCCGACCCAACGCGCAATACTAGCTCCGATCCGAACAATCTCACTAATCACGTTTGAAAACCTGGCGGTCTTAGCTCAACTACCCCTTTCATTCCACACTACTAGGGACTATCCCAACATAACTCACGTGCACTATGCACCGATAAGGGTCAAACATAACACTACACCTTTTCTCGAGATGGCCTCACTCTAAGGTCTTTACGTAAAGCTGCAAGGCTCACACCTTCTATCTCCCAAAATCTTACTCGGTTAAACAACCATGATCTAATCACGACTAACACCGGCTATCGAACATAACACTTAAGGTATACTCACCTTATCACACATCTGATCTCTGAGGTTAAAGATATATCTATATCTCTTCTTCACTCCCTTAGTCGTTCTAATCAAACGCCGTAGGCGCATAGCTAAGGAAGGTGACGACTACCCGTGATGCGCCCGAACCGGGCAGTTCTGGTGCCTTACCCGGCACCCTGGTGATACAACATCGAGAAAACCAGCGGAAAATAAAACATGAATCATGAAACAAGAGATATAATAAATAAGCAAGCCAACCAAAACAGTTGCCTTGGTATAAACATAAAACACGAGCAGTTTAATCCTTTTACAACCACCGCAGCAGTACTCTGCACCTCAAGATTTATACAACAACTATGACGACAGGGGCCGCCATACCACGAGCGTCAGAACTTACGGACTCGGGTAACATGCAAAGATAAGCCTCCGACGGAACGGAGCTTAAAACGCTGAAATGAGATCCTAACGGGGATCGGCGGTAGATGTACCTCTACTGCGGCATGACGCGGCCTCGAAGGAGGTCAAGATGCAAGTATGTAAGCGTAAATCAGTAAATGAAATCATAATAGTCTATAAAGCGGGAGACATGTATGATGACCAAACTACGATATATAACATATAACGATTACATCAAGCGAGGACTCACGCCCCAAATTATCACTCGTGCGTGGAATTTCTTCCTCACCGCGATTTATGATATAACAATACCAAGGAGTATCATGAACACCGGTCCCACTGTGTCATAAAAACCGTCTGGAGACAAGTACAACTACGGATCCGACCGTGCCAATAATACAATGCAACCATAAACACGAAGGCGTCGGGGCAAGTGCGAGCCGACTAGGATACCAAGGCGGTCACGTGGCGACCGGGGCAATCTGGTGACCACGGGGACGGCGTATCCACGAGACTTCGTCACTACCGAGCAGGGCAAGTCACGGTGACTACGGATACAAGGCCGAATCGATCACGAGGCAGGCGATGCGAGCCGACCACCGGGGACCGAGGCCGAACAGTAATAAACCTCGTGGAGAGCTAGTCCATGGAATAACACTATCAGCGAGCATACGGTGGAATTCTCCATCACCGCCCGACGCCCTAGTAAGTTCTCAACAAGTCGGCCCACTATCGAGAGGCGGTGTCTGAAATACCACACTTGCACAACAAAGGCTATCATCACAAGCGTAGGCAAGTTTCCACAACAACAAGCATAGGCAAGTTTCACAACAACAAGCATAGGCAAGTTTCACAACTCAAAGTACTTTCATTTTATGCCAAAGTCGGGTTTTAACCTAAAGTACTACGTCGTTAAGTTCTTTAAAGAGACCCATTACTTTTATAAAGTCACGATACAGTAGTATTAAAATGACCAACCACATTCCTTTTCAAAATCAAGTAACAACATTCTTTTCTTAAGTTCCAGTTTGCCTAGTTTCAATTACTCAAGCTTCTCATTTCCAAATGGTTTCATAGTTCATAAACTTAATCATTTGATTCCTTTTTAGAACAATGGAGTAATATATGTTTCACGTAAGAGTAGGTTATTCTTGTTTACAACATTCTTATTACAGCAGCCATGATCTAGAAAATGTAATATCATTTTGTCTCATCTTAGTTTCTATGCAGATGGAGGTTTCTACTGGTTTTAATATGATACATCATTATTCAATACATTTTCCTTTATTATTATTGCGATGGTCTGTCGATACACATTCTGATTTCCGAAATCAGTAAAACATTATCCTTTAAATAAAACCAAGTACTCATTACTCACGAATGAGGTTTCACAAACATTCACATTAAACAAATAAGTTAAGTCTCTTATCTTATAAGATCAAGTCTCTTAACTTCTAGCATTAGTAAACCATTTTCTTTACCTCTCTTAAGACATTATACCTAACTCCCCATAAAGCTAGTATAACTCTTTTTTAAAACCTTTAAAACCAAGTGTTACTTTCCCTTCAAAACGATTTATAAATCTTTTGAAATACATCAAGTTCTTTATTATAACAAGCCAGTTATAATTCACATCAGTTACCTTTTAAAACCACAAAGTATTTTCTTACCTACATAAAATTTGTATAACAACTTCCCATAAAGCCGTTATAACACTTTATGTTTTAAGAACAATCAACACATTAATACGTATGCGTCACTGCGTACTACATAGTTCACACATATCATGCTGGAAGAGATAGGAAGAGGTTCGCATACCTCGCGACGATTTAACGACAATAAGCAAAAAGCTCCAAGTACTACAACGCTAGCCCTTTCCACTCCTCGAGTAGAATACGCTACTCTTAGTACTTTCACCTATAAAGGCCACAAACGTTTATTAAAACTTAAACACACGTTCCCGTCTTTCTCTGAAAATTTGGCGGCCTCCCCATGACAGCGTAAATCTCCTCTCTATCGAGGCTACCAAGCCAACCAGTGGGGTTTACACGCCTAACCTGGCGTGTACAATTCTACAAGTCTACTGCAATACAGTCATAAGTAAATACAGTTCCGTTCTTTTCTTTATTCATCAGGCTTAAGTCAAAAGACATTGCCGTAGTACTAAGCTTAGTTCTATATATAGTATACTTCAACTATATTTTCTAACAACATGCAATTTCCAATTACAACTAGAGGGACAAGATAATTACCTCGATAAGCCCGTAATTATCCAAGTTAAATGCCGATCCTTAGCAACGTTTAGCTCGACTCGGTGCTCCATCCGCTCCAAACAACCGCCAGAAGTTCTAACCAACTTCTACTTAAATACTTCAATCAAACAATGAAGATTTCTTAGGGTTTTGGTTTGAGACTAAAGGGACAAAGGTAGTATTTAGGGTTCTACGTATGAGGTATCTTTGGGATACTACAAGGTACAAGGCTAAGGTATTTTGGGCATTATAACAATACTTGGAAGACAACTTTCTACCAAGGGGGTAGGCTCGGCTAGCACAACTAGGCTAGGGGAGGGTGTTCTCGGCCAAAGGCCACGAAAAGGGAGGCTGAAGGCTCTCGGTTTAGAGCCCACAAAGGGGGCGGAGAGGGTTTCAAGACTTGGAAGTTTTGGAATGGATGAAGTCTCCACAACTAGGGGGGTATTTATAGCAAAACCAAAGGCCAACCAAGGGCCAAGATCCTCCCAGTGTATAGCAAGTGTAAGGGCAAGATTAAGCCAAGTGCACCTAAACCCTACTCCAAAACATGGCACAAGACAAGGCACAAAACAAGGCCAAAACAAGGCACAAAATAAGGGGCGATAGGCCTCAAACCCGTGACCAATTCGGCCCCCAACGCCACTGAGGGTGACAAGTGTCACCCTCCCATTGGTCCAAAACATTTCGTCTCTCGGAAAATTTCGCAAAAATACTAAATGACATAGCGAATTTTCCCTACGAAACTGTGAAAGCGTTTCGTCGAAAACGACTCTCTACGGGGTTGTGCACAAAAATTTGAAACATGCCTAACTTAAGGCTCAAAATTAAATGCGTGCGTCCATACGTACATACTGGAAATACGGGTATAACATTCTTCCCCTTAGAAACATTCGTCCGAATGTTCCTTCAAGGTCTCACAACAAGCGGCGTCGATATAGTCTTCACCGCTATCGTGCGAAAACAATCATGCCACACTGGGCCACAAAACATACGTTCACTTTTCCCGCTTTCGTAGTACTCGTCACGAACACTCGAACTCGTTCTAGTATCCGTACCACACTTCCAACGCTTTTGTTTCCAACCCTCGAGTCACTACCTCCAACTTGGTCATCTCACTAACCTCGATTTCCCTAAGGCCATTCGGCCTTCACGAACTGATTCTGATCGAACGCGTCCACGAACTCATCGATGGTCATCTAAACTTGGGCCTAGCACCTCGTGACCTACCACCGCGGGACCACCAGGCCCCACCTCAAACCGGGTTCTGGGTTGACCGCAAATGGTCCTCGGCCGACCCGACGCGCCAACTCTTGTTCCCGATCCGAACAATCTTACTATTTCACATCATGAAAGCTACCACTTCCATCTCACACTACCGGACTTACCTTTTCACTAACTGTGTTTCTAAATCACATTTTAGCACAAAGCTATCCCAACATAACATTAAACACATCAACAACATAAACAAAACTCTAGAGGTTAAGGATATACACAAACTAGGCGGTTCAGGACCGCTAAACCGGGAACTCCGCGCGACCTCTCACAGGGGCCTCGGTGTACAAACATCTGCTGCTACGGAAGGTGAAGAACCCAAGCTGCTCTAGTAGTCCATGCTATCCTACCGTGCTACCACAGTGGACGATCTCTTGCTAGATGGCCCGTTGGCGCAAAATAACAATCTCAAAGTTAGTACGACACTCTCCTTATGAAGCTTTCCCTGGCGGCACACCGAGACAAGGGCAACCTCATCCGCGAGCACTCGCTCTCGCGAAAATCTGAAACACAGGAGCCAGGCACGCTCCACGAATATCCCGAAGGTCCGAAAGGCTGTGGAGGACCACTCTGTCTTGTGGAGTACATAACTAGTCACGCTTCTTTGGCGGTCCGCCTCGAAAGTCACCAAAGGACCTGCTGTTCGGCCTCTTCTGCGACTTTGGTCATTCCGTCGATTTATCCGCTCCTCACATCCAAGTGTATACGCTGCGTCGCGGCAATGTCCGTACCGGTGAAGAGCTACACGAACAACTCTGCCAAGGCAATCATCGAGCCACTGTAACATATCGGTGCACTCGATCCTCCATCGGCTACTAATGCGGGGGCGTCTGGGCAATGAGTCGAACTCCACATTGTACTCCCGAACCGTCGCGTTCTGCGTAACACCAAAAATCTTCGGCCCGAGCCCTCGCATCCGGGAGGCAAGAAATGTGCAAGAAAGGCCTCGAGAACTCGTTCCATACGTGGAAGTCATGCTCTCCTGGACAGCTCCCGAGAATCAAACCGATCATTGCGGTATCACGCGGTTGATGTGAACCTAGCCACCGACTCGATCTCCGATGCCTTGATCACTCTCGCGATCAGAATCGCTTCGGATGAACTCCTGCGGATCATCCTCGTGCCTCGACCCATAAAACTCGGGCGGCTCTGACTCGGAAAATCCGTAGCCTCGAACTATCGATCTAGGGTGAACCGCGGTGCTCTTTAGGCTGCTGCGTCCAGGCTATCCTCGTCAGCCTGACCACGGCCATTAATCGGGCCACTCAGTAACTCATCTCCTCTGCTCCGGTGCGGGATCGAGGCTCAGTCTTGTGGTCTCTGCTGCTCTACTCGAGATCCTCTGCTGCCTTGCCGCCCAGGCGGGTTGCCTTCGCGGAGGCATAATCGGTAAAACAAAACACGTCGGAGGGTCAATCTTATCACCTGCTCAAGGCACGATCTCAGAATGAGAAGAATGGAAACCAATCCTAAATGTCCTATAGCCTCCTGATTATAGATGTGGTGCACAACACACCGATAATCAAGACTCTACTAGACACGGTCTGTAGACACTTTCCGAGGATTAAGCGCTCGATACCACTTTGTAACGCCCGAACCGGGCAGTGCGGTGCCTTACCAGGCACCCTAGTGATACAACATCGAGAAAACCGTGGAAAATAAAACATGAATCATGAAACAAGAGATATAATAAATAAACAGGCCAACCAAAGCAGTTGCCTTGGTATAAACATAAAACACGAGCAGTTTAATCCTTTTACAACCACACAAGATTACTCTGCACCTTAAGATTTATACAACAACTATGACGGGACAGGGCCCCGCCATACCCCTGAACGTACAAGAACTTACAGACTCAGGGTACCATACCAAAGATAAGCCTCCGCCGGCACGGAGCTTCCCAACGCGCGGACATGAGATCCTAACGCGAGGATCGGCGGTAGATGTACCTCTACTGCGGCATGAGCGCAGCCCCGAAGGAGTCGATCTGCGTACCAAGTATGTGGCGTAAATCATAAATGAAATCATAATAGTCTATAAAGCGGGAGACATGTATGATGACCAAACTACAATATATAACATATAACGATTACATCAGAGCGGGGACTCACGCCTCCAAATTATCACTCGTGCGTGGAATTTCTTCCTCATGCCGGCGGTTTATGATATAACAATACCAAGGTATCATGAACACGAGTCCGCTGTGTCATAAAACCGTCTGACAGACAAGTACAACTACAGGATCCGACCGTGCCAATAATACAATGCAACCATAAACACGGGCGACACGGGGCAAGTGCGAGCCGACTCAGGATACCAAGGCCGGCCACGTGGTGACCGGGGCAAATGCGGTGACCACCGAGGACGAGGTCGTATCACGAGACCGTCACTACAATCGAGCGGGGCAAGTCAGGGTGACTACGAGATACCAAGGCGAATCGATCCACGAGGCGGGGCGTACGAGAGCCGACCACGGGGACCAAGGCGACGATAATAAACCTCATGGAGAGCTAGTCCATGGAATAACACTATCAACAGGAGCATACCCGTGGAATTCTCCATCACTGCCAGCACGTCCTAGTAAGTTCTCAACAAGTCGACCGGCCCACTATCGAGAGACGCGGTAATACAGAAATACCACACTTGCACAACAAAGGCTATCATCACAAGCATAGGCAAGTTTCACAACAACAAGCATAGGCAAGTTTCACAACAACAAGCATAGGCAAGTTTCACACAACTCAAAGTACTTTCATTTTATGCCAAAGTCCGGGTTTTAACCCTAAAGTACTACGTACGTTAAGTTCTTTAAAAGAGACCCATTACTTTTATAAAGTCACGATACAGTAGTATTAAAATGACCAACCCACATTCCTTTTCAAAATCAAGTAACAACATTCTTTTCTTAAGTTCCAGTTTGCCTAGTTTCAATTACTCAAGCTTCTCATTTCCAAATGGTTTCATAGTTCATAAACTTAATCATTTGATTCCTTTTTAGAACAATGGAGTAATATATGTTTCACGTAAGAGTAGGTTATTCTTGTTTACAACATTCTTATTACAGCAGCCATGATCTAGAAAATGTAATATCATTTTGTCTCATCTTAGTTTCTATGCAGATGGAGGTTTCTACTGGTTTTAATATGATACATCATTATTCAATACATTTTCCTTTATTAACGCTGCAGTGGTTTGTCGATACACATTTTGATTTCCAAAATCAGTAAAACATTATCCCTTTAAATAAAACCAAGTACTCATTACTCACGAATGAGGTTTCACACAAACATTCACATTAAACAAATAAGTTAAGTCTCTTATCTTATAAGATCAAGTCTCTTAACTTCTAGCATTAGTAAACCATTTTCTTTACCTCTCTTAAGACATTATACCTAACTCCCCATAAAGCTAGTATAACTCTTTTTTAAAACCTTTAAAACCAAGTGTTACTTTCCCTTCAAAACGATTTATAAATCTTTTGAAATACATCAAGTTCTTTATTATAACAAGCCAGTTATAATTCACATGATTACCTTTTAAAACCACAAAGTATTTTCTTACCTACATAAAAGTCGTTATAACTAACTTCCCATAAAGCCGTTATAACACTTTATGTTTTAAGAACAATCAACACAATAATACGTATGCGTCTACCGTACTACATAGTTCACACATATCATCTTTGGAAGAGATAGGAAGAGGTTCACATACCTCGCGGCGATTTAACGACAATAAGCAAAAAGCTCCAAGTACTACAACCTTGCTAGCCCTTTCCACTCCTCGAGTAGAATCGCTACTCTTAGTACTTTCACCTATAAAGGCCACAAACGTTTATTAAAACTTAAACACGTTCCCATCTTTCTCTGAGAAAATTGGCGACCTCCCATGCAGCGTAAATCTCCTCTCTATCGAGGCGGCTACCAAGCCAACCAGTGGGGTTTTACGCCTCTAACCTGACGTGTACAATTCTACACAAGTCTCTTTGCCAATACAAATCTATGTAAATACGATTGATTCTTTTCTATATTCATCAGGCTTAAGTCAAAAGACATTGCCGCAGTACTAAGCTTAGTTCTATATATAGTATACTTCAACTATATTTTCTAACAACATGCAATTTCCAATTACAACTAGAGGGACAAGATAATTACCTCGATAAGCCCATAATTATCCAAGTTAAATGTCGATCCTTAGCGTTTAGCTCCAACTCCGGGTGCTCCATCCCGCTCCAAACAACCCTTAGAAGTTCTAACCAACTTCTACTTAAATACTTCAATCAAACAATGAAGATTTCTTAGGGTTTTGGTTTGAGACTAAAGGGACAAAAGGTAGTATTTCCGGGTTCTACGTATAGAGGTATCTTTGGGATACTACAAGGTACAAGGCTAAGGTATTTTGGGCATTATAACAATACTTGGAAGACAACTTTCTACCAAGGGGGTAGGCTCGGCTAGCACAACTAGGCTAGGGGAGGGTGTTCTCGGCCAAAGGCCACACGGGGGCGGGTGAAGGCTCTCGGTTTAGAGCTCACAAAGTGGGAGGAGAGGGTTTCAAGACTTGGAAGTTTTGGAATGGATGAAGTCTCCACAACTAGGGGTATTTATAGCAAAACCAAAGGCCAACCAAGGGCAAGATCCTCCCAGTGTATAGCAAGTGTAAGGGCAAGATTAAGCCAAGTGCACCTAAACCCTACTCCACAAAACATGGCACAAGACAAGGCACAAAACAAGGCCAAAACAAGGCACAAAATAAGGGGCGATAGGCCTCAACCCGTGACCAATTCGCCAACCCAACGCCACTTGAGGGTGACAAGTGTCACCTCCCATTGGTCCAAAACATTTCGTCTCTCGGAAAATTTCGCAAAATACTAAATGACATAGCGAATTTTCCTACGAAAGCTGGAAAACGTTTCGGCAAACACGACTCTCTACGGGGGTTGTGCACAAAAATTTCGAAACATGCCTAACTTAAGGCTCAAAATTCGTACGTACGTCCATACGTACATACTCTGGAAATACGGGGTATAACACATCGATCCTGAAGGCTAAGTCCTCCTACAAGGACACCCTTTCGACATCAGACCCTGACGGTCATAGGTACAACAAGTACCAACTAAAAGACGACATTTCCCGGGATGGCGTGCATCGCGTGTGACCGGAAGATCGGAGTTCGACCAACTCTGCGTACTCCGAACGTCCTGATATCCGTGGAAGACCACTCTGCACTGGCGGAGGTGAATATCAAATCTGCTGGTGAGGCAACTTGCCTCGAAAGTTACCAAAGGACCTTGCTGCTCTGGCCCTCCTCTGCTGTCCTTCGTTAACCCGTCGATCTCTACGCTTCTCGGCCTGCTGCGCATAAGCCCGTACGGGCCATGCTCAAGCCAATCAAGAATTACTCTTTGACCTCTTTTAGATAGTCCTCAAGACTCGCGGTACATCGGTATACTCTCGTAGCCAAATCTATAGCTAATGTGGTCGCCTCCTTGAAATCTATATTCTCTGTTCCGATCGTGGGCGAAGGTTCAAATATCATGGCGCAGATGGAGCCCTGCTGCCGTGCTAAACTCTGCGGGGCTAGTGGCGTCGCAGAACTCCCGAATGAAGCACCACGAGGTGATAATTGGGCTGTGCCCACGTAACCCTCTGTACTCTACTCGCGGCTCCTGCCGCCTTGCCCTCTGGGCGGGTTGCCTGCGCGGAGGCATAGCGGTAAGGAAAGAAATACGTCGGAGGTCCAACTTACAACACGCTCTAAGGCACGATCTCGAGTGAGAAGAATAGAAACCAATCCTAAATACCTTATAGCCTCACGATTATTGGTGTAGTGCACGGCACGATAATCAAGACTCTCTTGGATCTGATGCGTAGACACTTTCAGAGATTAATCGCTCGATACCACTTTTGTCACGACGAACGGGCGCGTGGTAGTGCCTTACCGGGCACCCTAGTGAGACAACATCAGTGTCAGTAGAACATAACACAACAACATGAAATAACAAGCGTGCGATTATCTTTAGAAAACTTGCCTTCGGCGTAAATAATAATAACAACTCTTTCAAATGAGCAGTTTAATCCTTTCTTTACAAACCACCCTTGGCAGCACTCTGACCTCTAAGAAATGATCGACAACAATGGCGGGGCGGGGCCCGCCAAACCCTGAATGTAAACACTTACTCTGACAGGGACTATACCACGATAAGCCTCCGAGAAACGGAGCTTCCCAGCTGGCTGTGACCACGAGAGCTAGGATCAACGGCGGTGTACCTCAACTGCGGCGTGAACGCAGCCCCGAAGGAGGTCGATAACAAAAGTGCAGAGTATGTGGCTGAAAATACATCGTAAATGAAATCATAGCGATCATATAAAGCGGAGAGCATGTATGATAACCAAACTATAGTTCTGACAAAGCGATCATGTATCGTCGGGACTCACGCCTCAAGTCATCACTCGAGTATAACAATGGGTCTCGGGCCCACAACATCAATCATGCGCGTGGAATACCTTCCTCCTGCCGTGATCATGATATAAAAGCACAAGGAACACACATGAACACGGGTCCACTGTGTCATAATAAAGCGTGCGGGGTAAATGCGAAGGCATAGCCGACTACTAAAAACCCACGGTACCAACAAGGTCATGAATCGTATCATAAGATCTGTCTGACCGTCACGTGATCAAAGGCGGCCACTTGCGCGATGTCAATGTACGCGTCTAACCTGGAACTCCGCGACTCGCGTAGGCCAATCTCATCGCCCGCGTGAGGTATTCCCGCATCGGGTAGCTACTCCGGCGTCACGGACTTCGCGATCGCGCGTGGCCACATGGACCGCATGCCCATAAGGACGCACTAACACGGAACTCTCGTAGCTCGCGTAGGCCACAGGACTGCGTGAGGTATTCTCGAATCATAGGTCCATCGACGCCGAAGTCTACCCGCGTCGGAGGCGACTTAACCCGGAATCATCTCGAGATGAGTGATGTAAAATACTAACGCATGACTTATCGTTAAGCAACATAAGCACAACAAAGGAAACCCTTTACACAACATCAAAGATACTAACACACGTAGCATCCTAACATGTTTACTTATCAATCAACAAGAAAGTATTACGGCTATCACAAACCAACACAATCAAGTTATACACACAAGGTACTTTCTACTATATGCCAACAAGTTGGGTTTTATCCCCAAAGTACTTCATACATTAACTCTTTAAAAGATACGTGACGTTCACAATGTCACCCAATACCCGTAGTATAACAAGAGGGACTATCCTTTTAAAGTAAATCAATGACTTCTCTTTGTAAAATCAAGTAGCAACATTCTTTTCCAATGATCAAGTTTGCCTAATTTCGAATGTTAAAGTTTCTAATTTTAGAATTGTTTAGTAGTTCTTAGTCTTATTGATTTGAGTATTTAATTCTCATTTAAACTATGTTAGAAACATAAGTATTATATGTGAGTAGGATATTCTTGTTTATAACAATCTTATTACTGACCATGATCTAGGAAATATCATTTTGTCTCATCTTAGCTTCTATGCAGATGGAAGTTTCTACTGGTTTTAATAATACTTAATTATTAAAAACATTTCCTCTTATAAACGCTGCAGTGGTTTGTCGATACACATTCTGATTTCCAAAATCAGTAAAACATTCTTAAGACGTTATACCTAACTTTCCATAAAGCTAGCATAACTCTTAAGTTTTCAAAACAAATCAAGTATTACTTCTTCTTTCGAAATGATTCAAAAATCTTTTGAAATACTTCAAGTTCTTTATTAACACATAATCAGTTACCTTTTTAAAAACCACAAGTATTTTCTTACCAACATAAAGCTGTTATAACCAACTTCCCATAAAGCTGTTATAACACTTTATGTTTTAAACCAACCAAATACATTTAGCACATGTACGTCTGGTACTACATAGTTCACATATCATGCTAGAAGAGATAGGAAGAGGTTCACATACCTCGCGACGAGTATCGACTAATAGCAAAAGCGCTCCAAGTACCTCCAACCGCCGGCTACTCCTTAAGCCAGTAGATCGCGCCATACGTAGTACTTGACCTATAAGGCCACGGCGCTTATTAACATTTAGATCCGCCGTAGAACATTCTACGTAAAATTCGTACCTCCCGCCATACAGCGTAAATCTCCTCCTCTATCGAGGCTACCAAGCCAACGGGGTTATCGTCTAACAACGGGTACAATTCTACTCCACGGTACTACTTACAAGTCTCTTATGTCTGATCTATGTAATTACTGATTCGATTGATTCTTGAGCTTAAGTCAAAAGACATTGCCAACTAACTACGTTGATTCTATATATAGTATACTTCAACTATATATTCTAACAACATGTAATTTCCAATTACAATAGAGGACAAGATATTTACCTCGATAAGCCCATAATTATCCAAGTATAAAGTCGATCTGGGCAATCGTTTAGCTCCAACTCCGTCGCTCAACCGCTCCAAACTACCCAGAAGTTCTAACCAACTTCTACATACTCCAACTAACCATGGAGATTTTCCTTAGGGTTTCGGTTTTGGTACTGACCAGGAAGTATAATAGTATAAGCTGGCTTTTGTATAGGTATAACCTTAGAATACTACAAGGTATATGGCTAAGGTAATTTGGGCATTATAACAATACTTTTGAGAGTATTTCTACACCACAAAAAGGGGTATTATCACAAGCAACTAATTTGGGGTACTCATGTGCACCACAAGGAGGGGGGGAGTCTACCCCTCGGCCTACCCCACTCGGGGGGGGGGAACTCTCGGCCAAGGGGGGAGGGACGAGAACAACAACAAGAGAGGGGGATTTTAAAAATTAGAGTTTTGTGGAAAGTATGAAGAATTCATCAATGGGAGTTGTGTGTTTATAGGTCAAGGCATGGCAAAACAAAGGCCAAGATTAAACCAATTTTATGGCAAGTGTAGGGCTAGGATTTATTACACACAAATATCCTACCAACCTCGACTTTAGCCAAGGCACAAAAACGTGCCTTACTAGCCCATTTCGTCAATCTCGCCACCAATGAGAGGGTGCCAAGTGGCGCCTCTTGTTGGTCCCAAAATGTTTCGTCTCTCGGAAAAATCCGCAAAAATAAAAATGACATAGCCGGAAATTCCCTACGAAAAGTGAAAACGTTTCGTCGAAAAACGACTCTAATCGGGTGTTGTGAACAAATTTAATTCGGCCAAGCCACTTTGCCTACTCAAGGCTTTAAACTTTTATATGTACGCCCTCACGTACATACTCTGGAAATACGGGGTATAACATTAAATACCCCCCATTAGTTGAAGGATTTCTTCATCCCTCAAATGACTTCTAAGTCTTAAAAATCCCTCCCTCCCTTGTAGTGAAATTCTCGTCCAAGTCCTCCCCCTCCCCTTGTAGTAGTTTCGTCCGCGCCACCCCACCTTCCCTTGGAGTTGCTCTCGTCCAAACATACCCCACTTGGTAGAAAATATTCTCCAAGTATTGTTACTATTCAAAATACCTTGGCGAAATACCTTGTAGTATTCCAAGGTTACCCTATACTAAAAGCCGGAAATATTATTATACTTCCCTTGATACAAAAACGAAACCCTAAGGAAAATCTTCATAATTGGTTGAAGTATTAAGAAGAAGTTGCGTAGAACTTCTAAGGGTTGTTTGGAGCGGGTTGGAGCACCCAGAGTAGGATCTAAACGTTGCTCAGGATCGACATTTAAACTTGGATAATTTTGGGCTTATCGAGGTAAATACTCTTGACCTTCTATTGTAATTGGAAATTACATACTGTAGTAGTATAGAAATGAGTATAAGATATATAGAAGGATGGTATAAGAGAAGAGAATTGAATTGAAATCACATCAGAAGAATATTAAAGAAGATTGAACTGTACTTACATGGGATTTGTATTCTGATGAACTTGTGTAGTTTAACGGGTAGGAAGTCTTTGCGATTTTTCCGTAGAATAGAGAACCCTCTGCTTAGAATATTCTACAGAGTAGTCTAGACGTTGATAGACGTATATGGCCTTTATAAGTTGAAAGTTCTGCGAGTAGCATGTTCTACTTGAAAGGTGGACAAGGCTAGCCGGGTTTTAGCGGTGGAGCGTTTTACTAATTGTCGATAATCGTCGCGAGGTATGTGATTCTTCCTATCCTCTTGAGCATGATATTTTAAAAGAATATATATAGTACGGTAGACGTACGTGTGTTAACTGAACGTGGTTTTACTACGATGTCTTTTGACTTGAGTCTAAATAATAAGAATCTTGAAGTATTTCAAAAGAATTAAGAATCGTTTTTGAAGAGTAATATTTGGTTTTAAAAGCTTAAGAGTTATACTAGCTTTATGGGAAGTTAGGTATAACGACTTAAGAGAGATAAAATGAACGGTTTACTTAATTGTTTATGAGCACTTATATTGATTTCAGAAATGAGAATAAGTATCGAACAAACCACTGCAGCGCTAATAAAGGGAAATGTATTGACTAATTAAGTATTATTAAAACCAGTAGAAACATCCATCTGCATTGAAGCTAAGATGAGACAAAATGATATTACATTTCCTAGATCATGGATGCTTTAATAAGATTGTTATGAACAAGAATAACCTACTAACACATAAGGCATATGTTTCTCAAATTGTTTTAAACGTGAATTATATTATTAAGTGATTAAGACTATGAACTATGAAACCTTTCGAAAATAAGAGACTTGAGTAATTGAACTTAGGCAAACTTGAACTTTTGGAAAAGAAGGTTGTTACTTGTCTTTAAAAAGGGAAATTGTTTTGGTTTACTTAAAAAGATAGTCACTCTATTTTTAATACTACGGGTATCGTGTGACTCTTGCGAAAGAAACATGATCTTTTAAAGAGATAATGTATAAAGTACTTTGGGGATAAAACCGAACTTGTTGGCATACATAGAAAGTACCTTGTGTGAATAACTTGACTATGTTGGTTTGTGATAGCCTTGTAATACTTTCTTGTTGATTTGATAAGTAAACATGTTAGGATGCTACGTGTGTTAGTGTCTTGTGATAGTTGTGTAAGGGGTTTCCTTATTGTGCTTATGTTGTTTAACGATAAGTCGTTATGTTAGTATTATATCACTCGCTCTTGACATGATATACGGGGTTAAGTTGCCCCGATCGAGGATGCCTATGCGGGTCCAGGGGACCTATGCAGAGCTACGAGAGTTCCATGTTAGTGTGCGGGGTAATTACCTCATGCGGTCTATGTGGCCATGCGGACTACGATAGTCCAGGCGGATGGCGGGGAGTAGCTACCCTCGATGCGAGGAATACCTCATCACGGCCTCGTGGCCTATGCGAGCGGCGGTATGCTCGAGATTAGACGCGCATTGATCGAGGTGAGTGGCGGCCGATCATGTGGCGCGGTCTAGAATGACCTCGTGATACAGTGTATGTCATTGTTGGTACTGTAGGTTTTAGTAGTCGGCTATGCCTTCGTACTTACCCCGTACGGTTTATTATGACACAGGTGGGACCTGGTGTTCATGTGTATTCCTTGGTTTTATTACATCGCAGACTGCCGGCAGTGAGGAAGGTATTCCACGGGCATGATTGATGTTGTGGGCGTGAGACCCATTGTTATATTTGAGTGATGACTTTGAGGGCGTGAGTCCCTGACTTGACATGACTGCTTACGTATTGTGCATCCTAAATTGGTTATCATATATGTCTTCTGTTTTATATATACTATTATGATTTCATTTACAGTATTTTTCAGTTTCACATACTTGGTACTGTTATCGACCTCGCCCGAAGTGCGTTCATGCGCGGTAGAGGTACACCAGTCGTCGATCATCGCTCTTAGGATAACAGTTCAGCGTTTTGGGAAGCTCCGTTTCTCCGGAGGCTTATCTTTGGTATAGTCCCCTGTTGTTGTATGTGCTTACATTCAGGGGTATGGCGGCCACGTCGTCGTTGTTGATTAACATTCTTAAGTGCAGTAATCTTTGTTGTGGCGAGTTTGTAAAAGGGATGTAGCGTTCAAGTTTTATTATATATATGTCGAAGGCAACTTTTCTCTCGATAAACTGTTTTCACTTCATATTATTTCATGTCTCATTTTATATTCCGGTTACTCGATGTATGTCTACTTGGGTGCGGGTAAGGCACGATCACGTGCGGGTTCGTCGTGACAGAAGCGAGGTGTTTTTCAAGATAGATCTGCGATGCAGTTATCATCGTATGCGAGTTAGAGGCGATATCCCAAAAGCGCATTCGTGACACGGTATGGGCACTATGAGTTCGAGTTACATCTTCCGGGTTGACCAACGCCTAGCGAGATTCATGGATTTGATGAACCGGGTGTTCAAGCCATTCTTGGATATGTTCGTTATAGTATTCATTGATGATATCTGGTTTATTCGCGCCGCGAGCGAGAACATGCACATCATTTGAGGTGGTGTTGGGAGTCCTCGGGGCCGCAATTGTATGCCAAGTTCTCGAAATGCGAGTTTTGGTTGGCTTCATGGCTTTCTTAGGGCATGTTATCGGGCCGATGGTATTCGGCTTGATCTGAGAAAGATTGAGGCGATCAAGACTTGGCCTAGACCACTACACCAACGGAGTGCGTAGCTTTGGGCCTTGCGGGTTATTATCGGAGATTTGTGGAGAAGTTTGCTTCCATCTCGGCTTTGACTAAGTGACTCGAGCGGCTATGTTAGGTGGGCGGATGCTTGTGAGAGTTTCCGATTCATCAAGGAGAAATTGGCGACGCCCTGATCCTTACTCTTCCAGAGGGTTTAGACGGATATGTGGTTTATTGTGATGCGTCGTGTGTCGGGCTTGGGTGCGTAATGATGCAGCACGGAAAAGTTATAGCTTACGCATCTCGACAGCTCAGGAAGCATGAGAAGAACTATCCCACACATGACTTAGAGTTGGCGTGATGATTCATGCCTTGAAGATGCGGAGACATTATTTGTATGGAGTTCATGTGGATATTTACACAGACCACGAAGTCTCGATATATCTTGACGGTAGGCCGAACTTACTGCGAGAGACGGTGGTTGGAGCTACTTAAGGATTATGATGTCGATATTCTATACCACCCGGGAAGGCCAATGTAGTTGCGGATGCCCTTAGCGCAGATCGATGGGTAGCACATCGGTGTGCAACGAGAAGAGGGCATGGTTCGGGAGTTACATCACTAGCGAGCCTTGGGGTTCGTTTGATTGGTTACGATAGTAATGGAGTTCGGGTTCGAGAGGTTGCAGTCTTCCATCGTCGAGGAGGTGAAGGCGGCGATGTATGAGGATCCGATTATGGTGCAGATATCAAATCGACTCTTCGAGAAGAAGAGTCTTTTGAGGTAGCGCTGATGGGGTGCTAAGATTTGAGGGCGGTTGTGTGTTCCGATGTGACAGGACTTCCGTCGGTGCAGGGAGGCACGGTGCTCGTTATTGGTGGGATGGCCTGAATAGGGACGTTGCAGAGTTTGTGGCGCGATGTCCGGTGTCGAGTCAAGGTAGAGCACCAGAAGCCCGGTGGGCTATTACAGGCTATTGATATTCTGATGTGGAAGTGGGAAGTGATCAATATGGACTTTATTACAGGGTTACCTCACACTCAGAGGAAACATGACTCCATCTGGGTTATTGCCGACAGGCTGACGAAATCAGCTCACTTTCTGCTAGTCAGGATGACTTTTTCGGCCGAGGATTATTTTAGATTGTATATCAGAGAGATTGTGAGACTACACGGAGTGCCTATATCGATAATTTCAGACAGGGGAGCCCAGTTCTCGGCTAACTTCTGGAGGTCTTTCCAGAAGGGATTAGGGACACAGGTGAGTCTCGATCGCGTTCACCTCGGCCAAGCGGACAGGCGAGCGCACTATCCGCACAACGAGGATATGCTGCGGGCCTGCGTTATCGATTTAAGGGGTAGCTGGGAGGATTATTTACCTCTTGTGGAGTTTGCTTATAACAACAGCTACCATTCTAGTATCCAGATGACGCCTTATGAGGGCTTATACGGGAGGAAGTGCATGTCACCGATAGGCTGGTTTGAGGTAGGAGAAGTTCAGTTAGTCGGGCAAGATTTGATTCAGCAGGCAGTGGATAAGGTGAAGCTTATCCAGGAGCGGCTGTTGGCAGCTCAGAGTCGACAGAACTCGTATGCAGATCATCGGCGTCGACACTTGGAGTTTGAGGTGGATGATTGGGTCTTCCTGAAGGTGTCACCCATGAAGGGCGTGATGAGATTTGGGAAAAAGGGGAGACTTAGCCCAAGGTACATTGGGCCTTATCAGATTGTCCGTAGGGTAGGCAGGATTGCCTATGAGTTGGATCTGCCGTCCGATCTGGAGGCAGTACATCCAGTTTTTCATGTGTCTATGCTGCGGAAGTGTATTGTAGATCCATCTAGAGTACACCCAATTTGTGATGTCCAGGTGACAGAGGGGATATCATATGAGGAGAGTCCCATAGCGATACTCGATCGTCAGGTTAGGCGACTACGGATGAAGGATGTGGCTTCCGTCAAGGTCTTATGGCGGAATGAGAACAGGGAAGAAATGACGTGGGAAGCAGAGGAGGACATGATGAAGAAGTATCCTCACTTATTCCCTACATCTCCAGGTAACCCAATTTCCTACTTGTTAGTTTTAATTTGGCAATTATTTTAAGTATTGTTGTACATAGAAGGAACATTCAGGACGAATTTTTCTAAGGGGGGGATAATGTTATACCAGTAGTTCGAACCATGCGTGTGAGAGCGTCTGAAAGGGATAAAGACTTAAAATTTTAGAAAGATAGGTTGTGGATTGTTTCGGACGGGTTTTTAGTCAACTTTGAGGCGGTTTATGTCCAGTTTCATTATGAGTTCCTAGGTGTTTCAAAGGCCTAGTATGTAGTTCGTTGAGTCTAGTTCCCAATGCAACCAACCGTTCGTCGATAGGATATCGGAGTAGAAAGTTATGGAAGCTACAAGTTCAGGGCGCAGTCGGACAGAAAAATAATTCGGTCAGGAGCCACAGGGCCGCAGCGCCGGAAGTTCTGAGAGGTTGCGGAGGTTTCAGCACCGCGGTGCCGAGGCGGGTTCTGCGCGGCTGGGTGGAAAAATCTGAACTGTTTTGTTTTAAAAAAGGCCATGGGAGGGTGACAAGTGTCCCCCCCATCTGATTTTGCATGTCCTATTTATTGACCAAGTCTTGAAGACTTGGTCATTCTTCAAGCTCTTCTCTCTCTCTAAAAATTAAAAGCTCTCCATTCTCTCTAGAAAATCAAGAGGAAATCAAGGCTTGAGAAAAATATGAAAAAGGTGGCAAGAAGGAAACTTGTTGGCAAACTTGTAGGAGCTTTTGTGGTGGTGATTGTGGAAAGGAGGCTAGTGAATTTGTTGGATTAATTTGGCTAAAGCTCTAAGGTAACAATTCCTTCTCTTTTTGCTAGTTTTTGGTGTTGCATGTGAAGAAGAAAGAACTTGTAGTTGTAAATATTGCTCTTAGATAAATTGCATGTAAGAAATATGATTTGGATTTGAAGGGATTGAATAAGGTTAGTATGTGAACATGTTGTAGCCAAAATACTATCTTTAACTTATTGGTT
The DNA here is from genome assembly GCA_029844215.1 of Przewalskia tangutica. Classification (NCBI taxonomy): domain Eukaryota; kingdom Viridiplantae; phylum Streptophyta; class Magnoliopsida; order Solanales; family Solanaceae; genus Przewalskia; species Przewalskia tangutica. The sequence goes on along the minus strand of CM056720.1, from coordinate 35,002,397 downwards.
TAGTTAGTATGCATTGTGGGGCAGAATTTACACATCCAAGGTTAGGTGTGTAATCCCCTTTATATTGATTGGATTGTTGGGCCTTAAAAGTGGCGTTGGATGTTGAATTCGGACCTTGAAAAGGTGGAAAAGTATATAGAAACAAAGGAAATGCTTCCAGATTTTCCATAGAATTTAGTGACTTTGCACTTGGAATATTCTACGTTGAAACTAGAGGTTAATAAACGTATTATGGTCATTATAGGTTGACGTACTACGTGCGGTATATTGGACTTAGCAAGTGGATTGACCCGAAGAGGTATGTGAAACTTTCCTATATCTTGAGCATGAATAGTTTTACCTATATAGTATGGTAGACGTACAAGACTTTGGTATCCTTTACTCGTTTTTAAAGTGTCCAAGTCGTGGAATTAGGGGATTTACTCACTTCTTTAAAAGTAGTAAGGATGTCTTAAGTTTTCAAGGTTAAGGGACTTGAAGTGTTTTTAAGTGTATGATACTTGTTCCGTTTTAAATCTACAAGTCCCTTGGATATTGGAAAATGTAATTTACTTATAAGTATGAAGTTAATATAACGACTTTATGGGGAGTTGGTTATATTAGCCTTGTGGAAAGTTAAAAAGAGAGATTTACTCTAAGTAAAATAAGTAAGGATAAATGACATGAATTAATGGAAGGCAAATTGATTTTAAGGCATTAATTGCCTAAGGTTTTAAAAGAGTAGAAGTACATGACACTTTGGGTTAAATTCCCGGATTTCATAAAGATATGTTAGTGCCCTAAGTAAACTAAAATGAGAATGTGTATGAACAAGACTAATAAGAAGTTATGGGGTTTCTTAACTTGCTTGTATTATGTATGATAGCCAGTTGTACTAGTGATATATTATTATTTATTACGGGGTCATTCCCCGGGTTGTGGCATTTGCATATTCCGTGGATTTGCTACCCACGATGCGAGGAATACCTCATGCGAGTCCGTAGGGCTCGTGCGGGTGAAATAGTCCCGTGCGGTAGTGCACTATGAGAGGAATACCTCATGTGGGTCCTCACGACCCATGCGGGTGAAATAGTCCCAGGAGTAGGATTGCTTAATGATACTGCGGGTGGGTGACCTTGCTTTGATCATGAGCTTCTTATTTTCATGCAGTATAGTATATGCTTGATATTCTCATTATTAGTAAGGCACAGTGTTCTGTAAATTGATTATCATACATGTCTCCAGTTATTTTAGACTTATGAGGTATTTTCAGTATTTTCCAGTTTCGCATACTTAGTACATATTGTGTACTGACCCCCTTCCTCGGGGGCTGCGTTCATGCCGCAGGTAGGGGTAAGCAGGTGGTGTATCCTCATTCTTAGGATCACTGGTCTGGTATCAGAAGCTCTATTCCTCCGGAGGCTTGTTTTGTTGGTACGGTTTTTCCCTGATGCTATAGGTATTATGTACATTCAGGGGTATGGCGGGACCCTGTCCCGCCACATTTGTTATTCCTAGAGGTCTGTAGTCACGTTTGTGGTTTGGGCTGTAAGAACAAAGTTGTACTGCTTTACTTTTGATTAAGTATATTCTATGGAAGGTGGCCTTGTCGGCTAGCCAGTGATGTTCACTATCTACATGTTTATGTGTTATGTATGTTCCGCTGCTATTCTCTGATGTATACCTGACGGGGTGCCCCGGTAGGCACCAGTTGTTACACCCCGTAGTTCCAGGGTATGTATGTGAGGACGTACGTACGAGAATACGACATTAAAATTTAAAAGGAAGGAAGATGTGATTTTTTCGACGGAAAAGTTTCCGAACTTCGTGAGGGAAAAAGGGTTATTATTGAGAATTGGATTCTCAACTTTGGTATTTAAGACTTTAAGAATTTATAGAATTGTGGAATTTTATTTCCGGATTTGGTCATGTGGGGCCCACTTTATTTTCGAGATTTTGGATATTGTCGGGAAACGAAATATTTCGATGAACGGGAGGGAGACACGTGTCACCCCCCCTAGAGTGGTCTTGGACGAGAATTGCATGGGCAAAAGGGTCATTTGACCATTTTTAAGATGACAAAGACTTGCAAGTAGTAGAGCTTGATATTATTGACTTGGTCAATGGGGCCACTTGACTTGATATTTAAGAGAAATGCATCCAAGCCATCCATATGGGCTAATCTTAACCCTCCATTGTGTTATATATGTGTACTAGTAGCAAGACAAGTTCTACACTTAGATAAATTTTCAAGAAATTGGAAGAGCTCATTGAGAGGCTCACGGGTTGGGCATCCTTTAGGAGAGAAAAATTTGTGTTTGTTGTCCAATAAGATCCATACTTTAAACCAAGGTACCTAAGGGTATTGTAAGTGTATCTCAATAGAAAGATTCCGGAAAAGTGGCATTTTCGTATTAGTCGCAAGGCGGAAACTTAAGGAGTTCTTCAACTTTGAAGTTGGAACTTGAAGATGAGTTCTTCATAGGCTTCCAAGGAGTGCTTGGAGCGGATTGGAACATAAGAAAAGGAGCTAAGAATTGCTAAGGAGCGACTTTGAATCTTGGATATATTAAGGGCTTGTAAATGTATAATTCTTGTCGTTTTAGTAATTAAGATTACTTATTGTTGTAGCTATGGATATTAGCAAGCATGAGGTATTTAGTATGAAATTTGATAAGTGTATTGACTATTGGAACCCTAATCCGAAACTAGCATGTTTAGCCCTTAAGATTACAATTCAAGTTGATTATTAGTTTAAGTTGTCACATGTTATCTAAAGAAGGAAATTGTAGTTGTTGAAGTTGTTTATGACTATATAACATGTTAGACCCAAGAACTTGGATTGGAAAAGAATTGGAAGATTTTATGTTATAGCACCTTTAAGAGAATGACATGGATATTATTGGATTGTATTGTATTGTTGTGTGGCGGAATTTTACACGTATTGTAATTCGTGTAATCCCCTTTTTATTTGCTGAATTGATTATATCCTTAAATGTGTCGTTATGTTATTGAATTCGGCCTTGAAAAAGTTGGCAAAGTATGTAGAAACAAAGGAAGTCTTTGCCCGATTTTTCGTAGAATTTTGTGACCTTGTACTTAGAATATTCTACGAAGAGAGCTAGAGGTTAATAGACATTTTATGACCATTATAGGTTGAAGTACTACGAGTAGCGTATTCTACTTGAAGGGTGGAAAAGGCTAGCAAGGGTATAGTACTTTGGAGCATTTTGCTATTTGTCGATAATCGTCGCGAGCTATGTGAACCTCTTCCTATCCTTTCTAGCATGATTGTTGTGAACTATGTAGTACGGTAGACGTACGTGTGCTAAACGAATTTGGTAGGTTTAAAACATAAAGTGTTATAATAGCTTTATGGGAAGTTAGTTATAACGACTTTATGTAGGTAAAAGAATGATTTGTTGATTTTAGAAGTTAAGAGACTTGATCTTGAAAGATAAGAGACTTGACTTATAAATGACTTAATATGAATTGTTAAGGACTTGAATTGTGTTAAAAAGTTGTGAAATCTCATTCGTGAGTAATGAGTACTTGGTTTTTAAAGAATAATGTTATATTGATTTCGGAAATGGGAATGAGTATCGAACAAGCCATTGCAGCGTTAATAAAGGAAAATGTAATAACAAATAATTAACTTAAAACAAGTAGAATCTTCCATCTGCATAGAAGCTAAGATAAGACAAAATTATATTACATTTTCTAGATCATGGATGCGTTAATAAAATCATTATAAACAAGTATTGATTTCTTGACACTCTAAAGTAAGGAGACTTAAAGTATTTTGAAAGTCATGTAACTTTATTTTTGGGAAAAGAGAAGTAACTTGAGTTTAAAAGTATAAGTAACTTATTTTCAAATATCGAACTTTTCTTGATGGAAAAATATAAGTGGCTTGGTTTTAAAAGGTAGGAGTACCTTGATCTTAAAAGAGTTAGTTACTTGGGTTTTAAAAGTATACTTGACGTTGTTTTAAAAGTGTAAGCCACTTGGTTTAAAAAGTATAAAGTACTTGATTTAAACATGAACGTGTTTGGTACTACGGATATTAGTATCGAGTTGTTTTTACGTAAAAAGAGATCTTTTTGAAAGAATTTAAGTACGTAGTACTTTAGGGTTAAAACCCGGATTGTTGGCATAAAATGGGAGTACTTGAGTTTATATAAATGGTGAATCAATTTACATGTTAATGAAAGTATAAGAGTATGTTGAACTTGCCTATGCTAGTTGTGATAGCCTTTGTTGTGCAAGTATTGTAATTCTATACCACCACGTCTCTCGATGGAGGGTCGGCTGACTTGTTGTGAATTTACTTGGACATACCGGCCGTGACGGAGGATTCCACGGGTATGCTTCCATCAGGATTGATCTTGGCGATGCTTATACGATGAGGATGTCGCGGCGCGACCACGATGCGTTAGATGCCCGACATTTTATCGACGATCGCGGCGACGGAGGATTCCACGTATGCTTCCATTGTGATTGATCTTGGCCATGCTTATACGATGAGGATTCCGGCACGCGGCGACGCGTTAGATGCGGCGTTTCATTACTCTATGGCCACGCTTATACGATGAGGATTCCGGCATGCGACCATGTTATATTTACTCCACGGGCTAGTTCCCGTGAAGACATGTACCCACGATGAGGATGTCGGGGCATGTTATATTATTACTCCACGGGCTAGCTCCCACGAAGACTTGTGCTCACGATGAGGATTCCGGGCACGCATGGACATGCTTATATGATGAGGATTCGGCACGCGTCGCTATATATATATATATATATATTGTATACGTACGCCGATAGTGAGGTAGGATGCCACGCGCACACTGGTTATATGTTACACCTACCACGGCAGTGATGAGGATTCCACGCAGAGGTATATATATATGTATTGTATATGTACTCGAGCTAGGCAGATGCCACGCATCACACGAGTATGATTTATGTCATAAATCGCCAGCTGGCGTGAGGAAGGAATTCACGCACGAGTGATGATCATGTGAGCGCGAGTCCTCGACTGACATGACTATTTATATACGGTGTAATCAGAGTTTGGTTATCATACATGTCTCCTGCTTTATATAGGCTATTATGATTTCATTTACGATATTTTCGCCACATACTTGGTACTGCAGATCGACCTCCTTCGGCCATGCTCATGTCGCAGTAGAGGTACATCTGGCCATGGATCCTCGCCATGGATGACAAACAGCGTTTGGGAAGCTCCGCTTTCTCGAGGCTTATCTTTTAGTACGATTCCCGAGATTGTAGGTTCTTGTACATTCAGGGTATGGCGGGCCCCGTCCCGCCATTGTTGTAAAAAATTCTTAGAGGTTTGTAATCACAAGTTGTGGTGGTTTGTAAAGGATGAATCAGATGTGTTTGATTATTTATATATACGTAAAGGTAACCGCTTGGTTAGCCTGCTTTCTTATTTCACCGCTTATCTTTTATGAGTTTTTACTTCCGCTGATTTTCTCGATGTTGTATCCAGGTGCCCGGTAAGGCACCGCAGCCCGAGGTCGGTCGTGACACCGGCCATGCCCGAGGTCGGGTCGTCGTGACACCAACGCCCAAAGAAGATTCACGGATTTGATGAACCGTGTTCGCCATTCTGGATATGTTCGTTATAGTATTCATTCGTGATATCCTCGTTTATTCGCAAGCACGCAGCAGAACATGCAAATCATTCGGCGACGGTGTTGAGTCCTCCGGACCGCAATTGTATGCCATGCTCGAAACGCGAATTTTGGTCAGTTTCGGCTTTCTTAGTGGCATGTTATCGGGCCGATGGTATTCGTTGATACAAAGAAAGATCGAGGCGGCCAAGACTGCCTGCACCCACTACACCGACTCCGAGTGCGCAACTTTTGGGCCTCATGCGTTATTATCGGAGATTTGTGGAGAAGTTTGCTTCCATCTCAAAGACCTTTGACTAGCCGACTCGTAGTAAACTATATTCCTAGACGGATGCTTGTGAGAGAGCTTCCATTCTTGAAGGAGAAATTGACAACCGCCCAGCTTCTTACTCTTCCGCAGGTTTAGATAGATACGTGGTTTATTGTGACGTCGTGTCTAAGCGCGCGGCCGACGCAAAGACGCAGAAAGTTATAGCTACGATCTCGACAACTTAGGAAGCATGAGAAAATTACCCCACCCATGACTTAGAGTCGCGCAGTGATTCATGCTTCAAGATCCGAGACATTATTTATACGGAGTTCATGTGGATATTTACACGCACTACAAGAGTCTCCGTAATATCTTCACCGGCGGTCGAACTTGGCGCAGACGGTGGTTAGAGCTACTTATGGATTATGAAGTCGATATCATATACCACCAAGGAAAGGCCAATGTAGTCAGATGCCCTAGTCGCAGATCGACGGGTAGTCCGTCAGTGCAGCGCAGAAGAGGAATGGTCCGCGATTTACATCACCAGCAAACTCGGGGTTCGCTTCGTTGATTCTCGATAGCAGCCGTTCGGGTTCGAGAGGTTGCCGAGTCTTCCATCGCCGGCGAGGTGAAGAGGCGATAGTATGAGGATCCGACATGGCACGGTATCGAGATACGACGTTCTCGGGAAGAGAAGAGTCTATTTGAGGTAGCACCACGGGTGCTAAGATTTGGCGCGTTATGTGCCGATGAAGCAGACCGCAAGCAGATCGTGAGGCACATAGTTCGTTACTCTATTCACCCGGGTCGACTAAGATGTACCATGACCTCGTGTATATATTCGTGGGACGGCACAAGAGGATGTTGCAGTTTGTCGCGCAGTCTAATTGTCAGGTCAAGGTCGAGCACCGGCTCGTGGCTATCGCAGTCGTTGATATTCGACTTGGAAGTGGCAGTGATCAATATGGACTTTATTACGTGATTACCTCACACTCGTATAAGCATGATTCCATCCGGGTTATTGTCGACAGTCGACGAAATAAACCCACTTTCTTCCGCTAGACGACTTTTCACGAGGATTATGCTAGATCAGTATATCGAGAGATTATGAGATCGCACGGGCTATATCGATCATTTCGCAGAGTGAGCCCAGCTTCGCTAACTCGAGGTCTTTCCGTATGATTAGGGAAACAGAGTCTCGATCGCGTTTCATCCTCAGACCGACAGACAGGCCGAGCGTACTATCCAGACACTTGAGGATATGCTTCGGGCCTGTGTGATTGATTTCAGGGGTAGCTGGGAGGATCATTTACCTCTTGTGGAGTTTGCTTATAACAACAGCTACCATTCTAGTATCCAGATGGCGCCTTATGAGACCTTATACGAGAAAGTGCAGTCACCGATAGTCGGGTCCGATGCAGGAGGAGAGTTCGCTTAGTCCGCCGCACTTGATTCAGAAAGTGGATAAGGTAAAGCTGATCCAAGAGCGGTTATTGTCAGCTCAGAGTCGACAGAAGTCATATGCAAATCATCGGCGTCGACACTTGGAGTTTGAAGTGGATGATTGAGTCTTCCTGAAGGTATCACCCATGAAGGGCGTGATGAGATTCGGGAAGAAGGGGAAACTTCGCCCAAGGTACATTGGGCTTTATCAGATTGTCCGTAGGGTAGGCAAGGTTGCCTATGAGTTTGATCTGCCGTCCGATCCGGAGGCATTACATCCATCTTTCATGTGTCTATGTTGCGAAAGTGTATCGAGATCCATCTGTAGTACACCCGATTTGTGATGTCCAGTGACAGGGGTTATCATACGAGAGAGTCCTATACCGATACTCGATCGCAAAGTTAGCGATCGCGACAAAGGACGGGCTTCCGCAAGGTCTTATGGCGGAATGAGAACAGAGAGGAAATGACATGGGAAGCGTAAGAGGACATGAGGAAGAAGTATCCTCACTTGTTCCCTACACCTCCGTAATCCACTTTCCCGCTTGTTATTTTTAATTTGGAAATTATGCTTAAGTACGGTCGCGCGTGTAAAGCGTTCTTTTTGAGAAGAATAGTTAAGAGGGTCTATGTCAATATTGTGATTTGAGTATGAAGGAACATTCGGGACGAATGTTTCTAAGGGGGAGAGAATGTTACACCCCGTAATTCAGGTCATGCTTATGAGAACGTACGAAAGTGGTTAAGACATAAATCTTAGAAAGATAGGTTGTCATAATGTTTTGGACATGTTTTAGTCAACTTTGAGGCGGTTTATGTCCAGTTGAATTAGGAGTTCCTAGGTGTTTCAGAGGCCTAGTATGTAGTTCGTTGAGTCTAGTTCCCAACGCAACAAACCATTCGTCGATAGGACATCAGAGTAGGAAGTTATGAAAGTTACAAGTTCAGTGCGCTGTTGAGCAGAAATGAATTTTCGGTCAGGGGCCGCAGCGCCGCGGCGCCGGATGCAGGGCCGCGGCGCCGGAAATACTGATAGTTGGCAGAGGTTTTAGCGTCGTGGCGCCAAGGCGTAGTTTTTGCGAAATCTGGGGGAAAAAATCAGAAGTTTTCTTTTTAAAAAGCCATGGGAGGGTGACAAGTGTCCCCATCCGATTTCAGATGTCCAATTTATTGACCAAGTCTTGAAGACTTGGTCATTCTTGAAAGATCTCCCTTCTCTCTAAAATTAAATCCCTCTCCCTTCTCTCTAGAAATTCAAGAAGAAACCAAGGCCTAGAGAGAAATTCAAAAAGGTGGCAAGAAGGAAACATGTTGGCAAGTTTGCAGAGGTTCATGGAGGTGATCGTGGAAAGGAGGCAAGGGAAATTGTTGGACTAATTGGTAAACTCTAAGGTAACAATCCTTTCTTTTGCTAGTAAATTGTGTTGCATGTGAAGAAAAAAGGACTTGTAGTTGTACATATTTCTCTTTTATATATTGCATGTAAGGAATATGATTCGAAATTGAAATGATTGGATAAGGATGATATCTGAACATGTTATATCAAAGATACTTCCTTAAACTTATGAAATTAGTTGTTATGTATTGTGGCAGAATTTTACACGCCCAAGTTTAGTGTATAATCCCTTTGTATTGATTGGATTGTTGGGCCTTAAAAGTGGCGCTTGATGTTGAATTCTGACCTTGAAAAGGTGGAAAAGTGTGTAGAAACAAAGGAAGTGTTGTCCAATTTTCCGTAGAAAAGAACTTTGCAATTGTAATGTTCTACGCTGAGGCTAGACGCTAATAGACGTGTTATGGTCATTATAGGTTGACATAATACGTGCGGTATATTGACTTAGCAAGTGGATTGACCCAAGAGGTATGTGGAACTTTCCTATCTCTCGAGTACGAGTAGTCAGACATATAGTACGGTAGACGACAAGATTTGATATCCTTTACTTGTTTTAAGTATATGATACTTATTTCGCTTTAAAAGTATAAGTCTCTTGGATATAAGAAAAATGTAATTGACTAAGGTATAAGGTTAATATAACAACTTTATGGGAAGTTGGTTATATTGGCTTTATGGAAAGTTAAAAGGAGAGATTTACTCAAAGTAAGATAAGTAAGGACAAATGACTTGATTTATGAAAGGCAAATTGATTTTAAGGCATCAATTGCCTAAAGTTTTATATGAAAAGGAGTCATTTTTAAAAGAGTAGAAGTATGTAGTACTTTGGGTTAAATTCCCGGATTTCTTTGATTAAGATATGTTAGTGCCTTAAGTAAACTAAAAGGAGAGGGTATATGAACAAGACTAATAAGAAGTTAGGGGCTTTCTTAACTTATTTATGTTATGTATGATGGCCGGTTGAGCTAGGGTAAGAGTATAAATGAGGGGTAAACCCCCAAGACGTTATACCACCTTCTCTAGGGTAAGAGTATAAATGAGGGGTAAACCCCCAAGACGTTATACCACCTTCTCCAGGGTAAGAGTATAAATGAGGTGTAAACCCCCAAGACGTTATACCACCTTCTCTAGGGTAAGAGTATAAATGAGGGGTAAATGTTACACCCCGTAAGTCCAGGACTTGTATAAGAGAATGTACGTAAGGAATCGAGACTTGGAAATTGTACGAAAGGAAGAATTGTTTTTCCGGCGGAAAATCTTCCGAACGTCGGAAAGGAAAAATGTTCGTTGTTGAGAATTGGATTCTCAAAATGCATTATTTGAAGAGTATGGAACTCTTAACCTTATGAAAATTTATTTTTACGGATTTGGTCACGTGGGGCCCACCCGAGGAATTTTACATTTTTGTGGGGCCCACGGGTTACTAATATTATGGACGAACGAGAGGGCGACACGCAGGTCACGACTGCCCGGTTCGGATCGTGCCTTACCCGGCACCCAAGTAGTCATACATCGTAGAAATCAGCTAATATAAAACAACCAAGATATGAAACAAGATAAATAAGACACGCTTGGGAAAAGTTGCCTTCTGCATTTATGTATATAAGTACCCCAAAATGAACAGCTATATCCCAACCTTACAACAGTCTACAAACCTCTAAGAGTTTAAAACAACAATGGCGGGGCCCCGCCATACCCCGAATGCAAATAACTATAACGACAGTGGACCATACTAAAATGCTAAGACTCCGAGAAACGGAGCTTTCCCAACGTGAAACGGTGATCCTAAGAACGGATCAAGAGGAGTACCTTTACTGCGGCATGAACGCAGCCAAGGAGGTCGCATAACAGTACCAAGTATGTGAAACTAAAAATATCAGAATGAAATCATAGTAGTCTATATAAAGCGAGACATGTATGATAACCAAAACTACAGCTCACAATAAATAAGCAATATGTCAAGTCGTGGACTCACGCCTCAAAGTCATCATAAAACCGCACGGTAAGTAACGAGGCATAGCCGACTACTAAAACCCATGCATAACAAGGTCGTAATTGTATCATGAGATCCGCCTGATCGCCACATGATCAAAGCCGCCACCGCCCGCAGATCTAATGCGCGCTTAGCCCTCGAACTTCCCAGAGCCCGCACGGCCACCCAATGGCCCACATGAGGTATTCCTCGCATCGAGGGTAGCTACTCCCTGCAGCCGCCCCGACTCGCCGTCCGCACGCCACAAAGACCGCACGACCACAAGGGCCGTGATACTAACCTGAACTCACGTAGTTCCGCATAGGCCATACTGCACTGCATAAGGTATTCTCGAATCATAGGTCACTAGACCCGCTCGAAGTCTACCCCGCGACGGAGGCGCCTTAACCCCTAATCACGAGTGATATAATATCAATATGACAAATTATCGTTAAAAACCTAAGCACAACAAGTGGAAAACCCCTTTACACAAACATCACAAGATACTAACTCACGTAGCATCCTAACATGTTTACTTATCAAGTCAACAAGAAAGTATTACAAGACTATCACAAATCAATACAATCAAGTTATTCACACAAGGTACTTTCTACATTATGTTAACAAGTTCGGTTTTTAGCCCCAAAGTACTTCATGTATTACTCTTTAAAAGATCTGCTTCTTCACAAAAGTCACACAATACCCGTAGTATAAAAATAGAGTGATTATCTTTTGAAGTAAATCGTAACACTTCTCTTTGTAAAATCAAGTAACAACATTCTTTTTCCCAACGCCAAGTTTGCCTAATTTCAATTACTCAAGTTTCTCATTTTCAAAGGTTTCGTAGTTCATAGTTTTAACTTTAAAACAATTTGAGAAACATATACCTTATGTGTGAGTTGGTTATTATTGTTCATAACAATCTTATTACAAAGAAACATGATCTAGGAAATGTAATATCATTTTGTCTCATCTTAGCTCCTATGCAGATGGAAGTTTCTATCGGTTTTAATAATACTTTATTAGTCAAAACATTTCCCTTTATTAGCGCTACGTGGTTTGTTCGACATTCATTCTGACGCAGAAACATCATTCCTTTTGAAACCAAAAATACTATTTACTCACGAATGAGGTTTCACACTTTTTCACATTAGTATAATTAAGTCAAGTCTCTTATTTTCTTAAATCAATAAATCATTCTTTTTATCACTTAAGCCGCTTATACCTAACCTCCCATAAAGCTAGTATAACTCTTAAGCTTTTAAAACCAAGTGTTACTCTTAAAAAGGTTTCTTAATTCTTTGAACTACTTTGATCCTTTTTATTCGTGCTTAAGTCGTAAGACATTGCCGTAATTATTATTCGTGCTTAAGTCCAAGACATTGTAATTATTATTCGCTTAACACACGACGCTCACCGTACTATATACATATTCTTTAAAATATCATGCTCAAGAGGATAGGAAAATCACATACATTCTCGCGAAATCCACCGCCAAGTCAATATGTCGCGCAGAGAATCGACCTATAACAACAAACACGCCTATCAACGCCTCAGATCAGATCGCATAAAGCTCTAAGCAGAGGGTTCGTTATTCTATGGACATTTGGGCAGCACTTCCCTACCCGTGAGCTACTCAAGTTCATCGTGAAAACAAATTCATGTAAGTACAGCTTCTATTATTCTTCTTTAAACCCTTCTATCGTGATATCACTCAATTCTATTCTTAATATCCTTCTAAGTATTTATACTTATTCCTATACTTCTACAAGATGTATTTTCTAATTACAAAAGGAGGATAAGGTTATTTACCTCGGTAAGCCCAATAATATCCTAGATAAAAGTCGCCGAGCAAGGTTTAGCTCCTAAGTTGTGTGCTCCAGAGTCTAAGAAAACCTGTAAGTTCTTCACAACTTCTACTAAGGACTAAGTGGATTGGGCTAGGTATTTTGGGCATTATAACAATACTAGAAGGAAACTTTTCAACCAAGGGAGGGGTAGGTTTCACTAGGCAGTGTGGTAGCCTCGCTAAGCTTCCAAGTGGGGTGTTTGGACTAAAAGGCTTTAAGGGAGAGAGGAGAGGATTTTAGACTTGAAAGTAATTGTGGACGAAGAACTCTTCATCTTGGGGGTATTTATAGTCGGATGGACGCCAACCAATGGCCAAGATTTAGCCAAGTGTTAGGCAAGTGTAAGGCCAAGATTAGGCAAGTGTACCAGCCAACTTGCACACAAAATATCCTACCAACTACTTGACAAAATCGACATCCATTCGCCCATGGACGCAACACATCCATCAATCGGAGGTGACAAGTGTCGCCTCCCGTTGGTCCAAAGTGTTTCGCCTCTGAAAAATCCTCAAAAATTAGAAATGACATAGCCTAATTTATCCTACGCGAGTTTAGTAAAACGCTTCATTAAAAACGACTTAATCGCAAAGGCACAAAGTGAAATTCGCCAAGCCACCTGGGGGTGACACGTGTCGCCTCCTACTGCCCAAAATATTTCATCTTCCGAAATATCCACAATGGCCAAAATCTCAAAACAAAGCTGGCTCCTACAAACCAGAATTTCTCCCGTGGCCCCACGTGACCATTTCCAAAATAAAATTCCATAATTCTCTAATATTCCAAGAAGTCCGACACCAAATCTGGGAATCCAATTCCCATTAACGAACCTTTCTCCTTCAAAACCGAAACTTTTCCGTGGAAAATCACCTCTTTCTTCCTTTCCACTTCAATGTCAGATTCTCGCACGCACGCCCTCGCATACATACCTCGGAACCACGGGTATAACATTCTCCTTCCTTAGAAACATTCGTCCCAATGTTCCTTCTGTGTCTTAAACAAACAAAGCGCCAAGATAGTCCTTACATCGCTATACTTACGGAAACAACCATGCCACACTGCCACAACACAACAAGCGCACATACTTATCTCCAAGTCCACGAGGAATCACCTCAATCACAAAAGCTCCTACCGAGGTCTAAAAAGATACTCCTTCGCACCTACTCTTACAAACGAAATGATCACACCTATGCCCGTAATACATGTTCGCTTCTTCCCTTACTGTCGCACTTTCTCGCATACTCGAACTCTTTCTCATAACTTACCATGTTTCTGGTACAGCTTCCCACTGACTCTGAGCTGCCAATGACCTCTTCTGGATAAGCTCCACCCTATCCACGCCCTGCTGAACAAGTACGAACCAACTATCTTGCACCTTGCTTACATCGAATCGCCGATCGGGCAATCTTACACTAGCGCTTATAAAAAGGCTCCAAACGGCGACACCCGAATACTGAAATGGTAGTTATATAATACATACTCAACAAGAGGCGAAGAGTCCTTACAGCTACTCCCGAAATCCAACCACTTGCCCGAGGGTGAATGCGACACTGAGATTCACCTGAGTTCCTAACCTTGCTGGTAACTCTTCCAGAAAAGAAACAGTAATTGACTCCTCGTCACCCATAAGGCGAAGGTAGGCACCCTGCAGCCTTACAACCTTCTTGAAATAATCATCTCGCAACTTACTACCGAGTACACGGCTTGACTAAAAGATAAGACTGTTGACCCCATCGCCCGACTATCGGTCGAACACATCCACGAACTCGCATAATGGTTAACTAAACTCGCCTAACACCCTCGTGATCCTAACACAAAGCGACCACCACAAACCGACCCCATCACCAAACAGGCGTGGTCGACCCGCAACACGGCTCAACCCGACCCGCAACGCCGCAAAACACTAGCTCCCCGATCCGAACAATCTCACTAATCACGTTAAAACCTAGCGGCCTTCTAAGCTCAACTACCCTCTTCATTTCACATCACTCGTGATTCATCCCACAAAAATATCTCACGATACTATGCACCTCGATAAGTGGTCAAACATGAAATAATTCTTTACCAAATATGGCCTCGCCTATGGTCCCTACGTATATATTCTAAGGCTCACACTTTTTCTATCCCCAATCTTTCCTTGCTAACTAATCATGATTCCTAATCACGCTTAACGTAATGCTATCTCAAAATAACACTTAAGATACTCGCTACACATATAAATCTCTAAAGGGTTAATGATATACCAGATTCACGCACTTCCCTAGGTCGTTTCTAGTCAATCCCGCCTCGTGGCGCATACCGGGAAGGTGATTTAACTATCCATCGATCCCGGCCGAGTCCCTACATCCCCGCCAACTCGTTGGACAATTTCTCGCAAATGGCCCCGCTGGCCGCAAACATAACAAGTCGACGCAGCACGACACTCCCACGATGACATCGACCACAACGGCCACACCGGCGGGTGGCCTCCCGCTAACACCCCTCCTCTCCGAACCATCGCATCCACAATCGACCGTAGGCCGAGTCTTCCTACTGCATCCTTCCTCATAGAACATTCCTCGCTATATGGCTCGACGGCCGTAAGTAAACAAGCACCAAAAAGACGACATTTCCCGATGACGCCGCTACATCCGGAACACCGAGGAAAAATCAACCCCGCGAGGGACACTCGCACCGGGCGAGGCGCATGTCTATCTCGCCGAGGCGGTTCGCCTCGAGTTACCAAATGATCCTACCAATCGCCTTCTTCGCTGATCTTGTTTAACTGGCCGATTCTACCTCTCTCACCACGCACATAATCTCAACGCAAGTCCGCTCGCTCGATCAAGAGCTACTTCTCACAACCCTTCTTAGATAAACATCAATATCTCGTATACCGGCACATAAAATACTCGCCGCCAAGTCCTCGCTAGTAATGGCCGCTCTATTCCAATCCATATTTTCGCTTCCAAGTCGTGGAACTGAAAGTCCAGATGTCATGGCCGCAGAGGAATCGCCGCCACGGCAAACTCACACCAAGCGACGCCTCGTAACTCCTCGCACGTAAGCATCACCCCAGTGATGATCGGGCACGTGCCTTCTAAATCTCTCAGATTTACTCAGCCTCCTTCGGCCGCCGCTCTTCGGGCCCGAGTTCGGGCGCGAGGCATAATCGTAAAGGAAAGGAATACGTTAGAGGGTCCAACTTATAACACACTCTAAAGCACGATCTCGAGTGAGAAAATGGAAACCAATCCTAAATATCCTATAGCCTCCTCGATTATCGCGTGGTGCACAACACACCGATAATCAAGACTCTACTAGATACGGTCAGACACTTTCCGAGGATTAATCGCTTCGATACCACTTTGTCACGACTCATTCGGCTCGTGGATCGTGCCTTACCCGCACCCAAGTAGTCATACATCGTAGAAATCAGCGAATATAAACAACCAAGATATGAAACAAGATAAATAAGACACGCTTGGGAAAACGTTGCCTTTCGCATATATGTATATAAGTACCCCAAAATGAACAGCACATCCTAACCTTACAACAGTCTGCTGCACTCTAAGAGTTTAAAACAACAATGGCGGATGTGGCCCCGCCATACCCCTCAATGCAAATATCTATAACGCATGTGGACCATACCAAATGCTAAGACTCCGAGAAACGAGCTTTCCTAACGCTGAAACGGTGATCCTAAGAACGGATCAACAGAGAGTACCTTTACACGCAGATGAACGCACTTCAAGGAGGTCAAGACAACAGTACCAAGTATGTGAAATCAAAATATCAGAAATGAAATCATAGTAGTCTATATAAAGCAGAGACATGTATGATAACCAAAACTACATCACAATAAATAAGCAATATGTCAAGTCGTGACTCACGCCTCAAAGTCATCATAAAACCGCACGGTAAGTACGAGGCATAGCCGACTACTAAAACCTACGCATAAACAAGGTCGTGAATCAGATCATGAGATCCGCCTGCATCGCCACATGATCAAAGCCGCCACTCGCCCGCAGATCTAATGCGCTGCCTAGCCCTCGAACTTCCCAGAGCCCGCACGGGCCACCCAATGGCCCGCATGAGGTATTCCCGCATCGAGGGTAGCTACTCCCTGCAGCTGCCCCGACTCGCCGTCCGCATGGCCACAAAGACCGCATGACCACAAGGGCCGCATACTAACTCGAACTCCCGTAGTTCCGCATAGGCCATACTGCACTGCATAAGGTATTCTCGAATCATAGTCACTAGACTACCGAAGTCTACCCCGACGGAGGGCAGCTTAACCCCTAATCATGAGTGATATAATATCAACATGACAATTATCGTTAAACAACCTAAGCACAACAAGTGGAAAACCCCTTTACACAAACATCACAAGATACTAACTCACGAAGATCCTAACATGTTTACTTATCAAGTCAACAAGAAAGTATTACAATACTATCACAAATCAATACAATCAAGTTATTCACACAAGGTACTTTCTACATTATGTTAACAAGTTCGGTTTTTAGCCCCAAAGTACTTCATGTATTACTCTTTAAAAGATCCGCTTTTCACAAAAGTCACACAATACCCGTAGTATAAAAATAGAGTGATTATCTTTGAAGTAAATCGTAACACTTCTCTTTGTAAAATCAAGTAACAACATTCTTTTCCCAACGCCAAGTTTGCCTAATTTCAATTACTCAAGTTTCTCATTTTCAAAGGTTTCGTAGTTCATAGTTTTAACTTTAAAACAATTTGAGAAACATATACCTTATGTGTGAGTAGGTTATTATTGTTCATAACAATCTTATTACAAAGAGCTATGATCTAGGAAATGTAATATCATTTTGTCTCATCTTAGCTCCTATGCAGATGGAAGTTTCTACTGTTTTAATAATACTTTATTAGTCAAAACATTTCCCTTTATTAGCGCCGTGGTTTGTTCGACATTCATTCTGACGCAGAAACATCATTCCTTTTGAAAACCAAAATACTATTTACTCACGAACGAGGTTTCACACTTTTTCACATTAGTATAATTAAGTCAAGTCTCTTATTTTCTTAAATCAATAAATCATTCTTTTATCACTCTTAAGCCGCTATACCTAACCTCCCATAAAGCTAGTATAACTCTTAAGCTTTTAAAACCAAGTGTTACTCTTAAAAAGGTTTCTTAATTCTTTTGAACTACTTCGATCCTTTTATTCAGCTTAAGTCAAGACATTGCCGTAATTATTATTCGTGCTTAAGTCCAAGACATTGCCGTAATTATTATTCGCTTAACACACGCACGCCTACCGCATTTCATATACATATTCTTTAAAATATCATGCTCAAGAGGATAGGAAGAATCACATACATTCTCGCAAATCCACCGCCAAGTTGAATATGTCGCGCAGAGAATCGACCTATAATACCAACACGCCTATCAACGCCTCAGATCAGACTGCATAAAAGTTCTAAGCAGGGTTCGTTATTCTATGGACATTTGGGCAGCACTTCCTACCCGCGAGCTACTCAAGTTCATCAGAAAACAAATTCCATGTAAGTACAGCTCTATTATTCTTCTTTAAACCCTTCTATCGTGATATCACTCAATTCTATTCTTAATATCCTTCTAAGTATTTATACTTATTCCTATACTTCTACAGATGTATTTTCTAATTACAAAAGGAGGATAAGGTTATTTACCCTGTAAGCCCAATAATATCCTAGATAAAAGTCGCTACCGAGCAAGGTTTAGCTCCTAAGTCAGGTGCTCCAGAGTCTAAGAAAACCTGTGTTCTTCACAACTTCTACTAAGGACTAAGGGATTTGGGCTAGGTATTTGGGCATTATAACAATACTAGAAGGCAACTTTTCAACCAAGGGAGGGGGTAGGTTTCGCTAGGCAGTGGTAGCTCTGCTAAGCTTCTCCAAAGGGGGTGTTTGACTAAAAGGCTTTAAGGAGAGAGAGAGGATTTTAGACTTGAAAGTAATTGGACGAAGAACTCTTCATCTTAAGCTGGGTATTTATAGTCAAGGGACGGCCAACCAATGGCCAAGATTTAGCCAAGTGCAAGGCAAGTGTAAGGCCAAGATTAGGCAAGTGTACCTAGCCAACTTGCACACAAAATATCCTACCAACTACTTGACAAAATCGACATCCATTCGCCCTACGGACGCCACACATCCATCAATCGAGGGTGACAAGGTCGCCTCCCGCTGGTCCAAAGTGTTTCGCCTCTAAAAATCCGCAAAAATTAGAAATGACATAGCCGGAATTTATCCTACGCGAGTTTAGTAAAACGCTTCGCCGAAAAACGACTTAATCGTGTCGCACAAAGTGAAATTCGCCAAGCCACCCAGTGGGGTGACACGTGTCGCCTCCTACTCGCCCAAAATATTTCATCTTCCAAAATATCCACAATGGCCAAAATCTCAAAACAAAGCTGGCTCTACAAAACCAGAATTTCTCCCGTGGCCCCACGTGACCATTTCCGAAAATAAAATTCCATAATTCTCTAATATTCCAAGAAGTCCGACACCAAACTGGGAATCCAATTCCCATTAACGAACCTTTTCCTTCAAAAACCTAAACTTTTCCGTGGAAAATCACCTCTTTCTTCCTTTCCACTTCAATGTCGATTCTCGCACGCACGCCCTCTCATACATACCGAACCACGGGTATAACATTCTCCTCCTTAGAAACATTCGTCCGAATGTTCCTTCTAGGTCTTAAACAAACAGCGCCAAGATAGTCCTTACTGCTATACTTACTGAAACAACCATGCCACACCTGGCCACAACACAACAAGCGCACATACTTATCTCCAAGTCCACGAGGAATCACCTCAATCACAAAAGCTCCTACTCGAGGTCTAAAAAGATACTCCCTTCGCACCTACTCTTTACAAACGAAATGATCACACCTATGCTCGTAATACATGTTCGCTTCTTCCTTACTGTCGCACTTTCTCGTGACACTCGAACTCTTTCTCATAACTTACCATGTTTCTGGTACTGCTTCCCACTGACTCTGAGCTGCCAATGACCTCTTCTGGATAAGCTCCACCCTATCCACGCCCTGCTGAACAAGTACGAACCAACTATCTGCACCTTGCTTACATCGAATCAATCGATCGGCAATCTTACACTAGCGCTTATAAAAAGGCTCCAAACGGCGACACCCGAATACTGAAATGGTAGCTATATAATACATACTCAACAAGAGGCGAAGAGTCCTTACAGCTACTCCCGAAATCCAACCACTTGCCCGAGGGTGAATGCGACACTGAGATTCACCTGAGTTCCTAACCTTGCCTGGTAACTCTTCCAGAAAAGAAACAGCCGTAATTTGGACTCCTCGTCACCATAAGGCGAAGGTAGGCACCCTGCAGCCTTACAACCTTCTTGAAATAATCATCTCGCAACTTACTACCGAGTACACGCTTGACTAAAAGATAAGACTGTTGACCCCATCGCCCGACTCATCGTCGAACACATCCACGAACTCGCATAATGGTTAACTAAACTCGGGCCTAACACCCTCGTGATCCTAACACAAAGCGGACCACCACAAACCGACCCCATCACCAAACAGTATGGTCGACCCAAGAACACGACTCAACCCGACCCGCAACGCCGCAAAACACTAGCTCCTCGATCCTAACAATCTCACTAATCACGCATTTAAAACCTAGCGGCCTTCTAAGCTCAACTACCCTCTTCATTTCACATCACTCGTGATTCATCCCACAAAAATATCTCACGATACTATGCACCTCGATAAGTGGTCAAACATGAAATAATTCTTTTACCAAATATGGCCTCGCCTATGGTCCCTACGATATATTCTAAGGCTCACACTTTTCTATCCCCAATCTTTCCCTGCTAACTAATCATGATTCCTAATCACGCTAACGCAATGCTATCCGAAATAACACTTAAGATACTCGCCACACATATAAATCTCTAAAGGGTTAAGGATATACCAGATTCACGCCGCACTTCCCTAGGTCGTTTAGTCAATCCCGCTCGGGCGATACCGGGAAGGTGATGAACTATCCACCGATCCCGGCGTCGAGTCCCTACATCCCCGCCAACTCGTTGGACAATTTCTCGCAAATGGCCCCGCTGGCCGCAAACATAACAAGTCGACGCACGACACTTAATTTCACGACATCGACCACAACGCCACACCGGTGGGGTGGCCTCCCGCTAACACCCTCCTCTCCAACCACCGCATCCACAATCGACCGTAGGCCGAGTCTTCCTACTTGCATCATTCATCATAGAACATTCAATCGCTATATGGCCCTGACGGCCGTAAGTAAAACAAGCACCAGTAAAAAGACGGCATTTCGACGACGCCGCCACACCGTGAACACCGAGGAAAATCAACCTCGCGAGGGACACTGCATCGGGCGAGGCGCATGTCTAATTCGCCGCCGAGGCGGTTCGCCGAGAGTTACCAAATGATCCTACCAATCGCCTCTTCGCTGATCTTGTTTAACTGCCGATTCTACCTCTCTCACCACGACATAATCTCAACGCAAGCCCGCTCGCTCTCGATCAAGAGCTACTTCTCACAACCCTTCTTTAGATAAACATCAATATCCTTGGTATACCGTACATAAAATACTCGCCGCCAAGTCCTCGCTAGTAACAGGCCGCCTCCTTCCAATCCATATTTTCTCGCCCAAGTCGTGGAACTGAAGTTCCAGATATCATGGCCGCAGAGGAATCCGCCGCCATTGCCAAACTCACCGGCCGCGACGCCTCGTAATCCCTCGCATTAAGCATCACCCCAGTGATGATTGGGCCTCAGGCTCTTCTAAATCTCTCAGATTTACTCGCAGCCTTCGCCGCTTCGCCTTCTCGGGCCCGAAGGTTCGCGCGAGGCATAATCGTAAAGGAAAGGAATACGTTAGAGGGTCCAACTTATAACACAACTCTAAAGCACGATCTCAGAGTGAGAAAATGGAAACCAATCCTAAATATCCTATAGCCTCCTCGACATCGCGTGGTGCACAACACACCGATAATCAAGACTTACTAGATACGGCTCAGACACTTTCCGAGGATTAATCGCTCGATACCACTTTGTCACGACTGCCCGGCTCGTGGATCGTGCCTTACCCGCACCCAAGTAGTCATACATCGAGAAATCACTAATATAAACAACCAAGATATGAAACAAGATAAATAAGACACGCTTCGGAAAAGTTGCTTTTCGCATATATGTATATAAGTACCCCAAAATGAACAAGCTATATCCCAACCTTACAACAGTCTATGCACTCTAAGAGTTTAAAATAACAATGGCGGACAGGCCCCGCCATACCCCGAATGCAAATATCTATAACGACAGGACCATACCAAATGCTAAGACTCCGAGAAACGGAGCTTTCCTAACGCTCAAACGGTGATCCTAAGAACGGATCAACAGAGGAGTACCTTTACATGCAGATGAACGCACTTCCCCAAGGAGGTCAAGACAACAGTACCAAGTATGTGAAATCGAAATATCAGAAATGAAATCATAGTAGTCTATATAAAGCAGAGACATGTATGATAACCAAAACTACAGCTCACAATAAATAAGCAACATGTCAAGTCGTGACTCACGCCTCAAAGTCATCATAAAACCGCACGGTAAGTACGAGGGCATAGCCGACTACTAAAACCCACAAGATAACAAGGTCGTAAATCAGATTATGAGATCCGCTCTGCATCACATGATCAAAGCCGCCACTCGCTCGCAGATCTAATGCGCGCGCTTCAGCCCCGAACTTCCCAGAGCCCGCACGGGCCACCCAATGGCCCGCATGAGGTATTCCCGCATCGAGGGTAGCTACTCCCGCAGCCGCCCCGACTCGCCGTCCGCACGCCACAAAGACCGCATGACCACAAGCGGCCGTGATACTAACTCGAACTCCCGTAGTTCCGATAGGCCATACAGCACTGCATAAGGTATTCTCGAATCATAGGTCACTAGACCCGCCGAGTCTACCCCAGACGGAGGGCAGCTTAACCCCTAATCATGAGTGATATAATATCAACATGACAAATTATCGTTAAACAACCTAAGCACAACAAGTGGAAAACCCCTTTACACAAACATCACAAGATACTAACTCACGAAGATCCTAACATGTTTACTTATCAAGTCAACAAGAAAGTATTACAAGACTATCACAAATCAATACAATCAAGTTATTCACACAAGGTACTTTCTACATTATGTTAACAAGTTCGGTTTTTAGCCCCAAAGTACTTCATGTATTACTCTTTTAAAAGATCCGCTTTCTTTCACAAAAGTCACACAATACCCGTAGTATAAAAATAGAGTGATTATCTTTGAAGTAAATCGTAACACTTCTCTTGTAAAATCAAGTAACAACATTCTTTTCCCAACGCCAAGTTTGCCTAATTTCAATTACTCAAGTTTCTCATTTTCAAAGGTTTCGTAGTTCATAGTTTTAATCCTTTAAAACAATTTGAGAAACATATACCTTATGTGTGAGTAGGTTATTATTGTTCATAACAATCTTATTACAAAGAATCATGATCTAGGAAATGTAATATCATTTTGTCTCATCTTAGCTCCTATGCAGATGGAAGTTTCATCGGTTTTAATAATACTTTATTAGTCAAAACATTTCTTTATTAGCTACTGTGGTTTGTTCGACATTCATTCGATCAGAAACATCATTCCTTTGAAAACCAAAATACTATTTACTCACGAACGAGGTTTCACACTTTTTCACATTAGTATAATTAAGTCAAGTCTCTTATTTTCTTAAATCAATAAATCATTCTTTTTATCACTCTTAAGCCGCTATACCTAACCTCCCATAAAGCTAGTATAACTCTTAAGCTTTTAAAACCAAGTGTTTCTCTTAAAAAGGTTTCTTAATTCTTTTGAACTACTTCGGATCCTTTTATTCAGCTTAAGTCAAGACATTGCCGTAATTATTATTCGTGCTTAAGTCCAAGACATTGCCGTAATTATTATTCGCTTAACACACGACGCTCACCGCACTATATACATATTCTTTAAAATATCATGCTCAAGAGGATAGGAAGAATCACATACATTCTCGCGAAATCCACCGCCAAGTCAATATGTCGCGCGCAGAGAATCGACCTATAATACCAATACGCCTATCAACGCCTGTGATCAGATCGCATAAAGTTCTAAGCAAAGGGTTCGTTATTCTATGGACATTTGGGCAGCACTTCCCTACCCGGTGAGCTACTCAAGTTCATCGTGAAAACAAACCCTATGTAAGTACAGCTTCTATTATTCTTCTTTAAACCCTTCTACCGTGATATCACTCAATTCTATTCTTAATATCCTTCTAAGTATTTATACTTATTCCTATACTTCTACAAGATGTATTTTCTAATTACAAAAGGAGGATAAGGTTATTTACCCTGAAGCCCAATAATATCCTAGATAAAAGTCGCCTGAGCAAGGTTTAGCTCCTAAGTCAGTGCTCCAGAGTCTAAGAAAACCTGTAGTTCTTCACAACTTCTACTAAGGACTAAGGATTTGGGCTGTGGTATTTTGGGCATTATAACAATACTAGAAGGCAACTTTTCAACCAAGGGAGTGGGTAGGTTTCGCCAGGCTAGTGGTGGTAGCCTCGCTAAGCTTCTCCAAAGCGGGTGTTTGGACGAAAAGGCTTTGGAGAGGAGAGGAGGATTTTTAGACTTGAAAGTAATTGTGGACGAAGAACTCTTCATCTTGGGGGTATTTATAGTCAAGGGACGGCCAACCAATGGCCAAGATTTAGCCAAGTGCTGCAAGTGTAAGGCCAAGATTAGGCAAGTGTACCTAGCCAACTTGCACACAAAATATCCTACCAACTACTTGACAAAATCGACATCCATTCGCCCTATGGACGCCACACATCCATCAATCGAGGTGACAAGTGTCGCCTCCCGCTGGTCCAAAGTGTTTCGCCTCTCTAAAAATCCGCAAAAATTAGAAATGACATAGCCGAATTTATCCTACGCGAGTTTAGTAAAACGCTTCGCCGAAAAACGACTCTAATCGCAGTTGCACAAAGTGAAATTCGCCAAGCCACCTAGTGGGGTGACACGTGTCGCCTCCTACTGGCCCAAAATATTTCATCTTCCAAAATATCCACAATGGCCAAAATCTCAAAACAAAGCTGGCTCCACAAAACCAGAATTTCTCCCGTGGCCCCACGTGACCATTTCCAAAATAAAATTCCATAATTTCTAATATTCCAAGAAGTCCGACACCAAACTGGGAATCCAATTCCCATTAACGAACCTTTCTCCTTCAAAAACCTAAACTTTTCCGTGGAAAATCACCTCTTTCTTCCTTTCCACTTCAATGTCGATTCTCGCACGCACGCCCTCTCATACATACCCTGGAACCACGGGGTCTAACATTCTCCCCTCCTTAGAAACATTCGTCCCGAATGTTCCTTCTAGGTCTCAAAACAAACAGGCGCCAGTATAGTCCTTACTGCTATACATACGGAAACAACCATGCCACACCTGGCCACAACACAACAAGCGCACATACTTATCTCCAAGTCCACGAGGAATCACCTCAATCACAAAAGCTCCTACTCGAGGTCTAAAAAGATACTCCCTTCGCACCTACTCTTTACAAACGAAATGATCACACCTATGCCTGTAATACATGTTCGCTTCTTCCCTTACTCGTCGTACCCTTCTCGTACACTCGAACTCTTTCTCATAACTTACCATGTTTCTGGTACTGCTTCCCACTGACTCTGAGCTGCCAATGACCTCTTCTGGATAAGCTCCACCCTATCCACGCCCTGCTGAACAAGTACGAACCAACTATCTGCACCTTGCTTACATCGAATCAGTCGATCGGCAATCTTACACTAGCGCTTATAAAAAGGCTCCAAACGGCGACACCCGAATACTGAAATGGTAGCTATATAATACATACTCAACAAGAGGCGAAGAGTCCTTACAGCTACTCCCGAAATCCAAACACTGGCCCGAGGGTGAATGCGACACTGAGATTCACCTGAGTTCCTAACCTTGCCTGGTAACTCTTCCAGAAAAGAAACAGCCGTAATTTGACTCCTGCCACCCATAAGGCGAAGGTAGGCACCCTGCAGCCTTACAACCTTCTTGAAATAATCATCTCGCAACTTACTACCGAGTACACGCTTGACTAAAAGATAAGACGGTTGACCCCATCGCCCGACCATCGGTCGAACACATCCACGAACTCGCATAATGGTTAACTAAACTCGCCTAACACCCTCGTGATCCTAACACAAAGCGACCACCACAACCGACCCCATCACCAAACAGTATGGGTCGACCCGCAACACGACCTCAACCCGACCCGCAACGCCGCGAAACACTAGCTCTCGATCCGAACAATCTCACTAATCACGCTACTAAAACCTAGCGCCTTCTAAGCTCAACTACCCTCTTTCATTTCACATCACTCGTGGATTCATCCCACAAAAATATCTCACGATACTATGCACCTCGATAAGGGTCAAACATGAAATAATTCTTTACCAAATGGCCTCGCCTACGGTCCCTACGATATATTCTAAGGCTCACACTTTTTCTATCCCCAATCTTTCCTGCTAACTAATCATGATTCCTAATCACGCTAACGCAATGCTATCCAAAATAACACTTAAGATACTCGCTACACATATAAATCTCTAAAGGGTTGGGATATACCAGATTCACGCCGCACTTCCCCAGGTCGCTCTAGTCAATCCCGCCACGGGCGATACCGGGAAGGTGATGAACTATCCACCGATCCCGGCGTCGAGTCCCTACATCCCCGCCAACTCGTTGGACAATTTCTCGCAAATGGCCCCGCTGGCCGCAAACATAACAAGCCGACGCAGGTTACGACACTTTCACGCATTTACATCGACCACAACGCCACACCGGCGCTGTGGCCTCCTCGCTAACACCCTCCTCTCCGAACCATCGATCCACAATCGACCGTAGGTAGCCGAGTCTTCCTACTTGCATCCTTCCTCATAGAACATTCCTCGCTATACGGGCTCGACGGCCGTAAAACAAGCACCGAAAAAGACGCATTTCCGACGACGCCGCCACATCGTGGAACACCGAGGAAAATCAACCTCGCGAGGACACTGCACCGCGAGGCGCATGTTCATCTCCGCCGAGGCGTTCGCCGAGAGTTACCAAACGATCCTACCAATCGCCTCTTCTCACGATCTTGTTTAACTGGCCGATTCTACCTCTCTCACCACGACATAATCTCGAACGCAAGCCCGCCTGCTCTCGATCAAGAGCTACTTCTCACAACCCTTCTTAGATAAACATCAATATCCTGGTATACCGGCATAAAATACTCGCCGCCAAGTCCTTGCTAGTAATGCGCCGCCTCCTTCCAATCCATATTTTCGCTTCCAAGTCGTGGAACTGAAGTCCAGATGTCATGGCCGCAGAGAATCGCCGCCATGGTACAACTCGCCGCCGCGACGCCTCGTAACTCCTCGCATTTAAGCATCACCTCAGTGATGATTGGGCCTGTGTCTTCTAAATCTCTCAGATTTACTCAGCCTCCTTCACGCTTGCTCTTCTGGGCCCGAAGCCGGCGCGAGGCATAATCGTAAAGGAAAGGAATACGTTAGGGTCCAACTTATAACACAACTCTAAAGCACGATCTCGTAGTGAGAAAATGGAAACCAATCCTAAATATCCTATAGCCTCCTCGACATCGCGTGGTGCACAACACACCGATAATCAAGACTCTACTAGATACGGTCAGACACTTTCCGAGGATTAATCGCCTCGATACCACTTTGTCACGACTGCCCGGCTCGTGGATCGTGCCTTACCCGCACCCAAGTAGTCATACATCGTAGAAATCAGAATATAAAACAACCAAGATATGAAACAAGATAAATAAGACACGCTGGGAAAGTTGCCTTTCGCATATATGTATATAAGTACCCCAAAATGAACAGCTATATCCCAACCTTACAACAGTCTACAGCACTTAAGAGTTTAAAACAACAATGGCGGACAGTGGCCCCGCCATACCCCAATGCAAATATCTATAACGATAGGACCATACAAAATGCTAAGACTCCGAGAAACGAGCTTTCCTAACGCCAAACGGTGATCCTAAGAACGGATCAACAGAGGAGTACCTTTACACGCAGATGAACGCAGCTCCGGGAGGTCAAGATAACAGTACCAAGTATGTGAAACCGAAAATATCAGAATGAAATCATAGTAGTCTATATAAAGCAGAGACATGTATGATAACCAAAACTACAGCTCACAATAAATAAGCCATGTCAAGTCGTGACTCACGCCTCAAAGTCATCATAAAACCGCACGGTAAGTACGAGGGCATAGCCGACTACTAAAACCTACAAGATAACAAGGTCAGAATTGTATCATGAGATCCGTCTTGCATCGCCACATGATCAAAGCCGCCACTCGCTCGCAGATCTAATGCGCGCTTAGCCCCGAACTTCCCGTAGCCCGCACGGGCCACCCAATGGCCCGCATGAGGTATTCCCGCATCGAGGGTAGCTACTCCCAGCCGCCCCGACTCGCCGTCCGCATGGCCACAAAGACCGCATGACCACAAGCGGCCGTGATACTAACTCGAACTCCCGTAGTTCCGATAGGCCATACAGACTGCATAAGGTATTCTCGAATCATAGGTCACTAGACCCGCCGAGTCTACCCCGCATCGGAGGGCACTTAACCCCTAATCACGAGTGATATAATATCAACATGACAAACTATCGTTAAACAACCTAAGCACAACAAGTGGAAAACCCTTTACACAACATCACAAGATACTAACTCACGTAAGATACTAACATGTTTACTAATCAAGTCAACAGGAAAGTATTACAAGACTATCACAAATCAATACAATCAAGTTATTCACACAAGGTACTTTCTACATTATGTTAACAAGTTCGGTTTTTAGCCCCAAAGTACTTCATGTATTACTTTTTAAAAGATCCGCTTTTCACAAAAGTCACACAATACCCGTAGTATAAAAATAGAGTGATTATCTTTCAAGTAAATCGTAACACTTCTCTTGTAAAATCAAGTAACAACATTCTTTTCCCAACGCCAAGTTTGCCTAATTTCAATTACTCAAGTTTCTCATTTTCAAAGGTTTCGTAGTTCATAGTTTTAACTTTAAAACAATTTGAGAAACATATACCTTATGTGTGAGTAGGTTATTATTGTTCATAACAATCTTATTACAAAGCATGATCTAGGAAATGTAATATCATTTTGTCTCATCTTAGCTCCTATGCAGATGGAAGTTTCTACCGGTTTTAATAATACTTTATTAGTCAAAACATTTCCTTTATTAGCCATGTGGTTTGTTCGACATTCATTCTGATCGCAGAAACATCATTCCTTTGAAAACCAAAAATACTATTTACTCACGAACGAGGTTTCACACTTTTTCACATTAGTATAATTAAGTCAAGTCTCTTATTTTCTTAAATCAATAAATCATTCTTTTATCACTCTTAAGCCGCTTATACCTAACCTCCCATAAAGCTAGTATAACTCTTAAGCTTTTAAAACCAAGTGTTACTCTTAAAAAGGTTTCTTAATTCTTTTGAACTACTTGATCCTTTTTATTCAGCTTAAGTCAAGACATTGCCGTAATTATTATTCAGCTTAAGTCCAAGACATTGCCGTAATTATTATTCAGCTTAACACACGACGCTTACCGTACTATATACATATTCTTTAAAATATCATGCTCAAGAGGATAGGAAGAATCACATACATTCTCGAAATCCACCGCCAAGTCAATATGTCGCGCGCAGAGAATCGACCTATAATACCAACACGCCTATCAACGCCTCAGATCAGACTGCATAAAAGCTCTAAGAAGAGGGTTCGTTATTCTATGGACATTTGGGCAGCACTTCCCTACCCTGAGCTACTCAAGTTCATCAGAAAACAAATTCCATGTAAGTACAGCTTCTATTATTCTTCTTTAAACCCTTCTATCGTGATATCGCTCAATTCTATTCTTAATATCCTTCTAAGTATTTATAGTTATTCCTATACTTCTACAAAGATGTATTTTCTAATTACAAAAGGAGGATAAGGTTATTTACCCTCGAAGCCCAATAATATCCTAGATAAAAGTCGCACTGAGCAAGGTTTAGCTCCTAAGTCAGGTTCCAGAGCTCCAAGAAAACCTGTGTTCTTCACAACTTCTACTAAGGACTATGGATTTGGGCTGTGGTATTTGGGCATTATAACAATACTAGAAGGCAACTTTTCAACCAAGGGAGGGTAGGTTCTGCCAGGCTGGTGAGCCTCGCCAAGCTTCTCCAAAGAGGGGGTGTTGGACGAAAAGGCTTTAAGTGGCAGGAGAGGATTTTTAGACTTGAAAGTAATTGTGGACGAAGAACTCTTCATCTTAAGGGGTATTTATAGGTCAAGGGATGGCCAACCAATGGCCAAGATTTAGCCAAGTGCTAGGCAAGTGTAAGTCCAAGATTAGGCAAGTGTA
Source organism: Przewalskia tangutica (assembly GCA_029844215.1). Classification (NCBI taxonomy): domain Eukaryota; kingdom Viridiplantae; phylum Streptophyta; class Magnoliopsida; order Solanales; family Solanaceae; genus Przewalskia; species Przewalskia tangutica. Next base: position 34,972,341 of record CM056720.1, on the reverse strand, counting down.
CCTAGCCAACTTGCACACAAAATATCCTACCAACTACTTGACAAAATCGACATCCATTCTACCTACGGACGCCACACATCCATCAATCGGAGGTGACAAGTGTCGCCTCCCGCTGGTCCAAAGTGTTTCGCCTCTAAAAATCCGCAAAAATTAGAAATGACATAGCCTAATTTATCCTACGCGAGTTTAGTAAAACGTCATTCGCCAAAAACGACTTAATCCAAAGGCCACACAAAGTGAAATTCGCCAAGCCACCTGCGGGTGACACGTGTCTCCTCCTACTGGCCCAAAATATTTCATCTTCCAAAATATCCACAATGGCCAAAATCTCAAAACAAAGCTGGTTCTACAAAACGTAAATTTCTCCCGGGCCCCACGTGACCATTTCCAAAATAAAATTCCATAATTCTCTAATATTCCAAGAAGTCCGATACCAAACTGGGAATCCAATTCCCATTAACGAACCTTTCTCCTTCAAAAAAACCGGAAACTTTTCCGTGGAAAAATCACCTCTTTCTTCCTTTCCAATTTCAATGTCGTATTCTCGTACGTACGTCCTCACATACATACCCTGGAACCACGGGGTATAACACGTGGCACCCCCACATATGGTCTTGGACGAATTTGAGGGAGGGTAAAATGGTCATTGACCATCTTGGAAGATAAGTCTTGCAGTTTGATATATTTGACCAAAGTCAACTTGCCACTGGGCTTAATCCTAGTGAAACTCATCCTAGCCACACATTTGTGATAATCTAGACCTCCAATGTGTTTTATATATCATACTAGTGCAAGACTTGGCATTTTTACACTTAGAAAATTGAGAGAACATCGAGCTTAGCCAATAAGCTCTGTTTGCCTCCCTTCCCACACAAAAATTTTAGTTTGTGATCCATTAGCCACAAGACTTTAAACCAAGGTTCCTAAGAGTGTTGTAAGGTTATCTCAATAGAAAGATTTCGAAAACGCGCTGTATTAGTCGCAAGGCGGAAACTTAACGAGTTCTTCAACTTTGAAGTCAAACTTGAAGATGGGTTCTTCATAGGCTTCTAGGGTGCTTGGAGCGGATTGGAACTTAAGGATAGGAGCTAAGAATTGCTAAGGCGCGACTTTGAATCTTGGAAATTTTAAGGCTTGAAAAGGTATAAATCTTGGCTGCTTTAGTAATTAAGATTACTTGTTGTCAGAGCTATGGATATTAGCAAGCATGAGTTATATGTTATGAAGTTTGATAAGTGTATCGCTATTGGAACCCTAATCCAAAACTAGCATGTTTAGCTTTAAGATTACAATTCAAGTCGATTATTAGTTTAAGTCGCCGATGTTGTATAAAGAAGGAAATTGTAGTTGTTGGTTGTTTATGACTTTATAACATGTTAGACCTTAGAACTTCGAATTGGAAAATGATTGAAAAGACTTAGTTTTGTTGGTTATTGTTGGTCGAGAATGGCTAATGAGTATTAAACTACTTGGTATGAATCAGGCTGAATTTTACACGATTGTAAGGCGGTAATCCCCTTTGTTTGGTTGTTGTTTTGAGCCTTAAATGTGGCGTGTTGGTTATTGTATTCGCCTTGAAAAAGGTGGCAAAGTGAGTAGAAACAAAGGAAGTCGCCCGATTTTCCGTAGAATTAGAGACCGTATACTTAGTATTATTCTACGTTAGAGACTGAAGTTGATAGTATTGTTGTGACCATTATAGGTTGACACTTCACGCAGCGCGATTCGCTTAGCTTGTGTATTTAGCCTAAAAGGTATGTGAACTATCTCCTCTTCTAGCATGATTCCTTAAGATAAAGAAAGTATGTCCTACTCCTTAAACGATCCATTCCACGGTTGTATTTGGATTGCCTAAAGTAGAAATTGTTCTATGTACTTCCTTGATTGTACTTTGAGGTTTAACTTATAAGTTGTATAATCCATGGCCTTTGTGAACTTGGAGTCTTAAAAGTGAAAGTATTTTACTTAATGTACATAGAGTCTTGAAAAAGAAGTGGTCTCCAAACCTTTGGCTAGTGCCTTAGTTCCAAAACCTAAAGGTCATTATAATGACTTTAGGGGAGTCAAATGAGTGATTTACTTAATTGTTTTAAAAGAGGAGAAATGACATGATTTAAGAGAAGTAACTTGTTTTAAAGGTGTGAGTTACTTAAGGTTTAAAAGTTGAAGAAACTTGTTTTCTATATATTAAGAGACTCGAAGTATTTTTGAAAGTTAAGAAACTTGATTTGAAAGTTTGTGATGCTTGGTTTTAAGTATAAGTCTCTGGTTATAAAAAGAATGAAATTGTCTAAAACCATAAAGCGGTTATAACGCTATGGGAAGTTGGTTATAACGCCTTTATGGAAGGTTTAGAAAGTCAGTTTATTTTGATTAATGGGCATAATTTGCCTTGATTGTGAAAATTTGAACGTCCTTGATTGCAAGCTTTGAAATGAGTTGTCTAAGCGTGTAGTAACTTAATTTGAAAAATAGACACACCTTGATACTACGTGTTAGTATCTTGGGTATTACATAAAACGAGTCTTTGAAAAGAACGCACGACGTAGTACTTTGGCTTGATTAATTGAGAATTAGTCTAGGTGTGCCTTGATAAGTACTTTGGCTTGATTAATTGAGAATTATTCTAAGCGTGCCTTGATAAGTACTTTGGCTTGATTAATTGAGAATTATTCTAAGTGTGCCTTGATAAGTACTTTGGCTTGATTAATCGAGAATTATTCTAAGTGTGACTTGATAAGTACTTTGGCTTGATTAATTGAGAATTATTCTAAGTGTGCCTTGATAAGTACTTTTGCTTGATTAATTGAGAATTATTCTAAGTGTGCCTTGATAAGTACTTTGTCTTGATTAATTGAGAATTATTCTAAGTGTGCCTTGATAAGTACTTTGGCTTGATTAATCGAGAAGTAGTCTAGGCGTGCCCGATAAGTACTTTGGCTTGATTAATCGAGAATTATTCTAGCGTGTCTCGATAAGTACTTTGGCTTGATTAATTGAGAATTATTCTAGGCGTGTCCCGATAAGTACTTTGTCTTGATTAATTGAGAATTATTCTAAGTGCGCCATGATAAGTACTTTGGCTTGATTAATTGAGAATTATTCTGGCGCCTTGATAAGTACTTTGGCTTGATTAATCGAGAATTAGTCTGCTGCCTTGATAAGTACTTTGGCTTGTTTAATTGAGAATTATTCCACGTGTGCCTTGATAAGTACTTTGGCTTGTTTAATCGGGAATTACTCCATGTGCCTTGATAAGTACTTTGGCTTGTTTAATCGGGAATTACTCCACGCGGCCTCGATAAGTACTTTGGCTTGTTAATCGAGAATTGCCTACGCAGCCGGGTACTTTCCGCTGTGTCCTAGTGGTATATCATTCATTTCGGGTCATTCCCCGTTTGTGGCATTTGCATATTCGTGGATTTGCTACCCACGGCGCGGCGAATACCTCACGCGAGTCCGCAAGGCTTACGCGGTGAAATAGTCCCACGCGCCGTCCAAATTATGCGCGGAATACCTCACGCGAGTCCGTGGCGGCTTACGCGGGTGAAATAGTCCCATACGAGGAATACCACGCGGGTCCACGCGACCTACGCGTGAAATAGTCCCAGAGTAGGATTGCTTAATGATATCGCGCGTGGTCCCGCTGATCGTGAGCTTCCTAGTTTATATTGTAAGTATACTACTATTTACTCTCATGATTGCAAGGTTCAGTGCTTATCGATGTTGTATTATATCATGGATCGCCGCAAGTGATGGCGATTCCACGCATGATTGATATTACGGCGTGAGACCCATGGATATATTCGAGTAATGACTTTGCGGCACGCGCCCCGACTTGATATGATCGCTTATGTGTCAGGTAATCGTAGGTCGCTATCATACATGTCTCCTGCTTTGCTAGATCACATGATTTCATTACAGATTTTATCGCTTCGCATACTTGGTATATTCTTCAGATCGACCTCCTTCGGGCCGCTCATGCCGCAGTTTAGGTACGCTGCTTGGTGATCGACAGTGTAGGACCGCGTTTCGAGTTTTTGGATATCTCCTTCGCTCGAGTTTATCTTTTGGTATAAGTTCTTTCAAGATGTGCTTTTGTACGCATGGGTACGAAGGGCCTTGTCCCGCCATAGTTCTGTATAACTCTGAGGTCCAGATTCTATGCTGGATCGACTCATGTACGTGTAGGTCTTTTGTTTATGATATTATATTATTTGGCACTTGGCTTTGCCTCGCACGCACGCTGGTTTTAAAAAAGAAAAAAGAGGTGTTATTTTATTTCCGCAGCTTACTTAGTTGTTAAGGTATGCGGTGCCTGTAGGCACCACCACGCCCGGGTTCGGGTGACAAGAAACCCCAAGACGTTATACCACCTTCCGAGTATGATCATGGTAAACCCCAAGACATTATACCACTCCATGGATTTGCTACCCATGATTTGATCGCAGTCTCCTATTTTTATGTAAGTATACTCTTATTTACTCTCATTGTTAGTAAGGCATGAACTGTAATTTGATTATCATACATGTCTCCGCTTTGTTTTAGACTCACGATGTAATTACGATTTTCCGCTTTACATACTTAGTACATATCAGGTAATCGACCCTTCCTGGGATGCGTCACGCCACAGGTGGTAAGGCGGTGGATCCTCATTCTGTGATCACCGATCGTGTCGTAAGCTTCATTTCTCCGAGGCTTATTACTTTGCACGGTTTTCCCGATGTCAGATATCATGTACATTCTGGGTACGGGCCCTGCTCCGCCACCGTTGTTTATCCTAGAGGTTTGTAGTAACATTTGTGTTTGGGTCGTAAGAACAAAGTTGTACCGCTTTACTTTTGGCTATGTATATTTTATGGAAGACGACCTTATCGGCCAGCTCGTGATGTTATTGTTTGCCACGCATGTGTTGTATATTCCGCCGCTATTCTCTCGATGTTTACCCGAGAGGTGCCTGTGTAGGGCACTCGCCGCGCCCTGCCTGGTCGTGATACTTATCCTCGTATTGCGGTTGGTAGTACATTCAGGTATGGCGGCCCGCCCCGCCACGCTTGTTATTCTTAGAGGTCAGAGTCACAGCTGTGGATCGGAAGAAAAAATGTATTGTTCTGTTTTTGGATTATGTAAATTATACGAAAGGTGGCCTCATCGGCTAGCCTGTTGTTTTTTTTTTTGGTCTAAGTGTTTATGTGAGTTGTGTATGTTCCGCTATTCTCTGATGTATAACTGAAAGGGGTGCCCAGTGGCACCGCCGCGCCCGGGTCAGTCGTGACAAAAGTGGTATCAGAGCGCTTAGTCTTCTGAAAGTGTCTACGCACCGTGTCTAGTAGTCTCGTTATCGTGCGTGTGCACCACATCTATAACCGTGAGGTCGCAGACATTTAGGATTGGTTTCCATTCTTCTCACTCGAGATCGCGCGATGTAGCCGCGTGGTTAATGTCGCCTCCCTAACAAAGTTATGTTGATCGCAATACGAGAAAGAGCTGACCCGCAGAAAGATTACGGATCATGATCCGTGCTGGTAATACGTAGTATAGTTGGTATCAGGACATACAACTATACAGATTTATGTGAGGGCCGACGCTGTTGTAGAATGATTTTAGATTACCGTGATTCGTAAGGACTAAATAAATGCCGACAAGGTATGAAATAGCTTTAATGAATTCTCATCAAAGTTTACGACTAATTTGAGATAATTAGAGACGCATGAGTTGTTCGGTATGTAATGGATCCTTAAGAAGTTATAATTAAGGGACTTAATCGAAGACATTGTTAATAGACTAAGCTACGTGGTATGATTAAGAGAATGGTACAGATGAGATCCGTATGGAGTAAGTATGGTTGTTGTGGTCAAGACAACACGATTATGGTATTACTAGAAGTTTTTGTACCCGTTTACGGTGGTACTAAAAAGGTAGGCTTGGAGCATGGAAATTGCGAGCCTAAGAATTTTAATAATCGCAGAGTCCTTAGGTATATAATGCCTTCTCGTGTAGTAAAAATTTAAGTCAGACCAAGGATAAGAGTTGCGATGTCGAAGCTCGCCGAGGACCTATTAAGGTCGCCATAGCCCGAAATGGAATGGGATCAGTTGGTAGTAGTCCCGCCACGTGACAGGTCACGCAGGTGTAGGCCCAAGTCTAGTTAATCGCTTTACGTTCATGGACGATTCCACCGAACAAGGTCATGAGCCTAAATGGCCTTATATTGTTTAATTTAGTAACTCCAAAGATCGAGGCCATATTTAGTATGGAAGTTATGACGATGCTAATATAAGTTGGAAGTACGAAAGAGTACACCAAAGGAAAAGAGAGCAACCAAGTGTAAAGAAATAGAGCCCGAATCCATGAGAACCTTTCGAGGTGACTACACCGCAGTTGTCAGGTAGCCGAAATGCGTAGATAATAATCGTGAACGATACAGTCGCTGACCCCAGCGCATCCAGCGCAGCTATTATGATAGATGTTGAGGTCATTATAAGTACGGGTTAGTTGGCCTCTTGTTATGCCAACGTTGACTACAGAGAGAGATTGACTCGATTCCCGCTTCCTGCAGTTTGCCATCGAGTGGAAAGGAAGAGGTGGTAGTAACCAGTGAATTATCCTTCCTTCTTTGACATCATTGTTTTTAATAAATCGGCGTGACTTGTTCATTTGAGGTGAATTGAGGCGTATAAGATGTCACGACTGGCCCCGGCCCGCGATCGATGCCCTACCCGGGCACCCTAATGTATACATCGAGAATAGCAATGAATATACACAACATATATAAACACATAGACAACAACCATCGACATGCTAGCCGATAAGGCCACCTTCCATAACATATACATAGACAAAAAATAAAGCAGTACATCTCTGTTTTTAAAACCCAATCCACAAATGTGACTACAAACCTCTAGGAATAACAATTGTATGACAGGTCTCACTGCACTCTGAATGTACATAAATCTACAACATCAGGGAAAACCGTACCAAAAGACAAGCCTCCGGAGGAATGGAGCTTCTGACACCTGATCAGTGATCCTAAGAATGAGGATCCACCACCTGCTTACCCCTACCTGCGGCATGAACGCAGCCCCCGGGGAAAGGGGGTCAGTACAACAGATGTACCAAGTATGTAAAACTGGAAAATACTGTAATTACATCATAAGTCTAAATAAAGCTGGAGACATGTATGATAATCAAATTACAGTACACTGTGCCTTACTAACAATGAGAGTAACAAGTATAAACTTTACTGCATAAAAATAGGAGGCTCATGATCAAAGTAGGGTCATCCGCCCGTAGTATCATTAAGCAATCCTACTCCTGGGACTATTTCACCCGCATAGGCCGTATGGACCCGCATGAGGTAACTTCCTCGCATAGACTGTATCCGCCCGCTTAGGTCGTGTGGACCCGCATGAGGTATTCCTCGCATAGGACTGGTCCGCCCCGCATAGGACTATTTCACCCGCATGAGCCCTACGGACTCGCATGAGGTATTCCTCGCATCATGGGTAGCAAATCCACGGAATATGCAAATTCCACAAACCCGGGGAATGACCCCGTAATGAATATTATATCACTAGCACAAACCGGCTATCATACATAACGTAAGCACTACCGGCTTATCATACGTAACATAAGCAAGTTAAGAAATCCCCTAACTTCTTATTAGTCTTGTTCATATACACACTCATTTTAGTTTACTTAAGGCACTAACATGTCATTATAAAATCCGGGAATTTAACCCAAAGTACTACGTACTTCTACTCTTTTAAAAATGACTCTTTTTCATATAAAACTTCCAAGATACTAATAACCGTAGTATCAAGTCATAACTACTTTTCAAGACAAGTCACCATACCTTTTAGAAATATATATGTAGGCTTCTAAAACAAGTGACTTCTTTTCTTTTAAAACCTTAAGCAATTGATGCCTTCAAATCAATTTGCCTTTCATTAATTCAAGTCATTTATCCTTACTTATATTACTTAGAGTAAACCTCTCTTTTTAACTTTCCATAAAGCTATTATAACCAACTTCCCATAAAGTCGTTATATTAACCTTATGCTTTAGGCAATTACATTTTTCCATATCCAAGGGACTTATTCTTTCAAACAAGACAAGTATCATATACTTTCAAAATACATCAAGTCCCTTAACTTTGAGAATTAAGACATCCTTAATCTTTTTCACAAGTGAGTTAATCCCCTAACTCAAACAACTTGGACATTCTTAAAACAAGTAAAGGATATCAAGGTCTTGTACATCTACCATACTATATAAGTGCAACTATTCATGCTCAAGAGATAGGAAAGTTCTACATACATCTTCGGGTCAATCCACTTTCTAAGTACAATATCCCGCACGTAGTATGTCAACCTATAATGACCATAATACGTCCATTAACTTCTTACTTTAAACGTAGAATATTATAAGTGCAAAGTCACTAAATTGTATGGAAAATCGGACAACACTTCCTTTGTTTCTACATACTGTTATACCCCGTATTTCCAGAGTATGTACGTAAGGACGTACGTACAAGAGTTTAGCCTTAAGATAGGCACTTTGGGCGAAATTTGTGCACAACCTACGAAACGAATGGTTTTCCGACGAAACGTTTTCCAAAACTTGCGTAGGGTAAATTACGGCTATGTCATTTATAATTTTTGCGGATTTTTCCGAGAGATGAAATATTTTGGACCAACGAGAGGGTGACACTTGTCACCCTGCCGACGGTAGTCGGGCGCCCTCGACGACGGGTATGATTTTGTGGCTTGTTTGTGGCCTAAAACTGGGTCAATGTTTTGTGAGGGATTTGTGAGTAGATAGGTGCACTTGTGCAAATCTCCACCATACACTTGCCTACCACTTGGCTTCATCTTGGCCATTGGTTGGCCTATAAATACCCCTAACTCAAGGTTTTCTTCATCCACAAATTGTCTTCCAAGTCTCAAAATTCCTCCCCGTCTTGAAGTGTTTCGTCCAAACACCCTCTCCTCTAGCCTAGTGGCTTCGCCGAGAGCCCCCTGGTAGAAAGTTGTCTTCCAAGTATTGTTACTATTCCCAAATACTTTAGCCTATAGCTTGTTGTATTTCCAAAGTCACCTCTATACTAAAAGCCTAGAAATACTACCTTATCTCCATTTGTCACTAAACGAAACCCTAAGAGAAACTTCATTGTTGGTCAAGAGAAAGTAGAAGTTGTGTAGAAACTTCTAAGGGTTTCGAGCGGATCGAGCATACAGACAGAGCCAAACCTCGCTCAGATCGACATTTAACTTGGATAATTTTGGGCTTATCGAGGTAAATACTCTTGTCCTTCTATTGTAATCGATATTACATATAAGAATAGTTAAGACTTGAGTATAAGATATGTAGGATATTAAAGAATAGAATTGAGTCAGAATCACAAAGTAGGCGGTATAATGTAAGAAGAATTGAATTGTACTTACATAGGACGGTATTTACAGTAGACTTGTGTAACTTGACGGGTAGGGAAGTGCTGCCCAATTTTCTGTAGAATAAAGAACCATCTGCTTAGAATAGTCTACAGAGTAGTCTAGACATTGATAGATGTATCTGACTATTATAGGTTGATTCTCCAGGCGACATATTCAACTCAAGGTGGATTTCACCGGTATGCACGTGATTCTTCCTATCCTCTGAGCATGATATTTTAAAGTATATATATAGTACTAGACGACGTTTGTTAACCGAACATGGTTTTACTTGACGCCTTTTGACTCGAGTCTAAATAACAAGAATCTTGAAGTATTTCAAAAGAATTATGAATCATTTTGAAAGAAGAGTAATACTGGTTTTAAACAAAAGCTTAAGAGTTATACTAGCTTTATGGGAAGTTAGGTATAACGACTTAAGAAAGAGAAAAGGAACAGCTTTACTTATGTGTTTATGAAAGACTTGTATTGATTTGAAAGTATAATAAGATGGTTTTACGAGTAGACATATTATGATATTACGTGTGTTAGTGTCTCAGAACGCTTGTATAAGAGGGTATTCTTGTTGTGCTTATGTTGCTTAAGTTGTTATGTTAGTATTATATCACTCACCTCTCGACACGATACCGAGGTTGTCGCCTCCGACGCGGTAGACTCAGCGGTCCGGGACCATGATTCGAGAATACCTACGCGGTCCAGGACCTACGCGAGCTACGAGAGTTCCGTGTTAGCGGCGGTCCTTGTGGCTACGCGGTCTATGTGGCTACGCGACTACGAGTCCAGATTTACGCCGAGGAGAAGCTACCCTCGACGCGGAATACCTCACGCGCCTACGCGAGTGGCCCATGGATCGCGAGTCCGTGATTAGGCATGCTTAATGATACTATGAGCGATTGGCCTCGCTTCGATCATTCGCAGCCTGAAAGAGACTCGCTACGCTTACCTCTTATTGCTCTTGTTGCGGATGTGGCACTATGCGCGTTACCTTGTTTGTTTCGTATATATTTGTAAACCGGTTTTAAAATGATATGATTTCATTTAAGTACTTTATAGCTTTCACATACTTAGTACTGTCAGATCGACTCCTTCTGGGCCGTGCTCATGCCGCAGTAAAGGAAGGTAGCTGATCCTCGCCTTAGGATCTTTTCTTTGGTGTGAGCTCCATCTTCTCCGAGGCTCGACTTTGGGTATGATCTCCCGTTGTCAGAGATAGTTTTGTACATTCAGGTATGGGCCCCGTCCCGCCATAGCTGTTTACTTCCTAGAGGTCTCAGAGTCCTATTGCATACTGATGTAATCGCTGATTTTGGTTTATATATATATATGCCGAAGATGACTTTTCTCGTGAACCGTGTCTTAATTTACATTTGTTTCATGTCTTGTTTTTATATTCCGCCGATTACTGATGTATGACTACTGGGTGCCCGTAAGGCACTACCACGCCCCGAACGGGTCACGACAAAAGTGGTATCGTGAGCGCTTAATCTCTGAAAGTGTCTACGCATCGTATCTAGTAGTTCGATTATTGCAGCGCACCACACCAATAATCGTGAGGCTATAGGATATTTAGGATTGATTTCCATTCTTCTCACTCGAGATCGTGACTTAGAGCCGTGGTTATAAGTCGACCCTCTAACGATTCCTTTCAGAACGCTTATGCTCCACGTAGGCAACCCGCCCATGCGGCAAGGCAGCCGGCGGAGCCGCTAGTAGGACACCGAGAGTCGCGAGGCTCGTGCCCGCCTATACCCGAGACGGCGAGTTCCACGACGCCGCCGGGCCAAAGAGGTTTAGGTCGCAGCGATGGCCGATGAGACCACAATACCGCACCTCCGCCCACACCGGAGTGTATGAGACGGGTTACGAGACGGCCCGCCATCGCCCGTGATCGTGGCCGCATACGGTGATAGACCGACGCAGCAGCCTGGCCCAAAGCAGACCGTGGTACACCCAGATCGCATGGGCTGAGGCTACGGATTTTCTCGAGTCAGAGCCCGCCAGAGTTCTACGGTCGAGGCTCGGGGATGATCCGCAAGAGTTCATCCGCCGCCATGTATTTATCACGCGAGTGATCAAGGCTTCAGAGACCGAGTCCGCGGATCTTCGGTTCACATAGCCGCGCGATACCGCAATGATTGGTTTGATTCGCGGAGTTATCCTGGAGAGCACGCGCCCACTACTGGGACGAGTTCTCTGAGGCTTTTCTCACTCACTTCTTGCCTCCGCATGAGGAGGGCACGACCGACATATTTTTGTTGGCCGAGACAGAGAGGACACGCCAGTGAGTACAACGCTGAGTTCGATTCGTTGGCTCGATATGTCTCGCTGCTGCAGTAGCGTATATGAGGACATGGTACATCGCTACGCCACCGGGCTAGATGATTATATGGCCGAAGTCTCACGGGTGTGGCTCTTCACCGTGCATGGACATTACCCGTGATGCAGCCTCACGCACTGACGCGAGGAGCGTAGAGGCCGACGCGTCGGCAGACAAAGAAAGATAAGAATACCAGATCTACAGGTCTTTTGGTAGCTATCGGGTGGACGGCCTCAGCAGCTAGCCTAGATTTGCACCACACCCACCAGAGCGCCCTACCCCGCCTTCGAGGATGCACTGTGGCCCCAAGACTTCGTGACGCCCGTGGTAGCAGAGGCCTGCCGATCGACCACCTCGCCGTGGCCGATGCAGAGGGTCCCATTACGGAATTGTGGTACTTTCCGAGCCTGCTTTCATGCAACAGCAGGTCATTTTGGCAGAGCCCGTCCACTGGAAGTGCAGAGGGTGAGTCACCACAGGTCTTTCGCCGTCTTCTTCATCTCCTACGCTTACTCGCCTGAGGCGTGGTACTCACGGACCAAAGAGGTCGCAGATAGTCATGGCGCGGTCTCAGCCTAGCGGTCCTCGAACCGCATTTATGCCTTGTCCACCGGGCAGACCAGATGCCTCACTGATGTCGCTACGCATTTTATCGGGCCATGTCAGGACGTGTATGCCTTGATAGATCCCGGTTCTACTCCCCATATATCTCCCCATATCGCTAGTAGGATAGTGGATAGAGCCCGAGTCCATAGACCTTTCGAGGTAGCTACGCCAGCCGGGTGATTCGGTAGCTCACGGTATATAGGGCTCAGACAAAGGACTATATGCACGCACTCCTAACCGACTTGATAGAGTCGATATGACCGATTTCGGCGTGATCACGGTACGGATTGGCTAGCTTGCTACGCCAATGTAGACCGCAGGAGAGAGTAGTACGGTTCCGCTTCCGGCGAGCCATTGTTGAGCGAGAGGAACATCAGACGCCGGTGGTAGGTTTATTTCCTACCTCAAGGCTAGGAAGACGCGCAGGGCGGTATATCTACCATCTCATTCGTGTTTGATATCGAGGTCGCGATACCAGATTTTCGGGCCTCAGAGTCGAGAGTTCCCCGATGTGTTTCCGCATGACCTCCCGCATCCTCCCGAGAGGAGATAGAGTTTTGTATCGACAAGTGTCGCGGACACTCGGCTATTTCCATTCCGCCATACGTAACGACACCGCCGAGTTGAGAGAGTGAAGGACCACCGAGAGATTTGCCGAGAAGCGGCTTCATCAGCCTAGTGTTTCTCCCGGGAGCGCCAGATTGTTCGTGAAGAAGGATCGACGCTGCGCATGTGTGTTGATTACAGGCAGCTGAACAAGGTGACCATTAAGAACAAATGCCCCCTTCCCAGGATTGATGATTTGTTCGACCAGCTGCAGGGTGCGAGACGTTTCTCCAAGATTGATCTGCGATCGGGCTATCATCAGGTGCGTGTTAGAGAGGCGGATGTCCCTAGGACTGCATTCCGGACCCGGTACGGGCATTATGAGTTAAGGGTTATGTCTATCGGGTTGACCAATGCTCCGGCGGTATTTATGGATCTGATGAACCGAGTGTTCAAGCCATTTTTGGATACGTTTGTGATAGTATTCATTGATGACATCTGGGTTTATTCTCGCCAGAGCAGAGCACGCGAGCATTTGAGGATCTGGCCGAGAGTTCTCCAGATCAGCTTGTACGCCAAGTTTTCCAAATGTGAGTTTTGGTTAACTTCGTGGCTTTTTCGCATATTGTTTGGCCGATGGTGTCACGACCGCTCGGGCCCGTGGATCGTACCTTACCCGCACCCAAGTAGTCATACATCGAGAAAATCACGAATATAAAACAAGACATGAAATAATTGTAAATGATACGCTTCGAGAAAAGTGGTTGCTTTCGCATATATACATAAACCAAGGTTTGCAGCTACATCCCAACTGCATAACATGACTACGCACTCTAAGGAAATAAACAACTATGGCGGACAGGCCCCGCCATACCTCGATCAGACAAAACTATCTACAACAGGGAGATCATACCCAAAAGTAGAGCCTCCGGAGAAGATGGAGCTCCTGACACCAACGCAAGAGATCCTAAGGATGTGGATCTAGCACCTGCTTGCCCTTACTCATGCGGATGAACGCACTTCAAGGAGGTCGCATAACAGTACTAAGTATATGAAACTGTAAAGTACTTAAATGAAAACATATCATTTTTAAAATTAGTTTTGCAAGTATGTATGAAACAACCAAGGGGACCGCACATAGTGCCACATCATAAACAAGAGCAACAATAGGTAAATCAGAATAGGTCTTTTCTAGGCTGCGAATGATCGAAGCAGGGCCAATTGCCCGTAGTATCACCATGCAAGCCTAATCCTGGACTCCCGTAGTCCGCATAGGCCACTCACATAGGCCCGCATAGGGTACATAACCCCGCATCGAGGGTAGCTACTTCTCGGCATCGTCCTGGACTCGTAGTCCGCATGGCCACATAGACCGCATGAGGTATAACCCCGCATCACAAACCTGGAACTCCCGTAGCTCCGCATAGGTCCCCTGGACCCGCATGAGGTATTCTCGAATCATGGTCCTGCATCACTCGAGTCTACCCCGCATCGGAGGGCAGCTTAACCCCCGGTAATATGTCAAGAGGTGAGTGATATTACACTAACATAACAGCTTATCGTTAAACAACATAAGCACAACAAGAATACTCTCTTATACAAACATTACAAGACACTAACACACATAGCATCATATCATGTCTACTTATCAAACCATCTTATTATTCTTTTCACAATTCAATATAAGTCTGTTATAAACACATAGGCAAACTGTTTCTTTTATCATTCTTAAGTGGTTATACTTAACTTCCCATAAAGCTAGTATAACTCTTAAGCTTCGCTTTAAAACCAATTAGTTCTCTTCTCTAAAAATGATTCAAAGATTCTTTTGAAATGTTTTCGATCTTTATTATTCAAAGCTTAAGCCGTGTGAGGCTGTAAGTATTATTCAGCTTAAGCCGTGAGACATTGCCGTAAGTATTATTCAGCTTAAGTCAAAGACATTGCCGTAGTTATTATTCGCTTAACACATGTACGCTTCACCGTACTACATATATATTGTAAAATATCATGCTTTAAGAAGAATCACATACCTTCTCGAAAACCACCGCCAAGTTGAATATGTCGCGCAGAGAATCAAATTATAATAGTCGACACGCCTATCAACGCTCGCACTACTTTGTAAACAGCTTCTAAACAGAGGGTTCTATATCCTACGGAAAATTGGGCAGCACTTCCCTACCCGTGAGCTACTCAAGTTCATCGTGAAAACGATCCTATGTAAGTACTTGATTATTCTTTTAAAACCCTTCTACTGTGATAACAATTCAATTCTATTCTTTAATATCCTTCTAAGTATTTATACTTATTTCTATACTTCTACAGTATGTATTCTCTAATTACAAAAGAAGGACAAGTTCATTACCTCGGTAAGCCCAATAATATCCTACATAAAAGTCACTGAAAGGTGGTTTAGCTCCTAGGTTGTACGCTCCCAGAGTCTAAGAAACCTTAGAAGTTCTTCACAACTTCTACTAAGGACTAAGGGATTTGGGCTAGGTATTTTGGGCATTATAACAATACTAGAAGACAACTTTTCTACCAAGGAGGGGTAGATTTCGCTAGGCTAGGGAGGCCTCGCCAACTTCACTCAAGGGGGAGGAGTATGCTTTGGACGAAATGCTGACAAAGGGAGAGGGAAGGATTTTTCAAGACTTGGAAGTAATTTTGTGGATGAAGAACTCTTCATCTGGGGTATTTATAGGTCAAGCCATGGACAACCAAGGGCCAAGATGATGCCAAGTGCAAGGCAAGTGTAGGGTGAGGATTTAGGCAAGTGTCCATTCTATCTACTACACACAAATATCCTACCAACTCCTTGACTTGTGCAAAGGCACAAAAACGTGCCATTCAAGTCCATTCGTCCAATGGACGATTTCAAGTCCATCAATTGGAGGGTGCCAAGTGTCTCCCTCCCGTTGGTCCAAAATGTTTCGTCTCTCGGAAAAATCCGCAAAAATTAGAAATGGCATAGCCGGAATTTTCCCTACGGAAGTGGGAAACGTTTTCGTCGGAAACGATTCTTTTAGCGAGTTGTGCACAATTTTCGAACTTGGCCTAACTTTAAGGCTAAACTTTCGTACGTACGCCCTCACGTACATACTCGGAAATACGGGGTATAACATTCTCCCCTCCTTAGAAACATTCGTCGAATGTTCCTTCCCTAACGATTATCGATAAAGCTCAAAGCGGTTTGGAAGTGCACACATGGCCTGATATAACACTTACCAATTTACGAAAATTAAACCGTGAATAGGAAAGTAAGTTACCTGGAGGTGTGGGGAATAAGTGAGGATACCTCCGCCTCATGTCCTCCTCAGCTTCCCACGTCATCTCCTCCCTAAGCTCGTTCGCCACAAGACTTTGTGGAAGCCACATCCTTGGTCCGGACGCCTAACTCCGACGATCGACTATCGCTATGGGAATCTCCTCATACGATAACCCCTCGGTCACTGGACATCGCCAATCGGTGTACCTAGATGGATCCGATACATCTCCTCGGCATAGATACGTGAAAAACGGATGCACGCCTCCGATCGGACGGCAGATCCAACTCATAGGCAACCTTGCCTACCTGCGGACAATTGAAGCGGCCCAATGTACCTGGGTGAGTTTCCCTTCTTCCCGAATCTCATCACACCGCCATGGGTGACACCTTCAGAAAACCCAATCATCAATGCGAACTCTGGATGCGGCGGCGATGATCTGCACGACTTATGCGACTCTGTCGATAGCGCTCGGATAAGCTTCACCTTATCCACTGCTGCTGCACCAAATCCGTCCCACTAGCCGCACTCGCCCACATCGAACCAACCTATAGGCGATCTGCACTTCCTCCCATACAAGGCCTCATGGCGCCATCCGAATCTTTGGAGTGGTAGCTATTATTGTACGCGAACTCAACTAGAGGCAAATGATCCTCCCGGCTACCCACGAAGTCGATAACACGGGCTCGCGACATATCCTCGAGAGTGCGGATAGTGCGCTCGGCTGTCTGTGCATGCGTGGATGGAATGCGATTCGAACTCACGTCGTCCCTAAACCTCTCTGGAAAGACCTCGAAGTTAGCCATAAATCGGGCTCCTGCATGCGATATGATCGAAATAGGGACTCCATGCAGTCGGACGATCTCTCGGATGTAAAGTCTGGCATAATCCTCAGCCGAAAAAGTCATCCTGACGGGAAGAAAGTGGGCTGATTTCGTCGACCGTCGGCGATAACCCATATAGAATCATGTCTCCTCGAGTGCGAGGTAATCCTGATGAAGTCCATGTTGATTACCTCCACTTCCGGTCGGGATCTCTATCGCTGCAACAAACCACCGGGCCTCGGTGCTCTACCTTACCTGCGACAACACGGGCGAGCTCACGAACTCGCAACGTCCTCTTCGCCATCCCACCAATACACGGATCTAAGGTCGTGGTACATCTTGGTCGACCGGATGGATAGTAACGCTTGCTGTGTGCTTCCCCAAGAACTCACAAGTCACGAAACATCTGGAACACACAATCTGCCCTCAAACCTTAGCACCCCATCAGGTGCTACCTCAAAAGGACCCTTGCCCTCTCGAAGAGTTGTATCACGATAACGTGTCAGAACTGGATCCTCAAACTGTTGCCTCTTCACCTCCTCGACGATGGAAGACTCGGCAACCTCACGAACTCGAACCCCACTGCTATCAGAATCAATCAAACGGACACAAATGCTAGCTAACTCATCCAAAACACGAAAAATGTCCCTCCTCTCTAGCTGCACATCTGATAGGCTCCCCATCTACCTACGACTAAGAGCATCTTCCACAACATTGGCTTTCCCCGGGTGGTACAGGATATCAACATCGTAATCCTTAAGCAAATCTAACCACCATCTCTGTCGTAAGTTCAGCTCCCTCTGGCTGAAGATATACTGGAGGCTCTTGTGGTCTGTAAAAATATCCACGTGAACCCCATACAAATAGTGCCTGGATCTTGGCGTGAATCACACCGCTAACTCCAAATCATGGGTGGGGTAGTTCCTCTCGTGTTTCTTCAGCTGTCGGGATGCATATGTTATAATCCTGCCATGCTGCATCAACACACATCCCAACCCGATGCCTGACGCATCACAATACACGACATAACCGTCTGGACCTGCGGAAGAGTAAGAACGGGGCGTCGATCTCTCTTTCAGAATCGGAAACCACCGCTCACAAGCATCGGTCCAAACTTGGCCGCTACGAGTCAGCCTAGTCAATGGTGAAGAGATAGAAGCAAACTTCTCCACGAACCCCCGATAATATCCTGCA
The DNA here is from genome assembly GCA_029844215.1 of Przewalskia tangutica. Classification (NCBI taxonomy): domain Eukaryota; kingdom Viridiplantae; phylum Streptophyta; class Magnoliopsida; order Solanales; family Solanaceae; genus Przewalskia; species Przewalskia tangutica. The sequence continues at coordinate 34,954,136 of CM056720.1, read as the reverse complement.
ACGCCCAGAAAACTGCGAACCTCTTTCGGAGTAGTAATTCTAGGCCAAGTCTGGCCTCGATCTTGGCGTATCCACTCGAATGCCATCACCCGACAATATGCCCAAGAAAAGCCACGAAGTCAACAAAACTCACATTTGGAAAACTTGGCGTACAATCTGCTGATCTGAGAAGCGCCAAGATAGCCTCAAATGCTCGCGTGCTCTCGCTCTGGCGAGAATAATGTTATACCGTATTTCAGTATGTGCGTGGGGGCGTGCGTAGAAATTTTCGAACTTCTTTAGGCTTGGCGAATTCTTTTTGTGCACAACACGGTTAGAGTCGTTTTTCGAAAGCGTTTTCCACGACTTTCGTAGGGAATTTCCGCTATGTCATTTATAATTTTTGCGGATTTTTGCGAGAGCCGCAACAATTTGGACCAACAAGAGGCGACACTTGTCACCCTCTAATTGGTGAAGGTGGACGGACGAAAGTGGGAGGTTGGCGTTTTGTTGCATTATTTTTGGTCAAGGAGTTGGTAGGATATTTTGGGTAGATGGATAAGGTTGCACATGGCTTAATCTTGACCTTACACTTGCCTAACACTTGGATGGATCTTGGCCATTGGTTGGCCTTCACTTGACCTATAAAAACCCCCTTAGTTGATGAACTGTCTTCATCCAAAACTTGAGCAATCTAGCTAAGTCTCAAAATACTCCCTCTCCCTAGAAGCTTTCGTCCACCACACCCCTCCCTCTTCAAGGCCTCGTGAGCCCCCTTGCCTAGTGGCTCTGCCGAGAGCAACCCCAGCCTAGTTGTGCTAGTCAAAATACTACCCCCTTGGTAGAAATGTATTCTACAAGTATCGTTATAATGCCCAAAATACTTTAGCCAAATACCTTGTAGTACTTTCCAAAGTACCACTTTATCTGGCTAAAAATACTATTATACTTTCCTTTAGCCACTAAACGAAACCTAAGGAAAAATCTTCACCGTAGTTGAAGTATTAAGTAGAAGTTGTGTAGACACTTCTAAGGGTTTCTTGGAGCGTTTGGAGCGCCACGGAGTAGGAGCTAAACCTTGTTCAGAACGACATATAAACTCGGATAATTTTGGGCTTATCGAGGTAAACATTCTTGACCTTCATTTGTAATTGGAAATTACATGTTGTTGGAATATATAGTTGAAGTATACTATATATAGAATCAACATTATAATCGTCGGCAATGTCTTGCGACTTAAGCTGAATTTAAAGAAGAGAATCGATCAGAATTACATAGGGTGTATTACGATAGACTTGTGTAGCATTACTATATTGTAGAATTGCAGCGTCGGTTAGACGTGTTAACCCCTCGGTTGGCTTGGTAGCGGCCTCGATAGAGGAGGAGATTTCTGCCATTGCGGGGAGAGTCTTCAATTTTCTGTAGAATATTCTACGTCGGGATCTAAAGATATTAATAGGCGCTTTGTGGCCTCTATAGGTTATAGTAATACGTGTGGAGTGATCTGCTTGACTGAGAGTGTCGCCGACGGTTTGAGGTACTTGGAGCGTTTTGCTATTAGTCGATAATTGTCGCGAGGTATGTGGACCTCTTCCTATCTCTTCTAGCATGATATGTGTGAACTATGTAGTACGGTAGACGTACATGTGCTAAATGTATTTGATTGATTTAAAACATAAAGTGTTATAACGGCTTTATGGGAAGTTGGTTATAATAGCTTTATGTGGATAAGCACATACTTTGTGGTTTTTAAAAGGTAATCGATTTGAATAATAACCGCTTGATATGTGTTAATAAAGAACTTAAAGCATTTCAAAAGATTTATGAATCGTTTTGAAAGAATGAGTATTACTTGGTTTTGAAAGCTTAAGAGTTATACTAGCTTTATGGGAAGTTAGGTATAACGCTTAAGAATGTTTTCTTGATTTGGAAATCGAATGTGTATCGACAAACCACCGCAGTTAATAAAAGGAAAATGTATTGACTAAAGAAGTATTATTAAAACCAAGAGAAACCTCCATCCGCATGAAGCTAAGATGAGACAAAATGATATTACATTTCTAGATCATGGCCATTTAATAAGATTGATTATAAACAAGAAATAACCTACTCACTTATAAGACATAGGTTTCTCAAACGTTTAAAGGAGAATTATGTTTTAAAGGATTTAAAACTATGAACTACGAAACCTTTTCTAAAATGAGAAACTTGAGCATTCGAAATTAGGCAAACTTGAGCGTTTGGAAAATAAGGTTGTCACTTGATTTTACAAAGGAAAGCATTTTGGTTTACTTAACAATGTTAGTCACTCAATTTTATACTACGTGTCGGGTGACCTTTGTAAAAGAAATGGATCTTAAAAGGAATTTAACGGACGTAGTACTTTAAGGTTAAAAATCCGACTTTGACTTAAAATGAAAGTACTTGAGTCGTGTAACTTGCTTATACTTGTTGTTATGAAACTTGACCATGTTACGTTGTGCAAATCTTGTGTTCTACTCGACTACGGTTCATCCGAATGTATTTCACTTGAGGACCGTTCATCCAGGAATGTATTTCACTTGAGGACCGTTCATCCGAATGTATTTCACTTGAGGACCGGTTCATCAGAATGTATTTCACTTGAGGACCGGTTCATCCGGAATGTATTTCACTTGATTACCGGTTCATCCGGAATGTATTCACTTGACCGTTCATCCGAATGTATTTCACTTGACTACCGGTTCATCCGGGAATGTATTCCACGACTACCTGCTCATGGATGAACCGAATGTATTCCACCCTTTTCTATATTGGGTCCATAAGATGGGCACGAGACACGTTATACGATTTGTACCTAGATGCGCAGCGGTGAAAGGAGTTCCACGTACGAGGGATGACTTTTAGGGCGTGAGTCCCTGACTTGACATGACTGCTCTTATGTTGTGAACTGTAGTTTGGTTATCATACATGTCTCCTGCTTTATATAGACTATTATGATTTCATTTACGTGATTTTACGTTCACATACTTGGTACCGTTATCTTGACTCGCCCGGGCTGCGTTCATGCCGCAGTAAAAGGTACATCGACTGTCGATCCCCGCTTATAGGATCACATTCCAAGCGTGGAAGCCCTGCCTCGTGAGGCTTATCTTTTGGTATGTTACCCGAGTCCAGATTCGTATACATTCTGGGGTATGGCGGCCCCGTCCCGTCATAGCCGTGTAAATCTTAAGTCCAGAGTAATTGTAAGTGTGGTTTGTAAAAAGATAACTGCTCGTATTTATGTATATATGATGAAGGCGACTGTTTTGGTTGGCCTGTTTATTTATCCTTTCTCTTTATTCATGTTCATGTTTTTATTTCCGCTGATTTTCTCTGATGTTGTATCACTAGGGTGCCCGGTAGGCACGACCACGCCAGGTTCGGGTCGTGACAAAAGTGGTATCGAGCGATTAGTCCTCGGAAAGTGTCTATGCACAGTGTCTAGTAGAGTCTTGATTATCGGTGTGTTGTGCACCACATCTATAATCGTGAGGTCGGGACATTTAGGATTGGTTTCCATCCTTCTCATTACGAGATCGTGCCTTAGAGCCGTGATAAATCGACCCTCCGACGTATTCCTTTCCTTTACCGATTATGCCTCCGCGTAAGGCAACCTTGAGCCCATGGGCAAGGCGATCGAGGAGCTGTTAGTGAGATACAGAGGAGTACGAGGCGCAGCCCGTCGACTGAGACGATTCGACGGCGGGTTTCGACGCCGCCAAAGACCAAAGAAGTTTAGAGCCGCAGCAGTTGGTCTGAGACTACAAGACTGAGCCTCGATCCCACACCGAGCCGGCGAGATGGGGTACAAGGAGATGGCGATTCGCCGTGGTCGTGGGCCGATATGAGGATAAATGATGCAGCAGCCCCGTGAGCACCCGTAGTACACCCCGAGCGCATTTGAGGCTACGTGACTTCCCGAGTTGTAGCCTCCGGTTCTATGGATCGAGGCGAGGACGACCGTGAGTTTATCCGACACCAGCGGATCATGAGAGTGATCCAGAGCCTCGAGGCGTAGTCGGTGGTATTGGTTCGCGTCACCGCGTGATCTGCAGCCGATCGTTTGATTCGTGGAGCTGTCGGGAAGAGCATGCACTTCCAAAGCATTTGGGACGAGTTCTCGAGGGCATTTCTTGCACATTTCTTGCCTCACGGATGAGAGGGCTCGGCCGACAGATTTTTGACATTGAGGCGGGGCGGGGCGGTTAGAGAGTACAATGTGAGTTCGACTCATTAGCTCGGTATGTTCCTGCTGTAGCAGATATGGAGGATGTGGTACACCGCCACGTCACCGGCCGACGATTACTTGGCGAGGCTTGCAGGTGTAGCTCTTCACCGCATGGACATTGCCCGCATGCAAGCTCATGCACTAGGGTGTGAGGCACGAGAGGTCGACGGAATGGCCGAGATCGCAGAAGAGGCCGAACAGCGAGGTCCTTTGGTAACTTTCGAGGCGGACCGCCTCGCGATCTAGTTATGTACCTCCGCCAAGTCAGAGTGGTCCTCCCGATCTTCGGACGTTCAGTATTCGAGCTGGTCGAGCTCCAGGCTTCCGTTCACAGTATCGTGAGTGCTAGCGGCCGATTCATGTCCTCAGGTACCACGATGTGGCAAACATCATCCGGGAATGTCGTCTTTTATCGTGCTTGTTTCACCTGCGGCCGTCAGGGCCATGTGACGAGAGGCTGTGCTTATAGGAGAGGTACCGGCAGCTTGGCGAGCCTACCGGATCATGGCAAGGTGTTCATCGCCTTCATATGCATGCCTGCAGGCGTACTTATGATTAGTGGAGCGGTAGCTTCAGGTATATCCTTAACCATCTAGAGGCTTGTATGTTTTGATGTTATGTTAATGTGTTAAGTGTTATGTTCGGATAGCTTTGTGCTAAAATGTGATTTAGGAACCTGGTTGGAGAAAAAGGGGTAAGCCTGGGGGTGAGAAAATGATGAACCTTAGAATATTACAGTTGAGACCTTAGATGTAAGGCCGTCTTGAGTACAAGATTTTGCGAGTGATCCTTGTCAGAGTGCATTTTATGCCTAGAATGTATTGTGTGATAAGTCCCTGGGTTGGGTAAATGAAAGTGGTATCTTTCATGATGTGATTTAGCAAGGTTGTTCCGGATCGAGAAACGAGAGTCGGCGTGTGACTCGTTGAGGACGTGTTGCGTGTCAACCCGTAGCCCGGAATGAGGTGGGGTCAGCTCTGGGTGGTCCCGCCAGGCGGTAGGGCCACGAGGGTGCTAGGCCCAAGTTTAGATGACCATCGTATGAGTTCGTGGATATGTTCGACCTGAAGCGGGTCGTGAAGGCCGGAAGTGGCCTTAAGGAAGATTGAGGCTAGTAAGATAACCAAGTTGGAGGTGGTGACTCCAAGGTTTGAGAACTGCGATAATCAAGTGTGGTGCGTATCTTTGGAAGAGTTCAAGATGTTCGGAAAGTCTGACGAGTGAGGGTAGAGGCGAGCATGTATTGCGAGCATAGATATGATCATTTCTTGTAAAGGGAGAAGGTGCGAAGGATGTATATTTTTGACCTCAGGAATCGCATGCAGTCCGGTACCATTGGTTGGGTCGCCGGAGTGACACTAGAACCTCGCGGCAAGGTGACAAAAGTTTGTGATGTTAGAGGTGTTTCCTCGTGGACTTGGATGTAAGTATTTGCGTGCATGTGTTGGTTCGTGGCCAGTTGTGGCGTTGGCAACCTATTAGAAGAACTTTATCGTTATTCGTCTTGAGAAGGAACATTCGGGACGAATGTTTCTAAGGAGGGGAGAATGTTATACCTCGTATTCCCAGAGTATGTGCGTGGGGGCGACGTGAAATTTTCGAACTTCTTTAGGCTTGGCCGAATTCTTTTGTGCACAACACTTGTTAGAGTCGTTTTTCGACGAAACGTTTTCACAGCTTTCGTAGGGGAATTTCCGGCTATGTCATTTATAATTTTTGCGGATTTTTCCGAGAGACGAAACATTTTGGACCAACAAGAGGGCGACACTTGTCACCCTCTAATTGGTGAAGGTGGACGGACGAAAGTGGGAGGGTTGGCACGTTTTTGTTGCATTATTTTTGGTCAAGGAGTTGGTAGGATATTTTGGGTAGATGGATAAGGTTGCACATGGCTTAATCTTGACCTTACACTTGCCTAACACTTGGATGGATCTTGGCCATTGGTTGGCCTTCACTTGACCTATAAATACCCCAGTTGATGAACTTTCTTCATCCAAAACTTGAGCAATCTAGCTAAGTCTCAAAATACTCCCTCTCCTGAAGCTTTCGTCCACCACACCCTCTCCCTCTCAAGGCCCTCGGCGAGCCCCCCCTTGCTCTGGCAGGAGCAACCCCCCAGCCTAGTTGTGCTAGTCAAAATACTACCCCCTGGTAGAAATGTATTCTACAAGTATCGTTATAATGCCCAAAATACTTTAGCCAAATACCTTGTAGTACTTTCCAAAGTACCTTTATACGCCCTAAAATACTATTATACTTTCCTTTAGCCACTAAACGAAACCCTAAGGAAAAATCTTCACCCGTAGTGAAGTATTAAGTAGAAGTTGTGTAGACACTTCTGGGTTTCTTGGAGCGCTTGGAGCGCACTTAGGAGCTAAACCTTGTTCAGAACGACATATAAACTCGGATAATTTTGGGCTTATCGAGGTAAACATTCTTGACCTTCATTTGTAATTGGAAATTACATGTTGTTGGAATATATAGTTGAAGTATACTATATATAGAATCAACATTATAATCGTGGGCAATGTCTTGCGACTTAAGCTGAATTTAAAGAAGAGAATCGAATCAGAATTACATAGGGCGTATTCTGATGAGACTTGTGTAGCATTACTATATTGTAGAATTGTACGCGTCCGTTAGGCGTGTTAACCCTCGGTTGGCTTGTAGCCGTACCGATGAAGAGGAGATTTACGCTGCATGCGGGAGGTCTTGCCGAATTTTCGTAGAATATTCTCGTCGGGATCTAAAGATATTAATAGGCGCTTTGTGGCCTCTATAGGTTGTAGTACTACGTGTGGAGTGATCGCTGATCGAGAGTGTCGCCGACGGTTTGAGGTACTTGGAGCGTTTTGCTATTAGTCGATAATCGTCGCGAGGTATGTGGACCTCTTCCTATCTCTTCTAGCATGATATGTGTGAACTATGTAGTACGGTAGACGTACATGTGCTAAATGTATTTGATTGATTTAAAACATAAAGTGTTATAACGGCTTTATGAGAAGTTGGTTATAATAGCTTTATGTGGATAAGCACATACTTTGTGGTTTTTAAAAGGTGGCGATTTGAATAATAACGGCTTGATATGTGTTAATAAAGAACTTAAAGCATTTCAAAAGATTTATGAATCGTTTTGAAAGAATGAGTATTACTTGGGTTTTGAAAGCTTAAGAGTTATACTAACTTTATGGGAAGTTAGGTATAACGGCTTAAGAATGTTTTACTGATTTCGGAAATCAGAATGTGTATCGACAAACCACTGCAGCGCTAATAAAAGGAAAATGTATTGACTAAAGAAGTATTATTAAAACCAGTAGAAACCTCCATCTGCATGTGCTAAGATGAGACAAAATGATATTACATTTCCTAGATCATGGCTGCTTAATAAGATTGATTATAAACAAGAAATAACCTACTCACTTATAAGACATAGGTTTCTCAAAACGTTTAAAGGAGAATTATGTTTTAAAGGATTTAAAACTATGAACTACGAAACCTTTTTCTAAAATGAGAAACTTGAGCATTCGAAATTAGGCAAACTTGAACGTTTGGAAAATAAGGTTGTCACTTGATTTTACAAAGGAAAGCATTTTGGTTTACTTAACAATGTTAGTCACTCAATTTTATACTACGGGTATCGGGTGACCTTTGTAAAAGAAATGGATCTTAAAAGGAATTTAACGGACGTAGTACTTTAAGGTTAAAAATCCGGACTTTGACTTAAAATGAAAGTACCTTGAGTCGTGTGTAACTTGCTTATACTTGTTGTTATGAAACTTGACCATGTTACGTGTGATAGCCTTGTTGTGCAAGTACTGTGTTCTACTCGACTACCGGTTCATCCGGGAATGTATTTCACTTGAGGACCGGTTCATCCGGGAATGTATTTCACTTGAGGACCGTTCATCCGGAATGTATTTCACTTGAGACCGGTTCATCCAGAATGTATTTCACTTGAGGACCGTTCATCCGGAATGTATTTCACTTGAGGACCGGTTCATCCGGGAATGTATTTCACTTGATTAGGTTCATCCGAATGTATTTCACTTGATGGCCGTTCGTCCGAATGTATTTCACTGACTACGGTTCATCCGAATGTTTTCCACTCGACTACCGACTGATGGGATGATCCGGGAATGTATTACACCATTTTCTATATTTGGTCCATAAGATGGCCGAGACACAATATACTATTTGTACCTAGATCGCCGGTGAGGAAGGAGTTCCACGGGCGTGAGGATGACTTTTAGGCGTGAGTCACGACTTGACATGATCGCTCTTATGTTGTGAATCAGAGGTTGGTTATCATACATGTCTCTGCTTTATAGACTATTATGATTTCATTTACTGATTTACAGTTTCACATACTTGGTACTGCAGATCGACTCCTTGAGCCGCGTTCATGCCGCAGTAAAAGGTACATCGATTGTCGATCCCGCTTATAGGATCACATTCCAGCGTGTTGGAAGCCCTGCCTTCTGAGGCTTATCTTTTGGTATGTTACCACGAGTCCAGATTCGTATACATTCGTGGTATGGCGGGCCTGTCCCGTCATAGTCTGTAAATCTTAGAAGTGCAGAGTAATCGCAGGCGGTGGTTTGTAAAAAAGATAACTGTTCAGGTATTTATGTATATATGATGAAGGCGACTGTTTTGGTTGGCCTGTTTATTTATCCTTTCTCTTTATTCATGTTCATGTTTTTATTTCCGCTGATTTTCTCTGATGTTGTATCACTAGGGTGCCCGGGGTAAGGCACCAGTCACGGGCCCGGGTTCGGGTCGTGACAAATAAACCAAGATATCATCAATGAACACTATCACAAACGTGTCCAAAAATGGTTTGAACACTCGGTTCATCAAATCCATGAATACCGCCGGAGCATTGGTCAACCCAAAAGACATGACCCTGAACTCATAATGCGTCCGCACGGGTCGGAATGCGATCTAGGGACATCCACCTCTCTCGACTACTTTGATGATAGCCCGATCGCAGATCAATCTTGAGAAACATCTCGCACTCGCAATTGGTCGAACAAATCATCAATCACAGGAAGGGGTATACGTTCTTAATGGTCACCTTGTTCACCGCTCAGATCAACACACATGCGCGGCTGGCCCCGCCCTTCTTCTTTACGAACAATACGGCGCCTCGGGAGAAACACTAGGCCTTATGAAGCCGCTTCTCCAGCAAATCCCTAAGCTGATCCTTCAACTCTCTCAACTCGGCAGGTGCCGTTCTGTATGGCGGAATGGAAATAGGCCGAGTGTCTGGCAATATGTCTATACAAAACTCAATCTCCCTCTCATGAGGATACCCAGAGGTCGCCCGAAACACGCGTGGAACTCTCTCGACCACTGGGCAATCGGAAAATCTGGTACCGCAGCCTTGATCAAACACCCGAACGATGGTAGATATACCCTTCTGCACCATCTTCCTAGCCTTGAGGTAGGAAATAAACCTACCCTCGGCGATACCGTGCTCCTCCCACTCAACAACCGGCCTCGAAAGCGGAACGTACTCTCTCTCTGCGGTCTACATTGGCGTAGCAAGAAGCTAGCCAATCCATCCCCGTGATCACGTCGGTCAATCATCTCCAACTCTATCAAGTTTCGCCAGGTCCGACGATCAGAATGGTCACAGACAAGCTCTATATACCCGCCGAGCTACCACCGAATCACCCTGGCGTAGCTACCTCGAGCGGTCTATGGACTCGTGCTCTATCCCTATCCTACTAGCAACAAGGGGAGATATATAGGATAAAGTAGAACCGGATCTATCAAAGCATACACATCAAACCCAGAAACTGATAAGGTACCTGTGACGACATCAGGTGAGGCCTCCTGATCCTTTCGGCTGGACAAAGCATAAATGCGGTTCTGAGGACCGCTAGAACTGGGACCCGCGCCACGACCTGCACCGCGACACTGGTCCATGAGTACCTTGCCTCCAGGCGAGTAGGTGGGATGAAGAAGACTGAAAGAACTCGTAGCCGACTTACCATCAAGATCGCCTTGGTCTGACAAGTTCCGCATAGTGACTCGCCGCCACAATCAAACAAGCTCGTAGCACCACAACTCGGTGGGATCTACCGACGGCCACACCGGGTGGTCCCGACGCTGCACTCTCACGCTCGACGTCAAGTCCGGGGCCTGGTGCGCCTCGAATATCTCGGGTCGGCCGAGGACGGTGCAGAGTGCTCGAGTGCCGTGGTGCAAATCTAGATCAGGCTGAGGCCGCCACCACGATAGCCACCAAAAGACCTCGCCGCCCCGGTAACTTCTTCGCCGGCACAACCCGTCGCCTCTACGCTCTCACATCCAAGAGCATGAGCTGCGTGCGGGTAATGTCATACGGTGAAGAGAAACACCCGCATAACTCGGCCATATAATCATCTAGCCTGATGTAGCGGTGCACCCTATCCTCCATATCACTACTAACGCTGGGACATATCGAGCCAATGAATCAAACTCGACATTGTACTCCCGACAAGGCGTCCTCTGCGCCAGCAAAAATCTATCACCTCGCGCCTCCTCATCTGCGAGGCAAGAAGTGAGTGAGGAAAGCCTCGAGAACTCATCCCAAGTAGCTGGGACGCGTGCTCTCCCGGATAACTCCCATGAATCAAACCAATCGATCATGTATCACGCAACTATGTGAACCAAAGATCACGGACTCGGTCTCCGACGCCCGATCACTCGTAATCCTCGTAGCCGACGGATGAACTCTGCGGATCATCCTCCGCCTCGACAGTAAAACTCGCGCTCTGACTCGGGAAGTCTCGTAGCCTCAAACTTCTCGCCTCGTGAATCCACGGTACGATCGGGCTGGATCGAACCGCCAGATCACTGTCTCATGTTCGCCACGATCCCGCCAGCCGGGCCATCTCCTTGTACCCTAACTCTCCGCCCAGCCGTGGGACGGGAGGTGTACTGCGGGTCTCTCTGGGCCGGTGGCGCCAGAACTCGGGCTGCCTCGGTATAGATCGCCCGAGCCCTCGTAACTCTAGGTGTCCCACTAGCGCCTCCCACGCCTTGCCCTTCTCGGGCCCGGTTGCCTTACGTGAGGCATAATCATAAAAAGAATACGTTAGAGGGTCCAACTTTAACACGCCTTTAAAGCACGATCTCAGTGAGAAGAATGGAAACCAATCCTAAATATCCTATAGCCTCCTGATTATCGTGGTGCACAACACACCGATAATCAAGACTCTACTAGATTCGGTCGTAGATACTTTCAGAGATTAATCGCTCCGATACCACTTTTGTCACGACTCCGGGTTCGTGGATCGTGCCTTACCCGCACCCAAGTAGTCATACATCGTAGAAAATGAGCGGAATATAAAACAAGACATGAAATAATTGTAAATGATACGCTTCGAGAAAAGGGTTGCCTTTAAGATATATACATAAACCAAGGTTTGCAGTACATCTCAACTGCATAACATGACTACAGGCACTTAAGGAAATAAACAACTATGGCGGGACAGGCCCCGCCATACCTGTATCAGATAAAACTATCTACAACAGGAGATCATACCCAAAAGTAGAGCCTCCGAGAAGATGGAGCTCCGACACCAACGCAAGAGATCCTAAGGATGTGGATCTAGCACACCTTGCCACCTCTTACCGCAGATGAACGCAGCCCCAAGGAGGTCGCATAACAGTACTAAGTATATGAAATCAGAAGTACTTAAATGAAAACATATCATTTTAAAATTAGTTTTGCAAGTATGTATGAAACAACCAGGGACCGCATAGTGCACATCATAAACAAGAGCAACAATAGGTAAACTGTAACAGGTCTTTCCTAGGCTGCGAATGATCGAAGCAGGGCCAATTGCCCGTAGTATCACCATGCAAGACTAATCCTGGACTCCCGTAGTCCGCATAGGCCACTCACATAGGCCCGCATAGGGTACATAACCTCGCATCGAGGGTAGCTACTCCTCGGCATCGCCCCGACTCGTAGTCGCGTAGCCACATAGACCGCATGAGGTATAACCCCGCATCACTAACCTGGAACTCCCGTAGCTCCACATAGGTCCCCTGGATCCGCATGAGGTATTCTCGAATCATGGTCCTGCATCGCCCGAGTCTACCCCAGTCGGAGGCGGCACTTTAACCCCTAATATGTCAAGAGGTGAGTGATATTATACTAACATAAAAGCTTATCGTTAAACTACATACGCACAACAAGAATACTCTCGTATACAAACGTTACAAGACACTAACACACATAGCATCATATCATGTCTACTTATCAAACCATCTTATTATTCTTTCACAATTCAATATAAGTCCGTTATAAACACATAGGCAAACCTGCTTTCTTTTATCATTCTTAAGTGGTTATACTTAACTTCCATAAAGCTAGTATAACTCTTAAGCTTCGCTTTAAAACCAATTAGTTCTCTTCTATTAAAAATGATTCAAGATTCTTTTGAAATGTTTTCGATCTTTATTATTCAAAGCTTAAGCCACAGGCATCGTAAGTATTATTCAAAGCTTAAGCGTGAGGCATTGCCGTAAGTATTATTCAGCTTAAGTCAAAGACATTGCCGTAGTTATTATTCGATTAACACATGTACGCTCACCGCATCACATATATATTGTAAAATATCATGCTTTAGGAAGAATCACATACCTTCTCATAAAACCACCGCCAAGTGAATATGTCGCGCGCAGAGAATCAGCCTATAATAGTCAGACACGTCTATCAACGTTCAGACTACTTTGTAAACAGTTCTAAACAGAGGGTTCAATATCCTACGGAAAATTGGGCAGCACGTCCCTACCCGGTGAGCTACTCAAGTTCATCATGAAAACTCCCATGTAAGTCTGATTGATTATTCTTCTTTAAAACCCTTCTACTGTGATAATTCAATTCTATTCTTTAATATCCTTCTAAGTATTTATACTTATTTCTATACTTCTACAAGATGTATTCTCTAATTACAAAAGAAGGACAAGTTCATTACCCGGTAAGCCCAATAATATCCTAGATAAAAGTCACACTGAAAGGTTTAGCTCTAGGTTGTACGCTCCAGAGTCTAAGAAACCTTAGAAGTTCTTCACAACTTCTACTAAGGACTAAGGGATTTGGGCTAGGTATTTTGGGCATTATAACAATACTAGAAGGCAACTTTTCTACCAAGGAGGGGTAGATTTCGGCTAGGCTAGGGAGGCCTCGCCAACTTCACTCAAGGGGAGGAGTATGCTTTGGACGAAATGCTCACAAAGGAGAGGAAGGATTTTTCAAGACTTGAAGTAATTTTGTGGATGAAGAACTCTTCATCTAAGGGGTATTTATAGGTCAAGCCATGGCCAACCAAGGGCCAAGATGATGCCAAGTGCAAGGCAAGTGTAGGGTGAGGATTTAGGCAAGTGTCCATTCTATCTACTACACACAAATATCCTACCAACTCCTTGACTTGTGCAAAGGCACAAAAAACGTGCCATTCCAAGTCCAATTCGTCCAATGGACGATTTCAAGTCCATCAATTGGAGGGTGCCAAGTGTCGCCCTCCCGTTGGTCCAAAATGTTTCGTCTCTCGGAAAAATCCGCAAAAATTAGAAATGGCATAGCCGGAATTTTCCCTACGGAAGTTGTGGAAACGTTTCGTCGGAAAACGATTCTTTTAGCGAGTTGTGCACAATTTTCGAACTTGGCCTAACTTTAAGGCTAAACTTTCGTACGTACGCCCTCACGTACATACTCCGGAAATACGGGGTATAACAGATGGTATTCAGGTGGATACGGCCAAGATCGAGGCAGTCAGGAGTTGGCCTAGACCTACTACTCCGACAGAGGCGCTAGCTCGGGCCTTGCGAGTTACTATCTACGGTTGGTGGAGAAGTTTTCTTCATATCTGCACCATTGACTAGGGCCGACTCGGAAGGCAGCTATGTTTCGATGACTGATGCTTGTGGCGGGGTTTCCGCCATCAAGGAGATCGACGACCGCCCGTTCTTACTCTTCCGGAGGTCCAGACGCTATGTCGTGTATTGTGATGCGCCGCATCGGGTTGGGATGTGTGTTGATGCAGAGTAAAGGTTATAGCGCACGCATCCCGGCACTTAAGAAGCATGAGAGGAACTACCCCACCCATGATTTAGAGTTGGCGGTGATTCACGCCAAGATCTGAGGCACTATTTGTATGGGGTTCATGTGGATATTTATACGCACCACAAGATCCCCAAGATATCTTCACCAGAGGAGCCGAACTTACGGCGCAGACGGTGGTTAGAGTTCTTAAGGATTATGATGTCGATATCCTGTACCACCCGGAAGGCCAATGGTGGCGTATGCCCTTAGTCGTAGGTCGATGGGGTGCTATCGATGTGCAGCGAGAGGAGGGCATGGTTCGCGATTTGCATCGCTTAGCGAGCCTTGGTGTCCGCTTGATTGATTTCGATAGCAGGGTTCGAGTTCGAGAGGTTGCCGAGTCTTCCATCGCCGGAGAGGTGAAGAGGCAACATTGAGGATCCGTTTTGACGCGTACCGCGGATACGCTCTTCGTGAGGAAGGGTCCTTGAGGTAGCACCATGGGTGCTAAGGTTCGAGGCGTTGTGTGTTCCAGATATTGTACGACTTCGGCAGCAGGTTCTAGGGGAAGCACACAGCACGCGTTACTCTATCCATCCGGGGTCGACAAAGATGTACCACGACCTCAGATCTGTGTATTGGTGGGATGGCTTGAAGAGGGACGTTGCAGAGTTTGTGGCTCAGTGCCCGTGTTGTCAGCAGGTGAAGGTAGAGCACCAGAGGCCTGGTGGTTTGTTGCAGACGATAGAGATCCCGACCTGGAAGTGGGAGGTGATCAACATGGACTTTATCACAGGATTACCTCGCACTCAGAGGAAGCATGATTCTATCTGGGTTATCGTCGACAGGCTGACGAAATCATCCCACTTTCTTCCCGTCAGGACGACTTTTTCGGCTGAGGATTATGCCAGACTTTACATTCGAGAGATCGTCAGACTACATGGAGTCCCTATTTCTATCATATCGCATGCAGGAGCCCGTTACGCTAACTTCGAGGTCTTTCCGAAGGTCTAGGACGCAGTGAGCTCGAGCACGCATTCCATCCTCGCATGCACGACAGCAGAGCGCACTATCCGGACTGCGAGGATATGCTGCGAGCCTGTGTTATTGACTTCAGGGGTAGCTGGGAGGATCATTTGCCTCTAGTTGAGTTTGCGTATAATAATAGCTACCACTCCAGTATTCAGATGGCGCCTTATGAGGCCTTGTATGAGAGGAAATATAGATCGCCGATAGGCTGGTTTGATGTAGGCGAGGTGCAGTTAGTGGGACCAGACCTGATACAGCAGGCAGTGGATAAGGTGAAGCTTATCCAGAGCGCTATCGACACCGTAGTCGATGAAGTCATATGCAGATCATCGTCGTCAGCATTTAGAGTTCGAGGTTGATGATTGGGTTTTCCTGAAGGTGTCACCCATGAAGGGTGTGATGAGATTCGGGAAGAAAGAGAAACTCAGCCCAAGGTACATTGGGCCGTATCAGATTGTCCGCAGGATAGGCAAGGTTATCTATGAGTTGGATCTGCCGTCCGATCTGGAGGCAGTGCATCCGGTGTTTCATGTTTCTATTCTGAGGAGATGTATCGGGGATCCATCTAGGGTGCACCCGATTGACGATGTCCAGGTGACCGAGGGGTTATCGTATGAGGAGATTCCCATAGCGATAATCTATCGTCAGGTTAGGCATCTGCGGACCAAGGACGTGGCTTCCGTCAAAGTCTTGTGGCGGAACGAGCTCAGGGAGGAGATGACGTGGGAAGCAGAGAAGGACATGAGGCAGAGGTATCCTCATTTATTCCCCACACCTCCAGGTAACTCACTTTCCTACTTGTTGATTTAATTTACTTATTGCCTAAGTGTTGTTTTGTGGCCGTATGAGGCATTTGCTAACTGTTTATGTTATGAAGAACCTTATCATTATCCGTCTTAGGAAGGAACATTCGGGACGAATGTTTCTAAGGAGGGGAGAATGTTATACCCCGTATTTCCAGAGTATGTACGTAAGGACGTACATACAAGAGTTTAGCCTTAAGATAGGCACTTTGGGCGAAATTTGTGCACAACCTACGAAACGAATGGTTTTCCGACGAAACGTTTTCCAAAACTTGCGTAGGGTAAATTACGGCTATGTAAATTACTCCACCATACACTTGCCTACCACTTGGCTTCATCTTGGCCATTGGTTGGCCTATAAATACCCCCCTAACTTGAAGGTTTTCTTCATCCACAAATTGTCTTCCAAGTCTCAAAATTCCCTCCCCTCTCTTGTAGTGTTTAGTCCAAACACCCTCTCCCCCTCTAGCCTAGTGGCTTCGGCCGAGAGCCCCCCCCCCCTGGTAGAAAGTTGTCTTCCAAGTATTGTTACTATTCCCAAATACTTTAGCCTATACCTTGTTGTATTTCCAAAGTCACCTCTATACTAAAAGCCTAGAAATACTACCTTATCTCCATTTGTCACTAAACGAAACCCTAAGAGAAACTTCATTGTTGGTTGAAGTAGAAAGTAGAAGTTGTGTAGAAACTTCTAAGAGTTTCTTGGAGCGGATTGGAGCATACAGATTAGGAGCTAAACCTTGCTCAGGATCGACATTTAACTTGGATAATTTTGGGCTTATCGAGGTAAATACTCTTGTCCTTCTATTGTAATTGGATATTACATATAAGAATAGTTAAGACTTGAGTATAAGATATAGAAGGATATTAAAGAATAGAATTGAGCTGTAATCACAGTAGAAGGGTATAACAGAAGAAGAATTGAACTGTACTTACATATGACGGTATTTACAGTAGACTTGTGTAACTTGACGGGTAGGGAAGTGCTGCCCAATTTTCTGTAGAATAAAGAACCCTCTGCTTAGAATAGTCTACAGAGTAGTCTAGACATTGATAGACGTATCTGACTATTATAGGTTGATTCTCTCACACACATATTCCACTTGCAGTGGATTTCACGGAAGGTATGTGATTCTTCCTATCCTCTAGAGCATGATATTTTAAAGTATATATATAGTACGGTAGACGTACGTGTGTTAACTAAACATGGTTTTACTTGACGTCTTTTGACTTGAGTCTAAATAACAAGAATCTTGAAGTATTTCAAAAGAATTATGAATCATTTTTGAAAGAAGAGTAATACTTGGTTTTTAAACAAAAGCTTAAGAGTTATACTAGCTTTATGGGAAGTTAGGTATAACGACTTAAGAAAGAGAAAAGGAACAGTTTACTTATGTGTTTATGAAAGACTTGTATTGATTTCTTTTTTTAGGTAAATGCAAATATTATTACTAATAACGGAAATAAAGATGGCTACAATCAGTCATTGAGGGTTCTCAATCCTCAACGTTTAAGCAAACAAGAAATGGGGGAGGGGTGCAGTGGTCACTCAAAGGTGCCATTACAAGAGGGGATAAGATCATAGTAGTTTTAAGTCCTTCTGATTCTAGACAAGGACTTGTAACGATTCCTGCTTAATTTTCCTATATTGAATTGAAACTCCTTGCACGCTTAGTACGTGCATTAGATGCATTTGTTGGGGAATTCAAGAGTAGTGCACTATTGGGAAAGATTCCCAAAAATGGCTTAAGTCGTTTGGCATTGAATGCTCCCATGGCCGAGACCAATTGTGAGATCTTAGGCGATTTGGCAAAGAGTGTCCCTTCGATTTCCACATAAGTTGATCTTCCAAGACTTGATTGAAGAGTAGTCTTTTCGAATCCCGTAGCCATCAAGTTTCCAAGCCTCTTTTGACGAGTTGCCCCTTTGGTTTCCGCAACCTTTGAATTCAATAGAATGGGTGACTCATCGGTTCTCACCCTTATCAATTTTCGATGTCTCATAGAATGAGATGCTTCCTTGGTTTTCTCAGCCATTAAATGCCCCGAAATACCAGGTCTCGTTAGAAGGGTAGGTTTTTCGACTTCCACACGATTCATACTACCAAGAACCATGGGAAATGAACCAACATCAGTCTCTACAAACATTAATTGAAGACCCTTAGGCTGCAGCCATGCCCCACGAACACCAACGTGACCAATCAGCAACCCATGACTACCCCTATGACCCTCCTTCGACCCGGAACCATCCTCTTGATCCTCCATTAATCCATGCCCACCCATGTGACCCGACATTCCCTCGAGAAGGGGTGGGGCTTCGGAAACCGCAACATCTGCCTTCTCAATGTCCTTGGGAAAAGAAGTCCCAACGGCTTCACCAACCTTAGACTGATGCCTCGTGGACATGAACACTGACCCATGACCACCGTCCTGACCCGCCATCGACCCTGGATCAACCACAAGACCCGTTTTGTTATACCCCGTATTTCCAGGGTATGTACGTGAGGACGTACGTACGAAAGTCTAGCCTTAAAGTTTAGGCACAAGACGTTTTTTTTTTGGCACAACTCGCTAAAAGAATCGTTTTCCGACGAAACGTTTTACACAACTCGCGTAGGATAAATTCCGGCTATGCCATTTCTAATTTTTGCGGATTTTTCCGAGAGACGAAACACTTTGGGCCAACGGGAGGGCGACACTTGTCACCCTCCAATTGGTGGACGTGAGACGTCTATATGGCCGAATGGAGTGGCTTATTTTGTCAAGTAGTTGGTAGGATATTTTGTGTGCAAGTTGGCTAGGTAAACTTGCCCAAATCTTGACCTTACACTTGCCTTGCACTTGGCATAATATTGGCCATTGGTTGGCCATCCCTTGACATCTAAATACCCATCTTGTGATGAAGAGTTCTTCATCCACAAACAAGCTTTCCAAGTCTTGAAATCCTCTCCTCTCCCTTGAGCCTTTTTCGTCCAAAACACCCCCCCTTTGGGTGAGCGTGGCCGAGGCAACCCTCCCTATCCTCGGCCTAAATCTACCCCTCCCTTGGTAGAAAAGTTGCCTTCTAGTATTGTTATAATGCCCAAAATACCCTAGCCCAAATCCCTTAGTACTTAGTGAAGCTGTGAAGAACTTCTAAGGTTTCCTCGAGCTATCTGAGCGCATAACGTAAGAGCTAAGCCTTGCTCCGGATCGACTTATATCTAGGATATTATTGGGCTTACCGAGGTAAATAAACTTATCCTTCTTTTGTAATTAGAGAATACATACTGTAGAATTATAGGAATAAGTATTAAATACTTAGAAGGATATCACATAATAGAATTGAACTGTTATCAGTAGAAGGGTTTAAAAGAAGAATAATTGAACTATACTTACTTAGGACTGTTTTCACAGTAGACTTGAGTAGCTCACCGGGTAGGGGAGTGCTGCCCAATTTTCCGTAGAATAAAGGACCCTCTCGCTTAGAATCACATTTACGAGTAGTCTAGACGCTGATAGACGTGTGTCGACTATTATAGGTTGATTCTCGCGCGACATATTCAACTTGGCGGTGGTTTTCACGGTAGAAGGTATGTGATTCTTCCTAAGCATGATATTTTAACATATATATATAGTACGGTAGAGGTACATGTGTTAACTGAATAATAACTACGGCAATGACTTTTGACTTAAGCCTGAATAATAACTACGGCAATGTCTCTTGACTTAAGCCTGAATAATAACAGATCTTGAAGCATTTCAAAGAATATCGAATCGCTTTAACAGAAAGAAGCGGTTGGTTTTTAAACAAAAGCTAAGAGTTATACTAGCTTTATGGGAAGTTAGGTATAACCCTTAAGAATGATAAAAGAACTTACTTGATTGCTTATAAAAACCTTGTATTCTGTAAGGTGTAGTAAGATTGTTTGATAAATAGACATACTATGATGCTATGTGTGTTAGTGTCTTGTGATGTTGTGAAAGGGGCACATTCTTGTTGTGCTTACGTTGCTAGACGGTAAGTCGGTTATCGTTGTTATATCACCTACCCTCGATCGGTTATACCGAGGGCTTGCCACCCGATGCGCGTCTATACGGCCTACGCGGTCATGAGACTATGCGAGTCGCGAGTTCCAGGATTGATCATTCCGGGTGTTTTAGCCCGATACGGGGGATGCCCTATGCGGTCTGTGTGACTATGCGGTCTATTGAGACTATGCAGACTGCGGGAGTCCAGGAGGGTACCGGGGGTTAGCTTCCCCCGATGCGAGGAATACCTCACGCGGGTGCGGTGACCCATGCGGATCGGGAAGTCCAGACTAGCACGCATAATGATACTATGGGCGATTGGCCTTGCTGCGATCATTCGCGCCCTAGGAAAGACCGCTACATTATATCTATTAGTGTTCTTGTTTGTGATATGACACTATGTGCAATTGAACCGATTGTATTTGCAAATGGTTTTAATACTTTTATTTCATTTTAAGTACTTTACAAGCCACATACTTAGTACTGTTAATCGACCTCCTTCGGGCTGCTCATGCCGCAGTAAGGGCAAGCGGTGCTAGATCCATATCCTTAGGATCTCTTTGCATTGGTGTCGAGCTCCATCTTCTCCTAGGAGGCTCTACTTTTGGTATGATCTCCTGTATTGTAGATAGTTTTGTACATTCAGGTATGGCGGGCCCTGTCCGCCATAGTTGTTTACTTCCTTAGAGGTTTGTAGTCCTAGTGTACGTTGGGATGTAATCGCAAAACTTGGGTTATTTATATATATATGCCGAAGGAAAGCTTTTCATCGATAAAGCGTGTCTCATTTTACAACTGTTTCATGTCTTGTTTTTATATTCCGACACTGATGTATGACTACTGGGTGCCGGTAAGGCACTATCCACGCCCCGAACGGTCGTGACAAAAGTGGTATCGAGCGCTTAATCCTCGGAAAGTGTCTACGCACCGTATCTAGTAGAGTCTTGATTATCGGTGTTGTGCACCACACCAATAATCGCGAGGCTATAAGATATTTAGGATTGGTTTCATTCTTCTCACTCGAGATCGTGCTTTAGAGCCGTGTTAAAGTTGGACCCTCTAACGTATTCCTTTTCAGAATGATTATGCCTCCACGTAAGGCAACCCGCCCGAAGGGCAAGGCGTGAGGAGCCGCTAGTAGGACACCGAGTTACGAGGGCTCGTGCCCGCCTATACCTCGACGGCGAGTTCTATGACGCCGCCGCCAATCAGTAACGACCCGCTGCCCCGCATCGTGCCTTACCCCGCACCCTAGTGATACAACATCGAGAAAACCAGCGGAAAATAAAACTTTACACAAGAAACAAGATATATGAACATAAACAGCAACCAAAACGGTTTTCAAGATATACATAAAACTCAATAGCTTTAATCCTTTACAACCTCGCCCACAACAGACTACTGCACTTAAGATTTACAACGACTATGACGGACAGGCCCCGCCATACCCCACAATCTACAAGAACCTACAACTCGGGAACACATACCAAAAGATAAGCCTCCAAGAAACGGAGCTTTCCTAATACGCCAATCGTGATCCTAAGAGCGGGATCCACGACCGATGTACTTACCGCGCATGAACGCAGCCCAAGGAGGTCGCATAACAGTACCAAGTATGTGAAATCAAAAATATCAGAATGAAATCATACTAGTCTATATAAAGCAGAGACATGTATGATAACCAAACTACGCTCACAACATAAAAGCGTCATATCCATCGAGACTCACGCCCTCAAGTCACCACTCAAATATAACTATGGGTCTCACGCCCACAACATCAATCATGTTCGCATCATGGCCGCATGCCCCCGGAATACTGCATCGGTGTAGACATGTCCATGATGCAACAATAATACCAATGTCCCATGGCCACATGCCCCCGGAATTCTACCTCGGTGTAGACACGTCCATGTGACATCAACAATAATATACTGGGTGATCAACCCTGCCGCATGGCCACATGCCCCCGGAATTCTACCTCGGTGTAGACATGTCCATGTAACCACAATAACAATATATCGGGTAATCAACCCGACCGCATGGCCGCATGCCCCCTAATTCGTGACGGTAGACATGCCCATGTGACACCAACAACAAGACAAGAATCAAAATGGAAACATACCCGGAATTCTCCATCACCGCCAAGACGCCCAAGTAAGTTCTCAATAAGTCGACGCCTCTATCGAGAGACGCGGAATACGTAAATACCATACTTACACAACAACGGCTATCATCACAAGCATAGGCAAGTTTCACAATAACAAGCATAGGCAAGTTTCACACCAACAAGCATAGGCAAGTTTCACACAACTCAAAGTACTTTCATTTTATGCCAAAGTCCGGTTTTAACCCCAAAGTACTACATACGTTAAGTTCTTTTAAAAGAGATCCATTACTTTTATAAAAGTCACCCGATACCGTAGTATTAGAATGACCAACCCACCTTCCTTTTCAAAATCAAGTAACAACATTCTTTTCCTAAGTCCCGGTTGCCTAGTTTCAATTACTCAAGCTTCTCATTTTCAAATGGTTTCATAGTTCCCAAACTTAATCACTTGATTCCTTTTAGAACAATTGAGTAACATATGTCATATATGTGAGTAGTTTATTCTTGTTTATAACGATCTTATTACAATGACCATGATCTAGAAAATGTAATATCATTTTGTCTCATCTTAGCTTCTATGCAGATGGAGGTTTCTACTGGTTTTAATACAATACATCATTATTCAATACATTTTCCTTTATTAACGCCGCGGGTCCTGTCGATACACATTTCGATTCCCAAATCAAGAAACATTATCCCTTTAAAACCAAGTACTCATTACTCACGAATGAGGTTTCACACAAACATCCACATTTAAACAAATAAGTTAAGTCTCTTATCTTATAAGATCAAGTCTCTTAACTTCTAACATCAGTAAACCATTTTCACTTACATAAGGTCGTTATAACTAACTTCCCATAAAGCTATTATAACACCCTATGTTTTAAACCAACCAAATCACTTAGCACATGTACGACTACCGAACTACATAGTTAACAACAATCATGCTAGAAAAGATAGGAAGAGGTTCACATAACTCGCGACGATTTAACGACAATAAGCAAAATGCTCCAAGTACTACAAACTTGCTAGCCCTTTCCATTCCTCGAGTAGAATACGCTACTCTAAGTACTTTCACCTATAAAGGTCACAAACGCCTATTAACCCCAAAACACAAGTTTCTATCTTCCTATAGAAAATTCAAAGACCTCCCCGCAACAGCGTAAATCTCCTCCTCTATCGAGGCCGGCTACCAAGCCAACCAGGGGGGGGGGGTTTACACGTCTAACCGGACGTGTACAATTCTACACAAGTCTACTGCAATACAGTCCTATGTAAATACAGTTCAGTTCAGTTCTTTATTCTTCAGGCTTAAGTCAAAAGACATTGCCGAATACTAAGTATAGTTCCATATATAGTATACTTCAACTATATATTCTAACAAACATGTAATTTCCAATTACAATGGAGGGACAAGATAATTACCTCGATAAGCCCAAAATTATCCAAGTTATAATGTCGATCCTGAGCAAGGTTTAGCTCCACTCCGCGCGCTCCAAACCACTCCAAACAACCCTTAGAAGTTCTAACCAACTTCTACTCAAATACTTCAACCAACTATGAAGATTTCCTTAGGGTTTCGGTTTGAGACTAAAAAGGACAAAAGGTAGTATTTCCGGACTCTTCGTAAAGAGGTATCTTTGGAATACTACAAGGTACAAGGCTAAGGTATTTTGGGCATTATAACTGTTATACCCCGTATTTCCAGAGTATGTACGTAAGGACGTACGTAGAAAATTTTGAAGTGTAAAGTGGCTTGGCCGAATTATTTTGTTCACAACACCCGTTTAGAGTCGTTTTTCGACGAAACGTTTTCACAGCTTTCGTAGGGGAATTTCCGGCTATGTCATTTATAATTTTTGCGGATTTTTCCGAGAGACGTAACATTTTAGACCAACAAGAGGGCGACACTTGTCACCCTCTAATTGGTGAAGGTTGGCGGACGAGAAGGTGGTGGTTGGCACGTTTTTTGTGTTGAATTTGTGGTCAAGGAGTTGGTAGGATATTTTGGGTAGATGGATAAGGTTGCACATGGCTTCATCTTGGCCTTACACTTGCCTAACACTTGGAAGAATCTTGGCCATTGGTTGGCCATTTCTTGACCTATAAATACCCCATTAGTTGATGAGTTCTTTCATCCACAAAATTGCCTAAGTCTTGAAATCCTCCCCTCCCCTCTTGAAGAGTTCTCGTCCTAGAGCCTCTACCCCCCCCCCCTTGAGAAGCTTTGGCCGAGAGCCACCCCCTCCCCCCTTTGTGGTGCCTAGCCGTGGGGTACCCCCCCCCCCTAGCCTAGTTGTTTCGTATAAATACCCCTTGTTGTGGTATAGAAATACTCTCCTAGTGTTGTTATAATGTCCAAATACCTTGGCCCAAATACCTTGTAGTATTCCCAAGGTTACACTTATACAAGCCCAGAAAATACCGTTATACTTTCCCTCAGTCACTAAAAACGAAACCCTAAGGAAATCTTCACCCGTTGTTGAAGTTGTAAGTAGAAGTTGGTTAGAACTTCTAAGGGTAGTTTGGAGCGGGTTGGAGCGCACTGAGTTGAGCTAAACCTTGCTCAGGCGCGACATTAAACTCGGATAATTTTGGGCTTATCGAGGTAAATATCTTGTCCCCCTATTGTAATTGGAAATTACATAAGTGTTGAATATATAGTTGTTGTATACTATATATAGAACTATACTTAGTACTGTGGCAATGTCTTTTGACTTAAGCCTGAAGAATTAAGAACTGAAACTGAATCGTAATTACATGATCAGACATTGAGACTTGTGTAGTAGTACCGTGGAGTAGAATTGTACCCGTTAGGGTTAGATGTATAACCCCCCCCCTGGTTGGCTTGATAGCCGGCCTCGATAGAGGAGGAAATTAACGCTGTTGCGGGGGGGGGAGGTGCTGCCGAATTTTCTGTAGAATATTCTACGTTGTGGTCTAGATGATAATAGGCGCCTTGGCCTTATAGGTCAAGTACCTACGTGTGGCGCGATTTACTTGGCTTAAGGAGTAGCGACTGTTTGGAGCGTTTGCTATTAGTCGATACTGTCGCGAGGTATGTGAACCTCTTCCTATCTCTTCCAGCATGATATGTGTGTAACTATGTAGTACGGTGACGCATACGTGTTTAATGTATTTGATTGGTTTGAAACATAAAGGGTTATAACGCTTTATGGGAAGTTGGTTATAACTTTATGTAGGTAAGAAAATACTTTGTGGTTTTAAAAGGTAATTGATGTGAATTATAACAGACTTGTTATAATAAAGAACTTGATGTATTTCAAAAGATTTATAAATCGTTTTGAAAGAAAGAGTAACACTTGGTTTTAAAAGGTTTTAAAAAGAGTTATACTAGCTTTATGGGAGTTAGGTATAATGTCTTAAGAGAGGTAAAGTAAATGGTTTATCGATGTTAGAAGTTAAGAGACTTGATCTTATAAGATAAGAGACTTAACTTATTTGTTGTAAATGTGAATGTTTGTGTGAAACCTCATTCGTGAGTAATGAGTACTTGGTTTTATTTAATGGGATAATGTTTTACCGATTTCTAAATCGTAATGTATCGACAGCACCATCGCAGCGTTAATAAAGGAAAATGTATTGAATAATGATGTATCGTATTAAAACCAAGAGAAACCTCCATCCGCATAGAAACTAAGATGAGACAAAATGATATTACATTTTCTAGATCATGGCCAGAAAAGAATGTTGTAAACAAGAATAACCTACTCTCACGTAAGACATATATTACTCAATTGTTCTAAAAAGGAATCAAGTGATTAAGTTTATGAACTATGAAACCATTTGAAAATGAGAAGCTTGAGTAATTGAAACTAGGCAAACTGGAACTTAGGAAAAGAATATTGTTACTTGATTTTAAAAAGGAATGTGGGTTGGTCATTCTAATACTACGTATCGGGTGACTTTTATAAAAATGATGGATCTCTTTAAAAGAACTTAACGATGTAGTACTTTGGGGTTAAAAACCCGACTTTGGCATAAAATGAAAGTACCTTGAGTTTGTGTGATACTTGCCTGCTTGTTGTTGAAAAAAAACTACGCTGCTTGTTATTGAAAAAACGTGCCTGCTTGATGTGATAGCCTTGATGTTCAAAACGTTGTATTTCTGTGTTATCGCGTCTCTCGATGGAGGGTCGGTTGACTGGTTGAGAACTTACTTGGACGTGTCGGCATTGACGGAGAAATTCCACGGGTACGTTCCTGTTGATAATATTATTGTTGTTAATCGCTTTGGACATACTGACACGATGCGTAGCGCACGAGTATGTTTCAATTTTGATTATCGTCTTGTGTTTTCCTTTTGGACATATCGACGACGCGTAGCGCACGAGTATGCGTCCATTTGGAATGCTGTCCTATTATTTCCCTTTTGGACATACTGACCCGATGCGTAGCGCACGAGTATGCGTCCATTTGGAATGCTGTCCTATTATTTCCCTTTTGGACATACTGACCCGATGCGTAGCGCACGAGTATGCGTCCATTTGGAATGTTGAGTGATTGTTTCGCTTGGACATACCGACCCGTCGTGGCGCATTTGAGTATGCGCCCATTTGGAATGTTGCCTTATTGTTTCCTTGGACATATCGACCGACGCGTAGCGCACGAGTATCGTCCATTTGGATTGTTATCTTGTTTATTATTGTTGCATCATGGACATGTCTACACCGATGCAAGATTCGGCACGCGCCATGATGCGAACATGATGGATGTTGTGGGCGTGAGACCCATAGTTATATTGAGTGGTGACTTTGAGGCGTGAGTCCACGACTTGATCGCTTCTATGTTGTGAATCAGAGTTTGGTTATCATACGTGTTCTCGCTTTATATAGACTAGTATGATTTCATTTACTGAATTTACGCTTCACATACTGTACCGTTGACCTCGACTTTCGGGGCCGTTCATGCCGCAGTAAAGGTACATCGATCGCCGATCCCCGCTTATAGGATCACATTCAGCGTGTTGGAAGCTCCGTTTCTCCGAGGCTTATCTTATTGGTATGTGTTCCCGAGTTGTAGGTTCTTGTACATTCGTGGTATGGCGGGCCCCGCCCCGCCATAGTTGTTGTAAATCTTAGAGGTCCGTAGAATCACAGTGGCGTGGTTTGTAAAAAGGATAATCTGTCGTATTTACGTATGATGAAGGCAAATCGCTTGGTTGGCTCGCTTATTTATCATGTCTCTCATTTCATGTTTAAAGTTTTTATTTCCGCTGGTTTTCTCTGATGTTGTATCGCTAGTGGTGCCCGGTAAGGCACCCGATGTGAGCCCGGTTCGGCGTTACAAAAGTGGTATCGAGCGATTAATCCTCTGAAAGTGTCTGCACCGTGTCTAGTAGAGTCTTGATTATCGGTGTGTTGTGCACCACATCTATAATCAGGAGGCTATAGGACATTTAGGATTGGTTTCCATTCTTCTCATTCTGAGATCGTGCCTTAGAGCTGTGTTGTAAGTTGGACCCCTCTGACGTGTTTCGTTTTTACCAGTTATGCCTCTGCGAAAGGCAACCAGGGCCCAGAAGGGCAAGGCAGCCGAGGGAGCTGCTAGTGGGATTCAGAGGAGTACGAGGGCGCAGGCCCGGTCAGTACCTGAGGTAGTGCTTCAGACGGCGAGTTTTGCGACGCCGCCAGCACCAGCAGAGTTTAGAGCCGCAGCAGTGGGCCGAGACTACAAGACTGAGCCTCCACCCCACACCGAGCGGGAGATGGGTCACGCGAGATGGCCCGGCTTATTGCCGTGGTTGTGGCGGATATGAGGATAGGCTGGACGCAGCAGCTCAGCCCAAAGAAGACTGTAGTGCACCCGAGGCGCATAGCTGAGGCTACGGGATTTCCTTAGTTGTAGCCCGCCTGAGTTTTACGGGTCGAGGCCGGAGGATGATCCGCAGGAGTTCATCCGTCAGTTGCAGAGGATCATGCGGGTGATCAAGGCTTCATAGACTGAGTCTGTGACATTTGGTTCGCATCGGCTGCGTGATACCGCAGTCGATTGGTTTGACTCGTGGGAGCTTTCCCGGGGAGAGAATGCACTTCCAGCCGTTTGGGACGAAGCCGGGCCTTCCGCACATTTCTTGCCTCCACAAACGGCGAGGGCTCGGCCGATGATTTTTGATGTTGAGGCGTAACGCGCATACGGGAGTACAATGTGAGTTCGACTCATTGGCTTGTATGTTCCGCATTAGTAGCTAGTATGGAGGATCGAGTGCACCGATATGTTACAGGCTCGATGATTACCTAGCGTAGAGTTGTTGGTGTTTCCTTCACCGCATGGACATTGCCCGCGATTCGTGCTCATGCACTGCGCGGCGAGCGCAGATCGACGCGGACCGCTTCACAGGAAGGCCAAGACGGCGGATATTTTGGCGACTTTCGAGGCGCACCGCCGCCAAGCAGACTAGTTATGTACTTCCACCGCCTTCGTGAGCGTGTCGTGGCTCCATGGTTCAGATTTTCGAGAGCGCGGTGTTAACCACCAAGCCACCCCTACCTCGTTGTGACCATTGTGGTAGACTCCATTTTGGAGAGTGCCGTGCTAGATTGGGAGTTTGTTTTGCATGCGACAGCAGGCCATTTTGCGAGGAACTGTCCACCAAGGGTAGCACGGATGTTACGACTCACCACCGGATCGGTGGTGGTTCATCGCCTTCTATAGCATGCACTGCAGGCGTGCCTATGATTAGAGTGAGCGGTTGATCAGTATATCCTTAACCTCTAGAGTTTTGGTATGCTTGTTTTAATGATCTCATTATTGTGTGCTATGTGCGGATAGCGTTGTGATATTATGAGTTAGAATACATGGTAAGTGTGAACCTTAAACTATGTCACGATCGAGACCTTGTGTGCGTCGTCTTGAGTTAAAGATTTATTTTATGTTTGACCTTATCGAGTAGTAGTATACGTGGGATTTATTTGTGTGATAAGTCCGTGGGTAGTGTGAGATGGAAGTGGTAGCTTTCATGATGGGAATTGGTAAGATTGTTCCGATCGGGAACAAGAGTTTGGCGCGTTGGGTCGGGTTGAGGACCATTTCGGGTCAACCCGTAGCCTTGAGGTGGGGTCAGCTCGTGGTCCCGCCAGTGGTAGGGTCACGAGGATGCTAGGCCCAAGTTTTTATGACCATCGTATGAGTTGGTGGATATGTTCGACCGTGTTGGATCGCGAGGCCGAACGCCTTAGAGAAGATCGGTTAGTCGGATGACCAAGTTTGAGGTAGTGACTCGCGGTTGGAAAGCGAAGCATTGTGATGTGTGGTACGGATACTAGAACGAGTTCGAGTGTTCGTGACGAGTACTACGAGAAGGGAGAGGTGAACGCAGGTTTTGTGGCCAGTGTGGCATGATTGTTTTCGCACGTATAGCGGTGAAGACTATATGGCGCATGGTTGTGTTGAGACTTGAGAAGGAACATTCGGGACGAATGTTTCTAAGGGGGGAAGAATGTTATACCCCGTATTTCCAGAGTATGTACGTAAGGACGTACGTAGAAAATTTTGAAGTGTAAAGTGGCTTGGCCGAATTATTTTGTTCACAACACCCGTTTAGAGTCGTTTTTAGACGAAAAGTTTTAACAGCTTTCGTAGGGGAATTTACGGCTATGTCATTTATAATTTTTTCGGATTTTTACGAGAGACGTAAAATTTTATACCAACAAGAGGGCGACACATGTCACCTCTAATCGTGAAGGTTGGCGGACGAGAAGGTGGTGGTTGGCACGTTTTTTGTGTTGAATTTGTGGTCAAGGAGTTGGTAGGATATTTTGGGTAGATGGATAAGGTTGCACATGGCTTCATCTTGGCCTTACACTTGCCTAACACTTGGAAGAATCTTGGCCATTGGTTGGCCATTTCTTGACCTATAAATACCCCATTAGTTGATGAGTTCTTTCATCCACAAAATTGCCTAAGTCTTGAAATCCTCCCCTCCCCTCTTGAAGAGTTCTCGTCCTAGAGCCTCTACCCCCCCCCCTTGAGAAGCTTTGGCCGAGAGCCACCCTCCCTTTGTGGTGCCTAAGCCGTGGTACCCCTACACTAGCCTAGTTTCGTATAAATACCCTGTTGTGGTATAGAAATACTCTCCTAGTGTTGTTATAATGTCCAAATACCTTGGCCCAAATACCTTGTAGTATTCCCAAGGTTACACTTATACAAGCCCAGAAAATACCGTTATACTTTCCCTCAGTCACTA
The DNA here is from genome assembly GCA_029844215.1 of Przewalskia tangutica. NCBI lineage: Eukaryota > Viridiplantae > Streptophyta > Magnoliopsida > Solanales > Solanaceae > Przewalskia > Przewalskia tangutica. Next base: position 34,923,705 of record CM056720.1, on the reverse strand, counting down.
AAAACGAAACCCTAAGGAAATCTTCACCCGTTGTTGAGTTGTAAGTAGAAGTTGGTTAGAACTTCTAAGGGTAGTTGGAGCGGGTTGAGCGCACTGAGTGGAGCTAAACCTTGCTCAGCGACATTAAACTCGGATAATTTTGGGCTTATCGAGGTAAATATCTTGTCCCCTATTGTAATTGGAAATTACATAAGTGTTGGAATATATAGTTGTTGTATACTATATATAGAACTATACTTAGTAATCGTGGCAATGTCTTTTGACTTAAGCTCAAGAATTAAGAATCAAATCGAATCAGTAATTACATAGGGTGTACCAGACATTAGACTTGTGTAGTAGTACCGTGGAGTAGAATTGTACCCGTTAGGTTAGATGTATAACCCACGGTTGGCTTGATAGCCTCGATAGAGAGGAGATTAACGCCGCTATGGGGAGGTGCGAATTTTCTGTAATATTCTACGTTGTGGTCTAGATGATAATAGGCGCCTTGTGGCCTTATAGGTCAAGACCTACGTGTGGCGCGATTTACTTGGCTTAAGGAGTAGCCGATCGTTTGGAGCGTTTTGCTATTAGTCGATACTCGCCGCGAGGTATGTGAACCTCTTCCTATCTCTTCCAGCATGATATGTGTGTAACTATGTAGTACTGCAGACGCATACGTGTTTAATGTATTTGATTGGTTTGAAACATAAAGGGTTATAACGGCTTTATGGGAAGTTGGTTATAACGACTTTATGTAGGTAAGAAAATACTTTGTGGTTTTAAAAGGTAATTGATGTGAATTATAACCGACTTGTTATAATAAAGAACTTGATGTATTTCAAAAGATTTATAAATCGTTTTGAAAGAAAGAGTAACACTTGGTTTTAAAAGGTTTTAAAAAGAGTTATACTAGCTTTATGGGAGTTAGGTATAATGTCTTAAGAGAGGTAAAGTAAATGGTTTATCGATGTTAGAAGTTAAGAGACTTGATCTTATAAGATAAGAGACTTAACTTATTTGTAAATGTGAATGTTTGTGTGAAACCTCATTCGTGAGTAATGAGTACTTGGTTTTATTTAATGGGATAATGTTTTCTCGATTTCGAAATCGTAATGTGTATCGACAGACCACCGCAAATGTTAATAAAGGAAAATGTATTGAATAATGATGTATCGTATTAAAACCAAGAGAAACCTCCATCCGCATAGAAACTAAGATGAGACAAAATGATATTACATTTTCTAGATCATGGTCAGTAAAAGAATGTTGTAAACAAGAATAACCTACTCTCACGTAAGACATATATTACTCAATTGTTCTAAAAGGAATCAAGTGATTAAGTTTATGAACTATGAAACCATTTGAAAATGAGAAGCTTGAGTAATTGAAACTAGGCAAACCGAACTTAGGAAAAGAATATTGTTACTTGATTTTGAAAAGGAATGTGGGTTGGTCATTCTAATACTACGGTATCGTGACTTTTATAAAAGTGATGGATCTCTTTAAAAGAACTTAACGTATGTAGTACTTGGGGTTAAAAACCGGACTTTGGCATAAAATGAAAGTACCTCGAGTGTGTGATACTTGCCTATGCTTGTTGTTGTGAAACTTGCCTATGCTTGTTATTGTGAAACGTGCCTATGCTTGTTGTGATAGCCTTGTTGTGCAAAACGTTGTATTTACGTGTTATCGCGTCTCCGATGGAGTCGGTTGATCGTTGAGAACTTACTTGGGCGTGTCGGCATTGACGAGAAATTCCACGCACGTTCTCGCTGATAATATTATTGTTGTTAATCGCTTTGGACATACCGACACGATCGTAGCGCACGTATGTTTCCATTTTGATTATCGCCTTGTGATTTCCTTTTGGACATATCGACCGATCGTAGCGCACGAGTATCGTCCATTTGGAATGCTGTCTATTATTTCTTTGGACATATCGACCGTCGTAGCGCATTTGTATCGTCCATTTGGAATCTTTGTCCTATTATTTCCCTTTTGGACATATCACCGATCGTAGCGCAGTATGCGTCCATTTGGAATGTTGCCTTATTGTTTCCTCGACATATCAATTCCCGCGTAGCGCATTTGTATCGTCCATTTGGAATGTTGCCTTATTGTTTCTTGGACATATCGACCGACGCGTAGCGCATTTGTATGCGTCCATTTGGATTGTTATCTTGTTTATTATTGTTGCATCATGGACATGTCTACACCGATGCAGATTCGGGCACGCGCCGTGATGCGAACATGATGGATGTTGTGGGCGAGACCCATAGTTATATTTGAGTGGTGACTTTGAGGGCGTGAGTCCCTGACTTGACTGCTTCTATGTTGTGAACTGTAGTTTGGTTATCATACGTGTCTCCTGCTTTATATAGACTAGTATGATTTCATTTACAGTAATTTACAGTTTCACATACTTGGTACCGCTGATCGACTTTCGGGGCCGCGTTACGCCGCAGTAAAGGTACATCGATCGCCGATCCCCGCTTATAGGATCACATTCAGCGTGTTGGAAGCTCCGTTTCTCGGAGGCTTATCTTATCGTATGTGTTCCCGAGTTGTAGGTTCTTGTACATTCGGGGTATGGCGGGCCCTGTCCCGTCATAGTTGTTGTAAATCTTAGGTCCGTAGAACTCATTGTGGCGGGGTTTGTAAAAGGATAAGCGTCGTATTTATGTGCATTATGATGGCAAGCTGCTGGTTGGCCTGTTTATTTATCATGTCTCTCATTTCATGTTTAAAGTTTTTATTTCCGCTGGTTTTCTCTGATGTTGTATCGCTAGGGTGCCCGGGGTAAGGCACCAGTGACGGGCCCGGGTTCGGGGCGTTACAATAACAATACTAGGGGAGTATTTCTATACCACAACAAGGGGTATTATACGAAAACAACTAGGCTAGGGGGAGGGGGTACCCCACGGCCAAGGCACCACAAAGGGGGAGGGAGGAGGCCTCGCCAAGACTCTCAAAAGAGGGGATGAGTTGGACGAACTCAACACTAGAGGAGGGAGGGATTTTAGGCTTGGAAGGTTTCATTTGTGGATGAAGAGTTCATCAACATAAGGGGGGTATTTATAGCAAAACCAAAAGCCAACCAATGGCCAAGATCAAGCCATGTGTAAGGCAAGTGTAAGGCCAAGATCAAGCCAAGTGCACCCTAGACCCTACTCCTTAAAACCCTCACAAATATCTACACAAATATCTACCACAACTTGCCCCCTCAATTCGGCCAAGTGCCGCCCCACATGCTTCCATTGTGAGGGTGACACATGTCACCCTCCCGTTGGTCCGTAATGTTTCGCCTCTCGGAAAAATCCATAAAAATACAAAGCGACATAGCCGGAATTTTCCTTCGCAAGTTATGTAAAACGTTTCATTAAAAATGACTCTAACCGTGTCAGGCACAAATGTCATTCGCCAAGCCACCTGGCGGGGTGACACGTGTCACCCTCCTATTGGCCCTCAAAAGCGTCTTCCAAAATATCCACAATGGCCAAAATCTCAAAACAAAGTGGCCCCTACAAAGTAGAATTTCTCCAGTGGCCCCACGTGACCATTTCCAAATTAAAATCTCAAAATTCTAATATAATCTATGAAGTCCAATACCAAATCGGGAATCCAATTCCCATTAACGAACCTTTTTCTTCACAAATAACCGAAACTTTTCCGTCGAAAACTCACATCTTCTTTCTTTTTAAAATTTTCTAGCACTCGCACGCACGCCCTCACATACATACCGCAACTACGGGTATAACATTCTCCCCTCCTTAGAAACATTCGTCCCGAATGTTCCTTCTCAAGACGGATATCGATGAAGTTCCTCTAACAAGTTGTCAACGCCACAGCTAGGCCACGAAATATCACACGGTATCTTCCTGCCTTACTCGTCGTGCTTCTCGAACACTTGAACTCTCCCAAGACGTACCATACTTCGTCATTACTCCGTTCGAAAATCTCCGAGTCACTACCTCCAAACTTGGTCATCTTACTAACCTCAAACTTCCTTAAGGCCATTCCCGCCTTTACGAACCGCTTCGTCGAACGCGTCCACGAACTCATACGATGATCATACAAACTTGGGCCTAGCATCCTCGTGACCCTACCACCGCGGGACCACCAGAATCGACCCCACCCCAAACCGGTTACGGTTGACCCGCAAATGGTCCTCCACCCGACCCCCAACCGCGGCAAACTCGTGTTCCCCGATCCGGAACAATCTTACTAATTCACATCATGAAAGCTACCACTTCCATCTCACACTACCCACGGACTTATCACACAAATAAATCCTAATGTATACTACTACTCGATAAGGGTCAAACATAAATCTTTAACTCAAGACGACCTTACCCCTAAGGTCTCGGGCCGTGACATAGTCTAAGGTTCACACTTACCATGCCCCCATCGTATCCTCCCAACTAAGCATGTTTTCTAACTCACAATTAACACACGCTATTCGTACATAGCACATAATAATGAGACCATCATAACAAGCATACCAAAACTCAAGAGGTTAAGGATATACCTGGCTACCGCCCACTCTAATCATAGGCTCACTCGCAGGCGCATAATCAGAGGCGATGAACCACCATCGATCCTAGGTGAGTCGTAACATCCGTGCTACCCTTGGTCGACAGTTCCCGCAAATGGCCCCGCTGGCCGCAAAATAACAAGCTCCTCGCACCACGACACTTCCCAAACGCGGTCTACCACATCGACCACACCGGCGCAGGGTGACCGACCGCCAACACCCTTACTTCCCCGAAACTCAACCTCGAGCCCCGACCGCCTCAAGACGGAGGACCACTCAGACAGCGGGGTACAAAACTAGTTCGCCGAGGCGGTCCGCTCGAAAGTCGCCAAAGACCACGATGTCTCGCCTCTTCTGATCCGTGTCATTCCGCCGACCTCTCCGCACCTCACATCCTAGTGCACGAGCTCGCATGCGGGCAATGTCCATGCCCGCCAAGAGCTACTCCCGAACATGCCTCGACATGTAATCATCGAGCCTCAGAACATATCGGTGCACTCGATCCTCCATACTAGCTACCAACGCTGGACGCATCGCCAATGAGTCGAACTCCACATTGTACTCCCGAACCGCACGCCTGCCTAAGCATCAAAATCGCCGCGTGCCTCTCTCATCTCGGAGGCAAGAAGTGCGTGGAAAGCCCCAAAACTCATCCCATACTGCCGGAGGTACATGCTCTCCCGAAAGCTCCCATGAATCAAACCAATCGATCGCGGTATCACGCAGCCGATGCGAACCAAAGGTCACAGACTCGGTCTCAAGCCTTGATCACCCGCGTGATCCGTCAGAATCGCCGGATGAACTCTCGCGGATCATCCTCGAGCCTCGACCCATAAAACTCGGGCTACAACTCGTAAAGTCCCGTAGCCTCAAACTATTCGCTCGGGGTGAACCATCAGCGCTATCGAATCGAATCGCCGTGATCCATTTATCTCATATATGCCACGACCCTGCCAAAGAATCGCCATCTCCTTGTAACCCATCTCTCGCCTGCATCGTGGGACCGAGGCTCAGTATCGCGGTCTCGGCAGCCATTGCTGCGCTCTAACCTCCTGGGCCGGGCGCGCCACAAAACCCGCCGTCAAGCACAACTCGTGTATGCGGGCTCGCGCTCGTACTTCTCTCAGATCTCACTAGCAAGACTCGCCGCCTTGCCCTTCTGGCTCACTGGTTGCACTAGCGGAGGCATAAGCGGTAAAAACGAGATACGCTGAGGGGTCCAACTTACAACACGACTCTAAGGCACGATCTCGTAATGAGAAGAATGGAAACTAATCCTAAATGTCTCGGCCTCTCGATTATAGATGTGGTGCACAACACATCGATAATCAAGACTCTACTAGACACGGTTCAGACACTTTCCGAGGATTAATCGCTCGATACCACTTTTGTAACGACTGCCCGCCTCACATCGTGCCTTACCCCGCACCCTAGTGATACAACATCGAGAAAACCAATGGAAAATAAAACTTTACACAAGAAACAAGATATATGAACATAAACAAAGCAACCAAAACGGTTGCCTTCAAGATATACATAAAACCCGAACAGCTTTAATCTTTACAACCCCGCCCACAACAGACTACGGACCTCTAAGATTTACAACGACTATGACGGACAGGCCCCGCCATACCCTCGAATGTACAAGAACCTACAACTCGGGGAACACATACTAAAAGATAAGCCTCCAAGAAACGGAGCTTCCCAATACGCTGAATCGTGATCCTAAGAGCGGATCCACGCATCGATGTACTTCTACTGCGGATGAACGCGGCTTCAAGGAGGTCGCATAACAGTACCAAGTATGTGAAATCAGAAAATATCGTAATGAAATCATACTAGTCTATATAAAGCAGAGACATGTATGATAACCAAACTACGATCACAACATAAAAGCGATCATATCCAATGTGACTCACGCCTCAAGTCATCACTCAAATATAACTATGGGTCTCACGCCCACAACATCAATCATGTTCGCATCATGGCCGCGTGCCCCGAATTCTCGTGACGGTAGACATGTCCATGATGCAACAATAATACCAATGTCCCATAGCCACATGCCCCGACTCTACCTCGTAGACACGCCCATGTGACAACAACAATAATATCTTGGGTGATCAACCACGCCGCATGGCCACATGCCCCCGGAATTCTACCTCGGTGTAGACATGTCCATGTAACCACAATAACAATATATCGGGTAATCAACCCTGCCGCATGGCCGCATGCCCCCGAGTCTGCGTCGGTAGACATGTCCATGTGACACCAACAACAAGACAAGAATCAAAATGGAAACATACCCGTGGAATTCTCCATCACGCCAAAGACGCCCAAGTAAGTTCTCAACAAGTCGACCTACTTCATCGAGACGCGAATACGTAAATACCATACTTGCACAACAAAGGCTATCATCACAAGCATAGGCAAGTTTCACAACAACAAGCATAGACAAGTTTCACAACAACAAGCATAGGCAAGTTTCACACAACTCAAAGTACTTTCATTTTATGCCAAAGTCCGGGTTTTAACCCCAAAGTACTACATACGTTAAGTTTTTTTAAATGATATCCATTACTTTTATTTTAGTCACCGGATACCCTTAGTTTTAGAATTACCAACCCACCTTCCTTTTCAAAATCAAGTAACAACATTCTTTTCCTAAGTCCCGCTTGCCTAGTTTCAATTACTCAAGCTTCTCATTTTCAAATGGTTTCATAGTTCCCAAACTTAATCACTGATTCCTTTTTAGAACAATTGAGTAACATATGTCATATATGTGAGTAGTTTATTCTTGTTTATAACGATCTTATTACAAAGACCATGATCTAGAAAATGTAATATCATTTTGTCTCATCTTAGCTTCTATGCAGATGGAGGTTTCTACCGGTTTTAATACAACACATCATTATTCAATACATTTTCCTTTATTAACGCCGCAGTTGGTCCTGCCGATACACATTCCGATTCCCAAATCAAGAAACATTATCCCTTTAAAACCAAGTACTCATTACTCACGAATGAGGTTTCACACAAACATCCACATTTAAACAAATAAGTTAAGTCTCTTATCTTATAAGATCAAGTCTCTTAACTTCTAACATCGAGAAACCATTTTCACTTACATAAGGTCGTTATAACTAACTTCCCATAAAGCTATTATAACACCCTATGTTTTAAACCAACCAAATCACTTAGCACACGTACGCTACCGTACTACATAGTTCACAACAATCATGCTAGAAAAGATAGGAAGAGGTTCACATACCTCGCGACGATTTATCGACAATAAGCAAAATGCTCCAAGTACTACAACCTTGCTAGCCCTTTCCACTCCTCGAGTAGAATACGCTACTCTTAGTACTTTCACCTATAAAGGTCACAAACGTCTATTAACCCCAAAACACAAGTTTCTATCTTCCTATAGAAAATTAAGACTTCCCGCAACAACAGAATCTCCTCCTCTATCGAGGCCGCTACCAAGCCAACCAGTGGGGTTTACACGTCTAACCGACGTGTACAATTCTACACAAGTCTACCGCAATACCTATGTAAATACAGCTTTCAGCTTTATTCTTCAGGCTTAAGTCAAAAGACATTGCCGAATACTAAGTATAGTTCCATATATAGTATACTTCAACTATATATTCTAACAAACATGTAATTTCCAATTACAATGGAGGGACAAGATAATTACCTCGATAAGCCCAAAATTATCCAAGTTATAATGTCGATCCTGAGCAAGGTTTAGCTCCACTCCGTGCGCTCCAAACCACTCCAAACAACCCTTAGAAGTTCTAACCAACTTCTACTCAAATACTTCAACCAACTATGAAGATTTCCTTGTGGTTTCGGTTTGAGACTAAAAAGGACAAAAGGTAGTATTTCCGACTCTTCAGAAAGAGGTATCTTGGAATACTACAAGGTACAAGGCTAAGGTATTTTGGGCATTATAACAATACTAGGAGTATTTCTATACCACAACAAGGGTATTATACGAAACAACTAGGCTAGTGAGGGTACCCACGCCAAGGCACCACAAAGTGGAGGAGGAGGCCCTACCAAGACTCTCAAAAGAGGGGATGAGTTGGACGAACTCAACACTAGAGGAGGGAGGGATTTTAGGCTTGGAAGGTTTCATTTGTGGATGAAGAGTTCATCAACATAAGGGGGGTATTTATAGCAAAACCAAAAGCCAACCAATGGCCAAGATCAAGCCATGTGTAAGGCAAGTGTAAGGCCAAGATCAAGCCAAGTGCACCCTAGACCCTACTCCTTAAAACCCTCACAAATATCTACACAAATATCTACCACAACTTGCCCCCTCAGTTCGCCAAGTCACGCCCACATGCTTCCATGTGAGGGTGACACATGTCACCCTCCCGTTGGTCCGTAATGTTTCGCCTCTAAAAATCCGCAAAAATACAAAACGACATAGCCGAATTTTCCTTCGCAGTTATGTAAAACGCTTCGTCAAAAACGACTCTAACCGGTGTTGTGCACAAATGTCATTCGCCAAGCCACTAGGCGGGGTGACACGTGTCACCCTCCTATCGCCCTCAAAAGCGTCTTAGAAAATATCCACAATGGCCAAAATCTCAAAACAAAGTGGTTCTACAAAACCAGAATTTCTCCCGTGGCCCCACGTGACCATTTCCAAAATAAAATCTCAAAATTCTAATATAATCTATGAAGTCCAAATACCAAACTGGGAATCCAATTCCCATTAACGAACCTTTTTCTTCACAAATAACCTAAACTTTTCCGTCGAAAACTCACATCTTTCTTTCTTTTTAAAATTTTCCGTACTGCACGTGACGCACGTCCTCACATACATACCGCAACTACGGGTATAACACCAAAGAGACCACAGATCCACACCTCCCGCCCCACACCGGGCGAGGAGTTAGGGTACAAGGAGATGGCCCAGCTATTAGCCAGGATCGTGGCGCATACGAGGACAGCCGGATGCAGCAGCCTAGCTCGAGCCCGGCCAGACCCGTGGTTCACCCGAGGGCCGAGAGTTTGAGGCTACTAGATTTCCTGAGTTGTAGCCCGCCAGATTTTTACGGGTCGAGGCCAGAGGATGATCCACATGAGTTCATCCGTCAGCTACAGAGGATTATGAGAGTGATCAGGGTGTCGGAGACCGAGTCCGTGATCTTTGGTTCGCATCGGGTGCGTGATACTGCAGTCGATTGGTTTGATTCATGGGAGTTATCCCTGGGAGCACGATCCCCGCCTACTGGGACGAGTTCTCGGAGGCCTTTCTTACTCACTTCTTGCCTCCACAGATGAGGAGGGCGCGGGCTGATAGATTTTTACTGCTGAGACAGCGAGGACGCACAGTTAGGAAGTACAATGTCGAGTTCGATTCTTTGGCTCGACACGCCCCGTTGGTAGCGATATGGAGGATAGGTGCACCGCCACGCCACCGGGCTAGATGATTATATGGCCGAAGTCTTCAGCGGGTGTTTCTTCACCGTATGGACATTACCCGCACGCAGCTCATGCACTTGGATGCGAGCGCAGAGACCGACGAGTCGATAGATATCGCGATCGTAAGGCCGTGACGGCCGGTTCTTTTGGTAGTTCTCGGTGGACTACCGGCTAGCCTAGATTTGCACCCCACCACCGTGAGCACTCCCACATCATCACGGGCTCAAAGAGTATTCGGGGCGTGTCGTGGCCTCAGACTTCGATTTGTGGTAGTGCGGTGCTAACCGATCAAGGTCCGCTTCAGGTCCGCTGTGGCGAGTTCCATTCGAGGTTGCGATTACTCGGGAGCTTGCTACACCTGTGGCCAGCAGGGTCATTTTGCGAGAGTCTGTCCGAGCAGAGGCCACTGATGGTAGAGTCACCGCAGGTCGATTGCGGTTCTTCATCCCCGACAGTTACTCACCCCGGAGGGCAAGGTACTCATGGGGCCAGAGGTCGCGCAGAGGTCGTGGCGCGGTCTCAGCTTCTAGCGTCCTCGAGCGCATTTATGCCTTGTCCACCGACAGACTGTGAGGCCTCACCGATGACGCCACGGTACCTTATCGCCTCCGATATTGATGTGTATGCCTTGATAGATCCGGTTCTACTCGGTCCTATATATCTCCCTTTGTTGCTAGTAGAATAGGGATAGAGCCTGAGTCCATAGACCCTTTCGAGGTAGCTACGCCAGTGGGTGATTCGGTGGTAGCTCGGCGGGTATATAGGGCTTGTCCAGTGACCATTTACAGTCGTCAGACCCTAGCCGACTTGATCGAGTTGGATATGACTGATTTCGACGTGATCATGGGTATGGATTGGCTAGCTTGCTACGCCCACGTGACCGCAGGAGAGAGTAGTACGGTTCCGGCTCTGAGAGCCGGTTGTCGAGTGAGGAACATCAGACGCCGAGGTAGGTTTATTTCCTACCTCAAGGCTAGGAAGATGGTGCAGAAGGGGTACATCTACCATCTCATTCGGGTGTTTGATACTGAGGCTGCAATACCAGATTTTCACCGGGCCGAGAGTCGATAGTTCCTGACGTGTTTCCGCACGACCTCCGTATCCTCCCGAGAGGAGATCGAGTTTTGTATAGATGTGATGCCATACACTCGGCCTATTTCCATTCCGCCATACAGAATGGCACCTGCCGAGTTGAGAGAATTGAAGGACCAGCTGAGAGATTTGCTGGAGAAGGGCTTCATCAGACCTAGTGTTTCTCCCTCGGGCGCCAGATTGTTCGTGAAAGAAGGACGACGCCGCGCATGTGTGTTGATTACAAACGGTGAACAAGGTGACCATTAAGAACGAATACCCTTCCCTGTGATTGATGATTTTTTCGACCATTCAGGCGCGAGATGTTTCTCCAAGATTGATCTGCGATCGCTTTCATCGTGCACGAGTCGAGAGCGGATGTCCCCAGATCGCATTCCGACCCTGCGGGCATTATGAGTTCAGGGTCATGTTTTTGGGATTGACCAATGCTCCGGAGGTATTCATGGATTTGATGAACCGAGTGTTCAAACCATTTTTGGACACGTTTGTGATAGTGTTCATAGATGATATCTTGGTTTATTCTCGCTCAGAGCGGAAGACGCGAGCATTTGGCGATCTTGGCCGACGCTTCCGACTGCAGTTATACGCCAAGTTTTCCAAATGTGAGTTTTGGTTAACTTCGGTGGCTTTTCTTGGGCATATTGTCGGGGCTGATGGCATTCGAGTGGATACGACCAAGATCGAGACAGTCAGGACTTGGCCTAGACCTACTACTCCGACAGAGGTTCACAGCTCGGGCCTTGCAGTTATTATCGCGTTCGTAGAAGTTTGCTTCTATCTACGCACCATTGACTAGGCCGACTCGTAAGGCGGCTAAGTTTCATGATCGATGCTTGTGAGCGTGGTTTCCATTCTTGCGGAGAGATCGACGATCGCCTGCGTTTACTCTTCCGCAGGTCCACGGTTATGTCGTATATTGTAATGCGTCAGGCATCGGGTTGGGATGTGTATTGATGCAGCAGGGCAATGTTATAGCGTATGCATCCCGACAGCTGAAGAAACATGAGAGGAACTACCCCACCCATGATTTGGAGTTGGCAGCGGTGATTCACGCCTTGAAGATCTGGAGGCACTATTTGTATGGGGTTCATGTGGATATTTATACGCACCACAAGAGCCTCAAGATATCTTCACCAGAGGAGCTGAACTTACGATAGAGAAGGTGGTTAGAGTTGCTTAAGGATTACGATGTTGATATCCTGTACCACCCGGGGAAAGCCAATGTTGTGGCAGATGCTCTTATTCGTAGGTCGATGAGGAGCCTATCAGATGTGCAGCTAGAGAGGAGGGACATGGTTCGCGATTTGCATCGCCAGCGAGCCTTGGTGTCCGCTTGATTGATTCCCGATAGCGATGAGGTTAGAGTTCGTGAGGTTGCCGAGTCTTCCATCGTCGGCGAGGTGAAGAGGCAACGCTCGAGGATCGATTTTGGCACGTTATCGTGATACGGCTCTTCGTGAGGAAGGGTCCTTGAGGTAGCACTGATGGGGTGCTAAGGTTTGAGGGCGAGTTGTGTTCCGGATGTTTCGTGACTTCGCAGCAGTTCTTGGGAAGCACACAGCAAGCGTTTCATCCATCCGTGGTCGACCAAGATGTACCACGACCTTAGATCCGTATTGGTTGGATGGCTTGAAGAGGACGCCGCAGTTCGTAGCTCGCCCGCGTGTTGTCGCAGTGAAGGTAGAGCACCGAGGCCGGTGGTTTATTCTGACGATAGAGATCCCGACCTGGAAGTGGGAGGTAATCAACATGGACTTCATCATAGGATTACCTCGCACTCAGAGGAGACATGATTCTATATGGGTTATCATCGACAGGCTGACGAAATCAGCCCACTTTCTTCCCGTTAGGACGACTTTTTCGGCTGAGGATTATTCCAGACTTTACATCCGAGAGATCGTCAGACTGCATGAAGTCCCTATTTCGATCATATCGCATGCAGGAGCCGCCATTTACTAACTTCGGAGGTCTTTCCGTATGGTTTAGGACGCAGTGAGCTCGAGTAATCGCATTCCATCCACGCAGCAGACGGACAGCAGAGCGCACTATCCGCACTCTTGAGGATATGCCGCGAGCCCGTGTTATTGACCGTGGGTAGCCGGGAGGATCATTTGCCTCTAGTTGAGTTTGCATACAATAATAGCTACCACTCCAGATTCGATGACGCCTTATGAGGCCTTGTACGAGGAAGTGCGGATCACCTATAGCTGGTTCGACGTGAGGTGCGCTAGTGGGACCGATTTGCGCAAGAAAGTGGATAAGCGGTTATCCAGAGAGGTTGCCGACACCGAGTCGACAAAAGTCATACGCAGATCATCGCCGCTTCAGATCCGAGTTCGAGGTTCATGATTGGGTTTTCGTAGTGTCATCCATGGCGGTGTGATGAGATTCGAAGAAGGGAAACTCACCAAGGTACATCGGGCCGTTTCAGATTGTCTGCGGTAGGCAAGGTTGCCTATGAGTTGGATCTGTCGTCCGATCCGGAGGCGGCATCCGGTGTTTCATGTTTCTACGCCGAGGAGATGTATCGGATCCATCTAGTGGTACACCCGATTGATGATGTCCGTGTGATCGAGGGGTTATCGTATGAGGAGATTCCCATAGCGATAGTCGATCGTCGAGTTAGGCGTCATGACCAAGGACGTGGCTTCCACAAAGTCTTGTGGTGGAACGAGCTCGGGGAGAGATGACGTGGAAGTCGGCGAGGACATGAGGTGAAGTACCTCACCTATTCCCCACACCTCCGTGTAATTCACTTTCCTACTTGTAAATCTTCATTATCGTTTATGCCTAAGTGTTGTTTTGTGGCCGTGTGTGGCATTTGCAAAAAAATTTAAGTTATGAGGAACCTTATTGTTATCTGTCTTGGGAAGGAACATTCGGGATGAATGTTTTTAAGGAGGGGAGAATGTTATACCCCGTATTTCCAGGGTATGTACGTGAGGACGACGCATTTAAAGTCTAGCCTTAAAGTTTAGGCACAAGACGTTTTTTTTTGGCACAACTCGCTAAAAAAATCGTTTTCCGACGAAACGTTTTACACAACTCGCGTAGGATAAATTCCGGCTATGCCATTTCTAATTTTTGCAGATTTTTCCGAGAGACGAAACACTTTGGGCCAACGGGAGGGCGACACTTGTCACCTTCCAATTGGTGGACGTGAGGCGTCTATATGGCCCAATGGAGTGGCTTATTTTGTCAAGTAGTTGGTAGGATATTTTGTGTGCAAGTTGGCTAGGTACACTTGCCCAAATCTTGACCTTACACTTGCCTTGCACTTGGCATAATCTTGGCCATTGGTTGGCCATCCCTTGACCTATAAATACCCCTCTTGTGATGAAGAGTTCTTCATCCACAAACAAGCTTTCCAAGTCTTGAAATCCTCTCCTCTCCCTTGAGCCTTTTTCGTCCAAAACACCCCCCCTTTGAGTGAGCTTGGCCGAGGCAACCCCTCCCCCTAGCCTGGCCGAAATCTACCCCCCCTCCCTTGGTAGAAAAGTTGCCTTCTAGTATTGTTATAATGCCTAAAATACCCTAGCCCAAATCCCTTAGTACTTAGTAGAAGTTGTGAAGAACTTCTAATGTTTCGAGCTATCTGAGCGTACAACGTAGAGCTAAGCCTTGCTCCGGATCGACTTATATCTAGGATATTATTGGGCTTATCGAGGTAAATAAACTTGTCCTTCTTTTGTAATTAGAGAATACATACTGTAGAAGTATAGAAATAAGTATTAAATACTTGTAAGGATATCACGTATCAAATTGAATCAAGTTATCACAGTAGGCGGTTTAAAAGAAGAATAATTGAACTATACTTACTTAGGACTGTTTTCACATGAGACTGAGTAGCTCACCGTAGGGAAGTGCTGCCCGATTTTCCGTAGAATAAAGGACCCTCTGCTAGAATCTGCATGAGTAGTTCAGACGTTGATAGACGTGTCGACTATTATAGGTTGATTCTCTCGCGACATATTTAACTCGCGTGGTTTTCGCCGGAAGGTATGTGATTCTTCCTAAGCATGATATTTTAACATATATATATAGTACGGTGACGCATACGTGTTAATCGAATAATAACTACGGCAATGTCTTTTGACTTAAGCTCGAATAATAACTACGGCAATGTCTCTGACTTAAGCCTGAATAATAATGATCTTGAAGCATTTCAAAAGAATCAATCGCTTTTAATAAAAGAAGAAACAGTTGGTTTTTAAACAAAAGCTTAAGAGTTATACTAGCTTTATGGGAACTTAGGTATAACTCCTTAAGAATGATAAAAAGAACTGTTTACTTGATTGCTTATAAAAACCTTGTATTCTGTAAGGTGTAGTAAGATTGTTTGATAAATAGACATACTATGATGCTATGTGTGTTAGTGTCTTGTGATGTTGTGAAAGGGGGACATTCTTGTTGTGCTTACGTTGCTAGAAGGTAAGTCGGTTATCTTGTTGTTATATCACCTACCCTCGATTGGTTATACCGAGGCTTGCCACTGATGTGGTCTATACGGCCTATGCGGTCAGTGAGACTACGCGAGCTGCGGAGCTCGAGATTGATCATTCCGGTGTTTTAGCCTGACGGGGATGCCCTATGCGTCCAGTATGACTATGCGGTCTATTGAGACTATGCGGATCGCGGGAGTCAGAGGTACCGGTTAGCTACCCCGATGTGAGGAATACCTACGCGGTTCGTGTGTGACCTATGCGGATCGCGGAAGTCCAGACTAGCACGCATAATGATACTATGGGCGATTGGCCTTGCTGCGATCATTCGCGGCCTAGGAAAGACCAGTTACATTATATCTATTAGTGTTCTTGTTTGTGATATGACACTATGTGCAATTGAACTGATTGTATTTGCAAATGGTTTTTAATACTTTTATTTCATTTTAAGTACTTTACAGTTTCACATACTTAGTACCTGTTATACTGACCTCCTTCGGGGGGCTGCGTTCATGCCGCAGGTAAGGGCAAGCAGGTGCTAGATCCACATCCTTAGGATCTCTTTGCATTGGTGTCAGGAGCTCCATCTTCTCCGGAGGCTCTACTTTTGGTATGATCTCCCTGTATTGTAGATAGTTTTGTACATTCAGGGTATGGCGGGGCCCTGTCCCGCCATAGTTGTTTACTTCCTTAGAGGTCTGTAGTCCTAGTGTACAGTTGGGATGTAACTGCAAAACTTGGGTTATTTATATATATATGCCGAAAGGCAAGCTTTTCATCAGATAAACTGTGTCTCATTTTACAACTGTTTCATGTCTTGTTTTTATATTCCGCTGATTACTCTGATGTATGACTACTTGGGTGCCCGGGTAAGGCACCAGTCACGGGCCCCGGAACGGGTCGTGACAAAAGTGGTATCTCCGACCTCCAAGTTGCCAGACGGAAAACAACAAAAAGCCACACCTTTATCCTTCATAAGATTACCCTCCATACCGTGACCCATGGATTCCATCCACAACCCATGACCACTATCACGACCCTCTAGCATCCCGGGACCCCCCACCATACCCACCTTTGACCCGGGATCTCTATCAAGATCCGGAGACCAACCAGTGTCAAAAGTCGTTTGAAGAGAAGCCCCTTCGAATCCCGTAGCCATCAAGTTTCTAGACCTCTTTTGACGAGCTGCCCCTTTGGTTTCCGTGACCTTTGAATTCATTAGGAGAGATGACTCTTCGGTTCTTACCCTTTTCAAGTTTCGATGTCCCATTGAATGATATGTTTCCTTGGTTCTCTCAGCAATTAAATTTGTAGCACATAGAGAATGAGGCGTGCCATTGACATCCGCAACAAAAGAATGAATCAAATTTCTAGACCTCTTTGGGCTAAAAAACCAATCGTCTTCCACAACCTTAGCGTTTACAAGGCCAATTGGAAATGTAAAGTTCTCGGAGTCAACCACTAAAGGCTGGTGGTCCATGGACTTTCCCCAAGACCCATTCCCACCCACCTGACCCGCTGTCAACCCGTGACTAACCTCGAGTCCCGTTGACCCTCGCATCCAAAGTGGCGCGGAAAAAACTCTTTGCACTCAGAAACCAAGGATCGGAGGTCCAAGGATTCAAGCCTCAAACCCTGAATATCAACACCACCCTCCTGCACCCCGGGTCCACCCTCCATACCCACTTTTGACCCGGGATCACCATCAAGACCCGAAATTGCAGCAGCCTTTCCGACTTCAAAGGAGCCTGCCGGAAAAGCTCCCTTGGACTCAAAGACAATTGAACGGTGAACCAAGGGTTTCAACCACAACCCTTTATCACCATCACGACCCTCCTGCAACCCGTGACCACCCACCTTTCCGCGAATTGACCCGGGAAATCCAAGACCCGTAAACCCCATAGTGAAGCTTTTCAACCGGAACACTAGCTGAGGTTCCCACCGGAAGGTTGGGAGAAACCAAGAGCTGCTTCCTCAACCCAAGACCACCATCATGACCCTCTTGCACACCAAGATCACCCTCCTGGCCTGCTAGTAACCCAGTAACACCCGTCTGTCCCGAATATTCCGCAATATTCAGAGATACAAACTGGCCATCGCCAGAAGCTGCCCCCCTCGGAAATGCAAACTTCAAATTCATATCTTGTAACTTGTAATCTTGAACAATCAAAATAATCTCTTTCATTCTTTTGGCTGAAATCTTTGTATTCTTTCTCATGGCTATAAGGAAGATACCTTACTTTATAACAAATCAATTAGAGTGAGCGTGAAATGAACACACAAACTTCAACGTAGGATGGAATAGATCAAAGAACAATCTGTGTAGTATATCTGTTGATGGAAATCATAGAAGAAGGAAGACGTAGAAGAGCAACTAGGAAAAAATGTTGAGAGCATTTTTGCCTAGTGAGAGAAACATCTCTCTAACTCTTTTTCTTGATACTTGTATTGATTTCTGGAAATTATAATAAGATGGTTTTATGAGTAGACATATTATGATGCTATGTGTGTTAGTGTCTTGTAACGTTTGTATAAGAAGGTATTCTTGTTGTGCTTATGTTGCTTAAGTTGTTATGTTAGTATTATATCACTCACCTCTTGACATGATACCGGAGGTTAAGTCCCTCCGACGGGGTAGACTCAGTGATGCAGGACCATGATTCGACAATACCTCACGCGGTCCAGGACCTATGCGAGCTACGAGTTCCGTGTTAGTGTGCGGTCCTTGCCACGGCTATGCATGTGGCCATGCGACTACGAGTCGAGGATGATGCCGAGAGTAGCTACCCTCGATGGGAATACCTCACGCGGCCTACGCGAGTGGCCTATGCGATCGCGGAGTCCGTGATTAGGCATGCTTAATGATACTATGGGCGATTGGCCTTGCTTCGATCATTCGCAGCCTAGAAAGAGACCTGTTACAGTTTACCTCTTATTGCTCTTGTTGTGATGTGGCACTATGTGCGGTTACCTTGTTTGTTTCGTACATATTTGTAAAACTGGTTTTAAAATGATATGATTTCATTTAAGTACTTTACTGCCACATACTTGGTACTGTTATCGACCTCCTTCGGGGCCGTCATGCCGCAGGTAAAGGGAAGCAGGTAGCGGATCCTCAGTCTTAGGATCTTTTCTTTGGTGTCAGGAGCTCCATCTTCTCCGGAGGCTCGACTTTTGGGTATGATCTCCCTGTTGTTGTAGATAGTTTTGTACATTCAGGGTATGGCGGGGCCCTGTCCCGCCATAGTTGTTTACTTCCTTAGAGGTATGTAGTCCTATTGTACAGTTGGGATGTAACTGCCAGATTTTGGTTTATATATATATATGCCGAAAGGCGACTTTTCTCAGGAACTGTGTCTTAATTTACATTTGTTTCATGTCTTGTTTTTATATTCCGCTGATTACTCTGATGTATGACTACTTGGGTGCCCGGGTAAGGCACCAGTCACGGGCCCTGGAACGGGTCGTGACACATACTTTGCCACCTTTTTCAAGGCCGAATTCAATAACCAAACACGCCACATTTAAGGCCCAACAATGTAATTAACAATAGGGGATTACACGCCTACAAGACGTGTAAAATTCCGCCCCACAATTGATATCAAACTAGTACCAACTACAAGGTCCAATTCGACAACTTTGATATACAACAACACCAATTCTTATCCAATTCCTTTTCAATCCAAGTTGTTTAGTACAACATGATATCAAGTCGCAATCGATTACAACTACTACAATGTTCAAGTAAGTAACATGCGACGATTCTAATTAACGACCAAATTGTAATCCAACTTCAAATGGCTTATATATCATTTCGGATTTAGGCTACAACAATCCATATCACTTATCAATCTTCAATACATATACTTCGTGCTAGTAAAATGTAAGGCTAACAACAATATATAATCTTGTAACACTTTAAGAGAACAAGATTGTTACCTCAACGAGCCTTAGTCCACCTTCAAATCCGAAGTCGCTCCCTAGCAACTTAGAGCCTCTTCTTGACACTTCAATACGCCACTTGAGACCCTTAGAATATCACAAACAACTTTCCTTTAATCTTCCAATCAAAACCTAGGAAAGCAACTAGGTTTTCACCTTGCGACTAATATGAAAACGCTATTTTCCGGGATCTTTCTATTGAGATACCCTTACAATACCCTCATGAACCTTGGTTTAAAGTGTGGAGCTTATTGGACAACAAACAAATTTTTTTTTTCTTGTGGAGCTTGAACCCGAGAGCATCCCTATGGTTTCATCCAATTTCTTGAAAAAAATTCTAAGTATAGAAAGCTTGTCTCACTACTAGTATCCTTATATAGCAACATGGAGGGCTAAGATTAATACATATGTGTGGTTTGGATGCAAATCTTTTAAATATCAAGCTAAGTGGTCCCATTGACTAAGTCAATTTTATCAAGCTCTTCAACTTGCAAGACTTTGTCATCCTAACAATGGTCAAATGACCCTTATACCCATGGTATTTTTCGTCCAAGACCACTTAAGGGGGGTGACACGTGTCGCCCTCCCATTCGTCATAATATTACGTTTTCCGATAATTTCATAATTCCGATAAATTTTTACAAGTCTCTAATCTTAACATTTATGAGTTCTTACGTACGTTCTTAAAACATATCCTGTAATTACGGGGTGTAACATTCTTCCCCCCTTAGAAATATTCATCCCCGAATGTTCTTTCGGAGTCAAACTTATAATTAGCGACATAGTTTCCTTTTACTAGCCCGACATACCAATAATGCCACACATGGCCACATAATAACACTTAAACAAAAATGCTTCAATTAAAACTTGACAAGTAAGGGGAAAATGAATTACCTGAAGGTGTAGGGAATAAGTGAGGATACCTCCTCAACATGTCCTCCTCCGCTTCCCAAGTCATCTCCTCCCTGTTATCACTCCTCCACAAGACTTGGACGGAAGCCACATCCTTGGTGAGCAGTCGCCTGACCTGGCGATCGAGTATCGCTATGGGACTCTCCTCATACGATAACCCCTCTGTCACCTGGACCTCGCTAACTGGGAAAACTCTAGATGGATCTCCGATACACTTCCGCAACATAGAAACATGGAAGACCGGATGTACCGCCTCTAACTCTGATGGCAGATCCAACTCATAGGCAACCTTGCATGCTCTACGGACGATCTGATAGGGCCCAATGTACCTTGGGCTAAGTTTTCCCTTCTTTCCGAATCTCGTCACACCCTTCATGGGTGATACCTTCAAGAAGACCCAATCGTCTACCTGAAACTTCAAATGTCGATGCCGATTATCTGCATATGACTTCTGCCGACTCTGAGCTGCTAACAGTCTCTCCTGGATAAGCTTCACCTTATCCACAGCCTGCTGAACCAAGTCTGGGCCAACCAACTGCACCTCGCCCACGTCGAACCAACCAATCGGCAACCTACATTTCCGCCCATACAAAGCCTCGTATGGCGTCATCTGTATACTGGAATGGTAGCTGTTGTTATAAGTAAACTCCACAAGAGGCAAATGATCCTCCCAGCTACCCCTGAAATCAATCACGCAGGCTCGCAGCATATCCTCAAGTGTCTGGATA
The DNA here is from genome assembly GCA_029844215.1 of Przewalskia tangutica. NCBI lineage: Eukaryota > Viridiplantae > Streptophyta > Magnoliopsida > Solanales > Solanaceae > Przewalskia > Przewalskia tangutica. Next base: position 34,902,634 of record CM056720.1, on the reverse strand, counting down.
GTACGTTTTGCCTGCCCGTCAGTCTGAGGATGAAATGATGTACTGAGACTCACTTGTGTCCCTAATCCCTTCTGGAAAGACCTCCAGAAGTTAGTCGTAAACTGGGCTCCTCTATCTGATATAATCAATATAGGGACTCCGTGCAGTCTCGCAATCTCTCTGATATACAATCTGGCATAGTCCTCAGCTGAAAACGTCGTCCTGACTGGAAGAAAGTTGGCTGATTTCGTCAGCCTGTCAACAATAACCCAGATGGAGTCATACTTCCTCTGAGTACGAGGTAACCCTGTAATAAGTCCATGTTGATCACCTCCCACTATCATCGGTATCGATCAATCGAACCCCAAGGCTCGCTAGCTGATGGATCTGACGGACCATGTCCTGTCTCTCTGGCTGTACCTCTGACAGGCTCCCCATCGATCTACGACTCAAAGCATCAGCCACCACGTTGGCTTTCCCCGGATGGTATAGAATATCAACATCATAATCTTTCAACAACTCTAACCACCGTCTCTGTCGCAAGTTCAGCTCCCTCTGCCTGAAGATATACTAGAGGCTCTTGTGGTCTGTATAAATATCCACATGAACCCCATATAAATAATGTCTCCAAATCTTCAAGGCATGAATAACTGTGGCCAACTCTAAGTCGTGGGTAGGGTAATTCCTCTCATGCTTCCGTAACTGTCGGGAAGCATAGGGTAATTCTAGGCTTCTACTATCCATATCACTTATAAATCTTCAACAAAATATAGTCCATGCTAGTTAAAATGTAAGGCTACAACAATATGTAATCTTATAACACTTTAAGAGAACAAGATTGTTACCTCAACGAGTCTTAATCCAACTTCAAGATCTGAAGTCGCTCCCTAGCAACTTAGAGCCTCTCCTTGACACTTCAATTCGCCACTTGAAGCCGTTAGAATATCACAAACAACTTTCCTTTAATCTTCCAATCCAAACCTATGCAAGCAACTAGGTTTTCACCTTGCGACTAATACGAAAACGATACTTTTTCGGAATTTTTCTATTGAGATACCCTTACAATACACTTAGGAACGTTGGTTTAAAGTATGGATGTTATTGGACAACAAACAAAAAAAATTCTTGTTGGAACTATAGTGAACCCGAAAGCATCCCTAAGTGTTCTTCAATTTTCTTGAAAATTTGGCTAAGTGTAGAAGTTGTCTTGCTACTAGTACTACTATATAGCAACATGGAGGGTCAAGATTTGCACATATGTGTGGCTTGGATGAAATTCACTTAAATATCAAGCCAAGTGGCTTTTGACCAAGTCAACAATGTCAAGCTCCAAGACTTAGAAAGACTTGCTCATCTTATTAATGGTCAAATGACCCTTTTACCCATGCCAATTTCGTCCAAGACCAACTAAAGGGGGGGGGGGTGACACGTGTCGCCCTCCCATTCGTAGTAATATTTCATTTTCCGACAATTCCATAATTTTGATAAATTTTTACTAGTCTTAAATCTTAACATTTGAATTCTAACGTACGTTCTTATAAACATGTCCTGTAATTACGGGGTGTAATATAAGAAGTACTTGAATTTGAAGGAGTTTATTTTAAGTGCCCTTGGGGGTACTTGGGGTTGGTTTTGTGTGGCGGTCAGGGCCACGACCTTCCAGATAAGTTCAGGATAGCGCGCAAGCAAGAATAAGATAAGTACGAGTGCTGCCGGTGGAAAGCTGAAGGCATCTTTGGTAGGTTTTGAAAATCTACACGATTTTAAGGCGGTGCTTGATGATTAGATATTTACAGGACCGCAAGAGGACCCTATGATTAGGGTTGTGACTCCAAGGAAAGTTTATTTAAGAGATATAAGTTCTCTCCCCCACGTAAAAGGATAGTTTTACGTATTATGGGGTTATGTGTACCCATGTTGTTAGACGAAGGATAGGAGAATGGTAAGGTCCTCAGTATCGTCATGCCATAGGTTACAGTTTTAGATAACCGTAGGAATAGTATTGTGTTGGGGTAATTAAGAACGACGTTAGGAAATGGTCGAGGAAGTGTCGTAATGATATAAATGCAGGTAGTACGCATGTATGAAACTATATGATTATGAATCAAGATAGAAATACTTTTGCTAATAATAAGCATAATTAAGGGTTATGACCAGAATGATAAAAGAGAATACAACTATGGTTATGTAAGTTGCACGAGATATGATTACCCCAGACTAGTGTAAAGACCATTAGTAAATGATGGCGGTAGAAGAACACCTCGAGGAAAGATGGTAACATATGTACTAACGAGAAAGATCATTTGATTTCAGGGGTAGCTGGGAGGATCATTTGCCTCTTGTTGAGGTCGCTTATAATAACAACTACCATTCTTGCATTCAGATGACGCCATATGAGGTTTTGTATTGGCGTAAGTGTAGGTCATCGATTGGTTGGTTCGACGTGGGCGAGGTACAGTTAGTTGGCGCACTTGATTCGAAGTCGTGGATAAGGTGAAGCTTATCCAGGAAAGATTATTAGTAAGCTTAGAGTCGATATAAGCTTTATGCAGTTAACCGACGTCGACACTTGGAGTTCAGGTTGACGTTCTAGTATAAGTATGGTTATGTGTCCACGTGTGGCATTATTGGTATGTAGGGGTTGTAAAAGGAGACTATGTCGCTATCCATAAGATTGACCCCAAAAGAACATTCGGGGATGAATGTTTCTAAGGGGGGAAGAATGTTACACCCCGTAAATCGCAGGACATGTTTATAAGAACGTACGTAAGAAATAAAAAATGTTAAGATTTGAGAATAGTAAAAATTTATCGTAATTTTGGAATTTGTCGGAAAACGAAATATTGCGATGAATGGGAGGGAGAAACGTGTCACCCCCTTAGAAGTCTTGGACGAAATGGACATGGATAGAATGGTCATTTGACCAATTTTAAGATGACCAAAGTCTTGCAAGACTTAAGCTTGATATTGTTCACTTAGTCAAGGCCACTTGGCTTGATCCTTGTGAAATGCATCCAAGCCAATAATTTGTTTTAATATTGACCCTCATTTATGTTATTTAAACATACTAGTGTAAGACAAGGCTCTACACTTAGTCATAATTCAAGAAAAAATTGAAGAAGCTCAAGGTGAGCTCTCGATAATGGGTAGGGTTTTAAGAGAAATTTTTTTGTTTGTTGTCCAATAATCCCCATACTTTAAACCAAGGTTCCTAAGAGTATTATAAGGGTATCTCAATAGAAAGATCCCGGAAAAGTGGCGTTTTCGTATTAGTCGCAAGGTGAAAACCTAGTCACTTTCCTAGGTTTGGATTTGGAATTGAAGGAAAGTTGTTTGTGATCTTCTAAAGGGCTTCAAGTGGCGGATTGGAGTGTCAAGGAGAGGCTCTAAGTTGCTAGGGAGCGACCTCGGATCATGAAGTGGATTAAGGCTCACTAAGGTAACAATCTTGTTCTCTTAAGTGTATAAGATTACATATTGTTGTAGCCTTACTTTTTGAATAACATGAAGTATATGTATTAAATATTGATAAGTGTTATGGATATTTGTAGCCTAAAATCCGAAATGACATGTTTAGCCATTTGAAATTGAAATACAATTTTGGTCGATAATTAGAATCGTTGCATGTTACCTACTTGAAGATTGTAGTAGTTATAATCGATTGCGTCTTGATAACATGTTATACTAAACAACTTGAATTGAAAAGGAATTGGAAAGGTTGATATGTTGTTACACCTTTGCCCGAGAATGACTTTGTATGTTGGACTAGTTTGATATTAAATTGTGGGGCGGAAATTTACACGTCTTGTAGGCGTGTAATCCTGTATTGATAACTACATTGTTGAGCCTTAAATGTCGTGTGTTTGGTTATTGAATTCGGACCTTGAAAAAGGTGGAAAAGTATGTAGAAACAAAGGAAGTGATGTCCGATTTTCCGTAGAATTTAGTGACTTTGCACTTGGAGTATTCTACGTTTGAAGCTAGAAGTTAATAGATGTATTATGGTCATTATAGGTTGACATACTACGTACGGCGTATTGGACTTAGCAAGTGGATTGATCCGAAGAGGTATGTGGAACTTTCTCATCTCTTGAGCATGAGTAGTTGTAAATATATAGTACGTTAGACGTACGAGATTTTGACAATCTAGTCCATTTGATATCCTTGGCTTATTTTAAGAATGTCCAAGTTGGTTGGGTTAGGGACTTAACTCACTTGTTTAAGAATATTAAGGATATCTTAGTTTCTAAAAGTTAAGAGACTTAAAGTATTTTAAAAGTATATGATACTTGGTTTTGAAAGTATAAGTCTCTTGGATATAAAGAAGAATGTATTTGTCTAAAGTATAAAGCTAGTATAACGGCTTTATGGAAAGTTGGTTATAATAGCTTTATGGAAAGTTAAAAAGAGTGGTTTACTCTAAAGTAATGTAAGTATGATAAATGACTTGAAATAATGAAAGGCAAATTGATTTTGAGGCATCAATTGCTTAAGGTTTTAAAAGAAAGAAGTCACTTGATTTAGAAGCCTATAAATGTATTTCTAAATGGTATTGTGACTTGTCTTGAGATGTAGATATGACTTGATACTACGGTTATTAGTATCTTGGAAGTTTTACATGAAAAAAGTCATTTTAAAGGAATAGAAGTACGTAGTACTTTGGGTTAAATTCCCGGATTTTATAATGACATGTTAGTGCCTTAAGTAAACTAAAATGAGAGTGTAAATGAATAAGGCTAATAAGAAGTTAGGGGGATTTCTTAACTTGCTTATGTTATGTATGATAAGCCGGTAGTGCTTATGTTATGTATGTAAGACGGTAGTGCTTATGTTATGTATGATATCCAGTTGTGCTAGTTTATGTTATTCATACGGGGTAAAGCCCCGGGTTACTGCTAATTCCATGGATTTTCTACCCATGATGCGAGTGCGGTGTTTGTAGTCATTGCGGGCCCACCGGGCCTAAGCGGGTGAAATAGTCATGTGCGGGTGAAATAGTCCTATGCGAGGAATACCTCATGCGGGTCCACACGACCTATGCGGGCGGATACAGTCTATGCGAGGAAGTTACCTCATGCGGGTCCATACGGCCCTTGCGGGTGAAATAGTCCCAGGAGTAGGATTGCTTAATGATACTACGGGCGGGTGGCCCTACTTTGATCATGAGCCTCCTATTTTTATGCAGTAAAGTATACTCTTGTTTACTCTCATTGTTAGTAAGGCACAGTGTACTGTTATTTGAGTTATCATACATGTCTCCAGCTTTATTTTAGACTTATGATTTCATTACAGTACTTTCAGTTTCACATATTTGGTACATGTTGTACTGACCTCCTTCGGGGGGCTGCGTTCATGCCGCAGGTAGAGTATACAGGTTGCTGATCCTCACTCTTAGGATCACTGTTCAGCTATTGAGAAGCTCCTTTACTTCGGAGGCTTATCCCTGGTATTGTCGGTTGTTGTACATTCAGGGGTATGGCGGGGCCCTGTCCCGCCACAGTTGTTATTCTTAGAGGTCTGTAGTCACAGTTGTGGATTGGGTTGTAAAGAAAAAAAAGATGTACTGTTCTGTTTTTGGATTATGTAAATTATACGAAAGGTGGCCTCATCGGCTAGCCTGTTTTTTTTTTTTTTTTGCCTAAGTGTTTATGTGAGTTGTGTATGTTCCGCTGCTATTCTCTGACACATAGTCTTAAAACTTCATAACATAAACTCTTTTAATTTAAGTAACATATACTTTTATGAGTTGTGAATAGGTTATACTCATTTATAACGATCTTATTAAAGCAGCCATGATCTAGAAAATGTAATACAATTTTGTCTTATCTTAGTTTCTATGTAGATGGAAAATTCTACTCATTTTTATATAATTGATTGTCGATTCATTTTCTTTTATTAACGCTGCAATGACGTGTTCGATACTTATTCTCATTCGTGCAGTAAATTAGCAAAGTCAACTCGACTCCAAATACTTCCTAACGACTCTTACCAACATCCCCCATAAAACTTGGTAAGAACTTAAGATAACTTAGACATGACTTTCACATAGAGTAAATCAACATACATACTTCTTAACTTCTAAGAGTAGAAGGGACCATGAAATAACACCACATGTATATTTCATACATAGAATCATTCCAAAAGAAGGAAGAGGTTCACATACCTCGCGACGATTATCGACAAGTAGCAAAATGCTCCAAAGTACTTCAACCTTGATAGCTATTCCATCCTTAAGTAGAATACGCTACTCATAGTACTTCAACCTATATTTATCATAACATGTCTATCAACTCCTCACTTTAACGTAGAATCATACTAAGTGTAAAGTCACCAAATTCTACGGAAAATCGGACAACACTTCCTTTGTTTCTATGTACTTTTCCACCTTTTTCAAGGCCCGAAAATCAATAACCAAACGCCACATTTAAGGCCCAACAATTCAGCAAACATAAAGGGGATTACACTCCTAATAGGATGTGTAAAATTGTCACGACCCGACCTCGGGCCCGTGACTGGTGCCTTACCCCGGGCACCCTAGTGATACAACATCAGAGAAAATCAGCGGAAATAAAAACTTAAACATGCAACAAGACATAAAGTAAGAAACAGGCTAACCAAAACGGTCACCTTCCCGAATATATATATATATCAAACCGAACAGTTAAATCCTTTACAAACCCTGCCCACAACAGTACTACAGACCTCTAAGAATGTAACAACAACTATGACGGGACAGGGCCCCGCCATACCCCTGAATGTACAAGAACCTACAATCTCAGGGAAACATACCAAAAGATAAGCCTCCGGAGAAACGGAGCTTCCCAAACGCTGAACTGTGATCCTATGAGCGAGGATCAACAACCGGTGTACCTCTACCTGCGGCATGAACGCAGCCCCCCGAAGGAGGCCGCATAACAGTACCAAGTATGTGAAATCGAAATATCAGTAAATGAAATCATAATAGTCTATATAAAACAGGAGACATATATGATAACCAAACTACAGTACACAACATGTAAGCAGTCATGTCAAGTCAGGGACTCACGCCCTCAAAGTCATTACTCAAATATAACCGTGGGTCTCACGACCACCATATCAATCATGCCCGTGGAATTCCTTCCTCACTGCTGGCAGTCTATGATATTGTTACACCCCGTATTTACAGGACATGTTTTAAGAACGTACGAAAGAACTCACAAGTGTTAAGATTTGAGACTTGTAAAAAATTTATCGGAATTATGAAATTGTCGGAAAACGTATTATTATGACGAATGGGAGGGCGACACGTGTCACCCCCCCTTTAGTGAGCTTGGACGAAAAATGCCATGGACAAAAAGGTCATTTGACCTTTGGTAGGATGATTAAGTCTTGCAAGTGTGAGCTTGAGAAAATTGACTTGGTCAAGGGGACCACAAGTGTTATACCCCGTATTTCCAGAGTATGTACGTGAGGGCGTACGTATAAAAGTTTAAGCCTTAAAGTAGGCAAGGGCCGAAAATTTTGTTCACAACTACCAAAAAGAATCGTTTTCCGAAACGCTTTCCAAACTTTGCGAAGGGAAAATTCCGGCTATGTCAATTATTATTTTTGCGAATTTTTCCGAGAGACGAAACATTTTGGACCAACGAGAGGGTGACACTTGTCACCCTCTAATTGGAGGATGTTTGGGCGGTCAGGGGCGAAGTGTGGCTTGTTTTATCAAGGAGTTGGTAGGATATTTGTGTGTAGTAGATGGATAAGGGCACTTGGGTGAATCCTCACCCTACACTTGCCTTGCACTTGGCTTCATCTTGGCCATTGGTTGGCCATTGGTTGGCCTATAAATACTCCCCTAACTTGAAGACTTCTTCATCCTAAAATAATTTATAAGTCTTGAAAGCTCTCTCCCCCTTAGTGTAGTGTCTCGTCCAAGCCTACCCATCCCCCCCCCCCCCCTTTGTGAGGCCCCTTGACAGAGAGCCCCTCCCCTGGCCGAAGTACCACTCCTGGGGTGCTAGCCGAAACCTACCCCTCTCGAGTGTTGTTCTCGTGAAACACCCCTTGGTTGAGAAATACTTTTCCAAGTATTGTTATAATGCCAAAAATACTCTAGCCCAAAACCTTTGTAGTATTTCCAAGTACCCTCTATACGAAAAGCCCGGAAAATACTACTATACTTTCCTTTAGCCAAAAACGAAACCCTTTGGAAAAATCTTCATAAGTAGTTGAAGTATTAAGTAGAAGTTGGGTAGAACTTCTAAGGGTTTCTTAGAGCGAATGGAGCACTCTGAGTAGGAGCTAAACGTTGCTCAGGATCGACATTAACTTGGATAAATTTGTGCTTATCTAGGTAAATACTCTTGTCCTTCTATAGTAATTGGATATTACATATAGTAATAGTTAAGACTTGAGTATAAGATACTTACAAGGGTATTAAATAATAGAATTGAATCATATCACGGTAGGCGGTATAAAGAAGAATAATAATTGGTACTTTACATAGATCAGTATTTACTGAGACTTGAGTAGCTTGGCGGGTAGGGAAGTTCGCAATTTTCCGTAGAATAGAGAACCCTCCGATTAGAATCAAGCATGAATAGTCTAGACGTTGATAGGCGATTTGACTATTATAGGTTGATTCTCTGCTTGCGACATATTCGACTTGGCGGTGGATTTCACGAGAAGGTATGTGATTCTTCCTATACTCTTGAGCATGATATTTTAAAAGAATATATATATAGTATGGTAGACGTACGTGTGTTAACTGAACATAGTATTACGGCAATGTCTTTTGACTTAAGCCTGAATAATAAGAATCTTGAAGTAGTTCAAGAGAATTAAGGAACCTTTTTGAAAGAAGGATAATACTTGGTTTTGAAAGCTTAAGAAGTTATACTAGCTTTATGGGAAGTTAGGTATAACGACTTAAGATTGATAAAAAGAATGGTTTATTAATTTTAGAAGTTAAGAGACTTGATCTTAAAAGATAAGAGACTTGACTTAAATAAATTAATATGACTTAAATAAATTAAATGTATTGACTAATAAAGTATTATTAAAACCAGTAGAAACCTCCATTTGCATAGAAGCTAAGATGAGACAAAATGATATTACATTTCCTGATCATGACTGCTTTAATAAGATTGTTATAAACGAGAATAAACCTACTCACACCTAAGGCATATTGCTCAACTTGTTTTAAAAAGAGATTACGTTTTAAATGATCAAGTCTATGAGTTATGAAACCTTTCTAAAATAAAAGACTTGAGTAATTGAAATTAGGAAAACTTGAACGTTTAGAAAAGAATGTTGTTTCTTGATTTTAAAAAGGAAAGTGTTCTGGTTTACTTAAAAATGTTAGTCACTCTATTACTACGGGTATCGGGTGACCTTTATAAAAGAAATGGATCTCTTAAAGAATTAATGTATGTAGTACTTTGGAGTTAGAACTTGGTTTTGCTAACGTAAACATTAAAGTACCTTGTGTGGTTAGCTTGTCTATGTTTTGCTGGTAATAGCCTTGTGATACCTTCCTGCTGGTTTGATAAGTACCCATGTTATGATACTACGTGTGTTAGTGTCTTGTGATGTTATTCTTGTTGTGCTTACGTTGTTAAACGTTAGGACTGTTGTACTGTTATTATATCACATACCCCCTTGACTTGTTATACCGAGGGCTTGCCACCCTTGATGCGGGTCTATACGGCCTATGCGGTCTGTGTGACTATGCGGAGCTGCGGGAGTTCCAGGATTGATCATTCCGGGTGCTTTAGCCCGATGCGGGGGATGCCCTATGCGCGTCCGTGTGACTACGGTCTATCGAGACTATGCGATCATGGAATCCAGAGTGGTACCGGTTAGCTACCCCGACGCGAGAATACCTCATGCGGTCTATGTGGATCGAGTCCAGGGTTAGGCATGCATAATGATACTATGGGCGATTGGCCTTGCTTCGATCATTCGCGGCCTAGGAAAGACCTGTTACAATTTACCTATTATTGCTCTTGTTTGTGATATGGCACTATGTGCAAATTGAACTAATTGTATTTGCAAATGGTTTTAAATACTTTGATTTCATTTAAAGTACTTTACAGTTTCACATACTTACTGTAATCTTGACCTCCTCTTTCTGCGTTCATGCCGCAGTAGAGCTACTACCGTTGATCCTCGCTTAGGATCACCGTTTCATATTGAAAGCCCGCTTCTCGGAGGCTTAGCATTTCGTATGGTCCTGTCGTTGTAGGTATTTGCATTCAGGTATGGCGGGCCCCGTCCCGCCATTGTTGTTATAAACTCTTAAGTCTGTAGTCCTGTTGTAAAGTTGGGATGTAACTGTTCATTTTGGGTATTTATATATATATGCCGAAAGGCAACTTTTCCCCAGAAACTGTGTCTCATTTATATTGTTTCATATCTTGTTTTATATTCCGCTGATATCTCTGATGTATGACTACTGGGTGTCCGGCACTACCACGCCCCGAACGGGTCGTGACAAAAGTGGTATCGAGCGATTAATCCTCGGAAAGTGTCTACAGATCGTATCTAGTAGTCTTGATTATCGGTATGTTGTGCACCATACCAATAATCGTGAGGCTATAGAATATTTAGGATTAGTTTCCATTCTTCTCACTCGAGATCGTGCTTTAGAGCTATGTTATAAATTGGACCCCTCTAACGTATTCCTTTCCTTTACCAGTTATGCCTCCGCGCAAGGCAACTCGGGCCCAGAAGGGCAAGGCAATGCGAGGAGTCGAATAGAGCACGAGGGTTACTAGGCACAGCCCAATCATCACCGTGGTGCCATTTGGGGAGTTCTGCGGCGCCACCTTCCAGAGAGTTTAACACAAAGCCAGCCTCCATCGCGCCAAGATGAGCCTTCGCCCACGGCAGGAACAGGAGTATGGATTGCAAAGAGACGACCATTAGCTATGGATATAGCAACCAGAGAACATATTATGTACCGATTTATCACGGTCTTGATGACTATCTAAGAGAGGGTTGTGAAGAAGTAGCTCTTGATCGAGAACGAGCATGGCTGCGTTCAGCTTATGTGCAAATGATTGAGAAACGTAGATCGGCAAAGTTAATCAAGGGCGCGCGAAGAAGGCCGATCAGCGAGTCCTTTGGTTACGCTCGAGGCGAACCGCCTCAGCAGAAGATTAGATATGCGTCTCCGCCAAGCAGTGTTCCTCCACGTGGTTCGGGGCGTTGAAGGTATGCCGAGTTGGTCGAACTCCGTGGCTTCCGTTCACGCATAATGCAGGTTCTAGCTAGCCGGGTTGATTTCCTCGTTCACAATGGCAGCGCCATCCCGGGAATGTCGTCTTTACCGGTGCTTGTTTTACTTGCTACCGCCGTGGCCATGTGACGAAAGAATGTGCAAGAAGGGGACTCACCTACCGTGATCGGGCCAGGATTACGTGGTGCGAAGAGGAAGGGGTGTTAGCTGGAGGAGGCCACCCCCACCTCGTTGTAGTCGTTGTGGTAGGTATCATTCGGGGGAGTGTCGTACTACTTCGATAGCTTGTTATGCTTACAGCGAGGCCATTTTGCGAGGAATTGTCGACCAAGGGTGGTGCGGATGGAGACTCAATTTCGGGATCAGTGGCTAGTTCATCACCTTCCCCAGCTATGCGCCCAACAGGGCAGGTTTGATTAGAACGACAAAGGAGAATGAAGCAGGAGATACAGGTATATCCTTAATCCTCTAGAGTTTTGTATGTATGATAAGATGCGAATATCTTAAGTATTATTTTCAGATAGCATTGTGTTAATTGTGATTAGAAATCCTGGTTAGGAAAAAGGGTAAGATTGGGGATAGGGTAAGTGTGAGCCTTAGAGTATTACATAGAAACCTTAAAGGCGAGGCCATCTTGCGTGGAAGATTTATTTTTTATGTTTGACCTTTACCAGTGGGCATAGTGCACGTGGGATATATTTGTGTGATAAGTCCCTGAGTGGTATGATATGAAAGAGGGTAGTTGAGCTAAGAATGACCACTAGGTTTTCATGACTTGGTTATTAAGATTGTTCCGGATCGGGGAACAAGAGCTTGGCGCGAGAAGTGGGTCGGGTTGAGGCCACGTTGCGGGTCAACCCGTAGCCCGGTTTGAGGTTGGGTCAGCTTGTGGTGGTCCCGCCAGGTGGTAGGATCACGAGGGTGTTAGGCCCAAATTGTGTTAACCATCGTACGAGTTCGTGGATGTGTTCGACCGATGATCGGCTGTTTTGATTTGAGGTAGTAGCGACTATTCACCTCTTGATTGAGGCCTCTTGTTGAGTGTGTATTATAATAACTACCGCTTCGATTCGGATGTCACCTTGTATGGGCGAAGTGTAGGTTGCCGATCGATTGGTTCGATGTTGGCAAGGTTCAAATAGTGGGTTCATACTTGATTCGCAGAATGTGGATAGGGTGAAGTCATATTGATACCGTAGTCAACGTGAGTCGCGCGGATGATCTACGCCGACACTGGAGTTCGTGATGGAGTGGTCCGCTTGAAAATACCACCTATGGGTGACGAGATTTGGAAAGCAGGGGAAGCTTAGCCCGAGTTACTTTGGGCCTTTTAGATTGTTGTAGAATAGGCCAGGTTGCCTATGAGTTAGCATTGCCGTCCGACTTAGAAGCGAGACGTCCGGTCTTTCATGTTGCTATGTTCTAAGAGTATCGAGATCTATCCAGAATGTTCCCATTATGATGACCAAGTTGGAGGTAGTAACCCAGAGATTTGGAAACTGGGGCGGTAACAGAAATGTGGTAAGTTATGAGAAAGAGTTCGAGTGTACGAGAAGGGTACGACGAGTAAGGGAAGAAGCGAGCATGTGTTGAGAACATGGAAGTGATCATTTCGTCTGTAAAGAAAAGGTGCGAAGGGAGTATCTTTTAGCCCTTGGGATGGAGCTTTTATAGTGGAAGTGATTCCTCGTGGACTTGGATGTAAGTACTTGCGCGTGTTGTAGTGTGGCCAGGTGTGGCATAATTGTTTTCGTAAGTATAGCAGTGAAGACTATACTGGCGCATGTTTGTTTTGAGACTTAGAAGGAACATTCGGGACGAATGTTGCTAAGGAGGGGAGAATGTTATACCCCGTATTTGCAGTATGTACGTGAGGGCGCACGATAAAAGTTTAAGCCTTAAAGTAGGCAAGGGCCAAAATTTTGTTCACAACTACCAAAAGAATCGTTTCCGACGAAACGCTTTCCAAACTTCGAAGGAAAATTCCGCTATGTCAATTATTATTTTTGCGAATTTTTCCGAGAGAAAACATTTTGGACCAACGAGAGGCGACACTTGTCACCCTCTAATTGGAGGATGTTTGGGCGGTAAAGGACGAAAGTGTGGCTTGTTTTGTCAAGGAGTTGGTAGGATATTTGTGTGTAGTAGATGGATAAGGGCACTTGGGTGAATCCTCACCCTACACTTGCCTTGCACTTAGCTTCATCTTGGCCATTGGTTGGCCATTAGTTGGCCTATAAATACTCCCCTAACTTGAAGACTTCTTCATCCTAAAATAATTTCTAAGTCTTGAAAGCTCTCCCTTAGTGCTGTCTCGTCCAAGCCTACCCCCCCTTTGTGAGGCCCCTCGCCGAGCCCTCCCCTGGCCGAAAGTACCACTCCTGTGGTGCTAGCCTAAACCTACCCCCCCTCTCTTGAGTGTTGTTCTCGTGAAACACCCCCCCTTGGTTGAGAAATACTTCTCCAAGTATTGTTATAATGCCAACAATACTCTAGCCCAAAACCTTTGTAGTATTTCCAAGTACCCTCTATACGAAAAGCCCGGAAAATACTACTATACTTTCCTTTAGCCAAAAAACGAAACCCTTTGGAAAAATCTTCATAAGTAGTTGAAGTATTAAGTAGAAGTTGGGTAGAACTTCTAAGGGTTTCTTGGAGTGATTTGGAGCACTCGGAGTAGGAGCTAAACGTTGCTCAGGATCGACATTAACTTGGATAATTTTGGGCTTATCGAGGTAAATAATCTTGTCCTTCTATTGTAATTGGATATTACATGTAGGAATAGTTAAGACTTGAGTATAAGATACTTAGAAGGGTATTAAAGAATAGAATTGAACTGTTATCACAGTAGAAGGGTATAAAAGAAGAATAATTGAACCGCACTTACATAGACCGTATTTCTGACAGACTTGAGTAGCAGTGGCGCTGCCCAATTTTCCGTAGAATAGAGAACCCTCCGATTAGAATTTATAGAATGGTCTAGACGTTGATAGACGATTTGACTATTATAGGTTGATTCTCTCAGCGACATATTGGACTTGGCAGGTGGATTTCGCCGAGAAGGTATGTGATTCTTCCTATACTCTTGAGCATGATATTTTAAAAGAATATATATATAGTACGGTAGACGTACGTGTGTTAACTGATCATAGTTTTACGGCAATGTCTTTTGACTTAAGCCTGAATAATAAGAATCTTGAAGTAGTTCAAGAGAATTAAGGAACCTTTTTGAAAGAATGATAATACTTGGTTTTGAAAGCTTAAGAAGTTATACTAGATTTATGGGAAGTTAGGTATAATGACTTAAGAGTGATAAAAAGAATGGTTTATTAATTTTTGAAGTTAAGAGACTTGATCTTAAAAGATAAGAGACTTGACTTAAATAAATTAATATGAGTTTTTGTGTGAAACCTCATTCGTGAGTAATGAGTACTTGGTTTGTAAAAGGAATAATGTTTTACTGATTTCAGAAATGAGAATAAGTATCGAACAAACCACATCAGCGCTAATAAAGGGAAATGTATTGACTAATAAAGTATTATTAAAACCAGTAGAAACCTCCATCTGCATAGAAGCTAAGATGAGACAAAATGATATTACATTTCCTAGATCATGGCTGCTTTAATAAGATTGTTATAAACGAGAATAAACCTACTCACACCTAAGGCATATTGCTCAACTTGTTTTAAAAAGAGATTACGTTTTAAATGATCAAGTCTATGAGTTATGAAACCTTTCTAAAATAAAAGACTTGAGTAATTGAAATTAGGCAAACTTGAACGTTTAGAAAAGAATGTTGTTTCTTGATTTTAAAAAGGAAAGTGTTCTGGTTTACTTAAAAATGTTAGTCACTCTATTACTACGGGTATCGGGTGACCTTTATAAAAGAAATGGATCTCTTAAAGAATTAATGTATGTAGTACTTTGGAGTTAGAACTTGGTTTTGCTAACGTAAACATTAAAGTACCTTGTGTGGTTAGCCTGTCTATGTTTTGCTGGTAATAGCCTTGTGATACCTTCCTGCTGGTTTGATAAGTACTCATGTTATGATACTACGTGTGTTAGTGTCTTGTGATGTTATTCTTGTTGTGCTTACGTTGTTAAACGTTAGGATCACAGATCGTTATTATATCACATACCCTGACTTGTTATACCGAGGGCTTGCCACCCGATGCGGTCTATACGCCTATGCGGTCTGTGTGACTATCGCGAGTCATGGAGTTCCGAGATTGATCATTCCGGTGATTTAGCCCGACGCGGGATGCCTATGCGATGCAAGTGACTACGCGGTCTATTGAGACTATGCGGACCGCGGAGTCCAGGGTACCGGGTTAGCTACCCCGTCGCGAGGAATACCTCATGCGGTCTATGTGTGACCTATGCGCGATCGCGAGAGTCCAGGGTTAGGCATGCATAATGATACTATGGGCGATTGGCCTTGCTTCGATCATTCGCGGCCTAGGAAAGACCTGTTACAGTTTACCTATTATTGCTCTTGTTTGTGATATGGCACTATGTGCAAATTGAACTAATTGTATTTGCAAATGGTTTTAAATACTTTGATTTCATTTAAAGTACTTTACAGTTTCACATACTTGGTACCTGTTGTACTGACCTCCTTCGGGGGGCTGCGTTCATGCCGCAGGTAGAGGTACTCCTACTGTTGATCCCCGTTCTTAGGATCACCGTTTCAGCGTTGGGAAAGCTCCGTTTCTCCGGAGGCTTAGCATTTTGGTATGGTCCCCTGTCGTTGTAGGTATTTGCATTCAGGGGTATGGCGGGGCCCTGTCCCGCCATTGTTGTTATAAACTCTTAGAGGTCTGTAGTCCTGTTGTAAAGTTGGGATGTAACTGTTCATTTTGGGTATTTATATATATATGCCGAAAGGCAACTTTTCCCCAGAAACTGTGTCTCATTTATATTGTTTCATGTCTTGTTTTATATTCCGCTGATATCTCTGATGTATGACTACTTGGGTGTCCGGGTAAGGCACCAGTCACGGGCCCCGGAACGGGTCGTGACAACAAGCCTTGATATTTAAGTGAAGCTCATCCAAGCCACCCAATTGTTCACATCTTAACCCTCCAATGTGCTATATATTACTACTAGTAGCAAGACTAATGCCAACACTTAGAAAAAATTTCAAGTTTTTCAAGAACAACAAGTGAGGCTCTCGGGTTCATGCCCACTTGAGAGAGAAAAATTTGTGTTTCTTGTCCAATAAGCTCCACACTTTAAACCAAGGTTCATGAGGGTATTGTGAGTGTATCTCAATAGAAAAATCTCGGAAAAAGATAGTTTTCGTATTAGTCGCGAAGTGAAAACCTAGTTGCTTTCTAGGTTTTGGATTGGATGTTTGAAGGAAAGTTGTTGGTATTGTTCTAAGGGTCTCTAGTAGCGGATTGAAGTGTCTTGAAGAGTCTCTAAGTTTCTAAGGAGCAGTTCGGATTTGGAATCGGATTGAGATTCGTTGAGGTATAATCTTGTCCCTTAAAAGTGTTACAAGATTATTTATATTGTTGTTATCTTTACATGATGCTAGCATGAAGTGTATGTGTTGAAGTTTATAAGTATTATGGATTGCTTGTAGCTTAAATTCGAAATGTCATATAAGCCACTTGAAGTTGGATTACTAATTGGTCATTTATTAGAATCGTCGAATGTTACTTACTTGAAGATTATAGTTGTTATAATCGATTGCGACTTGATATCATGTTATGTTAACAACTTGGATTGAAATGGAAATTTGATAAGAATTGGTGTTATTATACTCTATGTGGCTGAATTGGACTTGTGGTTTGTATTAGTTTGATATCTATTGTGGGGCGGAATTTTACACGTCTAGTAGGCGTGTAATCCCCTATTGTTGATTGCATTGTTTGGACCTTAAATGTGGCGTGTTTGGTTATTGTATTCGGCCTTGAAAAAGGTGGCAAAGTAAGTAGAAACAAAGGAAGTGATGTCCGATTTTCCGTAGAATTTAGTGACTTAGCACTTAGAATATTTTACGTTTGGAGTGAGAGGTTAATGGACATATTGTGACCATTATAGGTTGAAGTACTAAGTATAGCGTATCCTACTTGAAGGATAGAATAGCTATCAAGGTTGAAGTACTTTGGAGCATTTTGCTACTTGTCGATAATCGTCGCGAGGTATGTGAACCTTTTCCTTCCTTTGGCATGATTCTATGTATGGAATATACCTGTGGTATCATTTCATGTTTCCTTCTACTCTTAGAAGTTAAGAGGTAGTTGTGTGATTTACTCTATGTAGAACTTTTCCTATCTTTTGAGCATGACTAGTTGCACGCATGTAGTACGGTAGACGTACAACACCTTGATATCCCTTACTAGTTTTATGAATAGCCAAGTCGGGTGAGTTAGGAGATTAACTCACTTCTTTGAAAGTATTAAGGATGTCTAATGTTTTATTAAAGTTAAGGGACTTGAAGAGTTTTGAAGTATGTGATTGTTATACCCCGTATTTCCAGAGTATGTACGTAAGGACGTACGTACGAGAATACGACAGAAAGATTGGAAAGGAAGAAAGAGGTGATTTTTCCACGGAAAAGTTTCCGGTTTTTGTGAAGGAAAAAGGTTCGTTAATGGGAATTGGATTCCCAGATTTGGTATTCGGACTTCCTGGAATATTAGAGAATTATGGAATTTTATTTTCGGAAATGGTCACGTGGGGCCCACTGGAGAAATTTACGGTTTTGTGGGGCCCACTTTGTTTTCGAGATTTTGGCCATTGTGGATATTTTTCAAAGAAGACGTTTTGAGGGCTATAGGAGGTGACACGTGTCACCCCGCCAGTGGCTTCGCCAGTTACATTTGGGCACAAGCGCGATCAGAGTCGCTTTCCGACGAAACGTTTCCACACTTCGTAGGGAAAATTCCGGCTATGTCGCTTTGTATTTTTGCGGATTTTTCCGAGAGACGAAACATTTTGGACCAACGGAGGTGACATGTGTCACCCTCACATCGAAGCAAGTTACGCCCAAGTGAACGATTCGTTCACGCTTTTGGCTTGATCTTTGGCTCACGTTTTGTGCCTATTGGTTCCTTGTTTTGTGCCTTGTTTTGGCCTTGTTTTGTGGCTTGTTTGGTGCAATGTTTTGTGGAGTAGGGGTTAGGGTGCACTTGGCTTGATCAAGGCCTTACACTTGCCTTGCACATGGCTTGATCTTGGCCTTTGGTTTTGCTATACATACCCCCTTTGTGAAGACTTCATTCATCCACAAATGTTTCCAAGTCTTGAATCCCTCCTCCTCTTGTTGACTCTCGTCCAAGAGCTCCTCTCCCCTTGAAAGTGGCCTTCGCCGCAGGTCTCCTCCTCATGAGGTTCAGCTGGGTACCCCTAGCCTAGTAGTTTTCGGAGAATACCCCTTGGTGTGGTAGAGAAATACTCCCCTAGTATTGTTATAATGCCCAAACTACCTTAGCCTGGGACCTTGTAGTATTCCCAAGATACCTCTGTGCGTAGAGTCCTAAATACTACCTTTTGTCCTTTTAGTCTCAAACCAAACCCTAAGGAAATCTTCATAGTTGGTTGAAGTATGTGAGTAGAAGTTGGTTAGAACTTCTAAGGGTTGTTTGGAGTGGTTTGGAGCGCCTGAGTGGAGCTAAACCTTGCTCAGATCGACATTATAACTCGGATAATTTTGGGCTTATCGAGGTAAACACTATCGTCCTTCTATTGTAATTGGAAATTACATGTTGTAGATATATAGTCAAGTATACTATATATAGAACTATACTTAGTACTGTGGCAATGTCTTTGACTTAAGCCTGAAGAATTAAGAATCGTAATCAGACATGAGACTTGTGTAGTTTTATCGTAGTAGAATTGTACACGTCCGGTTAGGCGTGTAAAACCCTCTGGTTGGCTTCGTAGCCTCGAAAGAGAAGGAGATTTACGCTGTTGGGCGGGAGATGCCGAATTTTCTCAGAGAATATTCTACGTTGTGGTCTAGATGATAATAAGCGCCAGTGGCCTTATAGGTTGAAGTACCTACGTGGCGCGATTTACTTGGCTTAAGGAGTAGCCGATTTGAGCGTTTTGCTATTAGTCGATACTCGTCGCGAGGTATGTGAACCTCTTCCTATCTCTTCTAGCATGATATGTGTGAACTATGTAGTACGGACGCGTACATGTGTTAATCGTGTTTGATTGTTGTTAAAACATAAAGTGTTATAACGGCTTTATGGGAGGTTGGTTATAACAGCTTTATGTAGGTAAGAAAATACTTTGTGGTTTTAAAAGGTAACTGATGTGAATTATAACTGGCGTGTGATAATAAAGAACTTGATGTATTTCAAAAGATTCATAAATCGTTTTGAAGGAAAGAGTAACACTTGGTTTTAAAAGGTTTTAAAAGAGTTATACTAGCTTTATGGGAGTTAGGTATAATGTCTAAGAGAGGTAAAGGAAATGGTTTACTGATGTTAGAAGTTAAGAGACTTAATCTTATAAGATAAGAGACTTAACTTATTTGTTTTAATGTGAATGTTTGTGTGAAACCTCATTCGTGAGTAATGAGTACGTGGTTTTATTTAAAGGGATAATGTTTTACTGATTTCGGAAATCAGAATGTGTATCGACAGACCACTGCAGCGTTAATAAAGGAAAATGTATTGAATAATGATGAATTGTATTAAAACCGAGAAACCTCCATCCGCATAGAAACTAAGATGAGACAAAATGATATACATTTTCTAGATCATGGTCAGTAATAAGAATGTTGTAAACAAGAATAACCTACTCACGTGAGACATATATTACTCAATTGTTCTAAAAAGGAATCAAGTGATTAAGTTTATGAACTATGAAACCATTTGAAAATGAGAAGCTTGAGTAATTGAAACTAGGCAAACCGAACTTAGGAAAAGAATGTTGTTACTTGATTTTGAAAAGGAATGTGGGTTGGTCATTCTAATACTACGTATCGGGTGACTTTTATAAAAGTAATGGATCTCTTTAAAAGAACTTAACGTATGTAGTACTTTGGAGTTAAAACCCGACTTTGGCATAAAATGAAAGTACTTTGAGTTGTATGAAACTTGCCTATGCTTGTTGTTGTGAAACTTGCCTATGCTTGTTGTTGTGAAACTTGCCTATGCTTGTGATGATGATAGCCTTTGTTGTGCAAGTGTGGTATTTCAGATACCGCTGCCTCGATAGAGGCGGTCGACTTGTTGAGAACTTACTTGGACATGCCGCGGTGATGGAGAATTCCACCGTATGCTCCTCGCTGATAGTGTTATTCCATGGACTAGCTCTCCACGAGGTTTCTTACCGCTCGCCCGGTATCCGGTGGTCGGCTCGATTTGCCCCGCCTCGTGGCGATTCGCCTTGGTATCCGTAGTCACCGCGACTTGCCCCGCTCAAGATGTGACGGTTTCGTGATACGGCCTTGGTCCCCGTGGTCACCCTCGTGCTTGCCCCGGTCACCGCGTGACCGCCTTGGTATCCGGTAGTCGGCTCGCACTTGCCCCGTGACGGCCGTGTTTTGTTGCATTGTATTATTGGTACGGTCGGATCCGGTGGTTATACTTGTCCTGCACGGTTTTTATAACACAGTGGGACATGGTGTTCATGTATAATCCTTGGTATGGTTATATCATAAAGCTGGCAGATGAGGAAGAAATTCCACGCACGAGTGATAATTTGGAGGCGTGAGTCCACGTCTTGATATGAATCGTTATATGTTATATATCGTAGTTTGGTCATCATACATGTCTCCCGCTTTATATAGACTATTATGATTTCATTTACAGATTTCTGATTTCACATACTTGGTACTGTTAGATCGACTCCTTCGGGCCGCGTTACATGCCGCAGTAAGTACATCGGCCGTCGATCCCCGCCATAGGATCACGTTTCAGCTTTGGGAAGCTCCGTTCCTTCTGAGGCTTATCTTTGTAGGTTTCCGAGTTGTAAGTTCTTGTACATTCGGGGTATGGCGGGCCTGTCGTCATAGGTTGTTATTCCTTCAGAGGTCCAGAGTAATCGCAAGGTGGTTGTAAAAAGGATTATACCGCTTGATTGAAAAAAATGTTTTTATATATGCATGAAGGCAACCGTTTTGGTTGGCCTGTTTTTGTCATAACTATTGTTATATTGTTAAAGTTTTTATTTCCGCTGGTTTTCTCTGATGTTGTATCACTAGGGTGCCCGGGGTAAGGCACCGAATCTGCCCGGTTGGGCGTTACAAAGTGGTATCGAGCGATTAATCTGAAAGTGTCTACGCATCGTGTCTAGTAGAAGTCTTGATTATCGATGTGTTGGCACCACATCTATAATCGTGAGGCTATAGGACATTTAGGATTGGTTTCCATTCTTCTCATTCTGAGATCGTGCCTTAGAGCTGAGTGATAAGATTGGACCCCTCTGACGTGTTTCGTTTTTACCAGTTATGCCTCTGCGAAAGGCAACCCGGGCCCAGAAGGGCAAGGCAGCAGAGGGATCTGCGAGTAGAGCAGCGGCAGAGACCACAAGACTGAGCCTCCACCCGCACCGGGAGCAGGAGATGAGTTACAAGGAGTGGCCCGATTAATGGCCGTGGTCAGGCTGATTGAGGATAGGGCCGGACGCAGCAGCCCGAGCACCATGGCTCACCCTAGATCGATAGTTCGAGGCTTCGGATTTTCTCGAGTCAGAGCCGCCGTAGTTTTATGGGTCGAGGTCTGAGGATGATCCGCAGGAGTTCATCCGACAGTTACAGCGGATCATGAGAGTGATCAAGGCATCGGAGGTCGAGTCGGTGGCCCTAGGTTCACATCAACTGCGTGATACCGCAATGATCGTTTGATTCTCGAGCTGTCCAGGAGAGCATGCACTTCCAGCCGTATGGAACGAAGTTCTCGAGGCTTTTCTGCACATTTCTTGCCTCCCCGATGAGGAGGGCTCGGCCGACAGATTTTTGGTGTTACGGCGAATGCGGCGTTCGGGAGTACAATGTGGAGTTCGACTCATTGGCCCTGCGACGCCCGCGTTAGTAGCTAGTATGGAGGATCGAGTGCACCGATATGTTACAGGCTCGATGATTGCCTTGCAGAGTTGTTCGTAGCTCTTCACCGCATGGACATTGCCCGCATGCAGCGTATACACTTGGATGTGAGGCGGATAAATCGACTAATGACCAAAGTCGCGTAAGAGGGCCGTAACAGCAGGTCCTTTGGTGACTTTCGAGGCGGACCTCAGCCAGAACTAGTTATGTACCTCGTCAAGACAGAGTGGTCCTCCCACTTTCGACCTTCAGATATTCAGAGCGTGCCGGGCTCCTGTGTTTCAGATTTTCGGAGAGCGAGTGCTCGCCGGATGAGGTTGCCCTTGTCTCGGTGTGGCCTGTGGAAAGCTTCATAGGGAGGTGTGTCGACTAACTCGAGATTGTTATTTTTGCGCCAACAGGCCATCGGCAAGAGATTGTCCGACAGTGGGTAGCGGGTAGGATAGCATGGACTACTAGAGCGCGATGGTTCTTCACCTTCCGTAGCCGCAGATGTTTGTACACCTAAGGCCCCAGAGGTCGCGATGGAGTTCCGCTTTAGCGGTCCTCGAACCGCCTAGTTTCGTATATCCTTAACCTCTGAGTTTTGTTTGTATTGATGTTGCTGATGTGTTTAATGTTATGTTTGGATAGCTTTGTGCTAAAATGTGATTTAGAAACCCGTTAGTGAAAAGGGTAAGTCCCGGGTAGTGTGAGATGGAAGTGGTAGCTTTCATGATGTGAAATAGTAAGATTGTTAGGATCGGAACAAGAGTGGCGCGTCGGGTCGGGTTGAGGACCATTTCATGGTCAACCCAGAACCCGGTTTGGGGTGGGCCTGGTGGTCCCGCCGTGGTAGGGTCACGAGGGTGCTAGGCCCAAGTTTAGATGACCATCGTATGAGTTCGTGGATACGCTCGATCGAGAATCTCGCAAGGCCGGAATGGCCTTAGGGAATTCGAGGTTAGTGAGATGACCAAGTTCGAGGTAGTGACTCAAGGGTTGGAAACGAGCGTTGAAAAGAAGTGTGGTACGGATACTAGAACGAGTTCGGTGTTCGTGACGCAGTACTACGAGAAAGGGAGAAGTGAACGTGTGTTTCAGGCCAGTGTGGCATGATTGTTTTCGACGTATAGCGGTGAAGACTATCTTCGACGCCGCTTGTTTTGAGACCTAGAAGGAACATTCGGACGAATGTTTCTAATGGGAAGAATGTTATACCCTATTTCCGCAGTATGTACGTGGGACGCACGCACGAGAATAATGGTAAAGATCGGAAAGGAAGAAAGAGGTGATTTTTCCACGGAAAAGTTTCCGGTTTTGTGAAGGAAAAGGTTCGTTAATGGGAATTGATTCCCATTTGGTATTCGGACTTCCGGAATATTAGAGAATTATGGAATTTTATTTTCTAAATGGTCACGTGGGCCCACGGAGAAATTTACTTTTGTGGGGCCCACTTTGTTTTCGAGATTTTGGCCATTGTGGTTATTTTTCAAAGACGCTTGAGGGCCAATAGGAGGGTGACACGTGTCACCCCGCCTGGTGGCTCGCCAAAGTTACATTTAGGCACGTCTGACTAGAGTCGTTTCCGACTAAACGCTTCCATTGCCGTAGGAAAATTCGCCATGTCGCTTTGTATTTTTGCGGATTTTTCCGAGAGGCGAAACATTTTGGATCAACGGGAGGTGACATGTGTCACCCTCACATCGAAGCAAGTGGGCGTCCGTGAACGATTCGTTCACGCTTTTGGCTCGATCTTTGGCTCACGCTTGCGCCTATTGGTTCCTTGTTTTGTGCCTTGTTTTGGCCTTGTTTTGTGGCTTGTTTGGTGCAATGTTTTGTGGAGTAGGGTTAGGGTGCACTTGGCTTGATCAAGGCCTTACACTTGCCTCGCACACGGCTCGATCTTGGCCATGGTTGGCATTTGGGTTTGCTATAAATACCCCTTTGTGAAGACTTCATTCATCCACAAATGTTTCCAAGTCTTGAATCCCTCCTCCTCTTGTTGACTCGCCCAAGAGCTCCTCTCCCTTGAAAGTGGCCTTCGCCGCAGGTCTCCTCCTCATGAGTCTAGGTCAGCTGGGTACCCCTAGCCTAGTTGTTTTCGGTTAATACCCCGTGTTGTGGTATAGAAATACTCCCCTAGTATTGTTATAATGCCCAAAATACCTT
The DNA here is from genome assembly GCA_029844215.1 of Przewalskia tangutica. NCBI lineage: Eukaryota > Viridiplantae > Streptophyta > Magnoliopsida > Solanales > Solanaceae > Przewalskia > Przewalskia tangutica. Next base: position 34,878,275 of record CM056720.1, on the reverse strand, counting down.
AGCCTTGTACCTTGTAGTATTCCAAAGATACCTCTTTGCGTAGTCCTAAATACTACCTTTTGTCCTTTAGTCTCAAACCAAACCCTAAGGAAATCTTCATAGTTGGTTGAAGTATGTGAGTAAGTTGGTTAGAACTTCTAAGGGTTGTTTGGAGTGGTTTGAGCGCTGAGTGGAGCTAAACCTTGCTCAGATCGACATTATAACTCGGATAATTTTGGGCTTATCGAGGTAAACACTACTGTCCTTCTATTGTAATTGGAAATTACATGTTGTAGATTATATAGTTGAAGTATACTATATATAGAACTATACTTAGTACTGTGGCAATGTCTTTTGACTTAAGCCTGAAGAATTAAGAATCGAATCAGACATGAGACTTGTGTAGTTTTTGTGTAGTAGAATTGTACACGTCCGTTAGGCGTGTAAAACCCTCTGGTTGGCTTGGTAGCCTCGAAAGAGAAGGAGATTTACGCCGTGGGGGAGATGTCGCCAATTTTCTTAGAATATTCTACGTTGTGGTCTAGATGATAATAAGCGCTGTGGCCTTATAGGTTGAAGTACTACGTGGCGCGATTTACTGGCTTAAGGAGTAGCCGATCGCTTGGAGCGTTTGCTATTAGTCGATACTCGCCGCGAGGTATGTGAACCTCTTCCTATCTCTTCTAGCACGATATGTGTGAACTATGTAGTACGGTAGACGCATACGTGTTAACCGTGTTTGATTGTTGTTAAAACATAAAGTGTTATAACCGCTTTATGGGAGGTTGGTTATAACAGCTTTATTTAGGTAATAAAATACTTTGTGCTTTTAAAATGAAACTGATGTGAATTATAACACTCTATGAATAATAAAGAACATGATTTATTTCAAAAGATTCATAAATCGTTTTTAATGAAGAGTAACAATTGGTTTTAAAAGGTATTAAAAAGAGTTATACTAGCTTTACGGAGTTAGGTATAATGTCTAAGAGAGGTAAAGGAAATGGTTTATCGATGTTAGAAGTTAAGAGACTTAATCTTATAAGATAAGAGACTTAACTTATTTGTTTTAATGTGAATGTTTGTGTGAAACCTCATTCGTGAGTAATGAGTACGTGGTTTTATTTAAAGGGATAATGTTTTACTGATTTCGGAAATCAGAATGTGTATCGACAGACCACTGCAGCGTTAATAAAGGAAAATGTATTGAATAATGATGAATTGTATTAAAACCGGAGAAACCTCCATCCGCATAGAAACTAAGAGACAAAATGATATACATTTTCTAGATCATGGTCGTAATAAGAATGTTGTAAACAAGAATAACCTACTCACGTGAGACATATATTACTCAATTGTTCTAAAAAGGAATCAAGTGATTAAGTTTATGAACTATGAAACCATTTGAAAATGAGAAGCTTGAGTAATGAAACTAGGCAACCGAACTTAGGAAAAGAATGTTGTTACTTGATTTTGAAAAGGAATGGGTTGGTCATTCTAATACTACTGCATCGGTGACTTTTATAAAAGTAATGGATCTCTTTAAAAGAACTTAACGTATGTAGTACTTTGGAGTTAAAAACCCGACTTTGGCATAAAATGAAAGTACTTTGAGTTGTATGAAACTTGCCTATGCTTGTTGTTGTGAAACTTGCCGCCTTGTTGTTGTGAAACTTGCCTATGCTTGTGATGATAGCCTTTGTTGTGCAAGTGTGGTATTTCAGACACCGCCTCTCGACAGGCCGGTCGACTTGTTGAGAACTTACTTGGACATGCCGCGCGATGGAGAATTCCACCGTATGCTCCCGCTGATAGTGTTATTCCATGGACTAGCTCTCCGTGAGGTTTCACCGCTCGCCCGTATCCGTGGTCGGCTCGTGATTTGCCCCGCCTCGTGGATCGATTCGCCTTGTATCCGTAGTCACCGTAACTTGCCCCTGCTCAAGATGTGACGGTTTCGTGTGATACGGCTGGTCCCCGTGGTCACCAGATTGCTCCGGTCACCGCGCGTGACCGCCTTGGTATCCGGTGAGTCGGCTCGCACTTGCCCCGTGACGCCGTGTTTTGGTTGCATTGTATTATTGGTACGGTCGGATCTCGTGGTTATACTTGTCTGCACGGTTTTTATAACACATTGGGACATGGTGTTCATGTATAATCCTTGGTATGGTTATATCATAAACCGCCATGAGGAAGAAATTCCACGCACGAGTGATAATTGGAGGCGTGAGTCCTCGCTTTGATGAATCGTTATATGTTATATATCGTAGTTTGGTCATCATACATGTCTCCCGCTTTATATAGACTATTATGATTTCATTTACGGTGATTTACAGCCACATACTTGGTACTGTTGTCTCGACCTCCTTCGGGGCCGCTCATGCCGCAGTAAGTACATCGTCGCCGATCCCCGCCATAGGATCACGTTTCGTTGGAAGCTCCGTTCCTTCGGAGGCTTATCTTTCGCAGTTTCCCCGAGTTGTAAGTTCTTGTACATTCGTGGGTATGGCGGAGCCCCGTCCCGCCATAGGTTGTTATTCCTTCAGAGGTCCATTGTAGCACCGAGGCGTTGTAAAAGGATTATACTGTTCAGTTGAAAAAAATGTTTTTATATATGAATTAAGTCAACCGTTTTGTTTGGCCTGTTTTTGTCATAACTATTGTTATATTGTTAAATTTTTTATTTCCTCTGGTTTTATCTGATTTTGTATCACTAGGGTGCCCGGTAAGGCACCGAACTGCCCGGTTCGGGCGCATAAATGATACTTGTTCCGCTTAAACGTATAAGTCCATTGGATAGGAAATTGTTTTTGGCTAAGGTATAAAGTGAATATAACGACTTTATGGGAAGTTGGTTATATTTGCTTTATGGAATGGTAAATGACTTGATTTTAATGAAAAGGCAACTTGTTTTTAAGGCATCAATTGCCTAAGGTTTTATAATAAAAGGAGTCACTTGATTTCTAAAGGTTAAGAGACTAATTGTACTTTGAAAGTTAAGAGAATTGATTTGAAAATATATAATACTTGGTTTCAAAAAAGTATAAGTCTCTTGGTTATAAAAAGAATGAGTTTTGTCTAAAACCATAAAGGGTTATAACGGCTTTATGGGAAGTTGGTTATAACGGCTTTATGGAAAGTTAAGAGAATGGTTTTCTCTAATAATGTAAGAAAAGAAGTGATTTGAAATAAAAGCATGGCAACCGTCTTAAATTTATCAATCGTTTAATGTTTTAAGGAAGAAGTCACTTGATTTAGAAGCTTGAATTGTATTTCTAACAAGGTATTGTGACTTGTCTTGAAGGTAGTATGACTTGATACTACGCTTGTTAGTATCTTGGAAGTTTTATTTTAAAAATGGACTTTCTAAAAGAGTAGAGGCATTAGTACTGGGGTTAAATACCCGCTTTTATGTGAGAAACTAAGTGCCATGAGTTTATAAAAATGGAAGTCTAAAGGTTTAATGAACTTGCCTGTGTTTGCTTGTGATAGCTTAAGTGCAAGTATTATATGTTACGTTGTTGTGACTCTCCGAGGTACTGTCTTGTTATAAGTTTACTTGACGCACGACAGCGATGTGAGATTCCACGGGTATGCTTCCATTATGATTGATCCTCGACATGCTTATACGATGTGGGATTCCGGGCACGTGACCGTGACGCGTTAGATGCGGACATTTTATTGACGCACTTCCAGCGACGGGGATTCCACCGTATGCTTCCATTGTGATTGATCTTGGTCATGCTTATACGATGAGGATGCTGGGCATGCACCGTGATGCGGGTTAGATGACCGCGTGTTTTATTACTCCATGGCCATGCTTATACGATGTGGGATTCCGGGGCATGCGACCATGTTATATTATTACTCCATCGGCTAGCTCCCCATGAAGACCTGCACCTACGATGAGGGATGCCGAGGCACGCAGGCCATGCTTATACGACGGGATTCCGAGGCATGCGCGCGTTATATATATATATATATATATGTGTGTGTGTGTACGTGGTACGCCGACGGTGAGTGATGCCACGCGCGCCACATGGTTATATGTTACACCTACGGCCGGCAAAGGATGTGATTCCACGGCGAGATATATATATATATGTTGTGTATGTACGCCGACGTGAGGTGGGATGCCACGCGCCACATGGTTATATTTTACACTTATAATCGGCAAGTGATGGGGATTCCACGCACGCTTTGATATTTGTGTGACTTGATCGCGTCCCGCATTGGGGGTAGTATATGCCCCTCCATAAGGGTCGGATTATGTTATGAAAGTTAAGTAAGTTATATGGTAATGAACTTAATGATTTTTTCCTAATCATGCATACAAGAATGTGACTATAACTTTTATTGAAAATGGGAAAAGATAATAAGGTACAATTAAGTTCATGTTGGTAATGACACGGCAGATCCGTATGTATTTTTTTATACTTGTCCCCGCCATTCTTTTGTACTGCTTATGATCTGCTTATTATGCGTTATTTCGCTCCATATTCGCACTGTTGTAATCGACTTCTTCGGGCCGTCATGCCCGCAGTATTAGGTGCGCATGTTGTGATCCTCGCCTGTGATCTCGTTCGCTTTTTGGTTAAAAGCTCCATTTGCTCCGAGGCTTATTTCTTGGCACGGTTTCCACGAGGTTGTAGATACATCTATATTCAGGTATGGCGCCCCGTCCCGCCATCATTTGTTATGTTAAAACTCTTAGAGGTCTGTAGTCACATATTGTGGATCAGTTTGTAAAGGAAAGGAGGCAACTGCTTCGGTTGTATTTATTTATGTCCAGGAAGGTAGCCCTATCGGCTAACCTATTATTTTACTTCTGTTGGTTATTTTTAAAGTTTCATGTATGTTCACGATTATCTCTCGATGTATACTGTAAGGGTGCCTGTGTAGGGCACCGTCACGCCCGGCCGTCGTGATAAAAGTGGTATCGAGCGATTAGTCCTGAAAAGTGTCTATGACCGTGTCTAGTAGTCTTGATTATCGGTGTTGTGCACCACATCTATAATCGTGAGGTTGCAGGATATTTAGGATTGGTTTCATTCTTCTCTCTTTGAGATCGTGCAAGAGAGTCATCTAGTAGGTTGAATCCTCTCTCGACCTTCTTATGTAACGCTTATGCCTCGCTAAGGCGACCTTGGCCCGTGGGCAAGGCAAATAGCAGAGTGCTAGCGCTACTCGAGGGTTACACGCACTGTGCATGCACTATGCCCCGAGGTAGTAGGCGGATCAACAACTCTTCCACGCTGCGGTATTAGAGGAGCCGAGGGCGCAAGAGCTCCAGGTTCCTGCAGAGCCTCCGGGCCCGCAATGGGAAGAGTTTAGAGATTATGAAGAACAAATCAGACTATTGACTAACATAGTGGTAGGCAAAGACCGACAGTGATTAAGTAGCTAACCCTAGAGCCGATTTGAGGATTCGGATTTTCCGGTTGTAGTCCACCCGAGTTTATGGTTCGAGATCCGAGGATGATCCTCAAGAGTTCGCTCGGCACTACAATGACTATGTAGTTTAGGGCCCTGGATACCGAGTCGCCAGGTTAGCTTTACCGGTTATGCGATATTGCGTTGAACTGGTTTGAGTCTTGGGAGCTGTCGAGAGGTGTGGGTGCTCGTCCGGCAGTATGGGATGAGTTCGCGGAGGCCTTTCTTGATCACTTTTTGCCTCCTGAAATGAGGAGAGTCCGTGTTGATAGGTTCTTTTCATTGAGGCAGAATGGGAGGACCATCAGGGAATACAACCTTGAGTTTGACTCGTTGGTGCATGCGCACACTATTGTGGCCGATATGGCGACGAGTTCACCGTTATGTGACGGGCTAGACCATTATATGATTCTCGATGCTCGTGAGTGGCCCTTCACCCTGCATGGATATTGCCAGATGCAAGCTTATGCGCAGGGATAGAGGACAGAGAGAGAGAGGGTCACTAGACTCAGGCCAGCCCAAGAGGGCCAGGACGGCAGGGTTCCAGGGTAACTTTCGAGGCGGCCTCAACAAAGCAGACTAGGTCGACATCGCAATGCAAGACAGAGTGCTCCTTCCCTGCCTTTCGCCGAGGTTTGGTCGCCGGATATTCGGAGCGTGTCAGGCCTGTGGCTGTGTTCACAGATGTCAGAGGATAGGAACCAGGGGAAGTGTCACGACCCTACCCCGGGTCACGACTGGTGCCCTACCTGGGCACCCCGTTCAGGTATACATCAGAGAATAGCAGCGGAACATACACAAAATAACCACATGTGTAACTATAAAACATCCCAGGCTAGCCGATAAGGCCGCTTCCAATATATATAACAAAATCAAAAGTACAACTGCATAACATCGCTCTACACCCAACCACATATGTGAATACGCACTTAGAATAACAATCGTGGCGGGACGTGCTCCTGCCATACCCCTGAATGTACATAAATCTACAACACCAGGGAAAAGACTGTACCAAAAGAGACAAGCCTCCGGATAAATGGAGCTTCTGTCGTCAGATAAGTGATCCTAAGAATGTGGATCCGCCACCTGCTACTGCTCTTTCTCAGCATGAACGCACTCGAGAAGGGGGTCAGACACAATATGTACTAAGTATGTAAATCGAAAGTAAATTACAACATAAGTTTAAAACAAAGCCGAGACATGTATGATAACAGTAAATTCAAGACACAGCTTACTAACAATGAGAGTAAATCAAAGGAATACGTACAACATCACAATAGGAGATTCCCGATCAAATCATGGGTAGCGAACCCATAGAAATAGGTGGTATAACGTCTTAGGTTCTACCCTCATTTATACTCTTACCCCAGGCGGGTGGTATAACGCCTTGGGGTTTGCCCTCATTTATACTCTTACCCCGAAAAGGTAATAAAACAGTGGTATAACGTCTTGGGGTTTACCCTCATTTATACTCTTATCCCGAGAAGGTGGTATAGGCCTCTGGGGTTTACCCTCACTTATACTCTTACCCTATCTCAACCGTGCCATCATATTGATAAATAAGCAAGTTAGAAATCCCCTAACTTCTTATTAGTCTTATTCGCTCACACTCTCATTTTTAGTTTACTTAAGGCACTAACAGGTCTTTTATAAAAATCCGGGAATTTATCCCAAAGTACTACGTACTTCAACCTTTTAAAAATGACTCATTTTCATATAGAACTTCCAAGATACTATAAACCGTAGTATCAAGTCAATCTCTTTTCAAGACAAGTCACAATACCTTTAAACATAAAGTTAGGTTTCTAAAAATCAAGTGACTCCTTTTATTATAAAACCTTAGGCAACTGATGCCTTAGAAATCAAATTGCCTTTTCATTAAAAATTAAGTCATTTATCTTTCCATAAAGCAAATATAACCAACTCCCATAAAGTCGTTACATTCGCTTTGTACCTTAGCCATAAACAATTTCCTATCCAAGGGACTTATACGCTTAAAACTAACAAGTATCACATACTAAAAACTCTTCAAGTCCCTTAACCTTAATAAAACATTATACATCCTTAATACTTCCAAGAAGTGAGTTAATCTACTAACTCACCCGGCTTGGCTATTCATTAAACTAATAAAGGATATCAAGGTCATGCACGCTTCACCGTATCATATACGCATAACTAGTCATGCTCAAAAGATAGGAAAAGTTCTACATACCTCACGGTCAACCACTTGCCAAGTACAAAGTCCCGCCCGTAGTATGTCAACCTATAATATTCACAATACGTCTATTAAAGCCTTACTTCAAACGTAGAATATTATAAGTGTCAAGCCGCTAAATTCTACGGAAAAACGGACAACACCTCCTTTGTTTTTACTCACTTTGCCACCTTTTTCAAGGCTGAATACAATAACCAAACACGCCACATTTAAGGCACAATCAAGTCAATTAATCAATAGGGGATTACACGCCTACTAGACGTGTAAAATTCCGCCCCACAAACGATAACAAACTAATACAAACTATAAGTCCAAATCGGCCACCTTGAGTTCAACAATACCAATTCTTAACCAATTTCCATTTCAATCCAAATTGGTAGCATAACATGATATCAAGTCGCATTTGATTAGAATAACCATAATCTTCAAGTAAGTAACATGCGACGATTTCTAATAAACGACCAATTAGTAATCCATTTTTCAAGTGGCTTGCATAACATTTCGGATTTAGCTACAAGCAATCCATAATACTTATAACTTCAAGCTATCAACTTCATGCTAGCAACAAGTAAAGCTAACAACAACAATATAAATATGTAATCTTGTAACACCTTTAAAAGACAAGATTATACCTTAACGATTCTTAATCCAACTCCAATCCGAAGTCGCTCCTTAGTAGTTTAGAGTCTCTCCAAGACACTTCAATCCGCTTGTTGAGACCCTTAGAACAACACCAACAATTATCCTTCAAATCTCCAAACAAAACCTAGAAAGACCATTAGGTTTTCGTTTTGCGACTAACCCGTAAACTACCTTTTTCCAAGATTTTTCTATTGAGATATGCTTACACTACCCTCAAGAACCTTGGTTTAAAGTGGGGAGTTGAATGAACAAGAAACAAATTTTTTTCCTTTAGGAATGGAGGGAACCCGAGAGCTCTTCCTTTGAGTTCTTCAATTTGTGTAATTTTTTCTCTAAGTGTTAAGCCCTCTCTCTACGAGTAGTAATATATAGCACCTTGGAGGGTTATGATATAAACACATGGGTGGTTTAGATGTAGTCTTACAAAATATCAAGACCATCATGACCTTAGACTTTAGTCAATATTATCAAGCCTCAAGTTGCAAGACTTGTCTTGCAACAAAGGTCCAATGACCCTTTAGCCCTTGCTAAAAAAAATCTTCCAAGGCATAATAAGGGGGGTGACACGTGTCGCCCTCCCATTCGTCATAATAATTCGATTTCCGACAATTTTATATTTTCGATAAATTTTTACAAGTCTCTAATCTTAACACTTGTGAGTTCTTACTTACGTTCTTAAAACATGTCCTGAAATTACGGGGTGTAACATTCTTCCCCCTTAGAAACATTCGTCCCCGAATGTTCTTTTGGAGTCAAACTCATAATTAGCGACATAGTTTCCTTTCACAACCCCGACACACCAATACTGCCACACATGGCCACATAATAGCATTTAAGCAAAAGAAATACTTCAATTAAAACTCGATAAGTAAGGGAAAATGAATTACTCAAGGTATAGGAAATAAGTGAGGATACCTCCTCAACATGTCCTCCTCCGCTTCCCAAGTCATTTCCTCCCGGTTATCATTTCTCCACAGGCCTTTGACGGAAGCTACATCCTTGGTCCGCAGTCGACTACCGACGAGTATCGCTATGGACTCTCTCATACGATAACCCTCTCACACCGGACCTCACTAGTAGGGAAAACTCGCCGATCACCGATACACTTCCGCAACATAGAAACATGGAAGACCGATGTACCGCTCCTAACTCGACGGCAGATCCAACTCGTAGGCAACCCCGCCCACTCTACGGACGATCTGGTAGGGCCCGATGTACCTTGGGCTGAAGCTTCCCTTCTTACCGAATCTCATCACACCCTTCATGGGTGACACCTTCAAGAAGACCCAATCGCCTACCCGAAACTCCAAACGCCGCCGATTATCCGTGATATGACTTGCCGACTGGTCGCTAATAGCCTCCCGGATAAGCTTCACCTTATCCACACTGTTGTACCAAGTCCGCCAACTAATCGCACTCGCCCACATCGAACCAACCGATCGGCGACTGCATTTCCGCCATATAAAGCCTCGTATGGCGCCATCTCAGATATCAGAATGGTAGCTGTATTATAAGCAAACTCCATGAGAGGCAAATGATCCTCCCACTACCCTCGAATCAATCACGCAGCTCGCAGATATCCTCGTTGTGCGATAGTACGCTCGCCGCCTCACACCGAGGATGAAATGTCAGACTAAGACTCACCAGCTCCTAGACCCTTCTCGAAAGATCTCGGAAGTTAGTCAGAACTGGCTCTATCGATATAATCGACACCGACACCGCGCGCCTTACAATCTCTCGATGTACAATCCGCATAGTCTCACCGAAACGCCGTCCGATCGAAGGAAATGGGCTGATTTCGCCACCACAACAATAACCCAAATGGAGTCGCATTTCCTCCGAGTGCGAGGTAACCTCAGAACGGTCCATGTTGATCACCTCCCACTTCCAAGTCGAATCTAAATACCGCCACGCCCCTTTTCGTGCCATCCCACCAATACAAATATACGAGGTCATGGTACATCTTGGTCGACTTGATGAATAGAATAACGAGCACCGCCTTCCCTGCACCGCCGACGAAGTCCCGCTACATCGGAACACACAACCGCCCTCAAATCTCGCACCCATCGTGCTACCGAATAGACTCTTCTCTCCCGAGAAGCCGCTCTATACCGTACCAACACCGTCCTCAACCGCCGCTCTTCACCTCATCAACGATGGAAGACTCGCAACCTCACGAACCCGCACCCGCTATCGCTTCAGACGATCAATCGAACCCCAAGGCTCGCTAACGGTGGATTCGACGACCATGTCCTATCTCTCCGGCCGCATTCTCCGACAGTTCTCCCATCGATCTACGACTCAAGGCATCAAGAACTACGTAGGCTTTCCCGATGGTATAGAATATCAACATCATAGTCTTTCAAAGAACTCTAACCACCGCCTCGCCTCAAGTTCACTCTCTTTGCTCGAAGATATACCGAGGCTCTGTGGTCTGTATAAATATCCACATGAACCCCATACAAATAATGTCTCCAAATCTTCAAGGCATGTATAATCGCGCCAACTCTAAGTCACGGTAGGGTAATTCTCTCATGCTTCCAGAATCGCGAAGCATAGGCTATAACCTTGTCGTGTCGCATCAAAACACACCCTAGCCCGATACCCGAGGAATCACAATAGATCACGCACCGCCTAACCCTCGTGAAGAGTAAGAACTGGATCAGAGTCAACCTCTCTTTCAAAGAATCGAAACCCCGCCGCAGCCTCGCCCATCGGAACTTGGCCGCTCGAGTCACCTAGTCAATGGTGCCAAATCGAAGCAAACCGCTTCCACAAACCTACGATAATAACCCGCCATCCTAAGAAACTGCGTACCTCGCCTGAGTAGAGGTCTCGCCAAGACTGATCGCCTCAATCTTTGCCGTATCCACCTGAACACCATCAGCCCTAATAATATGCCCCAGGAATGCCACTGAGGCCAACCAAAACTCACACTTGGATAACTTTGCGAATAATCGCGGCCCGAGAACCCCAAGTACCGCCTCGTGATCTGCATGCTCATGCTCATCCGCGAATACACCAGATGTCATCGATGAATACTATCACAAATGTATCCAAAATGGCTTTGTTATACCGTATTTCCGAGTATGCACGTGATGCACGCACGAAAGTTTGGCCTTAAAATTTTAAGCCTTGGACGTTCTTATTTGTGCACAACTCACTAAAAGAATCGTTTTCCGACGAAACGTTTCCACAGCTTTCGTAGGGAAAATTCGCTATGTCATTTAGTATTTTTATGATTTTTCCGAGAGACGAAACATTTTGGACCAACGAGGGCGACACTTGGCACCCTCCAATTGGTGGACTTGAAATCGCCCATTGACGAATTGGACATAGAGTTGCACGCTTTTTGTGCCTTTGCACAAGTCAAGGATTAGGTAGGATATTTTGTAGTAGATGGATAAGGACACTTGCCCTAATCTTGGCCTTACACTTGCCTAGCACTTGGCTTAATCTTGGCCATTGGTTGGCCACTTCTTGACCTATAAATTCCCCCCCTTTAGATGTAGTGTTGTTCATGCGCAAATCAATTTCAAAGTCTTGAAAATCCCTCCCTCTCTCTAAAGCTTTTCGTCCAAAGCCTCCTACCCTCCCAAGCTCGCCGAGGCAACCCCTCCCCTAGCTCAGCCGAACCTACCCTCCCTCCTTGGTAGAAAAGTTGCCTTCTTGTATTGTTATAATGCCCAAAATACCCTAGCCCAAATCCCTTAGTCCTTAGTAGGAGTTGTGAAGAACTTCTAAGGTTTCTTGGAGAGCTACAGGGAGCGTAACAGGAGCTAAACCTGCTCAGCGACTTTTTCTAGGATATTATTTGTCACACTCAAAATCGGGTCTGATCGTGCCTTACCCCGCACCCCTAGCGATACATACATCGTGAGAAAATCAGCGGAACATAAAACATGAGTCATTATACAAGAGATATAATAAATAAACAAAGCAACCAAAACGGCTGCCTTCCGTATATACATAACACCGAACAGTTTAATCCTTTTACAACCCTCGCCACAACAAAGATTGGCTGCACTTCTAAGATATACACGACTATGACGACAGTGGCCTCGCCATACCTCGAATGTACAAGAACTTACAACTCAGTGGAACACCTACCAAAAGATAAGCTCCTGAGAAACGGAGCTTCAAATGCTGAATCATGATCCATGAGCGAGGATCCACGATCGACGCACTTCTACCGCGCAGATGAACGCAGCTCAAGGAGGTCAAGACAACAGTACCAAGTATGTGAAATCAGCATAAAGTCAGAATGAAATCATACTAGTCTATATAAAGGTGAGACATGTATGATAACCAAACTACGATTCACAACATAAAACAATCATCACTCCAATATAACTATGGGTCTCACGCCCACAACATCAATCGTGGTCGATCATGGCCGCATGCCCCTAATACCGTGACGTGTAGACATGTCCATGTGACCTCAACAACAAGACAAAGAATCCAGATGGAAGCATACCCGCGCGCTACGATCGTGGTCGAGATGTCCAAAGGGAAACAATAAGACAACTTTTCCAATGGACGATACCCGCAGCGCCACGATCGCGGTCGCGATGTCCGAGGGAAACAATAGACGGCATTCCAAATGGACGATACCCGCAGCGCCACGCATCGCGGTCGATGTCCAAAAGGAAATCACAAGGCGATAATCAAATGGAAACATACCCGCGCGCCACGATCGCGGTGATATCCAAAGCGACAACCACAAGACCTTAACCAAAATGGAAGCATACCCGCGCCACGATCGTGTCGTGATGTCCAAAGTGATTAACAACAATAATACTATCAACAGGAACGTACCCGTGGAATTTCTCCGTCACTGCCGGCACGTCCAAGTAAGTTCTCAACAAGTCAACCGACCCTCCATCGAGACGCCAGAACACGTAAATACAACGCTTTGCACAACAAAGGTTATCACACAAGCATAGCCAAGCTTCACAACAACAAGCATAGTAAGTTTCAAAACAACACAAATTACTTTCATTTTATACCAAAGTCCGGGGTTTTAACCCCAAAGTACTACATACGTAAGTTCTTTTAAAAGAGATCCATTTCTTTTATAAAAGTCACCCGATACCCGTAGTATTAGAATGACCAACCCACCTTCCTTTTCGAAACCAAGTAACAACATTCTTTCCTAAGTTCCGCTTGCCTAGTTTCAATTACTCAAGCTTCTCATTTTCAAATGGTTTCATAGTTCCCAAACTTAATCACTGATTCCTTTAGAACAATTAAGTAACATATGTCATATACGTGAGTAGTTTATTCTTGTTTATAACGATCTTATTACAAAGAGCATGATCTAGAAAATGTAATATCATTTTGTCTCATCTTAGCTTCTATGCAGATGGAGGTTTCTACCGGTTTTAATACAACACATCATTATTCAATACATTTTCCTTTTATTAACGCCGCAGTTGGTCCGTCGATACACATTCGACTCAAATCAGAAACATTATCCCTTTAAAACCAAGTACTCATTACTCACGAATGAGGTTTCACACAAACATCCACATTAAAACAAATAAGTTAAGTCTCTTATCTTATAAGATCAAGTCTCTTAACTTCTAACGCCAAGAAACCATTTTCACTTACATAAGGTCGTTATAACTAACTTCCCATAAAGCTATTATAACACCATATGTTTTAACCCAACCAAATCACTTAGCACATGTACGCTACCGCACTACATAGTTCACAACAATCATGCTAGAAAAGATAGGAAGAGGTTCACATACCTCGCGACGATTTATCGACAATAAGCAAAATGCTCCAAGTACTACAACCTTGCTAGCCCTTTCCACTCCTCGAGTAGAATACGCCACCTTAGTACTTTCACCTATAAAGGTCACAAACGCCTATTAACCCCAAAACATAAGTTTCTATCTTTCTATAGAAAATTCGCAAAGACTCTCCCCGCAACAACAGAAATCTCCTCCTCTATCGAGGCCGGCTACCAAGCCAACCAGGGGGTTTTACACGCCTAACCTGACGTACAATTCTACACAAGCCCATCGCAATACACCCATGTAAATACGCTTAGTTCATTTAATTCTTCGTGCTTAAGTCAAAAGACATTGCCGAATACTAAGTATAGTTCCATATATAGTATACTTCAACTATATATCCTAACAAACATGTAATTTCCAATTACAATAGAGGACAAGATAATTACCTCGATAAGCCCAAAATTATCCGAGTTTAATGTCGCTCCCGAGCAAGGTTTAGCTCCACTCCGCGCGCCCAAACCACTCCAACAACCCTTAGAAGTTCTAACTAACTTCTACTCAATTACTTCAACCAACTATGAAGATTTTCCTTAGTGGTTTCTGGTTGAGACTAAAAGGACAAAAGGTAGTATTTCCTGACTCTACGAAAGAGGTATCTTGGAATACTACAAGGTACAAGGCTAAGGTATTTGGGCATTATAACAATACTGTGGAGTATTTCTATACCACAACAAGTGGTATTATACTAAAACAACTAGCAGTGGGTACCCCACGCTAGCACCACAGTGGGATCTCTTCTACCAAAGGCCACAAGGAGAGGAGGAGGGGAGAGGCTTAGGACGAGAGCTACTAGAGGAGTGAGGAGGATTTCAAGACTTAGACAAAGTGAGAGTGAATGAATAAGTCTTCACAAGTGGAGTGGTATTTATAAGAAACCCAAAGGCCAACCAACGCCAAGATCTAGCCAAGTGCAAGGCAAGTGTAAGGCCAAGATCAAGCCAAGTGCACCCTAGACCCTACTCCTTAAAACCTCACAAATATCTACACAAATATCAAGCCCAACTTCGCTCTGTTTCGCCAAGTCACGCCCACTTGTTCCATCGCAGGTGACACACGCCACCCTCCCGCTGGTCCGTATCGTTTCGCCTCTCGGAAAAATCCGCAAAAACAAAACGACATAGCCGAATTTTCCTTCGCAGTTACGCGAAAACGCTTCGCCGAAAAACGACTTAACCAAAGGCCAGGCCCAAATGTAAAATCGCCGCGGTGCCACATGGGGTGACACGTGTCGCCTCGATTCGCCTGTATTTCGCCTTCCAAAATATCCAATTTACCTGGAATCTCAAAAACAAAGCTCTACAAAATCAGAATTTCTCCCGTGGCCCCACGTGACCATTTCCAAAATAAAATTCCATAATTCTCTAATATTCCAGAAGTCCGACACCAAATCGGGAATCCAATTCCATTAACGAACCTTTTTCCTTCAAAAACCGAAACTTTTCCGTGGAAAATCACCTCTTTCTTCCTTTCCAATCTTTCTCGCCATTCTCGCACGCACGCCCTCGCATACATACTGAAATACGGGGTATAACATTCTCCCCTCCTTAGAAACATTCGTCCCGACTGTTCCTTCACAAGACGGATATCGACGAAGCTCTTCTAACAAATTGCCAACGCCACGCCGTCAATAAATAACACACATTATCTTCCTTCCTTACTCGCCGTGCCCTTCTCGAACACTTGAACTCTTCTAGCATACGCACTCACACTTCAGTCCTCGCCTGCCTCCCAAAACCTGAGTCACCACCTCCAAACTTGGTCATCTTACTAACCTCAAACTTCCTTAAGGCCATTCCCGCCTTTACGAACCGCTCGGTCGAACGCCCACGAACTCATACGATGATCATACAAACTTGGGCCTAGCATCCTCGTGACCCTACCACCGCTGACCACCTAACTGACTTACCTTAATCAAGCACGGGTTGACCCAGATCACGCCCTCAACCCGACCCACAACCGCAAACTCTTGTTCCCGATCCTAACAATCTTACTAATTCACATCATGAAAGCTACCACTTCCATCTCACACTACCCACTGACTTATCACACAAATAAATCCCACGATACTACTACTCGATAAAAGTCAAACATAAAACGAATCTTTAATCTCAAGACGACCTTACCCCTAAGGTCTCGGGCCAGACATAGTCTAAGGTTCATACTTACCATGCCCCCACACGTAACCTCCCAACTAAACATGTTTTCAAACTCACAATATCACAATGCTATCCGTATATAGCACACAATAATGAGATCATCATAACAAGCATACCAAAACTCTAGAGGGTTATGATATACCGCTACCGCCCACTCTAATCATAGCCCACTGCAGGCGATAGTCAGTAGGCGTGATAAACCACCACAGATCCTCGGCGTCGAGTCAGAACATCCGCGCTTCCTTGGCCTGACAGCTCAAAATGGCCCCGCTGGCCGCATGCAAACAAACTCCCAATCTAGCACGACACTCTCCAAAATGGAGTCTACCACAATGGTCACAACGAGGTGGTGGCTTCACCGTTAACACCCCGCTCGCCAAAATCTGAACCTCGAGCCTCGACCGCTTCCTCAAGACGGTGGAGGACCACTGCATCGCGGGGTATATAACTAGCTCGCCGAGGCGGTCCGCCTCAAAGCCACCAAAGGACCTCGCCGCCCCGGCCCTCTTCTCGCTGATCCGTGTCATTCCACGACCCTCCGTGCCTCACATCCTAGCGCATGAGCTCGCACGCGGCAACGCCCATGCCCGGCCAAGAGAAACACCCGCACAAGACTCGCCATATAATCATCAAGCCCGGACGTAGCGATGCACCCTATCCTCCATATTCGCACTAGCGCAGGACATATCGAGCCAAAGAATCGAACTCGACATTGTACTCCCGACAAGGCGCCTCTCTGCCTCTCAAGAATAAAAATCGCTACTGCGTTCTCTCATCTCAAGGAGGCAAGAAGGCGCGAGGAAAGCCCCAAAACTCATCCCATACCGCTGGAGGTGCATGCTCTCCCGAGAAAGCTCCCATGAATCAAACCAATCGATCATGGGTATCACGCAAGCCGATGCGAACCAAAGGTCACAGACGGTCTCAAGCCTCGATCACCCGTGACGATCCAGAATCGCCGGATGAACTCCTCGCGATCATCCTCGTGCCTCGACCAGAAACTCGCGCTACAACTCGTAAAGTCCCGAGCCTCAAACTATCTCGCCGGGTGAATCCATCGTGCATCGAACCGAATCGCCGTGATTCACTGCTCTCATATCTCGCCACAACCTCGCCAACAATCGGGCCATCTCTTGTAACTCCATCTCTCTCGCCTGCATCATGGACCGAGGCTCGTATCAGAGTCTCACGCCCACGGCCGCGCTTCTAAACTCACTGGTGTCGGGCGTATCGCTAAACCCGCCGTCAAGCACAACTCGTGCACCGCTCGCGCTCGCATTCTCTCAGATTCACTAGCAAGCACTCTACCGCTTTGCCCTTCGGGCTCGCTGCTTTCGCGAGGCATAATCGTAAAACGAGATACGCCGAGGGGTACAACTTACAACACAAACTCTAAGGCACGATCTCTGAATGAGAAGAATGGAAACCAATCCTAAATGTCCTATAGCCTCCTCGATTATAGATGTGGTGCACAACACACCGATAATCAAGACTTACTAGACACGGTTCAGACACTTTCCGAGGATTAATCGCTTCGATACCACTATGTCACACCCCAAAATCGGCCTGGATCGTGCCTTACCCCGGCAATTAGCGATACATACATCGAGAAAATCAGCGAACATAAAACATGAGTCATTATACAAGAGATATAATAAATAAACAAAGCAACCAAAACGGTTGCTCAGATATACATAACACTCGAATAGCTTTAATCCTTTTACAACCTCGCCCACAACAAGATTACATGCACTTAAGATATATTAATGACTATGACGGACAGTGGCTCGCCATACCCCGAATGTACAAGAACTTACAACTCAGTGGAACACCTACCAAAAGATAAGCCTCCGAGAAACGGAGCTTCAATCACTGAATCAGGATCCATGAGCGAGGATCCACGACCGATGTACTTCTACCGCGCAGATGAACGCAGCCTCCGAAGGAGGTCGCATAACAGTACCAAGTATGTGAAATCAGATAAAGTCAGAATGAAATCATACTAGTCTATATAAAGCAGAGACATGTATGATAACCAAACTACGATTCACAACATAAAACAATCATCACTCCAATATAACTACGGGTCTCACGCCCACAACATCAATCGTGGTCGATCACGGCCGCATGCCCCTAATATCGTGACGGTGTAGACATGTCCACGTGACCTCAACAACAAGACAAAGAATCCAGATGGAAGATACCCGCGCGCTTACGATCGCGGTCGATGTCCAAAGGGAAACAATAAGACAACTTTCCAAATGGACGATACCCGCAGCGCCACGATCGTGTCGCGATGTCCAGAGGGAAACAATAGGACGGCATTCCAAATGGACGATACCCGCAGCGCCACGATCGTGGTCGTGATGTCCAAAAGGAAATCACAAGGCGATAATCAAATGGAAACATACCCGCAGCGCCACGATCGCGTCAAGATATCCAAAGCGATTAACCACAAGACCTAACCAAAATGGAAGCATACCCGCGCGCCACGATCGTGGTCGTGATGTCCAAAGTGATTAACAACAATAATACTATCAACGTGAACGCATCTGCGGAATTTCTCCGCCATCGCAAGACGCCCAAGTAAGTTCTCAACAAGTCAACCGACCCTCCATCGAGACGCCAGAATACGTAAATACAACGCTGCACAACAAAGGTTATCACAATAAGCATAGCCAAGCTTCACAACAACAAGCATAGCAAGTTTCACAACAACACAAAGTACTTTCATTTTATACCAAAGTCCGGTTTTAACCCCAAAGTACTACATACGTAAGTTCTTTTAAAAGAGATCCATTTCTTTTATAAAAGTCACCCGATACCCGTAGTATTAGAATGACCAACCCACCTTCCTTTTCAAAACCAAGTAACAACATTCTTTCCTAAGTTCCGCTTGCCTAGTTTCAATTACTCAAGCTTCTCATTTTCAAATGGTTTCATAGTTCCCAAACTTAATCACTGATTCCTTTTAGAACAATTAAGTAACATATGTCATATACGAGTAGTTTATTCTTGTTTATAACGATCTTATTACAAAGAATCATGATCTAGAAAATGTAATATCATTTTGTCTCATCTTAGCTTCTATGCAGATGGAGGTTTCTACCGTTTTAATACAACACATCATTATTCAATACATTTTCCTTTTATTAACGCTGCAGTGTCCTGTCGATACACATTCTCGACTCCAAATCGTGAAACATTATCCCTTTAAAACCAAGTACTCATTACTCACGAATGAGGTTTCACACAAACATCCACATTAAAACAAATAAGTTAAGTCTCTTATCTTATAAGATCAAGTCTCTTAACTTCTAACGCCAAGAAACCATTTTCACTTACATAAGGTCGCTATAACTAACTTCCCATAAAGCTATTATAACACCATATGTTTTAACCCAACCAAATCACTTAGCACATGTACGCTCACCGCATTACATAGTTCACAACAATCATGCTAGAAAAGATAGGAAGAGGTTCACATACCTCGCGACGATTTATCGACAATAAGCAAAATGCTCCAAGTACTACAACCTTGCTAGCCCTTTCCACTCCTCGAGTAGAATACGCTACCCTTAGTACTTTCACCTATAAAGGTCACAAACGTCTATTAACCCCAAAACATAAGTTTCTATCTTTCTATAGAAAATTCTAAAGACTCTCCCCCAATAGCAGAAATCTCCTCCTCTATCGCAGGCCGCTACCAAGCCAACCGTGGGGTTTTACACGCCTAACCGGACGTGTACAATTCTACACAAGCTCATCGCAATACACCCTATGTAAATACAATTTAGTTCGCCTAATTCTTCAGCTTAAGTCAAAAGACATTGTCGAATACTAAGTATAGTTCCATATATAGTATACTTCAACTATATATCCTAACAAACATGTAATTTCCAATTACAATAGAGGACAAGATAATTACCTCGATAAGCCCAAAATTATCCGAGTTTAATGTCGCTCCCGAGCAAGGTTTAGCTCCACTGCAGGCCCAAACCACTCCAAACAACCCTTAGAAGTTCTAACTAACTTCTACTCAATTACTTCAACCAACTACGAAGATTTTCCTGTGGTTTTGGTTTGAGACTAAAAGGACAAAAGGTAGTATTTCCGACTCACGAAAGAGGTATCTTTGGAATACTACAAGGTACAAGGCTAAGGTATTTTGGGCATTATAACAATACTAGGGAGTATTTCTATACCACAACAAGGGGTATTATACGAAACAACTAGGCTAGTGGGCACCCCACCTAGCACCACAAAGAGGGACCTTCTCGCCAAAGGCCACAAGGAGGAGGGAGGAGAGGCTTAGACGAGAGCTACTAGAGGGAGGAGGGATTTCAAGACTTAGACAAAGTGAGGAGCGAATGAATAAGTCTTCACAAGGGAGGGTATTTATAAGAAACCCAGGCCAACCAATGGCCAAGATCTAGCCAAGTGCAAGGCAAGTGTAAGGCCAAGATCGCCAAGTGCACCCTAGACCCTACTCCTTAAAACCCTCACAAATATCTACACAAATATCAAGCCCAATGCCCCCTTGCTTGACCAGTGCTGTCACCACTTGTCTCCATTGTGCGGGTGACACATGTCACCCTCCGCTGGTCCGTATCGTTTCGCCTCTCGGAAAAATCCGAAAACAAAACGACATAGCCGGAATTTTCCTTCGCAAGTTACGCAAAACGCTTCGCCAAAAACGACTCTAACCAAAGTTGTGCCCAAATGTAAAATCGCCAAGGTGCCACATGGGGTGACACGTGTCGCCCCGATTCGCCTGTTATTTCGTCTTCCAAAATATCCAATTCTAAATCTCAAAACAAAGCGGCTCCCACAAAATCAGAATTTCTCCGTGGCCCCACGTGACCATTTCCAAAATAAAATTCCATAATTCTCTAATATTCCAGAAGTCCGAATACCAAACTGGGAATCCACCCATTAACGAACCTTTTTCCTTCAAAACCGGAAACTTTTCCGTGGAAAAATCACCTCTTTCTTCCTTTCCAATCTTTCTGCCGTATTCTCGTACGTACGTCCTCGCATACATACTCTGGAAATACGGGGTATAACATTATTGGGCTTACCGGGGTAAATAATCCTAACCCTCTTTTGAATTAGAGAATACATACTGTAGTAGTATAACAATAAGTATTAAATACTTAGAAGAATATCACAGAATAGAATTGAATCATATCACAGTAGAATGGTTTAAAAGAAGAATAATCAAATTGTACTTACATAGGACTGCTTTCACGAGACTTGAGTAGCTCACCGCAGGGAAGTCGCCAATTTTCCGTAGGATATAGAACCTCTGCTTAGAATCGTTTACAAAGTAGTTCAACGCTGATAGGCGTTCCGACTATTATAGTCGATTCTCTGCGTGACATATTCAACTTGGCGGTGGTTTTCAGAGAAGGTATGTGATTCTTCCTAAAGCATGATATTTTAAAATATATATGTAGTACTAGACGTATACGTGTTAACCGAATAATAACTACCAAGAATGCCACGCTTAAGCTCGAATAATACTTACGGAATGCCTCACGCTTAAGCCCGAATAATAAAGATCCAAAGCATTTCAAAAGAATACCGAATCATTTTTAAATGTAAGAGAACAAATTGGTTTTTAAAACGTGCTTAAGAGTTATACTAGCTTTATGGGAAGTTATGTATAACCACTTAAGCATGATAAAAGAAACAGCTTGCCTATGTGTTTATAATGTACTTATATTGATTTGTGAAAAGGATAATAAGATGGTTTGATAAGTAGACATGATATGATGCTATGTGTGTTAGTCTTGTAACGCTTGAATAAGAGAGTATTCTTATCAGGCTTATGTTGTTTAACGATAAGTTGTTATGTTAGTATAATATCACTCACCTCTTGACATATTACGGTTGTCGCCCGATGCGGTAGACTCAGTACCAGGACCATGATTCGAATACCTCATGCGGGTCCAGGGACCTATGCGAGCTACGGAGTTCCGTGTTAGTGATGCGGGTTATACCTCATGCGGCTCCATGTGGGCCACGGACTACGAGTCCAGATCGATGCCGAGGAGTAGCTACCGATGCGGGGTTATATACCCTACGGGCCTATATGAGTGGCCTATGCGGACTACGGAGTCCGAGATTAGGCTTGCATGGTGATACTACGCAATGGCCCGCCGATCATTCGCACTCTAGAAAAGACCTGTTACAATTTACCTATCATTGTTTTGTTTATGATGGCACTATGTGTGGTTCCTTGGTTGTTTCATACATACTTGCAAAACTGATTTTTAAATGATATGTTTTCATTTAAGTACTTTACGCTTCATATACTTAGTACCGTTGTATCGACCTCCTGGGGCCATGCTCATGCCGCAGGCGGCAAGCAGTGCTAGATCCACATCCTTAGGATCTCTACGTTGGTGTCGAGCTCCATCTTCTCCGAGGCTCTACTTTTGGGTATGATCTCCCGTTGTAGATAGTTTTGTCTGATAGGTATGGCGGCCCCGCCCCGCCATAGTTGTATATTTCCTTGAGGTCAGAGTCATGTTATGCAAGATCGGATGTAATCGCTAAACCATGTTTATATATATATATGCCAAAGGCGATGTTTTCACATAAACCGTGTCTTATTTTATAAACTGTTTCATGTCTTGTTTTATATTTCCACGATTACTCGATGTATGACTACTGGGTGCTCCATAGGCACCAGCCACGCCCCGAATGGGTCGTGACAAAAGTGGTATCGAGCGATTAATCCTCGGAAAGTGTCTACGCATCGTATCTAGTAGAGTCTTGATTATCGCAGTTGTGCACCACACCAATAATCGGAGGCTATAGGATATTTAGGATTGGTTTCATTCTTCTCACTCGAGATCGTGCTTTAGAGCCGTGTTAAGTTGGACCTCTAACGTATTCCTTTCAGAATGATTATGCCTCCACGTAAGGCAACCCGCCCGAGGCGGCAAGGCAACGAGGAGCCGCAGTGGGACACCTAGAGTCACGAGGGCTCGCCCGGGCCTATACCAGACGGCGAGTTCCACGACGCCGCCCCCAAGAGAGACCACAGCACTCCACACCTCCGCCCCACACTGGGCGAAGAGTTAGGGTACAGGAGATGGCCCCCCATCGCCAGATCGTGGCCATACGACATGGACAGCCGATGCACAGCTGGGCCCCAGCCCCATTGCACTGGGTGGTTCACCCGAGGCAGAGTTTGAGGCTACGAGACTTCCCGAGTCAGAGCCCGCCGAGTTTTACTGCCGAGGCCGAGGATGATCCGCAGGAGTTCATCCGCTGCCACAGAGGATTTTGAGAGTGATCGTAGGCCGAGACCGAGTCCGTGATCTTTGGTTCACATAGGTCGCGTGATACCGCAAATGATTGGTTTGATTCACGGAGTTATCCCGGAGAGCACGCGCCCCATTACTGGGATGAGTTCTCGAGGTTTTCTCACTCACTTCTTGCCTCCACAGATGAGGAGGGCGCGGTGATAGATTTTTACCGCCGAGGCAGCAGAGGACGACCGCCGTGGAGTACAATGTCGAGTTTGATTCATTGGCTCGACACGCCCCAAAGATTGGTAGCATATATGGAGGATAGGGTGCACCGCCACGCCACGGGCTAGATGATTATATGGCCGAGTCATGCGGGTGTTTCTCTTCACCGTACGGACATTACCCGCACGCAGCTCATGCTCTTGGATGGCGAGGAGCGAGACCGACGGTCGACAGCAAAGAAGCAGAAGACCAGACGACAGTGGTCTTTTGGTGGCTATCGTGGGCGGCCTCGCAGAAGCCTAGATTTGCACCACACCGTGAGCACTCTCGCACCGCCCTCAAGACACCAGATATTCGAGGGCGCACTGTGGCCCCAGACTTCGTGACGCCCAGAGCGGCAGAGGTATCGCCGATCGACCACCCCTCAGCTGTGGCCGACGCAGATCCCACTTCGGGAGTTGGTGCTCTGAGCTTGTTTCAGCCAGGCCAGCAGGTCACTATGCGAGGAACCGGCTCGACCAAGGGCGATTTTGATGGTAGGGTCACCATAGTTCTTTCACGGTCTTCTTCATCCCCGACAACTACTCGCCCGAGGGCAAGGTACTCATGACCAAACAGGTCGCGCAGAGGTCGTGGCGCTGGTCCCGCTTCTAGCGGTCCTCGAACCGCATTTATGCTTTGTCCACCGACAGATCGTGAGGCCTCACCGATGTCGCCACAGTACCTTATCGGGCCGTTTGATGTGTATGCTTTGATAGATCCGGTTCTACTCACCCTATATATCTCCCTTGTTGCTAGTAGGATAGGATATAGCCCGAGTCCATGACCCTTTCGAGGTAGCTACGCCAGATGGTGATCGGTGGTAGCTCGGCGGTATATGAGCTTGTCCCGTGACCATTTACGCCGACCCTAGCCGACTTGATAGAGTTGGAGATGATTGACTTCGACGTGGTCACGGGACGGATTGGCTAGCTTCTGCTACGCCAATGTAGACCGCAGAGAGTAGTACGGTTCCAGCTCGAGGAGCCGCTTGTTGAGTGGGAGGAGCACGGTATCGCCGGCGGTAGGTTTATTTCCTACCTCAAGGCTAGGAAGATGGTGCATGGGGTATATCTACCATCTCGTTCGGGTGTTTGATATCGGGTCGCACCAGATTTTCCGTCGGGCCCTGGTCGAGAGTTCCCGCACGTGTTTCATCGACCTCCCGTATCCTCCCGAGAGGAGATTGAGTTTTGTATAGACATATTGCCGACACTCGCCTATTTCCATTCCGCCATACGTAATGGCACCGCCGAGTTGAGAGAGTCAAGGATCACTTAGGATTTATGGAGAAGCGGCTTCATCAAGCCCAGTGTTTCTCCCCGAGAGCGCCTGTATTGTTCGTAAAGAAGAGGACGACGCTGCGCATGGTGTTGATTAAGCAAATGAACAAGGTGACCATTAAGAACGTATACCCCTTCCCGTGATTGATGATTTGTTCGACTCGGTGGTGCGAGATGTTTCTCCAAGATTGATCCGCGATCGCTATCATCAGTGCGAGTCGAGAGGTGGATGTCCCTAGGATCGCATTCCGACCCGTGACGGGCATTATGAGTTCGTGGTCATGTCTTTTGGGTTGACCAATGCTCCGCGGTATTCATGGATTTGATGAACCGAGTGTTCAAACCATTTTTGGACACGCTTGTGATAGTGTTCATCGATGATATCTTGGTTTATTCTCGCCAGAGCAGGAGCACGCGGAGTATTTGAGGATCGGCCGATAGCTTCTCGACCAAGAAATGCACGCCAAGTTTTCCAAATGTGAGTTTTGGTTACCTTCGTGGCTTTTCGGGCATATTGTCGGGGCCGATGGTATTCGTAGATACGCCAAGATCGAGGCAATGAGTTGCCTAGACCTACTACTCCGACAGAGGTTCGCAGCTCGGGCCTTGCAGATATTATCGGCGGTTCGTGGAGAATTTGCTTCTATCTCGCACCATTGACTAGGCCGACTCGTAAGGCGCCAAGTTTCAGTGGATCGATGCTTGGAGCGTGGTTTCCGAGCCACGAAAGAGAGATCGACGATCGCCCGCTTCTTACTCTTCCGCAGGGTCCAGATGGTTATGTCGTATTGTGATGCGCCGCATCGGGTTGGGATGTGTGTTGACGCAAAGATGGCAGGTTATAGCATATGCATCCCGACAACAAGAAACACGAGAGGAACTACCCCACCCATGATTCGAGTCGTACCGTGATTCACGCCAAGATCCGAGGCACTATTTGTATGGGGTTCACGTGGATATTTTTACGTACCACAAGAGCCTCCAAAGATATCTTCACCTGCAGGAGCCGAACTTACGGCAGAGACGGTGGTTAGAATTGCTTAAGGATTACGATGTTGATATCCCGCACCACCCGAAAGGCCAATGTCAGGCGTATGCCTTAGTCGTAGGTCGATGGGAGCCTATCGATGTGCAGAGAGAGGGACATGGTTCGTGATTTGCATCGCTAGCGAGCCTTGGTGTCCGCTTGATTGATTCTCGATAGCAAGGGTTAGAGTTCGTGAGGTTGCCGAGTCTTCCATCGCCGAGGAGGTGAAGAGGCAACAGCCGAGGATCCGCATTTGATTCGATATCGCGGATACAAATCTTCGTGAGGCGCGGTCCTGAGGTAGCACCGGGGTGCTAAGGTTTGAGGCGTGCAGTTGTTCCGATGTTTCGTGACTTCGCAGCAGTTCTGGGGAAGCACACAACGCGCTGCTACTCTATCCATCCGTGGTCGACCAAGATGTACCACGACCTTAGATCCGTATTGGTGGACGGCTTCAAGAGGACATTGCAGAGTTCGTAGCTCGCCCGTTGTCGCAGTGAAGGTAGAGCACCGCAGACCCGTGGTTTGTTGCACGCATTGAGATCCCGACTGGAAGTGGAGGTAATCAACATGGATTTTATCACAGATTACCTCGCACTCGCAGGAGACATGATTCTATATGGGTTATCGCCGACAGTCGACGAAATCAGCCCACTTTCTTCCCGTCGACGACTTTTTCTACCGAGGATTATGCCGCACTTTACATCCGAGAGATCGCCGATCGCATGGAGTCCCCGCTGATCATATCGCATGCAGGAGCCCGCCTTACGCTAACTTCGGAGGTCTTTCCAGAGGTTTAGGGACGCAGTGAGCCTGGCATCGCATTCCATCCACGTAGCACGGACAAAGCCGAGCGCACTATCCGCACTTCGAGGATATGCCGCGAGCCCGTGTTATCGACTTCGTGGGTAGCCGAGGATCATTTGCCTCTAGTTGAGTTCGCATACAATAATAGCTACCACTCCAGATTCGGGATGGCGCCTTACGAGGCCTTGTATGGGAGGAAGTGCGATCGCCTATAGGTTGGTTCGATGTGGGCGAGGTGCACTAGTGGGACCAGATTTGGTGCAGCAGCAGTGGATAAGGTGAAGCTTATCCGAGAGCGCTATTGACAAATACCGTAGTCGATGTATCGATGCAGATCATCGTCGTCGCATCCGAGTTCGCAGCTGATGATTGGGTTTTCTCAAGGTGTCACCCATGGCGGTGTGATGAGATTCGGGAAGAAGGGGAAACTCACCAAGCGTACATCGGGCCGCTTCGATTGTCCGCAGGTAGGCAAGGTTGCCTATGAGCTGGATCTCGCCGTCCGACCGGAGGCAAGGCATCCGGTGTTTCACGATCTACGCCGAGGAGATGTATCGGGATCCATCTAGGGTACACCCGATTGACGATGTCCAGTGACCGAGGGGTTATCGACGGCGAGGTTCCCATGCGATAATCGATCGCCGTTAGCGCGTCTCGCACCAAGGACGTGGCTTCACAAAGTCTTGTGGCGAACGAGCTCGTGAGGAGATGACTTGGGAAGCCGAGGAAGACATGAGGCGTAAGTATCCTCACCTATTCCCTACACCTCCGTAATTCACTTTCCTACTTGTAAATCTTCATTATCGCTTATGCCTAAGCGTTGTTCTGCGGGCCGCGTGGCATTTGCAATCGCTTAAGTTATGAAGAATCTTATCGTTAATCGTTTTGGGAAGGAACATTCGACGAATGTTTCTGGGGGAGAATGTTATACCAGTATTTCCGGGAGTATGTACGTAGCGGCGCACGACAAAGTTTCGCCTTAAAGTTTAAGCCTCGACGCTTTTATTTGTGCACAACTCACTAAAAGAATCGCTTTCCGACTAAACGCTTTCCAGCTTTCGTAGGAAAATTCGGCTATGTCATTTAGTATTTTTGCGGATTTTTCCGAGAGACAAACATTTTGGACCAACGAGGGCGACACTTGGTACCTCCACTGGTGGACTTGAAATCGCCCATTGGACGAATTGGACATGAGTTGCACGTTTTTTGTGCCTTTTCACATGTCAAGGATTAGGTAGGATATTTTGTGTAGTAGATGGATAATGACAGTTGCCCTAATCTTGGCCTTACAATTGCCTAGCACTTGGCTTAATCTTGGCCATTGGTTGGCCACTTCTTGACCTATAAATACTCCCTTTAGATGAAGAGTTCTTCATCCACAAATCAATTTCCAAGTCTTGAAAATCCCTCCCTCTCTCTAAAGCTTTTCGTCCAAAGCCTCCTACCCCTCCTTTCAAGCTTGGCCGAGGCAACCCTCCCCTAGCCTAGCCGAAACCTACCCCCCCTCCCTTGGTAGAAAAGTTGCCTTCTTGTATTGTTATAATGCCCAAAATACCCTAGCCCAAATCCCTTAGTCCTTAGTAGGAGTTGTGACGAACTTCTAAGGTTTCTTGGAGCTACCGGAGCGCATAACTTAGAGCTAAACCTTGCTCAGGAGCGACTTTTCTAGGATATTATTGGGCTTACCAGGTAAATAATCCTAACCCTCTTTGAATTAGAGAATTCATACCGTAGTAGTATAAGAATAAGTATTAAATACTTAGAAGAATATCACGTAATAGAATTGAATCATATCACGAGAAGGGTTCAAAAGAAGAATAAGCAAACTGTACTTACATAGGACTGTCTTCACAGTATACTTGAGTAGCTCACCGGGTAGGGAAGTGCTGCCCAATTTTTCGTAGGATATAGAACCCTCTGCTTAGAATCACTTACAAAGTAGTTCGAACGCTGATAGACGTGTCTAACTATTATAGTCGATTCTCTGCGCGACATATTCAACTTGGTGTGGTTTTCACGAGAAGGTATGTGATTCTTCCTAAAGCATGATATTTTAAAATATATACGTAGTACCAGACGCATACGTGTTAATGGACAATAACTACGGTAATGCCTCACGGCTTAAGCTCAATAATACTTACAGAATGCCTCACGCTTAAGCCCGAATAATAAAGATCAAAGCATTTCAAAAGAATATCAATCATTTTTTAAATGTAAGAGAACAAATTGGTTTTTAAAATGTGCTTAAGAGTTATACTAGCTTTACGGGAAGTTATGTATAACCACTTAAGCATGATAAAAGAAACAAGCTTTGCCTATGTGTTTATAATGCACTTATATTGATTTGTGAAAAGGATAATAAGATGGTTTGATAAGTAGACATGATATGATGCTATGTGTGTTAGTGTCTTGTAACGCTTGAATAAGAGAGTATTCTTATTGTGCTTATGTTGTTTAACGATAAGTCGTTATGTTAGTATAATATCACTCACCTCTCGACATATTACCGGGGTTGTGCCTCCGATGCGGGTAAACTCACGTCCGGGACCATGATTCGAGAATACCTCATGTGGGTCCAGGGACCTATGCGAGCTACGGAGTTCCGTGTTAGTGATGCGGGTTATACCTCACGCGGCCTATGTGGCCATGCGGACTACGAGTCCAGATCGATGCCGAGGAGTAGCTACCCTCGACGCGGGTTATATACCCTACGCGCCTATATGAGTGGCCTATGCGACTACGGAGTCCGTGATTAGGCTTGCATGGTGATACTACGCAATTGGCCCTCGCTTCGATCATTCGCACTAGAAAAGACTTGTTACAATTTACCTATCGTTGCTCTTGCTTATGATGTGGCACTATGTGCGGTTCCTTCGTTGTTTCATACATACTTGCAAAACTGATTTTTAAATGATATGTTTTCATTTAAGTACTTTACGCTTCATATACTTAGTACCGTTGTAATCGACTCTCCTTCGGGCCGCGTTCATGCCGCATGTAAGGGCAAGGTGCTAGATCCACATCCCAGGATCTCTCGTTGGTGTCGAGCTCCATCTTCTCCGAGGCTCTACTTTTGGGTATGATCTCCCGTTGTAGATAGTTTTGTACAAGTGGTATGGCGGCCCCGTCCCGCCATAGTTGTATATTTTCTTGAGGTCAGAAGTCATGTTGTACAAGATCGGATGTAATCGCTAAACCATGTTTATATATATATGCCGAAAGGCGTGTTTTCACATAAACTGTGTCTTATTTTATAAATTGTTTCATGTCTTGTTTTATATTTCCGTTGATTACTCTGATGTATGACTACTTGGGTGCCCCGGTAAGGCACCAGTCACGGGCCCCGGAATGGGTCGTGACAGGCTTGAAGACCCGGTTCATCAAATCCATAAATACCGCTGGAGCGTTGGTCAAACCGAAAGACATAACCCTAAACTCATAGTGCCCATACCGTCCCGAATGCGCTTTGGGATGTCGCCTCCGAACTCGAACTCGATGATAACCGCATCGCGTGTCTATCTTTGAGAAACACCTCGCACCTGCAATCGGGTCAAACAAATCATCAATCCCGGGGGGTACCTATTCTTAATGGTTACCTTATTCACCGCTCAGAATCAACACATACGCATCGTCCCATCCTTCTTCTTCACGAACAAAACCGACGCTCCCCAGGGAGATACACTAGGCCTGATAAAGCCCTTCTCCAGCAAGTCTTTCAGCTGGTCCTTCACTCCTCAACTCAAGAAAGCCATCGTATGGCGGAATGGAAATAGGTCGAGTGTCCGCAACGTGTCAATACAAACTCAATCTCCTCTCGGGAGGATGCCGGAAGATCATCCGAGAACACATCCGAAACTCCCTAACCACTGCATCGACTAAAGAATCGGCACCTCACCTCGTATCAAATACCGAACCAGATGATAGATGTACTCTTCTCGCACCATCTTCCTAGCCTTGAGGTAAGAAATAAACCTACCGCCGGCGATCAGTGTTGCCCTCCACTGAGCAATCGCTCGCCAGAAACTGAACCAACCAACCGCCCTACGGTCAACGTTGGCATAACAAAAGCCAACCACCCATACCCATAATGACATCAAAATCTGTCATCTACAGACTCTATCAAGTCTCGCGGTCCGACGATCAGAATATAAACCGGACAACCTCTGTACACCCGCTCAGCTAACCCCGAATCTCCCATCGGCGTAGCTACCTCAAAAGGCTCTATCGACTCCGGATCTATCCCGATTCTACCCGCAAAGAGGGGACACATAGGACAAGGTAGAACCTGGATCTATCAAAGCATAAACGTCACACCAAATCGAATGCACCGCGGCGACGCCAAGGAAGCCTCCCGATCCGGGCGGTGCTAGAGAATATATACGCCTCGGGGGACCGCTAGAATCGAACCACCACCACGACCTCTACCGCGCCTGCGGTCCGCGAGTACCTCGCCTCGGCGCATAACCACGTAAGGAGAAGAAGACCCGAGAATGTCTGGCCGGCCGCCGACGCACCACACGCCGCCTCTAGATGGACAATCTTCTCAAATGGCCCGCCGCCACACGGTAACAAGCCCGAAGCTCGCGACACTCGCTCGGTGAAACCTACGCATCGAGCGCACACCGAGGTGCGGGTGGTCTCGATCGATGACGGTTCGCCTCGAATCCGGTCCCGAGCCTCACTCGCTTCCTGAACGACTGCTGATCGGTCTTTTTCCAAAACCGTGAAGGAGCACTCAGGCCGGCCGGAAAGTGGACTCGTTCCGCCAGGTCGCCTCTCGAAATCGCCTGAGACCTCGATGTCTCTGCCTCTTGGGCTGGCTCGAGCCAATCTGGTCCTCTCTCTCTATCCTCTATCTCTTCGCATAGGCTCGCATCCGGCGATGTCCATACGGCCAAGAGCCACACCCAAGCATGCGGTATTCATATAACGGTCAAGCCCCATCACATAACGATGAACCCTATCTGCCATGTCAGTTACAATAGTATGCGCATGTCTGGCGAAGGAGTCAAACTCCAAGCTATACTCCCTGACAGTCCTCCTGCTCGCTCAAGGTCAAGAACTGCTTACCCTGCTCCTCATCTCAAGAGGCAAAAAGTGATCCATGAAGGCCTCTGTAAACTCCTCCCAACCAGATGGAAGAGCATCATCACCTCTCGAAAGCAACCATGACTCAAACCAGTTCCACGCAATATCGCGCAACCGGTAGGAGGCTAGCGTAACAGACTCTGTCTCTGAAGCCCTAAGAACCTGCATGGTCCGCTGCAGCTGCCGAATGAACTCCTGCGGATCCTCATCCGACCTCGAACCATAAAACTCAGGTGGGTGACAACCCAGAAAATCCCTAACCCGCAAACCGCCGGCCTGGTGGCCGCTGCTCTGTCGGCCGTCCGACTACTATACCGGCCAAGAATCTGCTTCCTCGTAGTCTCTATACTCAAGACCGGTGGGAATCGAGGGTCTGCACGAACCTCTGGAGCTACTGCCGCTCTCGGCTCCTCTAAAACTGCAGGCGTGGCTCTCGGCTCTTGTCGCCGTGGATGACATCTGTTTCATAAGACTAGGTCAGAGAGAATTCAACCTAATAAGACAGCTCTACTGCACGATCTTAGGGAGAGAAGAATGGAAACCAATCCTAAATATCCTGCAGCCTCCTGATTATAGATGTGGTGCACAACACACCGATAATCAAGACTCAACTAGACACGGTCTGTAGACACTTTCCGAGGACTAACGGCTCTGATACCACTTTTGTCACGACCCGACCTCGGTCACGATCGTGCCCTACCCGGCACCCTGCCTATACATTAAAGAATAGCAGCGGAACATACACAACATAACCACATGTGTAACTATAAAACATCCCAGGCTAGCCGATAAGGCCGCCTTCCAATATATATAACAAAATCAAAAGTACAATCATAACATCGCTTCTACACCCAACCACATATGTGAATACGCACTTAGGAATAACAACTGGTGGGACAGTGGTTCGCCATACCCCGAATGTACATAAATCTACAACACCAGGAAAAGATCGTACTAAAAGAGACAAGCCTCCTGATAAATGGAGCTTACACATCGATAAGTGATCCTAAGAATGTGGATCCGCCACCGCTACCCTTCCAAATGCATGAACGCAACCCCAGGAAGGGTCAAGACATAATATGTACTAAGTATGTAAATCAAAAGTACTTGAATTACAACATAAGTTTAAAACAAAGTCGAGACATGTATGATAACAGTAATTACAAAGACACAAAGGCCTTACTAACAATGAGTAAATCAAAGAATACGCATAACATCACAATAGAGACTCCGATCAAATCATGGGTATAACCCATAGAAACACGTGGTATAACGCCTTAGGGTTCTTACCTCATTTATACTCTTACCGGCAGTGGTATAACGCCTTGGGGTTTGCCCTCATTTATACTCTTACCTGAAAAGGTAATAAAACTGGTGGTATAACGTCTTGGGGGTTTACCCCTCATTTATACTCTTATCCTGGAGAAGGTGGTATAGCGTCTTGGGGGTTTACCCCTCACTTATACTCTTACCCTATCTCAACCGACCATCATACAATAAATAAGCAAGTTATAAATCCCCCTAACTTCTTATTAGTCTTATTCGTCTACACTCTCATTTTTAGTTTACTTAAGGCACTAACAAGTCTTTTATAAAAATCCGGGAATTTATCCCAAAGTACTACGTACTTCAACCTTTTAAAAATGACTCATTTTCATATAGAACTTCCAAGATACTATAAACCGTAGTATCAAGTCAAAATCTCTTTTCAAGACAAGTCACAATACCTTTAAACATAAAGTTAGGTTTCTAAAAATCAAGTGACTCCTTTTATTATAAAACCTTAGGCAACTGATGCCTTAGAAATCAAATTGCCTTTTCATTAAAATTAAGTCATTTATCTTTCCATAAAGCAAATATAACCAACTCCCCATAAAGTCGCTATATTCGCTTGTACCTTAGCCATAAACAATTTCCTATCCAAGGACTTATACGCTTAAAACTAACAAGTATCACATACTAAAAACTCTTCAAGTCCCTTAACCTTAATAAAACATTAGACATCCTTAATACTTCCAAGAAGTGAGTTAATCTACTAACTCACCCGGCTTGGCTATTCATTAAACTAATAAAGGATATCAAGGTCATGTACGTCTACCGCATTATATAATGCATAACTAGTCATGCTCAAAAGATAGGAAAAGTTCTACATACCTCGGTCAACCACTCTGCCAAGTACAAAGTCCCGCCATAGTATGTCAACCTATAATATTCACAATACGCCTATTAAAGCCTTACTTCAAACGTAGAATATTATAAGTGTCAAGCCGCTAAATTCTACGGAAAAAGCGACAAGACCTCCTTTGTTTTTACTCACTTTGCCACCTTTTTCAAGTCGAATACAATAACCAAACACGCCACATTTAAGGCACAATCAAGTCAATTAATCATCAGGATTACACGCTACTAGACGTAAAATTCCGCCAAATGATAACAAACTAATACAAACTATAAGTCCAAATCGGCCACCTTGAGTTCAACAATACCAATTCTTAACCAATTTCCATTTCAATCCAAATTGGTAGCATAACATGATATCAAGTCGCATTTGATTAGAATAAGCATAATCTTCAAGTAAGTAACATGCGACGATTTCTAATAAACGACCAATTAGTAATCCATTTTTCAAGTGGCTTGCATAACATTTCGGATTTAGCTACAAGCAATCCATAATACTTATAACTTCAACCTATCAACTTCATGCTAGCAACAAGTAAAGCTAACAACAACAATATAAATATGTAATCTTGTAACACCTTTAAAAGACAAGATTATACCTTAACGATTCTTAATCCAACTCCAACCAAGCTTCCTTAGTAGTTTGTAGTCTCTCCAAGACACTTCAATCCGCTTGTTGAGACCCTTAGAACAACACCAACAATTATCCTTCAAATCTCCAAACAAAACCTAGAAAGACCATTAGGTTTTCGCTTTGCGACTAACCAGAAACTACCTTTTTCCAAGATTTTTCTATTGAGATATGCTACACTACCCTCAAGAACCTTGGTTTAAAGTGGGAGTTGAATGAACAAGAAACAAATTTTTTCCTTTAGGAATGGAGGGAACCAGAGCTCTTCCTTTGAGTTCTTCAATTTGTGTAATTTTTCTGTTGTTAAGCCCTCTCTACTAGTAGTAATATATAGCACTGAGGTTATGATATAAACACATGTGGTTTAGATATAGTATTACAAAATATCAAGACCATTGGACCTTGACTTTAGTCAATATTATCGTTTCTCAAGTTGCAAGACTTGTCTTGCAACAAAGGTCCAATGACCCTTTAGCCCTTGCTAAAAAAATCGCCCAAGGCATAATAAGGGTGACACGTGTCGCCTCCCATTCGTCATAATAATTCGATTTCACAATTTCATATTTCCGATAAATTTTTACAAGTCTCTAATCTTAACACTTGTGAGTTCTTACTTACGCTCTTAAAACATGTCCAAATTACTGGTGTAACAGAAGCCACCTTTGCCTTGTGGTCACCGTAGTAGATTCCATTTTCGTTGTCGCACTACTGGCGACATTGTTACGCCATGTGCAGGCCATTTCGTGGAGATCGTCCACCAGTAGCTGCACCGTGGGATAGCGCACCACCGGATCGCATGGGTTCTTCGCCTTCCATAACTACGCAGATGTTCATGCACGCAGCCGTGACAGAGGTCGCGGAAGTTCCCGCTTTAGCGGTCCCTGAACCGCCTATATGATTTCGTGTATGTCTTTGGCCCTTTAGAAACTTATATGCATGATAAAGTTGTGGTATGTTTAAGTGTCATGAACAGATTATATCAGACCGTATAAGTTAGAAGGAGTTGGAAGTACGAAAGATAATCCCTTTTGGGCTTACATGACAGATACGCGCGAGAGGTATTAGCCATGTGTGGCATTGTTGGTATGTCAGTTGAAAGGAAACTATGTCGCTAATTATAAGTTAGACTAAAGAACATTCGGACGAATTTTTCTAATGGGAAGAATGTTACACTCGTATTTACAGACATGTTTTAAGAACGCACGAAAGAACTCACAAGTGTTAAGATTTGAGACTTGTAAAAATTTATCTAATTATGAAATTGTCTGAAACGATATTATGACGAATGGGGCGACACGTGTCACCCCTTTAGTGAGCTTCGACGAAAATGTCATGGACAAAAGGGTCATTTGACCTTTCGTAGATGATTAAGTCTGCAAGTGTGAGATTGAGAAAATTGACTTGGCCAAGGACCACAAGCCTTGATATTTAAGTGAAGCTCATCCAAGCCACCCAATTGTTCACATCTTAACCTCCAATGTGCTATATATTACTACTAGTAGCAAGACTAATGCCAACACTTAGAAAAATTTCAAGTTTTTCAAGAACAAGTGAGGCTCTGTTCATGCCCACTTGAGAGAGAAACATTTGTGTTTCTTGTCCAATAAGCTCCACACTTTAAACCAAGGTTCATGAGGGTATCATGAGTGTATCTCAATAGAAAAATCTCGGAAAAGATAGTTTTCATATTAGTCGTAAGTGAAAACCTAGTTGCTTTCTAGGTTTTGGATCGATGTTTGAAAGTTGTTGGTATTGTTCTAAGGGTCTCTAGTAGTGGATTGAAGTGTCTTGAAGAGTCTCTAAGTTGCTAGGAGCAATTCGATTTGGAATTGGATCGAGATTCGTTGAGGTATAATCTTGTCCCTTAAAAGTGTTACAAGATTATTTATATGTTGTTAGCTTTACACGTTGCTAGTATGAAGCGTATGTTGAAGTTTATAAGTATTATGGATTGCTTGTAGCTTAACCGAAATGTCATATGCCACTTGAAGTTGGATTACTAATTGGTCGCTTATTAGAATCGCCGCACGTTACTTACTTCAAGATTATAGTGGTTATAATCGATCGTGACTTGATATCATGTTATGTTAACAACTTGGATTGAAATGGAAATTTGATAAGAATTGTGTTATTATACTCTATGCCGAATTGACTTGTGGTTTGTATTAGTTTGATATCTATTGCTGGAATTTTACACGCCTAGTAGGCGGTAATCCCTATTGTTGATTGCATTGTTTGGGCCTTAAATGTGGCGTGTTTGGTTATTGTATTCGGCCTGAAAATGTGGCAAAGTAAGTAGAAACAAAGGAAGTGTCATCCGATTTTTCGTAGAATTTAGTGACTTAGCACTTAGAATATTCTACGCTTGGAGAGGTTAATGGACATATTGTGACCATTATAGGTTGAAGTACTAAGTATAGCGATCCTACCAAGGATGGAATAGCTATCAAGGTTGAAGTACTTTGGAGCATTTTGCTACTTGTCGATAATCGTCGCGAGGTATGTGAACCTTTTCCTTCCTTTGGCATGATTCTATATGGAATATACATGTGGTATCATTTCATGTTTCCTTCACTCTAGAAGTTAAGAGGTAGTCAGGTGATTTACTCTATGTAGAACTTTTCCTATCTTTTGAGCATGACTAGTTGCACGCATGTAGTACCAGACGACGGCAACACCTTGATATCCCTTACTAGTTTATGAATAGCCAAGTCGGGTGAGTTAGGAGATTAATGTCACGACCCGACCGCCCGTGATCGTGCCTTACCCGCACCCTAGTGATATAACATCGAGAGAAAATCAGCGGAAATAAAACTTAAACAGAAACAAGATACATCATAAGAAAATAGGCCAACCAAAACGGCCGCTTCATGCGTATATATAAAACCGACAGCTATAATCCTTACAACATCGCCACAACAAGATTACACTCTAAGAATGTAATAACAACTATGATGGGACA
Organism: Przewalskia tangutica; assembly: GCA_029844215.1. NCBI lineage: Eukaryota > Viridiplantae > Streptophyta > Magnoliopsida > Solanales > Solanaceae > Przewalskia > Przewalskia tangutica. The sequence goes on along the minus strand of CM056720.1, from coordinate 34,840,541 downwards.
GGGCCGCCATACCTCGAATGTACAAGAACTTACAACTCAGGAAACATACTAAAAGATAAGCCTCGAGAAACGGAGCTTCCCGATACGCCGAATCGAGATCCTATGAGCGAGGATCCACAACCGATGTACTCTACCATGCAGATGAACGCAAACCTCCAAGGAGGTCAAGACAACAGTACCAAGTATGAAACTGAAAATACTGTAATGAAATCACATTTTGTCACGACCCATTCCGGGGCCCATGACTGGTGCCTTACCGGGGCACCCAAGTAGTCATACATCAGAGTAATCAACGGAAATATAAAACAAGACATGAAACAGTTTATAAAATAAGACACAGTTTATGTGAGAAAACGCCGCTTTCGATATATATATATATACACATGGTTTAGCGCTACATCCGATAATCGCATAACATGACTACAGCACTTAAGGAAATATAAAACTATGGCGGGACAGCCCCGCCATACCCCGATCAGACAAAACTATCTACAACAGGGAGATCATACCCAAAAGTAGAGCCTCCGGAGAAGATGGAGCTCCTAACACCAACGCAAGAGATCCTAAGGATGTAGATCTAGCACCTGCTTGCCCTTACCTGCGGCATGAACGCAGCCCCCCGAAGGAGGTCAGTACAACAGGTACTAAGTATATGAAATCAGAAATACTTAAATGAAAACATATCATTTTAAAATCGGTTTGCAAGTATGTATGAAACAACTAAGGACCGCATATAGTGCCACATCATAAACAAGAGCAACAATAAGTAAATTGTAACAGTCTTTTCTAGGTCGCGAATGATCAAGCAGGCCAATTGCCCGTAGTATCACCACGCAAGCCTAATCTCGACTCGTAGTCCGCATAGGCCACTCACATAGGCCCGCATAGGTACATAACCCCGCATCGAGGGTAGCTACTCGCATCGCCCCGACTCGTAGTCCGCATGGCCACATAGACCGCATGAGGTATAACCCCGCATCACTAACTCGAACTCCCGTAGTTCGCATAGTCCTCGACCCGCATGAGGTATTCTCAAATCACGGTCCTGCATCACCGAGTCTACCCCGCAGACGGAGGCGCCTTAACCCCAGAATATGTCAAGAGGCGAGTGATAGTACACTAACATAACAACTTATCTTTAAACAAATAAGCACAACAAGTATACTCTCTTATACAAACGTTACAAGACACTAACACACATAGCATAATATCATGTCTACTTATCAAACCATCTTATTATTCTTTTCACAATTCAATATAAGTCCATATAAACACATAGGCAAATCAAGTTTTTTTATCAATCTTAAGTGGTTATACTTAACTTCTCATAAAGCTAGTATAACTCTTAAGCTTCGCTTTAAAACCAATTAGTTCTCTTCAAAAATTATTCAAGATTCTTTCAAATGCTTTCGCTTCTTATTATTCAAAGCTTAAGTGAGGCATTGCCGTAAGTATTATTCAGGCTTAAGCCGTGAGGCATTGCCGTAAGTATTATTCAAGCTTAAGTCAAAGACATTGCCGTAGTTATTATTCAGTTAACACATGTACGTCTACCGTACTACATATATATTGTAAAATATCATGCTTTAGGAAGAATCACATACCTTCTCAAATAAAACCACCGCCAAGTCAATATGTCGCGCAGAGAATCACCTATAATAGTCACATATCTATCAAAGTCTAGACTACTCAAGGTCATTCTAAACAGAGGGTTCACAATTCTATGGAAAGTCTGCAAAGACTTCCCTACCCGCGAGCTATATAAGTTCATCAGAAAACAAATTCTATGTAAGTACAGCTTTGATTATTCTTCTTTAAACCCTTCTACCGTGATAACACCAATTCTATTCGCAATATTCTTCTAAGTATTTTATACTTATTCTTATACTACTACAAGATGTATTCTCTAATTCAAAAGAGGGTTAGGATTATTTACTTCTGAAGCCCAATAATATCCTAGATAAAGTCATACCGAGCAAGGTTTTGCTCCTAAGTTGTACGCTCCAAGGAAACCTTAGAAGTTCTTCACAACTTCTACTAAGTACTAAGGGATTTGGGCTAGGTATTTTGGGCATTATAACAATACTGAAGGTAACTTTTCTACCATGGGGGTAGGTTTCGCGCTAGTGGAGGGTTGCCTCGCCAAGCTTCAAAAGGGATGGGTAGGAGGCTTTGGACTAAAAGCTTTAGAGAGAGAGGAGGGATTTTTCAAGACTTGAAATTGATTTGTGGATGAAGAACTCTTCATCTAGCGGGTATTTATAGGTCAAGAAGTGGCCAACCAACGGCCAAGATTAAGCCAAGTGCTAGGCAAGTGTAAGGCCAAGATTAGGCAAGTGTCCTTATCCATCTACTAAACAAAATATCCTACCTAATCCTTGACTTGTGCAAAGGCACAAAAACGCAACTCAGTCCATTTCGCCCAACGGACGATTTCAAGTCCACCAAGTGAGGTGCCATGTCGCCTCCCGCTGATCCAAAATGTTTCGCCTCTAAAAATCCGCAAAATTAGAAATGGCATAGCCGAATTTACCCTACGAAAGTCAGGAAACGCTTCGCCGAAAACGATTCTTTTAGCGAGTCAGGCACAATTTTCGAACTTGGCCTAACTTTAATAAACTTTCAGACGCACGCCTACGCATACTCCGGAAATACGGTATAACATTCTCTTAGAAACATTCGCCCGAATGTTCCTTCCCAAGACAAGCTAACGATAAGATTCTTCATAACTTAAACAGCTTGCAAATGCCACACACGCCACGTAACAACACTTAGGCATAAACGATAATGAAGATTTACAAGTAGGAAAAGTGAATTACCCGAGGTGTGGGGAATAGGTGAGGATACCTCCGCCTCATGTCCTCCTCGCCTTCCCACGCCATCTCCTCCTAAGCTCGCTCCGCCACAAGACTTTGACGGAAGCCACATCCGTCCGCAGACGCCTAACTCGACGATCGACTATCGCTATGGGAATCTCTCATACGATAACCCTCACACCGGACGCCGCCAATCGGGTGTACCTAGATGGATCCCCGATACATCTCTCAAAGATAGATACGTGAAACACCGGATGCACCGCCTCCAGACGGACGGCAGATTCAACTCGTAGGTAACCTTGCCTACCTCGCGACACCAAACGCCCAACGTACATTGGGACGAGTTTCCTTCTTCCCGAATCTCATCACACCCTTCATGGTGACACCTTCAGAAAACCCAATCATCAATCGCGAACTCAGATGTCGACGACGATGATCCGCATACGACTTCGCCGACTCGAGTCATTAATAGCCGCCTTGATAAGCTTCACCTTATCCATCGCCTCCTGCACCAAATCCGTCCTACTAGCCGCACTCGCCCACATCGAACCGACCTATAGGCGACCGCACTTCTCCCATACAAGGCCTCATAAGGCGCCATCTCAATACCGAGTGATAGCTATTATTGTACGCGAACTCAACTAGAGGCAAATGATCCTCCCAACTACCCTCGGTCGATAACACAGCTCGCAAGATATCTCAAGAGTCCGATAGTGCGCCGCCCGCCCGTCGCTGCTCAGGAATGGAATGCAGACTTCGCTCACCGCCCCTAAACCTCTTCGAAAGACTTCCGTGGTTAGCCATAACCGGGCTCATCTGTCGATATGATCGAAATAGACTCCATGCATGACGATCTCTGATGTAAAGTCCGCATAATCTCACCGAAAAGTCGCCCCGACGGAAGAAAGTGGGCTGATTTCGCCACCGCCGACGATAACCCATATAGAATCATGTCTCCTCCGAAAAGTGCGAGGTAATCCCGTGATGAAGTCCATGTTGATTACCTCCCACTTCCGTGCTCGATCTCAATCGTCAGAATAAACCACCGTGCCTCTCGTGCTCTACCTTCACCGCCGACAACACGCACTAAGGTACGAACTCGCAACGCCCTTCTTCAAGTCATCCCACCAATACACGTATCTAAGGTCATGGTACATCTTGGTCGACTCGATGGATAGAGTAACGCCGCTGTGCTTCCCCAAGAACTCCGCCGGCCAAGTCCCAAACATCCGGAACACACAACCGCCAAACCTTAGCACCCCATCAAAGCTACCTCAAAAGGACCCTTGCCTCACGTAAGAGTTGTATCACGATAACGTGTCAACACCGATCCTCGAATCGCTGCCTCTTCACCTCCTCGACGATGGAAGACTCGCAACCTCACGAACTCGAACCCCATCGCTATTAGAATCAATCAAACGGACACCAAGGCTCGCTAATCGATGCAAATCACGAACCATGTCCTCCTCTCTAGCCGCACATCTGATAGGCTCCCATCGACCTACGACTAAGAGCATCTTCCACAACATCGCCTTCCCGTGGTACAGATATCAACATCGTAATCCTTAAGCAACTCTAACCACCGCCTCGCCGTGAAGTTCACCTCCTCTCGTCAAGATATACCGAGGCTCGTGGTCCAGAAAATATCCACGCCAACCCCATACAAATAGTGCCTCCATCTTCAAAGCGTGAATCACACCGCTAACCCAAATCACGCGCGGGTAGTTCCTCAGTTTTTTCACCGCCGATGATATGCTATAACCCCGCCATGCCGCATCAACACACATCCCAACCCGATGCCCCGACGATCACAATACACGACATAACCATCCGACCTCCGGAAGAGTAAGAACGGGCGCTGCCGCCTCTCTTTCAAAGAATCGAAACCTCGCCACAAGCATCGCCCATCAAACTTGGCTGCTTCGTGTCACCAGTCAATGGTGCGTAGATAGAAGCAAACTTCTCCAAGAACCGCCGATAATATCCTCGCAAGGCCCGTAAAAATCGCGAACCTCTCGCTGAGTAGTAGGTCAGGCCAAGTCCCGATCGCCGATCTTGGCCGATTCACTAACGCCATCACTCGGCAATATGCCCAAGAAACGCCACCGTCAACCAAAACTCACATTTGGAAAACTTGGCGCATAATCGCTGGTCTCGAGAATCACAAGACAGCCTCAAATGCCCGCATGCTTCCGCCCGAGCGAATAAACCAAGATATCATCAATGAACACTATCACAAACGCGGTTCAAAATGGTTTGAACACTCGTTCATCAAATCCATGAATACCACGAGCATCGTCAACCCAAAAGACATGACTCAACTCATAATGCCCGTGACGTCCGAACGCACCTGTGGACATCCACCTCTCTCGACTCACACTGATGATAGCCCGATCGCAGATCAATCTCGAGAAACATCTCGCACTCGCAACCGGGTCGAACAAATCATCAATCCTGGGAAGGGTATCTGTTTAATGGTCACCTTGTTCACCGCTCAGATCAACACACATGCGCAGGCCCCGCCCTTCTTCTTTACGAACACACGCGCTTCCTGTGGAGAAACACTAGGCCCGATGAAGCCCTTCTCCAAAGCAAGTCTCTAAGCCGATCCTTCAACTCTCTCAACTCGCAGTGCCATTCTATATGGCGAATGGAAATAGGCCGAGTGTCCGCAATATGTCTATATACAAACTCAATCTCCTCTCAGAGGGATACCCGAGGTCGTCTGAAACACGCCTGGGAACTTCTCGACCATCGAACTGACGGAAAATCTGTACCGCAGCCTTCAAGATTAAACACCCGAACGATGGTAGATATACCCTTCTCGCACTATCTTCCTAGCCTTGAGGTAGGAAATAAACCTACCCTCTGCGATACCGCGTGCTCTCCCACTCAACAACCGGCCTCAGAAAGTGGAACCGCATTACTCTCTCTCAGCCTACATTGGCGTAGCAAGAAGCTAGCCAATCCATCCCCATGATCACGCCGGTCAATCATCTCCAACTCTATCAAGTCGCCAGTGGTCCGAGGATCAGAATGGTCACAGACAAGCTCTATATACCCGCCGAGCTACCACCGAATCACCCATCGCGTAGCTACTCGAGGGTCTATGGACTCGTGCTCTATCCCTATCCTACTAGCAACAAAGGGAGATATATAGACAGTAGAACCCGATCTATCAAGGCATAAACATCAAACCTAAACCGAGCAAGGTACCGTGATTTACATTAGCGAGGCCTCCCGATCCCGCTTACCGGACAAAGCATAAATGCGTTCAGGACCGCTAGAATCGGGACCCGCGCCAGACTCGCCGCGACCGCTGGTCCACGAGTACCTTGCCCTCCGTATGAGTAATCGCTGGATGAAGAAGACCCGCGAAGAACTCGTAGCCGACTCCTACCATCAAGATCGCTTCGCCTGACAAGCCGTGATAGTGACTTCGCCGCTACAATCAAACAAGCTCCCGTAGCACCACAACTCCCGGCGGATTCGCCAGACGCCACACCGGCGGGTGGTCCTGATCGCCGCACGCGCCGCTCGACGCTCAAGTCCTCGCCCGGCCCGCCAATATCTCGCTGCAGGCTGAGGACGGTGCAGAGTGCTCGAGCCGGGCATGGTGCACCTAGATCGCCGCCGAGGCCGCCACCACGATAGCTACCAAAAGACCTCGCCGCCCCGCCTTCTTCGCCGCCGCCGTCACAACCCGCCGGCCTCTACGCCTCACATCCAAGAGCACGAGCTCGCACGCGGTAATGTCCATACCCTACCGAAGAGAACCACCCGCATACGACTCGGCCATATAGTCATCTAGCCCGCCGACGAGCGGCACCCTATCCTCCATATTCGCTACTAACGCCGACATATCGAGCCAATGAATCAAACTCGACATTGTACTCCGACAAGGGCCCTCTCGCCTCGCCAAGCAAAAATCTATCACCGCGCCTCCTCATCCGCGAGGCAAGAAGGAGCGAGGAAAGCCTCGAGAACTCATCCTGGTACTGGGACGCTGCTCTCCCGGATAACTCCTATAATCAAACCAATCGATCATGTATCACGCAAATTACGTGGAACCAAAGATCACGACTCGGCTCCGACGCTCGATCACTCTCGTAATCCTTCAGAATCGACGGATGAACTCCTCACAGATCATCCTCCGCCGACCGTAAAAACTCGCGGCTACAACTCGTAGTCTCGTAGCCTCACTTCTCGCCGTGAACCACGGTACGATCGGGCTGACTGAATCGCCAGATCCACTCGCCCTCGTGTTCGCCACAATCCTAGCCAATAGCTGGTTATCTCTCAGACTTATCTCCTCTCGCCCCAGCCGCGGGACGAGGCGCGGTATCGTAGTCTCGCTGGATCGGCGGCGTCAGAGAACTCACCGTCTCGTATAGATCGGGCCCGAGCCTCGTGACTTTGCGTTATACTAGCAGCCTCCTGGCCGCTTTGCCCTTCGCCCGGTTGCCTTTACGCGAGGCATAATCATGGTAAAAGGAATACGTTAGAGGGTCCAACTTTAACACAACTTCTAAAGCACGATCTCGCAGTAAGAAGAGTGGAAACCAATCCTAAATATCCTATAGCCTCCTCGACATCGCGTGGTGCACAACACACCGATAATCAAGACTCTACTAGATACGGTTCAGACACTTTCCGAGGATTAACTCGCTCGATACTTCACTTTTGTCACGCACCCATTCCGGTTCGTGGATCGTGCCTTACCGGCACCCAAGTAGTCATACATCGAGTAATCGGAATATAAAACAAGACATGAAACAGCTTTATAAAATAAGACACGCTTACGCAGAAAACGTCGCTTTTCGACATATATATATATATACACGGTTTAGCGCTATATCCGATAATCGCATAACATGACTACATACCTCTAAGGAAATATACAACTATATGACAGTGGCCCGCCATACCTCGATCAGATAAAACTATCTACAACAGGATATCATACCCAAAAGAGAGCCTCCTATAACACGGAGCTCCCGACACCAACGCAAAGAGATCCTAAGGACGTGGATCTAGACTGCCGCTCTTACTCATGCATGAACGCAGCTTCGGGGAGGTCAAGATAACAGTACTAAGTATATGAAATCAGAAATACTTAAATGAAAACATATCATTTTAAAATCGCTTTTCAAGTATGTATGAAACAACTAAGGGACCGCATATACACATCATAAACAAGAGCAACAATAGGTAAATTGTAACATGTCTTTTCTAGGTCGCGAATGATCGAAGCAGGCCAATTGCCCGTAGTATCACCATGCAAGCCTAACTCGACTCGTAGTCCGTGATAAGCCACTACATAGGCCCGCATAGGTACATAACCCCGCATCGAGGGTAGCTACTCTCAGATCATCCTCGACTCGTAGTCCGCATGGCCACATAGACCGCATGAGGTATAACCCCGCATCACTAACCTCGAACTCCCGTAGCTCCGCATAGTCCTCGACCCGCACGAGGTATTCTCGAATCACGGTCCTGCATCACCGAAGTCTACCCCGCATCGGAGGCAGCCTAACCCCTGCATTATGTCAAGAGCGAGTGATAGTACACTAACATAACAATTATCTTTAAACAAATGTAAGCACAACAAGTATACTCTCTTATACAAACGTTACAAGACACTAACACACATAGCATCATATCATGTCTACTTATCAAACCATCTTATTATTCTTTTCACAATTCAATATAAGTATGTTATAAACACATAGGCAAACGGTTTCTTTTATCAATCTTAAGCGTTATACTTAACTTCCCATAAAGCTAGTATAACTCTTAAGCTTCGCTTTAAAACCAATTAGTTCTCTTCTCGTTAAAAATGATTCAAGATTCTTGAAATGCTTTCGCTTCTTATTATTCAAAGCTTGCCAGGCATCGCTGAAGTATTATTCAAAGCTTAAGCCGCAGGCATTGCCGTAAGTATTATTCAAAGCTTAAGTCAAAGACATTGCCGTAGTTATTATTCGCTTAACACATGTACGCCTACCGCATTACATATATATTGTAAAATATCATGCTTTAGGAAGAATCACATACCTTCTCAAATAAAACCACCGCCAAGTCAATATGTCGCGCAGAGAATCACCATAATAGTCACGCACATCTATCAAAGTCTAGACTACTCAAGGTCATTCTAAACAGAGGGTTCACAATTCTATGGAAAGTCGGGCAAGACTTCCCTACCCATGAGCTATATAAGTCTATCAGAAAACAAACCATGTAAGTACAGCTTTGATTATTCTTCTTTAAACCCTTCTATCGTGATAACAGCTCAATTCTATTCTCGCAATATTCTTCTAAGTATTTTATACTTATTCTTATACTACTACAATATGTATTCTCTAATTCAAAAGAGGGTTAGGATTATTTACCTCGGTAAGCCCAATAATATCCTAGATAAAGTCGCGCCTGAGCAAGGTTTTGCTCCTAAGTTGTACGCTCCATGAAACCTTAGAAGTTCTTCACAACTTCTACTAAGTACTATGGATTTGGGCTAGTATTTGGGCATTATAACAATACTAGAAGGCAACTTTTCTACCAAGGGAGGGGGTAGGTTTCTGGCTAGGCTGGGAGGGGTTGCCTGCCAAGCATCAAAAGGAGGGGGCAGTGAGGCTTTGGACGAAAAGCTTTAGAGAGAGGAGGGATTTTTCAAGACTTGAAATTGATTTGTGGACGAAGAACTCTTCATCTAAAGGGGTATTTATAGTCGTTGCTGGCCAACCAATGGCCAAGATTAAGCCAAGTGCTAGCAAGTGTAAGGCCAAGATTAGGCAAGTGTCCTTATCCATCTACTACACAAAATATCCTACCTAATCCTTGACTTGTGCAAAGGCACAAAAACGCAACTATTAAGTCCATTTCATTCAACGGACGATTTCAAGTTCACCAATCGAGTGTGCCAAGTGTCTCCCGCTGGTCCAAAATGTTTCGCCTCTAAAAATCCGCAAAATTAGAAATGGCATAGCCGAATTTACCCTACGAAAGTCGTGGAAACGCTTTCTGAAACGATTCTTTTAGCGAGTCAGGCACAATTTTCAACTTGGCCTAACTTTATAAACTTTCAGACGCACGCCTCACGCATACTCCGAAATACGGTATAACACATTTCATCATTTTATAAAACCTTTGCGATAAGTAAACAAGATATGCAAGTAAGGACGACATCCCTGTAATAATCACTCACACATAACTACGGGTCTCACGCCCATAATATCACTCACGCCCGTGGAACTCATTCTCATCGCCAGACATAATGTAAATCAACATCCATACGGAACTCAACACTAGATCCTCGCTCAAGGCTATCAAACCGACGCCAAGTAGAATCGCTTCTATACTGCATCCAAAAGCTAGTCATAAAACTTCACTGCAAGGTACGGAAGCTAATTACTGATCCAAAAGCTAGCCACGAATCGCCGAGGCAGGTACCAAAGCTAACGCATTCTAGCCAACCGTCTCACGATATACGATCGAGGCAAGTATCTCAAGCCATCTACCGTAGGCTACCGATACACGAAATGACCGTAACAAGTATCTAAAGCGTGCTCAACCACACGCATAAATCAAGCCCGTGATCGCCACATCAGCGCAAGCTTCATGGATTAGCCGTCCATGGACTAACAATCAACTCACAACGACCGCATGCCCCGATCTCACCTCAAGTCACGCCATGAAACCATCTTACCGACGACGCCGCGGAACATCCATCACGCCGCACGTCCAAAGGAATAACAAGATGATACTCAAAGTGGACGATACTGCGGAAAATCCAACGCCACAAGATGTCCAACAATCAATCGATAACCGCCCTCCTGCAGAGTCACGACAAGATATCAACAAAACACTTGCACATCAAAGACTATCACGACAAGATAGGCAAGTTCAACATACATACATTTTTATCAACAATCCGGTTTCAAACCCAAAATACTACATACTTTCATTCTTTCAAAAGACCTCTTTTTCGTAAAAGCCACACGATACTAATACTGTAGTATTAAAACACGCTTCCTTTTAAACCAAATTACTACACCTTCGTAAAATCTTTATAAGATTTTTAGAATCAAGTACTCTATACCTTTTAAAACTAAGTGCTTTTCTTTAAAACAACAACATGTTGTTCTTTAAAACCCAAATAACTTTACTCTTTTCAAAACAAGTAATCTATACTTAAATCAAGTTACTTCTCTTTTCCAAAAACAAGTCGTTATAAGTCAAGTCTCTTGTCTTTCAAGATCAAGTCTCTTCACTTTCAAAATCAAGTCGCTTTACAAATAAACCAAATCTTTCTTTAATTTCATAAAGTCGTTATAACTAACTTCCCATAAAGCCATTATAACACTTTATGTTTTAAACAAACAAAATCCATTTCACACACGCACGCCTACCGCACTATATAGTTTACAACAATCATGCTCAAGAGTATAGGAAGAATCACATACCTTTTAGCTTAAGCCACAAGCCAAGTCAAGTATGTCACACAGAAGATCCACCTATAAAGGCCACAATATATCTATCAATCTCTAGTTCTCTTCGAGAATACTTAAGTAAACAAGCCTCGATTCTACGTAAAATTCTACAAAGACCTCCCCGCTATCACATAAAACTCCTCCTATCCAGTGCCCGCTACTGTGCCAACAACTCCTGTGGATTATACGCCTAACCTGACGTGTTCAATTCTACTCCACAATAATACAACAACATCAGAATACACCTATGTAAATACAAATAATACTCATTCTATATATAGTATGCTCAACTATATATTACTACAATATGTAATATCCAATTACAATAGTGGACATAGATCATTACCTCGATAAGCCCAAAATTATCCAAGATTATATGTCGATCCCGAGCAACGCTTAGATCCAATTCCTACGCCCAACCCGCTCTAAGCAACCCTTAGAAGTTTCTAAACAACTTCTCTAAATACTTCAACCAAGCTTATGAAGATTTTCTGGTTTCATTTCATGACTAATGGATAAAGTAGTATTTCCTGCTCCAAGTATTAAAACAACCTTGGAATACTACTAGTGGATACTAGGCTAGTGTATTTGGAATTATACCACAATACACAAGGTATTCTACACAAGAGGAGGTGGGACGAAACCACAAAAAGGGAGGAGTATTTCCTTAAAAGTGCTTTCAAGTGTCGACGAAATACTCTTCAAGCTAAGGTATATATGGAAGAGTCGCGGCCAAGATCAATGCAAGCGGTGGTCAATATTGGGCCACGCGTGTGTGGGTCCCACCACAACACATGGCCAACGAAATAGGCTACCATGTCAAGGCCAAATCGGCCAGCCAAATGAGTAGCGATAAGTTGGCTACCACTGTCACACCATTTCGCCCACATGGCCACACAGTGGTGACACGTGTTGCCCCCGATTCGCCCAAAATATTTCGCCTTCCGAAATATCCAAAATGCCGAAACCTCAAAAACAAAATGGCTCTACAAAATCAGAATTCTCCCGTGGCCCCACGTGACCATTTCCAAAATAAAATCTCAAAATTCTAATATAATCCAAGAAGTCCGAATACCAAATCTAGGAATCCAATTCCCACTAACGAACCTTTTTCTTCACAAAACCTAACTTTTCCAAAAATTCACATCTTTCTTTCTTTCCAAAATTTATGTCAGATTCTCGCACGCATATCTCCACATATATACCCTGGAACTATGGGGTATAACATTCTTCCCCCCTTAGAAACATTCGTCCTGAATGTTCCTTCTAAGATTCCAAACACACATGCTCCGGTATAGTCTTCACTACTACACTTACGAAACCAATCACGCCATCAACGGCCTTAGCATAACATACAAATCCAAACCACGCATAATCACCTCTAACATGTAAAACAACACTAACTCTCACTCGGTCCAAAGGATACTCTTCCGAAACCTAGTAACATGGAGTACGGACGACGCTCCTAAGTCTGGACGGCAAGGTTATCTTATAGCAACCCACTATTGTACAACCAATGCCGAAAGGCCCAAAAGTACTTCGCCAAGTTGCCCTCGCTTTCCAAAACTCGTCACACCTTCCGGTGGTGCTTCAAGAAGACCCACCGCCAACCTCAACTCCAAGTGTTGATGCGATTATCCGCACGGCCACGCCGACCAGCCGCAAACAACCCCATCCGATAAGCTTCTCCCTATCCACATTCTCACAAACAAGATGTACTCCACTATCCAACCTTGCCAACATCGAACCAATCGATTGGCAATCAACACTTCCGCCATACAAGCCTTCGTGAATGCGATATCCGAATACCAAATGGTAGCTATTATAATAATACACACTCAACAAGAGGCACATAATCTCACAACTACCCCTCAAATCACAACACCGCCCGAGGGTAAATGCACATCGAGACTCACTCGAAGTTCCTATCCTCGCTCGTAAAACCTCCGCATACAAAAGAAATAGCCGAAACTGGCTCCACCGCTCGCCATAGAAAGTAGAACCCCGGCAGCCTTACAACCTCCCGATACATAACATCTCGCATAATTCTCCGCAGTAAATACCCGATCGAAGACAAGATAGGCCGACTTATCACCGACTCATCGGTCGAACGCATCCTCGAACTCGCACGATGGTTACCTAAACTTGGGCCTAGCACCCTCGCGACCCCATCACACAATGACCACCACAAATCGACCCCACCTTATTCTCGTCATGTCGACCCGCCATCCGCCTCAACCCGACCCATTTCGCCAATCCTTGTTCCCGATCCGAACAATCTCACTAATCAAGTCAATAAAACCTAGTGGTCTTCTTAGCTCAACTACCTCTTATAATTCACACCCTCGTGACTTATCACGCAATTATACCCCACGATACTATGCACTCCAACAAAGGTCGATCGCAAACAAAATCTTACCCAAGACGGCCTCGCCTAAGGTCTCCACGCATAATATTCTAGTGGCTCTCAATCTCTATGTACCCAACTTCCCTTTACTAACCGGCCTCTAAATCGAATTAACATAATACTTAGCACAACATCACAACATCAATGCATACTAGTATCTAGAGTGTAAAGGATATACCGAATCAAATAGGCGCTCCAAGGACCGCTAGAACTCTGAGCTTCCACCACAACCTCGCTCGCCCGCCGGTATGAACACCCGCCTAGCTATCGGCGAAGAACTCGCAATGATCCCGGCGCCGAGTCTCAACATCCGCGCTTACTCGCCTGACAATTCTTCGCTAAACGGACTCGCCGCCGCATGTAAAACAAACTCTCAATACCGCTGACACTTCGCACGGGTTTTACCACACCGCCACACCGAGGTCGTGGCTTATTCACCAACACTCCCGCTTCCTCAAAACTCAACTCGGGAGCCCGACCGCCCTCAAGACCGAGGACCACTGATCGGGCGGAGGTGCATAACTAGTTTGCCGCCGCGAGGTCCGCTGAAAGTCGCCAAAGGACTCGCCGCCCCGCCTTCTTCTCGCCGGTATCGTCAACTGCGCTTCTCCGCGCTCACACCCTAGTGCACGAGCTCGCACGCGGCAATGTCCATGCCCGCCAAGCGATACGCCCAACAAGACTCTTCCAAGTAGTCATCAAGCCCAGACGTAGCGTGCACTCGTCCTCCATATTAGCTACTAACGCAGGACATATCGCCAACGAGTCGAACTCTACGCTGTACTCGACCAGGCGCCCTCCCTGCCTCAAAGATCAAAACTCGCTCGCGCCCTCCTCATCTCATGAGGCAAGAAATGGTCGAGAAATGCTTCCAGAACTCGCCCCAACCAGCCGAGGCGATGCTCCCGACATCTCCCACGAATCAAACCCGATCGCAGATCACGCACCGACGTGGAATCAAGATCACTGACTCGGTCTCCAAGCTCGATCACGCCGCATGATCCTTCAGAATCGACGATGAACTCCTCGCGATCATCTCGTGCCTCACCCGAACTCGCGCTACAACTCGTAAAATCCCGAGCGATAAACTATCTCGACCGGGCGAACTACGGTGCTATCGAATCGGAAGGCCGATCCATTTATCTCACGTTCGCCGCGATCCTCGCTAGTAATCGCCATCTCCTTGTAACCCATCTCCCGCCTTCCGCCGCGGACTGAGGCTCGTGTACCGTGGTCTTCGCAGCCATCGCACGCTTCTAAACTCGCTGGGCCGGGCGCGCCACAAAACTCGCCGCCTCAAGCACTATTCAGTAATGACGGCTCGCGCTCGTATTCCTCTCAGATCCTACTAGCAGCCTCTCGGCCGCTTTGCTCTTCTGGCTCGTTGCCTTACGCGAGGCATAATCGCGTAAAAGAATACGCTGTAAGGAGTCCAACTTACAACACAACTTCTAAGGCACGATCTCGTAACGAGAAGAATGGAAACCAATCCTAAATGTCCGCAGCCTCGACATAGATGCACAACAACACACCGATAATCAAGACTCTACTAGATACGGTTCAGACACCTTCCGAGGATTAATCGCTTCGATACTACTTTTGTCACGACTGACTGCCCGTGATCGTGCCTTACCCCGCACCCTAGTGATATAACATCGAGAAAATCGGAAATAAAACTTAAACAGAAACAAGATACATCATAAGAAAAATAAAGCAACCAAAACGGCCGCTTTCATGCGTATATATAAATCCGGTCAGCATAATCTTTACAACACCGCCACAACAGCATTCATGCACTTAAGAATGTAATAACAACTATGACGGGACAGGTCGCCATACCCCAATGTACAAGAATCCTACAACTCGTGGAAACATACTAAAAGATAAGCCTCCGGAGAAACGAGCTTCCCGACACGAATCGAGATCCTATGAGCGAGGATCCACAACCGATGACTTACTCGCGACATGAACGCAGCCTCGGGCGAGGTCAAGCATAACATGTACCAAGTATGTGAAATCAAAATATCAGAATGAAATCACATTTCATCATTTTATAAAACCTTTGCGATAAGTAAACAAGCATGCCAAGTGGACGACATCTCCGTAATAATCACTAACACATAACTACGGGTCTCACGCCATAATATCACTCACGCCTGGAACTCATTCTCATCGCTGGAAGATACGATGTAAAACAACATCCATATGTGAACTCGAACACTAGATCTCGCCAGGCTATCAAACCGACGGTCAAGTAGAATCGCCATACCGCATCCAAAAGCTAGTCATAAAACTTCACGCAAGGTACGAAGCTAATTACCGTGATCCAAAAGCTAACCACGCGAATCGCCGAGGTACCAAAGCTAACGCACTTAGCCAACCGCTTCACGCAGATACGACCGAGGCAAGTATCTCGTTATCTACCGCAGGCTACCGATACACGAAATGACCGAACAAGTATCTAAAGCGTGCCGAACCACACGCATAAATCAAGCCCGTGATCGCTGGCACACGCGCAAGCTTCATGGATTAGCTACCCATGACTAACAATCAACTCACAATGACCGCATGCCCCAAGATCTCACCCTAAGTCATGGCCATGAAACCATCCCATCGGACGACGCCCAGAACATCCATCACGCCGCATGTCCAAAGAAATAACAAGATGATACTCAAAGTGACGATACTCGTGGAAAATCCAACGCCACAAGATGTCCAACAATCAATCGATAACCTACCTCCCAGAGTCAACGACAAAGATATCAACAAAACACTTGCACATCAAAGACTATCACGACAAAGATAGGCAAGTTCAACATACATACATTTTTATCAACAATCCGGTTTCAAACCCAAAATACTACATACTTTCATTCTTTCAAAAAGACCTCTTTTTCGTGAAAGCCACACGATACTAATACTGTAGTATTAAAACACGCTTCCTTTTAAACCAAATTATTACACCTTCGTAAAATCTTTATAAGATTTTTAGAATCAAGTACTTATACCTTTTAAAACTAAGTGCTTTTCTTTTAAAACAACAAAGTGTTCTTTTAAAACCCAAATAACTTTACTCTTTTCAAAACAAGTAACCTATACTTAAATCAAGTTTATCTTTTCCAAAAACAAGTCGTTATAAGTCAAGTCTCTTGCCTTTCAAGATCAAGTCTCTTCACTTTCAAAATCAAGTCGCTTTGCTACCAAAACCAAATCTTTCTTTATTTTCATAAAGTCGTTATAACTAACTTCCCATAAAGCCATTATAACACTTTATGTTTTAAACAAACAAAATCCATTTCACACACGCATTTACATCAGATTTGTCACGACCCATTCCGGCCCGTGGATCGTGCCTTACCGGCACCCAAGTAGTCATACATCGTAGTAATCGGAAATATAAAACAAGACATGAAACAGCTTATAAAATAAGATACGCTTTACGTGAGAAAACACGCTTTTCTAATATATATAAAAACATGGTTTTAGCAATATATCCGACACTGCATAACATTTACTATGCACTTAAGGAAAATATACAACTATGGCGACAGGTTCGCCATACCCTCGATTGTACAAAACTATCTACAACAGGAGATCATACCCAAAAGTAGAGCCTCGGAGTAAGACGGAGCTCCCGACACCAACGCAGCGATCCTAAGGACGCGATCTAGCACTCGCTGCCTTTACTCATGCAGATGAACGCAGCCTCGGGCGAGGTCAAGATAACAGTACCAAGTATGTGAAACTATAAAGAATCAAATGAAATCAAAGTATTTAAAACCTTTTCACAAATACAATCGGGCCTAATTGCACATAGCCACATCACAAACAACAACAGAATAGAAAATCAGAATGTCTATTCTAGGCCGCGAATGATCAAGCAAGGCCAATCGCCCATAGTATCATTCTCGCGTGCCTAGTCCTCGACTTCCGCAAATCGCATAGGTCACACACGCATCTCGCATGAGGTATTCTCAGACGGGGCAGCTAACCCCAGATCCGCCTAGGCTCCCGCAGCCCGCATAGCCTCAAAAGACCGAATAGTCTCAACAGCATCGCATAGGAATCCCGCATCGCTAAACACCCGAATGATCAATCTCGAGCATACCGCCCGATAGTCTCACAGATCGTGACAGCCGATAGACCAAGATCATGGGCAAGCCTCGTGATAACAACAAGGGGTAGTGATACAATAACAAGATAACTGACTTATCTGCTAGCAACGTAAGCACAACAAGAATGACCCTTACACAAAGATTTCAAGATACTAACACTGGTAGAATAATAATATGTCTACTTATCAAACTTATCTTACTACACTTAAAAGAATTCAATACAATTCTTTTATAAACAAACAAGTAAACAATTCCTTTTATCTTTCTTGTCATATACCTAACTTCCCATAAAGCTAGTATAACTCTTAAGCTTTTGTTTTAAAACCAAATAGTTCTCTTCATAAAAATGATTCAAGATTCTTTGAAATGCTTTCGCTTTATTATTCAAAGCTTAGCCCAGGCATCGCGTAGTATTATTCGTGCTTAAGCCGTGAGGCATTGCCGTAAGTATTATTCAATAACACACGTGACGCCTACCGCATTTATATATATATTGTAAAATATCATGCTTTAGGAAGAATCACATACCTTCTCAAATAAAACCACCGCCAAGTCAATATGTCACGCGCAGAGTCACCTATAATAGTCACGCACATCTATCAAAGACTACTCAAGGTCATTCTAAACAGAGGGTTCACAATTTACTGAAAGTCGGGCAAAGACTTCCTACCCTACAGCTATATAAGTCCATCAGTGAAAACAAATTCTATATAAGCATAGTTCAATTATTCTTCTTTAAACCCTTCTACCGTGATAATACTCAATTCTATTCTCGCAATATTCTTCTAAGTATTTATACTTATTCTTATACTACAACAAGAAGTATTCTCTAATTCAAAAGAGGGTTAGATTAGTTACTCCTGTAAGCCCAATAATATCCTAGATAAAGTCGCTACCGAGCAAGGTTTTTCTCCTAAGTTGTATGTCTAAGGAAACCTAGTTCTTCACAACTTCTACTAAGGACTAAGGATTTGGGCTAGGTATTTTGGGCATTATAACAATACTAAGACAACTTTTCTACCAAGGAGGGGGGTAGATTTCAAGGCAGTGGTAGCCCTACCAAACTCACTCAAAGGGGGAGGTCGACTAAAGGCTGGGCGGAGAGGAGAGGATTTTTCAAGACTTGAAAGATTTGCGACGAAGAACTCTTCATCTTAAGGGGTATTTATAGGTCAAGAAGTGGCCAACCAATGGCCAAGATTAAGACAAGTGCAAGGCAAGTGTAGGTGAAGATTTACCCACACAAATATCCTACCAACTCGACTTCACACAAGGCACAAAAACGTTGCGTTCTCCAATTCTTCCAACGGACGATTCAAGTCCACCAATCGAGGGTGCCAAGTGTCGCCTCCCGCTGGTCCAAAATGTTTCGCCTCTCTAAAAATCCGCAAAATTAGAAATGGCATAGCCGAATTTTCCTACGAAAGTCAGGAAACGCTTCGCCTGAAACGATTCTTTTAGTGAGTCAGGCACAAATAAAAACGCCCAAGACTAACTTTAAGGCCAACTTTTGTACGTATTCTCACGCATACTCCGAAATACTGGTATAACATTCTCTCTTAGAAACATTCGCCCCGAATGTTCCTTCTCAAGACACGCTTATCGGTTAAGCTTAAATAGCTTGTGTTGCCACACATGGCCACAAAATAACACTTAGGCATATATGATAATGGAAATTTACAAGTAGGAAAGTGAATTACCTGGAGGTGTGGGGAATAGGTGAGGATACTTCGCCTCATGTCCTCCTCGCCTTCCCACGCCATCTCCTCCTCGAGCTCGCTCCGCCACAAAACTTGACGAAGCCACGCCCCGTCCGCAGACGCTTAACCCGACGATCGACTATCGCTATGGAATCTCTCATACGATAACCGCCGCCACTGACATCGCTAATCGGTGTACCCTAGATGATCCCCGATACATCTCTCAAAGATAGATACGTGAAAACCGGATGCACCGCTTCCGACGGACGACAGATTCAACTCATAGTAACCTTGCCTACCTCGCGACAACTAAACGCCCAATGTACTCCGAAGCTTCCCTTCTTCCCGATCTCATCACACCCTTCACGGGTGACACCTTTAGGAAAACCCAATCATGAACTCGAACTCAAGATGCCGACGACGATGATCTCGTGATACGACTTGGCCGACTCGAGTCATTAATAGTCGCTTCCTGATAAGCTTCACCTTATCCATCGCCGCCGCACCAAATCGTCCCACTAGACGCACTCGCCCACATCGAACCAACCTATAGGCGACCGCACTTCCTCCCATACAAGGCCTCATAAGGCGACATCCAATACCGAGTGGTAGCTATTATTGTACGCGAACTCAACTAGAGGCAAATGATTCTCCCTACCCTCGGTCGATAACACAAAGCTCGCAGATATCCTCAAGCGGTCCGATAGCGCGCCGCCCGTCTGGTCTCGTGGATGGAATGCAAGATTGTGCTCACCAAGGCCCCTAAACCTCTCGAAAGACTCTCCGTAAGTTAGCCAAATCGCTCTTCGTCGATATGATCGAATAGGACTCATGCGCCGACGATCTCTGATGTAAAGTTCGCATAATCTCACCAAAAGTCGTCCGACGGAAGAAAGTGGGCTGATTTCGTCACCGCCGACGATAACCCATATAGAATCATGTCTCTCCGAGTGCAGGTAATCCCGTGATGAAGTCCATGTTGATCACCTCCCACTTCCGTGTCGATCTCTATCGCCGCAACAAACCACCGTGCCTCGTGCTCTACCTTCACCGAAACACGGCACCGAGCTACGAACTCGCAACGCCCCTCTTCGCCATCCCACCAATACATAGATCTAAGGTCGTGGTACATCTTGGTCGACTTCGACGGATAGAGTAACGCGCTACCGCAGGTGCTTCCCAAGAACTCCGCCAAGTCCTCAAACATCCGGGACACAACTCGCTTCTCAAACCTTAGCACCCCATCAAAGCTACTCAAAAGGACCCTTGCCTCACGTAAGAGTCAGATCACGATATCGAATCAAAGCCGATCCTCGAATCAAGGCTCTTCACCTCCTCGACGACGGAAGACTCGCAACCTCACGTAACTCTAACCCCATCGCTATCGTAATCAATCAAACGGACACCAAGGCTCGCTAATCGTGCAAATCACGAACCATGTCCCTTCTCTCTAGCCGCACATCCGATAGGCTTCCATCGACCTACGACTAAGAGCATTCGCCACAACATCGCCTTCCCGTGGTACAGATATCAACATCGTGAATCCTTAAGCAACTCTATCCACCGCCTCGCCGTGAAGTTCAGCCCTCGATCAAGATATACCTGAGGCTCTGTGGTCCGTATAAATATCCACGCGAACCCCATACAAATAGTGCCTCCAGATCTTCAAAGCGTGAATCACTACCGCCAACTCTAAATCACGCGGGTAGTTCCTCGTGTTTTTCACCGCCGATGATATGCTATAACCCTTCCATGCCGCATCAACACACATCCCAACCCGATGCCCGACGATCACAATACACCATATAACCATCCGACCCTCCGGAAGAGTAAGAACGGCGGCCGCCAATCTCTTTCAAAGAATCGAAACCCCGCCACAAGCATCACCATCAACTCCGCTTTCGAGTCACTTAGTCAACGTGCGTAGATAAGCAAACTTCTACGAACCGAGCATAACCTCGCAAGGCCCGTAAAATCGCGAACCTCTCGCTTGAGTAGTAGTTCAGGCCAAGTCCCGATCGCTTCGATCTTCGCCAGATCCACTGAACGCCATCACCATAATATGCCTAAGAAACGCCATCAAGTCAACCAAAACTCACATTTGGAAAACTTGGCGCATAATCGCTGTCCTCGAGAATCACAAGATAGCCTCGTTGTTCGCATGCTCCGCCTGAGCGAATAAACCAAGATATCATCAATGAACACTATCACAAACGTGTCCAAAAATGGTTTCAACACTTTAATCAAATCCATGAATATCACGAGCATCGTCAACCCAAAAGACATGACCAACTCATAATGCCCGCATCGTCCTAATGCACCTAGGGACATCCACCTCTCGACTCGCACTGATGATAGCCCGATCGCAGATCAATCTTGAGAAACATTCGCACTCTCGCAACCGTCGAACAAATCATCAATCCTGGAAGGGGTATTCGTTTTAATGGTCACCTTGTTCACCGTCAGATCAACACATGCGCAGCGCCCCGCCCTTCTTCTTCACGAACAATACCGCGCTTCCTGCGAGAAACACTAGGCCTCGATGGCCCTTCTCCAAGAAATCCCTAAGCCGATCCTTCAATCCTCTCAACTCGGCAGTGCCATTCAGATGGCGAATGGAAATAGCCGAGTGTCCGAAATATGTCAATACAAAACTCAATCTCCTCTCGTGAGGGATACCCGGAGGTCGTCTGAAACACGCTCGGGAACTCTTCACCACCGAATCGACGAAAATCGGTACCGCAGCCTTCAAGATTAAACACCCGAACGGACGGTAGATATACCCCTTCGCACATCTTCCTAGCCTTGAGGTAGGAAATAAACCTACCCTACGATACTGCGTTCTCCCACTCAACAACCGGCCTCAGAAACCGAACCGCATTACTTTCTCTCAGCTTACATTGGCGAGCAGAAGCTAGCCAATCCATCCCTACGATCACGCCGGTCAATCATCTCCAACTCTATCAAGTCGCCAGGTCCGACGATCAGAATGGTCACAGACAAGCTCTATATACCCGCCGAGCTACCACCGAATCACCCATCGCGTAGCTACCTCGAGCGGTCTATGGACTCGTGCTCTATCCCTATCCTACTAGCAACAAGGAGATATATAGACGCAGTAGAACCCGATCTATCAAAGCATACACATCAAACCCTGAACCGATAAGGTACTCGTGACGACATCGTAGGCCTCCCGATCCGCTGGCCGACAGCATAAATGCGTTCAGGATCGCTAGAATCGGGACCCGCGCTTACGACCGCCGCGACACTGGTCCATGAGTACTCACTCCGGGCGAGTAATCGCTTGGGATGAAGGCGGCAATGCACTCGTAGATCGCCTTAGTACCGCCGCCGGCCGACAAAATTCGCGAAATGACCCCGCTGCCACAAGTATAGCAGCTCCCGAGTACGCTCCCGCATGGTATCTACCACAACGCACACCGAAAGCAGACTAACGGTTAGCACTTCGCTACTCGAAATCAAGTCCCGGGCCCCGACCGCTTCGATCGCCTGGCTGTACCAAAATGAGGTAGAGCGCTCGCTATACCGTCAGGTGCAACCGACTTCACGATGCCGCCCACCCCGAACTACTAAAAGAACCGCCGCTCGCCTTTCTTCTCAGCCGATATCGCTTACCCGGGTCTCTACGCCTCGCATCCTAGCGCATGAGCCCGCATACTGTAATGTCCATACCGGGCCAAGCGGACACACCCGCACAAGACTCGCCATGTAATCATCTAGTCCAGTTGACATACGATGCACCCGGCTGTCACGACCCAACCCGGCCCGTGGATCGTGCCTTACCCCGGCACCCTAGTGATACAACATCGTAGAAAATCAGCGAAATAAAAACATGAATATGAATTAAGAGAAAGATAAATAAACAAAGCCAACCAAAACAGCTTGCCTTCATCATATATACATAAATACCCTAAGCTTATCCTTTTACAAACTCCCGCCACAACAAATAGCATGCACTTCTAAGATTTTTTATAATGTTTATGACGGACAGTGGCTCCGCCATACCCCAATGTATAAGAATCTACATGCACTGTGGTAACATACCAAAAGATAAGCCTCCGAAGGAACTGAGCTTCCCAATACGAAAGCGTGATCCTAAAAGTGGATCGACAAATGATGTACCTTTACTCATGCAGATGAACGCACTTCGGCGAGGTCGCATAACAGTACTAAGTATGTGAAATCAGAAATATCAGAATGAAATCATAATAGTCTATATAAAGCAGAGACATGTATGATAACCAAACTACGCTCACAACATAGAAGGCCATGTCAAGTCGTGACTCACGCTCAAAGTCATCCTCATGCCCGTGGAACTTCTTCCTCACCGCCTACAGCCTAGGTACAAATCATGTGATACGTATAATGTGTCTCGCCCATCTTATGGACCCAATATAGAAACGCAGGAATACATTCCTGATGAACCCAGAGTCGCTGAAATACATTCTGATGAACCCAGAGTCAAGTGATATACATTCCTGATGAACCTAATCAAGTGAAATACATTCCTGACTAATCAAGTGAAATACATTCCTGATGACCCAGAATCAAGTGAAATACATTCCCTGATTTAATCAAGTGAAATACATTCCTGGATGACCCAGAATCAAGTGAAATACATTCCTGATGACCCTGAGTCAAGTGATATACACAAGATTTGCACAACAAGGCTATCACACGTAACATGGTCAAGTTTCATAACAACAAGCATAAGCAAGTTACACACGACTCAAGGTACTTTCATTTTATGTCAAAGTCCTGATTTTAACCTTAAAGTACTACGTCCGTTAAATTCCCTTTAAGATCCATTTCTTTTACAAAGGTCACCCGACACCCGTAGTATAAAATTTGAGTGACTAACATTGTTAAGTAAACCAAAATGCTTTCCTTTGTAAAATCAAGTAACAACCTTATTTTCCAAACGCTCAAGTTTGCCTAATTTCAATGCTCAAGTTTCTCATTTTAGAAAAAGGTTTCAGAGTTCATAGTTTTAAATCCTTTAAAACATAATTCTCCTTAAACGCTTGAGAAACCTATGTCTTATAAGTGAGTAGGTTATTCTTGTTTATAATCAATCTTATTAAGCAGCCATGATCTAGAAATGTCATTTTGTCTCATCTTAGCTTCTACGCAGATTAAGTTTCTACCGGTTTTAATAATACTAAATCTGCCCAAAACATTTCTTTTATTAACGCCGCAGTTGGTTTGTCGACACATTCCGATTTCCAAATCAAGAAACATTTTTAAGCCGTTATACCTAACTTCCCATAAAGCTAGTATAACTCTTAAGTTTCCAAAACCAAGTATTACTTCTTCTCTCAAAATGATTCAAAATCTTTGAAATACTTCAAGTTCTTTATTATCACATAGCCAGCTTATAGTTCAAATCGCCACTCTTAAAAACCACAAGTACTTTCTTACCTACATAAAGTCGTTATAACCAACTTCCCATAAAGCCGTTATAACACTTTATGTTTCAAACCAATCAAATACATTAAACATATGTACGCCTACCGCATTTACATAGTTATACACATATCATGCTAGAACAAATAGAAGAGGTTCACATACCTCGCGACGATTATCGACTAATAGCAAAACGCCCAAGTACCTTCAAACCGCTTGGCCACTCTCGCCAAGCAGATCACTCCACACGTAGTACTACAACCCATAGAGGCCACAAAGCGCCTATTAATATCTTTAGATCCCGACGTAATATTCTACGTAAAAATTCGGCAAAGACTCTCCCCGCAACAAACAGAAATCTCCTCTCTATCGAGGCCGCCACTAAGCCAACCAGGGGTTAACACGCCTAACCGGACGTGTACAATTCTACTACACAAGAATGTTACACAAGTTCATCAGAATACACCCCATGTAATTACGCTCGCTTCTTCTTTAAATTCAGCTTAAGTCGCAAGACATCGCTGTAAGTATTATTCAGCTTAAGTCAAAAGACATTGCCGCACAACTATGTTCAGTTCTATATATAGTATACTTAACTATATACTCCTACAACATGTAATTTCCAATTACAAATGTATGTCAAGAATGTTTACCTCGATAAGCCCAAAATTATCCGAGTTTATACGTCGATCCCGAACAACGCTTAGCTCCTACTCCGGCGCCCAACTGCTCCAACCAACCCTTAGAAGTTCTAACCAACTTCTACTTATGACTTCAACTACGTGAAGATTTACTTAGGTTTCGCTGTGGATCAGGAAGTATAATAGTATTTTCCTGGCTTTGTAAAAGTGTAACTCGGAATACTACAAGGTATTTGGGCTAAGGTATTTGGGCATTATAACAATACTGAGAGTATTTCTATACCACAAAAGGGGGTATTTATACGAGACAACTAGGCTGGGGTACCCTACCAAGAAACACCTCAAAGGAGGAGGTGGCTCTCGCCAAGGGCTCTCAAAGGGGAGCAAAGTGGACGAAAGCTCAAGGGAGAAGGAGTATTTTGCGACTTAGTTAGATTGCTCAAGTTTTTGACGAAGAAAGTCTTCAACTGTATGGTATTTATAGGTCAAGTGAAGGCCAACCAACGGCCAAGATCCATCCAAGTGTTAGGCAAGTGTAAGGTCAAGATTAAGCCACGTGCAACCTTATCCATCTACCCAAAATATCCTACCAACTCCTTGACCAAAAATAATGCACAAAAACGTACAACCTTCCCACTTTCGTCCGTCCACTCTTCCACCAGAGGTGACAAGTGTCGCCTCTCGCTGTCCAAAATGTTTCGCCTCTAAAAATCCGCAAAAATTATAAATGACATAGCCGAATTTTCCCTACGAAAGTCAGGAAACGCTTCACGAAAAACGACTCTAATCGGGTGTCAGGTACAAATTTCAAACTAGCCAACTTTAAGGCTCAAATTATAATACGCACGCCACGCATACTGAAATACTGGTATAACATTCTCCTTCCTTAGAAACATTCGTCCCCAATGTTCCTTCTCAAGACTGATAACGATAAAGTTCTTCTAATAAGTTGCCAACGCCACAACCGCCACTTAAACAACACATGCACGCAAATACTTATATCCAAGTCCACGAGGAAACTCCTCTAACATCACAAACTTTTGTCACTTTGCCGCGAGGTTCTAGTGTCACTCCGCGACTCCAACAAATGGTACCGATCGCATGCGATTCCCGAGGTCTAAAATATACATCCTTCGTGACCTTCTCCCTTTACAAGAAATGATCATATCTATGCTCGCAATACATGCTCGCCTACCCTTACTCGTCAGACTTTCTCGAACTCTTGAACTCTTCCAAAGATAATGCACTCACACTTCGCCATCACTAGCCTCCAAACCTCGAGTCACCACCTCCAACTTGGTTATCTTACTAGCCTCAATCTTCCTTAAGGCCACTTCCGCCTTCACGATCCGCCTCAGTCGAACATATCCACGAACTCATACGACGGTCATCTAAACTGGGCCTAGCACCTCGTGACTCTACCACCAAGTGACCACCCGTAGTCGACCCCACCTCATTCCGGCCACGGTTGACACGCAACACGCCCTCAACCCGAGCCTCACACGCCGACTCTCTCGCTTTCGATCCGAACAACCTTGTTAATCACATCATGAAAGATACCACTTTCATTTACCCAACCTGCAGACTTATCACACAATATATTCTAGGCATAAAATGCACTCGACAAGGATCACTGCAAAATCTTGTACTCAAGACTACTTTACATCTAAGGTCTCAACTGTAATATTCTAAGGTTCATCATTTTCTCACCCTGTGCTTACCTTTTCCCAACAGTTCCTAAATCACATTTTAGCACAAAGCTATCCGAACATAACACTTAACACATTAACATAACATCAAAACATACAAGCCTCTAGATGGTTATGATATACCCGGTTACCGCTTCCACTCTAATCATAAGTCCACTCAGGCGCATAATCGTAGTAGGCGGCGAACTCGCCATCGATCCGCAGGTCGCGCTAAGCCGCCGGTTCTCTCCTATAAGCACGCCTTCGCCACATGGCTCGACGGCCGCAGTGAAGCAAGCACCAAGAAAGACGACATTTCCCGACGATGTTTGCCACATCGCACACCGGCGGGACATGAATCTCGCCGCTAGCACTCACGTAAACTCGCGGAACTAAGCCCCGAGCTCACCACCCCCAATACCGAACGACCAAGATCGCGGAGGACCACTGCATCGGGCGAGGTACATAACTAGATCGGGCCGAGGCGTCCGCCTCAAAGTTACCAGCGACCCCGCTGCTCGCCTCTTCGCCGATCTCGCCATTCCGCCGACCTCCGCGTGCTCACATCCTAGTGCATGAGCTTGACGCGGCAATGTCCATGCCCGGCCAAGAGCTACACCTGCATAAGCCTCGCTAAGTAATCGCCCAGCCCTGACGTAGCGGTACTGGCCCTCCATATCCGCCATTACACGGAACATACCGAGCTAATGAGTCGAACTCACATTGTACTTCTAACCGCCCGCCCGCCCCGCCTCAATGTCAAAAATCTGTTTACCGAGCCTCTCATCCGCGAGGCAAGAAATGTGCAAGAAATGCCTCGAGAACTCGCCCCAAATCACTGGAAGTGCATGCTCTTCCCGACAGCTCCTACGATCAAACTACCAATCGCAGATCACGCAATGACGCAACCCAATACCACCGATCGCTCGAGGCTCGATCACTCACGATCCGTCAGAGTCGCTTGATAAACTCCCGAGGGTCGCCTCGCCTCGATCCATGTAACACCGGAGGGCTACAACTCGTGAAGTCCCGTAGCCTCAAACCGCTCGCCGGTGAACTACGGTGCCGCTGGGCCGGAATCGCCAGATTCACTTATCTCATATTCGCCACGACTCGCCAAGAATCGCCATCTCTTGTACTTATCTCATCGGCTCCAGCCGGGACCGAGGCTCGTGTATCAGAGTCTCGCAGCCATCGCCGCGCTTCTAAACTCACAGGCCGGGCGGCGCTGCTAAACCCGCCGGCATCGCTCGTGTACTGATCGCTCGCGCTCGCACTCTCAGATCTCACTAATACTCCTCGATCGCTTTGCCTATCTCGGGTTGCCTTACGCGAGGCATAATCGTAAATGAAAGGAATACGCCGTAGGGTCCAATTTATCACACAAATCTAAGGCACGATCTCGTAACGAGAAGAATAGAAACTAATCCTAAATGTCCCGCAGCCTCCTCGACATAGATGGTGCACAACACACCGATAATCAAGACTCTACTAGACACGGTCCAGACACTTTCCGAGGACTAATCGCTTCGATACCACTTTTGTCACGACCAACTCGGCCCGTGGATCGTGCCTTACCCCGCACCCTAGTGATACAACATCGAGAAAATCAGCGAAATAAAAACATGAACATGAATTAAGAGAAAAGATAAATAAACAAAGCAACCAAAACAGCTTGCCTTCATCATATATACATAAATACCCGAACAGCTTATCCTTTTACAAACCCCGCCACAATAAAGCATGCACTTAAGATTTTTTTACAATGTTTATGACGGACAGTGGCCCCGCCATACCCTCAATGTATAAGAATCTATGCACTGTGGTAACATACCAAAAGATAAGCCTCCAAGGAACTGAGCTTCCCAATACGCCAAAGGTGATCCTAAAAGCTGGATCGACAATGACGCATTTTACTCATGCAGATGAACGCAGCCCTCGGGGAGGTCAAGACAACAGTACCAAGTATGTGAAATCAGAAATATCAGAAATGAAATCATAATAGTCTATATAAAGCAGAGACATGTATGATAACCAAACTACGCTCACAACATAGAAGCAATATGTCAAGTCGTGACTCACGCCTCAAAGTCATCCTCACGCCCGTGGAACTTCTTCCTCACCGCCAGCCTAGGTACAAATCATGTGATACGATAATGTGTCTCGCCCATCTTATGGACCCAATATAGAAACGTGGAATACATTCCCTGATGAACCCAGAGTCAAGAATACATTCCTGATTAACCCAGAGTCAAGTGATATACATTCCTGATTTAACAGAATCAAGTGAAATACATTCCCGATGACCCGTAATCAAGTGAAATACATTCCTGACGACCCAGAATCAAGTGAAATACATTCCTGATGACCCAGAATCAAGTGAAATACATTCCTGATGACCCTAATCAAGTAGAATACAAGATTTGCACAACAAGGCTATCACACGAATACGGTCAAGTTTCATAACAACAAGCATAAGCAAGTTACACACGACTCAAGGTACTTTCATTTTATGTCAAAGTCCTGATTTTAACCTTAAAGTAC
Source organism: Przewalskia tangutica (assembly GCA_029844215.1). Taxonomy (NCBI): domain Eukaryota; kingdom Viridiplantae; phylum Streptophyta; class Magnoliopsida; order Solanales; family Solanaceae; genus Przewalskia; species Przewalskia tangutica. The sequence goes on along the minus strand of CM056720.1, from coordinate 34,810,714 downwards.
TACGTCCGTTAAATTCCTTTAAGATCCATTTCTTTTACAAAGGTCACCCGATAATTCGTAGTATAAAATTTGAGTGACTAACATTGTTAAGTAAACCAAAATGCTTTCCTTTGTAAAATCAAGTAACAACCTTATTTTCCAAACGCTCAAGTTTGCCTAATTTCAATGCTCAAGTTTCTCATTTTAGAAAAAGGTTTCGTAGTTCATAGTTTTAAATCCTTTAAAACATAATTCTCCTTTAAACGCTTTGAGAAACCTATGTCTTATAAGTGAGTAGGTTATTCTTGTTTATAATCAATCTTATTAAGCAAACATGATCTAGAAATGTCATTTTGTCTCATCTTAGCTTCTATGCAGATGGAAGTTTCTACCGGTTTTAATAATACTAAATCTGTCCAAAACATTTCTTTTATTAACGCCGCAGTTGGTTTGTCGATACACATTCTGATTTCCAAATCAAGAAACATTTTTAAGCCGTTATACCTAACTTCCCATAAAGCTAGTATAACTCTTAAGTTTCCAAAACCAAGTATTACTTCTTCTCAAAATGATTCAAAATCTTTTGAAATACTTCAAGTTCTTTATTATCACATAGCCACCGCTTATAGTTCAAATCGCCACTCTTAAAACCACAAGTACTTTCTTACCTACATAAAGTCGTTATAACCAACTTCCCATAAAGCCGTTATAACACTTTATGTTTCAAACCAATCAAATACATTAAACATACGTGACGCCTCACCGCATACATAGTTATACACATATCATGCTAGAACAAATAGGAAGAGGTTCACATACCTCGCGACGACATCGACTAATAGCAAAACGCCCAAGTACTTCAAACCGCTTGGCCACACTCTCACCAAGCAGATCACCCACACGTAGTACTACAACCTATAGAGGCCACAAAGCGCCTATTAATATCTTTAGATCCCGACGAATATTCTACGTAAAAATTCTGAAGACTCTCCCGCAACAACAGAAATCTCCTCCTCTATCGAGGCCGCCACCAAGCCAACCAGTGGGGTTAACACGCCTAACCTGACGTACAATTCTACTACACAAGAATGTTACACAAGTCTATCAGAATACAACCATGTAATTACAGCTTTCTTCTTTAAATTCAGCTTAAGTCGCAAGACATCGCTGTAAGTATTATTCAGCTTAAGTCAAAAGACATTGCCGCACAACTATGTTCAGTTCTATATATAGTATACTTAACTATATACTCCTACAACATGTAATTTCCAATTACAAATGTAAGGTCAAGAATGTTTACCTCGATAAGCCCAAAATTATCCGAGTTTATATGCCGATCCCGAACAACGCTTAGCTCCTACTCCGCGCCCAACTGCTCCAACCCTTAGAAGTTCTAACCAACTTCTACTTATGACTTCAACTACGGGTGAAGATTTACTTAGTGGTTTCGTTTTTGTGATCGAGGAAGTATAATAGTATTTTCTGGCTTTTGTAAAAGTGTAACTGGGAATACTACAAGGTATTTGGGGCTAAGGTATTTGGGCATTATAACAATACTGAGAGTATTTCTATACCACAAAAGGGGTATTTATACGAGACAACTAGGCAGTGGGGTACCCCACCAAAACACCTCAAAGCGGAGGAGGTGGCTCTCGCCAAGGGCTCTCAAAGGAGTGGGGTGTGGACGAAAGCCTGGGAGAGGAGTATTTTGAGACTTAGTTAGATTGCTCAAGTTTTGACGAAGAAAGTCTTCAACTGTATGGTATTTATAGTCAAGTGAAGGCCAACCAACGCCAAGATCCATCCAAGTGTTAGGCAAGTGTAAGGTCAAGATTAAGCCACGTGCAACCTTATCCATCTACCCAAAATATCCTACCAACTCCTCGACCAAAAATAATGCACAAAAACGTACAACCTTCCCACTTTCGTCCGCCCACTCCTTCCAATTGTAGGTGACAAGTCGCCTCTCGCTGGTCCAAAATGTTTCGCCTCTAAAATCCGCAAAATTATAAATGACATAGCCGGAATTTTCCCTACGAAGTCGTGGAAACGCTTCATTTAAAAACGACTCTAATCGGGTGTCAGGTACAAATTTCAAACTAGCCAACTTTAAGGCTCAAATTATAATACGACGCCCACGCATACTGAAATACGGTATAACATTCTTCCTTAGAAACATTCGTCCCGAATGTTCCTTCTCAAGACTGATAACGATAAAGTTCTTCTAATAAGTCGCCAACGCCACAACCGCCACTTAAACAACACATGCACGCAAATACTTATATCCAAGTCCACGAGGAAACTCCTCTAACATCACAAACTTTTGTCACTTTGCCGCGAGGTTCTAGTGTCACCCGCGACCCAACAAATGGTACCTGATCGCATGATTCCCGAGGTCTAAAATATACATCCTTCGTGACCTTCTCCCTTTACAAGAAATGATCATATCTATGCTCGCAATACATGCTCGCTCTACCCTTACTCGCCGCATTTTCTCGAACTCGAACTCTTCCAAAGATAATGCACTCACACTTCACCATCACTTCGCTTCTCCAAACCTCGAGTCACCACCTCCAACTTGGTTATCTTACTAGCCTCAATCTTCCTTAAGGCCACTTCCGCCTTCACGATCCGCTCAGTCGAACATATCCACGAACTCATACGACGGTCATCTAAACTCGCCTAGCACCTCGTGACCTTACCGCCAAGTGACCACCCAGCCGACCCCACCTCATTCCGGCCACGGTTGACACGCAACACGCCCTCAACCCGAGCTCACACGCCGACTTCTCGCCGATCCGAACAACCTTCATAATCACATCACGAAAGATACCACTTTCATTTACCCAACCTGCAGACTTATCACACAATATATTCTAGGCATAAATGCACTCGACAAGGATCACTGCAAAATCTTGTACTCAAGACGGCTTTACATCTAAGGTCTCAACTGAATATTCTAAGGTTCATCATTTTCTCACCCCTGTGCTTACCCTTTTCCCCAACTGTGTTCCTAAATCACATTTTAGCACAAAGCTATCCGAACATAACACTTAACACATTAACATAACATCAAAACATACAAGCCTCTAGATGGTTATGATATACCGGCTACCGCCCACTCTAATCATAAGTCCACTGCAGGCGCATAATCGCAGGCGCGGCGAACCCGCCATCGATCCTAGCAGGCCGCGCTGCCGCCGCATTTCCTATAAGCACGCCTTCGTCACATGGCCCTCGACGGCCGCAGCGAAGCAAGCACCGCAAAAGACGACATTTCCCGATGATGTTTGCCACATCGCGCACACCGAGGATACGAATCCCGGCCGCTAGCACTCACGTAAACTCGTGGAACTAAGCCCCGAGCTCGACCAGCTCCCGAATACCCCAACGACCAAGATCGCGAGGACCACTGCATCGGGCGAGGTACATAACTAGATCGCCACAGGCGGTCCGCCGAAAGTTACCAAAGGACCCCGCTGCTCGCCCTCTTCTCGCCGATCTCGCCATTCCGCTGACCTCTCCGTGCCTCACATCCTAGTGCATGAAGCCAGACGCGGCAATGTCCATGCCCTACAAGAGCTACACCCGCATAAGCCTCGCTAAGTAATCGCCCAGCCCGTGACGTAGCGTGTACTCGCCCTCCATATCCGCCATTACGGAACATACCGAGCTAATGAGTCGAACTCACATTGTACTTCTAACCGCCCGCCCGCCCCGCTCAATGTCAAAAATTGTTTACCGAGCCCTCTCATCTCGCGAGGCAAGAAATGTGCAAGAAATGCCTCGAGAACTCGCCCCAAATCGCTGGAAGTGCATGCTCTTCCCGACAGCTCCCACGACCAAACTACCAATCGCAGATCACGCAAATGATGCGAACCCAATACCACCGACTCGCTCGAGGCTCGATCACTTACGATCCGTCAGAGTCGCTTGATAAACTCCCGAGGTCGCCCTCGCCTCTCGATCCATGTAACACCGGAGGGCTACAACTCGTGAAGTCCCGTAGCCTCAAACCGCTCGCTTCGGTGAACTACGGTGCCGCTGGGCCGGAATCACCAGATCCAAATTTATCTCATATTCGCCACGACTTCGCCAAGAATCGCCATCTCTTGTACTTATCTCATCGGCCAGCCGCGGACCGAGGCTCGTGTATCAGAGTCTCAGCAGCCATCGCCGCGCCTAAACTCGCTGCCGGGCGGCCGCTAAACCCGCCGCTGGCATCGCTCAGTATCGACCGCTCGCGCTCGCATTCTCTCAGATCTCACTAACAGCCTCCTCGATCGCTTGCCTATCTGGCTCGGTTTTACGCGAGGCATAATCGTAAATGAAAGGAATACGCTGTAGGGTCCAATTTATCACACCTCTAAGGCACGATCTCGTAATGAGAAGAATGGAAACTAATCCTAAATGTCTCGCACTCCGACATAGATGTGGTGCACAACACACCGATAATCAAGACTCTACTAGACACGGCTCAGACACTTTCCGAGGACTAATCGCTTCGATACCACTTTTGTCACGACCAACCTCGCCCGCGGATCGTGCCTTACCCTGCACCCTAGTGATACAACATCGAGAAAATCAAATAAATAAAAACATGAATATGAATTAAGAGAAAAGATAAATAAACAAAGCAACCAAAACAGCTTGCCTTCATCATATATACATAAATACCCAACAGCTTATCCTTTACAAACCCCGCCCACAACAAAGGCATGCACTTAAGATTTTTTATAACAGCCTATGACGACAGGCCCCGCCATACCCCAATGTATAAGAATCTCCATGCACTGTGGTAACATACCAAAAGATAAGCCTCCAAGGAACTGAGCTTCCCAATACAAAAGGTGATCCTAAAAGCTGGATCGACAAATGATGTACCTTTTACTCATGCAGATGAACGCACTCAAGGAGGTCAAGATAACAGTACCAAGTATGTGAAATCAGAAATATCAGAATGAAATCATAATAGTCTATATAAAGCAGAGACATGTATGATAACCAAACTACGCTCACAACATAGAAGCCATGTCAAGTCGTGACTCACGCCTCAAAGTCATCCTCATGCCCGTGGAACTTCTTCCTCACCGCCAGCCTAGGTACAAATCATGTGATACGATATCGTGTCTCGCCATCTTACGGACCCAATATAGAAACGTGTGGAATACATTCCTGATGAACCTGAGTCGCTGAATACATTCCTGATGAACCTAAGAGTCAAGTGATATACATTCCTGACGAACCGTAATCAAGTGAAATACATTCCTGATGACCCTAATCAAGTGAAATACATTCCCGATGACCCTAATCAAGTGAAATACATTCCTGATGACCCAGAATCAAGTGAAATACATTCCTGATGACCCTTAATCAAGTGAAATACATTCTGATGACCCTAGTCGAGTAGAACACGACTTGCACAACAAGGCTATCACACGAACATGGTCAAGTTTCATAACAACAAGCATAAGCAAGTTACACACGACTCAAGGTACTTTCATTTTATGTCAAAGTCCGATTTTAACCTTAAAGTACTACGTCCTAAATTCCCTTTAAGATCCATTTCTTTTACAAAGGTCACCCGACACCCGTAGTATAAAATTTGAGTGACTAACATTGTTAAGTAAACCAAAATGCTTTCCTTTGTAAAATCAAGTAACAACCTTATTTTCCAAACGCTCAAGTTTGCCTAATTTCAATGCTCAAGTTTCTCATTTTAGAAAAAGGTTTCAGAGTTCATAGTTTTAAATCCTTTAAAACATAATTCTCCTTTAAACGCTTGAGAAACCTATGTCTTATGTTGAGTAGGTTATTCTTGTTTATAATCAATCTTATTAAGCAAACATGATCTAGAAATGTCATTTTGTCTCATCTTAGCTTCTATGCAGATGGAAGTTTCTACCGTTTTAATAATACTAAATCTGTCCAAAACATTTCTTTATTAACGCCGCAGTTGGTTTGTCGATACACATTCTCGATTTCAAATCAAGAAACATTTTTAAGCCGTTATACCTAACTTCCCATAAAGCTAGTATAACTCTTAAGTTTCCAAAACCAAGTATTACTTCTTCTCTCAAAATGATTCAAAATCTTTCAAATACTTCAAGTTCTTTATTATCACATAGCCACCGCTTATAGTTCAAATCGCTTACTTTAAAACCACAAGTACTTTCTACCTACATAAAGTCGTTATAACCAACTTCCCATAAAGCCGTTATAACACTTTATGTTTCAAACCAATCAAATACATTAAACATATGTACGCTCACCGCATTACATAGTTATACACATATCATGCTAGAACAAATAGAAGAGGTTCACATACCTCGCGACGATTATCGACTAATAGCAAAACGCCCAAGTACTTTCAAACCGCTTGGCCACACTCTCGCCAAGCATCACCCACACGTAGTACTACAACCTATGAGGCCACAAAGCGCCTATTAATATCTTTAGATCCCGACGAGAATATTCTACGTAAAAATTCAAGAAGACTCTCCCCGCAACAACAGAAATCTCCTCCTCTATCGAGGCCGCCACCAAGCCAACCAGTGGGGTTAACACGCCTAACCTGACGTGTACAATTCTACTACACAAGAATGTTACACAAGTCATCAGAATACACCCCATGTAATTACAGCCGCTTTCTTTAAATTCAGCTTAAGTCGCAAGACATCGCTGTAAGTATTATTCAGCTTAAGTCAAAAGACATTGCCGCACAACTATGTTCGGTTCTATATATAGTATACTTAACTATATACTCCTACAACATGTAATTTCCAATTACAAATGTAGGTCAAGAATGTTTACCTCGATAAGCCCAAAATTATCCGAAGTTTATATGTCGATCCCGAACAACGCTTAGCTCCTACTCCGGCGCCCAACTGCTCCAACCCTTAGAAGTTCTAACTAACTTCTACTTATGACTTCAACTACGTGAAGATTTACTTAGGTTTCGCTTTGTGGATCGAGGAAGTATAATAGTATTTTCTGGCTTTTGTAAAAGTGTAACTGGAATACTACAAGGTATTTGGGGCTAAGGTATTTGGGCATTATAACAATACTGGAGAGTATTTCTATACCACAAAAGGTATTTATACGAGACAACTAGGCTAGTGGGTACCCCACGCAAAACACCTCAAAGTGAGGAGGTGGCTCGCCAAGGGCTCAAAGTGGGGAGCAATGGACGAAAGCCTGGGAGAGGAGTATTTTGAGACTTAGTTAGATTGCCAAGTTTTGACGAAGAAAGTCTTCAACTGAGTGGTATTTATAGTCAAGGAAGGCCAACCAACGGCCAAGATCCATCCAAGTGTTAGGCAAGGTAAGGTCAAGATTAAGCCATGTGCAACCTTATCCATCTACCCAAAATATCCTACCAACTCCTCGACTAAAAATAATGCACAAAAACGTACAACCTTCCCACTTTCGTCCGTCCACTCCTTCCACCAGAGGGTGACAAGTGTCGCCTCTCGCTGTCCAAAATGTTTCGCCTCTAAAAATCCGCAAAATTATAAATGACATAGCCGAATTTTCCCTACGAAGTCGTGGAAACGCTTTCACAAAAACGACTCTAATCTAAGTGTGTACAAATTTCAAACTAGCCAACTTTAAGGCTCAAATTATAATACGACGCTACCACGCATACTGAAATACGGTATAACACCGCCCTCCATATCTGCTACTGCAGGACATATCGAGCCAAAGAATCAAACTCGACATTGTACTTCTCACCGCGGCCCTCCCGCCTCAAAGAATAAGAATCTATCACCAGGCTCTCCTCATCTCGCGGAGGCAGAAGTGTGAGAAAAGCCTCAATGTCACAGACTACTCAAGCCTCGATCACCCGCATGATCCTTCGCAAATGACGGATGAACTCGCGGATCATCCTCCCGCCACCAGAAACTCGCAAGTGCTACAACCAAGGAAATCCCGTAGTCTCAAACTATTCGCTTCCGCACTACGGTGCGACCGAGCCGAGTCGAACCGCCGTGATTCAGCCTTATCCTCGATTCGCCACAACTTCTAGCCAAAAGTCACTATCTACTTGTACTTTCCTAACCTCCGCCCCAGCCGCGGGATGCGAGTGGGTACTGTGGTCTCTCGCCGGGCGGCGCTATAGAACTCGCTGCTCGTATAGACCGGGCCCGAGCCTCGTGACTGGTCCTCACAGCAGCCTCTCGGCCGCCTTGCCCTTCTCGGGCCCGGTTGCTCACGGAGGCATAACTGCATAGAAAGGAATACGTTAGAGAGGTCCAACTTATAACACAACTCTAAAGCACGATCTCGTAATGAGAAGAATGGAAACCAATCCTAAATATCCTATAGCCTCCTCGACATCGCGTGCACAACACACCGATAATCAAGACTCTACTAGATACGGCATAGACACTTTCCGAGGATTAATCGCTTCGATACCACTTTTGTCACGCACCCATTCCGGCTCGTGGATCGTGCCTTACCGGCACCTAAGTAGTCATACATCGCAGTAATCACGAAATATAAAACAAGACATGAAATAGTTTATAAAATAAGACACGCTTTATGCTGAAAACATCGCTTTCGCATCTATATAAAAACATGGTTTTAGCTACATCCGGAGCATCGCATAACATGACTAATGCACTTCTAAGGAAAATATAGCAACTATGGCGATTGGCCCCGCCATACTCGATCGCATAAAACTATCTACAACAGGAGATCATACCTAAAAGCAGAGCCTCCAGGCACGGAGCTTCGACACCAACGCAAAGGATCCTAAGGATGCTGATCTAGCACTGCCGCCTTTACCGCAGATTAACGCAGCCTCCGGCGAGGTCAAGATAACAGTACCAAGTATGAAACTATAAAGAATCAAATGAAATCAAAGTATTTAAAACCTTTTCACAAATACAATCGCCTCAATTGCACATAAGTACACATCACAAACAACAACAGATAGGGAAAATCAGAATGTAGTCTATTCTAGGCCGCGAATGATCAAGCAAGGCCAATCGCCTATAGTATCATTCTCATGCCTAGTCCTCGACTTCCGCACCGCATAGGTCACACATTGCACGCATTTAGGTATTCTCAGACGGCAGCTAACCCCTCAGATCCGCCAGGCTCCCGCAGCCTGCATAGCCTCAAAAGACCGCATAGTCTCAATGATCGCATAGTGAATCACCCGCATCAGCTAAACACCCTAATGATCAATCCTGAGCATACCGCTGGCTCCACATAGTCTCACGCACTACATAGCCGATAGACTGCAAGACGGGCAAGCCCTGTGATAACAAATAAGGGTAGTGATACAATAATAAGACAACTGACTTACCTAAGCTAGCAACGTATAATGCAAGAATGACCCTTTACACAAAGATTTCAAGATACTAACACAGTAGCATCATAATATGTCTACTTATCAAACAAATCTTACTACACTTAATGTAAATCAATACAAGGCTTTTATAAACAAACAAGTAAACAATTCCTTTTATCTTTCTTAAGTCGTTATACCTAACTTCCCATAAAGCTAGTATAACTCTTAAGCTTTTGTTTTAAAACCAAATAGTTCTCTTCTCGTTAAAAATGATTCAAGATTCTTTCAAATGCGCTTACTTCTTATTATTCGTGCTTAAGCCAGGCATCACTGTATATTATTCAGCTTAAGCCGTGAGGCATTGCCGTAAGTATTATTCAGCTTAACACACGACGCCTACCGCATCATATATATTGTAGAAATATCACGCTTTATAAGAATCACATACCTTCTCAAATAAAACCACCGCCAAGTCAATATGTCGCGCAGGAGTCACCATAATAGTCAGCATATCTATCAAAGACTACTCAAGGTCATTCTAAACAGAGGGTTCACAATTCTACTGAAAGTCGGGCAGCACTTCCTACCCGCCGAGCTATATAAGTCTATCGTGAAAACAAATTCTATATAAGCATAGTTCAATTATTCTTCTTTAAACCCTTCATCGTGATAATAGCTCAATTCTATTCTCGCAATATTCTTCTAAGTATTTATACTTATTCTTATACTACAACAAAGAAGTATTCTCTAATTCAAAAGAGGGTTAGGATTAGTTACTCCAGAAGCTCCAATAATATCCTAGATAAAGTCGCTACTCGAGCAAGGTTTTGCTCCTAAGTTGTATGCCCACAAACCTTAGGCGGATTTGGGCTAGGTATTTGGGCATTATAACAATACTAGAAGACAACTTTTCTACCAAGCGGAGGGTAGATTTGCCAGCTAGTGGGTAGCCCTACCAAACTTACTCAAAGTGAGGTCGGACGGAAAGGCTGGGAGGAGAGGATTTTTCAAGACTTGAAAGATTTATGGACGAAGAACTCTTCATCTTGGCGGGTATTTATAGGTCAAGCGGCCAACCAACGCCAAGATTAACACAAGTGCAAGGCAAGTGTGTAGGTGAAGATTTACTCCACACAAATATCCTACCAACTCGACTGAGGTACAAGGCACAAAAACGTGCTGAAATTTCTCCAATTCGGCCCAACGGACGATTCTGTCCACCAATTGAGCGGTGCCAAGTGTCGCCTCCCGCTGGTCCAAAATGTTTCGCCTCTAAAAATCCGCAAAAATTAGAAATGGCATAGCCGGAATTTTCCTTTACGAAGTCAGGAAACGCTTCGCCATTGAAACGATTCTTTAGTGAGTCAGGCACAAATAAAAACGCCCAAGGCTAACTTTAAGGCCAACTTCAGACGATTCCCTCACGCATATACTGAAATACGGGGTATAACAATACTATATAGTTTACAACAATCATGCTCAAGAGTATAGGAAGAATCACATACCTTTTAGCTTAAGCCACAAGCCAAGTCAATTATGTCGCAGAAGATCCACCTATAAAGGCCACAATATATCTATCAATCTCTAGTTCTCTTCGTAGAATACTACTTAAGTAAACAGCTCTCGATTCTACCGAAAATTCCAGAGACTCCCCGCTATCACATAAAACTCCTCCTTATCCAGCCCGCTACTGTGCCAACAACTCCTGTGGATTATACGCCTAACCTGGGACGTGTTCAATTCTACTCCACAATAATACAACAAATTACTATAAATACAGCCCTCATGTAAATACAATTAATACTCATTCTATATATAGTATGCTCAACTATATATTACTACAATATGTAATATCCAATTACAATAGGGACATAGATCATTACCCTCGATAAGCCCAAATTATCCAAGATTATATGTCGATCCCGAGTAACGCTTTAGCTCCAATTCCTTAAGCTCCAACCTACTCCAAAGAGCCCTTAGAAGTTTCTAAACAACTTCTCTAAATACTTCAACCAAGCTTTAAGATTTTCTAGTGGTTTCATTTCATGACTGTAAGCTGATAAAGTAGTATTTTCTGCCCAAGTATTAAAACAACCTTGGAATACTACTGTGATACTAGGCTAGTGTATTTGAATTATACCACAATACACAAGGTATTCTACACAAGAGGGGAGGTGGACGAACCACAAAAAGGAGTGAGTATTTTCATTTAAAAGCGCTTTCTGCCGATGAAATACTCTTCAAGCTGGTATATATGTAAGAGTCGCGGCCAAGATCAATGCAAGCGTGGTCAAGATTGGGCCACGTGTGTGCTGGTCCCACCACAACACATGGCCAACGAAATAGGCTACCATGTCAAGGCCAAAATCCAGAATAGTAGCGATGCTGGCTAGCCACTGGTCACACCATTTCTGGCCTACATGGCTGGCACGCGGGGTGACACATGTCGCCCCGATTCGCTCCAAAATATTTCGGCTCTCCGAAATATCCAAATGCCTAAACTCAAAAACAAAGCAGCCCCACTAAACCAGAATTCTCCCGTGGGCCCCACGTGACTCATTTCCAAAATAAAATCTCAAAATTCTAATATAATCCAAGAAGTCCGAATACCAACCGGGAATCCACCCCACTAACGAACCTTTTTCTTCACAAAACCGAACTTTTCCGTCGAAAAATTCACATCTTTCTTTCTTTCCAAAATTTATGTCGTATTCTCGTACGTACATCCCCACATATATACCCTGGAACTACGGGGTATAACAATTAACTCACTTCTTTGAAAGTATTAAGGATGTCTAATGTTTTATTAAAGCGGACTTCAAGAGTTTCCAAGATGATACTTGTTCCGCTTTTAAACGATAAGTCCTCGATAGGAAATTGTTTTCGCTAAGGTATAAAGTGAATATAACGACTTTATGGGAAGTTGGTTATATTTGCTTTATGGAAAGGTAAATGACTTGATTTTAATGAAAAAGGCAACTTGTTTTAAGGCATCAATACCAAGGTTTTATAATAAAAGGAGTCACTTGATTTAAAGGTTAAGAGACTAATCAGATTTTTGAAAGTTAAGAGAATTGATTTGAAAATATATAATACTGGTTCAAAAAGTATAAGTCTCTTTGGTTATAAAAAGAATGAGTTTTGTCTAAAACTACAAACGTTATAACGACTTTACGGGTTGGTTATAACGGCTTTACGGAAAGCAGAGAATATTTTCTAATAACGTAGAAGTGTGATTTGAAATAAAGAAGTGGCAAACTGCTCTAAAGTTATCAATCGCTTAATGTTTTAATAAGAAGTCACTTGATTTAGAAGCCGTAATTGTATTTCTAAAATGTATCACTTGTCTCTCATGAGTATGACTGATACTACTATTGTTAGTATCTTGGAAATTTTATTTAAAAGTGGACTTTCAAAAGAGTAGAGGGGCCAGAGTACTGGTTAAATACCGCTTTTTTATGAGAAACTAAGGCTACGAGTTTATAAAAACGGAAGTCTAAAGGTTTAATTAACTTGCTCGTGTTTGCTCGTGGATAGCTTAAGGCAAGTATTATATGTTACGTTGTCGTGATTCTCTGGAGGTCACCGCCTTGTTATAAGTTTACTGACGCATCGACTGACGATGGGATTCCACGTATGCTTCCATTATGATCGATCCGACACGCTTATACGATGGGATTCCGGGCACGACCGACGCGTTTGACGCCCGACATTTTATTGGACGCACTTGAAATGACGGGGATTCCACTGCATGCCTATCAGGATCGATCTTCGCCACGCTTATACGACGAGGGGACGCCGGCACGCAGCGTGATGCGGTTAGATGCCCGCGTGTTTTATTACTCCATGACCATGCTTATACGACGTGGGATTCCCGGCACGCGACCATGTTATATTATTACCCACGGGCTAGCTCCCGCAAGACCGTGACCTACGGCGAGGACGCCGAGGTCACGTTATGGCTGCTTATAACGTGGATTCGGCATGCGCAGCATATATATATATATACGCAGTGTCAGGTACGCAGACGCCGACAGCTGAGGCGGATGCCACTGGGCAGGCCACGGTTAATATGTTACACCCACGCCAAGCTGATGATTCCACGCGAGATATATATATACGTGTTGCATGTGTAACGCCGATGAGGCGATGCCACGCGCGCTACATGGCTATATTTACACTTATAATCGCTTGCATGGGGATTCCACGGCACGCTTTGATATTCATAAGATTTGATCGCGCCCCAGATCGGGTCGAAGTATACGCCCTCCATAAGGGCCGATTATGTTATGAAAGTTAAGTGTTATATGGTAATGAACTTAATGATTTTTTCCTACCATCACATAAGAACGTGACTATAACTTTATTCAAAATGGGAAAAGATAATAAGGTACGATTAAGTTCATGTCGTAATGACACGCAGGATCTCGTATGTATTTTTTTATACTGATGGCCATTCTTTTGTACGCATGACCGCTTATCAGACGCTATTTCTGTTCCATATTCGCAATTGCTGTAATCGACTTCTGGGCCGCGTTCATGCCCGCAGTATTAGGTGCGCAGTTGGTGATCCTCGCTCTGTAGATCTCGCCCGCTGGGAAAAAGCTCCATTTGCTCCGAGGCTTATTTCGCACGGCTTCCCGAGGCTGTAGATACATCTTTATTCGTGGGTGTGGCCCGCCACCACAGTTATGTTAAAACTTCTTAGAGGTCTGTAGTCACATATTGTCGGGCCAGCAAAGGAAAGGAGGCAATCGCCGTTGTATTTATTTATGTCTGCGTGGTAGCCCATCGCTAAACCGTTATTTTACTTCTGGTTATTTTTAAAGTTTCATGTATGTTCCGCTGATTATCTCTCGATATATCCGTAGTGGTGCCTGTAGGGCACGGCCATGCCCGGCCGGGTCGTGATGTATATAACAACACCAGCGAGTACACATGAACACCGTGTCCTACTGGCTCATAAAAACTGGACAGGCAGTACGGCGCATAACACTAGAAATCACAGATCATCAATCGACGGCAAGTACGAAGCCAACTACCGTAATCCTACCGCACTAACAATATCAAATAATCAGATCACTTCGACCGTAAGTACGATAGCAAATTTACCAGATCCACCGCATCACGCCGACCGGCAAGTACGTAGGCTAACCACCGTAACCTCCCGTGATCACGAGACTTCATCCTAACACCGATCGGGCATCGCCACGACCAACCGGGTTCGTGGATCGTGCCTTACCCCGCACCCAAATGATACAACATCGAGAAAACCAATGAATTAAAAACTTTAAACATGAAACGAGACATAATAAATAAACAGCCAACCAAACAAATTTCAAAGATATACATAAAACCCGAACAGCTTATCCTTTTTACAAACCCCGCCACAACAAAGTGCATGCACTTAAGATTTACAACAACTATGACGGACAGGCTCCGCCATACCCTCGAATGCATAAGAACCTACAACTCGTGGAAACATACCAAAGATAAGCTCAAGGAACTGAGCTTTCCAACGCTACCTAAACGATCCTAAGAGCGGATCCACGATCGACGATTTACCATGCAGATTTAACGCACTTCAAGGAGGTCAAGATAACAGTACCAAGTATGTGAATCACAACATCAGAATGAAATCATAATAGCCTAAAAGTGAGACACGTATGATAACCAAAATACAAAGAACATAAAAGCCAAGTCGTGACTCACGCCTCAAAGTCACCACTAAATATAACTATGGGTCTCACGCCCACAACATCCATCATGTTCGTGATCACGCGATGCCTGGAATATCAGATCGGTGTAGACATGTCCACGATGCAACACAATAACAAGGCCGCATGGCTACACGCCCGAATATCGTGACGGTAGTACATGCCCATGTAACCTCAATAACAATATACCGTGGTCAACCTCCTACCGCATGGCCACACCCCGAATATCGTGATGACGGTGCAGACACGCCCATGTTGCAAGACAACCATATATCGGTAATCAACCCGCCGCACGGCCGCATGCCCCTAATCGTAGATCGGTGCAGACATGTCCACGTGACATCAACAACAACACAATAATCAAAATGGAAACATACCCGTGAATTCTCCATCATCGCCAAGACGCCCAAGTAAGTTCTCAATAAGTCAACCGCCTCTATCGAGACGCAGTAACACAGAAAGACCACACTTGCACAACAAAGGCTATCATCACAAGCATACAAGTTTCACGACAATCAAGCATAGTAAGTTTCACAACAACAAACATAGGCAAGTTTCACACAACTCAAAGTACTTTCATTTTATGCCAAAGTCCGGTTTTAACCCCAAAGTACTACATACGTTAAGTTCTTTTAAAAGAGATCCATTACTTTTATAAAAGTCACCCGATACCCGTAGTATTAGAATGACTAACCCACATTCCTTTCAAAATCAAGTAATAACATTTTTTCCTAAGTTCCATTTTGCCTAGTTTCAATTATCAAGCTTCTCATTTTCAAATGGTTTCATAGTTCATAAACTTAATCACTTGATTCCTTTTAGAACAATCGAGTAATAATATGTCTCACGTGAGAGTAGGTTATTCTTGTTTACAACATTCTTATTAAAGCTAAACATGATCTAGAAAAAATGTAATATCATTTTGTCTCATCTTAGTTTCTACGCATGAGGTTTCTACTGGTTTTAATAACGATACATCATTATTCAATACATTTTCCTTATTAACGCTCGCAGCTGGTCCTGTCGATACACATTCGATTTCCAAACTGTGAAACATTATCCCTTTAAATAAAACCAAGTACTCATTACTCACGAATGAGGTTTCACACAAACATTCACATTAAAACAAATAAGTTAAGTCTCTTATCTTATAAGATCAAGTCTCTAACTTCTAACATTAGTAAACCATTTTCTTTACCTCTTAAGACATTATACCTAACTCCCATAAAGCTAGTATAACTCTTTTTAAAACCTTTAAAACCAAGTGTTACTCTCCTTCAAAACGATTTATAAATCTTTGAAATACATCAAGTTCTTTATTATAACTAGCCATTATAATTCACATCGCTTACCTTTTAAAACCACAAAGTATTTTCTTACCTACATAAAGTCAGATAACCAACTTCCCATAAAGCCGTTATAACACTTTATGTTTAAAACAATCAAATACATTTAACACATGACGTCTCACCGCTACATAGTTATACACATATCATGCTGTAACGTATAGGAAGAGGTTCATATACCGCGACGACATCGACTAATAGCAAAACGCTCCAAGTACTTCTCAACCCGCTTGGCCACACTCTAAGCCAAGGTATCACCCACACGAGTACTACAACCTATAGAGGCCACAAGGCACCTATTAATGTCAAGGTCTCCACGAGGAATATTCTACGTAAAATTCGCAAGACTCTCGCATCATGCTAATCCTCCTTTATCGAGGCCGCTACCAAGCCAACTGCGGGGTTTGCACGCCTAACCGACGTACAATTCTACACACAAAGAATACTACATGTCTATCGTAATACACCCATGTAATTACCAGCTCTTCTCTTATTTAACTTCAGCTTAAGTCGCAAGACATTGCCGCACAACTATGTTTCAATTCTATATATAGTATACTTCAACTATATATTCCTACAACATGTAATTTCCAATTACAATAGAAGGTCAAGAGTGTTTACCTCGATAAGCCCAAAATTATCCGAGTTATATGTCGATCCCGAGCAAGGTTTAGCTCCTACTCCACGCTCCAACCCGCCTCCAACAACCCTTAGAAGTTCTAACCAACTTCTACTTATAACTTCAACTACGGGTGAAGATTTACTTAGTGGTTTCGCTGTGGATCAGGAAGTATAATAGTATTTTCTGGCTTTTATAAGTTGTAACCCGAATACTACAAGGTATTCGGGGCTAAGGTATTTCGACATTACAACAATACTTGAGAGTATTTCTATACCACAAAGTGGTATTTATACGAGACAACTAGGCTTGTGGTGTAAAACCCCTACTGCTAGCACTACTAGAGGGGGATACTTTCGCCGGCCTTCTCAAAGGGGAGTGGCGGGATTTAATACAACAAGGAGAGTGAGGGAGATTTCAAGACTTAGGTACATTTTTGGATGAAGAACTCTTCTGCTTAGGGGTATTTATAGGTCAAGGAATGGCCAACCAACGGCCAAGATCCATCCAAGTGTATAGCAAGTGTAGGGCTAGGATTCACCTAAGTACACCTTATCCATCTACCACCAAAATATCCTACCTAATCCTCGACAAAAGCCAAGGCCAAATCGCCCACCATTGCACGCTCAACCTCATCCAATGCAGGTGACACATGTCACCCTCCGCTGGGTCCAAAATGTTCCGCTCTCTAAAAATCCGCAAAATTAAAAATGACATAGCCGAATTTTTCCTACGAAAGTCAGGGAAACGCTTCATTTAAAACGACTCTAATCGGGTGTTGTGTACAAATTTCGAATCTTGCCTAACTTAAGGCTCAAATTTCTACGACGCCCTCACGCATACTCCGGAAATACGGTATAACATTCTCCTCTCCTTAGAAACATTCGCCCCGAATGTTCCTTCTCAAGACAAATAACGATTAAGTTCTTCTTCTTAAACAAGTTTCCAACGCCACACACGCCACAAACATAACGCATGCATCGAAAACCCAAATTCAAGCCAACGAGGAATCACTGCTGATGCAAAATAATACGAATCTCACTCGTCCAAGGGACACGCCTCGTGATCTTCACTTCACAAAAAGAAACGATCACACACGCCCACTTCTCCCCTATCTCGTCGCACTTTCTCGAACACTCGAGCTCTTTCTAGTATCCGCATACACTTCGCCAACGCCGTTTCCAACCTCGAGTTACTACTCAAACTTGTCATCTTACTACTCCGATTTCCTAAGGCCATTCTCGCCTTCACGAACCGATTCTCGGTCGAACATATCTATGAACTCATACGACGGTCATCTAAACTTGGGCTAGCACCCTGTGACTTTCGCCACCAAGGACCACCCGTAGCTGACCCTTCCTCGAACGGACGCGGTTGGCCCGCAACATGGCCCCAACCCACCCATCAGAAGCGCCAACTTCCGCTTCCGACATTTTAACACATGGAAGCTACCACTTCCATCTCACACTAACCAGATTTTTAAATCACACTATAGCACAAAGCTATCCGAACATAACACTTAACACATCATTAACATCAATACATACAAGTTCTACAGGTTAAGGATATACTCAAACTAGGCGGTTCAAGGACCGCTAAACTGAACTTCCACCGCGACTTACCGTGGCCCGCAATCGCTTCTAGTAGTTCAGGCTATCTACCCGGCGCTACCACACTTCGGCCTGACAGCCTTCGCCATATGGCCCCGCTGGCCGCAAGAATAACAAGCTCCTCGTACTACGACACTCCCTAAACGCGTCTACTACATCGATCACACCGAGGTAGGGTGGATCGTGATCCGCCAACACCCTACTACTCAACATCTCAAACTCGGGAGCCCGACCGCCTCCCGAATATCCTGCGGTCCCGAAGGTCGCGAGGACCACTCGCAATGGCGGACGTATAACTAGTTCGGCCAGGCGGTCCGCCTCGAAGTCGCTTAAAATATCCGGCCCTTGGCCTTCTTCCTCACAAAGCGGTCCACCTCCGACCGCGCCTCGCTCCCAAGTGCACGAGCTCGCATGGCAATGTCCATGCCCGGCCAAGAGAAACACCGCACAAGATTCGGCCATATAATCATCTAGCCCTGACGAGCGACGCACCCTATCCTCCATGGTCGCTACTAAAGCGGGACATATCGAGCTAATGAGTCGAACTCCACATTATACTCTCTAACCGCCCGCCCATCCTCGCCTCAATGTCAAAAACTGCGCCCGAGCCCTCCTCATCCGCGAGGCAAGAAATGTGCGAATGCCCTCGAGAACTCATCCCAAATCTGGAAGCCGCATGCTCTCCTCGGATAGCTCCCACGAATCAAACTACGATCGCAGATCACGCAGCCGATGCGAACCGGCGTCACAGACGGTCTTCAAGCCTTGATCACCCGTGACGATCCTTCAGAATCGACGGATGAACTCGCGATCATCCTCGTGCCTCATTCAGAACTCAAGCGCTACAACTCGTAAAATCTCGTAGCCTCAAACTATCTGCTCTCGCGCAACACAGTACGCCTGAATCGAATCGCCAAGGCCCTGCTTATCCTCATATCTGCCACGACCGCCAAAGAATCGCCATCTCCTTGTAACCCATCTCCTCTCGCTCTGCATCGCGACCCGAGGCCTGTGTATCAGAGTCTCATCGCCCACCGCCGTGGCTCTAAATCGCTGGTGCCGGGCGGCGCCGCGAAACTGGCCGAAGCACTGCTCGTGTATCGACCGCTCGCGCCTGCATTCTCAATCACACTCGCGCCTTCTACGCTTTGCCCTTCTCGGGCCCCGGTTTTTCGCAGAGGCATAACCGTAAAATGAACACGCTGTAGGGTCCAACTTATCACACACTCTAAGGCACGCATCTCGTAATGAGAAGAATGAAACTAATCCTAAATGTCTTATAGCCTCCGATTATAGATGGTGCACAACACATCGATAATCAAGACTCTACTAGACACGGTCGTGACACTTTCCGAGGACTAATCGCTCGATACCACTTTGTCACGACCCGAACTGGCCCGTGGATCGCGCCTTACCCCGCACCCTAGTGATACAACATCGTAGAAAACCACCGAATTAAAAACTTTAAACATGAAATCGAGACATAATAAATAAACAAAGCCAACCAAACAATTGCCTTCTGATATACATAAAAACCCGGCAGCTATCCTTTTTACAAACCCCGCCCTACAAAGCATGCACTTAAGATTTATAACAACTATGACGGACAGGTCTTCGCCATACCCCGAATGTACAAGAACCTACAACTCGTGAAACATACCAAAGATAAGCCTCCAAGGAACGGAGTTTCCAACGCCAATAAATGAGATCCTAAGAGCGGGATCCACGATCGATGTACCTCTACCTCGCAGATTGAACGCAGCCCCAAGGAGGTCGATAACAGTACTAAGTATGTGAAATCACAACATCAGAATGAAATCATAATAGCCTAAAAAGCGTGAGACATGTATGATAACCAAAATACAAGACGCAACATGTGCCAAGTCGTGGACTCACGCCTCAAAGTCACCACTCAATATAACTATGGGTCTCACGCCACAACATCCATCATGTTCGTGATCACGGCCGCATGCCTCTGGACATCAGACGGTGTAGACATGTCCATGATGCAACAATAATAACAAGGCCGCACGCCACACGCCTGCGACATCGTGACGGTAGACATGCCCATGTAACCTCAATAACAATATATCGTGGTCAACCCTACCGCAGGGCCACATGCCCCATCAGACGGCACGCCCACGTTGCAAGAATAACCATATATCGGTAATCAACCCGCCGCACGTCGCATGCCCCTAATATGCGTGACGGCAGATACGCCCATGTGACATCAACAACAAGACAAGAATCAAAATGGAAACATACCCGTGGAATTCTCCATCACCGCCAAGACGCCCAAGTAAGTTCTCAACAAGTCAACCGCCTACTATCGAGACGCTGAATACGTAAAGACCACACTTGCACAACAAAGGCTATCATCACAAGCATAGACAAGTTTCACGACAATCAAGCATAGGCAAGTTTCACAACAACAAGCGTAGGCAAGTTTCACACAACCCAAAGTACTTTCATTTTATGCCAAAGTCCTGGTTTTAACCCCAATTTACTACATACGTTAAGTTCTTTTAAAAGAGATACATTACTTTTATAAAAGTCACCCGATACCAGTAGTATTAGAATGACCAACCCACATTCCTTTCCAAAATCAAGTAACAACATTCTTTTCCTAAGTTCCGCTTGCCTAGTTTCAATTACTCAAGCTTCTCATTTTCAAATGGTTTCATAGTTCATAAACTTAATCACTTGATTCCTTTTTAACAATCGAGTAATAATATGTCTCACGCGAGAGTAGGTTATTCTTGTTTACAACATTCTTATTACAAAGACTATGATCTAGAAAATGTAATATCATTTTGTCTCATCTTAGTTTCTATGCGGATGGAGGTTTCTAATGGGTTTTAATACGATACATCATTATTCAATACATTTTCCTTTATTAACGCTGCAGTGGTCTGTCGATACACATTCTGATTTCCGAAATCAGTAAAACATTATCCCTTTAAATAAAACCAAGTACTCATTACTCACGAATGAGGTTTCACACAAACATTCACATTAAAACAAATAAGTTAAGTCTCTTATCTTATAAGATCAAGTCTCTTAACTTCTAACATCAGTAAACCATTTTCTTTACCATTCTTAAGTCATTATACCTAACTCCCCATAAAGCTAGTATAACTCTTTTTAAAACCTTTTAAAACCAAGTGTTACTCTCCCTTCAAAACGATTTATAAATCTTTGAAATACATCAAGTTCTTTATTATAACTAGCCAGTTATAATTCACATCGCTTACCTTTTAAAACCACAAAGTATTTTCTTACCTACATAAAGTCGTTATAACCAACTTCCCATAAAGCCGTTATAACACTTTATGTTTAAAAACAATCAAATACATTTAACACGTACGCTCACCAGACTACATAGTTATACACATATCATGCTAGAACGTATAGTGAAGAGGTTCACATACCTCGCGACGATTATCGACTAATAGCAAAACGCCCAAGTACCTCAACCCGCTTACACTCTAAGCCAAGCGGATCACTCCACACGTAGTACTACAACCTATAGAGGCCACAAGGCACCTATTAATGTCAAGGTCTCCACGTAGAATATTCTACGTAAAATTGGCAAAGACTTCCCCGCAATGGCGTTAATCTCTCCTTTATCGAGGCCGCTACCAAGCCAACCAGTGGGGTTTGCACGTCTAACCGGACGTACAATTCTACACACAAAGAATACTACACAAGTTCATCAGAATACACCCCATGTAATTACAGTTCGGGCTTCTCTTATTTAACTTCGTGCTTAAGTCAAGACATTGCGCACAACTATGTTCAATTCTATATATAGTATACTTCAACTATATATTCCTACAACATGTAATTTCCAATTACAATAGAAGGTCAAGAGTGTTTACCTCGATAAGCCCAAAATTATCCGAGTTATATGTCGATCCCGAGCAAGGTTTAGCTCCTACTCAGCACTCAACCCGCTCCAAACAACCCTTAAGTTCTAACCAACTTCTACTTATAACTTCAACTACGGGTGAAGATTTACTTAGGTTTCGTTTTTGTAGTGAGGAAGTATAATAGTATTTTCTCGGCTTTTATGTTGTAACCTCAGGAATACTACAAGGTATTTGGGCCAAGGTATTTGGACATTACAACAATACTTTGGAGAGTATTTCTATACCACAAAGGGGTATTTATACGAGACAACTAGGCTAGGGGGTGTACCCACGCTAGCACTACTGGGAGTGGATACTTTCGCCGGGCCTTCTCAAAGGGGAGGTGTGGCGGACGAATACAACAAGGAGAGGAGGAGATTTCAAGACTTAGGCACATTTTTGGATGAAGAACTCTTCAAGCTTAGGGGTATTTATAGTCAAGGAATGGCCAACCAATGGCCAAGATCCATCCAAGTGTATAGCAAGTGTAGGGCTAGGATTCACCTAAGTACACCTTATCCATCTACCACCAAAATATCCTACCTAATCCTTGACAAAAGCCAAGGCCAAATCGCCCACCATTGCGCTCAACCTCATCGATGTGAGGTGACACATGTCACCCTCCCGCTGGTCCAAAATGTTCCGTCTCTCGGAAAAATCCGCAAAATTAAAAATGACATAGCGGAATTTTTCCTACGAAGTCGTGGAAACGTTTCGATTGAAAAACGACTCTAATCGGGTGTTGTGTACAAATTTCGAATCTTGCCTAACTTAAGGCTCAAATTTCTCGCACGCCCTCACGCATACTCGGAAATACGGTATAACAAGTACGAAGGCATAGCCACGAACTAACTGCGTCGCGCATCCGGCCGGGCAACTACGAAGCTAACTACGGAACGCTCGCGCCACCAACGTCATTCCACTGCCACGGTCGACGGCGAAGTCTGAAGCCAACTACCGTAACCACTGCGTCACGTCACGACCGAGGCAAGTACGGGGCTAACTACGTAACCTCCTGCATCACGAGACTTCGCGAACTAGTCCGTGGAACGACACTATAAAGAATCGACCGGGCGAAGTACGAAAGCCAACTACCGTAACCAACTGCATCGACCATCGGCAAGTACGGGGCTAGCTACTGCAACCAACTGCATCGAACCTGCGTGGAGAGCTAGTCCATGGAACAACAATCCTAACTAAACCTACCCGTGGGCCACCCAACGCGTCAAGAGTCCAAGGATATAACAAGATAACCGATTCTCCATCGGTAGACGGTAGTCATAGAAATACAACACTTGCACAACAAAGGCTATCACAACTAGATAGAGCAAGTTTACTCACACTCAAGGTACTTTCTTTTTATGCCAAAATCCGGTTTTAACCCCAAAGTATGTCATACTTAAATTCTTTCAAAAGATCCCTTTTACAAAGTCACCCGATACCCGTAGTATCAAAAATAGAGTAACTATCATTTCAAGTAAACCAAAACAATTTCCCTACCTTCTTTTAAACCATCTTAAGACAAAACCATGCATTTCTTTTAAACCAAAACACTTCAAGTTCCTCAAGTCTCTTTTCTTTAAGAAAACAGGTTCCTTACTTTGAAATTTTTAAGAAAAATCAATACTTGTTATTAATGATCTTATTAAAGAAGCCATGATCTAGGAAATGTAATACAATTTTGTCTTATCTTAGCTTCAATACATTTTCTTTTATTAACGCTGCAGTGGTTTGTTCGATACTTATTCTCATTTCCGAAATCAATAAAACATTATCCTTTTTAAAACCCAATTACCCATTTCTCAAAAATGCGGTTTCACAACTTTTTAACACAAACCAAGTCCTTAATATCTCACATCAAGTCATTTATAAGTCAAGTCTCTTATCTTTTAAAAATCACAAACCATTTCTTTACCTACATAAAGTTGTTATAACAAACTTCCCATAAAGCCGTTATAACACTTTATGTTTTAAACCAACCAAATTCATTTAGCACATGTACGTCTACAGTACTACATAGTTCACAACAATCATGCTAGAAAAGAGAGGAAGAGGTTCACATACCTCGCGACGATTATCGATAATTAGCAAAACGCTCAAAGTACTATAACCCTGCTAGCCTTTTCCACCCTCCAAGTAGAATTCGCTACTCGTAGTACTTCAACCTATAAAGGCCACAAAACGTCTATCAACCTCTAGATCTCTTCGTAGAACAATTCTAAGTACAAGGTTCCTTATTCTACGGAAAATTCAACAAGACCTCCCCACGTAACCACATAAATCTCCTCCCTAACAAGGCTCAACTCTACTCCACAATAATACTACAAGTCTGTCAGAATACAAATCAATGTAAATACATTCAACTTTATAATCATTCTTCCAATATAATATACTCAAGTATAACTACTACAACATGTTATATCCAATTACAATAGGGGGACATAGATCATTACCTCGATAAGCCCAAAATTATCCAAGAATAATAAGTCGATCCTGAGCAACGTTTAGCTCCAATTCCTTACGTTCCAATCCTCTACAAGTGACCCTTAGAGGCTCCTAACCAACTCCTCTTCAAGATCCAACTCCAAAAAGTGAAGAACACTTAGGCTACAATTTGGCAATGTTTCGGCCAAGGGGTATATCTAAGGCTAGGGGTGTGAAATCTTTTCCAACTCTTGGTACACAATCTTCCTAACACCCTAAGGAAGAACACTTAAAACTTTAAGAATTTTTGGACCACTTTAGCTCACCAAAACAGCCCATGGACGAGAGCTCACAAGGAAAAGGGAGGGAGTTTTGCCTTGGAAAATATAAGTGTGGGATGAAGAATAAGTCTTGAATTCATGGGGTATTTATAGAGAAATCAATGGTCAAGATCAAGGCAAGTGTGTGGTGAGATCTTGGGACAAGTGTGTGTGGGTCCCACCCTCCAAATGGCTACCCAAAGATGAAGACAAGTGGCTTGCCACATGTTGGCCCATTTCGGCCAAGGGACACTTGTCAAGCCAATTCGGCCAACCTTGGCCACATGGGGGTGACACGTGTTGCCCCCCTACTCTTCCAAAATATTTCGTCTTCCGAAAATATCCAAAATATCGAAAATCCCGAAAACAAGGCGACCATAAAACCAGAATTTCTCCCGTGGGCCCCACGTGACCATTTCCGAAAATAAAATCCCAAAATTCTAATATAATCCAAGAAGTCCAAATACCAAATCTGGGAATCCAATTCCCATTAACGAACCTTTTTCCTTCACAAAACCCGGAAACTTTTCCGTCGAAAAATCACATCTTTCTTTCTTTCCTATATTACTGTCGTATTCTCGCAAATGCGCACGCCCTCACATACATACCGAACTACGGGTGTAACAAAAATTCTGCCCCACAATCAATATAAAACTGTCCATTCCTTAAGACACATTATCGGTAATAACACTATCCATAACAATATCAATTCTCTTTAAATTTCCTTTTTCAATCCAAGTTGTTATTCCAACATGTTATATACCTAATAACAATTACAACAACTATAAATCCTTCCTTCTTTAACATGTGACGATCGTAACTATCGACCAAATTGATTTCAACATAAATGGCTAACTTGTCCATTTTCGGTTTTAACATGTCGACATGATCCAAATCTTTTCAAACTTCATTATATATACCACATGCTCATTTATTAACTATTATAACATGTAATCTTCAATTACATAAGAAGATGAAGATTTTACCTCAATAAAGCCTAAAAATGTCCAAGCGTAAAAGTCGATCCTTAGCAACTTTTAGCTCCTCTCCTTATGTTCCAATCCGCTCCAAGCACTCCTTAGAAGCTCATGAAGAACTCCTCTTCAAGTTCCATCTTCAAAGTTGAAGAACACCTTAGGGTTTCGCCTTGCGACTAATGTAAAAACGTCGTTTTCCGAGATCTTTCTATTGAAATATCCTTACAATACCCCTAGGAACCTTGGGTTAAAGTCTTGTGACTAATGAACCACAAACGAAAATATTTTTCTTCCTCTAGAGAGCTTAGCCGAGAGCTACACAAGGAACACACAAGTTCTTGAAATATTTTCTCTAAGTGTAGAATGTCTTGCACTAGTATAGGATATATACAACAACCAAGGGCCTAGATTAAAACACTTGTGTGGATGAGATGCGGTCAACAAAATCAGGCCAAGTGGCTCTTGACTTGTCCTCACATTTCCGCCCCACATGGGCACTTGGAGGGTGACACATGTCGCCCTCCGGTTGGTCTAAAATATTTCATCTCCCGAAATTCCAATAAATTCTATAAGTCTCAAATATCAAATTCGGGAACCCAATTCTCATTAACGAACAATTTTCCTTCCCGAGGGTCGAAATCATATTCCTTACGAAAATTTAAATTTTTCCTTCGTTCAAATTTATAAGTCTTGTGCTCTCGCGTCTATTCTCATAAACACATGTCCTGGAATTACGGGGTGTAACACCCTCGTGGGCCCCACAAAACGTAAAATTCCTCGGGTGGGCCCTACGTGACCAAATTCGTAAAAATAAATTTCCATAATGATAATACATTCTATATTCCTCAAATAATGCATTTTGAGAATCTAATTCTCATCAACAAAAAATTTTCCTTTCCGACGTTCGGAAGATTTTCCTTCGGAAAAACAATTCTTCCTTTCATACCAATCTTTCAAGTCTTGTTTTCTCGCGTCCATTCTCTTATACATGTCCTGGAATTACGGGGTGTAACATTCTTACCCCCTTAAAAACATTCGTCCCCGAATGTTCTTAGTCGGTTGTCAAACTATACAAACTCCGGCATAGTCTCTTTACTACGCCTATCAATCAATTCTCCACGAGACCAACGATGCCACACATGGCCACCACATAACATACGTAAACATATCAATGGAACTTCCATCCACGGTCCCTCTTCAAAAACTCGAAGGTTATAGTCTCATCAAAAACAGAATCTGTGAGAGGTTCCTTTCTTTTCTTACTTGTCATACTTTCTCGTACTTCCAAACTTATTTGAGCATACGTACAAAATTTCAAATATTGCTTCTGTTCTCCAATCCTTGGAGTTACTATCCAAACTTGGCCATTATGCTACATGCCTTTCCACTAAGGCTCTTCTCTGCCCTCACGACCTGGTTCTGGTGGAACGCGTCCACAAACCGTACAACGATTAACTAGACTTGGGCCTTGCATCCTCTGGACCCTATCACATAATGGCCCATATCCAATCGACATCACCCCATTCCATACTACTACTGACTAAATGAGTCCATAACCCGACCCATCGTCACACTTAACTTCTCATTCTTAGTCTGAAATAAATTTCTCGCTTATCTCAAGGTACTTCTCACCCTATCCCCCTATTCACTAGAGGTTCGTCACATAGGACAAAGTATTTCTACTGTACATCCTTCCCTATCGTTCTTCACACTTTTATGGGGTAATTACAACTTGTGAACCCTACACAACTATAGTCTCAGTTCACTTTATCATTCTTGTCAACATTCTTCACTTTTCACTTTACTAATCAAAGTATCCCTACCTCTAGGGGTGCTATCAATTACAACTAATAGAAACAAGGGAAAACATGTCACGACCCGATCTCGGGCCCGCGACTGGTGCCTTACCCCGGGCACCCTAGTGATAACAACATCAGAGAAAATCCGCGGAAATAAAATTTAAACAGGAATCAAGAGACAACATAATAAACCAGTCTAACCAAAACAGTTACCTTCATGTATATACATAAAACCGAACTTTTGTCACGACCCGATCTCGGGCCCGCGACTGGTGCCTTACCCCGGGCACCCTAGTGATAAAAACATCAGAGAAAATCAGCGGAAATAAAATTTAAACAGGAAACAAGAGACAACATAATAAACCAGACTAACCAAAACGGTTACCTTCATGTATATACATAAACCGAAATTATAATCCTTACAACCCGCCCACAACAAGATTACTGCACTCAAGAGTGTAACAACAACTATGACGAGACAGGGCCCCACCATACCCCTGAATGTACAAGTACCTACAATGACAGGGGACTATACCAAAAGATAAGCCTCCGGAGAAACGGGCTTCCCAAACTCAACCGTGGATCCATGAGCGAGGATCCACAACCGATGTACCTCTACCATGCAGATGAACGCAGCCTCGGCTGAGGTCGACAACGGTACCAAGTATGTGAAACGAAAATCAGAAATGAAATCATGACAAATTTAATATAAAGCAAAAGACATGTATGATAACCAAACTATAGTTCACAACATAAAAGCAGTCATGTCAAGCCATGGACTCACGCCCTCAAAGTCATCCCTCATGCCCGTGGAACTCCTTCCTCACTGTCGTTAGTCTAGGTATAAATCGTATGATACGTATAACATGTCTCGGCCCATCCCATGGGACTCGAGGTGGAATCGGGTGGAATACATATCTCGGCCCATCCCATGGGACTCGAGGAAAAATCGGGTGGAATACATATCTCGGCCCATCCCATGGGACTCGAGGAAAAATCGGGTGGAATACATATCTCGGCCCATCCCATGGGACTCGAGGAAAAATCGGGTGGAATACATATCTCGGCCCATCCCATGGGACTCGAGGAAAAATCGGCCATAACGTTTAAACTCTCTTTTAAGACAGATTAAGACACTACCATGCCTTTCTTTTAAACTCAAACACTTTCCCTTTTAAAGTCAAGTAACAACATTCTTTTCCAAAAGTTCAAGTTGCCTAATTTCAAATACTCAAGTCTCTTATTTTCAAAATATTTCATAGTTCATAGTCTTAATCAAATAACGTAATCTCTTTTTAAAACCATTGAGTAACATATGCCATATGTGTGAGTAGTTATTCTTGTTTATAACAATCTTATTAAAGCAGCCATGATCTAGAAAATGTAATACAATTTTGTCTTATCTTAGCTTCTATGCAGATGGAGGTTTCTACTGGTTTTAATATAGTTAATTAGTCAATACATTTTCCTTTATTAACGCCGCAGGGTTTGTTCGATACTTATTCTCATTTTCAAATCAAGAAACATTATTCTTTAAAGCCAAGTACTCATTACTCACGAATGAGGTTTCACAACTTTTTAACAAAACTCATAGTCCTTAATATTTCATAAAACGTCATTTATAAGTTAAGTCTCTTATCTTTTAAGATCAAGTCTCTTAACTTCTAAAATCAATAAACCATGCTTTTACCTACATAAAGTCGTTATAACTAACTTCCCATAAAGCTATTATAACACCTTATGTTTTAAACCAACCAAAACTTCGTTTAGCACACGACGCTCACCGCACTACATAGTTCACAACAATCATGCTAGAAAAGATAGGAAGAAGTTCACATACCTCGCGACGATTATCGACAATAAGCAAAACGCTCCAAAGTACTATAACCGTGCTAGCCTTTTCCACCCTTCAAGTAGAATACGCTACTCGTAGTACTTTACCCTATAAAGTCCACAAAACGTCCATCAATTTCTCGATCTCTTCGTAGAACATTTATAAGAACAAGGCTCCATATTCTACGGAAAATTCGCAAGACCTTCCCCGCAACCACATAAATCTCTCCTCTATCAAGGCCCGCTACCAAGCCAACAACTCGAGGGGTTACATCGCCTAACCTGGGACGTGTACAATTCTACTCCACAATAATACTACAAGTCTCCGTCAGAATACGGTCAATGTAAATACGCTCAATTCTATCAATCTTCTATCCTCATATAATATACTCAAGTATAACTTACTACAACATGTAATATCCAATTACAATAGGGACATAGATCATTACCTCGATAAGCCCAAAATTATAAGTCGATCCCGAGCAACGTTTAGCTCAACTCTTACGCTCCAACCCGCTCCAAGCGACCCTTAGAAGTTTCTAAACAACTTCTCTTAACACTTCAACCAAGCTAGGAAGATTTTCCTAGGGTTTCACTTTGCGACTATTGGAATAAAGTAATATTTTCGGGCTCCTAGTATTGAAATAACTTGGAATACTACTAGGGATACTAGGCTAAGGTATTTGGGATTATACAACAATAATCAAAGTATTTTCTACACATGTGGGGGGGGACGAAACACAAGCCTAAAGGGAATGAGTATTTGCTTTAGAAAGTATTCAAGTGTGGGATGAATTTAGTCTTCAACTTAAGGGGGTATTTATAGAGAATTCAAGGGTTAAGATCATAGCAATTGGGTGGTCAAGATTGGGCCATGTGTGTGTGGGTCCCACCACACCACATGGCCAACGAAATGGTGCTCCAAGTGTCATGGCCATTTCGGCCAAGGGGACAAGTGGCTAGCCACTTGTCCCTCCAATTCGGCCAAGGTGACACATGGGGGTGACACGTGTCGCCCCCCGACTCGTCCAAAATATTTCGTCTTCCGAAAATATCCAAAATACCGAAAATCTCAAAAACAAAGCGGGCCCCACAAAACCGTAAATTTCTCCCGTGGGCCCCACGTGACCATTTCCGAAAATAAAATCTCATAATTCTAATATAATCCAAGAAGCCCAAATACCAAATCTGGGAATCCAATTCCCATTAACGAACCTTTTTCCTTCACAAAACCCGGAAACTTTTCCGTCGAAAAATCACACCTTTCTTTCTTTCCAAAATTTCTGTCGTATTCTCGTACGTACGTCCTCACATACATACCCTGGAACTATGGGGTATAACAAAACATATACGCTAGGGCGAAATCTGAATCTATCAATGCACGTATGATTCAAAAGAATCGAAATATACTTGTAACCCCATGCGATGTTGCCTCCTGATCCTGCCCAGTAGTCACGTCCTCTACGCGGTTCGAAGGACTGCCAGAGCTATAAACTCCACCCTGACCTCTACCACGGTTGGCTGACATCTGAACACCCTGCCCTGGGGGGCGCACAACTGTGGAGGAAAGGGAACCAACCACCGGCCTCATAGGCTGAGCCACCACATCAGTGCTCTTTCTAAAAGGACATTCCCACTGCTTATGGCCCGGACGGTCACAATAATAACAAAAACCTGTGCCATGACGGCATTTCCCCAAATTATGCTTACTACATCGGAAACACTGAGGAATAAGTGGCCTCGATCGAAAATCTCGCTTCCTCTAAGAACTTGAACCACGAGCTCTGATCGGCTCCTAAATACCTTGTGGGGTCCAATCTCCCACCCGTGAGTTGCGGGGGTATGTACTGGGTAGGCTGGGACGAATATCTCACTCGCTGTTGAGGCTGCTCGTCCAAAAACTCACCGGGATAACCAACCGGTCTAGCCCTCTTATGTTGATCTCCGCATTGGCCCTCTACCCTCTGTACACCGCTGCATCGCCAATAACCTCCTCGCCGATGAAATCGTAGCACCGCTATCTTGGTCAATAACATAATCGCTTCCACTTATGACCTATAGTCTTCCCTAATCGAGAAATCGAGGTTCTCGGGGCCTCAAAACTGGCGCAGAAGAACTCGGGCCGATCATGCAAGACAACATCCAGAAACCCTAGGCGTGAGCCCTATCAACTCTCTCGAGTATGGTCGTAGCTCGCCATCGTTTTCCCTTCTGGGCGACTATCCCTCCTTGGAGGCATAGCTGTAACATAATAATACGTCAGAGAGGAATTATCTTAATAACACAGCTCTATGGCACGATCTCAGAGTGAGAAGAATAGAAACCAACTCCTAAATGTCATGTAGCCTCCTGTTTATGGGTATGGCGCACAACACACCGATAATCAAGACTCTACTAGACACATTCTGTAGACATTCCGAGGACTGACTGCTTTGATACCACTCTGTCACGCCCCGAACCCCGGATCCGTGACTTGTGCCCTACCTGGGCACCCTTCTACCTAACTGTCACAAGTAAACTGCGGAACTAAATAACACCTCGTTTTTTTTTAAAAACCAAAGTACATGCAAGGGCAAAGCCGACAAGGCTGCCATATAATATACATAACAAAAAGGCACTACATCGCATGCAGTCCAATCCCATATACGGTCATGCACTTAAGAGTTTTATCAAATATGACGACAAGGCCCCGCTGCACCCATAATCACACAAAGCACATCTTGAAAGATCTATACCAAAGTGATAAACTCCTGAGCATGATGGAGCTATCCAAAACTCGGCGGTCCTACACTCGGATCACCAAATCATACCTAAACTGCGGCGATGAACGCAGCCCCAAGGAGGTCGATGCGAAGAATGTACCAAGTATGTGGCGAAAATATTATAATGAAATCATAACGATCTATACAAAGCGAGACATGTATGATAGCCAAACTACGATACAATACATAGCGGTCATATCAAGTGGTGGACGTGCCTCAAAGTCACTACTCAAATATAACAATGGGTCTCACGCCCATAATATCAACTATGCCCGTGGAATCCTTCCTCACTGCCGGCAGTCCATGATATAATATATCACTAATACACATACATGAACACCAAGTCCCACCTGTGTCCTAAAAATTGTACGGGCCAAGTAGGAAAACGAACCACCAGATCCAGCCTGCATCATAAAACTGAGCGGGGCAAGTACGAAAGCTATCTACCGGAGCCTACCGTACCAAACTGTGCAATAGAACTGATGGGGGAAAGTACGAAAGCTCTACTGTGCCATCTTACGCATGACCATCGATCGGCAAGTACAAAAGCTCTAGCGGACCATCTCGCTACTATATCTCATGGAGGGCTAGTCCATGGAATAACAATATCCAACATACGGTCGCATGCCCTAATCCCACATCGTATAAGCATGTCCATGGGGTAATAAAAACAAATCCGGGAATCTAACCCGCCTCCTGGTCGCATGCCCCGGAATCCCACATCGTATAAGCATGTCCAAAGAGTAATAAAAACAATCCGGGAATCTAACCCGCATCCTGGTCGCATGCCCCGGAATTCCACATCGTATAAACATGTCCAAGGATCAATCATAATGGAAGCATACCTGTGGAATCCCACATCACCGTCAGACGTCCAAGTAAACTCCGCAACAAGACAGTAGCCCAACTCAGAGTCGCGGTAATAAAAATATAATACTCGCACTCAAAGGTTATCACAAGAAAGCATAGGCAAATTCATAAAATCTTTAGACTTTCTTTTTATAAACTCAAGGCACTTACGTTTTATATAAAAATCCGGGATTTTAACTCTAAGTACTACGTACTTCCATTCTTTTCAAAAGACTCCTTTTTATATAAAACCCCAAGATACTAACACCCGTAGTATCAAGGCATGTCTATTTTTCAAATTAACTTACTACACCTTTAGAAATTAATTTCAAGACTTTGAAACCAAGTAACTTCAATTTTCACAATCTAGGCAACTCATTCCTATCAATCAAAATAGACAACTCTCATAACCTTCCATAAAGCCGTTATAACTAACTTCCCATAAAGTCGTTATAACTCTTTATGGTTTTAGACAAATTCATTCTTTTTATAACCAAGAGACTTATACTTTTAAATCCAAGTATCATATACTTTCAAATCAAGTTACATAACTTTCAAAATATTTCAAGTCTCTTAACTTTAGAAATCAAGTTTCTTAACTTTAGAAATCAAGTTTCTTCTACTTTTAAATCTCAAGTAACTCACACCTTTAAAACAAGTTACTTCTCTTTAAGTCATGTCACTTCTCCTCTTTTAAATCAATTAAGTAAATCGCTCTTTTGACTCCCCTGAAGCCGTTATAACAACTTTTAGGTTTTAGAACTAAGGCACTATCCAAAAGAATTTGGAAACTACTTCCTTTTCAAGACTACATGTACTTGAAGTAAAATACTTTCACTTTTGAAAATCCAAACTTCATCAAGGTAATGGATTATAACAACTTCCAATTTAAACATCCAAAGTACATCAAGGAAGTATATAGAACAACTTCTATATTAGGCAATCCAAGTACAAACAAAGAAGTATATAACAACTTCTATATTAGGCAATCCAAGTACAAACAAGGATTGAATCATTTAAGAGTAGGATTTACTTACTTTATCATAAGGAATCATGCTGAAGAAGAGGAGATGGTTCCACATACCTTTCGCTTAATCCACAAGCTAAGTCGAATACGCCGCATGTAGAATTGTCAACCCATAATGGCCACAACACGACTATCAACTTCTAGTTTCTAACGTAGAATAATACTAAGCATACACTCTTATTCTACGGAAAATCAAAAGACTCTCCTTTATTTCTACATACTTTTCCACCTTTTCAAGGCGAAAATCAATAACCAACATGCCACATTTAAGGCTCAATACATCAATCAATCAAAGGGATTACACGCTACAAAACGTGTAAAATTACGCCCATAATTAATATAAAACAATCCAACACTTATAAGGGCATTCGGCCACCAATATAACCAATCCTAAGTCCTTTCCAAATCTTTTTTTCAATCCAATTTTCTTAGGTCTAACATGTTATATAGTCATAAACAACTTTAACAACTACAATTCCTTCTTTATATAACATGAGATCTACTAAACTAATAACCAAATTGAATTGTAATCTCAAAGGCTAAACATGCTAGTATTGGGTTCCGACCCGATCCCGCACTGGTAGTGCCTTACCCGGGCACCCTAGTGATACAACATCAGAGTAACCAGCGGAATATAAAACAAGACATGAAATAATATGAAGTGAGAAACAGTTTATCTGAGAAAAGTTGTCTTTCGGCATATATACATAAATGTTTGAACGATACATCTCTTTACAAACCCTGCCTTACAACAAGATGCACTTAAGAATGTTATAACAACTATGACGGACAGGCCCGCCATACCCCGAATGTACAAGAACCTACAACTCGGAAACATACCAAAAGATAAGCCTCCTGAGAAACGGAGCTTCCCAATACACAATCGTGATCCTATGGCGAGGATCGACAACCGGTGTACCTCACTGCGCAGATGAACGCACTCCGGGCGAGGTCGATAACAGTACAGTATGTGAAATCAAAATATCAAAATGAAATCATAATAGTCTATATAAAAATGTAAGATATATATGATAACAAAATCGCGACGACTGCTCGGTTCGTGGATCGTGCCTTACCGGCACCCAAGTAGTCATTCATCGAGTAATCGGAAATATAAAGCAAGACATGAAACGATTTATAAAATAAGACATACGCTTATGTGAGAAAACATCGCTTTCGTATATATATAATCATGGTTTAGCGATTCAAACCGACATTGCATAAATACGACTAAGGCACTTAAGGAAATATACAACTATGGCGGGACAGGGCCCGCCATACCTGATCGCACAAAACTATCTACAACAGGAGATCATACCAAAAGTAGAGCCTCCAAGAGATGGAGCTCCCGACACCAACGTAGAGATCCTAAGGATGCGGATCTAGCACTGCCGCCTTACCGCGGCAGATGACGCAGCCTCGGCGAGGTCGATAACAGTACTAAGTATGCGAAATCAAAAAATACTTAAATGAAAACATATCATTTTAAAACCGTTTACAAATATGTGAAACAACTAAGGAAACCGCACGTGCTACATCACAAACAAGAGCAACAATAGGTAATCGTAATAGGTCTTGTCTAGGGCTGCGAATGATCGAAAGCAGGCCACTACCATATCATCATTCTCGCAAGCCTAATCTCGACTCCCGAGTCCGCATAGGCCACTCGCGTGGGCCCGCATGAGGTATAACCCGCATCGAGGGTAGCTACTCCTGCGATCGCCCCGACTCGTTGTCCGCATGGCCACATAGACCGCATGAGGTATAACCCAGCATACTAACTCGAACTCTCGTAGCTCGCATAGGCCCTGGACCCGCATGAGGTATTCTCGAATCATGGTCCTGCATCACTGAGTCTACCGCGTCGGAGGCGCTTAACCCCCAGATCATCTCAAGAGGTGAGTGATAGTATACTAACATAACAACTTATCTTTAAACAACATAAGCACAACAAGGATACTCACCTATACAAGCGTTACAAGATACTAACACACATAGCATCATATCATGTCTACTTATCAAACCATCTTTATTATTCTTTTCACAATATAAGTCCATTATAAACACATAGGCAAACTTGTTTCTTTTATAAATCTTAAGTGGTTATACTTACTTCCCATAAAGCTAGTATAACTCTTAAACCAATTAGTTCTCTCTCATTAATATGATTCAAGAGTCTTTGAAATGTTTTCGATTCTTTATTATTCGTGCTTAGCGTGAGGCATTCCGTAAGTATTATTCGCTTAAGCCAGGCATTGCCGTAAGTATTATTCGAGCTTAAGCCAGGCATTGCGTAGTTATATTGTAAAATATCATGCTTTAGGAAGAATCACATACCTTCTCAAAAAACCACCGCCAAGTGAATATGTCGCTAGAGAGTCGACTATAATAGTCACGAATATCTATTAAAGACTACTCAAGGTCATTCTAAGCAGAGGGTTCATAATTCTACGGTAAGTCAGCAAGACTTCCCTACCCATGAGCTATATAAGTCTCATCATGAAAACAATTCTATGTAAGTATAGTTTGATTATTCTTCTTTAAACCCTTCTACTGTGGTAATTCAATTCTATTCGTGATATTCTTCTAAGTGATTAATACTTATTCTTATACTTCTACGATGCATTCTCTAATACAAAAGAGGGTTAGGATTATTACCTCGGTAAGCCCAATAATATCCTAGAAAAGTCGCTACCAGCAAGGTTTTGCTCCTAAGTTGTATGCTCCAGAACCCTGAAGTTCTTCAACTTCTACTAAGTACTAAGGTATTTGGGCTAGGGTATTTTGGGCATTATAACGATCAAGAAGGTAACTTTTCTACCAAGAGAGGGGGTAGATCTTTGGCTAGGCTAGGGGGTATTCGCCAAGGCCACTTAGGCTAGAGGGGAAGAGGGCTTGGACGAAATGGCTAACAAGGGAGAAGGGAGGATTTTCAAGACTTGGAAAGTAATTTGTGGATGAAGAACTCTTCATCTTAAGGGGTATTTATAGGTCAAGAAGTGGCCAACCAATGGCCAAGATTTAGACAAGTGCAAGGCAAGTGTAGGGTGAGGATTAACTATACACAAATATCCTACCAACTCTCCTTGACTTGTGCACAAGGCACAAAAACGTGCTCTCCTAGTCCAAATCGTCCAAATGGACGATTTCAAGTCCATCAATTGGAGGTGACAAGTGTCGCCTCCGTTGGTCCAAAATGTTTCGTCTCTCGGAAAATCCGCAAATTAGAAATGGCATAGCCGGAATTTATCCTACGAAAGTCGTGGGAAACGCTTTCATGAAAAACGATTCTTTTAGTGAGTTGTGTACAAATAAAAACGCCCAAGGCTTATCTTTAAGGCTAGACTTTCGTGACGTATTCCTTACGACATACTGGAAATACGGTATAACATTCTCCCTTAGAAACATTCGTCCGAATGTTCCTTCCCAAGACGATTATCGAAGAAGCTTAAACGATTGTAAATGCCACACACGCCACAGAGCAACACTTAGGCGGCGATAACGAAAATTTACAAGTAGGAAAGTGAATTTACGGAGGTGGGGAATAGGTGAGGATACTTCCGCCTCATGTCCTCCTCGCTTCCCACGTCATCTCCTCCCCGAGCTCGCTCCGCCACAAGACTTTGTGAAGCCACGCCTGGTCCGCAGACGCCTAACTCGACGATCGACTATCGCTATGGGAATCTCCTCATACGATAACCCGGTCACACCGACATCGTCAATCGGTGTACCCTAGATGGATCCCCGATACATCTCCTCAAGATAGATACGTGAAAACCGGATGCACCGCTCCGGATCGGACGGCGGATCCAACTCATAGGCAACCTTGCCTACCTGCGGACAATCAAACGGCCCGATGTACCTAGTGGCCGAGTTTCCTTCTTCCCGAATCTCATCACACCCTTCATGGGTGACACCTTTAGGAAAACCCAATCATGAACCTCGAACTCCAGATGTCGACGACGATGATCTGCATACGACTTCTGTCGACTCTGAGCTGTTAATAGCCGCTCTCGGATAAGCTTCCCCTTATCCACTGCCTGCTACACCAAGTCTGGTCCCACTAACTGCACCTCGCCCACATCGAACCAGCCTATAGGCGATCTGCACTTCCTCCCATACAATGCCTCATAAGGCGCCATCTGAATACTGGAGTGGTAGCTATTATTATCTGCGAACTCAACTAGAGGCAAATGATCCTCCCAACTACCATCAAGTCAATAACACGGGCTCGCGATATCCTCAAGAGTGCGGATAGTGCGCTCGCTGCCTGCATGCAGGATGAAATGCGATTTGGGCTCACCGCCCCTAAACCCTCGAAGGACCTCCGAAGTTAGCCGAACCGGGCTCTGTCTGATATGATCGAAGTAGGGACTCCATGCAGTCTGACGATCTCTCGGATGTAAAGTCTGGCATAATCCTCAGCCGAAAAAGTCGTCCTGACGGGAAGAAAGTGGGCTGATTTCACACCGCCGACGATAACCCATATAGAATCATGTCTCCTCCGAGTGCGAGGTAATCCCGATGAAGTCCATGTTGATTACCTCCCACTTCCGTGTCGGGATCTCTATCGCTGTAACAAACCACCGGGCCTCGTGCTCTACCTTCACCGCCGACAACACGCATCGAGCTACGAACTCGCAACGTCCTCTTCAAGCCATCCCACCAATACACGATCTAAGGTCGTGGTACATCTTGGTCGACCCGGATGGATAGAGTAACGCCGCGCCGTGCTTCCCCAAGAACTGCACAAGTCCTCAAACATCCGAACACATGCCGCCTCAAACCTTAGCACCCCCGGTGCTACCTCGAGGACCTTGCCTCACGTAAGAGTCAGATCACGATATCGAATCAAAGCTGGATCCTCGAATCGCCTCTTCACCTCCTCGACGATGGAAGACTCGGCAACCTCACGAACTCTAACCCCATCGCTATCGTAATCAATCAAACGGATACCAAGGCTCGCTAATCGATGCAAATCACGAACCATGTCCTCCTCTCTAGCTGCACATCCGATGGGCTCCCATCGACCTACGACTAGGCATCTGCCACAACATTGGCCTTCCCGTGGTACAGATATCAACATCGTAATCCTTAAGCAACTCTAACCACCGCCTCGCTGAAGTTCAGCTCCTCCGTCAAGATATCTTGGAGGCTCTTGTGGTCCTGTATAAATATCCACGTGAACCCCATACAAATAGTGCCTCAGGATCTTCAAAGCGTGAATCACACCGCCAACTCAAATCATGGGGGTAGTTCCTCGTGTTTCCTCACCGCCGGGATGCATATGCTATAACCCCGCCATGCTGCATCAACACATATCCCAACCCGATGCACGACGATCACAATACGACATAACCATCCGACCTCCGAAGAGTAAGAAGCGGGCGCCGTCGCCTCTTTCAAAGAATCGAAACCACCGCTCACAAGCATCACCATCGAACTTGGCCGCCGAGTCACTAGTCAATGGTGCGAGATAGAAGCAAACTTCTACGAACGTAGATAATATCCTGCAAGGCCCGAAATCGCGAACCTCTGCGGAGTAGTAGGTATGAGCAAGTCCTCGATCGCCGATCTTGGCCGATTAACTCGAATGCCATCACCCGACAATATGCCCAAGAAACGCCATCAAGTCAAGCAAAACTCACATTTGGAAAACTTGGCGTACAATCGCTGGTCTGGAGAATCGCAAGATACCTCAAATGCTCGCGTGACGCTCTCGCTTCCGAGCGAATAAACCAAGATATCATCAATGAACACTATCACAAGCGTGTCCAAAATGGTTTGAACACTCGGTTCATCAAATCCATGAATACCACGAGCATTGGTCAACCCAAAAGACATGACCTGAACTCATAATGCGCATCGGTCCGAATGCATCTAGGGACATCCACCTCTCGACACGAACTCGATGATAGCCCAACGCGGTCAATCTTAGAGAAACATCTCGCGCTGCAATCGTCGAACAAATCATCAATCACGGGAAGGGTATTCTTAATGGTCACCTTGTTCACCGCTCGTAATCAACACATGCGCAGCGCCCTTCTTCTTCTTCACGAACAATACGCGCCTGTGGGAAACATCGGGCCTAATGAAGCCCTTCTCCAAAGAAATCTCACCTGGTCCTTGAACTCTCTCAACTCGGCAGTGCCATTCGTATGGCGGAATGGAAATAGGCCGGTATCTGCAATATGTCAATACAAACTCAATCTCCTCTCGGGAGGATACCCGGAGGTCATCCGGGAACACGTCTGGGAACTCGTGACTACGGAACCGATCAAAATCGGTACGCAGCCTCGTGATCAAACACTCGAACTAGATGGTAGATATACCCTTCGCACCATCTTCCTAGCCTTGAGGTAGGAAATAAACCTACCCCTGGCGTCTACCGTGCTCTTCCCACTCAACAACCGCCTCGTGAAACTGGAACCGCATTACTCTCTTTGCCGGTCTACATTGGCATAGCATGAAGCTAGCCAATCCATCCCCATAATCACGCCGGTCAATCATCTCCAACTCTATCAAGTCGCGTGGTCCGACGATCAAATGGTCACGGACAAGCCCTATATACCCGCCGAGCTACCACCGAATCACCCACGGCGTAGCTACCTCGAAGTGGTCTATGGACTCGTGCTCTATCCCTATCCTACTAGCAACAAGGGAGATATATGGGGCAGTGAACCCGGATCTATCAAGGCATAAACATCCAACCCGTAAACCGATAAGGTACCGTGGCGACATCGGTGAGGCCTCCGATCTGTCGCTTGGACAAAGCATAGATGCGTTTCGAGGACCGCTAGAATCGACCCGAGCCACGACCTCCGCGACTGCGACCCATGCGAACCCCGCCCCGGCGAGTAATCGAGGAGATGATGAAGCGGCAATGAACTGAAGGCGAGCCCTACCACCGCCGCGCCGGCCGGACAATCCGCCATAAGTGACTCGCTGGCCACAATCGTAACAAGCTCCAAAGTAGTACCACTCTTCCCGTAATGGATCCACCGCATCGCCACACCGGGTGGTCCCGATCGCCGCACTCGCTACTACGGGCGTCTCAAGCCACAGGCCTCGCCAAAACTCTGTCAGGCCGAGGACGGTGCGAGTGCTCAGCCGCCGTGGTGCGAATCTGGCTATTGCGAGGCCGCCACCACGATAACCACCGTAAGACCCTCCCGTCACGGCGCCTTCTTCTCATTGTCTCGCCCACTCGCCGACCTCTGCGCTCGCATCCAGGCGTGAGCTCGCATGCGGTAATGTCCATACCCTACCGAGAGAAACCCCGCACATGACTTCGGCCATATAGTCGTCTAGCCCGGTGACATAACGGTGCACCCTATCCTCCATATCTGCTACCAATGCTGGGACATATCGAGCCAATGAATCAAACTCGACATTGTACTCGACAGGCCCTCTCTCGCTCAAGAAGAAAAATCTATCACCCGCGCCTCTCTCATCTGTGGAGGCAAGAAGTGAGTGAGGAAAGCCTCGAGAACTCATCCCAAGTAGGCGGGACGCGTGCTCTCCCGGATAACTCCATGAATCAAACCAATCGATCGCGGTATCACGCGACTATGTGAACCAAAGATCACGGACTCGGTCTCCGGCGCCCGATCACTCTCAAAATCCTTCAAGGCGACGGATGAACTCCTGCGGATCATCCTCCCGGCCTCGACCCATAAAACTCCGGCTACAACTCAAGAAGTCTCGTAGCCTCAAACTCTCTCGCCTCGGGTGAACAACGGTACGACCGAGCTGAGCTGAATCGAATCGCCGTGATCCGGCCTCTCTCGTATCGGGCCACAACTTTAGCCAAAAGTCGGGCCATCTCTCACCCTAACTCCTCCGCCCTGTGCCGGGGAGGTGTGGGTACTGTGGTCTCCTGGCCGGGCGGCGTTATAGAACTCGCCGTCTCGGTATAGACGGGCACGAGCCCTCGTGACTGGGTGTCTGCTAGCGGCTCCTCGCTTGCCTTCTGCCCGGGTTGCCTTACGTGGAGGCATAATCACAGGAAAGGAATACGTTAGAGGGTCCAACCTATAACACACTCTAAAGCACGATCTCGAATGAGAAGAATGGAAACCAATCCTAAATATCCTATAGCCTCCACGATTATTGGTGGTGCACAACACACCGATAATCAAGACTCTACTAGATACGGCTCAGACACTTTCCGAGGATTAATCGCTCGATACCACTTTTGTCACGACTGCCCGGTTCGTGATCGTGCCTCCGGGGCACCCAGTAGTCATTCATCGAGTAATCACTGAAATATAAAGCAAGACATGAAACAGATTTATAAAATAAGACACGATTTATGTGAGAAAACATCGCTTTCGGCATATATATATAATCATGGTTTAGCAGCTACAACCGATAATCGCAACATGACTACGCACTCTAAGGAAATATACAACTATGGCGGGACAGGCCCCGCCATACCGATCTGACAAACTATCTACAACGGAGATCATACCAAAAGTAGAGCCTCGGAAGAGATGGAGCTCCAGACACCAACGTAGAGATCCTAAGGATGCGGATCTAGCACCGCTGCTTACCGCGTGATCGCTGTTACACCCGTAAATTCTAGAGGATAGATAAGTTGGCAAACATGTGTTGGAAGGATTTTGAGTTTACCTTTGAGTATTGGACCCCAGTTGTTAAGGATTGTAAGGTGTTTAAAAGGCCAAGTGTGTAGTCCGTTGAATCTAGGTCCCAACGCAACCAACCGTTCGCCGATTGGACATCGAGTCAAAAGTTATGGAAGTTTCAAGTTTGGCGTGATCAAAGCAGATGACTTGATTCGGGGAGTACCGGAGAGCGTGGCGCCCGATTGTACCGAGGGTCTGCGGTGTTGAAGGCCATGGCGCCGAATGCGCAGCGCGCCAGATCGGCAATTATTTTTCTGTTAGCGCGCCGACGCTGGCGGGGCATGGCCAAGGCGGATTTTCATGTAAAGGAGAAAAATCGGGGATATTTTTATATGAGCCTATGGAGGGTGACAAGTGTCCCTCCCATCCTTTGACCAATAGAAGCTGCTTTAGGCCAAGTCTTGGAAGACTTGGCCATTTCATTTCAAACCTCCCAAGAGAAAACCCTCTCCTTCTCTCTAGGTTTTTGAGAAACCTGGCCTTAGGGAACTGTTGGAGCGGTGGCAAGGAGGAAAAAGGTGTTGGTGAACTTGTGGGAAGCACTGGTGGACGAGTTTGACGGAAAGGAAGTGGAAGAAAAGGGCTTGTGGGCTTTTCCAAAAGGTAAAAGTTTCTTCCTCTTGGATTTGAGTTTTTACTTGTGATAGTAGTATAGATCTGTGAGCCTGAGGCTGTTATATTTAGAGTTTGTATAGATTTGTGAGCCTGAGGCTGTTATATTTAGAGTTTGTATAGATTTGTGAGCCTGAGGCTGTTATAGTTAAGTTTGTATAGATTTGTGAGCCTGAGGCTGTTATAGTTAAGTTGGCTTAGATTTGGATCTTGTAGCCTTGTTGATTTCGGCCTTGTGAAAGGTGGCAAGTTAATAGAAACAAAGGAAGTTCTCATTCAATTTCGTAGAATGTAGGGGCCTTGTACTTAGTTTACTCTACGTTCGAAACTAGAGTTTGATAGGCGTTTTATGGCCCTTATAGGATTGAAGTACTACGTGTAGCATATTCTTCTAAGGAGATAGTCGGGAGCATTTTGCTTAGTGTCGACAATCGTCGCGAGGTATGTGATTCTTCCTATCCTCTTCATGACTATTTGTGAAATATATAGCGGTTGACGACGTGCTAAAGGAAATTGATTTTCCAAATTGTGTCTTGACTTGTTATGAAGTGTAAAGG
Organism: Przewalskia tangutica; assembly: GCA_029844215.1. Classification (NCBI taxonomy): domain Eukaryota; kingdom Viridiplantae; phylum Streptophyta; class Magnoliopsida; order Solanales; family Solanaceae; genus Przewalskia; species Przewalskia tangutica. The sequence goes on along the minus strand of CM056720.1, from coordinate 34,766,423 downwards.
CCATTATGTGTAAGAGTAGTAAGTCTTATCCGATTAGTAATGGGCACTCGGTGCTTTAAAGGATGAGCCCTCTGGTCTCATAAATGTTTATGTGGTATTGGTTGGTTTAAAACATAAAGGGTTATAACGGCTTTATGGGAAGTTAGTTATAACAACTTTATGTGAGTAAAAGAACGGTTGTTGATTGGTAGAAGTTAAGAGACTTGATCTTGTAAGATAAGAGACTTAACTTAGAATTGTGAAAGTTTTGTAATGCGTTCAAAAGTTGTAAAACCTCATTCGTGAGTAATAAGTAATACTTGGTTTTGAAAACTTAAGAGTTATACTAGCTTTATGGGAAGTTAGGTATAACGGCATAAGAATGTGAAATGGATTTCAAAGTGGGAACAAGTATCGAACACACCATCATAGCTAATAAAGGAAATGGTTTCACTAATTGATTATATTAAAACCAGAAACCACCATCTCCATAGAAACTAAGATAAGACAAAATGATAAAACAATTCCAACATCAACGCTCCTTAAATGAGAATCATTGATAACAAGTACTGACTTTTCTTAAAATTCCAAAGAATGAACTTAATGGATTGCAAAGGATAATGTCTTCGATTTTGGAAAAGAGAAGTAACTTGAGTTTGAAAGTATAAATCACTTGTTTTCGGATATCGAACTTTTCTTAAGGAAAAGTAAATGACTTGGTTTTAAAAGGTAGGAATACTTGACCTTAAAGGAGTTAATTACTTGGACTTTTAAAAGGTATACTTGACGTTATGTTAATTGTGTTTGAAGTTGTTTTAAACATGAATGTGTGTGATTCTATTGTGATAGTATCGTATGGTTTCTACGTAAAGAGAGGTCTTTGAATGTAGGAAAGAATGTAGTATTTTGGGGTTGGAACCCGGTTTGTTGACTTAAACGAAGGTACTTTGAGTTGTGTGTAACTTGCACTTGCTTGTGGTGATAGTTTTGTTGTTGTGCAAGTGTTTGACTTTGTGCTGTAGTCTCTCGACGGAGCGGATATCGGGTATTTGTTTGGACATACCGACACGGTAGCCCGAGTATCGTCCACGTGAGTATTATCGGTATTTGTTTGGACATACCGACACGTTGGGTAGCCCACAGTATGCGTCCACGTGAGTATTATCTGGGTATTTGTTTGGACATACCGACCGTTGGGTAGCCCACGCAGTATCGTCCACGTGAGTATTATCTTGTTATTGGTTGGGACATACCGACACGTTGGGTAGCCCACGAGTATCGTCCATGTGAGTACTATCTTGTTATTGGGTTGGACATACCGACACGTTGGGTAGCCCACGAGTATCGTCCACTTTGAGTAATGATCTTTCGCGTGAGTCCACGACTTGATGTGATTTGATTTGGTTAATCGTATATACGTGGTGTCTTGTAGTTTGTTATCATACGTGTCTCTGTTTTCCTTATAGACTATTATGATTTCATTTACGATTTTTCGCTTCGCATACTGTACTGCAAATCGACTTCTTCGGCCGAGGCTGCGTCACGCCGCGAGTTGAGATACATCGCTTGTTGATCCGCACTTTGGATATCGTCATTCGGCTCGAAGCTCCATTCCTTCGAGACTTTGTCACGATGCGGTTCCTCAAGTTGTAGAACTTTTTGTACATTCGGGGTATGGCGGGCCCCGCCCCGTCGGAGATGTTATAAAAATTCTTAAGTCCGTAGTAATCGATGCCAAGGTGGATTGTAAATTCGGTGTTAGTTATTTTTCGGAAAAGGTAACCGCCAGTTGCTTTGTTTTCTCTTTTCATTGGTTATCATGTATGAGTTTTAATTTCACGATTTTCTCGATGTTGTTTGACTACTTGGGTGCGGGTAAGGCACCGCGGGCCGGTTTGTCGTGACAATCGCAGCCGAAGGAGGTCGATAACAGTACTAAGTATGCGAATCAGAAAAAATACTTAAATGAAAACATATCATTTTAAAACCAGCTTACAAATATTTGAAACAACGAGAAAGCACGTAGTGCCACATCACAAACAAGAGCAATAATAGTAATAGGTCTTGTCTAGGCCGCGAATGATCAAAGCAGGCCACTCGCCCGTATCATCATTCTAAGCAAGCCTAATCTCGACTCGAGTCCGCATAGCCACTCACGGGCGCGTGAGTATAACCCGCATCGAGGTGTACTCCGGCGTAAATCTGGACTCGTTGTCGCGTAGCCCACATGGCGCGTGAGGTATAACCCGCATACTAACCTGGAACTCGTAGCTCGCATAGGCCCCGGACCCGCGTGAGGTATTCTCGAATCATGGTCCTGCATCACCGAGTCTACCGCGTCGGAGGCGACTTAACCCCCGGTATCATCTCAAGAGGTGAGTGATAGTATACTAACATAACAACTTATCTTTAAACAACATAAGCACAACAAGGATACTCACCTATACAAACGTTACAAGATACTAACACACATAGCATCATATCATGTCTACTTATCGAACCATCTTTATTATTCTTTTCACAATATAAGTGCGTTATAAACACATAGCAAACTTGTTTCTTTTATAAATCTTAAGTGGTTATACTTACTTCCCATAAAGCTAGTATAACTCTTAAACCAATTAGTTCTCTTCATAATATGATTCATAGTCTTTTGAAATGTTTTCGATTCTTTATTATTCGAGCTTAAGCGTGAGGCATTCTGTAAGTATTATTCGAGCTTAAGCCGAGGCATCCGTAAGTATTATTCGGAGCTTAAGCGAGGAATTGCCGTAGTTATATTGTAAAATATCATGCTTTAGGAAGAATCACATACCTCTCATAAAACCACCGCTAAGTTGAATATGTCGCACAGAGTCACCTATAATAGTCACGATATCTATTAAAGACTACTCAAGGTCATTCTAAGCAGGTTCATAATTCTACTGTGAAGTCAGCAAGACTTTCCTACCCGTGAGCTATATAAGTCTCATCGAAAATAAATTCTATGTAAGTATAGTTTGATTATTCTTCTTTAAACCCTTCACTGTGGTAACAGTTCAATTTATTCTGTGATATTCTTCTAAGTGATTAGTACTTATTCTTATACTTCTACGATGCATTCTCTAATACAAAGAGGGTTAGGATTATTACTACCTCGGTAAGACCAATAATATCCTAGAAAAGTCGCTGAGCAAGGTTTTGCTCAAGTTGTATGCTCCAGAACCCTGAAGTTCTTCACAACTTCTACTAAGTACTAAGGTATTTGGGCTAGGGTATTTTGGGCATTATAACGATACAAGAAGGTAACTTTTCTACCAAGGGGGTAGATCTTTGGCTAGGCTAGGGTATTCGAAGGCCACAGGCTAGAGGGAAGAGGGCTTGGGCGAAATGGCTAACAAGGGAGAAGGGAGGATTTCAAGACTTGAAAGTAATTTGTGGATGAAGAACTCTTCATCTTAAGGGGGTATTTATAGGTCAAGTGGCCAACCAATGGCAAGATTTAGACAAGTGCAAGGCAAGTGTAAAGAGGATTAACTATACACAAATATCCTACCAACTCGACAGCACAAGGCACAAAAACGTGCTCCTAGTCCAAATCGTCCAAATGGACGATTTCAAGTCCATCAATGGAGGGTGACAAGTGTCGCCTCCGCTAGTCCAAAATGTTTCGTCTCTCTCGGAAAAATCCGCAAAATTAGAAATGGCATAGCGGAATTTATCCTACGAAGTGTGGAAGCGTTTGCGTCGAAACGCATTCTTTTAGTGAGTTGTGTACAAATAAAAACGTCCAAGGCTTATCTTTAAGGCTAGACTTTCGTGTATTCCTTACGCACATACTCAAAATACGGTATAACATTCTCCCTTAGAAACATTCGTCGAATGTTCAAACATGCTAGTATCGGATTAGGGTTACACGACCCGATCCGTGCGTGGCCGCCTTACCCGCACCCTGTGATACAACATCGAGTAACCCGGAATATAAAACAAGACATGAAATAATATGAAAAAGCTTTATCCGAGAAAAGTTGTCTTTCGGCATATATACATAAATGTTTGAGCTACATCCCTTTACAAACCTGCACATGATTTCACTGCACTCTAAGAATGTTATAACTATGACGACAGGCCACGCCATACCACGAATGTACAAGAACCTACAACTCGAAACATACCAAAAGATAAGCCTCCGAGAAGCGGAGCTTCCCAATCTGGCTTGTGATCCTATGAGCGAGGATCGACAATCGTGTACCTACTGCGGCATGAATGCAGCCTCGAAGGAGGTCAAGACAACAGTACCAAGTATGTGAAATCAAAATACCAAATGAAATCATAATAGTCTATATAAAACAGAAGATATATATGATAACAAAACTACAGTTCATAACATAAAAGCAGTCAAGTCAGGGACTCACGCCCTCAAAGTCATCCCTCATGCCCATGGAACTCCTTCCTCACTGCCGGCAGTCTAGGTATAAATCGTGTGATACGTATAACGTGTCTCATCATCGTCAACGGACTCTGGATCGTATGGAATACATTCGGCATCTCATGGACTCGATCGTGTGAAATACATTCTCTGTTCATCCATGTGTTATACCCGTAGTTCCGTGGTATGTATGTGAGGATATGCACGAGAATCTGCGAAATTTTGGAAAGAAAGGAAGATGTGATTTTTCGCGGAAAAGTTCGTTTTGTGAAGAAAAAGGTTCGTTAATGGGAATTGGATTCCCATTTGGTATTTGGACTTCTTGGATTATATTAGAATTTTGGGATTTTATTTTGAAATGGTCACGTGGGCCCACTTGAGAAATTCTGGTTTTGTGGGCCCACTTTGTTTTGAGATTTCCGATATTTTGGATATTTTCGAAGACGAAATATTTTGATTTAATCGGGGCGACACGTGTCACCCCATGTGGCACCCTGGCCGTGGGAGGACAAGAGGCTAGCCATCATCTCTCGCCGAATGGCCTCGACACTGTAGCCATTTCGTTGGCCATGGTGTGGTGGGACCACACATGGCCCAATCTTGACCACACACCTTGCTTAGATCTTGGCCCAATCCTCTATAAATACCCTTTGTTGAAGAGTAATTTCATCCACACTCAAGCTTTCAAAAAATACTCCTCCCTTTAGCCTTGTTTTTCGTCCTCCCCACTTGTGTAGAAATACTTGGAGTATTATTGTATAATCCCAAATACATTGGCCTAGTATCCCTAGTAGTATTCCAAAGTTGTTTTAATACTAGGACCCCGGAAATGCTACTTTATTCCAATAGTCGCAAAGTGAAACCCTAGAAAAATCTTCCTAGCTTGGTTGAAGTGTTAAGAGAAGTTGTTTAGAAACTTCTAAGGGTCTCTTGGAGCGGGTTGGTGTTATACCCCGTATTTCCAGATTATGTACGTGTGGACGTACGTACGAAATTTGAGCCTTAAGTTAGGCATAGGACCGAAATTTGGGCACAAGTGCCGAATAGAGTCGTTTTTCGACGAAACGTTTCATTACTTTCGTAGGAAAATTCCGGCTATGTCATTTATAATTTTTGCGGATTTTTCCGAGAGACGAAACATTTTGGACCAACGGAGGGTGGCATGTCACCTCACATCGGAACAGTGGTGGCTTGGATTTAGCGCCCAAGAGGATGGTTGGCCTTGGACGATTGGTTCCTTGATTTGTGCCTTGCTTTGTGGCTTGTTTTGTGGAGTGTTTTGTGGAGTAGGGTTGTGGTGCACTTCTTGACCTTGGCCTTACACTTGCCTTGCACACGGCTTGATCTTGGCCATTGGTTGGCCTTTGGTTTTGCTATAAATACCCCTAAGCTTGAAGACTTCATCCATTCCTAAAATCACCAAGTCTTGAAAATCCTTCCTCCCTTTCTTGTGCTCTAGCCGTGAGCTTCCTCCCCTTTTCGTGAGGCCTAGTGGCCGAGAGGGTACTCCCCTTCCAGTGGCCTTCACCGAGAGCACACCCCCACCTTGGGGTGTTCTCGTGAGGTACCCCCTTTGTGGTATTGAAATACTCCTCCAGTATTGTTATAATGCCCAAAATACCTTAGCCTTATACCTTGTAGTATTCCAAAGTTACCTCTTTGCGTGAAGTACTAAATACTACCTTTGTCCTTTTTGTCTCAAACCAAAACCCTAAGGAAAATCTTCATTGTTGGTTGAAGTTTTAGAGTAGAAGGTTAGAACTTCTAAGGGTTGTTTGGAGAGGATCGAGCACTCGAGTAGGAGCTGCGTTGCTCAGATCGACTTTATACTTGGATAATTTTGGGCTTATCGAGGTAAACATCATCATTCTTCTATTGTAATTGGAAATTACATGTTAGAATGTATAGTTGAAGTATACTATATATAGAACTGAACTTAGTATTGTGCAATGTCTTTTGACTTAAGCTGAAGAAAAGAGAATGGCCGAATTGTAATTACATAGACTGTTCTGAGAGACTTGTGTATGCATCGTAGTAGAATTGTACACGTCAGGTTAGGCGTAACCCCCGTCGTTTGGTAGCCTCGATGGAGAGGAGATTTACGCTGTGTGTGGAGAAGTCTTCGAATTTTCTAGAAAGATGGAAACTTGTGTTTAAGATTTAATAGGCGTTTGTGGCCTTATAGGTGGAAGTACTACGAGTAGCGTATTCTACTTGAAGAGTGGAAAAGGCTAGCCATTCTGATCTTGTGGAGCGTTTTGCTTGTCGATAATCGTCGCGAGGTATGTGAACCTCTTCCTATCCTTGAGCATGATGTTTTGTAAACTATGTAGTACGGTAGACGCGTACGTGCTAAATGAGTTTGGTTGGTTCCAAACATAGGGTGTTATAATAGCTTTATGGGAAGTTAGTTATAACGACTCTATGTAGGTAAAAGATTGGTTCATTGATTGTAGAAGTTAAGAGACTTGATCTTGAAAGATAAGAGACTTAACTTGTTTTACTTGGTAATTAACATTTTGTTAAAAGTATTGTGAAACCTCATTCGTGAGTAATGAGTGCTTGGTTTTAAAGAATAATGTTTTACTGATTTCGGAAATGAGAATAAGTGTCGAACAAACCACAACAACGCTAATAAAGGAAAGTGTATTGACAAATAACTAATTGATATTAAAACCGAGAAACTCCATCTGCATGTAAGCTAAGATAAGACAAAATTGTATTACATTTCCTAGATCATGGTCTGTAACAAGATGGTTATAAACAAGAATAAAGCGCTCACACATAAGACATATGTTACTCAATTGTTTTAAAAGGATTAAGACTATGAGTTATGAATCTTTTCTAAAAAGAGACGAGTAATTGAAATTAGCAAACCGAACTCTAGGGAAAAGGAAGGCATTGTTTGTCTTAAAATGGTTTAAAACATAAAGTGTTATAACACTTTATGGGAAGTTTAGTTATAACGACTTTATGAAAAAGGGTTTATCATTGATTTTAATGTGGTAACTTGACTTTAAAAGAAAAAGTTTTGGTTTACCTAAAAATGTAAGTCACTATTTTTATACTACGGTGTCGGTGACTTTTATAAAAGGAATGGATCTCTTTAAAAGGTATTTAAAGTACGTGGTACTTTAGGGTTAAAACCCGACCTTGACATAAAATGAAAGTACTTTGAGTTGTAAAACTTGCCTATGCTTGTTGTTGTGAACTTGCCTATGCTTGTTGTTGTAAAACTTGCCTATGCTTGTTGTGAACTGCTATGCTTGTTGTAAAACTTGCCTATCTTGTCGTGATAGCCTTTGTTGTGCAAAAATTGTGTTTCTATACTACCGCCTCTCTGGAGGTCGGTTGACTTGTTGAGAACTTACTTGGACATGCGCGATGTGGAGAAATTCCACCGCACGCTGCTGATTGTGTTACTTTTGCAAATCGCTTTGGACATATCGACACGATGCGTAGCGCACGTATGCTTAGTTTGATCTTGCTTTATTGTTTCCTGGCATCTCGACACGACGCGTAGCGCACGTATGTTTCCATTTGGAATCTTTGTCTTATTGTTTCCTTTTGGACATACGACACGATCGTAGCGCATCGTATGCTTCCATTTTGATTGCTTGCGTGGTTCCTTTTTGGACATCTCGACACGATGCGTAGCGCATCGTATGCTTTCATTTGAATTGTTAATACGCCTTTGGCATCGTAGGACTTGGTGCGCAGTGTATTCGGTATCATATCATATCATGGCCGCGATGAGAAGGCATTCCACGGGCATGATTGATGTGAAGGGCGTGAACCGACTTGATATAAGCGATATATGTGTGTCATCAGAGTTTGGTTATCATTCATGTCTCTGCTTTATATAGATCGCTATGATTTCATTTCTGATATTTCTGATTTCATACTTGGTACTGTTATCGACCTCGCCGCGGCTGCGTTATCTGCGCAGTAGAGGTACATCGATCGTGGATCCTCGCTCTTAGGATCACAGTTCGACGTATTAGGAAGCTCCGTTTCTCCGAGGCTTATCTTTTAGTATGTGTTCCACTGAGTTGTAGGTTTTGTACATTCGGGGTATGGCGGGCCTGTCCGTCATAGTTATTGTAAATCTTAGAGTGCAGCTATTGTGGCGGTGGTTTGTAAAAAGGATAACTTGTCGGGTTTTATGTATATATCTTAAAGCAAATCGCTGGGTTGGCTTTATTTATTATGTCTCTCATTTCATGTATAAAGTTTTTATTTCATTTGGTTTTCTCGATGTTGTATCACTAGGTGCCGGTAAGGCACGATCACGGGCAGGTTCGAGGCGTTACAGTTGGAGCGTAAGGAATTGGAGCTAAACGTTGCTCAGGATCGACATATAATCTTGGATAATTTTGGCCTTGTCGAGGTAATGATCTATGTCCCCCTATTGTAATTGGATATTACATATTGTAGTAATTTAGAATTGAGTATAAGATATATTGGAAGAATGATTATAAAGGATTGAACTGTATTTACATTGGATTGTATTTACAGTAGACTTGTGTAGTGTTATTGTGAAGTACAAGTGTACACGTCCGGTTAGACGTGTAACCTTCTCCCCAGGGAGTTGTTGGCCTGTTAGTGGGCCAGAGTAGAGGAGGGGATTTAGGTGGTTGCGGGAGGTCTTTGCCGAATTTTCTCGTAGAATAAGGAACCGTGCATTTAGAATATTCTCACGAAGAGATCGAGAGGTTGATAGGCGTTTGTGGCCTTTTTAGGTGGAAGTACTACGAGTAGCGTATTCTTGAAGGGTGGAAAAGGCTAGCGGTTCTGATACTTTGGAGCTTTTTGCTTGTCGATAATCGTCGAGGTATGTGAACCTCTTCCTATCTATTCTAGCATGATTGTTGTGAACTATGTAGTACGGTGAGCGTACGTATGCTAAGTGATTTGGTTGGCTTAAAACATGGGTGTTATAATAGCTTTATGGGAAGTTAGTCATAACGATTTTATGTAGGTAAAAGAATGGTTTATTGATTTTAGAAGTTAAGAGACTTGATCTTGAAAGATAAGAGACTTGACTTATAAACGACTTGATTTTGAAAGATAAGAGACTTGACTTATAACGACTTGTTTTCGGAAAAAGAAAAGTAACTTGATTTTAAGTATAGGTTACTTGTTTTGAAAAGAGTATGTTATTTGGGTTTTAAAAGAATACTTGTTGTTGTTTTAAAAGAAAAGAGACTTGTGGTATCGAAGAGTTTTTGGTTTAGAACATAAAGTGTTATATGACTTTATGAGAAGTTAGTTATAACAACTTTATGAAAACAAAGGAATGGTTTTATCATTGGTTTTAAAATGGTAACTTGACTTTAAAAGGAGAAGTGTTTAGGTCTAAAAAGAAGGCATGGTATTGTCTTAATTTGGTTTAAAAAGGAAAGTTTGGAAGTTGTTTTGGTTTAATTAAAATGTTAGTCACTTTATTTTGATACTACGGGTATCGGGTGACCTTTGTAAAAGAAATGGATCTTTTAAAAAGAATTTAACGTACGTAGTACTTTGGGGTCAAAACCTGGACTTTAGCATAAAATGAAAGTACCTTGAGTTGTGTGTAACTTGCCTACATTTGCGTGTGATAGCCTTGTCGTGCTAGTATTGTATTCTATACCACCGCGTCTCTCGATGGAGGGCCGGTCATGTTATTCTTGATTGATGGACCTACTGACACGTTGGGTGGCCCACGGGTATGGTTCCATTAGGATTATTATTCCATGGACTAGCTCCGCGAGGTTTTACCGATTCGGCTTGGTATCCGTAGTCGGCTCGACTTGCCCAGAAGTCGCTGTTTTGCTTGGTATCCGTAGTTGGCCTTCAGATTGCCTTCGTTTGTGGACGAAGTCTCGTGATTCCGGCGGTATCCGTAGTTAGTCTTCGTACTTGCCCCGGCCAGCTGCGTGGCGCAGGCTTGGTATCTGGTAGTTGGCTTTCGTAATTGCCCTGGGTCAGCTTCGTGGTTTGGTTATATAGATTTGTTGGTACGACTTTGGTATCTGGTAGTTGGCTTTCGTACTTGCCCGGCCGATTGATGATGCGCTTGGTATCCGTAGTTAGCCTTCGCCCGCCTGCACGGTTGTTATGACTCGGTGGGACTGATGTTCATATGTACTTCTTGGTGTGACTATATCATAGACTACCAAGCGGGAAGGTATTCCACCGCATGATTGATGTTGTGGGCGTGAGACCCATTGTATATTTGAGTAATGACTTTGAGGGCATGAGTCCCTGACTTGACATGACTGTTTATATATTGTGGACTGTAGCTTGGTTATCATACATGTCTCCTGCTTTATATAGACTATTATGATTTCATTTACAGTATTTTTACAGTTTCACATACTTACCACTGTTATCGACCTCGCCCGGGCTGCGTTCATGCCGCAGTAGGTACATTGGTTGTGGATCCTCGCTCTTAGGATCACGGTTCAGCGTTTGGGAAGCCCGCTTTCTCGAGGCTCGCTTTGGTATACCCCTATCGCAGTAGTTGTACATTCGTGGTATGGCGGGGGCCTGGTCATAGTTATAGTTACATTCTTAAGGTCCGTAATCTTTTGTGGGCGGGTTTGTAAAAGGATTTAATTGTTCGTTGATATATATATGTATATATTCGGAAGGACCGCTTTGCTAGCCTGTTTATACTTTATCTCTTGTTTCATGTTTAAGTTTTTATTTCACGATTTTCTCTGATGTTGTATCACTAGGGTGCCCGGGGTAAGGCACCAGTCACGGGCCCGGGTTCGGGTCGTGACAAACGTGGTATCAGAGCAGTTAGTCCTCGGAAAGTGTCTACAGACCGTGTCTAGTAGAGTCTTGATTATCGGTGTGTTGTGCACCACATCTATAATCGAGGCTGCAGGACATTTAGGATTGGTTTCCATTCTTCTCACTCTGAGATCGTGCCTTAGAGCTGTGTTGTAAGTTGGACTCCCTCTGACGCATTCTCTTGTACCAGTTATGCCTCTACGCAAGGAAACCAGAGCCTAGAAGGGCAAGACAGCAGAGGAGCGAGTAGAGCACCGGAGGTTACTAGGCGAGGCCCGATTTTTACAGGTGGTGCTACAGACACAGATTCTACGATGCCCGGCCACTCCGAAGTTTAGAGCGCAGCGGTGGCTGAGACCACAATACTGAGCCTCCAGCCCGGGGCGTGAGCGGAGGATATGGGTTGCAAGGAGATGCCATTACTAGTTAGGTTTATGGCGAGATTGAGGATGACGGAGCCGGGTACGAAGTGCACCCGAGGCGATAGTTGGAGACTTGAGACTTCTTAAGAAGTCCACCAGTGTTACATGGATCGAGGCGAGGATGACCTCGTGAGTTTATCCAAGCGATTCTGGATCGTAGAGTGATCGAGGCCCTCAGAGCAGTCGGTGGTATTGGTTCGCGACGGTCGCGTGATACCCGGGATCGATCGTTTGATCGTGGAAGCGCCCCGGGCATGCGCTCGGTGTATGGGAGTTCTCGTGGAGCATTTTGCACATTTCTTGCCCGCGAGATGAGAGGCTCGGCCGGCAGATTTTTGATGTTGAGCGGGGCAGACGCGCACGGTTCGGGAGTACAACGTGGAGTTCGACTCGTTGGCGATATGTCGGCGTTAGTGGCAAATATGGAGGACGAGTGCACCGCCACGTCACGGCTTGATGACTACTTGGCGGCTTGCTCGGTGTAGCTCTTCGGGGCATGGACATTGCCCGACGCAGCTTATGCACTTAGGTGTGAGCGAAGAGGTCGGCGGAATGACGGGATCGCGAGAGGGCGAAGCAGGCCTTTTGGCGACTTCGAGGCGGACGCTCGCCGCAGAAGAGACTTATGCGCCGCCAAGAAGCGGTCCTCCGCGCCTTGAGGCATCCAAAGTATTCAGGAGCAGGTCAGGGCTCCAACGGTTCAGGTTTTCGAGGGAGTAGTGGTGTTGACCAGATGAGGCCACCCTTAACTCAGTGTGGCGTTGCGGTAGAATCCATGGGAGTGTCGTGCTTTGGTTCGGGAGGTTGTTTTACATGCGACAGCGGGCCATTTTATGAAAAATTGTCCGACTAGAGGTAGTAGCGGATGTAGACTCGCCCGGGATCTATGGCTGGTTCATCACCTTCTACCTATGCGCCTCAGGCGGGCCTATGATTAGAGTGAAGCGGTAGATACAGTATATCCTTAACCTGCAGAGTTTAGTATGCTTGATATGATGATCTTCTTATCGTGTGTGCTATGCGGATAGCATTGTGTTATTGATGTGTTAGAAAACATGGTTAGTTGAAAGGATAAGTATGGGGACATAGAAGGTGTGAACCTTAGAATATTACACGTTGAAACCTTAGATGTAAGGCCGTCTTGAGAAAAAGATTTTACGGTTAGTCTTTATCGAAACACTTGGTATGCGTGGGGTGTATTAGTGGGATAATTCCTTGGGTTGTGTAAGATGAGAGTGGTAGCTTTCAGACTTGTAGGTAAGATTGTTCGATCGGGAACAAGAGGTGTGCGATTATGGGTCGGGTTGAGGACCGTTCGCGGGTCAACCCGCAGCCCGGTTTGGGGTGGGGTCAGTTCGAGGTGGTCCCACTGTGTGATAGGGTCACGAGGGTGCTAAGCCCAAGTTTAGGTAACCATCGTATGAGTTTGTGGATATGTTCGACCAGAATCGAATCGTGAAGGCCGGGAATGACCTTGAGGGAATTTGAGGCTAGTAAGATGACCAAGTTTGGAGGTGGTAACTCCAGGGTTGTGGAAATTGAAGCGGTGACTGAAGTGTGGTATGTGTACTAGAAAGAGTTCGGGTGTACCAGAAAGGTATGACGAGTAAGAAGAGAAGCGAACAATGTATTATGAGAACAGAAGTGATCATTTCTTTTGTAAAGTGAAGATGCGAAGGGAGTATCCTTTAGACCATGGGTGTGAGCTTTTGTAATGTTAGAAGTTATTCCTCGTTGGCTTGGATTTTTATGATATACTATGGCCATTGATGGCGTGATTGGTTTCGTAAGTATAGTAGTGAAGACTATACCGGAGCATGTATGTTTGGAGACTTAGAAGGAACATTCGGGACGAATGTTTCTAAGGGAGGACGAATGTTATACCCCGTAGTTCCAGGGTATGTATGTGAGGTTATGCGTGCGAATACGTGAAATTTTGGAAAGAAAGGAAGATGTGATTTTTAGCGGAAAAGTTTCCGCTTTTTGTGAAGAAAAGGTTCGTTAATGGAATTGGATTCCCGATTTGGTATTTGGACTTCTTGGATTATATTAGAATTTTGGGATTTTATTTTCGGAAATGGTCACGTGGGGCCCACGGGAGAAATTTACGGTTTTGTGGTGCCCACTTTGTTTTTGAGATTTCCGATATTTTGGATATTTTCGGAAGACGAAATATTTTGGGCGAATCGGGGGGCGACACGTGTCACCCCCATGTGGCACCCTTGGCCGAATTGGAGGGACAAGTGGCTTGGCCGAATGGCCTTGACACTTGGTAGCCCATTTCGTTGGCCATGTGGTGTGGTGGGACCCACACACACATAGCTCAATCTTGACCACACACCTTGCTTAGATCTTGGCCCTTGAATCCTCTATAAATACCCCCTTTGTTGAAGAGTAATTTCATCCACACTTGAAGCTTTCCAAAGCAAAATACTCCCTCCCCTTTAGCCTTGTTTTTCGTCCCCCTCCCCCACTTGTGTAGAAATACTTGGAGTATTATTGTATAATCCCAAATACATTGGCCTAGTATCCCTAGTAGTATTCCAAAGTTGTTTTAATAGTAGGAGCCCTGAAATGCTACTTTATTCCAATAGTCGCAAAGTGAAACCCTAGAAAAATCTTCCTAGCTTGGTTGAAGTGTTAAGAGAAGTTATTTAGAAACTTCTAAGGGTCGCTTGGAGCGGGTTAGAGCGTAAGGAATTGGAGCTAAACGTTGCTTAGGATCGACATATAATCTTGGATAATTTTGGGCTTATCGAGGTAATGATCTATGTCCCCCTATTGTAATTAGATATTACATATTGTAGTAATTTAGAATTGGGTATAAGATATATTGGAAGAATGATTATAAAGAATTGAATCAGATTTACATTGGATTGTATTCTGATGGAGCTTGTGTAGTGTTATTGTGAAGTAGAATTGTACACGTCAGGTTAGGCGTGTAACCCTCTCCCCAGGAGTTGTTGGCTCGTAGCTGGCCGAGTATGAGGAGATTTATGTGGTTGGCGAGGAGGTGCCGAATTTTCTGTAGAATAAGGAACCATGCATTTAGAATATTCTACGAAGAGATCGAGAGGTTGATAGACGTTTTGTTATACCCCGTAGTTCCAGGGTATGTATGCGAGGACGTACGTACGAGAATACGAAATTGAAATTGGAAAGGAAGGAAGAGGTGATTTTTCCATGGAAAAGTTTCCGGTTTTTGTGAAGGAAAAAGGTGCGTTACTGGAATTGGATTCCGATTTGGTATTCGGACTTCTTGAAATATTAGAGAATTATGGAATTTTATTTTCGGAAATGGTCACGTGGGGCCCACGGGAGAAAATTTACGGTTTTGTGGGGCCCACTTTGTTTTCAAGATTTTGGCCATTGTGGAGATTTTAGGAAGATGAAATATTTTGGACGAGTAGGAGAGCGACACGTGTCACCCCCTGGTGGCTTGGCGAATTTCACTTTGTGCACAACACCGACAGAGTCGTTTTTCGAAACGTTTTACTAAACTCGCGTAGGATAAATTCGCTATGTCATTTCTAATTTTTGCGGATTTTTCCGAGAGGCGAAACACTTTGACCAGCGGGAGGCGACACTTGTCACCCTCCGATTGATGGATGTTACACGGCATTAGGGCGAATGGATGTACATCCTCGTCATGTAGTTGGTAGGATATTTTGTGTGCAAGTTGGCCAAAGACACTTGCCTAAATCCTCACCCTACACTTGCCTTGCACTTGGCATCATCTTGGCCGTTGGTTGGTCATTTCTTGACCTATAAATACCCCCTTGTTGAAGAGTTATTTCATCCTAAATTGAGCGATCTTTCTAAGTCTCAAATCCTCCTCTCCCTCTTGTTGTTTCGCCCACCACACCTCCTCCCTTTGAGAAGCTCTGGCCGAGAGCAACCCCTAGCCTAGCTTAAACCTACCCCCTCCTTGGTTGAAAAGTTGCCTTCTAGTATTGTTATAATGCCCAAAATACCCTAGCCCAAATCCCTTAGTCCTTAGTAGAAGTTGTGAAGAACTTCTAAGGTTTTCTTAGACTCTGAGCGCACAACTTAGGAGCTAAACCTTGCTCGGCGCGACTTTTATCTAGGATATTATTGGGCTTACAGAGGTAAATAACCTTATCCTCCTTTGTAATTAGAATATACATACCGTAGAAGTATAGGAATAAGTATAAATACTTAGAAGGATACTAAAGAATAAATTCAATGTTATCACAGATGAAGGGTTTAAAGATGAATAATAGAACAGACTTACATGGGATGTTTTTCTGATGACTCGAGTAGCTCACCGGTAGGGAAGTGCGCCCAAATGTCCATAGAATAACGAACCCTGCTTGAGCTTTATGCGACATTACAGGCGTTGATAGGCGTGTTGGTATTATAGGTCGATTCTCTGCGCACGACATATTCAACTTGGCGGTGGATTTACGAGAAGGTATGTGATTCTTCCTATCCTCTTGAGCATGATATTTTAAAAATATGTATATAGTGCGGTAGGCGTCGTGTGTTAATGAATAATAATTACGCAATGTCTTGGACTTAAGCACGAATAATAATTACTGCAATGTCTTGACTTAAGCACGAATAAAAGAATCAAGTAGTTCAAAAGAATTAAGAAACCTTTTGAAAGAAGAGTAACACTTGGTTTTAAAAGCTTAAGAGTTATACTAGCTTTATGGGAAGTTAGGTATAACGGCTTAAGAGTGATAAAAAGAACGATTTATTGATTTAAGGAAATAAGAGACTTGACTTATTATACTAATATGAATTTTGTTAAAAAGTGTGAAACCTCATTCGTGAGTAAATAGTATTTTTGGTTTTCAAAAGGAATGATGTTTCTGCGATCGGAATGAATGTCGAACAAACCACTGTCTAATAAAGGGAAATGTTTTGACTAATAAAGTATTATTAAAACCAGTAGAAACTTCCATCTGCATAGGAGCTAAGATGAGACAAAATGATATTACATTTCCTAGATCATGGCTGCTGTAATAAGATTGTTATGAACAATAATAACCTACTCACACATAAGGTATATGTTTCTCAAATTGTTTTAAAGGATTAAAACTATGAACTACGAAACCTTTCGAAAATGAGAAACTTGAGTAATTGAAATTATGCAAACTTGAGCGTTGGGAAAAGAATGTTGTTACTTGATTTTACAAAGAGAAGTGTTCTGATTTACTTCAAAAGATAATCACTCTATTTTTTTTATATATACTACGGGTATTGTGTGACTTTTGTGAAAGAAACGGATCTTTTAAAAAAATAAAATAATACATGAAGTACTTTGGGGCTAAAAACCCGAACTTGTTAACATAATGTAGAAAGTACCTTGTGTGAATAACTTGATTGTATTGATTTGTGATAGTCTTGTAATACTTTCTTGTTGACTTGATAAGTAAACATGTTAGGATGCTACGTGAGTTAGTATCTTGTGATGTTTGTGTAGAGGGGTTTTCCCTTATTGTGCTTAGGTTGTTTAAGCGATAAGCGGTCGTGTTGATATTATATCACCATGATTAGGGGTTAAGTCGCCTCCGTCGCGGTAGACTCGGGTCTAGTGACCTATGATTCGAGAATACCTTATGCGGTATGTATGGCCTATGCGAGCTACGGGAGTTCCGAGTTAGTATGCGACCGCTTGTGGTCATGCGGTCTTGTGGCGCGGACGGCGAGTCCAGACGCTGCCGGGAGAAGCTACCCTCGATGCGGGAATACCTCATGCGGGCCATTGGAGTGGCCCGTGCGCGAGCTACGGGGAAGTTCCGAGGCTAGACGCGCGCATTAGATCTGCGGGCGAGTGGCGGCTGATCATGTAATGATGCAGACAGATCTCGTAATCTGATTTACGACCTTGTTTGTCTGCGTAGGTTTTAGTAGTCGGCTATGCCTTCGTACTTACCGCACGGTTTTATGATGACTTTGAGCGTGAGTCCACGACTTGACATATTGCTTATTTATTGTGATGTGTAGTTTTGTTTTCATACATGTCTCCTGCTTTATATAGACTACTATGATTTCATTTACGATTTTCGTCACATACTTGGTACTGTTGTCTTGACCTCATTCGGCTGCGTTCATGCCGCGGAAAAGGTACTCCTACCGTTGATCCCGTTCTTAGGATCACCGTTTGACGTTAGGAAAGCTCCGTTTCTCGGAGGCTTAGCATTTTGGTATGGTCCTGTCGTTGTAGATATTTGTATTCGGGGTATGGCGGGCCCCTGTCCGCCATTGTTGTTTTAAACTCTTAAGTGCAGACTGTTGTAAGGTTGGGATATAGCTTATTCATTTTGGGGTACTTATATACATATATGCGAAAGGCAACTTTTTCCAGCGTGTCTTATTTATCTTTGTTTCATATTTTGTTGTTTTATTTTCGATTTCCGATGTATGACTACTTGGGTGCGGGTAAGGCACGATCCACGCCCCGAACGGGTCGTCGTGACAAAGTGGTATCGAGCGATTAATCCTCGGAAAGTGTCTGACAGTATCTAGTAGAGTCTTGATTATCGGTGTGTTGTGCACCACACCAATAATCAGGAGGCTATAGGATATTTAGGATTGATTTCCATTCTTCTCACTCTGAGATCGTGCTTTAGAGCTGTGTTATAAGTTGGACCCCTCTAACGTATTCCTTTCCTTTACCAGTGATGCCTCCGCGCCAGGCAACTCGGGCCCAGAAGGGCAAGGCAGCCGAGGGAGCTGCGAGTGGAGTTCAGAGATTTAGAAGGGCACAGGTGTTACACCCCGTAAGTCCAGGACATGTATAAGAGAATGTACGAAAGGAATAGAGACTTAGAAATTAGTACGAAAGGAAGAATCGTTTTTCCGACGGAAAATCTTCCGGACGTCGGAAAGGAAAAATGTTCGTTGTTGAGAATTGGATTCTCAAAATGCATTATTTGAAGAGTATGGAACTTTTAACCTTATGGAATTTTTTTTTCGATTTGGTCACGGGGCCCACCAGGAATTTTACATTTTTGTGGGGCCTACGAGTTCTGAATTTTATGGACGAATGAGAGGCGACACGTGGCACCCTCCATGATGTTGGACGAAATATTGCAAGGGTGTTATGGTCATTTGACCTATGTAGATGATAAGTCTTCTAAGCGATTTTGTTGACTAGTCGACTTGCCACTTAGGCTTAATCCATGTGATCTTCATCTAAGCCACAATTGTTATAATCTTGGCCTCCAATGTGTTATAAGTATACTAGTAGTGCAAGACTTGAGCATTCTATACTTAGTAAAAAAATTCAAGAACTAGTCTTGTTCGAAAGGTGCTCTCGCCAAAGGAGCTTTCAAAGACAAAATTTTTGTAGTTTTGATCCATTAGCCACAAGACTTTAACTTGATGTCCCTAAGGGTATTATAAGGTTATCTCGATAGAAAGATTTGGAAAAATGGAGTTTTCACGTTAGTCATGGCGGAAACTAAAGGAGTTCTTGACTTTGAAGTTGGAACTTGAAGATGGGTTCTTCATAGGCCTCAAGGAGTGCTTGGGCGGATTGGAACTTAAGGAAAGAGCTAAGAATTTCTAAGGCGCGACTTTGGATCTTGGAAATTTTAAGGGCTTGGAAAGGTATATTAGCATCGTTTTAGTAGTTAAGACTTACTTATTGTAGTAGCTATGGATTTTAGCAAGCATGTGTTATATAGTATGAAGTTTGATATGTTTATGGGCTATTGGAACCCTAATCCGAAAACTAGCATGTTTAGCTTTAAGATTGGAATTCAAGTTGATTATTAGTTTAAGTCGTCGCATGTTGAATAAAGAAGGAAATTATAGTTATTGTAGTTGTTTATGACTAAATAACATGTTGACCTAAGAACTTGAAATTGGAAAAGGATTGGAAAAGACGTAGTGTTATTGGTTATATGTTGGCCGAGAATGGCTAGTGAAGTATTATACTTTGGTATGAATTGTGGGGCGGAATTTTACGTATTGTAAGGCGTGTAATCCCCTGGTTGGTTGTTGTTTGGAGCCTTAAATGTGGCTTGTTGGTTATTGTATTCGGCCTTGAAAAAGGTGGCAAAGTGAGTAGAAACAAAGGAAGTCTTTGCCCGATTTTCCATTAGAATTAGGGACCGTATACTTAGTATTATTCTACGTTAGAGACTAGAAGTTGATAGTCTTGTTGTGACCATTATAGGTTGACACTTCTACGCACGCGTATTCGGCAGCTTGTGGATTTAGTAGAAAGGTATGTGAACTATCTCCTCTTACAGCATGATTCCTAAAGATAAAGAAAGTAGGTTCTACTCTTAAATGATCCGTTCCTTGGTTGTATTTGGATTGCCTAAAATAGAATTTGTTACATGTACTTCCTTGATTGTACTTTGATGTTTAGATTGTAAGTTGTAGAATCCATTTTCTTGATGAAGTTTGGATTCTTAAAAGTGAAGGTATTTTTACTTAAAGTACATGTAGTCTTAAAAAGGAAGTGGTTTCCAAATCTTTGGCTGAGGCCTTAGTTCTAAAACCTAAAGGTCATTATAATGACTTTAGAAGTCAAAGGAGTGATTTACTTATTTGATTTAAAAGAGGAGAAATGACATGATTTAAGAGAAGTAACTCGTGTTAAGGGTGAAGTTACTTGAGGTTTAAAAAGTAGAAGAAAACTTGTTTTCTAACTATTAAGAGACTTGAGGTATTTTGAAGGTTAAGAACTTGAATTGTAAGTATGTGATACTTGGTTTTAATAGTATAAGTCTCTTGGTTATTGAAGGAATGGATACGTCTAAAACCATAAAGGGTTATAACGGCTTTATGGGAAGTTGGTTATAACGACTTTATGGAAGGTTTTGAAAGTTGTCTATTTTGATTAATCGGCATAAGTTGCCTAGATTGTGAAAATTTAGAGTTACTTGATTTCAAGCTTTGAAATGAGTTTTCTAAAAGTGTAGTAACTTACTTTGAAAAATAGACACGCCTTGATACTACGGGTGTTAGTATCTTGGGGCTTTACATAGAAAGGAGTCTTTTATAAAAGAATGTACGTACGTAGTACTTTGGCTTGATAAATTGAAAATTTGTCTAAGTGTGCCTTGATAAGTACTTTGGCTTGATAAATTGAGAATTTGTCTAAGTGTGCCTTGATAAGTACTTTGACTTGTTAAAAGAGAATTATTCTATGTATGCCTTGATTAGTACTTTGGCTTGATAAAATGAGAATTTATTCTATTTGTGCCACGATAAGTACTTTGGCTTGTTAAATGAGAATTTATTCTATTTGTGCCTGATAAGTACTTTGGCTTGTTAAATGAGAATTTATTCTATTTGTGCCTGATAAGTACTTTGGCTTGTTAAATGAGAATTTATTCTATTTGTGCCCTGATAAGTACTTTGGCTTGTTAAATGAGAATTTATTCTATTTGTGCCTGATAAGTACTTTGGCTCGTTAAATGAGAATTTATTCTATTTGTGCCTGATAAGTACTTTGGCTTGTTAAATGAGAATTTATTCTATTTGTGCCTGATAAGTACTTTGGCTTGTTAAATGAGAATTTATTCTATTTGTGCCTGATAAGTACTTTGGCTTGTTAAATGAGAATTTATTCTATTTGTGCTTACGATAAGTACTTTGGCTTGTTAAATGAGAATTATCCTATGTGTGCCTTGATAAGTACTTTGGCTTGGTTAATTGAGAACTTGCCTATATGTGTGGTAATAGCCTTTGAGTGCAAGTATTATGTTTTATTAAGTTGCGCGACTCGGTTGAAGGGTCGTTTGTCTTGTTATGAAGTTCTTGGGGCGTCGCAAGCGGTGATGTGGGATTCCACGGGTATCTTCCATTACTTGTAGTACTTAGGTTAAATTCTCGGATTTTTATAGAAGACATGGTAGTGCTTATGTCTTGTTTGATGGTCGGTCGAGATAGGGTAAGAGTATAAGTGAGGTAAACCCCGAGGCGTTGTACCACTTGCTTTATGTGTTGTTTGAGGTTGAGATAGGGTAGGAGTATAAATGAGGCAAGCCCAGGCGTTATACCACCTTCTCCGGTAAGAGTATAAATGAGGTAAACCCCAAGGCGTTATACCACCTTCTCGGTAAGAGTATAAATGAGGGCAAGCCCCAAGGCGTTATACCCCTTTACCACCTCCTTCGAAGTCGAGTATAAATGAGGGTAAACCCCGAGGCGTTATACCACTGTTCGTTTCTACTGCCCGTCTGATTTTAGAACACAGTGGGACTTGGTGTTCATGTATGCCTATTGGTGCTATGTTATATCATGGATTGCCAAGTGAGGAAGGATTCCACGCATGATTGATATTATGGGCGAGACCCATAGTTATATTTGAGTAGTGACTTTGAGGGCTGCGTCCACGACTTGATATGTTATTTATGTATTGTCTTGTAGGTTGGCTATCATCATGTCTCTGCTTTGTTTAGATTGTTATGATTTCATTCACGATACTGATCGCTCACATACTTGGTACATTCTTCGCATCTTGACCTCCTTCGAGCTGCGTTAAATCCGCAGTTTAGGTACGCAGTTTGGTTATCGGCAGGTGTAGGACCCTGCTCATAGTTTTTGGATAGCTCCCTCTGTCCAGGAGTTTATCTTTTTGGTATTTTTACTTCGGTACAGGCTTTGTACAGTTTTTGGTACCGAGGGGCCTTTTGCCGTCATATTTCCGTTAACTCCTGCAGGTCTGTATTCATATGTGGATTGGACTCGTGTGCGATGTAGTGTCTTTTGTTTATGTATATTATATGGCAGCCTAGTCGGCTTTGCCTTACACGTACGGTTGTTTTAAAAAAAAAGGGAGCTGTTATTAATTTCCGCAATGTACTTAGTTGTTAAGGTAGAAGGGTGCCCAGGTAGGGCACGATCCTGAGCCCGGTTCGGGGTGTGACAGTGGTATCGAGCGATCGATCCTCGGAATGTCTGAGGCATCGTGTCTAGTAGAGTCTTGATTATCGGTGTGTTGCGCGCCACGCCCATGCGAGGCTACGGGACATTTAGGAGTTAGTTTCTATTCTTCTCACTCTAGATCGTGCCATAGAAATTTGTGTTAGTAAGAAAATTCCTCTCTCGACGTATTGTTATTATTCTGATTATGCCTCGAGGGCAACAATGCCTGAAGGGCAAATCAGTAGCGGGAGCTACTAGTCAGACTCAGAAAGTTGATAGGGCTTATGCCCAGTCTATACCGGATGTTGTTCATGATCGCGAGTTTTTCGCGAGTTTTGAGAACACGGCACGAGCCCCAGTTTCGATTAGGCACTTT
Organism: Przewalskia tangutica; assembly: GCA_029844215.1. Taxonomy (NCBI): domain Eukaryota; kingdom Viridiplantae; phylum Streptophyta; class Magnoliopsida; order Solanales; family Solanaceae; genus Przewalskia; species Przewalskia tangutica. Next base: position 34,743,595 of record CM056720.1, on the reverse strand, counting down.
AGGTCGTGAGGAAGCGTTATGTTATTGACCAAGATAGCGGTGCTAGCAGTTGTAAGTGATAGTACCCCAGAGGTAGGGATACTTTGATTAGTAAAGTGAGAAGTTAAGAATGTTGACAAGAATGATAAGTGAACTGAGACTATAGTTGTGTAGAGTTCACAGGTTGTAGTTACCCCACAATAAGTGTAAGGCGATAGGAAGATTATGCAGAGAAATACTTTGGCTTATGAGGCGAACCTCAGGTGAATGGGAGGATACGGTAAGAAGTACCTTGAGATAAGAGAGAAATTTATTTCAAACTAAGAATGAGAAGTTAAGTGTGACGATGAGTCGGGTTATGGACTCATTTCGGTTAGCCAGAGTATGGAATGGGGTGATGTCGGCTAGAAATGGTTCCTATGTGATAGGTCCAGGGATGCCAAGCCCGAGTTTAGAAAATCGTTATGCGAGTTTGTGGGCGCGTTCACCGAACTAGGTCGTAAGGACCGAGAAAAGCCTTATCGGGAATGTAAGTAACAATATGGCCAAGTTGGTTAGTAACTCGAAGGATTGGGAGCGAAACAAAATTTGAGATTTTATGCGTACTAGATGAGTTTGAAAATGCGAGAAAGTATGACAAGTAAGGAAAGAAATGAACCTCTAAGGATCCGTGTTTGGGAAGATCAGAACCTTCGAGTTTTGTGAGAAGGGACCACGGACGGAAGGTCCGTTATTATGTTTACGTATGTTATGTGGTGGCCATGTGTGGCATCGTTGGTCTTGTGCATTTGATTGATAGGCATAGTAGAGAGACTGTGCCGGAGTTTATATAGCTTGACAACCGACTAAGAACATTCGGGGACGAATGTTTCTAAGGAGGGAAGAATGTTACACCCCGTAAGTCCAGGACATGTATAAGAGAATGTACGAAAGGAATAGAGACTTAGAAATTAGTACGAAAGGAAGAATCGTTTTTCCGACGGAAAATCTTCCGGACGTCGGAAAGGAAAAATGTTCGTTGTTGAGAATTGGATTCTCAAAATGCATTATTTGAAGAGTATGGAACTTTTAACCTTATGGAATTTTTTTTTTTTTCAGATTTGGTCACGTGGGGCCACCCGAAATTTTACATTTTGTGGGCCCATGAGAGTTCTGAATTTTATGGACGAATGAGAGAGGCGACACGTGGCACCCTCCATGATGTTGGACGAAATATTGCAAGGGTGTTATGGTCATTTGACCTATGTAGATGATAAGTCTTCTAAGCTTGATTTTGTTGACTAGTCAACTTGCCACTTAGGCTTAATCCATGTGATCTTCATCTAAGCCACACAATTGTTATAATCTTGGCCTCCGATGTGTTATAAGTATACTAGTAGTGCAAGACTTGAGCATTCTATACTTAGTAAAAAAATTTCAAGAACTAGTCTTGTTCAAGAAAGGTGCTCTCGGCCAAAGGAGCTTTCAAAGACAAAAATTTTGTAGTTTTGATCCATTAGCCACAAGACTTTAACCCAATGTCCCTAAGGGTATTATAAGGTTATCTCAATAGAAAGATTTCGGAAAAATGGAGTTTTCACGTTAGTCGCAAGGCGGAAACTAAAGGAGTTCTTCAACTTTGAAGTTGGAACCTGAAGATGGGTTCTTCATAGGCCTCTAAGGAGTGCTTGGAGCGGATTGGAACTTAAGGAAAGGAGCTAAGAATTTCTAAGGCGCGACTTTGGATCTTGGAAATTTTAAGGGCTTGGAAAGGTATATTCTTGTCGTTTTAGTAGTTAAGACTTACTTATTGTAGTAGCTATGGATTTTAGCAAGCATGTGTTATATAGTATGAAATTTGATATGTTTATGGGCTATTGGAACCCTAATCCGAAAACTAGCATGTTTAGCTGTAAGATTGGAATTCAAGTTGATTATTAGTTTAAGTGCGTCATGTTGAATAAAGAAGGAAATTATAGTTATTGTAGTTGTTTATGACTAAATAACATGTTGACCTAAGAACTTGAAATTGGAAAAGGATTGGAAAAGGCGTAGTGTTATTGGTTATATGTTGGTAGAGAATGGCTAGTGAAGTATTATACTTTGGTATGAATTGTGGGGCGGAATTTTACACGTATTGTAAGGCGTGTAATCCCCTTTGGTTGGTTGTTGTTTGGAGCCTTAAATGTGGCTTGTTGGTTATTGTATTCGGCCTTGAAAAAGGTGGCAAAGTGAGTAGAAACAAAGGAAGTGCTGCCCGATTTTCCGTAGAATTAGGGACCATATACTTAGTATTATTCTACGTTAGAGACTAGAAGTTGATAGTCTTGTTGTGACCATTATAGGTTGACACTTCTACGTACGGCGTATTCGGCTTAGCTTGTGGATTTAGCCGAAAAGGTATGTGAACTATCTCCTCTTCTAGCATGATTCCTAAAGATAAAGAAAGTAGGTTCTACTCCTTAAATGATCCATTCCTTGGTTGTATTTGGATTGCCTAAAATAGAATTTGTTCTATGTACTTCCTTGATTGTACTTTGATGTTTAGATTGTAAGTTGTAGAATCCATTTTCTTGATGAAGTTTGGATTCTTAAAAGTGAAGGTATTTTTACTTAAAGTACATGTAGTCTTAAAAAGGAAGTGGTTTCCAAATCTTTTGGCTAGGGCCTTAGTTCTAAAACCTAAAGGTCATTATAATGACTTTAGGGGAGTCAAAGGAGTGATTTACTTATTTGATTTAAAAGAGGAGAAATGACATGATTTAAGAGAAGTAACTCGTGTTAAGGGTGAAGTTACTTGAGGTTTAAAAAGTAGAAGAAAACTTGTTTTCTAACTATTAAGAGACTTGAGGTATTTTTAAGGTTAAGAACTTGAATTGTAAGTATGTGATACTTGGTTTTAATAGTATAAGTCTCTTGGTTATTGAAGGAATGGATACGTCTAAAACCATAAAGGGTTATAACGGTTTTATGGGAAGTTGGTTATAACGACTTTATGGAAGGTTTTGAAAGTTGTCTATTTTGATTAATCGGCATAAGTTGCCTAGATTGTGAAAATTTAGAGTTACTTGATTTCAAGCTTTGAAATGAGTTTTCTAAAAGTGTAGTAACTTACTTTGAAAAATAGACCTTGTGATACTACGGGTGTTAGTATCTTGGGGCTTTACATAGAAAGGAGTCTTTTATAAAAGAATGTACGTACGTAGTACTTTGGCTTGATAAATTGAGAATTTGTCTAAGTGTGCCTTGATAAGTACTTTGGCTTGATAAATTGAGAATTTGTCTAAGTGTGCCTTGATAAGTACTTTGACTTGTTAAAAGAGAATTATTCTATGTATGCCTTGATTAGTACTTTGGCTTGATAAAATGAGAATTTATTCTATTTGTGCCCGGATAAGTACTTTGGCTTGTTAAATGAGAATTTATTCTAGTTGTGACCTCATCAGTACTTTGCCTTGTAAAATGAGAATTTATTCTATTTGTGCTACGATAAGTACTTTGGCTTGTTAAATGAGAATTTATTCTATTTGTGCCCGATAAGTACTTTGGCTTGTTAAATGAGAATTTATTCTATTTGTGCCTGATAAGTACTTTGGCTCGTTAAATGAGAATTTATTCTATTTGTGCCTGATAAGTACTTTGGCTTGTTAAATGAGAATTTATTCTATTTGTGCCCTGATAAGTACTTTGGCTTGTTAAATGAGAATTTATTCTATTTGTGCCCTGATAAGTACTTTGGCTTGTTAAATGAGAATTTATTCTATTTGTGCCCTGATAAGTACTTTGGCTTGTTAAATGAGAATTATCCTATGTGTGCCTTGATAAGTACTTTGGCTTGGTTAATTGAGAACTTGCCTATATGTCTTTGGTAATAGCCTTTGAGTGCAAGTATTATGTTTTATTAAGTTCTGCGACTACCGGTTGAAGGGTATTTGTCTTGTTGTAAGTTCTTGGGATGTCTGAAATGGTGATGTGGGATTCCACGGGTATGCTTCCGTTACTTGTAGTACTTGGGTTAAATTCCCGGATTTTTATAGAAGACATGGTAGTGCTTATGTCTTGTTTGATGGTCGGTCGAGATAGGGTAAGAGTATAAGTGAGGGGTAAACCCCCAAGACGCTGTACCACCTGCTTTATGTGTTGTTTGACGGCCGGTTGAGATAGGGTAGGAGTATAAATGAGGGGCAAGCCCCAAGACGTTATACCACCTTCTCCAGGGTAAGAGTATAAATGAGGGGCAAACCCCAAGACGTTATACCACCTTCTCCAGGGTAAGAGTATAAATGAGGGGCAAGCCCCAAGACGTTATACCCCCTGCTTTACCACCTCCTTCGTGGTCGAGTATAAATGAGGGTAAACCCAGGCGTTATACCACCTGTTCGTTTGCCTACTGCCCGTCTGATTTTAGAACACAGTGGGACTTGGTGTTCATGTATGCCTATTGGTGCTATGTTATATCATGGATGCCGTGATGAGGAAGGATTCCACGGGCATGATTGATATTATGGGCGTGAGACCCATAGTTATATTTGAGTAGTGACTTTGAGGGCCTGCGTCCCTGACTTGATATGACTTCTTATGTATTGTGTACTATAGGTTTGCTATCATACATGTCTCCTGCTTTGTTTAGACTGTTATGATTTCATTCTGATACTTCATTCACATCTTGGTACATTCTTACGTCTTGACCTCCTTGGCTGCGTTCATCGCCGAGTTTAGGTGCGCGATTTGGTGATCGGCAGTGTAGGACCGCTTTCGAGTTTTTGGATAGCTCCTCTGTCCGAGAGTTTATCTTTTGGTATATATCCTTGATGCATGCTTTATGCAGTTTGGAGTCTGGGGCCTTGTCCCGTCATATTTCAGTTTAACTCCTAGAGGTCTGTATTCATATGTGGGATTGGACTCGTGTGCAGTGTAGTGTCTTTTGTTTATGTATATTATATGGCAGCCTAGTCGGCTTTGCCTTTTACGTACGGTTGCTTTAAAAAAAATGAGCTGTTATTAATTTCCGCAATGTACTTAGTTGTTAAGGTAGAAGGGTGCCTGTGTAGGCACGATCCACAGTTTGAGGTTGGGGTGTGACAGCGGCCCAATCATCACACGTAGGGTGATGCTTAAATGCGAGGAGTTACGGCGAAAGGCCCGGCAGAGTTTACGCCAGCGGATTCCTCTGCGGCCATGACATCTGGACTTTCAGTTCCACGACTTGGAGAAGAAAATATGGATTGGAAGGAGACGACTGTTACTAGCAAGGACTTGGCGGCGAGTATTTTATGTACGGTATACGAGATATTGATGCTTATCTACAGAAGGGTTGTGAGGGAGTAGCTCTTGATCGAGCAGGCGGGCTTGCGTCAGATTATGTGCGTGGTGAGAGAGGTAGAATCGGCAGATTAAACAAGATCGGTAAGAGGCCCGATTGGCGGATCATTTGGTAACTCGAGGCGAACCGCCAGCCAGATAGACATGCGCCTCCGCCCGTCTGAGTGTCCTCCGCGGGTTGATTTTTCCTCGGTGTTCACGGTGTGGCGTCGTCCCGGGAAGTGCCGTCTTTCGGTGCTTGTTTTCTTGCGGCCGTGGCCGTATGGCGAGAATGTTACATGAGGAAGGATGCAGTAGGAAGACTCACCTACGGATCGATTCGCAGTTGATGGTGCGGAAAGGAAGGGGTGTTAGCCAGAGGAGGCCACCCCCACCTCGGTGTGGCCGGTGTGGTAGGTGTCCTTCGGGGGAGTGTCGTGCTTCTCAGGCGACTTGTTATGTTTGCGGCCAGCGAGGCCGTTTGCAGAAATTGTCCAACGAGTTGGCGGGGAGGTAGGGACTCGACGCCGGGATCGGTGGATAGTTCATCACCTTCCGGTATCACATGTATTGCGGGTTTGATTAGAACGACTGAGGAAGTGCGGCGTAGATCTGGTATATCCATAACCGCTTTAGAGATTTATATGTGTAGCAAATATCTTAAGTATTGTTTTCGGTTAGCATGGTGTTAGTGTGATTAGAATTGTTGATTAATTAACCGGGTAAGATTGGGGGACAGAGAGAGTGGGAGCCTTAGAATATTATACGTAGAAGACCTTAGAGGCGAGGCCATCTTTGGTAAAAGAATTATTTCGTGTTTGACCCTTATCGAAATGCATAGTATACGTGAGATATTTTTGTGGGATGAATCCCTGAGTGTTGTGAAACGAAAGAGGGTAGTTGAGCTTAGAAAACCGCTAGGTTTTCGTATCGTGATTGGTGAGATTGTTCCGGATCGGGGAGCTAGTGTTTTGCGCGTTGCCGGGTCGGGTTGAGGCCGTGTTGTGGGTCGACCCACGCCCTGTTTGGTGATGGGTCGGTTGTGGTGGTCGCTTTGTGTTAGGATCACGAGGGTGTTAGGCCGAGTTTAGTTAACCATTATGCGAGTTCGTGGATGTGTTCGACCGAGTCGGGCGATGGTCAACGTCTTATCTTTTAGTCAAACCGTGTACTCGGTAGTAAGTTGCGAGATGATTATTTCAGAAGGTTGTAAGGCTGCACGGGGTGCCTACCTTCACCTTATGGCTGACAGGGGAGTCCAAGTTGCGGCTGTTTCTTTTCTGGAAGAGTTACCAGGCAAGGTTAGGAACTCAGGTGAATCTCAGTGTCGCATTCACCCTCGGGCCAGTGTTTGGATTTCGGGAGTAGCTGTAAGGACTCTTCGCCTCTTGTTGAGTATGTATTTTATAGCTACCGCTTCGATTCGGTGTCGCCGTTTGGAGCCTTTTTATAAGCGCTAGTGTAAGATTGCCGATCGATTGATTCGATGTAAGCGAGGTGCAGATAATTGGTTCGTACTTGTTCAGCAGGGCGTGAATAGGGTGAAGCTTATCCAGAAGAGGTCATTGGCAGCTCAGAGTCAGTAGGAAGCAGTACCGGAAACATGGTAAGTTATAAGAAAGAGTTCGAGTGTACGAGAAAGATGCGGCAGTAAGGGAAGAAGCGAACATGTATTACAGGCATAGGTGTGATCATTTCGTTTGTAAAGAGTAGGTGCGAATGGAGTATCTTTTTTTGACCTTGAGTAGAAGTTTTTGTGATAGAGGTGATTCCTCGTGGACTTGGAGATAAGTATGTGCGCTTGTTGTGTTGTGGCCAGGTGTGGCATGGTTGTTTCCGTAAGTATAGCAGTGAGGACTATACTGGCGCCTGTTTGTTTTGAGACTTAGAAGGAACATTCGGGACGAATGTTTCTAAGGAGGGGAGAATGTTATACCCCGTAGTTCCAGGGTATGTATGCGAGGACGTACGTACGAGAATACGACATTGAAATTGGAAAGGAAGGAAGAGGTGATTTTTCCACGGAAAAGTTTCCGGTTTTTGTGAAGGAAAAAGGTTCGTTAATGGGAATTGGATTCCCAGATTTGGTATTCGGACTTCTTGAAATATTAGAGAATTATGGAATTTTATTTTCGGAAATGGTCACGTGGGGCCCACGGGAGAAAATTTACGGTTTTGTGGGGCCCACTTTGTTTTCAAGATTTTGGCAATTGTGGAGATTTTAGGAAGATGAAATATTTTGGACGAGTAGGAGAGCGACACGTGTCACCCCTGTGGCTTGGCGAATTTCACTTTTTGCACAACACCCGATTAGAGTCGTTTTCGACGAAGCGTTTTACTAAACTCGCGTAGGATAAATTCGGCTATGTCATTTCTAATTTTTGCGGATTTTTCCGAGAGAAAACACTTTGGACAGCGGGAGGCGACACTTGTCACCCTCCGATTGATGGGCGTTACGGCGTTAGGGCGAATGGATGGCCATCCTTGTCATGTAGTGGGTAGGATATTTGGTGTGCAAGTTGTCCAAAGACACTTGCCTAAATCCTCACCCTACACTTGCCTTGCACTTGGCATCATCTTGGCCATTGGTTGGTCATTTCTTGACCTATAAATACCCCCCTTGTTGAAGAGTTATTTCATCCTAAATTGAGCAATCTTTCTAAGTCTCAAATCCCTCCTCTCCTCTTGTTGTTTCGTCCACACACACCTCCCTTGAGAAGCTCTGGCCGAGAGCAACCCCCTAGCCTGGCAGAAACCTACCCCCTCCCGGTTGAAAAGTTGTCTTCTAGTATTGTTATAATGCCCACAATACCACTAGCCCAAATCCCTTAGTCCTTAGTAGAAGTTATGAAGAACTTCTAAGGTGTTCTTGGACTCTGGGCGCCTGACTTAGGAGCTAAACCTTGCTCGGTAGCGACTTTTATCTAGGATATTATTGGGCTTACAGAGGTAAATAACCTTATCCTCCTTTTGTAATTAGAATATACATACCGTAGAAGTATAGGAATAAGTATAAATACTTAGAAGGATATTAAAGAATAGAATTGAATGTTATCACAGTAGAAGGTTTAAAAGATGAATAATAGAAATGTACTTACATAGAATTGTTTTCACGATGAACTTGAGTAGCTCACCGGTAGGAAGTCTGCCCAAATGTCCATAGAATAACGAACCTCTCGCTTGAGCTTTATGCGATACATTACAGGCGTTGATAGGCGTGTTGGTATTATAGGTCGATTCTCTGCGCACGACATATTCAACTTGGCAGGTGGATTTCGCCGATAAGGTATGTGATTCTTCCTATCCTCTTGAGCATGATATTTTAAAAAATATGTATATAGTACGGTAGACGTACGTGTGTTAACTGAATAATAATTACGGCAATGTCTTCGGACTTAAGCCTGAATAATAATTACGGCAATGTCTTGACTTAAGCACTGAATAAAAAGAATCTGAAGTAGTTCAAAAGAATTAAGAAACCTTTTTGAAAGAAGAGTAACACTTGGTTTTAAAAGCTTAAGAGTTATACTAGCTTTATGGGAAGTTAGGTATAACGACTTAAGAGTGATAAAAAGAACGATTTATTGATTTAAGGAAATAAGAGACTTGACTTATTATACTAATATGAATTTTGTTAAAAAGTGTGAAACCTCATTCGTGAGTAAATAGTATTTTTGGTTTTCAAAAGGAATGATGTTTTACCGTCGAATGAATGTCGAACAAACCACAACAGCGCTAATAAAGGGAAATGTTTTGACTAATAAAGTATTATTAAAACCAGTAGAAACTCCCATCTGCATAGGAGCTAAGATGAGACAAAATGATATTACATTTCCTAGATCATGGCTGCTGTAATAAGATTGTTATGAACAATAATAACCTACTCACACATAAGGTATAAGTTTCTCAAATTGTTTTAAAGGATTAAAACTATGAACTACGAAACCTTTCGAAAATGAGAAACTTGAGTAATTGAAATTAGGCAAACTTGAGCGTTGGGAAAAGAACGTTGTTACTTGATTTTACAAAGAGAAGTGTTATGATTTACTTCAAAAGATAATCACTCTATTTTTTTTATATATACTACGGGTATTGTGTGACTTTTGTGAAAGAAACGGATCTTTTAAAAAAATAAAATAATACATGAAGTACTTTGGGGCTAAAACCCAACTTGTTAACATAATGTAGAAAGTACCTTGTGTGAATAACTTGATTGTATTGATTTGTGATAGTCTTGTAATACTTTCTTGTTGACTTGATAAGTAAACATGTTAGGATCTACGTGATTTAGTATCTTGTGATGTTTGTGTAGAGGGTTTTCCTTATGTGCTTAGGTTGTTTAAGCGATAAAGCTGTCGTGTTGATATTATATCACTCATGATTCCGGTTAAGCTGCCCTCCGTCGCGGGGTAGACTCGGCGGGTCTAGTGACCTATGATTCGAGAATACCTTATGCAGTCTGTATGGCCTATCGCGAGCTACGGGAGTTCGAGTTAGTATCACGGCCCTTGTGGTCAGCGGTCTTTGTGGGCTACGGACGGCGAGTCCAGACGCCGGGGAGTAGCTACCCTCGATGCGGGAATACCTCATGCGGGCCATTGGAGTGGCCCGTGCGAGCTCGGGAAGTTCCGGGGCTAGACGCGCGCATTAGATCTCTGCGGCGAGTGGCGGCTTTGATCATGTGACGATGCAGACAGATCTCGTGTCTGATTTACGACCTTGTTTATACGTGGGTTTTAGTAGTCGGCTATGCCTCGTACTTACCGTGCGGTTTTATGATGGCTTTGAGGCGTGAGTCCACGACTTGTACATGGCTTATTTATTGTGAATTGTAGTTTTGGTTTTCATACATGTCTCTGCTTTATATAGACTACTATGATTTCATTCTGATATTTTGATTTACATACTTGGTACTTGTCTTGACCTCCTCCCGGGGCGTTCATCTGCAGTAAAGGTACTCCTACTGTTGATCCCCGTTCTTAGGATCACCGTTTCAGCGTTGGGAAAGCTCCGTGTCTCCGGAGGCTTAGCATTTTGGTATGGTCCTGTCGTTGTAGATATTTATATTCAGGTATGGCGGCCCTGCCCGCCATTGTTGTTTTAAACTCTTAGAGGTCCGTAGACTGTTGTAAGGTTGGGATGTAATCGTTCATTTTGGGGTACTTATATACATATATGCGAAAAGGCAACTTTTCCAGCGTGTCTTATTTATCTTTGTTCATATTTTGGTTGTTGTATGACTACTTGGGTGCCCGGGTAAGGCACCAGTCACGGGCCCCGGAACGGGTCGTGACACGTTTTGTGGCCTTTTTAGGTGGAAGTACTACGAGTAGCGTATTCTACTTGAAGGGTGGAAAAGGCTAGCGGGGTTACAGTACTTTGGAGCTTTTTGCTTCTTGTCGATAATCGTCGTGAGGTATGTGAACCTCTTCCTATCTTTTCTAGCATGATTGTTGTGAACTATGTAGTAATGCGGTGAGCGTCGTGTGCTAAGTGATTTGGTTGGCTTAAAACATAAGGTGTTATAATAGCTTTATGGGAAGTTAATCATAACGACTTTATGTAGGTAAAAGAATGGTTTATTGATTTTAGAAGTTAAGAGACTTGATCTTGAAAGATAAGAGACTTGACTTATAAACGACTTGATTTTGAAAGATAAGAGACTTGACTTATAACGACTTGTTTTCGGAAAAAGAAAATTAACTTGATTTTAAGTATAGGTTACTTGTTTTGAAAAGAGTAAGTTATTTGGGTTTTAAAAGAATACTTGTTGTTGTTTTAAAAGAAAAGAGACTTGTGGTATCGAAGAGTTTTTGGTTTAGAACATAAAGTGTTATAACAGATTTATGGGAAGTTAGTTATAACAACTTTATGAAAACAAAGGAATGGTTTTATCATTGGTTTTAAAATGGTAACTTGACTTTAAAAGGAGAAGTGTTTTGGTCTAAAAAGAAGGCATGGTATTGTCTTAATTTGGTTTAAAAAGGAAAGTCTGGAAGTTGTTTTGGTTTAATTAAAATGTTAGTCACTTTATTTTGATACTACGGGTATCGGGTGACCTTTGTAAAAGAAATGGATCTTTTAAAAAGAATTTAACATACGTAGTACTTTGGGGTCAAAACCTGGACTTTAGCATAAAATGAAAGTACCTTGAGTTGTGTGTAACTTGCCTACGTTTGCGTGTGATAGCCTTGTCGTGCTAGTATTGTATTTTATACCACCGCGTCTCTCGATGGAGGGTCGGTCATGTTATTCTTGATTGATGGACCTACTGACACGTTGGGTGGCCCACGGGTATGGTTCCATTAGGATTATTATTCCATGGACTAGCTCTCCATGAGGTTTTACTGATTCGGCTTGGTATCTGGTAGTCGGCTCTCGTACTTGCCCCGAAGTCGTGGCTGTTTCGGCAGTATCGGTAGTTGGCCTTCGTACTTGCCCGTTCGGTTTTGTGCGAAGTCTCGTGATTCCGACGTATCGGTAGTTAGTCTTTGTACTTGCCCCGCCATTGCGTGCACGAGCTTGGTATCCGTAGTTGGCTTTACTTGCCCTGGTCACCATGGTTTGGTTATATAGATTTGTTGGTGCGGCTTTGGTATCGGTAGTTGGCTTTCGTACTTGCCGGTCGATTGATGATGCGCTTGGTATCCGTAGTTAGCCGTACTTGCCCCGTCGGTTGTTATGACTCAGTGGGACGATGTTCATGTGTACTTCTTGGTGTGACTATATCATAGGCTATGGCGGAGGAAGGTATTCCACGGGCATGATTGATGTTGTGGGCGTGAGACCCATTGTATATTTGAGTAATGACCTTGAGGGCATGAGTCCCTGACTTGACATGACTGTTTATATATTGTGGATTGTAGCTTGGTTATCATACATGTCTCCTGCTTTATATAGACTATTATGATTTCATTTCTGATTTTTACGATTTCACATACTTGGTACTGTTATCGACCTCCTTCGGGCTGCGTTCATGCCGCAGTAGAAGTACATGGTTGTGGATCCTCGCTCTTAGGATCACGGTTGGCGTTTGGGAAGCTCCGTTTCTCGGAGGCTCATCTTTGGTATAGTCCTGTCGGTGTAGTTACTTGTACATTCGGGGTATGGCGGGCCCTGTCCGTCATAGTTATAGTTACATTCTTAGAGTGTAGTAATGCTTATGTGGCGGGGTTTGTAAAAGGATTTAAGCTGCTTGTGTTGATATATATATGTATATATTCGGGAAGGTGACCGTTTTAGTTGCTTTGTTTCATACTTTATCTCTTGTTTCATGTTTAAGTTTTATTTCCGCTGATTTTCTCTCGATGTTGTATCACTAGGGTGCGGGGTAAGGCACGATCCACGGTCCGGATCGGGTCGTGACACCGTGAACGCGATATCGTGTGAAATACAATCGGTTAAATCCATGAGCGGTGTCGAGTGGAATACATTCGGTTCATCCCGTGAACGCGGTGTCGAGTGAAATACATTCCGGTTCATCCCGTGAGCGGTGTCGAGTGAAATACATTCGGTTCATCCAGCAGCGGTGTCGAGAGAAATACATTCCCGGTTCATCACATGAACGCGGTGTCGAGTGAAATACATTCCTGGTTCATCCCATGAACGCGGTGTCGAGTGAAATACATTCCCGGTTCATCCCATGAACACGGTGTCGAGTGAAATACATTCCCGGTCCATCCCATGGACGCGTATAGAATCGACCATAACATTTAAACGCTCTTTTAAGACAGATTAAGATAATACCATGCTTTCCTTTTAAATCAACTAAGGCAATATTATGCCCTCCTTTTTAAACCAAAACACTTTCCTTTTTAAAGTCAAGTAACAACATTCTTTTCCAAAAGTTCAAGTTGCCTAATTTCAAATACTCAAGTCTTTTAGTTTCGAAAGATTTCATAGTTCATAGTCTTAATCAAATAACGTAATCTTTTTTTTAAAACAATTGAATAACGTATGCCTTATGTGTGAGTAGGTTATTCTTGTTTATAACAATCTTATTAAAGCAGCCATGATGTAGGAAATGTAATACAATTTTGTCTTATCTTAGCTTCTATGCAGATGGAGGTTTCTACTGGTTTCAATATAATTACTTATTTGTCAATACATTTTCCTTTATTAACGTTGCAGTGGTTCGTTCGATACTTATTCTCATTTCCGAAATCAGTAAAACATTATTCTTTAAAAACCAAGTACTCATTACTTACGAATGAGGTTTCACACTTTTTAACAAAATCATATCAATTCAATTAAGTAAACCGTTCCTTTTATCTCTCTTAAGTAGTTATACCTAACTTCCCATAAAGCTAGTATAACTCTTAAGCTTTCAAAACCAAGTATTACTCTTCTTTCAAAAACGATTCTTAATTCCTTTGAAATACTTCAAGATTATTATTATTTAAAACTCAAGTCAAAAGACATCGAAGTAAAACCACGTTCAGTTAACACACGTACGTCTACCGTACTATATATATATTCTTTTAAATTATCATGCTCAAGAGGATAGGAAGAATCACATACCTCGCGACGATTATCGACAATTAGCAAAACGCTCCAAAGTATTCTAACCTTGCTCGCCTTTTCCACCCTTTAAGTAGACCACGCTACTCGAAGAACTTCAACCTATAACAGTCATATAAGTCTATCAACGTCTAGACTACTCTGTAGAATAATTCTAGATACAAGATTTCTTATTCTACGAAAAATTGGGCAGCACTTCCCTACCCGTCAAATTACACAAGTCTACTGTAAATACAGTCCAATGTAAGTATAGTTCAATTCTCTTCTTATATACCTTCCTTGTATATAACTTATACTCAATTCTACACTTCTACAATATGTAATCTCCAATTACAATAGAAGGACAAGATTATTTACCTCGATAAGCCCAAAATTATCCAAGATATATGTCGATACTGAGCAAGGTTTAGCTCCTATTCTGAACGCTCCAATTCGCTCCAAGAAACCCTTAGAAGTTCTACACAACTTCTACTAATTACTTCAACCAACTATGAAGATTTTCCCAAGGGTTTCGTTTTGTGACTAATGGATATAAAGTAGTATTTTGGGCTTTTTGTATAGAGGTGACTTTGGAATACTACAAGGTATTTGGGCCAAGGTATTTTGCAATAGTAACAATACTAGGGGAATACTTTTCTACCAAGGGGTATTTCACGAGAACAACTAGGAAAGTGGGGTTTGGTAGGCCTCACAAAGGGGGAGGGGGGTGTTACACCCCGTAATTACAGGACATGTTTTAAGAACATAAGTAAGAACTCACAAGTGGTAAGATTTGAGACTTGTAAATTTATCGGAATTATGAAATTGTCGGAAAACGTAAGTGTTGTGACGAATGGGAGGGCGACACGTGTCACCCCCCCTTAGCAAGGCCTTGGACGAAATGGCATGGCCATTATGGTCATTTACCATAAGTCTTCTATGACTAAAGTCTTGCAAGTTGTGGCTTGACAATCTTGACTAAGTCAAATGGTCAATAAGTCTTGATATTTTGCTAAGAGATTATCCAAGCCAACCATTTGGATGCATCTTAACCCTCCATGACCCTTTATATAATACTAGTAGCAAGAGAGGACTTAACACTTAGAAAATTTTACACAAAATTTGGATGAACATAGAGCAAGCTCTCGGGTTCACTAAGAAAAAGAAAGAAAAATTTTCGTTTCTTGTCCATTTGATTCCACACTTTAAACCAAGGTTCTTGAGGGTAGTGTAAGCATATCTCAATAGAAAAATCTTGGAAAAAGATTGTTTTGGGTTAGTCATAACGAAAACCTAATGGTCTTTCTAGGTTTTGTTTGGAGTTTTGAAGGATAATTGTTGGTGTTGTTCTAAGGGTCTCAACAAGCGGATTGAAGTGTCTTGGGGAGGCTCTAAATTACTAAGGATCGACTTCGGATTGGAGTTGGATTAAGAATCGTTGAGGTATAATCTTGTTCTTTGAAAGTATTACAAGATTATTTATATTGTTGTTGTTAGCTTTGTATGTTGCGAGCATGAAGTTGTTATATTGAAGTTATAAGGATTATGGATTGATTATAGCCTTGGAAATCCGAAATGTAATGTAAGCCATGACTAAGTTGAATTACAATTTAATCGTTGTTAGAATCGTCGCATGTTATTGACTTGAAGATTATGGTAGTTATAACCAAATGCGACTTGATATCATATTATGCTACCAATTTGGATTGAAATGGAAATTGAATAAGAATTGGTATTGTTGAACTCAAGGTGGCCGAATTTGGACTTGTAGTTTGTATTAGTTTGTTATTCATTTGTATTGGACTACCTTCTATATAATTGTGAGCCAATTGGGGCTGTTTAGTTATTCATTTGTATTGGACTACCTTCTATATAGTTGTGAGCCAATTGGGGCTGTTTAGTTATTCATTTGTATTGAACTACTTTCTATATAATTGTGAGCCAATTGGGGCTGTTTGGTTATTGTATTTCGGCCTAGAAAAAGGTGGCAAAGTAAGTAAAAACAAAGGAGAGTCTTGTCGATTTTCCGTAGAAATTGGAGACTTTACACTTATAATATTCTACATTTGAAGTAAAGGCGTTAATAGGCGTATTGTGAATATTATAGGTTGATATACTACTGGCGGGACTTTGTACTTGGCAAGTGGTTTGACGACAAGGTATGTAGAACTTTTCCTATCCTTTGAGCATGACTAGTTTCACGTATATAGTGCGGTGAGGCGTCTGAACTTTGACATTCTTTACTTGTTTTATGAAATGCCAAGTCGGGTGAGTTAGGGGATTAACTCACTTCTTTGAGAATATTAAAGATATCTTAAGTCTTGTTAAAGATAAGGGACTTGAAGAATTTTAAAGTATGTAATACTTGTGTCGTTTTAAAAACGTATAAGTCCCTTGGATAAGAAATTGTACATGACTAAGGTATAAAGTGAATATAACGACTTTATGGGGAGTTGGTTATATTGACTTTATGGAAAGATAAATGACTTGATTTAATGGAAGGCAATTCGATTTTAATGCATCAATTGCCTAAGGTTTTATAAGACACGAGTCACTTGATTTAGAAGCCATATTTTATTTCTAAAAGTATTGTGACTTGTCTTGAAAAGAAATTGTCACTTGATACTACGGCTATTAGTATTGTTATACCCCGTATTTCCAGGGTATGTACGTGAGGGCGTACGTATATAAATTTGAGCCTTAAAGATTAGGCAAGAATGAAATTTTGTGCACAAGTACCGAAAGGAGTCGTTTTTCGCGAAAGCGTTTCCACGACTTTCGTAGGGAAAATTCGGCTATGTCATTAATAATTTTTGCGGATTTTTACGAGAGGCGAAACATTTTGGACCAGCGGGAGGGTGACATGTGTCACCCTCGCATTGGAAGAAGTGGACGGCCAAAGGGAAAAGTTGGTACGTTTTTGTGCAAAAATTGTGGTCACGGGTTAGGTAGGATATTTTGTGTAGTTGATGAGCAAGTGGGACCCACAAACACATGGCTTCATCTTGACCTTACACTTGCCTTACACTTGGATAGATCTTGGTCATTGGTTGGCCATTTCTTCACCTATAAATACCCCTCTAAGTTGATGAACTTATTCATCCAAAAATTGTCTAAGTCTTGAAAAATCCCTCCTCTCTCCTCTTGTTGTTTTTCGTCCACCACACTCTCCTTTGAGAGCTCTGGCGAGCAACCCCACTAGCCTAGTTGTGCTAGTAGAAATACTACCCCCCCTTGGTAGAAATGTATTCTACAAGTATTGTTATAATGCCCAAAATACTTTAGCCAAATATCTTGTAGTACTTTCCAAAGTACCCTTTATCTGGCTTGGAAAATACTATTATACTTTCCTTTAGCCACTAAACGAAACCCTAAGGAAAACCTTCATAGTCGGTTGAAGTGTTTAGTAGAAGTTGCGTAGAACTTCTAAGGGTTGTTTGGAGCGGATTGGAGCACTCGGAGTAGGAGCTAAACTGTTACACCCCGTATTTACAGGACATGGTGTAAGAACGTAAGTAAGAACCCGCAAGTGTTAAGATTTGAGACTTGTAAAATTTATCGGAAATTATGGAATTGTCGGAAATTGTGTTATTGTAACGAATGGGAGGGCGACACGTGTCACCCCCTTATGTGATGCCTTGGTCGAAAAATGCAAGAGGCGAGAGGGTCATTGGACCTTAGTCTTGCAAGCGTGTAGCATGAGAATGTTGACTAGTCAAGGGGTCAATAAGTCTTGATTTTTAATGTAAGACTACATCTAAGCCATCCATGTGTTTATATCATAACCCTCCTAGGTGCTTTATATATTACTACTAGTAGAGGGAGAGTTTTACACTTAGAAAAATTGCAAAAATTGAAGACCACTCCATGGGAGCTCTCGGGTTCCACTAAGGAAAAGAAGAGAAAAATTTGTTCCTTGTTCTTTTGATTCCCCACTTTAAACCAAGGTTCTTGAGGGTAGTGTAAGAATATCTCAATAGAAAAATCCGGAAAAAGAGAGTTTTGGGTTAGTCATGAAAGTGAAAACCTAATGGTCTTTCTAGGTTTTGTTTGGGGATTTGAAGGATAATTGTTGGTGTTGTTCTAAGGGTCTCAACAAGCGGATTGAAGTGTCTTGGAGAGGTTCTAAACTACTAAGGAGCGACTTTGGATTGGAATTTGGATTAAGAATCGTGAGGTATAATCTTGTTCTTTGAAAGTGTTACAAGATTATTTATTTTGTTATTAGCTTTACATGTTGCTAGTATGTAGTATATGTGTTGAAGTTTATAAGGATTATGGATTGATTGTAGCCTTGGAAAATTCGAAATGTATGTAAGCCATGTTAAGTTGGATTACAATTTAGTCGTTACTAAAATCGTCGCATGTTACTTACTTAAAGATTATGGTTATTATAATCAAATACGACTTGATATCGTGTTATGCTACCAATTTGGATTGAAATGGAAATTTGATAAGAATTGGTAAGGTTGAACTCAAGGTGGCGAATTTGGACTTTTAGTTTGTTTTTCATTTGTATTGGACTACTTTCTAAATTGTGAGCCAATTGGGAACATTTAGTTTTTATTTGTATTGGAGTACCTTATAGAAATTGTGAGCCAATTGGGGCTGTTTGGTTATTGTATTCGGCCTTGAAAAGGTGGCAAAGTAAGTATAAACAAAGGAAGTCTTTGTCAGATTTTCCGTAGAATTTGGCGACTTAGCACTTAGAATATTCGTTTGAAGTAAGAGGTTAATGGGCGTATTGTGACCATGATAGGTTGAAGTACTAGGTATAGCGTATCTACTTGAAGAATGGAGTAGCTCGAGGTTGATGTACTTTGGAGCATTTTGCTCTTTATGCGACAATCGTCGCGAGGTATGTGAACCTCTTCCTTCTTTTGACATGATTCTATGTATGGAATATACATGTAGTACTATTTCATGATTCATACACTCATAGAAGTTAAGAGGTATGTATGTTGATTTACTCTACGAAAAGGTTATGTATAAGTTATCCTAAGTTCTTACCAAGTCTTATGGGGGATGTTGGTAAGAGTCGTTAGGAGGTATTTTGGAGCAAGTTGACTTGGCTAATTTCTGACACGAATAAGAATAAGTATCGAACAAGCCATTGCGGCGTTAATAAAGTAAAATGTAATGACAATTAATTAAGTTAAAACAAGTAGAATTCTCCATCTGCAAAGAAGCTAAGATAAGACAAAATTGTATTACATTTTCTAGATCATGGCTACTTGATTAAGATGGTTATAAATAAGCATAACTTATTCCTGGCACCAAGTATATGTTACTTAATTTATAAGGATTTACGTATGAAGTTTTAAGACTATGGACCTCGATTGTTAAAGGTTAAGGGACTTTATTTTTCAAGTTATGAGACTTGATTCTTAAAGGAAGAAATGAATTGATTTAAAAGTATAGAATACTTGATTTGGAAAGCTATGTGATTTGAATTGAAAGTATAAGTTTCTTGGTCATAAAAGGAATGAATTTGTCTCAGACATAAAGAGTTATAACGGCTTTATGGGAAGTTGGTTATAACAACTTTATGGAAGATTAAAAGAATGGTTTTCTTCAGTAATGTAAGCAAAGAAATGATTTGAAATAAAGAAGGGCAAATTGTTTTAAAGGTACAAATTGCTTAAAGTTTTAAAGAAAGAAGTCACTTGATTTAGAAGCCTATAAATGTATTTCTAAAAAGTATTGTGACTTGTCGTGAAAAGTAGATATGACTTGATACTACGGTTATTAGTATCTTGGAAGTTTTATTTGAAAGAGAATCATTTTTAAAGGAGTAGAGGCACGTGATCGTTGGGTTAAATTCACGGATTTTATAATGACATGTTAGTGCCTTAAGTAAACAAAAATGAGAGTGTATATGAACAAGCTAATAAGAAGTTAGGGGATTTCTTAACTTGCTTATATTATGTATGATAAGTCGGTAGAGCTTATGTTATGTATGATAAGCCGGTAGTGCTTATATTATGTATGATAAGTCGGTAGTGCTTATGTTATGTATGGTAAGCTGGTGGTGCTTATGCTATGTATGATAAGCCGATAGGGCTTATGTTATGTATGATGGCTGGTTGAGTTAGGGTAAGAGTATAAATGAGGGGCAAGCCCAGACGTTATACCTTCTCCGGGGTAGAGTATAAGTGAGGTAAATCCAGAGACAATGCCACCTGCTTTTTGTGTTATTTGTGGCCAGTCGAGATAGGGTAAGAGTATAAATGAGGCAAGCCCAGGCGTTATACCACCTTCTCGGGTAAGAGTATAAATGAGGCAAGCCCAGGCGTTATACCCTTTACCACGCTTCTCGGGGTAAGAGTATAAATGAGGCAAGCCCCGGACGTTATACCACTGTTTTGATTGATTTTATGGCGTGAGACCCGTGGTTATATTTACACTTTTAGGTATCGGCGGTGATGGGGATTCCAGGCGTGCTTTGATATTGGTGTGGTGATCGCGTCGGTTTGGGCGGGTAGTATATGTGTCCCTCCGTAGTGGGGCGGACTATGTGATGAAAGATAAGGACGGTAGATAGAAATGTACTGAATGACTTGTCCTACGTAAGTTCGTAAGATATGGCTATAACTCTTAATGGAATGGAACTAGATATTGATGTGAAATTAAGTTCATAAGTGGTAATGACACGGCGAGGATCTGGTATGTATTTTTATACTTGTCCTTGTCATTCTTTTATGCGATTATGATCATTTCTTATGCGTTATTTACATTCCATATTAAATTTTTGTTATGCGGACCCGCCGAGGCTGCGTTCATGTCGCGAGTTTAGGTACCTGATTATGGATCATGAGCTTAGGATCGGTTGGCATTTTGAGATGGCTCAATGTTTGGAGTTGTCATGGCTATGTATATTGAAGTGCAGCGGGGCCTTGTCCACGATGGTTATGTTAACACTCTTGAAGTGCATAGTCACATTTTGTGGGTCGGTTTGTAAAGAAAGGAAGCCATTGCTTATGTATATGCGTTCGGAAGGTAGCCTGTCGGCTAACTTTGTTGTTTTATTCTTGTTGTTTTATTTTATAAGTTTCATGTATGTTCCGCTGATTTTCTCGATGTTTACTGTAAGGGTGCCGGGTAGGGCACGATCGCGATCGGTCGGGTCGTGACATAAGCGTTGCTCGAGGCGACTTTTTAACTTGGATAATTTTGGGCTCATCGAGGTAAATACTCTTGTCCTTCTAGTGTAATTGGAAATTACATCTGTAGTAGTATAGTAATGAATATAAGATTCATAGAAGAGAATTGAAGCGTAATAGAAGGATATTCTGATAAAGACTTGAATCAAATCACTTGAGAAGAATATAAGTTCAAGCTGTACTTACATAGAATTTGTATATCTGATGGTGATAACCTTTAATGGTTGAATGTTACGCAAGTAGCATGGGCTACTTAGAAGGTGGACCGGGCTAAGGGTTATAGCGAGTGGGCGTTTTGCTTATAGTCGATAAATCGTCGCGAGGTATGTGATTCTTCCTATACTCTTGAGCATGATATTTTAAAAGGAAGATATATATAGTGCGGCAATGTCTTTTGACTTAAGCACGAATAATATATAGTACGGTGAGCGTCGTGTGCTAATTGAGCGTGGTTATGCAATGTCTTTTGACTTAAGCTGAATAATAAGAATTTTGAAGTATTTCAAAATTGTTAAGCAACCATTTTTGAAAGAAGAGTAACACTTGGATTTAAAGGTTTTAAAAAGAGTTATACTAGCTTTATGGGGAGTTAGGTATAACGTCTTAAGAGAGGTAAAGAAGATAGTTTACTGATTTTAGAAGTTAAGAGACTTGATCTTATAAGATAAGAGACTTAACTTAAATGAATTAATATGGATTTTGTGTGAAACCTCATTCGTGAGTAATGAGTACTTGGTTTTTAAAAGGAATAATGTTTCTTGATTTGAATCGAATGTGTATCGATAAACCACTGCAGCGTTAATAAAGGAAAGTGTATTGAATAATTAAGTATTATTAAAACCAGTAGAAACCTCCATCTGCATAGAAGCTAAGATGAGACAAAATGATATTACATTTTCTAGATCATGGCTGCTTAATAAGATTGATTATGAACAAGATTAACTACTACTTTATGGCATATGTTACTCTATTGTTTTAAAAAGAGATTAAGACATTGAACTATGAAACTTTTCTAAAAGAGACTTGCGTAATTGAAATTAGGCAAGCGGAACTTTTAGGGAAAAGAAAGGCATTGTGTTGTCTTAAAATGGTTTAAAACATAAAGTGTTATAACGGCTTTATGGGAAGTTGGTTATAACAACTTTATGAAAACAAAGAAGGGTTTTATCATTTGTTTTAATGTGGTAACTTGACTTTTAAAGAGAAGTATTTTGGTCCAAAAGAAGGCATGGTATTGCCTTAATTTGGTCTTAAAAGGAAAGTATGAAAGTTGTTTTGGTTTACTTAAAGATATAAGTCACACATTTTTATATACTACGAATCGGGTGAATTTTAGAAAAGGAATGAATCTCTTAAAAGGAATTTAACGTCGTAGTACTTTAGGGTTAAAATCGGACTTTGACATAAAATGAAAGTACCTTGAGTTGTGTATAACTTGCTTATGCTTGTTGTTATGAAACTTGACCATGTTACGTGTGATAGCCTTGTTGTGCAAATCTTGTGTTCTACTCGACTACCGGTTCATCAGGAATGTATTTCACTCGACTACCAGGTTCATCAGGAATGTATTTCACTCGACTCTGGGTTCATCAGGAATGTATTTCACTCGACTAGGTTCATCAGGGAATGTATTTCACTCGACTCTAGGTTCATCCAGAATATATTTCACTCGACTCTAGGTTCATGGGATGAGCAGGAGATATCCACACGTTTCTATCTGGGTCCATGAGATGGGCGAGACATGTTATCGTATCACATGATTTGTACCTAGGCTGGCGGTGAGGAAGAAGTTCCACGGGCATGAGGATGACTTTGAGGCGTGAGTCCACGACTTGACATAACTTGCTTTTATGTTGTGAGCGTAGTTTGGTTATCATACATGTCTCTGCTTTATATAGACTATTATGATTTCATTTCTGATATTTCTGATTTCACATACTTGGTACTTGTTGTCTTGACCTCCTTGAAGTGCGTTCATCTGCGCAGTAGAAGTACACATTGTCGATCCGCGTTTAGGATCTCATTTCAGCGTCTTGGGAAGCTCCGTCCTTGGAGGCTTATCTTTGGTATGTTACCACAGTGCAGCAGGTCCTTGTACATTCGGGGTATGGCGGGGCCACAATGTCGTCATAGTTGTTGTATAAATCGTAGAAGTGCAGCAGAAGCTGTTGTGGCGGGGTTGTAAGGATTATGCTGTTCAAATGTTTATATATATATATGTTGAAAGGCAACCGTTTTGGTTGGCCTATTTTCTTTCATCTTAATCCATGTCTATTTACATGTTTAAGTTTTATTTCCGCTGGTTTTCTCTGATGTTGTATCACTAGGGTGCCTGCGGTAAGGCACGATCACGAACGAGGTTGGTCGTGACAAAAGTGGTATCGAAGCGATTAGTCCTCGGTAAGTGTCTACTGACCGTGTCTAGTAGAGTCTTGATTATCGGTGTGTTGTGCACCACATCTATAATCAGGAGGCTATAGGACATTTAGGATTGGTTTCCATTCTTCTCATTATGAGATCGTGCCTTAGAGCTGTGTGATAAGTTGGACCCCTGTAACGTATTCCTTTCCTTTACGATTATGCCTCGCGTAAAACCTTGAGCCCGAATGGGCAAGGCGATCGAGGGCTGTTAGTGATATCTGAGAGTACGAGCGCGAGCGTCGATCACGAGCAGTGCCGACGGAGGTTTCGCGGCGCCGCCCGGCAGAGTTTAGAGCCGCGGCGGTGGCTGCTGAGACTCTGATACACGAGCCTCGGTCCACGGCTGGAAGCGGATGAGA
Organism: Przewalskia tangutica; assembly: GCA_029844215.1. Classification (NCBI taxonomy): domain Eukaryota; kingdom Viridiplantae; phylum Streptophyta; class Magnoliopsida; order Solanales; family Solanaceae; genus Przewalskia; species Przewalskia tangutica. The sequence continues at coordinate 34,719,894 of CM056720.1, read as the reverse complement.
TGGGTACAAGGAGATGGCGATTCGGCGAAGTCGTGGCAGATATGAGATAGGTTGGATCAGATTCGAGTCCAGTAGCACCCGTAGTTCACCCAGCGAGCAGTTTGAGACTACGGGATTTTACGAGTGTAACGGCAGAGTTTTATGGGTCGAGCACGAGGATGATCCGCAAGAGTTCATCCGGCGATTCTGGGTCATGAGAGTGATCAAGGCATCGGATACCGAGTCGGTGGTCCTAGGTTCGCATCACGCGTGATCCGCATGATCGGCGGTTTGATTCGTGGGAGGCGTCGGGAGAGAATGCACTTAGGCTATATGGGACGAGTTCGCAAAGGCATTTCTTGCACACTTCTTGCCTCCACAGATGAGAGGGCTCGGGCGACAAATTTTTGACGTTAAGCGGGGCGGGCGGGCGGTTAGAAGTACAATGTGGAGTTCGACTCGTTAGCTCGGTATGTCCCAGCGTAGTAGCCGATATGAAGGACATAGTACACCGCTACGTCAGGGCTAGATGATTACTTAGCGAGGCTTGTGCAGTGTAGCTCTTCACCGCATGGACATTGCCCGCATCTGGCTTCATGCACTAGGATGTGAGGCACGGAGAGGTCGGCGAAATGGCGAGATCGCGAGAAGAGGCCGTGACAGCGAGGTCCTTTGGTAACTTTCGAGGCGGACCGCCTCGGAGTTAGTTATGTACCTCCAAGATCAGTGGTCCTCCGATCTTGAGGCGTTCGGGGTATTCGGAGCTGAGTCGAGCTCGTGGATTACAGTTCCGCAGTATACGTGAGTGCTAGCGGCAGGATTCATGTCCCGCCGGTGTGCGCGATGTGGCAAACATCATCCCGGGAATGTCGTCTTTTTGCGGTGCTTGTTTCACTGCGGCCGTCGAGGGCCGTGTAATGAGCGTGCTTATAGGAGAGATGCCGCGGCAGCGCGACCTGGATCGATGGCGGGTTCATCGCCCTTCTACTATGCGCAGCTGCGAGGCCTATGATTAGAGTGGAGCGGTAGGTTCGTATATCCCTAACCTCTAGAGTTTTGCATGCTTGATATGATGATCTTATTGTTGTGTGCTATGCGGATAGCGTTGTGTTATATTGTGAGTTAGAAAACATGGTTAGTTGGAAGAGTAAGTATGGGGGCATGGAAGGTGTGAACCTTAGATTATTTCACGATTGAGACCTTACAGATAAGGTCGTCTTGAGTAAAAGATTCATTTTATGTTTGAATTTTATCGAGTGCGTAGTATCGTGGGATATATTTGTGTGATAAGTCCATGGGTAGTGTGAAATGGAAGTGGTAGCTTTCATGATGTGAGTTAGTAGAATTGTTCCGTGTCGGGAGCAAGGGTTTAAGCGCGATTGTGGGTCGGGTTGAGGGCGTGTTGCGGGTCAACCCGTGCTTGATAAGGTGGGGTCGATTCAGGTGGTCCGCGGATGGTAGGGTCACGAGGTACTAGGCCCAGTTTAGATGACCATCGTATGAGTTCGTGGATATGTTCGACCAAAATCAGTTCGTGAAGGCCGAGAATGGCCACTGAAGAAATCGAGGTTAGTAGGATGACCAAGTTTGGAGGTAATGACTCGGGTTGGAAAGCGAGCGTTGGCGAAGTGTGAGCGTATACTAGAAGAGTTCAAGTGTTCGAGAAGAGTACGACGAGTAAGGGTAGAAGCGAGCATGTATTGCGAGCATAGATATGATCGTTTCTTGTGAATGGAGAAGGTGTGAAGGATGTATATTTTAGACCTCAGGGATCGCATGCAGTCCGGTACCATTTGTTGGGTCGCCGGAGTGACACTAGAACCTCGCGGCAAAGTGACAAAAGTTTGTGATGTTAGAGGTGTTTCCTCGTGGACTTGGATGTAAGTATTTGCGCGGGTGTTTCTGTGGCCAGGTGTGGCAGGATTGTTCTCGTAAGTATAGTAGTGAAGACTATACTGGCGCATGTTTGTTTTGAGGCTTAGAAGGAACATTCGGGACGAATGTTTCTAAGGAGGGGAGAATGTTATACCCCGTATTTCCAGGGTATGTACGTGAGGGCGTACGTATATAAATTTGAGCCTTAAAGATTAGGCAAGAATGAAATTTTGTGCACAAGTACAGAAAGGAGTCGTTTTTCGACGAAACGTTTCCACAGCTTTCGTAGGGATTCCGGCTATGTCATTAATAATTTTTGCGGATTTTTCCGAGAGGCGAAACATTTTGGACCAGCGGAAGGGTGACATGTGTCACCCTCATTGGAAGAAGTGGGCGGCCAAAGGGAAAAGTTGGCACGTTTTTGTGCAAAAATTGTGGTCAAGGGTTAGGTAGGATATTTTGTGTAGTTGATGAGCAAGTGGGACCTGAACACATTGCTTCATCTTGACCTTACAAATTCCTTACACTTGGATAGATCTTGGCCATTGGTTGGCCATTTCTTGACTTATAAATACCCCTCTAACTTGATTAACTTATTCATCAAAAAATTGGCTACGTCTTGAAAAATCCCTCCCTCTCCCTCTTGTTGTTTTCGTCCACCACACCCTCCTTTGAGAGCTCTGGCCGAGAGCAACCCACTAGCCTAGTTGTGCTAGTCGAAATACTACACCCCCTTGGTAGAAATGTATTCTACAAGTATTGTTATTGTTATACCCCGTATTTCCAGAGTATGTACGTGAGGGCGTACGTATTAAATTTTTTTTGCCTTAAGAATTGGCTTTGGTTCGAAATTTGGGCACAAGTGCGAATAAGTCGTTTTCGACGAAGCGTTTCCACGACTACGTTGGGAAAATTCCGGCTATGTCATTTAGTATTTTTGCGGATTTTTAGAGCGGCGGAACATTTTTGGACAGCGGGAGGTGACACTTGTCACCCTCATTGGACGACAAAGAGGAGGCTTGGCCTTGGCCGATTGGTCCCTCCTTTTGTGCCTTGTTTTGTGGCTTGTTTTGTGGAGTGTTTTGTGGAGTGTTTTGTGGGTGCACTTGGCTTGATCTTGGCCTTACACTTGCCTAACACATGGATGGATCTTGGCCATTGGTTGGCCTTTGCTTTATAAATAGCTCCCTTTGTGAAGACTTTCTTCATCCACAAATTGCCTAAGTCTTGAAGTTCTCTTCCTCCCTCCCTTGTGAAATTGGCCCACCACACCCTTTCCCCCTTTGAGAGCTCCCAGCGGTGGTGCCTTGGCCGTGGGGTACCCCCCCCTATCCTAGTTGTTTTCGTATAATACTTTGTTGTATAGAAATACTCTCCTAAGTATTGTTATAATGTCCAAAATACTTTAGCCCAAATACCTTGTAGTACTTTCCAAAGTACCCTTTGTCTGAAAACCGGAAAATACGATTATACTTTCCTTAGCCTCTACACGAAACCACTAAGGAAAATCTTCACCCGTTGTTGAAGTATGGAGTAGAAGTTGCGTAGAACTTCAGGGTTGTTTGGAGCGGATTGGAGCACTCGGAGGAGGAGCTAAACCTTGCTCGGAGGCGACTTTAAACTCGGATAATTTTGGGCTTATCGAGGTAAATATCTTGTCCCTATTGTAATTGGAAATTACATAAGTGTTGAATATATAGTGTTATATACTATATATAGAACTGAACTTAGTATTATGGCAATGTCTTTTGACTTAAGCACGAAGAATGAAGAATTGAGCGATGTCACATAGAAGGATAATAAAGAGAAGAAGCAACTGTAATTACCTAGGGTTGTATTCTGATGACTTATGTAGCATTCTTGTGTAGTAGAATTATGCAGCGTCAGGTTAGGCGTGTTAACCCCCGGTTGGCTTGGTAGCCGACCTCGATAGAAGGAGGAGATTTCTGTTGTTGCGGGGAGGTCTTTGCCGAATTTTACGTAGAAAGATGGGAGCGTGTGTTTAAGATTTAATAGACGTTTGTGGCCTTTATAGGTGAAAGTACTAAGAGTAGCGTATTCTACTCGAGAGTGGAAAGGGCTGCAAGGTTGTAGTACTTGGAGCATTTTGCTTATTGTCGTTAAATCGCCGCGAGGTATGTGAACCTCTTCCTATCTCTTCTAGCATGATATGTGTGAACTATGTAATGCGGTGACGTACATGTGTTAAGCGTGTTTGATTGTTCTTAAAACATAAAGTGTTATAACGGCTTTATGGGAAGTTGGTTATAACAGCTTTATGTAGGTAAGAAAATACTTTGTGGTTTTAAAAGGTAACTGATGTGAATTATAACTGGCTAGTTATAATAAAGAACTTGATGTATTTCAAAAGATTTCTAAATCGTTTTGAAGGGAGAGTAACACTTGGTTTTAAAGGTTTTAAAAGAGTTATACTAGCTTGATGGGGAGTTAGGTATAATGTCTTAAGAAAGGTAAAGAAAATGGTTTACTGATGTTAGAAGTTAAGAGACTTGATCTTATAAGATAAGAGACTTAACTTATTTGTTTTAATGTGGATGTTTGTGTGAAACCTCATTCGTGAGTAATGAGTACTTGGTTTTATTTAAAGGATAATGTTTCTTGATTTGGAAATCGAATGTGTATCGACGGACCAACTGCGGCGTTAATAAAGGAAAATGTATTGAATAATGATGAATTGTATTAAAACCAGTAGAAACCTCCATCTGCATAGAAACTAAGATGAGACAAAATGATATTACATTTTCTAGATCATGGCTGCTGTAATAAGAATGTTGTAAACAAGAATAACCTACTCTCACGTGAGACTTATATTACTCAATTGTTCTAAAGAGGAATCAAGTGATTAAGTTTATGAACTATGAAACCATTTGAAAATGAGAAGCTTGAGTAATTGAAACTAGGCAAACTGGAACTTAGGAAAAAGAATGTTGTTACTTGATTTTGAAAAGGAAGGTGGGTTGGTCATTCTAATACTACGGGTATCGGGTGACTTTTATAAAAGTAATGGATCTCTTTTAAAAGAACTTAACGTACGTAGTACTTTAGGGTTAAAACCCGGACTTTGGCATAAAATGAAGGTACTTTGAGTGATGTGAAACTTGCCTATGCTTGTTGTGGTGAAACATTCCTATGCTTGTTGTTGTGAAACTTGCCTATGCTTGTGATGATAGCCTTTGTTGTGCAAGTGTGGTGTTTACGTGTTCTGCGTCTCTCGATAGAGGCGGTTGGTAGTTGAGGTTTCTTCTTTGTTCGGCTGGGTATCAGGTGGTCGGCTCGTGCCCCGTCTCGTGGTGATTCGGCCTTGGTATCGGTAGTCGACCCTCGCGCTTGCCAGCTCGAGATAGTAGCGGTTTCGTGATCTGACCTTGGTCCTCGTGGTCACCCTCGTACTTGCCCGGTCAGTGCGTGGCCGACGGCCTTGTATCCGATGAGTCGGCTCTCGCGCTTGCCGTGTCGGCCGTGTTTTGGATGCATTGTATTATTGGTACGGTCGGATCTGGTAGTTATACTTGTCTGTCACGGTTTTATAACACGGTGGGACATGGTGTTCATGTATAATCCTTGGTATTGTTATATCATAAAGCTATGGCGGTGAGGAAGAAATTCCACGACGCAGTGATAATTTGAAGGCGTGAGTCCTGTCTTGATATGCTTGGTTATATGTTATATCGTAGTTTGGTCATCATACATGTCTCCGCTTTATATAGACTATTATGATTTCATTTACGATATTCTGATTTCACATACTTAGTACTGTTATGCTTGACCTCCTTGGCTGCGTTCATCTGCAGTAAAAGGTACATCGGTGTCGATCCCGCTTTTAGGATCACCTTTCAGTGTTGAAAGCTTCGGTTCCTTGGAGGCTTATCTTTTGGTATGTTACCACAGTGCATAGATGCTTATACATTCGGGGTATGGCGGGGCCCTGTCCGTCATAGTTGTTGTAAATCTTAAGTGCATGCTTTGTTGTGGCGAGGGTTGTAAAAGGTTTAAGCGTTCGGGTTTTATGTATATCGAGGCAACTGTTTTGGTTGCTTTGTTTATTTATTATATCTCTTGTTTCATGATTCATGTTTTATTTTCCGCTGGTTTTCTCGATGTTGTATCACTAGGGTGCCGGGTAAGGCACGATGTGGGCGATTTTCGGGCGCCAAGTGGTATCGAGCGATTAATCCTCGGAAAGTGTCTGAACCGTGTCTAGTAGAGTCTTGATTATCGGTGTGTTGTGCACCACATCTATAATCGAGGCTATAGGACATTTAAGATTGGTTTCCATTCTTCTCATTACGAGATCGTGCCTTAGAGGCGTGTGATAAGATTGGACCCTCCGGCGTGTTTCGTTTTACGATTATGCCTCTGCGAAAGGCAACCGGGCCCGAGAAGGGCAAAGCGTGAAGGATCTGCGAGTAAACGTGGCGAGAGACCACGATACTGAGCCTCGATCCGCGATGCAAGCGAGAGGAGATGAGTTACAAAGTGGGCCCGATTAATGGCGGGGTTGTGGCGGAACTTGAGGATAAGTGGGCCTTGGCGGTTCGATGCACGATGGTTCACCCTAGATCGATAGTTCGAGGCTACGGGATTTTTACGAGTTGTAGGCCGCGAGTTTTATGGGTCGAGGCACGAGGATGATCGCGAGAGTTCATCAAGCGATTCTGGATCGTGAGTGATCGAGGCATCGGAGATCGAGTCGGTGGCCACAGGTTCACATCAGCTGCGTGATACCGCAATGATCGGGTTTGATTCTTGGGAGCTGTCCAGGAGAGCATGCTTCAGCGGTATGGAGCGAGTTCTCGAGGCCTTTCTTGCACATTTCTTGCCTCTCGGATGAGGAGGGCTCGGTAAATGATTTTTGGTGTTCTGGCGAGCAGGCGTGCGGTTGAAGTACAATGTGAGTTCGACTCATTGGCGTCGTCCCAGCGTTAGTAGCTAGTATGGAGGATCGAGTGCCGATATGTTCTGAGGCTCGATGATTGCCTTGCGAGAGTTGTTGGTGTAGCTCTTGGTAGGGCATGGACATTGCCGCGTCAGCGTATACACTTGGATGTGAGGCGGATAAATCGGCGGAATGACAAAGTCGCGAAGAGGCGAGCAGCGAGGTCCTTTGGTGACTTTCGAGGCGGACCGCCTCGGCCGGCGAACTAGTTATGTACCTCGTCGATGCAGTGGTCCTCCCGACTTCGGGACGCCGGGATATTCAGGAGGCGGTCGGGGCTCCCGGGTTTCAGATTTCGGGAAGCGAGTGCTCGCCGGATGAGGTTGCCCTTGTCTCGGTGTGGCGTTGTGGAAAGCTTCATAAGGAGAGTGTCGTACTAACTCGGAGATTTTTATTTTTGCGGCAGGCCATCTGGCAAGAAGGCCGTCGCAGGCGGGTAGCGGTAGGATAGCATGGACTACTAGAGCGATTGCGGGTTCTTCACCTTCCGTAGCAGGCAGATGCTGCTCGTGCCGGAAGGCCGGTAGAAGTCGCGGTGGGAGTTCCCGATTTTAGCGGTCCTTGAACCGCCTAGTTTGAGTATATCCTTAACCTACAGAGTTTTGTTGTATTGATGTTGTTGATGTGTTTAATGTTACGTTTGGATAGCTTTGTGCAAAAATGTGATTTAGAAACACAGTTAGTGAAAAGGGTAAGTCCACAGGTAGTGTGAGATGGAAGTGGTAGCTTTCGCGAAGTGAAATAGTAAGATTGTTCGGATCGGGGAACAAGAGTTGGCGCGATTGGGGGTCGGGTTGAGGACCATTTGCGGTCAACCCGTAACCGGTTTGGGGTGGGGTCGGTTCTAGGTGGTCACGCCAGTGGTAGGTCACGAGGTGCTAGGCCCAGTTTAGATGACCATCGTATGAGTTCGTGGATGCGTTCGATCGAGAATCAGTTCGTGAAGGCGGGAATGGCCTTAGGGAAATCGAGGTTAGTGAGATGACCAAGTTTGGAGGTAGTGACTCGAGGGTTGGAAACGAAGCGTTGGCGAAGTGTGGTGCGGATACTAGAACGAGTTCCGGTGTTCGTGGCGAGTACTACGAGAAGGGAAAAGTGAGCGTATGTTTGTGGCGGTGTGGCATGATTGTTTTAAATGCGTATAGCGGTGAAGACTATACCGGCGCTGTTGTTTTGAGACGCTTGAAGGAACATTCGGGACGAATGTTTCTAAGAGGATGAATGTTATACCGTATTTCCAGTATATGCGTGAGGCGTGCGTATTAAATTTTTGCCTTAAGAATTGGCTTTGGTTCGAAATTTGGGCACGAGTGCCGAATAGAGTCGTTTTATGTCGAAACGTTTCCACAGCTTACGTTGGGAAAAATACGGCTATGTCATTTAGTATTTTTGCGGATTTTTACGAGCGACGGAACATTTTTTGACCAACGGGAGGGGGACACTTGTCACCCTCCGTGGACGGCAAAGAGGCGGCTTGGCCTTTGCCGATTGGTCCCTCCTTTTGTGCCTTGTTTTGTGGCTTGTTTTGTGCAGTGTTTTGTGGAGTGTTTTGTGGGTGCACTTGGCTTGATCTTGGCCTTACACTTGCCTAACACATGGATGGATCTTGGCCATTGGTTGGCCTTTGCTTGGCCTATAAATAGCTCCCCTTTGTGAAGACTTTCTTCATCCACAAATTGCCTAAGTCTTGAAGTTCTCTTCCTCCCTCCCTTGTGAAATTCGTCCACCACACCCCTTTCCCCCTTGGCCGATAGCTCCCCCTTGGTGGTGCCTTGGCGTGGGTACCCACTAGCCTTGTTGTTTTCGTATAATAACCTTTGTTGTTTTATAGATATAATCTCGTTAGTATTGTTATAATGTCCAAATACTTTAGCCCAAATACCTTGTAGTACTTTCCAAAGTACCCTTTGTCTGAAAAACCGGAAAATACGATTATACTTTCCTTAGCCTCTACACGAAACCCTAAGGAAAATCTTCACCCGTTGTTGAAGTATGGAGTAGAAGTTGCGTAGAACTTCTAAGGGTTGTTTGGAGCGGATTGGAGCACTCGGAGGAGGAGCTAAACCTTGCTCGGGGCGACTTTAAACTCGGATAATTTTGGGCTTATCGAGGTAAATATCTTGTCCCCTATTGTAATTGGAAATTACATAAGTGTTGAATATATAGTGTTATATACTATATATAGAATCGAACTTAGTATTATGGCAATGTCTTTTGACTTAAGCTGAAGAATGAAGAATTGAGCGAGTAATCACATAGAAGGATAATAAAGAGAAGAATCAGTAATTACCTAGGTTGTATTCTGAGAGACTTATGTAGCATTCTTGTGTAGTAGAATTGTGCAGCGTCAGGTTAGGCGTGTTAACCCCGCGGTTGGCTTGGTAGCCGACCTCGATGAAGGAGGAGATTTCTGTTTGTTGCGGGAGAGGTCTTCTTAGAATTTTACGTAGAAAGATGGGAGCGTGTGTTTAAGATTTAATAGACGTTTGTGGCCTTTATAGGTGAAAGTACTAAGAGTAGCGTATTCTACTCGAGGAGTGGAAAGGGCTAGCAAGGTTGTAGTACTTGGAGCATTTTGCTTATTGTCGTTAAATCGTCGCGAGGTATGTGAACCTATCCTATCTCTTCTAGCATGATATGTGTGAACTATGTAGTACGGTAGACGTACATGTGTTAACTGTGTTTGATTGTTCTTAAAACATAAAGTGTTATAACGGCTTTATGGGAAGTTAGTTATAACAGCTTTATGTAGGTAAGAAAATACTTTGTGGTTTTAAAAGGTAACTGATGTGAATTATAACTGGCTAGTTATAATAAAGAACTTGATGTATTTCAAAAGATTTATAAATCGTTTTGAAGGGAGAGTAACACTTGGTTTTAAAGGTTTTAAAAAGAGTTATACTAGCTTGATGGGGAGTTAGGTATAATGTCTTAAGAAAGGTAAAGAAAATGGTTTCTTGATGTTAGAAGTTAAGAGACTTGATCTTATAAGATAAGAGACTTAACTTATTTGTTTTAATGTGGATGTTTGTGTGAAACCTCATTCGTGAGTAATGAGTACTTGGTTTTATTTAAAGGATAATGTTTCTTGATTTGGAAATCGGAATGTGTATCAGGACCAACTGCGGCGTTAATAAAGGAAAATGTATTGAATAATGATGAATTGTATTAAAACCGGTAGAAACCTCCATCTGCATAGAAACTAAGATGAGACAAAATGATATTACATTTTCTAGATCATGGTCTTTGTAATAAGAATGTTGTAAACAAGAATAACCTACTCACGTGAGACTTATATTACTCAATTGTTCTAAGAGGAATCAAGTGATTAAGTTTATGAACTATGAAACCATTTGAAAATGAGAAGCTTGAGTAATTGAAACTAGGCAAACTGGAACTTAGGAAAAGAATGTTGTTACTTGATTTTGACAAGGAAGGTGGGTTGGTCATTCTCATACTACGATCGGGTGACTTTTATAAAAGTAATGGATCTCTTTTAAAAGAACTTAACGTATGTAGTACTTTGGGGTTAAAAACCCGGACTTTGGCATAAAATGAAGGTACTTTGAGTGATGTGAAACTTGCCTATGCTTGTTGTGGTGAAACATTCCTATGCTTGTTGTTGTGAAACTTGCCTATGCTTGTTATGATAGCCTTTGTTGTGCAAGTGTGGTGTTTTACGTGTTCTGGCGTCTCGATAGAGGCGGTTGGACTCGTTGAGGTTTCTTCTTGTTCGGCCTGGTATCCGGTGGTCGGCTCTCGTGCTGCCGTCTCGTGGTGATTCGACCTTGGTATCGGTAGTCCCTCGCACTTGCCCGTTCGATTATAGTAGCGAAGTTTCGTGATCTGACGCTTGGTCCTGGTGGTCACCTCGTACTTGCCCGGTCAGTGCGTGGCCGCCTTGGTATCCGATGAGTCGGCTCTCGCTTGCCGTGTCGGCCGTGTTTTGGATGCATTGTATTATTGATACGGTCGGATCGGTAGTTATACTTGTCTGTGCGGTTTTATAACAGGTGGGACATGGTGTTCATGTATAATCCTTGGTATTGTTATATCATAAAGCTAGCGGTGAGGAAGAAATTCCACGCACGAGTGATAATTTGAAGGCGTGAGTCCTATCTTGATATGCTTGGTTATATGTTATATCAGTAGTTTGGTCATCATACATGTCTCACGCTTTATATAGACTATTATGATTTCATTTCTGATGTATTCTGATTTCACATACTTGGTACTGTTATGCGACCTCGCCCGGCCGCGTTCATCTGCCGCAGTAAAAGGTACATCGGTGTCGATCCATTTTAGGATCACCTTTCGGCGTATTGAAAGCTCCGTTCCTTCGAGGCTTATCTTTTGGTATGTTACCCCAGTCTGTAGATGCTTATACATTCGAGGGTATGGCGGGGGCCACTGTCCGTCATAGTTGTTGTAAATCTTAAGTGCATGCCTTTGTTGTGGCGGGGTTGTAAAAGGTTTAAAGCTGTTCGGGTTTTATGTATATCTTTGGCAAGCTGTTTTTGGTTGGCTGTTTATTTATTATATCTCTTGTTTCATGATTCATGTTTTATTTTCCGCTGGTTTTCTCTGATGTTGTATCACTAGGGTGCCCGGGGTAAGGCACCAGTGACGGGCCCGATTTTCGGGGCGTCACAGTTATAATGCCCAAAATACTTTAGCCAAATACCTTGTAGTACTTTCCAAAGTACCCTTTATACGAAAAGCCCGGAAAATACTATTATACTTTCCTTTAGCCACTAAACGAAACCCTAAGGAAAACCTTCATAGTCGGTTGAAGTGTTTAGTAGAAGTTGCGTAGAACTTCTAAGGGTTGTTTGGAGCGGATTGGAGCACTCGGAGTAGGAGCTAAACGTTGCTCAGGAGCGACTTTTTAACTTGGATAATTTTGGGCTCATCGAGGTAAATACTACTGTCCTTCTAGTGTAATTGGAAATTACATACTGTAGTAGTATAGTAATGAATATAAGATTCATAGAAGAGAATTGAACTGTAATAGAAGGATATTACAGTAAAGACTTGAACTGAAATCACTTCAGAAGAATATAAGTTCAACTGTACTTACATAGGACTGTATATACAGTAGACTGATAACCTTTAATGGTTGAATGTTCTGCAAGTAGCATGGGCTACTTAGAAGGTGGACCGAGCTAGCGGGTTATAGCGAGTGGGCGTTTTGCTTATAGTCGATAAATCGTCGCGGTATGTGATTCTTCTATACTCTTGGCATGATATTTTAAAGGAAGATATATATAGTAGGACAATGTCTTTTGACTTAAGCTGAATAATATATAGTACGGTAGGCGTCGTGTGCTAATTGAGCGTGGTTATGCAGCGATGTCTTTTGACTTAAGCCTGAATAATAAGAATTTTGAAGTATTTCAAAATTGTTAAGAAACCATTTTTGAAAGAAGAGTAACACTTGGTTTTAAAGGTTTTAAAAAAAGTTATACTAGCTTTATGGGGAGTTAGGTATAACGTCTTAAGAGAGGTAAAGTGTTATACCCCGTAGTTGCAGGGTATGTAAGTGAGGACGTGCGTGCGAGTGCGAGAAATTTTGAAAAGAAAGAAAGATGTGAGTTTTTCGGAAAAGTTTCGGTTTTGTGAAGAAAAAGGTTCGTTAATGGAATTGGATTCCCAGTTTGGTATTTGGACTTCATGGATTATATTAGAATTTTGGGATTTTATTTTGGAAATGGTCATGTGGGGCCCAGGAGAAATTCTGGTTTTGTAGGAGCGCTTTGATTTTGAGATTTTTGGCGTTATGGATATTTCGGAAGACGAAATATTTTGGGCGAATCGAGGCGACACGTGTCACCCCGTATGGCACCCGACCGAATTATGTTTGTGCCTGGCACGGTTAAGTCGTTTTTCGGCGAAACGTTACCTAACTTCGAAGGGTAATTTACGGCTAGGTCATTTAGTAGTATTTTGCGGATTTTTCCGAGAGGCGAAGCGTTTTGGACCAGCGAGAGGCAACACTTGGCACCTCTCGTTGGTGGACTTGAAAGAGCGGTTAGGGTAGATTGAATGGGCAAGTGTTGGTAGATATTTGTGTAGATATTTGTGAGGTTTTAAGGAGTAGGGTCTAGGGGCACTTGGGCATATCTTGGCCTCCACTTGCCCCAGCCAGCTAGATCTTGGCCATTGATTGGCCTTTGCACTATAAATACCTCCCTGAAGACTTCTTCATCAAATAAATTTCCTAAGTCTAAAAACCTCCCTCTCTCTTGTAGTGTTCTCGTCCCTCCCCACAGGTGAGGCCCTTGGCGAGAACCCTCCCATGGCCGAGAGTACCCCCTCCAGTGGGGTAGGCGAGGGTATACCACACACTTGCCTTATTGTTCTCGTAGAATACACCTCTCTTGGTAGAAATACTCTCAAAGTATTGTTACTATACCCAATTACCTTAGCCGTATACCTTGTAGTATTCCAAAGATATCTCTATCGTAGAGCAGGAAATACTACCTTATGTCCTTTTAGTCTCAAACCAGAAACCACAAGGAAAATCTCCATAGTTGGTTGGAGTATTAAGAAGAAGTTGTGTAGAACTTCTAAGGGTTGTTGGAGCGGGTTGGAGCGCGAGTAGGAGCTAAACCTTGCTCGGGATCGACATTATAACTTGGATAATTTTGGGCTTATCGAGGTAAATATTCTTGTCCCTTAATGTAATTGGAAATTACATGTTGTAGGATGTATAGTTGAAGTATACTATGTATAGATCTTAATAATACTTGCGGCAATGTCTTTTGACTTAAGCTGAATAAAGAAAGCTGACTGTAATTACATAGGGTTGTATTACTGATGAACTTGTGTGGTATTCTTGTGTTGAAGAATTGTATCGTCAGGTTAGGCGTATATACCCCACTGGTTGGCTTGGTAGCGGCCTCGATCGAGAGGAGATTTCTGTTGCGGGAGATCTTTGCGAATTTTACGTAGAATATGGAACCAAGTGTTAATAGGCGTTTGTGGTCTATATAGGTGGAAATGCTGCGAGTGGCGTATTACTTGAAGAGTGGAAAAAGCTAGCGAGTACGATCTTGTGGAGCGTATTGTTTGTCGATAATCGTCGCGAGGTATGTGAACCTCTTCCTATCCTTTCTAGCATGATGTTTTGTAAACTATGTAGTACGGTGACGTCGTGTGCTAAGCGAGTTTGGTTGGTTCAAAAACATAGGGTGGTATAATAGCTTTATGGGAAGTTAGTTATAATGACTCTATGTAGGTAACAGAATGATTTATTACTTTAGAAGTTAAGAGACTTGATCTTGAAAGATAAGAGACTTAACCTAATTGACTTGATGTGTAACATTTTGTTAAAAATGTTGTAAAACCTCGTTAGCGAGTAATGAGTACTTGATTTTAAAAAGAATAATGTTTCTTGAATTCGGAAATGAGAATAAGTATCGAGCGAACCACTGTGAGTGCTAATAAAGGGAAATGTATTGACTAACCAAGTATTATTAAAACCAGTAGAAACCTCCATCTGCATAGAAGCTAAGATGAGACAAAATGATATTACATTTCCTAGATCATGGTTCTTTGTTAAAAGATTGTTATAAACAAGAATAACCTACTCACATATAAGGTATATGTTTCTCAAATTGTTTTAAAGGATTTAAAACTATGAACTATGAAACCTTTGAAAATGAGAAACTTGAGTAATTGAAATTAGGCAAACTTGGCGTTGGGAAAAGAATGTTGTTACTTGATTTTACAAGAGAAGTGTTACGATTTACTTCAAAAGATAATCACTCTATTTTTATACTACGGGTATTGTGTGACTTTTGTGAAGAAAGCGTATCTTTTAAAAAGTAAGACATGAAGTACTTTGGGGCTAAAAACCGAACTTGTTAACATAATGTAGAAAGTACCTTGTGTGAATAACTTGATTGTATTGATTTGTGATAGTCTTGTAATACTTTCTTGTTGACTTGATAAGTAAACATGTTAGGATGCTACGTGAGTTAGTATCTTGTGATGTTTGTGTAAAGGGGTTTTCCACTTGTTGTGCTTAGGTTGTTTAACGATAAGTTGTCATGTTGATATTATATCACTCATGATTAGGGGTTAAGCGCCCTCCGTCGCGGGGTAGACTCAGGCGGGTCTAGTGACTATGATTCGAGAATACCTTATGCAGTGCAGATGGCCTATCGGAACTACGGGAGTTCGAGTTAGTATCACGGCCCTTGTGGTCATGCGGTCTTTGTGGCCATGCGGACGCGAGTCGAGGCGGCTGCGGGAGTAGCTACCCTCGATGCGGGAATACCTCATGCGGGCCATTGGGTGGCCCGTGCGGGCTACGGGAAGTTCGGGGCTGAAGCGCGCATTAGATCTGCGAGCGAGTGGCGGCTTTGATCATGTGGCGATGCAAGCAGATCTCATGATCTGATTTACGACCTTGTTATCTTGTGGGTTTTAGTAGTCGGCTATGCCCTCGTACTTACCGTGCGGTTTTATGATGACTTTGAGGCGTGAGTCACGACTTGACATGACAACTTATTTATTGTGAGCGTAGTTTTGGTTATCATACATGTCTCACTGCTTTATATAGACTACTATGATTTCATTTATGATATTTTGATTTCACATACTTGGTACTGTTATCTTGACCTCCTTGAGGCTGCGTTCATCTGCGCGGTAAAGTACACGATCGTTGATCCTCGCTCTTGGGTCACGATTCGGCGTTTGGGAAAGCTCCGTTTCTCGGAGGCTTATCTTCGTATAGTCCTGTTGTTGTAGGTGCTTACATTCGGGGTATGGCGGAACCACTGTCGTCGTTGTTGTCATATCATTCGTAAGTGCATGTAATCTTGTTGTGGCGGGGTTGTAATGGGATATCGCTGTTCAAATTGATATTTATTTATTTATACTGAAGGTAACCGTTTTGGTTAGCCTGTCTTCTTATTTCATTGTCTTATTACATTGACTTCATGTTATTGTTTTATGTTCCGCTGATTACTCTGATGTTGTATCACTAGGGTGCCCGGGGTAAGGCACGATCCGGGCAGGATCGGGTCGTGACAAAAGTGGTATCGAGCGATTAATCCTCGGAAAGTGTCTGACCGTATCGATGAAGTCTTGATTATCGGTGTTTTGTGCACCACACCAATAATTTGGATGCTTTAGGATTTTTAGGATTGGTTTCCATTCTTCTCACTCTGAGATCGTGCTTAGAGCCGTGTTATAAGTTGGACCCCTCTAACGTAATTCTTTCCTTTATCGTTATGTCTTCGCGTAAAGCGGCGGGGCCAGGAGGGCAAGGCGTAGAGGCTGCGAGTTAGTCTGAAGGGTTACGTGGGCACATGCCCAATCATCACCTAGGGTGGTGTTTCATTCAGGGAGTTCTGCGACATCACCAAACCAGCGAGTTTAGCACGGCGGCGATTCCTCTGCGGCCGCGACATTTTGAACCTTGGTTCCACGGCCAGAGCAGTGAATATAAATTGCAAAGCGACCACTGTTACTAGCTATGGATTTGGCCACGAAAGTATCCGATGTCTGCGAGTCTTGATGACTATCTAAGAGAGGTGTGCGAGAAGTTCTTCATTTAGGTTTGAGCATGGCACGTATGCGGGCTTGTGCGCGGCGAGCGAAAATGTAGAGATCGGCCAGGTTAGCAGGGCAGCGAAGAGGGCGAGCAGGCCCTTTGGTAACTTCGAGGCAAACCACCTCGGCCGATTAGATATGCACGTCCGGTCGCGGAGTGGTCCTCGCGAGTTCGGGGCGTTCGAGTATGCGAGGAGTTGGTGAGCTCGAGCTTAGGTTCACGGCTACCGTAGTTTCCGGCCGGCCGGATTTAGTTTTCCCGTGTTCACGATGTGCGACGTCATCGGGGATGTCGTCTTGTATGTTGGTACTTGTTTCTTGGCGGCGTCGGGCCATGTGTCGAAAGGATGTCTAGAGGAGGACTCGGCCTTGAGATCGGTGGTAGTTCGTCATCTTCCCTAACTATAAGCCTACGAAGCGAGTTTGATTAAACGATTAAGGAGTAATGCACGGTAGAATGCGGTATATTCTTAACCCTCAGAGATTAGTGCGTGTAAGGCGAGTATATCTCAAGTATTATGTTACGATAACATAAGTAAATTGTGATTAGAGAATCATGGTTAGTTAACCGGTAAGAATCGGAGTGGCGTATAAAGAGGCGAGAACCTCTACGAGAGCAGGACCGAAGTGGCTCTCGTATGGCACGTCGTGTATGCGGGATCCAAGCGGCCGGTACCATTTGTTGGGTCGCCGAGTCCGTGTGTGGCTCGCGGCAAAGTGACAAAGTGGTATGAAAGATGGTAGTTGAGCTAAGAAGGCCGGTAGGTTTTAAGTAGCGTGATTAGTGAGATTGTTCGGATCACGGGAGCTAGAGTTTTCGCGTTGCGGGTCGGGTTGAGGCCGTGTCGCGGGTCAACCGCGGCGTTTGGTGGTAATTCGATTCGTGGTGGTCGCTTTGTGGTAGGGTCATGAGGTGTTAGGCCCGTGTTTGGTTAGCTTGTCTGAGTTCGTGGATGCATGTGACCAGTAGTCGGGCTGATGAGGTCAGCCCATCTTGTCCTTCAGGTAGGACTGTTTACTCGGCAGAGGGTTATGCGAGATGTTGTTTCAAGAAGGTTGTAAGGTTGCACGAGGTGCCTACCTTCACCTTATGACAGTGAAGCCCAGGTTGTGGCTATTTTCGTTTTCTGGGAGTGTTATCAGGCAGGGTAGGGACTCCGGTGAGTCTCCGTATCGCATTCGCCCTCGGGCCAGTGTTTGGATTTCAGGGGTAGCTGTGAGGATTGTTGCCCCCTGTTGAGGGAGTGTTTTTATAACTACCATTTGATATTCGGATATCGCCTTACGAAGCCTTGTAGGGGCGGAAGTGTAAGTTGCGATCGATTGGTTCGATGTTGGCAAGGTTGGATAGTTGGAGATAGTAACGGAGATTTGAGAGCGGAATCGATGAAATGTGGTAAGTTATGAAAAGAGTTCGAGTGTACAAGAAGTGCGACACATAAGGAAGAAGCGAGCATGTATGGCGAGCATAGATGCGATCATTCCTTTTGTAAGAAGAAGGTGTGAGGAAGTATATTTTAGACTTGGGTAAAGGCTTTGTGATGTCGGAGGTGTGTCCTCGTGGACTAGGATGTAAGTATTTTGCGAGTTTTACGTGGCGGTGTGGCGAGCTTGTTCTCGTAAGTATAATAGTAAAGACTATCTTGGCGCTTGTTTGTTTTGAGACTTAGAAGGAACATTGGGACGAATGTTTCTAAGGAAGGGAGAATGTTATACCCGTAGTTGCGGGGTATGTAAGTGAGGGCGTGCGTGCGAGTGCAGCGAAATTTTGAAAAGAAAGAAAGATGTGAGTTTTCGACGGAAAAGTTTCCGGTTTTTGTGAAGAGAAAGGTTCGTTAATGGGAATTGGATTCCCAGATTTGGTATTTGGACTTCATGGATTATATTAGAATTTTGGGATTTTATTTTTGGAAATGGTCACGTGGGGCCCACGGGAGAAATTCTGATTTTGTGAGGCTTTGATTTTGAGATTTTTGGCGTTATGGATATTTTGAAGGCGAAATATTTTGGGCGAATCGGGGCGACACGTGTCACCCCAATGTGGCACCCTTGGCCGAATTATGTTTGTGCCTGACACGGTTAGAGTCGTTTTTGGCGAAGCGTTCTACCTAACTTATGAAGGGTAATTTACGGCTATGTCATTTAGTATTTTTGCGGATTTTTCCGAGAGGCAAGCGTTTTGGACCAACGAGAGGCAACACTTGGCACCTGCGTTGGTGGATGAAAAGAGGCGGTTAGGGCGATTGAATGGGCAAGTGTTGGTAGATATTTGTGTAGATATTTGTGAGGGTTTTAAGGAGTAGGGTCTAGGGGCACTTGGGCATATCTTGGCCTCAGCGCCCCACTTGGCTAGATCTTGGCCGTTGATTGGCCTTTTGCTTACATAAATACCCTCACACTGAAGACTTCTTCGTCGAATAAATTTCCTAAGTCTAAAAACCTCCCCATCTCTTGTAGTGTTCTCGTCCCTCCACTTGGGTGAGGCCCATGGCGAGAACCCCTCCCTGGCCGAGTACCCCCTCACAGTGGGGTAGGCCGAGGGTATACCCCACTTTGCCTTATTGTTCTCGTAGAATACACACTCTCTTGGTAGAAATACCCTCAGTATTGTTACTATACCCAATTACCTTAGTAGTATACCTTGTAGTATTCCAAAGATATCTCTATCGTAGAGCAGAAAATACTACCTTATGTCCTTTTAGTCTCAAGCCAAAACCACAAGGAAAATCTCCGTAGTTGGTTGGAGTATTAAGAAGAAGTTGTGTAGAACTTCTAAGGGTTGTTTGGAGGCGGGTTGGGCGCGGAGTAGGAGCTAAACCTTGCTCGGGATCGACATTATAACTTGGATAATTTTGGGCTTATCGAGGTAAATATTCTTGTCCTTAATGTAATTGGAAATTACATGTTGTAGGATTGTATAGTTGAAGTATACTATGTATAGATCTTAATAATACTTGCGGCAATGTCTTTTGACTTAAGCTTTGAATAAAGAAGAAGAGAAGCTGTAATTACATAGGGTGTATTCTGATGAACTTGTGTGGTATTCTTGTGTTGAAGAATTGTATCGTCAGGTTAGGCGTATATACCCCCGGTTGGCTTGGTAGCGGCCTCGATCGAGGAGGAGATTTCTGTTGCGGGGGAGATCTTTGCGAATTTTACGTAGAATATGGAACCAAGTGTTAATAGGCGTTTGTGGTCTATATAGGTGGAAATCTGCGAGTGGCGTATTCTACTTGAAGAGTGGAAAAGGCTAAGCGAAGTGCGATCTTGTGGGCGTATTGCTTCATGCGATAATCGTCGCGGTATGTGAACCTCTTCTATCCTTTCTAGCATGATGTTTTGTAAACTATGTAATGCGGTGAGCGTACGTGTGTTAAGCGAGTTTGGTTGGTTCAAAAACATAGGGTGTTATAATAGCTTTATGGGAAGTTAGTTATAACGACTGTGTAAATAACGAATGATTTATTACTTTAGAAGTTAGAGACTTGATCTTGAAAGATAAGAGACTTAACCTAATTGACTTGATGTGTAACATTTTGTTAAAAATGTTGTAAAACCTCGTTAGCGAGTAATGAGTACTTGATTTTAAAGAATAATGTTATCTTGAATTCGGAAATGAGAATAAGTATCGAGCGAACCACACGGCGCTAATAAAGGAAAATGTATTGACTAACCAGTATTATTAAAACCGGTAGAAACCTCCATCTGCATAGAAGCTAAGATGAGACAAAATGATATTACATTTCCTAGATCATGTTTCTTTGTTAAAAGATTGTTATAAACAAGAATAACCTACTCACATATAAGGTATATGTTTCTCAAATTGTTTTAAAAGATTTAAAACTATGAACTACGAAACCTTTCGAAAATGAGAAACTTGAGTAATTGAAATTAGGCAAACTTGAGCGTTGGGAAAAGAATGTTGTTACTTGATTTTACAAAGAGAAGTGTTCTGATTTACTTCAAAAGATAATCACTCTATTTTTATACTACGGGTATTGTGTGACTTTTGTGAAAGAAACGGATCTTTTAAAAAGAGTAAGACATGAAGTACTTTGGGGCTAAAAACCCGAACTTGTTAACATAATGTAGAAAGTACCTTGTGTGAATAACTTGATTGTATTGATTTGTGATAGTCTTGTAATAATTTCTTGTTGACTTGATAAGTAAACATGTTAGGATGCTACGTGAGTTAGTATCTTGTGATGTTTGTGTAAAGGGGTTTTCCCTTGTTGTGCTTAGGTTGTTTAACGATAAGCTGTCATGTTGATATTATATCACTCATGATTAGGGGTTAAGCTGCCCTCCGTCTGGGGTAGACTCGAGCGGGTCTAGTGACCTATGATTCGAGAATACCTTATGCAGTGCAGTATGGCCTATCTTGGAACTACAGGAGTTCCGAGTTAGTATGCGGCCACTTGTGGTCATGCGGTCTTTGTGGCCATGCGGACGGCGAGTCGGGCGGCTGCAGGGAGTAGCTACCCTCGATGCGAGAATACCTCATGCGGGCCATTGGGTGGCCCGTGCGGGCTACGGGAAGTTCGGGGCTAGGCAGCGCGCATTAGATCTTCGCGGTAGTGGCGGCTTTGATCATGTGATGATGCAAGCAGATCTCATGATCTGATTTATGACCTTGTTATCGTGGGTTTTAGTAGTCGGCTATGCCACCGTACTTACCGTGCGGTTTTATGATGACTTTGAGGGCATGAGTCCACGACTTGACATGTTGCTTATTTATTGTGAAGCGTAGTTTTGGTTATCATACATGTCTCTGCTTTATATAGACTACTATGATTTCATTTACGATATTTTGATTTCACATACTTGGTACTGTTATGTCTTGACCTCGCCGAAGTGCGTTAAATCTGCATGAGTAAAGTCATCGATCGTTGATCCTCGCTCTTAGGGTCACGATTCGGCGTTTGGGAAAGCTCGTTTCTCGGGAGGCTTATCTTGGTATAGTCCCTGTTGTTGTAGGTGCTTACATTCGAGGTATGGCGAACCCTGTCCGTCGTTGTTGTCATATCATTCGTAGAGTGCATGAAATCTTGTTGTGGCGGGGTTGTAATGGGATATAGCTTCAAATTGATATTTATTTATTTATCACGAAGGTAACCGTTTTGGTTAGCATGTCTTATTTCATTGTCTTATTACATTGACTTCGTATTATTGTTTTATGTTCCGATTACTCGATGTTGTATCACTAGGGTGCGGGTAAGGCACGATCCGCGAATCGTGACATAAAGAAGATGGTTTACTGATTTTAGAAGTTAAGAGACTTGATCTTATAAGATAAGAGACTTAACTTAAATGAATTAATATGGATTTTGTGTGAAACCTCATTCGTGAGTAATGAGTACTTGGTTTTAAAAGGAATAATGTTTCTTGATTTGAATCGAATGTGTATCGATAAACCACTGCAGCGTTAATAAAGGAAAATGTATTGAATAGTTAAGTATTATTAAAACCAGTAGAAACCTCCATCTGCATAGAAGCTAAGATGAGACAAAGTGATATTACATTTTCTAGATCATGGCTGCTTAATAAGATTGATTATGAACAAGATTAACCTACTACTTATGGCATATGTTACTCTATTGTAGTAAAAAGAGATTATGACATTTAACTATTAAACTTTTCTAATAAGAGACTTGCGTAATTGATATTAGGCAAACTGGAACTTTTAGGAAAAGAAAGGCATTGTGTTGTCTTAAAATGGTTTAAAACATAAAGTGTTATAACAGCTTTATGGGAAGTTGGTTATAACGACTTTATGAAAACAAAAGAAGGGTTTTATCATTTGTTTTAATGTGGTAACTTGACTTTTAAAAGAGAAGTATTTTGGTCCAAAAAGAAGGCATGGTATTGCCTTAATTTGGTCTTAAAAAGGAAAGTATGAAAGTTGTTTTGGTTTACTTAAAAGATATAAGTCACACATTTTTATATACTACGGGTATCGGGTGACTTTTAGAAAAGGAATGAATCTCTTAAAAGGAATTTAACGTACGTAGTACTTTAGGGTTAAAATCCGGACTTTGACATAAAATGAAAGTAC
Organism: Przewalskia tangutica; assembly: GCA_029844215.1. NCBI lineage: Eukaryota > Viridiplantae > Streptophyta > Magnoliopsida > Solanales > Solanaceae > Przewalskia > Przewalskia tangutica. The sequence continues at coordinate 34,697,464 of CM056720.1, read as the reverse complement.
CTTGAGTTGTGTATAACTTGCCTATGATTGTTGTTATGAAACTTGACCATGTTACGTGTGATAGCCTTGTTGTGCAAGTACTGTGTTCTACTCGACTACTAGTTCATCCGGGAATGTATTTCACTCGACTACCGGTTCATCCGGGAATGTATTTCACTCGACTACCGGTTCATCCGGGAATGTATTTCACTTTCACTCGACTACGGTTCATCCAGAATGTATTTCACTCGACTCTGGGTTCATCAGGGAATGTATTTCACTCGACTACCGGTTCATCCAGGAATGTATTTCACTCGACTCTTAGGTTCATAGGATGAGCAGGAATGTATCCACACGTTTCTATCTTTGGGTCCATGAGATGGGCGAGACATGTTATACGTATCACATGATTTGTACCTAGGCTGGCGGTGAGGAAGAAGTTCCACGGGCGTGAGGATGACTTTGAGGCGTGAGTCCACTGAATTGACATAATTGCTTTTATGTTGTGGCTTAGTTTGGTTATCATACATGTCTCTGCTTTATATAGACATTTATGATTTCATTCTGATATTTCTGATTTCACATACTTGGTACTTGTTGTCTTGACCTCGCCCGAAGGCTGCGTTCATCTGCGAGTAGAAATGCCATTTGTCGATCCGCGTTTAGGATCTCATTTCAGCGTCTTGGGAAGCTCCGTCCCGGAGGCTTATCTTTGGTATGTTACCACAGTGCAGAGTCCTTGTACATTCGGGGTATGGCGGGGCCACTGTCCGTCATAGTTGTTGTATAAATCGTAGAAGTGCAGCCTTTATTGTGGCGGGGTTGTAAGGATTATGCTTGTTCAAATGTTTATATATATATATGTTGAAAGGCAACCGTTTTGGTTGGCCTATTTTCTTTCATCTTAATCCATGTCTATTTACATGTTTAAGTTTTATTTCCGCTGGTTTTCTCTGATGTTGTATCACTAGGGTGCCCGGGGTAAGGCACCAGTCACGGGCCCGGGTTCGGGTCGTGACAAGTATCTTGGAAGTTTTATAATGAAATGAGTCATTTTAAAAGAATAGAAGTACGTAGTACTTTGGGTTAAATTCCCGGATTTTCATAAAGACATGTTAGTGCCTTAAGTAAATTAAAATGAGAGTGTATATGAACAAGAATAATAAGAAGTTAGGGGATTTCTTAACTTGCTTATATATTGTATGATAAGCCGATAGAGCTTATGTTATGTGTGATAGCCGGATTTGGGCTAGTGATATATTATTCGTTGCGGGGTCATTCCCCGGGATTGTGGCATTGTATATTTCCGTGGATTTGCTAACCACGATGCGAGGAATACCTCATGCGAGTCCGTAAGGGCTTATGCGGGTGAAATAGTCCCATGCGGCGGGTCCGACCTATCACGAGGAATACCTCATGCGAGTCGAAAGGGCTTATGCGGGTGAAATAGTCCCGTCGAGGAATACCTCACGCGAGTCCACTGGACCTATGCGGGTGAAATAGTCGAGTAGGATTCCAATCCTATTTTTCGTAGTAAGTATACACCTGTTTATACTCTCATTGTTAGTAAGGCACTGAGTACTGTAATTTTGTTATCATACATGTCTCCGGCTTTCTTTTAAACTTATGTTGTAATTACAGTACTTTCCAGTTTTGCATACTTAGTACATATTGTGTCGACCCGCTTCTCGGGCTGCGTTAAATCTTGCGAGAAAGGGTAAGCGAGTTGCGGATCCACACTCTTAGGATCACTTATCGGGCGTCGGAAGCTCCATTCTCGGAGGCTTGTCGTTCTTTTAGTCTGATCTTTCCACGATGTTGTAGATTATGTACATTCGGGGTATGGCGGGAACCTGTCATACAATTATTATTCTAAGTGCGTATTCACATATGTGGTTGGGTGTAGAAGCGAGTTGTAAGTTGTACTTTTGACTTTGTTTATATTATGGAAAGCGGCACTTATCAGCTAGCTTTGTGTTGATATATTGTTTACACTGTGTTTATGTTGTGTATGTTCATTGCTATTCTCGATGTATACAGACGGGGTGCGGGTAGGGCACGATCGCGGCCGAGAGTCGGGTCGTGACAAAAGTGGTATCGAGCGATTAGTCCTCGGAAAGTGTCTGAGGCCGTGTATAGTAGAGTCTTGATTATCGGTGTGTTGTGCACCACATCTATAATCGAGAGGCTACGGGACATTTAGGATTGGTTTCCATTCTTCTCTCTGCGAGATCGTGCATTAGAGTGTCTTATTAGGTTGAATCCTCTCGACCTCTTCTTATAAAACAACTATGCCTCGCGAAAGCGGCGAGAGCCCGAGAAGGGCAAAGCGGCGGCGGGGCTGCTGCGGTACTCGAGAGGTTACAGGCTCGAGCCGACTATGCACGAGGTAGTAGCGGGTCGGCAAGTTCAGCCACACCTACGATTTTAGAGGCGAGGCGGCGGTAGCTCGAGGTTACGATGCGGACCCTCCGGTTCCCGGCCCGGTGCGAGTATAGATACTACGGGAGGCGAGGTTGGTTATTGACGATATAGTAGTCGAGCGGCCGTAAGGAGCGGCGACCCACCCTGTGCCAAGCGGTTTGCGGATTAGGGATTTTACAGGATGTCATCCACGAGTTTTATGGTTCGAGTCGATGAGGATCCGCGGGAGTTCGTTCGGCGACTACGGACCGTGCAGTCCTAGGGCTTGAGAGGCAGTGCATTACGCTAGCCTCTTCTGGGTTGCGCGATATTGCGAGCCCTGGTTTGAGTCGTGGTTGCTTTTGAGAGGTGATGATGCTCTTCCGGTGTTTGGGAGGAGTTTCTGAGGCTTTCATAGATCACTTTGCCTCGAGATGAGGAGAGCCGGGTAGGCAGTTCTTGACCTTGAGGCGAGCGGGAGGGCTGTCGGGGAGTATAACAGGTTTGACTCCTTGGCGGACACGCATACTATTGTTGCTAGCATGGTGGATAGAGTTCATCGTTATGTGATGGGGCTAGACCGTCATATGATTACAACATGATTAGGGGTGGCTCTTCAGCCCGGTATGGACATCGCCCGGATGCAGGCCTATGCGCGAGGATAGAGGATAGAGAGAGGAGGACCAAATTGGCGCGAGTCGGCCAGAGGGCCGGGACATCGGGGCCTCGGGCGATTTCGAGGCGGGCGACCTCGGCGTGACCCAGGTCCACTTTCGGCCAACACAGAGTGCTCGTCACGGTTTTACGGTAGGAGATCGATCGGCAAGGCCATTCGGGAAGCGGTCGGGGCTCCGGGACCGGGGTTTCGGGAGGCGAGATCCTCGCGATCGAGACCACCGCCTCGGTGTGCTCGATGCGGTAGGTCTCACCTGGCGAGTGTCGTGTTCTGCAGGAGGTTGTTACTCTTGTGGCCACCGGGCCACTTGAAGAGGATTGTCCGTCAGAGGCGATGGGTGGTACGGCACCGACGGGATCGATTCTTTGGGTCTTCTTCTCCTTCAGGTTATGCGCCGGGCGTGGTACTCACGGACAGGCAGCCGCGGTAGAGGTCGTGGTGGTGGTTCGATTCTAGCGGTCCCCGAACCGCATATATTCTCTAGCCACCGCCGGATCGGGAGGCTTCCTCGGCGTCACGTGTACATTCGCGATTTCAGTTGTGATGTTTATGCTTTGATAGATCCGAGTTCTACCTTGTCCTATGTGTCCTCTTATCGGGTAGAATCGGGATAGGCGGTGTCGATAGAGTCGTTTGAGGTAGCTACGCGATGGGTGATTCGGTGTTAGTTGGCGGGTGTATAGAGGTTGTCGGTATTTATTTACGATCGGACCTTGCAGACTTGATAGAAATGGAGATGACAGATTTTGATGTCATTATGGGTATGGGTGGTTGGCTTCTTGTTATGCCAACGTTGATTGTAGGGACAAGTTGGTTCGTTCCAGTTTCTGGCGAGCCAATTATCAGTGGAGGGCAACACAAGATCGCCGGGGGTAGGTTTATTTCTTACCTCAAGGCTAGGAAGATGGTGCGAGAAGGTACATCTATCATCCGTTCGGTTATTCGATCTGGTGAGGTGCCGATTCTTGATCGATGCCGATGGTTAGGAGTTTCGGATGTGTTTCCGGATGATCTTGGGTATCCTCCCGAGAGGGAGATCGAGTTTTGTATTGACACGTTGCGGACACTGCGACCTATTTCCATTCCGCCATACAGATGGCACCTTGAGTTGAGGAGGCTGAAAGACCACCGAAAGATTTGGCTGAGAAAGGCTTTATCGGGCCTTGCGTATCTCCCAGGGAGCGCGGTGTTGTTTGTGAAGAAGAAGGATGGGGCCGTGTATGTGTTGACTACTGACGGTGAATAAGGTAACCATTAAGAATAGGTACCCTCCCCGGGATTGATGATTTGTTTGACGGTTGCAGTGCGAGTGTTTCTCAAGATAGACTGCGATGCGGTTATCATCGAGTTCGAGTTCGAGAGGCGCACATCCCAAAGACTGCATTCTGGACCCGGTATGGGCACTATGAGTTCTAGGTTATGTCTTTCGGTTTGACCAACGCTCCGGTATTTATGGATTTGATAGGAACCGTGTTCAAGCCATTTTGGATACATTTGTGATTGTATTCATTGATGACATCTGGTGTATTCACGGACAGAGCGGAGCATGCATATCACGAGGATCAGTACCGGATTCTCCGGGCCGTGATATTCGCCAAGTTCTCCAAGTGTGAGTTTTGGTTGGCCTCGTGGCATTCTGGGGCATATTATTGCAATGACGGTGTTCGCGTGGATCGACAAAGATTGAGGCGATCAAGTCTTGGCGAGACCTACTACTCCGACCGAAGTGCGCAGCTCTTAGATGGCGGGTTATTATCGTAGGTTTGTGGAAGCGGTTGCTTGATTTCAGCCGTTGACTAGGTGACTCGAGCGGCCAAGTTTCGTGGGCGAGGCTTGCGGCGGGGTTTTGATTCTTTGAAGGAGAGGTTGACTACAGCCCCAGTTCTTACTCTTCCTGAGGGGTTAGACGGGTACGTGATCTATTGTGATGCCTCGGGTATCGGGCTAGGGTGTGTTTTGATGCAGCACGGCAAGGTTATAGCCTATGCTTCCCGGCAGTTACGGAAGCATGAGAGGAATTACCCTACCCATGACTTAGAGTTGGCCGCGGTTATACATGCCTTGAAGATTTGGAGACACTATTTGTACGGGGTTCATGTGGATATTTATACAGACCACAAGAGCCTCCAGTATATCTTCAGGCAGAGGGAGCTGAATTTGAGACAGAGACGGTGGTTAGAGTTGCTGAAAGACTATGATGTTGATATTCTATACCATCCGGGGAAAGCCAACGTAGTTGCTGATGCCTTGAGTCGTAGATCGATGGGGAGCCTATCAGAGGTACAACCAGAGAGACAGGACATGGTCCGTCAGATCCACCAGTTAGCGAGCCTTGGGGTTCGATTGATCGATACCGACGATAGTGGAGTACGGGTTCGTGAGGTTTTCGAGTCTTCCATCGTTGATGAGGTGAGGAGGCGACAGTTTGAGGACCCGGTTGGTGCGATGCCGTGATGCAGCTCTTGGGAGGAGAAGAGTCTATTCGAGGTAGCGCTTGATAAGTCTTGAGATTTGAGGGCGGTTGTGTGTTCCCGATGTATCGAGGACTTCACGCAGTCTCGGGAGGCACACAGCGCTCGATATTCTATTCATCCGGGGTCGACCAAGATGTACCATGACCTCAGATGTTTGTATTGGTGGGATGGCCTGAAGAGGGACGTGGCAGGTTTTGTTGCCTGATGTCCAAATTGCCGCGAGTTAAGGTCGAGCACCGAGAGGCCCAATGGATTATTGCGATCTATTGAGATTCCGACTTGGAAGTGGGAGATGATCAACATGGACTTTGTTACAGGTTACCTCGTACTCGGAGGAAATGCGACTCCATTTGGGTTATTGTTGGCAGTGAAATCAGCCCATTTCCTTCTAGTCGGGCGGCGTTTTGGTGAGGACTATGCGGTTGTACATCCAGAGATAGTGAGGTTGCGCGGTGTCGGTGTCGATTATTTACGATAGAGCCCGGTTACGCCTAACTTCTGGAGATCTTTCCAGAAGGGTCTAGGGACACAGGTGAGTCTCAGCACATCATTTCATCCTCGGTGGCGGGCGGCGAGCGCACTATCCGAACAACGAGGATATGCTTGAGCTGCGTGATTGATTTCGATGGTAGCTGGGAGGATCATTTGCCTCTTGTGGAGTTTGCATATAACAACAGCTACCATTCCAGTATACAGATGGCGCCAGACGAGGCTTTATATGGGCGGAAATGCAGGTCGCCGATCGGTTGGTTCGACGTGGGAGAGGTGCGATTAGTTGGCCCGGACTTGATACAGCGGTGTGGATAAGGTGAAGCTTATCCGGGAGACTGATAGCGGCTGGAGTCGGCGAAGTCATATGCGGATAATCGGCGTCGGCATTTGGAGTTTCGTAGGCGATTGGGTCTTCTTGAAGGTGTCACCCGTGAAGGGGTGATGAGATTGATGAAGGAAACTCAGCCCAAGATACATTGGGCCCTACCAGATCGTTCGTAGAGTGGGCAAGGTTGCCTACGAGTTGGATCTGCCATCAGAGTTGGAGGCGGTACATCCGGTATTCCATGTTTCTATGTTGCGGAAGTGTATCGGTGATCCAGCGAGAGTTTTCCCTACTAGTGAGGTCCAGGTGACAGAGGGGTTATCGTATGAGGAGAGTCCCATAGCGATACTCGATCGCCAGGTCAGGCGACTACGGACCAAAGATGTAGCTTCCGTCAAAGTCCTGTGGAGAAATGATAGCCGGGAGGAGATGACTTGGGAAGCGGAAGAGGACATGTTGAGGAGGTATCCTCACTTATTTCCTATACCTTCAGGTATTTCATTTTCCCTTACTTGTCAGGTTTTAATTGAAGTGTTTCTTTTGCTTAAATGCTTTTATGTGGCCATGAGTGGCATTTTTGGTATGTCGGGGCTGTGAAAGGAAACTATGTCGCTAATTGTAAGTGTGACTCCGAAAGAACATTCGGGGACGAATGTTTCTTATGGGGGAAGAATGTTACACCCCGTAATTGCAGGACATGTTTTAAGAACATAAGTAAGAACTCACAAGTGGTAAGATTTGAGACTTGTAAATTTATCGGAATTATGAAATTGTCGGAAAACGTAAGTGTTGTGACGAATGGGAGGGCGACACGTGTCACCCCCCTTAGCAAGGCCTTGGACGAAATGGCATGGCCATTATGGTCATTTACCATAAGTCTTCTATGACTAAAGTCTTGCAAGTTGTGGCTTGACAATCTTGACTAAGTCAAATGGTCAATAAGTCTTGATATTTTGCTAAGAGATTATCCAAGCCAACCATTTGGATGCATCTTAACCCTCCATGACCCTTTATATAATACTAGTAGCAAGAGAGGACTTAACACTTAGAAAATTTTACACAAAATTTGGATGAACATAGAGCAAGCTCTCGGGTTCACTAAGAAAAAGAAAGAAAAATTTGTGTTTCTTGTCCATTTGATTCCACACTTTAAACCAAGGTTCTTGAGGGTAGTGTAAGCATATCTCAATAGAAAAATCTTGGAAAAAGATTGTTTTCGGGTTAGTCGCAAACGAAAACCTAATGGTCTTTCTAGGTTTTGTTTGGAGTTTTGAAGGATAATTGTTGGTGTTGTTCTAAGGGTCTCAACAAGTGGATTGAAGTGTCTTGGGGAGGCTCTAAACTACTAAGGATCGACTTCGGATTGGAGTTGGATTAAGAATCGTTGAGGTATAATCTTGTTCTTTGAAAGTATTACAAGATTATTTATATTGTTGTTGTTAGCTTTGTATGTTGCGAGCATGAAGTTGTTATATTGAAGTTATAAGGATTATGGATTGATTATAGCCTTGGAAATCCGAAATGTAATGTAAGCCATGACTAAGTTGAATTACAATTTAATCGTTGTTAGAATCGTCGCATGTTATTGACTTGAAGATTATGGTAGTTATAACCAAATGCGACTTGATATCATATTATGCTACCAATTTGGATTGAAATGGAAATTGGATAAGAATTGGTATTGTTGAACTCAAGGTGGCCGAATTTGGACTTGTAGTTTGTATTAGTTTGTTATTCATTTGTATTGGACTACCTTCTATATAATTGTGAGCCAATTGGGGCTGTTTAGTTATTTATTTGTATTGGACTACCTTCTATATAGTTGTGAGCCAATTGGGGCATTTTAGTTATTCATTTGTATTGAACTACTTTCTATATAATTGTGAGCCAATTGGGGTTGTTTGGTTATTGTATTTCGGCCTTGAAAAAGGTGGCAAAGTAAGTAAAAACAAAGGAGGTGCTGTCCGATTTTCCGTAGAAATTGGAGACTTTACACTTATAATATTCTACATTTGAAGTAAGGCGTTAATAGACGTATTGTGAATATTATAGGTTGATATACTACGGGCGGGACTTTGTACTTGGCAAGTGGTTTGACCCGACAAGGTATGTAGAACTTTTCCTATCCTTTGAGCAGGACTAGTTTCACGTATATAGTACGGTAGACGTACAAGACTTTGACATTCTTTACTTGTTTTATGAAATGCCAAGTCGGGTGAGTTAGGGGATTAACTCACTTCTTTGAGAATATTAAAGATGTGTTAAGTCTTGTTAAAGATAAGGGACTTGAAGAATTTTAAAGTATGTAATACTTGTGTCGTTTTAAAAACGTATAAGTCCCTTGGATAGGAAATTGTACATGACTAAGGTATAAAGTGAAAATAACGACTTTATGGGGAGTTGGTTATATTGACTTTATGGAAAGATAAATGACTTGATTTAATGGAAGGCAATTCGATTTTAATGCATCAATTGCCTAAGGTTTTATAAGACACGAGTCACTTGATTTAGAAGCCATATTTTATTTCTAAAAGTATTGTGACTTGTCTTGAAAAGAAATTGTCACTTGATACTACGGCTATTAGTATCTTGGAAGTTTTATAATGAAATGAGTCATTTTAAAAGAATAGAAGTACGTAGTACTTTGGGTTAAATTCCCGGATTTTCATAAAGACATGTTAGTGCCTTAAGTAAACTAAAATGAGAGTGTATATGAACAAGAATAATAAGAAGTTAGGGGATTTCTTAACTTGCTTATATATTGTATGATATGCCGATAGAGCTTATGTTATGTGTGATAGCCGGATTTGGGCTAGTGATATATTATTCGTTGCGGGGTCATTCCTCGGGATTGTGGCATTGTATATTTCCGTGGATTTGCTAACCACGATGCGAGGAATACCTCATACGAGTCTGTAAGGGCTTATGCGGGTGAAATAGTCTCATGCGGGCGGGTCCAGCCTATGCGAGGAATACCTCATGCGAGTCCGTAAGGGATTATGCGGGTGAAATAGTCCCATGCGAGGAATACCTCACGCAGGTCCACTGGACCTATGCGGGTGAAATAGTCCCAGGAGTAGGATTCCAATCCTATTTTTCGTAGTAAGTATACACCTGTTTATACTCTCATTGTTAGTAAGGCACTGAGTACTGTAATTTTGTTATCATACATGTCTCCGGCTTTCTTTTAAACTTATGTTGTAATTCTGATTTCCAGTTTTGCATACTTAGTACATATTGTGTACTGACCCCCTTCCTCGGGGGCTGCGTTCATGCCGCAGGAAAGGGTAAGCAGGTTGCGGATCCACACTCTTAGGATCACTTATCAGACGTCGGAAGCTCCATTCTCCGGAGGCTTGTCGTTCTTTTGGTACAGTCTTTCCCTGATGTTGTAGATTATGTACATTCAGGGGTATGGCGGGGCCCTGTCCCGCCACAGTTGTTATTCCTAGAGGTCTGTATTCACATATGTGGTTGGGCTGTAAGAACTGAGTTGTAAAGTTGTACTTTTGACTTTGTTTATATTATGGAAGGCGGCCTTATCGGCTAGCCTGTGTTGATATATTGTTTACACCTGTGTTTATGTTGTGTATGTTCCGCTGCTATTCTCTGATGTATACCTGGACAGGGTGCCCAGGTAGGGCACCAGTCGCGGCCCGGGGTCGGGTCGTGACAGGGGGTTTCGGCCGAGGGCCTCACAAAGGGGGAGGGGGAGCTTGGACGAGAGCTTTCAAGAGGGGGAGAGGGACTTTGAGACTTGGAAAATGTTTAAGGGATGAAGAATAAGTCTTGAACTTAAGGGGTATTTATAGGACATTTAATGGCCAAGATCAAAGCAAGTGGAGGGTGATGATTTGGACAAGTGTTGTGTGGGTCCCACCTTATCTATCTACCCACAAAATATCTAGCAAACATTGACCAAATGTTTTAGGCCACAAAAATGAAAAAAACGTGCCCACAATTTCGGCCACTTGACCGCCCACTTGAGGGTGACAAGTGTCGCCCTCTCGTTGGTCCAAAATATTTCATCTCTCGGAAAAATCCGTAAAAATTATAAATGTCGCAACCGTAATTTTCCTTATGAGTCCGAAAAACTTTTCGTTGGAAAACAATTCATTTCGCTAGTTGTGCACAATTTCGTCCCTTATGCCTACTTAAGGCTTGAACTTTTGTACGTACGCCCTCACGTACATACTCTGGAAATACGGGGTATAACATTCTCCCCTCCTTAGAAACATTCGTCCCGAATGTTCCTTCTCAAGACATATAACGATAAAGTTCCTCTTAACTTAAACAAGTTGCCAATGCCACACCTAGCCGCAAAATAATACGCGCGCAAATACATAATTCAAGTCCACAGGAATCACCTCTAGCATTACAAAAGCTCCCACCCACGGTCTAAAAGATATTCCCTTCGCACCTTTACTTCACAAAAGTAATGATCACTTCTATTCTCTTACTCGTCGTACCCTCCTCGTACACTCGAACACTTCCTAAATAAACTTACCACCCTTCTCATTGCTTGGTTCCAAAATCTCGGGGTTACTATCTCCAACTTGGTCATCATTAACTGGGAACACTCTGGATGGATCTCCGATACTTTTCCGAACATATCCATATCCTGCTAGATCAAGTACGGACCAACTATCTGAACCTTGCCAACATCGAACCAATCGACCGGCAATCCTACACTTCCGCCCATACAAGGCTTCACAAGGCGATATCCGAATACTAAAATGGTAGCTATATAATACTCACTCAACAAGAGGCAAATAATCCTCACAGCTACCCCTGAAATCAAAACACCGGCCCGTAACCTATCCTCCAACTCTTTCAAGGCCATTTCCGGCCTTCACGATCTGATTTTAGTCGAACACATCCATGAACTCATACAGTGGTTATCTAAACTTGGGCCTAGCGCCCTCGTGACCCTATCACCTGGCGGGACCACCTCGAACTGACCCCACCACATTACAGGCCGCGGGTTGACCCGCGATCGGTCCTCAACCCGACCCGCTATCGCGCCAAACTCTTGTTCCCCCGATCCGCAACAATCTTACTAATTAAGTCACGAAAACCTAGTGGTCTTCTTAGCTCAACTACCCTCTTTTATTTCATACCACTCAGGGACTTATCACACAAAAATATTTCACGCATACTATGCAATCCGATAAAGGTCAACATAAACATAAATCTTTTACCCAAGATGGCCTCGCGTCTAAGGTATCTACGTAAAAAAACTCTAAGGCTCACACTTTTCCTATCCCCAATCTTACCCTTTTTACTAACCATGATTTCTAATCACAAGTTAACATAATGCTATCTGAACATAATACTTATCACTTCATTATAACATCAACGCATACTAGTCTCTAGAGGGGTAAGAATATACCTGTATCAACTGCTTCATTTTCCCTTCGTCGCTCTAACCTTAATCCTGCCCTGCTGGGCGCATAGCTATAGAAGGCGATGAACCTGCCACTGACCCGGTAGGATGCGTCATTCTGCCTGTACCCCTCCTATAAGCACAGTCTCTCGTCACATGGCCCTGACGGCCGCAGGTGAAACAAACACCAGTAAAAAGACGACATTCCCCGGGATGATGCCTGCCACATCGTGCACACTGAGGGGGACATGAATCCTGCTGGCTAGAACCCATGTATATCTCAGAATCGAAGCCACGAGCTCGACCACCCCGAATACCGAGCGTCACGAATCGTGGAGGACCACTCTGTCCTGGCGGAGGTACATAACTAACCTGCTGCTGAGGCGATCCGCCTCGAAAGTTACCAAAGGACCCTGCTGTCCTGGCCCTCTTCTGCTGATCTCGGTCATTCCGTCGACCTCTCCGCTCCTCACACCCAAGTGCATAAGCCTGCATGCGGGAAATTTCCATGCCCGGCTGAAGAGTTACACCCGAACAAGCCTCTGCCAAGTAGTCATCGAGTCCGGTGATGTAGCGGTGTACTCTGTCCTCCATATCAGCTACTAACGCGGGGACATACCGAGCCAATGAGTCGAACTCCACGTTGTACTCCCGAACCGTACGCCCGGTCTGCCTCAACGTCAAAAATCTGTCGGCCCGAGCTCTTCTTATCTGTGGAGGCAAGAAATGTGCAAGAAATGCCCCTGAGAACTCGTCCCATACGGCCGGAAGTGCACACTCTCCCGGGGCGGCTCGCGAATCAAACCGGCCGATCGTCGATTGCGGCCGATGCGAACCTAAGACCACCGACTCGGTCTCCGAAGCCTTGATCACTCTAATGATCCGTCAGAATCGCTTCGGATGAACTCCTGCGGATCATCCTCGTGCCTCGACCAGAACTCGGAGGCTCAACCGAGAAAGTCCCGTAGCCTCAAACTATTCGATCTCGGGTGAACCATGGTACTTTCGAACTGCCGTCGGCCTATCCTCATGTCGACCACGATCCCGGCGATGGCGGGCCATCTCTTTGTACCCCAACTCCTCTGCTCCAGGCTGTGGGACTGGAGGCTCAGGTACTGTGGTCTCAGCAGCCACTGCTGCGTCGCAAAACTCGCCGTCTGAAGCACTATCTCAGGTAATGACCGGGCCTGCGCCCTCGTACTCCTCTGTATCCTACTAGCAGCTTCCTCGGCTGCCTTGCCCATCTGGGCCCGGGTTGCCTTGCGCGGAGGCATAACTGGTAAAAACGAAATACGTCAGAGGGGTCCAACTTATAACACAGCTCTAAGGCACGATCTCAGAATGAGAAGAATGGAAACCAATCCTAAATGTCCTGCAGCCTCCTGATTATAGATGTGGTGCACAACACATCGATAATCAAGACTCTACTAGACACGGTCTGTAGACACTTTCCGAGGATTAACTGCTCTGATACCACTTTTGTCACGACCCGATCCCGGGCCCGTGACTGGTGTCTTACCCCGGGCACCCTAGTGATACAACATCAGAGTAACCAGCGGAATATAAAACAAGACATGAAACAATATGAAGTGAGAAACAGTTTATCTGAGAAAAGTTGCCTTTCGGCATATATACATAAATGTTTGAACAGTTACATCCCTTTTACAAACCTGCCCACAACAGTACTACAGACCTCTAAGAATGTTATAACAACTATGACGGGACAGGGCCCCGCCATACCCCTGAATGTACAAGAACCTACAACTCAGGGAAACATACCAAAAGATAAGCCTCCGGAGAAACGGAGCTTCCCAATACGCTGAACTGTGATCCTATGAGCGAGGATCGACAACCGGTGTACCTCTACCTGCGCCAAGTATGTGAAACTGAAAATACTGAAAATGAAATCATAATAGTCTATATAAAAACAGAAGACATATATGATAACAAAACTACAGTTCATAACATAAAAGCAGTCATGTCAAGTCAGGGACTCACGCCCTCAAAGTCATCCCTCATGCCCGTGGAACTCCTTCCTCACTGTCGGCAGTCTAGGTATAAATCGTGTGATACGTATAACGTGTCTCGGCCCGTCTCATGGACTCGGTGTCGGATCGTATGGGCTTATCGAGGTAATGATCTTTATCCCCCTATTTTAATTGGAGATTACCTATTGTAGTAGATTAGAATTGAGTATAAGATATATGGAAGATTGATTAAAAACAATTGAACTGTATTTACATTGAACTGTATTTACAGTAGACTTGTGTAGTATTATTGTGGGGCAGAATTGTACACGTCCGGTTAGACGTGTAATCCCCTTGGAGTTGTTGGCTTGGTATCTGGCCTTGATATAGAGAGGATATTTATGTGGTTACGGGGGGGAGGTGCTGCCCAATTTTCCGTAAAATAAGGAACCTGACACTTAGAATGTTCTACGAAGAAGTCTAGACGTTGATAGACGTGTTTTGTTTATTATAGGTGGGTACTCTACGCGCGGCATACTCGACTTGGCTTGTGGATTAAGCCGAAGAGGTATGTGATTCTTCCTATTCTCTTGAGCATGATTATATGTGAAATATATAGTGCGGTAGACGCACGTGTGTTAAGGGAGTTTGACTTCCTTTTTGTGTCCTTGACTTGATTTTAAAGTTAGGTGACTTGATGTGAAATGTTAAGGACTTGAGTGGTTTTTGTTGGTTTTAAACATAAAGTGTTATAATAGCTTTATGAGAAGTTAGTTATAACGACTTTATGAAAATGAAAGAATGGTTTTATTATCGGATTTAAAATGGTAACTTGACATTTTTTAAAAGTAATGAAGCTTGATTTCCCAAGTTATGGGACTTGATTTAAAAGGTAAGAGACTTAAGAATTTGAAGTTATGAAGCTTAAACTATTTTGAAAAGTATATTGTTACTTGACTTTAAAAAGGAGAAGTGTTTTATGTAAAAAGAAGGCATGATGTTGTCTTGTTTTGGTTTAAAGGGAAGATATGGAAATTGTTTTGGTTTACTTGAAAAGATAGTTACTCTACTTTGATACTATGGGTATTAGTATCATGTGACTTTTGTGAAAGAAATGGATCTTTTTAAAGAGTTAAAGTATGTAGTACTTTGGGGTTAAAACCCGGATTTTTGGCATAAAATGAAAGTACCTTGAGTTGTGAGTAACTTGCCTATGTTTGCTTGTGATAGCCTTGTTGTGCAAGTGTTGTATCCTTATGTTACCGCGTCTCTCGATGGAGGGCCGGTTGTTATACCCCGTATTTCCAGAGTATGTACGTGAGGGCGTACGTACAAAAGTTTAAGCCTTAAGTTAGGCAAGGGACGAAAATTGTGCACAACCCCCGAAAAGAATTGTTTTCCGACGAAAAGTTTTACAAACCTTGCGAAGGGAAAATTACGGTTGCGACATTTATTATTTTTGCGGATTTTTCCGAGAGACGAAATATTTTGGACCAACGAGAGGGCGACACTTGTCACCCTCAAATGGACGGCAACAATGGGAAATTGTTGGCACGTTTTTTTGATGGAAAATGCCTTAAACACTTGGTCAATGTTTGCTAGATATTTATGGAGTAGATGGATAAGGTTCCACTTGCCCAAATCTCCACCATCCACTTGCCCTCCACTTGCCTTAATCTTGACCATTAGTGGTCCTATAAATACCCCCCTAAGTTGCAAAGAATTCTTCATCCACAAATATTTTCCAAGTCTTGAAAACTCCCTTCTCCCTTGTGAGCTTCTCGTCCAAAGACCTCTCCCCTCCCCTCTTCTAGTGAGCTAGCCAAACACCCCCTTGGTAGAAAATACTCTCCAAGTATTGTTACTATTCCAAAATAACTTAGTCAAATACCATTGTAGTATTCCAAAGTCCCCTCTATACTAAAAGCCCAGAAATACTATCTTATATCCATTAGTCACTAAACGAAACCCTAGGAGAAACTTCATAGTTGGTTGAAGTAGTAAGTAGAAGTTGTGTAGAAACTTCTAAGGGTTTCTTGGAGCGGAGTGGAGCATACAGATTAGGAGCTAAACCTTGTTCAGGATCGACTTTTAAACTTGGATAATTTTGGGCTTATCGAGGTAAATATCTTATCCTTCTATTGTAATTGGAGATTACATACTGTAGTAACATAGAATTGAGTATAAGATAACTAGAAGGATGGTATAAAAGAAGAGAATTGAACTGTAATTACACTGAAGGATATAAAAGAAGAGAATTGAACTGTACTTACATCGGACTGTATTTACAGTAGACTTGAGTAGCTTGACGGGTAGGGAAGTGCTGCCCAATTTTCCGTAGAATAGAGAACCCTCTGCTTAGAACTTTATACAGAGTAGTCTAGACGTTGATAGACGTATTTGACTATTATAGGTTGATACTCTGCGCGCGCCATTTTCGACTTGGCAGGTGGATTTCGCCGAGGAGGTATGTGATTCTTCCTATCCTCTTGAGCATGATATTTTAAATATATATATAGTACGGTAGACGTACGTGTGTTAACTGAACATGGTTTTACTTGACGTCTTTTGACTTGAGGCTAATAATAAGAATCTTGAAGTATTTCAAAAGAATTATGAATCATTTTTGAAAGAAGAATAATACTTGTTTTTTTTAAACAAAAGCTTAAGAGTTATACTAGCTTTATGGGAAGTTAGGTATAACGACTTAAGAAGGATAAAAGGAATGGTTTACTTATGTGTTTATAAAAGACTTGTATTGATTTCTGGAAGGTATAGTAAGATGGTTTGTTGAGTAGACATACTATGATGCTATGTGTGTTAGTATCTTGTAACGTTTGTGTAAAGAGGTTATTCTTATGGTGCTTATGTTGTTTAACGATAAGCCGTTATGTTAGTATTGTATCACTCACCTCTTGACATGATATACCGGGGGTTAAGCTGCCCCCCCGATGCGAGGTACACCTCATGCGGTCTGTGTGACTATGATTCGAGAATACCTCATGCGGGTCCAGGGGACCTATGCGGAGCTACGAGAGTTCCAGGTTAGTGTGTGGGGGTTACCTCATGCGGTCTATGTGGCCATGCGGACTACGAGAGTCCAGGACGATGCCGAGGATGATCCGCGGGAGTTCATTCGTCAGTTACAGAGGATCATGCGAGTGATCAAGGCTTCAGAGACCGAGTCCGTGATTTTCAGTTCGCATCGGCTGCGTGATACCGCAGTCGATTGGTTTGATTCGTGGGAGCTATCCCGAGGAGAGCATGCGCCTCCAGCAGTATGGGACGAGTTCTCTGAGGCATTTCTCACTCACTTCTTGCCTCAGCAGATGAGGAGGGCACGGGCCGACAAGTTTTTGATGCTGAGACAGAGAGGGCGCACAGTTAGGGAGTACAACGTCGAGTTCGATTCGTTGGCTCGATATGTCCCTGCGCTAGTAGCAGATATGGAGGACAGGGTGCATCGCTACGTCACCGGGCTAGACGATTACATGGCAGAGTCTTGCGCAGGTGTAGCTCTTCAGCCGGGCATGGACATTACCCGCATGCAGGCTCATGCACTTGGATGCGAGGCGTAGAGCCGACGGCGGGTTGTGATATCAGCGAAGAGGCTAGACAGCGGAGGTATTTTGGTAGCTCTGGGTGGACGGCCTCGAAGTAGCCTAGATTTGCACCACACCACTGAGCACTCCTACACCGTCTTCGAGACAGACGGGGCCCAGGACTTGGACGTCGGCCCAGTAGCGAGGTGCTAACCGACGGACCACCTCCGGTGTGGCCGTCACGGTAGATCCCATTACGGGAATTGTGGTGCTTTCGGGAGTTTGTTTGATTCGACCAGCAGGTCACTTTGCGAGCCTGTCGACCAAGCGCGCCAGAGGGTAGGGTCGACCTACGGTCTTTCACGTCTTCTTCATCCCCTACGATTACTCGCCCGAGGGCGTGGTACTCGTGGGCCGCCAGGTCACGGCAGGTCGTGGCGCGGTCCCGATTCTAGCGGTCCTCGTAATCGCATATATGCCTTGTCCACCGGCAGACCAGAGGCGTCGCTGATGTCGCACAGTACTTTATCGGTTCTGGTTGTGATGTATGCCTTGATAGATCCGGTTCTACTGCCCCATATATCCCCTTATTGCTAGTAGGATAGGGATAGAGCCCGAGTCCATAGACCCTTTTCAAGGTAGCTACGCCAGTGGGGTGATTCGGTGGTAGCTCGGCGGGTATATAGGGCTTGCCCTGCGTCTTTATGCAGTCGTCAGACCCTAGCCGACTTGATAGAGTTGGATATGACCGATTTCGATGTGATCATGGGTATGGATTGGTTAGCTTCTTGCTACGCCGGTGTAGAAGCAGGAAAGAGTGAGTACGGTTCGATTTCTGGAGCCGGTTATTGAGTGGGAGAACATGTGGTCGCCGAGGGGTAGGTTTATTTCCTACCTCAGGCCGATGTCGCAGAGTTCCCGATGTGTTTCGACGACCTCCGGGTATCCATCCCGAGAGGAGATAGAGTTTTGTATCGATGTCTTTGCGGACACTCGGCTATTTCCATTCCGCCATACGTAATGGCACCGAGTTGAGAGAGTTGAAGGACAGAGATTTGCTGGAGAAGGGCTTCATCAGGCCTAGTGTTTCTCCCTGGGGAGCGCCGGTATTGTTCGTGAAGAAGAAGGACGGGACGCTGCGCATGTGTGTTGATTACAGGCAGCTGAACAAGGTGACCATTAAGAACAGATACCCCCTTCCCAGGATTGATGATTTGTTCGACCAGTTGCAGGGTGCGAGATGTTTCTCCAAGATTGATCTGCGATCGGGCTATCATCAGGTGCGAGTTAGAGAGGCGGATGTCCCTAGGACTGCATTCCGGACCCGGTACGGGCACTATGAGTTCAGGGTTATGTCTTTCGGTTTGACAAATGCTCCGGCGGTATTTATGGATTTGATGAACCGAGTGTTCAAACCATTCTTGGATACGTTTGTGATAGTATTCATCGATGACATCTTGGTTTATTCTCGCTCAGAGCAGGAGCATGCAGAGCATCGGCGATCGAGAGTTCTCGAGACCGGCACGCCAAGTTTTCGAAGTGTGAGTTCTGGTTGACTTCGATGGCATTTCTTGGGCACATTGTTGGGGCCGATGGTATTCAGGTGGATACGGCCAAGATCGAGGCAGTCATGACTTGGCCTAGACCTACTACACCGACAGAGGTGCGCAACTTTCTGGGCCTCGCAGGTTATTATCGGCGGTTCGTGGAGAAGTTTGCTTCTATCTCTGCCCCATTGACTAGGTGACTCGGAAGGCTAAGTTTGATGGACCGATGCTTGTGAGCATGGTTTCCGCATCGAAGAGACTGACGACCGCCCCCGTTCTTACTCTTCCAGAGGGTCCAGACGGCTATGTCGTGTATTGTGATGCGTCAGGCATCGGGCTGTGATGTGTGTTGATGCAGCAGGGCAAGGTTATAGCGTACGCATCCCGACAACTTAAGAATCATGAGAGGAACTACCCCACCCATGATTTGGAGTTGGCAGCGGTGATTCACGCCTTGCAGATCTGGAGGCACTATTTGTATGGGGTTCATGTGGATATTTATACAGACCACAAGAGCCTCCAGTATATCTTCACGCAGGAGTGAACTTACAGCAGATGGTGGTTAGAGTTACTCAAGGATTACGATGTCGACATCCTGTACCACCCAGGGAAGGCCAATGTTGTGGCGAATGCCGCCTACCGTAGTCGATGGGAGTCTATCGATGCGGCAGAGAGGGGCATGGTTCGCGATTTACATCGCCAGCGAGCCTCGAGTTCGATTGATTGATTCTGATAGCAGTGGGGTTCGAGTTCGAGAGGTTGCCAAGTCTTCCATCGTCGAGGAGGTGAAGAGGCAATAGTTTGAGGATCCGGTTTTGACGCGGTACCGTGATACGGCTCTTCGTGAGGAAGGTCCTTTGAGTAGATGACTGGGTGCTAAAGTTCGAGGGCAGGTTGTGTTCGGATATTGCGGGACTTCGCAGAGTTCTGGGAAGCACACAGCGACGTTACTCTATCCATCCGGTTGACCAAGATGTACCACGACCTCGGATCTGTATTGGTGGGATGGCTTCGGGGCGCCGCGAGTGGCTCGCGCTCAGCCGTGTTGTCGCGGTGAGGTAGAGCACCGAGGCCCGTGGTTTGTTGCAGACGATAGAGATCCCGACCTGGAAGTGGGAGGTGATCAACATGGACTTTATCACAGGATTACCTCACACTTAGAGGAAGCATGATTCTATCTGGGTTATCGTCGACAGGATGACGAAATCAGCCCACTTTCTTCCCGTCAGGACGACTTTTTCGGCTGAGGATTATGCCAGACTTTACATCCGAGATCGCCGATCGCACGGGTCCCTATTTCTATCATATCGCATGAAGAGTTGTCACGACCGCCTGGGCGCGATCGGTGCCCTACGGGCACCCTGCTCAGTATACATCGAGAATAGCGGTTTAACATACACAACATAACCACATGTGTAAATAAAAAAACGTAATAGGCTAGCCGATCAGGCCGCCTTCCATAATATAAACATAATCAAAAGTGTTATACCCCGTAGTTCCAGGGTATGTATGCAAGGACGCATTTGAGAATACGTAAAGATTGGAAAGGAAGAAGAGGTGAATTTTCCACGGAAAAGTTTCCGGTTTTGTGAAGGAAAAGGTTTATGGAATTGATTCCCGTGACGGTATCGGACTTCCTGGAATATTAGAGAATTATGGAATTTTATTTTCGAAAATGGTCACGTGGGCCCACTGAGAAATTTACTGGTTTTGTGGGGCCCGCTTGATTTTGAGATTTTGGCCGTTTGGATATTTTCTAAGACGAAATATTTTGATTTAATCGGCGACAAGTGTCACCCCCATGTGGCACCGGTGGGCCGAAATATGATTGTGCACAACACCCGGTTAGAGTCGTTTTCGACGAAACGCTTTCACTTTCGTAGGGAATTTCCGCTATGTCAGTAAGGATTTTTGCGGATTTTTCCGAGAGACGGAACATTTTGGACCAACGAGAGGGCGCACTTCGCACCCTCTCATCAGTGGGCAAAGTGGCGGTTGGACGATTTGGGAGGCAAGTGGGAGATATTTTTTGTAGATATTTTTTTGTGCAATTTGTCTATGACTCTTGGGTGAATCTTGGACCTACTCTTGCTAGTCACTTGGCTTGATCTTGGCCATTGGTTTGCCTTGGCTTGTGCTATAAATACCCTCTCCTTTGATGAACTTCTTCATCCAAAATGCCTAAGTCTTGAGAGCCTTCCTCCCTTTTCGCGAGCCCTTGTCGAGTTCCCCTAGTGGGGTAGGCCGAGGGGTAGCCACCCCCCCCTCCGGTGTGGTGTGGCCGGGGTACCCCTAGCCTAGTTTGTTTTCATATAATACCCCCCCCTCTTGGTAGAAATACTCTCAAAAGTATTGTTATAATGCCCAAATTACCTTAGCCATATACCTTGTAGTATTCTAAGGTTATACCTTTACAAAAAGCCCAGTTATACTATTATACTTCCCACACCACAAACCGAAAACCCTAGGAAAATCTCCATAGTCCGTTTGGAGTATTGTGTAGAAGTTGGTTAGAACTTCTAAGGGTGGTTTAGAGCTGGTTGAGCGCCGAGTTGGAGCTAAACGATTGCCCAGATCGACTTTAAACTCGGATAATTATGGGCTTATCGAGGTAATTATCTTGTCCCCTATTGTAATTGGAAATTACATGTTGTTAGATTGTATAGTAGAAGTATACTATATATTGTCAATCGTAATTACATGTGATCAGACATGAGACTTGTGTAGTAGTAGTGGAGTAGAATTGTACCGTTGGGTTAGATGTATAACCCCGGTTGGCTTGGTAGCCGCCTCTAGAGAGGAGGTTTACGCCATGTTGCGGGGAGGTGTCAAATTTCAGAGAAAGTTCTACGATGAGACCTGAATGTTAATAAGTCACTGTGGCCTTATAGGTCAAGTACTACGTGTGGCGCGCTCTACTTGGCGGAGTAGCCGACGGCTTGAGGTACTCTGAGCATTTTGCTATTAGTCGATAATCGTCGCGGTATGTGAACCTCTTCCTATCTCTCTAGCATGATATGTGTGAACTATGTAGTGCGGTGACGCATACGTGCTAAATGTGTTTGAATGGTTTAAAACATAAAGTGTTATAACGGCTTTATGGGAAGTTGGTTATAACAGCTTTATGTTAGTAAGAAAATACATGTGGTTTTTAAAAAGTAACTGATTTGAACTATAACTGGCTTGTTATATGATAAGAAAGAACTTGAAGTATTTTCAAAAGATTTTTGAATCATTTTGAAAGGAGAAGTAATACTTGGTGTTTGAAAACTTGCGTTATACTAGCTTTATGGGAAGTTAGGTATAACGGCTTAAGAATGCTTTCTTGATTTCGGAAATCGAATGTGTATCGACAAACCATCGCGTTAATAAAAGGAAATGTTTTGAATAATTAAGTATTATGAAAACCAGAGAAACTTCCATCCGCATGTAAGCTAAGATGAGACAAAATGATATTTCCCAGATCATGGCTGCTGTAATAAGATTGTTATAAACAAGAATATCCTACTCACACATAAGGCTTATGTTTCTCAGATTGTTTAAAAGAGAATTATATTCTTAAATGAATAAGACTATGAACTACTAACCTTTCTAAAATAAGAAACGTGAACATTTGAAATTAGGCAAACTTGGACATTTGGAAAATAATGTTGTTACTTGATTTTACAAAGGTAAAGAGTTTTGGTTTCTTAAAAGGATACCACTCTATTTTATACTACGGTATTGTGTGACTTATGTGAAAGAAATGCATCTTTTTTAAGATTTTTAAATGTGTGAAGTACTTTGGGGATAGATAACGAACTTGTTAGTAGAAAGTACCTTGTGTGAATAACTTGATTGTATTGGTTTGTGATAGCCTTGTAATACTTTCTTGTTGCCTTGATAAGTAAACGTGTTAGGACGCTACGTGTGTTAGTATCTTGTGATGTTTGTGTAAGGGGTTTCTCGATTGTGCTTATTAAACTATCGATCGTTATGATAGTATTGTGGCATTCATCTCGAGATGATTCCGGGTTAAGCCGCCCGACGCGGGTAGACTCAGCGATGCAGGACCATGATTCGAGAATACCTCACGCGGTCCTGGGGCCTATGCGAACTACGAGTTCCGTGTTAGTGTCGCCTTTATGGGCATGCGGTCCTTGTGGCTACGCGGATCGCAAGTCCGTGGCGACGCCGGAGTAGCTACCCTCGATGCGGATGCCTACGCGGCCGATGAGATTGGCCTACGCGAGTCGCGGAAGTTCCATGACTAGACGCGCATTAGATACTGCGGGCAAGTGGCGGCTTTGATCATGGCGGTGCAGACAGATCTTATGATACGATTCATGACCTTGTTGGTACCGCGGGTGTTAGTAGACGGCTATGCCTTCGTACTTACCCCGCAGACGGCAGTTATTATGGCACGTGGGACTCGTGTTCATGTGTGTTCCTTGGAACTTTTATATCATAAACCGCCAAGGTGAGGAACGTGTCCCACGCACGATTGATGTCATGCGTGAGACCCATCATATGATCTTTGGTGATGACTTGAGGGCGTGAGTCCCTGACTTGATATGACTGCTTAGTTATTGTAAAACTGTAGTTTGGTCATCATACATGTCTCCTGCTTTATAGACTATTATGATTTCATTTGCAGTATTTTTAGTTTCACATACTAAATGCTTGTAGATCGACTCCTTCGGGCTGCGTTCATGCCGCAGTTGAGGTACACCGCCGTTGATCCTAGCTCGTGGTCACGCTCAGCTTGGGAAGCTCCGCTTCTCCGAGGCTTATCACGTGTAGTCCCCGTCAGTAAGTGTTTACATTCGGGTTGGCGGGCCCCGCCCCGCCATTGTTGTCATATCATTCTTAGAGGTCTGTAGTACTGTTGTGGGCATGGTTTGTAAAAAGGATTAAACTGTTCATGTTAAAAGTTGTCATTTATATATATGCCGAAAGGCAAGTTTTCACAGATTATTGTTTTATACTTCTGTTATCTCATATGGTTGTGTTTGTTCCGCTGATTACTCTGATGTATGTCTACTTGGGTGCCCGGGGTAAGGCACTGATCCACGCCCCGTTGGTCGTGACAAAAGTTGTATCGAGCGCTTAATCCTCGGAAAGTGTCTACGCATCGTATCCAGTAGAGTCTTGATTATCGATGTGTTGTGCACCACATCAATAATCAGGAGGCTATATGATATTTAGGATTGGTTTATATTATTATCACACTGAGATCGTGCCTTAGAGCTGTGTTGTAAGTTGAACCTCCGACGAAATCTTTCCTTATCATTATGCCTCCGCGTAGGCAACCCGAGCCCGGAGGGCAAGGCACGGCGGAGCCGCGAGTAGAGTTCAGAGGTGGCGAGGCACAGCCCAATCATTACCTAGGTAGTGCTTCATTCGGGATTTCGCGACGTCACTAGCCCCAAGAGAGTTTAGCATGACGGCAGTTCCTCTGCGCCCACGATATTTGAACCTTCGCCCACGGCCGAACAGTGAATATAGATTTCAAAGCGGCACCACATTAGCTATAGATTTGGCTACCGAGAGATTATACCGATGTACCACGAGTCTTGATGACTACCTAAGAGAGGTTGAAAAGAGTAATTCTTCATTGGGCTTGAGCATGGCACGTATGCGGGCTTATGTACAAAGCAGCGAAAAACGTAGAGATTGACGGGTTAACCAAGGACGCGTAAGAGGCCGGAGCAGCAAGGTCCTTCGTAACTTTCAAGGTGAGTATACCTTAAGTGCTATGTTCGATAGCGGTGTTAGTTGTGATTAGAATCACGTGGGTTAACCGAGTAAGATTTTGGGGTTAGAGAAGGTGTGAGCCTTAGAGTGTTATACGTAAAGACCTTAGAGGTAAGGCCATCTCGAGAAAGGTGTAGTGTTATGTTTGACCCTTATAGGAGTGCATAGTGCACGTGAGCTATGTTCGTGGATAAGTCCCGAGTAGCGTGATTTGAAGGAAGGTAGTCGAGCTAAGACCGCCAGTTTTCGTAACGTGTTTAGTAAGATTGTTCCTTCGGGAGATGGTATTTTGCGCTTGCCGTCGGGTTGAGGCTACGCGGGTCAACCCGCGGTAGGTTTGGGCGCGGGTCAGGGTGGTGGTCCTCTTTGTGTTAGGGTCATGAGGGTGTTAGGCCCATGTTTAGTTAGCCAGTGCAAGTTCGTGGATGCGTTCGACCGGTGGTCCGCCGATGGGGCACTATCGTGTTCCTCGGTCGGTCGTTCCCTCAGTTGTTGATGTTATCCAAAAGGTTGTGAGGTTGCACGGTGCCTACCTTCACCTTATGACGATGGAGCCAGTGGTACATTTTCTTTTGGGAGTTTGTACCAGGCGGGTTAGGAACTCGTGAGTCTCCAGACGCATTCGCCCCGCCGTTTTGATTTGAGGTAGCCGTGAGGATCGTTGTCTCCGGTTGGAGTGTTTAAGCTACCATTTCAAGTTCGGATGTCGCCTTGCGGCGCCTTGGGCAGAAATGCAAGTTGCGGCCGATTGGTTCGATGTTGGCGTGGTTCAGATAGTTGGTTCAGCTTGTTCCGGTAGATCGTGGATAGTGAGCTTGTCTAGAAGAAGTTCCGCACTGTAGGAATTGTGCGGATAATCGCGACGACGCTGTAGAGTTCAGTTGACGGTCGGTCTTCTTGAAAGTACCACCCCGCGTGGTGTGACGAAGTTTTGGAAACGAAGGAACTTAGCCCGAGTTACTTGGGCCTTGTGAGTTCATGTGAAGAATAGGCCGGTTGCCTATATGTTAGCTTTTGCCGTCCGACTTAGGAGGAAGGACGTCCGGCCTTCGTATTGTTATGTTCGGAAAGTATCGAAGATCCATCCGAATGATCCCGATTAATGATGACCACGTTAGAGATAGTAACCCCAGTTTTGGATACTAAAGCGGTCGGAAATGTGATAAGAATCCGGCGGTACAAATTTCAAGCTGATCGACGCATGCGGCATCGCTTGTTGGTCGTCGGAGAAAGGCACGCGACAAAGTGACACAAGTAGTAATATTTGTGGGGATGTAGAGGTGTTTCCTCGTGGACTTAGAAGTAAGTGCGCGGTATTTACGTGGCGGTATGGCGGGATTGTTTCGTAAGTATAGTAGTGAAGACTATATCAAGCGCACGCTTGTTTTGAGACTTAGGAACATTCGGACGAATGTTTCTAGGGGAAGAATGTTATACCCGTAGTTCCGTGGTATGTATGCAGGGCGTGCGTCTGCGAGAATACGATGCAAAGATTGGAAAGAAGAAAGAGGTGAATTTTCCACGAAAAGTTTCCGGTCTTTGTGAAGGAAAAAGGTTCGTTTATGGGAATTGGATTCCCAGATTTGGTATTCGGACTTCCTGGAATATTAGAGAATTATGGAATTTTATTTTCGAAAATGGTCACGTGGGGCCCACGGGAGAAATTTACGGTTTTGTGGGGCCCGCTTTGATTTTGAGATTTTGGCTGTTGTGGATATTTTCGGAAGACGAAATATTTTGGACGAATCGGGCGACACGTGTCACCCCACGTGGCACCTTTGGTAGAAATATGTTTGTGCACAACACCTGTTAGAGTCGCTTTCGGCGAACGCTTTCCACGACTTTCGTAGGGAATTTCCGCTATGTCATTAAGTATTTTTATGATTTTTCCGAGAGACGGAACATTTTGGACCAACGAGAGGCGGCACTCGCACCCTCTCATCAGTGGGCAAAGTGGCGGTTTGGACGATTTGGGGAGGCAAGTGGGAGATATTTTTGGTAGATATTTTGTGTGCAAGTTGGCTAGACACTTGGGTGAATCTGGCCCTACACTTGCTAGGCACTTGGCTAGATCTTGGCCATTGGTTGGCCTTGGCTTGTGCTATAAATACCCCTCTCCTTTGATGAACTTCTTCATCCAAAATGCCTAAGTCTTGAGAGCCTTCCTCCCCTTTTCGAGGCCCTCGTCGAGAGTTCCCCTAGTGGGTAGCCGAGGGGTAGCCACCCCCCCTCCTTTGTGGTGTGGCCGTGGGGTACCCCCCCCCCCTAGCCTAGTTTGTTTTCATATAATACCCCCCCCTCTTGGTAGAAATACTCTCAAAAGTATTGTTATAATGCCCAAATTACCTTAGCCATATACCTTGTAGTATTCTAAGGTTATACCTTTACAAAAAGCCCGCTTATACTATTATACTTCCCGTACCACAAACCAAAACCCTAGGAAAATCTCCATAGTCCGTTGAGTATTGTGTAAGTTGGTTAGAACTTCTAAGGGTGGTTTAGAGCCGGTTGAGCGCCGGAGTGGAGCTAAACGATTGCCCGGGATCGACTTTAAACTCGGATAATTATGGGCTTATCGAGGTAATTATCTTGTCCCCTATTGTAATTGGAAATTACATGTTGTTAGATTGTATAGTAGAAGTATACTATATATTGTCTTGAATCGTAATTACATAGGATCAGACATTACGAGACTTGTGTAGTAGAGTACCGGAGTAGAATTGTACGTTAGGGTTAGATGTATAACCCCCGGTTGGCTTGGTAGCCTCGTTAGAGGAGGAGGTTTACGCTGTCATGGGAGGTGTCACGAAATTTCAGAGAAAGTTCTACGATGAGACCTGAATGTTAATAAGTCGCTGTGGCCTTATAGGTCAAGACTACGCGTGGCGCGCTCTACTTGGCTTAGGAGTAGCCGACATTGAGGTACTTGAGCATTTTGCTATTAGTCGATAATCGTCGCGAGGTATGTGAACCTCTTCCTATCTCTAGCATGATATGTGTGAACTATGTAGTGCGGTAGACGCATACGTGCTAAATGTGTTTGAATGGTTTAAAACATAAAGTGTTATAACGGCTTTATGGAAGTTGGTTATAACAGCTTTATGTTAGAAAGAAAATACATGTGGTTTTTAAAAAGGTAAATGATTTGAACTATAACTGCTTGTTATATGATAAGAAAGAACTTGAAGTATTTAAAAAGATTTTTGAATCATTATGAAAGCAGAAGTAATACTAGGTGTTTGAAAACTTAAGCGTTATACTAGCTTTATGGGAAGTTAGGTATAACGCTTAAGAATGCTTTCTTGATTTCGAAATCGAATGTGTATCGACAAACCATCATAGCAGTTAATAAAAGGAAATGTTTTGAATAATTAAGTATTATGAAAACCAAGAGAAACTTCCATCCGCATGTAAGCTAAGATGAGACAAAATGATATTTCCTAGATCATGGTCATTGTAATAAGATTGTTATAAACAAGAATATCCTACTCACACATAAGGCTTATGTTTCTCGATTGTTTAAAAGAGAATTATATTCTTAAATGAATAAGACTATGAACTTTAACCTTTCTAAAATAAGAAACGTGAACATTTGAAATTAGGCAAACTTGGACATTTGGAAAATAATGTTGTTACTTGATTTTACAAAGGTAAGAGTTTTGGTTTCTAAAAGGATACCACTCTATTTTATACTACGTATTGTGTGACTTATGTGAAAGAAACAGATCTTTTTTAAGATTTTTAAATGTGAAGTACTTTGGGGATAGATAATCCAACTTGTTAGTAGAAAGTACCTTGTGAATAACTTGATTGTATTGGTTTGTGATAGCCTTGTAATACTTTCTTGTTGCCTTGATAAGTAAACGTGTTAGGACGCTACGTGTTAGTATCTTGTGATGTTGTGCGGGTTTCTGATTGTGCTTATTAAACTATCGATCGTTATGATAGTATTGTGGCATTCATCTCTTGAGATGATTCCGGTTAAGCCGCCTCCGACGCGGTAGACTCAGGCGATGCAGGACCATGATTCGAGAATACCTCACGCGGTCCTGGCCTATGCGGAACTACGAGTTCCGTGTTAGTGTACGTCCTTTATGGGCATGCGGTCCTTGTGGCCATGCGATCGCGGTCCGGGGCGATCGCCGGAGTAGCTACCCTCGATGCGGGGATGCCATGCGGGCGATGAGATTGGCCTATCTTGAGTCGCGGAAGTTCCATGACTAGACGCGCACATTAGATATGCGCGCAAGTGGCCGCTTTTGATCATGTGACGGTCTAGACAGATCTTATGATCTGATTCATGACCTTGTTGGTACTGTGGGTGTTAGTAGGCAGCTATGCTCGCATTACTTACCCCGCACGGCAGTTATTATGGCACAGTAGGGACCTGGTGTTCATGTGTGTTCCTTGGAACTTTTATATCATAAACTGCCGGCAGTGAGGAATGTGTCCCACGGGCACGAGTGATGTTGTGGGCGTGAGACCCTCTGGTATGTTCTTTGGTGATGACTGAGGCGTGAGTCCACGACTTGATATGATCGCTAGTTATTGTAAAGCGTAGTTTGGTCATCATACATGTCTCCGCTTTATAGACTATTATGATTTCATTTGCAGATTTTTAGTTTCACATACTCTGCACTGTTGTCGACCTCCTTCGGGGCCGTTCATGCCGCAGTTGAGGTACACCGCCGTTGATCCTAGCTCGTGGTCACGATTGCGTTTGGGAAGCTCCGTTTCTCGGAGGCTTATCACGTGTAGTCCCGTCGTAGTAAGTGTTTACATTCAGGGGTTTGGCGGGGCCCTGTCCCGCCATTGTTGTCATATCATTCTTAGAGGTCTGTAGTACTATTGTGGGCAGGGTTTGTAAAAAGGATTAAACTGTTCATGTTAAAAGTTGTCATTTATATATATGCCGAAAGGCAAGTTTTCACAGATTATTGTTTTATACTTCTGTTATCTCATATGGTTGTGTTTGTTCCGCTGATTACTCTGATGTATGTCTACTTGGGTGCCCGGGGTAAGGCACCAGTCACGGGCCCCGGTTCGGGTCGTGACAAAAAGTATCACTCAGTTCTTACAGCCCAACCACATATGTGAATACAGACCTCTAGGAATAACAACTGAACAACTGTGGCGGGACAAGGCCCCGCCGTACCCCTGAATATACATAGCCATAACAACTCCGGAACATTGGAGCCGTCTCAAATGCTGAACCAGGATCCTAAGCTCGCGGATCCACAATCGTACCTAAACTCGCGGCATTTAACGCGGCCCGGAAGATAACAAAAATTTAATATGGAATGTAAATAACGTCTGATGGCGATCATAACTGTACAAAAGAATGACAGGGACAAGTATAAAAATACATACCAGATCCGGCCGTGTCATTACCACTTATGAACTTAATCGCACCTTATTATCTTTTCCCATTTTCAATAAAGGTTATAGTCACATTCTTATGTACACGATTAGGAAAAATCATTAAGTTAATTACTATAAAACTTACTTATCTTCCATAAGTATAATCCGGCCCTTAAAGGAGGGCACATTTACTACCCGGCCCAATCTGGGACGCGATCAGGTCACACAAAATAGCAAAGTGTGGCCGTGGAATCCCCCATCACTGCCGACAGCTATAAGTGTAAAATATAACCATGTGACGCGCCCGTGGCATCCCACCTCACTGTCGGCGTACACATACACCATACATATATATATATCCTGCCTGTGGAATCCCACATCACTGTCGACAGCTATAAGTGTAAGATATAAACATGGGTCTCATGCCCATAACATCAATCAAGCAGGTGGTATAACGTCTTGGGGGTTACCCCTCATTTATACTCTTACCCTGGAGCAGGTGGTATAGCGTCTTGGGGGTTTACCCCTCACTGATACTCTTACCCTGGAGAAGGTGGTAAAGCAGGTGGTATAGCGTCTTGGGGGTTTACCCCTCACTGATACTCTTACCCTGGAGAAGGTGGTATAACGTCTTGGGGGTTTACCCCTCATTTATACTCTTACCCTATCTCGACCGACCATCTAACAATACATAAGCACTACCATGTCCTTTATAAAAAATCCGGGAATTTAACCCAAGTACTCCAAATAACGGAAGCATACCCGTGGAATCCCACATCACTGTCGGTACGTCCAAGTAACTTACAACAAGACAGCCGGCCCTCCAACCGAGAGGCGCGGCAACGCAATAAAACATAATACTTGCACTCAAAGGCTATCACCAGCACATATAGGCTAATTCTCAATTAACCAAGCCAATGTACTTATCAAGGCACACATAGAATAATTCTCATTTAACAAGCCAAAGTACTTATCAGGGCACACATAGAATAATTCTCATTTAACAAGCCAAAGTACTTATCAGGGCACAAATAGAATAATTCTCATTTAACAAACCAAAGTACTTATCAGGGCACAAATAGAATAATTCTCATTTAACAAGCCAAAACACTTATCAGGGCACAAATAGAATAATTCTCATTTAACAAGCCAAAGTACTTATCAGGGCACAAATAGAATAATTCTCATTTAACAAGCCAAAGTACTACGTACGTACACTCTTTTCAAAAGACTCCTTTCCAAATAAAACTTCCCCGATACTATCAACCGTAGTATCAAGTCCTATCCACCTTTCAAGACAAGTCACAATACCTTTTTAGAAATACAATTACCGGCTTCTAAATCAAGTGACTTCTTTATTAAAAACCTTAAGCCATTGTTACCTTTAAAAAAATTTGCCCTTCCTTAATACAAGTTATTTCTTTGATTACTTTATTAGAGAAAGTCATTCTCTTAACCTTCCATAAAGCCGTTATAACAAACTTTCCATAAAGCCGTTATAACCCTTTATGGTTTAGACCAACACGTTCCTTTTATAACCAAGAGACTTTTACTTTTTGAAACCAATTATTATATACTTTCAAATCAATTCTCATAACTTTCAAAAATACAATTAGTCTCTTAACCTTTAGAAAACAAGTGACTCCTTTTATTATAAAACCTTAGGCAATTGATGCCTTAAAAACAAGTTGCATTTTCACTAAAATCAAGTCATTTATCTTTTCATAAAGCAAATATAACCAACTTCCCATAAAGCCGTTATATTCACTTTATACCTTAGCCAAAAACAATTTCCTATCCAAGGGACTTATACGTTTTAAAAACGGAACAAGTATCACATACTTCAAAAACTCTTCAAGTCCCTTAACTTTAATAAAACATTAGACATCCTTAATACTCTCAAGGAAGTGAGTTAATCTCCTAACTCACCCGACTTGGCTATTCATAAAACTAGTAAAGGATATCAAGGTGTTGTACGTCTACCGTACTACATACGTGCAACTAGTCATGCTCAAAGATTGGAAAAGTTCTACATAGAGTAAATCACACAACCACCTCTTAACTTCTAAGAGTAGAAGGAAACATGAAATGATACCTCAAGTATATTCCATACATTGAATCATGCCAAAGGAAGGGAAAGGTTCACATACCTCGCGATGATTATCGACAAGTAGCAAAATGCTCCAAAGTACTCCAACCTTGATAGTTATTCCACCGTCCAAGTAGGATACGCTATACTTAGTACTTCAACCTATGATGGTCACAATACGTCCATTAACCTCTTACTTCAAACGTAGAATATTCTAATTGCTAAGTCACTAAATTCTACGGAAAATCGGACAGCACCTCCTTTGTTTCTACTCACTTTGCCACCTTTTTCAAGGCCGAATACAATAACCAAACAGCCCCAATTGGCTCACCACAATCTATAAGGTAGTCCAATACAAATAAATAACCATACAACCCCAATTGGCTCACCACAATATAGAAGGTAGTCCAATACAAAAGAATAACAAACTATTACAAACTACAAGTACAAATTCGGCCACCTTGAGTTCAACAATACCAAATCTTATCCAATTTCCATTTCAATCCAAATTGGTAGCATAACATGATATCAAGCCGCATTTGATTATAACAACCATAATCTTAAAGTAAGTAACATGCGACGATTTCTAATAAACGACCAATTAGTAATCCAATTTTTCAAGTGGCTTGTATACATTTCGGATTTAGCTTCAAGCAATCCATAATACTTATAACTTCAACCTATCAATCTTCATGCTAGCAACAAGTAAAGCTAACAACAACAATAAAATATATAATCTTGTAACACCTTTAAAAGACAAGATTATACCTCAACGATTCTTAATCCAACTCCAATCCGAAGTCGCTCCTTAGTAGCTTAGAGCCCCTCCAAGACACTTCAATCTGCTTGTTGAGACCCTTAGAACAACACCAACAATTATCCTTCAAATCTCCAAACAAAACCTAGAAAGACCATTAGGTTTTCGTTTTGCGACTAATCCGAAAACTACCTTTTTCCAATATTTTTCTATTGAGATATGCTTACACTACCCTCATGAACCTTGGTTTAAAGTGTGGAGCTAAAAGGATCACAAACAATTTTTTTCTTCTCTTCCTCTTGAACCCGAGAGCTAAGGCTCTTTGTTCTTCAATTTTGTGCAATTTTTCTAAGTGTCAAGCTCTCTCTCTACTAGTAGTAATATAAAGGGTCATGGAGGGACAAGATGCAACCATTTGGGTGGCTAGGATGAAGTCTTACAAAAATATCAAGACTAATTGACCTTTGACTTAGTCAACATTCTCATGTTACACAAGTTGCAAGACTTGTCTTGCAACAAAGGTCCAATGACCCTCTTGCCCTTGCATATTTCGACCAAGGCATCACATAAGGGGGGTGACACGTGTCGCCCTCCCATTCTCCATAATAATACGATTTCCGACAATTTCATAATTCCGTTAAAATTTTACAAGTCTCAAATCTTAACACTCATGAAGTTCTTACGCACGTTCTTAAAGCACGTCCTGCAAATACGGGGTGTAACATTCTTCCCCCTTAGAAACATTCGTCCTCGAATGTTCTTTCGGAGTCAATCTTTATAATTTGCGACATAGTCTCCTCCTACTGCACCCTTCATACTACATATTCCACCCATGGCCACATAACAATACTTTTACTAAGATGTCAACCTTGGCACTCACGAAGCCAACTAGTCCATACTCATAATGACTTCAAAGTCTGTCGTAATCATCTCTACTAAGTCTACTAGTGGTCCGACGACCGTATCGCCACCGAAAATCTCATATTCCCGCTCAGCTACCACCCCACACACTCACGAGTGTAGTCACCTCGAAAGGTTCTTATGGATTCAGGCTCTACTCCTTTACACTTGGTTGCTATCTTTCTTACTGGTTGCACTCTTTCCGTACTTCCAACTCATACTAGCATACATACATAACTTCCATACCGATTCTGGCCTCTAATCTTTGGAGTCACTCTATAAAACAATATAAGGCCATTTCCGACTCCCACGACCTGGTTCCGGTGGAACGCGTCCACGAACCCGTAAAACAATTAGCTAGACTTGGGCCTTGCACCGTGACTCACACGTGGCGAAACTACTACCAACCGATCCCACTCTATTTCAAAGCTATGGGCGACCCGCACAGGTCCTCACCCCGACCCGCCGTCGCACTTAACTCTTATTCTTGGTCTATAATAAATCTTTCTACCCGAGAAGACCTTGCACATCTAAGGTCTCAGCGGTCTTCAACATTCTTAGGCTCGCAATTTCCATGCTCCAAGCCTATCTTATCAGTCTCCCCGTAAACGGGTACAAAAACTTCTTCTAAAACCATATCGTGTCGTTGATCACAGGAACCATTACTTACTCTATACGGACCTCATCCGTACAATTTTCTTAAGCCTACTACGCAGCTTAATCTGTTTACATGACATTCCGTTAAGTTCCTTAACATGGCTTCTTAAGGGTTCACTACCCTATCAGACAGCTCATCTTTTCCCAAATATCTCGAAATAAAACACAAAACCTCGACGAAAATTCATTAACTATTCCATACCTTCCGGGTATCTAGTTAGTCTTTACCAATTCCTGGAAATCTAAAATCATTCTAGGCAACACGCGTCTGACCCTCCTACATAACTCCGTATAGATGTATGACACAAAACCAACTATACTATAATCATTACCAACCTGTATACGCAATCCACAAAGTCATTCCCGGTCATCACGCTTTTCAGCTGCAATCAACATAACTCGTTAGGGAGAGACGACCCTAACAACACAGCTCTATGGCACGATCTCAGAGTGAGAAGAATGGAAACCAATCATAAATGTCTTGCAGCCTCCTGATTATAGATGTGGTGCACAACACACCGATAATCAAGACTCTACTAGACACGGTCTGTAGACACTTTCCGAGGACTAACTGCTCTGATACCACTTTTGTCACGACCCGACCCCGGGCCGCGACTGGTGCCCTACCTGGGCACCCCGTTCAGGTATACATCAGAGAATAGCAGCGGAACATACACAACATAACCACATGTGTAAATAAAAAAAACGTCATAGGCTAGCCGATCAGGCCGCCTTCCATAATATAAACATAATCAAAAGTACCACTCAGTTCTTACAGCCCAACCACATATGTGAATACGCACCTTGGAATAACAATCGAACAAGCGTGGCGGGACAAGGCCCCGCTGCACCTCAATATACATAGCCATGACAACTCCGAACATTGAGCCGTCTCAAATCTTTGAACCAGATCCTAAGCTCACGGATCCACAATCGTACCTAAACTGCGGCATTTAACGCAGCCTGAGCGGGCCGCGATAACAAAAATTTAATATGGAATGTAAATAACGTGACAAGAAATGATCATAATCGCATAAAAGAATGACAGAGACAAGTATAAAAATACATACCAGATCCGGCCGTGTCATTACCACTTATGAACTTAATCGCACCTTATTATCTTTTCCCATTTTCAATAAAGGTTATAGTCACATTCTTATGTACACGATTAGGAAAAATCATTAAGTTCATTACTATAAAACTTACTTATCTTCCATAAGTATAATCCGGCCCTTAAAGGAGGGCACATTTACTACCCGGCCCAATCTGGGACGCGATCAGGTCACACAAAATAGCAAAGTGTGGCCGTGGAATCCCCCATCACTGCCGACAGCTATAAGTGTAAAATATAACCATGTGACGCGCCCGTGGCATCCCACCTCACTGTCGGCGTACACATACACCATACATATATATATCTCCTGCCTGGAATCCCACATCACCGCGACTATAAGTGTAAGATATAAACATGGGTCTCATGCCCATAACATCAATCAAGCAGGTGGTATAACGTCTTGGGGGTTACCCCTCATTTATACTCCTACCCTGGAGCAGGTGGTATAGCGTCTTGGGGTTTACCTTCACTGATACTCTTACCCTGGAGAAGGTGGTAAAGCAGGTGGTATAGCGACTTGGGGGTTTACCCCTCACTGATACTCTTACCCTGGAGAAGGTGGTATACCGTCTTGGGGGTTTACCCCTCATTTATACTCTTACCCTATCTCGACCGACCATCTAACAATACATAAGCACTACCATGTCCTTTATAAAAAATCCGGGAATTTAACCCAAGTACTCCAAATAACGGAAGCATACCCGTGGAATCCCACATCACCGCTTGCAGACGCCCAAGTAACTTACAACAAGACAGCCGACCCTCCAACCGAGAGGCGCGGCAACGCAATAAAACATAATACTTGCACTCAAAGGCTATCACCAGCACATATAGGCTAATTCTCAATTAACAAAGCCAGTGTACTTATCAAGGCACACATAGAATAATTCTCATTTAACAAGCCAAAGTACTTATCAGGGCACACATAGAATAATTCTCATTTAACAAGCCAAAGTACTTATCAGGGCACAAATAGAATAATTCTCATTTAACAAGTCAACGTACTTATCAGGGCACAAATAGAATAATTCTCATTTAACAAGCCAAAGCACTTATCAGGGCACACATAGAATAATTCTCATTTAACAAGCCAAAGTACTTATCAGGGCACAAATAGAATAATTCTCATTTAACAAGCCAAAGTACTACGTACGTACACTCTTTTCAAAAGACTCCTTTCCAAATAAAACTTCCGCGATACTATCAACCGTAGTATCAAGTCCTATCCACCTTTCAAGACAAGTCACAATACCTTTTTAGAAATACAATTACCGGCTTCTAAATCAAGTGACTTCTTTATTAAAAACCTTAAGTCATTGGTACCTTTAAAAAAATTTGCCCTTCCTTAATACAAGTTATTTCTTTGATTACTTTATTAGAGAAAGCCATTCTCTTAACCTTTCATAAAGCCGTTATAACCAACTTTCCATAAAGCTGTTATAACCCTTTATGGTTTAGACCAACACGTTCCTTTTATAACCAAGAGAATTCTACTTTTTGAAACCAAGTATTATATCCTTTCAAATCAATTCTCATAACTTTCAAAAATACAATTAGTCTCTTAACCTTTAGAAAACAAGTGACTCCTTTTATTATAAAACCTTAGGCAATTGATGCCTTAAAAACAAGTTTCCTTTTCACTAAAATCAAGTCATTTATCTTTCCATAAAGCAAATATAACCAACTTCCCATAAAGCCGTTATATTCACTTTATACCTTAGCCGAAAACAATTTCCTATCCAAGGGACTTATACGTTTTAAAAACGGAACAAGTATCACATACTTCAAAAACTCTTCAAGTCCCTTAACTTTAATAAAACATTAGACATCCTTAATACTCTCAAGGAAGTGAGTTAATCTCCTAACTCACCCGACTTGGCTATTCATATAACTAGTAAAGGATATCAAGGTGTTGTACGTTTACTGTACTACATACGTGCAACTAGTCATGCTCAAAGATAGGAAAAGTTCTACATAGAGTAAATCACACAACCACCTCTTAACTTCTAAGAGTAGAAGGAAACATGAAATGATACCTCAAGTATATTCCATACATTGAATCATGCCAAAGGAAGGGAAAGGTTCACATACCTCGCGATGATTATCGACAAGTAGCAAAATGCTCCAAAGTACTCCAACCTTGATAGCTATTCCACCGTCCAAGTAGGATACACTATACTTAGTACTTCAACCTATGATGGTCACAATACGTCCATTAACCTCTTACTTCAAACGTAGAATATTCTAAGTGCTAAGTCACTAAATTCTACGGAAAATCGGACAGCACCTCCTTTGTTTCTACTCACTTTGCCACCTTTTTCAAGGCCGAATACAATAACCAAATAGCCCCAATTGGCTCACCAAAATCTATAAGGTAGTCCAATACAAATAAATAACCATACAGCCCCAATTGGCTCACCACAATATAGAAGGTAGTCCAATACAAAAGAATAACAAACTATTACAAACTACAAGTACAAATTCGGCCACCTTGAGTTCAACAATACCAAATCTTATCCAATTTCCATTTCAATCCAAATTGGTAGCATAACATGATATCAAGCCGCATTTGATTATAACAACCATAATCTTAAAGTAAGTAACATGCGATGATTTCTAATAAACGACCAATTAGTAATCCAATTTTTCAAGTGGCTTGTATACATTTCGGATTTAGCTTCAAGCAATCCATAATACTTATAACTTCAACCTATCAATCTTCATGCTAGCAACAAGTAAAGCTAACAACAATAATAAAATATATAATCTTGTAACACCTTTAAAAGACAAGATTATACCTCAACGATTCTTAATCCAACTCCAATCCGAAGTCACTCCTTAGTAGCTTAGAGCCCCTCCAAGACACTTCAATCCGCTTGTTGAGACCCTTAGAACAACACCAACAATTATCCTTCAAATCTCCAAACAAAACCTAGAAAGACCATTAGGTTTTCGTTTTGCGACTAATCCGAAAACTACCTTTTTCCAAGATTTTTCTATTGAGATATGCTTACACTACCCTCATGAACCTTGGTTTAAAGTGTGGAGCTAAAAGGATCACAAACAATTTTTTTTCTTTCTCTTCCCTCTTGAACCCGAGAGCTAAGGCTCTTTGTTCTTCAATTTTGTGCAATTTTTCTAAGTGTCAAGCTCTCTCTCTACTAGTAGTAATATAAAGGGTCATCGAGGGACAAGATGCAACCATTTTGGTGGCTAGGATGATGTCTTACAAAAATATCAAGACTAATTGACCTTTGACTTAGTCAACATTCTCATGCTACACAAGTTGCAAGACTTGTCTTGCAACAAAGGTCCAATGACCCTCTTGCCCTTGCATATTTCGACCAAGGAATCACATAAGGGGGGGGGTGACACGTGTCGCCCTCCCATTCGCCATAATAATACGATTTCCGACAATTTCATAATTCCGTTAAAATTTTACAAGTCTCAAATCTTAACACTTATGAAGTTCTTACGCACGCTCTTAAAGCACGCCCCGCAAATACGGCCGTAATGCGAGCCTGGCCATTTACTAACTCGAGGTCCTTCCGGAAGGGATTAGGACGCAGATGAGCCCGAATCGCATTCCATCCTCAGCATGACGGACAGCAGAGCGCACTATCCGCACTCGAGGATACGCTGCGAGCCCGTGTTATTGACTCGTGGTACTGGGAGGATCATTTGCCTCTAGTTGAGTTTCATGATAATAATAGCTACCACTCCAAAGATTCGGATGACGCCTTATGAGGCCTTGTATGGGAGGAAGTGCGATCGCCGATAGGCTGGTTTGATGTAGGCGAGGTGCGCTTAGTGGGACCAGACCGTTCGAAGCAGCCGATAAGGTAAAGCTTATCCGTAGCATCGATACTCGAGTCGGCCAGTCGATGCAGATCATCGCCGTCGATCCGAGTTTGAGGATGATGATTGGGTTTTCTCAAGGTGTCACCCATGAAGGGTGTGATGAGATTCGGGAAGAAAGGGAAACTCACGGCGTACATCGGGCCGTGATCGATTGTCCGCAGGTAGGCAAGGTTGCCTATGAGTTGATCCGCCGTCCGATCTTGAGGCGTTGCATCCGGTTTTTCATGTTTCTATCTTTGAGAGATGTATCGGGATCCATCTAGGGTGCACCCGATTGACGATGTCCAGTGACCGAGGGGTTATCGTATGAGGAGATTCCCATAGCGATAATCGATCGTCGTTAGCGCTCATGACCGGACGTGGCTTCACAAAGTCTTGTGGCGGAACGAGCTCGGGAGAGATGACGTGGAAGCCGGGAGGACATGAGGCGTAAGTATCCTCACCTATTCCCACACCTCCGTAACTCACTTTCCTACTTGTAAATTTTCATTGACATATTTGCTTGTTGTATTGTGGCTACGCATGTGTGGCATTTGCAAACCGCTTAAGTTATATGAGGAACTTTATCATTATATGTCTTGGGAAGGAACATTCGTGTTATACCCCCGTAGTTCCGTGGTATGTATGCGAGGACGCACGCACGAGAATACATGAAAAGATCGGAATAAGAAAGAGGCGATTTTTCCACTAAAAGTTTCCGCTTTTTGTGAAGGAAAAAGGTTCGTTAGTGGAATTGGATTCCAGATTTGGTATTCTGACTTCCCGAATATTAGAGAATTATGGAATTTTATTTTCGAAATGGTCACGCTGGGCCCACTGAGAAATTTTCGGTTTTTTGGGGCCCAATTTTTTTTGGTGATTTTGGCCATTGTGGATATTTTCTAAGATGTTTTATTTGGGCCAATGGAGGGTGACACGTGTCACCCCGCCTAGGTGGCTTCGCCGAATGACATTTGTGCACAACACCCTTAAGTCGTTTTTCGACTAAACGCTTTACATAACTTCATGAGGAAAATTCCGGCTATGTCTTTTCTTATTTTTGCGGATTTTTCCGAGAGATGGAACATTTTGGACCAACGGAGGGTGACATGTGTCACCCTCACATCGAAGCAAAGGGGCGCACTGGACGATTGGGTGCAAGTGGGTAGATATTTTGGTAGATATTTGTGAGGGTTTTAAGGAGTAGGGACTAGGGGCACTTGGGCATATCTTGGCCCTACACTTGCCTAGCACTTGGCTAGATCTTGGCCATTGATTGGCCTTTGCTTGACCTATAAATACCCCTCCCTTGTGAAGACTTCTTCATCCTAAAATCTCTAAGTCTTGAAAGCTTCTTCCTCCCCCCTTAGTGTAGTGTCTTGGCCGAGAGTCCTCCCCTTTGGAGGCCTTTGGCCGAGAGCACCTCCCCTCGCCG
The DNA here is from genome assembly GCA_029844215.1 of Przewalskia tangutica. Lineage (NCBI taxonomy): Eukaryota > Viridiplantae > Streptophyta > Magnoliopsida > Solanales > Solanaceae > Przewalskia > Przewalskia tangutica. The sequence goes on along the minus strand of CM056720.1, from coordinate 34,656,784 downwards.
AGTTTCCCATGGGGTAGGCCGAGGGTATACACCCTTGTGGTTTTGTCGCGTATAAATACCCCCTCTTGGTAGAAATACTCTCAAAAGTATACATTATACCCAAATTACCTTAGCCGTATACCTTGTAGTATTCCAAAGAAACCTCTATACGTAGAGTCTTAAATACTACAGATGTCCTTTTGTCTCAAACCGAAACCCTAAGGAAATCTTCATTGATGATTGAAGTATTTAAGTGAAGTTGGTTAGAACTTCTAAGCGGTTGTTTTGAGCGTCGAGCACCGGAGTAGAGCTAAGCGCTTAGGATAGACATTTATACTTGGATAATTATGGGCTTATCGAGGTAATTATCTTGTCCTCTAATTGTAATTGGAAATTACATGTTGTTAGAATATATAGTTGAAGCATACCATATATATGTAACTAAGCTTAAGCATCGCGCAATGTCTTTTGACTTAAGCCCAAGAATAAAGAAAAGAATCAACTGTTTGTACATAGGATCGTATTGCAAGAGACTTGTGTAGTATTATCGAGTAGAATTGTACACGTCCCGTTAGACGTATAAACCCCGGTTGGCTTGGCCGCCTCGATAGAGAGAGATTTACGCTGCCATGTGGAGGCCGCCGAATTTTCTCAGAGAAATGGAACCTTGTGTTTTGAAGTTAATAGACGTTTGTGACCTTGTTAGTGAAAGTACAAGAGTAGCGATTCTACTTGAGGAGTGGAAAGGGCTATGCGTTGTAGTACTTGGAGCATTTTGCTTATTGTCGATACTGGCCGCGAGGTATGTGAACCTCTTCCTATCTCTTCTAGTACGATATGTGTGAACTATGTAGTACGGTAGACGCATACGTGTTAATCGTGGTTTGATTGTTTTTAAAACATAAAGTGTTATAATGGCTTTATGGGAAGTTGGTTATAACAGCTTTATGTAGGTAAGAAAATACTTTGTGGTTTTAAAAGGTAATCAATGGAATTATAATCGCTTGTTATAATAAAGAAACTTGATGTATTTCAAAAGATTTATAAATCGCTTGAAGGAGAGTAATACTTGGTTTTTGAAAACTTAAGAGTTATACTTGCTTTATGGGAAGTTAGGTATAACGGCTTAAGAATGTTTTACTGATTTCGAAATCGTAACGTATCGCCAAACCACCGCAGCTAATAAAGGAAAATGTACCGACTAATGAGTTGTATTATTAAAACCAATAAAACCTCCATCTGCATAGAAACTAAGACGAGACAAAATGATATTACATTTTCTAGGTCATGGTCAGAGTAAAATTATTATAAACAAGAATAACCTATTCACTCATAAGACTTATGTTACTCAAATGTTTTAAAAGAGATTAAGACTATGAGTTATGAAACCTTTCTAAAAATAAGTAACTTGAGCATTTTTGAAATTAGGCAAACTCGACGCTTGGAAAATAATGTTGTTACTTAATTTTACAAAGGTAAGTGTTTTGGGTTTACTTAAAAAGACAAATACTCTATTTTATACTACTGTATCAGGTGACTTATGTGGAAGGAATGATCTTTTAAAGATTTAATGTATGAAGTACTTGGGACGGATACCCGAACTTGTTAATGTAAAGTACCTTGTGTGAATAACTTGATTGTATTGGTTTGTGATAGCCTTGTAATACTTTCTTGGTGATTTGATAAGTAAACATGTTAGGATGCTACGTGTGTTAGTATCTTGTGATGTTAGTGTAAAGGGGTTTTCCTCGATCGCGCTTAAAGTTGTTTGACTATCACCGTTATGCTGGTATTGTACCACTCACCTTGACTCAGGTCCGAGGTTGTCGCCTCCACGCGGTAGACTCGCGGTCCAGGACCATGATTCGAGAATACCTCACGGGTCCGGGATCCATGCGAACTACGGAGTTCCAGTTAGTTTACGGCCTCGTGGTCACGCGGTTCAGGCTACGCGATCGCGAGTCCGTGACGACGCCGGGAGTAGCTACCGACGCGGGTTATACCTCACGCGCCTATGAGGTTGGCCTATGCGAGTCAGCGGAGAGTTCGCGGCTAGACGCGCACATTTGATATCGCGGCAGTGACCGGGCCTTTTATCATGCGACGCCTAGACAGATATCATGACACGCTTTATGACCTTGTTGGTACTGTGGTTTTAGTAGTGGCTATGCCTTCGCATTTACCCGCATAGCTTTATTATAACACAGCGGACTCGTGTTCATGTGTGTTCCTTGGTGCTTTCATATCATAGATCGCCAGTGAGGAATGTGTTCCACGCACGATTGATGTCGGGCGTGAGACCCATTGTTAAATTTGAGTGACGACTGAGGCGTGAGTCCCCGACTTGACATGACCGCTTATTTATCAGGAATCAGAATTTGGTTATCATACATGTCTCCCGCTTGTATAGACTACTATGATTTCATTTACGTGATTTATTTTCGGGCCACATACTGTACCGCAGATCGACGACCTTCTGGGCCGCTCACGCCGCAGTAAAGGTACACCGCCATCGATCCTCGCCTAGGGTCACAAGCGTTGGGAAAGCTCCGCTTTCTCCGAGGCTTATCAGCCGTATAGTCCCCGTTGTTGTAGGTATTTACATTCGTGGTACGGCGGCCCCGTCCCGCCATTATTGTCGTATCATTTCTGCAGGTCCGTAGTAATCACAGGCAAGGTGGTTTGTACAAAGGATTAAACTGCTCATGTTGAAAAAAAATTGTTATTTATATATATGCCGTAAGGCAAGTTTTCTCGACATCGCTTATACTTCATTGTTTCATGAATGTGTTTTATGTTCCATTGACACTGATGTTGTATCACTAGGTGCCCGGTAAGGCACGATCACGGACCCGAACGGTCGTGACAAAAGTGGTATCGTGAGCGCTTAATCCTCTGAAAGTTGTCTACGCACCGTATCCAAGAGTCTTGATTATCGCAGTGTTGTGCACCACACCAATAATCGTGAGGCTATAGGATATTTAGGATTGGTTTCTATTCTTCTCACTCGAGATCGTGCCTTAGAGCCGTGTTGTAAGTTGGACCCTCCGACGAAATTCTTTCCCTATCGCTATGCCTCCGCGTAGGCAACCCGCCCAGAGGCGCGCAAATGGCGGAGCCGCGAGCAGAGTTCGAGGGTTACGCTGGCACAGCCCAATCATTACCTAGGGTAATGCTTCATTCGGGATTTCGCGACGCCACTAGCCCCAGAAAGTTTAGCACGGCGCGCAGCCCTCGCGCCATGATATTTGAACCTTCGCCCACGCACTGTGAACAGAGAATATGGATTACAAAGAGGCGACCTCATTAGCTATGGATTTGGCTACCGAGAGTATACCGATGTACCGCGAGTCTTGATGGCTATCTAAGAGAGGATCGCAAGAGTAATTCTTCGCTTAGGCTTGAGCATGGCCTCGTACGCTTATGCGCATCAGGCCGAGAACATGAGATCATGGTGGGTTAACCGAGTAAGATTTTGGGGGATGTAGGCGCGAGCCTTAGAGTGTTATACGTAGAGACCTTAGAGGTGAGGCCATCTCAAGAAAAGGTGTAGTGTTATGTTTGATCCTTATCGTAAGGCATAGTGCACGTGAGCTATGTGTGGATAGGTCCCTAGTAGTGTGGAATGACAGGGTAGTTGAGCTAAGAAGACCGCTAGGTTTTCTAACGTGATTAGTGAGATTGTTCCTTCGTGGAACTAGTGTTTCGCGCGCTTGGGGTCGTCAGGCCACGCAGCGGGTCAACCCGCGACCGCTTTACGTGGGGTCAGTTTGGTGGTCCCGCCGTGTTAGGGTCATGAGGGTGTTAGGCCCATGTTTAGTTAACCAACAGACGAGTTCGTGGATGCGTCGACCGCTGGTCGTCGACGGGCAGCCCATCGTGGTTCTTCTGGCCGATCGCTCACTCGGCGTTGTTGATTTTATCGAAGGTTGTAAGGCTGCACGGTGCCTACCTTCACCTTATGGCGCATGTGGAGCCCGTGGTACTACTGCTTTTGTTTCCGAAGTTTTACCAGCAGGTTAAGAACTCGTAAGTCTCAGACCGCATTCGCCTCTGCCAGGCTTGGATTTCGTGGATGGTCGGGATTGTTGTCTCCCGTGGAGGAGTGTTTAAGCTACCATTTCGTTGTTCTGATGTCACCTTTTAAAGCCTTGTAGGGGCGAAGTGTAAAGTCACGGCCGATTGGTTCAATGTCGCGCGTTCGCATACTGTTCAGCTTGTTCCAAAGCAGATCGTGGATAGTGAGAACCTTGTCTAGAAGAAGTTCCGCACTCGTAGGAATCGTATGATAATCGGCGACGACGCTTAGAGTTCGTGTCGACGGCCGGTCTTCTTGAAAGTACCACCCTGACAGTGTGACGAGCTTTGGAAAGCAGTATAAACTTAGCCCGAGTTACTTGGGCCTTTTTTGAGTTCAAAGTGAGGAATAGGCCAGTTGCCTATATGTTAGCATTTGCCGTCCGACGTAGGAGGCAACAAGGTCCGGCCTTTCAGATTGTTATGTTCAGAAAGTACCGAGATCCATCCAGAGTATCCCCGCTTAACGATGACCACGCTAGGATAGTAGCCCCGAGTTTTGGAAACCAAGCAAGACGTAACGTGGTAAGAGTTCGAGTGCACGACATCCTCGTGGTCGCAGCACCTGATACCATTTGTCGGGTCGTCGAGCAAGGCTCGCGACAAAGTGACAAAGTGGTATCTACTACGAGTAAAGAGAGTCGAGCATGTATGGCGAGCATAGATGCGGATCTTTTCTTTGTAAAGAGAAAAGCGGCGAAGTATATTTTAGACCTTGAAGTGATTTGTGGTGATGTAGAGGTGTTTCCTCGGACTTGGATGTAAGTTTTGCGCAGTGTTTCTATGGCCAAAGCGTGGCGATTGTTCCTGCAAAGATAAGAGTAGAGACTATATCCGCTTGTATGTTTGGGGATTTAGAAGGAACATTCTGACGAATGTTTCTACGGGAAGAATGTTATACCCGTAGTTCCGTGGTACGATGCGACGACGCACGCATTGAATACGCATGCAAAGATCGGGAAAAGAAAGAGGTGATTTTTCCACTTAAAAGTTTCCGTTTTGTGAAGGAAAAGGTTCGTTAGCTGGAATTGGATTCCCAGATTTGGTATTCTGACTTCCCGAATATTAGAGAATTATGGAATTTTATTTTGAATGGTCACGCTGGGCCCACTGAGAAATTTACGCTTTTTTGGGGCCCACTTTGTTTTCTAGATTTTGGCCATCAGGATATTTTCTAAGATGTTTTATTTTGGGCCACAGAGGGTGACACGTGTCACCCCGCCAGTGGCTCGCCGAATGACATTTGTGCACAACACCCTGCTAGAGTCGCTTCGACGAAACGCTTTACATAACTCATGGGGAAAATTCCTACTATGTCTTTTCTTATTTTTGCGGATTTTTCGAGAGACTAACATCTTGGACCAACGGGAGGGTGACGTGTCACCCTCACATCGGGAAGCAAGGGGCGCACTGGACGACTAGGGCGCTGGGCAGATATTTTCGCAGATATTCGCGAGGGTTTTGGCGAGTAGGACTAGGGCACTGGGCATATCTCGCCCTACACTTGCCTAGCACTTGGCTAGATCTTGGCCATTGATTGGCCTTTGCTTGACCTATAAATACCCTCCTCAGGAAGACTTCTTCATCATAAAATCTCTAAGTCTTGAAATCTTCTTCCTCCCCCCTTAGTGTAGTGTCTTGGCCGAGAGTCCCTCCTCCCCTTTGTGAGGCCTTTGGCCGAGAGCACCCTCCCCTCGCCGAGTTTCCCCAGCTGGGTAGGCCGAGGGTATACACCCCCTTGTGGTGTTGTCTCGTATAAATACCCCTCTTGGTAGAAATACTCTCAAAAGTATTGCTACTATACCCAAATTACCTTAGCCGTATACCTTGTAGTATTCCAAAGAAACCTCTATACGTAGAGTCTTGAATACTACCGTATGTCCTTTTTGTCTCAAACCGAAACCCTAAGGAAATCTTCATCGATGATCAAGTATTTAAGTAGAAGTTGGTTAGAACTTCTAAGGGTTGTTTGGAGCGGTCGAGCACCGAGAGTGAGCTAAGCGCCGCTTAGGATAGACATTTATACTTGGATAATTATGGGCTTATCGAGGTAATTATCTTGTCCTCTAATTGTAATTGGAAATTACATGTTGTTAGAATATATAGTTGAAGCATACTATATATATGTAACTAAGCTTAGTATCGCGCAATGTCTTTTGACTTAAGCCCAAGAATAAAGAAAAGAATCGAACTGCTTGTACATAGGATCAGATTGCAGAGACTTGTGTAGTATTATCGAGTAGAATTGTACACGCCCGTTAGACGATAAACCCCCGGTTGGCTTGGTGGTCGGCCCGATGAGGAGATTTACGCTGCCATGTGTGTGAGGTGCCGAATTTTCGTAGAGAAATGGAACCTTGTGTTTTGAAGTTAATAGACGTTGTGACCTTGTTAGGTGAAAGTACAAGAGTAGCGTATTCTACTTGAGGAGTGGAAAGGGCTAGCAAGGTTGTAGTACTTGGAGCATTTTGCTTATTGTCGATACTGCCGCGAGGTACGTGAACCTCTTCCTATCTCTTCTAGCATGATATGTGAACTATGTAGTACTGTAGACGCATACGTGTTAATCGTGTTTGATTGTTTTTAAAACATAAAGTGTTATAATGGCTTTACGGGAAGTCGTTATAATAAACTTTATGTAGGTAAGAAAATACTTTGTGGTTTTAAAAGGTAATCACGTGAATTATAAATCGCTTGTTATAATAAAGAAACTTGATGTATTTCAAAAGATTTATAAATCGCTTTCAAGGGAGAGTAATACTTGGTTTTGAAAACTTAAGAGTTATACTAGCTTTATGGGAAGTTAGGTATAACGCTTAAGAATGTTTTACCGATTTCGAAATCGTAACGTATCGCCAAACCACCGCAAATGCTAATAAAGGAAAATGCATCGACTAATGAGTTGTATTATTAAAACCAGTAGAAACCTCCATCCGCATAGAAACTAAGATGAGACAAAATGATATTACATTTTCTAGGTCATGGGTCAGAGTAAGATTATTATAAACAAGAATAACCTATTCACTCATAAGACTTATGTTACTCAAATGTTTTAAAAGAGATTAAGACTATGAGTTATGAAACCTTTCTAAAAATAAGTAACTTGAGCATTTTTGAAATTAGGCAAACTCGACGCTTGGAAAATAATGTTGTTACTTAATTTTACAAAGGTAAGTGTTTTGGGTTTACTTAAAAAGATACCACTCTATTTTATACTACGGGTATTGTATGACTTATGTGGAAGGAACAGATCTTTTAAAGATTTAATGTATGAAGTACTTTGGGGACGGATACCCGAACTTGTTAATAGAAAGTACCTTGTGTGAATAACTTGATTGTATTGGTTTGTGATAGCCTTGTAATACTTTCTTGTTGATTTGATAAGTAAACATGTTAGGATGCTACGTGTTAGTATCTTGTGATGTTAGTGTAAAGGGGTTTTCCCCGATCGCGCTTTAAAGTTGTTTGACTATCACCGTTATGCTGGTATTGTACCACCACCTTGACTCAGGTCCGAGGTTGTCGCCTCCGACGCGGTAGACTCAAGCGGTCTGGGACCATGATTCGAGAATACCTCATGCGGGTCCGGGGAACCATGCGAACTACGGAGTTCCGTGTTAGTTTACGCCCTTGTGGTCACGCGGTTCTGGCTACGCGATCGCGAGTCCGTGATTTACGCCGGGAGTACCCTCGACGCGGGTTATACCTCACGCGGCCTACGAGGTTGGCCTACGCGGAGTCGGAGAGTTCCTGTGGCTAGACGCGCACATTTGATATCGCGCGAAAGTGACCGCCTTTTATCATGTGACGGCCTAGACAGATATCATGACACGCTTTATGACCTTGTTGGTACTGCGGGTTTTAGTAGCCTTATGCCTTCGCATTTACCCGCATAGCTTATTATAACACGTGGACTCGTGTTCATGTGTGTTCCTCGTGCTTTCATATCATAGATCGCCGCAAGTGAGGAATGTGTTCCACGCACGATTGATGTTGGGCGTGAGACCCATTGTTAAATTTGAGTGACGACTGAGGCGCGAGTCCCCGACTTGACATGACTACTTATTTATCAGGAACAGAATTTGGTTATCATACTTGACTCCTGCTTAGTATAGAATACTATGATTTCATTAATAGTATTTATTTTCGGGCCACATACTTGGTACTTGCCAGATCGACTTCGGGCCGCTGCTCATGCCGCAGTAAAGGTACACCGCCATCGATCCTCGCCTAGTGGTCACGATTCGTTGGGAAAGCTCCGCTTTCTCCGAGGCTTATCAGCCGTATAGTCCCCGTTGTTGTAGGTATTTACATTCAGGTATGGCGGGCCCGTCCCGCCATTGTTGTCGTATCATTTCTTAGAGGTTCGTAGTATCGCTGTGGCGTGGTTTGTACAAAGGATTAAACTGTTCATGTTGAAAAAAAAATTGTTATTTATATATATGCCGTAAGGCAAGTTTTCCTCAGATTACTGTTTATACTTCATTGTTTCATTAATGTGTTTTATGTTCCGCCGACACTGGATGTTGTATCACTAGGTGCCCGGTAAGGCACGATCACGGACCGAACGGGTCGTGACAATTCGGGACGAATGTTTCTAAGGAGGGGAGAATGTTATACCCCGTATTTCCTGAGTATGTACGTGAGGGCGTACGCACAAAAGTTTAAGCCTTAAGTTAGGCAAGGGACGAAAATTGTGCACAACCCCGAAAGAATTGTTTTCCGACTAAAAGTTTTCCAAACCTTGCGAAAGGAAAATTACGCTATGGCATTTATTATTTTATGGATTTTTCCGAGAGACGAAATATTTTGGACCAACGAGAGGCTTACACTTGTCACCCTCATGGACGGCAACAATGTGCAATTGTTGGCACGCTTTTTGATGGAAAATGCCTTAAACACTTGGTCAATGTTTGCTAGATATTTATGGAGTAGATGGATAAGGTTCCACTTGCCCAAATCTCCACCATCCATTTGCCCTCCACTTGCCTTAATCTTGACCATTGGTGGTCCTATAAATACCCCCCTAAGTTGCAAAGAATTCTTCATCCACAAATATTTTCCAAGTCTTGAAAACTCCTTCTCCTTGTGAGCTTCTCGCCCAAAGACCTCTCCCCTCCCCTTCTAGTGAGCTAGCCGAAACACCCCTCGGGTAGAAAATACTCTCCAAGTATTGTTACTATTCCAAAATACCTTAGCCAAATACCATTGTAGTATTCCAAAGTCCCCTCTATACTAAAAGCCCAGAAATACTATCTTATATCCATTAGTCACTAAACGAAACCCAAGGAGAAACTTCATAGTTGGTTGAAGTAGTAAGTAGAAGTTGTGTAGAAACTTCTAAGGGTTTCTTGGAGCGGATTGTAGCGTAAATATTAGGAGATCAACCTTGTTCAGGATCGACTTTTAAACTTGGATAATTTTGGGCTTATCGAGGTAAATATCTTGTCCTTCTATTGTAATTGGAGATTACATACTGTAGTAACATAGAATTGAGTATAAGATAACTATAAGGATGGTATAAAAGAAGAGAATTGAACTGTAATTACACTGAAGGATATAAAAGAAGAGAATTGAACTGTACTTACATAGGACTGTATTTACAGTAGACTTGAGTAGCTTGAGGGTAGAGAAGTGCTGCCTAATTTTCCGTAGAATAGAGAACCCTCTGCTTAGAACTTTATACAGAGTAGTCTAGACGTTGATAGACGAATATGACTATTATAGGTTGATACTCTGCGCGCGACATATTCGACTTGGCAGGTGGATTTCGCCGAGGAGGTATGTGATTCTTCCTATCCTCTTGAGCATGATATTTTAAATATATATATAGTACGGTAGACGTACGTGTGTTAACTGAACATGGTTTTACTTGACGTCTTTTGACTTGAGGCTAATAATAAGAATCTTGAAGTATTTCAAAAGAATTATGAATCATTTTTTAAAGAAGAATAATACTTGTTTTTTTTAAACAAAAGCTTAAGAGTTATACTAGTTTTATGGGAAGTTAGGTATAACGACTTAAGAAGGATAAAATGAATGGTTTACTTATGTGTTTATAAAAGAATTGTATTGATTTCTGGAAGGTATAGTAAGATGGTTTGTTGAGTAGACATACTATGATGCTATGTGTGTTAGTATCTTGTAACGTTTGTGTAAAGAGGTTATTCTTATGGTGCTTATGTTGTTTAACGATAAGCCGTTATGTTAGTATTGTATCACTCACCTCTTGACATGATATATCGAGGTTGCTGCCCCGACGCGAGGTACACCTCACGCGGCTCGTGTGACTATGATTCGAGAATACCTACGCGGTCCAGGGACCTACGCGAGCTACGAGAGTTCCGTGTTAGTGTGCGGGATTACCCTACGCGGTCTATGTGGCTACGCGACTACGAGTCCGGGACGATGCCGGTGAGTAGCTACCCTCGATGCGGAATACCTCACGCGGGCCTAGGTGGCCTACGCGATCGCGGAGTCCGTGATTAGGTACGCATAATGATACTATGGTCGATTGGCTTTGCTTCGATCATTCGCACCTAGAAAAGACCATTCTACTTTACCTATTATTGCTCTTGTTTGTGATGTGGCACTATGTGCGGTTACATTGATTGTTTCAAACACATTTGTAAAATTGGTTTTAAAATGATATGATTTCATTTAAGTACTTTACAGTTTCACATACTTGGTACTGTATCGACCTCTTCGGGGCCGCTCACGCCGCAGGTGGAAAGGTGCTAGATCCGCATCCTTAGGATCTTTACTTCTGTCGTGAGCTCCATCTTCTCCGAGGCTCGACTTTGGGTATGATCTCCCTGTTGTCAGAGATAGTTTTGTATATTCGTGGTATGACGGCCCCGTCCCGCCATAGTTGTTTACTTTCTTAGAGGTCTGTAGTCCTATTGTACTGGGTTGTAAATCGCACTTGGTTTATATATATATGCCGAAGGCTTACTTTTTCTCAGATAAACTGTGTCTCATTTTACATTTGTTTCATGTCTTGTTTTTATATTCTGCTGATTACTCTGATGTATGACTACTTGGGTGCCCGGGTAAGGCACCAGTCACGGGCCCCGGAACGGGTCGTGACACCGGTCGTGTTATTCTTGATTATTTTGGGGCATACTGACACGATGGGCGCCCACGGGTATGCTTCCACTATGATAGTCCACGGGCATACCGACTCGATGGACGGTCCACGTATGCGGCTATGATGAGGGTTCGCTTTCTCGCTGATAGTATTATTCCATGGACTAGCTCTCCACGAGGTTTCATCACGCAGTGGTTCTCGTAGCTAGCCCCGCATTGCCCGGCCATTGCCGATGCGCAGTTGGTTCTGGTAGTTGACTTTCGTACTTGCCCCGGTCAGTTCTATATAGTGTCATTCCACAGACTAGTTCCACACGAAGTCTCGTGATGCAGGAAGTTCTGGTAGTTAGCCCCCGTACTTGCCCCGGTCAGCGACGTGACGCATGTGGTTCGTAGTCGCTTCAGACGCCCGGCCGCCTTCGTGACGCAGGTGGAATGAGGTTAGTGACGCAGGTGGTTCTGGTAGTTGGCCTTCGTACTTGCCCTGGTCGGCTTTATAGCATAGTTGGTACGGTAGGTTCTGGTAGTTGGCTTTCGTACTTGCCTGTCGCCAGTGACGCAGTTGGTTCTCGTGGCTTTGCCTTCGCATTTCCCCGTGACGGCTTTATGACACGTGGACTCGTGTGCACGTACTTTGGTATTATTATATCATGGATCGCCGACGATGAGGAAGGAATTCCACGCATGATTGATATTGTGGCGTGAGACCCACGGTTATATTTGAGTGATGACTTGAGGCGTGAGTCCCCGACTTGACATGACCGCTATATGTCAGGTATCGTAGTTTGCTATCATACATGTCTCCCGCTTATATAGACTAGTATGATTTCATTTACAATATTTTCGGCCACATACTGTACTGTTGATCGACCTCCTTCGGCCGCTCATGCCGTAGTAGAGGTACACCGGCTTGTTGATCCTCGCCGTAGGATCACAGCTCAGCTGGGAAGCTCGCTTCTCCGAGGCTTATCTTTTGGTATGGTTCCCGATATTGTAGGTTCTTGTACATTCAGGTATGGCGGGCCCCGTCCCGTCGTTGTTGTTATAAAATTCTGCAGGTCCGTAGATCAAGTGGGCGTGGTTTGTAAAGGATGTAATCGCTCAAGTTTTTATGTATATACGTAGCGTGACCGTTTTGGTTAGCCTGTTTTATTTTATATCTTGTTTCATGTTTAAGTTTTTATATTCCGCTGATTTTCTCTCGATGTCAGATCACTAGTGGTGCCCGGTAAGGCACCGCCGCGCCCGAGGCCTGGTCGTGACAAAAGTGGTATCGTGAGCGCAATCCTCGAAAAGTGTCTACGCATCGTATCTAGTAGTCTTGATTATCGGCGTGTTGCGCACCACACCTATATCCTCCGAGATCGTGCCTTAGAGTTGTGTTTTAAGTCGACTCCTCCGACGTATTCTTTTATACCGCTTATGCCTCTACGCAGTGCAACCAGTGGCCCGCGAGGCAAGGCAATGCAGGATCTCGCGAGCAGAGCACAGGGTTACAGGGCACAGACCAATCATCACCCGAGGTGGTGCTTCATTCGGGAGTTCTGCGACGCCGCCAAATTTCAGCAGAGTTTTGTACAATGCAGCAGCTCCCATCGCGCCATGATATATGAGCCTTCGCCCACGACCTAAACAGAGAATATGGATTACAAAGGGACGAACTCACATTAGCTAGGATTTTAGCAAACAGAGTGTTATACCCCGTATTTTCAGAGTATGTATGTGAGGACGTACGTAAATTTTGTAAGCCCGAATAATTGTTAGGGACGAAATTGTGCACATCCACGAAAAAGATTTGTTTTTCCGAGGGAAAATTTTCTGAACCTTGTAAAGGAATTTTACGTTTTCAGGAATTTATTTATTTTGGATTTTTCCGAGAGATGAAATATTTTGGATCAACGAGAGAGGCTTACGTGTCACCTCAAGTGGACTATGATTGGTTGAGGAAGTGATTTGCACGTTTGTTTCATTGAACAGGCCAAACACCTTTGGTCAAAAGTCTTGCAAAGTAGATAGATAAGGTAGCACTTGTCCAAATCTTCACCCTTCACTTGCTTTGATCTTGGCCATTGATTGGCCTATAAATACCCCTTAAGTTCAAGACTTATTCTTCATCCCTTAAACATTTTCCAAGTCTCAAAATCCCTCTCCCCCTCTTGAAAGCTCTCGTCCAAGCTCCCTCTCCCTTTGAAGCCCTCACGAAATACCCGCCCCCCTCCCCTTGGTAGAAAAATATTCTCCAAGTATTGTTACTATCCCAAAATACCTTAGCCAAATACCTTGTAGTATTCCAAAGTCACCTTTATACTAAAAGCCCAGAAATACTACCTTATATACATTAGTCACTAAACTAAACCCGGGAAATCTTCATAGTTGGTTGAAGTATTAAGTAGGTTGTTTAGAAACTTCTAAGGGTTTCTTCGAGCTATCTGAGCGCAAATTAGGAGCTAAACGTTGTTCAGATCGACATTTAAACTTGGATAATTTTGGGCTTATCGAGGTAAATACTCTTGTCCTTCTATTGTAATTGGAGATTACATATAAGAGTAGTTTAGATTTGAGTATAAGATATGAAGGATATGAAAGAAGAGAATTGAATCAGACTTACATGGATCGTATTTACAAAGAGACTTGTGTAGTTTGACTGTAGGAAGTGCTGCCCAATTTTCCGTAGAATTAAGAACCTTCTGCTTAGAATATTCTACAGAGTAGTCTAGACGTTGATAGACGTATTTGACTATTATAGGTTGATACTCACGCGACATATTCGACTTGGCAGTGGATTTTGCGGCGAGGTATGTGATTCTTCCTATCCTCTCGAGCATGATATTTTGATATATATATGAAGTACGGTAGGCGTCGTGTGTTAACTAAAAAGGGTTTTACTCGATGTCTGACTTGAGTCTTGAAGTATTTCAAAAGAATTATGAATCATTTTGAAAGAAGAGTAATACTTAGTTTTAAAAGTTTAAGAGTTATACTAGCTTTATGGGAAGTTAGGTGTAACGACTTAAGAGAGATAAAAGGAAGTTTACTTAATTGTTTATGAAAGCCTTGTATTGATTTCGAAATGAGAATAAGCATCGAACAAACCATCGCAGCGTTAATAAAGGAAAATGTATTGACAAATAATTAATTATATTAAAACCAAGAGAAACCTCCATCCGCATGAAGCTAAGATAAGATAAAATTGTATTACATTTCCTAGATCATGGTCGCTTAATAAGGTTGTTATAAACAATAATAAACTACTCACACATAAGATGTATGTTACTAAATTTTGTTAAAAGAAGAAATTACGTTGTTAAGTGATTAGGACTATGAACTATGAAATCTTTCGAAAATAAGAGACTTAAGTATTTAATAATATGCAACTTGAACTTTTGGAAAAGAATGTTGTTACTTGACCTTAAAAAGGGAAAATGTGTTGGTTTAAAATGAAGGCATGGTATTGTCTTAATCATCTTAAAAGAGGGTTTAAATGTTATGGACGATTCTTTCACCGAGTCCACGGACGGGCGACATGTATTCCATATGATTCTTTCCGAGTCCCATGGGATGGGCCGAGACATGTATTCCTTACGATTCTTTACGAGTCCCACGGACGGGCCGGGACATGTATTCCATACGATTCTTTACCGAGTCCCATGGGATGGGCCGGGACATGTATTCCATACGATTCCTTACCGAGTCCCATGAGATGGGCCGGGACATGTATTCTATATGATTCTTTACCGAGTCCCATGGGATGGGCCGGTACATGTATTCCATACGATTCCTTACCGAGTCCCATGAGATGGGCCGGGACATGTATTCCATACGATTCTGTACCGAGTCCCATGGGATGGGTCGGGACATGTATACCACACGATTCCACCTCGTGTCCCATGGGATGGGTCGAGACATGTTATACGTATCATACGATTTATACCTGATCGCGGCGGTGAGGAAGGAGTTCCACGCATGAGGATGACTTTGAGAGTGAGTCCCCGCCGACATGACTACTTTTATGTTGTAAATCGTAGTTTCGTTATCATACATGTCTCTGCTTTATATAAACTGTTATGATTTCGATTCTGATTTTCCGCCACATACTTGGTACTGTTATGCACCTCCTTCGGCCGCGTTCATGCCGCAAGTAGGTACACCGCTTATTGATCCTCGCTCATGTGGTGACAATTCAGCGTTTTGGGAAGCTCCGTGTCTCTGAGGCTTATCTTTGGTATAGTCCGTCGTTGTAGTACTTACATTCGTGGGTATGGCGGGCCCTGTCCGCCATTATTGTTATAACATTCTTAGGTGCAGAAATCGTTGTGGCGTGGTTTGTAAAAGGGATGAATCTCAAGTTTTTATATATATATCGAAGGCAACTTTTCTCAGATAAACTGTTTCTCACTTCATATTGTTTCATGTCTTGTTTTATATTCCGCTGGTTACTCTGATGTATGTCTACTTGGGTGCCCGGGTAAGGCACCAGTCACGGGCCCCGGATCGGGTCGTGACAAAAGTGGTATCAGAGTAGTTAATCCTCGGAAAGTGTCTACATACCGTATCTAGTAGAGTATTGATTATCGGTGTGTTGTGCACCACACCAATAATCAGGAGGCTATAGGATATTTAGGATTGGTATCCATTCTTCTCAATCTGAGATCGTGCCTTAGAGTTGTGTTATAAGTTGGACCCCTCTAACGTATTCTTTTATGCCAGTTATGCCTCCACGCAAGGCAATCAGGGCCCAGAAGGCAAGCGTGCAGAGGCTGCGAGTAGAGTAGCGGCGGTCTATCGAGACCACGACCGAGCCTCGGTCCCACACCGGAGCAGGAGACGGGTTACGCGAGATGGCCCGATTATTGTCCATGATAGTGGCAAGGCACGAAGATAAGCCGATCGCGATTCCGCAGTAGTACCGTAGTTCACCCGAGCGGATAGTTTGAGACCGCGGGACTTTACGAGTTGCAGCCGCCGTTGTTTTATGGATCGAGGCCCGAGGATGATCCGTAGGAGTTCATCCGGCGATTCTGACGGATCATGAGTGATCAAGGCTTCGGAGACCGAGTCAGTGGTCTTAGGTTCGCATCGGCTGCGTGATACTGCAGTCTACTGGTTTGATTCGTGGGAGCTGTCCCGGGGGAAGCATGCACCTCCAGCTATTTGGGACGAGTTCTCGGAGGCATTTCTCAACCACCTATTGGCTCCGCAGAGGAGAACGCGGGCACAGATTTACGATCTTTGAGACAGAGGCGTGCGGTTGGGAGTACAACGTGGAGTTCGACTCATTGGCTCGGTATGTCCCGCGTTAGTAGCGGATATGGAGGACAGTACACCGCTACGTCACCGCTCGATGACTACTGGCGAGGCTTGTTCGTGTAGCCACCGTGCATGGACATTGCCCGCATGCGACTTATGCACTTGGATGTGAGGCGGAGGGTCGGAATGACGAAATCAGCGTAAGAGGGTCGAACAGCGGTCCTTTGGTAACTTTCGAGGCGAACCGCCTCAAGAAGAAAGTTATGTACCTCCGCCAAGATGCAGTGGTCCTCCGCGCCTTCGTGACGTTCGGTATTCGGGAGCTGGTGAGCTCCAGGCTTAGTTCACTGTATACATGGGTTCTAGTCAGTCGGGTTCATGTTTCCCTCAGTGTGCACGATGTGGCAGGCGTCATCCCGGGGAATGTCGTCTTTTTACTGGTGCTTGTTTTGCCTGCGGCCGTCAGGGCCATGTGACGAGAAACTGTCCTAATAGGAAAGATGCCGGCAGAATGACTCAGCCTACGTCGGTGGCGTGTTCATCGCCTTCAGAAGCTATCGTGGCGAGGTGATTAGGATTAAAGCGACGAATGGAAAATAAAGCAGATGATACAGGTATATTCTTACCCCACTAGAGACTAGTATGCGTTGATGATATGATGAAGTGCTAAGTATTATGTTCAGATAGTATTATGTTAAAATTGTGTTTAGAAAACATGGTTAGTTAGAAGGGTAAGATTGGGGGACAGGGAAATTGTGAGCCTTAGAATATTATACGTAGAGACCTTAGATGCGAGGCCATCTTGAGTAAAAGATTTATTTTTATGTTGACCTTTATCGGAGTGCATAGTATACGTGGGATATATTTGTGTGATAAGTCCCTGAGTGGTATGAAATGAAAGAGGGTAGTTGAGCTAAGGAGACCACTAGGTTTTCGTGACTTGATTAGTAAGATTGTTCTGGATCGGGGGAACAAGAGTTTGGCGCGATAGCGGGTCGGGTTGAGGACCGATCGCGGGTCAACCCGCGCCTATAATGTGGTGGGGTCAGTTCGAAGTGGTCCCGCCAGGTGGTAGGGTCACGAGGGCGCTAGGCCCAAGTTTAGATGACCGTCGTACGAGTTCGTGGATGCGTTCGACCGATGAGTCGCCGATGAGGTCAGCCCATCTTGTCTTTCGATCGAATCGCTACTCGGCAGAGGGTTATGCGAGATGTTATATATCAGGAAGGTTGTAAGACTGCACGGGGTTCCTACTTTTACCTTATGACAGGCAGTGGAGCCCAGTTTACGGTAATTTTTTTTTTCTGGAGGTTTTACCAGGCGGGGGTTAGGAACTCAGGTGAGGCTCAGTATTGCATTCATCCTCGGGCCGACAGACAAACAACGCGTTTTTACCCAGATATTTAAGGATAGGTTACGGGCCGGTGTTTTGATTTCAAGGGTAGCTGTGAGGATTAATTGCCTCTTGTTGAGCGAGTATTATAATAGCTACCATTTCAGTATTCGGATATCGCCTTATGAAGTCTTGTATGGGCGGAAGTGTAGGTTGCCGGTCGATTGGTTTGATGTTGGCAAGGTTCAGATAGTTGGTCCGTACTTGATCTAGCAGGATGTGGATATGTTCGGAAAAGTATCGGAGATCCACCCAGAGTGTTCCCAGTTAATGATGACCAAGTTGGAGATAGTAACCCCGAGATTCGGAAACTGAAGCAATAACAGAAAGGTGGTAAGTTTAGTTAGGATGTGTTCGGCGCATGCGAGGAGGTGCGGCGAGTAAGAGAATAGAAGTGATCATTACTTTTGTGAAGTAAAGGTCACGGCGGAATATCTTTTAGACTTTGGGTGGGAGCTTTTGTGATGCTAGAGGTGATTCTAGTGGACTTGGAGTTAAGTATTTGCGCGTGTGTTATGTTATGGCCAGGTACGACATGATTGGTTTCGTAAGTATATTAGTGAAGACTATACCGGTGCTAGCGTGTTTTGAGACTTAGAAGGAACATTCGGGACGAATGTTTCTAAGGGGGGAAGAATGTTATACCCCGTACTTCCAGAGTATGTATGTGAGGACGTACGTACAATTTTGTAAGCCCGAATAATTGTTAAGGACGAAATTGTGCACATCCACGAAAAAGATTTGTTTTTCCGAGAAAATTTTCCGAACCTTGTAAAGGAATTTTACGTTTTCAGGAATTTATTTATTTTGGATTTTTCCGAGAGATGAAATATTTTGGACCAACGAGAGGGCGACATGTGTCACCCTCAAGTGGACTATTTTTGGTGGAGGAATTGATTGGCACGTTTTTTTCATTTAAAAGGCCAAACACCTTTGGTCAAAAGTCTTGCAAAGTAGATAGATAAGGTAGCACTTGTCCAAATCTTCACCCTCCACTTGCTTTGATCTTGGCCATTGATTGGCCTATAAATACCCCTTAAGTTCAAGACTTATTCTTCATCCCTTAAACATTTTCCAAGTCTCAAAATCCCTCTCCCCCTCTTGAAAGCTCTCGTCCAAGCTCCCCCTCCCCCTTTGTGAAGCCCTCGGCCGAAATACCCCCCCCCCCCCCTTGGTAGAAAAATATTCTCCAAGTATTGTTACTATCCCAAAATACCTTAGCCAAATACCTTGTAGTATTCCAAAGTCACCTCTATACTAAAAGCCCAGAAATACTACCTTATATCCATTAGTCACTAAACGAAACCCTGGGGAAATCTTCATAGTTGGTTGAAGTATTAAGTAGAAGTTGTTTAGAAACTTCTAAGGGTTTCTTGGAGCTATCAGAGCGTGGAAATTAGGAGCTAAACGTTGTTCGTGATCGACATTTAAACTTGGATAATTTTGGGCTTATCGAGGTAAATACTATTGTCATTCTATTTTAATTGGAGATAACATATAAGCGTAGTTTAGATTTGATTATAAGATATAGAAGTATATGAAAGAAGAGAATTGAACTGTAATTACATAGGATTTGTATTCTGATGAGACTTGTGTAGTTTGACGGGTAGGGAAGTGCTGCCCAATTTTCCGTAGAATTAAGAACCTTCTGCATAGAATATTCTACAGAGTAGTGTAGACGTTGATAGACGTATTTGACTATTATAGGTTGATACTCTGCGCGCGACATATTCGACTTGGCAGGTGGATTTCGCCGAGGAGGTATGTGATTCTTCCTATCCTCTTGAGCATGATATTTTGATATATATATAGAGTACGGTAGACGTACGTGTGTTAACTAAAAAAGGTTTTACTCTGATGTCTGTTGACTTGAGTCTTGAAGTATTTCAAAAGAATTATGAATCATTTTTTAAAGAAGAGTAATACTTAGTTTTAAAAGCTTAAGAGTTATACTAGCTTTATGGGAAGTTAGGTGTAACGACTTAAGAGAGATAAAAGGAACGGTTTACTTAATTGTTTATGAAAGCCTTGTATTGATTTCAGAAATTAGAATACGCATCGAACAAACCACTGCAGCGTTAATAAAGGAAAATGTATTGACAAATAATTAATTATATTAAAACCAGTAGAAACCTTCATCTGCATAGAAGCTAAGATAAGACAAAATTGTATTACATTTCCTAGATCATGGCTGCTTTAATAAGGTTGTTATAAACAAGAATAAACTACGCACACATAAGATGTATGTTACTAAATTTTGTTAAAAGAAGAAATTACGTTGTTAAGTGATTAGGACTATGAACTATGAAATCTTTCGAAAATAAGAGACTTAAGTATTTAAAAATATGCAACTTGAACTTTTGGAAAAGAATGTTGTTACTTGACCTTAAAAAGGAAAATGTGTTGGTTTAAAATGAAGGCATGGTATTGTCTTAATCTGTCTTAAAAGAGGGTTTAAATGTTATGGACGATTCTTTACCGAGTCCCATGGGATGGGCCGGGACATGTATTCCATACGATTCTTTACCGAGTCCCATGGGATGGGCCGGGACATGTATTCCATACGATTCTTTACCGAGTCCCATGGGATGGGCGGCACATGTATTCCATACGATTCTTACCGAGTCCCATGAGATGGGCGGCACACGTATTCCATACGATTCTTTACCGAGTCCCACGGACGGGCGGGACATGTATTCTATACGATTCCTCACCGAGTCCCACGAGATGGGCCGACATGTATTCCATACGATTCTCTCAATGAGTCCCATGGGATGGCGGGACATTTATACCACACGATTCCACCTCGTGTCCCGTGGGATGGGTCGAGACATGTTATACGTATCATACGATTTATACCTGACCGGCAGCGGTGAGGAAGGAGTTCCACGGGCATGAGGATGACTTTGAGGAGTGAGTCCTGCGCCGACATGACTACTTTTATGTTGTAAAGCGTAGTTTGGTTATCATACATGTCTCATGTTTTATATAAAGCTATTATGATTTCATTCTGATTTTTCGATTTCACATACTTGGTACTGTTATCGACCTCCTTGGGGCTGCGTTCATCCGCAAGTAAGGTACACCATTGTTGATCCTCGCTCATAGGGTCACGATTCAGCGTTTTGGGAAGCTCCGTGTCTCGGAGGCTTATCTTTGGTATAGTCCACTGTCGCTGTAGGTACTACATTCTGGTATGGCGGGCCCGTCCGCCATTGTTATTATAACATTCTTAAGTCTGTAATCGTTATGGACGTGGTTTGTAAAAGGGATGAATCGTTCAAGTTTTATATATATATGCCGAAGGCAACTTTTCTCGAATAAACTGCTTCTCACTTCATATTGTTTCATGTCTTTTTATATTCCGGTTACTCGATGTATGTCTACTGGGTACCCGTAAGGCACGATCCGCCCGGATCGGCTCGTGACACAGAGAGTATATAGTGCACCAATATATCACGGGTCTAGATGATTATCTAGTAAAGGGTTGTACAAAGTAGCTCTTGATCGAGCATGGACATTGCCCGCGTCAAAGCTTATGCGCGAAAGGCGAGGAACGTAGAGATCGACGGATTAACCAAGATCGCGAGAAGAGGCGAGCAATGTTAGGTCGCTGGTAACTTCGAGGCGAACCGCCTCAAAGGTGATCGATATGCGCCTCCGCCAGTACAAAGTGGTCCTCTACAGGCTTTAGGACGTTCGGGGTATGCAGGAGTTGGTCAGAGCTCCAGGGTTTCTGGTTCACAGATTTACATAGGTTCTAGCCAGCCAGATTCAGTTTTCCCTCAGTGTTCACTATGTGGTAGGCGTCATCCTGGGAAATGTCGTCTTTTTACTAATGCTTGTTTTACCTGCGGCCGTCAGGGCCATGTGAGGAGAGAATGTCCTAGTAGGAGGGATACAGATGAGATGACTCACCTCTTTGGGTCGATTCATGGTCGGTGGTTCGGAGAGGAAGGGTGTTAGCTGCAGAGGTCACCCCTGCCTGCGTTGTGGTTGTCATAGACTCCACTGGGGAGTGTCGCACTACTGACGACTTGTTATACTTGCGGCGAGGCCATTTCGTGAAATTGTCCGATCGTGAGGTAGCACGGATGTAGAGACTCACCTTCGTGATCGGTGGCTGGTTCATCGCCTTCTATTTATGCACTGCGGTGATTTTGATTAGAGTGACAAAGGGAAAATGGAGCAATAGTTACAGGTATATCTTTAACCCTCTAGAGAATAGTAGGCGTGATATGATGATTTACTGTTAAGTGTTATGTTCAGATAACATTGTGTAAATTGTGATTTAGAGAACATGATTAGTTGAAAAGGTAAGTTTGGGGACAGGAAAATGGCGAGCCTTAGAATATTACGCGTGGATACCTTAGATGCAAGGCCGTCTTAAGTAAAGGATTTTACGTTATTGATCCTTGTCGAGATACAGAGTATACGTGGGGTATATTTGTGTGATAAGTCCCTGAGTGGTGTGAAATGAAAGTGGGTAGTTGAGCTAAGAAGACCACTAGGTTTTCGTGACTTGATTAGTGAGATTGTTCCGGACCGGGAACAAGAGTTTGGTACGAGATGGGTCGGGTTGAGGCAAGATCGCGGGTCAACCCGCATCCCGGAATGATGAGGGGTCAGTTTGAGGTGGTCCCGCTAGGTGATAGGGTCACGAGGGTGTTAGGCCCAAGTCTAGGAAACCATTGTACGAGTTCCTGGATGCGTTCGACCAGAATCAGATCGTGAAGGCCGGGAATGACCTTAAAGGAAATTGAAGCTAGCGTAATGACCAAGTTTGGAGGTGGTAACTCCAAGGTTTTGGAAACTGAAGCAATGACTGAAGTGTGGTACGTATACTAAAAAGAGTTCGGGTGTTCGAGAAGGGTACAACGAGTAAGGGAAGAAGTGAACGTGTGTTAAGAGAAGGGAAGTGATCATTTTGTGAAGTAAAGATGTGAAGAGAGTATCCTTTAGACCATGGGTGGAAGCTTTAGTGTTGTTATAAACGTTAGAGGTGATTCCTCGTTGGCTCGAATTTGAGTTTTGCACGTGTGTTATATTATGGCCAGGTGTGGCATAATTAGTTATGTAAGTATATGTCACGACCCGATCCCGGGCCCGTGACTGGTGCCTTACCCGGGCACCCAAGTAGGCATACATCAGAGTAATCAGCGGAAAATAAAAACAAGACATGAAACAAGTGTAAAATGAGACACGCTTTACGAGAAAAGTCGCCTTCGGCATATATATATAAACCAAGTCCGCGATTTACATCCCAACTGCATAATAGGACTACAGACCTCTGAAAGTAAACAATTATGGCGGACAGGGGCCGCCATACCTGAATGTACAAAACTATCTACAACAACAGGAGATCATACCCAAAAGTCGAGCCTCCGAGAAATGGAGCTCGACACTGCAGGAAAGATCCTAAATCGAGGATCCGCTACTCGCTTCCCTTTACTCGCGGCATGAGCGGCCCGAAGAGGTCGATAACAGTACCAAGTATGTGAAATCAGAAGTACTTTAAATGAAATCATACCATTTTAAAAGCAATTTTACAAATATGTATTAAACAACCAATGTAACACATAGTGCCATAGCATAACCAAAAGCAAAATATATATAACATAACTGGTCTTTTCTAGGCCGCTAATGATCGAAGCAAGGCCAATCGCCCATAGTATCATTATGCGAGCCTAATCTCGAACTCCGCGATCGCATAGGTCACACGCACCGCGTGAGGTATTCCTCGCATCGGGGTTGCTAGCCGCGATATCCTCCGGACTCCCGCGATCCGCATAGTCACATAGACGCGTAGTCACACGACTTCATAAGGCATTCTCGCGACGGGATAATACACCCGGAATGATCAATCCTGGAACTCCCGCAGCTCCGCATAGTCACACAGACCGCATAGGCCGTATATACCCGCATCAAGGGTGGCAAGCCCTCGGTATAACAAGTCAAGGGGGTATGTGATATAATAACAGTACAACGGGCTTAACGTTTAACAACGTAAGCACAACAAGAATAACCCCCTTACACAACATCACAAGACACTAACACGCGTAGCATCATAACATGTTTACTTATCAAACCATGTTACTACACTTTTCAGAAATCAATACAAGATTTTCATAAACAAATAAGTAAAACCGTTCCTTTTATCTTTCTTAAGTCGTTATACCTAACTTCCCATAAAGCTAGTATAACTCTTAAGCTTTCTGTTTAAAAATCAAGTATTACTCTTCTTTCAAAAATGATTCATAATTCTTTTGAAATACTTCAAGGTTCTTATTATTTAGACTCAAGTCAAAAGACGTCCAGTAAAACCATGTTCAGTTAACACACGTACGTCTACCGTACTATATATATATATTAAAATATCATGCTCAAGAGGATAGGAAGAATCACATACCTCCTTGGCGAAATCCACCTGCCAAGTCGAATATGTCGCGCGCAGAGTATCAACCTATAATAGTCAAATACGTCTATCAACGTCTAGACTACTCTGTAGAAAGTTCTAAGCAGAGGGTTCTCTATTCTACGGAAAATTGGGCAGCATTTCCTGTTATACCCCGTAGTTCCCGGGTATATATGTTAGGATGTACGTACGAGGTTACGACAGAAATTTTGGAAAGAAAGGAAGATGTGATTTTTCGACGGAAAAGTTTCCGGTTTTTGTGAAGAAAAAGGTTCGTTAATGGGAATTGGATTCCCAGATTTGGTATTTGGACTTCTTGGATTATATTAGAATTTTGAGATTTTATTTCCGGAAATGGTCACGTGGGCCCACGGGAGAAATTTACGGTTTTGTGGGGCCCGCTTTGTTTTTGAGATTTTCGGTATTTTGGGTACTTTCGGAAGACGAAATATTTTGGACGAATCGGGGGGCGACACGTGTCACCCCTTGTGTGGCCATGTGGGCCGAAATTGGTGGACAAGTGGCCCAATCTTGACCACCCACTTGCATTGATCTTGGCCCTTGTTTCTTCTATAAATACCCCTTGAAGTGCAAGACTTATTTCTTCATCCCACACTTAGTTCCAAGGCAAAATACTCCCTCCCTCTTATGTGTAGTTCTCGTTTTTGGCCTTTCCCCTAGACCAAAAGTTGTCCAAAAATTCTTAAGGTTTTAAGTATTCTTCCTTAGGGTGTTAGGAAGTTTGTGTACCAAGAGTTGGAAAAGATTTCACACCCCTAGCCTAGAAATGTTGCCTTGGCCGAAAATTGCCAAATTGTAGCCTAAGTGTTCTTCACTTTTGGAGTTGGATCTTGAAGAAGAGTTGGTTAGGAGCTTCTAAGGGTCGCTTGGAGCAGGTTGGAACGTAAGGAATTGGAGCTAAACGTTGCTCAGGATCGACTTATTAATCTTGGATAATTTTGGGCTTATTGAGGTAAATAATCTTGTCCCCCTATTGTAATTGGAAATTACATATTGTAGTAATATATAGTTGAGTATATTATATATAGAATGAGTATTGAAAAGAATTGAACTGTATTTACATTGGTGTATTCTGATGTGAGACTTGTGTAGTATTATTGTGAAGCAGGTTTGAACACGTCCGGTTAGACGTGTAAATCCCCTGGGAGTTGTTGGCCTTGTAGCGGGCCTTGGTAGGGGAGGAGATTTGTGTGATAGCGGGGAGGTCTTTGCGAATTTTCTGTAGAATACGAAATCTTGTATTTAGAATATTCTACGAAGAGATCTAGGAGTTGATAGGCGTTTTGTGGCCTTTATAGGTTGCAGTACTTCGAGTAGCGTATTCTACTTGAAGAGTGGAAAAGGCTAGCAGAGTTACAGTACTGTGGAGCGTTTTGCTAATTGTCGATAATCGTCGCGAGGTATGTGAACCTCTTCCTATCTTTTCTAGCATGATTGTTGTGAACTATGTAGTACGGTGAGCGTCATACGTGCTAAGTGATTTGGTTGGTTTAAAACATAGGGTGTTATAATAGCTTTATGGGAAGTTAGTTATAACGACTTTATATAGGTAAAAGAATGGTTTATTGATTGTAGAAGTTAAGAGACTTGATCTTCAAAGATAAGAGACTTGACTTATAAACGACTTGATTGTAGAAGTTAAGAGACTTGATCTTCAAAGATAAGAGACTTGACTTATAAACGACTTGATTTTGAAAGTTAAGAGACTTGATCTTCAAAGATAAGAGACTTGACTTATAAACGACTTGATTTTGAAAGTTAAGAGACTTGATCTTGAAAGATAAGAGACTTGACTTATAACGACTTGTTTTCGGAAAAAGAGAAGTAACTTGATTTTGAGTATAGGTTACTTGTTTTGAAAAGAGTACATTATTTGGGTTTTAAAAGAATACTTGTTGTGGTTTTAAAAGAAAAGAGACTTGTGGAATTGAAGAGTTTTCGGTTTAAAAGGAGGCATTGTTTTGTCTTAAGTCGGTAAAACATAAAGTGTTATAACAACTTTATGGGAAGTTAGTTATAACGACTTTATGAAAACAAAAGAATGGTTTTATCATTGGTTTTAAAGTGGTAACTTGACTTTAAAAGGAGAAGTGTTTTGGTCTATAAAGAAGGCATGATATTGCCTTAATTTGGTTTTAAAAGGAAAGTATGGAAGTTGTTTTGGTTTACTTAAAAATGTTAGTCACTCTATTTTGATACTACGGGTATCGGGTGACTTTTGTAAAAGAAATGGATCTTCAAAAAAGAATTTAACGTACGTAGTACTTTGGGATTAAAACCTGAACCTTGGCATAAAATGAAAGTACCTTGAGTTGTGTGTAACTTGCGTGTGTTTTGCGTGTGATAGCCTTGCCGTGCAAGTGTTGTATCCTTATGTTACCGCGTCTCTCGATGGAGGGCCGGTCATGTTATTCTTGATTGATGGACATACTGACACGATGGGTGGCCCACGGGTATGTTTCCATTAAGTGTATTATTTTGATTAATCGCTTTGGACATCGACCGCGATGGGTGGCCCAGTATGCTTCCATTGTGATTGTTGTCTTGTTGTATCCTTTTGGACCTCGACACGATGGGTGACCACGGTATGGTTCCATTAGGATTGTTGTTCCATGGACTAGCTCTCCATGAGGTTTCCGATTCGGCCTTGGTATCCGTGGTGGCCGTACTTGCCCGCCTCGTGGTGATTCGGCCTTGGTACCTGGTAGTTAGCCCTCGCACTTGTCCCGTTCAGTGTAGTGACAAAGTCTCGTGACACGGCCTTGGTACATGGTAGTTAGCCCTCGTACTTGCCGATCACGTGACACGACGACCTTGGTATCCGTAGTCGACTTTCGTGCTTACCGTGTCGCCGTGGTTTGGTTGTATAATATTGTTAGTACGGTTGTTATGACACATGTGGGACCTAGTGTTCATGTGTACTTCTTGGTGTGATTATATCATAGACTGCCGGCAGTGAGGAAGGTATTCCACGGGCATGATTGATGTTGTGGGCGTGAGACCCATTGTTATACTTGAGTAATGACTTTGAGGGCGTGAGTCCCTGACTTGACATGACTGGTTATATATTATTGATTGTAGTTTGGTTATCATACATGTCTCCTGCTTTATATAGACTATTATGATTTCATTTACAGTATTTTACAGTTTCACATACTTGGTACCTGTTGTACTGACCTCCTTCGGGGGGCTGCGTTCATGCCGCAGGTAGAGGTACATCGGTTGTGGATCCGCGCTCTTAGGATCACAATTCAGCTTTTTGGGAAGCTCCGTTTCTTCGGAGGCTTATCTTTGGTATAGTCCCCTGTCAGTGTAGTTACTTGTACATTAAGGGTATGGCGGGGCCCTTTCCCGTCATAGTTATGGTTACATTCTTAGAGGTCTGTAGTACTGTTGTGGGCAGGGTTTTGTAAAAGGATTTAACTGTTCAGTTTGATATATGTATATATTCAGGAAGGTGACCGTTTTGGTTAGCCTGGTTCATGCTTTATGACTTGTCTCATGTTTTAGTTTTTATTTCCGCTGATTTTCTCTGATGTTGTATCACTAGGGTGCCCGGGGTAAGGCACCAGTCACGGGCCCGGGATCGGGTCGTGACATTTCCCTACCCGTCAAACTACTCAAGTCTACTGTAAATACAGTCCTATGTAAGTCCAGTTCAATTCTTCATTTATATTCTTCTGATGTGATTTTAGTTCAATTCTATTATTCAATATCCTTCTATGTATCTTATACTTATTTCTATATTACTACAGTATGTGATCTCCAATTTACAATAGAAGGATAAGATTATTTACCTCTATAAGCCCAAAATTATCCAAGTTATAATGTCGATCCTGAATAACGTTTTAGCTCCTAATTTGCACGCTCCGATAGCTCCAAGAAACCCTTAGAAGTTTCCACACAACTTCTACTAATACTTCAAACCAACTATGAAGATTTCCCCAAGGTTTCGTTTAGTGACTAATAGGAAGTATAGTAGTATTTTCCGGGCTCTAAGAATAGAGGTGACTTGGGAATGCTACAAGGGTTTTGGGCTAAAGTATTTTGCCATAGTAACTATACTTGAAGACAACTTTTCTACCAAGGGGGGGGGGGGGGTGTTTCGGCTAGAGCTCTCTAGAGGGGGGGGGGAAGAGGGCTTGGACGAAAGCTCACAAGGGAGAAGGGAGTTTTTGAGACTTGGAAAATGATTTGTGGATGAAGAAGTCTTGCACTAAGGGGGGGTATTTATAGGACTACCAAGAGCCAAGATTAAGGCAAGTGGAGGGCAAGTGGAGGGTGTATATTTGCACATGTGTACCTTATCCATCTACTCCACAAATATCACAAAATATCCTACCTAACCTTGACCAATGTTTAAGGCAAAACAACGTGCCAAGATCGTCCTCCATTGCCGTCCACTTGAGGGTGACAAGTGTCGCCCTCTCGTTGGTCCAAAATATTTCATCTCTCAGAAAAATCCGCAAAAATTATAAATGTCGCAACCGTAATTTTCCCTTCGCAAGGTTCGGAAAACTTTTCGTCGGAAAACAATTCTTTTCGTTAGTTGTGCACAAATTTCGTCCCTTATGCCTAACTAAGGCTTAAACTTTTGTACGTACGTCCTCACATACATACTCTGGAAATACGGGGTATAACATTCTCCCATCCTTAGAAAAATTCGTCCCGAATGTTCCTTCCCACGACAGATAACGATAAGGTTCCTCATAACTTAAACAGTTTACAAATGCCACACATGGCCACAATACAACACTTAAGTACATAAGCCAAAGAAAATTTACAAGTAGGAAAGTGAGTTACCTGGAGGTGTGGGGAATAAGTGAGGATACCTCTGTCTCATGTCCTCCTCTGCTTCTCACGTCATCTCCTCTCTGTGCTCGTTCCACCATAAGACCTTGACGGAAGACACATCCTTCGTCCGCAGACGCCTAACCTGACGATCAAGTATCGCTATGGGAATCTCCTCATACGATAACCCCTCGGTCACCTGGACATCGTCAATCGGGTGTACTCTAGATGGATCCCCGATACATCTCCTCAGCATAGAAACATGAAAAACCGGATGCACTGCCTCCAGATCGGACGACAGATCCAACTCATAGGCAACCTTGCCTACCCTGCGGATAATCTGATAAGGCCCAATGTACCTTGGGCTGAGCTTCCCTTTCCTGCCAAATCTCATCACACCCTTCATGGGTGACACCTTCAGGAAAACCCAATCATCAACCTCAAACTCCAGATGCCGACGACGATGATCTGCATACGACTTGCCGACTCGCCGGTATCGATAGCGCTCTCGATAAGCTTCACCTTATCCACTGCTCGAACCAGTGCGGTCCCACTAATCGCACTCGCCAACATCAAACCAGCCTATCGATACGCACTTCCTCCCATACAAAGCCTCATAAGGCGCCATCTCGAATCCGGAGTGGTAGCTATTATTATACAAACTCAACTGAGGCAAATAATCCTCCGGCTACCCACAAGTCAATAACACAAAGCTCGCAAAGATATCCTCGCAGTGCGGATAGTGCGCTCTGCTGTCAGTGCTGCGAGGATGGAATGCATGTCGTGCTCACTGCGTCCTAAACCTTTCGGAAAGACCTCCGTAAGTTAGCCGTAAACCGGGCTCTCATGCGATATGATAGAAATAGGGACTCCATGCGGCCTCACGATCTCTCGGATGTAAAGTTTGGCATAATCCTCGGTAGAAAGTCGTCCCGATCGGAAGAAAGTGGGCTGATTTCGTCATCCGTCGACGATAACCGGATAGAATCATGTCTCCTCGAGTGCGAGGTAACCACGTGATAAAGTCCATGTTGATCACCTCTCACTTCCGGTCGGGATCTCTATCGTGCGCAATAAACCACCGTGCCTCGGTGCTCTACCTTCACCGCGACAACACGGCAATCGAGCCACAAACTCGCAACGTCCTCTTCAAGCCATCCCACCAATACGGATCGAGGTCGTGGTACATCTTGGTCGACCCGGATGGATAGAGTAACACGCTGTGTGCTTCCCAGAACCTCCGCCAAGTCCCGTAATATCCGAACACACAACCCTCGAACCTTAGCACCCCATCGGTGCTACCCCAGGACCCTTCCTCACGAAGAGCGTATCACGATACCGTCAAAACAGATCCTCAAATCGCTGCCTCTTCACCTCCTCGACGATGGAAGACTCGGCAACCTCTCGAACTCGAACCCCACTGCTATCAGAATCAATCAATCGGACCCCGAGGCTCGCTAGCTGATGTAAATCGCGAACCATGCCCCTCCTCTCTGGCTGTACATCTGATAGGCTACCCATCGACCTACGACTAAGGGCATCTGCCACAACATTGGCCTTCCCTGGGTGGTACAGGATATCGACATCATAATCCTTGAGTAACTCTAACCACCGTCTCTGTCGTAAGTTCAGCTCCTCCGTGAAGATATACTGGAGGCTCTTGTGGTCTGTGTAAATATCCACATGAACTCCATACAAATAGTGCCTCCAGATCTTCAAGGCGTGAATTACCGCTGCCAACTCCAAATCATGGGTGGGGTAGTTCCTCTCATGTTTCTTAAGCTGTCGGGATGCGTATGCTATAACCTTGCCCTGCTGCATCAACACACATCCAAGCCCGATGCCTGACGCATCACAATACACGACATAGCCATCTGGACCCTCTAGAAGAGTAAGAACGGGGGCGGTCGCCTCCTTCAAGAATCGAAACCCCGCCAAAGCATCATCCATCGAAACTTAGCCGCTTTACGAGTCACCTAGTCAATGGTGCGAAGATAAGCAAACTTCTCCATGAACGCCGATAATAACTCGCGAGGCCCGAAATCGCGCACTCTATCGGTGTAGTAGGTCTAGGCCAAGTCCCGATCGCCGATCTTAGCCGTATCCACCTGAATACCATCGGCCCCGACAATGTGCCCAAGAAAAGCCACCGAAGTTAACCAAAACTCACATTTGGAAAACTTGGCGTACAACTGCTGGTCCTGGAGAACTCTCAGCATAGTCCTCAAATGCTCCGCATGCTCCCGCTCAGAGCGAGAATAAACCAAGATGTCATCGATGAATACTATCACAAACGTATCCAAAAATGGCTTGAACACTCGGTTCATCAAATCCATAAATACTGCCGGAGCATTGGTCAAACCGAAAGACATGACCCTGAACTCATAGTGCCCGTACCGGGTCTGGAATGCAGTCCTAGGGATATCCGCTTCTCTAACTCGCACCTGACGATAGCCCGATCGCAGATCAATCTTGGAGAAACATCTCGAACCCTGCAGCTGGTCGAACAAATCATCAATCCTGGGAAGGGGGTATCTGTTCTTAATAGTCACCTTGTTCAGCTGCCTGTAATCAACACACATGCGCAACGTCCCGTCCTTCTTCTTCACGAATAATACCGGCGCTCCCCAGGGAGAAACACTAGGTCTGATGAAGCCCTTCTCCAGCAAATCTCTCAGCTGGTCCTTCAACTCTCTCAACTTGGCAGGTGTCATTCTGTATGGCGGAATGGAAATAGGTCGAGTGTCTGGCAGCACATCGATACAAAACTCTATCTCCCTCTCAGGAGGGATACCCGGGAGGTCATCTGGAAACACATCTGGGAACTCTCTGACTACTGGGCGATCAAAATCTGGTACGCGACCTCGAGATCAAACACCCGAATGAGATGGTAGATATACCCCTTCTGCACCATCTTCCTAGCCTTGAGGTAGGAAATAAACCTACCCCTCGGTGACACAGTGTTCCCCTCCCACTCAATAACCGGCTCCCCAGGAAACTGGAACCGTACCACTCTCTCCCTGCAGTCTACATTGGCGTAGCAGGAAGCTAGCCAATCCATACCCATGATCACATCGAAATCAGTCATGTCCAACTCTATCAAGTCGGCCAGGAGTCGACGATCGCATAAAGTCCATGGTCAAGCTCTATATACCCGCCGAGCTACCACCGAATTACCATCGCGTAGCTACCTCGAAAGCGGTCTATGGACTCGTGCTCTATCCCTATCCTACTAGCAATAAGTGGAGATATATATGGGATGAGTAGAACCCGATCTATCAAGGCATACACGCCACAACATGAAACTGATAGTACCGCGGCGACATCGGTGAGCCTCCCGGTCTGCCGGTGGACAAGGCATAAATGCGATTCGAGGACCGCTAGAATCGACCCGCGCCATAACCTCTGCCGCGACGTTCTGGTCCATGAGTACCACGCCCGGCGAGTAATCGTAGGGATAAAGACCGACAATGCACTGTAGGTTGTCCCTCCCATCAGGCGCCTCAGTCTGACAGCTCGATAGTGACCTGCCGCCACAAGTATAGAAAACTCCAGTAGTACCACAACTCCACGAATGGAATCTACCACATCGGATACATCGAGCGGACTCGATCGGTTAGCACTCTTGCTACTGGAAGTCCAAGTCACGGGCCCGACCGCCCGATACCCCGGGCCGTCTGAAGACGGTGTAGGAGTGCTCTGAGCTGGCTGTGGTGCAAATCTAGACTGCTGCTGAGGCCGTCCACCCCGAGAGCTACCAAAAGATCCTGCCGTCCTGGCCTTCTTCTGCTGCTGATATCTGTCGACCCGTCGGCCTCTACGCTCCTTGCATCCAAGTGCATGACCCTATATGCGGGCAATGTCCATGCCCGGCTGAAGAGCCACACCTGAGCAAGACTCTGCCAGATAATCATCTAACCCGGTGACGTAGCGGTGCACTCGGTCCTCCATATCTGCTACTAGCGCAGGGACATATCGAGCCAACGAATCGAACTCAACGTTGTACTCCCTAACGGTGCGCCCTCTCTGTCTCAGCATCAAAAACTTGTCGGCCCGTGCCCTCCTCATCTGCGGAGGCAAGAAGTGAGTGAGAAAAGCCTCCGAGAACTCGTCCCAAATAGGCGAGCGCGTGCTCTCCCGATAGCTCCACGATCAAACGATCGGCTGCGGTATCACGCGACCGATGCGAAGATCACGACTCGGTCTCCGAAGCCTTGATCACCGCATGATCTCAGAATCGACGGATGAACTCCTGCTGATCATCCTCAGGCCTCGACCCGTAGAACTTGTTATACCCGTATTTCCGATGTATATGCGTGGGACGTGCGAGAAAAGTTTGGGCTTTAAAGTGGCTTGGCGATTTTACTTTGTGCACAACACCGTTAGAGTCGTTTTTTAAACGTTTTA
Source organism: Przewalskia tangutica (assembly GCA_029844215.1). Taxonomy (NCBI): domain Eukaryota; kingdom Viridiplantae; phylum Streptophyta; class Magnoliopsida; order Solanales; family Solanaceae; genus Przewalskia; species Przewalskia tangutica. The sequence continues at coordinate 34,623,365 of CM056720.1, read as the reverse complement.
CATAACTTGCGAGGGGAAAATTCCGGCTATGCCATTTTTAATTTTTGCGGATTTTTCCGAGAGACGAAACATTTTGGACCAATGAGAGGGCGACACTTGGCACCCTCTCATTGATGGAGTGGCTGTAAAGCTTGGACGAAATCCTTGGCTTTTTGTCAAGTAGTTGGTAGGATATTTTGTGGTAGATGGATAAGGTGCACATGGATGAATCTTGGCCCTACACTTGCTTAGCACTTGGCATGATCTTGGCCATTGGTTGGCCTTTGCTTGACCTATAAATACCCCTCCCCTTTGAAGACTTATTCATCCTAAAATAATTTCTAAGTCTAGAAATCCTCCCTCCCTTGTAGTGTTGTTCTCGTCCTCCCCCCTTTGAGAGGCCCCTTGGCCGAGAGTTCCCTTCCCCCCTTGGCCGAGAATACCCCCCTCCTAGTGGGGTTGGCCGAGGGGTATATACCCCCCCTTTTGTGGTGTTGTCTCGTATAAATACCCCCCCTCTTGGTAGAAATACTCTCCAAAGTATTGTTACTATACCCAAATTTCCTTAGCCGTATACCTTGTAGTATTCCAAGATTACACTTATACGAAAAGCCCAAAAATACTATTATACTTCCCTTCAGTCACAAAAACGAAACCCTAAGGAAAATCTCCATAGTTGGTTGGAGTATTAAGAAGAAGTTGCGTAGAACTTCTAAGGGTTATTTGGAGCGGGTTGGAGCACCCGGAGTAGGAGCTAAACGTTGCTCAGGATCGACTTTATACTTGGATAATTTTGGGCTTATCGAGGTAAACACTCTTGACCTTCTATTGTAATTGGAAATTACATGTTGTAGGAATATATAGTTGTAGTATTCTATATATAGAACTGAACATAGTTGTGCGGCAATGTCTTTTGACTTAAGCCTGAATTTAAAGAAGAGAATTGAACTGTACTTACATAGGATTGTATTACAGTAGACTCGTGAAGTTTGACGGGTAGGGAAGGGCTGCCCAAATTTCCGTAGAATCTTGTATCTAGATTTATTCTACCGAGTAGTCTAGACTTTGATAGACTTGTATAACCTTTATAGGTTGAATGTTCTGTGAGTAGCGTGTGCTACTTGAAAGGTGGACAAGGATAGCCGGGTTATAGCCGTGGAGCGTTTTGCTAATAGTCGATAATCGTCGCGAGGTATGTGATTCTTCCTATCCTCTTGAGCATGATATTTTAAAGAATATATATATAGTATGGTAGACGTACGTGTGTTAACTGAATAATAATTACGGCAATGTCTCCGGACTTAAGCCTGAATAATCTTGAAGTATTTCAAAAGAATACTGAATCATTTTAACAGAAGAGTAATACTTGGTTTTAAAAGCTTAAGAGTTATACTAGCTTTATGGGAAGTTAGGTATAACGGCTTAAGAGAGATAAAAAGAATGATTTATTGATTTAAGAAGTTAAGAGACTTGATCTAAAAAGATAAGAGACTTGACTTAATTAAATTTTGTTAAAAAGTGTGAAACCTCATTCGTGAGTAATGAGTACTTGGTTTTCAAAAGGAATTAACTTTTACTGATTTCGGAAATCAGAATAAGTATCGAATAAACCACAGCAGCGATAATAAAGGGAAATGTTTTGAATAATAAAGTATTATTAAAACCAGTAGAAACTACCATCTGCATAGAAGCTAAGATGAGACAAAATGATATTACATTTCCTAGATCATGGTTGTTGTATCAAGCTTGTTATGAACAAGAATAACATACTCACACATAAGGTATATGTTTCTCAAATTGTTTTAAGGGATTAAAACTATGAACTACGAAACCTTTCGAAAATGAGAAGATTGAGTAATTGAAATTAGGCAAACTTGAACGTTTGGAAAAGAATGTTGTTACTTGATTTTACAAAGAGAAGTGCTTTGATTTACTTCAAAAGATAATCAATCTATTTTCATATACTACGAGTATTGTGTGACTTTTGTGAAAGAAACAGATCTTTTAAAAGAGTAATACATGAAGTACTTTGGGGCTAAAAACCCGAACTTGTTAACATAATGTAGAAAGTACCTTGTGTGAATAACTTGATTGTGTTGATTTGTGATAGTCTTGTAATACTTTCTTGTTGACTTGATAAGTAAACATGTTAGGATGCTACGTGAGTTAGTATCTTGTGATGTTTGTGTAAAGGGTTTTCCACTTGTTGTGCTTAGGTTGTTTAACGATAAGCTGTTATGTTAGTATTATATCACTCATGATTTCGGGGTTAAGTCGCCTCGCGCGGTAGACTCGGTAGTCTGTGTGACCTATGATTCGAGACTACCTAATGCGTGTCCAGGTGGCCTATGCGGAACTGCGGAGTTCGTGTTAGTGTGCGGCCTTTGTGGTCATGCGGTGTATGTGGCCACGCGGACGGCGAGTCCAGATCTTTGCCGGGAGTAGCTACCCTCGATGCGGGAATACCTCACGCGGGCCATCGGAGTGGCTTACGCGGAGCTACTGAAGTTCGTGGCTAGACGCGCATTAGATCTGCGCGAGTAGCGGCTTTGATCATGTGACGGTATAGACAGATCATGATACGCTTTATGACCTTGTCGCATCGTGGGTTTTAGTAGTCGGCCATGCCTTCAGCACTTACCCTCAGACGGTTTTTGATGACACAGCGGGACACGTGTTCATGTGTATTCCTTGGTGCTTTTATATCATAGGATCGCGGTAGTGAGGAAGGTATTCCACGCACGATTGATGTAGTGGGCGTGAGACCCATTGTTATATTTGAGTGATGACTTTGAGGCGTGAGTCCTCGACTTGACATATCGCTATTCATCAGGAATCGTAGTTTGGTTATCATACATGTCTCCCGCTTTATATAGACTACTATGATTTCATTTACGTATTTTCGATTTCACATACTTGGTACTGTTGCATCGACCTCCTTCTCGGGGCTGCGCTCATGCCGCAGTAAAGGTACGCGATCGTTGATCCTCGCCTTAGGGTCAGCTCAACGTTTGGGAAGCTCCGTTCCTCGGAGGCTTATCTTCGTATAGTCCCATGTTGTTATAGGTGCCATATTCGGGGTATGACGGCCCCGTCCGTCGAGGTTGTCATATCATTCGTAGGTGCAGTAATCTTGCTGTGGCGGGGTTGTCATGGGATATCGTCAATTTAAGTTTTCATATATACATGCGAAGGCAATTTTTCTCGATTATTATTTCATACTTCATGTTGTTTCATGTTATTGTTTTATATTCACGATTTCTCCGATGTTGTATCACTAGGGTGCCCGGTAAGGCACTACCACGCCCGGTTCGGTCGTGACAAAAGTGGTATCGAGCGATTAATCCTCGGAAAGTGTCTGACCGTATCAGATGCAGTCTTGATTATCTCGTGTTGTGCACTACACCAATAATCGTGAGGCTATAGGATATTTAGGATCGATTCTATTCTTCTCATTCCGAGATCGTGCCTTAGAGCCGTGTGATAAGTTGGACCCTCTAACGTATTTCTTTCCCTTACCGCTATGCCTCGCGCAGGCAAACCCGAGCCCAGGAGGGCAAGGCAGCCGAGGGAGCTGCGAGTAGAGTACAGAGGGTTACGTGGGCACAGGCCCAATCATCACCTGACATGGTGCTTCATTCGGGGAGTTCTGCGACATCACCAGCCCCAGCAGAGTTTAGCACGGCGGCAGCAGTTCCTACTGCGGCCATGATAAGTTGAACCTTCGCCCACGACCGAAACAGAATAGAGATTGCAAAGAGGCGACCCTGTTACTAGCTATGGATTTGGCTACCAGAGAGTATACCGATATACCGCGAGTCTTGATGAATATCTAAGAGAAGGTCGTGCAGAGGAAATTCTTCAGTTAGGATTGAGCATGGCCTGTGTACGGGCTTATGCGCAGCAGGCCAAGAAACGTAGAGATCGACGTTAATCTAAGGACGAGAAGAGGCCGCAACAGCAAGGTCCTTTGGTAACTTTCGAGGCGAATCACCTCAACAGCAGATTAGATTATGCACATCCACCAGCAGCAGAGGTCCTCCGCGTGGTTCGTGGACGCTCGGTACGCAGGAGTTGGTCGAGCTCCGCAGCTTCCGCTCACGCTACACGTAGGTTCCAACACCGATTGAGTTTTCCTCGGATTCACAATACGACGGACGCCATCCCGCGAATGTCGCTTTTGTCGTACTCATGTTACCGCGCCGCCGTACAGCCATGGTCAAAAGGATGTTCTAGTAGGAAGACTCACCTTCAGATCGCGGTAGTTCGTCATCTTCCCTATGCCCTTACGGTAGGTTTGATTAGAACGCCTAAGGAGCGAAGAGATACAGTATATCCTTAAACCTCTAGAGATTAGCACGTATGATGAGATGAGTATATCTTAAGTGTTATGTCTGTATAACATACGATATTGTGATTAGAAATCATGGTTAGTTAACCAGAAAGAGTCGGATAAGGGAAGGCAGCCTTAGAATGTTATACGCGAGACCTTGCAGGCGCCATCTCGAGTAAAAGAGGTATTTTATGTTTGACCCTTATCGGAGTGCATAGTGCACGTGAGATATGTTTGTGTGATAAGTCCCTGAGTAGTAGGAAAGAGGGTAGTTGAGCTAAGAAGACCGCTAGGTTTTCGTAACGGATTAGTAAGATTGTTTCGATCGGGAGCTAGTGTTTTGAGCGCGCCGGGTCGGGTTGAGGCCACGTTGCGGGTCAACCCGCGCCCGTATGGTGGTGGGGCCGGTGGTGGTCCCGCTTTGTGTTAGGGTCACGAGGTGTTAGGCCCAAGTTTAGTTAACCATCGCACGAGTTCGTGGATGCTCAACCAGAGGCTCGCCAACGAGGTCAGCCCGTATTGTCTTTTAGTCAAGATCATTTACTCGCAAAGCGGTTACGCGAGATGTTATATCGAAGGTTGTATGGTCGCGACGAGGTGCCCGCCTTCACCTTATGTCGCAGGAGCCGTGTTACACTATTTTCGCTTCGAAGTTTTACCAGCAGGCTGGCGAACTCAGCGAGTCTCAAGATCGATTCGCCTCTGCCAACGTGTGGATTTCGCGGTAGTAAGCGATTGTTGTCTCCTGCTGAGGGAGTGTTTTATAACCACCATTTCGTATTCAAATGTCGCTTATGACGCCTTGGCGGGCGGAAATGTAAGTTGCCATTCGATTGGTTCGACGCGGCAAAGTTCGATAGTTGGTTCATACTTATTCATTAGGACGTGGATAGGGTGAAGCTTATCCGTAAGAGGTTATCGATACCGTAATCAGTAAGTCGTATGATGATCGGCGACGACGCTTGAGTTCGTGTCGACGTGGTCTTCGGCGTACCACCGATGGGTGTAACGAGTTTTGGAAAATCAAAGGAAACTTAGCCCAGTTACCTGGGCCTTTCAGATCATGTGAGGAAATAGGCCAGTTGCTTATATGTTAGCTTTTGCCGCCCAACTTAGAGGCGGATGTCCGGTCTTTTCGTGTTGCTATATTCCTGAAGTATCTGAGATCCATCCAGAGTGTTCCCGCTAACGATGACCAAGTCGAGATAGTAACCCGCAGATTTGGAACCGAATCGCGATGAGATATGGTAAGAAAGAGTTTGAAAGTGTACGAGAAGGCACGACGCGTAAGGGAAGAAGCGAGCATGTATTGCGAGCATAGAGTGATCGTTCTTTGTAAGGAGAAGGCGCGGGAAGTATATTTTAGACCTGGGTAAGGGCTTTGTGATGTCAAAGGTGATTCCTCGTGAACTTGGATGTAAGTATTTTGCGCAGTGTTTCGTACTGGGCCAGGGCAGGATTGTTCTCGTAAGTATAGTAGTGAAGACTATCCGCGCACAATTGTTTTGAGACTTAGAAGGAACATTCGACGAATGTTTCTAAGCGAGGAGAATGTTATACCTCAGATTTCCAGATGTACGTAAGGACGACGAGAAAAGTTTGGGCTTTAAAAGTGGCTTGGCCGATTTTACTTTGTGCACAACACCCTGCTAGAGTCGTTTTTGACTAAACGCTTTACATAACTTCATGAGGAAAATTCCGCTATGCCATTTTTTAATTTTTGCGGATTTTTCCGAGAGACGAAACATTTGGACCAACGAGAGGCGACACTTGGCACCCTCTCATTGATGGAGTGTGCGGTAAAGCTTGGACGAAATCCTTGGCTTTTGTCAAGTAGTTGGTAGGATATTTTGTGGTAGATGGATAAGGTGCACATGGACGAATCTTGGCCCTACACTTGCTTAGCACTTGGTACGATCTTGGCCATTGGTTGGCCTTTGCTTGACCTATAAATACCCCTCCCATTTGAAGACTTATTCATCCTAAAATAATTTCTAAGTCTAGAAATCCTCCCTCCCTTGTAGTGTTGTTCTCGTTCCCCCCTTTGAGAGTCCCCGTCGAGAGTTCCTTCCCTTGGTCGAGAATACCCCTCCTAGCTGGTTGGCCGAGGGCATATACCCCTTTGTGGTGTTGTCTCGTATAAATACCCCTCTTGGTAGAAATACTCTCCAAAGTATTGTTACATTATACCCAAATTTCCTTAGTCAGATACCTTGTAGTATTCCAAGATTACACTTATACGAAAAGCCCGTAAATACTATTATACTTCCCTTCACTACAAAAACGAAACCCTAAGGAAAATCTCCATAGTTGGTTGAGTATTAAGAAGAATGAGAACTTCTAATGGTTATTTGGAGCGGTTGGAGCACCCGAGTAGGAGCTAAACGTTGCTCAGATCGACTTTATACTTGGATAATTTTGGGCATATCGAGGTAAACACTTCACCTTCTATCAGAATTGGAAATTACATGTTGTAGGAATATATAGTTGTAGTATACTATATATAGAATCGAACATAGTTGTGCGGCAATGTCTTTTGACTTAAGCCCGAATTTAAAGAAGAGAATTGAATCAGATTTACATAGGATCAGACATAAAGAGACTCGTGAAGTTTGACTGTAGGAAGTATCGCCCAAATTTCCGTGAGAATCTTGTATCTAGATTTATTCTACCGAGTAGTCTAGACTTTGATAGACTTGTATAACCTTTATAGGTTGAATGTTCTCGAGTAGTGTGCTACTTGAAAGGTAGACAAGGCTAGCCGTTATAGCCGTGGAGCGCTTTTGCTAATAGTCGAATCGTCGCGAGGTACGTGATTCTTCCTATCCTCTCGAGCATGATATTTTAAAGAATATATATATAGTACGCAGACGACGTGTGTTAACTGAATAATAATTACGGCAATGTCTCCGGACTTAAGCCTGAATAATCTTGAAGTATTTCAAAATAATACTGAATCATTTTAACAGAAGAGTAATACTTGGTTTTAAAAGCTTAAGAGTTATACTAGCTTTATGGGAAGTTAGGTATAACGGCTTAAGAGAGATAAAAAGAATGATTTATTGATTTAAGAAGTTAAGAGACTTGATCTAAAAAGATAAGAGATTTGACTTAATTAAATTTTGTTAAAAGTGTGAAACCTCATTCGCAGTAATGAGTACTTGGTTTTCAAAAGGAATTAACTTTATCGATTTCAAATCAATAAGTATCGAACAAACCACAAAGAATGCTTAATAAAGGGAAATGTTTTGACTAATAAAGTATTATTAAAACCAGAGAAACTACCATCCGCATAGAAGCTAAGACGAGACAAAATGATATTACATTTCCTAGATCATGGTCGTATCAAGCTTGTTATGAACAAGAATAACCTACTCACACATAAGGTATATGTTTCAAATTGTTTTAAGGATTAAAACTATGAACTACGAAACCTTTCGAAAATGAGAAGATTGAGTAATTGAAATTAGGCAAACTTGAACGTTTGGAAAAGAATGTTGTTACTTGATTTTACAAAGAGAAGTGTTTTGATTTACTTCAAAAGATATATTTTCATATACTACGAGTATTGTGTGACTTTTGTGAAAGAAACGGATCTTTTAAAAGAGTAATACATGAAGTACTTTGGGGCTAAAAACCCGAACTTGTTAACATAATGTAGAAAGTACCTTGTGTGAATAACTTGATTGTGTTGATTTGTGATAATCTTGTAATACTTTCTTGTTGACTTGATAAGTAAACATGTTGTGATGCTACGTGAGTTAGCATCTTGTGATGTTTGTGTAAAAGGGTTTTCCTTGTCAGGCTTAGGTTGTTTAACGATAAGTTGTTATGTTAGTATTATATCACCCATGATTCCGGTTGTCGCCTCCACGCGGGTAGACTCAAAGTGTCTGCGTGACCTATGATTCGAGAATACCTTATGCGGGTCCAGGTGGCCTACGCGAATCGCGGAGTTCCGTGTTAGTGCGCGCCTTTGTGGTCACGCGTCTACGTGGCTACGCGGACGGCGAGTCCAGACGCCGGGAGTAGCTACCGACGTGGAATACCTTACGCGGGCCATCGGAGTGGCTTACGCGAGCTACGGAAGTTCTGGCTAGACGCGCACATTAGATATCGCGGCGAGTGGCCGCCTTTGATCATGTGACGGCCCAGACAGATCATGATACGCTTTATGACCTTGTCGCATCGTGGTTTTAGTAGCTCGCCATGCCTTCGCATTTACCCCAGACGGTTTTTTGATGACACAGCGGACCCGTGTTCATGTATTCCTCGTGCTTTTATATCATAGATCACGGCATGAGGAAGGTATTCCACGCATGATTGATGTTGTGGGCGTGAGACCCATTGTTATATTTGAGTGACGACTTTGAGGGCGTGAGTCCCCGACTGACATGATCGCTATTCATCAGGAACTGTAGTTTGGTTATCATACATGTCTCCTCGCTTTATATAGACTACTATGATTTCATTTACGATTTTCGCTCACATACTGTACCGCAGATCGACTCTTCTGGCCGCTCATGCCGCAGTAAAGGTACACCGCCGTTGATCCTCGCCTTGTGGTCACAGTCATGAAGCTCCGTTTCCTCCGAGGCTTATTCGCATAGTCCCCGCTGTTGTAGGTGCTATATTCGTGGTATGACGGCCCCGCCCCGCCGTGGTTGTCATATCATTCGTAGAGGTCTGTAGTACCGTGCCGCGTGGTTGCCTGGATGTAATCGTCGAATTTAAGTTTTCATATATATACGCCGAAGGCAATTTTTCTCATTATTATTTCATACTTCATGTTGTTTCATGTTATTGTTTTATATTCCACGATTTCTCCGATGTTGTATCACTAGGGTGCCGGTAGTGCACCACCACGCCCGGTTCGGTCGGATAACTCGCGCTACAACTCGTAAAAATCCCGTAGCCTCAAACTATCCGACTCGCGTAACCACTGCATCGGGCCGAGCTGAAATCGCCGTGATCTAGCCTATCTCATGTCCGCCACAATCTCGCTAGCAATCGCCCATCTCTCAGAACCCATCTCCTCCGCTTCCAGCCGCGGACCGAGGTGCAGTATTGGTCTCATCACCATCGCCGCGCTCTAAACTCGCTGGCCGGGCGCTGCGGAACTCGCCGCTCGAGGTATCGCCGTATAGATCGGGCTCACATCGTTGTCACGACCTGCTCGGCCCGTGGATCGTGCCTACCGGCACCAAGTAGTCATACATCGAGTAATCACGGAAATATAAAGCAAGACACGAAATGCTTTAAAAAATAAAACACGCTTTATGCGAGGAAACATCGCTTTCGCATATATATATAAAATCATGGTTTAGCGCTACATCCGACATCGCATAAACATGACTACGCACTTAAGGAAATATATAACTATGGCGACAGGCCCCGCCATACCTCGATCAGACAAAACTATCTACAACAGGAGATCATACCAAAAGTAGAGCCTCCTAAGAGATGAGCTCCCGACACCAACGTAGAGATCCTAAGGACGCGGATCTAGCACCGCCGCCCTTACCGCGGCAGATGAACGCAGCCCCAAGGAGGTCAAGATAACAGTACCAAGTATGTGAAACTATAAAGTACTTTAAAATGAAATCAAAGTATTTAAAACCTTTTCACAAATACATCGCTCAATTGCACATAGTGCCACATCACAAACAACAACAGAATAGGAAAATCAGAATGTGTCTATTCTAGGCCGCGAATGATCAAGCAAGGCCAATCGCCCATAGTATCATTCCCAGGTGCCTAGTCCTCGACTTCCGCACTCGCATAGGTCCCACAGCACTGCATGAGATATTTCTCGACGGGGCAGCTAACCCCAGATCCGCCTAGGCTCCCGCAGCTCGCATAGCCTCAAAAGACCGCATAGTCTCAACAGACCGCATAGGAGTCCCCGTGATCAAAGCAACGCCTAATGATCAACTCGAGCATACCGCTGCCCGCATAGTCTCACAGACCGCATAGCCGTATAGACCCGCATCATGTGGGCAAGCCCTCGTATAACAACGGGTAGTGATACAATAACAAGACAATGGACTTACCTGCTAGCAACGTAAGTACAAAGAAGAACGACCCTTTACACAAAGATTACAAGACACTAACACAGTAGCATCATAACATGTCTACTTATCAAACAATCTTACTACACTTAATGAATCAATACAAGGCTTTTATAAACAAACAAGTAAATGCCTTTTATCTTCTTAAGTTGTTATACCTAACTTCCCATAAAGTCGTATAACTCTTAAGCTTTTGTTTTAAAACCAAATATTTATCTTCTGTTAAAAATGATTCAAAGATTCTTTGAAATGTTTTCGCTTTGTTATTCAGCTTGCCGTGAGGCATCACCGTAAGTATTATTCGTGCTTAAGCCGAGGCATTGCCATAAGTATTATTCAGTCAAGTCAAAGACATTGCCGTAGTTATTATTCGCTAACACTGTACGCCTACCGCATTATATATTGTAAAATATCATGCTTTAGGAAGAATCACATACCTTCTCAATAAAACCACCGCCAAGTCAATATGTCGCGCAGTAGTCACCTATAATAGTCACAGATATCTATCAAAGACTACTCGAGGGTCATTCTAAACAGGGGTTCATAATTCTACGGAAAGTCGGGCAGCACAACCCTACCCTGTGAGCTATGTAAGTTCATCAGAAAACAAATTCCATGTGAGTACATTCAATTATTCTTCTTTAAACCCTTCTATCGTGATAACTTCAATTCTATTCGTGATATTCTTCTAAGTATCTAATACTTATTCTAATACTACAACAAAGAAGTATTCTCTAATTCAAAAGAGGGTTAGGATTAGTTACCCCTGTAAGCCCAATAATATCCTAGAAAAGTCGCACTGAGCAAGGTTTTGCTCCTAAGTCAGATGCTCCAGAACCTTGAAGCTCCTCACAACTTCTACTAAGTACTAAGGTATTTGGGCTAGGGTATTTTGGGCATTATAACGATACAAGAAGGTAACTTTTCTACCAAGGAGTGGGTAGATTTCGCTAGGCTAGGGGTAGGCTCGCCACACTACACAAGTGAGAGGAAGAGGTGTCGACTAAAAGCCTAAGGGAGAGGAGAGGATTTTTAGACTTGGAAGATAACTTTGTGGATGAATAACTCTTCATCTCTAAGGTATTTATAGCTCAAGCCTTGGCACAACCAATGGCCAAGATGAAGACAAGTGCAAGGCAAGTGTAGGTGAGGATTAACTAAACACAAATATCCTACCAACCTCGATTTGCACAAGGCACAAAAACGTGCTCTCGCTCTCCAATTTCGTCCATGGACGCTTCAAGTCCACCAATGGGAGGTGCCACGTTGCCCTCCCGCTGGTCCAAAATGTTTCGCCTCTAAAAATCCGCAAAATTAGAAATGGCATAGCCGAATTTTCCTACGAAGCCGTGGGAAACGCTTCGCCTGAAAACGATTCTTTGCGAGTCAGGTACAAAAACGCCCAAGGCTAACTTTAAAGCCAACTTTTTACGTATTCCCCACGCATATACCGAAATACGGTATAACATTCTCCTCCTTAGAAACATTCGTCCCGAATGTTCCTTCTCAAGACAATATCGAAGCTTAAACAGCTAGCAAATGCCACACACGCCACAAAACAACACTTAGGCATAAATGATAATGGAAATTTACAAGTAGGAAAGTGAATTACCCGGAGGTGTGGGAATAGTGAGATACTTCGCCTCATGTCCTCCTCGCCCCACGCCATCTCCTCCCGAGCCTGCTCCGCCACAAGACTTTGACGGAAGCCACGCCCTTCGTCCGCAGACGCCTAACTCGACGATCGACTATCGCTATGGGAATCTCTCATACGATAACCCCACACCGACATCGCCAATCGGTGTACTTAGATGGATCCCCGACATCTCCTCAAGATAGATACGTGGAACACCGATGCACCGCTTCCAGATCGGACGGCAGATTCAACTCGAGGCAACCTTGCTTACCTCGCGACAACCAAACGCCTAATGTACTCGGGCCGAAGCTTCTTCTTCCCGAATCTCATCACACCCTTCATGGTGACACCTTTAGGAAAACCTAATCATCTATCGCGAACCTGCATGCCGACGACGATGATCTCAGATACGACTTCGCCGACTCAGCCGCCAATAGCCGCTCTGATAAGCTTCACCTTATCCATCGTCACTCAAATTCGTCCTACTAGCCGCCCCGCCCACATCGAACCAACCTATAGGCGACCGCACTTCCTCCCATACAAGGCGCCTCATAAGGCGCCATCTCAATGCCGAGTGGTAGCTATTATTATACGCGAACTCAACTAGAGGCAATGATCCTCCCAACTACCATCGAAGTCAATAACACAGCTCGCAGATATCCTCGCAGTTCGATAGTGCGCTCGCCGTCCGCTCTGGCTGCGGATGAAATGCAAGATTGTGCTCACCAAGGCCCCTAAACCCTCGAAGGACTCTCCGTGTTAGCCGAATCGGGCTCCTCTGTCGATATGATCGAGGTAGGGACTCCATGCGCACCGACGATCTCTGATGTAAGTCCGCATAATCCTCACCAAAAGTCGCCCCGACGGGAAGAAAGTGGGCTGATTTCACCGCCGACGATAACCCATATAGAATCATGTCTCCTCCGAAAGCGAGGTAATCCCGCGATGAAGTCCATGCTGATTACCTCCCACTTCCGTGCTCGGATCTCAATCGTCAGAATAAACCACCGTGCCTCGTGCTCTACCTTCACCGCCGACAACACGCACCGAGCTACGAACCCCGCAACGCCCCTCTTCGCCATCCCACCAATACACGATCTAAGGTCGCGTGGTACATCTTGGTCGACTCGATGGATAGAGTAACGCTACCAGGTGCTTCCCAAGAACTCACAAGTCCTCAAACATCCGAACACATACCGCTTCTCAAACCTTAGCACCCCATCAAAGCTACCTCGTGCGACCTTGCCTCACGTAAGAGTCAGACACGATATCGAATCAAAGCGGATCTCGAATCGCTGCTTCTTCACCTCCTCAACGACGGAAGACTCGCAACCTCACTAACTCTAACCCCACCGCTATCGTAATCAATCAAACGGACACCAAGGCTCGCTAATCGATGCAAATCAAGAACCATGTCCTCCTCTCTAGCCGCACATCCGATAGGCTCCCATCGACTCTACGACTAAGAGCATCTTCCACAACATTGGTCTTCCCGTGGTACAGATATCAACATCGTAATCCTTAAGCAACTCTAACCACCGCCTCTCGCCGCAAGTTCACCTCCTCCGTCAAGATATACCGAGACTCGTGGTCTGTATAAATATCCACGCAACCCCATACAAATAGTGCCTCCAGATCTTCAAAGCGCGAATCACTACGCTAACTCCAAATCATGCGGGTAGTTCCTCTCGCTTTCTTCACCGCCGATGCATATGCTATAACCCCGCCATGTCGCATCAACACACATCCCAACCCGATGCCCGACGATCACAATACACGCATATAACCATCCGACCTCCGGAAGAGTAAGAACGGGCGCCGCCGCCTTCTCTTTCAAGAATCGAAACCCCGCCACAAGCATCACCATCAAACTTGGTCGCTTCGAGTCACCTTAGTCAACGGTGCGTAGATAGAAGCAAACTTCTCCACGAACCGAGCAATAACTCGCAAGGCCTGTAAAATCGCGAACCTCTGCTGAGTAGAGGTTCAGCTAAGTCCCGATCGCTTCGATTCGTCAGATTCACTAATGCCATCACCATAATATGCCTAAGAAACGCCATCAAGTCAACCAAAACTCACATTTGGAAAACTTCGCGATAATCGCTGATCTCCGAGAATCACAAGATAGCCTCAAATGCTCCGCATGCTCCCGCTCGAGCGAATAAACCAAGATATCATCAATGAACACTATCACAAACGTGTCAAAAATGGTTTGAACACTCGTTCATCAAATCCATGAATACCACGAGCATTGGTCAACCCAAAAGACATGACTCAACTCATAATGCCCGCATCGTCCGAATGCGCCTGTGGACATCCACCTCTCTCGACATTTAACTCGATGATAGCCCAACGCAGATCAATCTCGAGAAACATCTCGCGCCGCGAATCGTCGAACAAATCATCAATCCCGGGAAGGGTATTCGTTTAATGGTCACCTTGTTCACCGCTCAGAATCAACACATGCGCAGCTGGCCCCGCCCTTCTTCTTCACGAACATACGCGCTCTGTGGGGAAACATCGGGCCTAATGCCTTTCTCCAAAGAAATCCTCACCGGTCTCTTCAAATTCTCTCTCAACTCCGCAAGTGCCATTCTCAGATGGCGAATGGAAATAGGCCGAGTGTCCGCAATATGTCAATACAAAACTCAATCTCTCGTGAGGGATACCCGGAGGTCATCCGAAACACGCCTGAACTTCGCCGACCATCGAATCGATCAAAATCTGTACCGCAGCCTTCGTGATCAAACACCCGAACGAGACGGTAGATATACCCTTCTCGCACCATCTTCCTAGCCTTGAGGTAGGAAATAAACCTACCTTCTACGATACCGCGTTCTCCCACTCAACAACCGGCCTCAGAAATCGAACTGCATTTATTTTCTCTCTCTCAGCTTACATTGGCGTAGCAAGAAGCTAGCCAATCCATCCCCATAATCACGCCGGTCAATCATCTCCAACTCTATCAAGTCGCTAGGTCCGACGATCGTAAATGGTCACAGACAAGCTCTATATACCCGCCGAGCTACCACCGAATCACCCATCGCGAGCTACCGGGTGGGTCTATGGACTCGTGCTCTATCCCTATCCTACTAGCAACAAGTGGAGATATATAGACAGAGTAGAACCCGATCTATCAAAGCATACACATCAAACCTGAACCGATAAGGTACACTGACGACATCAGCGAGGCCTCCGATCCCGCTTACCGGACAAAGCATATACGCGCTCGAGGACCGCTAGAATCGACTCGCGCCACGACTCGCCACGACCGCTGATCCATTGCGTACCTTCTCCGGGCGAGTAATCGTGGGATGAAGAAGCGCAATGCACTCGTAGCCGAGCCCTACCACACCGCCGCCGGCCGACAAACCGCAGCGACCTCGCTGCCACAAGTATAGCAAGCTCCCGAGTACGCCCGTAATGGTATTCGCTAACGGGCACACCGAGCACTCGAACGGTTAGCACTTCGCACTCGAAATCAAGTCCTGGGCCCCGACCGCCCCGACCGCCTGCTAGCCGGAATGAGGTGAGCGCTCATACGGGCCGGGTGCAACCGACTTCACGATGCCGCCACCCCGAGGACCACCAAAAGAACCGCCGCTCGCCTTCTTCTCGCCGATATCGCTTACCCTACGGTCTCTACGCCTCACATCCCAACAGATGAGCTCGATACGCAGTTATGTCCATGCTCGTCAGCGGACACACCGCACAAGACTCGCCATGTAATCATCCAGCTCAGCGACATAGCGATGCACTCGCCCTCCATCTCGCACAAGCAGTGGACATATCGAGCCAAAGAATCAAACTCGACATTGTACTCCTCACCAGGCCCTCCCCGCCTCAAAGAACAAGCATCTATCACCAGGCTCTCCTCATCCGCGGAGGCAAGCAGGTGTGAGAAAAGCCTCAAAACTCATCCCATACCGCTGGAGGTGCATGCTCTCCCGAAAGCTCCTACGATCAAACTAATCGATCATGGATCACGCAACGACGCGAACCGAATGTCACAACTTCGCCTGGCCCTCGATCACCCGTGATAATCCTCTCGCACCGACGGATGAACTCGCGATCATCCTCCGCCTCGACCAGAAACTCAAGCGGCTACAACTCAAGAAATCTCAGAGCCTCAAACTATTCGCCTCGTGCACTACGGTGCGATCGAATCGAGCCGAATCACGATCCAAATCTCCTCGATCGGGCCACAACTTTAGCCAATAGTCGGGCTATCTCTTGGCTACTCAACTCTCCGCCCCAGCCGTGGGATGCGAGTGGGTATCGTGGTCTCGCGCTGGGCGCCATAGAACCCGCTGCTCGTATAGACTGGCCCGAGCCTCAGAATCTGTGTCTCGCTAGCAGCCTCGCCGCTTCGCTTCTTCTGGGCCCGGCCGCTTTACGGAGGCATAATCATATGGTGAAAGGAATACGTTAGAGGGGTCCAACTTATAACATACTCTAAAGCACGATCTCGAATGAGAAGAATGGAAACCAATCTTAAATATCCTATAGCCTCCTCGACATTGGCGTGGTGCACAACACACCGATAATCAAGACTTACTAGATACTTGCTCAGACACTTTCCGAGGATTAATCGCTCGATACCACTTTTTGTCACGCATTGCCCGGTCGTGGATCGTGCCTCACCGGCACCCAAGTAGTCATACATCGAGTAATCACGGAATATAAAGCAAGACATGAAATGCTTTAAAAAATAAAACACGCTTTATGCGAGAAACACGCTTTCATGATATATATATAAAATCATGGTTTAGAAGTTACATCCGACTAATCGCATAAATATGACTACGCACTTAAGGAAATATATAACTATGGCGACAGGGTTTCGCCATACACTCGATCGCATAAAACTATCTACAACAGTGGAGATCATACCAAAAGTAGAGCCTCCAAGAGACGGAGCTCCCGACACCAACGCAGAGATCCTAAGGACGCGGATTCAGCACCGCTGCCTCTTACCGCAGATGAACGCAGCTCCGGGCGAGGTCAGCATAACAGTACCAAGTATGTGAAACTATAAAGTACTTTAAAATGAAATCAAAGTATTTAAAACCTTTTCACAAATACACCGCTCAATTGCACATAGTGCCACATCACAAACAACAACAAGAATAGGAAAATCAGAATAGTCTATTCTAGGCCGCGAATGATCGGGCAAGGCCAATCGCCCATAGTATCATTCTCGCCTAGTCCCCGACTTCCGCACTCGCATAGTCCCACACACTGCAGCATGAGATATTTCGATCGGGGCAGCCAACCCCAGATCCGCCTAGGCTCCCGCACTCGCATAGCCTCAAAAGACCGCATAGTCTCACTGCATCGCATAGGAGTCCCCGTGATCAAAGCAACGCCCGAATGATCAATCTCGAGTATACCGCTGCCCGCATAGTCTCACAGACCGCATAGGCCGATAGACTGGGCATCATGGCAAGCCCTCGTATAATAAATAAGGGGGTAGGTGATACAATAATGTACAATGGACTACCGGCTAGCAACGTAAGACAAGAAGAACGAACTTTTACACAAAGATTACAAGACACTAACACAGTAGCATCATAACATGTCTACTTATCAAACAATCTTACTACACTTAATGTAAATCAATACAAGGCTTTTATAAACAAACAAGTAAATAGCTCTTTTTATCTTCTTAAGTTGTTATACCTAACTTCCCATAAAGTCGTATAACTCTTAAGCTTTTGTTTTAAAACCAAATATTTATCTTCTAAAAATGATTCAAGATTCTTTGAAATGTTTTCGCTCTTGTTATTCAAAGCTTAAGCGAGGCATCGCCGTATATTATTCAAAGCTTGCCGCAGGCATTGCACATAAGTATTATTCAGCTTAAGTCAAAGACATTGCCGTAGTTATTATTCGCTTAACACCAGACGCCTACCGCATATATATTGTAAAATATCATGCTTTAGGAAGAATCACATACCTTCTCAAATAAAACCACCGCCAAGTCAATATGTCGCGCAGAGAGTCACCATAATAGCCACAGATATCTATCAAAGACTACTCGAGGGTCATTCTAAATGGGTTCATAATTCTACTTAAAGTCGGGCAAAGACAACCCTACCCTGAGCTATGTAAGTCTAATGAAAACAAATACCATGTGAGTACATTTCAATTATTCTTTCTTTAAACCCTTCTAATCGTGATAATACTCAATTTATTCTCGTGATATTCTTCTAAGTATCTAATACTTATTCTAATACTACAACAAGAAGTATTCTCTAATTCAAAAGAGGGTTAGGATTAGTTACTCTAGTTTTTCCAATAATATCCTAGAAAAAGTCGCTCGAGCAAGGTTTTGCTCCTAAATTGTACGCTCCAGAACCTTAAGTTCCTCACAACTTCTACTAAGTACTAAGGTATTTGGGCTAGGTATTTTGGGCATTATAAACGATACAAGAAGGTAACTTTTCTACCAAGGAGTGGGGGTAGATTTCGCTAAGCAGTGTGGGTAGGCTCTACCACACTACACAAGGAGGAAGAGGTGTTGGACGGAAAGCTCATGAGAGGAGAGGATTTTTAGACTTGAAGATAACTCATGGATGAATAACTCTTCATCTCTGGGGGTATTTATACTCAAGCCTTGGCCAACCAACGGCCAAGATGAAGACAAGTGCAAGGCAAGTGTAGTGAGGATTAACTAAACACAACCTAAAGAAAAGCGAATTTAGTGCTCGCTTTCATGACCAAATTACTCCTAAAATTACTTCCTATCCCAATCGAGAGCTTGCCAAAGTAGGTAAGGCTGGAGCGAGCTACCTGAGCTAGGGTTTCGTGAAAAGTCGCTTGCTCAGCCACTTTAAACCGATCATTAGAGGGCTTACTTTAAATAATAACCTTATCCTCCTTTTGTCGCATGGAAATATATATACCGTAGAAGTATAGGAATAAGTATTAAATACTTAGAAGGATAAGCAGTACAGAATCAACTGCTATCACAAAGAGAAGCGGTTTAAAAGATGAATAATAGAATCAGATTTACAGTGACTGCTTTCACAGACTCGAGTAGCTCACTGCAGGAAGTTGCTGCCCAAATGTCCATGTAATAACGAACCTCTCGCTTAGAGCTTTGTACAAGCATTAGACGCTGATAGACGATTTGATCAAGTATAGGTCGAGGTCTCTCGCATATACATATTCAACTTAGAGGTTTTCATGGTATGTATGTGATTCTTCCTAAAGCATGATATTTTACAATATATATATAGTACGCATACGATGGTTAACTACACACCACGCAATGTCTACTTAAGCCCGACAATAATTACTAGCAATGTCTTAACGACTTAAGCCCGACAACACTAAGAATGCCTACCTTAAGCCCTAATAATAAAGATCAAAACATTCTAAGAATACCGAATCATTTTGAAACGGTTAAGAGTAACACTTGGTTTTAAAAGCCTAAGAGTTATACTAGCTTTACGGGAGGTTAGGTATAACCGCTAAGAGTGATAAAAGAACGATTTATTGATTTAAGGAAATAAGAGACTGACTTATTATACTAATATGAATTTTGTTAAAAAGTGTGAAACCTCATTAGTGAAGTAAATAGTATTTTTGGTTTTCAAAAGGAATGATGTTTTACCAATCGAATAAATGTCGAATGTCCACAAGAAATATTAATAAAGGGAATTATTTTGACTAATAAGCATTATTAAAACTAGTAGAAACTTCCATCCGCATAGGAGCTAAGATTTAGACAAAATGATATTACATTTCCTGGGATCATGGTCAATAATAAGATTGTTACGACAATAATAACCTACTCACACATATGTTTCTCAAATTGTTTTAAAGGATTAAAACTATGAACTACGAAACCTTTCAAAATGAGAAACTCGAGTAATTTGAAATTAGGCAAACTTGAACGCTAGGAAAGAATGTTGTTACTTGATTTTACAAAGAGAAGTGTTTGATTTACTTCAAAAGATAATCACTCTATTTTATACTACGTATCAGTGACTTTCAGAAAGAAACTGATCTTTTAAAAGAGTAATACATGTAATACTTCTGGGGCTAAAAACCCAACTTGTTAACATAACGTAGAGCACTCGTGAATAACTTGATTGTATTGATTTGCGATAGTCTTCAGAATACTTTTCTTTGATCGATAAGTAAACATGTTAGGATGCTACGGAGTTAGTATTCGCGATATTTGTGTAAAGGGGTTTTCCTTATCAGGCTTAGTTGTTTAACGATAGCTATGTCGATATTATATCACCTATGATTCCGGGTTGTCGCTCCACGGGTAGATCAGCGTCTACGGACCTATGATTCGAGAATACCTTACGCAATCAGATGGCCTGGCGCGAACTAGGAGTTCCAGTTAGCATGCCCTCGTGGTCACGCGGGTTCTGCCACGCGACGCAGTCCAGACGCCGCCGGGAGTAATACTACCGCGCGGGAATACCACGCGCCTATCTGCTTCCATGCGAGCTACGAAGTTCTGTGACTAGACGCCGCATTAGATATCAAAGCGAGTGGCCGGGCTTTGATCATGCTGACGGCCTGCATAGATCTCACGATACGCTTTACGACCTCGCTACGTGGTTTTGTGAGCTCGGCCACGCCTTGATTTACCCCGCACCCGCACGGCTTTATGACGATTTGAGGCGCGAACCCCGACTGACATGACCGCTTATTTATCGCGAATCGAGTTTTGGCTTATCATACATGTCTCTCGCTTTATAGACTACTATGATTTCATTTACGATTTTTAGTTCCACATACTGCACTGTCAGATCGAATTTCTCGGCCGCTCATGTAAAGGTACTCCTACCGCTGATCCTCGCTCTAGGATCACCGCTAAAAAGCCCGCTTCTCCGAGGCTTAGCATTTCGCATGGTCCCCGTCGCTGTAGATATTCAGATTCGTGGTACGGCCCGGCCCCGCCCCGCCATCGTTGTTTTAAACTCTAGAGGTCTGTCAGACGTGGGCGTCGATGTAAATCGCTCATTTTGGGTTATTTATATACATTACGCCAAAGGCAACTTTTTTCCGTAAAGCGGTCTTATTTATACCGTTTCATATCGTTGTTTTATATTCCGCCGTTTTTCGGACGATGTACTACTGCGCCAGAATGACTACCACGCCCGAACGTCGTGACAAAAGTGGTATCGAGCAGCTTAATCTCTGGAAAGCGTCTACAGCATCAGCATTCAGTAGACTTCGATTATCGTGTTGTGCACTACACCAATAATCGTGAGGCTATAGGATATTTAGATCGGTTTCCATTCTTCTCACTCGAGATCGCGGCTTGTAGCCGGTTATAAGTTGGACCCTCTAACGTATTCCTTTCCTAAGTGCATGCCTCCGCGCCAGCAACTCGCCCAGGGGCAAGGCAATTAAGGAGTCGAGTGGAGTTCAGATTTGAGGGCACAGCCCAATCATCACCTGGTGATGCTTCATGCGTGGGAATTCAGACGTCGCCAAAGAAAAGCAGAGTACCACAAGTAGCTCCTATCATGGCCATGACATCCGGATTTCGCCCACCTTTGTAAAAAATATGGATTGAAGGAGACTACCTCATACTGCAAGGGACTTGGCAAATCAGAGTATTTTATGTACTGTGATAAGGATATCGATGCTTATCTAGTTATGGTCAGGGGAGTGAAGTTCTTCGGGCCGTGGACGAGCCAAAGCCAAGGCTCAGATTATGTGCGTCGAGAGAGGTAGAGATCGGCTTAACCTGTAAGGAGCGGTCAAGAGGGCCCGATTGGCTGTAGGATCATTTGGTAACTCTCGAGGCGAACCGCCAAAGAGACACGCGCTCCGCTGGGCAGAGTGGTCCTCCACAGGTTCTGGCTATCGTTCACAGGGCAAGGTGTGTCATCCCGAAGTGTCATTTTATCGGGTGCTTGTTTTTATTGCGCCACAGTATTATACGGCAAGGGAATGTTCTGAGGAAGGATGCAAGCAGGACTCACTTCTGTACTGCATCACTGATGCGCGGGAAGAGGTGTGTTGATGAGGCCACCCCACCTCGGTGGCCGCTGTGGTCGATGTCATCCATGGGGTCGCTTCCGCCACTGTTATGTTTACACAGGCCATTTTGCGAGAAATTGTCCAACCAGCAGTGGCGACGTATGAGACTCACTTCGTGGATCGCGGATAGTTCATCACCTTCTCAATGCGCCAAGAGTGCGGGTTTGATTAGACTCAAGCGAAGTGCCGTAGATCAGTATATCCTAACCCTTTAGAGATTTATATGTAGTACGAATATCTTAAGTATTGTTTTCGAGTAGCATCGTTAGTTATGTGATTAGAATTATTTTAGTTAACCGTAAGATTGGGATAGAGAGCGGAGCCTTAGGAATATTATACGTAGAGACCTTAGAGGCGGTGCCATCTTTTGGTAAAAGAATTATTCTGTTTGACCTTATAGGTGCATAGTATACGTGAGATATTTTATGGGATTAATCCTCGAGTATGTGGAACGAAAAGAGGTAGCTGAAAGACCGCCAGGTTTTCGTGAACGTGATCGTGAGATTGTTCCGGAATCGCGAGCTAGTGTCGCGACGCTGCCGGGTCGAGGCTATGCGCGTCGACCCGTACCGCTTCGGGGCGCGTTTTGTGGTCCCGCCAGCGGTTGTGATCACGGTGTTAGGCCCGTTTAGTTAACCAATCAGACGAGTTCGTGATACATTCGACCGCAGTCGCTTTACAGGTCAACCTCGCCTTGTCTTTAGTCAAACCGTACTTAGGTTGCGAGATGATTATTTCGAAGGTTGTAAGGTCGCATCGATGCCTACCTTCACCTTATGGCCGATGCGGAGCCAAGTTACGCTGTTTCGCTTTTTCCGAAGAAGTGCAGGTTAAGAACTGTGAATGGGACTCGCATTCGCCTCGCAAGGACAAGTCAAGGGGATTGGTCTCGAGTAATTGCTACCATCTCTGATTCGCCTTCGCCTTGTAAGTATGTATTTCGCGTTCATATTCATTTGTTCCACAGACCGTGGATTTCGTATTCGAGCGCTTTGGAGCCTTTTATTCATGAAGATTAGGCCGGCATCAGTACTTCATGTCGACTTAGAGCAGATAGACGTCCGGCCTTTCAGATGTTATTGGCCTCGAGATCCACCCAGAGTGTTCAGCGCACATCGTGTCTCTAGTAAACTAAGAGCAATCGGTGGTAAGAGTTCGAGCGCAAAGATTTTGCGGATCGCATACCGGGTACTATTTGTCCACGGCAGGCTGGTAAAGTGACAAAAGTGGTATCAGACGAGCAATAACGGTATATTACGAAAGCGTGATCATTTCGCTTGTAAAGAGTAAAGGGCGAGCATCTTTTTTAGTATCCATAGGAGCTTTCTTGTGATAGAGGTGATTCCTCGACTTGGAGATAAGTATGCGCGCTTGTCATACCAAAGCGTGGTACGGTTGTTTCGTATATACAAGTGACTATCAAGCACGCTTGTTTTGATATCTACTAAAAGGAACATTCGACGAATGTTTCTAAGAGGAGAATTGTTATACCCCGTAGTTCCAGGGGATGTATGCGAGGACGACGCATTTAGAATACGATATCAAATTGAATCTAAGAAAGAGGTGATTTTTCCACTAAAAGTTTCCGGCTTTTGAGAAGGAAAAGGTTCGTTAATGGAATTCGATTCCTGATTTGGTATTCTGACTTTTGAATATTAGAGAATTATGGAATTTTATTTTTCTAAATGGTCACGCTGGGCCCACGGAGAAAATTTACTGCTTTATGGCCCACTTTGTTTTCAAGATTTTGGCCATTGTGGATATTTTCTAAGATTTAAATATTTTGGACTAGTAGAGGCGACACGGTCACCCCAGTTGGCTCTCGACTTAATTCCACTTTGTACACAACACCCGCTAGAGTCGCCGACTAAACGCTTTACACAACTCGCGTAGGGTAAATCTCGCTATGTCGTTTAATTTTTGCGGATTTTTCCGAGAGACGCAACACGTCAGATCAACGAGAGGCTTACACTTGTCACCCTCTCATCAGCGGATGTCACACCAACAAATGTGGCCATTGTTGGCTTGTTTTGTCTTAGAGTCGTAGGATATTTCAGCGTAAGTCGCAAGGACACTTGCCTAAATCCTCACCCTACACTTGCCTTGCACTTGGCATAATCTTGCCATTGGTTGGCCATGTCTTGACCTATAAATACCCCTTGTTGAAGAGTTATTTCATCCCAAATTGAGCAATCTATCTAAGTCTCAAATCCTCCCTCTCCCTCTTGTTTCGTCCAAACACACCCTCCCTTTGAGAAGCCCTAGCCGAGAGCAACCCCCCTAAAGCTAGCCTAGCCAAACACTACCCCCTCCCTTGGTAGAAAAGTTGCCTTCTAGTATTGTTATAATGCCCAAATTACCCTAGCCCAAATCCCTTAGTCCTTAGTGTGTCAAGAACTTCTAAGGTTTTCGAGCTACCTGAGCGCACAACTTAGAGCTAAACCTTGCTCAGGCGACTTTTATCTAGGATATTATTGGGCTTACCGAGGTAAATAACCTTATCCTCCTTTGTAATTAGAATATATATATCGTAGAAGATGTGAATAAGTATTAAATACTTGTATGATATCATAATAGACCGAATCACATCACAGAGTAGGCGGCTTAAAAGATTAATAATAGAATCAGATTTACATAGGATCATATCACAAAGTAGAAGCGGTTTAAAAGATGAATAATAGAATCAGATTTCTACATAGGACTGCTACAGAGACTCGAGTAGCTCACCGCAGTGAAGTTGCCAAATGACCATAGAATAACGAACCTCCGCTGAACTTTGTACAAGCATACCGACGCTGATGACGACGGATCGTTATAGGTCGATACTCAAGCGCGACATATTCAACTCGGTGAGGTTTTCACGAGAAGGTATGTGATTCTTCCTAAAGCATGATATTTTACAATATATATAGTACGTAGACGCATACGTGTTAATCAATAATAACTACGACAATGTCTTTGACTTAAGCTCGACAATACTATGTAATGCCTCACGCTTAAGCTCGACAACACTTATGGTAATGCCTCACTAGCTTAAGCCCGAATAATAAAGAATCAAAACATTTCAAAAGAATATCAATCATTTTTAATGTAAGAGTAACACTTGGTTTTAAAGCTAAGAGTTATACTAGCTTTACGAGGTTAGGTATAACACTTAAGAGTGATAAAAGAACGATTTATCGATTTAAGGAAATAAGAGACTTGACTTATTATACTAATATGAATTTTGTTAAAAGTGTGAAACCTCATTAGTAGTAAATAGTATTTTTGGTTTTCAAAAGGAATGATGTTTTACCAATCGTAATAAATGTCGAACAAACCACAAGAAATACTTAATAAAGGGAATTATTTTGACTAATAAGGTATTATTAAAACCAAGAGAAACTTCCATCCGCATGAGCTAAGATGAGACAAATGATATTACATTTACTAGATCATGGTCAGAATAAGATTGTTACGAATAATAATAACCTACTCACACTTAGGTATATGTTTCTCAAATTGTTTTAAAGGATTAAAACTACGAATCGCAGAACCTTTCAAAATGAGAAATCGAGTAATTGAAACTAGGCAAACTTGAACGTTAGGAAAAGAATGTTGTTACTTGATTTTACAAAGAGAAGTGTTTTGATTTACTTCAAAAGATAATCACTCTATTTTTATACTACTGTATCAGCGACTTTTGTGAAAGAAACGATCTTTTAAAAGTTAATAATACATAAAGTACTTGGGCTAAAACCCGAACTTGTTAGCATAATGTAGAAAGTACCTTGTGTGAATAACTTGATTTTATTGATTTGTGATAGTCTTGTAATACTTTCTTGTTGACTTGATAAGTAAACGTGTTAGATGCTACGCGAGTTAGTATTCGCGATGTTTGTATGTAGGGTTTTCCTTATCAGCGCTTTAGGTTGTTTAACGATAAACCGCTGTGTTGATATTATATCACCTATGACTCCGGTTAAGTCGCCTCCGGCGCGGTAGACTCAGCGGTCTAGTGACCTATGATTCGAGAATACCTTACGCAGTTCAGATGGCGCATGCGTGAGCTACGGAGTTCCGTGTTAGTACGCGCCTGCGGGTCACGCGGCTTCAGGCTACGCGACGACGAGTCCGTGACGCCGCCGGAGTAGCGCTACCGAGCGCGGAATACCTCTACGCGGCCATCGAGTGGCCCACGCGAGCTACGGAAAGTTCCGTGGCTAGACGCGCACATTAGATACATCGCGCGCGAATGCCGCCTTTGATCATGTGACGGCCCAGACAGATCTCATGATACGCTTTACGACCTTGTGATCGGGTTTTAGTAGCTCATGCCCTCGCATTTACCCCGCACGGTTTTATGATGACTTTGAGGGCGCGAGTCCCCGACTGACACGATCGCTATTTCGTGAACTATAGTTTTGGTTATCATACATGCCTCCCGCTTTATATAGACTACTATGATTTCATTTACGTGATTTTTCGCCACATACTGCAATTGGCCAGATCGACCTCTTGGGCCGCGCTCACGCCGCAGTAAAGGTACTCCTACCGTTGATCCCCGCTTAGGATCACCGCTTTCATTGGGAAAGCTCCGCTTCTCCTAAGCTTAGCATTTTGGTACGGTCCCCTCATTGTAGATATTTGTATTCAGTGGTACGGCGGGCCCCGCCCCGCCATTGTTGTTTTAAACTCTTAGAGGTCCAGAGACCCTGTAAGGTCAGTGTAAATCGCTCATTTTGGGGTACTTATATACATATATGCCGAAGGCAACTTTTTCCTAAACCGTGTCTTATTTTTTACTGCTTCATATTTTCGTTGTTTTTATTTTCCACGATTTCTCGATGATGACTACTTGGGTGCCCTGCAGGCACTACCACTGCCCTCGAACGGTCGTGACAAAAGTGGTATCGTGAGCGCTAATCTCTAAAGTGTCTCATCGATCTAGTAGTAGAAGTTCGATTATCGCTGCGCGCACCACACCAATAATCGTGAGGCTATAGGATATTTAGGATCGGTTTCCATTCTTCTCACTGAGATCGTGCTTTAGAGCCGTGGTTATAAGTCGACCTCTAACGCATTCCTTTCCTTTACCAAAGATGCCTCCGCGCCAGTAACTCGGGCCCAGATGGGCAAGGCACGGCGAGTCATGAGCGAGTTCGTGAGATTTAGAAGTGGCACAAGCCCAATCATCATCTGGTGATGCTTCATGCGGAGTTCTCGAGACGCCGCCAACAAAGAAGCAGAAGCTTACGCAGCAGCAGCCCATCGCGCCATGACATCCGACCTTCGCCTACGACTGGAGCAGAAATATGGATCGGAAGGAGACGCCTCACATTAGCAAGTGACTCGCAACAAAGAGTATTTATGTACCGCAGATACCAAGGATATTGATGCTTATCTAAAGCGGTTGTGAGGAGTAGCTCTTCACCGTGGACGAGCCAGCTTATGCTCAGATTATGTGCGCGGTCGAGAGAGGTAGATCGGCTGTGATTAAACAAGATCGCCAGGCAGGCCCGCTTAAGGTGATCATTTGCGACTCGAGGCGATCGCCTCGCAGCAGATTAGACAGATACGCGCCCGCCGCAGCAGTGTCCTCCACTGTGGTTCGCTTTTTCTCGTTGTTCACAGGTGGCAGTGTCATCCCGAAGTGCTTTTTTATCGGGTGCTTGTTTTTATCACCGCCAGGCCATACGGGCGAGGGAATGTTCTAAGGAAGGATGCAAGCACGAGGACTCACTTACTGCACCGGGCCAGATGCAGTGGTTCGGAGAGGAGGGGTGTTAGCTGTAGAGGCCACCCCACCCTCGCCGCTGTGGTCGATGTCATCGCGAGGTCGTGGCTTCCGCACACTGTTATGTTCATGACGCCAGGCCATTTTATGAGAAATTGTCCAACCGTAGTTGGCGGGATGTAATGACTCACTTTGGGATCGTGGATAGTTCATCACCTTTCCCACACAAAGAGGCTGGATTGACTAGACGACCTAGTGGAAGTGCCACAGATACAGTATATCCTTAACCCTTTAGAGATTTATATGTATAGTAAGATGAATATCTTAAAGTATTGTTTTCGCCAATACGGTGTTAGCGTGATTAGAATTATTTTAGTTAACCCGTGAGATTGGGGATGAGAGAGTGGAGCATTAGAATATTATACGTAGAGACCTGTAGCGAGGCCACCTTGGTAAAAGAATTATTTCGTGGTTTGACCCTTTATCGAGGTGCATAGTATACATGAGATATTTTGTGGGATGAATCTCGAGTGTTGTGAAACGAAGAGGACGGTTGAGCTTAGAAGACCGCCAGGTTTTCGTAACGTGATCGCGGAAATGTTCCTGATCGGAGCTAGTGTTTCGCGCGTCGGCCGGGCCGAGGTCGCGGCGGGTCGACTCCACGCCCCGCTTTTGTGATGGGGTCAGGCGGTGGTCCCGCTTGTGTCAAGATCACGAGGGTGTTAGGCCCAGTTTAGTTAACCATTATACAGTTCGTGGACGTTGCTCGATCAAAAGGGGTCGGGTCGATGAGGTCACCGCCTTATCTTTTAGTCAAACCGTACTTGTGAGTAAGTTGCGAGATGATTATTTCAAGAAGGTTGTAAGGCTGCACGGTGCCTACCTTCACCTTATGGTCGATAGGAGTCCAAGCTACTACCGCTTTTTCCGAAGAGTTACCGTGCAAGGTTGTGAACTCAGTGAATCTCGTGTCGATTCACCCTGCAAGTCGTTGATTTCTCGAGAAGCCGTAGGACTCTTCGCTCTTGTTGAGTATATATTATAGCTACCATTTCAGTATTCGGGTGTCGCCGTTTGGAGCCTTTTTATAAGCACTAGTGTAAGATTGCCGATCGATTGATTCGATGTAAGCAAGGTACGCATACTTGGTTCAGACTTGTTCGAACAGGCGTGGATAAGCGGAGCTTATCCGTAAGAGGTTATCGCACTCGTAGTCAAAGGAAGCGCATCGTACATGGTAAGTGATAAGGAAGAGTTCGAGGTACGAGAAGTGGTACGACGAGTAAGGCAAAGTGACAAAAGTGGTATGAAAAGCAGGGCATATGTTACGTGCATAGTGTGATCATTTCGCTTGAAAGAGAGGCAAGGAGTATCTTTTAGACCTCTAGTAGAGCTGTGATAGAGGTGATTTCGTGACTTGGAGATGTATGCGCGCTAGTTGTGTTGCGGGTCAGCGTGGCATGGATGTTTCCGTAAGTATAGCGAAGGACTATAATCCGCTCGCTTCATGGAGATTTAGAAGGAACATCTCGGACGCAATGTTTCTGGCGAGGAGAATGTTATACCGTAGTTCCGTATGTATGCGAGACGACGCATTTCGAGAATACGCATATCGAAATTGGAATGGAAGAAAGAGGTGATTTTTCCACGGAAAAGTTTCCGCTGAGAAGGAAAAAGGTTCATAACGGGAATCGATTCCCGCATTTGGTATTCTGACTTCTTGGAATATTAGAGAATTATGGAATTTTATTTTTCTGAAATGGTCACGTGGGCCCATCGAGAAATCCACCGCCAAGTCGAATATGTCGCACGCAGAGTATCAACCTATATTAGTCAAATACGCCTATCAACGCCTAGACTACTCAGAGAAAGTTCTAAGTAGAGGTTCTCTATTCTACTTTAAAATTGGGCAAGATTTCCTACCCACAAACTACTCAAGTTCATCAGAATGTTATAATTCGTGATTTGCAGTATGTACGTAAAGGAATACGCATAAAAGTTTTGATCTTAAAGTTAGGCCTTGACGATTTTTAGCACAACTCACAAAGCTTAACGGTTTTCCGACTAAACGTTTCTCATACCTTCATAGGATAAATTCGCTATGTCATTTCTTATTTTTATGGATTTTTCCGAGAGACGTAACACTTTGGACCAATGAGAGGCTTACACTTTCCACCCTCTCATTGGTGGACTTGTCACGCATTAGGGCCATTGAATGCCAAAGCCTTGTCACAAAGTTGGCTAGATATTTTGTGTGCAAGTCGCAAGGACACTTGCCTAAATCCTCACCCTACACTTGCCTTGCACTTGGCATAATTCGCCATTGGTCACATGTCTCGACCTATAAATACCCCTTTGTTGAAGAGTTATTTCATCCTAAATTGAGCAATCTATCTAAGTCTCAAATCCCTCCTCTCCTCATTGTTTCGCCCAAACACACCCCTCCTCGGAAGTCGCCGAGGCTACCCTACCCCAGCCCAGCCAAACCTACCTCCCTTGGTAGAAAAGTTGCCTTCTTGTATTGTTATAATGCCCAAAATACCCTAGCCCATATACCTTAGCACTTGGTAGAAGTTGTGAAGAACTTCTAAGGTTTCTGAGCATACAACTTAGGAGCAAAACCTTGCTCAGCGACTTTTCTAGGATAATATCAAGCTTACCGAGGTAACTAATCCTAACCTCTTTGAAGTAATATATATACCGTTGTAGTATAAGAATAAGTATAAATACTTAGAAGGTTGTTAAGGAATAGAATTGAACTGTAACACCTGTGAAGGGTATAAAAGAAGAATATACGAATCAGCATTTACATAGGACTGCCACAAGAGACTTATATAGCTCACCGGGGTCACTGTCCCGACTTTCCGTAATTGAGGACCCTCTGCTTAGAATGACCTACATAGTCTAGACTTTGATAGATATCTGTGACTATTATAGTCGATTCTTCATACGCGACATACTGACTGGTGGATTTCACGTAAGCGTATGTGATTCTTCCTAAAGCATGATATTTTACATATGTATATAGTACTAGACGCATACGTGTTAATCGAATAATACGTGACGGCATGCCTCACGCTTAAGCCCAATAATAAAGGATCAAAACATTTCAAAAGTGGACTACCAACCATTTATTAAATGTAAGAGAACTAATTGATTTTTGAAATGTGCTTAAGAGTTATACTAGCTTTACGGGAAGTAAGTATAACCACTTAAGATTGATAAAAGAAACAAGTTTGCCTATATGTTATAAATGCACTTTATATTGTGAAAAGAATAATAAGATGGTTTGATAAGTAGACATGATATGATGCTACGGTGTTAGTATCTTGTAACGCTTGTATAGGTAGTATCCTTGGCTTATGTTACTTAAAGATAAGTTGTTATGTTAGTATACTATCACTCACCTCTCGAGATGATACCGGGTTAAGCTGCCGCCGATGATTACGGTAGACTCAAAGTGTCTGGGGACTAAGGATTCGAGAATACTCGCTGGGGGGCTCATACGAGCTACGACGAGAGTTTAGTACGCGGGTTACGCCTCACGCGGTTCAAGGTGTGGCTAGCGCGACAATGAGTTCAGGATTTACGCCGGTGAGGCAATGCACCGACGCGGGTTACACCTCACGCGCCCACGAAGTGGCCCATGCGACCGAGTTCAGATTAGCTGCGTATCGATGATACGGGCAAGCGTCTGCTTTCGATCATTCGCAGCCTCAGACAAGACCTATTACGCTTACCTATTGTTGATCTTGTTTATGATGACACCACGCTTCTTTGGTCGTTTTACATATTTGTAAACCGTTTTAACTAAATGATATGTTTTCATTTAAGTACTTTAAGGCTGATACTTAGTACCGTTGTATCGACTCTCCTTCGGGGCCGAAGCGATAAAGAGGCTGAGCTCTACCACGAATGCACCGAACCGTGGCTCTCCGTATGGCACGCCCCGGTATGTCCAAACCTCGTGGATCGCAGTTGCACCGCACCATTTGTCGGGTCGCCGGCGCGCTCGCGACAAAGTGACAAAAGTGGTATCGTGAGCGCTTAATCTCGGAAAGTGTCTACGCATCGTGATCTAGTAGAGTTCGATTATCGCGTGTTGTGCACCACACCAATAATCGTGAGGCTATAGGATATTTAGGATTGGTTTCATTCTTCTCATCCCGAGATCGTGCTTTTGTAGCCGTGTTATAGTCGGACCCTCTAACGATTCCTTTCCTCAGAACGCTTATGCCTCCTCGTAAGGCAACCCGCCTGTATGGCAAGGCAGCCGAGGAGCCGCTAGCAGACACCCAGAGTCACGAGGCTCAGCCCGCATACCGAGACGGCGAGTTCTATGACGCCGCCACCAAAGACAGAACGCACCCACACCTCCCGCCCCACACCGGGCGGAGGAGTTAGGTACAAGGAGACGGCCCAGCCTTTTGGCTAAAGTCAGGCCCGACACGGCAGAGGCCGACGCGCAGCCTCCTACCCAGCCACGGCCGCACCATTGTTCACCCGAGGCGCAGAGCCTGAGGCTACGACTTCGAGTCAGAGTCCGCCGAGTTTTACGGGTCGAGGCCGAGGATGATCCGCAGGAGTTCATCCGCCGCCTTCAGAGGATTTTGAGAGGATCGTATGCCGAGACCGAGTCTGTGATCTTTGGTTCACATAGGCCGCGCGATACCGCAATGATTGGTTTGATTCACGAGTTATCCCGGGAGAGCACGCGCCCCCGCCTACTGGGATGAGTTCTCGAGGCTTTCTCACTCACTTCTTGCCTCCACAGATGGGAGGGCGCGCCGATAGATTTTTACCATCGAGGCGCAGAGGACGCACCGCCGTGGAGTACAATGTCGAGTTTGATTCATCGCTCGATATGTCCCAAAGATTGGTAGCAGAGCATGAGGATAGGGCGCACCGCCATGTCACCGCTAGACGACTATATGGCCGAAGTCATGTGCGGGTTTTCCACCGTACGGACATTACCCGCACGCAGCTCACGCCTCGATGCGGCGAACGCAGAGGTCGACGAGCGACAGAAGCAGGTTAAGGCCGTGACGGAGGGTCTTCGTGGTTATCGTGGGCGGCCTCAAGAAGCAGCCTAGATTCGCACCACAGCAAAGACAGAGCACTCGCACCGCCCTCAAAGACCCACGCTGAGGGCGCACTGTGGCCCTGTGGCTTCGCACGCCCAGTAGCAGAGGTATCGCCGCCGACCACCCCTGCGTGGCCGATGCGGTAGATCCCATTACGGAAGCAGGTACTACTTTTGATCTTGTTACGCTTGGGCCGCAGGTCACTTTGCGCGGACCGTCCGACCGGGGCGCTACGCGGTAGGCTCACCTTCGTGTTCGCTGCCGCTTCATCATCTCCTACGCTATCGCCCCGAGGCGGTGCTCACGGGTCGCCAGGTCGCGGCAGAGGTCGCGGCTCGTGTCCCGCCTAGCGTCCTCGTAACCGCATTTATGCTTTGTCCACAGACAGATCGTGAGGCCTCACCGATGTCGCCACAGTACCTTATCGGGCCTGGGTTTGATGTATGCTTTGATAGATCCGGTTCTACTGGCCCCATATATCTCCCTTGTTGCTAGTAGGATGTGGCAGAGCTCGAGTCCATAGACCCTTTCGAGGTAGCTACGCCAAATGGGTGATTCTGGTAGCTCGGCGGGTATATGTGGCTTGTCCCGTGACTATTTACAACGCCGACTAGCCGACTGGACAGAGTCGAGATGTTTGACTTTGACGTGATTACGGGACGATTGGCCAGCCTCTTGCTATGCCAACGTGGACCGCAGAGAGAGTAGTACGGTTCCGCTCGGCGAGCCATTGTCGAGCGAGGGGAGCACTCAGACGCCAAGCGGTAGGTTTATTTCCTACCTCGCGCTAGGAAGACGGTGCGTATGGGTATATCTACCATCTCGCTCGTGTTTGATAACCGGCCGGCAGCGATTTTCCGCTGGCCCAAAGAGTCACGAAGTTCCCGCACGCAGCCTGCATGACCTTCCGTATCCTCCCGAGAGGAGATCGAGTTTTGTATAGACGTGTTGCAGATACTCGCCTATTTCCATTCCGCCATACGTAATGGCACCCGCCGAGTTGAGAGCCAAGGATCACTTAGGGATTTGCAGAGAAGCGGTTTCATTAGGCCTGTTTCTCCCCGGGGCGCCGTATTGTTCGCGAAGAAGAAGGACGACGCCGCACGCTGTTGATTACAAAACAACAAGGTGACCATTAAGAATGATACCCTCCCGTGATTGATGATTTGTTCGACTCAATGGTGCGAGATGTTTCTCCAAGATTGACCGCGATCGCTATCATCAAAAAGTAGTCGTAGAGGCGGATGTCCCTAGATCGCATTCCCACCCTGACGCATTATGAGTTCAGTGGTCATGTCTTTGGTTGACCAATGCTCCGCCAGATTCATGGATTTGATGAACCGAGTGTTCAAACCATTTTTGGACACGCGTGATAGTGTTCATCGATGATATCTCGCTTATTCTCGCCAGAGCAGGAGCACGCGAGCATTCGGAGACTGTGGCCGACGCTTCTCAGATCAGCAGCTTGTACGCCAAGTTTTCCAAATGTGAGTTTTCGCTGACTTCGCAATGCGCTGGGCATATTGTCGGGCTGATGGTATTCGAGTTGATACGGCCAAGATCGAGGCAATGACTTGGCCTGCACCTACCATCCGGCGCAGGTTCGCAGCTCGGGCCTCGCAGGTATTATCGGCGGTTCGTGGAGAAGTTTGCTTTATCTCTCGCACCATCGACTAGGCTGACTCGTATGCGCAACAAGTTTCAGTGGACTCGATGCTTCGAGCGTGGTTTCCAAATAAAGAGAGACCGACGACCGCCTCGCTTCTACTTCCGCAGGGTCCAGATGGTTATGTCGTATTGTGACGCGTCAGCATCGTTGGGATGTGTGTTGATGCAAGATGGCAGAGTTATAGCATATGCATCCCGACACCAAGAAACACGGAGGAACTACCCCACCCATGATTCGAGTCACACCGTGATTCACGCCAAGATCCGAGGCACTATTTGTACGGGGTTCACGTGGATATTTTTACTGCACCACAAGAGCCTCCAAAGATATCTTCAATGCAGGAGCCGAACTTACGGCTGCAGACGGTGGTTAGAGTTGCTTAAGGATTACGATGTGGACATCCTTGCACTACCCGCAAGGCCAATGTCATGGCGTATGCCCTTAGCCACGGCACTAAGGTTCGGAGGGCGTTGTCAGGTGTTCCAGATGTTTCAGACTTTGACAAAGTTCTTGGGAAGCACACAAACACAAGCATTTATCCATCCGGTCACTAAGACGTACCACGACCTTAGATCTGTGTATCAGTGGGACGGCTCAAGAGGACGCCGCAGTTCGTAGCTCGCCCGTGTTGCCGCAGCGAAGGTAGAGCACCGCAGACCGTGGTTTGTTACAGCGACAGAGATCCCGACCGAAGTGGGAGGTAATCAACATGGACTTCATCACAGATTACCTCGCACTCGCAGGGAGACATGATTCTATATGGGTTATCGTCGACAGTCGATTTAAATCAGCCCACTTCCTTCCCGTCAGACGACTTTTCTACCGAGGATTATGCCGCACTTTACATCCGGAGATCGCCGATCGCATGGAGTCCCTACTGATCATATCGCATGTAGGAGCCCGGGCCACGCCAACTTCGAGGTCCTTCCGCAGGGGTTTAGGACGCAGTGAGCCCGAATCGCATTTCATCCACGCATGCAGACGGACAGCAGAGCGCACTATCCGCACTCTGCGATATGCCGCGAGCCCGTGTTATTGACTTCGCGGTAGTTGGGAGGATCATTTGCCTCGTTGAGTTCGCGCAGATAATAATAGCTACCACTCCGCATTCGACGGGCGCCACGAGGCCTTGTATGGGCGAAGTGCGATCGCCATAAGTTGGTTCGAGGTGGGCGAGGTGCAACAGTAGGACCGGATTTGGTGCAGCAGCGCTGGATAAGGTGAAGCTTATCCGAGAGCGCTATCGATACCGTAGTCGACAGTCGATGCAGATCATCGCCGCCGACATCCGAGTTTGCAATGATGATTGGGTTTTCTCAGCGCCACCCACGGCGGTGCGATGAGATTCGGAAGGGGAAACTCACCAAGGTACATCGGGCCGCTTCGCATTGTCCGCAGTGGTAGGCAAGGTTGCCTATGAGTCGATCCGCCGTCCGACCGAGGCGGCATCCGTGTTTCACGCTTTACGCCGGCGAGATGTATCGGATCCATCTAGTACATCCGATTGACGACGTCCAGTGACCGGTGGTTATCGATGGTGAGATTCCCATAGCGATAATCGATCGCCGTTAGCGCTCGCGACGGCGACGGGCTTCCGCCAAAGTCTTGTGGCGAACGAGCTCGTGGAGGAGACGACGCGGAAGCCGAGGAGACATGAGGCGTAAGTATCTCACCGCTCCCACCCTCCGTAATTCACTTTCCTACTTGTAAATCTTCTTTATCGCTTATGCCTAAGTGTTGTTTATGGTCGGCGTGGCTTTTGCAAACTGCTTAAGTTTTGAAGAACCTTATCGTTATCTGCTTGGAAGGAACATTCGACGCATGTTTCGAGGGAGAATGTTATACCGTATTTCTGCAGTATGTACGTAAAGGAATACGACAAAAAGTTTTGATCTTAAAGTTAGGCCTTGACGATTTTTAGGCACAACTCACAAAGCTAACGGTTTTCCGACTAAACGCTTTCCATTTTCATAGGATAAATTCCGCTATGTCATTTCTTATTTTATGATTTTTCCGAGAGACGTAACACTTTGGACCAACGAGAGGCGACACTTTCCACCCTCTCATCAGTGGACTTGTCACGATTAGGCCGATTGAATGCCAAAGCCTTGTCATAAAGTTGGCTAGATATTTTGTGTGCAAGTCGCCAAGGACACTTGCCTAAATCCTCACCCTACACTTGCCTTGCACTTGCATAATCTGGCCATTGGTCGCCATGTCTTGACCTATAAATACCCCCTTGTTGAAGAGTTATTTCATCCTAAATTGAGCAATCTATCTAAGTCTCAAATCCTCCCTCTCCCTCTCGTTGTTTCGTCCAAACACACCCCTCCCTCGAGGCTCGCCGAGGCTACCCTACCCCTAGCCTAGCCGAAACCTACCCCCTCCCTTGGTAGAAAAGTTGCCTCTTGTATTGTTATAATGCCCAAAATACCCTAGCCCATATACCTTAGCACTTGGTAGAAGTTGTGAAGAACTTCTAAGGCTCTCGAGCATACAACTTGTGAGCAAAACCTTGCTCAGCGCGACTTTTCTAGGATAATATCAGCTTACCGAGGTAACTAATCCTAACCCTCTTTGAAGTAGAATATATATACCGTTGTAGTATAAGAATAAGTATAAATACTTAGAAGGTTGTTAAGGAATAGAATTGAACCGTAACACCTTAGAAGGGTATAAAAGAAGAATATACGAATCAGATTTACATGTGATCAAGTTCACAAGAGACTTATATAGCTCACCGTGTAGGTCACGCCTGACTTTCCGTAGAATCGAGGACCCTCTGCTTAGAATGACCTACGTAATAGTCTAGACTTTGATAGATATCTCATGACTATTATAGGCTGATTCTCTCAACGACATACCGACTTCAAGGTGGATTTCGCCGGTATGCATGCGATTCTTCCTAAAGCATGATATTTTACAATATGTATATAGTACTAGACGCATACGTGTTAATCGAATAATACGACGCATGCCTCACGCTTAAGCCCTAATAATAAAGGATCAAAACATTTCAAAAGGGACTACTCAACCATTTATTAAACAGTAAGAGAACTAATTGATTTTTGAAATGTAGCCAAGAGTTATACTAGCTTTACGGGAAGTAAGTATAACCACTTAAGATTGATAAAAGAAACAAGTTTGCCTATATGTTATAAATGCATTTATATTGTGAAAAGAATAATAAGATGGTTTGATAAGTAGACATGATACGATACGTGTGTTAGTATCTTGTAACGCTTGTATAGCGAGCATCCTTGTCAGGCTTATGTTACTTAAAGATAAGTTGTTACGTTAGTATACTATCACTCACCTCTTGAGACGATACCGGGTTGCCGCCTCCGACGCGGGTAGACTCAAAGTGTCTGGGACCATGATTCGAGAATACCTCACGCGGTCCAGGGGCCTATGCGAGCTACGAGTTCCGTGTTAGTATGCTGGGTTATGCCACGCGGTCATGCGCCATGCGACAATGAGTTCAGACGACGCCGAGGAGTAGCTACCGATGCGGTTACACCTCACGCGCCCATGAGTGGCCTATGCGACCGAGTTCAGATTAGGCTTGCATCGATGATACGGGCAAGCTCGCCCTGCTTCGATCATTCGCACCTTCAGACACCTATTACGCTACCTATCGCTGATCTTGTTTATGATGTGACACTACGCGCGGTTTCTTTGGTTGTTTCATACATATTTGTAAACCGTTTTAACTAAAATGATATGTTTTCATTTAAGTACTTTACGCTTTCGCATACTTAGTACCTGTGATCGACTTTCCTTCGGGGCCGCTCATGCCGCAGTGGCAAGGTGTGCTAGATCCGCATCCTTAGATCTCTACGCTGGTGTCGTGAGCTCCATCTCTTCCGAGGCTCTACTTTTGGTATGATCTCCTTGTAGATAGTTTTGTACAGGCATGGCGGCCCCGTCCCGCCATAGTGGTATATTTCCTTAGAGGTCTCAGAGTCATGTTGCATGTTTGATGTAATCGCTAAAACATGATTATATATATATGCCGAAGGCGATGTTTTCTCACAAAATCAGGTCTTGTTTTATAAATTATTTTATGTCTTGCTTTATGTTTCCACCGACACTGATGTATGGCTACTGGTGCCCTTAAGGCACTACCACGGCCCCTGAATTGTCGTGACAAGAAATACAAATTCTATGTAAGTACAACAATTCTTCATTTATATTCTTCCGATGTGATTTTAGTTCAATTCTATTCTTCAATATCCTTCTATGTATCTTATACTTATTTCTATATTACTACAAAGATGTGATCTCCAATTTACAATGTAAGGATAAGATTATTTACCTCGATAAGCCCAAAATTATCCAAGTTATAATGTCGATCCCGAACAACGCTTTAGCTCCTAATTTGCACGCCCGATAGCTCCAAGAAACCCTTAGAAGTTTCCACACAACTTCTACTAATACTTCAAACCAACTATGAAGATTTCCTGTGGTTTAGTGACTAATAGAAGTATAGTAGTATTTTCCTGCTCTAAGTATAGAGGTGACTGGGAATGCTACAAGGGTTTTGGGCAAAGTATTTTGGCATAGTAACTATACTTGAAGACAACTTTTCTACCAAGTATGGGGATGTTTTGCCAGAGCTCTCTGTATGGGGAAGAGGGCTTGACGAAAGCTCACGCTTAGAAGGGAGTTTTGAGACTTGGAAAATGATTTCAGGATGAAGAAGTCTTGCACCAAGTGGTGGGGTATTTATAGGACTACCAAGGGCCAAGATTAAGGCAAGTAGAGGCAAGTGAGGGTGTAGATTTGCACACGTGTATCTTATCCATCTACTCCACAAATATCACAAAATATCCTACCTAACCTCGACCAATGTTTAAGGCAAAAACATGCCAAGATCGCCCTCCATTGCCGCCCACTGAGGGTGACAAGTGTCGCCTCTCGTTGGTCCAAAATATTTCATCTCTCGTAAAAATTCGCAAAAATTATAAATGTCGAACTGTAATTTTCCCTTCGCAAGGTTCGAAAACTTTTCTGAAACAATTCTTTCGTTAGTTGTGCACAAATTTCGTCCCTTATGCCTAACTAAGGCTTAAAATTTTGTGACGACGCCCTCACATACATACTGAAATACGGTATAACAAAGATAAGAGCTAGACTATACCGCGCTGCATGTTAGTGAGACTTAGAAGGAACATTCTGACGATTGTTTCTGGGAAGAATGTTACACCCCATATTTCCGTGGTATGTATGTGAGGACATACGCATTTAGAATACGACATAAAGATCGGAAAATAAGAAAGACGTGATTTTTCGACTAAAAAGTTTTCGATTTTATGAAGGAAAAGGTTCGTTAACGGGAATTGATTCCTGATTCGTATTCGACTTCTGAGAATATAATAGAATTATGGAATTTTATTTCCGGATTTGGTCACGTGGGGCCCACGGGGAAAATTTAAGGTTTTGTGGGGTCCACTTTGTTTTCGAGATTTTTGATATTACGGATATTTTCGGAAGATGAAATATTTTGGACGAAGAGTGGGCGACATATGGAACGCCTACGTGGCCACGTACGAAATGTTCGACACTCGCCTCGCCGATTGGTTCGACATGTGGCTAGCCACTTGTCTTGCTTGGACAAGTGGCTTTTGGCACACACACTTGTCCCCAAGATCTACCACACACTTGCCTTGATCTTGGTCATTGAATGTCCTATAAAAACCCCTTACGTTGCAAGACTAAATTCATCCACACATAATAGTTTCCAAGGCAAAAAAATATACTCCCCCCCTTGTTGTTATTTCGTCAAAAATACCCCCCCCCCCCTCTTGTGAAGAATTACTTCAAGAGTTGTTGCTATCCCAAATACCTTAGCCTTGTATCCCTAGTAGTATTCTAAAGTAATCCCAACATAAGAGTCTTGAATACTATTTTATTCCTTTAGTCGCAAAATGAAATCCTAGGAAAATCTTCATACTTGGATGAAGTATTAAGAGAAGTTGTTTAGAAACTTCTATGGTTTCTCGAGCGGATTGGACCGTATGAATAGGAGCTAAACGTTGCTCAGATCGACTTATTAATCTTGGATAATTTTGGGCTTATCTGGTAATGATCTTTATCCCCTATCAGAATCGAGATTACCTATTATAGTAGATTAGAATCGAGTATAAGATATATGTAAGATTGATTAAAAGAATTGAACCGTATTTACAAAGAGACTTGTAGTATTATCAGGCAGAATTGTACACGCCCTAAGGACGCGGTAATCCTCGAGTTGTCGCTTCGTAGCTGCCTTGATATAGAGGATATTTATATGGTTACGGGGAGGTGCTGCCCAATTTTCCGTAAAATAAGGAACCCGACACTTAGAATGTTCTACGGAAGTCTAGACATCGATAGACGTGTTTTGTTTATTATGTTGGTACTTCACGCCGCATACCGACTTGGCTTGTGGATTGCCCAAGAGGTATGTGATTCTTCCTATTCTCTCGAGCACGATTATATGTGAAATATATAGCGGTAGACGCACGGTGTTAAGGAGTTTGACTTCCTTTTTGTGTCCTTGACTTGATTTTAAAGTTAGGTGACTTCACGTGATATGTTATGACTTGAGTGGTTTTTGTTGGTTTTAAACATAAAGGTTATAATAGCTTTACGAGAAGTTAGTTATAACGACTTTATGAAAATGAAAGAATGATTTTATTATCTGATTTAAAATGGTAACTTGACATTTTTAAAAGTAACGGCTTGATTTCCCAAGTTACTGGACTTGATTTAAAAAGGTAAGAGACTTAAGAATTTGAAGTTACGGCTTAAACTATTTTGAAAAGTATATTGTTACTTGCCTTTAAAAAGGAGAAGTGTTTTATGTAAAAGAAGGCATGATGTTGTCTTGTATTGGTTTAAAGGAAGATATGGAAATTGTTTTGGTTTACTTGAAAATAGTTACTCTACTTTGATACTACGAGTATTAGTATCATGTGACTTTGTGAAAGAAATGAATCTTTTAAAGAGTTAAAGATGTAGTACTTGGGGTTAAACCCGGATTTTTGGCATAAAATGAAAGTACTCGAGTTGTGAGTAACTTGCCTATGTTTGCTTCAGGATAGCCTCACAGGCAACATGTATCCTCATGTTACCCCGCTCTCACGAGGGCCTGGCCGTGGTTATTCTTGATCATTTCAGCAATCCGACACGGCGGGCGCCCACTGCATGCTTCCACTACGATAGTCCACGGGCATACCGACTGATAGACGGTCCACTGTACGCCCATGACGAGGGTTCGCTTTCCCCGTTGATAGTATTATTCCACGGACTAGCTCTCCACGAGGTTTAATGACGCAGTGGTTCGTAGCTAGCCCCGCATTTGCCTTGGCCGCGGACGCAGTCGTTCTCGTAGTTGGCTTTCAGCCGTGCCTGGCCGCTTCTATATAGGTCATTCCATGGACTAGTTCCCACGGTCTCGTGACGCAGAGGTTTTCGTAGTTAGCCCTCGCATTGCCCCGGCCAATGACGCGACGCAGTGGTTCTCGTAGTCGCTTCAGACGCCTCCTGGCCACCGCGGACGCAGTGGAACGAGGTTGGCGACGCAGGGTTCTCGTAGTTGGCTCGCATTTGCCCGCCGGCTTTATAAAGATAGTTGTACGGTAAGTTCTCGTAGTTGCTTTCAGATTGCCCTACCACTGGCCATGACGCAGTCGTTCTCGTGGCTATGCCTTCGCATTTCCTCAGACGGCTTATGACACAGCGGACCCGCGTGCACGTACTTTGGTATTATTATATCGGATCGCCAGCAGTGAGGAAGGAATTCCACGGGCATGATTGATATTGTGGGCGTGATGTTATACCCCGTATTTCCAGAGTATGTACGTGAGGACGTATGTAGAAAGGTTTGAGCCTTAAGTAGGCTAGTGCCGAAAATTTTGTTCACAAGTACCGAAAGAGTCGCTTTCGACTAAACGCTTTACAAACTTTGCAAAGGGAAAATTCGCTATATCATTTATTATTTTTGGATTTTTCCGAGAGATGAAATATTTTGGATCAACGAGGGTGATATGTGTCACCTCAAAAGTGGACTAAAAGGCAAGCTTGGCACGCTTGTGCCTAAAGTTGGTCAATAGTTGGTAGGATATTTTGGTGGTAGACGGATAAGGTGTACTTGCAAATCTCGCCTTACACTTGCACCACACTTGTCTTCATCTTCGCTATCGTCGCCATTGGTTGGCCATTGGTCGACCTATAAATACCCCTTAGTTGATGAACTTCTTCATCCACAAAA
The DNA here is from genome assembly GCA_029844215.1 of Przewalskia tangutica. Taxonomy (NCBI): domain Eukaryota; kingdom Viridiplantae; phylum Streptophyta; class Magnoliopsida; order Solanales; family Solanaceae; genus Przewalskia; species Przewalskia tangutica. The sequence continues at coordinate 34,580,600 of CM056720.1, read as the reverse complement.
TAGTTTCTAAGTGTTAAAATCCTCCCCTTAGAAAGGTTCTCGCCCAACCTCGAGAGACCTTGGCCAAACCCCTCCCTTGTGCTTTAGCCTAAACCAACCCCCAAACCTAGTTGTGCTAGCTAAAATACACCCCCTTTGTGGTATAGAAATACTTCTCCAAGTATTGTTATAATGCCAAAATACTCTAGCCCAAACCTTTGTAGTATTTTCAAGTACCTCTTTACGAAAAGCCCGAAAATACTATTATACTTCCTTTAGCCACTAAACTAAACCCTACTAAAAATCTCCATAATTGGTCGAGTACTAAGTAGAAGTTGTGTAAAACTTCTAAGGGTTTCGAGCGAATCGAGCGCACGAGGTGAGCTAAACCTTGCTCAGATTGACTTTAAACTTGGATATATGGGCTTACCGAGGTAAATAATCCTATCCTTCTATCAGAATTGGAAATTACATACCAGAGTTGTATTGAAATGAATATAATATTCATAAGATATTGAACTGTAATGTATGATATTACGTATAAGACTTCAACCAAATCGCATCGTAAGAATATTTAAGTGTAAGATTAAACTGCACTTGCATAGACCGTATTTACGTAGTCTTATAACCTTTATCGTCGATCGCTCGCGAGTAGTATGTACTACTTCGAAGGTGGACAAGGCTAGCCGTTATAGCCGGCGAGCGCTTTGCTAATAATGATAATCGCCGCGAGGTACGTGATTCTTCCTATACTCGAGCATGATATTTTAAAAGAATATATATATATAGTACTATAGACGACGCTGTTAACCGAACGTAGTTGTACGCAATGTCTTTTGACTTAAGCCCTAATAATATATATATATAGTACTAGACGACGTGTGCTAACCGAACGTAGTTGTACGCAATGTCTTTTGACTTAAGCCCTAATAATAAGCATCTTGAAGTATTTCAAAAGAATTAAGAATCCTTTTGAAAGAAGAGTAATACTTGGTTTTGAAAACATAAGAGTTATACTAGCTTTACGCAGAAGTTAGGTATAACGCTTTAAGGAGGTAAATGAATGGTTTATTGATTTTAAAAGTTAAGAGACTTGATCTTAAAAGATAAGAGACTTGACTTAAATAAATTAATATGAATTTTGTGAAATCTCATTCATGAGTAATGAGTACTTGGTTTTAAAAGGAATAATGTTTTATTGATTTCGAAATCGTAATGAGTATCGACAAACCATCGCAAAGCTAATAAAGTGGAAATGTAATGACTAATGAAGTATTATTAAAACCAAGAGAAACCTTCATCCGCATGAAGCTAAGATGAGACAAAATGATATTACATTTTCTAGATCATGGTCGCTTAATAAGATGGTTATAAACAAGAATAAAATCGCCACACATATGGCATATGTTACTCAATTGTTTTAAAAGAGATTAAGACATTGAACTATGAAACTTTTCTAAAAAAAAAAGAGACTTGAGTAATCAAATTAGGCAACCGAACTTTAGGGAAAAGAAAGGCATTGTTTTGTCTTAAATTGTTTAAAACATAAAGTGTTATAATACAACTTTATGGGAAGTTAGTTATAAAGAATTTAAGAGAACAAAAGAATGGTTTTATCATTGGTTTTAATGTGGTAACTTGACTTTAAAAAGAGAAGTGTTTTGGTTCAAAAAGAAGGCATGGTATTGCCTTAATTTGGTTTTAAAAAGGAAAGTATGGAAGTTGTTTTGGTTTACTTAAAAGACGTAAGTCACTCTATTTTTATACTAAGGGTATCGTGACTTTTATAAAAGGAATGGATCTCTTAAAAGGAATTTAACGCACGCATTACTTTAGGTTAAAACCCGACTTTGACATAAAATGTAAGTACTTTGAGTCAGGTATAACTCGCCTATGCTTGTTGTGAAACTTGCCTATGCTTGTCGCGATAGCCTTTGTCAGGCAAAAATTGTGTTTCTATACTACCGCCTCTCGAGGGAGGCTGACTTGTTGAGAACTTACTCGATCGCATCGCAGCGACGAGAATTCCACGCACGCCCTCGCTGATAGTGTTATTCCACGGACTAGCTTCCACGAGGTTTCACTGCTCGCCTTGGTACCGTAGTCGTCTTCAGATTTGCCCGCCTCGTGGCCGATTCGCCTCGTACTGGTAGTTAGCCCTCGTGACTTGCCCCGCTCAAAGCCAGTGTGAAGTCTCGGATACGGCTGGTACCGTAGTTAGCCCTCGCATTTGCCCTGGCCACCACGCGCCGCCTGGTATCCGTAGTCGGCCAGATTGCCCCGCGGTCGCCTTCGTGGTTCGTTGTATTGTATTGTTAGTACGACTTTGGCATCGTAGACTCGTGTTCAGTGTACTTTGTTATACCCCGTATTTCCGCAGTACGCACGTAAAGGCGCACGATAATAATTTAAGCCTTAAGGATCGCTAGTTTCAAATTGTACACAACACCCGATTAGAGTCGCCGACTAAACGCTTTCCATTTTCGTAGGAAAATTCGCTATGTCATTAATAATTTTTATGGATTTTTCCGAGAGACTAAACATTTTGATCAACGGAGGGTGACATGTGTCACCCTCACATCGAAGAGGTCGACTCAATTGGCTAGCTTGCACGCTTTTGGTGTGAATTTTTGGTCAAGGTTAGGTAGGATATTTTGTGTAGATGGATAAGGTAGCACATGGCTAAATCTCGCCTTACACTTGCTATGCACTTGTCTTCATCTCGCCATTGGTTGGCCTTCACTTGACCTATAAATACCCCTTAGTTGATGAACTTTCTTCATCCAAAAATCGAGCAATCTACCTAAGTCTCAAAATACTCCCTCCTCTTGTGGTTCTCGTCCAAAGCCTCCCCTCCTCCTAGTGGCCTCGCCGAGAGCTTCCTCCCTCAGGTGTTTTGCCGGGTACCCCTAGCCTAGTTGTCTCGTATAAATACCCCTTGTCGTGGTATAGAAATACTCTCCTAGTATTGTTATTATGTCCAAATACCTTGGCCCAAATACCTTGTAGTATTCCCAAGGTTACACTTATACTAGCCCTGTAAAATACCGCTATACTTTCCCTCACCACTAAAACGAAACCCTAAGTAAATCTTCACCCGTAGTTGGTTATAAGTGAAGTTGGTTAGAACTTCTAAGGGTTGGTCGAGCGGCCTGAGCACTGAGTAGAGCTAAACCTCGCTCGTGAGCGACATTAAACTTGGATAATTTTGGGCTTATCGAGGTAAACACTCTTGACCTTCTCGCTGTAATTGGAAATTACACGTTGTTGGAATATATAGTTAAGGTATACTATATATAGAATTGAACATAATAGCGCTATGTCTTTCGACTTAAGCTCGAATAATACTTACGCAATGTCTTCGACTTAAGCCCAATTTAAATAAGAGAATCAATCAGAATTACATAGGATCAGACATAAAGAGACTTGTGTAGTATCGCTGAGTAGAATTGTACACGCCCGCTAGACGGCAAACCCCTCGTCAGCTTCGATAGCCGCTTACTGATAGAGAGATTTACGCTGTCATGGGGAGGCCGAATTTTCTCAGAGAATATGGAACGACGAGATCTATATGTTAATGTCACTGTGGCCTTATAGGTCAAGTACCACGGTGGTGCGATCTACGTGGCTTAAGGAGTAGCCGACGCTTGAAGTACTTCGAGCGCTTGCTATTAGTCAAGACTCGCCGCAGGTACGCGAACCTCTTCCTATCTCTTCTAGCACGATATGTGTGAACTATGTAGTACGGTAGACGCATACGTGTTAACTGTGGTTTGATTGTTTTAAAATAAAAGTGTTATAACGCTTTGGGAAGTCAAGTTATAACAAATTTACGTAGGTAAGAAAATACTTTGTGGCTTTAAAAGGTAATCACGTGGAATTATAAATCGCTTGTTATAATAAAGAACTTGATGTATTTCAAAAGATTTATAAATCGCTTTGAAGCGGAGAGTAACACTTGGTTTTAAAGGTTTTAAAAAGAGTTATACTAGCTTACGGGAAGTTAGGTATAATGTCTTAAGAGAGGTAAAGAAAATGGTTTATCGATGTTGGTTAAGAGACTTGATCTTATAAGATAAGAGACTTAACTTATTTGTTTTAATGTGATTGTTTGCGTGAAACCTCATTCGTGAGTAATGAGTACTTGGTTTTACTTAAAGTGGATAATGTTTTACCGATTTCTAAATCGTAACGTATCGACAGCACCACCGCAGCAATAATAAAGGAAAATGTATCAATAATGAAGTATTGTGTTAAAACCAAAGAGAAACCTCCATCCGCATGTGGCTAAGATTTAGACAAAATGATATTGCATATCCTAGATCATGGTCGCTTAATAAGATCGATTATAAACAAGAATAAACTACTCACATATAAGGCATATGTTTCTCAAATCATTAAAGGAGAATTATGTTTTAAAGGATTAAAACTATGAACTACTAAACCTTTCTAAAAATGAGAAACTTGAGCATTTGAAATTAGGCAAACTCAACGCTTGGAAAATAAGTTGTTACTTGATTTTACAAAGGAAAGCATTTTGTTTATTTAACAACGCCACTCTATTTTTATACTACTGACATCGTGACTTTTATAAAAGGAATGGATCTCTTTAAAAGGAATTTAACGCACGAGTACTTTAGGTTAAAACCCGACTTTGGCATAAAATAAAAGTAACTCAGTTGTGTAACTCGCCTATGCTTCAGGTAACTTGCCTATACCGTTGTCAGGTAACTTGCCTATGCTTGCAGGTAACTTGCCTACGCTTGTTGTTGCAGAACTTGCTTATGCCGCGTGATAGCCTCGTCAGGCAAGAATGGTTATTTTACGGACTAGCTCTCCACGAGGTTTCATCGCTCGCCTCGTCCCCGGTGGCTCGGCCTCAGATTTGCCCTGCCTCATGGCCGATTCGGCCTGTACCCGTGAGTCACCGTGACTTGCCTCTGCTCAAACAGAGTGGACGGTCTCGTGATACGGCTCGTCCCCGTGGTCACCGACTTGCCCCGGCTACCACGGACCGCCTTGGTATCCTGTGAGTCTCGCACTTGCCCCGTGACGGCTTCGTGTTTTGCTGCATTATATTATTGGTACGGCCGGATCTCGTAGTTATACTTGTCCTATACGGTTTTTATGACACAGCGTGGGACTCGTGTTCATGTATACTCCTTGGTATTGTCATATCATAAACCGCAGCTGAGGAAGAAATTCCACGCACGAGTGATAATTTGAGGCGCAGTCCTCGACTGATGTAACTAGTTATATGTTATGCATCGTAGTTTGGTCATCATACATGTCTCCCGCTTTATATAGACTATTATGATTTCATTTACAGATTTACGCTTCACATACTGTACCGCTAGATCGACTTCTTCGGGGCCGCGCTCACGCCGCAGTAAGTACATCGTCGCCGATCCCCGCCTAGATCACCTTTCAACAGATTGAAGCTCCGCCCTTCTGAGGCTTATCTTTTGCATGTGTTCCCGAGTCAGGTTCTCAGACATTCGTGGTATGGCGGCCCCGTCCCCATAGTTGTTGTAAATCTTGTGAGGTCCAGAGTAATCGCGCAAGGTGGTTTTGTAAAAAGGATTAAACTGCTCGCTTTGAAAGAGTTGTTTATATATATTTTAAATGAAGCGTAACCGTTGGTTGGCCTGCTTTATTATCTTGTCTCATGTTCATGTTTAAGTTTTTATTTCCGCCGGTTTTCTCGATGTTGTATCACCGTGCCCGGTAGGCACCAACACGCCCGGATCGTCGTGACAAAAGTGGTATCGTGAGCGCTAATCTCTGAAAGTGCTCTACGCATCGTCTAGTAGAGTCTTGATTATCGCGTGTCAGGCACCACATCTATAATCGTGAGGCTATAGGACATGTAGGATTGGTTTCATTCTTCTCATTCCGAGATCGCGCCTTAGAGCCGTGATAAGATCGACCCTCCGACATACTTCGCTTTACCGCTTATGCCTCCGCCGTAGTGCAACCCGCCCGTGGGCAAGGCAGCAGAGGAGTCGCGAGCAGAGCATGCAGAGACCACAAGACTGAGCCTCCACCCCGCACCGGAGCAGGAGATGAGTTACGCGAGCGGGCCCAGCTAACGCCGTGGTCAGGCTGACTGAGGATAGGCCGACGCAGCAGCCCAAAGAGCACCGTTCACCCTAGATCGGATAGTTCGAGGCTACGGGATTTTCTCGAGTCAGAGGCCGCCGAGTTTTACGGGTCGAGGCCCGAGGATGATCCGCAGGAGTTCATCCGGCGCCATACGATCATGAGAGTAATCAAGGCATCGGAGACCGAGTCAAGAGTCCTAGGTTCACATCACCGCGGATACCGCAATGATCGTTTGATTCGCGAGTCGTCCCGGAGAGAATGCACTTCCACTATACGGGACGAAGTTCTCGAGGCATTCTGCACATTTCTTGCCCCACGTACGGCGAGGGCTCGCGCATGCATTTTTGTGTCATGCGTAATCCGCGCACGGCTCGAGTACAATGTGGAGTTCGCCTATCGCCCAGACGCCCCCGCTGTAGCTAGTATGGAGGATCGAGTGCACCGACGGTTACAGGCTCGGCGATCACCTAGCCGAGTTGTTCGTGTAGCTCTTCACCGGCACGGACATCGCTCGCACGCAGCTTATGCACCGATGCAGGAGAGGATAAATCGACGAACGACTGTGGTCGCAGGAGGGCTGCAATGCAGGGTCCTTTGCGACTTTCGAGGCGGACCGCCAAGCAGATCAGTTATGTATCCGCCATCGCAGAGCGGTCCTCCGCAGCCTTCGGACCCGTGCAATATTCGTGAGCAGTCGTGGCTCCTGTGTTTCGATTTTCGAGCAGTGAGTGCTCGCCGACGAGGTTGCCCTTGTCTCAGCCGCGCCAGGGAAAACTTCATAAGGGGAGAGGTCGACTAACTCTGAGATTGTTATTTTTGCGCTAACAGGCTATCCGCAAGAGATCGTCCACTGGGTAGCATCGTAGGATAGCACGGACTACTGTGAGCTATGGTTCTTCACCTTCCATAGCCAGCAGATGTTCATACACCTACAGCCCTCAGAGGTCGCTGGAGTTCCTAGCTTTAGCGGCCTTCAACCGCCTATTTTCGTGCATATCCTTAACCATCTAGAGTTTTGTATGTTATGATAATGTGTTAAGTGTTATGTTCTGATAGCTTTGTGCTAAAATGTGACTTAAGCTTGCTTAGTGAAAAGGGTAAGCCAAAGTGAGAAAACGATTAACCTAGAATATTACATGAGACCTTAGATGTGCGCCGCTCGAGTACAAGTTTTTTTTTTTTTTTGCAACGATCCTTGCTTTAACGCATTTTATGCCTAGAATGTATCAGGTGATAAGTCCCCGGTAAAGGTGGAAATGGAAGTGGTAGCTTATGACCGTAGAGGTAAGATTGTTCCGGACGGAAACAAGAGCGTGACGCGTAGTCGATCGGGTCAGCTACGCTGAGGCCAACCCGCGCCCGCTTTCGGCGCGGGTCACCCCGTGGTCCCGCCAGTGGTAGGGTCACGAGGGTGCTAGCCCAAGTTTAGGTGACCTTCAGATGAGTTCGTGGATATGTTCGACTGCAGGCGGATCGCGAAGGCCGGAATGGCCTTAGAGGAGATCGAGGCTAGTAAGATGATCAAGTTCGAGGTAGTGACTCCAAAGTTTTGGAAATCAAGTACGGTACGATACTAGAAAGAGTTCGAGTGTTCGGAAGGGTACAACGAGATAGGGAGAAGTGAACGGTGTGATCGCTTTCTTTGAGAAATAAATGTGCAAGAGATTATATTTTTAGACCTCGTGGGGACTTTTGAGGTAAACAGAGGTGATTCCTCGTTGGCTCGATTTAGGGTTTTCGCACGCATGTTATTTTTGTGGGGCCAAAGGTGGTATGTTTGGTTTCGTAAGTATAGAGTGAAGGCTATACCGCACGTGTTTGTTTTGAGATCAGGAAACATTCGACGCATGTTTCGGCGGGAAAGAATGTTATACCCGTATTTGCAGTACGACGCAAGTGGCGACGATAATAATTTAAGCCTTAAGGATCGCTAGTTTCACATTGTACACAACACCCGATTAGAGTCGCCGACGAAACGCTTCATTACCGTAGGAAAATTCCGCCATGTCATTAATAATTTTTATGATTTTTCCGAGAGACGAACATTTTCGATTAACGAGGGTGACACGTGTCACCCTCACATCGAAGAGGTCGACGGCAATTGGCCAGGCTTGCACGCTTTTGGTGTGAATTTTTGGTCATGGTTGTAGGATATTTTTGTGTAGATGGATAAGTGTAGCACATGGCTAAATCTCGCCTTACACTATGCACTTGTCTTCATCTTCGCCATTGGTTGGCCTTCACTTGACCTATAAATACCCCCTTAGTTGATGAACTTTCTTCATCCAAAATCGAGCAATCTACCTAAGTCTCAAAATACCCTCCTCTTGTGGTTCTCGCCCAAAGCCTCTCCTCCTCCTAATGCCTTTGGCCGAGAGCTTCCTCCCCTTTGTGGTGTTTTGCCACGGGTACCCCTAGCCTAGTTGTCTCGTGATAAATACCCCTTGTCGTGGTATAGAAATACTCTCCTAGTATTGTTATTATGTCCAAATACCTCGCCCAAATACCTTGTAGTATTCCCAAGGTTACACTTATACTAGCCCGTAAAATACCGCTATACTTTCCTCACTACCAAAACGAAACCCTAAGTAAATCTTCACCCGTAGTTGAAGTTATAAGCAGGTTGGTTGAACTTCTGGCGGTTGGTCGAGCGGCCTGAGCACTCCTGAGTAGAGCTAAACCTTGCTCGTGAGCGACATTAAACTTGATAATTTTGGGCTTATCGAGGTAAACACTCGACCTTCTCGTTGTAATTGGAAATTACATGTTGTTGGAATATATAGTTAAGGTATACTATATATAGAATTGAATATAATACAAGCATGTCTTTCGACTTAAGCCCGACAATACTTACGCAATGTCTCGCGACTTAAGCCCAATTTAAATAAGAGAATCGAATCAGAATTACATAGATCAGATTAAGAGACTTGTGTAGTATTATCGCGAGTAGAATTGTACACGTCCTGTTAGACGTGCAAACCCCCGTTGGCTTGATAGCCTGATAGAGAGAGATTTACGCTGCCAAGTGGGAGGTCACGAATTTTCTGTAATATGGAACGATGAGATCTATATGTTAATAAGTCACCGCGCCTTATAGGTCAAGTACTACGGTGGTGCGATCTACGCACGTGGCGGAGTAGCCGACGCTTGAAGTACTTCGAGCGCTTTTGCTATTAGTCAAGACTCGTCGCGAGGTATGCGAACCTCTTCCTATCTCTTCTAGCATGTAGAACTATGTAGTACTATGTAGACGCATACGTGTTAATCGTGTTTGATTGTTTTAAAACATAAAGTGTTATAACGCTTTACGGGAAGTCAAGTTATAACACTTTACGAGGTAAGAAAATACTTTGGGCTTTAAAAGGTAATCACGTGAATTATAATCGCTTGTTATAATAAAGAACTTGATGTATTTCAAAAGATTTATAAATCGCTTTTGAAGGGAGAGTAACACTTGGTTTTAAAGGTTTTAAAAAGAGTTATACTAGCTATGGGAAGTTAGGTATAATGTCTTAAGAGAGGTAAAGAAAATGGTTTATCGATGTTAGGTTAAGAGATTTGATCTTATAAGATAAGAGACTTAACTTATTTGTTTTAATGTGATTGTTTCGTGAAACCTCATTCGTGAGTAATGAGTACTTGGTTTTACTTAAAGTGGATAATGTTTTATCGATTTCGAAATCGTAACGTATCGACGCACCACCGCAGCTGCAATAAAGGAAAATGTATCAATAATGAAGTATCAGGTTAAAACCAAGAGAAACCTCCATCCGCATGTAAGCTAAGATTTAGACAAAATGATATCGCATATCCTAGATCATGGCCGCTAATAAGATCGATTATAAACAAGAATAAACTACTCACATATAAGGCATATGTTTCTCAAATCATTAAAGGAGAATTATGTTTTAAAGGATTAAAACTATGAACTAAACCTTTTCTAAAAATGAGAAACTTGAGCATTTGAAATTAGGCAAACTTGAACGCTTGGAAAATAAGTGTTGTTACTTGATTTTACAAAGGAAAGCATTTTGTTTATTTAACAACGCCGCTACTCTATTTTTATACTACTGACATCGGTGACTTTTATAAAAGGAATGGATCTCTTTAAAAGGAATTTAACGACGTAGTACTTTAGGTTAAAAACCCGACTTTGGCATAAAATGAAAGTAACTCGAGTCGTGTAACTTGCCTATGCTTCGTTGTGTAACTTGCCTATACCGTTGTTGTGTAACTCGCCATGCTTCGTGTTGTAACTTGCCTACGCTTGTTGTCACAGAATCTTGCTTATGCTCGCGTGATAGCCTCGTCAGGCAAGAATGGTTATTTTACGGACTAGCTCTCCATGAGGTTTCTATCGCTCGCCTCGTCCCCGTGGTCGGCCTCGATTTGCCTGCCTCATGGCCGATTCGCCTCGTACCCTGTGAGTCACCGTGACTTGCCCTGCTTCAGCAGAAGTGACGGTCTCGTGATACGCCTCGTCCTCGTGGTCACCAGACTTGCCCCGGCCACTACGCGGACCGCCTGGTATCCTGTAGTCGCCTCGCACTTGCCCCGTGACGGCCGTGTTTTCGTTGCATTATATTATTGGTACGGCCGGATCTGGTAGTTATACTTGTCCTATACGGTTTTATGACACGCGGGACTCGTGTTCATGTATACCTTGGTATTGTCATATCATAAACCGCCAGTGAGGAAGAAATTCCACGCACGAGTGATAATTTGGAGCGCGAGTCCCCGACTGACGTAACTAGTTATATGTTATGTAATCGTAGTTTGGTCATCATACATGTCTCCCGCTTTATATAGACTATTATGATTTCATTTACGATTTACGCTTCACATACTGCACTGGCCAGATCGACTTCTCGGGCCGCGCTCACGCCGCAGTAAGTACATCGTCGCCGATCCCCGCCTTAGGATCACCTTTCAGATTGAAGTCTGCCTTCCTTCTGAGGCTTATCTTTTGGTACGTGTTCCCGAGTCAGAGGTTCTGCATATCTGTGGTATGGCGGCCCCGTCCCGCCATAGTTGTTGTAAATCTTAGAGGTTTGTAGATCGCGCAAGGTGGTTTTGTAAAAGGATTAAACTGCTCGCTTTGAAAGAGTTGTTTATATATATTTTAATGGAAGGTAACCGCTTGGTTGGCTCGTTTTATTATCTTGTCTCATGTTCATGTTTAAGTTTTTATTTCGCCGGTTTTCTCGATGTCAGATCACCGTGCCCGGTAAGGCACTACCACGCCCGGATCGGTCGTGACATACTTTCGTGTTATCATATCATAGATCACCATGAGGAAAGGTATTCCACGCATGATTGATGTTATGGGCGTGAGACCCATCATTATATTTGAGTAATGACTGGAGGCGTGAGTCCCCGACTTGATATAATTGTATTTGCAGTACCGTAGTTTGCTATCATACATGTCTCCCGCTTATATAGACTATTATGATTTCATTTACGCATTTACGCCACATACTGTAATTGCAGTTGCATCGACCTCCTTCGGGGCCGCGTCATGCCGCAGTAGAGGTACATCGCTGTCGATCCCCGCCATAGGATCACATTTCAACAGATTGGAAGCCCGTTTCCTCTGAGGCTTATCTTTTGCATGCTACCCTAAGTCCAGAGGTTTTGTACATTCAGGTACGGCGGCCCCGTCCCGCCATAGTTGTTGTAAAAATCTTAGAGGTCCGTAGATCGCTGGCAAGGTATCGTAAGGATTGTAATCGCTCAAAGGTCGATATATATATATACCGAAAGGCAACCGCTTTGGTTGGCCTATTTTCTTTTATCTTGATCCATATCTATTTGTATGTTTAAGTTTTTATTTCACGTTTTTCTCTCGATGTTGTATCACTAGGTGCCCGGTAGGCACTACCACGCCCGGTTCGGTCGTGACAAAAGTGGTATCGAGCGCTAGTCTCTGAAAGTGTCTACATGCATCGCGTTCAGTAGAGTCTTGATTATCTGTGTCAGGCACCACATCTATAATCGTGAGGCTATAGGACATTTAGATTGGTTTCATTCTTCTCATTCCGAGATCGTGCCTTAGAGTCGTGTGATAAGTTGACCCTCTACGATTCCTTTCCTTACCGCTATGCTCCGCGTAAGGCAACCCGCCCGTGGCGGCAAGGCAAAGATAGGAGACGCGAGTAACAACGGCAGCTTCTACAGACCACAAGACTGAGCCTCCACCCCACACCGGGAGAATAGACGGGTTACAAGGAGCTGGCCCGCGAACGGCCGTGGTGGCTGACTGAGGATAGGCTGACGCAGCAGCCCAGAGCACCAGCCGTTCACCCTAGATCGAGAAGTTTGAGGCTACGGATTTTCTCGAGTTGTAGCCGCCGCGAGTTTTACGGGTCGAGGCCCGAGGATGATCCGCAGAGTTCATCCGACAGCCACGCGATCATGAGAGTTGATCAAGGCATCTGAGACCGAGTCGTTGGTCCTAGGTTCGTGACGGCCGCGTGATACCGCGGCCGATCGGGTTTGATTCGCGAGCTGTCCCGGGAGAGAATGCACTTCCACCGTATGACGAGTTCTCGAGGCATTTCTTGCACATTTCTTGCCTCCATGGCGAGGGCTCGCCGACATTTTTGGTGTTGCGCAATCCGCGACGGCTCGGGAGTACAATGTGGAGTTCGACTCATCGCCCCAGACGCCTCGCGTTAGTAGCTAGTATGGAGGATCGAGTGCACCGATATGTTACAGGCTCACGATTACCTAGCAGAGTTGTTCGGTAGCTCTTCAACCGCACGGACATTGCCCGCATGCAGCTATGCACTGACGCGAGGAGCGAGAAATCGATGGAATGACCAAGATCGCAAGAGGCGTACAACAGGTCCTTGATAACTTTCGAGGCGGACCGCCAACAGCAGACTAGTTATGTACTCCGCCAAGACAGAGTGGTCCTCCACACTTCTTCGACCTTCGGATATTCAGAGGCGTCGTGGCTCCTGTGTTTCAGATTTTCGTGGAGTAGGAGTGCCACGGATGAGGTCGCCTTGTCTCAAGTGGCGCTGCCAGGAAAACTTCATAGGGAGAGGTCGCACTAACTTGGGAGATTGTTATTCTGCGCCAACAGGCCATCCGGCGAGACCGTCCCGACTGTGGGTAGCGCTGGTAGATAGCACAGACTACTAGCAAGCCATGGTTCTTTACCTTCCATAGCTAGGCAGATGTTCATACACCTACAGCCACAGAGGTCGCGGTGGAAGTTCTCAGCTTTAGCGGTCCTGAACCGCCTATTTTCGTGCATATCCTTAACCTCTAGAGATTTGTATGTATTGATGTTATGATGACGTGTTTAGTGTTATGTTCGATAGCTTGTGCTAAAATGTGATTTAGACGCCGTTAGTGAAAAGGGTAAGCTCAAAGTAGAAAATGATTTAACCTTAGAATATTACAATGAGACCTTAAATGTAAGGCCATCTTGAGTACAAGATTTCGGGTGATCTTTGTCGAATGTATAAGTATACGCGTAATTGTGGGAAAATTCTCGTGGTGTAAACGGAAGTGGTAGCTTTCATGACCGATAGGTAAGTTTGTTCCGGACGGAAACAAGAGCTTGACGCGTTAAGCTGGTCGGGTCAGCTGTTGCGCGCCAACCCGCGCCGCTTCGGGCTGGGTCACCAGCGGTCCCGCCAGTGGTAGGGTCACGAGGGTGCTAGGCCCAAGTTTAGATGACCATCGATGAGTTCGTGGATATGTTCACCGCAGCCGATCGGAAGGCCGGAATGGCCTTAAGGAAGATCGAGGTTAGTAAGATGACCAAGCTCGAGGCGCGACTCAAAGTTTTGGGAACCGGATGACGAAGGTGGTACATATACTAAGAGTTCTAGTGGTCGCAGAGCGGCACGACGAGTATGGAAAGAAGTGAACTTGCCGAAAGATGGAAGTAATCATTTTGTGAAACGAGTGCGCGGCGAGTATCCTTTCGACCGGCTTGAATTGGTATCGCTTGCATCGCCGAGGTGATTCCTCGCTGGCTTGATTTAAGTATTTGCGCCTGCGTATTCTCGCGGATCATTGCGCAATTGCAAACCGTTAAGCTTACGAGGAACTTGATCGTTATCTGCCTGAGAAGGAACATTCGACGCACGTTTCTACGAGGGAGAATGTTATACCGTATTTCGCATATGTACGTGAGGACGACGAGAAAAGTTTGAGCCTTAAGTAGGCTAGTGCCGAAAATTTTGTTCACAAGTACCAAAAGAGTCGCTTTCCACTAAACGCTTTACAAACTTTTGCAAAGGGAAAATTCCGGCATATCATTTATTATTTTTATGGATTTTTCCGAGAGATGAAATATTTTGATCAACGGAGGGTGACATGTGTCACCCTCAAAAGTGGACGGCAAAGGAAAGCTTGGCACGCTTGCGCCTAAAGTTGGTCAATAGTTGGTAGGATATTTTGGTGGTAGATGGATAAGGTGTACTTGGGTAAATCTCGCCTTACACTTGCACCACACTTGTCCTCATCTTCGCCATTGGTCGCCATTGCTTGACCTATAAATACCCCCTTAGTTGATGAACTTCTTCATCCACAAAATAGTTTCTAAGTGTTAAAATCCTCCCCTCTTAGAAAGGTTCTCGCCCAACCTCGAGAGACTCGCCAAACCTCCTCATGAGCTTTAGCGAAACCAACCCCTAGCCTAGTTGTGCTAAATAAAATACACCCCCTTTGTGGTATAGAAATACTTCTCCAAGTATTGTTATAATGCCAAAATACTCTAGCCCAAAACCTTTGTAGTATTTCCAAGTACCTCTTTACTAAAAGCCCTGAAATACTATTATACTTCCTTTAGCCACTAAACAAAACCCTATGGAAAATCTCCATAATTGGTTCGAGTACTAAGTAAGTTGTGTAGAACTTCTAAGGGTTTCGAGCGAATTGGAGCGCATTTGAGTAGAGCTAAACCTTGCTCAGATCGACTTTAAACTTGGATATTTTGGGGCTTACCGAGGTAAATAATTCTATCCTTCTATCAGAATTGGAAATTACATACCGTAGTTGTATTGAAATGAATATAAGATTCATAGAAGAGATTGAATCGTAATGTAAGGATATTACGATAAGACTTGAATCAAATCGCATCGTAAGAATATTTAAGTAGAAGATTAAACTGCATTTACATAGACCGCATTTACGTGAGTCTTATAACCTTTATTGGTCGATCGTCGCGAGTAGCATGTACTACTTGGAAGGTGGACAAGGCTAGCCGTTATAGTCGGCGAGCGCTTTGCTAATAATCGATAATCGCCGCGAGGTATGTGATTCTTCCTATACTCTTGATCATGATATTTTAAAAGAATATATATATATAGTACGGTAGACGTACGTGTGTTAACTGAACGTAGTTGTACGGCAATGTCTTTTGACTTAAGCCTGAATAATATATATATATATATAGTACTAGACGCATTTGCTAACCGAACGTAGTTGTACGGCAATGTCTTTTGACTTAAGCCTGAATAATAAGAATCTTGAAGTATTTCAAAAGAATTAAGAATCCTTTTTGAAAGAAGAGTAATACTTGGTTTTGAAAACATAAGAGTTATACTAGCTTTATGGGAAGTTAGGTATAACGTTTTAAGGGAGGTAAAATGAATGTTTTATTGATTTTAAAAGTTAAGAGACTTGATCTTAAAAGATAAGAGACTTGACTTAAATAAATTAATATGAATTTTGTGTGAGACCTCATTCGTGAGTAATGAGTACTTGATTTTTAAAAAGGAATAATGTTTTACTTATTTCGGAAATCAGAATGAGTATCGACAAACCACTGCAGTGTTAATAAAGGGAAATGTAATGACTAATGAAGTATTATTAAAACCAGTAGAAACCTCCATCTGCATAGAAGCTAAGATGAGACAAAATGATATTACATTTTCTAGATCATGGCTGCTTTAATAAGATGGTTATAAACAAGAATAAAACTGATCACACATATGGCATATGTTACTCAATTGTTTTAAAAGAGATTAAGACATTGAACTATGAAACTTTTCTAAAAAAAAAGAGACTTGAGTAATTGAAATTAGGGAAACTGGAACTTTAGGGAAAAGAAAGGCATTGTTTTGTCTTAAATTGGTTTAAAACATAAAGTGTTATAATAATTTATGGGAAGTTAGTTATAACGACTTTACGAGAACAAAAGAATGGTTTTATCATCGTTTTAATGTGGTAACTTGACTTTAAAAAGAGAAGTGTTTTGGTTCAAAAAAGGCATGGTATCATTTAATTGGGTTTTAAAAAGGAAAGTATGGAAGTTGTTTTGGTTTACTTAAAAGACGTAAGTCACTCTATTTTTATACTAAGGGTATCGTGACTTTTATAAAAGGAATGATCTCTTAAAAGGAATTTAACGCACGTAGTACTTTAGGTTAAAACCCTGACTTTGACATAAAATAAAAGTACTTGAGTCAGGTATAACTTGCCTATGCTTGTTGTTGTGAAACTTGCCTATGCTTGTTGTGATAGCCTTTGTTGTGCAAGAATTGTGTTTCTATACTACCGCTGCCTCGATGGAGGCCGGCTGACTTGTTGAGAACTTACTCGATCGCACGGCAAAGGACGGAGAATTCCACGCACGCCCCGCTGATAGTGTTATTCCACGGACTAGCTCTCCACGAGGTTTCATCGTTCGCCTCGTACCGTGGTCGTCTTCGTGATTTGCCCCGCCTCGTGGCTGATTCGCCGTACCTGTAGTTAACCCTCGCACTTGCCCCGCTCAAATGTAGTGACGGTCTCGTGATACGCTCGTACCGGTAGTTAGCTCAGATTTGCCCCGCCACTACGCGGCCGACCTTGGTATCCGTAGTCGCCAGACGCCCGCGTCGCCTTCGTGGTTTGGTTGTATTGATTGTTAGTACGACTTTGGCATCGTGTAGGACTTGGTGTTCGTGTGTACTTCGTGTTATCATATCATAGATCGCCAGCGAGGAAGGTATTCCACGCATGATTGATGTTATGGCGTGAGACCCATCATTATATTTGAGTAATGACTGAGGCGAGTCCTCGACTTGATATAATCAGATTTCAGGTGTACCGTAGTTTGCTATCATACATGTCTCCCGCTTATATAGACTATTATGATTTCATATACAAAGATTTACGCTTCACATACTGTACTGCAGATCGACTTCCTTCGGCCGCGCTCATGCCGCAGTAGGTACATCGACCGCCGATCCCCGCCATAGGATCACATTTCAGCATTGGAAGCTCCGCTCCTTCTGAGGCTTATCTTTTGGCATGTTACCCGAGTCCGTAGGTTTTTGTACATTCGTGGTACGGCGGCCCCGCCCCGCCATAGTTGTTGTAAAAATCTTAGAGGTCCAGAGCACGCTGGCGTGGTAAGGATCAGAATCGCTCAAAGGTCGATATATATATATACCAATGGCAACCGCTTTGGTTGGCCTATTTTCTTTATCTTGATCCATATCTATTTGTATGTTTAAGTTTTTATTTCACGGTTTTTCTCTCGATGTTGTATCACTAGGGTGCCCGGTAAGGCACCAACACGCCCGTTCGGTCGTGACACGCGAGACCCATGGATATATTTGAGCGATGACTCGAGGCGCGAGTCCCGACTTGACATGATCGCTATATGTCAGGTATCGTAGTTTGGTTATCATACATGTCTCCCGGTTTATATAGACTATTATGATTTCATTTACGATTTTCGCCACATACTTGGTACCGTTGCTCGACCTCCTTCGGGCCGCTCATGCCGCAGTAGGTACATATTGTTGATCCTCGCCGTAGATCACGCTTTAGCGTTGGGAAGCCCGCTTCCCGAGGCTTATCTTTTGATACGGTTCCTCGATATCAGAGGTTCTTGTACATTCGTGGGTATGGGCCCCGTCCCGTTGTTGTTATAAAATTCTGTAGGTCTGAAGACTGCAAGTGTGGTTTGTAAAGGATGTAACTGTTCAAGGTTTTATGTATATACAGAAAGGTGACCGTTTTGGTTAGCCTGTTCTTATTTTATATCTTGTTTCATGTTTAAGTTTTTATATTCCGCTGATTTTCTCTGATGTCAGATTACCAGGTGCTCTGGTAAAGCACCAGCTGGCCCGAGGTTGGGTCGTTACAAGTTTTGCAACTAGTGTGTATATATAACACACAGGAGGGTCAAGATAACAACATATGTGTGGCTAGGATGAAGAGTAATTAATTATCTATACAAGTGGCAAGTTGACCAAGTCAATAATCTCAAGCTTGCAAGACTTTATCATCTACAATGGTCAATGACCATTAAACCCTTGCCAATTTCATGAAAGCCTATGTGGGGGTGACACGTGTCGCCCTCCCATTCGTCCATAAAATTTCATAACCTTCGTGGGCCCCACAAAACGTAAAATTCTCGTGGGCCCTACGTGACTAAATCCGTAAAAATAAATTTCCATAATGATAATACATTCTATATTCCTCAAATAATACATTTTGAGAATCTAATTCTCATCAACAAACATTTTTCCTTTCCGATGTTAGGAAGATTTTCCTTCGGAAAAACAATTCTTCCTTTCGTACCAATCTTTCAAGTCTTGTGTTCTCGCGTCCATTCTCTTATACATGTCCTGGAATTACGGGGTGTAACAACAATAACTTCTCATAATACCATAATCGTGTTGTCTTGATCACAACAACCATTACTTACTCCATACGGATCTCATCCGTACAATTCTCTTAAGCCTACCACGTAGCTTAATCTATTAACATGGCATTCCATTAAGTTCCTTAACATGACTTCTTAAGAGTTCACTACCCTATCAGACAGCTCATCATTTCCCAATTATCTCAAAATAAAACATAAGACCTTAGAATTCATTAACTATTTCATATCTTCCCAGATCTATTTAGTCCCACTGTCACGACCGACTCGGCTCGCTGATCGGTGCCCCCGCCTGGGCACCCTTTCTGTATACATCGTAGAATAGCAATGAACATACACAACTCCCAAAATAAAAATCATGTTTAGACAATAGACATCAACCGCCTAGCCGATAAGGCCGCTTTCAGAATATATACATAATACAAAATTAAAACGGTACATATCTGTTTTTTGCAAACCCAAACCACAATCGTGACTACAGACCTCTAAGAATAATAATCGTATGACAGGCCCCGCCATACTCGAATGTACAACGACCACCATACTGTGGATCTGCACTAAGGATAAGCTCGAGTAATGGAGCTTCAACAATGAACAAAGGATCCTAAGAGTGAGGATCAAAACTATATACTCTACCATGCGTATAAACGCAGCCCGGGCGAGGTCAAGATAACATGTACCAAATATGTGAAACCAAAGTACCAGAGTAGTGAAATCATAATCTAAAATAAACTCGAGACATGTATGATAACTCATATAACAAAGACATCGTGCCTTACTAACAATGCAGAGTAAACAAGAGTATACTTTATCGCATAAAAATAGGAGGCTCGATCAAAGCAGGACAACCCGCCCGCAGTATCATTAAGCAATCCTACTCCTGAGACAATTTCACCCGCAAGAGTCGTGTGGACCCGCATGAGGTATTCCTCGCATCATGGGTAGCAAATCCATGGAGTGGTATAATGTCTTGGGGGTTTACCCCTCAATCATACTCAAAAGGTGGTATAACGTCTTGGGGGTTTACCCCACATTTATACTCTTACCCTGGAGAAGGTGGTATAACGTCTTGGGGGTTTACCCCGCATTTATATTCTTACCTTGGAGAAGGTGGTATAACGTCTTGGGGGTTTACCCCGCATTTATACTCTTACCCTGGAGAAGGTGGTATAACGTCTTGGGGGTTTACCCCGCATTTATACTATTACCCTAGAGAAGATGGTATAACGTCTTGGGGGTTTACCCCGCATTTATACTCTTACCCTAGCTCAACCGACTATCATACATAACATAAGCACTACCGGCTTATCATACATTACATAAGCAAGTTAAGAAATCCCCCTAACTTCTTATTAGTCTTATTCATATACACTCTCATTTTAGTTTACTTAAGGCACTAACATGTCATTATAAAATCCGGGAATTTAACCCAAAGTACTACGTACTTCTATTTCTTTAAAATGACTCTTTTTCATATAAAACTTCCAAGATACTAATAACCGTAGTATCAAGTCATAACTACTTTCAAGACAAGTCACAATACCTTTTAGAAATACATTTAGGCTTCTAAATCAAGTGACTTCTTTCCTTTAAAACTTTAAACAATTGATGCCTTTAAATCGATTTGCCTTTCATTATTTCAAGTCATTTATCATACTTAAATTACTTAGAGTAAACCACTTTTTTTTAACTTTCCATAAAGCTATTATAACCAACTTCCCATAAAGTCGTTATACTAGCTTTATACTTTAGACAAATACATTCTTCCTTATATCCAAGGGACTTATACTTTTAAAACGAAACAAGTATCATATACTTTTAAAATACTTCAAGTCCCTTAACTTTAGTAATCAAGTTTCTTAACTTTTAGCAACTAAGATATCCTTATTAATTTTAAACAAGTGAGTTAATTCCCTAACTCAACCAACTTGGACATTCTTAAAATAAGCCAAGGACATCAAATGAACTAAATTGCCAAAACCTCAGACGCTCACCGCATCATATATTTACAACTATTCATGCTCAAGAGATAGGAAAGTTCCACATACCTCTTCGGTTCAATCCACTTGCCAAGTCCAATATGCCGTACGTAGTATGTCAACCTATAATGACCATAATACGTCTATTAACTTCTTACTTCAAACGTAGAATATTCCAAGTGTAAAGTCACTAAATTCTACGGAAAATCGGACAACACTTCCTTTGTTTCTACATACTTTGCCACCTTTTTCAAGGCCGAATTCAATAACCAAACACGCCACATTTAAGGCTCAACAATGAAGTTAACAATAGGGGATTACACGCCTACAAGACGTGTAAAATTCCGCCCCACAATTATATCAAACTAGTCCAAAAATACAATGTCAATTCGGCCAAAGGTGTATCAACATATCAACCTTTCCAATTTCCTTTTCAATTCAAGTTGTTTAGTATAACATGTTATCAAGCCGCAATTGATTATAACTACTACAACCTTCAAGTAGGTAATATGCGACGATTCTAATTAACGACCAAATTGTAATTCAATTTCAAATGACTCAACATGTCATTTTCGAATTTGAGCTTCTAAACTTCCATAACACTTATTAATCTTCATAACACATATCACATGATCATTTCTAACTTATCATAACATGGAATCTTCAATTACAAAAGTAAGACGAAGATTATTACCTCATTTAGCCCAAATATGATCCAAAATTACAAGTCGATCCTTAGCAATTTAGCTCCTCTTTTCGACGTTCCAATCCACTCTAAGCAACCCTTAGAAGCCTATGAAGAACTCATCTTCAAGTTCCAACTTCAAAGTTGAAGAACTCCTTAGGTTTTCGCCATGACTAATAATGAAACGCCACTTTTCCGGAATCTTTCTATTGAGATACACTTGCAATACCCTTAGGTACCTTGGTTTAAAGTATGGAGCTTATTGGACAACAAACACAATTTTTTCTCTCCTAAAGGATGCCCAACCCGAGAGCCTCTCAATGAGCTCTTCCAATTTCTTGAAAATTTATCTAAGTGTAGAACTTGTCTTGCTACTAGTACATATATATAACACTATGGAGGGTTAAGATTAGAACAAATGGGTGGCCTAGATGAGTTTCACAAGGATCAAACCCAAGTGGCCCTCGGACTTTAGTCAACAATGTCAAGCTTAAGTCTTTGCAAGACTTGTTCATCCTATCATTGGTCAAATGACCACTTTACCCATGTATATTTCGTCCAAGACCAAGTGTAAGGGGGGTGACACGTGTCGCCCTCCCGTTCATCGCAATATTTGGTTTTCCGACATTTCCATAATTCCGACAATTTTTTACTCGTCTCAAATCTTAACATTTTTGAGTTCTTATGTACGTTCTTAAAAACATATCCTGAAATTCCGGGGTGTAACATTCTTCCCCCCTTAGAAACATTCGTCCTCGAATGTTCTTTTTGGAGTCAAACTTAAGGATAGCAACATAGTCTCCTTACAACCCCTACATACCAATAATGTCACACGTGGCCACATAACAATACTCATACTAAAATGTCGTCAATCCCATGTGTCAACGCCGTTGCTATCTGCATAAAGCTTCGAATCTAAGCTTACTAATAATCTTTCTCGATAAGCTTCGCTTTATCCACGCCCGAATCAAGTCCGACCAAATAATCAACCTCGCCTATGTCGAACCAACTGTCACGCCCCGAACCCCGGGCCCGTGACTGGTGCCCTACCTAGGAACCCTTCTACCTTAACAACTAAGTAAACTGCGGAAATTAAATAACACCCCCTTTTTTTTAAAATCAATCGTACGTGCAAGGGCAAAGCCGACAAGGCTGCCATATAATATACATAACAAAAGACACTACACCGCATACGCAGTCCAATCCACATATGAATACGCACTTAAGAGTTATATCAACTATGACGGACAAGGCCCCGCACCCATAATCAGATAAAAGCTCATCGAAAGAACTTATACCAAAAAGATAAACTTCCAACGTATGAGCTATCCAAAACTCGAGCAGGTCCTACACTGCCGATCACCAAACAACAGACTAAACTCGCAGATGAACGCAGCCCAAGGAGGTCAAGACGTAAGAATGTACCAAATATGTGAAATGAAGTACTGTGAATGAAATCATAACAGTCTAAACAAAACAGAGACATGTATGATAGCCAACCTACAAACACAATACATGTTAGCCATAACAAGTCGTGACGATGCGCTCAAGTCATTTCTAAATATAACCATGGGTCTTACGCCCATAATATCAATCATGCCGTGGAATCCTTCTTCACTACCTGGCATCCATGATATAATATAACACCAATAGGCATACATGAACACCAAGTCCCACCTGTCCTAAAAATCAGACGCAAGTAGTGGAAAACGAGCGGTGGTATAACGCCTTGGGGTTTACCCTCATTTATACTCTTACCGAGAAGGTGGTAAGCGGGTATAATGTCTTGGGGTTTACCCTCATTTATACTCTACCACGGAGAAGTGGTAAAGCAGGGTATAATGTCTGGGGTTTACCCTCATTTATACTCTTACCCGAGTATGGTAAAACACGGGGTATAATGTCTTGGGGTTTACCTCATTTATACTCTTACCCCGAAGCAGGTGGTATAACGTCTTGGGGTTTACCCTCACTTATACTCTTACCCTATCTCAACCTACGCCAAACAACACATAAGCACTACCATGTCTTTTATAAAAATTCGGGAATTTAACCCAAGTAATACAAATAACGGAAGCATACCTGTGGAATCCCACATCACTGTCGGTACGTCCAAGTAACTTACCACAAGACAGCCGTCCCTCCAACCGAGAGTCGCGGCAACGTAATAAAACATAATACTTGCACTCAAAGGCTATCACCAACACACATAGGCTAATTCTCAATTAACCAAGCCAACGTACTTATCAAGGCACACATAGAATAATTCAATTAAACAAGCCAAAGTACTTATCAAGGCACACATAGAATAATTCTCAATTAAACAAGCCAAAGTACTTATCAAGGCACACATAGAATAATTCTCAATTAAACAAGCCAAAGTACTTCAGACGCATATCTCTTTTCAAAAGACTCTTTTTATGTAAAATCCCAAGATACTAACACCCGTAGTATCAAGGTGTGTCTATTCTTCAAAGTAAGTTACTACACTTTTAGAAACTCATTTCAAAGCTTGAAACCAAGTAACCTCAAATTTTCACAATCTAGGCAACTTATGCCCATTAATCAAAATAGACAACTTTCTTAACCTTTCATAAAGCCGTTATAACCAACTTCCCATAAAGCCGTTATAACCTTTTATGGTTTTAGACATATTCATACCTTTTATAACCAAGAGACTTATACAAATTAAAACCAAGTATCACATACTTACAAAACAAGTTTCTTAACTTTCAAAATACTTTTAAACCTCAAGTAACTCGCACCTTTAGAACAAGTTACTTCTCTTAAATCATGTCATTTCTCCTCTTTTAAAACAATTAAGTAAATCATTCCTTTCACTCCCCTAAAGTCATTATAACGACCCTTAGGTTTTGGAACTAAGGCACTAGCCAAAAGATTTGGAAACCACTTCCTTTTCAAGACTCCATGTACTTTAAGCAAAATACTTTCACTCTTAAGAATCCAAACTCCACTAAGGCAATGGATTATACAACTTACAATTTAAACATCAAAGTACAATCAAGGAAGTACATAGAACAAATTCTATACTAGGAAATCCAAGTACAACCAAGGAATGGATCATTTAAGGAGTAGAACTTACTTTCTTTATCTTAAGGAATCATGCTAGAAGAGGAGATAGTTCACATACCTTTTCGGCTAAATCCACAAGCTAAGCCGAATACGCCGTACGTAGAAGTGTCAACCTATAATGGTCACAACAAGACTATCAACTTCTAGTCTCTAACGAGAATAATACTAAGTATACGGCCTCTAATTCTACGGAAAATCGGCAAGACTTCCTTTGTTTCTACTCACTTTGCCACCTTTTCAAGGCCGAATACAACAACCAACACGCCACATTTAAGGCTCAAAACAACAACTAAACAAAGGGGATTACACGCCTTACAATACGTAAAATTCCCCACAATTCATACAAGTAGTTTAATGCTTACTAGCCATTCTCGCCAACTTACATAACCAACAATTCAAAGTCTTTTCCAATCCTTTTCCAATTCCAAGTTCTAAGGTCTAACATGTTATATAGTCACAAACAACTTCAACAACTACAATTTCCTTCTTTCTACAACATGCGACTTACTTAAACTAATAATCGACTTGAATTGTAATCTTATAACATGCTAGTTTTCGGATTAGGGTTCCAATAGCCAATATAATTATCAAACTTCATACTATATAACTCATGCTTGCTAATATCCATAGCTACAACAATAAGTAAGTCTTAACTATTAAAACGACAAAAATTATACCTTTATAAGCCCTTAAAGTTTCCAAGATTCAAAGTCGCGCTTAGCAATTATTAGCTCATTTCCTTAAGTTCCAACCGCCCAAACACTCCTTAAGCCTATGAAGAACCCATCTTCAAGTTCCAAATTCAAAGTTGAAAACTCCTTAAGTTTCCGCCACTAATACGAAACGCCGTTTTCCCAAATCATTCTATAGAGATATCCTTACAATACCCTTAGGACATTGGGTTAAAGTCTTGTGAACAATGGAACAAAATTACAAAATTTTCTAATGAGAGCTTAGCCAAACTCCAGAGCAACCATGTGAAGAACAAGGTGTGTGATTTTTCTAAGTGTTAAGAGCTTGTCTTGCACTAGCTTAGTATATAAAACATATTGGAGGCTTAGATTAACACACTTGTGGGCTAGGATGAAGAACAATTAATTAAATAGCCAGTGGACAAGTCGACTCGTCAACAATCTCAAGCTCAAGACTTATCTTCCAAGATGGTCAATGACCATTTTACCCCTTACTAATTTTCGCCCAAGACCACATGTGGGGTGCCACGTGTCTCCTCTCATTCGCCCATAAAATTCAGAACCCTCGCGGCCCAAAACGAAATTCCTCTGGTGGGCCCCACGTGACCAAACCAGAAAAAAAATTCCATAAGGTTAAGAGTTTCATACTCTTCAAATAATGCACTTTGAGAATCCAATTCTCAACAACGAACATTTTTCCTTTCCGACGCTCTAAGATTTTCCACGAAAAACAATTCTTCCTTTCGTACTAATTTCCAAGTCTTGATTCCTTACGCATTCTCTTATACATGTCCCGGACTTACGGGATGTAACACCAACCAACCGCGATCTATACTTTCTACATACAAGGCCTCATACAGGCCATCCGAATACCGAAGCGGTATCTATCGTGACGTAACCAACAAGAGACAAATAATTCTTCCAAACTAACTCAAATCAATAACATCGCTCGTAACCTATCCTCAAGTGCCGGATAGTACGATCCGCCCGCCTGGCCGGTCCGAGGGTGTAATGCACATCGAGACTCACCTGTGTTCCTAATCCTTCAAGAACCTCCGGTTATCCAGAATCGAGCCTATCCGTTCGCAACATAAACGTAGGAACCGTGCGCCTCACAATCCCCCGCTATACAAGCTAGCATAAATCTCACCGAGTAAGTGGTCCCAATCAGGAAGAACACTACCGTTTCGCCACTATTTACCATGACCCCGAGTCGCCGCTCTCGAGTACGATGCCACCTTGTAACAAGATCCAAATTAATTACCTCACATATCTAAGTCCGATCTAAATCGCTCGCAATAGCCCACTGGCTTCGTGTTCAACCTGACTCGCTACTAATTCGACATTAAGTAACAACTCACACGCCCTCTTCAGTCATCTTACCAATACAAACATCCGAGGTCACGACACAACTTAGCCGAATTCTAACAATTAGAGCAATAATTCGCGGCCTCCCTAAAACTCGCCGACTAGTCCTCGCAAAGACCGGTACACACGATCTATCTTCATATCACAAAGACCCATCCTATGCTACTCAAACAGCTATTCTCTTCTGAGAGCCGTATCTTGATACCAGATCATAACTTGATCCTCATACGGTTGCCTTTTTACCTCCTCAACGATGGAAAACTCGGCAACCTCTCGGATCTAAACTTCATTAACCTTGGAAGAAAATAATCGAACCCCTCGGCTCTGAGTCAAGAATTCACTGACCACGCCCGTCTATCTCCGTTGCCCATCCGGCAGACTACCCATAGATCCACGACTAAGAGCATCCAGATCGCTTAGCTTCTCGATTGTATAGGATATCAATATCACAATCCTTGAGTAACTCTAACCACTGTCTCTATCGCAAACTCAACCGCCTCTGTCTGAAGATATACCGGAGGCTTTTGTGGTCTGCACAAATATCCACATGAAGTCCATATATACGTCATGCCTCCAAATCTTCAAGGCATGATTAACTGCCGCCAACTCTAAATCGTGAGTAGCGTAATTTCTTCCATGCTTCCCTAACCGCCGGGAAAACATAGGCTCTAACCTTATCGTGTTAAGTCAGCACTCAACCCAACCAAACACTCAAAATATTACCATAATAACCTAACCTCCTAGTCTCTCGGGGGGGTTAGAACTGTAGTCATGTTCAACTTATCTTCCAATAACTGGAATCCTTTCTCAAACTCGCAAATATTCGGGCACCCTTAATCTCAATTATGGTTCATGTTTCCCTTTCTCTGTTGCAACTCAACTTGGTCACTAACTTAGATTTGATTCATTTGTTGGCCTCATGGCTAAGACTTCCCACCAATCACAATTTAGGGGGGGGGAGATTTCCTTGATCTCGTCAAGTAGTAACCCGATTTTCCTTTCCCAGTTTGTAGAGCCTATAGTCAAGTGTTCAACCTCCATTCATGGTATTACATAATCCAAAGACTTGTCAAAATTTCTTATGGTTCGAGTGTCTACTCGTCTTTCCTTTATAAGTTATTTCAGGTTTTCCTGGGGTCCCTTACCCCTCCGTATTTTCTTACAATCTTTCTCGTCAGTACCGATGCTACCACCTTTCCTCGAGGTGTTCCTACTGCCCATTATTTACTAATGGTCTTACACTAGTCTGGGGTAATCATATCTCGTGCAACTTACATAACCATAGTCGTATTCTCTTTTATCATTCTGGTCATAACCTTACCTTATGCTTATTATTAGCAAAAGTATTTCTATCTTGATTCATAATCGCACGCTTCATATATGCGCACTACGGCATTTTTTATCCTTACGACACTTTCTCGACCACTTCATAACGCTGTTCTTAATCACCCCAACACAATACTTTTCCCACGGCTATCTAAAATCAGAACCTATGGCATGACGATACCAAGCACCCGTCTCCTATCCTTCATCTAACAACATGGGTACACGTAACCCCATAATACGTAAAACTGTCCTTTTACGTGGGGTAGAGAACTTATCTCCCTTACATAAACTTTCCTTGGAGTCACAACCCTAATCACAGGGTCCTCTTACGGTCCAGTAAATATCTAATCATCACGCACCGCCTTAAAATTCGTGTAGATTTTCAAAACCTATTAAAGATGTCTTCTGTTTTCCATAGGCAGCACTCGTACTTATCTTATTCTTGCTTGCGCGCTATCCTGAACTTATCCGGAAGGTCGTGGCCCTGACCGCCACACCAAACCAACTCTAAGTACATCCAAGGGCACTTAGCATAAACTCCTTCAAATTTGAGTATTTCTTACTTTCTGCATTAATTTACCTCCACTGAACAAGTCACACAGACTTATTAAAATCAACAATGTCAAAGAAGGAAGGATAATTCACTGGTTACCACCACTTCTCTTCCTTTTCACTCGATAACCGGCTTACCGGGAAACTGGTACCGAATCAATCTCTCTCTGTAGTCCACATTGGCATAACAAGAGGCCAACTAGCCCATACTCATAATGACCTCAATGTCTGTCATAACATCTCTGCTAGGTCTGCTAGGGCCCAACGATTGTATCGTTACCGGTAATTATTATCTATCCGCTCAGCTACCACCCAACACTCACGGGTGTAGTCACCTCGAAAGGTCCTCATGGATTCAGGCTCCATTTCTTTACACTTGGTTGCTCTCTTTCTTACTTGTCGTACTCTTCTCATACTTCCAAACTTATTCTAGCGTACGTACATAGCCTTCATACTGATTTTGGCCTCCACTCTTTGGAGTTAATAAATTAAACAATATAAGGCCCATTCCGGCTCTCACAACCTGGTTCCGGTGGAATGTGTCCACGAACCTGTAAAACGATTAACTAGACTCGGACCTTGCACTCGTGACCTGCCACGAGCGTGACTACTACCAACTGATCCCATTCCATTACAAAGCATGGCGACCCTTAATAGGCCCTCAACCCGACTCGGCGTCGTACTTAACTCTTACCCTTGGTCTGACTTAACTTTTTACTATTCGAAAAGGCCTTATATACCTAAGGTCTCGACGGTTATCAATATTCTTAGGCTCGCAATTTCCATGCTCCAAGCCTAACTTATCAGTCCCCCCGTAAACGGGTACAAAAACTCCTCGTAATACCATAATCGTGTTGTCTTGACCACAACAACCATACTTACTCCATACGGGTCTCATCCGTACCATTTTCTTAATCGTACTACGTAGCTTAAGTTACTAACATAGTCTTCCATTAAGTCCCTTAATTATAACCTCTTAAGGGTCCATTACCTTCTCAGACAACTTATCATCTCCTAATTATCTCAAATTAGTACGTAAAACCTTGATGAGAGTTCATTAAACTGTTTCATACCTTCCCGGTATTTATTTAGTCCTTACCAATTCCTGGTAATCTAAAATCATTCTAGGCAACACATATGTGACCCTCATACAAAAATCTGTATAGTTGTATATCATAACACCAACTATACTACAAATATTACCAACCTGGACACGCAATCCACATAATCCTTTCTGGGTCACTGCTGCCTTTCTCGTACCTGCAATCAATATAACTTGTTAGGGAGAGACGACCCTAACCACACAGCTCTACCGCAAGATCTCAGAGTGAGAAGAATGGAAACATATCCTAAATGTCTTGCAGCCTCCTGATTATAGATGTGGTGCACAACACACCGATAATCAAGACTCTACTAGACACGGTCAGTAGACACTTTCCGAGGACTAACTGCTCTGATACCACTTTTGTCACCACCCGAGCCGGATCGCGTGCCCTACTGGGCACCCTTTCTGTATACATCGAGAATAGCAAACAAACATACACAACTCCCAAAATAAAAATCATGTTTAGACAATAGATATCAACTGGCCGATAAGGCCGCCTTTCGTAACATATACATAATACAAAATTAAAATGGTACATATCTGTTCTTGCAAACCTAAACCACAATCGTGACTACGCACTTAAGAATAAAATCGTATGACGGAGCCCCGCTTATACCCTGAATGTACAACGACCGACCATACCAGGGATTACACGCCACATTTAAGGCTCAACAATGAAGTTAACAATAGGGGATTACACGCCGACAAGACGTGTAAAATTCCGCCCCACAATTATATCAAACTAGTCCAAAAATACAATGTCAATTCGGCCAAAGGTGTATCAACATATCAACCTTTCCAATTTTGTTATACCCCGTAGTTCCAGGGTATGTATGTGAGGACGTACGTACGAGAATACGACAGAAATTTTGGAAAGAAAGGAAGATGTGATTTTTTTCGACTTAAAAGTTAGGTTTTGTGAAGAAAAGGTTCGTTAATGGGAATTGGATTCCCATTTGGTATTTGGACTTCTTGGATTATATTAGAATTTTGAGGTTTTATTTTTGAGAAATGGTCACGTGGGACCCACGGGAGAAATTTACGGTTTTGTAGGGCGCTTTGTTTTGAGATTTCGGTATTTTGGATATTTTGGAAGACGAAATATTTTGGACGAATTGAGGCGACACGTGTCACCCCCATGTGGCACTTGGCGAAATGGGTGAAGTGGCTAGGCAGCTGTCCCAGCGATTTGGCCTCACACTGGCACCATTTCGTTTGGCCATGTGGTGTGGTGGGACCCACACACACATGGCCCAATCTTGACCCTACACTTATATTGATCTTGGCCCTTGGTTCTTATAAATACCCTTGGCGAAGAGTAAAATCATCCTCACAGAAAGCTTTCCAAGCAAATGTTTTCCCTCCCTTTGTGTAGATTTCGTCCCCTCCTCTTGTGTAGAAAATACTTGGTGTATTGTTGTATAATCCCAAATACCTTGGCCTAGTATCCTAGTAGTATTCCAAAGTTATTTGATACTAGGAGCAGGAAATACTACTTTATTCAATAGCCAGTAAGCGAAACCACAGAAAATCTTCCTAGCTTGGTGGAAGTATTTAGAGAAGTTGTTTAGAAACTTCTAAGGGTCGCTTGGAGCGGGTTGGAGCGTAAGGATTGGAGCTAAGCGTTGCTCGGGATCGACTTATAACTTGGATAATTTTTGGGCTTATCGAGGTAATGATCTATGTCCCTATTGTAATTGGATATTACATATTGTAGTAGTTATACTTGAGTATATTATATTGGAAGGATGATTATAAAGTTGAGCGTATTTACATTGGGTGTACTTACGATGGACTTGTGTAAATATTATTGTGAAGCATATTTGAACACGTCAGGTTAGGCGTGTAATCCCAGGAGTTGTTGGCACAGTAGCGGGCCTGGTTAGGAGAGATTTATGTGATAGCGGGGAGGTCTTTGCAGAAATTTACGTAGAATAAGGAATCTTGTGTTTAGAATATTCTACGGAGAGTGCTAGAAGTTGATTTATATATTGTGGTTGTTATAGGTGGATCTTTCTCTGTGCGGCATACTTGACTTGGCTTGTGGTTTAAGCTAAAGGTATGTGATTCTTCCTATACTCTTGAGCATGATTGTTGTGAACTATATAGTACGGTAGGCGTGCGTGTGTGAAAGCGATTTTGTTTGTTTTAAAACATAAAGTGTTATAATGGCTTTATGGGAAGTTAGTTATAACGACTTTATGAAGATAAAAGAAAGATTTGGTTTTGTGATAAAACGACTTGATTTTGAAAGTTAAGAGACTTGATCTTGAAAGATAAGAGACTTGACTTATAACGACTTGTTTTGGAAGGAGAAGTAACTTGATTTAAGTATAGGTTACTTGTTTTGAAAAGAGTAAGTTAATTGGGTTTTAAAAAAGTATACTTGATGTTGTTCTAAAAGAAAAGCACTTGGTTTATAAAGTATAGAGTACTTGATTTTAAAAGCCTTGTAAAGATTTTCTGAAGGTGAAGTAATTTGGTTTTAAAAGTAAAGCGTGTTTTCTTTATATACTACGAGTATTAGTATCATGTGGCTTTTACGTAGAAAGAGGTCTTTTGAAAGAAGGAAAGTATGTAGTATTTTGGGTTTGAAACCGGATTGTTGATTAAAATGAATGTATGTTAAACTTGCCTATGCTTGTTGTGATAGTCTTTGATGTGCAAGTGTTTTGTTGATGTCTTCTTAGTGACTCTGCAGGAGGCGGCTATCGATTGATTATTTGGACATCACGGCGTTGGGTGGTCCACAGTATCGTCCACTTTGAGTATTGGCCCGGTTGTTTCATGCATCGTGACTCTGCGAGGGCGGCTATCGATTTATTTCCTTTGGACATCTTGGCGTGATGGATGTTCCGCGGGCGTGCGTCGATGGGATGGTTTCATGGCCGTGACTTAGGAGTAAGATCGCGGGGCATGCGGTCATTGTGAGGTTGATGTTAGTCCATGGACGCTAATCCATGAAGCTTGCGCGGTGACGGCGATCACGGGCTTGGTTTATGCGTGTGGTTGAGCACGCTTTAGATACTTGTTCGGTCATTTTCTCGTGTCTGGTAGCCTGCGGTAGATAGCTTAAGATACTTGCCTCGATGCGTATCTTGTGAGGCGGTAGGCTATTATGCGTTAAGCTTAAGATACTTGCCTCGGCGATTCGTGGCTAGCTTTTGGGTAGTAGTTGGCTTAGTACCTTGCAGTGATGGGATATGACTAGCTTTTGGGTGGTAGTTGGCTATTCTACTTGGCGTCGGTTTTGATGCCTTGGCGGATCTAGTGTTCGAGTTCACATATGGGTGTTGTTTTACATCATGTACTTGGCGATGAGAATGAGTTCCACGGCGTAGTGGTATTATGGGCGTGAGACCCGTAATTATGTGTGAGTGATTATTCAGGGATATCGTCCCTTACTTGCCTGCTTGTTTACTTATTGCGAAATGGTTTTATAAAATGATGAAATGTGATTTCATTCTGATATTTTCGATTTCACATACTTGGTACTGTTATCTTGACCTCGCTTGAGGCTGCGTTCATGCAGCGGTAAGTACACGATTTGGTTGATCTCGCTCATGGATCGCGATTCGGCGTTAGGAAGCTCCGTTCCTCGGAGGCTTATCTTTTAGTATAGTCCTGTCATTGTAGGTACTTGTACATTCGAGGTATGGCGGGAGCCTGTCCGTCATAGTTGTTGTATATCTTAAGTGCATGCTTTGTTGTGGCGGGGTTTGTAAAAGGATAAGCTATTGGGTTTTATGTATATATCTTGAAAGCAGCGGTTGGGTTGCTGTTTATTTATTTATGTCTCATTTCATGTGTAAAGTTTTTATTTCCATTGGTTTTCTCGATGTTGTATCACTAGGGTGCGGTAAGGCACGATGTGGGCCGAGTTTCGGGCGTCACAAGTGGTATCGAGCGATTAATCCTCGGAAAGTGTCTGAGCCGTGTCTAGTAGAGTCTTGATTATCGGTGTGTTGTGCACCACATCTATGTCGAGAAGGCTGCGAGACATTTAGGATTAGTTTCTATTCTTCTCACTCGAGATCGTGCCTTAGAAGCGATGTTGTAAGTTGGACTCGCCGGCGTGTTCTTTTACGCGATTATGCCTCGCGCAAGGCAACCGGGCCCGAGAAGGGCAAAGCGGCCGTGGGAGGCGCTAGTGGGACACGAGAATGCGAGCGCGAGCGGTCATTACGAGATAGTTCTTGACGGCGAAGTTTTGCGCGCCCGGCCAGCCGAGAGGTTAGAGCGCGGCGGTGGCTGCGAGACCAGTACACGAACCTCGATCCGCTGGAAGCGAGAGGAGATGGGTTACAAGGAGATGGCGATTCTTGGCGGAGATCGTGGCGAACACGAGGAGAAATTTGAATCTGGCGATTCGATTCAGTAGCCGTAGTTCATCCCGGTCCGGATAGTTTGAGGCTACGGGATTTTGAGTTGTATCCGCGAGTTCTGGTGAGGCACGAGATGATCGCGAGAGTTCATCCGTCGATTCTGAAGGATCATGCGAGTGATCGAGCTTGAGACCGAGTCGTGATTTCGGTTCGCATCGGTGCGTGATCGCGATCGGGTTTGATTCATAGGAGCTGTCGGGAGCATGCGCCCCGGTATTTGGGGCGAGTTCTCGGAGGCATTTCTCGACCATTTCTTGCCGCGCGAATGAGGAGAACGCGGGCGACGAGTTTACGATCTTTGAGGCGAGGGCGCCGCGATTCGGGAGTACAGCGTAGAGTTCGACTCGTTGGCTCGATATGTCCACTGCGTTAGTAGCTAATATGGAGGGCGAGTGCACCGCTACGTCCACGAGCTTGATGACTACTTGGCGAGTCTTGTTGGTGTATCGCTTCACCGGGCATGGGCATCGCCGCGTGCGAGCTCATGCACTAGGGTGTGAGCGCGGAGAGACCGGCGGATTGACGATATCGGCGAGAAGAGGCCGGGGCAGCGAGGTCCTTTGGTAACTTTCAAGGCGGACCGCCTCGTGAACTAGTTATACGCGCCGCCCGATGCAGTGGTCCTCTGATCTTGAGGCCTCGGAGTATTGAGGCGGTCGGAGCTCGAGGTTGAGTTTCGAGGAGTTGGGGTCTTGGCGGAGAAGCCACCGCGACCTAAGTGTAACGGTGTGGTAAACCCCATTGAAGTGTCGAAGGACTTGTTTTACATGTGGCGGCGGGGCCATTTTGCAGTGTCCTACGGAGTAGCGCGGATGTTGAGACTCGACGCCGGGATGCATTGCGGGTTCTTGCGCCGATAGCTAGGCAGGGTGTTCATATACCGGCAGGCCAGGGCAGGGGTCGTGGTGGAAGTTCCCAGTTATAGCGGTCCTTGAAATCGCCTATTTGTTTTTGTGATATCAGGTATATCCTTGACCCTCTAAGAGACTAGTATGCATTTGTATTAAGATAAGTATATTTTTAATTATTATGTTCTGATAGCATTATGTTGGTGTGATAATTCCATGGGTAGTGTAAGATGGAAGTGGTAGCTTTCATGACGTGAATTAGTAAGATTGTTAGGATCGAGAGCGAGAGAGATTAGGCGCGATAGCGAGTCGGGTTGAGGCCAAGTCGCGGGTCAACCGCGGCCGGATTGAGGTGGGTCGATTCGAGGTGGTCACAGGGTGGTAGGGTCACGAGGGTGCTAGGCCCAAGTTTAGGTAACCATCGTATGAGTTCGGGGATGTGTTCGATCAGAATCGGATCGTGAAGGCCGGAGATAGGCCTTAGAGTAAATTGAAGCTAGTAGGAGCTGTTGTGAGATTAGAAATGATTTCCTCGTTAGCTTGGATTTGTATGTTATCCTATGGCCGTTGATGGCGTGATTGGTTTCGTAAGTATAGTAGTGAAGACTATCACGAAGCTGCGTTCGTTTGGAGACTTAGAAGGAACATTCGGGCGAATGTTTCTAAGAGGAAGAATGTTATACCCGTAGTTCGAGTATGTATGTGAGGGCGTGCGTGCGAGAATCGAGAAATTTTGGAAAGAAAGGAAGATGTGATTTTTTTGCGGAAAAGTTCGGTTTTGTGAAGAAAAAGGTTAGTTAATGGGAATTGGATTCCCAGTTTGGTATTTGGACTTCTTGGATTATATTAGAATTTTGAGGTTTTATTTTTGAGAAATGGTCACGTGGGACCCACGGGAGAAATTTACGGTTTTGTGGGGCGCTTTGTTTTGAGATTTCCGGTATTTTGGATATTTTTGGAAGGCGAAATATTTTGGGCGAATTGAGGCGACACGTGTCACCCCATGTGGCACTTGGCGAAATGGGTGAATGTGGCTAGGCATCTGTCCATGGCGATTTGGCCTCCACAGCAGCACCATTTCGTTTGGCCATGTGGTGTGGTGGGACCCACACACACATGGCCCAATCTTGACCTACACTTATATTGATCTTGGCCCTTGGTTCTTATAAATACCCATGGCTTGAAGAGTAAAATCATCCACGGCAGAAAGCTTTCCAAAGCAAATGTTTTCCCTCCTTTGTGTAGATTTAGTCCCCTCCCTCTTGTGTAGAAAATACTTGGTGTATTGTTGTATAATCCCAAATACCTTGGCCTAGTATCCTAGTAGTATTCCAAAGTTATTTCAATACTAGGGCAGGAAATACTACTTTATTCGATAGCAGTAAAGCGAAACCACAGAAAAATCTTCCTAGCTTGGTGGAAGTATTTAGAGAAGTTGTTTAGAAACTTCTAAGGGTCGCTTGGGCGGGTTGGAGCGTAAGATTGGAGCTAAGCGTTGCTCGGGATCGACTTATAACTTGGATAATTTTGGGCTTATCGAGGTAATGATCTATGTCCCTATTGTAATTGGATATTACATATTGTAGTAGTTATACTTGAGTATATTATATTGGAAGGATGATTATAAAGTTGAAGCTGTATTTACATTGGGTGTACTTACAGTGGACTTGTGTAAGTATTATTGTGAAGCATATTTGAACACGTCAGGTTAGGCGTGTAATCCACTGAGTTGTTGGCACAGTAGCGGGCACTGGTTAGGAGGAGATTTATGTGATAGCGGGGAGGTCTTTTGCGAAATTTACGTAGAATAAGGAATCTTGTGTTTAGAATATTCTACGGAGAGTGCTAGAAGTTGATTTATATATTGTGGTTGTTATAGGTGGATCTTTCTCAGCGGCATACTTGACTTGGCTTGTGGTTTAAGCTAAAGGTATGTGATTCTTCCTATACTCTTGAGCATGATTGTTGTGAACTATATAGTGCGGTAGGCGTGCGTGTGTGAAACGATTTTGTTTGTTTTAAAACATAAAGTGTTATAATGGCTTTATGGGAAGTTAGTTATAACGACTTTATGAAGATAAAGAAAGATTTGGTTTTGTGATAAAGCGACTTGATTTTGAAAGTTAAGAGACTTGATCTTGAAAGATAAGAGACTTGACTTATAACGACTTGTTTTTCGGAAAAGGAGAAGTAACTTGATTTAAGTATAGGTTACTTGTTTTGAAAAAGTAAGTTAATTGGGTTTTAAAAAGTATACTTGATGTTGTTCTAAAGAAAAGCACTTGGTTTATAAAGTATAGAGTACTTGATTTTAAAAGCCTTGTAAAGATTTTCTGAAGGTGAAGTAATTTGGTTTTAAAAGTAAAGCGTGTTTTCTTTATATCTACAGTATTAGTATCATGTGGCTTTACGTAGAAAGAGGTCTTTTGAAAGAAGGAAAGTATGTAGTATTTTGGGTTTGAAACCGGATTGTTGATTAAAATGAATGTATGTTAAACTTGCCTATGCTTGTTGTGATAGTCTTTGATGTGCAAGTGTTTTGTTGATGTCTTCTTAGTGACTCTGGGAGGCGGCTATCGATTGATTATTTGGACATCACGGCGTTGGGTGGTCCGGTATCGTCCACTTTGAGTATTGGTGGTTGTTTTACATCTTGTCGTGACTCTGCGGGAGGCGGCTATCGATTTATTTCCTTTGGACATCTTGGCGTGATGGATGTTCCACGGGCATGCGTCGATGAGATGGTTTCATGGCCGTGACTTAGAGTAAGATCTTGCGGGCATGCGGTCATTGTGAGGTTGTTGTTAGTCCATGGACGCTAATCCATGAAGCTTGCGCGGTGACGGCGATCGCGGGCTTGGTTTATGCGTGTGGTTCGAGCCACTTTAGATACTTGATACGGTCATTTTCTCGTGTCTGGTAGCCTCGGTAGATAGCTTAAGATACTTGCCTCGGTCATATCTTGTGAGGCGGTAGGCTATTATGCGTTAACTTAAGATACTTGCCTCGGCCGATTGCGTGGCTAGCTTTTGGGTAGTAGTTGGCTTAGTACCTTGCAGTGATGGGATATGACTAGCTTTTGGGTGGTAGTTGGCTATTCTACTTGGCGTCGGTTTTGATAGCCTTGACGAGGATCTAGTGTTCGAGTTCACATATGGGTGTTGTTTTACATCATGCTTGCCGTGATGAGAATGAGTTCCACGGGCATGAGTGGTATTATGGCGTGAGACCCGTAATTATGTGTGATGATTATTGCAGGGATATCGTCCTTACTTGACATGCTTGTTTACTTATTGCGAAATGGTTTTATAAAATGATGAAATGTGATTTCATTCTGATATTTTGATTTCACATGCCAGTACTGTTATGCGACCTCGCCCGAGGCTGCGTTCATCTGCGGTAGAGTACACGATTGGTTGATCTCGCTCATAGGATCGCGATTCGGCGTTGGGAAGCTCGTTCCTCCGAGCTTATCTTTTGGTATAGTCCCTGTCATTGTAGGTACTTGTACATTCGGGGTATGGCGAGCCACTGTCCGTCATAGTTGTTGTATATCTTAAGTGCATGCTTTGTTGTGGCGGGGTTTGTAAAAGGATAAGCTGTTGGGTTTTATGTATATATCTTGAAGCAACGGTTGGGTTGCTGTTTATTTATTTATGTCTCATTTCATGTGTAAAGTTTTATTTCCATTGGTTTTCTCGATGTTGTATCACTAGGGTGCGGGGTAAGGCACCCGATGTGGGAGTTTCGGCGTCACAAATTCCTTTTCAATTCAAGTTGTTTAGTATAACATGTTATCAAGCGCGATTGATTATAACTACTACAATCTTGAAGTAGGTAATATCACGGCGATTCTAATTAACGACCAAATTGTAATTCAATTTCAAATGACTCACATGTCATTTTCGGATTTGAGCTTCTAAACTTCCATAACACTTATCAATCTTATAACACATATCACATGATCATTTATAACTTATCATAACATGGAATCTTCAATTACAAAGTAAGGCGAAGATTATTACCTCATTTAGCCCAAATATGATCCAAAATTACAAGTCGATCCTTAGCGACTTTAGCTCCTCTTTCGACGTTCAATCCACTCCAAGAAACCCTTGAAGCCTATGAAGAACTAATCTTCAAGTTCCAACTTCAAATTTGAAGAACTCCTTAGGTTTTAAGCCTTGCGACTAATCTGAAAATGCCAACTTTTAGGGATATTTCTATTGAGATACACTTACAATACCTTAGGTACCTTGGTTTAAAGTATGGATCTTATTGAATGACAAACACAAATTTTCTCTCTAAAGGATGCCCAACGAGAGCCTCTCAATGAGCTCTTCCAATTTCTTGAAAATTTATCTAAGTGTAGAACTTGTCTTGCTACTAGTGCATATATATATAACATGGAGGGTTAATATTAGAACAAATGGGTGGCACAGATGAGTTTCACAAGGATCGAGCCCAGTGGCCACTGGACTTTAGTCAACAATGTCAAGCAAGTCTTTGCAAGACTTGTTCATCCTAACATTGGTCAAATGACCACTTTACCCGTATATTTCGTCGAGACCAAGTGTAAGGGGTGACACGTGTCGCCTCCCGTTAAATCGCAATATTTCGTTTTCGATATTTCCGTAATTAAACAAATTTTTACTCGTCTCGAATCTTAATATTTTTGAGTTCTTATATGCGTTCTTAAAAACATATCACGAAATTAGGGTGTAACATTGCAAATCACGGTAATCTAAAATCATTCTAGGCAACACGTCGACCTTGTACGTAACTCAGTATATACGTATGACATAATACCAGCTATCTTATAATCGATACCAGCACGGATAGGCAATCACATAGCTCTTCTGAGTCGCTTTGTCTTTTCTCATGCATTTTATGATCAGCGTAACTTGTTAGAGAGGCGACCACAACAACCGACTCTGTCGCGATCTCAGTGAGAAGAATGGAAACCAATCCTAAATGTCTGCGACCTCACGATTATAGATGTGGTGCCTGCAACAGCGATAATCAAGACTACTAGACACGATCTGTAGACACTTCGAGAACTAGCGCTCGATACCACTTTTGTCACGACCCGACCGGGCATGGCAGTGCCCTACAGGCACCACTACGGTATACATCGAGAGATAATCGATGAAACATACATAAACTTAACAAGAAATAAATAACTTAGCGATAAGGCTACCTTCAGATACGTATAACTACGTAAAACCAGCGATTTACCTCTTTTTTTTTTTTTTTGCAAAGTGACCCACAAGATATGACTACATACCTCTAAGAGTTTTGACATAACAACTGTGACGGGACAGGGCCCCGCCATACCCATGAATGTACATAAATCTACAACCTCGAGGCGTACCAAAATACAAAGGCTCAGAAATAATGGAGCTTTCGACGATTGAGCAGTGATCTAAGAATGAGGATCGGCAAGCTATGTACCTCGACTTTGGGCATGAGCGACCCACGAAGGAGTCGATGCGAAATATGTACCAAGTATGTGGCCGAAAAATCGTAATGAAATCATAACGATCTATATAAAGCAGAAGACATGTATGATAACAAACCACAATACACAATATATAGCGATCGTGTCAAGTCGGGCGCAAGCCCTCAGTCATTACTCGCGTATAACCGTGGGTCTCATGTGTTATACCGTATTTCAGTATGTATGTGAGGGCGTGCGTACATTTGTACAAACCTAATTAGGTTAGAATGAAATTATGAACTTTCAGTGGAAAAGATTAGAGCTTGTGAAGGAAATTCTCGTTTTATATATTTTAACGATTACGGATTTTTCAGAGACGAAATATTTTGGACCATTAGGAGAGACATGTGTCACCCTTGGTTGGCTTTATTGGGCCAATTGGGGGCCTAGTGGGCAAGTCAAATGGTCAAGTCTTGAGTTGATTTTGGTAGTGTGGGTAGGTAAATTGTGGGCGTTTTTGTGAGGTAATGGAGTCCACATGGCTCATTGTTGTGGTGGGCATGTGTTCCAATATTGTGGTGGACATATGTCCTAATATTGTGGGAGACACTTGGTTGGAAGACCTCATCTTTCACATGGATCCTAATCGACCCTCACTTGTTTTAATCTTGTCCTTGAGAGTTCGATAAATACCCCCGAGTGAAGACTTCATCCACTCCACACTTTCTAAGTCTCAAAATCCTCTCCCTTGTATTAGTGTTCTCATCCCAACTCCTCACTTCGCGTGGCTTAGTGAAACCCCATGTTAGAAAGTTGTTTAGTCAAACACCCATGGTAGAAAGTTGTCTTCTAGTATTGTTGCTATGCCAAAATACCTTAGACAAATATCTTGTAGTATTCCCAAGTTACCTCTATACTAAAAGCAGGAAATACTACCTTATATCCTTTAGTCACAAAAGCGAAACCACTAAGGAAAATCTTCATTATTGGTTGAAGTATTAAGAAGAAGTTGCGTAGAACTTCTAAGGGTTGTTTGGGCGGGTTGGAGCACCAGTAGAAGCTAGCGTTGCTCGGGATCGACGTTTAAACTAGGATAATTTTGGGCTTATCGAGGTAAATACTCTTGTCCTTACATTGTAATTGGAATTACATACTGTAGTAGTATAGAAATGAGTATAAGATATATAGAAGGATGGTATAAGAGAATAGAATTGAATTGAAATCACATCAGAAGAATATTAAAGAATGAGATTAAAACTGTACTTACATAGAATTTGTATTCTGATGAACTTGTGTAGTTTAACTTGGGTAGGGAAGTCTTTGCCGATTTTACGTAGAATAGAGAACCCTCTGCTTAGAATATTCTACAGAGTAGTCTAGACGTTGATAGACGTATATGGCCTTTATAGGTTTAATGTTCTGCGAGTAGCATGTTCTACTTGGAAGGTGGACAAGGCTAGCCGGGTTATAAGCGGTGGAGCATTTTGCTATTAGTCGATAATCGTCGCGGTATGTGATTCTTCCTATCCTCTTGAGCATGATATTTTAAAAGAATATATATAGTATGGTAGGCGTCGTGTGTTAGCGAGCGTGGTTTCTTTGCGATGTCTTCTGACTTGAGTCTAATAATAAAGAATCTTGAAGTATTTCAAAAGAATTAAGAATCGTTTTTGAAAGAAGAGTAATACTTGGTTTTAAAAGCTTAAGAGTTATACTAGCTTTATGAGAAGTTAGGTATAACGACTTAAGAAGATAAAAGGCAGTTTACTTAATTGTTTGAGCAGCCTTGTATTGATTTGGAAATAAAAATGAGTATCGAACAAACCAACTGCGGCGCTAATAAAGAAATGTATTGACTAATTAAGTATTATTAAAACCAGTAGAAACCTCATCTGCATAGAAGCTAAGATGAGACAAAATGATATTACATTTCCTAGATCATGGCTGCTTTAATAAGATTGTTATAAACAAGAATAACCTACTCACACATAAGGCATATGTTACTCAAATTGTTTTAAAAATGAGATTACGTTGTTAAGTGTTTAAAACTATGATCTATGAATCTTTTGAAGATAAGGGACTTGACTAAATTAACTTGATATGAATTTTGTTAAAAAGTGTGAAACCTCATTCATGAGCAATGAGTACTTGGTTTTTAAAGAGTTAATGTATGAAGTACTTCGGGGACAAAAACCCGAACTTGTTGACATAAAGTAGTAAGTACCTTGAGTGAATAACTTGACTATGTTGGTTTATGATAGCCTTGTAATGCTTCCTCGTTGGTTTGATAAGTAAACATGTTATGATACTCGTGTGTTAGTATCTTGTGATGTTGTGTAAGGGGTTATTCTGTTGTGCTTACATTGTTAAGCGTTAAGCCCGTTGTCTTGTTATTATATCACATGCCCATGACTTGTTATCTGAGGGCTTGCCACCCTTGATGCGGGTCTATACGGCCTATGCGGTCTGTGTGACTATGCGGAGCTGCGGGAGTTTCAGGATTGATCATTCGGGGTGTATTATCCCAATGCGAGGAGTGCCTTATGCGGTCTGTGTGATTATGCGGTCTGTGTGATTATGCGGTCTGCGGGAGTCCAGAAGGGTACCGTGGGCTAGCTACCCCCGATGCGAGGAATACCTCATGCGGGCCTATGTGTGGCTATCGCGGGCAGCGGTATGCTCGAGATTAGGCGCGCATTGATCTGCGAGGCGGCGGCCAACTTGATCATGTAGTGCGATGCAAAGACCTGCGTGATCTGATTTTATAGCATTGATGATGCGTAGGTTTTAGTAGTCGGCTATGCGCCGTACTTACCGTGCGGTTTTATTTTGACCAAGTGGGACACGGTGATCATGTGTATTCCTTGGTGATTTTATATCATGAATTGGCGATGAAGAAGGAATTCCACGGCGCATGATTGATATTGTGGGCATGAGACCCGTAGGTTATATTGAGTGATGACTTGAGGCATGAGTCACGACTTGACATGGCCTTACATATGGTGTATCGTAAATTAGTTATCATATATGTCTTATTTTATATAGACTATTATGATTTCATTCTGATATTTTGATTTCACATACTTGGTACTGTTGTCTTGACCTCCTTGAGTGCGTTCATCTGCGGTAAGTACGCGATTGTTGATCCGCTCTTAGGATCACGGTTCAGCATTTTGGGAAGCTCGTTTCTCGGAGGCTTATCTTTGGTATAGTCACGATGTTGTAGATATTTATGTTCATTCGAGGTATGGCGGGGCCTGTCATCGCCATAGTTATTTTGCTTCCTTAAGTGCAGTAGTCGTTGTAAAGTTGAGATGTAGCTTTTCACTTTGGGTTTATATATATCTTAGAAAGACAACTTTTCCTCAGATAAACTGTGTCTCTTTTACATTGTTTCATGTTTTGTTTTTATATTCCGCTGATTACTCTGATGTATGTCTAC
Organism: Przewalskia tangutica; assembly: GCA_029844215.1. Lineage (NCBI taxonomy): Eukaryota > Viridiplantae > Streptophyta > Magnoliopsida > Solanales > Solanaceae > Przewalskia > Przewalskia tangutica. Next base: position 34,536,979 of record CM056720.1, on the reverse strand, counting down.
TTGGGTGCCCGGGTAAGGCACGATCCGGGCAGGTTGGTCGTGATAAAAGTGGTATCGAGCGATTAATCCTCGGAAAGTGTCTGACCGTATCTAGTAAGTCTTGATTATCGGTGTGTTGTGCACCACGCAATGTCGAGGCTATAGGATATTTAGGATTGGTTTCCATTCTTCTCACTCAGAGATCGTACTTAGAGGCGTGTTATAAGTTGGACCCTCTAACGTATTTCTTTCCGTGCAGTTATGCCTCGCCTTGTAGCAACCGGGCCCCGAAGGGCAAGCAGCGTAGAGGCTGCTAATAGAATCTGAGAGGGTTCACGAGGGCCTGAGCCCAATCATCACCTAGGGTGGTGCTTCGTTCGAGGAGTTACGCGGCATCGCCCGGCCCAGTGAGTTTAGCAGGCGGCGATTCCTCTGCGGCCATGATATATGAGCCTTGATTCGCGGCCAGGAGCGAGAATATGGATTACAAAGGAATGGACTGTTACTAGCTAGGATTTTAGCAACCATAGAATATAGAGTGCAGATATATCACGAGTCTAGACAATTATCTAGTAAAGGGTTGTACAAAGTAGCCCTTGATCGAGCATGGATATTGCGCGTGCGAGCTTATGCGCGCTGCGAGAGGAAACGTAGATATCGGCGGATTAACCAATCGGCGAAAAAGGGCGGTCGGCGGGGTCGCTGGTAACTTTGAGCAAATCACCTCGGCCGTGGATATGCCTCCGCCCGATGCAGTGGTCCTCGCAGGTTGAGACGTTAGGTATCCGGAGTTGGTGAGCTCGAGGCTTGATTCCGCGGCTATCGTGGGTTCCGGCCCGGATTGATGGTCGGAGAGGAAGGGTGTTAGCGAGGAGGCCACCCACGCTCGGTGTGGCGTTGTGGTAAGTGTCATTGTGGGAGTGTCGTACTTCGGCGGCTTGTTTTCTTGCGGCCGGCGAGGGCCCGTTTGCGAGAAATTGTCCAGGCCAGTGGCGCGGATGTAGAGACTTCGACGCCGGGATCGGTGGCTAGCTCGCACCTTCCTGGTATGCGCCGAGCGGGATTGATTGGAGCAGCGGAGGGTGAAGCGATGAATACTGGTATATCCTTAACCTACAGAGATTTGTATGTGTGATAATATGAGTATATCTTAAGTGTTATGTTCGGATAGCATTGTGTTAATTGTGATTAGAAATCGTGGTTAGTTAAAGGGTAAGATTGGGGATAAGGGAAAGTGTGAGCCTTAGAATGTTATACGTGGAGACCTTAGGCGAGGCCATCACGAGTAAAAGATTTATTTTTATGTTTGACCACTTATCGGAGTGCATAGTACACGTGAGATATTTTTGTGTGATAAGTCCCGAGTGGTATGAAATGAAGAGGGTAGTGAGCTAAGAAGACCACTAGGTTTCGTGACTTGATAGTGAGATTGTTAGGATCGGGAACAAGAGCTTGGCGAAGTGGGTCGGGTTGAGGCCGTGTCGGTCGACGCGGCCGGCAGGGTGGGGTCAATTCGAGGTGGTCGCCGGTGGTAGGGTCGCGAGGGTGTTAGGCAGTTTAGTTAACCATCGTGCGAGTTTGTAGATGCGTTCGACCCGATGGTCGGGCGATGGGTCGATCCTCTTGTCTTTCGATCGGGGCCGTTTACTCGCGAGAGGTTATGCGAGATGTTATATATCGGGAAGATTGTAAAGTGCGAGGTGCCTACTTTCACCTTATAATGACGGTGGAGCCAGTTCTGGTATTTCTTTTACGGAAGTTTTACCAAGCGGGTTAGAAACTTCGGTGAGTCTCGATGTGCATTCACCTCGGGCGGTGTTTTGATTTGAGGTAGGCTGCGAGGATTATTCGCCTATTGGTTGGGTGAGTATTATTATAGCTACCATATCGATTCGGAGGTGCCTTATGAAGCCTCGTATGGCGAAGTGTAGGTTGCGGTCGATTGGTTCGATGTTGGCAAGATTACGATGGTTTGTTCATACTTGTTTGTGAGAATGTGGATAGGGTGAAGCTTATCCGGAGAGGTTATTGGCGGCTCGAGTCAGCGAAGTCATGCGGATAATCTGCGTCGACACTTGAGTTGAGGTTGGCGGTGGGTTTTCTTGAAGGTACCACCGGAAGGCGTAGCGAGATTTGGAAAGCAGAGAAACTTAGCACGAGTGCGGGCATTTTGAGATCCTTTGGAGGATAGGCTAGGTTGCCTATAAGTTAGCTTTGCCGTCGGCGTGGGAAGCGATGCGTCCGGTCTTTCATGTTGCTATGTTCGGAAGAGTATCGGAGATCCATCGAGTGTTCCAGTTGATGATGACCAAGTTGGAGATAGTAACCCGAGATTTTAGGCGAAGAAATATGAAGGTGGTAAGTTTATTTAGGAAGTGTTCGAGTGTTAGGAGAGTGCGACGGTAAAGTATAGGAGTGATCATTACTTTTGTGAAGTAAAGGTGCGAAGGAATATCTTTTAGACCTTGGGTGGGAGCTTTTGTGATGATAGAGGTGATTCCTCGTGGACTTGGATTTCGTATTTGCGCGTGTTGTATTGTGGCCATGTGTGGCATTTGCAAACCGTTTAAGTTATGAGGCGTTATCGTTATCTGTCTTGAGAAGGAACATTCGGGACGAATGTTTCTAAGGAGGAGAATGTTATACCGTATTTCAGTATGTATGTGAGGGCGTGCGTGCGTTTGTACAAACCCTAATTAGGTTAAGAATGGAATTATGAACTTTGTGGAAAGATTAGAGCACTTGTGAAGGAAATTCTACGTTTTTATATATTTTAACCGATTGCAGTTTTTCCGAGAGGCGAAATATTTTGGACCGTTAGGAGGCGACACGTGTCACCCTTAGTTGGCTTTGGTTGGGCCAATTGGGGGCCTAGTGGGCAAGTCAAATGGTCAGTCTTGCAAGTTGATTTTGGTAGTGGGGTAGGTAAATTGTGGGCGTTTTTGTGAGGTAGTGGAGTCCATGGCTCATTGTTATGGTGGGCATGTGTTCCAATATTGTGGTGGACATATGTCCTAATATTATGGGAGACACTTGGTTGGAAGACCTCATCTTTCACATGGATCCTAATCGACCCTCCACTTGTTTTAATCTTGTCCTTGAGAGTTCTATAAATAGCCCCGAGTGAAGACTTTCATCCACTCCACTTTCTAAGTCTCAAAATCCTCTCCACTTGTAGTAGTGTTCTCATCCCAACTCCTCCCTTCCTTATGGCTTGTAGAAACCCCACTTGTGGCAGTAGAAACCCCACATGTTAGAAAGTTGTTTCATCAAACACCCACAGGTAGAAAGTTGTCTTCTAGTATTTTAGTATTGCTAGTATGCCAAAATACCTTAGACAAATACCTTGTAGTATTCCCAAGTTACCTCTATACTAAAAGCCGGAAATACTACCTTATATCCTTTAGTCACAAAACGAAACCAGGAAAATCTTCATTATTGGTTGAAGTATTAAGAAGAAGTTGCGTAGACCTTCTAAGGGTTGTTTGGGCGGGTTGGAGCACCAGTAGAAGCTAAGCGTTGCTCGGGATCGACGTTTAAACTTGGATAATTTTGGGCTTATCGAGGTAAATACTCTTGTCCTTCATTGTAATTGGAATTACATCTTGTAGTAGTATAGAAATGAGTATTAAGATATATAGAAGGATGGTATAAGAGAAGAGAATTGAATTGAAATCACATCGGAAGAATATTAAAGAATGAGATTAAGCGTACTTACATAGGGTGTATTTCTGATGGACTTGTGTAGTTTAGGGTAGGGAAGTCTTTGCCCGATTTTCCGTAGAATAGAGAACCCTCTGCTTAAAATATTCTCTGAGTAGTCTAGGCGTTGATAGAGGTATATGGCCTTTATAGGTTGAATGTTCTGCGAGTAGCATGTTCTCTTGGAAGGTGGACAAGGCTAAGCGGGTTATAGCGGTGGAGCATTTTGCTATTAGTCGATAATCGTCGCGGTATGTGATTCTTCCTATCCTCTTGAGCATGATATTTTAAAAGAATATATATAGTACGGTAGGCGTCGTGTGTTAAGCGAGCGTGGTTTCTTTGCGATGTCTTACGACTTGAGTCTAATAATAAAGAATCTTGAAGTATTTCAAAAGAATTAAGAATCGTTTTGAAAGAAGAGTAATACTTGGTTTTAAAAGCTTAAGAGTTATACTAGCTTTATGGGAAGTTAGGTATAACGACTTAAGAGAAGATAAAAGGCAGTTTACTTAATTGTTTGGGAGCATGTATTGATTTGGAAATAAGAATGAGTATCGAACAAACCACTGCGAGGCGCTAATAAAGGAAATGTATTGACTAATTAAGTATTATTAAAACCGATAGAAACCTCCATCTGCATAGAAGCTAGATGAGACAAAATGATATTACATTTCCTAGATCATATTTGCTTTAATAAGATTGTTATAAACAAGAATAACCTACTCACATAAGGCATATGTTACTCAAATTGTTTTAAAAGGAGATTACGTTGTTAAGTGTTTAAAACTATGATCTATGAATCTTTTGAAGATAAGGGACTTGACTAAATTAACTTGATATGAATTTTGTTAAAAGTGTGAAACCTCATTCATGAGCAATGAGTACTTAGTTTTTAAAGAGTTAATGTATGAAGTACTTGAGGACAAAAACCGAACTTGTTGACATAAAGTAGAAAGTACCTTGGTGAATAACTTGACTATGTTGGTTTGTGATAGCCTTGTAATGCTTCCTTGTTGGTTTGATAAGTAAACATGTTATGATCTACGTGTGTTAGTATCTTGTGATGTTGTGTAATGGGGTTATTTACATTTGTGCTTACGTTGTTAAGCGTTAAGCCGTTATCTTGTTATTATATCACATACCCGCTAACTTGTTATCTGAGGGCTTGCCACCGCGATCTGGTCTATCGGCCTATGCGGTCTGTGTGACTATGCGGAGCTGCGGGAGTTCCAGGATTGATCATTCCGGGTGTATTATCCCGATGCGAGGAATGTCTTATGCGGTCTGTGTGACTATGCGGTCTATGTGACTATGCGGACTGCGGGAGTCCAGGAGTACAGCGGGCTAGCTACCGTCACGAGGAATACCTCATGCGGGCCTATGTGTAGCCTATCACGGGCGGCGGTATGCTCGAGTTAGGCAGCGCGTGATCGAGAAGCGGCGGCGGCCGATCATGTAGTGCGGTCTAGAAAGACCTCGTGATCTGATTTTATAGCATTGATGGTGCGTAGGTTTTAGTAGTCGGCTATGCGCCGTACTTACCGTGCGGTTTATTTTGATACTGAAGTGGGACACAGTGATCATGTGTATTCCTTGGTGCTTTTATATCATGGATGCTGCGATGAGGAAGGAATTCCACGGCGTGATTGATATTGTGGGCATGAGACCCGTGGTTATATTGAGTGATGACTTGAGGGCATGAGTCCACGACTTGACATATTGCTTACATATGGTGTATCGTAAATTAGTTATCATATATGTCTTATTTTATATAGACTATTATGATTTCATTCTGATATTTTGATTTCACATACTTGGTACTGTTATGCGACCTCGCCCGAAGTGCGTTCATCTGCGCGGTAAGTACGCGATTGTTGATCCGCTCTTAGGATCACGGTTCAGCGTTTTGGGAAGCTCAGTTTCTCTGGAGGCTTATCTTTGGTATAGTCCACGATGTTGTAGATATTTATGTTCATTCGGGTATGGCGGGGCCACTGTCGCCATAGTTATTTGCTTCCAGAAGTGCAGTAGTCCGTTGTAAAGTTTGGATGTAGCTGTTCACTTTGGGTTTATATATATATGCGAAAAGGCAACTTTTCCTCAGATAAGCGTGTCTCTTTTACATTGTTTCATGTTGTGTTTTATATTCGATTACTCGATGTATGTCTACTTGGGTGCGGGTAAGGCACGATCCGAGCAGGTTGGTCGTGACATCATGCCATAATATCAATCATGCATGGAATCCGCCATCATGGCGATCCATGATTTAATATAACAACAATATGCATACACGAACACGGTCCCATGCGTCATAAAAGCGCATGCGGGCCAGTAGAAAAGTGAACCACGGATCCGGCTGCGTCAACAACTAGCAAGGGCAAATGCAGCCAACTACGAATCGATGCGTAAATGCGAGATATGGCGGCAAGTGCGAAAGCTATCTACGAGTCTGGTACCAAAGCGTGCCATAGAAGCGGCGGGGCAAGTATGAAATCCAACTACCGGACCGTCACTGTGTCGACCAGCGGCCAGGGCAAATCTGAAGCTAACTACGAGCATCTGCGTCGCTAAACCTCATGAAGGGCTAGTCCGTGGAACAACAATATCGACATGGTCGCGTGCCGGAATCCCACATCGTATAAGCATGTCCGTGGAGAAATAGAAACAATCAGAATCTAACACGCCTCGCAGTCGCGTGCCGGAATCCCATCGTATAAGCGTGTCGGAGTAATAAAAACAATCAGGAATCTAACCCGTCACAGTCGCGTGCGATTCCCGCGTCGTATAAGAATGTCGGATCATTCACAATGGAAGCATACCGTGGAAGCCTCCGTCGCTTTGTCGATGCGTCAAGTAAATTCACAACAAGACAGTGACCCTCCAGCGAAGTCACGGCGTAAACTTATAATACTTGGACTCAAGGCTATCACAAGCAAGCATAGGCAAGTTCATAAAATCTTTAGACTTTCATTATCATACAAAAATGAATTTCATTTTATAAACTCAAGGCACTTTTCGTTTCACATAAAAATCCAGAATTTAACCCAAGTACTACGTCTTCCATTATTTTCAAAAGACTTTTTCATATAAAACCCCAAGATACTAACACCCATAGTAACAATTCATGTCTACATTTCAAACAAGTCACTACATTTTTAGAAATACATTTCTAGGCTTCTAAATCAAGTGACCCTTACTTTAAAACTTTAAGCAATTGATACCTTTAAATCAAATTGCCCTTCTTTATTTTAAGTCATTTCTTTGTTTACATTACTAGAGCAAACCATTCTTTTAACCTTCCATAAATTTGTTATAACCAACTTCCCATAAAGTCGTTATACTAACTTTATGCTTTAGAAACTAAGACATATTTAACCTTTCATAAAGTCGTCATAACTAACTTCCCATAAAGCTGGTATAACTCTTTTATGTCTTAGACAAATTCATTCTTTTTATAACCAAGAGACTTATACTTTCAAATCAAGTTACATAACTTTCAAAATACTTCAAGTCTATTAACTTTAAGAAATCAAGTTTCTTAACTTAGAATATCAAGTCTCTTTAACTTAGAATATCAAGTTATCAATACTTTCCAAATCAAGTATTCTATACTTTTAAATCAAGTCATTCCTTCCTTTAAGAATCAAGTCCCATAACTTGAAAAATAAATTCTCTTAACCTTTTAAGAATTCAAGGTTCATAGTCTTAAAACTTCATAACGTAAACTCTTTAAATTAAGTAACATATACTTTTATGCGTTGTGAATAGGTTATACTCGTTTATAACGATCTTATTACAGTAGCCATGATCTAGAAAATGTAATACAATTTTGTCTTATCTTAGTTTCTATGCAGATGGAGAATTCTACTCATTTTAATATAATTGATTGTCGATACATTTTCTTTTATTAACGCTGCAATGACTTGTTCGATACTTATTCTCATTAGATGCGATAAATTAGCAAAGTCAACTCGACTCGATTACTTCTAACGACTCTTACCAACATCCCCATAAGACTTGGTAGAACTTAGGATAACAGACATAATTTTTACATAGAGTAAATCAACATACATACCTCTTAACTTCTAAGAGTATAAGGAATCATGAAATAATACCACATGTATATTTCATACATAGAATCATGCCAAAAGGAGGAAGAGGTTCACATACCTCGTGACGATTATCGACAAGTAGCAAAATGCTCCAAAGTACTTCAACCTTGATAGTTATTCCATCCTTTTAGTAGAATACGCTACTCGTAGTACTTGACTTATATTAATCATAACATGTCTATCAACTCACAAATTTTTAACGTAGAATCATACTAAGTGTAATGTTATACCCCGTAGTTCCAGAGTATGTATGTGAGGACGTACGTACAATTGTGTAAGCCCTATTTAGATTAAGGATGAAATTGTGAACTTTCAACGGAAAAGATTCCGAACCTTGTGAAGGAAATTTTACGCTTTAATATTTTAACCAATTCACAGTTTTTCCGAGAGATGAAATATTTTGGACCAATAGGAGGGCGACATGTGTCACCCTTAGGTGGCACATGTTGGACGAAATGTGTGGGCAAGTGGCCAAGTAAAGAAGTCAAGTCTTGGAAGATATTTTTTTGTGGAGCAAGTGGGAGGCCTTGGACGTTTTTTTTGGTGCAAGTGGCTAGCCACATGTCTCATTGTTGTGGTGGACATATGTCACAAAGTTGTGGTGGACATATGTCCCAAGGTTGTGGTGGACACTTGGTTGGAAGACTCCGCTCACCAAGCAACCAAATCTACACCTTACACGTGTTTTAATCTTGGCCTTGAATGTCTATAAATACCCCTTAAGTTGCAAGACTTCCCGTCCAACAACAATTTCCAAGTCTCAAATCCTTCCCCCTTTGTAGTAAAGTCTCGTCCAAAAACTCCCTCCCCCTTTTTGTGGTTCTCGTCCGAAACACCCCCCCCCTTTGGTAGAAAAATGTCTTCAAGTATTGTTACTATTCCAAAATACCTTAGCCTAAATCCCTTGTAGTATTCCCAAGTTACCTCTATACTAAAAGCCCGGAAATACTACTTTATTTCCTTTAGTCACAAAAGCGAAACCTTAGGAAAATATTCATAGTTGGTTGAAGTATTAAGTAGAAGTTGTTTAGAAACTTCTAAGGGTTTCTTGGAGGCGGATTGGGCGTTGATTAGGAGCTAAGCGTTGCTCGGGATCGACTTATAATCTTGGATAATTTTGGGCTTTTCAGGTAATAATCTTTGTCCTTCTATTGTAATTGGAGATTACATCTTTGTAGTAGTTTAAAATTGAGTATAAGATATAGAAGGATGGTATAAAATAAGAGAATTGAAGCTGTATTTATATAGGATTGTATTTCTGATAGACTTGTGTAGTTTGTGGGTGAAATCGCGATTTTAGTAGAATAGAGAACCTTACGCTTAGAATATTCTGAAGTAGTCTAGGCGTTGATAGACGTATTTGACTATTATAGGTTGATACTCTGCGCGCGACATATTCGACTTGGCAGGTGGATTTAGCCGAGGAGGTATGTGATTCTTCCTATCCTCTTGAGCATGATATTTTTGATATATATATAGTGCGGTGAGGCGTCGTGTGTTAACTAATATTGGTTTTACTCTGATGTCTTTTGACTTGAGTTTTAAATAATAAGAATCGTGAAGTATTTCAAAAGAGTTATAAATCATTTTTGAAAGAAAAGTAATGCTTGGTTTTTCAACAAGCTTAAGTGTTATACTAGCTTTATGGAAAGTTAGGTATAACGACTTAAGAAAGATAAAAGGAAGCGGTTTACTTATTTGTTATAAAAGCCTTATAAATGATTTACGAAGGTGTGGTAAGTTGGTTTGATAAGTAGACATAATATGATGCTACGTGTGTTAGTGTCTTGTAAGCGTTTGTGTAAAGAGGTTTCCTTGTTGTGCTTATGTTGTTTAACGATGGCGGTTGTCGCGATATTATATCACTTACCCACGACTTGTTACGAGTAGAGGCTAGCCACGATGCGAGGAATACCTCATGCGTGCATGTGACCTATGCGGGCTGCGGGAGTTCGGGATGATCACTCGGTGTGTTACGCCCGCGAGGAATGCCTCGTGCGATGCGTGTGACTATGCGGTCTGCGTGTGACTATGCGGTGCGGGAGTCGAGTTGATGTCGAGGTTAGCTACCCCGACGAGAATACCATGCGGACCTAGGTGGTCTATCTGGTGCGGAAGTTCGAGATTAGGCTCGCATAATGATCTTATGGGCGATTAGCCTTGCCCGATCATTAGCGGCCTAGAAAAGACGATTCGTTATATCTATTTTGCTCTTGTTTATGATGTGGCACTATGTGCGGTTGAATTAGTTGTATTTGTAAGTGGTTTTAAAATGCTTTGATTTAATTTGATGCTACGATTTCACATACTTGGTACATGTTGTCTTGACCTCCTTGGGCTGCGTTCATGCCGCGGTAGAGGTACTCTGTTGTTGATCCGCTCCTAGGATCACCGCTTTTGGGAAAGCCCGTTTCTCGAGGCTTATCTTTTGGGTATGATCTCCTGTCATTGTAGCTTTATGTACATTCGGGGTATGGCGGGGCCACTGTCCGCCATAGTTGTTTACTCTCTTAAGTGCAGTAGTCTGTTGTAAATTTTGGGATGTAAGCACTCGGACTTGATATATATATAATCGAAGGCAACTCTTTCTTGGATAGCGTGTCTTATTTTACTCTTTATCTCATGTCTTTGTTTTTATATTCCATTGGTTACTCGATGTATATCTACTTGGGTGCGGGTAAGGCACGATCCGCGCCCGGATGGTCGTGACAAAAGTGGTATCGAGCGATTAATCCTCGAAAAGTGTCTGAGACCGTATCTAGTAAGTCTTGATTATCGGTGTGTTGTGCACCACACCAATGTCGAGAGATATTTAGGATTGGTTTCCATTCTTCTCACTCGAGATCGTGCCTTAGAGCTATGTTATAAGTTGGACTCTTTCTAACACATTCTTATGTACAGCTATGCCTCCACGCAAGGCAACCCGGGCCCGAGAAGGTAAGGCGGTGAGGAGGCGCTAGTAGGACACGAGGACCACGAGGCCTGGCCGGTCCTTACCGAGGATGGTGCTACGACGGCGAGTTCCACGACGCCACCAGCCAGCGAGTTTAGAGCGCGGCGAGGCTCACGAGACCACGATACTGCGCCTCCATCTCGCGGCTGGAAGCGAGAGAGATGGGTTCTGAGAGATGGCCCGATTACTAGCGGGATCGTGTCGGACATGAGGATAAGTGGATCACGGCGATTCGATGCACCCATGGTTCACCGATCGGATAGATTGAGGCTACGGGATTTTTGAGTTGTAGCCCACGAGTTCTATGGGTCGAGGCACGAGGATGATCCGCGAGAGTTCATCCAAGCGATTCTGTGGATCATGAGAGTGATCAAGGCTTCGGAGACCGAGTCAGTGGTCTTAGGTTCGCATCGGCTGCGTGATACCGCAGTCGACTGGTTTGATTTGTGGGAGCTGTCCCGGGGAGAGCATGCGCCTCCAGCTGTATGGGACGAGTTCTCTGAGGCATTCCTTGGCCATTTCTTGCCAACCACGGATGAGAGAAACGCGGGCGACATATTTTGATCTTTGAGGCAGAGAGGCGCCACCGAAGTACAACGTTGAGTTCGATTCGTTGGCTCGATATGTCCCTGCGTTAGTAGCAGATATGGAGGACAGGGTGCACCGCTACGTCACCGGGCTAGATGATTATTTGGCAGAGTCTTGCTCGGGTGTAGCTCTTCAGCCGGGCATGGACATTGCCCGCATGCAGGCTCATGCACTTGGGTGTGAGGAGCGTAGAGGCCGGCGGGTTGACAGATATCAGCAGCAGAAGAAGGCCAGGACGGCAGGATCTTTTGGTAGCTCTCAGGGTGGACGGTCTCAGCAGCAGACTAGATTTGCACCACAGCCAGCTCAGAGCACTCCTACACCGTCTTCAGGACAGCCAGGGTATTCGGGGGCAGGTCAGGGCCCCAGGACTTCGGACTTCCAGGGTAGCAGAGGTGCTAACCGATCGAGACCACCCCCCTCAGTGTGGCCGATGCGGTAGATCCCATTACGGGAGTTGTGGTCCTACTTCAGGAGTTTGTTATGCTTGCGGTCAGAAGGGTCACTTTGCGAGGATCAGGCGAGCGGCGCGAGATGGTAGAGTCGGCCCTGCGGTCGCCGGCGGGTCTTCATCTCCTCTGATTACTCACCCGAGGCGGTACTCATGGACCAGCGGTCGCGGCGGTCGTGGCACGGGTCCCGATTCGGCGGTCCTCGAAGCCGCATATATGCCTGTCCGGCCCGCCCGGGACCGGGAGGCATCACGGATGTAAATCACGAGTACCTTATCCGTTTCTTGTTGTGGCGTGTATGCCTTGATAGACCGGGTTCTACCTTGTCATATATATCTCCCCTTATTGCTAGTAGGATAGGGATAGAGCACGAGTCCATAGACCGCTTTTGAGGTAGCTACGCCGATGGGTGATTCGGTGGTAGGCGGCGGGTATATAGGAGCTTGCCCGATGACTATATGCGATCGTCGGACCCTGGCCGAAACTTGATAAAGTTGGATATGACGAACTTCGATGTGATTATGGGTATGGATTGGCTAGCTTCGCTACGCCAATGTAGAGTAGGAGAGTGAGTGCGGTTCGATTTCTTGAGGGCCGGTTATTGAGTGGGAGGAACACCGTGTGTAGGGTAGATTTATTTCTTACCTCAAGGCCGGGAAGATGGTGCGAAGGGTATATCTACCATCTCATTCGGGTATTTGATCGAGGTCGAGATACGGACCTTCATTCGATTCGATGATCGAGAGTTCCCAGATGTGTTTCCAGACGACCTCCCGGGTATCCCTCCTGAAAGGGAGATAGAGTTTTGCATTGATATTCTGCCTGATACCCGACCGATAACCATTCCGCCATACAGAATGGCACCTGCAGAGTTGAGAGAGTTGAAGAACCAGCTGAGAGATTTGCTGGAGAAGGGCTTCATCAGGCCTAGTGTTTCTCCCTGGGGAGCGCTGATATTATTCATGAAGAAGAAGGATGGGACGATGTGTATGTGTGTTGATTATAGGCAGATGAACAAGGTGACTATTAAGAACAGATACCCCTCCCTAGGATTGACGATTTGTTCGACCAGTTGCAGGGTGCGAGATGTTTCTCCAAGATTGGCCTGCGATCTGGTTACCATCAGGTGCGAGTTAGGGAGACGGATGTCCCTAGGACTGCATTCCGGACCCGGTACGGGCACTATGAGTTCAGGGTCATGTCTTTCGGCTTGACCAATGCTCCGGCAGTATTTATGTATTTGATGAACCGAGTATTTATGCTGCGGGCGGATGGTCCTGCTTTGATAATGAGCTTCCTATTTTATATTGTAAGGATACTATTGTTTACTCTCATTGTAGTAAGGCACAAGGTGTTGTATTTTGAGTATCATATATGTCCCCAGAATTGTTTGTGTTACCCTATGTTCATGTTTCTGGTAGGATTAGGGGCATGAGACCACGAGTATTTCGGACACGGTGGGACTTGGTGTTCATGTATCCTTATGGGTGTTGTTACATCGTAGATGCGGTGAGGAAGGATTCCACGGGCATGATTGATATTATGGCGTGAGACCCATGGTTATATTTGAGTAATGACTTTGAGGGCTGCGTCCACGACTTAATATGACCGCTTATGTATTGTGTCTTGTAGGTAGCTATCATACATGTCTCCCTGCTTGTTTAGCTGTTATGATTTCATTCTGATGCCTACGCTCACATACTTGGTACATTCTTGTCTTGACCTCGCCCGGGTGCGTTACATCTGCGCGAGTTTAGGTCTGTGATTTGGTGATCGGCAGTCTAGGACCTGCTTTCGAGTTTTGGATAGCTCCTTTGTTCGTGAGTTTATCATTTTGGTATAGTTCCTTGATGCGAGCTTTTGTACATTTATGGGTGCAGCGGGGCCTTGTCCGTCATAGTTCGATTTAACTCTAAGTGCATTTAACGCCCGAACGGGCAGATTCTTTGTGCCTTACCCCGGCACCCTAGTGATACAACATCGGAGAAAACCAGCGGAAAAATAAAACACGAGTCATGAAACAAGAGATATAATAAATAAGCAGGCCAACCAGCTGATTGCCCCGGTATATACATAAAACCCGAGCAGTTAACCTTTTTACAAACCACACTTGCGATTACTCTGCACCTCTAAGATTTACAACAACTATGGCGGACGGGGCGCCATACCACGAATGTACAAGAACCTACAACTGGAAACATACAAAGATAAGCCTCAGAAGGAACAGAGTTTCAATACGCTGAAATGAGATCCTAAGGCGGGGATCCACGGCGATGTACCTTACTGCGGCGTGAACGCAGCCCCAAGGAGTCGATCTGCCAGTACAGTATGTGGCTGTCGGAATCACGTAAATGAAATCATAATAGCTTAAGAAGCAGGAGACATGTATGATAACCAAAATACAGTACGCAACATAAAAGCAGTCAAGTCAGGGACTCACGCCCTCAAAGTCACCACTCAAATATAACTATGGGTCTCACGCCCACAACATCCATCATGTTCGCATCATGGCGCGTGCCGAATCGCATCGGTGTAGACATGTCCATGATGCAACAATAATAACAAAGGCGCGTGGCCACATACCGAATCTGCGTGGTGTAGACCTGCACATGTAACCTCAATAACAACCTACTGGGTGGTCAACCTTGTCGCATGGCCACATGCCCCCGGAATACTGCATCGGTGTAGACACGTCCATGTTGCAACAATAATAACAAGGCGTGGCCACGTACCCGAATCTTGCATCGGTGTAGACATGTCCATGTTACCTCGATAACAATATCTTGGGTGGTCAACCGCGCGTAGCCACATGCCCCGGAATCTTGCGTCGGTGTAGACATGTCCATGTGACATCAACAACAAGACAGTAATCAAAATGGAAACATACCCGTGGAATTCTCCGTCACTGCCAGCATGCCCAAGTAAGTTCTCAACAAGTCAACCGCCTCTATCGAGACGCGGTAACGTAAATACCACACCGCACAACAAAGGCTATCATCACAAGCATGGCGGTTCACAACAACAAGCATAGGCAAGTTTCACAACAACAAGCATAGGCAAGCTTCACACAACTCAAAGTACTTTCATATTATGCCAAAGTCCGGGTTTTAACCCCAAAGTACTACATCGTTAAGTTCTTTAAAAGAGATCCATTACTTTTATAAAAGTCACCCGATACGTAGTATAAGAATGACCAACCCACATCCCTTTTCAATAATCAAGTAACAACATTCTTTTCCTAAGTTCGGTTGCCTAGTTTGATTACTCAAGCTTCTCATTTCAAATGGTTTCATAGTTCCCAAACTTAATCACTTGATTCCTTTTTAGAACAATTGAGTAATATATGTCTCGCGTGAGAGTAGGTTATTCTTGTTTACAACATTCTTATTACAGCAGCCATGATCTAGAAAATGTAATATCATTTTGTCTCATCTTAGTTTCTATGCAGATGGAGGTTTTCTCGGTTTTAATACGATACATCATTATTCAATACATTTTCCTTTATTAACGCAGCTGCGGTGATGCATACGATACATTCTGATTTCCGAAATCAGTAAAACATTATCCCTTTAAATAAAACCAAGTACTCATTACTCACGAATGAGGTTTCACACAAACATCCTCATTAAAACAAATAAGTTAAGTCTCTTATCTTATAAGATCAAGTCTCTTAACTTCTAACATCAGTAAACCATTTTCTTTACCTCTCTTAAGACATTATACCTAACTCCCCATAAAGCTAGTATAACTCTTTTTAAAACCTTTAAAACCAAGTGTTACTCTCCCTTCAAAACGATTTATAAATCTTTTGAAATACATCGAGTTCTTTATTATAACAAGCCAGTTATAATTCACATCAGTTACCTTTTAAAACCACAAAGTATTTTCTTACCTACATAAGCTGTTATAACCAACTTCCCATAAAGTCGTTATAACACTTTATGTTTCAAACCAATCAAATACATTAAACACATGTACGTCTACCGTACTACATAGTTACACACATATCATGCTAGAAGAGATAGGAAGAGGTTCACATACCTCGCGACGATTTATCGACAAAAGCAAAATGCTCCAAGTACTACAACCTTGCTAGCCCTTTCCACTCCTCGAGTAGAATACGCTACTCTTAGTACTTTCACCTATAAAGGTCACAAACGTCTATTAACCCCAAAACACAAGTTCTATCTTTCTACAGAAAATTCGGCAGACTCTCCCCAAGGCAAGTTAATCTCCTCTCTATCGAGGCCGGCTACCAAGCCAACCGGGGGTTTACGCCTAAACGGACGTGTACAATTCTACCACGATGCACAAGTCTCATGTCTGGTCTATGTAATTACGATTTAGTTCATTCAGATTCTTGAGCTTAAGTCAAAAGACATTGCCAACTAACTACGATCAAGACTATATATAGTATACTTCAACTATATAATCAACAACATGTAATTTCCAATCACAGAAGGGCGAGTGTTACCTCGATAAGCCCAAAATTATCCAAGTATAAAGTCGATCTGAGCAACGCTTAGCTCTACTCCGAGTGCTCGATCCGCTCGAACAACCCTTAGAAGTTCTAACGAACTTACTCCAAAACTTCAACCAACAATGAAGATTTTCCTTAGGGTTTGGTTTGAGACTAAAAAGGTAGTATTTCTGCTCTACGTATAGAGGTAACTTTTGGAATATAACAAGGTATAAGGCCAAGGTATTTTTGGGCATTATAACAATACTAGGAGAGTATTTCTATACCACAAAGGGTATTATACTAAAGTAACTAGGCTAGGGGTACCCACTGCTTAGCACCACTAGAGGGGGTGTACCCCTGGCTAAGGGGGAGGAGGCTCTCGGCTAGCTCACAAGAGAGGGGAGAGGAGCTCTTGGACGAGAGTCTACAAGAGGGAGGAAGGGATTTATCACTTAGAACAATTTGTGGATGAAGAAAGTCTTCACAAAGGGGAGCTATTTATAGGCCAAGCAAAGGCCAACCAATGGCCAAGATCCATCCATGTGTAAGGCAAGTGTAAGGCCAAGATCAAGCCAAGTGCACCCACAAAACACTCCACAAAACACTCCACAAAACAAGCCACAAAGCAAGGCACAAAAGAGGAGCCAATCGCCAAGGCCAGCAAGGCTCTTGGGCGCCCAAATCGTCAAGCCAATCCATTTGCTTCCAATGTGAGGGTGACACATGTCACCCTCCTGGTCCAAAATGTTCGTCACCCTAAAAATCCGCAAAAATTATAAATGACATAGCGGAATTTTCTCTCGAAAGTCAGGAAACGTTCGCCGAAAACGACTCTAATCGGCACTTGTGCCCAAATTTCGAACCAAAGCCAACTCTTAAGGCAAAAAATTTAATACGTACGCCCTCACGTACATACTCTGGAAATACGGGGTATAACATTCTTCCCTTAGAAACATTCGTCGAATGTTCCTTCAAGGTCTCAAAACAAACAGCGCCGGATAGTCTTCACCGCTATCGTGCGAAAACAATCATGCCACACCGCCACAAACACACGCTCACTTCTCCCCTTTCGTAGTACTCGCCACGAACACTCGAACTCTTTCTAGTATCCGCACCACACTCACAACGCTCGCTTCCCACCCTTGGAATCACTACCTCAAACTTGGTCATCTCACTAATCTCGATTTCCCTAAGGCCATTCCCGCCTTCACGAACTGATTCTGTCGACGTATCCACGAACTCATACGATGGTCATCTAAACTTGGGCCTAGCACCCTCGTGACCACGCGGCGTGGGACCACCGAGCTGACCCTTCCTCGAACGGGGCGGGTTGGCCGCAACATGGCCCCAACCCGACCATCAGTAGCGCCAACTTCCGCTCTCGACACGGAACACATCATGGAAGCTACCACTTCCATCTCACACTAACCAGATTTTCAAATCACACTATAGCACAAAGCTATCCGAACATAACACTTAACACATCATTAACATCAATACATACAAGTATCTACGTGGTTAAGGATATACGAAACTAGGCGGTTCAAGGACCGCTAAAGCTGGCACTTCCACCGCGACCTCTACCGTGGCCCGCAATCGCAGTAGTCAGTGCTATCCTACCAGCGCTACCCACAGTCGGACAGTCTCGCCATATGGCCTGTTAGCGCAAGAATAACAAGCTCCTCGTACTACGACACTTCGAAATGCGGTCTACATCGATCACACGGTAGGGGTGGCTGCGTCGCCAACACCCCTACTCCTCAACATCTCAAACTCGGGAGCCCCGACCGCTCTGAATATCCCGAGGTCCCGGTGCGGAGGACTACTGCGCAATGGCGAGGTACATAACTAGTCTGCCGCGAGGCGGTCCGCCTCGAAAGTCGCCAAAATATCCGACCGTCTTGGCCTTCTTCTCGGCGGTCCACCTGCCGATCTGCGCTCGCACCAAGTGCGTGAGCTCAATGCGGGCAATGTCCATGCTGAAGAGAAACACGAACAACTCTACGCTAGGTAATCATCGAGCCTGAACATATCGGTGCACTCGATCCTCCATACTAGCTACTAATGCGGAACATACCGCCAATGAGTCGAACTCACATTGTACTCCCGAATCAGACGCTTCGCTTTAACATCAAAAATCTGCCGGCGAGCCTCTCATTTGTGGAGGCAAGAAATGTGCCGGGAAGGCCCCGAAAACTCGTCCCAAACGGTGGAAGTGCATGCTCTCCCGAAAGCTCCGAGTCAAACCAATCGATGCGGTATCACGCACCCGATGCGAACTAAATGTCACGACTCGATCTACGAAGCCTTGATCACCGCATGATCCTTCAATCGACGGATGAACTCCTGCGGATCATCCTCGGCCTCGACCGTAAAACTCAAAGCGGGCTGACTAAGGAAATCCGTAGCCTCAAATGCTCGCCTGCACCACAGTCTTCTTTGGAACTGAATCTAGCTGCGTCCGGCCTATCTCATATCGGCCACAACCTCGGCCACAATAATCGCCATCTCTCGTGACCCATCTCTCCGCATCGTGGGATGGAGGCTCAGTCTTGTAGTCTCGGCCAGACCGCCGCGGCTCTAAACTCTTTGGTCTTTGGCGGCGTCGCCAAAACTCGCCGTCAAGCACTACCTCAGTCTTGGCCAGGGCTCGCGCTCGTACTCTCTCAATCCCACTAGCGGCTCCTCGCCTTGCCCCTTCAGGCCTCTGGTTGCCTTCGCAGGCATAATAGTAAAAACGAAACACGTCAGAGGGGTCCAACTTACAACACAGCTCTAAGGCACGATCTCAGAATGAGAAGAATAGAAACCAATCCTAAATGTCCTATAGCCTCCTGATTATAGATGTGGTGCACAACACACCGATAATCAAGACTCTACTAGACACGGTCTGTAGACACTTTCCGAGGACTAACTGCTCTGATACCACTTTGTAACGCCCCGAACCGGGCAGATTCGTGCCTTACCCGGCACCTAGTGATACAACATCAGAGAAATATAACAAGGTATAAGGCCAAGGTATTTTTGAGACTAAAAAGGTAGTATTTCGGGCTCTACGTATAGAGGTAACTTTTGGAATATAACAAGGTATAAGGCCAAGGTATTTTTGGGCATTATAACAATACTAGGAGAGTATTTCTATACCACACCAAGGGGTATTATACGAAAGTAACTAGGCTAGGGGGGGGGTACCCCACGGCTAGCACCACTAGAGGGGGGGGGTGTACCCCTCGGCTAAGGGGGGAGGGGGAGGCTCTCGGCTAGCTCACAAGAGAGGGGGAGAGGAGCTCTTGGACGAGAGTCTACAAGAGGAGGAAGGGATTTATCACTTAGAACAATTTGTGGATGAAGAAAGTCTTCACAAAGGGGAGCTATTTATAGGCCAAGCAAAGGCCAACCAATGGCCAAGATCCATCCATGTGTAAGGCAAGTGTAAGGCCAAGATCAAGCCAAGTGCACCCACAAAACACTCCACAAAACACTCCACAAAACAAGCCACAAAGCAAGGCACAAAAGAGGGAGCCAATCGGCCAAGGCCAACCAAGGCTCTTGGACGCCCAAATCGTCCAAGCCAATCCATTTGCTTCCAATGTGAGGGTGACACATGTCACCCTCCCGTTGGTCCAAAATGTTTCGTCACCCGGAAAAATCCGCAAAAATTATAAATGACATAGCCGGAATTTTCTCTACGAAAGCTGTGGAAACGTTTCGTCAGAAAACGACTCTAATCGGCACTTGTGCCCAAATTTCGAACCAAAGCCAACTCTTAAGGCAAAAATTTAATACGTACGCCCTCACGTACATACTCTGGAAATACGGGGTATAACATCTGTATTCATATGTGGGATTGGACTCGTGTGCAGTGTAGTGTCTTTTGTTTATGTATATTATATGGCAGCCTAGTCGGTTTTGCCTTGTACGTACGGTTGCTTTAAAAAAAAGAAAAAAAAATGAGCTGTTATTAATTTCCGCAATGTACTTAGTTGTTAAGGTAGAAGGGTGCCCAGGTAGGGCACCACCACGCCCGGGGTTTGGGCGTGTGAGTGGTATCGAGCGATCGATCGTGAATGTTCTGACGCAGTGTCTAGTAGAGTCTTGATTATCGGTGTGTTGCGCGCCACACCCATAAATAGGAGGCTACAGGACATCTAGGAGTTGGTTTCTATTCTTCTCACTCTAAGATCGTGCCATAGAGCTGTGTTAGTAAGAAAATTCCTCTCTGACGTATTGTTGTGTTACAGTTATGCCTCGAGGAGGCGGCCGCCCGTAGGGCAAAGGAGTAGCAGGAGCTACTAGTCAGACTCAGAGAGTTGATAGGGCTTATGCCCAGGGTATATCGGATGTTGTTCGCGATCAGCGAGTTCTTCTCGCGCCTGTGTTTTGAGGCCAGACCACGAGCCTCCAGTTTCTCGGTTAGGAGAAGACTATAGGGTCATGAGGGAAGCAGTTATGTTATTGACCAAGATAGTGGTGCTAGCAGTTGTAAGTGATAGTACCCCAGAGGTAGGGATACTTTGATTAGTAAAGTGAGAAGTAGGAATGTTGACAAGAATGATAGGTGAACTGAGACTATAGTTGTATAAAGTTCACAAGTTGTAATTGTTATACCCCGTATTTCCAGAGTATGTACGTGTGGACGTACGTACGAAATTTGAGCCTTAAGTTAGGCATAGGACCGAAATTTGGGCACAAGTGTCGAATAGAGTCGTTTTTCGACGAAACGTTTCCACAGCTTTCGTAGGGAAAATTCCGGCTATGTCATTTATATTTTTTGCGGATTTTTCCGAGAGACGAAACATTTTGGACCAATGGGAGGGTGACATGTGTCACCCTCACATTGGAAGCAAGTGGGGTGGCTTGGACGATTGGGCGTCCAAGAGGGATGGTTGGCCTTGGCCGATTGGTTCCTTGAATTGTGCCTTGCTTTGTGGCTTGTTTTGTGGAGTGTTTTGTGGAGTAGGGTTAGGGTGCACTTGACTTGATTTTGGCCTTACACTTGCCTTGCACATGGCTTGATCTTGGCCATTGGTTGGCCTTTGGTTTTGCTATAAATACCCCCCACGCTTGAAGACTTCATCCATTCCTAAAATCACCAAGTCTTGAAAATCCTTCCTCCCTTTCTTGTGCTCTAGCCGTGAGCTTCCCCTCCCCACCGTGTGGCCTTTGGCGAGAGGATTCCCCACTCCTCACAGTAGTGTGGCCGTGGTACCCCTAGCCTAGTTGTTTCGTATAAAACACCCCCCCTCTTGGTAGAAATACTCTCCAAGTATTGTTATAATGCCCAAAATACCTTAGCCTTTATCTTGTCTTATTTCAAAAGTTACCTCTATACGTAGAGCCCGGAAATACTACCTTTTGTCCTTTTAATCTCAAACCGAAACCCTAAGGAAATCTTCATTGTTGGTTGAAGTATTTAAGTAGAAGTTGGTTAGAACTTCTAAGGGTTGTTTGGAGCGGATTGAAGCGCACGGAGTAGGAGCTAAACCTTGCTCAGGATCGACATTATAACTTGGATAATTTTGGGCTTATCGAGGTAAACACTTTTGACCTTCTATTGTAATTGGAAATTACATGTTGTAGGAATATATAGTTGAAGTATACTATATATAGAACTGAACATTATAATTGTGCGGCAATGTCTTTTGACTTAAGCCTGAATAATACTTATGGCAATGTCTTGCGACTTAAGCTGAATTTAAAGAAGAAGCGAATCAGAATTATATAGGGTGTATCAGACAGAGACTTGTGTAGCATTATGTGTAGTAAAATTGTACACGTCCGTTAGGCGTGTTAACCCCCGGTTGGCTTGGTAGCGGCCTCGATAGAGAGGAGATTTACGATGTTGCGGGAGGTCTTGCAATTTTACGTAGAATATTCTACATTGAGATCTAAAGATATTAATAGGCGCTTTGTGGCCTCTATAGGTTGTAGTACTACGTGTGGAGTGATCGCTTGGTGAGAGTGTAGCGACGGTTTGAGGTACTTGAGCGTTTTGCTATTAGTCGATACTGTCGCGAGGTATGTGAACCTCTTCCTATCTGTTCTAGCATGATATGTGTATAACTATGTAGTACGGTAGACGCATACGTGTTAAATGTATTTGATTATCTTTAAACATAAAGTGTTATAACGGCTTTATGGGAAGTTGGTTATAATGACTCTATGTAAATGAGAAATGCTTTGTGGTTTTTAAAAGATAACCGATTTGACTTATAACCGACTTGATGTAAAAGAACCTTGAAGTATTCTAAAAGATTAAGAAACCTTTTTGAAAGAAGTGTATACTTGGTTTGAAAACATAAAAGTTATACCAGCTTTATGAGAAGTTAGGTGCAACGCCTTAAGAGAGATAAAAAGAATGGTTTAATGGTTTAGAAGTTAAGAGACTTATTCTTAAAAGATAAGAGACTTGACTTAATATGGATGTTTGTGTGAAACCTCATTCGTGAGTAATGAGTACTTGGTTTTGGAAGAAATAATGTTTCTCGATTTCGAAATCGTAATGTGTATCGACAAACCATGCGGCGTTAATAAAGGAAATGTATTTAATAATTAAGTATTATTAAAACCAGTAGAAACCTCCATCTGCATAGAAGCTAAGATGAGACAAAATGATATTACATTTCTAGATCATGGCTGCTAATAAGATTGATTATGAACAAGAATAACCTACTCGCCTAAGGCATATGTTACACAATTGTTTTAAAGAGATTAAGACATTGAACTATGAACTTTTCAAAAAGAGACTTGTGTATTTGAAATTAGGCAAACCGAACTTTAGGAAAAGAAAGGCATTGTGTTGTCTTAAAATGGTTTAAAACATAAGGTGTATAACAACTTTATGGGAAGTTGGTTATAACGACCTTATGAAAACAAAAGAAAGGTTTTATCATTGGTTTTAATGTGGTAACTTGACTTTAAAAAGAAAAGTGTTTTGGTCAAAAAAGAAGGCATGGTGTTGCCTTAATTTGGTTTTAAAGGAAAGTATGGAAGTTGTTTTGGTTTACTTAAAAGATATAAGTCACTCTATTTTTATACTACTGTATCGGGTGACTTTTAGAAAAGGAATTTAACGTCGTAGTACTTTAGGTTAAAACCTGACTTTGGCATAAAATGAAAGTACTTTGAGTTGTGTATAACTTGCCTATGCTTGTTCTTCGTGAAACTTGCCTATGCTTGTTGTGATAGCCTTTGTTGTGCAAAGATTGTGTTTCTATACTACCGCCTCTCGATGGAGGGTCGGTTGACTTGTTGAGAACTTACTTGGGCGTCTTGGCGGTGGCGGAGAAATTCCGCAGATGCGTTCGCTGATAGTGTTACTTTTGTTAAATCACTTTGGACATATCGACACGATCGTGGCGCCGCGGGTATGCTTCACTTTGATTACCGCCTTGTTGTCTTATTGTTTCCCTTTGGACATACCGACACGCGCGTAAGCGCACGTATGCTTCCATTTGGAATGCTGTCTTATTGTTTCCCTTTGGACTCATCGACACGATGCGTAGCGCACGGGTATGCTTCCATTTGGAATGTCGTCTTATTTGTTTCCCTTTGGACATACTGACACGATGCGTAGCGCACGGGTATGCTCCCATTTGGATTTCTATCGCATCCGTCTTCAGGACGATATAGCCATAAAGATGCACGTCTTAGTGGGGAAAAGACTTCTCCAACCGTTGCGAGATTCCTGACTTCAGACGATTCTGCTCTAACGAGAACTCTAAGATGAGGGAGTTAGAAGAAACAATTAGGAGATTCTCTAGAAGAAATACGGGGTTCTGGGCTCGGATCCTTTGCATGATTTCATATGCCTTTGACGTCTTTCTTCTCATGGAGAGTGTGGCATTGCAAACTTCCTTTCCCTAGTACGAGAGGACCGGGAAGGACGCACCTTTTCACTTTCCAATAAAATAGTACGAGTTGTAGCTCTTAGCTACTCAGCTATACTATAGGCTCTAAAGGCATTAGCAAGAAGTAAGGAAATGAGACGAAGAATCTTTCCGAGGAGCTTTAGCCACTCGATCTCTATCCGATGCGGCTTCTCAATCAGAATCCATCTTTTCTTCTTCTGAGTGTCTTATCCACGATCAGCGCACGGGAAGCTCACTATCTCACTTTCCTAACCAATAGAGGAGTCCCGTAAAGAGATTGCGCGGAAAGCCACTTGCTTGACTATAAGGTTGGAAAGGAGCGAGGCCACCTTATTTTGAAGGAGAAAGCCTGCAAGTCTTCCGGTGACTAAGGAAATTAAAACACTCCCTTCTACTTACGGGAGAGGAATTCCCATAGAAGCAACTCGCCTTAGAACAGTTGCGTCTTCTTTTGCTGGCTAGAATCCAGGGAATCGACGTCCCCCAAACCAGAAAACACAATATGTGCTCCAGCTACACCTTCGTAACTCCAAATACCCGGACTCACTCGTGTGAGTTTTCTTTCTTTACTCACTTAAGATAGAGTACTTTCGGCATAGACCCTTCTTCCTCCTTGCGATGCAAAGGCAATGTCAGTTGTCCCAACCATTCGAGCGATTCAGTAATTAAAGCTTCATGACTCCATTTTGGTTCTTAAAGTTCTTTCCTGAAACAGAATTGAGAATCAGATCTAAACATTTTTGTATTCGTTCTTCCCTACCTATCTGACTAGGTAAGAGGCAAAGAATATTAAGTCAACCAGAACTGTAAAAATTGTTATCATATCATATCGCCGTGATGAGGAAGGTACTCACGCGGGATTGATGTTGTGGGCGTGAGACCGAATTGATATAATCATTATGTGTATGTCTTGTAGTTTGGTTATCATACCGCTCTCCCGCTTTTATAGACTATTATGATTTGATTCTGACATTTCTGATTTCACATACTTGGTACTGTTAGATCGACCTCCTTCGAGTGCGTTCATGCCGCAGTGAGGTACATCGCGCCGATCCCGCTTTAGATCACCTTTCGGCGTGTTGGGAAGCTCCGTTCCTTGAGGCTTATCTTTGGTATGTTACCACGAGTGCAGGTCCGTATACATTCGGGGTATGGCGGGGCCCCGTCATAGTTGTTGTGTAAATCTTAAGTCTGTAACCTTTGTTGTGGCGTGGTTTGTAAAAAGGATAAGCTGGGTATTTATGTATATATGATGAAGGCAACTATTTTGGTTGGCTGTTTATTTATTTTGTCTCTAAATTCATGTTCATGTTTTTATTTCCTGATTTTCTCGATGTTGTATCACTAGGGTGCCGGTGTAAGGCACGATACGGGCCGGTTCGGTCGTGACAAAGTGGTATCGAAGCGATTAGTCCTCAAAGTGTCTGCACCGTGTCTAGTAAGTCTTGATTATCGGTGTGTTGTGCACCACATATAATCGTGAGGCTATAGGACATTTAGGATTGGTTTCCATTCTTCTCATTCGAGATCGTGCCTTAGAGCCGTGGTAAGTTGGACCCTCCGACGTATCTCGTTTTACCGCTTATGCCTCGCGCAAGGCAACGCCCGGGCGGAAGGGCAAAGCGGAGATACGAGTAGAAGCGGCGATCTCTACGAGACCGCGATACTGAGCCTCGATCCTACAGTGAGGCGCAGGAGACGGGTTACAAGGAGATGGCCCGATTAATGGCCTGGTTGTGGCGAACTTGAGGATAGATCGATCAGTGATTCCGGCCCAAGAGCACCCGTAGTTCACCCCGGCGAGCTTGAGATTACGGGATTTTCGAGTGTAACGCGAGTTTTATGGGTCGAGGCACGAGGATGATCGCGAGGAGTTCATCCGGCGATTCTGGATCATGAGAGTGATCAAGGCATCGGACCGAGTCGGTGGTCCTAGGTTCGCGCTCGGTGCGTGATACCGCGATCGTGGTTTTGATTCGTGGGAGCCGTCGGAGAGCATGCACTTCCACTTTATGGGACGAGTTCTCGCAGGCCTTTCTTGCACATTTCTTACCTCCACGTATGAGAGGGCTCGGCGACAATTTTTGGTGTTGCGGCGAGCAGGCGTGCGGTTCGGAGTACAATGTGAGTTCGACTCATTGGCGACGCGTCCGCATTAGTAGCTAGTATGGAGGATCGAGTGCACCGATATGTTCTGTGGCTCGATGATTACCTAGCAGAGTTGTTCGGTGTAGCTCTTGTAGGGCATGGACATTGCCCGCATGCGAGCTTATGCACTTGGAGGTGAGGCGGAGAAATCGGCGAAATAACCAAGGTCGAGAAGAGGGCGAGCAGCAGGTCCTTTGGTGACTTTCGAGCGGACCGCCTCGGCAGACTAGTTATGCGCCTCCGCCCGATGAGTGGTCCTCCACAATCTTGAGCATCCAGAGTTTTGAGGCGGTCGTGGCTCCAGGTTCAGATTTTCGAGAAGCGGTGTTAGCGGTGAAGCCACCCCTACCTCGTTGTGACTGGTGGTAGACTCCGGTGGGAGTGTCGTGCTAGTCCGGGAGTTTGTTTTACATGCGGCCAGGCCATTTGGGAGAAATTGTCCACCAGGGTAGCGCTGGTAGGATAGCACGGACTACGGATCGATTGCGGGTTCTTCACCTCCCATAGTCAGCAGATGTTCATACACCGGCGCCCGGTAGAGGTCGCGGTGGAAGTTCCGATTTTAAGCGGTCTCTCAATCGCCTAATTTCATGTATATCCTTAAACCTCTAGAGTTTTGTATGTATTGATGTTGTGATGATGTGTTTAGTGTTATGTTCGGATAGCTTTGTGCTAAAATGTGATTTAGAAACCTGGTTAGTGAAAAAGGGTAAGCCTGGGGGTGAGAAATGATGAACCTTAGAATATTACAGTTGAGACCTTAGATGTAAGGCCGTCTTGAGTACAAGATCTTGCGGGTGATCTTTGTCAAAATGTATAATCATACGTAGAGTAATTGTGGGGAAATGTCCTTGGGTAGTGTAAAAATGGAAGTGGTAGCTTTCATGACCTGTAGAGGTAAGATTGTTCCGGATCGGGGAACAAGAGCGTGATGCGTAAGTGGGTCGGGTTGGGGCCATGATTGAGGGCCAACCCGCGGCCGGTTTCAAAGTGGGGTCTGGGTGGTCCCGCCAGTGGTAGGTCACGAGGGTGCTAGGCCCATGATTAGATAACCATCGTATGAGTTCGTGGATATGTTCGACCAGGAGCGGATCGTGAAGGCCGGGAATGGCCTTAAGGGAGATTGAAGCTAGTAAGATGACCAAGTTTGGAGGTAGTGACTCCACAGTTTTGGAAACTGAAGCGATGACTGAAGTATGGTACGTACTGGGAGAGTTCAAGTGTTCGAGGGGGGCACGACGAGTAAGGAAGGAAGAGAACGTGTGTTATTTCGTGGCCAAGCTGTGGCGTTGGCAACTTGTTAGAGGAACTTCATCGATATCCGTCTTGAGAAGGAACATTCGGGACGAATGTTTCTAAGGAGGGGAGAATGTTATACCCCGTATTTCCAGAGTATGTACGTGTGGACGTACGTACGAAATTTGAGCCTTAAGTTAGGCATAGGACCGAAATTTGGGCACAAGTGTCGAATAGAGTCGTTTTTCGAAAGCGTTTTCCTTTCGTAGGAAAAATTCGCTATGTCATTTATATTTTTGCGGATTTTTCCGAGAGACGAAACATTTTGGACCAACGGAGGGTGACATGTCACCCTCACATTGGAAGCAAGCTCGTGGCTTGGACGATTGGGCCCAAGAGGGATGGTTGGCCTTGGCCGATTGGTTCCTTGAATTGTGCCTTGCTTTGTGGCTTGTTTTGTGGAGTGTTTTGTGGAGTAGGGTTAGGGTGCACTTGGCTTGATCTTGGCCTTACACTTGCCTTGCACATGGCTTGATCTTGGCCATTGGTTGGCCTTTGGTTTTGCTATAAATACCCCCTACGCCAAGACTTCATCCATTCCTAAAATCACCAAGTCTTGAAAATCCTTCCTCCTTTCTTGTGCTCAGGTTTCAGCCGTGAGCTTCCTCCTTTTCGCGTGGCCTTTGGCGAGAGGATTCCCCTCCTAGTAGTGTGGCCAGGGGTACCCCTAGCCTAGTTGTTTCGTATAAAACACCCCCCCCTCTTGGTAGAAATACTCTCCAAGTATTGTTATAATGCCCAAAATACCTTAGCCTTTACCTTGTCTTATTTCAAAAGTTACCTCTATAGAGCAGGAAATACTACCTTTTGTCCTTTAATCTCAAACCAAACCCTAAGGAAATCTTCATTGTTGGTTGAAGTATTTAAGTAGAAGTTGGTTAGAACTTCTAGGTTGTTTGGAGCGGATCGAGCGCGGAGTAGGAGCTAAACCTTGCTCGTGATCGACATTATAACTTGGATAATTTTGGGCTTATCGAGGTAAACACTCTTGACATTCTATTGTCATTGGAAATTACATGTTGTAGGAATATATAGTTGAAGTATACTATATATAGAATCAACATTATAATTGTGCGGCAATGTCTTTTGACTTAAGCCCGAATAATATTTATGGCAATGTCTGACTTAAGCCCGAATTTAAAGAAGAATCAATGTAATTACATAGGACCAGATGTATTGACTTGTGTAGCATTCGCATAGTAAAATTGTACACGCCCGTTAGGCGTGTTAACCCCGGTTGGCTTGGTAGCCTACTTCGATAGAGAGAGATTTACTGCCATTGCGGGAGGAGGCCGCGAATTTTACGTAGAATATTCTACATTGAGATCTAAAGATATTAATAGACGCTTTGTGGCCTCTATAGGTTGTAGTACTACGTGGAGTGATGCATTGATCGGAGTGTAGCGGTTTAGGTACTTGGGCGTTTTGCTAGTCGATACTGTCGCGAGGTATGTGAACCTCTTCCTATCCTACTCTAGCATGATATGTGTATAACTATGTAGTAAGCGATTTATTACGTGTTAAATGTATTTGATTGTCTTTAAACATAAAGTGTTATAACGGCTTTATGGGAAGTCAGTTATAACGAATCTATGTAAATGAGAAATGCTTTGTGGTTTTTAAAAGATAACCGATTTGACTTATAACCGACTTGATGTAAAAGAACCTTGAAGTATTCTAAAAGATTAAGAAACCTTTTGAAAGAAGTGTATACTTGGTTTGAAAACATAAAAGTTATACCAACTTTATGGAAGTTAGGTGCAATGCCTTAGAGAGATAAAAGAATGGTTTAATGGTTTAGAAGTTAATAGACTTATTCTTAAAAGATAAGAGACTTGACTTAATATGGATGTTTGTGTGAAACCTCATTCGTGAGTAATGAGTACTTGGTTGTTGGAAGAAATAATGTTTCTTGATTTCGAAATCGTAATGTGTATCGACAAACCACCGCAGCGTTAATAAAGTGGAAATGTATTGAATAATTAAGTATTATTAAAACCGAGAAACCTCCATCTGCATAGAAGCTAAGATGAGACAAAATGATATTACATTTCTAGATCATGGCTGCTAATAAGATTGATTATGAACAAGAATAACCTACTCGCCTAAGGCATATGTTACACAATTGTTTTAAAAGAGATTAAGACATTGAACTATGAACTTTTCAAAAAAGAGACTTGTGTATTTGAAATTAGGCAAACTGGAACTTTAGGAAAAAGAAAGGCATTGTGTTGTCTTAAAATGGTTTAAAACATAAGGTGTATAACAACTTTATGGGAAGTTGGTTATAACGACCTTATGAAAACAAAAGAAAGGTTTTATCATTGGTTTTAATGTGGTAACTTGACTTTAAAAAGAAAAGTGTTTTGTCAAAAGAAGGCATGGTGTTGCCTTAATTTGGTTTTAAAAAGGAAAGTATGAAAGTTGTTTTGGTTTACTTAAAAGATATAAGTCACTCTATTTTTATACTAGGGTATCGGGTGACTTTTAGAAAAGGAATTTAACGTACGTAGTACTTTAGGGTTAAAACCCGAACTTTGGCATAAAATGAAAGTACTTTGAGTTGTGTATAACTTGCCTATGCTTGTTGTTGTGAAACTTGCCTATGCTTGTTGTGATAGCCTTTGTTGTGCAAAGATTGTGTTTCTATACTACCGCGTCTCTCGATGGAGGGTCGGTTGACTTGTTGAGAACTTACTTGGACGTGCAGCGATGTGGAGAAATTCCGCACGTTCGCTGATAGTGTTACTTTTGTTAAATCACTTTGGACATACTGACACGATGCGTAGCGCACGGGTATGCTTCCACTTTGATTACCGCCTTGTTGTCTTATTGTTTCCCTTTGGACATACGGACACGATGCGTAGCGCACGGGTATGCTTCCATTTGGAATGCTGTCTTATTATTTCCCTTTGGACCTACTGACACGATGCGTAGCGCACGGGTATGCTTCCATTTGGAATGTCGTCTTATTTGTTTCCCTTTGGACATACTGACACGATGCGTAGCGCACGGGTATGCTCCCATTTGGATTTCTATCTTGTTGTTATCATATCATAGACTACCGGCAGTGAGGAAGGTACTCCACGGGCAGGATTGATGTTGTGGGCGTGAGACCAATTGATATAATCATATGTGTATGTGCTCGTAGTTTGGCTATCATACACATCTCCGCTTTATAGACTATTATGATTTCATTCTGACATTTCTGATTTACACATACTTGGTACTGTTATCGACCTCGTGGGCTGCGTTCATGCCACGGTAGGTACATCGGTGCCGATCCTCGCTTTAGGATCACCTTTCAGGTGTTGGGAAGCTCCGTTCCTTCGAGGCTTATCTTTGGTATGTTACCACGAGTCAGTAGGTCCGTGTACATTCGTGGTATGGCGGGGCCCCTGTCGTCATAGTTGTTAATGTAAATTTTAGAGGTCAGAAGTTGTAAGCGTGGTTTGTAAAAGGATAACTCGTCGTATTTATGTATATATGATGAAAGGCAATGTTTTGGTTGGTCTGCTTATTTATTGTCTCTAAATTCATGTTCATGTTTTTATTTCCGCGATTTTCTCGATGTTGTATCACTAGGGTGCCGGGGTAGCACGATCACGGCCCGGTTGGTCGTGTGATGATTACCAAATGTTGTAAGACCGATAGGAAGATTATCAAAGAGAAATACTTTGGCTTATGTGACGAATCTCTAGTGAATAGGGGATAGGGTAAGAAGTACCTTGAGATAAGAGAGATGTATTTCAGACTAAGAATGAGGAGTTAAGTGTGACGATGAGTCGGATTGTGGACTCATTTCGGGTCAGCCGATAGTATGGAATGGGGTGATGTCAGTTAGAAATGGTCCCGTTATGTGATAGGGTCCCGAGGATGCAAGGCCCAAGTTTAGTAAATTGTTCTGTAAATGGAAATTTATTTTTACGGATTTGGTCACGTGGGGCCCACCCGAGGAAGTTTACGTTTTGTGGGGCCCACGAGGGTTACGGAATTTTATGGACGAATGAGAGGGCGACACGTGGCACCCACATAAGTGGTCTTGATCGATT
Source organism: Przewalskia tangutica (assembly GCA_029844215.1). Classification (NCBI taxonomy): domain Eukaryota; kingdom Viridiplantae; phylum Streptophyta; class Magnoliopsida; order Solanales; family Solanaceae; genus Przewalskia; species Przewalskia tangutica. Next base: position 34,505,361 of record CM056720.1, on the reverse strand, counting down.
TAGAGGAGGGTTAATTTGGTCATTGAACCTCTTGGAAGATAAGTCTTCAAAGCTTGACATAATTGACTAGTCAACTTGCCACTTAGGCTTGATCCATGTGATTTTAATCCTAGCCTCACATTTGTTTAAGTCTAAGCCCTCCATTGTGTTTTATAAGGTTACTACTAGTGCAAGACTAGCTCATTTACACTTAGAAAAATTAGAGAACTCTTTCCCTCTTTAAGAAGCTCTCGGCTTTCATGTAATTCCCACACAAAATTTTTATAGTTTTGATCCATTAGCCACAAGACTTTAAACCAAGGTTCCTAAGAGTATTGTAAGGTTATCTCAATAGAAAGATTTCGGAAAAAACGTATTTTTACGTTAGTCGCAAGGCGGAAACTAAGGGAGTTCTTCAACTTTGAAGTTGGAACTTGAAGATGGGTTCTTCATAGGCCTCTAGGAGTGCTTGGGCGGATTGGAACTTAAGGAAAGTAGCTAAGAATTTCTAAGCGCGACTTTGGAATCTTGGAAATTTTAAGGGCTTAAAGGTATAAATTTTGTCGCTTTAGTAGTTAAGACTTACTTATTGTTATAGCTATGGATTTTAGCAAGCATGTGTTATATAGTATGAAGTTTGATATGTTTATTGGCAATTGGAACCCTAATCCAAAACTAGCATGTTTAGCCTTAAGATTACAATTCAAGTCGACTATTGGTCTAAGCGCCGCACGTGGTATAAAGAAGGAAATTGTAGTTGTTGAAGTAGTTTATAACTATATAACATGTTAGACCTTGGAACTTGGAATTTGAAAAGGGTTGGAAAAGACTTAGTGTTCTATGTAAGTTGGCGAGAATTGGCTAGTGTCATTAAACTACTGTATGAATTGTGGGCGGAATTTTACGTATTGTAAGGCGTGTAATCCCTTTGTTTGGTTTTGTTTGGAGCCTTAAACGTGGCTTGTTGGTTATTGTATTCGGCCTTGAAAAGGTGGCAAAGTGAGTAGAAACAAAGGAAGTCTTTGCCCGATTTTCCGTAGAATTAGAGGCCGATACTTAGTATTATTCTACGTTGAGACTAGAAGTTGATAGTCTTGTTCGACCATTATAGGTTGACACTTCTACGCACGCGTATTCGGGTTAGCTTGTGGATTTTAGCCGAAAAGGTATGTGAACTATCTCCTCTTCTAGCATGATTCCTTAAGATTAAGAAAGTATGTTTTACTCCTTAAATGATCCATTCCTTGATTGTACTTTGATGTTTAGATTGTAAGTTGTATAATCCATTTTCTTGATGAAGTTTGGATTCTTAAAAGTGAAGGTATTTTACTTAAAGTACATGGAGTCTTAAAAAGGAAGTGGTTTCCAAATCTTTTGGCTAGTGCCTTAATTCTAAAACCTAAAGGTCATTATAATGACTTTAGGGGAGTCAAGGAGTGATTTACTTATTTGATTTAAAAGAGGAGAAATGACATGTTTTAAGAGAAGTAACTTGTTTTAAAGGAGTGAGTTACTTGAGGTTTAAAAGTAGAAGAAACATGTTTTCTATATATTAAGAGACTTGAAGTGTTTTGAAAGTTAAGAACTTGATTTGTAAGTATGTGATACTTGGTTTTTAATAGCATAAGTCTCTTGGTTATTAAAGGAATGGATATGTCTAAAACCATAAAGGGTTATAACGGCTTTATGGGAAGTTGGTTATAACGGCTTTATGGAAGGTTTAGAAAGTTGTCTATTTTGATTAAAGGGCATAAGTTGCCTAGATTGTGAAAATTTGAAGTTACTTGATTTCAAGCCTTGAAATAAGTTTTCTAAACGTGTAGTAACTTACTTTGAAAAATAGACATGCCTTGATACTGCGGGTGTTAGTATCTTGGGATTTTACATAAAAAAGAGTCTTTTGAAAAGAATGTACGTACGTAGTACTTTGGCCTACTTAATTGAGAATAATTCTATGTGATGCCTTGATTAGTACTTTGGCTTGATAAATTGAGGATTTGTCTAAGTGTGACTTGATAAGTACTTTGGCTTGTTAAAAGAGAATTATTCTATGTATGCCTTGATTAGTACTTTGGCTCGATAAATTGAGGATTTGTCTAAGTGTGCCTTGATAAGTACTTTGGCTTGTTAAAAGAGAATTATTCTATGTATGCCTTGATTAGTACTTTGGCTCGATAAATTGAGGATTTGTCTAAGTGTGCCTTGATAAGTACTTTGGCTTGTTAAAAGAGAATTATTCTATGTATGCCTTGATTAGTACTTTGGCTCGATAAATTGAGGATTTGTCTAAGTGTGCCTTGATAAGTACTTTGGCTTGTTAAAAGAGAATTATTCTATGTATGCCTCGATTAGTACTTTGGCTTGATAAATTGAGGATTTGTCTGTGTGCCTTGATAAGTACTTTGGCTTGTTAATTGAGAATTGCTATGTGTCTTGAAATAGCCGGTTGTGTGTTATTGGTATATCGTTGTTTCGGTCATTCCTGGTTTGTATTTGCATACCGTGGATTTGCTACCACGATCTGAGAACCTCACGCGAGTCCGCAGGGCTTATGCGGTGAAATAGTCCCACGCGCGCGTCCACTATGCGAGGAATACCTCATGCGAGTCCGTAAGGGCTTATGCGGGTGAAATAGTCATATGCGAGGAATACCTTATGCGGGTCCGAAAGGGCTTATGCGGGTGAAATAGTCCCATGCGGGCGGGTCCAGCCTATGCGAGGAATACCTCACGCGGGTCCACGCGACCTATGCGGGTGAAATAGTCCCAGGAATAGGATTGCTGAATAATACTGCGGGCGGATGGTCCTGCTTTGATAATGAGCTTCCTATTTTATATTGTAAGGATACTATTGTTTACTCTCATTGTAGTAAGGCACAAGGTGTTGTATTTTGAGTATCATATATGCCCCCGGAATTGTTTGTGTTACCCTATGTTCATGCTTTTACGAGGTAGGATTCCGGGGCATGAGACCACGAGGTATTTCGGACACAGGTGGGACTTGGTGTTCATGTATCCTTATGGGTGTTGTTACATCATGGACTGCCGGCAGTGAGGAAGGATTCCACGGGCATGATTGATATTATGGGCGTGAGACCCATGGTTATTTTTGAGTAATGACTTTGAGGCGACGTCCCCGACTTAATATGACCGCTATGTATTGTGTATCGTAGGTAGGCTATCATACACGTCTCCGCTTTGTTTAGATCGTTATGATTTCATTACTGATTTCATCGCTCACATACTTGGTACATTCTTCGTCTTGACCTCCTTGAAGCTGCGTTCATGCCGCAGTTTAGGTCTGTGATTTGGTGATCGACAGTCTAGGACCGCCGTAGTTTTGGATAGCTCCCTTTGTTCGTGAGTTTATCATTTGGTATAGTTCCCGATGCAAGCTTTTGTACATTTACGGGTGCACGGGGCCTTGTCCGTCATAGTTCGATTTAACTCCTAGGTCCGTATTCATATGTGGGATTGGACTCGTGTGCGGTGTAGTGTCTTTTGTTTATGTATATTATATGGCGGCTAGTCGGTTTGCCTCATGCGCTGATTGCTTTAAAAAAAAAAAAAAAATGAGTGTTATTAATTTCCATGATGTACTTAGTTGTTAAGGTAGAAGGTGCCTGTAGGCACCATCCACGAGCGGGGTTGGGCGTGACAGTGGTATCGAGCGGTCGGTCCTCTAATGTTTCTGACCGTGTCTAGTAGAGTCTTGATTATCGTGTGTTGCGCGCCACACCCATAAATAGGAGGCTACGGGACATCTAGGAGTTAGTTTCTATTCTTCTCACTCTAAGATCGTGCCATAGAGCGTGTTAGTAAGAAAATTCCTCTCGTATTGTTGTGTTCTGATTATGCCTCAAGGCAACAGCCTCCCGTAGGGCAAAGGAGCAGCGAGCTACTAGTCGGACTCGTAGAGTTGATAGGGCTTATGCCCAGGTATATCGGATGTTGTTCAGCGATCGTGAGTTCTTCTGCGCCCGAGTTTTGAGCCCTGCACGAGCCTCCGCTTTCGGTTAGAGAAGACTATAGGGTCATGAGGGAAGCAGTTATGTTATTGACCAAGATAGTGGTGATAGCAGTTGTAAGTGATAGTACCCCAGAGGTAGTGTCACGACCCGTTCCGGGGCCCGTGACTGGTGCCTTACCGGGGCACCCAAGTAGTCATACATCAGAGAAATCAGCGGAAATATAAAACAAGACATGAAACGATTTATAAAATAAGACACGCTTATATGAGAAAACACGCTTTCGGCATATATATAATCATAGTTCAAGCTACATCCGACATCGTGTACATGACTCTGAACTCTGAAATATACAACTATGGCGGGACAGGGCCCCGCCATACCACGATATAAAACTATCTACAACAGGAGATCATACCAAAAGTAGAGCCTCGGAAGAGATGGAGCTCAGGCAACGTAGAGATCCTAAGAATGCGGATCTAGCACTGCCGCCCTTACCGCGGCATGACGCAGCCCAAGGAGAGTCGATCAGTACTAAGTATGCATCGTAAAGTACTTAAATGAAACATATCATTTTAAAACTTTACAAATATGTATGAACAACGAGAAACCGCATAGTGCCACATCACAAACAAGAGCAACAATAGGTAATCAGAATGAGTCTTGTGCAGGCCGCGAATGATCGAAAGCAGGCCACTCGCCCCTATCATCAGTCTGCAAGCCTAATCTCGACTCGAGTCGCATAGGCCACTCACATGGGCCCGCATGGTATAACCCCGCATCGAGGTAGCTACTCTCGGCATCGCCCCGACTCGTCGCATGGCCACCGCATCGCATGAGGTATAACCCGCATACTAACCTCGAACTCGTAGCTCCGCATAGGCCCCCGGACCCGCATGAGGTATTCTCGAATCATGGTCCTGCATCACTGAGTCTACCCGCATCGGAGGCGCCTTAACCCCCGGTATCAGCTCAAGAGGTGAGTGATAGTATACTGACATAACAACTTATCTTTAAACAACATAAGCACAACAAGGATACTCACCTATACAAACGTTACAAGGTACTAACACACATAGCATCATATCATGTCTATTTATCAAACCATCTTTATTATTCTTTTCACAATACAAGTCTGTTATAAACACATAGGCAAACTTGTTTCTTTTATAAATCTTAAGTGGTTATACTTACTTCCCATAAAGCTAGTATAACTCTTAAGCTTCGCTTTAAAACCAATTAGTTCTCTTACATTAATATGATTCAGAGTCTTTTGAAATGTTTTCGCTTCTTTATTATTCAAAGCTTAAGCTGAGGCATTACGTAAGTATTATTCGAGCTTAAGCCGAGGCATTGCCGTAAGTATTATTCGGGCTTAAGTCAAAGACATTGCCGTAGTTATATTGTAAAATATCATGCTTTAGGAAGAATCACATACCTTCTCAAAACCACCGCTAAGTTCAATATGTCACGCAGAGTCACCTATAATAGTCACGGATATCTATTAAGGACTACTCAAGGTCATTCTAAACAGGGGTTTATAATTCTCTGATGAAGTCGGGCAGCACTTCCTACCCGTGAACTATATAAGTTCATCAGAAAACACCCTATGTAAATACAGCTTGATTAATCTTCTTTAAACCCTTCTAAGTGATTAACACTTCAATTCTATTCGTGATATACTTCTAAGTATTTATACTTATTCTTATACTATAAAGAAGTATTCTCTAATTCAAAGAGGGTTAGGATTATTACCTCGGTAAGCCCAATAATATCCTAGAAAAGTCGCTACTGAGCAAGGTTTTGCTCACAAGTTGTATGCTCAAGAACCTTAGAAGTTCTCCACAACTTCTACTAAGTACTAAGGTATTTGGGCTAGGGTATTTTGGGCATTATAACGATACAAGAAGGTAACTTTTCTACCAAGGGAGGGTAGATTTTTGGCTAGGCTAGGGGGTATTCGCCAAGGCCACCTTCACAAGGGAGGAGGTGTTTGGACTAAATGGCTACAAAGGGAGAGGAGAGGATTTTAGACTTGGAAGATAACTTTGTGGACGAAGAACTCTTCATCAAAGGGGTATTTATAGCTCAAGCCTTGGCCAACCAATGGCCAAGATGAAGACAAGTGCAAGGGAAGTGTAGGGTTAGGATTAACTAAACACATATATCCTACCAACTCCTTGACTGTTGCCATGGCACAAATAACGTGCAAATGTTCTCCATTTTCGTCCTATGGACGATTCCAGTCCATCAATGGGAGGGTGCCAAGTGTTGCCCTCCCGCTGGTCCAAAATGTTTCGCTCTGGAAAAATCAAAAATACTTAATGACATAGTCGAATTTTCTCTCGAAAGCGTGGAAACGTTTCGCCGGAAAACTATTCGCTTTGTGAGTTGCCCAAAAATCGTCAAGCCTAAACTTTAAGGCTAAACTTTTTGCGTATTCCCTTACGCACATACTCGGAAATACTGGTATAACATTCTCCCTCCTTAGAAACATTCGTCCGAATGTTCCTTCCCAAGACGATTAACGATAAGATTCTTCATAACTTAAACAGCTTGCAAATGCCACACGCCACAAACAACACTTAGGCATAAATGATAATGAAAATTTACAAGTAGGAAAGTGAATTACCGGAGGTGTGGGAATAGGTGAGGATACTTCTGCCTCATGTCCTCCTGCCTCCCACGCCATCTCTCCCGAGCTCGTTCCGCCACAAGACTTTGTGGAAGCCACGCCCCGTCCGCAGACGCCTAACGACGATCGACTATCGCGCATGGAATCTCCTCATACGATAACCTCACACCGACATCGCCAATCGGGTGTACCCTAGATGGATCCCGATACATCTCCTCAAAGATAGATACGTGAAAATCGGATGCACCCTCCAGACGGACGGCAGATCCAACTCGTAGCAACCTTGCCTACCTGCGACAATCAAACGCCCAATGTACCTCGGTGAGCTCTCTTCTTCCGAATCTCATCACACCTTCATGGGTGACACCTTTAGGAAAACCCAATCATGAACCTCGAACTCAAGATGTCGACGACGATGATCTGCATACGCACTTGCGACTCGAGTGTCAATAGCCGCCTCGGATAAGTTTCACCTTATCCATCGTCAGTACCAAATCGTCCCACTAGCCGCCCTCGCCCACATCGAACCAACCTATAGCGATCTGCACTTCCTCCCATACAAGGCCTCATAAGCGCCGTCTCGAATCTGGAGTGGTAGCTATTATTATACGCAAACTCAACTAGAGGCAAATGATCCTCCCAACTACCACTAAAGTCAATAACACAAGCTCGCAAGATATCCTCGGCAGTCCGGATAGTCGCTCGTCTGTCCGTCACTCCGTGGATGAAATGCGTGATCGTGCTCACTGCGTCCCTAAACCTCTCTCGAAGGACCTCCGTAAGTTAGCCGTAAACCGGGCTCCTGCTGCGATATGATCAGTAGGGACTCCATGCGCCTAACGATCTCTGATGTAAAGTCCGGCATAATCCTCACCAAAAGTCGCCCTGATGGGAAGAAAGTGGGCTGATTTCACACCGCCGACGATAACCCATATAGAATCATGTCTCCTCCGAGTGCGAGGTAATCTCGTGATGAAGTCCACGTTGACACCTCCCACTTCCGTGCTCGATCTCAATCGCGTAATAAACCACGTGCCTCGTGCTCTACCTTCACCGACAACACGGGCAGCTGGCTACGAACTCGCAACGCCCTCTTCAAGCCATCCCACCAATACACGTGATCTAAGGTCGCGGTACATCTTGGTCGACCGGATGGATGTAGTAACGCCGCTACTGTGCTTCCAAGAACTCAAGTCCTCAAACATCCGAACACAACGCCCTCAAACCTTAGCACCCATCGTGCTACCTCGTGACCGCGCCCTCACGAAGAGTCAGATCACGATATCGAATCAAAGTGGATTCGAATCAAGCTGTTGCCTCTTCACCTCCTCGACGGGAAGACTCGCAACCTCACGAACTCTAACCCCATCGCTATCGTAATCAATCAAACGGACACCAAGGCTCGCTAACCGATGCAAATCACGAACCATGTCCTCCTCTCTAGTCGCATCCGCAGGCTCCCCATCGACCTACGACTCGCAGCATCCGCCACAACATTGGCCTTCCCGTGGTATAGATATCAACATCGTAATCCTTAAGCAACTCTAACCACCGCCTCTGCCGTAGTTCAGCTCCTCCGTCGAAGATATACGGAGGCTCTGCGGGTCCGTATAAATATCCACGGAACCCCATACAAATAGTGCCTCCGCATCTTCAAAGCGTGAATCACCGCCGCCACTCCAAATCACGCGGGTAGTTCCTCTCGTGTTTTTTCACTGTCGATGCGATATGCTATAACTCGCCACGCCGCATCAACACATCCCAACCCGATGCCCGACGATCACAATACACGCACATAACCATCCGACCTCTCGAAGAGTAAGAACGAAGCGGTCGCCGGTCTCTTTTCAAGAATCGAAACCCCGCACCAAAGCACGGGCCCATCAAACTCGTCGCTCGAGTCAGCCTAGTCAATGGTGCGTAGATAGAAGCAAACTTCTCCACGAACCGCGATAATAACTCGCAAGGCCCGAATCGCGAACCTCACGGAGTAGTAGGTCTCTGCCAAGTCCGATCGCCTCGATCTTGGCGTATCAACTCAATGCCATCACTCTAATATGCCCAAGAAACGCCTCAAGTCAACCAAAACTCACATTTGGAAAACTTCGCGACAAGCTGGTCCCGAGAACTGCCAAAGACAGCCTCAAATGCCCGCATGCTCGCTCGAAGCGAATAAAACCAAGATATCATCACGAACACTATCACAAACGTGTCCAAAAATGGTTTGAACACTCTGCTCATCAAATCCACGAATACCGCGAGTATCGTCAACCCAAAAGACATGACCCTCAACTCATAATGCCCGGGCATCGTCCGAACGCACTAGGGACATCCACCTTCGACTTCGCACTGATGATAGCCCGATCGCGTATCAATCTTGGAGAAACATTCCCAGCACTCGCAATCGGTCGAACAAATCATCAATCCCGTGGCGGGTATTCGTTTCGTAATGGTCACCTGTTTCACCGTCGTAATCAACACACATGCGCAGCTCCCTGGCCCTTCTTCTTCACTTAACAATCTACGCCAGCTTTCTGAGAAACACCGGGCCTAATGAAGCCTCCTTCTCTCAGCAAATCCCTGCCGATCCGGTCTCTCTCAACTCGGGCAGGCAGTGCCATTCTCAGATGGCGAAATGGAATAGCCGCAGTATCTCGCACAAGTCAATACAAAACTCAATCTCCCTCTCAGAGGGATACCCGGAGGTCATCCGGGAACACGCCCGGGAACTCGCCGACCACGGGAATGAATCGATCAAAATCGTACCGCACCTCGTGATCAAACACTGAACTGGGATGGGTAGATATACCCTCGCACCATCTTTCCTAGCCTCGAGGTAGGAAATAAACCTCCACTTCTACGATACCTGGCTCTCTCCCACTCAACAACCGGCTCGTGAACCGAACCGATATTTCATTTCTCTCTTCATAGTCTACATTGGCATAGCAAGAAGCTAGCCAATCCATCCCTCATGATCACGCCAAGTCAATCATCTCCAACTCTATCTCAAGTCGGCAGAACCACGTGATCACCGTAAATGTCACAGACAAGCTCTATATACCCGCCGAGCTACCACCGAATCACCTCACTGGCGTAGCTACCTCAGTCCCATGGACTCAGCTCTATCCTATCCTACTAGCAACAAGGAGATATATAGACAGTAGTAACCGGATCTATCAAAGCATACACATCAAACCCGTGAACCGAGCAAGTGCAATTCGCGGATTTACATCAAAGTGGTAGGCCTCCGATCCCGCTTGGCCGACAGCATGTACGCTGCTTCGATATGCGCTCGAGGACCGCGAATCGGGAATTCGCGCCACTACCTCCTCGCCACCGCTGACCCATGAGCACCCCGCTCTCCCGGGCGAAGTAATCGAGGGAGATGACTTAAGCCGCCATTAACTCGGGCGTCGGGCCCTACCACCGCCAGCCGCCGGCCGATGGGATGGGCTCGCAGTCGACTCCGGCCGCCACAATCAGAATAAGATCCATGGCGCGAATACCACCACTTCCCGCAATGGGGATCTACCGCGAACGGGCCACACCGGTGTGGTCCGATCGCCGCGATTCCTTCGCTACTCGACGCCCTCAAGCCCTGGCCCGTCCGCCCTCAAAACTCGCCGGCCGGTGACTTCCGCAGCAGGAGTGCTCGAAGGCCGGGCCGTGGTGCGACCCAGACTGCCGCCGAGGCCGCCACCATTTATAAAGCACCACCTCGTAAGACCCTCCCGCCCCGGCCTTCTTCTCGGCCGGCCATTGCTCGCCCACTCGCTGCCTTCAAGCGCCCGCATCCAAAGGGCTGGACATGAAGCTCGCACAGCTGGTAATGTCCATACCCTACCGGAGAAACCCCGCGCACATACGACTTACCGCCATATAGTCGCTTCAGCCCTGCGTGACATAGCTGCACCCTATCCTCCATATCCGGCAGCACCACACGCCGGGACATATCGAGCCAAAGAATCAAACTCGACATTGTACTCCCGACAAGCAGGCCCTCTTCGCTCAAAGAAAATCTATCACCGCGCCTCCTCATCTGTGTGGAGGCAAAAGCTGAGCTGCAGGCAGAAAGCTCTCCCGAGAACTCATCCCAAGTAGCCGGGTCGCTGCGGTTTCCCCGCGATAACTCCGTGA